>JAROYE020000002.1:51485696-54344446 GCA_029619315.2 Dynastes maya
TTATTATTATTATTATTATTATTATTATTATTATTATTATTATTATTATTATTATTATTATTATTATTATTATTATTATTATTATTATTATTATTATTATTATTATTATTATTATTATTATTATTATTATTATTATTATTATTATATTATTATTATTATTATTATTATTATTATTATTATTATTATTATTATTATTATTATTTATTATATTATTATTATTATATTATTATTATTATTATTATTATTATTATTATTATTATTATTATTATTATTATTATTATTATTATTATTATTATTATTATTATTATATTATTATTTTTTATTTATTATTATTATTATTATTATTATCTATTATTATATTAGTATTTTATTATATTATTATTATTATATATTATTAATTATTAAATTATTATTATTATTATTATATTATTATTATTATTATTATTTGTATATTAATATATTAATTATATTTATTATTTTATTATTAATTTAATTATATTAATTAATATTATTAATATATTATTTATTTTATTAATTTATTATTATTTATTATATATTTATTATTATTATTTTTATTATTATATTTTATTATTTATTAATTATTATTATTGAATTATATTATAAATATATATTTTAAAGTATTCATATTATTTTGTTTAAGAATGTTTTAGTTCAAATTTTATTATTCATGCTGATTATAAATACTATGTTTAGCACGTGGACTGGTATTGTAATGTACTCAAAATTGGTAATGAATAGTTATCTTCCATTTCAAACGTAATGGGTTGTTTGTTCTTCAATTGTTTTGCACATTGAGAATTACGAAGTCCAATACTTCATAAAATTGTTTTCGTTTTAATTACAATTTTACTTCCGTTCCTATTATATTAATTTTATTAGTTATTTTGTACTTCCCGTACATTTTATTATTTTATTTTACTATATGAAACTGTAATGGCATTGTGCAAAATAATATTAATTTTGCTAAATGAAATTATTTGTAGTATTACGAATATCGTTATTGTATCATTGAATTGTATTGCATGGTTTAATTTATCAACTTGCGGCATAGTGCTTTTCAATGTACAAAATGCAATCGAATTTTACTCACCACTCTCCCTACCTTTCAGAAGTAAAGCACTGCTGATTTTGGATTCTTCAACAGCGAATGTTAAAAGAAATAACACGTACACCCAACTCGATAGTAAACATATTTTTCACGGAAGAAATTTGAATTATCTGTACTTCACTGCACACAATTAAATTAGCAGTTTATAGATCATTTTGTAGATTCCCGAAGCTGGTTGTATGAATAACTCTTTGACTCAAACAAATGATTCATGGCAAAATCGAAAGAAATTAGCACGAGTGGTATTGGCCGTTAAAGTTTACGAGTTTATGTTCTTATGTTAATGTTTTTATTCCCCCCTATTATTTTTGTTGTGTACCACTGCCTGTATTGAATTCTAAGAATATGTTTACTGCCTAATTCAAGGAATTGTTATAAGAACCGATTTGACTGATAATTTTCATAAGCTATTGAAAAAGTAAGTATAAAATATTTATTATATTTACTCGGCGATGCCCTAGTTTTATTAAGTCAACTTTTATAAACCTATCAAATGGTAAATGGCATACCACTTTTGAAAGAACAATTATATACGTATATTTTAGATTTAGTCTCTGGCTCTAGTTGGTTGATCGGCATGCGTTTACTATTTATAATGTCCGAGAAACTAATGGAACCGTCCGGGGCGTACCGCGCAAAAGTAGACACAGTATTAATAAAAAAATAATAGATTGTTACCCTTTATTGACGTATCGATGACCACTGCGGTAATGTGCGACTGCCATGGTATGCCGCGTAGTACTGCAACATAAGCAATGCTTTTATTGTCGATTCGGTCAGGCCTCGACGACGGTCTGAAAACGTTCTTGTATACTTTGCACATGATCGTTCAGCATCTGATGAAGTAAGATTTGCGAAATTCAAATACTTCCGTATCTCTTCTGTGCAGTCTTGAACTCCAGATATAGATCCAACCTTTTCTAAATCCGAATTTCTATTTAAAACTACACGAAATTTTTGCGCGATATCTAGTCCTATAGGATCCGTCAAGCTTTCTAGAGCGGTTGCTAAATTGTTGTTATTTAACGAGTCTTGTATAGATAAGTGAGTTTTTCTAACTGCGAAATAGTTTGTGTCACTACAGAATAGTTTATGGAAATGTCATCTATTTTTTTTTTGAACGTTCGAATCGGAAAAAAGTTGGTGACTATCGCGAACCGCTTGAAAATTAGAAGAATTAAGTTTGAAAATTACATCTTTCACTTGGGAATAATATTTGCGATTGTAAGATAGTGCCTCGATCCATGTTCCCCATCGCGTCAATACAGGCTGAGGTGGTAGCGGAATTTGCGGATACAATTGCTTGAATACGTGGATATGTTTGGAAGATTTCATAAACACTTTTTTGGTAGATGATATTAAATCATTCGCCCTAGGATATTTGCTTCGAATTGTTTTTGCTACGAGATGACATGCGTGTATGAGGCATGTTATGTGAAGAAGAGTTGGAAGGCATACTTTTAACATCCTACCGGCTTTCAGCATTGTTGCGGCTCCGTCAGAAACTAATATGGTGATTTGGGCTCCTACGATACAAAACTCTCTTAACATATTTTTTATTGTGTTTACAACGGTTTCGGCATCAGTTCTTTCAATCCTTTTACTGGCTAACAACAAAGAAGCTGCTGGACCATTACGTTTTAAAGGACGCGCCGCAATAGTTTCTGAGCATCAATAGTTTCGTCCACAGTGAGCCAGATTTTTTGATTTCTCAACTCGTCTTTTATACAGTCTTTTACTGTACTTTGCACATGTGGTAAATTGTACCGCAATTGTCTTTTTGTTGGTAGCTTCCATGATGGAACATATTTATCCAAAAAAAGGTGAACTTTTTCATTATCTACTAGGTGTTGTGGGATGTTGCACGTGCTCAACATGAAAATAAGGTCATACAAAAATTGCCAGTGCGGAATACTGTTTCTTAAATTCAATACATGACGTTTACTTTTAATATCACTTCTACATTCAAATGTCGTGCGACCTAGCAACCCGATACCGCAGAATTTGCAACGAATGTGCGAACCTGTAAATTCCAAACCAGAAAGGCCAAATATATTTTTTCACATTAGGTGCAAGAGGTACACCAGGCTTACGTCCCATGTTTTCGAAAACACACAATGAGAATCCGATAAATAACCGAACGACCAAACTCCTCAAAGTCTACCGCATTACTGAACTCTGCATCCACATACGTACATACACCCTCCCGTATAGGCGTCTCTGCGGGTGCAACCGATTGTCATGCTTTACTTATTACACAGTTGATTGCTTTAAATATGGTCTAGTAGCAATTTTCTAGCATAACTGGACCCTAGTGTTAGCTAATGCTTCGTCCCATGCTGTATGTGTCCTTGTGGAAGCCCTCACTGTGTAAATCGACAATTTTTCTAATATCTTAAGGGCAACAATCTAAGAGTCAGTCATGAGAAATCTAGAACAGATATTTTATAGGAACTCCTTTTGTTTTTTTTTGTTTGTTTTAGTCTACAAAAACGCCTAAAATGAGATGAGGATGTGAAGAAAACCTCATATTGCAAAAATACGACACGGTTACATCAGGCGAAAGCGTTTATGTTAGTTAGGTCAAGAACAGCTGAGATAATGTTATCTCTAAGGAGATCTTCAAATTTTTGAAAGGGCATGAAGCCCAAAAATATAATTTACACAAAGTAGGAAACGCTGAAGATCAACTTTGCCGTCTTGTCAAGATGCTTTAGAGAACACATACTATAGAAATGTCTCGGTATCAATCGCAAAACTTACGAAACTAGCGATGGAAATTTAGTTTTAAGGCTTATGAAATGTTTGTAGCACGGTCGTACGTAAACCAAGTCTCAGATTTCTATATGAACACACAAAATAACACAACAACGAAATACATAAGATAAGAATCTCCATTTCATTTATTTGTAATATGCTATTATTTTTTTCAAAATTCAACGTGTTGTCAGAAAATCCAATAGAATATATATATTAGTATTTGTTTTCCTTTGTTGAAAGGTGTTTTGAATTCACAGTTTGAACTATTTTAGTTCCATATTTTAACGAGGAGAAGCAGTGTTGGCGACCTCTTCCCTCTAGATTCCCCTAGTTTCTTTCTTTTTCTCTGTCTCACACATGAAGACTATTTAAATGTATCGGATAGGCAAATTGCTATTCATATGCAATTAATGGATTTGAAAACAGCATTCACATGGTAACCACATTTTATTACACGGTAACTGGCAATACCGTACCTACAAGATTGAGCTTCGTAACCAAGGGAGCGGATGGTATTTCGAATGGTGATAGAAAAGTCAAGTTTTATTTATTCAAAGTAATTCACTGGGGCTTTGAATAACAAAACAATCAGAGACAGAATAAACAAATTTTCGGCAAATAGAAAATTTCAAAATTCTTCGATATTTTTATTGAAATCTTGAATAAACATGAAACTTTTCTAAAATAAAACTGCAGTACATCATCCATCAAACCCTTTTCGACATATAATTTGAAAATTACCATCCAAGGAGCAAGGTCCAAGAACCAAGCTACCTGTTTTACAACGAAGGCTGTTACGATTTCAAAAAAGGACACCGAAGAGCTGTTTCGCAGAGATTCTGTAACAGTGTACAGGTACCGGAAATTAAATATTTGGCCAAATAAATTCAGGAGAAAAATCCAATAATTTTTTAATTTAAATATCCACATTTCAAAATTAAACTTCAATTTAATAATTTAAAACTAAACTAGCTATCGGATAGGTATTGATTTAGGTTTTTGTTCATTCTTTGTTTATAAGAAATATTATCTATCCAAATTAATTTATTTAAAATTATTATTAAGTTATTAAGTGAGATACCCCAGGATTAACAAAAACTTTTTCAAAACGTTAGCCCTGAGATTCATTTAATTCATTTAACTTTATTTACGCACAAATATCATTACAATATATTGATCTAATGGAAATTCTCCTTCCGTATATTCAAGATGGCAATTGTATCTTTTTCTATACACTGTGTCTACATTTCGGTGCTCATCATTGGTATCTCATATAGCCTACTAATTTCATACTATTAAAGATAACTTGTATGGATGAGAGTATATAATTAAATACTCTGCAATCACTGCAAATGTCGAAAGTAAACGCCATATTGACTTCTACAGAAGTGAGCAACCAACGCTGTATTGGTTTTCTGCGAAGGTAGCAACTCGACTAAGTGGTATCTCACCAAAGGTAATTAATTAACAAACAATGGAATTACAACTAATTGCCATCAACCACTATACATGGACGCGTTTCGCTGTCATACAGCTCTTCAGCATGTCTTTGTGGAAGATGGCAATTTAAGTCGTATATATACGAAGTTCATGTAAATTTCCATCTTCTATAAAGATATGCTGAAGAGCTCTATGACAGCGAAACGCGTCCATGTATGGTGGTTGATGGCAATTAGTTGTAATTCCAATGTTTGTTTATTAAAGATAAATTGATTATTGTGTTGATAAAAAAATTGTCTTAAACAAGTGTTTGTACATTGCAAAACTTTAGAAGCTGTCACATCAGGTGTTATCGAGTTATTGAAGAAAATTGAAGTCGGCAAATTTCGGTTTTTTCCAAAATATATAAAAATTTAAGAAAGAGTGAATTTGAAATGAGATTTGTTGCGAGTATTGAATTCTACAAAACATTCTCCATTTAACCGTTGCTCTATGTCTTCTAAGGAGTCTGTTTAGCTCCTGTTATGGCAAGGGATATAAACGAGGCAGTCTCGTTTCTATCAATGCCAGTGTATCCAGATTAGGGTAACCTTATTGTTTCTGTTTAAAACATTGAAGTTATTCATGCAATCAGCTACGAGTCTAGTGGAAACCGTTTTCACCTTAAGAGCCCACGCAGCCTTTCTGTGTGATGTGTAAAGCGTCCACTACAATTTCCTTGATTTCCCTTCATGGTAATTCTCGTCTCTCCTATTTTATAGCCTTCTCCTATGTTCTTATGGGCCTATATCTCTTGATTTCTCCATTTCCTTTCGTTTCGTACATTACTTTTATTAATTTAACTTCTGGCACACGATAAACGTGATCAAACCATTTAAGTTGCTCATCAACTATTTTGTCTAGTATGGGCTCAATCTTCAGTTGATCGCTGTATGTCTCATTTCTTATACGATCTGTCTTCGCTTCTCTTTCTATTTCCTTCATTAACATTACATTTATTCTTCCCTTACTTTTTTCCGTTTAAGTCCACAGCTGTGGACAGAGTTGGTTTTACCACTTTTCTTATGACTTCTAATTTCGTTTTTTTTGGAACTTCTCATTTCCGTAAAATATGGTTTCCATGGTGTTGTACGTCCAGCTTTTCATTTATTTCACCATCTACTTTTTTGCTGTTCTCTAAATATTTGAACCTATCTATCTCTGCGATTACACTGGCATTTATGGCGGTATGATTTATCGAACCAACACACAATCAAGGTTTAATTTACTGCTATACATGCACAAAAGTTAGTAGCATATTTCTTTTATTATAGAAAACAGTCATTTTATGTATATCCTCAAATAGGAACGTGTTAACTGTATACACATCCTTCCTTTATATATAATTTTTCTAATCTAAATATCCTTTCTACATTAACCATAAATGATAATTTCTTACTGCTATATTTGAAATAATATGGTGCGACAGTGAAGCCGACAATTTTCCTTACTGATTTTTCAATATATCGACAACCGTTTTTATATTATAGAGTATCTGAAGTATTTCACTAAAAAATAAAATATGCACCTACTTGAAAATGTTTTTAAAAAATATCAGATAGGGCGCGTCGCACACGGTAGAGCACTGCAGGGGCTTATTTTTCACGACCCGGCTCGCTCGTGGGCCGTTACAGTATGGAGTGTACCCGCTCGGCCCGCCCGTTGTGTTCATTACTTCGGCACAAGGCCCGCCCGTTAGGAAATTTAGGCCCGTTTGACCCGGCTAAATTGTTTTAGCTTGTTTAAGTAATTATATCTGCACCGTCTATTTCTAAACATTTTTTAATTACTACATTATAATGTTTTTGTATACTATATTGTATGAAATAAAAAAAAACATAACGTTGCGTACATTAAAATTGTTAATACAAATGATAGCGTAAAAACTCAACAGCATTTACTGCATATGTTAAATCCATTCGATGTATTTAATAAAACATTCTCAGCCCGTCAGGCCGGTACAATTTTAGGACTGGCCCGACCCGGTCCGCAATGAAAAGAGACGAGGCCCGTCCGCCCGCGGGCCCGGACGAGCCGGGAGGGGCGGCCTTTTACTAGCCTGTGCAGCAATTGGTTTGTGACTTCAAAAAGACTAAAATCAGTTTACAGTCTTCTCCGCATCACAGCATGTGTAATAAAATTGGACATAATACTCATCGCTGACTGGTAGCCTTGTAGTCAGTGACAAATTGTCAGGAGACTGGGATTATTGATCGCGCGGAGTGACTTGTTCGAAATTTTTATAATTCCTTAAAATGAATGACCAAGTTTTTAACATAAAATTCGTTCAGGAGGTTAAAAACTACCATCGTTTACATAATTATCAATTACCACAATACTCTAGAAATGATATTATAGACTCAGCATGGAATAATGTCTGAAAAGAAATGCATTCTCGCATATTAGCATATTTGCTTTAAAAATTGCTGGCCGAACAATATTTACTAGAAGCTTATAGGATTTTTTGCTCATTCTATAGAATGCATGGAATTTCTTATAACTTTCTACTAGTTCTCTTGCTGCTACACTCTCCAGTTAATATTTCTTTCTATATACTGGTCAACCCACAATCTTCTACTGTTTCTGAACCTATACTTGCGATTATAATAAAAAACTAATTTTGCACTGTACTGCATAATCGCGTTTATTTTCAGTTCTTTCTTCGTGTGCGAGTATCCAACCAATTTGCAACTTACGTCTTCGAACAATATCGTCTTCAATCGGTAGCTCCAAATAATAAGCATGATCCCCATTTTTTTAGAACAACTAACTGCTTTCAAGTATGCCATTCACTTCTTTATGATGATGTACACTGAGAGAATAGTCTCAGTAAAGCTATATGCTTTTTTTTTCTTGAATTGGGAAGAATGGAGAAAACCGAAAACCCAAATCAGGTACACAGATGGGTCAAAAACGGGCTCTACTACTGGAGTTGGTGTTTATGAGGAAAACTAGGCATACAAAGTATGTGCATCACTTGGGCAATACACCATGGTATTTCAAACAGCTATACAAACCTACGTGTGGGAGAGTCTGCGTCGGCGACCGCAAGGTGGGCGACTTGCATTCTCTCTGACAGTCAGGCAGCTTTAAAGGCACTAGCATCTTATCATATAGCCTCCAAACTAGTATGGAAGTATCTTCAAAACCTAATGGTTCTGTCTAAGCACAACAAGGTTATCTTGGTGTGGGTGCAAGTGCACAACGGTATAGCGAGTAATGAAATCGCAAACCAGCTAGTGAAACGAATTTTACAGGACCTGAATCGGGTCTAGTTATTACCAAGAGTGCAATGCGTGGTGCAATTAATGAAAGGATCATAAGACGACGCCAATTAAATTGGAACCATGTAGCTGGACAAAAGCACAGCAAATGAATGATGAGAATACCGTCGCAACATTTGACTGCTGACCTGCTTGTACTAAACAAGATTCAGTTTAGAGCAGCAACATGTCTATTAACAGGACATGGCTGTTTGAGAGGCTACTTGCACGAGATGAACCCTTATGTAAACTTTGTAATGAAGAGGGGAAAACATCCTATCATATTATTTTCGAACGTGTACCCCTAAGTTAACGCAAATTCGCTATGCAAAGCGCAATTGAGCTACTATTGGAGAAAGACTTACTGCATATTCTCTTAAAGTTGATCGAGGGAACTAGCCTGTTTAAGGAAATCGAAACCAAAGCAGGAATAATACAATTAGCCCATTGGGCCGCAGTGTTACGGATGTAAAGACTAATCCTGCTTATGGCAGCAATCAATCAATTAATAATAATAATAATAATAATAATAAACATTTATTTTCCCAACAGGCATATTGCCCAATAACAGGAGAAATGTGGGTAACTATATACACAAAATAAAAACACAATGCAACACATGAAAACAAAATAAAGAGTAAATTTCTACATGTTTTACTTAAATAAGTCACGTTTATTAGCTGCCCTGGACAAAGTATACGTCGGCGCTCGTCTCATTGTATTAGTCCTTGCGAATGGAAGAATGAAGCCACTATCCGATCTTGAATTCAAACGTGGCACAAGAAAATTCATTCGTTCCAGTATGTATGGACAATCTATGTCATTTCTAAGCAATTTCTGCAGAAACTTCTCGCAGATGCCATCCCTCCTCGTACTCAAAGCCAGCATGTCGTGCCTTAACAGAAGTCCATCCTGTGGAGTACCTCTCTCAGGGTAACTTCCATCAATCTTAAATGACAGGAATTTTAAAAATTTCCGATGGATGCGATCTAGATTTAGAAGGTCACAAGCATATAAGGGATACCAAATTAGAGCGGCATACTCCAGTTTACTGAGTACAAAGGCAAAGTATAACGACTTTAATAAAGAAGGATCATTGAAGTATTTAGAGACACGCATCACAAACCCCAGAGATTTCATGGCTTCAGAACAGATACTGTTAATGTGAGCTTTAAATGTGAGAGTGGTATCGAAGTGTACACCCAAATCCTTAAACTCAAGGTTACGTGACAAATTGGTACCTCTGATTTGGTAGGACAATAAGTACGGTGAACAAGAACGCGAGTAGGTAAGTACACAGCATTTATCAACATTTAACTTGAGCCCAAAAAGCTCACACCATTCTACTAACATAACAAGACCATTTTGCAATTTCCTCATGTCATCAACGGAAGATATTTCCGAGAAGATTTTAATATCGTCTGCATAAGCAAGGGTGGGAAGGTCAATTTTCAAAAGCAGGTCGTTAATATAAAGCACAAACAGTAACGGTCCCAGATTTGATCCCTGGGGGACGCCAGAGGAAAGAACAAAGTTACGAGAGCAATATCCGTTATAAGTTACATAACACTTTCTCTGTTTCAAGTAGGATTCGAGGAGACTTATCGCCGAAGGAACAAAACCGAAGGAGCTCAGCTTCACTAACAAAATTTCATGATTGATCATGTCAAAAGCCTTGGACAGGTCTGTATAAATCACATCAACTTGACCACGTCTATCCAAGACTTCACTAATAAATTGGGACATGCTCGCCAAATTCGTAACTGTAGATCTCCCGGGGATAAAGCCATGTTGATTTAAAGCAATAAAAGAGCGAGTGCTATTATAAATGCTAACATATAATACCTTCTCATAAAGTTTAGCAAAATTGGGTATTATGGAAATGGGCCTGTAATTAGATAGAAGTTCACGATTGCCCTTTTTGTGCACTGGGACAATTTTGGCTATTTTCCAACGTTCAGGGAAAGTACAAGATGAAATTGAAAGATTGATAATGATTTTTAGAGGAAATGCAAAAACAAATCTACAGTCACGTATCAAAAAACTGGGTAACATATCATCACCTGCGGTACATTTGTTGGGAAAAGTAGCCATTAGTGCAACAAGTTCATCTTCGCTAACCAATGGAAAGGAGTAAGGTAGGGGATTGTAATCAGAATGAGACCAAGACATGCTATCCTCTGAGCTATACACTGAAGAAAACATATTAGCGAAAGCATTAACAATATCATCGGGATCAGTAAAATCATTTCCGTGGTCGTCACATAGTCTGCCCGGTATCCTTGTGGAACGCCTTTTAGCATGAAGAAACTGCCATAGATGGGAAGGTGAGGTTTTTATAGAATCTTCAATATTTCCAAGATAGTGAACGTAACTATTCTTAATTTGCGTTTTGATTAACTTTCTAATTCGTTTAAATTCATTGTAATGCATTATATTTCTAGTCTTAATCCATTTGCTGTGATAAAAATTTTTGTATTTTAGATTACGAATAATATCTGATGTAAACCAGGGTGGATAAGAAATATTTGTACGGGATTTAGAAGGAACGTAAAGATCCAAGATAGCATACAAAGAGTTATAAAACGCATCCACAGCTTTATTAACATCAGTATAGTCAAGAAGAAAGGACCAATCGCAACTCAAAAACCGATTGTATAGTGACAAGTAATTAGCTTTGTAAAAGTTGTATCGGAAATTGTTCGCAGAAGGGAATCGTTGCGATGAAGAGGAACGTAGAAAGGAGAATTCAACTTCCAAACTAGGGTGATAAGGATCTTCAGATACAATCGGACTTTCTGAATGTTGTACATCAATATCATGGTTAAAATTAGATATGACTAAATCCAGTAATTTGCCATCGCAGTTTTTTTATATTATTGTATTGCTTGACATTAAGTAAATCTAAAAAGTTTTGAAAGACTGAAGTTTTATTACATTTTTGATGAGTAGAGTAATACAAATTGGGGACGTTGAAATCTCCAATAAGGATAAAAATTTCATTAATCAAGACAACTTCAAGAGAGGATGTAAATATTTCCAACTCCTCTGACGAGATGTGAGGGGGTACATAAACTAGGACAAGAAGAAAAGAAATACTTTCAGAAAAACATCTGCAAAGTAATAAATCAATGAGGGGCACCGAACTAGCAATGTGTTTGGTATCAATAACAGTGAAGGATATATGTTCCTTAAATGCAATTAGGACTCCACCACCTCTAGAGCGATTAACTTCAGCAAAGTCTCTATCTTTACGTACGACATTATAACTACTACTAAATAGTTCATTATCATATACTGATTCATTTAGCCAGGTTTCAGTAAGTAGCAGTATATCAACGGAGTGGTTCATTAAGTTGTTATAAAAAGTATGTGTTTTCGAATTTAGTCCTCTAACATTTTGGTAGTACATCTTATAAGGGGCAGAAAACCTGTTGGATGTAATTAGTTTTCCGAGTTAAAATTGCTAATAGTTGGAATACCATTGCGATACTTAATTTTTAAATTCTTCTCACCCTTCGAAATGCGATCCGCAAGCTCAGATTTTACCGATTTGAACACAGCAGCCTGCCTTGGAGTGCGGTCGGAGGAAACGGATAAATTAGCGAATTGTGCATTTTCTTTAATTTTCCTGAATTTACGAAGGGTTTTAAAGACATCTTCTGATGAAGATAGACGAACACGGATAGGTCGCGAACGGCGTTGTTTAGTCGCGTCGAATTTTCCCAGTCTTACGGGTTTTATCCGGTCATAGTCCACATCCATTTGCCGAAGTATGTTTTGCACCATATTAGTATCAGTGCGAATTTGTTCTTGCTTTGAATCTCCCTCCTCAAGACTACCGTAGATAATAATATTTTGTGAACGTCTATTCCTATCATATATTTCACTAATAATTTCCTCAGTAGGTAACAGATTAGTAGAATTTCCAGAAGCAATGCTACTAGAGCCAATCGTCAAGTTAGTATATTTTTCTTTCAAATCCCTAATCTCATTCTTTAAATCATTCAACAATGAAATTAATTTAGGAATCTGATTTACGCCTTGTTCACACTCAATACATATGTACTTAACCCTACGCCTAGTATTAGATCTTAAAGTTAAACATTTAGCCTCAGCGTCAGATAATTCAGCACAATCAGTATGAATTGGTCTGCTGCAAACATCGCATTTAATGAACTTATCTGATCTTTCATTAATTAATAAATTGCACTTAATACACGACATTCTTCTGTTCTTTATAGTTTTTATATACAAATTAATGTTCTACTGTCATGAATTTTGTTGGTTATTGTATTTCTGGTTGAATGTGCATATTAAACGCACTTGCTGCATAACTGCAGCTTTCGTTATGTTGAAATCTAAATGTCTAGATAAAAATTATTTCTTCTATGGATAGAAAAAGATGACAAGTACTGGGTAACTGAAAATTTATCAGCAAAATAGGATTCTTTGCTATCGAGCTTAGAACGTCCATTACCTATCGTAAGATTTATTCTAGCTTTATTCTGTACAATATCCCTCCAATATTTTTGCAGGAATAATTTCAGAGAATTATCCAAAATATGATATCATTGGACAATAGAAAATCACGCATAATTTTCTTTTTTAATATGACTTTGTTTCCACATTTCGATGCTCATGCTGGGACTAGAATTTCTATTGCAAAATGCATGTTGCCTGTTGGGCCGAACAGGAACTTCTTCGAACCAGCAGTGAGTCCACTGATTTATGTCATGGGAGGGCATTTATGTTCCCCAATCGAGGCAGATACAGGAAGCTTCTATAGCTTGACAAAAAAATGTCAGGGCTCTAACTGCAATTCTGACCGGCTATCCTTGATTAAGGAAGCGCCTGTACAAAATGGGACTCATTCAAGAGGAAGGGTACCGTTTGTGTTTGGAAGAGGAGGCAGACAATTGAACATATATTTTGTCATTGTTCGTAGAATCAGATTTTCTCTGGTTGATGAAGTATTCGTAACACCAGAGGGTCAAAAAAAATCTTGCTGAGTGAACCTCTGGAATTCACCAAAAGCATAGGTTTAGTCGGGGAACTCTAGTATTACTTGGCTGGCCTACAATAGAGCCTATTGGCCGCTGTAGTTGGGTGAACTAATTCACATACTCAGCGTTACTAATGTAATGTAATGTACACATCATGATGAAAGGAGTTGAGAATTAAGAACAAGACCAGTGCAATGCATAGCAAAACACCTTTCACATACTAACAAAAAGCAACAATAGATTCACGTAAAATTAGATGAAGTGGATTTGTTGCGTTTAATGTCAATGTTGTTTTACTAGTGGTATTTACATATTATGTTATTGTATGGAGGTACAATTAACCTACTTAGTGGTATAATTTACAAGACCGGTCGGAGAAATCCTACCGCAACTAAAGAAACTGTAAACCTGTGATAAATCTCTATTTTAATGGTTTTCAATATGTGTATCTGTTAGAAAAATAAGTCTATGATATCACTAGGTATTTTAATCTATTATGTGTTGTACAAGGCTTCTACAGGAATTTGTTAAAAGCCGGTACTGTCCTACATACTCTTTCTAACTATTTAATTTGTTATTTTTTCTACACTAGGTACATATTTAAAATAAATTCAAATGTCTAATTTTGTTTTTTGGTTTGCGGTTAATCAATACATCCAGTTTTTGTACATTGTACTTTTTATTGCTATACTTGCATAAAGATGCATAAAAATGTTTCTTTCTCAGGGATATTTTTTGGACAGATTTTAGAAAACGGAACCCAAATACGTAATGGAAGCTTGCCTCGCGCTTCGAGGAAGTAAACTTGAACGTAGAAAACCGAAGTGGAGCGGAGAATATGTTTCGGATGAAAGAGAGAATTTAAATATATACGTCTTGAAGTACAATAAGAGTCGAGTGGGAGATGCAGCGGCAGCAGTTGGAGATGTGGATTGGGTGGGGGAGGACCCGGAGTATTGGAGCTCCGGGTAATGTCCTCATCCGGGCCAGCGGTCGATACCGGAGCGGAGTACCGCCCTCCCCACATGAGAGACTACACTCTTCGGAGATGGTCACAGTTTCTTATTGTTATTGCTTTTGTCATTGTTGCTGCAAAGAATAGACCTTGTTTCATTGCTTATTTGCTAAAAAAAGCCTTAATTTATTTCTATCTACTTCTAGAACGTAGTGTTATTTACATGTATGTATGTATGTACCTTGTTATAACAATAATAAATGACTTTCTGTAGAAAATTTGAGTGTTCTTGGCTTTCGATTAAAGGTAATTTTGTTGAACTCTTATAATATAAATTTAGTATGTATAAATGAAGTATTACTTGAGTATCGCCAAGTTCTGAGTAACAGAAAAACAACATTTTTGGACATAATCTTCCAGAGGTTTCGTTTTCGAGAGAAGATTCACTAGGTTCTCTGCTTCTTATAGGTACTTAAGTAGCTTTTTATTTATTCATTTTAAACGGTCAGACTTCATTTAAATATTTGTATTATTTTTAGGCGAGTTTGTTCGGATGTACAATAACGAAAAATATATTTGGTTTTTAGAATATTCATTGAAATATAATCTTTTCAAATTAGTATATCGCAAATTAATGTATTTTTGGTTCATAAAAACGTTACATGCACGCAGAAAAATTTGGGACAATAATCACTTGTATTTTTAAAATAATAACAATTTATAGTAAGAATTACAACACGTTTATTTATGTCAATAGAATGTGTAGCGGATTTAGCAATAATTGTGATGTTGTCACATATTTTACTATATTTATGGTTATATGGACTATATAGGTATTTTTCTCCGTGTGTAAACAGTAAAATAATTTTCATTACTTCTGAACCAATTTCTGGCATAGGATTGAAGAAAACAAAATTGAACAAATCTAGGCTTCATCTAATTTTATAAGAATCAAGGTATTTTTATTTTTGCCTTCTAGTTGTTTGCCTGTAAGCGGCAGGTGTTTTATTATGCAACTATACTATACTATAGACTGTCTCAACCTCCGTATGCAGTATGTGATTTAATAGCAACAGTGTATCTCTTTCTATCCTTAGAAGCGTATCAATAACGCTACCTTTATTTCCGGCTGCGATATCGCACTTATATTTATGTCACCAGATATTACAATAACTGTCAAGAGTCACAATACGATGATTGTGACTCTTGACAGTTGCCATAATATTTGTTGACATAAATATAAGTGCGATATCGCAACCGGAAATAAAGGTAGCGTTATAGTTGCCTGTTTTATATATTTTCAGTTGAATTGTTTGCAGTTGTATAAGTCGTTCTGTTTAGAATATTTCTATTGCTTTCAAGCATATACAGGTAAACATTGATAATTTCCATAGTTCTTATAGACGTGATAACCTATACATTTTGTTACAGTTTTCACTGCATTAATGAATACTGTAGACAGAAAACGGCGTAAGGGAGAAAAATTTAGTCGTATGGAAAAACATATTCAATTATTTTAATAAATCTGATTGTGAGTACTGCTGCTCAAGAAGCAAGTAAGTTTTAGGTTGCTCGGAGCGTACAATGTATAATATAAAACAGAAGCAACAAAAAGGTTTATATTATCAAGTACAAAAAAGACACAAGAAAAGGAAAGGCATACAAGTAAATTATTACATACATATAATGAGAATACGCAAGCATTTTTATGCAGAGTATGCCACTTACTTTAAATACAATTCGTGCTGCTGTCAATGGTGACGATGATTTCCCCGATTTCATCATATGGGTTTAAATTTAAGAACATAGAACGGAAGAGCACTCATCGATCGAGATGATATTATTCGGTGGAGGTACAAATGCTTACGAGACATCAAGGAATTTAGAAAAGAAGGTGCAGTTTGCTTCTTGACGTTTTGTACTTTTCATTTGTTTATTTATTATATGTATGCAAATTGTTGATTACCTGCATTTTTATATTATTTCAGGTCGAACTATAGTATATATAGAGATGAATCATGGATGAACGTAGGACATGTAGTAAATAGAAAATGTACAGATGCTATTCAAAACAGTCGACAGGCTTATATACAAGGACTGGTTTGAAGTCACCCACAGATTTTGGGGCTTGTTTTGCATTAGTTCATGCTTGTGTTGATAATAGTTTTGTTCCTGATGCTGAACGTACATTTCTTTACAAGAAAAATACCGCTGACGTTCATCATGACACGGATTCAGAAACATATGAGGATTGGTCTATTAAGAAATAATTTCCAAATATGCTGCAGAACATAGTAATTGTTCTTGATAATGTTTCTTACCATTGAAGAAAATTAGAAAACATTCCAACTAGACCATGAAGTAAAAATCAAATTATTGAATGGTTTCGCGCATTTTTTAAGCAATTCTTGCTTTAAGTTCTCTTTTTTGGTACACAATGTCGCAAATACTTTATAAAGCCTTATTGGTCCTCTGCATCCAATTTAATAAATATTTGACAATCTAAATATCAAATTCGTCTGTATCGTTGTGTATATTTCAATGTTTTTCACACACTTTTAGGGAGTAGTAATCACAAAATTTTAACGTATATTTTTGTTTAAATTACAGGTTGTCCAAAAAGATGTTACCACTCATATGGTACTACATAATTTTCTAATTTTTTATTGTTGCAGACTAAATATGGCAAACCCGACTTACTTTGGAAGAGAGAAGGAAGGTAGCAGCTTGGATGGAAGTGTTCGAGTCACCTTCAGTAGTAAGAAAAAAGTTTCAGCAATGGTTTCAGAAGGATCCTACAAGCCGTTTAACTATCCGTCGACTTCACAATTGCCTCATTTGGAATACAGACAATCCCCATGAACTACGAGAGCACACTCATCCTCTCCGAAAGTTAACGTATGGTGTGGCATTTCGAAGTTTGGATTACTTGGTCGATATTTTTTTAATGATCAGACTATAACGGGAGATTCTTACCTAGATATGTTGCAGAATTTTGTTGTAGACAATCTTCCCCTCTGTATTATAACATCTGGTTACTTTCAGCAAGATGGTGCACCACCGCATTATTCCTTAGCGGTTTAACATTACCTGGATGATACATTTGGTAGACGCTGGATTGGAAGAGCTAGACCTTTGTCTTGGCCAGCATGGTCACCAGACATGATGATTTCTGGCTATGGGGAATGGTGAAAGAACGTGGGTGTGCTACAAGACCTACTGACATTAATTACCTTAAAGAACGCATAACAACGGTTGTCCGCTGTATACCTAAGGAAATGTGTGAAGGAGCTATGGCCTGTATGGTGAAAAGACTTCACACATGCGTTGAGAACCAAGGAGTACAGATCCAAGGAGTGCATTAGCTAGCTTCATTTCATCTGGACTTGTGTACATAGTGTGTGTTATGTTATTAAAATAAAAGTCAATCCCATTTAGGTGGTAACATCTTTTTGGACAACCCATTCTTTTCCTTTAACTTTTTGATGTTAATTTTCAAATTGATCAACTTTTAAAGTGCCCATCATAGAATAACATACTTTGGCCCTTAACGTCGACTCGTATTTTCGTAGACTAGGAAAACTCGTAGGAAGCTCAGCAGAATACGCGGTCTATTTTAAATTTTCTTAAATTTTTGTCAAATTCTGTATTTAACGTAAATGTTAGAGCACAAAACACGAGTTTTTAAGTAAATATACATTTATTAGCGGAATTCAAGGCTAGATATGACACAGTACTCATAGGGTGTATGGGTGTCTACTGGAAATAAGCATATTTTTAAGTAACATGATTTACAAATGCCATGTATAATAAACGTATCTATTGCTGCAGTTGTAGTACTTGTAATTGTTAAATTTGTCCGTACAGGCAGCTTTGAAAAGATTGATTTTTAAAAGAATAGAACAACTAAACGAGTATGAAATTAACAAATCTACGACAAACGTGCAAAACTGAACAGGAACGCGGTATTCACTTGCTGAATGACATTTTTAACCACAGTTACCATGGTTACAGATATGTTACAACCTTCTAAATCCTAGTTACAAACCAATTACGAAAGAGATAGATATAGGTTAGTTGCGGTATGTCTACGAAAGGGCCAAAAGTAGTTTTCTCGGTGGATTCCAATAGTTCCCACCCCTTGGTGCTCATAAAGGTTATGTTTTAATCACACGAAATCAAATAATGAACCGGAAATAGTAGTGGAACATATGATTGGTCGATTTGGCAATCGCGAATCGAATTCCCATGAGAGATTCCCATACGGCAGTTGAGACGCGTTATAGTTTTTATCCGCATTTTAGGTTAAAATTCGACTGAAAATTAGCCTTGTCGAATGTTGTGTAATCCCCATATAGTGATACGATTTATTCAATTAATTTATTATTTATATTTTGCAATTTTAGTTGACTGTTATATGCACGCAAAAGTTTTCTACAGTGTTTAACATCTCTTACGAAGAGAGTCAAATAATTGTAGTTACATTGCTGAAAGTGGTAGTGTTTAAAATTTTTTTGGTTAATTATCTTGTACGGTACTTAACGATATTGATCATAAATAGTAATTTCGTACTACCACATTTGAAATAGTAGTGACACAATTTAGCTGACCGCATAATTTATTCTACTTTGTCCTATATACTTAGGTGAATCTAAATATGATTGTTTGATATCTATCAGAATGAAAAGACTTTAATTCCCGGAATACATTGCTAATATCTAGTTTTAATATTAAATTTAATTTTTCTTTAAGATTAAAATCTACAAAAAAAGTTCTACTTGAAATATAATAACCATAAAGAGATGTTCTAACAAGGAATCGTAACATGAAGTACAATTAAAGATTCTATTAAATATTTTTGATGTAATTCTTTAAAGTATTTTGTCGTTTTTTAAAGTACTTGTTACTACTGCATATACAGGGAATTCTGTAGGCCTTGTGTATTGTTCCCAAAAATTGATAATATTGATGCGTTATTGTGGTAATGGTATCGCACATGCCTCGCATTTGTCGAATTATCGATTTTTACAAAACATTTACTATTAGCCTACGGTACAAAACGTTTGTTTGGTCGGAATTTGGAAATTGGGAGGGTGCGTTTCATTTCCATTTCCAATGCGGAGCAATGACAATAAGAGAAATTCGTAGGATTCGCGGAAACTCCAGCCAATGGGGACATTCGGCACATTTCCAGTTTCTAGAAATGTGGATCTTATTGCCTGTCGAGTGGGATTGGACGCCGTAGCGCCGACTAGCACCGTCACGACGCCCGGATTGGACGCTGTTGCCGTTCTTTTTTCTCTGTACAATTGTGTCTGATTCTACGATTGTTATTTGTGCGCAGGAATCACAATTCTGTGTATATATGTATGTATGTACGTAATGCCTATGTATATGTTTATACATATGTATGTACCTATAGTATGTATCGATCTTCCACGGTAGTTCGAGTTAGAGTCGGTATTCTCGTTGTCGTCGTCGTTCTCCGCTTCGTAATCCTGGTTTATGTATTCCCGCATTGAACTTTGTACATAAGGCATAATTTCGGGTTGATGTCGCCTGGAAACAATCGACGTCTGTATTGATTCTAGAGATTGAATCGCTCAAGCTTAACTGCTGGAAAATTATTTTCTTAAAAATTATCCTGAAAAGGATATATATAAAATATCAATAAAAAGTCTACGAGGTAGAACAAACTGAGTAAAATTGTTTAAGTGATTAATCATTAATACTAACCGGTTAGTGTTAATAATTACCAGATGGAAGGGTTAAAGTGAGTAATTTGTCAGAATTTATCACATTAACAAGTTATTATTAATAATTCATAGCTCTCAACAGTAACTGTAATCATTTTTAATACATTTACTTTGGTACGAGCGGAATATTTGTCAAAAAGAAGTGAAGAACCTTGTTAACCTAATCCTTGCAGGATAAACTAAGGAGTAAGTGGCTGAATAGGAATCGACAGAATCAACACTTACAAAGTTTTCTATTCGTTTGTGAACGTTTCTTTTAACATTTACAGTGGTACCTCGGTTTATGATAATATCTTGTTACTGAATTTTCGAGTTACGAAAGAAAATTTGGATGAATTTTTGTTTCTGAAACCAAAAGGTGCTCCTGGATACGAAACGTGGGATACAACGTTTACGGATTCGGCAGAATTTCCGCGCGACTCGTGCACATGCTAGAAAGAGAAAGAATATATAACGTAATGCAATTGTTTGTGCGGTTAACCTCCCACTATTCCACCGCTTCGCATCTATCTTGAATTCATAGCTAATAGTATTCCTACTTTATTAGAAAATCCTTCTATCTTTGTGTAAAATCTTTTTCAAAGAACAAAATCGAATATTTTACAATTACTATCAAACAATTCCTTATTTGTTTGTCCTTTATTTCTTATAAGAAAATTTGATTCTAGTTACGAAATTTCGAATGACGAAATGTTTTTTGGAACCAAATAATTCCTACTTTAAACAACTGATATTTTAGGGCTACATGACCTGTTAAAAATCCTGCCAGTAATCTAAGGTCCCCTTCGCTGAACGGCAGCAATATTTTTTTTGTCTTTGGCGAGCCTGATATGATAGATATTATATTAGCGTTATACTTGCAGTTGGCTTGATGATGACGGAATCGATTGCAAGAATATGTTTCTGTGAACCTTATGACCTCTTTCATTCTGCATATTTTAATAACTAAAGCCAAGCTAACTATGAAAATTATCCTATTTATTTGTTACAATGTAGAGGGCGACGCAAAATTATCTGATACTTTCCTTTTCTAATTATTGAAAGAAATGAAATAAAAATTTTTAAGCTTTAGATGGACCTGACATATATTTGAGTATGGTGAGTCCGGTACAATCTCATGTCACTATTCGCACCATTCGCAGCGAGATAATTAACTGCGCTTCACTCTTCATGGCGAGAGGGTGGTATAGCTCTTACTTTTTTGTAGTATATCTGAGCACTAATAAGAAGCGACTCAATTTTCTCAACTCAAAGAACTCTAGACTTGTTGTTTACACTTATTAGTAGAGTTTGTTAAAAAGGTGGTACTGGCAGTGGCGCAAGCATAAAAGTAGGTACGTAATATACAATATTAGTGAAAAATAATATTGTTACCTTTTCCTGTCGTCTTGATGTCCATTGTGGCAATTGGCAACCACCCTGGTAAGCTGCGTAAATTGCATCAGCAACGCTTCCATTGTAGATTCATTCAGCCGTCGACGGTGTTGTTAATACGTTGTCGTAAACTTCTAAAATGATCGTTCGACATCCAGTGAAGTAAGATTTACAAATGTCAGATATTCCTTTTCCTCATCTGGGCACTTGATTTTCAGTTATAGACCGAACCTTTTGTAAATCTCCTACAGTGTCCTCTAGTGTTCCTATAGTGTTCGTCAAATTTTCTAGAGCGGCTTGTAAATTGTTTATGCAATTTCATGCGTCTCGTGCAGATAAGTGACTGTTTTCTAATTGCTCAATAGTTTGTGCAACTTCAGAATAGTTCATGGAAATTTCATCTATTTGTTGTTGAACGTCCGAATTGGAAAAAAGTTGCTTACTATCTCGAACTGCAGCAGAATCGTTTGAATCAAGTTTCAAGATGACATTTTTCACTTGTGAAAAATATTTCTGATAGTAAGATACTGCCTGGAGCCATGTTTCCCATCGCGTTATTACAGGCTGAGGTGGTGGTGGTAATTTCGGACACAATTGTTTGAATATACGGATGTGTTTGGGAGATTTGATGAACACTTTTTTGGTAGATGCTATTAACTTATCCACCATCGGATACTTCTTTGGAATGGTTTCTGCTACGACGAGGTGACATGCGTGTATGAGGCATGTTATGTGAAGAAGAGTCGGAAAGCATATTTTCAACATCCTACCAACTCTCAGCATTGTTGCGGCTCCGTCAGTAATGAACATTGTGACTTGGGTTTCTGTGATACAAAATTCTCTCAACGAATCTTTTATTATTTTGACAACGGTTTCTGCATTAGTTTTCTGAATCCTTTTACTGGATAACAATAATGAAGCTGGTGGACCATCACGTTTTAAAGGACGCGTTACAATTTGAATGACGCTGTGTTCTTCAGCATCAGTTGTTTCATCCACACATAGGCAGATTTTCTTATTTCTCAACTCGTCTTTTATATATTCCTTTACTGTACCTTGCACACGTGGCAAATTGTATTGTAATTGCATAGATGTTGGCAGCTTCCATGAGGGAACGTACTTAGCCCAAAAAAGACGAAAGTGTTCATTAGATACTAGATGTTAAAATCATATAAAAATTATCAGTATGGAATACTGTTTCTTAAATTCAATATATGACGTTTACTTTTACAATGTTTTCTACATTCAAACCTATCGCGACTTAGCAATCCGCTGTAGCATATTGTGCAACAAATATGCGGACTTCTCTATTCTAATCCAGGGAAATGCCTGAGATATTTATTCACATTCAAAGGGAACGTTACACCATTTGGGCGTCCCATCTCCGCGTACTTATTTGGCGTGCAGCGTGCAACATACCGTCGCTTTGAATTCTCGCGCGGTACTGTCGAGATCGAGTTGAAAGTTATCCCTACCCACGCGCTACCTCTACGCTACTGCCATCCGGTACCACCTTTTTAACAAACTCTACTTATTAGTTTCCCAACAAAAATGTCGATTTGATTGGTAATGAATTTGAAGATGTATCGTTGAAATGCCTTCGGTAGAAGGTTTTATAAAGCACCTTATTTCATTTTAATCTCTTTCAATATGTTTTTATTTTTGCAAAGATACCTTAAATGTTTTAGAATGGTAATTGTTGAAGCGGTACATGTCATATTAAAGGGTATTATAGACAAAAACAAATCATTCTCATTTTAATTGCTTTGCTTTATTAGGGTACAAACTAAGTTACAAGCCTGCTACATCGTTATTTTGTATATATATATAGTAAAGCAATCAACTTCTTTATGCCTATTCATTGTTTGTATTGCAAGCGGCGGGTTTTTAAGGAATCTTCGTCTCTGTGTACTATAATAAATATAAAACCCAAGCTATTTAAAGAAAAATTCCATTTCAATTCATTTTCTGTCTATCCGTTCTATTTATTGATGATTTGCCGATTCGTTAAGGTAGTAGTGCTGGCGCCAGACTAAATATGTGTATGGATTTCATTCGGAGGGATCGATTTTTAATAAAATTAATGGGAAATTGTGGGCAGGAAATAAGAACACTTTTTATTTGCTGCCGTGTTGATTGTTTGTTATGTTTGTAAAACATAAAAATGATTAAATATGTATAAATATATATAAATTATATAAAAATGATTTGTGATATCGTAATTAATTACCTTCGATTTTTTTAAATTTGAAAATGTCAACGTTTTGTGCTTGTTTTGAGCTGACTTGTGCGGTAAAAATTGATATAAAAAATGCAAATCACTTTGCTTCCGCAATTTCACCTTTTTAAAATTTGACCAAACTAAGATTTTATGTTTGTTATGTAGTGATTTGTGTCGTAAAGTTTTTATTTTGTGCTTATTCCCTTCTTGAGATAACTGTGAACTCAGATATATGGCAATAAGGGCTTGTGGACACCGTTACTTAGCCAAAGTACCAACTTTTCGGTTTTTGAAAAATTTGATAATGGCAGTTATGCGTCCGTTTTATGATTTTGATTCGGATTCTTTAATTTCATACCTTCCAAAGAAACTCATGTTAAGTTATATTTACAGTTAAGAAGGATAAATTACAAACTTGAAAGTAAATTATAATTGAGTCCAAAATTCATAACTATGGTTCGTCATTACTCATAACTAGAGCCCGGTAACAGGGAGCCGTGCCATAGCCGTACCTGCCTAGTATACAAAAACAATAGTAAGAAAATAGAAAAAAAATAACAGAACTAATACATAATTATAATATGTGAAAAGTAGTGAAACACTCGCCCTTTTAAGCAGCCTTGCCTACGGAACACAGAAACAGTCTGTTACTCAAGTACCTATGTTCCATTCTTTTTTGATAACACGTGAAGATGGTAAGAGATGTTATGGTTTTAGTTTAGTGTTCTATGAAGAAGTTCGAAATAAAGATATTTGCAATGCTATGCAAACTCTACAAGTAAGTTTCCTAAATAATTTCTGCTTAGTATTTTCTAATATACCTTGCTACATATTTGTAGGCAATGTACGTCACTGAACTTTCAAGTGGCGTAAAGAGTAGAGCTATACAAAATCAAACTCCTCAATCCAGATCGCTACCAAGACATTTCAAACTAAGCACTTCTGGTGGTGTTCTAACATATTATGATATTTCAAAGGATAGACTTTTTGTTTCAAAAAGCATTGGAATAATTTGTCAAGTTGCACATGTACAAGCTGCGAAAATATTTTTGGAGAATCTCTACAAGTAAGATTATATTTTTACTCAAACTTATATTAGGTTGCTATTTCAATTCAACACTATTTTAAAAGAAAAACGAAAACTATATGATTTATAATTATTATATGTATATTAATTCCTATAGAAAACTTCTTTAATGGCCCATATATGGTTATATTATACTAATTAATAGAGTCCGGTAACAGGGAGCCGTGCCATAGCCGTACTTGCCTAGTATACAAAAACAATAGTAAGAAAATAGAAAAAAAAATAACAGAACTAATACATAATTATAATATGTGAAAAGTAGTGAAACACTCACCCTTTTAAGCAGCTTCGGCTACGGAACAGTAAAACTAGAAGCACCATTATCAGTATTAACATCATATGGATAAGAGTGGCAAAAAGTTGACACCATTAGATGTGTTTCCACAGTTGTCTCGGTGAGCGAAAATGAGTTTATATTTTGAAAAAGAGCGTTCAACATCTACCGATGTCATACATGCACGATTAAAATACTCTTTGTACTTAGTCAGTGGATTATTCGATACACCATCACAAATTTGTTTTAGTGTGCTAAAATCGGGCTCTTTCTGTACCACACTCTCGAACTTTCCTAAAACGCGATTATATTTTGCGTCATGTATAGTCAGTAGCTGTGTATGCACTCCGTCCATAATTTGTAGAGACTCCAATAATGATAACGATCTATTTTGTAATTGGTCTATTGCGTCAGCTAATCCTTTATAGTAGCTACGAATATTTTTTAAATCCGTTAAAACGGAAATATCTTGAAATAGCAGCTTCGGCAGGACACTGCGTGAAATGATTGTAGCCGTTTGGGAGATTCCAAAAATATTTTTTTTGTGCTTGCTATTAATGCATCTACCTCGGGAGAGCATTGTCAAATGGTTTCTGCCACAAGCATGCACTTTACACGTAACATGTAAACATTTGCAACCATGTTCAAGAAGAGAACGGCCTACCGAACGCATTATCGCTGCGCCATCGCTCATAAACATCAACACTTTATCTTTTGAAATTTGAAATTTTTCCAACGTACTAAGTACAACCTTCGTAATTGCTGCAGCAGTACACTCTTGTAGTCTTCGGCTAGCTAGTAACAGTGGTAATGTAGGTTTACTAGGGTCTAGTATGCGTACCATAATATTTTACAATTGAATTTTTTTTACAGTCTGTTGTCTCGTCAACACATAACCAAAGAAACTGTTTTTTCAATATGCGTTTCATTTTCTTTCCCACGTCATCGCGTACAAATGCAACATGCTTACGTGCCGTTTTCTCCGTTGGCAACCGCAACTTGGGATTGTATTTATCCCAAGAGTCCTTAAGCGGTTGTTTATCGAGTAAGCCTAGAGGCAAATTACAGTTTATCAACGTAAAAGTTACATAAAAAAAGCACTACTCGGTGGCATGCCCAACTTTCGTTTTCTATGCTGTGCGGAATTTACGTGTCTTGTACAGTTACACTTATTATTTGACATCAAATGTATTTTGCACACTTTACAAACTATCTTACTCCCGTTGTAAAACAAATCGGGAAAGTCAGAAAAAACTTATTTACTATGTCTTGAAAGGGTCGTTTTTTAGCCTTCGACATGTTTACTAAAAACTACAATTAATAACTACGTCTATATCAATAAAATCAACACGCCCTATCCGCTATCCAATGCTAAACTGAACTGACAAGGGAACACCGGCAACCCGGACTCCCCAAAAAAATTGAAATTTTGTGGATTTGTAGAGGGGTCCAAGGTAAGAACATCCCACTTATTTTTATCGGCGGAATCCTCCGTAGGTGGGGTGGAGGGCGCTCTTAAGAAAAAACTACCCGTTTATATTTGTGCAAATATCTCGAAAACTATTGGAGATATTGAAAAAAAGTTTTTAATTGTTTGAAGAGGACTATATAATAGCATAACCTTTATTTCAAAAAGTATTAATTTTAATAGAAAAATTACCCCCACCCCAATCCTTTTGAAAACTTTAAAATTTTTAAATATCGGAAAAGAGGGGCTGTTCCATACTGAATTATTTTGTCATATGAAAGTTGTACCAATGGACTTACTATACTATACTATAATTGAATAAATACATATGTAATAACACTTTTGAAATAAAAAGTATTTCATAATAATTTATCTAAACGTCTAGACGTCTGATAATAAACTTGATCTGATCTGCTAGTATGAGTAGTTTATTATTTGCTGAATTATACAATATACAACAACAAAGAGATTTTATCGCGAAAGTGTTTATATGAAAAGTATTTGTTATTTTCGTATGCGTAATTTAATAAATATTAGAATGGATTGTCAAACACAAGTAACCGTATTATTTACATACTTACTGTCTAGTATTAAAATCATTTTATTAAACATCAATAACATCCTGTATATATAGAATTGTTTTGAAGTGATATATTTAGATAGATAATGAAAAATTTTGTCACGTAGTTGCTGATAAGTTCATATATATATGCATACGACCATACTTAAATGTTTATAATTAATATTAAAGTAATCACTTCGGGAACTCTTCTGTACATGTTACAAATAACTTTTAAAATTGAAAGTATTGCAAGAACTCCTACGACACCAGACGAAATAGAGTTGCACGACGCCTTAAAAGATATTATTGTTAGAGCTTCTGAAGAAGGTATGTTTAGTTTCGAAAATGAAATGAGTTTGGAATTTGAATCGCCTTCAGAACCACATGAACCACAGTTTGTTGAATCACTATCTCAAGAAGAAGCTAATAAAAATTGGGAAGAATGTGTACCTGAAGAAGGAGGTAGCGTTGTAGATGCTAACTATAAAATTGAAGCTGTAGAATTTTGGAGAAGTGAGAAGAAAGCAAGACGAACACTCGAAAGTGTTAAACAGAAGTTTAAAAAGGTAAAATCACTTCAGCAGTTGTATAGATGGGAAAATAGCGTTAATGAGGGCGGAACCAACAGTGAAAAAGTAAGATATATCGCGGAAGAAGTACACAATTTCAAGACGCGCTAATACGAGGAAATATAGTGAATGATATGAATATTCGACGTTGGGCTTTAGAGGCAAAAGACAAAGTTGGATATACAAGTTTTAAAGCTGGACATTGGTGGATCTGGCATTTTAAACAGGTGCATGGTATTGTATCCCATAAAATAACTAAATTTGTTACACATTCTGCTGTATCTGATACAACTGAATTACGCGACGTAAGCGATAGATTTATAAATCAAGTAAAACCTTATATTAGTTCTCTTGGAAGAGACTATATTTTTAATGCAGATGAGAGTGGTTTTAATATGGAAATACACTCTGGTCGTACATTGTTTCCACGAGGTGAAAAGCACGTTGAAGTCACTGTACAGTCTCTGCATTCTATTACTCATAGTTATACCATAATGCCTACTATTTCCGCAAATGGAAGATTATTGTCTCCACTTTTCCTAGTTTTGAAAGAGGTAAGCGGTACTTTAGGTCCTCGCGTACAGGAAACACTCTTTCGCCCAATAAATGTATACATATCTGCATCTACATCTGGAAAATTAACATCCGCGCATTTCAAAACATGGTATACAGATGTTTTCTTGCCAAATGCTGGTCCCAATAATTTACTACTACTAGATTCATGGAGTGGACACTGTCCAACGGAACTATCTACACTGACACCAAAAGACAAAAATGTGAATATTTTGACCATTCCAAAGAAGACGACAGCATTAATTCAACCCTTAGATGTTTATGGTTTTAGATTATGGAAAAATTTTGTAAGAACTTTTTCTGACCAAGTTATTTTGATGGGCCACGATATAAACTTGCATCATAGAAATACAATTATTAAGTTACAGTCTTTAACCCATAATCAGTTTTCGTCTCCGAGATTTTTTAGTGTTTTTAAGTATTCTTGGTACAAAAGTGGATACGTTGCGGAGCGACCAAGTGCCTTTGAAAATCCAGTAAATTTCTGCTTTGCCAAAACTGCACAATCCACACCACTGTGCACTATTTGTGGAAAGCCGGTTCTTGTACGTTGTTCTTGGTGTAAGCAATATCTGTGTTTTAAACATTTCTTTTTAGATTACCATTATTGTAACCACTATATTGAATAACATTTGTATAAGTATGTTATGCATGTAATGTACTATATAAGTACGTATGATAAAATTGGCGATACCTGTATATATATATATATATATAATATATGTTATATTATTTAATAAATGTACTAATTCTTTTGTATACCACTGTACAATAACTGTAAGGCATTTTTATCTTGTAAGGTTCACACATTATAATTTAGTTAACGCTACAACTTTGAAAGAAAATAAAATATGAATGTATATATGTATTTATGTGTGAAATTTATATGTTTGCAAATACAAATTGCAATGTAAACTTTGTCATTCTGCAAAACAACTAGTTACTCTGTTATATTTAGTTCCGGCTATATTTCAGTTCCGGAGGTATTTATAATAATATTCAATTTATAGATGATTATTTTTCTTTCCTCTAACCCAAATTTCCCAACTCCCAAATCGGTATGTCTGTTTACATCATAAAAAATGTTTGTAATATTGTTGATATTAAAGTAACACAACCGGATAAAGTTAGTATGGTTAGATAACTAACTCTGAACATCCTACTGCAAAACTGTTATTACATATTCAATTATAATAAATAGTACGTCCTCTGGTACACATTTCACATGACAAAATATTTTTTCTGGAATGAAAGGTAAAACTCAATGATAACAATGTATAAGGTTGAATTCAGTATGAAACAGCCCCTCTTTTCCGATATTTAAAAATGTTGGACTTTTCAAAAGGGTTGGGGTGGGGGTAATTTTTCTATTAAAATTAATACTATTTGAAATAAGGGTTATGCTATTATTTAGTCCTCTTCAAACAATTAAAAACTTGTCTTAACTTTTTTTCAATATCTCCAATAGTTTTCGAGATATTTGCACAAATATAAACGGGTAGTTTTTTCTTAAGAGCGCCCTCCACCCCACCTACGGGGGATTCCGCCGATAAAAATAAGTGGGATGTTCTTACCTTGGACCCCTCTACAAATCCACAAAATTTCAATTTTTTTGGGGAGTCCGGGTTGCCGGTGTTCCCTTGTAAGTGATGATCATTTGTCGTGTCGTATCATAATCGACCAGCCCTCCCCGCCCACCTAAACTCAGTCACACCGTCGCTGCGATTGCTCTCCAGTTACCGGGCTACTCATAACTTTCAAAAACGCAGTTTTTATAAAAAAGACAGAGATAAACAGTATTAGATGTTTCTTCGAGTGTTTTTTATGTAACTTACAGAGATGGCTTCTAGCGAACATTGAGAGAGTATTTCTAGTTTTTATGACCATAATAATATGATGATAGAGATTTGCTTTTGAGCATTCTTTTTACTAAATTAATAATCTTTTACCTCCACAGGTTAATTTCAGATTAGTTTCAGTTATAGAATATGTTATTTACATTTATGATATTTTCACGCGTTTATTTAATCAAAAATAAATAGAAATAATATACCTTTCCGTAAGGCATCATTTATTTTTCAAGAGCAGACACTAGGAGGAAGAATTGGTAATTTGATAATCTAAAATAAGGGAAGCAGCTGCACAAACTAATGAAGAAAATAACAAACTTAACGGAGAAAATGGTCTATTAATTGAGTTACCGTACAATTAAAAACACGACGTAGCTGAGCAAAACGCATTTTCAAGGAGATGTAATATAGCTTCATCCCGTGCTATGCCACACATAATTTCAGCCCTTAATATTTATTGCTAATTATTAATTAACGCACACACGAAGTTGCACTTAAAATACTATTAAGTATAATTTATATTGAAAATAATTTGTATTTAGTACAGTATCTAATATTGGAAATATGCGCAGTTTGTACACACTTTATTAATTTTTAACGATTTTACGTGCAACATTTCTTGTTTCTTTTAATTCGTTCCTAACAATTCATTGTTTAAAAATTAACCAGAGTATTTGAAAATCATATCACACTGGAAGTTTAAAATCAAATTGATTAAAATAAATATGTGTATTACTGTTATTTAAGTTGTATTGTGTCCAATATCTTTACATAATTGAAGACGTAAGAATGATAACAGCAAAAAATAAGTTTTCGAGAAAATCGCAAAAATACTTCTGACAATTCAATATTTCTCACATTTTATGTTTATGAATTAGTGTAAAATAGATTGTAGAAAAGGTAGTTTAAAAACTTCAAAAATAGAGCCGAAATTTTGAAAAAACTGCATTGCACTTATACTTATTTTGGAAAAATGTAAAAAAATGCATGCTGCCTACAAAAAAGTCTATTAGCAAAGAACTTACAAAAACACAATTAAATGTAAAGTGTAACATACAAAAAACATGAAACAGCGTTTACTCTACTATTGAATCTATTGAAATAAAACGAGACTGATGACAAAACTCTTGGTGAAGACAATATCGACGATGTTAAGGGAGATATTATCTTAGATATGGTTCAAGTAGGAAATGACGTCACCGAAGAGCAACAGTTAGAATTAATGAATATCATTCGAAACTATAGGAACTGCTTCGCATTAAATTTACGAGAACTGCGCTGTACGAATTTAATGACAATGGATGTTGTAGATGATGGAAAACTTGTTAGATGTGCACCATATAAGACTTCTGTGGAGGATAGAGAAACGATAGCACGATTGGTAAATTAATTAAAGGAATGTGGAATTATGACAGAAACGAATAGTCCATATGCGTCTCCAGTGCTACTAGTACGTAGAAAAAACGGCGACCCCCGTTTAGTAGTGGATTACCGGAAATTGAATCGTCAGACGGTAAAAATAAATTACCCGATACCTAGCCTAAATGAAGAATTCCAATATCTGGCAGGGGCATCTATTTTTGCTACTTTAGATCTAGCAAATGGATACATGCAGATACCGTTAAAACCAGAAGCAGCTTTGAAGACAGCTTTCATAACAGCAGATACAACTGGGGAATTTGAAAGGATGGTTTTTGCATTAACCAATGCACCCTATGAATTTGTGAAATTGATGAACCTTGTTTTGGGACCTTTAGAAAACAAAATTTGCAGTTGTTATTTAGACGACGTAGTTATATCTGCTAAAAATTGGAAAGAACTAATGAATTGACTAGAATTGGTTCTGGAAGCATTTCGAACGGCGCAGTTGAGGCTTAATGTAAAGAAATGTGAATTCGGGAAGATGGGGATGATTATATCAGGAAAAGGACTGAGACCAGGATTGAGAAAAATTAATGCGATAATTGAATTTCCAAAACCAAACGACGTCCACGAAGTGAAAAGGCTCTTAGGACTTACCGGATTCTTCAGGAGATATGTGAAAAATTACGCATTAATTGCTAGACCGTTATTTGACTTAACTCGAAAACATTAAAAAAAAAATGTTTTCGAGAAAAACGCAAAAATACTCCTGATAATTCAATATTTCTCACATTTTGTGTTTATGAACTAGTTTAAAATAGATTGTAGAAAAGGTAGTTTAAAAGCTTCAAAAATAGAGACGAAATTTTGAAAAAACTGCATTGCACTTATACTTATTTTGGAAAAATGTAAAAAAATGCATGCTGCCTACAAAAAAGTCTATTAGCAAAGAACTTACAAAAACACAATTAAATGTAAAGTGTAACATACAAAAAACATGAAACAGCTTTTACGCTACTATTGAATCTTCAGAATCTGAGCCTTTTGAGACGTCTACTGGAATTTCATCACTGACAAGCAAATTTTTGTACAATTCCTGGTAAGCTGGTGGAATGTACTGGTTTAAGCCCAAAATATTATGTAATTTTTTTGGATTAAGTGGTTTTGGATGATCACACAAATTTGGAATTTGATAACCAGATGAATTTGGATCAACGCCTGTTTTTAGAGCAACAAATATTCCACTTGCTGTAAGGTTTTGACTTTCTGAAACTGCTATGTCATTACCGTTATACATGAATCTTTTATACTTTGAAATTTTAAATACTCCATATTTGTTTTTGAACTTCTTAAAATAGGGATCTAGTGCCTTTTTATAGTCTTTTATCATTGCTTGAGATACATTAGGCTTCCTTGGTAGGACCCTCAAAAGAAAAGTCGGGAAAATTGCTGGTCATGAGCAAATCCGATGTTAGAATTTGGGCAGGGTAACAGGTCCACTAAACAAGCATCTACACAAAATAGGACTAGCCTTTGAACCGGTATGTAGAGGATGTGGTGTGGAAGAGGAGACTTCTCTACTCCTTATAAGCCACTGTGAAGTGTGCAAAGGCATAAGACATAGCGGCTTAGGGGCACGAAAGGTAGATCGGGGAAAACTCTCAAATATAGAGTAAAAGAAAATTCTGGACTTTTTACAGGCTACCGTACTCCTACGGAAGTAAGGAATTATTTAGAGGTCACCCCACCGCAGTGCAGGAAACCGCTTTCGGACCACATCGTTGTAATAATAATAAGAACCTTTTTCTTCTAGACACTTTTCTATTCTTCTTCTAAATTGGTGTAAACTAAATCGATTGTGTGCTCCTCAATATCTGCTATCACTTCTGGAATTTTTTCCTTTAGTAGATCTACGATGCCGTGGAAAACAGTGACGTAGATTTGTTTCTTTACATACCTCCATAAATAAAAATCAATCTAATTAGAGACTAATATTTAATCCTAAACCTTTTTTGAAATAATGTATTTTTTTTTAATTCATATGTCAACTCCAAAAACACTCATTTGAATCAGTTTAAGTGAAAAAATCGTTATATTTGCTAATTCGAATATTTCCTTTTCTCAATTACTTCGGATTAGCGAGGTTGCTCTGTAAGTGCATCTGTACAATAAAAAATGATTGCTTATTACTAATTGCCCCGGAACATATTCAAGTTAACCTGTGCGGTTAAAATAAGTGTAATTTATTAACTTTGATTCTAACCAGTCGGCATCCTATCATTATCCATAGGTAAATAACCTATTATTAGACATTACTATGTTTCTGTTAAATAGGAAATTCAAACAATTTTATTTTAATTTTAGTGGCATGCAAGTTATCTACCACGTATTTTATAAAAAATGATTTTTATGACAATTTGGTTAGATGGCTTATCAACTACTATAGCACAGATGATGTTTAGAATCCTATTTTGTTTCAATTTATTCGTTTTCTTCAATAATACATGAAGAGAGGGCGAAGAATGTGAGAAAGAGACGGATTCAAGTTGCCGTAGTTATTGCATCGCACGATGAAGATAAAGGTTACTACTAATAGGATAATTATATATAATTCAGCTTTTACGGGTACACATAGGAATATCGTCTTTTACTATCGTCTATTCTATAAATTTGAATTTCACTGCGTATATTACTTACTTTTATTTTTTCTTCTCACACATTTTCCAGCGTTAGAAATTACATTCCTTTCAGGTATCTATGTACACATTACAGATTCGATCTTGATCTTTTTAGTATTCTTAAATAACATATTGGTCCAATTTGATTAATATAATTAGTATGTTCAAACACTGCTAAAGCAATTTGAGCATTTTTTTTAGTGGCCAAGATAGAGTACTAATAGAGATAATATTCTTGCTAGACACAGTGAAACTATCTCGACGTAAAAATACATGTAGTTATGCCTAAATATCTACATACTTTAGTGCAATTTAGAGTGTCAAAGTTACAGTTTGAAGATCGTTATCCATAAGAATGAGAAATGTGTAACGAGAAATGCGAAATAAAAGTGAGGATTTAAGTGGAGTTGCTTCATTTCCTTAGTTTGGTTTACGTAGATAGATTCCTATTTAGACATTAACATTCGATTTTCGCATCCAACATTTCTCTTTTGTGGGATACCTTATATTATTGTAATAAAAAATGTTATTCAATCGGAAAACAAAGAATGTGTATCTATTAAAAAAAACATGTACATGAGAATCATATACAGTGTGTCTACCTAGTGTGTCTGTGATCTGCTCCTCTCATCCGGAGCTAGGCCGAGGACTTTGAGCTCCCTTGTCACTTCGCTGCTTGGGGGTTGATGGGTACATTTCCCCTAGTCGGAGGCTTCCATCTTGCCGGTGTTAGTTGTCAGCAATTTCGTCGGAGATCCTGTCAGCAATTCTAACTACTCTTCTCCTGGGAGGCGGCTGATCCGTCGGCTCCACGAATATCCGCGCTATCAGTCGGTTGGAGGAAATTTTCGCCCTCTCCTAGGTTCCTCTTGACAGCTCGCGTAGGCATTCTTGTAACGATGGTATCTGGAGATCCTGTCGAAGCTGGGAATTTCTTACAAACCACCGTGCTCCAGCAATAATTCTTAGAATGGTGTTCTGTAGGACCACCAGTTTTTGCTATACGCGTTCTCTGACGTGTGAGGCCGAGCGTTGCCATGATGCAGAAAAGCATCACCTTCTGCCTTATATTGAGTCAAGAGTTGTTCGCAAATTTGTTTTCGATTGGCCTTCATTTCATCAGTAAGCATTTGGGGCACCCAACGTGCGCATATTCTCTTGTACTTCAGCACATTACAGATAATGTGATATACTCTTTCTTGTGAAATACCCACCCTATTGGCAATGTCAGTTTGTTTACACCGTCGATTCTCACGAACCGGATCTTGGAGATCCGTTTTAGCAGGAGGAGCACCTCCTAACAGTACTCACATCAACACACGCATTACGGTACACGGCACTCAACCTTCGATGGATGTCAATGGGCGCTACACCCTCCGCTGTAAGAAATTCTATGACAGCTTGTTGCTTTAACCGCACGTCCATGCCGGTCGCTATTTTTAGAACTGTCGTGCGCAAACGCGGTGTTGCTGAGAATCTCCACTAGGGAGACCTATGTACCAAGAGTTAAGGTAAATGGCAAACTACTTTTGACACTGTCTGGCCCATCATTATAAAAGTTGTGGCCATGGAGGCATTAGTTATCAATCCGCCCTCGTACAATTATTTCATTACAAGTATATATATCTCTTAAGCGGAGAAAGAAGTAATTGTATTGCAGATAATTGAAACAGTAATTTTCTTGAATTAAGGCGGGCATCTTTGATACAAGTAAACGTAGTAAATGTTTCTCTGCAGTCCTTACATTTGGTTTCTAGTCGAAAATCTACGTCCACTTCGCCCACTTAAATTCAATTGTTTCCAAAAAATTTCCAAAAAAAATTTTCTAGTCTGTGGAAATAATTATAGTAAGATCTTTCTTTGAATAACGTTTTCGTTATCATTTTAAGCGGAACAGCCTGTATATGATATTCTGCATAAATTATGTAACGTATTTCCCACATTTAAACCTAGTCGTCATTGATATATTTCATGAGTAAGAGGTTCCTTTTGTCAAAATAATTTTGCACTCTAATGGACATCTGAAATTTTTGTATAAGCTTTTCTCTTTGATAAAGATGCTTTCGAAGAATTTCGCACTATTACCCAATCTTGTATCTGACGTATTGTGCCCAAAAACTTGCCCCATTAATGCGCAATTTATTTTCGAGTCCTTTCAAAGTTATAAAAGGTCGCTAAGTACAAATTGTAATCAGGAAATTTGAGATCTTGTGATTGGGTAATTATTTGTCAAAACTAGATTTAGTAACTTTGTTAAATTTAAAGTTACACCCTATTTCTTCATAAAAGAGAGCTTTGTAGTGTCAACAGCTAAAAGCAATAAATTACTAAAAAAATTAGTTAATTCAAATTTTGTATTTAAAAACAATGAATATAAATACAAACATATTATTTTATTATTTAAAAGACAAAAACCTTTTTTGTAGCAGTTGCTAGGGTGAATATTTGTGAGTGAAAGTAAATTAGAATATCCTTTTAAAAACAATTAAAACATTACCATTAATATTATATTCTTGATCTGTTGACTGTGAAGAAGGAAATCTGAAAGCGAAGGGGCGAACGCCGAGAATAAACCAAGGAAAAGGGGTTAAGATCGTTAAAGGGGCATCTGATAATGGAATCAGACTTAGACTAAATGGAAGCTTAACACTTCCGGTGGTTTATGGATTCCGCTGCTAAGCATTCAATCCGTTCCGTTCTTAAAACAAAAGCCAAGCAACAAGCAAAACACTACGCTCGCACAGGACCACTTCGATTTCCCTAAGATATTTACCCAGTTAATACCGGAATGGAAGAGGAACATCATTTCAATTCACACGCTCTGGTTAGTTCCGTTTGTGCGCCTGCTTCTATTAAATCGAACTGATAAGGCGCTGGGAATTATAAATTCTGCGAATGTTTATTTAATGGGAAGTAATTAACTGTGGAATATTATCAATATTTACTAATGCAAGTAGAGTAGATTAGCATGAATAATACATCAGATTTAATACTATGATAAATAAAATCTAGCTTCTGTATAGTCTCAAAAAGGATTATAGATGTTTTTAGTTCTCAGTTTTAATCTGCAATCATTTTCAGCTATGTGAAACTCCCAAATTCAACCCTCTTTCTTACTATATTTATACTGACACCGACATTTAATTGTATTGAACAATTTAAAATTTTTAAAAACGGTTAATTTTCAGCTGAGCTGTTGCTAGTTATTTAAAATTGAAAAAAAAGCAAAGTTAGCGCATAGGCAATTAAATAAACTCCATCTTTTGTATAATTGAGTTTTGAAGTTTCTTTTTATCTCGTGGAAGAATACATATTCTAGCGGGATCGTATAATTTTGTTAGTATTAAAGACAAGAAAATTAATTTTTTTTATTTAATGATAAAAAATACATTGTTTCTACAAAATTTAGAATTTTATATATTGGCATAAAACAATTCTTCGGAGCGTTCACTTTGAAGGTAATGAACAATCTGGTTCGTAGACTTCCGATAATATTATACTCTTGGTTTCCGGGTTGGAACCGCGTCGTTGTCGTAGCTTCTGCAGACGTTTCGTTCACATTCTTATGAGACATCTGCTTGAAGATGTCCCATAAGAGTGTGGACCAAACGTCTTCAGAAGCTACGACAACGACGCGGTTCCAATCCGGAAACCAAGAGTTTAGTATGGTAATGAATAATTTTTGTATTCAATTCTTATTTCAAATATGGCGAGATTGTCAATACTATAGGATTTAATTTTTAAATTCTCGCTAATATGTTAAGTTGGTGGTATTGATGAGTTTTTGTTCTGTGTAATGTCAGGTTAGTAGAACTGTTCGATGGTAATACAGCAAGTGTTTGGTGATTCTATACATGGAGTTTTATTTTAATATTAACGAAGAAAAAAACCCTCTATACATCTACACTACTTACAAAACTCACGATTATGAATCGTTTCCTTTTTTCTTATATCCTAAAAATGTTGTCTTCTTTCGGTTTAAAATTATATTAATACAGATTTTACTTTGCAGAGGAAAGAAGCTATGGTCGGCTGGTCAATGGCTTGACGCACCTTACCAGTTTTTACGATCAGCTGATCACAAGGGTAGTACGAAATTAGTGCAAGAATGAAGATGTAGTGCACAAATTTTGCATAGTGTAAATTAATGGTTTTGTATAATAAATGTAGTCCAAAATATATTGTGAGCATGAAAACGACATATTATTATACAAATATAATAATTTATTTCTATTGAATCTACAATAATTGATGTTATGACAACAAGAAAAAAGGAAACAGTCTGGTCGCAAAACTGAGAGTTTTCGAACAAAATTTCCGTGTTTGAGCAGAAAAATGAAGTTCCAATACAAGGAGGAACACTTGTCCGAAAAGAGGAAAGCTGAGGGCGAGAAAATCAGGCGAAAATACCCCGACAGAGTTCCAGTTATCGTTGAAAAAGCACCCAAAGCAAGGATTGGCGATCTAGATAAGAAAAAATATCTGGTACCATCCGACCTAACGGTAGGCCAATTCTATTTCCTCATCCGGAAAAGGATCCATTTGAGACATGAGGATGCCCTATGCTTCTTCGTTATCAATCTCATTCCACCAACATCAGCCACAATGGGTTCGCTGTGGCAAGAGCACCACGAAGAAGACTTCTTTTTATATAGATTATTCCGACGAGAATGTGTATGGCTCAGATATGCCGATATAAGAAGATAAGAGCAAAAAAAAAGAGATACGGATGCAGAAAGGAAATATCACAAAAAAGGTGATATTTCTTTGGTAGATAACTACCGACCTATTGCGATTATTAATAACTTCGCTAAAGTTTTCGAGATGTGTTTGTATAACAATATCTACCCTTTATTTCGACCTTTCTTATCCGAACATCAGCATGGTTTTGTTAGCAAACGGTTTACAGTAGCGAATCTTCCTGTAGTGATGCAGTTCTTGTCGGAGTGTCTCGATGATGGTAAGCAGGCTGATTTTATTTACACAAACTTTTCAAAAGCGTTCGGTAGTTTAAATCATGCTAGGCGATGACAAAACATAGATAAACAGAAATGTACAGGTAGGCCAATTCGTCTTGGTCAAATTTTCATCTAAACACGGAAAAACAACCTATAAATATGTGTGCCAGATCATGGAGTTAGACCCAGATATCACAGTTGTAGGTATGAAATCAATCGAAAAAAATAAATCAGAATTCAGAAGAGTTCTTAATGATATATCTGTAATTGAAGAAGGTGTTATACTAGAAATTTTGGCTCAACCTTCCGAAGAATTAGATGAAGGTAATAACCTAATCTACACATTTAAGAAAAACATTCAGATGCTTGAACTAGTAAGTGTAAAATAAAAATAGTGTAAAATAAAAATAATGTAATAATATTTTCATAAGAAAAATTATGTCTAGTTCAAATTATTTATAACAATTTTGCTTTGCACTTTAACAATTAAAGTTTCCTCTTTAAACTTGAGTTGATCATTGTTCTCTTTCATTATACAAAATTGCTTATAAAAGCTCACGTATCACTGATATATTTTATTTTAAAACAGATTTATTTTTATCGCCGGGGATACTTTCATAATTCGTTAAAAAACAGGGAGGATCAAAGTATCCCCATTTTCAGTATATCTTTGATGACGCAGTTTTTCACTTTTTACTCAAAAACTACTAGATTATTTTTACTTTATATTATAGAAATTCGTATAATAATAAATCCCGACATAGTGTTTTTTTAATATTTTTATCTTCAACCACAAAAAAGTTATTCAACTTTAAAGAAAAAAAAATGATTAAAGTATCCCTATTCTACGGTAGCAGAATTTTGGGAGAAAAGGACCACTTTCATTGCCATCCTTCAATCCTTCTTTCACATCACGTAAATGTGCTCATGTACTAAATAAAGGAAAACTAAACCAACATTTAAAATAATATTTCCTATTCTGTCTGTAACTTCATAGCGTGTATTATTTTTAAGACTCTTTGTATATTTATATAAAAGGATAAAGTTGTTTTTGAAAACGAATTGCACATTTTTCTTTATTTATGGCATGAGGAACATCTAAATGTACTTTTTTCGTGTCAACAATTGAAACAAATTTCCGTAGTAATCAATATATAAATAATTTTTTGTATTTATTATTAGAGTAAGATAATCGTTCGTCGCGCCATAGGCGTGCGGTTTCTTCAATATTTATAATGCCGAAAAAGAAGTAATTAAGCGAATAATAATAAAAAAAACTAATTAAGAATTATATCTGTAAGGCTGTGAAACACTCACCCTCTTAAGCAGCGTAATCAAGTAGGCTGGTGGATTGCATTGGAATTACTGAACATGAGAAGTAGAAGCACCATCATTAGTATTATAACCCAGTGGATAAGAATCGCAAAAAAATTGATAGCATTAGATATGTTTCAATAGTTGTCTCGCGGAACCCTGTTCGCAGTGGTGAAAAAATGTGTTTATTTTTGGAGAAAGATCGTTCGACATCTACCGATGTAATACATGTATGATTAAAATAATCTTTGAACTCAATTAATGGATTAGTCGAAGCATCATTACAAATTTGTTGTAATGTGAGAAAATTGGAATCTTTCTCTAACACACTCTCCAATTTTTTTAAAAAGCGAATATTTTTGCGTCATCTATAGTGCGTGGCAGAGTATGTACTTCGTCCACTATTTGCAGTGACTTCACTAACGACAACGCTCTATTTCGTAATTGTTCCAGTGCGTCATGTAAGCATTTATAGTAGCTATGAATACTTTGTAAATCTGTTTCAACAGAAGTATCTTAAAATTTTGATTGGCTCTCCTTAATAGCTGCAGCTTCGGCAGGATTGAATTGTAGAATAACAGCTTTTACTTTTTTGAAATGTTCAGCATAACAAAAAGCTGCCTGCAACCAGGTTCTCCAACGTGTAAGAATCGGCTGTGGTGGTTCACGAATACCGGGACACTGTGGGTAAAATGTTCGAAGATGTTTTGGAGATTTGAGAAACACTTTTTTTGTACTTGATATTAATGCATCTACCGCGGGATAACATTGTCTAATAGTTTGCGCTACAAGATGTAAAGCATGCACTTTACAAGTTACACGTAAACAGTCGCAACCGTGTTCAAGAGGAGAACGGCCTACCGCACGCATTGTCGCTGCATCATCGCTCATAAACATCAACACTTGACGTGTTGAGACTTGTAATTTTTTGCTAGCTAGTAACAGTGGAAATTCGGTTTATGTTGATCCAGTACACAACGTGCTGTTGCCGTAGTTGGCATCTTCAACTCCGGGTTGTATTTGTTCCAAAAGTTCTTAAACAATTTCTTATCCAGTATGTTGAGTGACAAATTACATGTTATCATCATGACAAGTAAATCGAAAATAAAGTCATTACTATTTGACGCGCCGTTTTTTCTATTTCTGTGTTTTGCACTATTTATATGCTTCATACAGTCGTTCTTTACAAACTAATTTAGCACCGTCGTACAACAAACCTGGAAACTCACAGATAAAGTTTTTTACTTTATCAGCAAAGGGTCGCTGTTTAACCTTGCGCACATTGGACATTTTTAATTAATAATTTTCTTGAATAACTACTATTCCGTTCGCTTGATTTAATTCACATGCACACGCCGCGCTAGTGATGATGAATGTGTACGAATTTGAACTGCTTTGCCACCCGGCAGATGTTTACGCATCGCATCAGACAGGCGCGCGCCGAGTTCCGTTGGCTGCTCCAGCGGTTACGGCTATGCTGGGACGACACGATTATCTCACCTTATTAATCAACATATAAATTATTTTTTGTATTTATTATGCACTTTTTGTTAGACCTATAGTATAGTTCATGTGAATAGTTTGTAGCAAAAAACTTATTAAATAAATGATTAAATGATTATAACTTGCTTTATTATTGTTAGCATGTGCTATTTACAATTAGATACCTAAATGTGCACGGTGCTTTGTCTCGTTTATTTTAAACTCTAACAGGGTTAGATAAAAGTTACGGGAAATTCAATATAGTAAAGTAAATGTTCAAACAGTTTAAAAGTCTGCAGTTTACTTTCAACATTTTTATACAATTTCTTCTTTCGTTAATTTTCTCCCCTTTAATACGTCACCGTAAACACAATATGTAAGCTCATGTGAAGTGGATAGCCATCAAAGCAAGCTGAGGCCGACAATCGGAGCTCTTGATTTTTGTAATTAATGGATTGTGTGTTGTGTCAGACCGATCGCACAATGGTATGGGCTTCTCTTTTTTGTGAAAGGGCAGACCTCGTCCATCCGCCACACAATCTATATACTCTTCATCTATATACAGACGTATATGTATTGATGTATGAACACACAGACATGGTACACATACAGAAACGCACATACTACATAACTCCACCAACACGGTTTGATTTGACCGATACTTTCGGCATCGGTGGCTAGACGCAGCAGGACGTCTTTCTTAAAATTTCAATCTCCAGTACGCGATTGGTTCCATTGTTAATCATACATATATAAAATGGCCGGCTAATTGTGTTCGTATGTAATTATTTTTATTAGATGGTTTTTGATGTGTTGCTGTCTATAACATAGAATGAAAAAAAAAGCAGACGAGAAAAAACCGATAAATGTTAAAGTGGAGGAAAAAAGAATCTACCGTTACATAATGAATTGATCCGCGTTTATAAACCGCATAATTGATTCAGTTATTGTGGTAGTAGATTTATTGTAGTTCCTTGATTAAATGAGACCGCAGGTATTTTAAGGGCCAACGTTGTACGATTAATGGTTTATTGTGTATGTTGTGAGATCTAATAATTACAACTAAATTTATTGAAAAGCTTTGTAACACTCTTTTGTAATCTATAGCTATTGACTCATCCCTGGATATCTTTAATGTTGCAAAAGTTATATTTATATGACCCACAAAACTACAAACCTATTTTATTATTGCCCACGTTGTTAAAAGTTTTTGAAACAATTTTCAAATCACAACTTATAGATCATCTAATCAAAAGTAATTGAAAAGTAATGCCATCACCTATCCACCATCTATGGACGCGCGTTTCGATGTTATACATCTCGTCGGCATAGCTTTGTGGAAGGTAATGGCATTTCAATATTTTAAATCGTATATATACGAAGTAGATGTTTACATGTACGCATGAGGAAATCTAATTAGATATCCTCATTTGTACGTTTTTGTCGAGTAAATTACTGCAAACGCCTCTACAGAACTGAACAAACCGTATTGCTACTAATTCTGACGCGACAGTAGTCTCAACTACTGGCTTAAACCGCCATAGGTTAATTAATTGAAAAGTAATGCCATCACCCAAAGCTATGCCGACGAGATGTATAACATCGAAACGCGCGTCCATAGATGGTGGATAGGTGATGGCATTACTTTTCAATTAATTAACCTATGGCGGTTTAAGCCAGTAGTTGAGACTACTGTCGCGTCAGAATTAGTAGCAATACGATTTGTTCAGTTCTGTAGAAGCGTTTGCAGTAATTTACTCGACAAAAACGTACAAATGAGGACATCTAATTAGATTTCCTCATGCGTACATGTAATCAAAAGTAGTTTCCTTTAACCAGCAAACTTACCCAACGTGTAATCCATATAGTATTTCTTTTTCTTCCTGAAATATCCTGGTTACACTGTTTTAGTTATATTTCGATTTTCTTTTGTTTGTAGAAATTTGAAATAGTCGAATTTCCAAACCGGTTTTCTCAAAAGTTGGTTTTTGTATAAACGCCATAGTTATTGTGGGGAAAGTTTTCTTATGATTAAAGACCGGATTATATGCACAAAAAAACTATAAGTATGCGCATATATATGCGCGTTTTTTCGTCAAAATATGCAAAAAACCGGACAAATATGTAACTGAAAATTCCAAATAAAAACGTAATTCAGGTTTATTAAAAACAAACATGGTGTACTAAGGTAATATATTATAATGCAGGTAACAAACTAACACGTTTAAAATTGCACTAAAATTTAAAAAGATCTTAAAATACATCCAAATATTAACAAATATGATTACTTTTATTATAAAAGCTCTTTATTACTAAATATTTCTCAAAATTTTCTACTAAAAAATTATGTCGTTTATCTGTGAACATATGTTTATACACTGAAAATGTCCTTTACACATCTACTGAAGTTATTGGCGCATTTTTTAGTCTACATATTGTTTCCGCGCTTAAGCTACATGTTTCGTTAAAATCACCTTTTAATATGTTAGGAACTTCTTTTAACATACCGTATCCCGTATTTTTTGAAATCACATTTTCACATTTTTATTTATGGTAAGTCCGATTTTACCTCGCACTTTAGCACAGGATTGTTGAAATTCGTCCACAAATTCAACGGATTCTATTAAAACCAAAGTTGTGTTCTCCAATGCTAAAATAGTTGCTGCAACAAACTAATGAATGACAATTGCTGGGGCAGTAGTTTCTCGTTAAACAATCTATGCTCTTCCGTAACACATCAAGAAGAATCCATAATCTCCGAAAGGATGGTTTTTATTTCTGCAAAATGATCCGCATAAAATATGGCAGCCTTCAACCATGTCCCCTATCTTGTAGTTACAGGTTGAGGAGGAAGTGGTGTATCTGGCAGTTGGTCCTTGTACATCTGAATACGTAGCGGAGCCTTTAAAAACACTTTCTTCACATTACTAATTAATTCATTGACCAGAGGAAATTGGTTCCGTATTTCTCCAGCAACCCTGTTGAGGCCATGAGCAAGGCATGTGACATGAAGTAGGTTGGGACAGAACACCTTCAAATTGTACGCAGTTCGAACCATATATGGTGTCGCGTTTTACTCTTGAAGTAATGCTTTCTCCAAAGGAACTGCTTCAAGCAAAAAAAATTACTTAATCCTTCTTGAATAAATCTTGAAATTGTTGTATTGTTTGTCCTTTCAAGCTGCTTTGAAGAAATTAAATATGATCTATGAGAGATATTTCAATTCAAGATTCTAATCAGAAGGTGAGCTATCTAACGCCCAACATTATCAGTTGTCTCATCGACTACTATATAAAAATGATTGTCTCCGATTAATTTTCTTATTTTGTTTACTGTGTCAGTATAAGTACTACCCACTTCACCTTTTTTTAAAGTACTTTCATCGGGAATGTTATATGTACAATACTTTTGAAGAAACGATTTAAAGTTTGCATTATTCAATTTATTAACTCTCCATTAAATAGTTTCTGGTCGGTTTTCTTTGTTTCCAATTCAATGCATTGTAAAATTGTCTGGTTCTTTACTCTACAGTTTTTCTGTTTGGCAGCATGTGAAAATGTCTTGATATGTTGGTCTACTTGAAGTTTTTTTTACAGGGGATTTACTGTGCCAGTAAATATTCCCACGTTAAAAGTATATCCCCAAATGTGTTACACACGTGTCAAAAATTCCTTAATACCGATATACACGAAATTCAACATTCTTTAAAACTTTTAACGCCCTCGTGTCTTTTTTTAACCACCGTGTGTATGGACTTTTCAGTTAACAAACAGTGAGCTCTGGTTAGAATTTGTAAAGCGGATTTGGGGAAACCTTGCATAAATTTTACTTGATACATTGTTATTTTACTCGATATTACTAGGTCAATGAAGTCGCAAGTTAAGTGTTACCTTCAAGTCATGAAATATTTGTACTTTTTTTTTAATTTACATTAAAATAAAAAAGCTTAAAAAAGTACTTACAATTTTGCAACTTTCTACATAATTGAACGAACGTTTTCACTGTACAGTCGTATTTGCGATTATTTGGATGACTCCTCGTTTGAAGGCATTGACTTACTTTTTTAAATGAAACCACAACCTTACACTTAAACTGCATTTATTTTCACTATACAACCTGGTACAACTTTCTTAATCATTTATGAGGTGTCTTTGCTGAACGAAGCAGAACTGCCGCTTTTGAGATAAAAACTTCTTGATGATACCTCAGTAGGCAATAGCAAATAAACTTTAATGGCCGTGAATTGGATGCAAATCGGAAATTTTAAATTAGAGAGAGTGACGCACAATTTACTAAAATGTCATACAATGACTGCACTTGAATAATATCTTAAAGAAACAGCTTTAAGGCGTACAATGCCGCATTATCGTTTTGAACGGTTGGGGTAAACACAAAGTGGGTATTGTCCTCTCCAATTTAAGATAATTCTTGAGGCTTACGCGTGTACTTGACCACTATTAAATAATAAAACCGGGAATTCCTACTATTCACAATCTATACGAACTGGGAATTCGTACATTATTTAGACAAAGGGTTGTAAATTCGAAAATTGCTGTTTGCCGCCCACCCTCCAAATTTTTCTGCCAGGGTATCGCACAACCGAAAAGAAAAAGCCGGCGCTGTTAGTGAAATAATAAATTATGCACATTTTAAGCGGCACTATCATCTCCCGTAATAGGATTATGTCTTTATTAACGTAATTTGTATTTTACAATTTATGTATAACGCTTTCTTTATTATTTAAATATGTGGACCAAAAGGAACATAAATTATGCAGTAATATATAAAATTCTTTCAGATTTTCATTAAAAGGGATAAATGCATATTATATGCAAAATATGCACATTTGCATATAATCCGGTCTTTACTTATGACAATTCTCAATATCTTTTTGATTAGTGGTTATGAGTTGCCAAACTATAAAATATTCTTGTAATTTATGTATATTTAAATGATATGAGTAATTTCATTTGAAATTGTATATATTTTAAATGATACCCAATAGGTTTTTAGCATTGAAAATATATTTGTCATCCTCTTCGCTGCGGCATTAACTGCGGCACGCTAACAGTTCAATTAACAATAAATTCCACGTTATATATAGAGAACGGAAGATTGGCCTAACTGGTCGAAGCAATTCCCGTTGACGATGGGGGACACAATGTTTCGCTCGACTGAGTCCAATGATTGTGCATGCTTGTTCCAACTTACGGCAGAGACACTTTAGTTATGCTAATCACCCATTTATATCACACCACACGTTAGATAAAGCTTAGTATCGATTTGGAGGAAACCTCTTAATACGAATTTAGTACATTTTTTTTTGTACCAACGTTGCAATTACTTGTCTAGTCCTGTTCCTCATTTTAATTTTTTACATATCGAAAATACTTTATTCAGATGTTTTTATTGAGAAAGATTCTCAAGAAATAAGAACTTATCGACTCGAAAATATTTAGGTACTATCTGAAATAGTTGATGTGGTTAATTGTGGAAGGTACGCATTATATTATGATTACTGCACATTTGCACAGTATGTGTTTAAAATTGTCTGTTATTCACTTCATAATTAAAAAAGCGATAAGATAATGAATTTATATTACATACTTTGTATTTTTTTCTGCAAAATGGTTAGTATAAGTACCGCTCCAGACTTGTAAAGTTGTTATTTACAGAAAATGTCTCGCAATTAATAAAATAACATGCATTTCAAATTCATTTTATTTTTGAACGCTTCCCTCAAACAGCACGAGGTAGACGCCATAAATTCTCGCCCTGATGTAGAAAAAATAAACTTGGTAAAATGTAACAGTTTTTATTTTTCAATGTAATCTCCCCTAACCTGAATACTTTTATTACAATGATCAATTAATAATTCTATACCCTTGTAAAAATAATCTAAAGTTTTTCCCTCAAAATGTTGTATTACAGCTGCTTGTAATTCACTATCGTCCTTAAAACGACGTCCCTTAAGGTCTTTCTTTCATGAGAAAATATTTTTTGCCTTTAATAATTGAAACTGGTCTAAGTTTAAAGATTAATTTTTCTTTCTTAAAAAACAAAAATAAATGAATGCCTAAAAGCCTAAAATCCACTTGTCAGTGTCCTGAAGTTTATATTCTTTTCTTTTACCACTAAGATCCGCAGTCTTGAGGCTTTCCCTTTTCAGTCTTCTTAGCTGGTTCTTGTGTTCTAATAGTTGTAGAACCTCACCATTGGTGTGCAGATATATTCTGGCTTCGTGTTTTCCTGCTGTTTTTTAAATTTCCTCTTTGACGGTGGGAATTCCTAAATCTCGGTGCAGATCGTCATTTCTTATATACCATGGTGCATTTACTATGTACCTTAAAACTCTATTTTGGAATTTTTGTATGAAACTAATGTTCGTCTGTTTCGCACATTCCCATAGTTGGATGCCATAAAGCCATACAGATTTAAGTACCTGTTTGTATATTAAAATTTTGTTATCTACTGCTAACCGAGAATTTCTTCCCAGTAACCAGTAATACTGGTTAAGTTAAAGTTTTAGTTCTTTGCTTTTTTTTTAATATATGTTTCTTCCATGTAAGTTTTTTGTTAAGTGTCAAACCCAGATATTTCGCCTCGTCTTCGTTAGGTATTTGCTTTCCATTAATATTGAATGGAGGTTGATTATTTAGTTTTTTATTAGTGAAGTTAATGTGCACCGACACTTCATTTAATCTGATCTTCCATTTATTTGTCCGTCCAGTTATTTTTTTGCATGATTTTTGTAGTTTTTGCGTTACAGAAATGACATCTTTATTTACAGTTACAAGTCATCCGCAAACATGGCAATTGTTGTATCTTTCATTTCTGGAATGCCGTTAGTGTACAGGAGATACAAGACAGGTCCGAGGACGTGGTACTCCTGCCTTAGTTTCTTTTAGACCTGAGTATTTGTCTTTTTGCTTTATTCGAAATAGTCTGTCAGTAAGATAGGACTTAAGTAGCTGAACATATTGTACCGATAACATTTTTTGTAGTTTATTTATTAGGCCTTCGTGCCAGACATTATCAAATGCTTGTGCTACATCAATAAATACTGCCAAATATACAAGTTTTCCTTCAAGGGCTTGTTCAATGATATTTGTTAGTCTAATTTGATCAATATTACTATATTTTTCTCTAAAACTGAATTGGTAGTCCGGTATCGGGTGACTTCTTTCAATTATTGGTTTTATTCTTTACAGTAGTAGCTTCTCAAACAATTTTGAGATTATCGGGGGCAGAGATATCGACCGCTATGATTTTACGCCGTTCGGTGGCTTTCCTGGTTTGGCCAACATGATCATCTCAGCTACCTTCCAGATTTCTGGTACATGTTTTAATCTGAACGCCACGTTGATGAGATAAGTTAGCATTACTATACCTCTTCTTGGTGATTGTTTCAGGATTTGCCCTGTGTTTAGGTCAAAATCCGGTGCCTTCTTAGGATTTATAATGTTTTTGATTTCGTTGGTGACTTCTTTTGGGGTTACCGGTGCTATTTCTTCTGACCTCTTATTTTGTACTTCCTCTAAGGTAGTTGCTACGTCAGTTTGGTTTGGCTGGAACGTTTCTGCAAGTTGTTTTGCAAACAGGATAGCTTTTTGTTTGTTGTCCCTTGCCCATTGCCCGCTTGCTTTTTTTACTGGGGGTATCGATTTTATTGGTCTTTTTATTTTCCTTGTAGCCTTCCATAGTGAGTATTCTGTTTCTTTATCTAATCTCAGCTCTTTGATATATGAGTTAAAGGAATCTTCCTTAATTTTGTTTATTTCTCTTTTCAATTCTTGGCTTTTGCTGTTTGGTATAGTTTTATCCCGAGGAATGCTGGATTGGAGCCGTCTTCTTCTCGCTCTTCTTCTTTCCATAACTAGATTTCTTATTTCTGTGGGATAGTTTTTGTTACGTATATTTTTTCTTGTGTATTTTGATATGCAGTACTTTGAATAATTTGTATAAATTTTTCAGCTTCTATTTCCAACTGCTGTATTGTTTATAATTCTACATTGAGATTTATATTTTCTTATAAATGCTTTTTGAAATTATCCCAATTTGTATTTTTATTTACCAATTGCGGTCTGGCTTCTTTTTTAATGACTTTTTCACTGAGTGTTAGTACTACTGTCGAGTGATCAGAGTCTACATCTAGGATATTTTCTGTTTCTATGAAATTGGCTAGTGCTTTCTTTGTTATGAAGAAGTCCGCAAGTTTTGCGGGTCTGTTAGCCAATGAATTTGTTCTCTCGTAGAGTGAAAGTCACAACCTACTTCTTTTATGGCTTACCTTAATTCTTTCCCTTTGGTGGTAGTTAGTTTTGACCCCCAATCGATATGCTTTGCGTTTAAATCTCCGCCTATGACAAATTTTTCTCCTGGCTTTTTTAGGATGGTTTTATAATTATCTTTTTTTTAATTATGTCGCGGAGGACAGTATATTGCGCCTATTTTGAACTTTTGCTTGTTCCTCGACGTTTTGCACGAATATTGTTCCTCAATTTATGCAGCAAAGGCGCATAATATGTGCTGTTGACAGTTGTGCTGCAGTCTTTAAAGTCAATGAGTAAAATACCCCCACAATCCCAGAATATTGTAACCATCACCTTTTTCGTTAATTGAACGACTCTCGCCTTTCTGGGACGAAGGTTCATTGGGTCGCCGCTGGAAATTATCTCTAGCAATTTAATTTTTTTGTTTACATACACCGTAAAATAAATTCAACCGGATATAATGTTACACGACTAATATACAACGTGTTTAAATTGTATGGAATAATGCTTATACGGCCGCTATAGTACGTTATATGAAAAAATATTTTACGTTACATGAAAAAATATTTTGTGTAAAAATTGTTTGGCGAGATCCTACAATTGTATGGTTATTTTATTTGAAACTGAGAAAATAACAATTTTAGTGATGGTTGGGCGTGGCAATATATATTCTTCTACACGTTAATTGCGTTTAAACCATAATGTGAGTGTAGGTTTGGTACATCGCATTTTGAAGGAAAGCAAGTTTCATCCTTACAAACTTATTCTACTTCGAGAATGATCCCAAGATGATTTTGATCGACGTGTTGAATCTTGCGAATTGATGATGGACAAAATTAACAACACCAAGGAGTATGGCAGTCGTTAGGAACTAACAGGTGGTTTAAAACTGTCGGGATGACGACCAAGGTGTCAGAAAAATGTAACTCTTTTGGCTTTTAGTTTAAAGCTTGATTAGGGTCATACATGAGTTAAAGTAAACAGAACAAACTTGTGAAATTAAAGAAAACAACCGAAATTTTGGAAGTCCTGTAGAGTAATAATATAGACACCACTGTGATATCAGAGACAAAAAGAAAAGGAAGCGGAAGTGAATACTTGGACGATTTTGTACATCTATGGAGTGGAGTAAGCAAATCCAGGAGAGCGTGTGCGGGAGTGTTAGTGCTGATGAATAAGCGAATGAAAAAGTCTTTGAAGGGCTACAGGTGTATATCAGAAAGAATGATACAAGTTACATTAGTAACATAGGGATATGAAACAGTTATTGTAGGTGTATGGTATATGCGCTTACAAATGATCCGGACCAGATTACAAAAGAACAATTCCATGAATGCGTAACGACTGCCTTAAAGGCAAGGGTTGTCTCCTTCTTAACGAGTGCAGTAATTGGACAATTCGGTGAAAATGTTACTAACAATGTGAGCTTTTCAACTCAAATATCTTAACACATTTTTTAACCATAGAATGATTGATAAAATTACTTGGGAGAGACCATCACTCGGACAAAAATCTATTATTGATTACGTTATAGTTAGACAGAAATCTAAATTTAAGGTACATGACTGCGGGGTTAAGAGGGGAGCAAACTGTGGTTATGACCATTATCTGGTAACTGCAAAGCTTGTATTTCCGTATTCAATATTTATATATTTTGTATATTTTGTACATATTTTTCTAGAGTATTTATTTTTCTTTTCTTTCATTTCATCAGAATCTGTTTTTATTTTCGTCATTAGAATTTCTTATTAGTTTCGTCTAAGCTTCGTAGCAACAACAAAATAAATATGTAAAACTCTCATTTCCAGGCAACCATGACTTAAAATTATTACGTGCGCTCTTGCAAACAGTAGGTCTACAACCCAAAGTTGCTGGAAGCGTACTAGCGCGCCTAGCGCGTCTCGCATCGAATTGATCGTATTTCACTTAATCCCCTCCCCGCTCATGTACAGCGAGAGAGCGGAGGGGATAGCGATATAGTTAATTTCACATTTTCCCAATCGGTATACCAAATCATAAGTGTGATAGAAGTAAACGATTACAAAGAAATATTATAGTTTAAAATAATAAAAATATAAAAAAAAATGTAAAATTGTATATACTATATAAAATGGTAGAAACAAAAGTTGGATATTTTTCATTGTATGCATACACTTATTAAAAAAATTAAAATAGTAAAAAATGTATCATGTCGAAATCCATAGCTAACTATTAAAATAAAACTTTACCTGGTGTTGAATTGAATTTATATTCATCTATCCTACTTAATAGACAATAATCTAAATCCCGATGTCTGGTTCAGCAAAATAGAGTTCCACCTCATTATCAACTCAATGTTAGAAATTAATTAAATGAAATTTTCCCAAACTGTCGGATAGGAAAAAGAGTAGTTGCAGACTGGCTGCCACGATCGCAAGATTTTAGTCCGAATGATTTTCTTCTTATGAGGCAATTTAAAAAACAGAGTTTACCGCAACTGTGCTGAAAATATTGCAGAATTGGAACAACGGATTAGAGAAGAAATTGCATAGTTACCACGAAATGTACTCGATTCGTGTTATAGATTACACTACATTTCGTTTCAAATAAAAAGGTATGGATTAACATTTTGACATTTTATATTTTATTGGCTCTTTTTTGCAACATTTTTAATAAACAATAGCTTTATCAAACAGTTAAAAGAAAACTATACCATTCTACTCCATAAAAAATGAACTCATGGCGTCGTCATACGTTAAAGTGATAAACAATTTTTTTCTTCCGTAACCCAAAAAGAATCTAAGATCCCGCTAAACAATTTTTATATAAAACATTTTTTCATATAACGTACTATAGCGGCTGTAGAAGCATTATTTCATACAATTTGAACACGCTGTATATCTATTTAAGAACTTGAATAAGTTGTCACCGATTATCTCTAAGTATCTAACCGGTGTTTTGCTGTCATTAGAAATAAATTGCGCTTCGTTGGCAATTTGATATTTGAATAAAATTTGAATTTACTTGCAGAAGAATCGCCTTGGCAGCGTTATTATCGGCTTAATTGAAAATATTCCCTCTTAATGCACGAAGCGTCTAATACTTCATTCCGTTTTTTGCTGTTGCTACTCCTGTTGCTTTTTTGTTTGCCGTCAAATGCGACGGGTGTAATTGTGTTTTACTTCTTGTTTATTTTGTTCGTGCACGTTTATCTCCGACTGTGTTGGCGCAGTTGTTTTAAATACAACAAAATTAAGTGCCATCTTGCAGTGTTCTTAATTGTAGCTCTGCGATTCTGCCAGATGTTAGAAAACAACTGCATACTGCTTGTTACAAAATTACCACCATAACCGTCGTTATGTATATTTCTATTTATACTTTAGTACCGTAAAATTGTATAGTTAAAAAATATTGGTTGCATAATATTTTTTTTTTAAGCCAAACAATTTTTTGTTCGATTGATAGTTCTAGTTTTGAATAGTTAGTATAGTTAATTCTCGTATACTATCTTTACCTCCAGTAAACTGACACGTTTATCGATTTTGATTATAAATTTGAAGTATACATTTTACGGTGCTTGTGTCAGGCTAAGCGTAACCATAGGCAGCTGGTGAATAATACACGCATCGCATATAACGACCATTACATCAACAATTGCCAGAATAAGATATCTGCCATGCGGGGAATTTTAAAACATCAGTTATCAGTTCAATTGGACATATTGTCATGGAATACTTGCGATGAATTGTCAATGAAAATATGCGCAAAAACACATTTGTTTCGCTGCCTGCGTCTGCATGTATTCAGGCAAACACTTATAACTCCATATTATGCCGAGATTCGGTCGAGATTGTAGTATGGTACCTTGTTGTGGGGAGAATCTGTCTGCAGATACGAATCACGTCTTTATGGTACAAAAAGGTGTTGTGTGCCCAATTGTTGGCGCCCATTTCCGCGAGTCATGTAGGCCTATATTTCGCGACCTCGAGATTTTACCTTTGTCTTGCATATACATTTTAGAGGCGGGTTGTTACACGTACCGTAATAAGCCCAATTATTAAAGCGTGACAAACGATTGCGCCCGCAGAGGCGCCGTGAAAGGAGCTGTGTTTACTATGTACATACAACGAATCGAGTTGACATTCGGTTATTATCGGTTGATCGGTGTGCGTGTACTATTTATAATGTTCGAGAAACTAGTGGAACCGTCCAGGGCGTACGGCGCAATAGTAGACACAGTATTAATAAAATAATAATAGATTGTTACCTTTTATTGACGTATCGATGACCACTGCGGTAATGTGCGGCTGTCATGGTACGCCGCGTAGTACTGTAACATAAACAATGCTTCCATTGTCGATTCGGTCAGGCCTCGACGTTGAAAACGTTCGTGTATACTTTGCAAATGATCGTTCAGCATCTGATGAAGTAAGATTTGCGAAATTCAAATACTCCTGTATCTCTTCTGTGCAGTCTTCAATTCCAGATATAGATCGAACCTTTTCTAAATCCGGATTTTTATTTAAAACTACACGAAATTTTTGCACGACATCTAGTCCTATAGGATCCGTCAAGTTTTCTAGAGCGGCTGCTAAATTTTTGATGTTATGTAACGAGTCTTGTATAGATAAGTGAGTATTTTCTAACTGCGAAATAGTTTGTGTCACTACAGAATAGTTTATGGAAATGTCATCTGTTTCTTTTTAAACGTCCGAATCGGAAAAAAAGTTGCTGACTCCCGCGAACCGCTTGAGAATTAGAAGAATTAAGTTTGAAAATGACTTCTTTCACTTGGGAATAATATTTGCGATTGTAAGATACTGCCTCGATCCATGTTCCCCATCGCGTCAATACAGGATGAGGTGGTAGCGGAATTTGCGGATACAATTGCTTGAATACGCGGATATGTTTGGGAGATTTCATAAATACTTTTTTGGTAGATGATATTAAATCATTCACCCTAGGATACTTGCTTCGAATTGTTTCTGCTACTATTTTTTATATGTTTACAACGGTTTCGGCATCAGTTCTTTCAATACTTTCGAGTATTAATGTGCACTTTTCATACCACCAGTACTGCAGCCAATGCTTTCAATGCTAGACTTTTCAACAAGATACCAGCTTTAAACGAAAGCTGTAAAACGTTGTGGTCATTTAGAGCAAAGCTGAGTGACTACCTCTACCAACACTAATTAGGAAAAAATTCTTTATATTTTATTTATTAAAGAAGTTTCGAGCTGTCGTACAATGATCGTTGTAACATATATTTAACGCAGTTTCATCTAAATTTCACGGAATTTAGAGATACTCAAACTATTAGGGTTTGTAGGATCCTTTTACATCGCTTTGACGAAGGTCCACGAGCTTAAGTCGAACCAATTCCATTTGTAGAATGCGTCTTGGTCTGTGTTGAAACATCTTGTGAAACTATTAGCTACTAAATATATAAACAGATAAAAACATCTGGTGCCAAGCTGTATAGATATTCGCAGATCGATATTAACTCTTATTGAATTTAGGATAAGTTAATATATACGAAATTAGACGTAAACTCATAACTAGAGCAACGCAAACTGCGCTGAAAGCCAGTGGCTGACGCATAAAAGTTCACACAAAATAAACACGGCCGGGACAATTCGGTATAAGCGTCAGCATAACTGCGACACGAAAGTCGATCTGTTGTGTATGCATCTACGCTGTCGTATACTATATCGTAGTTCTACGTTTGTTTTGAAAATGTTTCCTACGTCGCGAGAACGACCAAAGTTGGACACAATAAGAGAATTTATTGCAGAAATGGCTGATTTAAAGTGTGATGGCGCTAAAATTCAATGTGTAGTGTGTAAAATAGATTTAATGTGTTGGTCGAAAAGTGATTGTCTACGGCACGTAAATAGTGCAGGGCATGTTTCAAAAACAACAATCCACACGAGATTATGACAAATTTAAATTTAATTTATGTGTTTATTGCATGTAATTTACCATTTCATTTACTAAGGAAGAAAGCATACGTCTCGTTTTGGAATGAATATTCGGACTTTAAGTTACCAAGTGAGAGAACATTACAGAGAGTTGTGCCGTCTGCTCGTGAGCATGTCGTGAAAAGAATTAAATCGGAGTTGCAAGATAAAAAACTGTGGTTATGTGTGGACGAAACAACAGATCGTAAAAAACATTCTGTGGTTAATGTAATAGTACGCACAATGGAACCACATCGACCGTTACCCTCAATTTTACTAGCTTCCAGACGAATACAACAATGCACTGCCGAAGTAATTTCAATGTTGGTGTTAAATACATTGGAAAAGTTTGAACTTTTAACAAATCAACTGTTGATGTTTATGAGTGATGGTGCCGCAAACATGCTTGCTGTAGGTCGATCTCTTAAAAAACATTGTGCTAACTTGTTGCATATTACATGTAAAATTCATACTCTCAGTCTCGTGGCAGATAGTATCAGAAAATGTTATCCCGAGGTAGACGCTCTAATAGCACATACAAAAGCTGTGTTTGTAAAATCCCCAAAACGTATTCGGGAATTTCATAGACTATGCCCCGATATTCCTGAACCACCACAACCTATTCTTACTCGTTGGGGAATATGGTTAGAGGCTGCATCTTAAATATTTTGAGAATATAAAGAACGTGATTTTAGAATTCGACCCAAAGGAAGCTGCGGCTGGCAAGGTAAGCCGCTTGAAATTTCAGGATAGTCAAGTTAAAACAGATTTGGAAATTATTCAGAACAATTACGTGGAACTAGCGGATGCGATAGAAAAACTACAAAATTCTTCGGTGTCGTTAGTGGAATCTTTGCAAATAGTGCAACATGTTCACGCACAGCTATGCGCGATAGAAGACGCAAGAAATGTTTGTGTTTTAGAAAGGTTTGAAAGTGTTTTAGATAAAGACTCTGATTTTGGCACATTAAGACAAATTTGTGAAGGTGCGTCAACAGAACCGTTGTTATTTGAAAGATTATTTTACTTACGCAAATATAACGTCACTAGATGTAGAACGTTCGTTTTTGGTATACAAAAACACTTTTTCTCCACGCCGCACTCACTTTGCCGAAACAACTTTGGAAACATATCTAATGTTACAAATATTAAATAGACATTATCCACTTTGTGATTTCACGGAGGACTCTTAAAACGGTAAGTGTTTGAGCACGTATCACATTTAATTTATTTTGTGTAAACGTTTATGCGTCCGCCACTGGCTTTCAGCGCAGTTGCGTTGCTCTACTCATAACGGATCTTTTGATATAATTGGGCAATTACGTGTATCGGTTAGATCTTAGCTTGCAACAAAAGTTAAGTACAAATATTATTTGTTGCGGTGTTTTGTGGTCGCGACATTTATGTGAGTGTAAGTTTAAATCATTATGTTAATATAAATTTATGCTCCCCGTAAGTACGTCTTCCAAATGTTTGTTTTTAGAATTTTGTCTTCCATTGTACGTCCACGAATATAGGTATATACAACATACCTACATACGTATGCTTCAACGTTCACCCTGGTATTAATACCGTGCGTAGACTATAAAACAAGCTCTGTAAATACGATGTGTCAACAGTCTCATTTCTGGGATATTTATGTGCGTGTAATAAGTATTGTGGCAGCCCTATTACGACTACACTTCGTAGCAATTAACACACCAATGATTTACTCGCATTTTCGGTTGTTCCTCATTAGTCCTATGCAAATACGACGTATAATTAAGTGCAGATTGTTTTTAGAATCGGATAGCGTTTACACTCCGACAGAGTACAAGGAGGCAGTGGAGAAAACGAGCCCCAAATGTAAAATCGCGTATTACCTTTACACGAATATGTGCGTGTATATGTGTAGGCATGCATCATCATCATCATCATCAACAGCGGGTTGCCTGTTTATGAATAATAAATGAAAATTTCTAAGTGTATATAGGTACATATCTTCGATTTAAGTTAAATACTATATTCTCGAATGATGATTTTAATAATCAATTTAGTTTTGCATATTAAAGCAGTGCGTGTCCATAAACACATAAATAATGGTTCCAATCAGAATGGCGAAAACTAATTATCGATACATATGTAAATCTAAATAAAATGTTTAAAATGTTTTAATATCGAGGTACTGTACTGAGAAACGTGATATAGCGTTCGAAATTATTTACCTGAGTTATGTGCATTTGTATTTTGTGAAATATAGTAATTTTAAAAACAATAATAAGCCACTAACATAGTTTGCAAAACATCTTATAGTATAAAAGTCTATAATTTTTCTTGGAACTTTAAAACGTAATTCATTACTAAAAAAATGTCACGGTGAGGAATCGAACCTCACATCTCCTGCTTGCCGGGTAGGCGTGTTAACCGCTACGCCACGAGGACTATGCAAAGATCGTTCACTCTTTAATACCTAGTTGTTATTTTTATCTGCAAATATATAGCAATATTTCCACAGACAATTTTTAATTTTATATGCCAAGCACTCTAATTTAATTAATAAAGTTGAACTTCCTTCTGTGAATTATGTAAATCTACTTCACCGGGACATTTCTTCAGTAATTAATTACGTCGGAAATTCCAGGGAAAATTATAGATTTTCATAATTCACCGACGGAAGATAAAATATATTCATTAAATGAATGTGTTTGGCATGTAAAATAAAAAATTGTCTGTCGAAATATTGCGATATATTTGCAGATGAAAATAACAACTAGGTATTAAAGAGTGAACGATTCTGTAGTCCTCGTGGTGTAGTGATTAACATGCCTACCCAACAAGCAGGAAATGTGAGGTTCGATTCCTCACCGGGACATTTTTTCAGCAATTAATTACATCGGAAGTTCTAAGGAAAATTGTAGATTTTCATAATTCACCGATGGAAGCCAAAATATATTAATCTTATAGTATAGTTTAATGTTGTTAATTGGGATTAGAGATGAAGTAGATTTTTTTCGTAATTTTTTTCTAAATTCGAGAGTATTAACTGATACCCTTTCGGCAGATTAATACTTAAAAAACGAACGAAAATGAAGTGTTCCCAAGAAGTTAAAGAGAACTGACTTTGTAATTCGCGGCAAGATGGCCTACTACTACTCGCCTCTACTCTACTCGCTTACCTCTACTCGCCTTATTAAGGTGGGATGTGGAAATATTGACACTTCATTTGGAGGGATATATACAGCCAGTATTGCTCTGCGGTACAATCTTATGGCAACGAGAGAGGTAAAGGTTCTTTCATTCGCAATGGAGGAACAACTACAGCTCCCACAAATATTACCGCCCAATCAATTTCACATCCTTCTTGTTGAAAGTGGTCGACAAACTGTGCGAGCGATACATTATGGAGCGAATTCTGAACATCAATCTGCCCCACAAGAACCAATACGCTTACACTCCGGGGAGATCTACACATTCTGTTTTGAACTTCGTCTATGGCAAGATTCAACGATTGCCGGATACACCGTAATCTACTTTGGGTGTATTTTTCGACTTGGAGGGGGTCTTTGATAGAACCACCTCCCCGAAAATTGCTACAGCTCTGGAGAAACGTGGGGTTCTATATACATTGACAGGCTAGATTTACAATATGCTTGTCAAACGAGCCGATAGCGTCCGAGGCGTGGTAGGTAAGGGCTGCCCACAGGGAGGGGTGCTATCACCACTACTGCGGAATCTAGTCATAGATACCTTGATCTGCTGACTGGTTGCCTGACGACTTGGCGATACTGGTAAGCGGTAAATATGAAAGTGTACATTGCGAACATATGCAAATGTTACTAAGAAGGGTTGAATCCAGGTGCAAGGACCACGAATTATCCGTCAATCCAACCAAGATGGACACAAGGAAAGGAAAGATAAGCAAGGCGAAAGAACCTTTACTTATGGGGTCTCTCACGTAGAGTAATGATGTGGATTTACATGGCAGTCATCAGACCAATGCTAACATACGGCGCGGTCGCTTGGTGGTCTAGTGTCGGGAACGCGGTCGCAGCTAAAAAACTAATGCAGATACAAAGGGTAGCCTGCCTAAATATCACGGGCGTATTAAGATCAACGCCAACGGCGGCAGTGGAGATCATGCTGTCTGCAGCTTCTTGACTTAGTTGTAGGAGAAATGGCGTTAGCTACCATGCAATGCTATAAAGCAGGATGACGTTGTAAGACATGGTGAAATGAAGCGCAAGCTCTGAGAAACCACTTGCAATAGATTGCCGATTTTGGAGACTGGGACAGATATCATTGGTACACCGACAGATCGATAGCAATGAAGACAAAGATCAAAAACCAACAAAGAAACTGGAGCAGAAGTATTTTTTGAAGAGCTCCACCTAAAAGAATCATGGCCGCAAGGGATGGAGATCATCGCTTTCCAGATGGAAATCTCGGCGTTGAATCTTCTACTAGACTGCCACAAAGCTCTATTCTTAGTCTCTGAAACAGACAATATCAATGTAATATGGCTGAGGGTCCATAATGGAAATCCTGCCAATGAAGAATTCGACCGCCCGTGTATGCGTTTTATGAAAGGAGCAGAACTATCACCCATGAAAAATTCTTGAAAAGATAGGATGAAATTAATTCTTGCTGCACCGTTAAAGCCACTTTGACATATCTGAATAAGCGGATAGTACCTGACACCGTCGGGAATAGACTTTCGCATGGTTGTTGGGAATCTGACTGGATATTGTCCGCTAAGGGGGCACCTCCACAAGATGGAATTGGCCGAAGACCTGCCATGTAGGAGCTGTCAAGCTAAAAATGAAACATTGGAATACTGCAAGTGCAAGTGCAATCAGAAAGACCATGCTGGATGACGAGTAGCTATATTTTGCCGCCGTTAGGGCAATTGGGTTGGCTGACAGCCTAGAGGGCTCGCCGGCATAGAGATGATGCACAATAGGCCTATTGTGGTCTAAATGCTTGAAATTTCAAATTGCCATTTTTTTTTTACTTTACATGGTACAAAATATTTTTTTACTATTAGTTATTGTAAGTGTAAGTGCAATACAAGTAAAGAATTCAAAAAATCAGTGGCCAGCATGGCGACAATATTATATATTGTAAAATGTTCTCTATTATCAAATGTGAATAAAACTTAACAACTAAATATACATATGTATAGAAGAGAAACCAAGTCCACTAAAATCATTTGAAAGTTATATTAGAAATGATTTATTTCTTACTTCCTACTGCTTGCTTTCTTTTCCATTTGAGAATCACAATGCTGTTTATTTTTTAGTGTCACCAAGTATGTAATTTTAAAATCTGAAGACAATGTTGATCTTTGCCTTTAAATGCGATCGTAGATTTCGCATCTTATGTGTTTGCATAGACAGTTCACGAGCATAAACCTTATTTCGATTATAAGAAGCGCCGACCGAAGTGAAAATCTCGGGGAACAGTAACTATTAAAATGCAAATATCTGAAGCCACAATTCAAGGGAACATTAGAGTTGGAGGTCTCGACCCTACACTAAATATTACGTGCCGCTTACACCTACAATTGCTGCCTGGCAGCTCCGAACGCTGAATTCACATCCTGGTACGTATTTGGATATAAATGGCCAATAAAAATGAAACATATTCATGATTTTTCCGAACCGGAAAGAATATTAAGTCGAACGAGGAGAGCCTTGCAGGATGTGGTATATTCTCTGGTCTTGTCTTTTCAAGCGAATTACAATCGTTCTACCCTATAATCTGTATTTATTGTTATTTGATGAGAAGCACGTCGCCTTCTTCCGCTTCGTCTGTATTTATGGGGATTAATGGTGATGATTTGGATAGTAATTTTTCGAAGCGGTAGGGGATCGATATTGAACGATTAAAAAATATCTGTGGTATATATCTGGTACTCTCGTTCTTTTTTCTTTTTGTTATTAATTACAATAGAGATTTCATAATTCGGACTAATTAAAATATTATCTAAATTTCTGAATCATCCGGAATCTGGGAATTTTAAATAAGGGAAATATATCTATACTTTCCTTGACGTACATATGCCAGATAACAGTTTATTGCTGACAGCTAGTAGTAACAAATTATCCTCATCTCCAGTAATACATTGTTGTCTTTCAATAATAAGATTTTAACCACAATCTCTAGCTAACCCTGTTGTTATAAACGCATTGCTTACATGTAGTACTTTACGTCATTAGTCTTTGGTCGCATCAGGTATTTTTATATCGCAAGGATAACTATCCAATAAGGATGTAGCGTGCTTCAAATTAATGTTCCTTAAGCTTCTCGAAATGTTCTCTTATTCAGAAGGCAAGACCTGGACCAAGAAACTTTTGCTGTTTAAAGTTTAGTAAAGCTCTTATCCGTCTGTTGAATTACAGTGAGGCGGAAAGGACAAAGTAATGATGCTAGGCTCTGATGCTAGCTCTGATTAGTACTGTCGATGTTTTGTAGCTAGGTGTATTATTTTGCGAAGGAATTATGATACCATTGAATGAATAGGGTTGAGGTAATCTACACATTCTTGCACATAAAAAAGCATAAAAATTGGCTCGATAACAATTCAAGTCTTTCTCACACCACGTATACTCCGCCATTTCATTGTTGCAATTACTGGCTCGAAATTCAGATGGTAGGCAATCCGAACTATGGAAGTTTTACTGTACATTATTTTGTATTACAACAACAATTTTTTGAAAAGACAGCTTAAGGGATTTGTAACTGTTTACAAGAATCGATTCTACACCATTAGGATCCAGGAATATGCCAGCCATTCGAATATCCAAGTAGTCTCATACCTTACATGCATTTCTTATTTATTAGTAGTTAATATAGGATTATAGGATTCAACTTCATTAAATTTTAAATTCGGTTCCTTCTTTCAATTGCTAAATAACGACGAGAGCGAAGATCTTAGACTGATTGGCTGATGTTGATGATGTAGTAAATTGATAAAATCGATTGATGGATGTCGATTGTTTTAAAAACGGAACTTATTTAAAATTAATCAATTATATTGGCAATAGAAATTTAAGTCTCGCGCCGTAAAATGTTCCCCGTTGACTCATTCATATTACAGTACGCTGCTAATCAATTTAACAGTTAGTAATAAAGTATTATGTGACTACAAGTACGGTAATGTTTATTGATAATTTAAAAGCTTTCTTTTTGTATCTGTCTTCCTACGTGGAATAAAATTATCACTAATTACTACTTATTATTTTTTGCCCACAATTGTTTTACATCTTTTTATATTTTGATTTTTGCTTATACAGTTTTGGAAAGATAATGGAACAACGAATCCAACGATACCGCAATCCCTGTATACTTTAAATTGAAAGAAGTATCGCGAAAGAACCACCAAATTGTTTCCTGTGATTTCTTCGGTCCCTCTTTACATTCTTTACTGTCCTCTTCGGTCCTTCTTTCAATGCGTTTTCTTTATTTTCCAAATATTTCTAAATTCTTAACTGGCCTGAGGATGTGTCTATAAGGACACGAAACCGGTCGCCTGTTTTATACAATAGAATTTTGTGAGAAGTTGGACCAGTCTTTTATTGTATCCTTTCTAACACAAACTCACACTTGAGTCCTGAATATTGTTTGATAACTTTAATACTTTTAAAGCTTGCTTTAATCATAATTTTTGAATTATTTCCTTAAAAACATGGTTTTCCTTCAAAATGCTATTTTCTATATTTTTATCCATCCTCACAGGAATACCAATCCAAGGACTTCCATATTTAAATGTTTGACCTTTTCGATAATTTTATGTAGATGACGTTATGACGTTTTGATGACTTCATTCCAATATAGATGATGTGTTAAAAGCTTTTGTGTGTTTTTTAATTCAATTTGCAATTAATAATAATTAATTGCAACAAGGTACAACACAGTAAACAAATAATAATAATAATAATTAAGAAAAAAAAGGAAATAATAGTGTGAATGGAAAACTAAAGTATGAAACACACAGGATTTAATAACAAAAAATAACAAGGGAAAATTTTGGATTCGGGAATTGAGAATGACAAATGTTAAGATTAAATTGGCTTTGAATGAACTCTTTGGATGAACCTGCCGCCAGAGGAGACAATTTGATCCAAGAATAGATTACCAAAGCTGCAGTTGCTAAAGTACAACATATATGGTGTAGTTGGATTCGTTGTATTATCTTTCTAAAAATGTAAAAATATACGGCGTGTTCTATTTATGATAAGAAAACGGAAGTGAACTGTCGACAGCCCAGTGTTACTATACAAAAATAGGAATCAATCTGGTGTTTCTAAAAACGCTAATTGCTGTAATGCAAGCATTAGCGGGGGGCGGGGAATATTTTAGTACCTCACTGTATAATCTATTAACAGCATAGGAACCCTTTGGGAAGGCAATGTTTCCATATGAGAAATTGCCCGACGTATTGGTTGATACAGTAATATGTGTGTAATGTACAAATAAGATGGCCATCATCAGGAGTGATGTTCACCCAAGTGCGGTCCGAGAATCTACGTCAGGCGTTTAATTAGGTAATTCTGTCTCCAACCAATGGTAATCCCGGGGGAATGACTAAATAACTCGTCTTCGCTCCATTTTCTTTCCGTCGTAAGTATTCGTTTTTAAAAATCATTTTATCTGTTTTTTTAAGTCCGTGTGATTAAGCAGATTACGGTGTGTGCGTAAGTTAAATTAGGAACCGTATATTTACCTCTTTTGCCTCCGAATAACGAAAACTTGAGTAATTACGCCTTTCGTTAATCGCTCCGAAAATTACCCTATTTTTTTGGATAGAAATACATAGCAAGATGCGAATACGTTCTTGCCTAATATTATTTTAATCGGCTACGCAGTGCCGATTATCTCATTAGATGATCTGAAGGGGAGAGGGTATTTCCGGTGTAGTTTGCCCTAATGTCCACATCGTCCGAAATATCCGAATGGGTAACGGCGGTAATCTCGACATTGCCGAATTTACATTTGATTAATAAGAAACTGGCACACAAGTTTCTCGTATACGTCGCACGTATAGTAATTACTCAGAATAGAAATGCATGAGTTCTAGATAATGTAAGTATCACTGTGGCTTACTGGACTAGTAAGTTAAATGTTAGCAGTCTGTTAAAATTAGTCTATGTACGTCAGCGCAGTACACAGAAAAGAAAACGGAGTTACATTCAATACTTTTTAACACCCTCGATCGTTCCCTCGCGATAACTCTGTTTTCTCTACTACTGCTCAAGGTGTGGAAAAATATTGAAACTACTTTAAAATTTTCAAGTATTTCTACTTCTTTCGAAGTTAATTACATAAATTTTCTGAAATGTATGTTTGTATAGGTATAAAACCCTCCCGTGATTGCCCTTCTCCAAATAATCACTCAAAACCATGTCTTGCAAATCCCAAAAAATCGTCGTCATAACTTTTCCGGCTGGCGGAATCGTCTTCGCTTTCTTCTTGCGCCTTCGCCGGGAGCAACCCACTTTGCCGACTGACCTTTGGTTTTTGACGTGTAATGATGTCCCATCTACAGTCACGTAACGGCCCAGCAACTCACTCGTATTACGTTTAAACGTGTCCAAACATTGCTTTGAGGTTATCACGCGATTCCGTTTTTGACCAAGTCTCAGCAAACGCAGCACCCATCGCGCCAATAGCTTTCTCATATTTAATTTTTCGTGAACGATGTTTTGCACACGTTCTCTAATCTTCACTAGGCGGTCTGTTAACACGATATCATGAACTTTATTGATCATTTTGTTCGTAGTCACCTCAATGGGGCGACCTGGCTGCTCTTATTCTTCAAAGACGGACAGTCGGTCACACTTAAATTCATTAAACCAGTATCTGATGGTAATCATCGAAGGGACATGGTTCTTATAAACGGCATCCAAGTCTCTTTGATTTCTGCACATGCTTTCCCATCTAAAAAGAAATCGAATCATTGATAGGTATTGTTCTTTTTCCATGATTCCACAAGTACATTAACTTGCTTACGTTCAACAGCTCTCAAAACTACACTACGTAATGAATCTTTCCGAAATTTCGACAGACGTCGACTGAAGAATAGTACCCACAGTCGGTAATGCAGATTTTGACACATAGCGCCATCTGTCACCAAACATGGGTACTTCTTATGCCATCTTCGTACTCTCTGTATAGTTATATATGGGCCTGCATTCTATATAATAAAATGAAATAATGTATTTCATTATTATGGTCATTATTAAATGTTTTCTTAATCTTTGATTATTTTAATTTACTTAGATGTTGTTTATTAAGCATTTTATTTGCTAATATCTAGGTACAAGTCTAAATGTTATTCTGATAATAATAATTGTGTAATAGTAAGAATTTTTGTAAACATTATTTTGAGTAATTTAGATTATTTAGCCCTATTCCCAATCAGGTTTAAAGACATTTTAATAATAGCAAATTAACGCAGTAAATAGTTTGACGAAAGTATTACTAACCGCTTTATAGGAAAGTAATGTAAAATCTGAAACAAAACGTAATAGTATGTTCCGCGTAAAGTTATACGGAAAAAACAGTTGATATGCAAAGTGCTATTCGGCTTGGGCGGTCGTATTTAAATAAAAGAATCATTTTTCTGAGTGGTGGTGATGTGTTGGTGCGGCAACGAGACGGGAGTTGAAAGTTAAACCGTCGCAATCTCGTTAAGAGTTCTTGCCATGAACGACATCAGAGAACAAATCGTTTGCCAATAGCGTTATACATTTGAATAGCAATTTGGCATGGGGTGAAATTCTAATCAGTTTTTATGACAGCATTTTTGTAATAACGTCATCGTGCTCTTTCCTTTTTCTCACTTTCTGTCACCGAAAAAACGTAATCGTATCGATCGGTTAGGAATGGAAAGTAATGATCGATACCCTCGTAACATTTGGTTAACAGTTATAGTTTTTGTCGAATGGTTATTAGTAGCTAGGGGAGTGAAATCCCCGTAGGCAACTACGATATATCGTATTTGTTGATAAATTACAAACCAAGTATTGTAGTTTATTTTGATTAAAGAAGGAACATTAAATACAAAAATACGAAAATCTAATTAAAAGTATTCGCGGATGAAACAGAAAAAGAGATAAATTATACAGAGGAGGATTGTTCAACAGAAACAAGTTTACATCCTGCAATAGTGACTTCATCGAAATGAAAGTAGAATTATGTAAGTTCCCTATATTGATGGTTTAGGTACTAATGACGTACTTGTCAACGATATTTGCTGTTTGCAGTTTTTTTTCGTCAGATAGCCTGCGTTGGTCAATGTAAGTTTATACAGGATGTTTCATGAATAACGCTTTGGTTTATAGTTAGAAAACAATACTGTTTTGGTTGGTTTTTGAAGAAACAACATTGCTAGCTCATTATAAACCAAAGCGTTACTCGTGATATATCCTGTACGAGACTGGAAGCTGTGTGATTGCTATAATTATTTTCATACCTCAGTAGTTAAATGATGCAGTATATTTCAACAAAGGAAGAACAAGAGACGAAGACTTGTCTCGCCCTGTACAGGTTCGTGTCGCAATATCCGATGAAACTACGGGATAGTTGGATGTTTCTTTCCGTGCAAATAGGCGTATCAAAGAATTTTTTCAAGAGTTGCTGCATAGTTCACGATTGCTTAGTGATGAGTGGAAGGATTTGCTATCACTAATAAGGTAATATTTTTCTGTACCAAATTGTTGCCTTCGATGAATCTTGATGTTGCATCTCATCCTTTACCAGGAAAAATAATGGTGACTGTATTTTTTGATTACCATATTGTCTTGCTTTCAAATGTTAAAGTATCTAGCATCAACATCAATGCTGAATGATCTGCAGACACATTAGCTTTCATGTAGCCCGAACGGTGGTGTTCGATGGATAATTTTAAAAGATCTACCCTGCAGTGCTGACTTGTGATTATGCATTTTCATGGGTTTGGCCCATTTAAAAAATCGCTAAGACGGTAGCGATTCAATTTGGACATATAGTTGGAGAATAATTCAGAGAATTAATAGATTAGTTTACCATTAGAACTCATGCTTTAATGTTAGTGGTGATCTCTCTTAACTTCATTGAATAAAAATTGTAAAATTTTTGTCTTTGAGTTCTCTACTCTCTGTTTACCATACTCTGATGACGGGACTGCGATTTCCTTTCAACGTTTGTGTGATATTCTGAAAAAACACTCTTTTACGCAGTCTAATAATACAATCCTAAAATTAAATGTTACAAATAAAAGTATTGACAGATCTGCTAATACTTCGCTGCGACTACATGTTGAATGTTGATGAAAATTTTCCTACAATTTTATTTTTATAGTTGATTTTTTCTGAACGAAGCATTTTTTCAATAAATTATGAATTCCTACTGGCAGTATAGTACAGTGCGGTCCTAAAGTGTCCCACTCCCATGCTAAATTTTGAACGACAGAAGCCGGCGTTTTTAGAAAAAAAGGGTAAATTTCTGTTTTTTGTAAACTAACTTTTGCAGTTATCAGCATTTCAATTGTATTTCCAGCTTTACGGGAGGTGACGTCAACTTTCTTTTCTTAAATAGAACACTCGGTATATTTTTACATTTTTGGAAAGGTAATCGAAAAACAAATCCAACGATACCACATATTTTATATTTTAACTTAAGAAATATGACGATATGCAGCAGTACAGCTTTATTTGGTAATCTGTTTTTGTTGTTACCCAAAGTTGGTTAGGAAAGAGCGCCAAATTGTTTCTTGTGATCTAAAGAACTCGTTGCTAAGCAAGGTAATCATAATAATTGCCAATCTGTCAAATCTCAATTCCAAAAGCGTAAATTATTCTTATTATTTATTGTCACTATACCCTGGCATTTGTCATACTTTCATTCTTTGTGCTCGTTACTATTTTATTTAGTCATTTTAACTTGTTTTGTTAATTGTTGTTTCTCCTTTACTTTGTCGAACTTTATTGTAATTAATTAATTGTGGTGGCTTTCTTTAAAATTATTAGTTTTTAATAGGAAATGTGCTTAAGTTTCAGTTTCGCATGGACCACAGAAGATAACCATCAAGTACCTAATTTTAATATTAGGTAAATTTTGGCAACTTGTATCACAAAGTGGAACATAATGAACACTGCTCTTATACAGCCGGTAATATTTGAACTTTGCGCTATGTAAGCATAGATAGTATAAAATTTACAGGGCGAACTGCTTTAACAGAAGGTTATATAATTTAAATTATTGTAGAATTTGTTGCTCAACCATGACCAATAAGGTGATAATTGTTGCCAGATTTACATAATATTAAAATTGATCCAGCAATTTTGCATGGTTCGTGCCGACGCCATCGTAAAAGTAACAGCACAAAAAGCCTAAAAAATATTGTATATCAGAAACTAACATATTTAAACAAACTTATCATAATTAATTAATTGCAATAAAATTCGATAAAGTAAAGAAATAACAAGTTAAAATGGGAGAAAATAACGAGAACAAAGAAGGAACATATGACAAATGCAGGATATATGTACATAATAACAATAAACAACAAGAATAATTTACGCTTTTCGAATTGAGATTTGACAGTTTAGCAATTGTTATGATTCCTTTGCTTAGCAGCGAGCTCTTTAGATCAGTCTGGTGTCATAAGAAACAATTTGGCGCTCTTTCCTAGCCAGCTTTGCGTAACAACAAAAACAGATTACCAAAATTTATATTGCTGCATATCGTCATATTTCTTAAGTTAAAGTACAACATATATGGTATCGTTGAGTTCGTCTTTCGATTGCCTTTTCAAAAAAGTAAAAATATATAGGGTGTTCTATTTAAAAAGAGAAAGTTTACGTCACTTCCGGTGAAACCGGAAATACAGTTGAAATGCTGATAACAGCAAAAAGTAGGTTACAAAAAATACAAATCGATCTATTTTTTCTAAAAACGCTAGTTTCTGTTGTTCAAAAGTTAGCATGGGGGGGGATACTTTAGGACCGCACTGTATAGTTAGTTGCTCTAGGGCTAACTTGCTAAATACATAATTTTAATAGTGTTTTAAGTATTTATGGTTGTGGCTTTGATGATAACAGATTTTTTCTTGATCTTCATCTTTTTTTGTAATAAACCAATATCATTTTAAAACTAAAACGAAATCTTACATCATCTTCGCAATTTCAAAGAACACGAGGCTTGTAAATGGAGGTTATTTGAAAAGGTGTTAAGAAGATGGAGCTCAAATATACTGATTGATCACTGATAGATCAATTAGAAAGATATACATGTCTGCAGTAGAAAGTCCAAAAGAGGCAAATTTTGAGTCAGTATTCAATGTAGGTATATATAAAGATCTGTCAGAACTGAAATTAGCAGAGAAAATACTATAAGAATCAGCTTTTAATGTCCACTTAAATACTAAAACAAATAAGAAGCTAAATTTTGTTGACCAACGTTACGTTATCTGTACGCGCGAATGATACAAAGAAGTTAGAATTGTAATTTCCAATTAATAGCATTTCATATTATAACATTCTAAAGTACCTATGCAACCATGATATTTTAATTTAAATGCTTTGACGGCATCAGTAATCCATTACGCCTTGTTGTTATAGATGGTGGGAGCTATAGTAGCAAGGTAGAGCGTCAATAACTCACAACAACACTTCTTGGAATTATAATCATCTTTTTGCAATTCGAAAATGCTCCTCGAGTTGGAAATACTCACGCATATTTGATAAGACAAGCTGTCCTCTTACGCGAAGTATGATTTTCTAACCTCCTAACTCCTTAATAGTCTACATGAGAAACAAATAATTTTGGTGAAGGTTCACAAGTAACAGCAAATTAGGAAAGTAACAAAAATATATGTCAACACATTTTTAATACTTTACACTATCTATTATTATACATTATCATAACTTAAGAGAGAGTGGTAAAGAGTAAAATATTGAAAATTTAAATAGGATCGTTCATGTTAATGTGAGAAAATGAGAGTTTGCTTTGGAAAGGATAAGATGATATTAACACAATAAGATTTTATTGCGAAATCTTGGCATTCTGTTATGTTTGCAATTATATGGAGATTGTTTTGAACATTTCTAATATATGTTTTTAATTTGTATAGTTTCTTTGAATACTAGTGTCTAAGCCTTTTATCATTTTAAATATTTTGCACCCACTCCTTTATTTAATTTAAACACTGTGACATGTTAACGTAGTCACAGTGTTTATTTGTCATTAGTAGAGTTTGTTAACAAGGTGGTACCGGCAGTGGCGTACCGCATAAAAGTAGGTACGTAATATACAATATTAGTGAAAAATAATATTGGCAACCACCATGGTAAGCTGCGTAGAATTGCAACATCAGCAACGCTTCCATTGTCGATTCATTCAGCTGTCGACGGTGTTGTGAATACGTTGTCGTATACTTCGAAAATAATCGTTCGATATCCAGTGAAGTAAGATTTGCAAATGTCAGATATTCCTTTTCCTCATCTGGGCACTCTTGATTTTGTTATAGATCGAACCTTTTGTAAATCGGGATTTTTCGTCAAAATTACACCAAATTTTTGAGCAACATCGACTCCTATAGTGTTCGTCAAGTTTTCTAGAGCGGCTTGTAAATTGTTTATACAATTTAATGCGTCTAGTGCAGATAAGTGACTGTTTTCTAATTGCTCAATAGCTTGCGCAACTTCAGAATAGTTCATGGAAATTTCGTCTATTTGTTGTTGAACGTCCGAATTGGAAAAAAGTTGCTGACTATCTCGAACTGCTGCAGAATCATTTGAATCAAGTTTCAAGGTGACATTTTTCACTTGTGAAAAATATTTCTGATAGCAAGATACTGCCTGGAGCCATGTTCCCCATCGCGTTATTACAGGCTGAGGTGGTGGTGGTAATTTCGGACGTAATTGTTTGAATACACGGATGTGTTTTGGGAGATTTGATGAACACTTTTTTGGTAGATGCTATTAACTTATCCACCATCGGATACTTCTTTCGAATGGTTTCCACTACGAGGTGACATGCGTGTATGAGGCATGTTATGTGAAGAAGAGTTGGAAAGCATATTTTTTAACATCCTACCAACTCTCAGCTTTGTTGCGGCTCCGTCAGTAACGAACATTGTGACTTGGGTTCCTGTGATACAAAATTCTCTCAACGAATCTTTTATTATCTTGACAACGGTTTCTGCATTCGTTTTCTGAATCCTTTTACTGGATAACAACAATGAAGCTGGTGGACCATCACGTTTTAAAGGACGCGCTACAACATGAATGACTGTGTTTCTGAGCATCAGTTGTTTCATCCACACATAGGCAGATTTTCTTATTTCTCAACTCGTCTTTTATACATTCCTTTACTATACCTTGCACACGTGGCAAATTGTATCGTAATTGCAAAGATGTAGGCAGTTTCCATAAGGGAACGTACTTAGCCCAAAAAAGACGAAAGTGTTCATTAGATACTAGATGTTGTGGGATGTTGCACACACTTAACATAAAAATAAAATCATATAAAAATTGCCAGTATGGAATACTGTTTCTTAAATTCAATACATGACGTTTACTTTTACAATGTTTTCTACATTCAAACCTATCACGACTTAGTAATCCGCTATTGCATATTGTGCAATAAATATGCTATATTCTAACCCAGGGAAATGCCTAAGATATTTATTCACATTCGAAGGGAACGTTACACCATTTGGGCGTCCTATCTCCGCGTACTTATTTGGCGTGCAGCGTGCAACGTACTGTCGCTTTGAACTCTCTCGCGGTACTGTCGAGATCGACTACGAGTTGAAAATTACCCCTACCCACGCCGCTACCACTACGCTACTGCCATCCGGTACCACCTTCTTAACAAACTCTAGTCATTAGCTTAAGCAAAACAGAGCCTACCTTGTCAATTCTGGTTGTTTTTTTGGTAATAAATAATCGATGTCATGATCTTTTAAATAACTCGGAAACGAGCGAATTAGTTATAGGAAGTAAAATGTTTTACCTTCAGTTTTTGGAGTAGAATGCGTAGATATTCTCAAAAAAATAGTTTTTGGAACACTGTATAATATTTTTGATATTTATTTATAGCAATAAAGACATTTTATGTTGCCAATAGAACTAACAACACTGATTAATATGGGTAATACCGACTAGAAGATATTGATGTTTTAAAAATATCTTTAAGAAATACATCACTACGAGGTGTGGCAATTAAATAAACGGACTGGTGCTACTATCGGCAAACAGCGAGCACGCCACGGCAGGTTTGAACATGTCTGTGCTTGTAGATGCTTCCCCCACCCTGAGCTCGATGGGCACGGTTGTACGTTGCTCAGTCTCGCTGTAGCAATCGTCCGTTCAAATCCTTACGTTAGCGTCGCGTCGGAAAAATGCAGCGTGTTCAGATCGAGCAACGAGTTAACCTCAAGTTTTTTGTGAAACACGAGGTTCTAACTACCCTTCGTGAACGAGTGAGAAGACGAAGACCCGATTTGTGGAAGAGCAAATCCTGGGTGCTCCACCAAGACAATGCGCCAGCCCATTCCGCCTTGTCTGTGAAGGCGTTCTTTGCGAAATCCGGGATCACCGTGTTAGACCACCCACCGTACTCGCCCGACCTGGCCCTTTGTGACTTTTGTTTATTTCCTAAGGTAAAATCGGAGCTTAAGGGGACAAGATTTGACAATGTGGAAGCGGTGAAAGCGAAAGCAACGGAGGTTCTCAACAGACAGAAACGGAGTTCCAGCAGTGCTTTCGACAGTGGAAAATTCGTATAAAGCGGTGTAGGGATTGGTAAGGATAGTACATTGAAGGGGATAAAGTTTGTAATGTATTTGGTGATCAATAAAATATTTTGTGGCACAAGTCCGGTTATTTAATTGCCACACCTCGTATCTATAATATCGCCCACCAAAATTTAAAAAAGAATCTTTTAATAGATCATCGTCTTGAATGAGCCTGTATACTCATTGTTTTATTCAAGTATAAGGCATAGTTAAAGCAATTATCTACAATAATTAAAATAAGTACATTTTTTGTTGAGATAACTGAATGTATTTATTTATCTTACTACTTAAGTTAACTATCTTTCTCAGATGAACTCTATACAGTGTGTCGATAAAGTAGTGCACACTATTCATAACTTTGTTATTAAGTGACTTTATGAAAACTGCTGAAACACGTCAAATTAATTTTTATGAAAGGCACTAGTTGACGCAACTTTTTTTAACTTGTTTTATAGCTATGACTTCATCATGCTTTCTTTGAATTGTAATCTCATTTTTTTCCAAAATTAATTCTCTACAAACTGCATTGCTTACACACAGTACAGCGTTATAATTTATATAAAAATGGTACTACCATCACTAAAAGTAAATATTACTGTAATGCATAAAACTATAAACTTATGTTTAATGTCGATAAGAGCAATAAACAGGGGTTAAAGAATACACAGAACATAAACTTGTATCTCTACATCGATAGACATTGCTTTACCTCCAAGAAGAAAAGAAAGTCACACATACAAAACATACTTATACGTAGTGCTATTTGTTTCTTTCCATTTTATAATTTTGTAATGGTTTTGTGAAGTTTATTCTTTCCCCTACTTTTGGTACTAGTTATTTTATAGGATTTTCATTATCTTTAACAAACGTTTAAGTTCAAGGATAGGGATGGCATTTGATAATTTATGACGATGAGTTAGATTCTTTTGAAATAGTTTCCAAGAAGTCTTATAACCTTATATTTTTTCTTACTCAAAATATTTTTTAATCAATAAATTGATATAGGTTTACATGGTACCCACTACAGATTTCTCGGTAAATATATCTTATCTCATTTGTTTCTTTCCTTCATAGGCAGATTTACATTTTATAGATATCTTCGTGGTGCATATAAGGCGATACCTAGAGGCAGAACGTAGTACACTTATGATTGATATATAAAACGTCTAGTTTAGCTTGTTGTTTTGTCTCGCTCTGTTTGTTGGTCAATTTCGTATCCGCTACGTTTTCAGGATATTGAAAAATGAGCGGCACAGGGGAACAATACATTTTGGCCGTAGATAGCAATACAAAATGACCAATCCCTCTTCTACACGGACTACGTGCTATATAAATATATTGCAGGAGAGTCCATTTCTCTGTTCAATATAAAATATATTTTTCGCCAACGACCGTATCTACTTTTTCTACTTTAGCTATAATTTCGTACTTCAGGGAGCTGCCGTCTGAGTAAGTACTGGAAGTTTTATGTCGTAAAAGTAAATAACTCGGATATTTTGTTCAGTAACTACCCCAACAACGAAATCAGTTACATGCAGAGATTTCTGGATGCTTTAAACGTATTTGTTGTTTAATTTAGCAATATTATTTAATACAAGCTCTTATCCAAGAATGATGACTACGGATTAGTGATGTATCATTAAATGTGCGTTATGGGAGATGAAGAAAACCCTTTCTTCCCATTTTAGTGATTGTTGATAATTGTGGTCTTTAAATTTTGGATACATGAATCGCTATTGCATCTGCAGCGTACTCAATGCATTTAAGATAGTGCTATAACGATATTTTGAAAATATGTGTAAGACTAATGGGTCTTATAAAAGTAAACAAGGAAACGGCAAAATAGCAACAACCAGGGAGGACCACCTATTAGAGAGACTTTCTCTTCGGGATAAGAAGAAAATATCTTTGCAGCTGTCTACAGAAATTAGTGCAGTGATCCAAAAGCTTCGGGTAGAAGGGTTAGAAGACGCTTGGGTAGTGCGGGGATTAAAAGGTTGTTAGGCAAGGAGAAAGGCATTATTGCCTGAGATCAATAGAAAAAAGAATAGGTAAAAAGACAGCAACATTGGACAATTGAGTACTGGACAAAGGTATTGTGGTCCGACAAAACGAATATACAGGTAATTATCAAAAAGATATTGCTTGTAAACCGGATGTTATTATCATGATAATACTAATTTTAGAGGATAAACATTGCCTTTGATAAAAATATATTCGTAGTTCCATTTTAATCTTTTTTTAATTATGAATAGCCAAACGTACATAGAAGTTCTAAATGCGACATTAAGGCCATCGTACGCAAAACTTCACGAAAATGGATCTTCTGGATTGGCCTGCCCAATCTTCAGGCCCAAATCCAATCGAGCATTTGCAGCACTTGTAGGGTCAGAAACACTCTTCGAAAAACGCTACTTGAAGCCAAAATAAAATAAGTGTGGAATGATAATCCACCGGCGCATTGCGAAAGATTGGTGGGTACAATGCCTAAACGTATACAGGCAGTAATTAATGTCCGAGGAGGTCATACACACACACATACATTGGGTTCTATGCCAGGAATGATAATTTTTTAATACCTAGGTGTTGTTATTTATCTGTAAATATATTATAATATTTTGACAGACGATTTATTATTACTTGCCAAACACACTATTTAATTGATATATTTTGGCTTACGTCGGTGAACTGTGAAAATCTGTGATTTCCTTGCTATTTCCGGCGTAATTAAATATTTGAGAAAATCTCGCCCCGGTAAGGAATCAAACCTGACATCTCCCGTTTGCCGGGCAGTCGTCCTAAACTCTATACCTCTGGGGTCTGCCAGAAACGGCCATTTTTTAATACCTAGTTGTTGTTATTTATCTGCACATATGTTATTATATTTCGACAGACAATTTATTCTTACTTGCCAAGTACACTAACTAATATATTTTTTCTTTAATTCCAAATTAAAATAACGTTTGAAAAGTATAAGAGAGCCATTACTAACTCAATTTATAAATTTTGTAGTAGAAGCAGTGTTTAGGTTGCATGAATTAGGAATCTTTATTTATGGTTTTCTGTATTAAGAAAAAAAGGTTAGTTGGGTGAATAAATGATCGGTTCAACCAGCCAATTTTTATATCTTAGTATGTTCAAAATACTCCAACTTTTAAGTGAAACAAAAACATGATCTTTGATGCAATGCTACTAATGGCTTAAGAAATAGTATACATAAATGAATAGAAACTTACGCATTCTACCTGTATGTGGATAAAATTTTGAAATAAAGTGAACGAATTTAAAAATTCCGTCGGAAAAACCAAGGAAATCACGGTTTTTCACATTTCGCAGATGGAAGACAATATATTAATGAATGAATTTAACTTCAAGATTATAAGTGCACAAGAAAACAATTTAAGCGCGAATATCGAAGTACATATCTAGAATACAAAACACTGGATGTATTTGATTACAGAGATTTACTTGTGCGCGACAATCATCGTTCAATTAATAGTCTGTTCATAGTAGAGGTATTAATTTGAATATCTATATGGACAACAGCAACAAGAACAACACGAACAATCTATAACAAACTATTCGATTGCATATTCGGCATTCCCTCGTCAACTGAGACCTAGACACATCAAAGCGACACCATCACTATTCGGTAGATTGCTCGCAATAATTACTATGCAAAATTATTAGCATATTAATTAAAGAAAATCTAATTAAAATTGAGTTGTCGCGCCCGTTGCCGAATGGGGAAAACGAAAAGCGATTATCATAACTGACTGCTGATGCTTCTCCTTCTGCTGTTGCCCGGATAACACATTAGGAGCAACGGCATAATTTTCGACACTGTTGCCATGGACAGTGTGTTGCTAACATCTTGATGTTTTGTGACGCCTTCGATTTCATATAGGCATCTTTCTCTCACGACAATGGTAATTTCCGGTAATGTAATATTGTTCTTTAATATATAATATATACAATGTGTCGTTTTAAAGTGTCTGTAAAAATAATTTGATTTTAAGAAACAGTTTTGTTTTTCAAGTTTTGTTATGTTTACATTTCCATAAATGAATGCAGTTACACTATTATTTATTTATTTATTTATTTGTTTGCTTGAAACACACAAAAAATACAGAAAAAAATACAATGTGTGAAACAACGCAAGTCGACCGAAAAGAAAAAGAACAAATGAAAATTCAATGATCCAGAATTCTTTCACATTATAACAATTATAGCTTAGTAATAATTTTTTTATCGTGAACCTAAAATTATCACCGATTACTCTTACCTCCTGCGGTACGTTAAAAAGTTTACATCCTATGAATGTAAGGTTTTTCTGAAAAAAGGTGGTAGTATGGCGAGGAGGTAGGAGATAATTGGCGCTCCTTGTGTTGTAGTCACGGTATTTACTAACACCGAATTGCTCCGAATGCTTAAAAACAAAACAAACTATCTCAAGAATGTACAAATCGTATACAGTCAGCAGCATGTTAATTTTAAACGTGTTTCGCACAGATTCATAGCAACCTAAATTAAAATTGATTCAGAATGATAAAATGTAAGGAGAACTACAAAACTACAGGACATTCTAAGATTGAATAAAGCAAAACATAAACTTGATAAATTCCGACATAACAAATCTATATGACATTTTCATCAAAAACAATATTTAAAATTTTATTAGAAGTTGAAAATTCTACTAAGTTATTATTTAAATTCACACCGGAAGCTTTAAATTTGGAATTATTGCCAAAAAGGATGCATTTTGTTTTTTGTGAATTAAGTATTAAGCGATTAGCATCTAACCACCGTGATATTCTCCCAAAGTAATTAGCAGCTCTAACTGTGATTTCTGGAAGAGTAGGAGTATCAATAATAAGATTAATGTCATCAGCGTATAAGGTTGTAGAAACCGAAGGGTCAATGTAATTAATCAAGTCGTTTATAAATATTAAGAAAAATACAGGACCCAGCACCGAGCCCTGTAGAATGCCGACATTAACAACTTTAAGACCTGAATAATCATTGTATTACTATGTAAGAACTAGACAGGAAAGGTCAGATATATTTGAAACAACCCTGGGGGTCATGCAGGGATGCATCCTGAGTCCATTGTTATTTTCCCTAGTTCTAGACGATGCAATAAAAGAAATAAAAAAAAGAAGTTAAGAAATACCAAATTGGGAATTGGAAAATGAAGAAAGTTGAAAACGCAGAATTATGTAATGCTGATGACAAGGTTATTGTTGCAAAGGATGAGAAAACTTTAAACAAGAATATTGAGATATACAAGAAGGCCCTGGAAAGAATTAATATGAAAATAAGCATTGAAAAAACAAAGGTAATGAATATAGGCAGAACTAATACCCAAATTATAGCACATTTAGATAAAGAAACACTAGAACAAACACAAAAATTCAAATACCTCGGGGAAACCATAGCAGAAGATGGCAGAACAGACGAGGAGATTAAAGAGAGGCTAGCCGTCGGAGGCAAGCTGTTCAACTGCATTAAATGTGTCGAGGTTTCGTCTACTGTGTTCTTTTTTCTTTGATGAGTTTTTTCCATCTCTTCCTATCTTTCGCATCGCGTTTTCTTTTGCTAAGTTCTGATTTCTTCCAGTATATCTACTTTTTTTTTGCCTTCCTCTTTAGTTTTTGCCTCCTAGTTTTGATTTCCATATTTTCTTTACTTGCCTCTTCTTTTCCATTCTTAGCAGGTATTTGAATCATTCTAGTTTTTATCCCTTGTAATTTCCTTTATAGAGTTGACTCCGAGTTCCTTTCTTATATCCATGCTTCGTATCTTTCGTAATCTGCCCTTAGCATTCTTCGATGGTATTTCATTTCTGCATTTTTCTTCCTTGTACTTCTGTTAGTATCCAGTTTTCGCTTCTATGGATACTAAGGAAAATTATCAATAATTTTAAAAAGTTAATTTTCAATAGGGAACGAATGTTTGAAATTTTATAATTATAAAAGCGACATACATAGGTAACTAATTTGTGGTTGTAATAAACATGTACCCTTTTTGGTATTTAGATTTTATTTCTTTCAATTTTAATTTATTTTGCAAAATTCTAAGATTCCAGCAATTTTTATTTATTTTTTGATTTTTTTCCCACAAAGAGATTATCTAATTTATTTATTCATTACAATATTGTTTTTGTTTAAATTTAAACACAAGATTGGTATTTTGTTGGTTAGCTTTCGAAAATATGAAGACAAATTTAACAGTATTGCAGTATTTACTACATTTTATTACATTTCCAAACAATTGACGAACTTTTCAATAGCGTTCTCTGATATGTTCTTTCAACTATTCTATTATGTCTGGTCTATTTACGCAGACTTTGCATTTTATATGACTTCAGAAGAAAGAATTCGGAAATGTCAGATTTTTGTTTTTCACTTAAGCGGTGGGCCATGTTCGGCAATTAGTTTAAAATGTTCTTTGAATGAGTTAATGCTGTTTCACACACTGTGGATTTATTTGACGATTATGAAACTTCCTGCATTGAAAATCAAACATAAGATAAAAATGTTGTATTGTTTCCTACTCTCATTCACAAAATACAGAATTGCGTTAGGCAACTATTAGTGGTAGAATTTTTCGAAATCTGTAACAGAAAATGGTGAGCATAGTCAAGTGTCGATGAATTTCTCTGTAGAAGGGTTTTTAATTTATTAATAGAATATACGATGTATTATTTAGAAAATACATCAATAACTTTGTTAATTAGGTACGTCATAAAGATGAATGAAAATATGGTGAAACTATGGCAATCGTAAAATACTAATCAAGCAGTTTTTTGCGGTTTTTGAAAGATAAACATAAAAAAGTATGAATTTTATTCATTTCTTCTTGGACATGGTGTATAATTGTATTTAGAAAAGCAAGAAATATTGCAGTGCATATACAATGTTCGTTCTCGATATTATTAAAGAGCATGAAAGTTTTATTTGTGAAGAAGGTGCAATGCAACTTGCAAATATCAACTTCAAATGCGTGAGTGACCGAATAAATCAGATTTATTCGGTTATTCGGTTGATAATGAGGATGTCCAGGAGCCCTCGAAACAGTTGTTCTGAATTAATTAATTAATATTTTGTGGTGAGGAGTGTGCCGATACTTTGTTTCGTTCACTAATGTTTTTGAAGATAGAACAAAAGGTAAACGACTCAACGTATAGATTCTTTATTTCGATTGTTTTATATGCAAGGTAGAACAAAAAGAGAAAATTACATTTTTACGTAAAGTGCAAATTTACTAAACTGCGCTAGTCTTATTTTCATGTTACGACAGCAATTTATTGTGTACATACACATATTGATTAATGATACAAAGCCCCAATAATCGCTCGTATTAGTTCTGTTTAGGGTCGGTTTAGGAAGAGATTTGATCCGGTCTTTAATCCGGGTTCTATGAAACATCTTAGCAGTGACCGCAGACCCGGATCTTAAGTCTACGAACTCCGTGAAATAGCAGCTACCGCTTACCAGTTCCTCGGTACACAAATTACAGGCCCTCACCTCTCCATTTAAAGAACATTGTTTCTTACACAAATCCGAGTTTAGATATTGTTTCTAACGATTACATTGTCTCTCTAATTAACCTTGTAGTTCGCCCATGGCTTTACTTCTATAATTAAAGAAACCTGTATACTAGGCTGAACAGGGAAACCAGTTTTAGTATACAACTTCTATTTTTTTGAATGGCTTTTCTTAATGCCTGCATGAATATTTACTTTCATTACTCTGGTAATCCAGGGAATTGGTTGTCGTAAGATTTCTAACAAAAGCTGAATTTGATAGTTAGTGCAGACTCCTACTGACTTTGCGTCATCCAGATGTCAGTTCGCTCAGATTCTGTAAATTTTACTGCCGTCATAATTAATCAACAAATCTAAAAGATGGTAGCACCAATAACTTATAACAATCTAACAAGTTACAGTAAAATGGCGGTGTTTTCAAAGATATCTTGGTTTTACGTTATTAGGTAGTTCTTTGCCTTTTGTATTGATTCCGAAAATGCAACAATATACTGAGTGACCCATTAAAGAAAAAGTAAGTAGGAAGCATTTTCTGTCAAACCAGAACCGAAAAAAATGTGAAAATGTAATAAATTCAGTATTCTTAACTATATATCCATACTAATTAAAAAAAATACTTAAACAGTTCACTAAAACCCTTACCACAACACTTAATTCGTACTGGACGCACGTTTCGATAGCCAAGCTATCATCATCAGCAGCAAGACTGAACAGTTCAGTCTTGCTGCTGATGATGATAGCTTGGCTATCGAAACGTGCGTCCAGTACGAATTAAGTGTTGTGGTAAGGGTTTTAGTGAACTGTTTCAGTGTTCCAGTGCCACAGTTTTAGAGTATCCGTTTAAAAAAAATACTTCTCAAACAACAGAGAGCGTTCTGGGATTTTGTACAAACTCTGTATAATATACAGGTTGGCCCAGATCTCACCCGGGTGCGAGATATATTGTACATAGCGCGACCTGGCAAACTTGCATGTATCTTCGCCGGCCAGCCTCGCCGTGCGCAACTGCTGTAGCTCTCAGATGCCTATCTGTCGCAATCTTTGTTTATCTATGCGCTCGCAAGGTTCTAACAAGTGATCGTGTAGGAGAGAGAAGTGAGAGTTTGTTCGTTGGTTGAAATGGGCGAACCTTGCTTTAACCGGAAAATTGCAGACGAAATCGGTGTTAATAGAAGTACTGTGAAACCTATTTTGAAACGCAACAAATACAAAAGTTACAAAGTTCAAAATTGCCAGGAGATTTTTCCTCTTAATAAAGTAACATTGTTAGAATTTCAATTTATTTTGTGTAATTATTGAAGTTATTTTTAATGAAGGGAAACAAAAAGCAGGTCCAATTTTCTCACAAATTCTATTAACTATAAGAAGTTATTTTTCTTTAGTTTAATTTTGTAAGAATCGTTGTTTATTTTCCTGCTTAGAGTTACTTTTTCGTTCTCCTACATCGCATAACAGCAACAAAATGAATATAAGAAACTGTCATTCCTAACATAATCTGAGAATACAGGAAAATTACGCAGTAATTCTGTATTAACACATTTTGTTGGAAAGCGTTGAGTTATAATATTACGCGATTGAGTGTTTATAATATGCGTATCGCTGCTCGCTTTATGATATACTACGACATTACGACTGGATGGGATCTTTCAGTGAGACTCGAATGCGCTGTTGCCATTTACAGAGGCAATCCCCCGTTCGTAACTGGATCAACGTGTATAGCGTGTTTGGCGAGGAATGGAACAGCGCGATATCTGGTGAACGAAATCAGATTTTAAAATTTTGAAAACTTTGTTACAAATGCCTGTTAGGGGCACATATTCCACGGTAAAAAGGTTTCAAAATAAGAGTGTCACTGCTAGATGGCGGTACCTAACTTGCTTTCTTTATGGAATTCTCTACATTTCATTCGATTTTTGGAATCTGCAATACATTTGTGAGAATTTTCTTTATAACTGCTGCCAATCTATCTGCTTTACTTATCAAGAAAATAATTTTTATAAATTTAAGACGAAGATATACCTAGGTACATACATATATATAAATTGATAAATTATATCAAATCAATGATAAAATATTGCATTCTGTAGATGTAATATAGACAATACCCAAATAATACGACAATGTCCTCCAATAAATTGAAAAGTTGTAAATCATTCGTAGTTGCAAAGATAAATTTATCAAAACTTAACAGGCACCCATGAAAACAAAACACATTAACATGCCTTTAAGTTTGAAAATCGTTGACGTTTTCGTGCTGTGAGTGTTAACATCACGATTACGATTTCAAATGAAGAGTTCGATATGATTATAATTTATGGAGAGTGTAAGCTAAACACAAGAGCCGCGCAATCATTGTATGCTACTAGTTTTCCTCGTCGACGCCATTCAGAAAATAATACATTTACTTGTGCGGCTAATGCGTTGAGAAGTACTGGTCACTTTACTGTAGGTAAATGTGAAAAACAAAGAATAACAACAAATGAATCCTCACCTGTATGTGGGATCTATTGCTGAAGATTGTGCTATATCAATTGGTTCAGTTCATAAAATATTCAAATCCAAGAAATACAAACCATTTAAAATTCATTTGGTGTATGGGATTAATAATAATAATAATAATAATAATAATATATTTATATTCGTAATTTAACCATTACAGAAAATTGTCAGTCTTTGTTATGTGTGAAAAGGGCACAACAGTCAATTAAATATAAAGTGGAATAAAAAGATTAAAAGTCAATTATAAAATTAAAATAAGAAGCAATGACATAAATAAATAAATAAATAAAGACAAACAAAACATATATACACTAGGGGACTCGAAATTCCTGGATGTCGTAGAACTCCCGCTCCAAGAGTATTGCCTTGACTTTATTTTTAAAATTCGTTTGAGGTAAGGTTTTGAACACCTTAGGCAATTTATTATATAACTTTGTTCCCCAGTAATCAATTGCTTTCTGGGAACTGACCAATCTGTGATACGGCACTCTTAGGTCATTCCTTGATCTGGTGGGATAACTATGGAAGCTTCTATTTTGGAGAAATGTTTCTTTGTTTTGATTTACGATGGTAATGAAATTCGTACACTTAATTTTATCACGGTGGATTTTATGGAACTTTATTCACGAATTTCAAATTTCCTAGCTCGTATTCTGTAGTCTGATGAGAGAAACTTTTCAAACAACTGTCAATCGTCAAAAATCAATTGTCATATTAACATTACCGGTCGTCTGAAAATTCATAATGGATGAGAGAAACTAATGTTCAAAGAAGGTGGGAGTATAAATGTCTGGTGTAGAATATTAAGAGACCAGTTGATTGGTCCATATTTTTTAACAGCACCGTAACAGAACCGCAATACCTGAGTTTTCTAATACATCAGTAACCTCTTTTGCTTGAGAATGTTAATTTGCGGTAGGTGATGTATTTTCAACAAGACTGGGGTCCCCTGTTCATAATAGTAATATAGTAAGCAACCATATGAACAGAGTATTTCCGAGACGATGGATAGGTACTAATGGTTCTATAAGAAGGCCAGTTCGTTCTCCTGACTCAGGTCCTTTATACTACTTTCTTTGGGGACATTTAGAAAGTGTAGTCTACGATACACCTTCTAGAAATGTAGAAGAATTAAGAGAGCTTATTAGGATCACTTGTGCGAGTATAGCGCAAAAAACTTTACGAAACGTAACCAGTACCGCTTTAATTAAGCGTTATCAAAAAATTGTAGAATGTGATGGAGGATCTTTTGAGCGCATAATTCAATTTCGCTTTTATTTTGAGGGATTTTGTAACATATTCAATTTGACTTTAAGGTATGTTTCCGTTTGTCTTTTAAGTTCTATTAAAATATTTGATGAATTGATCTTTGCTTATTATCTCTACAGAATACAATCTTTTATATCTTCGGGTTAACTTTATAAAAATTATAATTTTCCCGAAAGGTACAACAGATAGGTTGATAGCAGCTATAAGGAAAGTTATCATAAATGTGTTGCAGATTGCAAAAATTGAATAAAAGGTAGGGTATTTCATAAAAAAAAAATAGGTAGCACCACCTAGTGGTGACGCATTTAATTAAAACAATATCAGAAAATATGTGCCCCAACCGTGCATTATATACATATAATAAAATTTTCAGAAGTTTAAAATTTTCATTCTTAGATATCGCTTTGTCTCATGCCTCGCTGAACACGCGGTATAACTGGATGGAGTAAATCTGGACCAAGTAACTAAAACGATAAAACGGTGAGATAAATAACAGAATATCAAAAACAGGAAAATTCTATAAAGAGTAATTCCTTAGGAAGGAAAAGGAATAACGGAAGAAACAGAAGCGTAAGTAATAAACAGTGTATGAGCAGGATTATCAAATCAATACATATCCAGGGTAGCGAATTGTGGATTATAAAAAAAATGTACGGAGATCGTTATTATTTCTGGAGGTTATATTTTACCATTTTTATGCAGAATATTTGCATAAAGGTGCAATTTTCATTTCGCAAATGCATAGTTCCAGTGATGTTAAATGAAATTGCAGCATTTAAAGTTGTAAATATACATTACAGAGCATTATAGCTATGTTCTGTACATACATAACATAACATCTAAACGAATAAATAACTGGTGCGCTTGGTAAAATGCGTTTATTTCTTAAGGAGTTTTTGTTTTCTTTACAGCTTGATACCGTTTATGCATGTATATGTGGGGAACATAATTGTGGCGAATATATATTTAAATTCTAGAGTGCAATAGACCGTCACGAAATGTTTCACCCCACATGCTAAATCTCTAATATATAGTTGGAAAGAAATTTGCATACAAATCTGTCACACGCTAAGCCCAAATCGGCATGGAAAACTTCTATCACTGATCGTCGGAATAATAATGCCCAGAAAAGAAGAAGGAATATAATGCGGACTCGCTGTTGTCATACCGCCTCCTATTTTTTACATTTTATTCAGTTCATTACATTGTTCTCGTTCAAAGAGAATGTATTTAGGTGCAACATTGTGTGTTCGACAAATATTTTGGAACGTTTTATTCCATTATTTTTATACAATGTGGTAGTGTCTCCCCCCATGCTAACTTTTGAACTACAGAAGCTAGCGTTTTTAGAAAAATAGGTCGACTGATCTAAAGAGCTCGTTGCTAAGCAAAGTAATCTTAACAATTGCCAAACTGTTAAATCTCAATTCCAAAAGCGTAAATTATTCCTGTTATTTATTGTTATATTATAACCTGCATTGTCATACTTTCGCTCTGTGTGCCCGTTATCATTTTAATTTGTTTGGTTAATTGCTGCTTCTCTTTATCGAATTTTATTGTAATTTCTACTTTATCGAATTTTATTGTAATTAATTAATTGCGGTAGGTTTGTTTAGATTTGTTAGTTTTTGATAGGTAGTTTGTTTAAGTTTCAGTTTTTAATGTTGTTGATTTTAGAACGGCCTTCGAATGAACCACGTAAGATAAACATCAAGTACCTAATTTTAAATTATAACAATTATCACGAAGTGGAGGATAATGAACACAGCCCTTGTACAGCCGGGAATATTTGAACTTTGCGCTAAGTGAGGATGGATAGTATAAAATTTACAGGCGAACTGCTTAAATAGAAGATAATATTATTTTAATTATTGTACAATTTGTTGGGCAACCATGACCAATAAAGTGATAATTGTTGCCAGATTTCCATAGTATCAAAATTGACCTAGCAATTTTACATGGTTCGTGCCAAAGCTATCATAAAAGTAACAACACGAAAAACCTAAAAAATAATTGTATCAATCGAAAACTAACACTTTCATCAAATTTACCATCAATTCATTGTAATAAGTTCGATAAATTAAAGAAATAACAACAATTAACAAAACAAATTAAGATGAGAGAAAATAATGAGAACAAAGAAGGAACAATAACCAAAAAATTAATGCTAATGTAGCTTGTGGTATTGGTGGAATCATTTCCGGCAAAAAACAAAGCGAGGGAAAAGGGACAGCGTAAACCCGCGAACATGTTTCTGCCTATCCGGCGTCATCAGCGCGGTTCCATACCTATCCTTCTCCCTCGCTATTGTTTTTCCCCTCTCGAGTATATGTTGCCATTCTCCACGAACAGAATCACGATATATTTCCCCACGCTACCTAGCGTCGAGAAATATAGACATACCATCTCCGCGGGGAGATATATCGTGATTCTGTTCATGGAGAATGGCAACATATACTCGAGAGGTGAAAAACAATAGCGAGAGAGAAGGATAGGTACGGAACCGCGTTGATGTCGCCGGGTAGGCAGAAACATGTTCGCGGGTTTACGCTGTCCCTTTTCCCTCGCTTTGTTTTTTGCCGGAAAGGATTCCACCAATACCATGAGCTATATTAGCATTAATTTTTTGGTTATTGTTACTAGGTAAAGAAGAAACGTATGACAAATGCAGGATATAATAATAATAAACAACAAGTATAATTGACGCTTTTGGAATTGAGATTTGACAGTTTGGCAATTGTTATGATTACTTTATTTAGCAACGAACTCTTTAGATCAGTCTGGCGTCACAACGAAGCCAACTTTGCGTAACAACGAAAACAGAATACCAAACCTTTATTGCTGCATAACGTCATATTTCTTAAGTTGAAGTATAACATATGCGGCATCGTTGAATTCACCTTTCGATTACATTTCCAAAGCCGTAAAAATATACAGGCTGTTCTATTTAAAATAAGAACGTTGACGTCACTTCTGGTGACCACAATTAAGAATCATAGTTGCTACAATAGTGGGATTTTAATGTATCTATGTAAAACAAAAGTTTCGTGATGACAACTACTGTCACAATTGTCAAAACAAAGCAATTGCAACTTAGTGATTTACTCTCAAAATAAAACTGATCTTAACATAAATTCAAACGAGTTGACCTTAATAAAAATGGATCTGCAAACAAGAATAAGTTTAGTACAATGCCGTTATGAAGGTAGTAGAAGTTACACTGTTGGTTTATGCAGATTTCGTACGAGAATAAGTTTGAAGGCAGGCCCCTGTAAAATGAATTTGATTAGGAAATTTGAAAACACAAGATCTGTAATTGACCTCCGGAGATTAGGAAGAGCAAGGATTAGTGATGTCCAAGCCAAACATAGTCAGTACTAATCCACTAGAAAGCAAGGTGTTAATGCAATATTAAAATGACTGCAAATGTCATACACTACGGTTTGGAACATTTTACGCAAAATCCCAAAAATGTACCTCTCTATACTGCAACGGCTGATTTGGCAATCAGGTCCGATTTCTTCTTGCGAATAATGGCTCAGATTGAAATTGGACCCGAATGGTTACCCCGTATTTTATAGATAGATAAGGCCCATTTTTCTTTTCATGGTGGAGTCAGTACTCAAAACTGCCGAATATGGTCCACAGAAAATCCATAGGCAATCATTCAGGAAGGTCTTCATGAGAAGAAAGTCACTGTTTGATGCGATTTCACAGCTAATTTCGTTATTGGTCCGTATTTTTTCGAGGAAATACAGAATGACGAAGTCGTAACTGTAACTGTTACTGGTGAACGATACTTACAAATGTTAGGAGATTATGTAATTCCACCTTGCAAAACGAGGACGCAATTGAAAACATAATTTTTATACAGGCCCAGGTAAACCAGTTAAAGACTTGTTAACTGCTGTTTTTCAGGATCATGTTATAAGCAGACATTTCGAAAATTCATGGCCACCAAGATCGCCTGATCTGAACTCATCGGATTCTTGGTTTCGGGGCTATTTCAAAAGTTTTGTGTTTAGAATAGGATCAAAAACTGAAACGTCGAATAATGCTGTGTATAACTTGAAAGAAAGCTTGGTGCTTTTATACTACCAGAATAGAGGTAATATTGAATAGTTGCACTAAACAGTGTTGCACATAAGAGATCCTATTCAAGAAATTCAGTTTCTATTGATTTTTACTGCTGGCTTGATTTGTTGAAATTGCATAATAAGTTGAAATATATCCTTTACTTTATGATAACCTTATATATACTGAATTAAAATCCCGATTCGACCGAAAATGTTCCGTCATCGTTGAGCGTTTAAAGTGGAATTTGCCAGGGCGAAGAGAGAGTGTTCCTCTTTTTTTAAATGTCGCAAAATGGATTGCGACGTACAACAATTGAAATGCGTATCATGGCGGCAGCATTGGCATTCCGGGCCCGGATTTAATACTGGGGCGCATAAAACACTGACGGCGGCGGGCTCCATCTATCACCGGTTGTCGGCTCCGGGAATTGGTCATGTACCCGCAAAACGCAAGTCACCGAGACCAAGATATTGTCACTAAAGCTAAAGTCTCTCCCCGTATACGAGATTTACACCAACCATAAATCTATAGCACACAATATTGCATTGTTGTTTGTGCTGGGATCCCGCTGTCGTAGTTGCTGTTCATCGCTATATTCCTTGTTGCTAATGTTAATGTCCTGCTAGGCGCATTTGATATAATAATTATACGTATGTATGTGTGTATGCATGCAATGATGCTTGGGTATTGAATGCTTTCTATTTTCCTAGTCTATATATTTAGGGTGTAACAAAAGTCAGGAATATTGAATGTCAGATAATAACGCTGTGACATGTTGGTTTTTTTCTATGCCCGCGTGCCATAAGATACGCGATATATGAACGTCAATTTGAAGACTACAATGACTTAGTAGTTTATAGAATTACTAGGTTTAATGAATCCACTACTTAATTAATTAATAACTAATTAATTATGATTATGTTTTGTATCACAAACAAGTGGATAAATTTTAAAAGCACATTTACAAAAATGAGTGAACATTTGCGTTGCTCGACGTCCGGGCTACATGCGACAAATACCTTTTTCACATTTTAAATAACTCAAAAACAGTTATCTATTAGTAATCTTACATAAATATGTTTTAAAATTACATCAGAAATGTTAAAATATACAAGATGTTCAAATTAAAATAGGCAATTTATGGCACCGATTTCTGGTGTTACCAAAAAAGATAGACGTGTTAGAATATTTTAGCTGAATACAATGGTATTAGTAATTAATAGGGCCGTTCCTAACCCTTTTGCCGCCCCGTGCAAAAGCAAATTTTCCGCCTCCTATTTTTACAAAATTTGCTTGCTATTTTTATTTCATGACGTCTATCTAGGTTGCGAATTTAAGAAAGACGTAGAAACGTTGCGGTTTAATATATAGTGAGACACATTTATACAAATGTACATTGATATATGCCCACAAAATATGTACTCAAACAAGTAAGGAAACCGCATTATAAAATGTATATAATACTAAGGTATATGCATATTTTTTATATATTACAAGAGTAATACATGTAATAATAAGGGGAAGTGTTTTAACAAGTTTTTTTATACATGCGTACTGTGTTTCATTTCGAGAGGTACTGAGTTATCGAGGAAATAAGCAAGTATTTTATACATCTAAGGAAAGCAATTGGTCCTCCCTCTTCGCAAGAAAGATACACCGAAGCAGACGACTAGTGGCATTGTTCTTCAAAATAGGAGAACGTATCATCTGCTTTGACTGCTAGGTGATTGCAGTTTGATTTTTGCAACTATACATAGTGCAACTATACATAGTGTATAGGTAGTATCAATTATTTTTATTGTAAAATTTCAATTTTTGTGAATTCAAAGGAAGTTTGAATTTCTTTTGAGAACATTGTTCCTTTAAATGTATGACAATAAATGCCGTCGCCGATTTCCCTTTAGTTTTATCCTGCCTAAATGTTTCTGTAAGGCATTAAGACGTCTGTGTTCATTTTAAACTTGTTATTTTGTAACACCACATCATGGACTTTGTTAATTAATATTAAGTGAAAAACTTGGACACTGTGGTCATATGACCACAACCTTGTAAACTACTTTTTCAGTATAAAATAAAGGAAATTGCATAGTAGAAAAATTTTATTTTCAAAGTATAGTGTTAATCTGCAATAAATATAATGCAAAACATAACACTAAATTGCAAATGCTCGTTAGGTAGCTATTTTAACTAGACTCTAACTTTCTCACGAGATAATGCATGAGCATTGTGACCGAAAGTCTGCGTTCGAAACCCTCTACACCATTAAGCGTTCATTTGATGGCAGTTTAAATTGAAATTAGATGTCTCATGAATTTCGAACTCCTGTTAGGAATTGTTCGTGCTAAAATCTAGTTTCATTAGTCTACGGTTGTTGTACGCTGTGACGGGATTTAGGGCGCCCCGTATTGTCGACAATACGCTCTTTTCATTACACCATCGTGACTGAGCAGAATTCGCTCTTTTTATCGGCTCAAACGGTCTAATTCAATGATATAATTGTCCGCTCTCGTAAATAAAAAAAAAATGTGTCCCATGTAGTCTGTACAATAGAACCAAAAGTCACGATGCCGCGTAGCGCATCAAGCTACTGAATGGTAAAACGCACAATGTTTCATTATTATGCACTTCTGAGATATCCAGATAACTTTTATCTATCACACTATTTTAATGGTAAAGCGAAATGTAGTAGGCTAGCAACCGTTTTTTCTTTATTTTTGCATCTATTAGAAAAAAGAATATTTCTTGTTTTGAAATACTTCAATCTTGGTATGAAGTTTTTTTTTTTGAGTTCCAATTTGTTTTTGGAAGTTAACGCATTGTGGCAACGTATTCTTGAATTGGAAGATTACAAGGATGATATTAGAAGTATTTGTTAATCCAATTGCTTTTTAGTGGTAATTTTAAGTTGTAATAATTTTTTTAATTTCTCGGAACTGGGGGAATTTCGACGTGGGAAATACAACATGTAGGAACGGTGAAAAATAGGAGCAGCTAGAAATTACTTTTGTTTAAATATTTCCACAATTAGATTAGATTTTCTGCACATTAGAACCTTTTATCTTTATTTACGATCATTAATAAGCTTCAGTGCTGCACGGAAAAAATATTATAAAACATGAAACAATTTACTACAATTTGTTTGAGAATATTCGACTGGCTACAACTTGTGCAAATTCTTACTACTCGATTATGGGTAATAGATTGTATTTCTGTTAAATACATTATTGTTGTAAAAATTTACTCAACGATCCATTAGAAAGGTTGCTACAATAGTATACTAGTTTTAGTTACACACGTAAAAAATGTAACAATATTGTTCTAAAGATTGTATTGCATAATAAAATATGTATTATAATTATAATGATTGAAAGAACAAGTAAAATGCAATAACAATAACTATTCTTTTGTTTTCGTATCTCTAACAGCTTCCCAATTTACAGGTAGCATTGGTCAGCCATGAGAATGTTACTAATACCTGCGCTCTTTCGCAAATATGTGATGCCATCCCTACAAACATTCGACAAATTTGGAGTAAATAGATAAACTACGGAAGACTTTATTCCGAAAGAATTGTGAACCCGATAAAAATGATTTAACTATATAAAACTAGACGATTTATTAGAAAAAAAGTTTTCTTTGCGACATCTATTGGTGAATACCCAATACTATCTGGGTCTAATTGTAAGGCAGGAAACATTTGGTTCATGCATTTAGGCAGACTACATGTAATAATTAACAAAAATCTGCGGTCGGGTTACATAATTGTGTTAATGACTACTAGAATATTTTTCATACAATATTGTAGTACATTTTATCAAGCGATAAAAGTCCATAAGGAAATAGTGTGCATGGCTATTAATAACTATGCATTTTGTCTGCTTAGTTACTAATACATTGTCCCCTATCTCCTAAGCAACATGGACTTAGATCTGGAAAATCCACTATCACCCCAATCATGGAAGTGTATGGATATATACTGATACAATTAGACAGCAAAAAGTTACCAGTTGGGCTCTTTTGCAATCTCACCAAAGCGTTTGATTGCATTCAACACCTACTTATAACTGAAAAGCTTCTTACCTTCATATCTATCTGGGCGAATACAATATGTACACATATCGATTTCCTCTGGAAATTAAAACGTAGTTTTCAAATCTAATCCTTTGCAAGTTACAATAGCTTTACCACAAGGGGCGATACTATCACCGCTTTTATTTACATTTTTTTATTAATGATAACAATAGTTTTTTAAACGATTACTTTCTAACGGTATATGCGGATGATAGTACTACTTTCACTAGTGTTGATTGATTGAATATTTAAGCTATAATTTCTCTAATGCTAGAGAAGGTTAGCAATTGCTCGCCAATGTTCGTTTCACCTGATATAGATTTGAGATTGAATGGCACTGCCCCTTGCTCGTGTGGGTTCAATTAAGTAATTGGGAATTGTATTTAGCTGGAACATAAAATGGCGTATCCATCCACTTCAACAATTTATTTAATATAAGTGTTTTGAAATTATTGTATTTCTTGGAAATAGAATCAAGATTACGCTATGGTATTTTAATATGGGGCACCAGCCCCAGTGTTTCAAAAACTTTAATTTGTCAAAAGCGTGCCATTCGACCTGTGACAGGTGTTACCCAATTAGTGTCATGCAGATCTATGTTTAGAAACTACATAATATTAATACGTATTAACTCGATAACGAGCGAAGATTTAGACCATTTACAGGAACGCTGGTTAAAATTTTTTAATTACGCTGTAACTTGAAAACAAATGAAAATCGGGCAAGAGCATATGAGTTTTATTATATTATTTTCACATATATAATACACTCCTGGAGTTTGGTCCGTTCCTCCCGACTCATCCAGTATATTGGGAACTGCATGTTATGTACATACATAATAACAAGAACCATTTCATGTAAATCAATAATTCTAAACATAAATATAATATCAGTTTCGTTTTCAAAAGTAGTGGGTTTATGGAAGTTAATAATTTGTTGATTAATGTAATTATATCTACACAGTTAACAAAAGCAAATCACGTAAGAAAGGTAAAAACGAAATAAACATCGTTGTTCAGTAGATTAAAAAAGGTTTTTCTGGCAAACAACACAAATTATCAGCACACTCCTCACCACACAAAATATGAATTAATTCGGAACAACTGCTTCAAAGACTTGATGGGCTTCCATTTTCAACCGGGTTACCGAATAAATCTGAGCGAAAAACCAAAAAATTTCTTAATTCTACCAAGCTGGTTTATCCCTACTCTCGAGGAAAAAATATATATATCTATAAATATGTGTATATATATATACATATGTATATATATATTTACAAATACCTACTTTTCTGTCGTTTAACATGCGTGGTATATACGGAACGAAAGAGGTTCCTTGTTACTGCCTGGTGATAACGTGTTCGTCCCGCCTGTTAAAGTAGAGCAAGACAAACGATAAGGTTTCTTCTCGTTAATTCTTCCGTCTACACACTTTAAAAACCTAAACCATTCAATATGTGCCTGACACGACGACCGAGTCTTTTGTCAAGTGTGGCACTTCAAACTGAAAAAATCCGTTTTTACCCTAATAAATCAAACAGACAGGAATAATGAAGGGGCGCGCTATCTTTATTTAAAAGGTTGTTTTCTCTCTTTATATAGATGGTCTCAAATGCGTCCAATTTGCGAGACGAGGCTACGCTTTTAATCAATTCCAGATTTTCTAATTTAATATTGTGTCGGGTATCGTTTATGTGCTAATATATTCATTGAATCTAGTACATATTGCTCGTTTTGTTTGTCCAATGTAGGCTTTACCACAGTCATTGCATGCAATTTTATAAATTCCTGACCTTTCTTTCATGTCCGGTTTATCTTTCGGATTGCCAAGAAGGTTTTTGAGTGTATTATGTGAACTGATACATACGTTCATATTTTGTCCCCTAAAAACTTTACTGATACCTTTCAATATTCTGTGGAAGGGGAGTTTCACAAATTTCTTGTCGCGGGTTTCTACCGGGATCAAGGTTGTGGAATTTCTTACATAATGCCTGTGTTGGACTTAAAGATGCGGTCGACATCTATAGAAGGGTAACCATTGTAAATAGCTACATTCTTATGAAATTAAGCTCTTTGTTGTACCTATTTTTGTTCAAAGGGAATTTCACTAGTCTATTAATTAAGAAACTTATCGCGGCCATTTTATGTTGTCCGCAGTGGTTCGAATCCGTCATAATGTATCTTTTAGTGTTTATTTCTTTTCTATAGATGTCTATTTCCAGTTTTTTTATTGTTTCTAATTACTGGGCTATCTAGGAATGTGAGTTGATTGTTCACTTCTTCTTCTACTGTAAATTTATTAGTTTCGAATTTTGAATTGAGAGTCGCGAGGAAATCCGGTATAGTATCTTTCTTAGTATCAACAACCGTGAAAATATCTATATACCTAAGTTAAATTCTGGGGAAATATACGGTTTCCTTTTTTAAACACGTTTCAAATTTGCTCATGAACAAGTTGGCTATGAAATGGGACAGTACTTTCCAGTTGTTCATAATATTTGCTCCCTATTTGAAAACGATTTTGGTTCATGCCAAGCAAAGTTGGTCTTTTGTATTCCGCAATTTTGACATCGTCAATTTCATTATGTTTTAAGAGCTCAATTAAATATTCTGTGGTTTCTGAAATTGGTACGCTGGGGAAGAATGAAGAAACATCAAACGATACTAAAATTTCCCCATCTTCTAATTCAATATTATTAACCTTATTTACAAAATCTAGTGAATTTTCTACTTCTAGGTTGTCTGCTTTGATGGGTTAATTTTTTTGTATTCGTTTACCAGCCACTTGGACAATTTGTACGTAGGTGAGTCTATACCTGAAACTATTGGTCTCATGGATTTTCCTGGTTTGTGGATTTTTGGTAGACAATACATTTTTGGAACTGTCGGGTTTGGGATTGACAATTTTAACATAAGGTTCGCGTTGATAAGTTTTCGGCCGTTTTTCAGAACGTCTTTTGTTTATCTGATAATGGATGGTAACGGACGTTTTCTTAATTCTCTATAAGGTCCTGATGCTAGCAAATTATTGACGCGATTGAAATAATCGGGCTTGTCCAAAATGACTATTCTGTTTCCTTTATCTGTTATTAAATAAAAACAATTTTTATTTTTGAGACCTTTAATAGTCCTGAGATCACCTGTGTTATTTCTCAAACTTTTTTCATCGTTCAAGTTTTTCGAAATCGTAATTTTGCACGCTTTTCTTACGTAATCTTTCGTTGTGGCATCTAGGTTCATATTAGGCGTTTCTACTGACGCAATGAGGTCTTCCGTCGGGATTTTTGAGTCGCGAATACAATGCTTTAGTCCTTTGTTTAAAAGTGCGATTTCAGTTTTATAGAAGGTCTCTGCTTATTGGTTTTTCTATTCATAAAATGGTTTTCATAAAAAGGTTTTTCTATTCATAAAACTACTGTACCAAATGCTATTGTTACTCATTACTTACTAGTGCTTCCATTTTTTAAACTGGAAAACGTTTCTGCATTTAATCTAAGGAGGCCTACAATTAACGTCTCTCTTTGTCGCACTATAATGATGTATGCGTCCAATACCAACGTTCGAGCACAAAACAGCAAAGTTTTAAACGCGGTCGAGAAAATGCAATTAGAATTTAATTAATTATGCGTTGCGAATGAAAAGACACGGTGTTCTTCTTATTCGCGGGTCGTTTCCCCGTTCAACATTTATTGTAACAGTGCTGTTTTATAATAACGCGCTGAGGGTACCGCTGCCGTTCCCGGTCGGTCCTTTAAAATGTGGAATGATTTACATTTCAGTCGGAAAGGAACAACTTCAGGAGATTCACTTTAAGTGTCTGGGGACGGATAAAGATATATTTAACTCCCGGAATATGCGCCTCTAATGTCTTAACGTGTTGTAATTTAGTAGGCAATTTAAATAGTAATACCTGAGCAGAAATAGATTGTTTAATTTTCTTAGCACGAACGGTTTTAGGATATGATGCATGGTTCTTCCATATTATTTCGTATTTCTGCATCGTAAATAGGAATTACTTGATATTTTCGAAGCATTTTATCATCAAAATTATAAGAAAATTCCTGCAATACTATGAAGGTAAATAAAGCAAATGAAAATTGCGTACAATAAAAACACAACAATTAATCGGTAATAAATTCGTACTGCTATATCACAATATACTTTATGCACGGTCCTCATTCCAAGGGGGGTTATAAGAAACAGGGTTCATAAGAACCAAAAGTTAATGCTAATATAGCTCATGGTATTGGTGGAACCATTCCCAGCGAAAAACAAAGCGAGGAAAGGGACAGCGTAACCCGCGAACATGTTTCTGCCTACCCGGCGTCATCAGCGCGGTTCCGTACCTGTCCTTTACTCGCTATTGTTTTTCACCTCTCGGGTTTATGTCGTTATTCTCCATAAACAGTATCAAGATATAGGGATGCGCATGGTATAATATTGATCGATTATTTGAAGAGAGTACGAACAATAACTGGCGAGTACTATGTTGCGTTATAGAACAAATTAGACGAGAAGAACAAGAAGAAACGACCGCATTTGAAGAAACCCCAGGGTTCCCTGTTGGGTCCGGAGTTTTTTCTCTTATATACCTATGATGTGCCAAAATGCCCCGAGGTACAACTCTCAGTATATGCTAACGATTCGGCTGTTTTTTTTTGCTCTAGTCGGAGCGAGGGGTTAGTAGTTGCAAGGTTGTAGTGCGCTTTGGGGAGATAGTGGAATGGGCTGGAAAAGGGGGCCTTCAAATCAACGAATCTAAAAGCGTTGTGGTAAGATTCTGGTAAGAATTACGCGACGGAGAGGAACCCCGCCAGATGAACTGGTTATTAATAATCAAAGATTGGAGTGGCAGACATCGGTTAAATATCTAGGGGTTACAACAATAATAATATTTTTTTGCAACAGATAACAATTATAACATAAGAACATTGCAACGTTGCATATAAGACCCCTTTTTTGGCTTTGACAGGTGCAGATTCGTTCTTCTTTCGCCATTCCAACTTGCTTGTTTCGATTCCGGGGTGTAATGGTATACCCAAGCTTCGTCACAAGTCACCATTCGGCGCAAAAAACCTTCTCCTTCAGCCGCATAGCGGTTCAAATGTCGTTGGCACACTTCCATACGATTCCGTTTTGGATGTTTGGTGAGAAGACGAGGAACCTACCTTGCGGACACTTTCCGAAACCCAAGGTCGTCAGTAATGATCGCGTGAGCATTGCCAAAGCTGATTCCCACCTCAGAAGCAATTTCGGCTACTGTTAATCGTCAGTCGTCCTCGAGAAGTCGGCCAACAGTATGAATGTTCTCCACTGTCACGCTGGTTCTTGGTCGACGTGAAAATGAAGGTCACCATCATTTTCTACGGCTTCTTGCCCTTCTACAAATTGTTTGTGCCATGAATACACTTGTGTCCTTTTAGTGTCTTATCCCCGAACTGTGCCTCAAGCCTTCTCAAAATTTCTGTTGGTTTTACGCCCTCTTTCGTAAAAAAATTAACTATAATCCATTGCGCAACGGACGACGGTACTTCTCGCTCCGACATCGCGATAGTTACTGACTAGGTGGTAATGTGGCGTTCCCTAGCGGTGGAATGTCCTCGAGACATCCCCATCGATAAACCTCAGAAGCCACGTCCCTCTTTGTTCACCTCACTATCGGTACGAAAGGCATTCCGGTTTATATTTGATTCACCCTCGTATAATAAGATCTAATTAGGTAACTAAATATAAATCGAAACTTATCTTCAAAAGTTGGCACTTCTCTAAGCTCCATTTTGTAACAACTGTTTAATTTTCTTACACATTTTTCTTTTTACAAATAACGGATAATATTAAAGAGATACAAGTTAAGTGAGTCATGTTCCAAACAATTGATGATGGTACATAGTTACTCGATGATATCCCTATTGCCAGTACTCTTATGATTAGCTAATGCTGTTACAGTTGTGCATAAATAGTTAGCAACTACATTCAAAATTATTTTTTGTCAAACTTTCAATACATTTTAGTTATATCAACGAAAAGTATATTGCCATAGAACTATTGTCAAGTCATAGGGTTATAGCTATTGGTGCTATTGGTTCATTCAACAAAAACACTGTTGTGTTAATAAAGAAAATTAAAAATAAATTTATGTAGCCGCAACTGCACCGAAATTATTAGATTGACAAATTTTGTTAATCATTCAATCAACAAATCTGAATAAAAAAATTTTTATTGATTTAGCAACCGACCTGTGTACCGGGTGTCCAGGATAACAGGAAGTACATGGGTATATTGGAAACTGTTAGAGATACAAGGTCGGTTAGATGGGGAAAAAGTTGCGCACTTATACGGCTAAGTACAATCCGGGATGACATTTTTAAAAATCCATTCCATTACTGAGATACAGGGTGAAAACCAAAAGTGTGCGTTTTCTAAAAACATTATTTTCTTTATTATAAAAAATACAGTAATTAAATTTTCAGCATAAAATGGCCTTAGAAAAATTCTAGGCTCACTGGGTTCTTTGCGCTTGTACCCAGCTTTTGTTCTTCTTATGGGTGCCATATTGGATTTTTACATTTTTGAAAGGGTCATAAAAATGCCTTTCAACCATGTATAACATCCCTATGTTCAATGAAGAAAAACTATGAAAAATAGCAAAATGTCGATTTGACCGTAGTAGGCTGTGATTTAATGTATGTGCTTGCTCAACAACTGTAAGCGGTCATACTACCTACAAGTGGTTCACAAGAACACTGATATAAATTTGACGATCTAGCATCACTAAAACAAAAATAAGAGTAAAATAAGGGTAATACTATTTAATCAAAAATAAAATCCTGAAATTAAGGCTGTAGTAGGTGTTCAAATGAGCCACCATTCTCTCGTATGCACAATCTACGACTTTTTTTTAACGACTGCCTCACATGAGCCGTTGGGATTATTTAATATATAATATGTATGGATAGGTGCCAGCCTACTACGGTCAAATCGTAATTTTGCAATTTTTTATAATTTTTCTTCATTGAACATAGAGATGTTATACATAGTTGAAAAGCATTTTTATGGCCATTTCAAAAATGTAAAAATCCAATATGGCGCCTTTAAAGAAAAACAAAGGTTGGGTACAAGCGCAATGAACCCAGTGAGCCTAGAATTTTTCTAGGTCATTTTTGAAGTCCTCATTACTAACTATCCCTATGCTGAAAATTTGATGACTTTCTTTTTTATAATAAAGAAAATATTAAGGTTTTTAGAAAACGCATACTTTTGGTTTTCATCTTGTATCTCTGTAACGGAATGGATTTTTAAAAATGTAATCCCGGATTGTACTTACAATTAGCCGTATAAGTGCGCAACCTTTTCCCCATTTAACGAACCTTGTGTCTCTAACGGTTTCGAGTATACCCATGTATATCATGTTATCCTGGACACCAGGTATATAGACTAAATAATACTGAAAATTTAATTACGCAAACTATAATTATTTCCCCGCAACACTGCAGAAACCATTTTATGATTATAGATTCTCTAGTAGAATAATTGAAGGGGCAAGTAGATGAAGACGCTGTCACATTTTTTTAAAAATCTACTTTTTGTTGTAATGAAGTTTCATGAAAACTCAAAAAGAATCCACAACCTCTTCTTACTAATCAAATAAACTGCATTTGAAAATAATCAATCAATAAAAGATAGCAACTAGCCCTATTAAAACCTAACTTATTTTATTTATTAATTTTTTGTAACATAACTCCTTCATCCAGTTGCTCCTTCAATTCTAACTTTAACAGAAAAAGTATTTGACAAAATTAGATGAGTATGTTCAAAGTGTTGTTTGTTGTGTATTTGATTCCAATGTTTTTAACAAATTTGAATTTCCAGTTTGACCGGAAGTAAATTCGGTTTTTTATTTTGTAATGGAACACCCTGTATATTATTTTAATTTTCAATAAAACATTTTGTTACAATTACAAAAATATGAGATTCAATATCTTTTATTTCAAAGCCAACCGAGATATTAACAAAGAAAGGACCTAGCGTAGGAATCACATTAAAATTTAATTTAATTTTAGTTGAAGGATGTAACTACGCATGCGCGACCTTCGTACTGTCAGCTTTGTATTATGAAATCTACTAGTCTATGAAACTTACTGCAACAGCGACAGTAGTTGTCAAAATAATTTGTTATTATTTCGAAATTGAACGTTTGGGTAGGTATTTACAACAACACAATTGTAGGGCTTTACTTTTTAGAAGAAACCTTAAACGGAGACAGGTATTTAGAGCTTTTAAATTCGTAAGTGATTCCGGCGTTGGAGGAAAATGGACAACTGCCAAATGATATCCGGTTTCAGCAGGATGGGGCACTACCCCATTACGCTCGCGATGTTCGAGTTCAATTAGACAGGACCTTTCATAATAAATAGGTTGGTAGAAGAGGTACCATTGAATGGCCAGCGCGATCTCCCGACCTTACTTCAGTGGATTATTTTCTATGGGGTTATTTGAAGTCCAAAGTTTATTTTAACAAACCAAACAATTTGCAAGAACTAGGTGGAAGAATAACCGAAGAAATTCAAAGAATTACACCAGAAATAATTGCCAATGTTAAACGGTGGTCAGTTTGAACATTTAATACCCTAAGTTTATTTCCACTTTCCCCAGTACTCCTGTTTAATTTTACAGCTTTGTTTAAATTTAGTTTTGGTTACTAATGTGACTCCTACGTCCTTTCTTTGTTAATATCTCGGTGGGCTTCGAAATAAAAGATATTGTATCCCATATTTTTGTAATTGTAACAAAATGTTTTATTGAAAATTAAAATGATATACAGGATGTTCCATTACAAAATAAAAAACCGAATTTACTTCTGGTCAAATTGGAAATTCAAATTTGTTAAAAACATTGAAATCAAATGCACAATTTACTATAATATTTACCTACCAAATTTTATTTCAATACCTCTAAAAATTCCATAGATATTTACTTGGTTCCACACATTTGCCCACCACTGTATATAAGCTTAAAGTTTTAGAGTTGTAATAAAAAGTTACACATGTAAAAAAATGTAATTAAGTTACTGAATTTAAAATGCTGAATTTGTAATAGAAAATGTATAGACCTATGAATATATGAAACCTATAATACGAGTATATCCCATTAACACATTCCATTCCTCTTTGTGCCAAAATCTAAACGGATTACTCATCTCATTATTACTTGTATTGCTAATACCATCACGATTCCAAGTTTCATAAAACATGATAATCTATAATTGAACCTTGCACCCTAACCTACAGGAAATACCCTATACTTGTTATACGTTATTTTCTTTTTAATTCAGTTGAAAGATCACGTCGTAATTTCCGTAACTGTATCGAAAAGTGAATTATGCCTTTCCGACACGAACTTATTATTGAAGGAGCAGTTTTGACAAGCGATTTGTAACATTTGCTTTTGCCATCAACAAATGCATTGGGTAATAAATATAAATGACGGGATACCACACGCTTTGCCACAAGGATAACTGCGTGTGTACATATAGATATATGGAAGACTAACTAAAAAGAGCACCTAGTCAAGCGTAATATTGACGCATATGGTATATATCATTTCAATATGTTATTTACTTGGTAATTGCCGGAAATGTCCCAAGATGTTCTATAAACAAGTACGACAATTTACAACAAATTTATTACATTTCTATTACGGAATTATTTGGTGGTGAATTCAATCTATTTCAATAACAAATGTGAATAAACTAAGAGTAGAAACTCTTAAACCTCCAATAATACAACTTAATAAAGAAAAATACAATAAATAAGTGTAAGCACTTCAAAGGCGACGGACAAGAAAGTGAGGCCTTGATGCTTAAAGTGACAGCTAAAAAAGTGTTATTCGTGTTTGTGATAATTTTTGTCTTTTAAAAATAATAAGAGATGAATATGATACAGTAATAATAAAAAGTCATTTATGCAGGGTGCCCAAACCTTCTGGAATTGTAAAATTGAGCCTTCTGTGTAAATAATACGAAGCTAACATTTCCTGATAACTAGAGTTGCTCAATTTGCGCCAACAGCCAGTGGCGGGCGCATAAAAGGTTACACAAAATAAATGGTCAGAAATAAAATATAATACGTGCTCAAACACTTACCGTCTTAAGAGTCTTCCGTGAAATCACAAAGTGAATAATGTCTGTTAAATATCTGCAACATTAGATATGTTTCCACAGTTGTTTCGGCAAATCGAGTGCGGCGTGAGGAAAAAGTGTGCTTATATGCAGAAAACGAACGTTCTACATCTAGTGACTTTATATATGCGTAATTAAAATAATCTTTGGGACAACTTAACGATTCTGTTGACGCACCTTCACAAATTTGCTTTAATATGCCAAAATCAGAATCATTCTCTAAAACAATTTCAATCCTTTCTAGAACACATTTTTTGCGTCTTCTACCGCGCATAGCTGTGCATGAATATGTTGCACTATTTGCAGAGATTCCACTAACGACACCGAAGGATTTAGTAATTTTTCTATTGCCTCCACTAGTCCGAAGTAATTGTTCTGAATAGTTTTTAAAATTTGCGAATACGTTTTGGGGATTTGACAAACACTGCTTTTGTATGCGCTATTAAAGCGTCTACCTCAGGATAACATTTTCTAATACTATCTGCCACATGACTAAAAGCATGAATTTTACACGTAATATAATAATAATAATAATAATAATAATAATAATAATAATAATAATAATAATAATAATAATAATAATATTAATAATAATAATATTTCTTTATTTCGAATAATAGTACAGCAGATACTAACGAAACACGTCACAGATAAATGGAACAATAAAGAAATATAGATTCAAATATATAAGCAACTACAAGGTTGCATTAATGTAGTCATTGATCGAATAACAATCGATGCATAAAAGATAACGCTTTACCTGTTTTTGAAAAATCTTAAGATTATTAATTTGTTTTATATTAGAAGGCAATTTATTATAGAACTTGCATCCAGTGAAATTTAAATATCTCTGAAAAGTGGTTGTTTTGTGTTTGGGTGGTAGTAGATAATTCACATTTCTTGTGTTGTGTAAATGCGATGAGTTAGTAGCAAACTCATTGCGGTATTTATAAACAAAACATAGCACTTCATAAATATATGCGTCATAAAAGGTTAAGATACCATATTCTTTAAATGCTTCTTTACAGGAGCTTCTTCAGCTGAGCCCTGCTAGCAATCTTATGGCTCGCTTCTGTAAAATAAAAACTCTTGTCGCAGTAGTGCTCATTCCCCAATGAATAACTGCATAAGTCAATCGAGAATAAAAGTTAGAATAGTAAAAACTTTTCAAAATATCAAAACTGCAACTCCTCCTTAAATTATATAAAGCATAACAAGCTCGTGATAACTCGCCACATAAAACATCGATATGGTTCGCCCAACCGATACATTCATCGACCAATACCCCAAGTAATCTTGTCGACTGAGTTAATTTAATAAGTTGATTATTTAAGGAAAAGCAAAATGCTTCGTTGTGATTATTCTTGTTTCATAACATTTAACAAGAAGTTAATTGGTATCAGAAGCATATGTGCATAAAACTGCATATTTAGCAAAAATTGTGCATATTTCGAAGAACTTTTCTGCATATATAGACATATTTTGTCGATTTCCGATGCATATAATTCCGCTCTCTATCTATCACCCCGTATACACAGAAATGTTTTTGAAAGATAACATACGGTGACATTACATTATAAAATTATACTGAAAATGACATTCTACCAGTAACACGGCAATTCTACAATTCCAGAAGATTAGAACATTCTGTGTATTAAGTAATTCACCCCAAATACTAATTGCATTTACCTTTAGTAGGAAAAATTGGCCAAAAGTTTCTTTTTACGAATGATGGTGTGGTGCAGTGGTTAGCATGACTAAAGATTTAAGTGGACAACTTCTATTGTAACATACATGCAATGGTAGAAACTTATTAAAAATGCAAAAAATAAAATGGAGGCTACGCGCTTTGAACTACGTATGTGGTTAGTGTTAATTGTATATTGAGGTAGCTTCTCTTCGTGGATCATGGCAAATATAATTATTATTTTTATGAGGTAAGTAAGCATAAATGCGTGTACATGTAGTAATTAATTAAGTAAATAGTAGCACAAATCAATGAAAAGAGAGAATTGTTAATGTTATAAGGATCGCTTCTGGGTATCGATTAAGCTCGAATTAAAACGTGTAAAAAATAAACGATCACTTTTCGATTAAACAAAACAAGGGCTTCCAGACGATGAAAATATTTGGACGTATTATTACGTACTTTCTGGCGCTATAAATCTCACTAATGTCTTTTATTGATGAACATGAATGAAAGCGAATGGAAGATAGTGAAAGAAAAGATTTAGGACACGCCCGGTCCCACATCATATCAGATAACCGTTTTCGATGTGTTTTAATAATTCTAAATCAGAAATTACTAGGGACATCAATCTTTATTTCTGTATGTTGTCGGGATGGGCCTCGAGTCCTGGACGGGCAGTTCTCGCATCGCGCAAAAAATACCAAGAAACATTACCTTATTTTTATTAAAACGTTTTCAAATTATAGCAAGTAGTAATCAAAGCTATAAAAACAAATTAAATTTCATAAAATGGGGGCCCAGGCCATTTGGGGTAGGCCATTATGTATACTCGTACCCTGTTATTACCGGTGCTGGGCATCATCATACTGTGATGCCATCTCGGATCTTGCCCGCTCCGAATATGAAATGTACTTTTGTTTTAATGCATTTTAAAACATTTTTTATTGCTCGCGAGACAACACACAAGTTGTTTGGTATTGGATCGTTTTGATACTGACAGACATCGGCTCACATTACGAGGAACATCTCAAGTCGTTCGCAAATTTATTCATTGGTAATCGTAATTCTTTTTCTTCTGGAATGTTTCCTAGCTGGATACTGCATTAAATGGTTTAAAAAAGAACAGTGACCGTTAAATTTATAGCCATATCAAAAAATTAAATAAAGCTGATTATACATGTGTGTGTTTGACAAGCATACGACAAAAATTCATGGGGTTTATCTTACTAATAATTATATCTTTGATTTTCAAGAAATATAATATGCTTTCCAGTAAGTAGCTATACCATTATCGAGATAATTCCTTTATCTACATGATAATAAGCGATTAGTAGTTGAAATGTTTAGATAAATTATATTCTTATTAATATAGTGTTAATAAAACTTATTCGGTTTTAGCATTCATTTTATGCATTGATGACGGCGTCTCGTGACTTATTTCCAAACTTTGACAATTCTCAAACTTTAGTAGGTGAAGTGCATATAATGTGTGGATTTGCCAATGCAAATGCTTTAAAAGCTACGTAGTTGTGCAGTAAAGGACTGCCAGTCGTCATATTCTTGAGGAAACAAGGAATTTGATAGTCTCTGGATGCAATGCAATAAGAGACACTTCTGATGTTTTCGAAAGAATTTATCAGTGAAAGAGAACATCAATTCTCAGTAGGTCTTATAGATTGGCAGGTTCTACATGGAATATCCATGTCTTAAAATATTATGTTTCTTGAAAATCGTTATAACGATCTCTGAAGCTAAGCAATTTTTAAAAAGATAGTTACTCATAAAATAACTCAAAAAATCACTTATTGATCTTTTTCCGTATTTTTATCAAACATAGGTTTATATTTTCGTTTGAAACTACTCAGCTTAGTTAAATACGCTTTAAGAAGGCCAAATTATCAGCTTAGTTTGATAAATGATTCAACATACGTAGACTAAGAAAGATAAATGATCAAAAATACTAAACAGGAATGATAAGAATAAGGGAATTACTTTTTTTACTATGTACGTACTTACAAACTTTGGTGGAATTTTTTGCGGTCACTTTAGAGACCATAAGGAATGTTAATAAAAAATAATACACCGGTATTGAGATTAACGTAAAAGCAGTATCAATAAACGAAAAACAATGGACATGTGCACAATAATGCAAATGATAAATGAAATAAAAGTCGAAACAGGAAGCAGATTATGCCAGGAGTGTTCGCTTATAGGGGAAAACACAAACCGGAGACATCCATTTCAATAAAAGTCGGTCAGTTGGTGAAGTCAATTGGGTTGGGTATTGTCTTTGTATGAAACGTGTGTGTATTTCGGGGGTGAATTTTGTTCGCTTTATTTCAGTAAAGTACAGTACTTTCTTGGCAATTGTCAACAACATAAAATATTGTGCTTTCAGTTAAGAATTATTATAATACACAATATTTTATGTTATATAATATAGTACATAGTACTATATTATATAATATAGTACATAGTACTATATTAGGTAGATAAGATTAGGTAGATAAAATCAAATATTTCATAAATAAAGTATATGGTATAAAAAATTAATTGGCTTTAATTGAAAACAAATTCTATTATAGGTACGTATGTTTGTTATTTGGGGTCGGGTGCTAATATTTTTCTTACGGAAACTCATATCTTTTATTTGGCGTGCCTGTTTCTTGCAAAAAGTAAATAATTTTTTTGTTTACACGTAACTTGACAGAATACTTAAAGGAAAGAAACTCCATCCATGATTTAGTTACATTTTGCACGCAGTACATATTTCTTTTAAAGATGATGGACTTCTGCCAGTGTTGCTACCTTGTTGACAGTAATTTATTTTATAATAAACCAAAATTCTGATGATTAAAACATACGAGTGTGGGATTGATATGCAACCAGTAAACCAACAATTTCTACTACTCAACCTAATCTTACCAATAAGATGCCAAAGTAATTACCTGTTGTATTACGTGGTTACTAGATATGCATATTGGTTTAACCCGACTCTTTTAGAATGCAGTTCGGGAACGAAAATGGACTATTAGACTTACCTCTAAAAGCAGTTAAAATATCTCTTTGAAATGTTAGTGGATGATATGATGCATAAAGATCTATTTCCTGAAAATATTTTCATTTTGATTTGGAAAATCATGAAATCGATCTATCTATACAGATCACCGACTAGTAGTTTTCGTGATTTTTATGAGCATTTTGAGTCTCTGCTGTCATTGGTGGTGGAACTAAATTATGTTATTTTAATCGCAGGAGACTTTAATATGGATCTATTGAGTAATGATCAGAAGAAACTACAGATATTGATCATCTGTAGTTTTGGATTTTGGATTCCTGGATAATAAAGGTAAACTTTTCAGACCATAAAGCTCAAGTACTTTCTATTGCTTCCGAAGATGATAAGAGAGATGAGCCCCTTTACAAGGAAAAATAATATTTGGTCAAACCAACTTCTGCATATTTTCTTATGTCACTGGTACATTTTTATAAACTAACTAAATCCTAGGGTGTTTGCCAATCTACTGGACCTTTCAACCAGAATGTGCACGTGAGCAGCTTCTAATGTTACATTTTGCAAAGGCAATTGCTCAGTTAAAACATCTGTGTATACCATCGACGAAGAAAGATCCAATTACATAATGGCATATTCGTTAACAGGGTTAACAATAAACGGGTACTCTAAAACTGTGGCACTGGAACACTTAAACAGTTCACTAAAACCCTTACCACAACACTTAATTCGTACTGGACGCACGTTTCGATAGCCAAGCTATCATCATCAGCAGCAAGACTGAACTAACAAGCTAAGCGAAAAACTAACCTTATAAGGAAAATAAATTATGCAATAAGTAAATTTAAAATCGTAAAATTTAATGAGCCGCTTCATTGCACAGGACTATAAATAGCCTAAAGGTAAATGAGCAGAATGACGTGAGTTATTAGATCCTAGTATTACAATGAAGCGGTTCATTGCACATGGTTAAAATTATAACTATAAATGATTAAACATGATGTAACAAAGGATAAAGGCTGGAATTTAGTGGTCCTAAATCTGAATTCATTAAGTGAGTTTTGTTTTTGTAAATTCCCATGCCTTCATAACAATTTAATTGAGCAGTGCTCTTTACGTTTTTAATTAACTTTATATTATCAACATTATAGTTATTTTCAAGCATATGTAGGGCAACGCTAGATTTATCAAACCTTCTGAATTTGAGATGAGCCAAATGTTCTTTGTACCTAATTTTGATTGATCTTTTTTTCTGCCCAATATACACTTGATCACAATCTTTACATGAAATTTTGTAAATTCCTGATTTATCCATGTTATCCACTGGGTCTTTGGAATTTCCTAAAAGGTTTTTAAGGTTATTGCTCGAAGAGAAAACAATCTTGCGGTCAATCCAAGAAAGATTTTTTGAAGACCCTTGGTGTAACATGGATAAAAGGGTAATTTAACATATTTCTTATTATTACGGCCGTCAATGCGTTCTAATGTGCTTACATTTCTAATTCTTAATCTATTCTTATGTTTCCTAATAGTATTATAGACGATATCTTCAGAGAATCCGTTAAAGTTAAAAATATTGATGATTTCTTTTAGTTCATTTTGATATCTATCTTTAGTTAAAGGAAAATTGAGTAACCGGTGCACCAAAAAGTTAATAGCCGAAAGTTTGTGTTCATATGAGTGATTAGAATCCTGTAAGATGAATCTATTATTACTAGTAGGTTTCCTATGTACGTCTATTTCTAACTTATTTTTATTTCTTATTACTAACATGTCGAGGAAAGGAATCCTGTTGTCTTTTTCTTCTTCTTGCTGCTGATGATGATAGCTTGGCTATCGAAACGTGCGTCCAGTACGAATTAAGTGTTATGGTAAGGGTTTTGGTGAACTGTTTCAGGGTTAACAATAATATAAAAATGAAATCTTAAAACTGACAGACAATTTTCCATTAATAACTGTTAATTTTATTGATGACACACAATAAGAATTGCCGGCGAGGTTATAATCCTGAATTCTGAAATAAGGAGTAATATATAACAGGATAAACTTTCTAACGACAAATATTGTATAGTTAGTTAAATACTCAGAAATTACAACATGTATATTACTATTTCTAGATTAAGTTTTTAATACATACGTAACACAAATTTTTTGAAATCGGTGGTGATACAATTCACCTTCGAAATAGCGGTCTAGCATCCATACGGCCGAACGATCTGTTTTCAACTTCCTTCTATCACCGTCAATATAAAAAATCCATCCATCTAAGCGCTAAGTCCCGATGGATAGTCCGAGAGTTAGAAGCGGCAAACTCTGTATCGATAACTGAATTGCAGACAATAAAGAAACAATGGAGATAAGCATTGCTGACAGCTGACAGCCGTGAGAGATTGCCCGCGAGATGTATTGCTTTAGATGTCCACTCACACTCTAACATTCCCTTCGTCGATATTTCCATGTAAAAAATGTGAGTAGATTCACAATTGGCCGGCTCTATTAAACCCTCGCAATTTACGAATGCGTTTCTGGTCATAGAGGGCATTATGTATATCGAATTTTAATACGAACCCAAGTTATATACAAAGTGATGTACGAAATGTATATCGCAATTTCTTAGTATTTATGTAGTGGTAATTATACAGTGAGGTCGTATAGTATCCCCTCCACCCCATACTAACTTTTGAACAGGAGCTAGCGTTTAAAAAAAAAAAAAACATGTTGACTTCTATTTTTTGTGGCGTTATTGGCCGTTCTGTTACATTTCCGTATTATAGGAAGTGACGCCAACTTTCTGTATATTTTTGTTTTCGAAAAGACACTAGAAAGACGAATCTAACGATACTACATATGTTATACTTTATTTAGTTTGTTTACCTTAACAATCAACTGGTTTAAAGATGTAATGGCTAATGTACTCAAAGAAAACATGTACATAGAAACTCATTCACAAAAAGCTATATATATATATATATATATATATATATATATATATATATATATAATGTTCATAAAACTGCAACGCATGTGTTTATTATTTTATTATATTTGTGATTGCAGGTAAACTTTCCGAGAAAAGGATTTTTTTTTTAACTCTACCTGAACCGCAGAATGATCATTAAAGCTGGCCACGAGCGGTACCGCGCAGTAGCGTAGAGTCGACCAGGCCTCGCGTTCCAATAGAGTTATTCTGCTGATAGAGATGTTTGCTGCCGCAAATAATTTCGCTCATCTTTTAAATAAAAATTAAATAACACGTGCTCGAACACTTACCATTTTAAGAGTCCTCCGTGAAATCTAGTGACGTAATATTTGCGTAAGTAAAATAATCTTTCAAATAACTTAACGATTCTGTTGACGCACCTTCACAAATGTGTCTTAATGTGCCAAAATCAGAATTTTTCTCAAAAACACTTTCAAATTTTTCTAGAACAGAAACATTTTTTGCGTTTTCAATCGCGCATAGCTGTGCATGAACATGTTGCATTATTTGTAGAGATTTTTCTAACGGCACCGCAGGATTTTGTAATTTTTCTATTGCATCTGCTAGCCCGAAGTAATTGCCGTGAATGATTTTTAAATCCATTTTAACCACTATCTTGAAATTTCGACTGGCTTTTCTGGATAGCGGCAGCTGCCTTTATCGAATTGTAAAACCACGTTCTTAATATTGTCAAAATATTTATGATAATAAAACGCTGCCTGCAACCATGTTCCCCAACGAGTTAGAATAGGTTCTGGTGGCTCTGGTATACGGGGGCACAGTCTGTGAAATTCGCGAATACGTTTCGGTGATTTGACAAATACTGCTTTGGTATGCGCTATTAAAGCGTCTACCTCAGGATAACATTTTCTGATACTATCCGCCACAAGATTGAGAGCATGAATTTTACACGTAATGTGTAACAAATTAGCAGAATGCTTTTTAAGAGACCGGCCTACAGAAAGCATGTTTGCCGCACCATCACTCACTAACATCAAGAGTTGGTTTGTTGAAAGTTCAAACTTGCCCAATGTATTTAACACTAACTTTGAAATTACTTCGGCAGTACACTGTTGTATTCGTTTGGAGACTAATAGAATTCAAGGTGCCGATTGATGAGGTTCCAATTTGCGTGCCATTACATTAAGAACAGAATGTTTCTTCCGATTTGTTGTTTCGTCGACACATAACCACAATTTTTGATCTTTCAACTCCGATTTTATTTTTTGTTCAATATGTTCGCGCGCAGATGGCACAATTCTTCGTAACGATGTTCGACTTGGTAATTTGCACTCCGAATAGTTACTCTGAAAGCAGATAAATGGTTCCTTGTCTAGTAAATTAAACGGTATATTACATGCGATAAACGTAACGCATAAATTAAATATAAATTTTTCATTCTCTCGTGCGCAATTTCTTTTTGAGACATGCTTTTCACTATTTACGTGTCGTAGACAATGTTGTCTGGACCAACACATTAACGGGATTTTACAGATTACACATTTAATTTTAGCACCTTCATATATTAAGTCTGGAATTTCTGCAATAAATTTTCGAAGTTTGTCCGACCGCGGTCGTTTTGCTGACGAAATCATAATTTTTCTAGGACAGATAAACAATTGCGCAAATGACCGGCAGCGAAAATGTCCGTACTGCTCCGCAGACGAAGTAATGTTACCGTTCCTCTCGGTCCGAACTGATTCTACGCCGATGCGCGGTACCGCTCGTGGCCAGCGTTAATGATCATTTTCAAGATCTTAATTTGTCAGTTCATTACATACATACATATAGAGTACTATATATCTGTCGGGTATTTACTCCTTTTATCTGTATGAAAGGTAATACTGTCATAAGAGCGCAGGTAGTAGCGGCAACAAAGAGCGCATTTCTTGCAATTTCAGGAAAAACGTAACAGTTGGTAATTTTATTATGAATCATGAAGCTATAATAAAGCCATTTGAAGTAATATTTTAAAATTACGGTCAGTTATCGCTCCATGTTAGTAGCGACAACATCTCTTAACGAATAGTATTTATAATTTCGTTTAAAATTATAGTACATCCCGAAAAGGAAAGAAACCAGTGTTAAAATGCGTGCTCTGATAGTAGCACAACATAACTTATGCATAAACAATCGTCAAATTGCAAGAAACTTACATTTAAATCGATCTACTGTTGATTATAATATTAAAAAATACAGTGAAGGTGGCAGTTTTATAAATAAAGTACGAAGTGGTAGACCAAGGGCGACATCAGCTCGAGATTGTAGTGTCCAGCCAGCGAAATAGAAGAAAAACAGCCCCAGAATTGCGAAGTAAAATCCCTTGCTTCGCCAAATTAATAAGAGAAAGAGGTTACAATGGGCACGTGAACATCGAAATTGGAGGGTAGAAGATTGGAGCAAGGTATTATGAACTCGCGAAGACGAGTGTTTGCAAGAAGATTTGTGCTAGAGCAATGCACAGTCTCTACCGTCAAACACGACGGTGGTTCGGTAATGATTTGGAGTTGTTTTGCTGGTACATCCGCAGGTGATCTCGCAAAATTTCAAGGCATAATGAGAAAAGAGGAATACAAACGCGTCTTAGAGGAAAATGCAGTACCCTCTGGTGTAAGAATTTTGGGTCAGAGTTTTGTATTCCAACAAGACAATGACCCAAAACACACTTCAAAATTATGCGAGCAATATTTAGAACAGTTGGAAGAGGAAGGGACACTAACAAGAGGTAGGAAAAACTGCCCAACTTCAGCAGATGGCATGTGGAAGAAACTACATTCAGCATGGATTCGAATAACTCCGGAAACATTGTTAAAATTAATTGCAAGAGTGCCCCAATTATGCGACGCAATTATTAAAAGTAAAGGAGGTCACATAGACGAATCTAAAATTTATTTCCATTTAAATATTCATTTACAGCCTGCCTCTATCAGTTCTTCATACGACCAAAATCACTTTCCGCCCAGAAATGTTTTGAGTTTCGGGAACAAGTGGAAGTCTAACGGAGCCAAATCAGGCGAATACGGCGGATGCGGAAGGATTTTGAACTTCAATTCTGTCAATTTTTGCTGAACGATTGCACTTGAATGAGCGGGCGCATTGTCGTGGTAAAATAATACTTGTTTCTTGACCATTCCCGGACATTTTTCTTGAATTGCTGCTTTTAGTCTATCCAAAAGTGTTGTGTAATATTGTTGTTTACTGTTTTGATTGCATTTTTGTTTCTGGTGTGTCGAGATGAATCCAGGTCTCATCCATGGTCACGAATCGTCTCTTGAAAACCGTTGGACACCTCGTCCGATTGTTTGGAAATGTTTTCAAACAATCGGCTGAGGTTCGAGCTCGAATGCGTTTTTGCTCCGAATTGAGCAAATGCGGCACCTATCTTGCAGAAAGCATTTTAAACCCAATTCATAATGTAAAATATGAATTATTCCTTCATAAGAGATGTATACGGCTTCCTCAATTTCACGCACTTTTATTCGGCGATCTGCCAAAACCATGTTACGGATTTTATTCACAATTTCTGGCGTGGTAGCCGTTTTCGGACGTCCTGAACGTAGTTCATCATTTGTATGCGTGCGGCCACGCTTGAATCCCGAAACCCAAAAGCTCACGGTGGAAAATGAAGGTGATGAATCTCCAAGAACGGCATAACCTTCATTTGCGGTTTTCCCTTCCAAATAGAAAAATTTGATGACCGCTCGAGCTTCGTTCTTATCCATAATTGAAAACACAAAAAGGTACTTGACTTCAATGTTCGCCAAAACCAGACTATTTGGCAGATCGATTTGACATTTGCAGTCAATTGATATGAAAGAGTTGCCAACACAACGATATAAAGCATTTGGAAAAAAGTAACCCTCTAGCAGCTATTCCGGAAACTTGTTAATCTACCCTTGTATGCCGTATATTGCAAGTAAGCCTGGTAGATATGATTCTGTTATTCGATTGCGCATGCCACTATTACGCTTTGGTACTCGTCATATGTGTGACAAAGCATGGCAGATAGTGGTAAGAGTGACACTGTGTATTAATGGGAGTGGTTTAAGGAATGGATACCGTAATATGTGCATCCTTTCATAGCATACCTACATATTTTCAAGTTTTGCTCGCAAAATACGGCACACTTTCAAAATATTTCAACCCTCATATTGATGTTATGGTTATAACAATGACACTGTTCTGAGGTAATTGAAAAGTGTGGTGTTCACAAATTCCGCACTGCTTTCTTATATCATATTAATTCGCACAATTCATAACTGGCGATAAATGTACCGATGAATAGAATAATGATTTTATATCTATGTGGATGGCAGACAAAGGTTGCAACAATATTTGAATTATTGTTATAATTATAATACGGGGGACGTTTAGTAATTAACGAGACAAATGGCTGTAGAAAAAAAAAACAATTTATTCAATAACAATGAAATTTACACTTAGGCACTTTTCCCATCGCTTTGTGAGCTTTCTAATTCCAGTGCTGAACAATTCTTGACCTTGGTGTCCGAGACACTTGTGCACAGCTTGTTTGACCGCTTCGTTGTCTTCGAACTTTTGTGCCGCGTAAAAATTCTTTAAGCGGGCTGAACAGATGAAAATCGGACGGTGCGAGGTTGGGACTGTAAGGAGGATGTGGCAGCACTCACCAACTCAAATTTTGGATCATCTCTCGCGTTTTCTGGGCAGTCTGGGGGCGAGGGTTATCGCGCAGTAGAATCACACCTTTTGAGAGAGCATCCTGGCGTTTTCTTCTTATCGCAAGTTTCACTTTCTGTTAAAGCAAGTTACAGTAGTACTCACTGTTCGCAGTATGTTGTCCTTCTAAATAGTCACATAAAATTGGGCCTTGAGAGTCCCAGAATACCGTTAACATTACTTTACTGATAGAGAGTTTTTAATTTTTTCTTAGCGGGCGAATCCGGATGTTTCCATTCAAGACTTTGCTGTTTGGATTCAGGTTCATAGTGGCGAATCCACGTTTCATCGCAGGTTATAACACGGGTCTAGAAAGTCATTACTTTCCGTTAAAAACTGTTGTTTGAGTTCAGAACAAATGCGAACATGATTGTCTTTATGGACTTGAGTCAATTGTCTTGGAACCCATCTCGAACACGTTTTGCATTTCATGAATGATTGAATACACAGTTCCAACGCTAACATTACATAAATCAGCTATTGTCACGGTTTTTGTATGTCTGTCACCGAGAATAAGGTCATTTATGCGATTTTGTAGCGCGTCGGTCGACATTTCAACCGTTCGCCCGGAGCGATGAATAGCGGTGACACTTGCTCTGCCCGATTTAAATTGTTCAATTCATTTATACACGTTTCCGCGGCTTAAATACTTTTCACCATACTGTCTCAACATTCTCGAGTAAATTTCGGTCGGCTTCACACCTTCGGATAACAAAAATCTTATCATTGAACGTTGCTCTTCCTCCGTACACGTTTCGAGAGAAGCCGACATTTTGAAATGAACAAAAGAGGTTATGTTTGCGTTTATTTCTTTCAAACAGCTGACTTAATTTGTCCCCAAGGTTACCAACTTAGCCCACAGAAAGTTTCATCTAATAATATTCAGTAGTTTTTTCGCTAATGCAGTTTGTCTGCTTAATTACTGTCCCTCGTACATCACTACAAAATAGCAAAAGTTAATGCTCATAATGTAAGTAATACATTACAAAAAAGGAAGATTTTTTTGGATATTCGATAAACACTTTCTAGAGGTTACTCACATGCTATAAGTCTCGTTACCATGATAATAATTAGAGATCATTAAATTTTGTGTGATGAATAGGAATGGGTGTTGTAGGAAATGGATCTTATGAGCCGTAAATCCAGTCCGAATTATTATAATCCATGCGGGACAAACAATCAAAATAATTAGCTTCCCGTGTTTGAGTTCACGCGTCAAATTACGCAGTGTGTACCGTTGCATTGCCGATCTTTATCTTATCCTTTTTGTGAACATCTTCGACGTGGGTCCGTTTGCGTCGCCCTTGCGACACATTCAACTGTAAAATCTTATTTGGTTTCGGTCGTCAAGACGTTTCCTTTACTTCGCTTTATGATGTTTCTGGCTTTTTTCGCGCCGTTTCTCAATCTATTTGCTCGCTCGTGCGTTCCAACACGCGATACAAACGTGTTGATTGTTACGTTTTTTCCTTCTTCTTGTACTTGTTTCTTGGTTGCGACGGGTATGTTCATCAATGGCGTCTATACGCCTTTTGGCCAGGGGAATCCTAATAAGATATACATAATATTTTGTTGTTTTTTAACTTCACTTGTTCTTAGAATGGATTATGCTCTTCATTTTCGATAGCAAAATCTTTAATGTTTCTCTTATAAATTTGATACCGATATAAAAGAAGGTTTCAAATAAAAGTCGTATGAGGATAGCCGTAACCTACGATATAACAAGGTCTGAGCGCTCTTCGATGACGTCACGCTGGGTTGGTGATGTATTGCCATGCACGATATTAGCCTAAGCGGTAAAGGAATCGATTTTTTTTGCTTTCCTTTTTTAAGGGCTTCCGGTTTAAAGAGGATTCCAGTCGTCAACTGAGTCCTTCTTCGCATCCTATTCGATTTTATTTTGGAAAAACGAAGATTCAAAGCAAAAACCAAACACGTAACCGAGCACCGTTTTCGCGAAAGATGTATTTGTGGTTGATATTTAATCGACTAATTATTATTATTTGTAATTGTATACACGCATTTGGACAAAACTAAGGTTGAAATGATACAGTAATTGCAATTTTATTTGAAATTTTGTTCAATTTCAGGAGAAAATTTACAGACATGCTATTTAACCAGGGTCTTTAATTTCCTATTATGTGGCGTTTTACTTAATCTATCTTTCCTACTATGTGGTGTTGTACCTAACCTATCATTACTTTTTCTACAATCATTTTTAAGTAGGGTATTTGTAGAACAAGTTATAATTGTTGCAATACGTTCACTGCTGTGAATATGACATTTATATATATCAGTATCCAAAATGGCTATGTTCGGTGATATAATTTAAAATATATTGTATTAAAACAGAACGTTAATTACAAACATCTAAAAACACCATTTCGTGTTCAAAAATAATTTTGTTAAATATAACATAAGAATATAAAACTGTTTGAACAATAAAATCTTCACGTTCTTTGTCAAATACAATGACAGTTAGGGAATTGAATTGGAATAGCATTTTTTTAAGTCTAGGATTTTTTAAACTTACAGTTATAGTTTCACCGGCCCTTGAATCTGTAGGTGTTGAAAAATAAATAACATATTCTTTTACAAAGTGTAACTTACAAACAAAACATACAAAACAGCCGACGCCACAGTTTTTAGGTTATTCCATTTTTATCGTTTCAGAAAAGGTTTTGTATATTACAGGTATCACCAACAAAGTACAGAAATATCACTACAAAGAATTTTTTTAAATTAAAACCAATATAATTTGGAGAAACTAATTCAAAACGCGGAGAGGGTCTGAACGTGTAAACGCGTTTATGGCTGATCAATGACTTACTGCAAAATACGTCACAGCCTGCTGACGTCATTTGGCCTTCTAGTATCGTAGGTAACGGTATGGCACTTATTTTTTTAGTGATACACCCTTCATGTTATGGTATTTTAGAGTAGGCCTCGTTTCTCTGATTATGAACATTTAATGTTTATTTGTTACAATTTTACCTTTAATTCCCCAAAAATGTTTTCAAGGGAAACCTGGTAACCATTCACGATATAAGTAAGTCTCAACAGAAATGGCAGGTATGGAACAGCTAATTACATGTAATTTATTTCATAAGAACTGGAGTATAAGTTGAAAAAGTAGAAATATTTTCTCTGTATGTAAAGCATAATAAAAACGAGTATGCCTTAAGAAGAGAAGACGTCTATTTGTATCCAAATCAACAAGCTTCTAGTTTGCATACATTTTAAATGTTTGTAATGTAATGTGCTGAAACAATAATAAACTTGGTTGTCCGTTTCATATCAGCAATTCCACTGTCGCCAGTGTTGTGCATAGGCGATCTATGTTTCCATCGAAGAGGCAATTAATGTCCAGAATTTAAAAAATGTAAAATATAAACATATTAATATTATATGTTCGTAATCAGAGAAGTGAGGTACTCTCTCTAGAATGTCATAATATACAGGCTGTCCCATCAGAATAAAATATAATTTGTATTAAGCAACCTATGGATGCCAAACGGAGAAACATTTGGGACAACAATCTCTTGTATTTTTAAAATAATAACAGTTTATAGTAAGAATTACAATGCGTTTATTTAATGCAATAAAATATGCAGTTACTCTAACAAAAATTGTTTGTCGTATATTTTACTCTATTTATTGTTGTATGGGCTATATCTATATTTTTCTCTGTGCATGGGATTTATTTAATACGTTTCGTAAAAAGTTAGGTATACTATTATTTGAAACTTTTTTGTATTGGTAATAATGAAATAGGGGGATGAAAATATAACCAATAACCTTGTAATTATCTACACCTTGATATTATGCAGACATTGGCTATCTCTCTTATTACTTATGCTACAATGTGGGTTAGATTAACAGACTAGCAGTATTTTTTATGCTGATTGAGACGTCATTAACTAAAAAACAATTACACAACGCAGTGTGAAAAAGCTCAAACTATTTTCTATTTACTATTTTCGTGACATTTTTAGGTGACAACATAATTTAATTAGTAATGTACTCGTAAAAGTTTTGCTAGGAGAACTCTTTTATTTTATTGTTTCACAAAACAAGACGCATCTACGACAAAATTGTTATTAATTTTAATAGTTCATGTGGTGCTAGCGATTGTGCAGACCTATTTTCTCTAATTTTGATATGTACATTTACGTTAATCACAACATTTGGCAAGTGTATTTATAATGAAACAGTGTTGGTAACAGAATTAAATATCACCTTTTTGATTAAAATCATGTCCCATATCTTTATACTAAGAAAAACAATTTTTAAATATTTTTAATAATAAACAAGGTTAAGATAGTTACTGTTATGGTCTAATGTAATTACTCCTAGCTTTAATTCTTCTGGTTTTTTCAACCATTGGCAACCTCAGCATTTAGTGTTTAAGGGCATTCGAAGACAGCACATTGTTCTAGAAATTTCCACATATAAAACTCGAGGTGCAGCTTAGTTAGCACAGATAGGCGTCAATGTTTCTATTAGTTGGTAGAATTTTAAAATGTATTTTTTTAAAGAAAAAACATATCTTGTAAAATATAATTATTCGGCAATTAGTTCGAAAGCCTCCAGAACAAATACAGAGAAAAAAAACAAAAAGTTCTCAAATCTTTTGAAAACCCAAATATCTCGGAGCTTAATGAAAAGTGGGATATCAAACTAATGTGAGAAGCATGATAAATTCAAACCATAATTATGTTGTGAAGTTGAAAATTTCAAAAAATATATGTTTATGTTACTAAATTATCAATTGGAAAAATAACAGCGACATTATAATGCATTGCACAGATTCTGAAGACAGAAGGCAAAAATTTGAGAGATGTGCTTATCTTGTCTTGTTTTTGCGCAATTTTGGATATCTGGAAATCCAAAACGTGCAATAAATAATAATAATAATGCCTTTATTGTACGTATATAAAATTGCATAATTACTAAAGCTGGCCACGAGCGGTACCGCGCAGTAGAGTAGAGACGACCAGGCCTCGCGTTCTTTGAATAAAAATTAAATAACACGTGCTCAAACACTTACCATTTTAAGAGTCCTCCGTGAAATCATAAAGTGAATAATGTCTGTTAAATATCTGCAACGTTAGATATGTTTCAACTGTTGTTTCGGCAAAACTAGTACGGCATGAGGAAAAAATGCGTTTATATGCAGAGAACGAACGTTCTACATCTAGTGACGTAATATTTGCGTAAGTAAAATAATCTTTCAAATAACTTAACGATTCTGTTGACGCACCTTCACAAATGTGTCTTAATGTGCCAAAATCAGAATTTTTTCTCAAAAACACTTTCAAATTTTTCTAGAGCAGAAACATTTTTTGCGTCTTCAATTGCGCATAGCTGTGCGTGAACATGTTGCACTATTTGTAGAGATTCTTCTAACGGCACCGCAGGATTTTGTAATTTTTCTATTGCATCTGCTAGCCCGAAGTAATTGTCGTGAATGATTTTTAAATCCATTTTAACCTGACTATCTTGAAATTTCGACTGGCTTTTCTGGATAGCGGTAGCTTCCTTTGTATCGAATTGTAAAACCACGTTTTTAATATTGTCAAAATATTTATGATAATAAAACGCGGCCTGCAACCATGTTCCCCAACGAGTTAGAATAGGTTCTGGTGGCTCTGGTATACGGGGGCACAGTCTGTGAAATTCGCGAATACGTTTCGGTGATTTGACAAATACTGCTTTGGTATGCGCTATTAAAGCGTCTACCTCAGGATAACATTTTCTGATACTATCCGCCACAAGATTGAGAGCATGAATTTTACACGTAATGTGTAACAAATTAGCAGAATGCTTTTTAAGAGACCGGCCTACAGAAAGCATGTTTGCCGCACCATCACTCACTAACATCAAGAGTTGGTTTGTTGAAAGTTCAAACTTGCCCAATGTATTTAACACTAACTTTGAAATTACTTCGGCAGTACACTGTTGTATTCGTTTGGAGACTAATAGAATTGAAGGTGCCGATTGATGAGGTTCCAATTTGCGTGCCATTACATTAAGAACAGAATGTTTCTTCCGATCTGTTGTTTCGTCGACACATAACCACAATTTTTGATCTTTCAACTCCGATTTTACTTTTTGTTCAATATGTTCGCGCGCAGATGGCACAATTCTTCGTAACGATGTTCGACTTGGTAATTTGCACTCCGAATAGTTGCGATAAACGTAACGCATAAATTAAATATAAATTTTTCATTGTCTCGTGCGCAATTTCTTTTTGAGACATGCTTTTCACTATTTACGTGTCGTAGACAATGTTGTCTGGACCAACACATTAACGGGATTTTACAGATTACACATTTAATTTTAGCACCTTCATATATTAAGCCTGGAATTTTTGCAATAAATTTTCGAAGTTTGTCCGACCGCGGTCGTTTTGCTGACGAAATCATAATTTTTCTAGGACAGATAAACAATTGCGCAAATGACCGGCAGCGAAAATGTCCGTACTGCTCCGCAGACGAAGTAATACCACCGTTCCTCTCGGTCCGAACTGATTCTACGCCGATGCGCGGTACCCCTCGTGGCCAGCGTTAATAATTACACATAAATTAAATTAAAGTCAGAACATACGCTCAATCTTTGGGTGAAGTTCAGCTACATAACATAATATGCGTACTGCTTCTACCTAACCCTGTATTTGTTATATAAATTTAAATGGAATTACTGCCTATACTTTCAATTCGGTCCTTAAGTTATTTGTTGCAGAAGTAATATATTGTTATGAGAATCTGGTACGTAGGCTTTCACGGTCGTCAATAACACTATACTTTTGGTTTTCGGGTGCCAACCGCGTCGTTGTCGTAGCTTCTGCCGCCACTTCGTCCGCAGTCTTATGGGATATCTCCGCCGCAGTAACAGCCCTGAAGATGTCCCATAATATTGAGGACGAAACGTCGGCAGAAGCTACGACCACGATGCAGATCCAACCAGCGAACCAAGAGTATAGTATTGTTATGAGAATTAATAATATTTAACTTTTCAGGGATAACGTTTTAGAAAGTATTTTAGGTGTGGGATCTAGTTAGTTTTATTTTGCAAAGAGAATTGAATAGAAAAATTAAACAACTTTTAGAGCTAAAAAGTTCCATATCCGATAACTAATTATGAATTTATTAGATTAAATATATTTGAATTTTTAGCTTATTTGTGTTTCTTTGAAATTTAATTTGATGTATTTGTATTTATTTGCCTTATTAATGAATTTTATACCTGCTCATTCTAGCTGCGCTCGATTCATAATTAGATACTTTTCTTCTTCAAATCTTGATCAATGTTCACGATTTTGATCTTCGAAGATCCAAATCGATTTAGTAAGTGATATTTAAAACATTATCGTTGAAATAGTTTCGTATTTTACTGAAACTTTTTGAAATTATCGAAGAATTTTGAAATAAGTCTTGTTGTTGAAATTTGTTTATTCTATATTTTTCTTACTCACAATCACACCCACAGCTTACTATCTGGATTAAATCAAATAACATCTTTGCTGTTTTCAAATTTGTCAGGTACGGTAAGTCAGAATTGTTACCATGCGTACCATTATAATTTAATGAATGCATGTGAATAGCTGTATGTTCATCCATACAAAATGCAATTACATAATTTTGAAATGAAGAAGATAATTGCATCTTTCGTTAATGAATTTGGTTTCTCGCACTAAATGTTGTTTACTGGATCTTTTTTTTAACAAAAATATTTCTTGCCCACATATGCAAGGTAAAGAAAGATAAAGGATCTGGGCTAAACTGGTGGGAAGAGGTCACCAACATTGCTTGACCTCGCAACAAAAGTAATTAAATGCAATCAAAATGTCAACAGAATACGCTTTCAAACGTGAATAAATGGAAATAAATAACCTTTGAATAATTATCGGAATAATGTATTATAGATGAAATAAAAAAAAAATGTATATTAGTTAGTTCTGTTTTTTTTCTTCTCTTCTACAGGATTTTTTGAAACTGGTGAATGGCTTTGTCGTTGTGGAGATCCCTAATTCTGTTGACCTGCATTTGGTTTGGGTGCCATTTTAAGACATCTACAAAATATAAGGGTAGCTGTCCTAAATTTCTCTGTGTATAAATCTTGAAAACCTTTATTCTTAGAAGGCTATTAAAAGCACAAAAATCGTCTGAGATGTTTTATTTCTTTTGTTTTTCTTCTTTCAATGACGCCAGCTTATTGCTTAGGGCATTTTCGAATAGCTTACATGATATACATTCTTCAAAAGGTTTTGACAGAAAATGGAGAACGATTACAGGTTTATTTCCAACAGTAGATTTCCACTTCAAATATTAAGGATAAAGTTATTTACGGAGTTACACGTAAGTTTGTTTGGTTATTTAGGTCTCGGTGATATTTTGCTAAATTCCGTTGCACCAAATCACACTCAGAGAGCGTAATTGACGTTAAATGCGAATCTAAGTATGTAGGTCGCTTTTAGAGGGAATGGTGATCATCATCATCACGACGAGAAGTATTGCCATATTTTCGTGAAGTTAAGTGGCAATTATCTGGTGCGATATGCTTTGATTTGCCGCATGTAGTAAGTAAGCTGGTAACAGATCTCCCTCATCGCATTTACGGTTACTTATCCTTCCCCTACTTCTTTTAATTCTCTCGAATGCGCTGGATATCTCGGCTATTTTGCCGCTTTACTGATGTCGCTCGATTCGGATCTACTGCTAATACGATTTCTTCGTTTAATAGCGCGGGAATAAAATCTCCTCTGACAGTTATGGTAATATGAGTTTTTGTGAAAAGATACGAGGAAAATTGTTTGCTTGCAATGTAAAAATATGACGAAAACACGTGAAGCAAGTATTATTACTTTATATACGAGAAATGTGTCTAATGAAAATAAAGAAATATTTTTGTATGTACAGTGAGGTCCTAAACTTGTGTAATAAAGTAATAATTGTTGTCGGTCATATTGTCTACCAAAACAGACAATTCTAAATGATTTTATCATAATTAATTCCAATAAAGTTCGAAAAAGTTAACAAGACCGGTAGAAATGAAGAATAAGAACGTATTTGGCAGGTGAGCAGTTATTGTGATTACGTTGCCTAACAACTAGCTCTTCGGATGAATCTGACGTCACAGAAGATAGTTTGGCTCTTTCTCCTAGCCTACTTCGTATAAAAACAAGAGCGGATTACCGAAGCCGTTACTGCTGCATACCGCGGTATTCCTTAAATTAAAACATAACGTACGTAGTGTCGCTTGATTCATCTTTCCATTAGCTCTCCAAAAGTGTAAACATGAACAGGATGCTCCATTTAAGATAATGAAGTTGGCATAACTTCTGGTGATGTCAGAAATGCGATTGAGCTGTCGATATCACTAAAAACTAGTTCACAAAAAGTAGAAATCGACCTGTTCTCTTCTAAGAACGCTAACTTCTGACGTTCAAAAGTTAGTGAGTAGGGGTGGTGGGATATTTTGAACCTCACTACGTATGTACTTGTTAAAGAAAAAAGTATAATGATTACGTTATATTTTAAATTTAGCAGGTTTATTTATATGGACAAGGTACAATAATGCAGAATAATTAGAAATAATCCTTGTGGATGCACATTATTAACATCGCCTGCGAGTTTCCTTGAAGATTTAATTACTTTGGAAATAAGATGAAGGCAATGCGCAATGAAATATGAAGTTTACGAATAAATGAATTTAAATATGATTTAGCAGCGTTGCGTAATACATTTACGTTATCGTTCACTTTTATATTTGGCAAAATTATTCTTTGTAATCTTTATAAATCGTGCTAGAATAGCGCTGAATCTTTTTGAATTTCTCTTTAACTCAGAATCGGTTAAAGCACTTTTATAAACATTTTACTAGCTTAAGACGATAGTATATGCCGAACTGCTCAAGCCGCTACGTAAATATATGGAACGCAGAATACGGGTGGAGGCCAAGGTTGATAGAATACATTTACTCTAAAGGTGGTCTCAGTTTAAAAATAGCGTTCGCAATGACGTCAGTGGCAGTGGAATATAGAACATATGAGATCAATTTAAACGTTGTTACGAGCAAGTATATCTATATATTGCTACCAATGACGTCAAAATACGCGTCCTTCACCTCTCCGCCCACAAACTTTAGGTCAAGTATTGCAAGATAGGAACTGAGACAACCATTAGAATATATACATTTTTACCAACCTTGGGTGGAAATATGTCTGACGCACACAGCGCTTATATTCTTACTTTTCAATATTTACGTAGAGACGTGAGCACTACGATGCCATAGACCACAGACAAGACATCAAACAATAGATATACAATTTGCAGGTTTGTATGTGTAGAATTGTGTTTCTTGGCATTAGGGGGCGCCGGGAGTTATTTTCAGTGCTGCATAAACCGAGAGGTAGACACAATGCAGGCAGCAGAAAGGGAATGCTCGTAGCCGCGCTGATGACGCCGGATAGGCAGAAACATCTCCGTGTGCTAATCCTTTCTTTTCTCAGCTCGCACTGTGTTTGCTGGGAATGATTCCAGCAATACCATGAGCTATATTAGCTTTATTTTTGACCAGAAACGTCGTTTTTTAATAGCACCGCATATTTTTCTGTATCAAATTTGTATTTCTAACGTTTTCATATAATGATGCATATGTCCAACATTGAAAGTAAATAGATATTTACAGTTAAATGCAAGTCCTGCATTTGGATACTACATCCAAGTGGTTTCTATTGTTTGGTTGCAGTAAACAAAACATACTGACACTACATGACTGAACTGTTGATTCAAAATTTGAAGCATACGTAGCTATTTACGAAATTAATTACATAAAAAAGTATTAATACACATGATTTATGGATAAAACTAAAGATAACGCAAGCATTCCGGAGTGAAGCTTTTACAAACGAATGCGCAAATGTATTGAGGTAAAAGGAATGAATTTTTAACGTTCGCTGTAGATATCGATAAATAAGTAGATAGTTATCAATTGAGGAGGTACATTGCAAAACGTAGTTTCCAACATAATTCAAAACACAGTATTTATTTCTTTATGTGTCCATGGTAAATTAAAGAAACGTGCAGCATTTTTGAAAACTTCTATATTAGTATCTCTCATCTTACACAACATAGTAGCATTTGAAAAAATTGCTTTATGTAGGACACATACAATTAATCTATAGCATTTGTAGGAAAACACACAACTCAAAAACTGCGTTTTGCAATGCACCTCCCCAAAAATACAATAACAGTAATTAAATTTGTTCATAGTGTATTTCAATCGCGTTACATGTTATTGTTTCTTCAGATTTTTTGTTTCATTTTTAAATTTATAACATATTTATGCAATACCCAAATGCAGTACTCGCCCTTAACTTAAATATTTCTTTTATTGTCAATGTTAGACATAGGCAACATTATACAGAAACGTTACAGATAGTGCTATTTAAATAATGACGTTTTTGGTATTTGAATTTGGTGTTCAATACTGAACAACGTGTATATTTTGAAAGCGTTCTTATACCATGTCTAGATAGAGAACAAAATTGTTATACAGGCTGGCGCACCACATTCGCGTCGATTTACACACGAAAAGCGGCAAAATATTTTGAAAACATTTTTATTAAGAGCTATGTAGGTTCATTGGGTGCAAGTTTTAAAATTGTTTTGAAATATACAGAATGACCCAAAAGAAAGTTACGCACTAAAGTTGTGAAAAGTGAAATGGGATACCCTATATGTTATTGCATATTTTGATACTGCGGGCTAAATAAAGGCAAGTTTCTGTTATGTTTCCTATACCTAGCTTAAGCCGTTTTTGAGACATTGAACTATTTTTGAAAATGTAGACCAAAATTTAAAAGGCGTGCCTGCCTTACGCATTTAACCTAGATATTTGTAATTGTATTTATTTTTAGTGGAAGCATTAGACTTGATGATAAAATAAAAATGATCCCTGAAAATTATTCAGGGTGGACGAAAATATACTTTCGATTTGGACTATCATTAAAGTCCAATAGCTTTCTTGTATTAAATGTAACATCCTATATTCATTATCGTATTTAGATTCCAATTTTAATCAATTGTAAAGTTGTGTTAAGGTTTCCTATACTTATGTCTTATATTTTCTTAATAATCTAGCATTTTCAATTTCGAATATTTATTTCTTGCCATTTATTTTACGAAAGTAGGCTTTGACGGAACTTACGCTATTATTACTCATAAAAGGGGCATCCTCCTTTTACCCTATTTACTGAATATTTATTGATTCAAAATCACCAAACAATCACTTTGACGCTGATAGCGTTCCATTTACAAATATTCAGTTTCGGTGCAATTACTAAGATACTGAACAAATTCAAATCGTAATCATTTATTGTGTTGATTAGTCACGTTGTCGTTACGTGAATCAAAGTAATATGTTCCTTTTTCTGACACCTAATCACTTCATTTTCAGTTGAGTTGGTTTTCTTTCTAATCACTTGCAAATCATTTCAGTTTTTAATCACTTAGTTATTTTGTAAAAGGAGGACGCCTAAGAAGAATATTATTTGATAGTGACAATAGTCGTTAGTTAAATCATCATCATTGTTTGAGGTTGTTTAAAAGACATTTTATTTAAAATGAGAACTTACTCCCAAGAAGAAAGGATTAATATGATTTTTGTAATTGGGGAGTGTTTAGAAAATTGCTTGTTAGAATCAAGGGTTTATGCTCAAAAATTTCCCAACAGACGTCATCCTGACAAGCGTTCATTGTAAAATTTGCTGCAAGTTTTTCGAAGAACAGGCGTGCCTTATAAAAAAATGGAGTGACAAAAGCCACTTAAAGGAAAAGAAGAAAATGAATTTTTAGTTATGGATTCTCTAATTGAAATTCCGAATACAAGTCAATGAAAAATGAACGAATCTACAGGAATAAACAGACAAAGCATCGGAAGAATCACAAATAAACACAAATTATCCGTATCACAAGTAGATTACGACCAGGGACGAGAATTTTGTTTACGGGTTCTAGAAATGTTAGGAGGTGATGAACATTCCTTAGATTTTGTACTCTTTTCTGACGAGTCAACTTTCCATAACAACGGATTAGTTAATAGACACAATTTTCATTATTCCAGTGATGAAAATCCCAATTTTTTTAGAACCCTCGATCGTCAGCACAGATGGTCTGTTAACGTTTGAGTTGGAATAATGGAACGCATTTGGTAGCTCCATACTTTTTTGATGGTCACTTAAATGGCGTCACGTTTCTTGAATTTATAAAAGACAATTTGCCTGTACTTTTGGAAAATATACCACTTAATATCCGAAAGAAAATGTGGTTGCAACTAGACGGTGCTCCTGCGCACTTGCAAGTAAATTTTAGGCAATATCTCAATAGATGGATAGGACGCGGAGGTCCACAAGATTGGCCAGCAAGGCCCCCAGACCAAACGAGTCTCGATTTTTTCTTATGCGGATATATCAAAAATATTGTTTATGATATACTGCCAACCACATCCGACAATGTGAAAGACAGAATAAGAACAGGGTTTCGTTCTATAATGCCAGATAATTTGTTTAAAGTGTCATTTTAAGAAAGAGTTAGCTTGTATCGAAAATGATGGATATCATTTGAACACTTAAAACATTCGTTTTTTTACATTTAGGTTTGTTATTTGCTCAATAAACTACGTATTTGCTATTTATAGTTATGTCCCTTTTTAATTAGTACGAAAGAGAAACCAGTTGAAGGGTTAGGCTGATAAATATAATCTATTTGTGAGCAGTATTAATTAGAGTTGCTCACTAGCGTTAACGGGCAGTGGCGGAGGTTTGATACAATCCTCAGTATAACTGCGAGTCTCAACTGGATCTGTTGTGTATACATGTACGCTGCAGTAAATACTATTTCGTAGTTCTACGTTTGTTTTAAAAATGTTGCTTACGTCGCAAAAACGACCAATGTTGGACAAAGTTACAGAATTTATAGCAGAAATGCCTGACCTAAATTATGATGGCGTTAAAATTCAATGTGTAGTTTGTAATATCCCTTTAATGTGTTGGTCCAAAAGGGATTGTTTACGTCACGTAAATAGTAAACAGCATGCTTCAACAAAAAATTGCACTATGACAAATTTAAATTTAATTTATGTGTTACCTTTATTGCATGTAATCCACCGTTTAATTTACTAGACAAGGAAGTATATGTCTTCTTTTGGAATAAATATTCGGACTGCAAATTACCAAGTCGGGCATCGTTACAAAGAATTGTGCCATTTGCTCGTGAACATGTTGAAAAAAGAATGAAATCGGAGTTGAAAAATAAAAAAACTGTGGTTATGTGTGGACGAAACAACAAATCGTAAAAACATTCTGTGGTTAATGTAATGGTACGTACAATGGAACCACATCAATCGTCACCTTCAATTCTATTAGCTTCCAGACGAGTACAACAATGTACTGCCGAAGTAATTTCAAAGTTAGTGTTAAATACGTTGGAAAAGTTTGAACTTTCAACAAACCAACTGTTGATGTTTACGAGTGATGGTGCCGCAAACATGCTTTCTGTAGGCCGGTCTCTTAAAAATCATTGCGCAAACTTGTTACATATTACGTGTAAAATCCATGCTTTCAGTCATGTGGCAGATAGTATTAGAAAATGTTATCTTGAGGTAGACGCTTTAATAGCGCATACAAAAGCAGTGTTTGTCAAATCCCCAAAACGTATTCGCAAATTTCACAGACTGTGCCCCCGCATGCCTGAGCCAACAGAACCTATTCTTACACGTTGGGGAACATGGTTGCAGGCCGCGTTTTATTATCATAAATATTTTGAGAATATTAAGAACGTAGTTTTACAATTCGATCCAAAGGAAGCTACGGCTATCAAGGAGAGCCAGTCGAAATTTCAAAATAGTCAGGTTAAAACGGATTTAAAAACTATTCAGAACAATTACTTCGGACTAGTGGAGGCAATAGAAAAATTACAAAATCCTTCGGTGTCGTTAGCGGAATCTCTGCAAATAGTGCAACATGTTTACGCACAGCTATGCGCGGTAGAAGACGCAAAAAATGTGTTCTAGGAAGGTTTCAAAGTGTTTTAGAGAAAGATTCTGATTTTGGCACATTAAGACAAACTTGTGAAGGTGCGTCAACAGAACCGTTAAGTTGTTCCAAAGATTATTTTAATTACGCAAATATAACGTCACTAGATGTAGAACGTTCGTTCTCTGCATATAAACACACTTTTTCCTCACGCCGCATTCAGTTTGCCGAAACAACTGTGGAAACATATTTAATGTTGCAGATATGTAACAGACATTATTCACTTTGTGATTTCACGGAAGACTCTTAAGACGGTAAATGTTTGAGCACGTATTATATTTTATTTCTGACCATTTATTTTGTGTAAACTTTTATGCGTCCGCCACTGGCTGTTGGCGCAAATTGAGCAACTCTAGTAATAATATCGTCAGTTCCGTTAAAGCCTATTTTTGGAAAATAAATGGCAAGAAATGAATATTCGTAATTGAAAAAGCTAAATTACTAAGAAAATATAAGATATAAGTATAGGAAACCTTAATACAATTTTATAAATGGTTAAAATTAGAATCTAAATATGACAATGAATACAGGGTGTTTCATTGAGTGTAAGAAAGAGTTTAATATTAGTCCAAATCAAAAATATATTTTCGTCCAACCTGTATAATGTTTAGGGATCATTTTTATTTTATCATCAAGTCTAATGCTTCGACTATAAATAAATAAAATTAGAATAAATAGAATTATAATTAAATACGTAAGAAATACAGGCGCGCATCTTAAATTTTGGTCTACATTTTCAGGAATAGTAAAATATTAGGTATAGGAAATAATATATTGGGTATTCCATTTAAATTTTCACAACTTGGTGTGTAACTTCCTTTTGAGTCATCCTGTATATTTCAAAACAGTTTTGAAACTTGCTCCCGATGAACCTACATAGCTCTTACAAAAATATTTTAAAAATATTTTGCCGTTTTTTGTATATAAACCGACGCGGTATTATAAATATCTCGAAATCTATTACATATAAACTGAAACCCATACTGTATTGATTTAGTTCTAGATAGAGAAATCAAAAACGCAATCATGCGTAGGGAATTCCCTTTAACCCATTAACCGCCGACTATAAGAATAATCAAAATTTATTAAATTTTCAATGATAAGATAACTAACGGAGTTAAAATAAATACAGTTATGCAATATTATAAATATATTTACATGGCAACACAAAAAAAACTGCTACACTTATAGTCTATGGTATTGGCCAAAACACTTTACGTGTAAATGTACTCTACACTTTTTACACGTGAAAACTGAAGTGTAAAATGTGCCATAACTTATGACTTAGATCTTACCAGGGTTATTTTCGCAGAAAAACAAAACTTGCGGTACTTATATAAGGAAAATATCCTGTGAATGCGTTTTACATATTTTTTTTAATTAGTGATTATTAAAACTTGAGTCTGCCATATTTTTTCCACTGCCGCGTCGAATTCGCGAACGTCAGTTAATAAACTTGCGGGCCCCCATTTCGAACGAAAGTACGCCTATTTGATAAGAAAGGTAGCTCCCTTTCGATCTATGTCGATCGCGTGCGTCCATCTCGATCGCTCTTTTCCGCAAATCGCGTGCAGTTTGCTCCCTTTTGACCCTCTTTCCCGTCTCCCTCGCACCTACGGACGACCGATATATAACCCAGGATGCAAAAGAGGTTACATGATTTTTAGAACCAAATATTATCTTTAGGTATAATTATTCCTGAGTAGATGCAAATTTTTTTGAATTAATGATTATTAAAACTTATTATTCCTGAGTAGATGGTAAGATTGCCCATACGTGGTACTACTAACCGTCGGTTATGTGTGACTGACACATAACCGACAGAAATATACCATCATATACCCTTCAAAAAATATTAAAGAATGTGTTACGTTTTCGCAACATTGGCTTTTAATGGGTCAAAATAACAAAGTTTTAGAAGATACTCAAGGAGGTCTGTTATGACCAGAAAATTTTAGCTTCTTACTATTTACACAATAGGTGCAATTTTATAATTCCAGAAGGTTGGGATACGCTGTATATAGTTGGTTTTCGAATTTTAGTTTACTAGTCGAATTGACACCGAATTTATTAATATTATGGTTGCAGGATCCTTACGAAGTTAAATAATTTGTGCTAATATTTTTTATAGTATTGTTCGTTCAATGACTGAGATTATTCTTTACTGAAGAATGCTGTTGATTGCGTAGTCTCAATCTTTTTCAAATATTGACTAAAATCATGTTTCTTTGTTCGTAAATTGGTTCGTCAACAATTTGTATAGCTGCTTTCCAACGAATGTAATAAATAACAACGAAATAAAACCAATGATACCTGAAGCGACCGCATTTGTACTCATATGTATGTACTGTTATTTCGAAGCATTCATCCGTAATTATTAGGGAATCAATTTATCAAAGTATTGTGTGCTATCTGGATTATACCGGACAACTGTCGTGACATTATTTCGTGTGCGGTACGAAATGCGATGGTGTGTATAGTAATTTTTCAAATGTCACAACTGTAACAAACACGTTTCAATTTACCCATTGTTATCGCTGTCGTTTTACACAATTATCAATTTTCTGTCATTTCTAAAAAGTTTAACAGAAATCGTTTTTAGAGGAATGAAATTTTACTGTTATGGTAGAGAAATATAGTTTTATATACTACAGAAAAGTATTACATTACGTAAAACCAAAAAGACTACATGTTTAGAATGAAAAATCGCCGCTTTTTATATATGGGATACGCTAATGGTCTGGCAAGTTTAGTACTTCTTATATCGCTAGAGATATCAAAAATATTAATTGTATATGTACGCATGTTGTATGAAATTGCATTGCATGTCTAGTAAAATTACGTTGCAATATACGGTGTACTGCTGTGATATTTATTTACTCACGTTGGAAAGTGTTGTATTTTGAGAGTTAAACTATATTTAGTTACACTTTTTAACGAGGCGAAGCAATGTTGTTTACCTCTTTCCTTCAATTTTCCCCAGTTTGATTTTCCTTTTTGTCTTACACATGTATACAAGAAGTATTTTTGTTAAAAAAACAAGAGATGGCATAAACAAATTTCGACAAGGAGATATTTTTCAAAATTCCTGGATAATTTTATTAAAGTTTCATCTCTATGAAAAACTAAAGACCCCAAAATATCAAGAATGGACACCGAAGTATTGCAACTCTACGAAGAACGTCAAATTTAATATTTGGCCAAACAATCAAATAAAAAGAGAACATTCAATTTAATTATTTTTTTAATTTAAAAGTTCAAATAAATAGATTAAAATAAAAAGTACTCTCTTTTTCGAACATTAAAATTGTTTAATTTTCTTACTCGATTTTCGATTAGGAAAAGTAAATAAGTACGTCACAAGACGTAGTTATTTTCAACAACGTTAACCCTGAGATAATTTAATTCTTTTATTGAAAGTACATATTTCATTAGAATATTTGGCATCCAACGCAGTTTTTTTCTGTTGCGTCCTTGAATTTGTACTCATATTTATTTATATGTGCAAAAAGGACATACACGTACAATTTTTTCTTTTCAACAAATGGACTACTTCCACGAAAATACTGTAATCTCTTGTTGCTAAAGACTTACTTCTTAAAAATAAAGTGTAGGTACAAATTATTTCATGCTTACAATTCCAACATCTGCTCAAAGTGATTACTAGTCTGGGCAAACAGCGGTAATAGTCAGTGTAGTAGATATGTGGTGCGGAGTCGGCGATTATTTATTTCACGCGTTCACAGCGTCAGTACTAAATCGATGCTGTATGCGAGTAGTTCTGTGTATATGTAGGCTGTCGTAACTTATTTCGTAATTGTACGCTTATGTTTGCTTTAAAAATGTCGCAGTTAGGTACGTCGCGAAAACGACCAATGGTGGACACAGTTAAAAACTTTATAGTGGGCATGCCGGACTTAATTTTTTATGGCGCTAACATTCAATATCTAGTTTGTAAAATCCCTTTGATGTATTGGTCCAGAAGCCATTGTCAACGTCACATCGAAAGCACACAGCATTCTTCTGCAAAAAGTGGTATACGAGACCAAGAAAAATTTTCATTTGATTTATGTGCTACTCTTATTTTATGTAATCTATCATTTCGTTTACTAGACAAAGAAGCATTCGTCTCCTTCTGCAATAAATATGCGGACTGTAAATTACCTAGTCGGATATCGATACGAAATGTAGTGCCATTTGCTCGTGAACACTTAGAGAAAAGAACAAAAATGGAATTGAAAGATAAAAAACTGTGGTTGTGTGTGGACGAAACAACAGATCGTCAAAAACATTCTGTAGTTAATGTAATGGTACATACAATGGAACCACATTGACCGTCATCCTCCTTCTTACTTGCTTCCAAAAGAGTTATAAATTGTATTGCCGATGAGATTTTAAAAGTGGTGTTGAACTCATTATACAAATTTGAAGTTTCAACTAAGCAACTTTTAATGTTTATGAGTGATGGTGCCGCAAACATGCGTTCTTTGGGCCGATCTCTTAAAGAATACAGTGGTAACTTCTTACATGTAACGTGTAAAATCCATACTCTAAACCTTAAACCGTGTCCTGATTTACCTGAACCACCACAGCCGATTGTTACACGTTGGGGAACATGGTTGCACAAATATTTTGATCAAGTAAAGAAGGTAGTTTTAAAATTCAATCTGACAGAAGCTGCAGCAATCAAGAAAAGCTAGGAAATATTTCAAGATAGTCAGGTTAAAAGAGATTTACAAACTATTCACAACAATTACTTCGGACTAGCGGAGGGAATAGAAAAAATACAAAATGTTTCGATGTCGCTAGTGGATTCTGTTCAAATTGTGAATGATGTTCACGCACAGTTATGCGCTGTAGAAGGCGAAACAGATTGGTGTGTAATACGAAAATTTGAAAGCGTTTTAGAGAAAGACTCAATTTGTGAAGGTGCGTATGAAGATGCATTAAGTTGTTTCAAAGATTATTTTAAAAATGCAAATATAACATGGCTAGATACAGAACGGTCGTTTTCGGCATTAAAAAACATTTATTCCGCACGTCGTACTCACTTGACACGAAACAGCCGTGGAAACAAATCTAATGATTCAAATATTTAACATATGTTACCCAGTTTGTGATTTCACGGAAGACTTTTAAAACGGTAAGTGTTTCAGCACGTTTTATAATTTATTTATTACCTTCTATTTTATGTGTAAACTTTTATGCGCTCGCCACGCCCCTGGCTGTTACCGAATATTTGCCCAGGTTAGTGATTACTCTTGAACTGTGCTTTGGATTAAGAAATTAATCTGGAAAAGTGTATATAAATATTTCTATTTAGCTAACGTGCTTTATTTCTTATACAACTTTCAATGAAGTTTTTATGTTTTACTATTTAAAAGCTAGCTTTTGCACTGAACTTCAATCAAAAATTGTCCGTTTATTTCTGTTATTCATTACATTGGCTACTTTGGCCTTGACTTGCTGAATGCACTTTTGGATATCTTGAGCGAGTTAAGGGTTCTTGCATGAAAAATATACCAGCGGATCTTTTACTTAAAAGAATGGAAACAGCATGACTCAAGCTTCGTAATGATTTCGATGGTTACCTTGTGGAATTTAGTTGATACATAACAAATGTCGGTATACTGCTGAAAACTTAAAAAAAACACTTAATCGAATAAAATTTCAATCATTTGTGAAGCGCTTAAGATATCAGACAAAAATCTAAATAATTTTAATTATCCTAAAAATTGAGCTAGGAAGGTATGTGGGATGCTGAAGAAAGTTGACATGAATTGAGGAGACCGGGTATTCTATTTAAGGAAAAAAAAATGTATACCATGCAGAAATAAGTGAATATCATGTATGCGTAAATATAATTTTTTGTTGTGCAGCAATCATGGACGGTGCAGAACACATTAACAAAACAAGACTTCCAGAATGAATTCCTTTCGTGGTAGAGGCGCTGGCATCAGCACTCTCAAGGTAACGCAGATGAATGAAATCCTAATATTCCTCACATTTATTTATCGCTGCATTTGATGGATGTTTATCTATTATTTTTGTGAAATAAAATGCCTAATTGTATTTGCGGTTTTATAATATCGACTGTGGTGATCAGATAATTATGAACACGGTGTATAATTTATGTGCTATATTTTTAAAGATAACGGTGTAGGTATCTAAAGAACCTTAAAAACAATTTCCGAGAGAATGCGTTTTCTATTTAATGGAAGAAATAACGGATTCGTGGATAATTAATTATGTAAGTGCTCGATCTATTGAGCAGCTAGTTTTTTAATCAGTAACAAGTTCATTTCAATAGTCTTCTGCTTTAAATGGGATAATTTGAAACGAATCGTTTCCGCCTCCTGCTTCTGTAGTAAATAATTGTCATTGGCGCCTGATATAAAAAAAGGACGACGGAAATTACGTTTTAAATTTTAGGAGAAAGGAACTCGCTTTGAATTTAGAGAACAATACAAAAAAGAGAAACTCAGCAGATTTTAAATTATTAATTTATTATAGGTGAAAAGGCTAAAACTTTGTTACAATTACTTAATACTCTAGCACAATTCATAGTTGTATAATTTATACATTCTAAGCAGAGATTTGCAAATTTTGTTTAAAAACTTGCTTTTATTTTTTTAATTATGCTTCTTGTTGTACAGTTTTCAACTCATATTATCTTGCTGTGCGGTTAAATTGGTTTGAAAGATATGCTCAATGAAAACATTTCAAATGATTACAATAATAATATGAGGATTCTACTTAAATCATTCTAGTTCACTACGTAACCCATTCACTGAACTTTCTAAGAGTGTTTTTCTATATTTCAATAGTTACTCTCGGTCAGCTTTAGTTATACAAAGAAGATTTAGATCATCAAAATCTTGAGAATTTGAATACATGGAAACTATTGAAAGAGCATCGTAAAAAATTTTGATGTGAGTTAAGGCTTTTTAAATGGAACGAGTATATGAATCCTCAGTTTATTTATAGAATTACGCTCTGATTCCGGGCATGCCTGTAAAAGCTTAATAGTTTTTGAGGTATCTGGTTTTGAAGGTGTAGTACCACAATATAAGCTGTTATTTTTTGTTAACAGTATATAGTAGATCCCTAGTAGTGCGATATCTAAATAAATTACGAACAAATTGACCATTCCTCGCTCATTTCTTCCACTTCATATGTCTTTCTAATCAAGACGAGTGTTTCTGTTGTAAACGTTCTCTATCTGCTCTAGCATTTTCACCACAACTTCGTTTCGATTTTCTTTTGATTTGCTTATTTGTAGATTCTATTTGTTACATATGGTTTATTATTTGGTTTTTCTGAATCAAAATTGGTTATATAAACGTGTTGCTTTAATGTTTAGTAGTACTCGCGTTTCAGTTGCACACGGGCTGCTCAATCCGGCACTTGCAAAGGAAGAGTACTTTTCTATAAATATTTACAATTATTATGGAAAAAAAGGAACAGCGAGATTAAAGACAAGAAATTGTGATTTTTTGTTCTATAGGAATCTAGCAAACTAAAATTGTTCACGTCGTGCTGTTCAGTTAGCCATAAATAAGCATAGGACTACTGGATCTTTTAAAAATAAGCCAGAAAGCAGACGTCCAAAAATCACAACAACCAGAGAGGACCGTCTATCAGACATTAGACATTCTCTTCGGGATAGGAAGAAATATCCTTTGCAGCTATCTGCAGAAATTAATGCAGTTGGTGGTCGAAAAATTTCGGCTAGAAGTGTTAGGAGACGCTTACGCAGTGGGTTAAAAGGTTGTAAGGCCAGAAAGAATGTGTTATTGTCCAGTCAACAGAAAAAAAATGTTTAATGGGCAAAAAAACACCAACATTGACAATTGAAAACTGGAAAAGGGTGTTGTGATCCGACGAAACAAATGTAGAGGTAATTATTAAAAATATATTGCTTTCAAAATGAATGCCATCATCATAATAATGCAAATTTTAAAGGATAAACATTGCTTTTGATGAATAGACATCCATATGCATTTCTTTTTTCAGCTTTTTATGCAGCATTATGATTGGGTGTCCATGTCACCAAAGGCGTTTGGTAAATGTTCACATGTCACAGCCGCATGAATAGCCAAACGTACACAGAATTTCTAATTGCGATATTAAGGCCGTCGTATGTAAAACCTGTTTCAGTGGATTTTTACTTAACATTTTTTGCAACAAGATATCGATTCCTGCCACACAGTTCGAAAAACTAAAGATTGAATGCACAAAAATGGATTTCATCTTCTGGATTCGCCTGTCCAATCTCCAGACCTAAATCCAATACAATATTAGTGGCACTTTGCGAAAATACTAAGGTGTTATAAACACTCTTCAAAAACCTTCTCCTTGAAACCAAAATAAAAGAAATGTGGAAAACCATTCCATAGGCGCATTGCGAAAATTGTTGGGCACAATGCCTAAACGTATACACGTAGCCATTAAGGTCTGCAGGGGTCACACACGATATTAATTTACACGTAGAATTTTATAATATATTGACCATAAATAGAAATAAGTTTTATGTTTTAGAAAGTTTAAGGATCTTCGTTTTATTGGCCAGAGCTGTATATCCTTTCTGTACTGTGTTTCCGGCTTTACGTTACTTTACTGATTTCCTATTCGCAGCTATTTTTGAATCTTAAGTTTTCAATTGATTTTTTTATAGTTATTGAAGATAGTTCGTCATAAAACGCAATTAGCATATTAGTTTATTGAACATTACTCTTCAATAGCACCTCCATTCCCAATATACTCTTTTACGAAACCTGGTATTGGTTACAGTTACTGTACTGTGTTAACTCATTGCTACAATTCTTCTGTGGTAAAAATTGGAGCTAGATTCTGTAAAAGGCCTGATCATATCCAGTACATGTTCTTTTGAGTTACACGACTGCCATTGAAGACATGAAAAGTTGTTTTGTATCAAAAAACCTTATATAAACATCTTCGTCCCCTTCTCTGCGTATTCGGTGCACCTCTTATTGTCATCCCTCCCTGAACAGAGTCGCAGCTCGTCATTGAACACTATGCGTTTCCATTCTTCTCCCCAGAATTGTTGTTCTTTACGCAATGTCAACTTAATATGTCAATGTCTTTGTGTCAATGATACACAATAACCTGGGAACTCCATTCGAACCATTGAGTTGCAAATCGTAGGCATTAAGGTGTGATGACCAACGACATTCCATCACTCTTGTGCTGCAACACTCACTGACATAAATCTGTTTTACGCAATGCACCATTTTAAGAGGAAATCTTTGTGACGGGCTGGGCACTTCATCTGAACCTGATCTTCATACTTCAGTATGCTCTGTCATCCCTTTACAATACAGTAGAATGGTTCCCATTCAATCCACAGGCAATTTCTCTAAGTGAAACACAACCTTACTATAATCCGAAAATTCGCCCCTTTTCCAATGAGATTAGCTGGTTATAAAGAGCATGTTATCGCATGCATAGCATCTTGCATGATTCGTGGACTTACACTAACTGCGTCTCAAATATAATTGTAGCAAGTTTCAAGAAGAACATCTTTGGAGAAAACAAACAATTAGGCTGGTCGATCGAAATCTTTTGATAATCTCATTTCTAGAAAGCCTTAAATAAATGGTTGAATGAATTTTTTAATGAGTACTTCGGTTGATCAGAGTTTGTCGACTTGTAGTAAGGTGTAGTAAAGTATTTAAAGTCATTCAAACGGTAATTCAGTTTAGTTTATGATTGAATAAGTTGCGCATGCGTGATTGTAAGTTCCTACTGCTGTTCAATGAGAGAACGATGTATTTATCTTTTTCTAATAATTGTACCATGTGAAACAAATTTTTCTAGGGGGTCTACACAAACATATTTTATTATTGTATTTTTCTTATATTTGGTCCTAGAATTGTGCGATCTAACGTAACGTCATCATCAATAATGCACACACACACACATACACAAATAACCGGAACATATTGTTTTTTCGAAATTGGGCCATAAATTCACATTTTATAAATCGAGATGGCGTGCGCTCACGCTAGACATGGTCCCGGATCGGCGGGACGTCCCGACATAATTTCAAGATTACCCCGGGCCCCGCGGATACTTAAGTAAATAAACGTCTCGCCCGTACAACTCCGTCATATTTCATTCCTTTTATGTCTGTATTCCGAACGGTTCAATCAATAATCGGCACGGAATAAAAACATAAACACATGTCACAGTCACCGTATATTGGACGCTGGACTCGTTACACATGTTTTAATATTTTTGTTGGTATGTACGCTTGTCTTGCAAGAACTCTTTATTCGCACGCACGGTATGAGGATGTATTATTGCGGCGTTCGAGATTAATTGTACAAGGAAAGATTATACTGTAACCATCTCGTGCAATGTGTACGGTAAGGATATTTTAATTTATATCCAATACCTTTCCAGAATATTCTGGAAAAAGTGTATTATATAATACACACGTTAGAATATTCTAATGACGAGTGCAGTCACCGAAATTGTTATAGCTCTGTTGATGCCACATTATAGTTTCTATGTTTTACTGCTCCAAGTGAATATTCCATTCCATCAAAAGATTATAACTTCACTACCGCTCATAAGTTTAATCGAGTCGCAGAATATCCAATAAAATCTAGATCAGTAAAACAAAACTAATAGGTTAGATTGAGGAAGTGCATTACGAACTGGATAATTACTAAGCATCTGCGAATACAAAATTAATTAGGAAACACCAAATAAGTGCCAGGAATAAAGTTTTTAATAGATTTTGGGGTTATTTTAATTTTATTTATCCGCGGAAGGGAGGAAGGGTTTCCAGGGAAGACTATGTAAAGCCAGTATTCCTATCTTCTCTTTCCGTATTGCCTGAAGTTGTTAGTTGTGAAGTGATTAAATTGTACCAGTTATTATTAATCTGGGCAAATAAGCGGTAACAGCCAGAGGCGTGTAAGTTTACACATAAAATAGAAGGTAAGAAATAAATTGTAAAACGTGCTGAAACACTTACCGTTTTAAAAGTCTTCCGTGAAGTCACAAACTGGGTAACATGTGTTAAATATTTGAATCATTAGATATGCTTTCACAGCTGTTTCAGTCAAGTGAGTAATAACTGTTTTTTAATGCCGAAAACGACCGCTTGACATCTAGCGATGTTATATTTGCATATTTAAAATAATCTTTGAAACAACTTAATGCATCTTCACACGCACCTTCACAAATTTGTCTTAATATACGAAAATCGGAGTCTTTCTCTAAAACACTTTCAAATTTTCGTATTGCACACCAATTTGTTTCGCCTTCTACAGCGCATAACTGTGCATGAACATCATTCACAATTTGAACAGAATCCACTAGTGACATCGAAACATTTTGTAATTTTTCTATTCCCTCCGCTAGTCCGAAGTAATTGTTGTGAATAGTTTGTAAATCTCTTTTAACCTGACTATCTTGAAATATTTCCTGGCTTTTCTTGATTGTTGCAGCTTCTGTCGGATTGAATTTTAAAACTACCTTCTTTACTTGATCAAAATATTTGTTGTAGTAAAACGCAGCCTGCAACCATGTTCCCCAACGTGTAACAATCGGCTGTGGTGGTTCAGGTAAATCAGGACACAGTTTGTGAAATAGTCGGGTACGTTTCGGGGACTTTAGAAACACTGCCTTTGTACTAGCAATCAATGCATTTACTAGTGGAAAACATGTAGGAGTCGTTTGTGCCGCAAGATTTAGAGTATGGATTTTACACGTTACATGTAAGAAGTTACCACTGTGTTCTTTAAGAGATCGGCCCAAAGAACGCATGTTTGCGGCACCATCACTCATAAACATTAAAAGTTGCTTAGTTGAAACTTCAAATTTGTTCAAAGAGTTCAACACCACCTTTAAAATCTCATCGGCAGTACAATTTATAACTCTTTTGGAAGCAAGTAAGAAGGAGGATGACGGTCGCTGTGGTTCCATTGTACGTACCATTACACTAACCACAGAATGTTTTTGACGATCTGTTGTTTCATCCACACACAACCACAGGTTTTTATCTTTCAATTCCGTTTTCATTGTTTTTTCTATATGTTCACGAGCAAATGTATCGATGTCCGACTAGGTAATTTACAGTCCGCATATTTATTCCAGAAGGAGACAAATGCTTCTTTGTTTAGTAAACGAAACGATAGATTACATAAAATAGGAGTAACACATAAATCAAATGTACATTTTTCTTGGTCTCGTATGCTACTTTTTGCAGAAGAATGCTGTTTGCTTTCGATGCGACGTTGACAATGGCTTCTGAACCAACACATTAAAGGATTTTACAAACTAGACATTGAATTTTAGCGCCATCAAAAATTAAGTCCGGCATGTCCACTATAAAGTTTTTAACTGTGTCTGCCATTGGTCGTTTTCGCGACGTAGCTAACTGCGACATTTTTAAAGCAAACATAAGCGTACAATTACGAAATAAGTTACGACAGCCTATATATACACAGGACTACTCGCATACAGCATCGATTTAGTACTGACGCTGTGAACGCGTGAAATAGATGATTGCCGACTCCGCACCACATATCTACTACACTGACTGTTACCGCTGTTTGCCCAGACTAGTTATTATTGACGAGGTATTATTGCTGAAAATAGAGAAATTAAATATCGAGACTAAAGCTAGAATTTGTGTTTTATACGAAGTCAATGCATCCAACCTTCAAATCAGGCGACAAGTACACCGAGAGAAACGTATAGTAAATTATACAACAATTGTAGTGTATGCTACCAAAATCGACGGTTACTATAGTGATAGCTATCGAGGTAAGTAAAAAATACCCAGTTATTGTTTTTTGAAGTGGCTGTCTGTATAGTACTCCATATTTATAGTAAAAATACTCCAACATTATAGTAAAAAAGGTACTGCAAAATTGTAGTAAAATTGTCGTTAAAGTAGAAAATTTGAAAAAAGGGTGTAACGTTGCGTCTCTCGGTGCCAGAATGTAACGTTCCTGCTCGCGGCGCCAGAATATAACGAGTGTCTCTATTCGGGTGCCAATTTGTAATAACTTTCTTACATACTTGCCAAGCCATACAAGATATACTCCGTTTACTAGCGACATCTCTGCGCGAAACAAGTCCTTCGCTGTTTTGTTAGTGTGTTGCTATTAGGTTACCTAATGCATAGTTTTATGTTAAACGATTCCATTCGTATAGGCGTATATGTAAATTCACAGAACATGAGTATAACGTATTGGTGAAAAGAAACGCATAGCTGAGGTATGTGTTGCACCTATTGCATTTGTAAATATAGATATAAGTTAAAAATTAATGCTAATATAGCTCACGGTATTGGTGGAATCATTCCCGGCAAAAATAATGTAGCAGAGAAAATAGCTCTAACACATGAACATGTTTCTGCCTACCCGGCGTCATCAGCATGGTTCTGAGCACAATCTTCTGCTGCTATAATTGCGTTTGCCTCTCGGCTTATGCTGCTAATCTCCAAAACAGCACTGAATATATCTTTCGGCGACACCTATCGCCAAGAGACACAGTCACGCCATCCCAGAGGCTAGTAAGATAAACCGGAGTGTAGATGTCCACCACCTATCGGGCAGCTCCTGGGCTGCCAAACGCAAGGGGGCGTTGTGCCTAGGCACAGCGACATTTATACGTGCTAATGATTCCTCAGGCTTACCATGATGTATAGAAATATACGTGGAAAGAATGCCTAGTAACAATAACCAAAAATTAATGCTAATATAGCTCATGGTATTGGTGGAATCATTCCTGGCAAAAACAATGTAGCAGAGAAAATAGCGCTAACATATGAACATGTTTCTGCCTACCCGGCGTCATCAGCATGGTTCTGAGCACAATCTTCTGCTGCTATAATTGCGTTTGGCTCTCGGTTTATGCTGCTAATCTCCAAAACAGCACTGAATATGTCTTTCGGCGACACCTATCGCGAAGAGACACAGTCACGCCGTCCCAGAGGGTAGTAAGACAAACCGGGGTTAGATGTGTGAGCATAAACCGAGAGGCAAACGCAATTATAGCAGCAGAAGATTGTGCTCAGAACCATGCTGATGACGCCGGGTAGGCAGAAACATGTTTTATTTAATTTTTGTTTATTGTTACTAGGCATTCTTTCCACGTATAGATATAAGTTGTTCTAGTTTTCTCCAGTCTGGTATCCGAAATTACTTTACACCAATACAATTATATTGTTTTTTGTGGTTTTTCCGTCAAAGTTGTACTAAGCTCAAATTTTCTTAAGGCTATATATGTAATTTTATCTATACGTTGAAATGTAAATGATTGCTAAATATTAGTTGTTTTCTAATCTTCTGTATTAGTTCCAATCACTTTATACGAATCAAATCTGTTATTCTGTTACCTTTGTAGGCAGACGGAAGCGTTTATCATATTTAAGGATAACAATTTAAAATAATTAATGCCTTTTTTATAAATAGTCCAAGGAGTGTTGTTATGGGAGACATATAGTTGGGGGCGGAAGATACTGTTGATAGGAGGAGGCTAGGATGCGCGCTAATTAGGGCGCTGTTAGTTAAACTACAACACGTCAGATTGCTGCCCAATCTAATTAGGACACAATTTGTTAATGTGTTTTATCACAGCTGCGATTGGATTCGGATAGACTACGAGGATGACGAGGTAGATGGTGTGTGTCTACCAAGTTCTACCCATCCGCTCGAATTAAATCTAATGAAATTATAAATCCATAGACGGGGAATTTAGTTACGTCTACTAATGACGCTATCTCACTATATACGTAACATACCTATACTTTGGATAACTGTTCAGAACGATACACTAGTGGCCGAAAGTGAATTTGACGGAAAAATGTACAAATGAAATAAGATGTTGAATTGTTAAAGAGATAAAAATCATAAAGGGGTCTACTCGGTAAAGTGAGTGAAATGTGCTCCAGTGTATATTTATAATCTGCTAGTTTTCGTGTATCGGTTTTCATTCAAAATACCCGCACACAAAGTTTCAGATCGCTGTCCTCACTTCTAAGTGATATATGAAGGCGAGAACTGCTAACGTTAAAATCGTTTTTTCTAAAATTTTAGGTGATACTAGAATAGAAAAAATTAAATATTGTCTACTAATTAGTTCTGAACTATATTTTTATATATATTTTTTAATGATTTTCGTTCAATTTTGAAGGGGACACAGAAGAAAATATATTTTTTGCTTTTGAAAGCAACCCCTAGAGTAATACCCGGTAAAAATATCACGAATAATCGTTTATTACTACACATAAAAGTTGCCAGAAGATCGATTTGGTGGAACAAGGTTAAAGAAATAGCCAACGTAACGCATGTAAAGATGTGTGTTTTAGTGTAGCAAGTAATACAAGGGTGATCATAAAGGGTCTGGCGTAACACAGAAACAAGTTTCTATTTGTCAAATTCAGTTTTATTTTTCAACATAGTCTTTTTGTAAGTCATAACACTTTTCCCAACGATGCTTCCATCTCTTTAGTTCGTTCAAATGGTAGTTGGTACCTTATTCTGTAAAATAGGCGTTTACGAATGTGATGGCCTCCTCATTCTATGAAAATTTCTATCCTCCGAGTCAAATTTTGAACTTAGGAAACAAAAAAAAGGCATCACTGAGGTATGAGACCGTGCGTTGCCTTTGCAGAACAAAATTTTATTTCTCTTCAAATGTTGCCGTTTTTTCGCAATTTCTGCCTTCAGCTTACCAAGTAGTGACGCGTAGTACGCCCCCGTTATTGTTTTTCCTTTTTCAAGAGAGTCGATTAATACAACTCCATGACTCTCTCAAAAAAGAGTGGCTATCACTTTCTCTGCCGATGCAACAGTTTTCACCATTTTCGAAGCCGATTCACCTTTCGCAGTTGACTGTTTCGACTGTGTTTTGGCTCCAGGAGTGTACTGGTGTATGCAAGATTCTTCTACAGTTATTAATTGACGCCAAAACTCCGACTTTTTCGCTTAAGTCGCTTCAATAGGGCTTTGGAAATGTTCATTCGAATGTGTTGTTGGCCTTGAATGAGCAAGCGCGGCACCCATCGCGCGCCCAAATCTTTAATCACGTTCTTTCGAGATGCCTCTACTATCTCATCAACTTCAACATCCACGGTCGTTTAGTACCATCTGGTGAACTTTTCCGATATTGTCTGTAGTGGTTGCAGTTTTTGGTCGTCTTAACTTAAAGGTATAAGAGTGCAGTGTTGTTTTATCATTTATAACAGCATACTTTCACGGCAAGAAATATTAGAAGTTTTACAATTTGAAGAAGAAGAAGAATGTGTACTTGAGAGAGAAGATATTGTCTCTTTAGAACATAAGGAAAAAGCCGTTGCCTTCTGGAAAAATGGAAAAAAACGACGCTCATATGAAGCTGTAAAACATAGATTTAAGAGAGTAAGGTCTTCACATCAATTATACAGTCAAGGAATTGCAGGCCAACTTCCATACATTTTTTTCCCTTTTAGATAGGGGGCATTGCAAAAAGGAGGAACAAGAAGAGAGCAACTGTTAAAAATTTCTAAATACGTTCATATGGTACACGGCAGAGTTAAATCGCATTTCGTCGGATTTCATACAAGAAGTGAAACCCTATATTGCGAAAGTAGGCCCTAGTAATACATTCAACGCTGATGAAAGTGGATTCAATCTAGAATTACACTCTGGTCGCACGTTAGCTCCACAAGGATCGAAAGCAGTTGAAAGTATAGTACCGTCTATATTCACGGCAATCCACAGCTATACCATCTACTTCCCACAATATCCGCGTCTGAATATTATGGTTTTAAAAGAATAAAGTGGTACATTTAGACCACGAGTGGACCTCAAACAGTTTTATTGCTAGATTCATGGACTGGTCATTGCCCATCTACCTTAAGAAATCATATATCGGCCGACAAGAACGTGAACATTCTTACAATACCAAAGAAGACTACTGGCATGATACAACCATTGGACGTCTATGGATTTCGTGTTTGGAAAAATGTTGTTAGGAAATTTTCCGATATGGTCCTCTTATACAATTACGATATTAATTTGCATTCACGTAACAAGATTATTAAATTACAATCTTTAGTGCATAACCAATTGTCTTCTACAAAATATCATGATTTATTTGCTTATGCCTGGTACAAAAGCGGTTATATTGAGAACCACCCAGATCATTCGTTAATCCTGTACATTTTGCCTTCACAGAAGATTTTCAAGTTCCATCGCGATATCATATGTGGTTCCCGTGCTATCGTACGGTGTTCCTGGTGCAACCGTTTTTTTGAATACAGATTAAGTAATTATTTGTATATACGCACATACATACATGTACACATAAGTTATATTTTAGGAAGTACGCCATGTAACATGTATTTTATATATCACTCAGTCATATGTAAGGGTCGATAAACGAGTGCAACATCAGAGGCGTATCGCGCAAAAGTAGGTACATGAGATACAGTATTATTAAAAAATAATATATTCTTCCCTTTAATTGACGTCTTGGGGCATCTTAGTCATATATTAACGTATAAAACATAATTCCCCGTGTTTCTTTTTTTTATACCTATATTACATAAAATAAAATATAATTTTTATACTGTTCGAAGAGCTCCGCAACATATATAACGTGGGATTTGAATACACTCCTTATCAAAAGGGTGGAGGAGAGCACCATCAATTTTTTAAATGGAATTAGGGTGCTATTTCCATGTATGTGATAGAGCTCGAAGAGACGATTCTTTTGATATATGGTTGTGATGTGTTTGTTGTAGCCATTGCAGAGTTATTTTAAGAAAACCGACTAAACTTTCAGGGGCACTTTCACCCGTTTAAAAGAAGATTGGGCCGATAAGGAAAATACTTTCGAACATCCTTGGGTGTGGACTACTTGTTCACAAAGTTTTAAATTTTTTTAAATTTTCGGGTTCCCTTGTTAGTTGATTCATAACCTAACGAAGCGTTGTCTAGTTTTTAAGCAGGAAACTCCTAATTTGAGGTATTGATGAGTTTCCAATTTGAGAGTATCTTAAATTAGAAATCAATGCTGAATGCTGGTGATATGATAAACTTAAGAGGTTCTAAAGTTCTTGGAATATCCAGAGGAACTGTGGAGAGATATGCAAAATGTAATAAGGACTTAGAAGAATAGTTTGTCAGCTTATTAATTGGTCGAAAACCGGTTTTCTACTCCATAGCTAAGAAAATAGGTTGGTTCAATACGTATTAGTTATGGAGGAGCAGTTTTCTTGGGTTAAAAGCACGTGACATCAAGCAATTGGCATGCATTTCAGCTTGCTAGTAGTAATAAGATATCTTATCAATTTCGGGAAAATAAAAATCAGCAGGGAAGAAATGGTTGTGCCTGTTTCTGAAGAGGCACACCTTACGCTAAGGACTCCTCAACGCATGCCAGCTGCTCGAATCATGTCTTTCACTCCTGAAAATGTGTTAAAGTTTTTCGTATCTATACGAGCCAGAATATACCAAACTTCAAAGTCTTTTCCAGAGAGTGCTCAATGTGGATGAAACCGGTACCACTGTCGTTCAATACAAGTAAGGTTATCTTCCTAAAGTGTAAAAAAGAGGTTTCGTCTTTAACTTCAGCAGGAAGGGATAAATTGGTCGCGGTTATTACTCATTTGAATGCTGCGGGTGTGTATGTACCACCATTACCGCTGAATACAGACAGACTTTCTAACCAGATGATCCAATTTTTTTACTAAATTTATGAAACCTACTGCTTCCGATCCTCACCACCCCACTCGACTAATAAGTTGTAGCAGTTAGACGTTGCCTTCATGTCCCCATTGAAAATGTACTATGTACAAGAAATAGAGAATTGCCTTAGGGAAAACCAGTTGAGTACTGTTTCTCCATACTCAATTGCAGAGCTTACAATAAGGTTGCCACAATGGAGACGTCATGCAATGGTTTTCGAATAACCGAACTGGTACCTTTAAACTGATATATCTTTAGAGATCACGATTTTGGTGTTAATAAAGGGGAGGATCAACAAATAGACCAAGCAGCGGGCCATGTAGATTAAGATAGTCTCAGATACTAAGTGATTAGGGCAACTATTGCAAATACTTTGAAATGTGCGTTTCATTCAAAATAAAGAAGTTGTTATCAACTGAATTTTGTCAATTTTGGCAATTTATTTGGTACAGCTTGTACAACTGTAGACCATGTCGATATGGTCAGGTGGCAATGAGAGAACATTTCAAAATACAAACAAAGCAAAGAACATCCGATATCCTACTCTCTCTTGCCTTACTGCCCAATATACATAGGTACGGTGGGATACTAGATAATTTAATAATTAATTAAGAAAGGAATTTGGTTTAAGTATGTGATTTTAGATTATTGGTCAAATTTTCCAATTCGAGTAAAACTTCCACGTGATTGTGAATTAATAAGCCCTTTTAATTCTCATTGCATGGTAACTGATGTTGTATGAAAATGTTTTTGCTGAGTTGTTCATCCTCCTGTCACGTATTTACAACATAATGACTGCGGTCACAAACTTTTAATTACATTCTTTATCATCGTACAATTTTCACGAAGCGATTACGTTTTAGTGAAAATTATATCAAATTTCGTACGCTTAACAAGATGGTAATTCATTGGGTTTAACAATTATCTACTCATAAAGATGTAATTTTGTAAAATTTATATACCCATATTACAATTCACCTCGCAAGCAGTCGATCCAATTTAACACGCTAATTTCTTAGAAGTTCGCATCTTTTAGAACAGCTGCAGTGTTTCGTATGATCAGTTTGATTACGGATGTGCATAAAATTAAAAGTGGTTTTGCATGCGCTTACATTGGTTATATTTTAAGATTCAGGTGTAGTTCTTAGCAATTTATAATGTTCGATTATAGCATCGATAAATTAAATACATAAGAGGAGCAAATTGTAAAACATTATTTGCTATATAATCTTTTGTAAAATACCGCGAAACATTTTTTCGTTAGAAAAGTTTCCTGTTTTGCTTGATGTGATGTTGAAATAAAACACCAACGTTATAACAGGGCAGATGGTTCACCCATTACATAAAAGACGGAATACTTTTTCTGTGATAATACGGGAAATATTATTGTAAATACAATATGATTATATAAAAACGTAATCGAGAGGGCTACGTATTTTTTTGAATTATTTTTGATGTTGGTTACAACTATCACCGTCCTGACTCTCCATCTTCAAGCATTCTATCAGCTACCCGCACCATCTGACATCTCGGAAGGGGTTGTTCGTGAGGGTTCTCAACAATCCCAGCCAAAACCGGATTTGCAGACTTAGATCTCGCAGGGGTTGAACAAGGGCTTCAACGCTTTGTTCTGAAGAACCTCCAGCTACCTTAGGTAAAGTGCAGCCGCGGACCAGGCCAGAGGAACTATTGGTTTTAATGTCCAACGTGGTCTTTGTGTAAAATAGAGCCATAAGCATGCTCCTGGTCGGGGAATATTTGTGGTTGATTTGAGCTCGCCAAGTAAGACCTTCATCCATAATAATTAGTTCCAGATACGTAACCGTAGGACTCCAAGAAATTGCTATCTTAATGTGGGTGCTGTTGCAAAAACAGCGTTCTTTAGCCGCGTGTAGATTTTCTGTACCATTAAAGTCTGGCGATGAGGAGTAGCCAGGTCGCCCCATTGAGGTAACCACGGTCGATATGATCAATAAAGTTCGTGATATGTTAGCAGACCGCCGGGTGAAGATTGGAGAGATTGTTAGTTTGGTAAACATCTCAATTGAACGTGTGTAAAACATCTTTCACGAAAAAATGCCGCAGAGGTGGGTATTGCGTCTACTGACGATTGATCAAAAACGGAATCGCGTGATAACTTTAAAGCAATGTTTGGACATGTTTAAGCGCAATACGTGTGAGTTTCTGCGGCGTTATGTGATTGTAGGTGAGATATTGATACATCATTACACGCCAGAAAGCAAAGGCCAGTTGGTAAAAAGGGGTTTTCCCGGCGAATGTTTATAAAAGAAGGCGAAGGGGATTCCATCAGCTGAAAAAGTTATGGCGACGTTTTTTTGGGATTCGCAAGGCATAATCTTAATTGATTATTTCGAGAAGGAAAGGGCAATCACTGGACAGTACAATGCTGATTTATTCGACGCGGAACTAATGACAAAAACGCCCCACCTAGCGTACAAAAAAGTTCACTATCATCATGATAACGCCCTGGCGTCATCGGCAATTGCGACAGCAAAACTAGTTCAGTTACGGTATGAATTGGTGTCCCATCCACCATATTCCCCAGATTTGGGCCCCTGTGACTTCTTTCTTTTTTCAAACTTGAAGAAATAGCTTGGCGGAAAGCGGTTCACGTCAAATGAAGAGGTCATTGCCGAAACAGAGGCCTATTTTGCAGAGTTCGACAAATCCTATTATTTGGATAGCTAAAAAAGATTGGAACATCATTGGACTAAGTGTATATAGCTACAAGGAGATTATGTCAAGAAATAAATTTATTAAATGCAAAACAATTGCATTGTCTTCCTTAAGACATGTACTTATACCATTCTCGTATATCATGTCAAATTTTGAAAAATGCAAATTTTCAATTTTATCAATACCTTTTTCTTTGCTATTGGCTATGCAAATCGATTTTTTGTAGATTATATGAATAGCTATTTATAGTCGTCAATAAACATACATAAATGTTATACTGGTTGTTCCGAAAATTCAGATGAAATACGGACATATTCAACTGGTTTTTCTACACGTGCTACTCAAGAAAAATACAAAGGTAATACGAGGGGAACCGCAAAACTTTCCAGAAAAATGAAAAACCGATATTTTATAGGAAAAACCACTATTGTTTCTCAAAATATTCGCCTTTAAGTTTTAAACACTTTTGCGTTCGAAGAAACTAGTTTTCGAAACATTTATTCTACTCTGAAGTGGGTATCTCAGGAACATGCCTTTTAAATGTTTTAGCGGCCTTTTCCGCTGTTGAAAAACGCTCACCCTGCACTTTGTTTTTGACAAAAGGGAACACGAAGAAGTCATTAGGTGACAAGTCAGGCGAATATGGACAATGAGCCATTAATTTAATGTTATTCTCCTTTAAATAATAGACTATTCGATGTGCTGTGTGAGAGCTGGCGTTATCTTGGTGAAGGATGATGCGCCGTGAACGGAGTGAAGGAGTGCTTCGTGAACGAACAACTTTTGTTGGTTTTGGTTCACTTTGGAATACCCAAACAGTCGATTGTTGTTTTGTTTCTGGTTCGTAGGAATATATCCAAGTTTTGTCACATGTTATGATACTGTATACGTTTGCAGAAGCACCGCGATTGAATTTTTTAAGCATTTTTTTGCACCAATTCACACGAACCATTTTTTGAGCTTCGGTCATCTTGTGTGGACTCCAACGACTGCTTCAAAGTTTCTTCACTACTAAATGCTCATGTAAAATCGTTTGTATTTGACTTTTACCAATAAACTGTGGCTTTGGATGGTGCTTCATCACCGAAAGCAGAATGAGGTCGATCGATGCATTGTTGTCGAGTTAGGCCACATTTAAAATCGTAAAAAATCATCGCAGGAAAATGTTCACGAGAAATTTCCATTTTTTCACGAAATTGATTTCATTGAAACGCTATTAAAACGAAATTACTAAGCCAATTGTTTTGCTGTCAATGGGATTTATCATATTAAATATCAAATTTTAAGATCATATTGAAACATACGGCAAATGCCATCTATTGGTAACTTCCGGAAATCTTTAGGGTTCCCCTCGTACATATTTTGCATACTACTCCTAAATTCACCTGTTTCCAAGTATTCAAAGAGATTGATAAAATCAATTTCTTCTAAGGTTAATTTCTCAGTAAAGAGCAGTATCTTTTGGCGAAGGATGTTATATGTACATTCAATTGTCTTACAACGACTCATTTTTTATATTATCTCCAATTTCTTTACATTATTAAGTATTTGTTCCTAAAATAACTAACGAAAACAAATGTAGTACCTAAAAAGAACAAAATTAATCAAAAACGAAATATGGGAGGCGTTTCAACGTTTTTCTATCACGGTTATTAACAGGAAGCAAATCAAACGCTTTTTAACGACAATAACGATAGCGTCGGAAATCATTTCGAAACCCGTTAATATTTAGTTCGGCGTATTGCTGATCAATATTAATTATTGGTTACTTTGATTGATACGGCGCGTGACGTGATTGGCCGGATTAAGCAAAAGGGGGTGCCGCACCCGCGACAATTTATACCCATTAGTTATCGAATTAAACAAACGAGATCCAATAAAATAGAATCGATACGAAATTAGAGCGCGAAATTTATTGTTTTATTGCCGATAATGTAATGATTTTTTGTCGTAAAACGTTCGGCTGTAATAAATCAAAATTAGTTCTACTCTCTATTTAAAGTAAAATTAAGTTGTATGAATTTTATTATACTATAGATTTCTAATTAAATGCCAAAGAACTGTTAGTTTTTGTATTAACTAGGTAGTTTGCACAAATTAAAAGCTCGTGAGAAGAAGTACTTATTTAATTGGGCTTGGTATTGAATTAAAATGCAAAAACGTAGGATATGATAAAATAAACGTGTGATCTTGTTTTCAGAAGATAATCGAAAGGCGAATCCAACAATACTACACGTTGTACTTTAACTTGAAAAAATTTGACAATATGCTGCAATAAAAGTTTTGGTGATCAGTAGAGCAACGCAACTGCGCTGAAAGCCAGTGGCGGATGCATAAAAGTTTACACAAAATAAATTCAATGTGATACGTGTTCAAAGACCATTTTAAGAGTCCTCCGTGAAATCACAAAGTGGATAATGTCTGTTTAATATTTGTAACATTAGATATGTTTCCAAAGTTGTTTCGGCAAAGTGAGTGCGGCGTGAAGAAAAAGTGTTTTCGTATGCTGAAAACGAACGTTCTACATCTAGTGACGTTATATTTGCGTAAGTAAAATAAACTTTCAAATAACTTAACGGTTCTGTTGACGCACCTTCACAAATTTGTCTTAATGTGCCAAAATCAGAGTCTTTATCTAAAACACTTTCAAACCTTTCTAAAACACAAACATTTCTTGCGTCTTCTATCGCGCATAGCTGTGCGTGAACATGTTGCACTATTTGCAAAGATTCCACTAACAACACCGAAGAATTTTGTAGTTTTTCTATCGCATCCGCTAGTCCCACGTAATTGTTCTGAATAATTTCCAAATCTGTTTTAACTTGACTATCCTGAAATTTCAAGCAGCTTACCTTGACAGCCGCAGCTTCCTTTGGGTCGAATTCTAAAATCACGTTCTTTATATTCTCAAAATATTTAAGATAATAAAATGCAGCCTCTAACCATGTTCCCCAACGAGTAAGAATAGGTTGTGGTGGTTCAGGAATACCAGGGCATAGTCTATGAAATTCCCGAATACGTTTTGGGGATTTTACAAACACAGCTTTTGTATGTGCTATTAGAGCGTCTACCTCGGAATAACATTTTCTGATACTATCTGCTACGAGACTGAGAGTATGAATTTTACATGTAATATGCAACAAGTTAGCACAATGTTTTTTAAGAAATCGACCTACAGCAAGCATGTTTGCGGCATCATCACTCATAAACATCAACAGTTGATTTGTTGAAAGTTCAAACTTTTCCAATGTATTTAACACCAACATTGAAATTACTTCGGCAGTGCATTGTTGTATTCGTCTGGAAGCTAGAAAAAATTGAGGGTGACGGTCGATGTGGTTCCATTGTGCGTACCATTACATTAACCACAGAATGTTTTTTACGATCTGTTGTTTCGTCCACACATAACCACAGTTTTTTATCTTGCAACTCCGATTTAATTCTTTTCTCGACATGCTCACGAGCAGACGGCACAACTCTCTGTAATGTTCTCTCACTTGGTAACTTAAAGTCCGAATATTCATTCCAAAACGAAACGTATGCTTTCTTCCTTAGTAAATGAAATGGTAAATTACATGCAATAAAGGTAACACATAAATTAAATTTAAATTTGTCATAATCTCGTGTGGAATTTTTTTTGAAACATGCCCTGCACTATTTACGTGCCGTAGACAATCACTTTTCGACCAACACATTAAATCTATTTTACACACTACACATTGAATTTTAGCGCCATCACACTTTAAATCAGGCATTTCTGCAATAAATTCTCTTATTGTGTCCAACTTTGGTCGTTTTCGCGACGTAGGAATCATTTTCAAAACAAACGTAGAACTACGATATAGTATACGACAGCGTAGATGCATATACAACAGATCGACTTTCGAGTCGCAGTTATACTGACGCTTATACCGAATTGTCCCGGCCGTGTTTATTTTGTGTAAACTTTTATGCGTCAGCCACTGGCTTTCAGCGCAGTTTGCGTTGCTCTAGTGATCAGTCTTTGTTGTTACACAAAGTTGACTAGGAAAGAGCGTCAAATTGTTTCATGTGACGCCAGGTTAATCCAAAAAACTCCTTGCTAAGCAAAATAATCATAACAATTGCGAAACTGTCAAACCTCAATTCCAAAAGCGTAAATTATTCTTGTTGTTTATTGTTATTATTCTGCATTTGTCATACACTCCTTTTTTGTTCCTGTTATTATTTTCTCTCATTTTAACTTGTTTTGTTAATTGTTGTTACTTCTTTACTTTATTGAACTTTACTGCAATTAATTAATTATTGTAGGGTTGTTTAAATTTGTTAACTTTTGATAGACAATATGTCGGTTTTTTAGGTTTTTGTGTTGTTACTTTAATGACGGCACAAACCATGCAAAATTGCAAAATTAACTTTAATATTATGTAAATCTGGTAACAATTATCATCTTATTTGCCGTGGTTACGCAACAAATGGTACAGTAATACGGTGACACCGGAAGTGCAATTGAGCTGCCGATAACGCCAACAGTTAATTCATAAAAAAAATAGAAACCGAACCATTTGGTCTTAAACCGTTAGCTTCTGTCGTTCAAAAGCTAGTATGGGAAGGGGGATACTTCAGGACCTCTCTGTATGTATATTTAAAACCTCAACAACGAATACTAAACAAAAGATAACACGAAAAGTTACGATGAAAATAATGGTACACCAGCTGGAGTGCATACATGTTGCGTGCTTACTCCATGAGTGTTTATAGGCGTCTCTCCGAATGCGGCTGCGTTGTCGCTTAAATACTAAGAACAAAAGAAGTATGTGTATGCAACCCACATCACAATTGTGTAAGCAAAAAGTATACAAACTTACAACTTGCAAAAGTACAAAAACTATACAAAATATTATGGAAAGATAGCTCAAGATTCGAACAAGTGTTATGCAATATAGAGCGTTATTTCAAGAACAGAAGATACTTAAGGCTGCTTTATATGACGCATAATTATGGGCATAATTATTAACATTATATGTTTGTATGTACGATATAGCGAACTACTGACCAGCTAAAGAAATATTAAGAAATTGAATTACATTCTGTAATAAAACATTTATGACTATTCGAAACTATGACCAGACAAAGATAATCCCTAATATCATCTTCCACATGATCCACAAATTCGCGAAAGTCATCCATGTTGGAAGTAGGTGTTTGGAAACACCCAAAAGACACGAAAACATCACAATAACAATGTCCTTAGGAGGATATAAGAAAGTTGTCAGGGCTTCCTTAAGTTTCACTCACTTTGGACGAATTGTGGGTAGTGTATGAGACATAGATGAGTTGCTGTTTATAAATTCGGACAAGTGGGAAATTGATATTAGTATGAGGTGAGGATGAGGAAACTTTAAGTACCATTTATGAATTTTGTCTTTGTATTAGGGTTGTCTTTTTAGTTTTGCATATAGCTATAAGGGCAAACAGTAGATCGATTCGAATGGTTTATTGCTTTTCAAAGTATTTTCCACAAAGATTGATACACGTTTTCATTCTTTCAAAGTAACTGTTAAAGCAGTTATGCCAGTTAGCAGTTGGAACAGTGAAAATTATCATTTTAATGGCATCGACTATTCCTTCCGGTGACTGCACGCAGAGAAACATTCGCCTTAATTCCCGCCTGTCCGCCTTAATTCAATAAACATCGTTAGGACTTAGGACAGGATTGTACGGAGGATGATAATAATTTGATGTTTTGCTGGTCTAGAAAATCAATCGTCTTTTGAGCTAAACTAGCCTTATCGTGGTGGAGGATGATTCGTCGCTGTGGGTTGGTTTTTCGAAGCACGGCAATCACTTGTGGTAAACAAACGGTTGTAGATCAATTGGCGTTAACCATTCTTCGACCTTCTGTAGCAATATGCCCCGATATTGAGACAAAAGTTGCAACTATTTTCTTCGATACACTTCGGAAAGGATTAATTCTTGCTGGTTTCTTTTCATCTTAAAGTGCCTACACAGCGGATTGACGTTTGGTTTTAGGTTCATAGGAATAAATCCATGATTCGTCACCACTCACGATACTGTAAGCACTTTTTAAGCTTCCGTTGTTGAACCAGCTCAAAGCTTTCAACACCGATTAACCCGAATCGCCTTTTGTCCTTCAGTTAAAAGATATGGGGTCCAACCGGAAACTAGCTTTCTGAAAGCCAATTCATCATACAGAATTTTTGGATTGGGGTCTTTAAAATGTTTAAGGATGTCTCAATCTCGCGATACATCCCGTGTCGATCTTCCTTTATCAGTTGGCGCGCAGCAGTGTTTTTGAGTGACTGCTGTCTTTGTTGGTGCTGTCTTGGGATCGTCGTTGAGACTGGTGCGACCACGTTGGAATTCGCAGTACCAGGGAGAAATTGTCGACTGGCGTGGTGATTTCATTACTAAAAACAGAATCCAACCTGACGAGACATTGTTGTAGAGGTAATCCTCTCCCAAAAGTTGTAAAAATTATTGCATGAAAGTTTCCTCGGCTCCGGTTTTAAAAATTGGTTATGGCTAAATCACTTGCCGTATCTTGATGAAACTTTGCATCTAAGTAATCGATATTAAAATTAATTTTGATAGGCGACGTTTCATTGGTGGCGCCCTGTATGCTGCTGTATGCAAATCTAAAATGACAACCCTCGTATGTTTGAATCAAACTGTGGTTTATTTTGTACGGCTTATATCATTTAATCTACGCCGAAGCACTTGCTACAGGCGCTTTCCTAAAGATTCTAAATTAAAGACGATGAAGAAAAACAATGGTAAAGAGAATATTGTTTATCATAATACAATGTAAAACCACATAATTTAGTAGTAAATTTGAGAGTGTCCCTGAAAGATAATTAAATTCATTGAAGATTATTTGTTTTCGGAATAAGTACGTAATAGCATCTTTGTGTATCTGTAGGTGTCGTCTGCACAGTCTAAAGAGAGAGTTTTGAAAATGCGAACGGAAAATATAATATCTAAATTTGGTTGATTAACGTGCGCGGCCCTGCAGCCGTCGTCGCTCTGCGGCTGACTGATAATGAATCCTAAAAAGAAGTGGGTATCTATTAAAACTTGGAGTACAATGGCTGGCACAAAGGGCCTCAGCTATTGTGAGCATCAATACTGTACACATCACCTCAATTAAAATGTAATAAGAATCTCTTCTTAGGTAGAAAACTCATTAACACTGCGCAAAAGGGGCCGATAAATTAAAATTACAAAGAGGAGTTTTTAGTTTCTCCTCTTACCGGTCGCTTCGATTCCGCCGATCTTCACCAGTCCTTTTTACCAAAGAAAATTTTAAAACATTCCCTTAATCCGGTAATAATCGATTAGAAAACGTTCAAAAGAAGAAAATTCTTTGTTATTTCGGCTTCACTGACAATTTCTGATGCTTGAGGTTCAGTAAAAGTGTATACGATAATGTAAAAGAGATCCCATTGATGTATTTTAGGCATTTTTGTTAACGGTTCTCAAGAATTCAACGCGAACAAAATGCAATTTGAAGCTCTATTTTTTGTAGTTTCAATTACACCGTAACTTGTACGAACCGCTGCGCAAATTGATGCACACAAGAAAATTTGATATCAATATTGTATTTTTTCCCTAGTAGAAATTAAAGGAGGAATGAGGAAATAAGAGAAAATTTGGTGGGAGTGTGTTAAGAATGAACGCACTTTAACACTATTTAATTGAAACGCTTTCAATTTCAGTAACGTGTTCTACCAAGTTAGTACAATCATTCCCATCTGGATCAGAATTTACAAATAATCGGCACACAAATTCTTTCAGTTGTTTACGTTGTGCACCAGAAAGAGCATCTCATATAGACTCAATATAAATTATTCGCCGCGACGAAGATCCACAACTACACCTATGATACGCGAGAATCGCTCGTCCTAGCGGAGACAATATATCAGAAACTACCAAATTATTATTTTTCAAGATCTACGTTTCACAACTGCTAAAATTGTACCTGGGCTCTGACAAGATCTTCCATCCGTCAATCTGACGCACGTCAGATCACCATACGTTTGTATTCTCAACTGCCGAAGTTTCTGTCGACCTACAGAACCTAAAATACCATGAGATGCATCCGAGTATAACAAATTGAAAAATATAAATCCAAAGATAATACAGTCGTTCATCAGCTTGAACATAAGACAGAACAAAATGCAAACCTTATGGGAGAATTCAGTCGGTCTTGAAATTGGTATGGTTGTGGAAAAATTTTGTAATCCCAAAAACTTTGCATGAATTTTATTTGCACAAGTAATATTGCTTCTCATACATAGTTTTACATGGACTTCTCCATTTGACGCGAAGAAGTCGTTTGTGTAAATTCGACAGCAAGGAACTTCTCCACAGAAATTTCAAACGGTCGAGGATATTTGTTAACTGAGAAAAATTGGAATAGTTAAGAAAATTCATCTACGAAATGAAATAAATTTAAATTATTGACTGAAAAATTTGTATTTACTTTAAACCAACAAAAAAGAGTAAAATGTTAAAACTCACAAGGAAAGGTGCCCAATTCGCACTTCCAGAATTTAATGAAACTTCTAAATTCTGGCATGAATTCTAGTGTTACGTCATTATCTACCACAAATGTTGTGTCGTCTCGAGGTCTAATTAATATATCCCTTAAAAGGTCATGAATTTCATTTTCTTTATTGTTGAAACCTACGGGACAGTTATCATTTACAACACTAAATGTTACCATAAGTAAACGAACTACATTTACTGGATTTATGGCTGTCATTGTCGTGCTAATATTCGAAAGCTCACATGTAGTATTAACGAATTACAAAAGTGACTTTTTATTATATACATTTTCTTATCTAAATAAATCAATAAATTGAAACTATTACACGTGAATTATTACTCACATTAGAGATTGTTACATATTACATATAAGTCATACTTCATCATTGTTATCGTATGTAACCTTCAATGCAAATATATCATGTCTATTTTGCACATGGATTCGCAGTTATTTAAGGCGATGTATTGCGGGGCAAGTTTTATCTTTTACCAATAACTATATGACATACAATAAAATATAATTTTTATACTGTTCGAAGAGATGTTGCAAGAGATTTGAATACGCTCCTTATCGAAGGGGGGGTGGAGGGCACCATAATTTCTTAAATGGAACTAGGGTGCTATTTTCATATATGTGATAGAGCTCGATGAGACGATTATTTTGATATATAGTTGTGATGATTTGTATTAGCCATTGCAGAGTTATTTTGAGGAAACTGAAAATCTACTAAACTTCAGGGGTAGTTTCACCTTCTTAAAACGAGATTGGGCCGATAAAGAAAATATTTTCGGACATCCTTGGGTGTGGACTACTTGTTCACAAAGTTTCAAATTTTTTTGAATTTTCGGGTTCGGGATGTTCCCTTAGTTTTATTTATTACGAAAATGCAATTGTATGTACGCATTGTGGAGAAAATTCAATTTTTGGTGTTTTCTAAATGGAACATTTTGTATATTTTTAAAAATTTTGAACGGTTTGTAAAAAATGTGATTTTAAACGGAATAATAAACACTATCCGGTGGACTTTAGTTTATTTTAAATGAAGTGGTTGATTATTTCGGTCCGGTGATGCTACAGAAAAGCTGACTTCACCTATCTTTAAAACGAGAGATTTGTTTTTTAAATATTTATCTTGGAGGTACCCAGATATACCTAGTAAAACATATCAAAGAAATGATTAGAAACAATAACCAAAAATAATGCTAATATAGCTCATGGTATTGATGGAATCACTCACGGCAAATCAATGTGAGGAGCTAATAGGCATGTTTCTGTCTACTCGGCATCATCAGCGTTGCTCCTAGTGCTTCTCTGCCTCGCCCCGTTATTTTGTCTCTCAGAGGCAGTGCGTCCATAAGACCGCAAGGCCGCACGCCCTTCCTGATATACCGTTTAAAAATTCAATTCTATCCATAAACAAAATTATTAAAATTTATATTACGTAATTATTGTGAAAATACAGTTTGAATATCTCGTGGCGTTCTATTTATTCCATGGTAAATATTGTGAAATGAATTATACCTTATACCTCATACTTACAACGTACAATATGTTGGAATGAAATATTTAGGACGCGATGAAATCGCAGCCCTGGTTGCTATGGCAACGGTACGACGCCTGACCGAATAACCAATCACAGTCTAGCCGGTGTATATGCATTTGGGACGCGGAATCTCCGCATCCAGTTTTATTCTAGCTACGAGAGGAAGTGTTGTCGTTTGGAATAGGTTTTTTTCCCGCGTTTGTAATAACCCTAAAATGAACACTATTAGTGCAATTTTAAAAAGTGACTTTAATAGACTTCTTCTGGAAGAAGAAATTAAAATAAAAGTTAGGTAGGCTATTACCTTACCTAAAATTAGAACAAAGAACGGAAAGAAGAGGCGAAAATAGAACGTTCACACGATGTTTTTCCATTGACACTTATAAACGAAATAATCGGATATATGGATGTGAAGTTTCACATTTATTATATTGGTTTTCGTGCGTGTTGTTGTGTAATACTAATACTCGTCTGGATCATCGGATATCAATTAGGCTAGAATAGGTGTGAAAGATCTGCATCATGCGCCAAAATAAAGAAACACGAAGAATGTTGTGGCCACATTCATGCCTGTATGACTTGGTAAAACAAATATTCTGATAGCTCTGAGCTCTGCTTATCGACAACATATTGTTGATTATAACGGGAATGTTAGAAGAAATCGTTTTACCATGTGGAGAGAGACGACTCGATCGGGTACATACAAAACACTTAAAAACAGCATCAGCAGTATAAGATTATTATAATTGTGACGTTCGATAAATAAGTAACTTTCTTCAAAAGAAATAAATAGCTTTACAGATAAAAATTAACAATGCCTTTTAGAAATCAGTAAAAACTCTAATTCAATCAATCATTAGTTCGAATGATTCTTTCGTTTCTGCTAACTCTCTCACATCTAAATAAAAAGAAATACTGCATGTGGCAGTCTCGCAGTGTAGCATTCTGCCATAGCATTCCGGTTGTTTCCGACCGGTCGGTATATCAATAAAATATTTGATATGTTGTATTGAATTTTGTCGTGCTTTTGAAATTACCCATCGAGATCATGACGGCAGCGAAAAATCCAAATTTCCTGGTATATATAGGGAATTAATCGATTTTATTGTTAATTTGGATTTGACGCTTTGAGAACATTTAAATAATACTAGTGTTTTTAACGACGAAACTACAGATGTAACGAATTGGTGTCAGATCGTAATTATATTTAGATATATCTTTAATGGCAAAATTTATGAGCACTTTTGGGGATTTAAACGAATAAAGGATGCGCGGCGTTCAGACACACACTAAAAATAAATATCTTTGTGCAGATATTCACTGCTATGCTCACCAGTCTGTCAGCAATTCCTGCTTTCTTCAAAGATCATTGTAAGCTGAAGGTAAGATTTTATCATATTTTTTACAACTACGGCCTCCTCGTCAAAAAGTTACGAACCGCCATTGCTTATGTCACTAATTCTTAAAAAACCACTAATGTATTTCCTGGCGCCATCTAGTGCCAAGAGATGTATCCATGCTACCTAGAAACCAGAGACAAAAACCCGGAGACAGAAGTATGGCTATATTAGCATTATTTTTGGTTATAGGAATAGTTTTTTATGTACTTTGTTATTATTACATGATAATGAAAAACATGCAAATTCTCTATTGGTGTGTATCCTATGTCCACGATATGCATGCTGTATACAATTGAGTATTTAAAAGAAGAACCCATCATACATAAGTGCCCTATTCGAAGTAAAAGAAACCATAGCCGTTAGTTTATTCATATTATTCTTCGCCAATATTTTCATTATTTTTAGAGATAAGTACATCTAACAAAAAAAACCTTTTTGTAAGAAACAAATGTGCACTAACTGTAAGTATGCTTTCGTTATTTTCGAAGACGTATCAGATTACAAAGTATTCCCTTGAAAAAGATATTTAAATTTGAAATTTCCTTACAATACGTTATGTAGTTAACTACTCTGCTAATTTAACTTTTATTGCAGTATCGATAATAGCGGAGTTAGTAGCTCGATAACTTTACAACGTATACTAAATAACTGAATGGATACTAGAAGTTTGACAAATTTGTCTTGTTTCTAAATAGAAAATCTTGTACGTGATTTTTATTGCACTGCGCAATCACGTCCTGATTCCAAAACTATACAGGATTTTGCTGAATTTCCGTTACGACTTTAGGTAGTAATATCTTCCTATGCCTTATGAAGAGCAAGCCCTAGAACAAAATTATTCTTCGATTTTACCCTTACTGGACGAAAAGAAAAATAAATCTGGCCATAACATTGCAGCTATTTTAATGGAATAAATTGTGTAATTTAGATTTACGGACTTTTCTAAGATGTTTTTTAAAACTATTTGAACAGTTACAAGAACAACGTTTAGAAAAGTGAAGTAAATATGTTTTTGAGATAATCGTGATATGCCAATCACTTAAATTTACGTAATTATTAAATTTGGTTTCTTGTAGCTATCCTGCTTTTACAAGTTTTGCCAAATTATTTACTTTAAATGATGTCCTAGTGGTAATAATACATGGAAAAAATGTTACAAAGAACCAAAGAGTTGCAGAATGGCTTACTACAATTTGCTTGAGAATATACGACTGGCTACAACTTGCGCAAATCCCTTCTACTTGATTGTGGTTAAGGGATTGCATTTCTATTGTTACTGTTACTGTAAAATTTTAGTCAATGATCTGTTACAAAGGTTGCTACAATAGTGTATAAGTTTTAGTTACACTCGTGGTAAAAAAATGCAACATTATTGTTCTAAAGACTGTATTGCATAATACAATATGCTTGCAGTGTTTTTATAATTATAATGGTTGAAAGAACAAGTAAAATGCAATAACAATAACTATTCTTATGTTTCCGTTAACAGTTTCCCAATTTATAAGTAGCATTGGTCAGCCACGAGAATGTTGCCAACACCTAGGGCGCGTTCAGATTTAGGGAATGTTGTTGGTGTGGGGGTTAAATGGCGTCATCAGAAATTATCCTTCATTCACGAACGACCGGGGTGTTCAATTTTTTTTTTGTTATGCTGTTTTCGAGTTTTGACCTGCTATAATCTATAAATAATTGATAGTTGATTGCAGCTTGTATTGTATTTGTCCTTAAATAAAAAAAAACAAAAACGAAATCTGAAAATATACAATTAATATAAATATTACATTAAATTTGTATTGGTTGACATAATATTAGCAAATTTATCAATACTGTGGCTAAACTTATCTAAAGAATGGTATAATTTATTGAAAGCATCAACAAAGTTTGCCATATTTTGTTGCTTTTCGTTATTCTGCGCTTGTTTTGATTCTTCTTTTTTAATTCTCATTAAAATTTTGTAACTGAATCAATGATACATATGTTTTCTACATTTGCTATATTCCGCAAGACAATTTTCTTTTGCTTGTGAAATATTCTATTACTTGGATTTTTGTAGGCTATCCGTATGTTTTCAAGTTAATACGTAAGTCGCCTAATTTTCGTCCAGCTATTAACCGAGGCGAAATGTTATCGTCCGAACAACTCTGAAATCTGAACGAAAATTGAAGCTCAGTGTGCACACGGTGTGTAAATCTGAATGCAGCCCTGTGCTGTTTCGCAGGTATGTGATCCCTCCAAACATTCGACAAATTTGGAGTAAAGAGATAAACTACGGAAGGCTTTATTCTGAATGAATTGTGAACCCAATGAAAATGATTTGACTATATAAAATCAGATGATTTACTAAAAGAAAATTAAGTTTTCGTTGCGACATCTATTGGTGAATAACCAATACCCTCTGGGTCTAATCGCAAGGCAGGAAACATTTGGTTCATGCATTTAGGTAGGTTTCGATAATAAAATCGTATGTTCAGATAAATGATGATTTATTTATAAACTCACTTATTTTCTACTATTTATTTCGGAGAAATTAGGAAGTTCTATCAAGTGATTTTTCCGTGTATTAAAATCCAGTAAATTAATATTTTGACAAATGAATTATTTAATTTAAATATTTTTATAAATATTATTTCAATATGCGATGTTAAAAGCGTTACTTCTAAAGATCCGTATGAGGAAATTTCCCCCCAAGTAAAATTTTGTTCATAAGTTACCTGAAGATTTATTGGAAATTCAAAAATATTCTGCATATATTAAGAAGATATCTTCAATTGCATATAGAAGTTTATACCTCTGCAAATATTGTCGTTACATTGCATAATAAATAAATATTAAAGAGTTTTTGCCGCTTTTATCCAAAACCCTTAACGCTCTACCTTTAAATAAAGATAAAAATTAATTCAGGCGATAATGTTTTAAATATTGTTAGATACATACATCACGTTTCACGAACACGTAGGTACAAGTATGTACCCTAAAGATTAGAGTATCTAAAACAGGAACTGTTAAGAGGAGATGAAATTTTAAACCTTGAATAAGAAAATCAAGCACCCTTGTACAAGGAACTGCACGGAGCGGAGATATTTTAGGGAAATCCATCAATCTTATAATTAATTCCATTCGTTTAATTCTTTTGAAGATGACGTTAATTCAAGTTCGGGTAATGGATTCTACTCGTGATTTATTCTTATACTTGGAAATATGTTTTGATACGATTCAGGGCGCTAAAATTGATGAATCTTTTGTAAACACAGTTAGAATATAGTAAAATGGAGAACGAATAAGAAAAAATCAATTTCAAACCTCCGGCAGTTTTTAATTTATGTAGCTACGGTAAAATTAGGGAACGTTGAAGATGATATGATATGATTTTACAAAAATTATTTTTATTTCTTCTTTTATTCATGGTTGGATAAGAGTTAAATAGTCTCAATAACTTTCTAATATTCAATTGCGTGTACAAATACTCTGTCACTAATAAAACAGTGGTGTAGTGGTAAGAATAGATGCTATGATTTTTCTATGAACAGGTATGTTGGTAAATACTAATAAATGTATACTCCTGAGTTTCGTGGCCTTATTCTTTTACTTAAACCTTGTTTAAATAGTTAATAAATTTGCTTTCTTTTCTTGACATTTCGATGGAACATGCATCTTTATCAAAAGATTTAAAAAATTGTAATTTTACTTTTTTTGTCACCATTCTTCTTTATTAATATTTTGTTTTTTTGTAATTAAACTAGTTAGCTTCATTTTTAGAGAGTTTTATTCATTAGAATTAATATTATTGACCAAGAAAAAACCAAGCGAAGATTGAAACAGAATTCCTGTATGTTGGTAAATGTGTACAACACATTAAAACATTATTTAAGAGTGTTTTTGTAATTTGTCATTGCATACAATAACCTTAAAAATACACAATGAAAATATATTATTCAGCCAGTGCAACAACCGCGTACAACGCTTGTGCTCAGTAACACGAATGCTGACTGATCGCTTTGTTTCACCGATGTATACACTGTCCCACGAACATGGAATCTGGTAGACACCAGGGGCTTCCAGATGATTGCGGTCTTTGATGGGAAAGTAGTCGGAGAGCTTGAAATTGGGTTTGAAGATGGTTTTTATGTTGTTCCTGAAAGAAGAGAATCTTGCTAATGCGATCGGTGACACCATGAATGTAGAGTAGATACGCTTGCTTACGGAAATTAAGGTTAGATGAGGAGAGTTGCTGTGGAGAAGAGTTGGTATAGCGGTTAATAGTAGTTTGAATATCTTTTCTAGAACAATTATTGTGGATTAGAGTTTTATTGATGTGGTTCAGTTCTCGAGGAAGCGAATTGGGTTCAAATATGGAAATGGCCCTTTGGATAAGAGAATTGATAACACTGCGTTTTTGGGCTGGATGATGGTGTGAGAGGCCATTGAGATATCTATCCGTGTGCGTGGGTTTTCGGTGAACGGAATGTCCCAGCCCACTGTCAGGAGACCATCTAGGAAAGGAAGGCAACCGTCCGGTTAGTTTGTTTAATTCGTTCCCGAACCAATGCGAAACTTGTGCGCCGCAAAATCTGGCAGGCAGAAGGGGAAGCAATTTAATGTTTGATAACAAGAAATTTAGTCATAACATGATTATCTCTGCATCTAGATAAGGATAAAGAACAAATAAGTCTTACCAGTCTTTGTTGTAGTTTACCAAGTTCTCTCGTCTTCTTCTCGATATCCTCCCTGTAGCGGTTCTGGAATCCAGATTCCAAAATTCCTAACATTTTGTCCAACGACTGAGAGTTGACGGTAAATCCTGGTGATTTGCTTGTCAGCTTTGATGTGGAATCCTTATTCACCAAGTTTCCCATACCGGATACAGTATCTGTTATTAGAGAGTTCCTTATATCCAATGACCAACCGGATGATCTGGCTGACTTGGTCGAAGCTTGTCTTTTTTCTACCTATTTCCAGTTTCGGGATAAATACTACGAGCAAGTCTCAGGCGCAGCTATGGGATCTCCTCTGCCTCTTGTCGTCGCCAACATCTTTATGGAAGCGTTCGAACAACAGCCCTGAAGATGTTCTATAAGAGTGTGTACGAAACTCGGCCAAAGCTACGAAAACGACGCGGTTCCAACCCGGAAACCAAGGGTATAAATTTCTATATTCTTTCTTAATATTTATAACGCTTCTGTTCTCTCACAATTTCTTATTTAACCTCGCAAAAATCTGTCTGGAAGGAATATATTCAACAAATATATTTGAAGCATGGCACTCCTTTCTTTGATACTAAATACCATAGTAAATAAATAAATACTGTCATACGCAATGACGTCAATTTGTTGGGTAATATGTCAAAATAAATATTATTCTTTTATTTCCATGGCACGCTATTATGCCATGAATATTTCCACATTGTTGCAAATAAATCGGAAACTACTGGATAAAAATGTAAAGTATTTATATCATTGAAATCAGAACAAAATATGCTTTTCAAGTAATAAAAAATATGTAGGGTTCCATTTTAAAAAATAGTCGTTTTCTATATATCTTGTAAAATTAATAGTTATTTGTTTTTTTCTGAACACCAACAAAAACTCTGTAAACAACCCTCCAAACTGATTTTTGATTCTTTTTGATAACTTGAGAAATAAATGAGTTATGATGTATTAAAATGTTATCAACATACAATGACCACACTGTACACTATTGTAACAACCTTTTTAACAGGCTACATTTTTACAACCACATAGAAATACAATCCGTTAACCACAATTGAGTAGAAGGGATTTGCGTAAGTTGTAGCCAGTCGTATATTCTCAAACAAACTGTAGTAAATTGTTTTACAATTGTTTGATTCTTTATAACATAAAGCGCATAAAACTCATCGGTCTTTACAATATTATGATTTTACAATAATATAATTTGGTGGTTCAATTTGTCCAACGGTACAATTTAGCCTGGTGGTTATAATAGCATATTTCAATTAATTTTGTAATTTTTTATTTATAATTTTACTACGTTCGACATGTACCAAATAATATATGCGTGTTCTTAATTTCCTGATAAATATAGTAGTCATGGAAAAGATTCTGTCGTAACAACGTAAATACATGCATACTAAATACAATTTTAATACATTCTGAAAGACTGGATTAGCACGTGGCCTTAAGTCATGGAAAAATAGCATCAAATTAACCGAAAAAAAATTGTTACTACGGTGAACTTTTGAGGAGCAGGCCAACTCGTTGTTTACGTGTTTTGTAAGTTTCGCTACCGTGCTTTGCTTCATCGCCATTTACATCAATATTTTAATTGGTGGCACGTCAGGAGTTAGATACATTAATGAATCTAATTTTTGCGTAAAATAAACAGAACACCGCCGTCGACCGTCAGCGTCGTCGCCATCGTGGCCGTCGTTCTTGTTGGCGTCGTCGACGTCTCTAAGGCGCATACCGTGTTTTTTTGAGCATAGCGCTCGTTCGTCACATTTATCCTTTCGTTCCTCTTTTTTCGAGCTCCAGCGGATTTAATTGGATTAGAATTCACCGTTCTGAAAATTTACATTTTTTGATTAAAGAAAATTAAAATCGAACATTTTATTTATATACCGGATTAATGGATTGGCAGTTTTCTGGAATTATTTTTGAGGCGTTAAAATATTTACGCACGCGTTCAACTGATAAACGACAAGATAACGAGGTTGTTATGTAAATTAAAAAACAGAAAGGATTTTACAATAGCTTAATCCGACATATACGAAAATAGGAACCAGAAGTTTGAAGCACCATATACTTATATTATAAATTAAAGATAAAGTTTGATGTTAAATTTCTAGATGTTATGGATTGTACAGTGAGGTCCTAAAGTATACCCCCCCCCCCCACGAGCTAACTTTTGAACGATAGAAACTAGCGTTTTTGGACACAATAGGTCGATTTCTATTAAATCGCATTTCTATCACCAGAATTAACGTAGACTTTCTTATTTTCAATAGAATATTTTGTGCGTTTTTAAATTTTTTGAAAGGCAAATCCAATGACACCGCACATGTTATACTTTAACTTAAGAAATCTGACGACATGCAGCAATAAAGGTTTTGGTAATCTGCTTTTGTTGTTGCAAAGATGGCTAGGAAAGAGCGCCAAATTGGTTCTTTTGACGTCAGATTGATCTAAAGAGCTCGTTGCTAGGCAAAGTAATCATAACAACTGCCAAACTGTGAAATTTCAATTCCAAAAGCCTAAATTATTCTTGTTGTTTATTGTTATTATATTCTGCGTTTATCCATACCTCCGTTCTTTGTTCTCGTTTAACTTGTTTTGTTAACTGTTGCTACTTCTCCACTTTATCGAATTTTATTGTAATTAATTAATTATGATAGGTTTGTTTAAATTTTTAGTTTTTGAAAGACTATATGTTTGTTTTTTGTGTTGTTGCTCTTATGATAGCTTTTGCACGAACCATGCAAAATTGCTGGGTCAACTTTAATATCATGTAAATCTGGCAACAATTATCACCTTATTTGCCGTTGTTGCCCAACAAATTGTAAATAGTTCAAATCATACTGTCTCCTGTTAAAGTAGTTCGCTATGTAGATTTTATCCTATTTATCCTTACTTAGGGCGAAGTTTAAATATTTTCGGCTGTACAAGGATAGTGTTCATTATGTTCTACTTCATAGTAATTGTTGCTAAATTCACCGAATATTAAAATTAGGTACTTGATGTTTATCTTACGTGGTCCATGCGGAGGCCATTGTAAAATCAACAACATAAAAAACTGAAACTTCTATCAAAAACTATTCAATTTAGGCAAATCTATCATAATTAATTCATTACAATAAAGTTCGGTAAAGTAAAGAAGAAACAACAATTAACAAAACTAGTTTAAATAAGAGAAAATAATAATGAAGAAGGTAAAATGAGAGAAAGTAATAACGAGAACAAAGAAGGAACGTATGACAAATGCAGGATATAATAACAATAAATAACAAGAATAATTTATGCATTTGGAATCCAGATTTGACAGTTTGGCGATTGTTATGATTACCTTGCTTAGCCACGAGCTTTTTAGATCGGTCTGGCGTCACAAGAAACAATTTGGCGCTCCTTCCTAGCCAATTTTATAATAACAACAAAAACAGACTACCAAAACCTTTATTGCTCCATATCGTCATATTTCTTAAGTTACAGTATAACATATGTGGCATCCCTGGATTCGTGTTTTGATTACCTTCCCAGAAACGTAAAAATATATAGGGTGTTCTGTTTAAAATAAGAAAATTGACGTCACTTCCGGAGACACCGGAAACGCAATTGAACTGCTGATAAAGCCAAAAGTCGGTTCACAAAAAATAGAAATCGATCTATTTTTTTTTAAACGCTAGCTTCTGTCATTTGAAAGTTAAAACCATGTACAGGGTTAGTACAAATATCGAAAGGGCTGAATAACTTTGTTGTTTGAGAAGTATTTTTTTTAATTTGGTGTAGACGCATAGTTAAAAATAGCGAATTTGTTATAACGTTTTCACATTTTTTTCGCTTCCGATTTGACAGAAAATGCTTCATACTTATTTTTCTTTTGAATTGTATACCAACTATATTATGACATTTTCGGAAGCAGACTAATAAACTATAACTTTGAGAATTATCAATATGATTATTTTTATTGATAAAAACGCAATACACAAATTAAAAAAAGAGTATCTATTAACGTAAAAACAAGATATCTTTGGAAACACCCACATTTTACTGTAACTTGTCAGATTGTTGTCATCAGATATTGCTGTCATAGTTTTTTGGTCTTGTTGATTAATTACCATGGGCAGTAAATCTTACAGAATCTGAGCGAATTGACATATTGATGATGCGTGGTCACCATATCCACGTATCATCAATATATCAATTCGCTCAACCTTCTTTTGAAGAAGTTCGCACTTTGTTTAACCCTAGGATGGGCAACTTGGTTCACACAGACAAAATTTTACTTTTTCTTAAAATAACTTTTTTTCCTGCAAAGAAAAAGAACTGAAACACTTTGACTTCTATAAACCCGACTAGCTAAGTTTAACGAACCCCTTTTCGAGCCGATTCGGATAAGTTTGCAGTGGAAAATTTTTTGTTAAACTATGCTATTTGGTCTGTCTAGACCAAAAAATATTTTTTTTTGCTGCCGGTTGTATTCTGTTATATGTAGAAACATGTTTGTACATATTTAAAACAGTTGTGTTATGTTGTGTACTCGCGTAAGCTGTGTGTATGGTGTCGGTAGGAGAAAAAGCTTAGTAAGTGATTACGATTCGGCGTGTTACAATATTTTGAATTTTGTGGTGTTTTTTATTGCTTTATAAACATGGCTTCTACAAATGATATTTCGCTCATTGTTTATTAAGTTAATAAACCATCTAAATATTAGCGTTTAACACCTGCTCAAAGAGAAGCTGCTTACGAGGCATTTCGCCAAGTAAAAGATTTATCAGGAAGTGGACATCCAAAAACAGCAACCGATGAATGCTTTACTAACAGTTGAAGAAAGTAAATGCGTCTACAATGGAATATTGTTCATGAGTTGACTGAAGATGATCCAGATCGCAGACAACACCTTTGCGAATTAATGACAGAATTTATCAGAGAACAGTCTAATTTGGGGAATCAAATAGTTTCTGATGAAGCAACGTTTTGTCTTAATGGTACCGTTAACAGGCACAAAAACACAGCATCCTCAAAAAGTGAATGTGTGGCCTTGTCTTGTTGGAAACAACATAATAAGACCTTGGTCCGTAGACTTCCGCGGTCGTCAATAACACTCTATTCTCGGTTTCCGGGTTGGAATCGCGTCGTTGTCGTAGCTTTGGCCGACGTTTCGTCCACACTCTTATGGGTCATCTTCAGTGCTGATATTCAGTGTGCAGTATCAGCTCTGAAGATGTCCCATAATAGTGTGGACGAAACGTCGGCCAAAGCTACGACAACGACGCGGTTCCAACCCGGAAACCAAGAGTATAACATAATAAGACAATTTTTCATAAGAGGAAATTTAAATGGCGACGGCTATTTACATTTATTGAAGAACGGGATTGTCATTCAAACGGAAATATTTGGATCCAACGGATGGAGTTTCCCGCGTTGAATCGGACGCAGAAGAGCAATTGAATGGCTATCTCGTTTTACAGACTTATCGCCACGGGTTTTTTTTTGTTGGGTCATTTGAAATGTAATAAGTGTATAATAATCGACGAAATATTCTTGAACAATTAGAAGAACGAATAACTCAAGAAATCAGCCGTATTATGCAACAAGTGATATAGAATTCAATGAGAAATTTTGCTGATCGTTTACATCACAGCATAATTTGTAGTGTCAAATGCTGTGATGTAAACGATCAGCAAAATTTCTCGTGTCAAATTTCACTGTGTTTCCAAAGATATCTTGATTCGACGTTATTAAGTAGTTTTTTAATTTTTTGTAATGCGTTTTCATCAATAGAAATAAACATGTTGGTATTTCTGAAAGTAGTTTTTTAGTCTGCTTCCGAAAATGTAACAATATACTGGGTGTCGCACTTGAAAAAAGTAAGTAGAAGGCACTTCCTGTCAAACCGGAAGCGAAAAAATTATATTTTTTTTTTGTGTGCGATGGTTTAAATAAATCTATTCGTTTTATACTAAACTCTAATCAATACTTGTCTGTAGAATTTAAATGCTTTCATATATGATGTTAATATGTATTACTGTGATATACACGTGTTGTTGCCATTATACTCTCTTTATTTATGAAATAAATTCGATGACATTCCATTTTGAAGCTCGAATATTAGATTTTAACTTTTGTAATATAATCTGCGAGAGTCACGAAGAAGTTTTCTGAAAATTAAAATACTTTTCATATTTTTCATCCGCATATAAAACTCGAACGGGGGACAAATAGATACGCATCATTTATTTATTAAATGACGGAGAGTCTATTTCATGTAACACGATGCGCGCCTTGCAGATGGAACGGTATACAAAAAGATCCATCCCCTCGTTCAGAATTATGAATACAAATAACAATAACATTGTTTTCTACCATCAAAGGGAAGAGAATCGTTCAGGCGGCACAATCTTTAAACGGAGATATGAAAAAGAACAGTCGGAGCTACTGAGTTTTTTCTATGAAATTGCCGCTATTTCGTATATCGATTGGAATGAAACGAAAATAAAATTTTATACCGCTCGTGAAAAGTTGAAAGGGCGTATTCAGAGAGTGTGAAGTTTGTATAGTAATTTAGTATATACAATAAATAATACATACTATAATTATTGCATGCTGCTGGCCTTCTCTATAAACTAAAAAATTAACTTCCCTACAACTTCTACCTACTGCTTAAATCATACTTATCCAATCGCTTCTTCCTGGTCAAACAACAACAAGAACACTCCGAAATACATGAAGCAAAAGCTGGAATCCCACTGGGCAGCGTGCTTGGGCCCATGTTATACCTCTTATACACCTCAGATCTACCTGCCACCAGAGTGGCAACTGCTGCCACATACGCAGATGACACGGCTGTCTTAGCTTCTCACATCAGTGCTACCGGGGCATCTTTAAACCTACAATCTCATCTCAATAAAATACAGGTCTGGTTGAAGAAGTGAAAATTTGGACAAGTGAGACAAAATCAACGCATGTTATCTTCACAATGAAAAAGAAGACTCAGCTAAGTATCTCGGCCTTCATCTTGACCGACGCCTGACGTGGAGAAAACAGATCTTCATCAAACGGAAGCAGCTTGGGCTCAAAGTGCACCAACTACATTGGATCATCGGCAAAAAGTCTCAACTAAAGGTCGAGAATAAACTACTAGTCTACAAATTCATATTGAAGCCCATCTGGACATATGGAATTCAGCTGTGGGGTTCTGCCAGAAATTCAAACCTAGGAATATCACAGAGATACCAAAATAAAGTCCTTCGGATGATTATGGATGCCCCGTGGTACGTTCCAGATGCTGTGATTTCCAGAGACCTATAAGTGCCCTCCATCATACACGAAATACAAGAATACAGTTCATTGTACAAAGCCAGAATTAGTGAACACCCTAATGTGCTCGCGAGTGTACTGTTTGACACCTCAGGTGAAGTGCACGGACTGAAGCGCTACAAACCGACAGACCTATTATAGGCTTTAGGTATTAATTTATTATTAACCAGTATCACTTGTTGTTTTTGCTTAATAGAGGAATGAGTTAGGCTAAGTTTAACTTATAGTTAAAAGGAGATCCTCCACAGAGAAGACACTCCGCATGTCCTGTTAAGGTTAATTCTGTACCAAATATTAACTTATTGTTCTCAGTAATAATGGAACAGATTGTTAATTGATAGGAGATATAAAAAACACTGCTAAATAAAAATATCGATATATTGTATAATTGTTAGGGGTGGTATTGTATACGGATGAGTTGTGTCGACTTAGAATTTGGAATGTCGATGTTGTAGGTGAGATAATCCGCTTGGACGTGCATGGGACTCATTGCAAAAATATACTTCCGCAGGAAAAGCACTATTGTTTTTAATTACAATATATTTAAATGCTTTTAGAGAGAAACAACTAACATTGTATTTTGGCTTCAGTTGGTGAATTATGAAAATCTGTAATTTCCTTGGAATTTCCGACGTAATTAAACACTTGAAAAAACCTCGTCCCGGTAAGAAATCGAACCTGACACCTTCCGCTTGCCGGACGAGCGTGCTAACCACTACACCACGAGGACCAGGAAACGTTCACTTTTTAGTACCTAGTTGTTATTAATTGTTGTAAATAACAACTTGTTAATCGTTGTAAATAGCACGTCCGTCCGGCAAGTGGGATGTGTCAAGTTCGATTTCTTATCAGGACGAGATCTTTTAGGTAACCTTGCATCGAGCAGCGATGAGTAAGCGATATCAGCGACGTCACCACTGCAAATGTATTATGCGTACGCCCGGTTTAGTTATTTTACTTATTGTTTGGGATTTTAGTAATTTTGCTTTAGTTCTATTTAAAATAACTATTAATTATTCGTGTTATCTCTTTTTTATTGTATATACTTATTTTACTCTAAAACTCGCCTTATGTATTGTACAAAATTTTAAATGGTTATTAAAATAAGAATGGTTACTATCAGAGGTTATTTAATTTATAATTTCGTTTATAGGATTTCAAATTAATTGGTAACTTCCAGATTATGTCATCATAAGGCGTTGGGGAAATGTTCACATATCATAGCCGCATGAATAGCGCATGAACTCACATAGAACGTGCGACATTAAGGCCATCGTATGCAAAATTTGTTTCAGAACCTTTTTTTCAAACTCTGCTGCAGCTCGAAAAATTAAAGATGGGATACACGAAAATGGATTCCATCCTCTGGATTAACCTCCCGAATCTCCAGGCTTAAACCTAAGCGAGCATTTGTGACGCTTTACGTAAACTCAACTAAAGGGTCACTAACACTCTTCAAAAATACTACTACTTGAAGTCAAAATAAAAGAAATGTGGACAAATACTCCATCGGCGGATTGCGAAAAATTAGTAATAGACATTAAAGTCCGAGGAGGTCGTACACGATATTCATTTAAAAGTTGAATTTTGTATTGTAGCTACTATTGTAAATACATCAATAAAGTTTTAAGTTTAGCAAAGTTTAAGGTGCTCCATTTTACTGTCCAAGGCTATGTAATAGCATTTGCGTAGTATGAAGCTGAAAAGGTATCTATTTCGAGTAAATATGCCGGAACAGCTGCTTTTTTACTAAACAACTAGACGAAACAGAAAGGATATTTAATAACAAAATTACAGTTCTTTAAGCTAGGATGTGCACTAATTTTGGACAGGGGTTAGCGGTTTAAGATTTTTATTAAAGTAAGTCCAAGAGAATACGCTAAGGGGCCGGTGTTCACTAGTTTTAACATCTTTAGGCTATTTTTCTTGAGTTCAATTGTTTTAGAACCAAACTTCAAACGTTAGAAGTGTTCGAAGATCGAATTAAGATGGCTGCTCAAGAAATATCTTCGGAAATGATTCGGAAAGATTTACCAGCATTTGTCGATAGAGCGGTGCAGTGTTATACAGCTAAAGATGGTTTGGTTTGGATGTTTTTCGTCTTACTGATAAAGTAAATACTACTCTAATAAACTAAAGACTAAATATCGATAAACTAAAGACATGAAATATTTAAATCTCATATCATTGTGATTGCTAAATACTTGTTAATCGCAAAATGAAATCATATTCAGCTGATTGCGTAACAGTAAGAAAGATGTGATATCTGCCAAAAATGAGTATACGCAATACATTAATCAATTTATAAAAACTCTTATTAAAGATAGTTTTCGTTTGAACTATTAGTTCAGTCAAAAGTTTGGTGTTCTGGTACATTCGAAGGTACATTTCGAAGTAAATGTTTCGAACAACTGAACAAGTTATCCTAAAGTCGAAAAAAATTAATTTTGAACGTAATAACTACACGAATTTAACTTCGTTTATATGAAATATGGATGAATATACATTACACATATGCACATTTACATACATATGTTCTACTCATATCTGTGTGTATGTATTGCATGAATAAAGCTACCCGTGGTCTTAACAGCAAATCCAGTACACGCTTATGTGTGTTCGTCCATCTACCCAGTGAATATTACCGGAATAAAAATATTTTCCCTGTGCCTTGGGGCTGGAGTTGCAAAAAAATCGTTCATACGTATCATACGTACTTTTATATCTACGTTTCATGATTGAAATTTAACGAATTGGTATACGAAATAACATGATGTCCAGTCGGAAAATTTCTCTGTAATGGAATTCGATACTCGAGATTGCGAATTCCAAAGGGAGAGTTAGACCATATTTTTTTATGTTATTTCGTTCGAAAACCCTTCGACTCACATTGCTGCGAAGGGGCAAAACTAAAGGCGGAAGCAGTACATTGGTGCATCCGTTTAGACTCGTTTATTTGTAAGAAATTATTGATGTTTCGAAAGTTATACGGTTAAGTTTTGAATTGAATGTTTAAAGTTTTGTAAATCCATCTGGAGTATTTTCGCTGTAGTACCTTGTTTCAACAATATAGCTGTCTGCTGTTTAATATAATTTAGTATAATATTGAATATGTTTATATTAATTCTTACATCAAATCGACCCAATATTCTTCATTTCTTGGTCCACTAGCAAATTTTGAAGTTGTTGATGCTGTTTGGAAGCTTAAGTTTACAGCATCATTTCTAGATAAACGTGCACATTCACATGTTATTTCGTATTTAACTTATTTAATTAATCTACCGTTTACAAAAGGATTTTTTCCTTCTAGACTCGAACATGCATGGATTAAATACTTTTAACAAATTTTAAATATTATTCCATGATGAATTCGGTTTTTGACCCAGTAAATCTACCGATATAACACTGCTTTATATTTTTAGACAGATATATTAAGCGCCTGATTCTAATCATATTTGTCTAAGTCTTTTTATAGAACTAACAAGACCTTTTTATACAGTCAACAGACTCTATTACACAAATTACACGCAGAGAAATGGTTTATTGCATCAAGAAAATGTTCTTTTTTTTTGCAAAAATCAGTCTCTATTCAAGAAAATATTCTTATTTCAAGACTATAAAAATGTATAATATAAGAAAATAATTTTCTTGAAGTTTTATTTGAATTAAATACATATTTTCTTAGGGTTAGAAAATCAAGAAAATCCAAGGCAGGAAAATGTTTCTTCCAAGTAAATCATCCAGTTTTGTTAAGACAATATTCATATTAAAGGTAGGAATGAAAAACTGATCCAGATCTCACAAAGTTCTATTGAGAGATTAGGCGACCAGTTTCGTGATAAAAAAACACATCAGACCAGCTAGAAGGATATTTAGTAAAAGAAAAATTACAATAATGGAAATAAAAACCTAAAGTTAATAATTAAAATTAGGAGCAAGTGAATGAGCTGATGAAAAAGTGTTTTTTATAGTTTATAGTATAACTAAATTATCTCTTTAATAACGTAAATAAATAGGGATTATTTTTATGTAGTTTAATAACTAATGAGTAGAGTAACCTAAACTTGCGGACTCGCATAGGCGTCGGTATTACGGGTTAATATAAGAATACGAAAAATTCATAAATAAACTAAACCGGTAGAGAAACAGGCATGTAGTGTCGACCTTGAATATAAATCATGTTAAACCGCGCTGAGAGAGATTTCGTTTTAGTACCGGTTGAGCTGTTGCAGAGATTAGTTGAACGGTCAAGGTTATGTACTTACGTGTCGCTTTTGAAAATATAGCTGGTGTTTTTTGTGTGTTGTAGTATTATACCATGTACATAATTAGTGTATCGTTTCATATAGAACTAATATTTACATACCTAAGAAAACAATGCCTCGTAATAGATTTGCTACTAATGTACATAAGTATGTGTCACTTTTTCCCCATTTAAAATATGACGGTAGTGCAGTTTTTTGCTTAATATGCAATGTTCGTTTGGCTGCATTGGACAGAACTGATTGCCAGAGGCATGTCAATGGTATTAAGCATATGAGAAATGCAAGAACTGAAATACCTTATACAATATTCCTCATACATTTATTAATTATGTTTACCTCTTGTAATCTTCCGTTGTCGTTGGTGAGAAAAGCAGCTTTTAAAACGTTTTGGCGACAATACGTTCCAAAGTACCCATTACCCTTACAAACACAATTACAGAATCATTTGCCGCGAAGGAAAGAGGTGCTAGAAAATGTGTGTAAACGTGATTTGTGTTCCGAAAAAATATGGATTGCCATGGATGAGACGACCGATATAAAGAAAAACAGTATTATGAATGTATAGCTCGCGTTTTATTTAGCGAGAACACAGCATCTCAATATTTGTTAGCTTGCAAACGTGTTCAACAATGTACCGCGGAAAATATTCAAAAAGTGATAATGAACGCTTGGAAAAAATTTAAAATTGCCCAAGATCAAGTTGTGATGATTGTGACAGATAGTGCAGCAACGATGTTAAGTGTTGGGCGATCCTTAAAACATATATTTCCTAACTTAATATATATAACCTGCGTGCTGCATGCTTTGCATTTAGTTGGTGAAGTTGTTCGACAACATTACGGAAACGTTGATCGGATGATTGGAAGTACTAAAGCAGTGTTTCGTAAATCTCCTAAACGTTTAAAAGAATTTCGTAAATTTTGTCCAGGTATTCCAGAACCTCCTGAACCAATTTTAACGCGATGGGGTACTTGGCTAACAGCAGCTTCTTACTATTTGATCCATTTTCAACAAATTCAATCTGTTATAATGCCATTTAATCGGAATGAATCCAAAGCAATTAGAGCAAGTCAAAGAGAATTTCAAATTCCTCAACTTTTAGAAGATTTAGCAACAATATGTACCAATTATACAGTATTACTAGATGCCATCAGAAAACTACAATGTACTGAATTGTCATTGCAGGAATGATTAGACATAGTGGAGAGTGTAAAAAATAAATTACACACATTAAATGATACGCCAGGATTATGCGCTAGTCAAATGTTGGCAGATGTTTTAAGGAAAAATCCCGATTTTAATACTTTAGAGGCCGTTTATAATAAGTGTAAGAATAGTGAACTTTTAAGTGATTTTGAAAAACAGTTTCTACATGCAAATGTAACTTCCTTAGATGTGGAGAGATCGTTTTGTATGTATAAGAATATTTTTTCTTGTCGACGCAAGGTTTAAAGAAGTAACTGTGGAAACATATGCAATGATGCAAGTTTACAGTAGTTCACATCCTGATGCCTCTAATTTGTTGAATAATTAGCAAATAAGTTTATTTATGAATTTTTCGTATTATTATATTAACCCGTAATACCGACGCCTATGCGAGTCCGCAAGTTTTGGTTACTCTACTAATGAGTTAATATTTAAGTTTACTTGTCCCTTTCTTTTATTATTTATTATATATTTTAAAAATATATAGTTAAATTAGTACGCGTGGTAAATAGTAAAAAAAAGGAGAAAAATATTACATTAACCGGTATCTTTTGAAAATGTTTATGAAATGTCGTATCTTAAAGGTTATATCATTGTGTGGATAAGTAGAGTATCTGTATTCTAGTTCCGTCGCTACTATCTAGGACGGCATGGCTATAACTACTGGCACTGGGTGGCGCCAGGAAATATTTCAGTTGCTGTTCTTGGAGATTACTGGCATAAACTGAGAGATGTAAGAGCAATGTAACCAGGAGCAAGAAGCTTTAATGCTTTTCTCTTCTCATATTATTTTTGCTGGTAGTCATCAATACCATGAGCTATTTATTAGTATTACCTTGGTTATTGTTTGTAGGCATTTTTTTCATGTGTACTTCTACCTTAAGTTCACTTTTGTTTGAATATTATTTGTAGATAATCTCTACCTTAACCTTTTTAAAATCACAAACAATGTGAATAATTTACTGCATTATGTACGGATATGTCGTCCTGTTTTAAATAAGGTAAGTGCAATTAATAATGTGGATATAAATTACATGTATTTCAAGAATTCTAAGTAAATAAATGCTTTATCTTAAGAAAACGAAACTATTTATTTATGGACAATACCTGAACGCTTTCTGGAATTAAGAAAACTATTTACTACCCTTAAGAAAATATTGTTTTGTGTTATAACGGCCATTTACTTATACTAAGAATCGTTTTCTTCAAATTTTCTGCAAGATTTTCTTGAATCAAGTTAACAAATGGCTTAAACAAAGAAATACAATAATTTCATTAGAAGTATATACTTCTCTTAAGCGGAGAAAAAAACGCCAAGGAAATATTTCTTTTGATTTAAAACAGTTGTTGTATTGTATTGTGGATAATTGAAACAGTAATTGTCTTGAATTGAAGCGGACAGTCTTGATACAAGTAAACGCTTCTCTGTGTGTAGAACGGAATGGGACTGGTGGTGTTGCTGATGCATGGTTTGAATTTTGTTTCTCATACTGTCTCTGTAAGTAAGGATAGCTTCGAAAGAACATATGTAAGGGTTGGTGCTCCACAAGGCTCTGTTCTTCATCTCTTCCTTAATTTTTATTAATGATTGCAATAACATAATTTTGTATGCTGGTGACGCATCCTTACTAATGAATAAGAACGATTTTAATGAACTTTGTTAATAGACAAAAAAGGATACAGGCTAACAAACTGATAATTAATTTTGAAAAACTAAATGTATATTATTTGGAAACGACATCGGATATAGTATAACCGATATTTTTTTACACAATAACATTATTAATTTGACAAATTTGGCCAAAATTCTTGGTGTTGACAATGTTTGTAAAAACCTCTGAAAAACTTATTTCGCATTGAACTAGCTGAGAAAGTTTTGCAATACGTTCTCCTGGTTTGAAGAACAATGCCGCTAGTCGTCTGCTTTAGTGTATCTTTCTTGCGAAGAGGGAGGACCAATTGCTTTTCTTAGATGTATAAAGTATTTTTTTATTTGTTCGATACCTCAGTACCTCTCGACATGAAATACAGTGCGTATGTATAAAAGAAGAGTTAAAACAGTTCCTCTTATTATTACATAAAAAATATAAAGAAAATGTAAGGTTTCCCTCCTGTAATATATATATCTTAGTATTATATACATTTTATAATGCGGTTTCCTTATTTGTTTGTGTACATATTTTGTGGGCATATATCTATGTACATTTGTATAAATGTGTCTCAGTATATATTAATTCGTAACGTTTGTATGTCTCCCATAAATTCGCAACGTATATTTGCATGTACAATTATAAACGCACCGAGTACGAGTGCGAGGCATTTTGTTACCTTAAATGTGTCTTCAGTATCGCAAGGCTTATTTGTATATTAATTCGCAACGTTTACGTGCATTATGTATGATTAGGGCCAACACCAAACCCTTGACGGAGTTCGAACGCCTGGTCGCGGAGGCAGTAGCAGAATATAGCCGAAAACGACTACCCATACGTTATAGTAAGTATTTGCTACGGTATCTTTCTTGCATGTATGCTCCGTCTCGCTACTACCTCCCTATAGTAGCGGAGATTCCAAAGACCAAACATCGGGCGAATCCGAACGCTGCGCTGCGCATAGGCGAAAGAGCGACGGATGCCAATCGTAACACTTCGTATATTACGTTCTCCGAGGAAGTTTCGGCACTCCGAGATAAGGACACGTATACGTGCGTTATGCTTCCTCTCTTGGCAGTGATTGTCTGTTTCATGCTCGACCGCGGTGGTTTTCTCTCTAGTATGCGTCTGGAGATTTGCGTATTGAAGTTGTGATTATTTGAATGAATACAGTTTTACATCAATTCCCACTTTGTGTGTGAATGGTTTTGTCACATACAATGTTTTAAATGTATACAAATGCAATATACACAAGTTTATAAGAAAAGCAAACGACATGGTGAATATACAAGTAAGGCGAATGAAATATTAAATTTACAAAATAAAACAATAAATGATAGATTTACAAACTAGAGTAAATGCAGGGGGTGGTATTTTAAGTCCTCACTGTATATACTACGATATACAGGAGTACTCGCTCACATATCGCATCTTACCAACACGGCTTTGTGAAGGGACGCTCGACAGTAACAAACTTGGCCTGTTTCACTCAATTTATAAGCGAAACTTTGGATGACTGCGGACAAGTTGATCTTATCTTTACCGATTTCTCACACGCACTTGATACTCTCAGTCATGAATTACTTCTATATAAACTGGACTCGTTTGGCTTAGCTACCAACTTCTCCTTGTTAATTAAATCTTACTTAGTAAATACAACTAACTATGTATTTTATAATGGATTTAATTCGTTTGAATTTGTATTTAGCAGCGGTATCTCACAAGGATCCAATCTTGGTCCATTGATGTTCATTTTATACATAAACCTCTTAACATCCTTATCTTGCCAAGTCCTCGCTTATGCCGACGATGTTAAACTATTTTGTAATATTAACTGCCAACAAGATATCGAGAGTCTTCAGACGAGCATTAATATACTGACTGAGCGGTCAAAATCCAATACATTGACATTAAATTCTAATAAATGTAATTTTATGTGCTTCACGAGAAAAACAAACCCATATATCTCCACTTATCAAATCAACGATATTTCCATCCGCAAGATTACCAATCTTAAAGATCTAGGTGTCACTTTTGATCCAACTTTGTCGTTTAACATACATATTGAACAAATTTGTTCGTCTGCCTCTAAAATGATGGGTTTTCTTATGAGAATGTCCAAATATTTCAATGACGCGCTAGTGCTAAAATCCCTTTATTTTGCATTTGTACTCTCGAAATTGGGGTATGCCTCTATTGTTTGGTATCCTTTCTGTATGTTCCATCAAGCTCCAATTGAACGTGTTCAGCGTCGGTTCCTGAAATTCTTGTCGTTCAAAGTTAATGGCGAATATCCGCCTTGGCATACTTCTTACAACACCCTTCTCGAATCGCATCAATTTCGTTCATTATCATCCCGTCGTGATTACCATAGCGCCCGATTTTTACACAAATTATTAAATGATAGGATCGACTGTATGCAGCTGGTCTTCCACATAGGATTCAACGTACGTCGAATAGCATCCCGTTTTGCCCCAACCTTTACTATGCCGACACCGAGGACCAATCTTCGTTTGCGGTCGCCAATCTATCACATGATCGGGAACGCTGAGAAGATATTTAGTGATATTTTCACCGGAGAGTTGCCGCCATGATATACAAAATATAATAGTTTTTTTTATAGTTATGTAATGTTTTTAAATCAATATGTATTGTGTTCACAATGTGTATATTTGTCCTATAATTGGGTTTACCTGTTGGACAATAAACATTATTATTATTTAATAAATAAAAGATCAATGTAAATTTGTTTTATATATTTTTTATTGTTCACTAAAAGGCACACACACATACATAAATATTTACAATAAATACATTCACTGCAAACCATACAATTGTCTAATTATTTTTTTTCTTTTAAATAATACTATAATAAAACTGGATTATATTTCTTTTTAAAAGCCGATCCATATTTTATACATGTCCGATCGTTTTTCTTCCATGAATTTCCTATATTTCTATGTTTATTCCATTAGTAAATAGTGATTGATAAAATAGATTAATATTGTGGATTTATGCTTGTATTGCACTGGAATCTGGACAATGTAATGCATTCTTTTCTATGCACAATGTTATAATTTATTGAATTTGAAGACGCATAAATACACAATAGTGATATTTAATTTTTTTTTATAATATAAATCAAATTTAGACACTGAGTCAGACAACATTTGGAGAACTATTTCTTTTATAAACTACAGAAAGTGTAACCAAAAAAGCAAACGAAGGCTAAATTAATATTTTTATGTATAGTTTCATATTTAGGGAAAACATATATTAATTTGGTTGTATTAATGTTTTACAAATGGTATAAAAGTAAAACTGAAAGTAATTGTGAATCAGATGTGGCAAATAAGTTTTAAGGCTCGATTACATTGTAATCAAGTTCACTAGCTAACTAGCAGGTAGTTCAGCTTGTGCGAGAAAAGTTGAAAGCAGGGTTATTGTCAGCAGGGCTGTCACATGAAGCGACTTTACTCGCGGCTACTGAAATGGCTGCGAATAGTCGCTTTATGTGACAAGTAAGTCGCTGCTTCTACACCAAGTAGCGGCTATAAATACTCGCGGTCACTAGGATTGAACATGTTCAATTCTAGTCGCCAGAAGAGCGCTACATCGGCCGCCACGTGATCTAGTTGCCGTTGGAAAGCGTTTGTGTCGCTCCGTGTGACAACATGTCACATGGTTGCTGCTAGAGCAGGTGTTCCGGCTTGCGTACAAGTATTTTGTGGCTGTGTTAATATATTACAATGGCTGAAGTAGAAAGGAATTCTTTTAAAAGCAAGATAGATGCTCGCGATTTTTGTCCTCGATCGATCCACTCACGAACCCACCTTTTTCTTTTGTGATTACTCCATTTTTTTTAACATTTCTTCCGCCAGTTCCGCACACGCTACACGAATCAATCGTCTTAAAATAACACGATGAATTGTGACTGATGACATTTCTGGTATCATATGCGCCGTGATTCGTAATTATAGTAGCTACTTGATGTGGTGAGTTAACTCACTGATACTAGTAGCAGCGACTGAATCGCCTCGTGTGACAGCTGCTTTAGGAACTCTAAACCTGGACCAAATAAAACATACGCTTTTCAAAAAAGAGGTGGTAAATATACGAATGAAGGCTACGTAGACCGAAGTATATTCCTGCGATTTCTGGTGGTTGATTTGGGTGTATGTTATTCTTCTTCTGACTTCGGGAGTTGAGTCAGAGTAATGTACCTATTCCCAACTAAAATATTTACTATTGCAGTACAAGTGTGCAAGTATGCAGGAAAATTTGTAAACTAGTAAAAGAAAATTGTAAACTAGTAAAAAAGGACGCTGAAACATATTTTGCAACCCAGGTTTTTTGCTAACTTAGTCACTACATTATTTATTTTGTTAATTTAGTCCTACAAAATATTTTTTGGATTACCGAACTTGTTGGATTTGCCAGTGAAGTGTGTTTATTTCTTTTTTTTTTATATAGCAGACTGCATATACTCATTTTAACTTGATGTAAAAATGATCTCATTTTAAACGGAATGTCTAACGTACAATACTGTACGTGTACCTCAGTATTGTACGTTAGACATTCCGTTTAAAATGCATAACAGGTTATATTTAGCTCAGCTTATGGTATTATACAGGGTGAGTCAACGATAGAGTGAAGTAAGTTTATGATTTATCGGTAAAATTTGGGTTAAAACTGTATATATCGTATGATATGGTTAGTAAGACCGCACATTTTAAAAATATATAAAAGTATACAGGGTGCGATAAAAAAGTAGAGCAACCAAAAGTTGTACTTTTTTAAACGTGACATGAATTAATTTTTTAATTCTACGCCTAATTCTAAAACTTTTTTGTTATGTATTTGTTATGTTGAAACCTTGCAGTTTTCGAGATATTCAGCTTTAAAGGTAAAAAATCACATTTTCAAGCATCTATTTAATCGAAAATTTTACCGTCGTTTCTGTAAAAAAAAAAACGTTTATATTTAGTAAGTGGAAAGACAAATGTTAAGTTAATACATAGGTACTCTATAAAACACTTTTTCAAATGGCACACCCTGAATATTTTTATTTTATCTTATAAAGGACTAAGAACCCTCTAATTTTTGTTGAATATGTCCCATACCTATCTTCAATTCTTTTTGAGATATTTTTTTTTCATTTCCTTGTATTGAGCAAATAAAATAGGCAATGAAAAAAAATATGTTTTCAAAAACAATCAAAATGTATTAGAAAGCAATTTTCCTATTATCTAGAACAAAATAAATAAATTAAAATAAGGCAAAAAGAAACACTAGGTATGTGTTTAACATATTTAACAAAGGAAACTTTTAATTTCTTCTTAATAATTGTTCAAATAAATGACCTTCTTGTTGAACGCACATATTTATTCTTTTCCTTATGTCGTCTCTAAATCTTGACAACATTGGTGCTGTTACGCTTCGGCAGGCATCTCTTATTCTATTCTGCATGTCTTGTCTTGTGGTAGCTTGACTAACATTTACCCTGTCTTTTATATAACCCCATAAGAAAAAATCTAATGGGGTAATATTGCAAGATCTTGGTGGCCGCTAAATATAATCTCCACGCCCAATTCATATCTGTGGAAATTGTTGGTTCAAAAATTCTCGAACCTCACAGTGGTAGCGCGGAGGCGCACCATCCTGTTGAAGTCACATATTTTCCTGCTGATTTACATCAAGTGTTTCAAGTAATGGAGGTAATTCTTCACTTAAAAAGTTTGGATAACTGAGGTCAATTGAGGCCTGATTAATTGACCAATTATTCTGTTGTGGTGCATACCACACTAAACATTCACACACCAATGGTTTTGATTTTGTACCTCCCAAACCCAAAATGGGTTTTCTGTAGCATAATAATGCATATTGTGGCGATTCACGACACCATTACTTTTAAACGAAGCTTCATCGGAAAACATTATGTTACATAAGAAGTTTTCATTTAACTGTAACTGTTCAATCATTACATGGCAAAACTGTACTCGTCTTTCAAAATCCTGCCCTCGTAATTCCTGAAGAAGTTCGATCTGATACGGGTGATATTTATACTTTCTTGTTGTCCGATTCACAGTTGATTGTGACGTATCACATAACGTTGCTAAGTCTCTACTGCTTGCTTGAGGATTTTCTAGAGTATTCATTAAAATTTGAAGTTCCTTATTTTCATTAGTAGCTTTTTTATTGGCGACTTTACGTTTACGATAATCAACACTACCGGTAGAATCAAATCTTTCCTTCAGATTATGGAAACTGTGCGAACTAGATGTCGGGCGTTCAGGAAACTTCATTTTATAAAGACTTTGTGCAAGAACACAGTTTTTGTCAGCCTCACCTAATATATAAATCATATCAATTAATTCATTTTTTGGATAATCAATTTCAAACGCAATAATTCACAAAAGTTGAACCAAATTATAAAATATTATGTTACTGTCACAACATTGCGTTTCTCTATATTGACATTTCATGGATTTTTAATCTGACTATTGTTTTCCATTGCAATTCGATTGAAGCAATAATAAACTAGAAGGCAATACAAGAAAATGAAAAAAAAATATCTCAAAAAGAATTGAAGGTAGGTATAGGATATATTCGACAAAAATTAGAAGGTTCTTTGTCCTTTATAAGATAAAATAATAATATACATGGTGTGATTTTTTTTTAATCTAATTTTTTTCATGTTTGAACAATTACATTCAACATCTTGTAGCCGATATTTCAAATGTTTTATAGAGTACCTATTAACTTAACATTTGTCTTTTCACTTACCAAATATAAACGCTTTTCTTACAGAAACGGCGGTAAAATTTTCAATTAAATAGATGCTTGAAAATGTGAGTTTTTACATTTAAAGCTGAATATTTCGGAAACTGCAAGGTTTCAACATAACAAATACATAACAAGAAAGTTTTAGAATTAGGCGTAGAATTAAAAAATTAATTCATATATAGGATGTTCCGTTTAAAAAATACAACTTTTGGTTGCTCTACTATTTTATCGCACCCTGTATACTTCTATATATTTTTAAAATGTGCGGACTTACTACCCATATCATACGATATATACAGTTTTGCAAATTTTACCGATAAATCATAAACTTACTTTACTCTATCGTTGACACACCCTGTACATTGAGACATTTTTAGAAAGATTATTTTATAAAACCTACAGAACTACATAATTATTGTAATTATACCAAATACACAGTAAACTTATTTGCTCCTTTAGTAATCCAATGTTCATATTTTGGTGTTCTATTATTTAATTCTTTCGTGTTGTTTATGTGCCATTTAAATCCGGTTGATGCATCGGTATTGAAGTCAACATATGTAACTTTGAACAACTGCAAAACAGTAAATTAATCAGCTCTAGGAGGGTATTCTGTAAGGATCGAGAGTGTTGTTTTTCACAGCGTCGTGTTGAAACGTCAAATATTTAATAATACTTTTCTGATTCTCTCGACACGACACTAAAAAGCAACAAACTCGATCCTTTTAGAATAACCCACCTCGACTAAAGCTTTTAATTAAATTAGCATCACACAATTTCTCAAGTATTATGAAATTTGGGGGAATATTTTCTTCAAAATAGATTTTTAATTGGGGAATAATTATCAGTTGAAGTGACTTCATGAAGTTTTGGGACATCCCATAAAGTTAAAATTAAAATAGCTTATATAGTGAAAAATCATATACAGAGCGTGCAATTTAGAAACGTAGAAAACATATTAAAATTTCAAGTTTCCAATGTTCCTTTAATTGTTTTAGAATCAAATTCTTAAAGTTGATGATGCACCATCTTTTTTGTTGAACTAATATTAACGGAGATATTAGGTTACTGGTTAAAATATAAGGAAACATATTCATCCATAATCGCAAAATTAATATATTAACTTGTTACGCAGTGTGTCCACCTAGTGCGTGGATGGAAGGCAATTTCTTCTCTGAGCAATTTAGAGAAAAAGGTAAGAAATATTCGGTGACAAGTGCTGCCTAACATAAAATTATAATCAAGTATGCAGGGTTTCCGCAGTGCGCGATTCAAGGGTGAGCTATTTAGTTTTCTAAATAGCTCACCCTCTATATTAATACGTTTTTGGATAGCTCTCATTAAACAACACAAAGTATCGGCACACTCTTCACCACACAAAATATTAATTAATTAATTCGGAACAGCTTTTCAGGTTTTCTAGAAAATCTGAAATTGATCAAGAGCGTAACCTCGCTTCATGAGCTAGACACATTTGAAACTATCTATACAAAAAGGAACGAAACTTGTTAAACAGAGATCACCCACCTCTTCATTTCTCCTGTTTTTTGATTTGCTAGGGTAAAACGGCCATATTTTTTTAAATAACGCTCTAAATTGACAAAAGACTCTTTTCGTCGCGTCCTGCACATCTTGCATGGTTTAGATTTAAAAATGTGTAGACGGAAGAAAAACACATTTGACGAGAGAGAACGCATCGTTGTCTTGCTCTATTTTGTGAGGGTAGAACGGATACGTGGTCAAACTGTCTCGTTCCGTATATACCTCGCATGTTTTTAGTGTTAAGCGGCAAAATAGTAGGTAATGATAGAATCAGAGTTGTATTAGAGTTGCTTTGTGTTTCTCGCTCAGATTTATTCGGTCATTCGGTTGATAATGAGGTTGCCGAGGAGTCCTCGAAACGGATGTTCCGAATTAATTAATTAATATTTTGTGTGGTGAGGAGTATGCCGATACTTTGTGTTGTTTGCCATACTACCCCACAATCCTTGCTATCATTATAGCTCTCATTAATTCATATTATCTTTCATCAACATTCTCTATACCTATTTATCTGAGATAATGACATAATTTGAGATTTTTTGCGAAATGTCGCTGTTGCTTTACGGTCCATATCTTAAACGCTTTATATGCCAGAGTGGTAATTCAAATTTTATGCGATTGCGTATTTCTTGGAGTTTTCGGCAATACATCGAACTTTCTCTTACAACGACTAGTATCTACAAGATGGCAGTCGACATTGTTGCCATGCTATTTTAATTATTTTGATTGGAACATGTTGTTCTTTAGTAAATTTGGTATGAAGTGATGCAGATAAGTTTTTCGTTTCAAAACATGGACTGATGCGACGAAAGAGTATAAACTTTTGTTTTGCTGAATATATTCATTAAATGTCAAGTTTTTGGTACAATTCTAGCATCTACCTCGAAGTAACCATCATTTACCTATATACATTTAATTGGTTGACATGTCACTGTGGTGCAATTTTACAATTATCTTTACAATTTTCTGGCCACTCATGTATATTTGCTTGTTTTCTTTCATGGCGGTCCCCGTAGCTGGCCTGATGATGTGTTTTTGAACACGAAACCGGTCGCCTGATAGTTAATAGAATTTGTGAGAAAATTGGACTTGCTTTTTATTTCCCTTCATTACCTATATACATTTTCTGGCAAGTTAACCAGCATGTATAAATAATAAATAATGAAAATAAGCAGACAAATCCTGATTCGGGTTCAACATAAAACGAATAGATTTATTTAAAGCATCGCACACTAAGTTTTTTCAGTAGCAAATAGAAATAAAAACATACCGAAAGTTATTAAAAAAAGTCGCAATATAGTTAAATAGAAACGTTTATGAAATCGTGGATGTTAAACAAAATATTACTCACGAATTGTTGGAAAATGGTCAACAAAATACAACGAATCGCGTTACAGTTTGTATGAATGAAAACTGTGCTCATTTCCAATAGGTGTTGAAATTATATGCACAGATCTTCACGAAAGCAAGTTAATAGTATTTCGTCACAGCGCTCTGTGCATTTTAGCAAAAAACTTATCTGCATAGCTTCGTATTTAATTTACTAATGGGTGACTCATTGTAGACATAGAGAAAATTCTAGAATAATTTCTATAGATGTAGTTCATTTTGTTTTTCTATTTATGTTTGGCGAATATTTAGAATACACAGAAAGTTTAATTTGATATATTTCTGCACCTCTATCGATATAATGTTTCCTAGAGCGGAAATTGCTTAAATTGAAGAAAAGAAAATTAAGTATAAAAATTATAAAGTATAGTGAAATTACCTTTAATTATTGAAAGTATTTGATACCTGATTCAATGTTCGTAAGGAACAAACGAAGGCCTCCTCTTTCGGAAACATTCAGACGGTTTCTCTGTTGATGGTAATATGATTAAGAGCACTAAAACCTGATTCTAAAAGGTATGAGGGAGGGAAAGATCGTAATAAATTGAATATCATTTTCCAGGTATTTGTACTATATGAAGTAGAGATTTTTTTATTTTGCCATAGGTTTTCATATCCACCACTATCGAAATTCACTTCATTATATCTAAGTTCTTCTTGTTGTCAGAAATTGGTTTCATTAATACTTTCAAAAAGTTTCAAGAATTTCTGTGCGTAAAAGTAACCTAATAATATATTATTATATATGTACAGGATGTCAATGGATGGGGTTACAAAAAGGAAAAACTTTTTTAATATGCGTTTTACTGAAAAAAGTTATTCTTTGTAAAAAATTCTGTTTTCCTCAAAATGTCCAAAAACATATTTAGATTTGACTGCAGACATGCACTTACTTATAAATTCAATTACTACTGATACTTTTATTTTTCAATTAAACAACAACTACTCTTTGAAATATACAAGTAAATAGGTACTAATTCTTAACCTAAAACAGATTTAACAATTACTATTCAATATAGCTGCCTCCAACTTGTACACATTTTTCAACTCCTTTAATAAATTCATTGTAAAGTTTGTGTATCGTAGCAGGTGCATTAATCTCACCCACTGTATCCCTAATTGCTTGTTTTAATTTATCTGAATTATGTTCTACACCACGAGAATACACTTTTTATTTTAACACTCCCCATAAAAAGAAATCTATTGGTGTTATAACATCTGGCTCAATAGGCCATTGAACACCATTCAATACAATTGAATGAGCCGGTCATCCATCTTGTTGCCAATGAATGTTTCTTCGTATGTCAAGGTTAATGTTGTGCAACTTTTTTATAACGCTGGCTTCTTGATCGAATTTTAAATTGTGGATTCATCGCAGCCTAATATTTTGTGTGCTGAGAAAAAACGTGATCGTTAGTTGAAAATGTTGCTTCGTCAGTAAAGACAATTTTTTATGAAAGGTTCTATTTTCAGCGAACTTCTCTCCAACCCATAATCAAAGGTCTAACCTTTTTGGATCAACTCCATCTCCATGCGAATGGGTTATTGTGGGTTTATAAGGCAAGATTTTATTATCTTTATAACAAACTTTTAGAAACGTTTAACTCTCGCGAGCGTTTGCTCAAAGACAACGTCAGATTTTCCTCCGCCGAATTTATTGTTAATAACGTCGCAGTGTCATTTTCGTTATACCTCTACGTTCTTTTTTTTAAATTCATTACTGATCCAGTTTCGACAAACTTATTTAAAAGTTTACGTAAAGCTACCTGTGATACAAATGTATAAGGTAAACTCTTGATTAAAAAAATATCATAACATCTAACCAGATAGATACGTTCCTCTATAGTGAGCATTTTGGAAGTTAAATTTTAAGTATTTGACACATCCTAAAACTAATTTAATAACAGTACGTACTTTATTTTAATAAGATAAATTACTATCTTTAGACATTTAAACCGAGTACGCACTTGTGTACTTGATTACGTTCCAATGTTTAAAACTTAGTACCAAGTGTTATTATAAACATAAACGTAAAATAGCCAGTAGTACCTATTTACTTGTCTATTTCAAAGAGTGATTGTTGTTTAATTGAAAAATAAAAGTATCAGCTACAATAATATTGAATTTATAACTAAGTGTATGTCTGTAGTCAAATCTAAATTATAATTTTGGACGTTTTGAGGAAAGCAGAATTTTTTATAAAAAATAAGTTTTTTCTGTAAAACGCATATTAAAAAAGTTTTTCCTCTTTGTACTCAATCAATGGATACCTGTATATATAATAAAATCCCCATCATTACCCTGGCACACCTCGCAACATTCTATCATTTTTGGTATTGGATTTGATCTTGTTTACAGCTCTAATTATTATACTTAATAATGAGTGCAGAGTTGCACTTGAATGTTTTCTTACAAGATATTGTTTGTCGGCTATACAATGAATAAAACATGCGGCATTTTTCCTTCAAAAAAGCAACAAATCCACAATAGCAACGTACCATTGATGGTGTTCCATCAGTAGCGCATGCAACAATGTTCAAGGGTCTTTTGTAAAGTATGATTTTACACACATCGTTGAAAGATATTTGGAGGCCAGGAACATGCTTATGGCTCTATTCTGCAGAAAGGACATGTTGGACATTAAGGCCAAAGAGTCCTGTCCTCACATATGAGTCTCTAGCCTGGCCCACGGCTGCACTTACTCACCTAAGAAAGCTAGAACAAAATGTTGAGGTTCATTACTTTTGATGCGGGTAGCCAATAGAATCCTTGGGAGGAAGAGTTAGGATGCTGATCGTTGAGTCAGTGTGTAGAAGAAACAGGTTATTGCCTGTTTCCAACACTATAAATGCCTCCGCAGAGTTTTGACAGCGTAAACGGCATAAAAATGCTAATAGGCTAGCGCCTAGCTTCAGAGAGAGGAGAAAGACCTCGAGAATTCGAGTGATCACTGCTGGTACACCCCACTTTCGTCATGCGTACTACAGTATAGTCTAACCTGCTCTGTCAGTGAGTCGTAAATGCGCGGTGATAGCGGAGAGTAGCTTCAGCAACTGACAAAATCCCCTAGCGCCTACCATGAAAGCTTTAATCGCCCACTAGTGGGCGGTAGGGTCCAGGTTGACTACCCCTGTTGTAGACGCTAGTTGTTTTTTGATTATTGCTGAAAACTCCTAGACATATTTAATCGAACAAAATTTGAGTCACCGCGTTAGCGCGCAAGGCATTTAAGATATCGGCCGTTAAAGAAAGAGGGGAATTTCACAAAAACCTTAAATTATCGCAATTATCTCAAAAACTAAGATAGATGGGTCTAGGGACCATTGAAAATAGTAAACATGAATTGAAAAGAGAAACGTAATAATATACAGGATGTTCCGTTAAAAAAACCTAACTTTTATCGTCTGTAGGGGAAACTGAATATCCTGTATATTTGAGCATAATTTTATGATGTGCAGAACTTGCCTCCGAATATTTTTTATTTGAAAACCTTTTCTCTAAATTGCACAGGATATCATTTTGTTTTATTTTGAGTTTTCGCAGATATTCTCTATAAGTTGCAGATAAATATCTGCTTCTAATTATTAAAATACATCATAGTCACCAGATTTTGTTTCTGTACACTTTTGATCAAATTTAAATATTTTGTTTTGTCAAGTAAAATTAATGATATCTCTTATAGTTGTTTTGTTGTTACGAATTCCAATTTATTTTATTTGTTCTCCAAATATTTTCTGGCATTTCAATACAAAAACCAACTTGATTCTGACATTGATTGTCAAAAAGGCGTATACGTTCGTCAGAATTATGTTACAAATTTCTTGTTTTCTAAGGATGTACAAAAACTTTTATTTTACATAGCGACACATGTTTACATAATACGATATATGCACGTATAATATAAAAGAGACTAATTTATTTACTGTTCATATACCTATACAGTTTGAACATACGCTACATGTTAATGTGAAAAACATTTCTTTTAGTTTTGTTTTCTGGCAGAACACATTTCATTTATACATTATTTAATTTCGATATACATATGTATATACCTAAGTAGTTAAATTGATAGTTCTTCACTCAACGTTATCTGGGATAAGTATTTCGTCGATGAGTTTGAAAGCGTTTCACTAAGTAGAAATGTTTATAGTATTATCTTCAATCCTAGATTACCTATTTATACACGAACAAACTTATTTCTTGAATAAAAATTAATACATCTTGTAGTTCACGAATTGAGAGCTGTTTTATTTTTACATGCCGTCTGTCAGTACCAAATTTATAATTTTTTATATGATTTTGAGTATTTTGCGCGTACTTATAAGAAGGGAGAATTTCAAAACACTAGGAAGGCGTTATTTTATTAAAATAGCAAAAGTACATTAGAACGATCTACATTTGAAAGCATCGACTTGAGGTATGTTTCCATAAATATATTTTTCAGAGTGTATTTGCAAATATTCGAAACATTCTGAGTTACTGTTGAATAACATGTTTTGAGAGGGCCGCATACGATGCATACGACAACATTATGAGGTATAGAAACTACTCATTAGGAATACTTATTGAATTTTGGATCTCAAAGAAACTATGTACAAAATACACACAACCTTATGAAGGAAAACATACTGAGCTAAGATGATTAGGAGCAAATATAATGTCAAATCGTAACAGCTGTTATTAAACGACGAATACTAAAAACATTTCCTGAAAGAAAATTTTCTAAAGAGAGTATTAGTACTCGCCATGCAGTTTCTAGCCATATAATTGGGTTATAACAAAATGCTATATTAACCTCTTACTCTGGGGTAAATATAATAATGAAGGCCAATACCTATATTAAAGCAACTAGTAAAATACAAGGGTTAAGAATTTTTCCCTCGCAAAGGCTAACTCCACCTAATTTATTAAATAATTAGCTGGCAATTTGCATATCAACTTATATTTCACATGTCATAAAGATGTGTTTCCTATATTGCAATTATTCCATTATTATATTTGCATCTACAAATAATTTCCAGTAATAAACCTTACTAGCCCAAAGATTAAACAACAAAAAAAATCTCCATAATATGATCAATAACACTGGTTAACAAGTTTTTTGTCCCAAGTATAAAAATGCCTGTTTCCTATGTATTTTTGCACGTTGAATTCAAATTCACTTTCAAAATTACTGCATCACCCACAGTTTTTGAGTTCCAGTATATCCACGTAGCATAATACTGTGTACTTTACAATAAAATGCCGATAAATATGCCGGTGATATTTAGGAATTTGAAATAAAATGTTACACAGTATTGCGTAATTCTACGTAATCTTACGTCATTCGGAACAGGCAGAACAGGTTTCGACAAACTGACCGGGAGCAATATAAGATCTTTGGCCGGGAGCGCAGTTGCAGTAAATTGACTGGCTGGAGAACATTGCAGCTCCACATTTGCCTTGTTCTAACCCTTGAGAAAGTGTGCTGTTGTGTTTAAAGTGTTGTGAGGATACCCCAAGTGCCACTGAAATGCCGAGAAATTGTAAAAATAATCCAAATTCGTTCTGCTACGTCTGCGGCGAGTTGACTTTTAAAACCCAGAAATGTTCGTTTACACCGTTAGTTAGAAAATGTTATGAACTTTATTTTGGTTGTAAAGTAGGCGACCAAGATAAAAGTTGAACCTCCCATATTTGCTGTGCCACATGTGTTCGGCTTCTCACAGCATGGGCAAAAGGTTCACGTTATATGCCTTTTGCAGTTCCTATGGTATGGAGAGAACCTAAAGACCACGTTTCGGACTGCTACTTCTGCCTGACAAATATAACTGGTATTACATCAAAATCTAAACACACTGTTGTATATCCTAATCTATGATCTATGATGATGAGTCTAGTGATGAGAAAGCACATCAAGTAGCAGCAGAAAATTTGAATTTGGATCCCACATTTGAATCAGGATGTTCTTCAAATGAACCACATTTGCTGACTCAAGGATACCTTAGTGGCCTCGTTCGCGATTTAAACATGTCTAAGAAGCAAGCCGAACTTTTAGGATCCAGATTGAAAGGCTGGAATCTACTTCAGAGTGACACAAATATTTCGTTTTATCGTAGTGGTCATGCCAAATTCAATGATTACTTCTCCCTTGAAGATGACCTGGTGTTCTGCAATGATAATGTCTCGGTTATAAGTACACTTGGCCAAGAATATCACACTGATGAATGGCGTTTGTTCATTGATTCATCCAAAGCTAACTTAAAAGCCGTTTTACTTCACAATGGAAATAAATTGCCCTCAATTCCTCTGGTCCACTCAGGCAACATGAAGAAAACATACGACAACATGAAGATTCTTTTAGAAAAAATCAAATACGATGAATTTAAGTGGAGTACCTGCGGCGATCTAAAGGTTGTGGCGCTATTACTCGGATTGCAACTCGGCTACACGAAGTACTGTTGTTTCCTGTGTGAGTGGGACAGTCGAGACAAGAAAAACTATTATGTAAAGAAAGTGTGGCCGACACGAACATCATTGACTCCAGGAGTTAAGAATGTCATCAATCCTCTTCTTGTCGATCCTCAGAAAATGTATCTGTCCCCTTTACGTATAAAACTAGGACTTATGAAAAATTTCGTCAAAGCAATGGACAAAAACGGTCGCGGATTCACGTATTTGAGGAATAAGTTCCCCAGAATCAGTGATGCTAAAGTAAAGGAGGGTATATTTGTAGGACCCCAGATCAGGGACTTGCTTCGAGACGAAAAGTTCGATATAGAGCTGAACAAAAATGAAAAATCCGCCTGGCTGTCATTTAAGAATATTTGTGAGAACTTTTTAGGCAATCACAAATCCGAAGACTACAAGAACATTGTAAAAGACCTTTTGACTTCGTATGAGACATTGGGGTGTAATATATGTCTAAAAATTTATTTTTTAGACTCACATGTAGATTTTTTCCCGGACAATCTTCAAGCCGTCAGTGACGAACATGGGGAAAGATTGCACCAAGATATTTTGGACATCGAAAAGCGCTACCAAGGCAAGTGGAGCCCCTCTATGCCGGAGAAACGTTCCTGACGCTAAATATAGCAGAAAATCATACATTTGTACATTTTAGAAACATTTTCAGTTGTTTTATAAATAAACACATTATACACGTTGTTCTACTATTTATTGCGCTGTCACTTAGAAACCCTGCCTGATAGAATATCTCTGAAAAAAGATTTGAATTCAACATAAAAGATGCTGCAAGGTTCACATATACTAATTTGCGGGGCAAGAATAAGTTTAAATTTTGTTAACCAGTGTAATTAACTCCAAAGGCCAATTGTTCGAACGGTGAACGGAGTTCATCAACGGTTTAACAAAACACTTGTGTTGTACAAAAGTAAATAGTGGTCCAATATTCGATCTGAACATCGGTTCATTGAACGACAACTAGCAGTCGTTCAACAGTAGATCAAGTGGATCGTCTGCCATGTTTCGACAAACATAACCATTATAGATATTATCTGATTCACGTTCAATGCAGTTTTATGTAAATAAAAGCTACATAACATTTAGATGATAGATTTTGTTGATTACCAAATGTGTATACTTTCCCATTATTGACGTTTACGAGAAAATGTCATAAGTGTCCCTATTCCGTTATTGACGTTTATGCTATACTTTTAAAATTTTCGCGCTGGAAACCGCTCATATAAACTGCACCTACCTAAAGCTCCGGGCCATCAAAATAATTTTTGAATGGTTTGAAATATAGGATTGAAGTTTATAGGAATACAATGGGATCACAAAGTCTATTATTCAACCACAAAAACACCCAACTCTATACCCTCGAAGGACGGGGGGAGGGGGAGCCAAAACATTTTAAAGGGTACGTGGGGTTGAGTGAGGACTCGCTCGAGAGCGTTTTCCAAGGCGAAAACAACGTGGTGTCGTCGATGTCTCTACGATTTGTTTTGGGCGATTTTCCATTATATAGTAAAAATAGGAGTAGAAAAGTGAAGGAAAAATTGTATCTCACGATGACCAATGCATTGGTTATTGGCTATTCGATTTACTGCTCAACAATTGTATTACGAAGATCAAAAGCCAACGTTTTTCAAACAACCACGTTTTGGATCGATTTAATGTAATTCCTACATCTGCAAAGTTAGCGCGTGAGATAGATCCTTGAAGGTTTATAAAATGCGAAAGTACGCTTAATGATAGTTAGATGGCTGAGAGCAATTTTATATTATATGCCTATGGTAATGCATAAACGAATGCAAGATTGGAAACCTGAAGCTGTTTTAAAAATATTTGCTAGAGTGAAATCAGGTTTATTATCAAAAAACTTTTGAAGATGCTGCAAGAACATCGGAGGGGGGCAAATGAGACACAAATATCAAAGTAAAACTAAGGCGATTTTGTGTGGTTGCAATATTTTTTATATTCAAAATTGGTTGTAAATTTTAGAAAGTTTTTTTTTCATTTCCTAAACATTTTGTCGTAGGTGACTTATAAACTTATCCATATACATACTTTGGGTCGAGAAACTACGTTGCACCTTGGATTTGTGCTTGTATATATATTGACTTATATTTCTATAATAGCAATTTTAGTATATGTTAACCTTCAAACCTGTAAATCTTGAGGCCTAATAGCATTTGCTGTAAGATAAACTAAATAAAATCATGATCCAGCGCTAGATGCAATAATTTGAAAGCATTTGTGTAGTAGAAAATAAATTTAGTCCCTACTTTACAGAATACACAATGCAATAATAACACTGTGCTAGTTGCAAAATGAAACAAGCTGGGCATCCGGGGGGTAAACATAATTCGAGTACGCTGAATCCAATCGTGCCAATCGTTTTTAAAAGTTAGCTCGCGTTTTCGAACAATATCAATCAAAAATGTTAGGCCCAAAGAACCTTCTGGAACATTCTGGATTTTTTTGGGAAATCTGATCAATGGCCGAAGAGCTTTCTGGAACCTTCGAGAACTTTCCATGGACTGTTCATGGACCATTCGTGAACCTTCCAGAAATTTCCATCCTCGCTACTGCCCCTTGGTCAAATAAGCGCTGAGAGCTCAGTCTGTTTTCAGAAGTCAAAGCGTTAACATCTAAATATTAAAGCAAATAACCCAAACCGAAGTGAATAGTGAAAAGTTCGAGATTGTTTATTGTATTGGCTTGTAAAACCAATTAATTTGAAAAATGGATAAATGTTCTAAACTGAATACCTTTTGTTGCGTGTTTGGAAAATTTGTAACTAAGACCACTGATGTGTATTGGACGCCGTCTATTGCTTGCACAACATGCGTTTTGAATTTGAATAAATGGACAAAAACCGGAGCCGCTATGCCATTTGGTGTTCCGATGATTTGGATAGATCCAAAACAGCATGATCCAGCTAAATGTTATGCGCGCGTGAGATATACTGACGGTATGAACAGAAGAAAACGTGGTTAAGTGGAATGAAAATAAAAAAAGGTAGATGTGTGAATCCGACAGGAATATTTAATGGACCGGCCATTCATCGTTTGATGAGGGACAAACGATTTTAAAATGCACTCATTGACATGGAACTTTTGGTATGGGATAGTGTGAAAGCGGTTATTGACAATGTTCTCGGAATTCATCGATCCGAAAATTGGCGCATACTAATTGAAGACATGCTCACTGCTTTTCACCGTTTAAATTTTCGAATGTCATTAAAAATTATTTTTTTGCATGTAGAAAAATTCGCCGAACAATCACCAAGCGAATTCGATGGGCATGGCGAGCGTTTTCATCAAATGACGGCGAGGCTCAAAGATTGGTACAGCGGCAAAAAGCTACATGCTATTTTGGGTGACAATTGTTGGAATTTACAAGAAGAAGATGACGATACAGAAGAATCAGGGTAATCAGATAATGAGAAATTAAAAAAAATCAAGAAAAATGTTTTTTTTTGCAAAGAAATGATGAAAAATCGACTGAATCGATTCAATTTTTTTCAAATAGTTTCTATTCGATGTGTATTCGTCGATACGATGTTTATTCGATTGATTTCCATCGATTTAAATTCAATAAATGGTCAAAAAATGATAAAAATTACGCTTTTTTGGGTCTTTGGGCCTAGAATTTTTAAATTGAAATTGCTTGAAAACGCGAAGTAACTTTTAAAAACCCACCATCGGATTCAGTATACTTGAATTAGGTTCATCCCCCGGGTGCCCAGCTTGTTGCAAAAAAAGGTCTCCAATTCCAGCACAGTGTGATTTTTCTATATGAAGATTCCAAATTTTGTATGGTAACGGCGGTTCAGTTAATTAGCATATAGATTTTATTTATTGAAATTCTGTCGATTCAAGACCTATGGTGTTTAGAGACGCCGAGAGTTTTTAAAGATACATATACAAAGTTAATCCATATAAGAAGCATTGTAGAGCTATCTAGAGCGCTCTTGGGTAGTTTTACAGTCATTCCAATATGTTTTGTACATACGCCTGTGGGGATTACCGAAGTTCTTCAAGACGTTTCCATTCGCAAGACACGGTTGCAGTTCCAAAACAAGCATCAAAATAAACAGCTCTTAATCCGTAATTAATTAAGTAATGAAACGTTTTATTTGCATTCTAAAAATATAGAATATATTGTTGTGGATAAATATGAATAGACGTACTTCTTTATATTATGTATATATATGCCCGAGTCAGTCTTACTAAAATATATATGTATATAATATTTACATACAGTGTCGGTAAATTAACCTACGTTGGATGTTGATATGCTAAGTCTGTTCTGTTTAATGTCCCAAACTTTAGTTTGCACCATTCATCAAGTTGAAATACGTAAAACGGAGGCATAAAGCCGTTACACAAACCAATGTGTAGAAATGTTCACCACGCTAAACCCTAACATTACTGTCACTACGGTTCCAAACGTAACTAACTTTTAAAACTTTTTTTCATTGTCTATTGGTTTATAAATTATTAACACACACGATTTATGTAGCACTGCTTGTGAACAAGACTGAGTTTTTGTAATAGTTTTGGCGATCTTGGAGTGGAGATTTTACATCAGCTTCCACTTGCTGCTGTCTGGATTTCCTTTCCATTTCCAACTCTTGAGCTAGGGACTCTGGAACAATAGAAAAGATATTATGAAAGAAACTTATATATTAAACTTATTCGATACTGCCATTCAGAACTTAAAATTATTTATTAAGTGTAAGCATTGATTATCAGTTACGTAACCTTTAATAACTTGCAACATAATTTGAGTAGCCGATACTAAGTAAACTTCCCCTTAAACAACCAAAATACTATTAAGCTGCCTTTATATAGAAAGTAACTGGCACATGGTGATAGGAACGCAACGGTCATGTTGCCAGAATTTTCAACATCGAACTTATAGATTGACAACTACGTATCTTTAACAGAGAAAAGGATATTGTGGTAGAAACGTTTGCAATTTATTTGAAACATAAACCCATAAGTCCGATTGTCAACTGTTCTTGAAATAAAAACAAGTCAAACTTTTAAAATTAATATTTATTTAATCGGTGCTGAAGTGGAAAATTAATAAAAAAAACACCAGAAGGTATAGATGATTAAAGAACATCTTAAGCAATTTCACCATCAAATTCAAGGCACTTGTTTGCTCTTTTATTGATGCTATGGACTGCACGTTTAATAATGTTGGGATTATTTTCCATTACTACATCCATAATGCGGTCAAGCAAAGCTTCTCTTGTGTCTACTCTTATGGCGTATGCCAATGACTTCATCCATACCCAGAGAAGGTATTCGATTGGGTTTAAGCCCGGAGACTCCGTTGACCAATTTATTGGACTTTTTCTACCGATCCATCTATCAGGAAAATGGTTGTTTTAAAAAATGTAAAGTGAAATGGGCAGGAACCCCATCATATTGACATAATAATTGTCGAATATTTGGAGGAACATCGTATAAAATTTCCTTTTCCGGTAAGTCACACATACATCACAAATTGACCTTTTAACTGATTATTAATTATGCCACACCAAACATTTATGGTAAATCGATGTTGGAGGTTATCTACAAACGTGGCGTGATGGTCTTTCTCTGACCATCGGTGCTCATTATGTTAATTACTCATACCATCACAGTTGAATTGAGTTTTGTTACGGAGTAAACTGTAATTATTTACTTTTGAATTCTGACAAATCCATTCACAAAATTGAAATCTTGGGACACGATCGATCTTCAAGTTGTTCAAGTGGATGAGCATAAAAAGACTCTAAACCATTTTTCTTAAGCGTATTATAAATAATTTTCTGTGATAATCTGAGTTGATTTCCGATCGGACTCTCGTGCTTTCACTTGGGTTGTCTTCAGCAATGTTGAGAATATGTTCTTCATTTCGAAAATCAAGTACATCTCGTTCAGAAGGAATTATTGCGCTTGGAAATACACCAGCCCCCTGAATACTATGAAACAATCTTGGAGAAGGTTTTCATTTAGGAACTCTTCGATTTTTAAAACGGCGTAGGTAAATGCTCAAACTGGATCTCCATTTCATATACCCCAAACAAAAATCATGTCTGCACATTCTTGTAGATAGATGTAAAACTAATTTAAAAGAATCAAAACGTTTTAAAGTAAAATCGTTTTAAAATTAAATACAAAAGGAGGTTTCAGTATTTAGAAATTATAAAATAATCATATCAACCTGAATCCTTTTGGACATTAAATAATTTTTCAAAATATTTTGTAAAGAGCTAGTTCGAAAACAAAACGGCCAATAAAATTACTCAAATCTATCTATTACTATATCGAAACATCTCACCATACGAGGATAGTATGATAAACAATTGTGTTAAGGAAGACAACGCAATTGTTTGCACTTACGTAGTAAGTGTAATTCTCGACGTAATCTCCTTGTAGCTTTAAACGCTTGGCCCAGCGATATTCCAACCTTTTAAAGCTATCGAAACAATAGCATTTGTCGAACTCTGCAAAATAGACCTCTGTTCCGGCAAGGATCTCTTCATTTGAAATGAACCGCTTTTTGCCAAGCAATTTTTCAAGTTTGGAAAAAGAATGAAGTCACAGAAGGCTAAATCCGGTGAATATGGTTAATGGGGCATCAATTCGTACCGTAACTGGACTAGTTTTGTTGTCGTGATTGCCGATGAGTGGCTCGGGGAGTTATCATGATGGTAGAGAATTTTTTTCTTCGCTAGGGTGGGCCCTTTTCTCTTTAGTTCAACGTAGAATCGGTCTAATAAATCGGCATAGTACTGATCCGTGATTATTCTTCCCTTTTCCAAATAATCAATTAAGATTATGCCTTGCGAATCCCAAATAATCGTCGCCGTAACTTTCCCGGCTGATGGAACCGTCTTCGTCTTCTTTGGTGCATGATCACTGGGAAAAACTCATTTTGCCGACTGACTTTTGGTTCCTGGCGTGTAGTGATGTATCCATGTCTCATCTGCAGTCACATAACGTCGCAGAAACTCACTCGTATTGCGCTCAAACATGTCCAAACATTGCTTCGAAGTTATCACGCGATTCCGTTTGTAATCAGTCGTTAGTAAACGTGGCACCCATCTCGCCGATGGATTCCTTATACACAATTTTTTGTGAAGGATGTTTTGCACACGTTCAATTGAGGACCCGCGCGGTCTGCTAACGTGATATCATGAACTTTATTGATCATGTTGTCCGTAGTCACCTGAATGGGACGACCCGGCCGCTCCCCATCAAAGACGGATGTTGGGCCACGCTTAAATTCATTAACCAGTATCTGGTGATAATCATCGAAGGTGCATGGTCCTTATAAACTGCATCCAACTTCTCTTCGATTTCTGCACACGTTTTCCAGAAAAAGATCGAATCAAGTCATTGACCGGTATTGTTCTTTTTTCATGATTCTACCAATACATAACTTGCTCACTTTCAACAGCTCTCGAAACAACACTACTCGATGAATCTCTCCGAAATGTTGACAGACGTCAATTAAGGGATAGAACTCACAGCCGGTAATACAGATTTTGACACAAAGCGCATTCTGTCTCCAAACACGGGTACTTCTCATACCATCCTCGTATTAAATTCTGGTTTTCGTTATATTTGATTCTAATATAAATCCTAGTAAAGAAAATTTGCTTGTTGATGGACATGGATACTTAAATTTTGCATTCACTTTACAGATGTAATAAAAATTGTGTGTTACTTTTAAAAAATAATTTAGATGGTACGGTAAACCAAGGAAATCAAGTACAGAAGTAAAATGCAAAAGCTAGTACATACATCCAATTTTAGAAAGGTAAATATTCCTCATTTCCTTTATATACACCATCATTGTTTAAATAATAAAACCCTGTACCGCAATTTTTCATGAACCACGTCGAAATACCTGCATATTCATATGTGCAAATCTAAACGACCTTAACAATTCCGTTAACGCTTGAATAAAGTGCAAGAAGAAGAATGTTACTTTGGTCGTAACGAAAATAGCATTCTGAAGAGAAGATCACGAAAAAAAGGCGAACTAGATCGATTTTCCATTTATTTAGTCACAGTGAAATGACTTCACTTTGTGTGCAGTCGCAGAACTCAATCTCTGATTTCACACAACGACAATAATATCTGAATTTAAATCGTTTTGCCGGAGGCTATGCGCTGCAATGGGAGCGAGAGCGCATGGAGAAGGGATCGGCTGTACCTTGTGCAGACGCACTGTTTCGTTTTGCTATAAAATTATGCCGGGAGCGAGAAATATACCGAGAAAAAGATATCATTTACACATTTACACACTGCATTATAATTAAAGGTTAGTGTACATCAAAGTGTGGAATTAAATGCCTTATCACTTGTCCGGACGTGTGTTTTAATACATACATAAATTAGTCGAAAAATTAAAATTAGTTAGTAGATATGTAAACTGCAAGAAATCGTGGAGTCCCGTTTGAGTTGATTAATATGTGATGCGACAACGAAGTTTAAGATCTTTTTTTAAAGATTACGTACATACTGCATTAAAGTGTTAGTGGATAATTATAACATAAATTCTGTTTCGAATTCACTTCCTGTTGATATTGCTATGATAGACTTTGCTTTTTGTTTATTTCAGTTAGTTTTCAAGTTAAACTGTTATCTCTGTTAAAACTACAGTCGAAAATCTTGGAAACGAACGCACATTGCTTATTATAGCACTCATATACGTAATAAACACGTTACGTATGAGGTAATTTGTACAATTAGAAATCGAATAAACAGAATTTTAACATACAGCGTGTCCACGTAGTGCGTGGGTGGAAGCAAATTCTTTTCCGGAGTAGTTTAAAGAAAAGGTTTTTAAACAAAAAATATTCCGAGACAAGATCTGCGCAACATAAAATTATTATATTCAAATATACAGAATTTTGTTTCCACTGCCCACGATAAAGGTTTGTTTTTTTTTTAATGGAATGTCCTATACAGTGCCGTCCTAAAGTACCCTCCCGCCCCACGCTAACTTTTGAACGACAGTAGTTAGCGTTTTTAGACAAAGTAGGTCGATTTTTATTTCTTGTGAACTAACTTTTGCCGTTATCGGCAGTTCAATTGCATTTCCGGTTTCGCCAGAAGTGACGTCAACTTTCTTATTTTAAATAGAACTCCTTGTACATTTTTACGTTTTTGGAAAGGTAATCGAATGACAAATCTAACGATTGCACACATGTCATACTTTAATTTAAGAAAGAGCTGGCTAGGAGAGAGCGCCAAATTGTTTTTTGTAACACCAAACTGATCTAAAGAGCTCATTGCCTTGTTGTTTATTGTCATTATATCCTGCATTTGTCATACGTTCTTTCTTTGTTCCCCTTATTATTTTCTCTCATTTTAACTTGTTTTGTTAATTGTTGTTATTTTTTTATGTTGTCGAACTTTATTGCAATTAATTAATTAATTATGATAAGTTTGTTTAAATGTGTTGGTTTTTGATAGGCAATATGTCTGTTTTTTAGGTTTTTCGTGCTGTTACTTTTATGATGGCTTCAGCACGAAGCATGCAAAATTGCTGGGGCAACTTTAATATTGTTTAAATCTAGCAACAATTATCACCTCATGAGCCATGGTTGCTCAACAAATTGTACAATAATTTAAATCATATTATCAAACGCATTTTTACTCTTCAAAAATCGTGTTTAAGAAGCATGTTCCATCTGAAGAAAAGAGAAACATGCACAGGAATTTTCAAAACATTCCGAATACTTACCTTGCCTAGTGTTTATATATATGAATGCGCATGTTTTGCTGAAAAGCACTATAATGACTTAATAAAATCATACGAGACTAATCACTAGAGCAACGTAAACTACGCTGAAAGCCAGTGGCTGACGCATAAAAGTTTACACAAAATAAACACGGTATAAGCGTCAGTATAACTGCGACTCGAAAGCCGATCTGTTGTGTATGCATCTACGCTGTCGTATACTATGTCGTAGTTCTACGTTTGTTTTGAAAATGTTTCCTACGTCGCGAAAACGACCAAGGTTGGAGACAATAAAAGAATTTATTGCAGAAATGCCTGATTTAAAGTGTGATGGCGGTAAAATTCAATGTGTAGTGTATAAAATAGATTTAATGTGTTGGTCGAAAAGTGATTGTCTACGGCACGTAAATAGTGCAGGGCATGTTTAAAAAAAAAAATTCCACACGAGATTATGACAAATTTAAATTTAATTTACATGCTACCTTTATTGCATGTAATTTACCATTTAATTTACTAAGGAAGAAAGCATACGTCTCGTTTTGGAACGAATATTCGGACTTTAAGTTACCAAGTGAGAGAATATTACAGAGAGTTGTGCCGCCTGCTCGTGAGCATGTCGAGAAAAGAATTAAATCGGAGTTGCCAGATAAAAAACTGTGGTTATGTGTGGACGAAACAACAGATCCTAAAAAACATTCTGTGGTTAGTGTAATGGTACGCACAATGGAACCACATCGACTGTCACCCTCAATTTTACTAGCTTCCAGACGAATACAACAATGCATTGTCAAAGTAATTTCAATGTTGGTGTTAAATACATTGGAAAAGTTTGAACAAATCAACTGTTGATGTTTATGAGTGATGGTGCCGCAAACATGCTTGCTGTAGGTCGATCTCTTAAAAAACATTGTGCTAACTTGTTGCATATTACATGTAAAATTCATATTCTCAGTCTCGTAGCAGATAGTATGAGAAAATGTTATCCAGAGGTAGACGCTCTAATAGCACATACAAAAGCTGTTTTTGTAAAATCCCCAAAACGTATTCGGTAACTTCATAAACTATGCCTCGGTATTCCTGAACCACCACAACCTATTCTTACTCGTTGGGGAACATGGTTAGAGGCTGCATTTTATTATCTTAAATATTTTGTGAATATAAAGAACGTGATTTTAGAATTCGACCCAAAGGAAGCTGCGGCTGTCAAGGTAAGCCGCTTGAAATTTCAGGATAGTCAAGTTAAAACAGGTTTGGAAATTATTCAGAACAATTACGTGGGACTAGCGAATGCGATAGAAAAACTACAAAATTCTTCGGTGTCGTTAGTGGAATCTTTGCAAATAGTGCAAGATGTTCACGCACAGCTATGCGCGATAGAAGACGCAAGAAATGTTTGTGTTTTAGAAAGGTTTGAAAGTGTTTTAGATAAAGACTCTGATTTTGGCACATTAACACAAATTTGTGAAGGTGCGTCAACAGAATCGTTAAGTTATTTGAAAGATTATTTTACTTACGCAAATATAACGTCACTAGATGTAGAACGTTCGTTTTCGGCATACAAAAACACTTTTTCTTCACGCCGCACTCACTTTGCCGAAACAACTTTGGAAGCATATCTAATGTTACAAATATTAAATAGACATTATCCACTTTGTGATTTCACGGAGGACTCTTAAAACGGTAAGTGTTTGAGCACCTATCACATTTAATTTATTTTGTGTAAACTTTTATGCGTCCGCCACTGGCTTTCAGCGCAGTTGCGTTGCTCTACTAATCACGGATACAGGACCCGCGAGTGTTTAAAAGGAAGTCTTCGAATTCCGTAAACAAGTTTCGCGACAGTGTACAAAAGTGCGATTACCCAAACTTTAAAAATATACAATCACCTTCCTCAGCACTATAAAACTCAAAACTTAAAGACGTTTAAGTATAACTTGAAATTATATTTAATCAAAAAATGTTTATACGGTACAAGAGACTTCTTTCAAGAAGAAATAACATAATGTATGTAAACAATGTATGTATCCATGCTCCCTGGCGTATTTCATGCTTTTTACATCTATGAAATAAATAGCAGTTATTATTATTATTATTATAGCAGTTATTATCTTCAGTTGAAGCAGATCATCCTGTAAATTTTATACTATCTATCCTTACTTAGCGCAAAGTTCAAATATTTTCGGCTGTACAGAGGCAGTGTTCATTATGTTCTACTTCGTGGAAATTGTTGCCAAATTCAGCGAATATTAAAATTGCATACTTGATGGTTATCTTACGTAGTCCATGCGAAGGCCATTGTAAAATCAACAACATAAAAACTGAAACTTAAGCACATTGCCTGTCTGAAACTAACAAATTTGAACAAACCTACCACAATTAATTAATTACAACAAAGTTCGATAAACTAAAGGAGAAACAACAACTAACAAAACAAGTAAAAATGAGATACAATAATAACAAGCGCAAAGAACAAAAGTATGACAAATGCAGGTTATAATAACAATAAATAACAAGAATAATTGTACGCTTTTGGAATTGAGATTTGACAGTTTGGCAATTGTTATAATTACTTTGCTTAGCAACGAGCTCTTTAGATCAGTCAGGCGTTACAAGAAATAATTTGGCGCTCTTTCCTATCCAACTGTACGTACCGACAAAAACAGATTACCAAAACTGTTATTGCTGTACATCGTCATATTTCTTAAGTTAAAGTATAACATACATATGTGGTATCATTGGATTCGCCTTTCGATTGCCTTTCCAAAAATGTAAAAGTATGCAGGGTGTTCTATTTAAAATATGAAAGTTGACGTCACTTCCGGTGAAACCAGAAATACAATTGAACTGCCGATAACGCTAGCTTCTGCAGTTCAAAAGTTAGCATGGAGGAAGAGACAGTTTAGGACCTCACTGTATATGTATTATTACGTTTTTGGGTGCATCTGATCAAATTATGAACCTTCTTCAAATTTTATTCGAATGAGTATTTCTTGTTGTCGGCAATACATTGAAAAATGTTTTTTCAACTCTATAAAATGGTAATCAAAATCGTTGCCGTGTTAATTTAACTTAATTTCTTTTTAATGGAACATCCTGTATGTTTTTCCACTGCTAGAGAATCTATTGAAGAAACTTTTTGATAAACATTTTCCTATACCTAAAAGGCCTTCTTCTTTGGTAAATTAAATATGAAACTATGCGGTTACGTTTCTTGCTAAAATGCGTTTGTGTAAATATTGATGAGGTAAATTAGATTAAAATCGTTGTATAAAGTGGACAGACACAATGCAATAAAACTAAAATATATAACTGTGAAGGAACCCAAAAGAACAAATGTTTTTATATTAAATATTCTAAAAAAAAAAATTGCAAAATATATATGTGGAAAATTTTAAATTTAATTGAAGTTTTATTGGAGTGCGGTCTGTCTACATTATCAGTATTGTCATTGAGATGGGCTATGTCATTGGTACCTTTGGTCACTGTGGGGTAAATATATCAATACTGATGAACTTCAACATTACTCTTCAAATCTGGAAGAGTTACGAATAGCTTATCGAAATGTTGATGTCTTTGGTTACTAATGACAATACATGTGCATAGAATGAGTCCTGCTATATCCAAATGTTCTTGGTATAGACGACAGAATTGATTTTCAGGCTTTCCCAGTCCTGTCAATAAGCCTTACAGCATTCTGAGATTCGATTTGTTGAAACATAGCATCGTCTTTGCCATCTTTGGCGAGTCTAATATGAATGCTTTCGCCTGATTTCGCTCTGGTATATTTTGGCAGTATGAGGCCTTTTGATTTTCGTTTCACTTCATAATTGGTGGCTTTTTTACAGGTGGCTCTTTTGTCCAAGTTCTAGTAAGAGCTTGGACCAGTCAAAGACGTATTCGCTGCACCTTTGCTCAGTTTATCGACCTTCCCATTTCCCTCGATCTCTTAGTGGCTTGAAACCCATCGTAAGGTAACGTGGTGTTTGCGTCCCAATAATTGCCTTAGATTCTGTACACATTGGTGTATCAGGTCAGAATTATATGTACAAGCTTTGAAAGCTGTTAGAGTTGCCTCACTGTCTACAAAAATATTTAGGGTGCCACCTCGTATTCCTTTCTCACTGTTCTTTTTCAAATATAGTTTAGGGTCTCATAGGCACTTTTAGGTGGTAGTTAGATTCTAACTTCTAAATGTAGATCTGAAGTGGCGTTATTCCCAGTCGTAATGTTAGATTGAGTTTATTCTTTCCTATTTGACAGTTTTGTTCGATCTACATGTTTTTTTTTTCATTTTTGGTTTGAAACTTTTCAAGAAATGCGTTTTATACTTGCATTTAATTTTTTTTCAAAATTACACAATGCAAAATTAAGATTCACATTATACTTATACTGTATTTGCCTGCTTAGCTAAAATTTTCTGCTCGCTCTGTTTTGCCAACAAAGCAAACTAATGAGATCAGAAAACTTCCCGAAATAACATATTCAGACGATAGAAGACGTATTTAAATATTAAATTTACGTGAACGCGGGGAAATTAATTCCTTGCCCTCCCTTCGCTTATTCTTCTTCCTGAGGAATATATGAGAGAATAAAGGTAACATCGAAATTGCTTTCGTAATACCTTCGACTCCAGAAAGTTTTGAATTGTCTTTGATGCTGTATAATCAAAATTCTGCGAGCAATCTATATGATGCGTCGAGGTACGACAACGCTTCGAATGCTACGAGAGTTGGAGATGTTTTTAAATATAAAATAGTAATACGGAAGAGGCGGTGCATGAAATTGAATAAAGCTTAAAGCGGAAGACAAGGCAAAGACAGGGATTACGTAAAACGGATTAAAATGACGATGAATTGTCTTTGCTGTGATTTTACATGCATGGTGGGTACAGGAATAAGACAAGTGATGAGAAAAAAATGGTTACACAATATTATCCTGAATTTCTTCTAACAAAAGTTCCTCAAAAACTAGTACGTACATATTCAATGTGCAATTCAATACTAGTCAGCATCAGGAATTTAAATTTGATTCTTACTGTTATCATCAATGACATAGTATTTGTTTTCCTTTCATTGGAATTGTCTGTGGATACATAATATTGATAAAGCTAAGTGAAAACTGTTTGTGGAACAGAAAAATCTCCTATTATTGTCGAGGTCAATCAATCAATGCGAAATTGCGTTGGATTGGATTTCAGCAAGTGCTGCAAATGACACTCAAAATATTTTTCCTGACGAGTATAATACTACGTTATTTCTCATTCATCTTACATTGCGTTATACAAGTGCCTGATGAAGAACTGCCTCTACCGATATATGAACGAATATAGATTGGAAAATTCTAAAAACTTGGTAATATACTAAAACCTACATGTGCTACTGAACTAAAATATTTTTTTTATAGAACATACTATATATTACTACATTTTTGAATACCAAGTTCAATTTTAAGGTTTGTTTGATGAAACATTGTTTACACCATTATCAGCTAGAATCTACAGATTATAATAACATCAGCAAGCCTGGCACAGAGCGCTTCCCGCCAGGTTAAAATTAAGGTTGCCCGGCCCACGATGCGATGCATGTATGCAAACGAATAGATGGAATGTCGAACGTCCTTAAAACTGCACCTTTTGCACTAAGCATGCAAGTTGACTTCACTTCCGGTACATCGGTAACACAATTGAACTGCCGATAACGGCAAAAGTTACTTCACAAAAAATAGAAATCGACCTTTTTTTTTCTAAAAACGCTAGCTTCTGTCGTTCAAAAGTTGGGGGTGGAGGTCACTTTAGGACCGCACTGTATTTCAGAAATAAGATATGCAATCATTTACTTAACAATTTGAAATTATTGCCACGACGGGAATTCGGATCCGAACTTTAGCAGATGCTTTCACAAAAATGTTTTATAGCACCAATCTACATAGTGTTGTACTTCAACTCTTTCGATCACCATGTAATCAATTGGGTATATCAAAATTAATATTTTTTTGTAAGGGATCTAGACATTAAAATCGGCTGATTCATACTGTAGTCAGTTGTATATGTTACCGTTACTTTGATAAATGAGGGTAGTATGCGTAATAACCGGGTATTATACGTAATACCAAGAACTTCTGATTAATGTGATAAACATTTTATATTTTAAAGAATTAATCACATTAACGTATTATTATGAATAATATCCAGCACCCTCTGGTTAGTATGATAAATGTCACACTTATGCAGGTTTGAACCTACCTGTGTACAAGTTTCAACCTGTCTTAGTTGCACGTGGTATCTGATTGCTTGCTTTCATGACAGTCGAGGTTGAGTGTTCATTGAGTGCAGATGCCTTGTGTTATCTTGCACGTTTTAATGAAAATTTATTGAATGCTTTTAAGAAAAGAAGGAAAATAGTGGGATGATGAGTAAAGAAGGCTACCAGAATCTAATTGAGAAAGTGCGAGTGTCAAAATCTAAAACCAGTGGGAAAAAATCTTAGGATTATCAACGTTTGAAGCGGTACGACATTATGAAGTTGGGTGATAGCGAAAAATTAATATACCCGGTGAGTGACGAGTAACCTGGGCAAATATGCGGTAACAGCCAGAGGCGTGGCGAGCGCATAAAAGTTTACACATAAAATAGAAGGTAAGAAATAAATTATAAAACGTGCTGAAACACTTACCGTTTTAAAAGTCTTCCGTGAAATCACAAACTGGGTAACATCTGTTAAATATTTGAATCATTAGATATGTTTCGATAGCTGTTTCAGTCCAGTGAGTACGACGTACGGAATAAATGTTTTTTAATGCCAAAAACGACAGTTCGACATCTAGCGATGTTATATTTTCATATTAAAAATAATCTTTAAAACAACTTAATGCATCTTCACACGCACCTTCATAAATTTGTCTTAATATAAGAAAATCGGAGTCTTTCTCTAAAACACTTTCAAATTTTCGTATTACACACCAATTTGTTTCGCCTTCTACAGCGCATAATTGTGCGTGAACATCATTCACAATTTGAACACAATCCACTAGCAACATCGAAACATTTTGTAATTTTTCTATTCCCTCCGCTAGTCCGAAGTAATTGTTGTGAATAGTTTGTAAATCTCTTTTAACCTGACTATCTTGAAATATTTCCTGGCTTTTCTTGATTGCTGCAGCTTTTGTCGGATTGAATTTTAAAAGTACCTTCTTTACTTGATCAAAATATTTGTTGTAGTAAAACGCAGCCTGCAACCATGTTCCCCAAAGTGTAACAATCGCCTGTGGTGGTTCAGGTAAATCAGGGCACAGTTTGTGAGATAGTCGGGTACGTTTCGGGGACTTTAGAAACACTGCCTTTGTACTAGCAATCAATGCATTTACTAGAGGAAAACATGTAGGAATCATTTGTGCTGCAAGATTTAGAATATGGATTTTACACGTTACATGCAAGAAGTTAGCACTGTGTTCTTTAAGAGATCGGCCCAAAGAACGCATGTTTGCGGCACCATCACTCCTAAACATTAAAAGTTGCTTAGTTGAAACTTTAAATTTGTTCAATGAGTTCAACACCACCTTTAAAATCTCATCGGCAGTACAATTTATAACTCTTTTGGAAGCAAGTAAGAAGGAGGATGACGGTCGATGTGGTTCCATTGTACGTACCATTACATTAACCACAGAATGTTTATGACGATCTGTTATTTCGTCCACTCACAACCACAGTTTTTTATCTTTCAACTCCGTTTTCATTCATTTTTCTATATGTTCACGAGCAAATGGCACTACATTTCGTATCGATGTCCGACTAGGTAATTTACAGTCCGCATATTTATTCCAGAAGGAGACAAATGCATCTTTGTCTAGTAAATGAAACGACAGATTATATAGTATAAGAGTAACACATAAATCAAATGTAAATTTTTCTTGGTCTCGTATGCCACTTTTTGCAGAAGAATGCTGTTTACTTCCGATGTGACGTTGACAATGGCTTCTGGACCAACACATTAAAGGGATTTTACAAACTAGACATTGAATTTTAGCGTCAGCAAAAATTATGTCCAGCATGTCCACTATAAAGTTTTTAACCGTGTCTGCCATTGGTCGCTTTCGCGGCGTACCTAACTGCGACATTTTTAAAGCAAACATAAGCGTACAATTACGAAATAAGTTACGACAGCCTACATATACACAGAACTACTCGCATACAGCATCGATTTAGTACTGACGCTGTGAACGCGTGAAATAAATAATCGCCGACTCCGCACCACATATCTGCTACACTGACTGTTACCGCTGTTTGCCCAGACTAGACTGACGAATCATCATCAGTCCGTGGGGCAGTATGGGTTACTTTGTAATTCGAAATACCATGACAGTTTGCCATGTTCTGACAAGTAGAGGGGTGTTTACAAACGGTAAGAATAAAACATTTTTTCATTGAATAGAACATCGTCTTTTTATTTCACAAGCACTGATGAAAATTCCGTACATCCTAAATATTGCAATTTATCACTTCAGCCAAAGGGGTTTGGGTTGTATGTAAAATAACCGGTTAAAATAATAAATTCCATACATATTACTACATTAAACACCTTTATTGTTTATTATGTATAATACCCGGTTATTATGCATACTAACACATTTATCAAAGTAACGGTAACATATACACGTCGTTTTTGCAAAATTAATTATAATGATATCTAAAGATTCAAACTGCAAAGTACTTTCTATAAAAAAAAATAACATAATTGGAAGTATTGCATTACAGTATGCTGTACACTGATGCGACACGAATTTGGAAACACCCAAAACACAGAGAGATAGGCAATAATAAAAAAATAGGTTTGTGAGTTTATCAGCCTGTTTCTAGCTTTCAAAAACCAGTGTAACCCAAAAAATATAACCTAATTTTTTAAACAATATTTTTATTTGTTTTAGAAAACAACGAATCGTAACCGCCCATTGACTTACGAGGAACTAAATTTGTCCGACATAGAGGACCTCACTGACGACAACAAAGATGACGTTCCTGAAGAATTTAAGGAAAGGGGTTTTAGAGGTACATGCCACCTTTCTAGTGGTTTTTTCTCTAGCAATCTTTATTATTACGTTATATCTGAGTTAGATAATCAAGTCGAGGACGACATGGAACAAGATGGAAATGAATCTCATGTGTTTGAATCTCACGATTTTTCCGAAACGGTTACCAAATCGCAACCTGGCTCAAACCACGTAAGACCAGTAGTCCCAAACAAACAAGTTGTCAAGAACTGTATAGAGGAATAGGATTTGACACCAAAAGACTTCGTTGGGGAAAAGAGCTGCTATACATTAGTGCTACTAGCATTAAGCGTACTATATACTCCACTCACCAAAACATTCACGTGGAAAGATGGTACCAGGGAAGGTGGAAGGAAAGATGATGGGAGATTACATTAGGGGTTTATTTAGAGATAGTAATTCTGTATATAACAGCAAATAGAACTTTTAATTCTTACGTTTCAAATTGGGTCAGGTTATTATGTTTTACGTTTCCTGCAGTTTGCATTTTAAATTTGTATTTGTTAACAGTTATTTCTTTACAATTTCATGTTACTAGTAAATTATGAATTATGAAAAACGAAAAATTGAAAAGGTATCAAGTTTATGCTTCGTAGATAAGCCTTTTTAAACATCTTGATTTCAAAATCATCAAAACATTCAAGCAAACTTTTTTTAAAATTTATTGCCTGGTGGAATATATTACACCATCGATATATTTTTTTATTAATTAACAACATAAGGATTTCACTGTTATAACAGATTTTGTTAATCTTCCAAGGACAAAATTTGCTTGCGAAGTATTTATTTAACTAAAGCACAAAGACTTACATACGCTTTCCCAAATACCTATTGTACTTAAGGATTTAAATAAATATAATGCTAGGGGTGTGAAAAGGTTTTGACAAGCATTGTATATAGAAAATCATAGATACAACCAGGAACTTTTCATGGCAAATAATCGAAAACGTTTACGATGAAATGTATATGCAAATTCGATAACATTGCAAACGCGCAAACGAAAATGATATTAGTTCGTCATTCGAATGGAAATGAGATGTAGGCGAGCGTAAACATACAGACAGACAAACTGACAACTAGCGAGTTACAGTGATTACAACTCCGCGACAGATTAGAAGGGAGTTTAATCTAACTGGCAAAATACTATTATCTTCCACAAGGATTCTAACCTGAGGCCATTTAACGCCGATGTTATCATTGCAGCAGTTATTTCTCGGCTCGTTATACGTTCACTCGTTGTCACTTTGCTTCTACGATTGATACACTTAAGGTACTATGCGCTTAATAGATTAGACGCGCTATTTCGTTCTATCTCTCTTTCTTGTCCTCTGCTTTCTATATTAACTGTTTACAGAAGAAATTATTTGTTGACGTACAAAAGAAGCCGTACTTTGATTTAGTGTTTGAATAATTTCACTAAGATCCCCAATTCAGTAATTATTTAATGTAGTTAATCAAACACATATATAATGCTCGCCATGAGCACAAAAAAACTTTTTAAGGAATCATAGATGGTAGTACCAATAAAACAAGTTTTCGGTAAGCAGAACAATGTGTGTATACATCAAAGAATAAATGGAGATAAATATTATAATAAGAATCGCTTCTTACAATTAGTGCCGTTTTAATATTAGTAGAATCTTATGTGTTGTTTCATCTTTTAGGTATATTTTACTTGTTGCAAATATTGTCAAGGATTCTGAACAGAATTGTAATCAAAAGGATAAATTGACTAGCGTTGTTTATAAAATTCGAATCTCGAATGGCATATGTTAATTCTTTTTGGTCCAGCATATTTTGAGATTCCACACGAGCGTAGGTGATTTACACAGGTTGTTTTAAATGATAGAATCTCTGCCATACAACCTACAGAAAGTAGCAATATATCAGTGAAATTCATATCCTGTTTTCGGTCGTTATCTAGTTACAATTTTTCTTTTTTTGCCACTCAGTCGGTGATGCTTATACAGCAATCTAGTTAACAACTAATGAGCTATTTATTTTTAACTTAAGTTACTACGGTTCTTAAACTAAGTACTTATCCTACGATAGTCATTCAGGTTCTGGTATAGTGGAGTTACTTTGTTCTTGTGTTCTTTAAGGTCATTGTCACTGCACTAGTTCAAATGGTTTTGTTCGCTTCAATCTTCTAACCAAGCCATCATTGTCCAGGAGGTGGAGGGCCTCAACGTTGACATGCTGATGAAGTTGTTATTCATGTTTTTGAGCAAATTGCTTGATTACATTGTCGACAGTCTCTACTTTTAAGTCCTTATGTAGACTGTCATTACGTACGCACCATGGGGTATTGACGATGCCCCGGAATACTTTATTATGAAAGCGTTGGATGATGTTTCTACTGCTTTGGCTGGTACAACCCCAGAGTTGGATACCATAAGTCCATACTGGTTTAAGGACTTGTTGGTAAAGCAAGAGCTTATTATACACTGAAAAGGCAGAGCAACGTCCCATTAACCAACACATTTTTCTGTACTTGAGTTTCAGCTCTTCTTGTTTTTTCTTTACATGTGATAACTTGTTGGTGTATATAGACTGGCTTGTACACGGTTTTCTTGTTAGTGAAGTTAATATGTATTGATTTGGTTTCATTTAATTTTATTCGCCATTTCGTTGTCCAGCGTTGAATTTGGGTAATGGCCGTTTGCAGTTTATTTGTTGATTCTATATTATCCATGCCTAGAGCCAGTATTGCGGTGTCATCGGCAAATGTGGCAACAGTATTTTGTTCGAGTGTTGGCATGTCACTAGTGTACAGAAGGTAAAGGACAGGCCCTAGTACACTACCCTGTGGCACGCCGGTTTGTATTTTCTTCAGTTCTGAAAAGGCATCTTCTTGTTTAATCCTGAAGTATCTGTCAGATATGTATGATTGGAGTATTTTTGTGTATTGGTCAGGGAGGAGTCTTTTAAGCTTGTAGTTCAGTCCTTCGTGCCAAACTTTGTCAAATGCTTGGGCAACGTCCAGAAATATTTCCGAAAAAACTTTTTTTTCTTCTAATGCTCCTTCAATTATATTAGTTATTCGGTGCACCTGGTCAATTGTGGAGTGCTTATTTCTAAATTCGAACTGATGATCCGGGATAAGGTTTTTGCTTTCGATAATAGGTTTAATTCTTCTGAGAAGAAGTTTTTCAAAGAGCTTAGACATAACCGGGAGTAGCGATATTGGCCGGTATGAGGCTGATTCATGGGGCGATTTACCTGGTTTAGGTATCATAATCACTTCAGCCAGCATCCACATTTGAGGGACGTATTTCAAGCGAAAAGCCGCATTTACCAAATTTGTTAGTTTCATCAAAGCTTTTCTTGGTAGTTCCTTTAGGATTTGTCCAGTGATTAAATCAAATCCAGGCGCTTTTCTTGGGTTGATGTCATTGATTTCCTTTTTCACTTCATTTGGTGAAGTTAAAGGAATTTCTTCTGTTTTTTTGGTGTCCAATGTCAGCCAGGATTTCATTATCTTGCTCCTTATTTGGTTGGAAGATACTTTCTAGATGTTCTGCAAATCTTGCAGCTTTTTCCTCATTATTTCTAGCCCAGCCACCATTCGTTTTTCTGATGGGTGAAATCTGCATGATAGGTCTTTTCAGATTTTTCGTAGTCTTCCAAAGAGAGTATTCCATATTGGAATCATTGGTTAATTCTTTCAGGAATTCACTTATAGAGTCAGTTTTAAGCTGCTTGATTTTCCCTTTTAGTAGTGCGGTGAGGTTATTTTATATGGTTTTATTTCGAGGTGATTGCTGCCATTTTTTTCTTGCTTTACGTTTTTCTGCAATTAGCTCAAGAATTTCTTTAAGATAGTTGTTTCCCTTAAGTCTTTTTTTTACTTCAGGCGTATTTTCCCAAGCTGAGTGTTGTATATCATTTACACGTTTTTCTACCTCCATGTCCAGTTGCTCCTCAGTCTGTAGAGGTATCATCAGATTAATTCTTTTTTCTAGCGTTATTCTGAAGCTCTTCCAACCTGTATTTTTATTGACTAATACAGTATTGTAAGGCTTTTGAATAATATTTTCACTTAGCGTCAGTATAATTGGAGAGTGATCCGTACTTAAATCCATACTATCTTCAATTTGAAGGTAGTTGCAAGATATATTTTTGATAATATAAAAATCTATTAAATCCGGAGTTTTGTTTGGGTCTGTGGGCCATTAGGTTGGTTTATCTGTTGAAAGGGCTACACATTTATTTTCATTTATTGCCTTTAATAATTCCTTTCCTTTGGTTGTTGTGAGCCTTGAGCCCCAATGAGTGTGTTTTGCGTTAAAATCACCACCAATGATAAATTGGTTTCCAACAGTTTTGAAAAGTTCAGTATATCTTTTTGCTTTGATATTATGTTTTGGCGGGCAGTACAAGCATTTTTTGGTTTTAATATTCATCGCCGTTGCTTGGATATCTTCACTTTCAAATTTTGTCTCTTCATTGTGACAGATGTTTTCTTTCACAATTACTGCACTTCCACCCTTAGCTGCATTTTCAGGATGGAGCGTGTCATAGGTTTTATATCCTTTAAATTTGATAAAGGATTGTTTTGTAAAATGCGTTTCTGATATTAGACACACATTAATTTTATTGATGTCTAGGACTGCTTGAAGTTCTTGTTGGTGATTAAGCAGCCCATTTGCATTCCAAGACATCAGTTTTAGTGTATTAGCCATTTTTATTATATTGCGGATTTGGGCAGTTTTGTTGACGCTACCTTCAAGATTTCTGACTCTCTCGTTCACGGCTGAGAAGGCACCTTCTAGACTGGTCATTTTCGTTAAGATAAGTTGTAGGGTCTTGTTAATGTCGTCTTCTTTTATATTGGTTGATTTTTGTTTACCAGAGCTAGATGCAGCAAAGGTTGGATATGTTGGTTTATCAACTAAATTAATTTCCTTGTGCTCATGTTGAACAGTAGCAGGTTTCGTTTCACCAGTTACTTGCACTGACTTTTTTTTGTTGATATTTTTATTTTTGATTTTTTGTAGTTCCTTGGCTACCATGCAGCCTCTGTAATTGGCCGGATGTTCTTCACCGCAGTTTACACACTTAGGCTTTTGTTCTTTAGTTTTTTGACAACTAGCAGTCAGATGCTTACCTGTGCATTTAACACATCTAAGTTCCTTGGCACAGTACTTTTGTGTGTGACCAAATGCCTGACATTTCTTGCATTAGGGTATCAGTTCAGATCCCTTGAGAGGATGGACCTCCACCTTGCACCCCATTATGTGCGTGATCTTATAGATTTTGTTGATGTCCTTGCTGTTGTCAAAAGTAAGCGTGAACATATTTAAAGGAACTTTCTTCTTCCAGGACATTTTGTTTACTGCCCCAATGATTCTGAATCCTTTATTTTTCAAGTAGCCCATGATATTGTCTGGGCGATATGAATGATGTAGGTTTTTGCCATAACCCGTATTGGCCGGGTTTGTTTGTTTTCAAAAGTATGGTACTTGAAATTACATTTATTCAGGAAATTGATTATATTTTTGTAACTGTCCGAATCCGTGCTATTAATTTTTGCTGTAGTGTCATTAGTAAATTTTAACTGGAACTTTTCTTCGTGGACAAGCTCAGCGAGCTGTTCGTAGAGCGCTTCATATGTTTCAACATTTTCTACAATAATTGGAGATGGTGTTAGTTCTTTCTTAAATTTTTGTGCAGATTGGGCTGCATTTTCTTGACGTTTGGCAGGGGATGGCGTGGTATATATTTTTCTTTTTTAGTATTATGTTTTACCCTTCTCCATTCTGTTCCTTTAGCTACTTCTTCCTCATCGGAATGATATTCTGTTCCCGTTTCCTTAGCTAGTTCTTCTTCATCAGTATGGTATTCAGTACCATTAGTAGTAGGTTGAGATGGAGTGCTTGGTTTTTCAATCGTACATGGAGCTACTGTTCTTGGTTGGGTGTGTATCGATTTTTTTTTAATTCATCGATCTGTTTTTGCAAAGTACAGATCATCTGTTTCATTTGTGAATTTTCGTTCGTTACTTTTTGCTATTCATTAAATAATGCCTGTTCATTTTGAGACCTGTTATAATTCTTTTGAAACAATGCATCATTCTGTTGTAAGAGCACAGGCTCGTTAGCTGTGTTAGGCAGTATGTTTTGATTCATCTTTCCGAGTCATCGCACGCGCTAAGCGGCGGTAATCTTTTGTTCCCGAATGTCAAACAAAAAATGCGTGGACAGGGACTTTTATCACCTCAAGAGCTGTTGAAGCCTTCAAAAACCATATTTTGGAAATACACCTTCAAAGTGGAAAAAATTTGTCGAGAATTAGTTCGAACGTATGCAAAAGTGTATAAATCTTAATGGAGAATATTTTGAAAAACAAAACGATTTGCACTAATTTTTTTTCTTTCGTTGTTTTTGTAAAAACTTAAAAGGTATCCCTTGAGAATGTTTACTTGTAATATTAATTGATATCGTATTTAATTATTCAATGATGTCTAAAGAATATATTGAGTAATATGCAACCTATGTTACGTAACAATATTGCATCTAGCTTAAAAAATGTTCACATTTTATATTGTCTAATAACTCATTACAATCTACAATCAATACAGAGTCAATGTTGGTCCGACGCTTATGTTCTATTTGGGTACATTGTAATGTTCTGATAATCTCATTGTTAGAGACATTTTACAAGTATTAACAAAATATTCGAATATTCTAAATTAGACGCAATTTTAATTGCAGAAAGTGAAGATGCCGACAACCTTGGAAATATCGATTATTAGAATGTTGGTGTTCGAAATCTTATAACTTACAATTTAACGATCTGAACAATAGACTAATAGATCTACCGGACATCCTTGATTAATCGCTTGCACTATGCACATTTAATCAGCAATAAATGAAGTTTTGAATACGCTAAACCGACGCCAAGTTCCAAAAGCTAATCAATCCTAATATAACCCCGGACCGTAATACAGACACACAAGCCGCCCATCGCATCCGCCGCCATCGCAATCCACCACAAGCAGTAGTAGCTCCTGGACCATGTAAGTTGGTTGTCCATTAGTACGGGGCTTCCGGCGTTCCGCGTCTTACCTCACTTCCGGAACTTGGCCTCCGGAGCCTGGGAATAATTCAGCACCAACTTGCCACTTTAAGCCGTAATGAATAGGTAATTAGTTAATATTGCGCCCGGCTTCCTGTTGTCCACGCGCTTTTGGGACGACCTCCCGGACTTCAAACTCCTTACCTCCCTCGGTCTTCCTTTTCCGAAAACTTAAACTCCAGACATATATACGTGTATGTGTGCTACGTGTGTGTGCGAGGCGGTCTCCGGAGACCCATTACACCGTACCATGCGAAACGTACTGTCGTGTGTTTCTCCGGACTTGTCTGGGATGCCATTGTTCGGGGGATCTGATTGAATTAACTGTAATTACTCCGGATTAATCCGGACTATCTGAACTACTACCGTACAATGTTTCATCTTATACGTATACTACCTATAGCTGTATCGCGTATATATGTACATGTATATACGTACTACCTAAGTTTAACTCCTTCAACGTCTACGTCCTCCTCCAAGTTATTATAATGGTTCGAGGGAGGAGAAACGATGCGGATGAGGTCCTGTTAGACGGTGGCCCGAACGCATTATCTAATCTCAATGTAATTTAGTCGATCGGCTTTGAGAAATGCCTCGAAATTCTAATGGGAATATAATATCCAAGAGCAACGTCGATCTTCAAGTTGTAGGGTAAACAATACTTCTGCCGAATTACACATATGATAAACTTAGTGAAATCGTAGTTGTTTTTCTTTATTTCTTCACAGTTCTATATTGAATCTACTTAATCACCTTTTTTTGATATTCCGCTGAAATATGCAATTTTCGCCAACATTGAACTTCGCGATACTTGGTAGCAGACTGTTTTGCAGTATTTGTTGATATTTCGCAGCATTCACGGTACCATCAATAAATTCAAGGCATCCTAATCCTGAAGCTATCATGCAGCGTCAAATCCTTACATCTTTAGGAAATTTTACACTACGTTTTAGACAATCCTTATGTCTAGTATAGACATAAGTCGAATTTTGATTCGTCGTTAAAAATACTTTGGGCCAATCTTCTATTGACCAAGATAGTTTAGATTTTGCCTATGTGAGCTTAGCTTCTTTTGTTTTTCCATCAACAGTGGCTTTTCCTTTGTCTATAAGAAAACATTTTTTTTAGATACTAGCAGAGGAAGGAGAGAAAAAGGACTTTTTTTTCTTTCTCTTTTTGTCGCGGTTTTTGGTTCTTATAAATAAGCATCGAGACGCCGATATACGAGGGCGAATCAAATATTAACCGGACTTTTGTTTTAGAACATTTATTGGTACAGTAAATAAAATTTTGAATACACCTTATTTTTCTATACAATCTCCTCTTTTATTCACACATGTTTCCCACCGAATCGGAAGTTTTTTAATTCCTTCATCAAAGAATGAATGTGGTCGCGTCTGTAACCAATTGCGCACGAACGTTTCTACACCTTCGTCGGTGTCATAGTGATGACCTCCCAGTTCTTCTTTGAGTGACCCAAACATGTGGTAGTCACACGGCGACAGATCGGGACTGTAGGGCGGATGTTCCAGTGTTTCCCAATGAATTTTGTCCAATTTTTCTTGGGTTAATGCAGCTGTGTGTGGCCGAGCGTTGTGATGGAGCAGAATCGCACTTCGAATAGGCATGTCTCGCCTTTTTCGTCGATAGGTCAGTTTCACTTCATCAAGCAGTTGACAGTAGTACGCAGCATCTCGCGGATAGAAAGAATATTCGTTTCACTGGTGCTTGTCCGCGGTCGGCGTGCATGGGTCTCATTTTGCACTGACTCTCGGCCATCGGAAAATTTTTTGTGCTAGTCGTAGACTTGGGTCCTTGAAAGCGTTTTTTCAGCGAACTGTGCAGTTAGTCGACGCAAAATTTCGGCAGGTTTTACGCCCTCCTGCGACGAAAATTTAATAATAATGCGTTGCTCAACAGAAGTGTGCACCTCTTGCTCAGACATGATGCTACCAACAACCAATCTGCTATGGCGAGCCGAACCGATTTACTCCCCTCCATTTTACATCCCCATCCAACATATATCAACACGTCACGTTACTCACTTCACCTAGCGAGCGTTAAAAAGAAAAGTCCGGTTAATATTTGATTCGCCCTCGTATGTACGTTTGGTACAACTTATACGTATTTTGAGGATTGTGTTTATAAAAAATTAATTTGCGGTGAGTTCCCACTGCCGAAGTAGGAATATAATAGTTTGATGTTCAGGAGTTAAAAACCTAGGTTCTGGGTTTAAAGATATTTAGTTTTTTCTCCTTCTTTTTTTTTCGGGACGGGGTTTAATTTGACTTTAGAAGACTTCTGGTTATTACATATTTTTCTGTTGTTTTTGTTGAAATGCAGCCTTTGCGACATTAACTTTGCAGGGAAACAGAGGAAACGATTGTTAAGTCTGTAGACGAATATTATTTGTTTTCGAGGCCGTGGGCGCTTGTCGTGATTGCGGGGGTAAGAATGGGAGAAAGGAAAATTGTATGACTAGAGTTAAAATTGGTGTATGTTGTTGATATTGTTATTTGTGGGCTTTTTATTTGTATATCTACGTGTTTAGTAGAATATGGTTGGGCACCCGCCGAGAGATTATAGAGTAGTTGATATACAGAAGTATATCTATACTGATAACTGATAAGTAATTTTGACTTAATGGTAACGCTTTATATTATTACTGTAATTGCTGTTGAATGCAAGTCTTAGTATGTTGGAGCTTGCTTAATTATTATTTAGTCGACAAAAAACATTAAAGGCAGGTTTTTACGCATGCACGCAAAATTTTCTGCTCATAGCGCTATAAAAGTGTAAGATATAGTATTAATTAAGGAGGATTCTATGTAGATATGTACTAACAATTTACTTTTACGCATGTAATGAAAGTATATTGTTAAAATTATTATTTAACGCTAGGTTTTAATTGCGTTCCTGTGTTCACCCCATACATACAAATGCCTTTTAAATAGTTAGTATATCTTGTTTTATCTTTTCTTTCGCGATTATTAATTAGTATGTACATGGATGCATACACAGATCTTCATTAAATAATAGGTTGTTAAAAAACAGCGAGATACGGCTTCTGTGTTATAAGTGAATTAGTGGATTCCCACATGTTTATACTGCACGCTTACAATAATACAATGTATTTGTAGAGTAAGAAACTCACACTAATCTAGAAGTATTATAAGAAACCTCGCGGATTGTGATGAATATGTATCTGTCTTACGATCAGGATGTTTATATCCTTAAAACTACATGCAAGTTAAAATGTATCTGTGCAAGCAATTATAGTTTTCATAAGGTAGTAAATAAGGTTATTTATAAACTTTTATGGAATCGTAGAAGGCAACCTATACTTTGCATAATATTATCTTGCAACTTATAATTTCGTAAATTTGAGCTAAATGCGATTGCAAACGCAAAACGCATAATGTATAATAACATAAATGCGTGGGCATGGCTTCTGTGGTAGATATTAAGCTGTCTAAATCTAGGAAAACGGATACATATTGCAGTAATTGCAACTAATGCAAATCATTTAATTACTCAACACACTACTGAGTTAGATAAGTACAAACACTGGTTATGACGTTTAGAGCAAATGGAGATGTTAATCTAGGCACATATTATTTGGTTTAGAAGCCATTTGCAAGAACTATAGTGATATTACAATAAAAACATGAACAACCTTTAATCACCTAACGCGCGTTTCAGAATTCAAGGATGTACGAGGATGGTATGGGAAGTACCCGTGTTTGGACACAGATGACGCTTTGTGTCAAAGTCTGTATTGGCGACTGTGAGTACTATTCCTTAGTCGACGTCTGTCAAAATTTCGGAGAGGCCCATCGAATATACGCAGAGAAACGTTTACTTGTCCGCCTCAATTCAAGACAAAATACTGTTTCAATTATCCACAACGCAATTACTGTTTTAAATCAAAAGAAATATTTTCTTAGCGCTTTGTTCTCCACTTAAAAAAGTAATAAAATAATTGTATTTCCTTGTTTACGACATTTATTAATTTGATTCAAGAAAATCTTGCAGACAATTTGAAGAAAGCGATTCTAAGAATAAGTAAATGGCCGCTATAACACAAAAGTCAATAGCTTTGTTTTCTTAAAATAAAGTATTTATTTACTTAAAATTCTTGAAATGCATATTATTTACATCTACATTATTAATTGCATTTATCTTGTTCAAAACAGTACGACATATTCATACATAATGCGGTAAATTATTTTCATTGCTTGTGATTTTAAAAAGGCTAAGCTAGAGATTATCTACAGAATTATGTTCAAATAAAAACGAACTTACTGTAGAAAGTACAAATGAAAAAAGTGCATAGAAACAATAACCAAGGTAATGCCAATAAATACCTCATGGTATTGATGGACCACTACCGGCAAAAACGATGTGAGAAGAGAAAATCACTAACGCTTTTTGCTGCTGCTCACATTGTTGTTCATCTCTCGGTTTATGCCACTAATCTTCAAAAACAGCGCTGACATATTTCCTAGCGCCACCTACTGCCAAGAGATATAGTCATGCCGTCCTAGATGGTAGCGACAGAAACCGGAATACAGATGCTATACATGTAACCATTAACATACAATGTTTTACAAACATTTTCAAAAGATACCGGTTTATGTAGTATTTTTTCTTTTTATTACTATTTATCACGTATACTTCTTTAACTATTTTTTTTCTAATATATAAATAAATAATAAAAAAGGGGATAAATAAACATTAATATTAACTCATTAATTATTAAAGTACATAAAAATAATCTTTATTTAATTATATTATTAAAGAAATAACTTAATTACACTGAAACCCATAAAAAAAGAAACTTTTTCAATGGTTCATTCACTTGCTCCTAATTTTGATTATCAATCTTAAGCTTTTTTCCCATTATTGTAATTTTTCTTTTATTGGATATTCTGGTAGGTGACCTGGAGATGTGTTTTTTGAATACGAAGCTGGTCGCCTAATTTCTCAATAGAACTTTGTGAGATCTGGACCATTTTTTTATTCCTACCTTTAACATGAATATTTTCTTAAGCTAAAACTAAATGATTTACTTGGAAGAAACATTCTTTTTTCTTGGATTTTCTTGATTTTCTAACCCTAAGAAAATATTTATTTAATACAAATAAAATTTCAAGAAAACGATTTTCTTATATTATAAATTTGTATAGTCTTGAAACAGAAATATTTTCTTGAATAGAAACTGATTTTTGCAAGAAAATCTATTTTCTTGATGCAAGAATCCATTTATCTGCGTGTACTGGGAGATAGAGGCATTCTTAAACGTATCGAGTGTTGTTTTGAGAGCTGTTGAAAGTGAGCAGGTTTATGTGTTTTTGGAATCTTCGAAAAAGAGCTTTACCGGTTACTGATTCGATTTCTTTTTCTGGATGGGGAAACGTTTGCAGAAATCAAAGAGAAGTTGGATGTAATTTATAAAGCCATTGTGCCTTTGATTATTAGCATCAGATACTGGTTTAATGAACTTAAGAGTAGTCGAACATCCGTTTTTGACGAGGAGCGCTAGGTCGTTCCATTGAGATGACTACGAACAATATGGTCAATAAAGTTCATGATATCGAGCCAGCAGACCGCCGCGTCGGGTGAAGATTTGAGAGATTGTTAATATGGCAAACATCTCAATTGAATGTGTGCAAAACATCCTTCACCAAAAATTGAGTATGAGATATGTAGTTATCGGCGAGATGGGTGCCGCGCATACTGGCGATAGATCAAGAACGGAATCGCGTGATAACTTCCAACCAATTTTTGGACATGTTTAAGCGCAATCCAAGTCAGTTTCTGCGGCGTTATGTAACTGGAGATGAGACATGGATACATCACTACACGCCAAAATCCAAAGGTCAATTGGCAAAGTGGGTTATCCCGGCGGACCTGCACCATAGAAGTCGAAGACGATTCCATCAGGGGGAAAAGTTATGGCGACGATTTTTTGGGATTCGCAAGGTATAATCTTAATTGATTATTTAGAGAAGGAAAGGACAATCACGGGACAGTGCTATATTGATTTATTGGACCCATTCAACGCTGAACTAAAGATATGTCAACTTAAATATAAAAAAAGGTGGGAAATTTAAATCTGGCGTACCCGATGGGCCACGCTTTAGATCGTAATAATTACAAAGTACTCTATTACTTTTCCTCTATTTTCAAGCATGGTACACTTACCTACGTGTTTGTAAGTAAAGTTAATTTTTTGCGTCGCAATAGTCGAAAATAAGCAATATTGTTTTACATTACACAGAGTGCATAGCTAACTGACATTCTTTAGGGAAATTGCGTTCTTAAGCGTGTATTATATGTCTAAATACAAAGGTGAGCACATTTGGAGTTGTTAGTAAAATACAAAGGAAATATCTTGCCTTTCAGGAAGCTTAAATTAAGACCGTATTGTGTATTTTATAGTAAATTGTTGCTATATGGTCGATTAATGTGAAAATCAATTTGTGGCTCCTATAACTAAATAGTTTTCGGTTGATACGGACAATATTACAAAAACGATCTAAAAATCGGTAATCATTTCTTGCTCGACAGCTGTGGTGCCTTTTTTTACATTCTTTTTTCTAATTTAGACGTACAAAACGCCATTTCCGTCATGCTACTCTTACTGGAACCGGTAATCGAAACGTTCCACACATCTTACAGATCAATGTTCGGCATGCCATTCATCGAAGGAGCCTTCATTTTCTGGGAACTTAGCTACGATTGTCGGAGGGCGACTTGTAAATTGAATCCTTTCAGCTTTATTTAGCGTCATTTTAACGTGCATATTTAATATTTCTGAATTGTTTTCTAAGGTTTTTCCGAGATTCTTTATAAGCTCAATAAGTATTTAATGTTTCGCGCTTGATTGTTGGTGTGAGAAGCAGCATGCAGATACGTAACTAGTAACGCACTAGAATAGCACACACCTACTATCTGTAGAGCTTGTTATGTATTTTAAAGAGTACCTTCATAATAATATTGTTCACTTTTCCTATATTTTAAATTAAAACATCCAAGTGCTACATTGGAAATAAAATCTTTGTGATGTGACTGTTAAAGATACCGTGATCCTGCTTAATATAAGACTACCTTATATTAAGCAGGATCACGGTATCGGCATCAGTTTGTTGTAAAAAATAAAACAAATGTAACTTTTCTATGTCAGCGTAATTTCACATATTTTAGTTTGCAACCGTACACAGAGAAAAATAAATAATAAGTAGTATATTATTAAGAAAATCTAGTAACAAATAATGGAAATGTTAGCACTTATAATATAACGCGTTTGTAATGTAAGCTAAATTTTTATAGTAAAAGAATATACAAAAAATATTGTTGTGTTTACTACTGACTAGTTGTCGTCAGTATATTTTCTTAAATTATTGTACATTACTTTTACTTTATACATATATGTGGAAATCAAATTTTATAAATTACAATTGATGGTTGGCCAAACCTCAAAGAGTTTGGTAGATAATGGTTATCGCACTATATATCTCAAAATTAGAAAAAGAGTAAAAAATATTAGGGCACTTGCAATATACTCTATAAAACAATACATACCGTACGAGGGAGCGTACTATGATCACCCGATTTTATACGAACTCAGCGCATCTAAACGTGTGCTGTGTTGAATGTCACTGTGGAATGTCATTTGCTTGACAAAATTGCGTAAACGCAAATTCATTTGTGCACCTTACTCACGTTATAAACGGCGTATTCATTTACGTACAGGTACAAGCTTCGACTTCGCTCTTGCATTTCTGAAAACACCTTGCTCACGTTATAAACGGCATATTCGTTTACGTACACGTGTAAGACACGATTTTGCTCCCACATTTCTGAAATATGCCGATTATGCTGGCTGGCCATAGTACACTCGCTCTTACGGTATAAGTGCATAACTACAACAACTGAAGTTGTCAATAGAATTTGAAGATAACGTCTTGTTCACTCAACGAGATCGCGTGGTAAAAATAGTAAATACAAACACAGTTTGCTAAAGTTTATAATACCCAAAGTAGTAACTTATCATTATTTTGCTAAGTAGTTCATATTAAAAACAGATACAGTGCGGGCCTAAAGTGCCCTCCCCCCCTCCATGCTAATTTTTGAACAATAGAAGCTGTCGTTTTTAGAAAAAAATAGATCGATTTCTATTTTTTGTAAGCTAACTTTTACCGTTATCAGCATTTCAATTGTATTTCCGTTTTCACCGAAAGCGACGTCAACTTTATTTTTTTTAAATAGAACGCCCTATATAATTTTACGTTTTTAGTAAGGTAATCCAAAGGTGAATCCAACGATACCACATATGTTATCGTTTAACTTAAAAAATATGACGATATGCAGAATATAGGTTTTGGTAATCTGTTTTTGTTGTTACGCAAAGTTAGCTAGAAAAGACCGCCAAATTATTTCCTGTGACACCAGATTGATCTAAAGAGCTCGTTGCTAAGCAAAGTAATCATAACAATTGCCAAACTGTCAAATCTCAATTCCAAAAGCGTAAATTATTCTTGTTATTTATTGTTATTATAACTTGCATTTGTCATACTTTCGTTCTTTGTGTTATTATTTTATCTCATTTTAACTTGGTTTGTTAATTGTTGTTTCTCCTTTACTTTATCGATTTTTTTTTGTAATTCATTAATTGTGGTAGGTTTGTTTAAATTTGTTTTTGATAGGCAATGTGCTTAAGTTCTAATTTTTTTATGTTGTTGATATTACAATGGCCTCCGCATGGATCACACAAGATAACCATCAAGTACCTAATTTTAATATTCGGTAAATCTGGCAACAACTACGCAAAGTGGAACATAATGACTGCTCTTGTACAGCCGAAAATATTATAACTTTGCGCTAAGTAAGCATGAATAGTATAAAATTTACAGGACGAACTGCCTTGACAGAAGATAACATGATTTAAATTATTGTACAATTTGTTGCGCAACCATGGCAAATAAGGCGACAATTGTTTCCAGATTTATATAATATTAAAATTAACCCAGCAATTTTGCATGCTTCGTGCTGAAGCCATCATAAAGGTAACAACACAAAAAGCCTCAAAACAGACATATTGTTCAATAAAGTAAAGAAATAACAACAATTAACAAAACAAGTTAAAATGGGAGAAAGTAATAACGAGAACAAAGAAGGAACAAATGCAGGATATAACAACAATAAACAACAAGAAAAATTTGCGCTTTGGGAATTGAGATTTGACAGTTTGGCAGTTGCTATGATTACTTAGCAACGAACTCTTTAGATCAGTCCGGCGTCACAAAAAGCAATTTGGCGTTTTTTCCTAACCAACTTTGCGTAACAACAAAAACAGATTACCAAAACCTTTATTGCTGCATACCGTCATATTTCTTAAGTTGAAGTATAACATCGCTGGATTTGCTCTTCGACTGTTTTTTCAAAAACGTAAAAATATACAGCGTCTTCTATTTAAAAAAGAAAGTTGATATCACTTCCGGTGAAATCGGAACTACGATTGAAATGCCGATAACGGAAAAAGTTAGTTCACAAAAAATAGAAATCGACCTATCCCCCCCTCCACTTTAGGACCACACTGTGTATATGTAATTGTCTATTCTCTTGAATATCTTAAGTATATGTATATTACTCAAAACATGCAATTATGGGACATTAAAAGTGGACCTAATATTATGGACAAGGACTGTATAGTATTTGTATCTATTCAAGAACATCTGGACTAGATTGTTTCCGTAATTTGGTTCACAGCTACATGTGTACAAATATAAAACAAAAGCTTTTATACCTTGGCTAATACAATTTAAAATTAACCCATTTCTTCCATGACTATGCCCTTTTCATTATAAAAGCACTAACAATAAAATGTTCGCCAAATCCTAGATTGATTCTTTTGCTTCATGTATACGCTAGTGTTCAACATAACCAACAAAATTGAATAAGACTCATATGTATTATGTATATAAACAACATACGTTGAAATGTCGCAAATAACTCCGGGAACTTCACCTTCACTAACAAGTTTTACATTTTAAATAAGTTATTAAAGAAGATAGAAATGCTTGTCCACACTAGATAACCCCAACAACCACGCGAGACAAATGGCAAAATTGCCGGGAACTCGTATAGGGTAACGCTATATTATTATTGGTTGCAACGCGAACTTACATTACCTCATCATAAATTAAGAATAATGTTTTGTAAAAATTAGAATTGAGGGTTATATGTACTTATGTTTTATGTAAATAAAGAAATATTTTTGATATTTTAAGTAGATGTGTAATAACTTCTTTTACAAAAAAATGTTTTCATGATTAGTAAATCAGTGTGTTATGTGTACAAGATAATCTATAAATCTGTAAATATATTTTCTTAACAACACAAATTTTACAAGACATCTTTCTCCGTATACAATAAGATGTAGTATCTACAAATAAATAAATTAAATAGTAAATCACTTGTACGCCTATAAACAACGTAAGCAAACTATGCAAATTCACGTGAAAAATAAAAATACTTTTACTTTTGAAAATAGTTTGCTTATGTTGCCTATAGGCGTACAAGTAATTTACTATTTAATTTGTTTATTTGTAATTAATAGCTGAGTTTGGACCATTTACACACGGGAACGAAGAAAATCATTGATCCAGGCCAACCATTAACATCAACTGCAAGACAATGCTCTGTATTTGGTGGGATCAACAGGGTGTTATTTATTATGAACTTCTCAAATTTGATGAAACGGTTAATGCTGCTTGATACCGACAACAAATGATTAGTTTGAACCATGCATTGATTACAAAACGTCCGGAATGGGCTCAAAGACATGGAAAAGTGATTTTGCTACATGATAATGCGCCGGCCCACACCATAAAAGTTGTCAGGGAAACTTTAAAAGAATTGAATTGAGATGTGCTACCTCACCAGCCGTATTCGCCAGACATTGCTCCTTCGGACTATCACTTATTTCGGTTGATGACGCACGAATTGGCTGAGCAGCACATCGTTAATTTCAAAGAAGTGAAAAAATGGGCGGATTCATGGTTTGCTTTGAAAGATAAAAGTTTCTATCATCGCGGAATCCATCCTTTGCCAGAAAGATGGGAAAAAGGTGTAGCATCAAATAGCGCATGCTTCAAATAAATAGCTTCAACCATTCACTTCAAATTAATGTGTTTTTCCTTAAAAAAAATCTGCATTTCATAGGATACACCTGGTATTGAATACGATGATTGATGTCAAATTATGGTGATATAGTGAAATTAGTTTATCTATTATAACTCGATTAACTAGTTTATTATTGGCTTAAAATTAAAAATAAATTAAATGTCTTATGGCAAAATAATCTGTGTGTCAAAGTGTCTATCTATCTTTTTTATAACTGGCATGATTTAAACTGAAAAATTTTATTTTAGTTAATATTAATAATTTAATAAACTATAATACTTTGTACAACAGAAACTTGGTCCATACAACAAAACCAAGCTTTGCAAGTATAGTAAATACTAATAAACTTTATTTATAAATTGTAATAAATATATGGAAAAATAAGAAATAACATGCTAAGAAAAAAAAATATTTTAAGGGATTTTCAAATACACGACCCTTCACACACTACGTGTGATATACAGTTCTAATGTTGCCATATATTTTTTATATTATTATGTCTCTAAAATTATTTTTGTAGGGTGTAACTTTTTTTTACAAAGTTAATTAAGAACGCTTACTATTATACTTTATCATGAATTCAATCTCTTTTTAAACGAATACAATAATTTGCGTTACCTTGTATTATGGATCTATAACATCCAGTATAAAAGCATAAGCGATACATAAGCAGATTATTTTATACCATATTTTAATTACTTATTTTTTAATTAATTTTAGGAGGAAGATTTCGTTAGTCAGATGCTTACGGATCATTGCATTAGTTGTGAATAACTTGTCCATGGTGTTGATATGTAAACTAGGGATACGATTGCTTAGAAGCGCAAACATATTTGCAAATTTCGCATGGACGTGAGGATAACCGGGGAAACTGTAACGCAGGGGCCAGTGGTGCCTAAGAAAACACATCACATGGATACGGGTAAACAATACGGAGACCATAAACATATTATGTAAGCAGTGCAGAACTCCAGGGAAATTATCCCGTAGCAGAAGTAGCAGGCAGCCGCAGCATCAACAGTGAGCCAAATAACGAACGGCAACTTGACGTCGAGAATACAATATCTCAGTAGTGTCGCAAGAATATTTCTCCTATAGCCAGATCAACTTTGTATACGTAAGTTTAGGATCTAGTCCGAAGTGTCATTAGAATTCATAGACTTGCCTAGGTGTCTCTTCAACATAGTAACGTACACTGCCGACTTACAAATGATGTATGGCGGGGGTTACAAGCATTACAGGAAGATTTTGCATTCTCTACGCCGGCATCACTTATAATAGGTGTTTTTATTTCGTTTATTAGTTAGCAATGTTTCTTTCCTGGGCTGCACCAAACTATTTGGCCGCCTGTATGCAAACCTAAATTTGCGCCCCATGTAGACATACACTACCGCTCATAGATATTTGGACACCCTTGGATCTTAAATTTTTGTATACAAAGAATGTATTTAGGAAATACATTCCAGTATTATTGAATAGTATGCTAATAATCAGTAAGATTCACTTAAATTCATTAAATAATATCGGTCTATCTACTTATTTTATCTGTATGAGAGGTAATACAACAAATACAACAAAGAGTGTATTCTTGAAATTCCAGGAAAAATGTAGTAGTTGGTAATTTTACGATGAATCATGAAGCTATAATAAGGCCATTTGAAGTAATATTTTTAAATTACGGTCAGGTATCGTTCCATGTTAGTAGCGACATCTTTTAAAGAATAGTGTGTATAATTTCATTTAAAATTTTAAAACGCTGAAAAGGAAATAAATTGGTATTGAAATGCGTGTTCTGACAATAGCATAACATAACTTAGGCATAAGTAATCGTCAAAAAAAATTACATTTAGATCCATCTACTTTATAACATCAAAAAATACAGTGAAAGTGGCAGTTTTCTAAATAAAGTACGAAGTGGTAGACCTAGGGCGACAATACCAGCTCAAGATATTGCAATCGTGGTGTCCAGCAAGCGAAATAGAAGAAAAACAGCTCCAGAAATCTTCGCAGAAATCAACACTGTATTTCCGAAGCCGATTAGCGTGTCCACGGTTAAACGCCGTCTGCAAAAAGCCAGCCTTCACGGACGAATTGCGAAGCGAAAGCCTTTGCTTCGCCAAATTAATAAGACAAAGTGGTTACAATAGGCACGTGCACATCGAAATTGGACTTTAAAAGATTGTATCAAGGTATTGTCGACCGACGAATCCAAATTCGAGATTTTCGGTTCGCGAAGACGAGTGTTTGTAAGAAGATTTGTAGGTGAACGTGCACTAGAGCAATGTACAGTCCTTACTGTCAAATACGGCGGTGGTTTGGTAATGATTTGGGGTTATTTTGCTGGTACATCCGCAGGTAATCTCGCAAAAATTCAAGGCATAATGAGCAAAGAGCAATACAAATGCATCTTAGAGGAAAATACCCTCTGGTGTAAGAATTTTGGGTCAGAACTTTGTATTCCAACAAGACAATGACTCAAAATACACATGTGGAATAAACTACAGGTAGCATGGGCTCGAATAACTCCTTGTTAAAATTAACTGCAAGAATGCCCCGATTATGCGACGCAATCATTAAAAGTAAAGGAGGTTACATAGACGAATCTAAAATTTAGGTCAAATAAATAATTTTAATTGTTAAAGTTGTATATTTGTGTATACTTAAATACCAAATACATATTTTAATATTTCCATTTAAATATTTAATGAGTTACCCTGAAATTTGAGGTGCCTAAATACTTGTGAGCGGTGGTGTATGTAGTTAAATAATGTTTAGTTACATGTATTTTTATAGGCGCTCTTTTTTTAGTTAAACACGGAAAACTGTTTTCTTATTTTTTACAGCTAAGCACAAAAAGCAAGATGATAAACAATTGTTTTCCATTAAAATAGTTGTTCCAGTATAAAAAAATACTAATTGCATTTAATAGTTTTGAAATTTATAATAATGGAAACGCAATAAACATTTAGCATTTACAATAAAAATAAATAAATATTCCTAAAATTTGTTTTTATTGCCTTATTTTTGGAAAGTTCTTCAATTAAATCATGTAAAGGATAATTTTAATAATTTTAAAAACGACCTCTTAGTATCTGACGTTATTGAAACTGGCAATGTTAAAAGGTCGAACAGTTACAACAATTTTGGAAAAATTAATAGTTATAATACCGAAAAAGAAGTAATAAAGCGTATAATAATAAAAAAACTAATCAAGAATTATAATATCTGTAAGGCTGTCAAACACTCACCCTCTTAAGCAGCGTAATCAAGTAGGCTGGCGGATGCATTGGAATTACTGAACATAAGAAGTAGAAGCACCATCATCAGTATTATAACCCAGTGGATAAGAATCGTAAAAAATTGATAGCATTAGATCTGTTTCAATAGTTGTCTCGTGGAACCGTGTTCGCAGTGGTGAAAAAATGTGTTTATATTTGGAGAAAGATCGTTCGACATCTACCGTGTATGATTAAAATAATCATACAATATACATGTACGATTAAAATAATCTTTGAACTCAATTAATGAATTAGTCGAAGTACCATTACAAATTTGTTGTAATGTGATAAAATTGAAATCTTTCTCTAACACACTCTCCAACTTTTTTAAAACACGAATATTTTTTGCGTCATCTATACTCTGTAGTGCGTAGCAGAGTATGTACTTCGTCCACTATTTGCAGTGACTTCACTAACGACAACGCTCTATTTTGTAATTGTTCCAGTGCGTCATGTAAACATTTATAGTAGCTATCTTGAAATTTTGACTGGCTCTCCTTAATAGCTGCAGCTTCGGCAGGATTGAATTGTAGAATAACAGCTTTTACTTTTTAATAAAAAGCTGCCTGCAACCAGATTCCCCAACGTGTAAGAATCAGCTGTGGTGGTTCACGAATACCGGGTCACTGTGCGTGAAATGTTTTGGAGATTTGAGAAACACTTTTTTTGTACTTGGTATTAATGCATCTACCTCGGGATAACATTGTCTAATAGTTTGTGCCACAGGATGTAAAGCGTGCACTTTACAAGTTACGTGTAAACAGTCGCAACCGTGTTCAAGAAGAGAACGGCCTACCGCACGCATTGTCGCTGCACCATCGCTCATAAACATCAACACTTGACGTGTTGAGACTTGAAAGTTTTTTAACATAGAAAGTATCACAGTCGTAATTCCTGCACTAGTACACCCTTGTAATCTTTTACTAGTACACGAACTATAACATGTATAATAGAATTTTTTTTACAATCTGTTGTCTCGTCAACACACAACCAAAGCAACTGATTTTTTAATGTAGATGATTTTATTTTCCACTTCTTTGCGTACAAATAAAACATGCTTACGTGCTGTTGCCGTAGTTGGCAACTTCAACTCCGGGTTGTATTTGTTCCAAAAGTTCTTAAACGATTTCTTATCCAGTATGTTAAATGACAAATTACATGTTGTCATCATGACAAGTAAATCGAAAATAAAGTCATTTCTATTTGACGCGCTGTTTTTTCTATTTCTGTTTTGCACTATTTACATGCTTCCTACAGTCGTTCTTTTGCCAGCACATCAAAGTTTTCTCGTACACTTTACAAACTATTTTAGAACCGTCGTACAACAAATCTGGAAACACACAGATAAAGTTTTTCACTTTATCAGCAAAGGATCGTTGTTTAGCCTTGCGCACACTGAACATTTTTTATTAAAAACTTTCTTGAATGACTAGTATTTCGCTCGCCTGATTTAATTCACACGCACACGCCGCGCTAGTGATGATGAATGTGTATGAATTTGAACTGCTTTGCCACCCGGCAGATGTTTACGCATCGCATCAGACAGGCGCGCGCCGAGTTCCGTTGGCTGCTCCAGCTGTTACGGCTATGCTGGTACGACACGATTATCTTACCTTAGTGATTAATATTGCAGAATTAACAGCGGGTCTAAATTGGATCTTGAATGTACTTGCAAGACGTTTGATTTTGTCATCTGAATCAGTTGTGTGAATGCTCGACGTTCTGCTTAGTTAATTTTAAAATATGGCAACAGTTCTTCATTTAATAAGAAAAAATTGAAATATTTTGTTAAAACGTTTAGACCTCTTAATTTTCTCTTTAAGAGATGGCGATGTTTGATCCACTATAGTGTACAACCTCAGGTGTAAAATATCTTTAGTATTTCTTGCCAAATTGATTTTCATAACAATGATCAAATTTGGTGTTAATTTTAACACGTAAATTTTTTACCACTTGCTTTTCTCTCTTTACACGGGCAAATTTTCAATTGTGTAGATTTATTCACGAAAAAGCAAGTTTTTGTTGTATTGTAATAGTTCTTTGGTTCCGAGTTATTTTATATCGTGCTTGCAACCCATGTGCATGTATGACAAATAAAGTTTGAAACTTATATGTTGTTCTTATACAAAGTTCGCTAAGTGATTACTATACAATATACTTTTACGGGTATTTAACTGAAGGTGAAAGTTAGTTTTGCTTCAGTCAAGTTTATGAAAATACATACTAAAGCTTTATTCCGCCGTAAATTAATAATTAGATTTTAAACAGGTAAAAAAGATAAATTCCTTTCGGCTGTGCTAAGAATCGATGAGGCTCAATGCGTACCTTCGGAATATGCTTGCATCCATCAAAACCAGTTTACACCGATATCGAACATCCTTAACACACTTTGTTGTTCCTAAAGCATTAAAGTACAGATTGGAGTTTCAATTCACGGTTATGAAAATGTGCTTCGATACAACCGGCCGTAAATGAAATCGAAAGCAGCCAAAGTTATTTTTTAATTTATTTGTAGTTTGTTAAACATGCATGTTTACAACAAATACGTCTCATGGTAAATGCCCGTATACGTTATGTTTAACGCATTTTAAACTATTTATAAGTTTATGAATTAGTGGTAGGTTAATAATGATTATAATGTGCGTAACATGTTAAAGAAGTAGGACAAATGGAGAAAATTTTGCTACCTACGGTAAATTGAAGGAGATTTACTGTTTTACGTCTAATAACTGCGATTGTGATGGCAACTATGTATAACAAATTATTCTTATAAAATATTGTCTAAAATTCATAATTTTATTTCTTATAACTGTAACGCGTATTTTTCCTAGAATATCACAAAAAAATTTTAATGACGACAAAGGGCTAATGACAATACAATACCTTTGTGTGGATACAAATCGTTCTGTTTCTTAATTATAGTCCTTAAAACTGTTGGAACATTTTGTATTACAATTTCTGTTTATTTCATATATTAACATATTTTCATATGTTAAGTGGATGTCCCAGTATCGTATTCGTTTGAAAATGTTGACAGATATTTAAACATCAATAAATACACGATGGGAAAAGTGGCGCATGACGTTTGTAACTTGTAGTATTGTTCGCATTCTAGTAGAATATTCTCAACATGTTTTGCGAACACTTCATCGCTGTGGCAACCGTTTTGCTCTTTTTAAACGGTAACCTAGTTTTTCTTTACTTTTTGAAAGATAGTTGATTTCTTCCAATAATCGTATAATGAAAACACAAAACATATATTTTACAGCAGAGCCCAGGAAAGCTTCTTGTTGCGGATTTTTGCAAATTGGGCGCGCCCCTTTTATTTTAATAATAATAAATGAGATAGATATGATTTAGGAGTGCGTGCTGTTTATTAGTATGCATGAAATTTTAATAAATTTGGCTGTTTGTGTGTTAAAAACCAAGAAATGAAAGTTTTGGACTTAATATATTTTTGCTCTGATGAGGTATGGATAAAGAATTTATTAAAATACACTTATAAATTAAAGAATGGCCTTATTTGACAATGCCTATCAATATGCAGCGACCACCATAAAATCGGGGAAAAATACGAAAGTAATTTGTGCTGAAAACCTCTATGAGATATACCAAGCTATGCTTAGTTATTTAAAGAATGGTGTTTTTCGCAGTTGTCAAAATCTAAAGGGTGCTATTTTTCGGAAAATAAGCAAGATTGTAATGATCTGGTCTATAGGCTTCCGAGGTCGTCAATAATACTATATTCTTGGTTTCCGGGTTGGAACCGCGTCGTTGTCGTAGCTTTGGCCGACGTTTCATCCTCACTCTTATGGGTCATCTTCAGGGCTGTTACTGCACACTGACTGGGGATTTATTCAATGCGGAGAGTTTATATAGGGCTTGTTTTGCACTATCAATGGCCCTACCTACAAATTATCGAAGTACCTTTCTAACCTTCTAAAACCTTACGCTGGACACAGCGACTTTTTCATCCAAAATTCCCAACACTTCGTCCAACGACAAGAGTTGACGGTAAATCCTGGCGATTTACTTGTCTGCTCTGATGTCGAATCCTTATTCACCAAGGTTCCCATACCGGATACAGTATCTATTATTAGAGAGTTCCTTATATCCAATGACCAACCGGATGATCTAGCTGACTTGGTTGAAGCTTGTCTTTCTTCTATCTATTTCCAGTTTCGGGGTAAATACTGCGGGCAAGTCTCAGGCGTAGCAACGGGATCTCTCCTGTCTCCTGTCGTTACGAACATCTTTATGGAAGCGTTCGAACAACAAGCCTTATTATCTTACAATCCTAAGCCTAAGTGTTGGTACAGGTACGTTGATGACACCTTTGTCATCCGGTCCCATGGACACGAATCTTTATATAATTTCCTATCGTTTTTGAATTGTCAACATGATTCCATACGCTTCACCATGGAGATCGAATCTGACGGTTGCCTTCTTCCTTTTTTAGATGTTTTCGTACACCGAGGTCCTGACGGTGCACTGGGACTTTCCCTTTACCGAAAACCCATGCACACGGATAGATATCTCAATGGCCTCTCGCACATCACTGAAGATATTCAAACTACTATTAACCGTTACACCAACCCTTCTCCACACCAACTCCCCTCATCTAATCCTAATTTCCGTAAGCAAACGTATCTATCCTATATTCATAGTGTCACCGATCGCATCAGCAAGATTCTCTTTAGGAACAACATAAAAACCACCTTCAAACCTAATTTCAAGTCAGACTATTTACTTTCCTATCAAAGACCGCAATCATCTGGAAGCCCCTGGTGTCTACCAGATTCCATGTTCGTGCGGTATTGTGCACATCGGTGACACAAAGCGATCAATCAGCATTCGTGTTACTGAGCATGAGCGTTGTACACGGTTGATGCGTGTAGCCGGGTTCGCACTGGCTGAGCATAGACTGGAAACTGGCCAGCAAATCCAATTTAACTCTGCCCGCATCTTATCTCGCAATCCTCACTATTATAGCAAAAAAAAATCCGTAAATCAATAGAGATTTTCAAACATCCCAACAATTTAAATCGCGAACATGGCTACCCATTACATCACACGTGGATATCCCAACTGATTAAACCTCCTAGCAACAGCCACGCTTCATCGATGCATAACATTTCTGCTTCTTTCGTGCATAACATTTCCGTTTCATCGACGCATAACATTTCCGCTTCATCAACGCACGACATTTCCGCTTCATCGACGCATAACATTTCCGCTTCATCGACGCCTGACATTTCCGCTCCATTGACCCAAAATAAGCTCTATATAAACCCCTCCGGAATGAATAAATCTCCAATCAGTGTGCAGTAACAGCCCCATAAGAGTGTGGACGAAACGTCAGCCGAAGCTACAACAACGACGCGGTTCCAAGCTGGAAACCAAGAGTATAGTAAGAGTGTAACGATATTTTTTTATCATGTGATAGCTTTAGCTATCTGAACATTTCGAAGGCTAGAAAACAATTCCTTTTCATAAACTTCTTCAAAATTTGCATTTTTAATTTTTTGAAATGTTATCGAAATTTCACGTACTAGAACTTAATTTAAATGTTTGTTATAGGGATCAATTAAGTTGACAAAATGTGAGATGGTAATGGATTGTTTAAATTGTATCAACTATTTTCAAATTTGACAGTTCGTTTTATCTATTAGAGATAAATTCTTTTTTATTACCTAGTCATTTTGAAATTTGAATCAAATGTGTTATTTAGCCAAAGAAGACTAAATAGAAATTGTTTTCATTGTTGGTGAGAATTATAAATCACACAGAGAAGTGACAATTTTTAATGAGACATTTAACGTGCATTTCACCAAACACATAAGCACAGACCTCTTGAAGGCACAATTAGAGACTGTGCTAATCAGCTGTTCCCTGTTATGTTGAACCATGTTTCAAGGGGAATGCTTGAACGAGCCATACTGTGGTGTCAAAACTATTTTACTTCTTAAAAACCCTACACAAATGTCAAACATAGTACAAACACGTAATATGCTTGCGCATACTCAACGATCATCCATCAAATTTAGAACATGTTCGAAATTATAAACTGATGGGTGCTAATTGATGGCAAGTGATGAACGTTACTCGATGTAGGACAGCTGGTTCTCAATTGGTTAATGTTATAGTTATGTTAATATAATGGTAATGGTGATGTTATGGTAAGTACCTGTTGGCGTTAAATATGTTCAGAATTATGTTAAAAAAATAGCGGGAAATTTTAAAATTTTGTAAGAGAAACTATTTTCTAATGGCTCACTGGTAAGGATAGAAATATTCATGACCTATATTTTACTACAAATTTAGGATAATCATGAACGCTGAAGAACAAACACAAAGTTTATTAATTCTGTTACTTTTAGAGCGGCGAACTTCTTGTACATCGCCCCCAAAAGTCACGGCAGTTTGCTTTCAAGCAGTCTCTTTCTCTTTTCTCTCTTCAAAGTCTCTTAGCTTTTTAATAAAATAAGATTTGTTTCCAAAGATCAGTTTATCAACCGCCATTTTTCGGATTTACGCCCGAAGAGAAAGTTTTTTTGATATATGTAAATCGAGTTGAATCCCAAAATGTTAATATGTTTGCAAGGTACAAGATTGATCTATCAAAGTATTATTTTTTAATATTTCTTTTGTGATACTACTTTTAAAAAATCATACTACTACAACCACATTCACAAAGTAGCCCGCCAAAAAATGTACTAAAGTGATTATTTAGTGTGTAATAACGGATGCCTTTGTATAAGTTCAATGAGTAACTCGGTGTCGAGCATTTTTGATGCTTGGACTGCTTGACAGGTTACCTCTTTTTTAGTTTATGTAACTTAATTCTAGTTTATCTAACTTAATTCTAATAGCTAACAATGATTGATGAATATCAACTGAGACATATTCCCATATGCTATAGCACTCCTTACCATAACGGTTCTTAATTAAATAAGCAACCCATATGTGTGTTGATTATTCCACCAAATAGATACAATTAAGTATTTACAGTAAATTACGGTTTATGGCAATTTCATCAAGAACGTCGATTATCTTAATATTTCATTAAAAGCATAATACACTACAATGTACTACAGTTATTTTCTTTTAAACACTAGTTACTAGAATATATTTCCGGCTGGTAGGCCGTTGTCTTTGATCTGTCGAAGTCGACGTTTCGCCAAACACTGCGGTTGACATCTTCAGGTCGATGACGTCTGATGACCACTCATCAGATGACCACTCATCAGATGACCACTGAAGATCCAAGATCGCCCTGAAGATGTCAACCGCAGTTTTTGGCGAAACGCCGACCTCGACAGATCAAAGACCATGGTCTACCATCCCAGAGATATGTACTACTAGTACAAATTCAGATACTGGCCGTGAAAGCCTAGAGTTATTTTTAACTAGTTACTAGAACACTGATCGCGCGTTGATAGCTCTCACTTCACGTTCGACAGGCATTTCAAATTTGTTCTTGCTTTCAATTCTAAGCTTGTATTAGGCGGCAATACATAGAAAAGGTGAGGTTAAATATTAACCAATATGATTAGTAGAGGTCATAAAAGCGAATGAAAAACGAATTTTGAATTTGCCTTTAAACAAAATTATATCGAAGCAAAATCAGTTAATGCAATGATAGTAATACTAAAACGATTTACTACAGTAGGATTAAATATAGAAATAGAAATCAATCTTGTATAGAATTGCTTTATAGATATTATAAACATCTGCTAGTTAAAACACGAAAGAAGTTAACATATTGATTATAGATAAAAATAACACTCACTAAAGCATTATCTCCTGGAATGTTAAAAATTTTTGTACGAGTACGTACATATATGTTATTAATATTAAATTGAATTTAAGATATACTACAGTAATTTCCTAGAAAACAAGCTTTAGACGTTATAATACATCTTCAAAAGCAATAATAGTAAAACACGTATGAACCTTTAGTTCCGCATGAGCACGTGTTACCCTTTATGGAGATTGTAGAAGTTAGTGAAAAATCTATGTGTTTGCTGTATACGTAACCTACGCGGTCAACAAAATAAAGCAAATTAATTGGGATATCAACGGCAATCACGAAAAACTACAAATCTTGCATGGCCGATCTATTACCGGTCATCGAATAAACATTAACCGAATAGTGGTGGTTGCGGTTATGCTATAGTGGCGGTAATAAAACTTAATACGTAATGATCACGAACAGCATGTTCCATTGTTTATAATCGGCTCGAAAAGTTTGTTTAATTACGATGATTATGATCTAACCTGTCACTGATAAGTCTTGATTTACTATAAAGCGAAATTAAATATTATAGGAGCAGCGTCTAACGTCTTCAGTACATGGGCGCTCTGATCGGGTCGAGATGCGTATCTTCTGATATCGTGTTGTATGTATATGTAGGATATGTGCAGATCTAAATACACTCTCTTCCAGAAGTGTTTGTACGCAACTCTTTTGATTACTTACAGAACTCTCCACCTTTCATTATTTACTCCTTTTCCGTCTAAATACCCTATAATGTGCGTGTTTTTATTTACACATTAAATTGGAACCAGTTTTACTCGACCAGATTGCTATACGGTGAGGTGCTGAAGTATCTATTCCCCCCATATTAACTATTGAACAGAAGCTGGCATTTTTAGAAAAAGTAGATCGATTTCTATTTTTTGCGAACTGATTTTTGGCGTTATCGGCAGTCCAATTACATTTCCGGTATCGCCGAAAGTAACGTCAACTTTCTTATTTTATACACGGCGCCCTGTATATTTTTACGTTTTTGGAAAGGTAATCGACAGAAAAATCCAACGATATCACATATATTACACTTCAGCTTAAGAAATATTGCGATATACACTAGTAAAGGTTTTGGTCATCTATTTTTATTATGTAAAGTTGGCTAGGGAAAAGACCCAAATTGTCACCGGTGACGCCAGGTCCACACAAAAGAGTTCGTTGGTAGGTAACATAATCATAACAATTGCTGAACTGAAACAAAATATAAAAAATGCTGGATGTTATAACAATAAGTAACAAGAATAATTTACAATTTTCGAAGTGGGAGATAATTTGGCGTTCTTTCCTAGCGAACTTTGCAGAACAACAGACTACCAAAATCCTTATTGCTGCATATCGTGACATTTCTTTAGTTAAAGTATAACATGTGTAGTATCGTTGGATTCGTCTTGCGGTTGCCTTTCCAAAATCGTAAAAACCTACACGGTGTTTTATTTAAAATAAGAAAGTTGACGGAATGCAACGTTCTAATGAGGGAAGATGAAATAGTTGCATCATAGATTAGATTTATGACGCTCTTATTCGACAAACCTAGGTGTTTGCCACCTACCATGAAGATCATTTGGAGGTCCCAATAATTCAGCGGAGATTGGGGTGGGAAAAAGGAATAGTAAATCTCCCAAAAGCTAAAAAGTAAGTTATAAATAAAGAGGCGCCACCACGGTTTTATTTAAAAACGTCCAAGAATTTAAAACCCAGGAAAAAGTTGACAAATAAGGGTGGTAGGGATAAGTACACACCACCATGCACACAAATAGTCAAGAACATTTGAATATTTGCATATATTATACAAGAATTTTCTATTGATATACATACGTAGTAGGCGCCATAAATTCTCGCCCTGATATAGAAAAAATAAAGTAAAATATAACAATTTTTATTTTTCAATATAATAATAATAATGATAATATTTATTATCTAACAGCAGACAAACTGCTAATTACAGGATAACGTACATAAATACATAACATTACATTACATTATGAGAGGTTATACAAAATATCGAAACAAAGAAACAAGAAAAAAAGGAAACATATGAATTACATTGCAAATTGTATCAATCAAAAAAGAAAAGAGTCTAATAATCTCCCCTAACTTCAATACATTTATTACAACGATCAATTAAGAATTCTATATATTTGTAAAAATAAACTAAAGTTTTTCCCTAAAAATGTTGTATTACAGCATTCTGGGACGAGCTTTCACGGGTCGCCGCCATTCTATTGATTCCTTTTTGGATAGACGACCATAATACAGAACCATTGTTCCACCTCCTGTGACAATGGACTCCAAAATTGGTTTCGGGTCGTCTCCACACATATTTAAAAACAAGCGCCCACATTCGACCCGCCGTTCACGTTGGAGAGTAGGGCGAATACTTGTTTCAGAAATGTTAAACATCATTACTAATTCCTTCACTTTCAATCGGCGACCTGCTAATACCATTTCCTCAACAATTGAAATGTTTTGAGGCCTCATTAGTTCAATTGACCGACCGAGGCGCTCATCTTCAAGGGATTCTTGCCCCAAACGGAAGCATTTTGTCCGCTTTTTTACAGTGGAATATGTAAGAGATAAATCACCATAAACGCTGTCTAAAGTTGTTTAATGTGATTAGGTGTATGCCCTTCTTTTGTTAAAAATTTAATAACCGCGCGGTACTCAATTTTCGTTACCTGAGACATTTTCATGCACTAGTCACGGCTGGCTACTTCGAGCCGTAATATATATAATATAGGCCTCGCATATATGCATCCATAACGCAACGGAACACGCTCAAACATGTATGAGCCCGTCAGGCCGAAAATTTATGGCGCCAACCTCGTACATATACGAGGTATGGCAATTAAATAACGACAAATTGTTTCCAACGCTCGAACTGACAACACTGGCGGGTATTCAACGACGTAGGCATAAACTTCCACAGTTTTACTAAATGCGTGATAAGTTTCAACTCGGTCGAGTGCTTTGTGTGTGAAGTAGTAGGTTTGAAAGGTTGGTGTTGAAGAGTTGTATGTCGTCTTTCAATTTGCCAGGAGTTTCTCGAGCGTATTGAAAGTGTGATTACAGGGGATGAAAGCTGAGTCTTCCAATATGACCCTGAGACTCGTCGGCAAAGTAAACAGAGGGTTGAGATTGGAGGGGAGCGTCCTCAAAAAGCAAGAATGTCGCGGTCATAAATGAAGACAATGCCCATTTGTTTCTTCGACATCAATGGCATTGTCCACAAAGAATTCGTTCCGCAAGACCAAACTGTTAATTCGGCCTTCTATGTTTAAAATGAAAGCGTTTACGTAGCATTTGACAGGTTATAGTTAGTACTTATTTACCTGCTAAATCATCTATTCATGAAACAATCGCTTACTAGTTTTGATGTTCATTTTGAATCAAGCGTGGTTTACATTAGTAAGGTAAGATAATCGTGTCGTCCCAGCATAGCCGTAACAGCTGGAGCAGCCAACGGAACTCGGCGCGCACCTGTCTGATGCGATGCGTAAACATCTGCCGGGTGGCAAAGCAGTTCAAATTCGTACACATTCATCATCACAAGCGCGGCGTGTGCGTGTGAATTAAATCAGGCGAGCGGAATACTAGTTATCGAAGAAAATTTTTAATCAAAAATGTCCAGTGTGCGCAAGGCTAAACAACGACCCTTTGCTGATAAAGTAAAAAACTTTATCTGTGAGTTTCCAGATTTGTTGTACGACGGTGCTAAAATAGTTTGTAAAGTGTGCGAGAAAACTTTGATGTGCTGGCAAAAGAACGACTGTAGGAAGCATGTAAATAGTGCAAAACAGAGAAATAGGAAAAACGGCGCGTCAAATAGAAATGATTTACTTGTCATGATGACAGCATGTAATTTGTCACCTAACATACTGGATAAGAAATCGTTTAAGAACTTTTGGAACAAATACAACCCGGAGTTGAAGTTGCCAACTACGGCAACAGCACGTAAGCATGTTTTATTTGTACGCAAAGAGGTAGAAAATAAAATCATATCTACATTAAAAAATCAGCTGCTTTGGTCATGTTATAGTTCGTGTAAAAGATTACAAGGGTATACTAGTGCAGCAATTACGACTGTGATACTTACTACGTTAAAAAACTTTCAAGCCTCAAATGTCAAGTGTTGATGCTTATGAGCGATGGTGCAGCGACAATGCGTGCGGTAGGCCGTTCTCTTCTTGAACACGGTTGCGACTGTTTACATGTAACTTGTAAAGTGCATGCTTTACATCTTGTGGCACAAACTATTAGCCAATGTTATCCCGAGGTAGATGCATTCATATCAAGTACAAAAAAGGTGTTTCTCAAATCTCTAAAACGTCTTCGAACATTTCACGCACAGTGTCCCGGTATTCGTGAACCACCACAGCCGATTCTTACACGTTGGGGAACCTGGTTGCGGGCAGTTTTTTATTATGCTGAACATTTCAAAAAAGTAAAAGCTGTTATTCTATAATTCAATCCTGCCGAAGCTGCAACTATTAAGGAGAGCCAGTCAAAATTTCAAGATACTTCTGTCAAAATAGATTTACAAAGTATTCGTAGCTACTATAAATGCTTACATGATGCACTGGAACAATGACAAAATAGAGTGTTGTCGTTAGTGAAGTCACTGCAAATAGTGGATGAAGTACACACTCTGCTACGCACTATAGATGACGCAAAAAATATTCCCGTTTTAAAAAAAGTGGAGAGTGTGTTAGAGAAATATTCCAATTTTATCACATTACAACAAATTTGTAATAGTACTTCGACTAATCCATTAATTGAGTTCAAAGATTATTTTAATCATACATGTATTATATCGGTAGATGTCGAACGAGCTTACTCTCTTACTCTGTACATGAGTTACTTTGAGCGACTTATCCATGACATGGCACCCGAAATGAAAATTTAAATTCATTTTAAGTCTGTTTTACGTCCAAACAGTGTGACAGGGGCGCCTTGTATTTGTAACGTAAACTTCTGCAAGTTAACGAGTGTGTGAATACTTTTGCGGATGATTGTAGACAATAAAACGGTTTTCAAGTCCTACGCCGCCGCCGCGCCGTTTGCCATCATTCTAAACCATTGGGTAATGGTGGCAATAATAGTAATAATCCTGCGCGTGTCTAATAACGTCATTAATACATATGAAGCATATGTAGAGGTCCGTTTAATTAGCTACGTGAGTCGTTGCAGGTCGAATGGAACTTATTATCGAAGGATATCGCAGAGTCATACCGAACCTATTACGGACGCGAGCACTTCAAATATACATCCTCCGCTTTCAATTAAAATTTCTCAAATATCAATTATTATATTTCTCCTTTTATTATTCGATGATTGCCTCGTATTGTATCACGGCGATCCAGTTCAAAAAAAGAAACCACTGATAGAAACACACAAATGGAACGAATGGAGAATGAATGTAGGTACACCTATACCTAACTTGAGGTGCGCGCGGCCTTTTTCTGATGAATACAAACACACACACAGACGATACGACATGGTACGGCGTTTAATTCTTGTCCAGCTTTTTGGCTCCCGGTCTTGTTATTGTTATATTTATTGCGGCGCTGTGGTTTTTCTCTGCGGCATTTCTCTCCACCTCATTCTTTTATTCTTGTTAGATAACCATGCTCTATTTAGTACCTGCCCTCGTGTATTTCTTAACCTATAAATAGCAGATTGCTAATAAATGTCATTACATATTTTCAAAGCGAATATGATTATCCTATAAGATTGGGCAGAAAACAGCAAGAAGCGCTATTACAATGAAATTAAGTTCTTTGATGCTTTCTGCTTTAAGAGTGTCTCTATATATAGGTTCGTTTAAAGATCGCGGACACAGCTGTAAGGATTGTGGAGAATCATAAAATAAAAACCTCTCAGGAATGCTTTTTTCTGTGAACTGTCTTACTTTGGAGTTAAATGATTTTAAAGTTCTCCACTTAAACAAAATGAATTGTATTACTACAATTTTAAGTACGTTTACATACTTAAATAGTAAATAATTTTAAAATAAGTTATTTAGGTCAACGACATTTTGCAATTAGTTTAGTAAAAACTCAGTTATGTAACCTTGTTAATTTATGTACTTTTGCAGAATTTGTTGATTTTAGGTGAAATATCTTTGCACCATTTAACTCCTAAGTAAGAGATCTTTGAGAAAAGATAGTAGGAAAGGAGCTTGATTTTGTAAATATATTTCTAAAAGTTTGTTAGTGATTTTTAAACTGACTTGGTGTATAATTAATATAATACAATTACAGCATGGCGTTTATAATATATACTGTAATGTTAAAAATAACGTTTTTATAATCGGTTTGATTAGCGCGTGATTAGTGTAGTTCAGCCACATGCATTCAAGTACGTTTAGGTAACGATGACGCTCTATCCACGTTTAATATGACGTTTTTTGGTCCGTTCTCTTTTTCCCGGAAGTTTTACTCAATAAATATTGTACAGATTCAAATGTTAAATTCAAATTTTTACCGCCGTCGGTATTGCAGATGTCTATATATACACAAAAATTAGAATAGTAGAAGAGAATGTAACAAGAAATGGCGACTGAAAGAGCCCGTGTGTAATTTACATTAAAGATAGTTTTAAAGTAGTGAAAATATTTATTTTCTGGTCCTTCGAACAACAACCACCCAACATATTGGTCCACACGAGCCGGATACTAGCCGAGAGACAAAAAAACGTTGAAATTTAGAATACATTGAACATCGAAACACGTGCTCTCATTTATCAGCGACAAGCAACTAACACACACTTACGGTGAGATTCCCATACTTACCTGTTATCCTAGTTTATATATTTAATGCATGCATGCAGTTTGAACATTTATTCAGTCAAGGTATATTATTTACTAGTTCAAGCTTATTGCTCGTCTCCCCGTATGCGCGACTCATTTGCTTATCAAATTCTATTTGCTTCATAAACTACATAAAGCATGGCTTCAGAAAACGAAATTAAAGAATTAAGACAAAATCGAGGTACTGTGAAAGCACAATTAACAAGGTTTACCAATTTCATAAATGATAAACAAAGTATACAAAATCAATATCAGCTTAATGTTAGGTTAGAAAAGATCGAAAAATTATTTGAAACATTTGAAACAATACAAACTAAGCTAGAAATCTTAGATGAAAACGAAGAAACGTTTCGCGAGGAAATAGAAAATTGCTTTTATGACGTCATTAGCAAAGCTAGGTCTATTGTCGGAGTACACACAGAAAGTAATGTTAGTCACTCAAATCTTTCAGTAGCTAATATAAGTAATACTCTATTAGATCCAATAGCAAATTTAAAGCTGCCTACAATCAGTCTCCCGGTCTTTGCAGGGAATTATGATGGTTGGATAACTTTTTACGATTCATTCACACAATTGATCCACGAAAATGTAAGGTTAACAAACATTCAAAAATTCTATTATCTCAAATCTTGTTTGCGAAATGAAGCATTACGTTTAATTCAAGCATATGAAATATCTTCAGATAACTACATTATTGCATGGAATTTACTTATAAAACGATACGAAAACAAACGTATTATTATAAATAACCATTTGAAACAGCTTTTTGAATTACCTTTAGTTACAAAAGATTCCTCGCTTTCATTAAGAAATCTTACAGATTCAGTTTATTATCACATAACAGCGTTAGAAAAGATGGATTTGCCTACAAACCAATGGGATGCTATATTAATATATTTAATTACATCAAAGCTCGATAACGTGACAAATCGCGAATGGGAAAATTCTTTACAAGATGACGGATCTTTACCAGCGTTAGATCAGCTGACTTCATTTTTAAATAAAAGGTGTTTTACGTTAGAAACGACTAATAAAAGAACCACTTCAACCAAACAACATGCTCCAATGACTCATGATAACAAAAAATACGCTTTATCACAAAACAAATCAGCTGAACAACAAAGTTACGCAATTACACAAAACCAAACAGAATCCAAATGTTTTTATTGTAAAGCAGATCATCCTTTATACAAGTGTCAAGAATTTCTTAAATTATCGGCAAATGAAAGATACAACAAAGTCAAAAATTTACATTTATGTACCAATTGTTTACGTCCAGGACATTTAAAACGTCAGTGCAAAGCAAGCAAATGTAAAACTTGTAAGTTAGCTCATAATACACTGTTGCACAATGATGAATACCTCAATCGTTTATCAAATTCAGCAAACTCACAACAAAGTTCTTCAATCAATTCAGGCGCGGATCATAACTCAAATGGAACGATTCCTACGCAAAACCCGATTCATGTCAATACATCTACTCAACAGAGTCTTGAGCCGGTTTCACAGAATTTAACTACTAACATTTGTTCAACTAACAGTCTAGTTCTACTTTCAACGGCGCAAGTACTAATTTATGATTCTCGCGGTAAACCACATACTTGCAGAGCACTTTTAGATTCTGGAAGCCAAAGTAACATATTAACCAAAGCATTGTGTGAAAAACTAAAATTAAATTGCATCAACATTCAGATTCCTCTAACTGGTATCAATCAAAATATTACGAATGTTACTCAAAAAACGGATGCGTGGATAGGATCACGATTCAATTCATTCAAAACGAATCTAACATTTTTGATTCTACCGCAAATCACCGAAAGATTACCGTCAGTAGAGTTCAACAAACATTTAATAAAATATCCCGCTGGATTAAACTTAGCCGATCCTGAGTTTAATGAAACACGACCTATTGATATGTTAATAGGTGCTGGGTTATTTTACGAACTCCTATGTGCCAATCAATATAATTTGGGGAAAAACATGCCCTTACTCCAAGAAACTCTCCTAGGGTGGATCTTAACAGGAACTATTAACTTACAATTTAATTCAAAAAACACAAGTACTTGTAATTTTGTTAGAGAAATTTCCAACGAACAGTTAAATGACAATTTAACACGATTTTGGCAAATTGAAGAAATTCCCCATAAACAATTTTTGTCTGATGAGGAACAATGGTGTGAAAACTATTTTAAAAATACAACAACAATAGAGCACAATGGTCGTTTCAGTGTTAGACTGCCATTTGTCAAGAACATTAGTAGTTTGGGCGATTCACAATCAATAGCTTATAAACGATTCCGGTCATTAGAAGCAAAATTTCGTCGAGATCAAAATCTGAAAAATGCGTACATAAAATTCATGAATGAGTACGAATCACTGGATCATATGACATTCACAAAACTCTTTAACGTAAATGAAGAGCAAATACAACCGTCATACTTTTTACCGCACCATGCAGTACTAAAGTCAAGCAGCAGCACCACGAAATGCAGAGTGGTCTTTGATGGATCAGCCAAAACTGATTTAAATGTTTCATTAAATGATTGTCTCCTTGTAGGACCTACAATACAGGATGACCTTTTATCCATCTTAATGAGATTGCGATTAAGGAAAATTGTACTCAATGCAGACATTAAAATGATGTATCGACAGATTGAAATTCACATCGATGATCGTAAGTTTCAGCAAATCCTATGGAGACCTGATGAGCAACAAGACATTCGGGTATACACCTTAAATACCATCACGTATGGCACAGCAAGCGCTCCTTACTTAGCAACTCGTGTCCTTCAACAATTGGCATTTAATTATGAAGATAGATATCCTCGTACCTGCAACATTATCAAGAAATCATTTTACATGGACGACCTACTGGTCAGCTTAGATTCCGTAGATGACGCATTGGACGTTTACCGAGAAATTACCCACATTTTATCGACAGCAGGATTTGAACTCAGAAAATGGTCTTCCAACGATAACCTAATTTTGGTCGCAATAAAGGATTCCGACACTAACATCGACAATTTAATTGAGATTCGTGAAAACAAGGAATTGAAAACATTAGGTTTGTCTTGGATGGCAAACACAGATACTTTACATTACTCGATTAATCTACAAGATTCAAGTACAATTACTAAACGAAGCGTTCTGGCAGTAATTTCTCGTATTTTTGATCCTCTGGGATTAATAGGCCCTATCATAGTACGAGCAAAGTTATTCATACAACAATTATGGCAATTACGCCTATCATGGGATGAGCCTCTTCCAAACGAATTGACGTCGATATGGAACATGTTTTTAGAAGAAGTGCAACACATTAATGGTTTTAGCATCAATCGCCACATCCTATGTGAACAAGCTGAAGAAATCGAACTGCATGGTTTTTGTGACGCATCGGAGAGAGCGTATGGAGCTTGCATTTATCTTGTGTCATCCAATTCGTTTAATAAATGTGCAAATTTGCTATGCGCAAAATCCAAAGTTGCCCCACAGAAGAAGTGTACCTTACCAAGACTAGAACTTCTTGCTGCTGTTCTTTTAGCTAAGTTAGTTGACATTATAAAATGCGTTTTAGACATAAACCTATCCAAAATTGTTCTTTATAGTGACTCAACTATTGTATTATCATGGCTTAAAATCGATCCAAGTAATCTAAAAACATTTGTAGCTAATCGTGTTGCGAAAATAAGAGAATTATCACATATCAGTGAATGGACTCATGTCAATTCAAAAGAGAATCCAGCAGATATAATTTCTCGTGGATTCAGTGCAAAGGAATTACAAAATTGTTCACTTTGGTGGCAAGGTCCATATTTTTTAGCAACTAGTCAAATAGACACAGAAGATGAATCTATAGACTATAATGATTTACCAGAAATTAAGCAAACTAAAGTTAGTCTCCTAACAATTACAAATGTTGATAATGATATTTTTGAAAGATTTTCAAATTTGAACAAATTGCAACGTGTAATCTCTTATTGTCTTAGATTTAAAGCAGCTACGTTAAACAAAATAACATTTAATACTTTGGTTTTATCTACAGAAGAACTCAATGACGCATTAACTTTACTTCTTAAGATAGCTCAATTTAACAGTTTTTCTAGTGAAATAACTTCATTAAAAAATCAACAAGCCTTAAATACTAGTAGCAAAATATTAAATCTTAATCCGTTTCTTGACGAGTCAAATCTATTACGTGTAGGTGGACGATTGACACATTCAAATTTAGATTTCTCTCAAAAACACCCAGTCATCTTACCTAAGAATCATAAGTTAACAAAATTGATTGTAATGCAATATCACCTGAAACATTTACACTTTGGGCCACAAAATTTATTATCTGTAATAAGACTTGAATATTGGCCTATTGACGGAAAAACTACAGTTAAGGGTATCATTCGCAACTGCATAACATGTTTTAAAGCAAACCCAAAACCAACAAAATTTCAAATGGGCAATTTACCCAGTTCTCGCGTAATACCAAGTAGACCGTTTACCAATTGTGGTGTTGATTACGCCGGTCCTATATTTGTAAAGGATAGATCTTTGCGTAATGCGAAATTAGTCAAAACATATTTTTGCATTTTTATTTGTTTTGCCACGCGCGCAGTTCATATCGAATTAGCCAGTAATCTCACAACTGATTGCTTTTTAAACGTTCTTAAAAGATTTATTTCTCGCAGAGGTAAACCAAGTATCATCTACTCTGACAATGGTCTTAACTTTGTTGGTGCTAATAATCACTTTCAAGAAATGTATAACTTGCTAAATGATAAGTCACACAATGACAGAGTTCATAGTTTTCTAGCTGTTGACAAAATTCAATGGTCATTTATACCACCCAAATCCCCTCATCAAGGAGGTTTATGGGAAGCTAGTGTTAAATCAGCTAAATTTCACCTTAGACGAATTTTAGGAACCGCATCAGTAACTTATGAGGAAATGAATACAATACTTGTTCAAATTGAAGCATGTCTAAATTCCCGACCTCTGTCTCCACTTTCGAACGATCCCAATGATTTTCTACCTTTAACCCCATCACATTTTCTCATCGGAGAGTCTCTGGTTGCTACTCCCCAAGCTGACGTAAAGGATCTCAAAATTACGAAGTTATCGAGATATCAGTATATGCAGCAACTAATTCAACATTTCTGGTCCCGTTGGTCCTGCGAGTACTTAACGGAACTACAAAGAAGGAACAAATGGAAAGGCAGTTTAAGCTCCAATATAAGGGAGGGTGCCTTAGTCATCTTACAAGAAGATAACACGCCACCTTTGCGCTGGCCCATGGCAAGAATCATCGCTCTACATCCCGGAATGGACAACATCACCAGAGTGGTATCAGTCAAGCTAGCCAATGGTAGTGTAGTGCGACGAGCTTTAACTAAAATTAGATTATTACCAATGGACGACAATTAACCTCAGTTTCTAAATTATAATTGCTTCTGTAACCTATTGCAATTTTATATTTATTTATACACATACATGTATATCTTAGATCATTTGAAAGTGACCTTTCAAGGTGGGCGGCATATGTACAGATTCAAATGTTAAATTCAAATTTTTACCGCCGTCGGTATTGCAGATGTCTATATATACACAAAAATTAGAATAGTAGAAGAGAATGTAACAAGAAATGGCGACTGAAAGAGCCCGTGTGTAATTTACATTAAAGATAGTTTTAAAGTAGTGAAAATATTTATTTTCTGGTCCTTCGAACAACAACCACCCAACAAATATATCTTTGGCCTGCAATCATCATAGGGAAATGAGAAAATAACTCGTTCCCATAATACGAGGTAGGCGTCATAGATTCTCGGCCCGACAGGCTTATATAGGTTCGAGCGTGTTCAAATTCCGTTGCACATGTGCGAGGCCTATACTATATATGTTGCAGCTCGAAAAGTAGTAGTTTTTCGTAGCCAGCCTGATAACGTGACTAGTGCATGGAAATGCCACGGATAACGAAAATTGAGTACCACGCGGTCATTAAATTTTTAACACATTAGGCAACGTTTAGACGCCGTTTATGATGATTTATCTCCTTCATATTCCACAGTAAAAAGGTGGGCAAAATGTTTCCGTTTGGGATAAGAATCTTTTGAAGATGAGCGCCCTGGCCGGCCAATTGAACTGATAACGCCTCAAAACATTTCAATTATTGAAGAAATTAATACCATTTCTTCAGACGCCGTTTGAAAGTGAAGGAATTAGGTGTCTAACATTTGTGAAAAGTATTCGTGAACGTCAGGTCGAATGTGCGCGCTCGTTTTTAAACATGTGTGGAGACGACTCGAAACCGATTTGGAGTCCATTGTCACAGGAGATAAAACAATGGTTCTGTATTATGATACTCTATCCAAGAGGACGTCGCGTTGTTTTAAGGACGATAGCGCGTTGCAAGCAGCTGTAATACAACATTTTGAGAGAAAAACTTTAGATTATTTTTACAAGGGTATAGAATTATTAATTGTTCGTTGTAATAAATGTATTGAAATTAGGGAAAATTATATTGAAAAATAAAAATTGTTAGAAAATTGATGAGACTGATTTTTTTCCCAAAAATTTATTTTTTTCAAATAACAATATTATCTTAAAAGTAGATCCCTTGGGCAGCTATGCACCGGTGGAGTCGTTGTTCCCAGTCTTGGTAGCAGCGCTGGAAGGCTTCAGCCGGTATGGCCTTTAGCATGTCCGTACAATTCTTTTGGATGTTCTCCAAAGTCCCAAAAAGACGTCCTTTGTTTGGGGAAAAGGAAAAAGTCGCAAGGACTGAGATCAGGTGAATAGGGGGGCTGAAGAATCACAGGGATACTTTGATGTCAAAAACTCTGCGATGGAGATGGCCGTGTGACATGGGGCGTTGTCATGATGGAGCATCCACTTGTCTGCAATGCCTGGTCTCACACGAATCACCCTTCTTCTGAGTCTTTCAAGGGCACCCTTATAAAAATTTGGTTGACAGTTTGCCCTGGAGGTACAAATTCTTTGTGAACGGTACCCCTACTGTCAAAGAAGCAAATTAGCATTGATTTGATCTTTGATTCGCTCATTCGAACTTTCTGGTCGAGGAGAATTCTCAGTGTGCCATTCCTGGCTTTGCCGCTTTGTCTCAGGGTCGTATTCAAAAATTCAGGTTTCATCACCTGCGGTCACACGAGTGAAGAAATCGTTTTTTCGAATGTCCTTCTGCTCAATTGTGAGGTTTTTAGGCACCATTTTGGCACAGACCTTTCGCATGTGCAATTCTTCCGTGAAAATTTGATGAATGGCGAAAGTGTTCAATTGTAACTGGTCACTCATCATCCTTATTGTTAAACGACGGTCTGACCTCACAAGAGCCCTCACATTTTCGATGTTTTCATTGGTTTTTGAAGTTGAAGTCCTCCCTGAGCGAGGTTCATCTTCCACCAGTCCTCGCCCACCTGAAAATGATTTTTGCCAGCGAAAAACTTGCGCTCTTGATAAGCAATGTTCTCCATAGGCCTGCTTCATCTTTTCAAAAGCTACACTCGCGCATTTCCCAAATGTGACACAAAACTTAATGGCATAACGTTGCTCCAAATACCGCTGTTCCATTCTGTGTGACACACAATAAAAACACAACTTCAATGATAACGCTCTCAAAAATCACGTGGTGACGGTAGTCAAACTCGGACTGAGCGTCTGGAGCGGACTAACAAACATGCCTAGTGAGGGAGAACTACAGCGTTGCCAGATCGCTCGCAATGGTGCCAGTCTCATTATATTTCTAACACGCCTCGTATTTTACCAAGTTGCTTCATAGTAGATAAACTATTTCGAAAACCCACTAAAAACAAATGTTCACTCCTGGAAACTTTTCTACTGCTTTTCAAAATATTCCCCATGATGATCGACACATTATTGCATACGCTGGAATCAATTTTCATAGATTTCTTTCCATAGCGATTCATCTCTGAGACATGGGTTTTGAACGCATCAACAGTCCCTTCCGGCGTCGAAAATCGTTACTCACACGGTTTGTTCTTGTGTGATGGAACAAAAAGAAATTGTTAGGGGCCAAATCATGACTATACGGTGGGTGACCTGTCAATTCCACGCTTGGAATGCTCAAAAAGTCAGTTGTTTGCGTCGATGTGTGGAAGTTCGTATTGTCATTGTAGAGAATGGTTCGGCGTTGAGCGTTTGTTTTTCGTATTTCTCCGAAGACTTTTGGCAAACAAATGCTAGTGTACCATTCGGAAATGACTGTCCTACGGTTTTCTAAAACCACTATTGCGACGTATGCAGTTTTTTTTAAAAACAGGCGACCATATATCCAAGATTCGTCACCAGTGATATTGTTGTTTTTTGAAGCATCGCGATCGACTTCTTGAGCATTTCTTTCGACCAATCCATACGAGTCTTTCGTTGAGCGATCGTTAGCTTATGTGGGATCCAACGCGCACGCGGCTTTTTCACGGATAAATGTTATATTAAATGTATGCTAGTCATACTAATGCGTAAAGACGCCTAAATTTCAGGATAAGTCACATGGCGACTTTATCACCATAGCCAATTTCGGACAACCTTCTTTAAATTCATCCGAACCAACGATATACAGAGGCGTGAGGTTTCATCACTAAAAGTTAAAGTAACTTGATCGACGTACTGTTATAAAGATAATCGACGTCTAAAATCGTAAAAATCGTCGCACAAAAATGTTAATTCAATTTTGTGGCCGAGAGGAAAGTTTTAACGCAATGAAACGAAAACAAATAGCGTCCGTATGATAAAACGTTCTGAGAACGTATGACATCAAAGTTGTGAAACTGTTTGATGCGAACGTCAGATCGCACCTAGCAAAAGCAGCGTTGTCTATTCGCAATAGATAAAAGGCAATCCTCGTATAAATAGACAAGTTCGCTAGGGCAGACGCGCATTTCGAGGTAACAGACATGCAACGAAAGCACTTCGCGGTGACACTAGACGGCAAACCCTAGCATAGTATTGCAGTTTGGAAAGAAATTTTTATTTTTAATCATTTATATATAGTGTGACCAATTTGAAATGGAAGCACCTCAGTAAAACTTATATTTCACAATAAAATAAAACCATTTTATTTTGAACACATAGTGGGTCAAAAAGTTTACTTGCACACAAAATTGTAGTTCATTTAAATTTTCAAGGCACACTATGATTATTTTTCGATGTCGAAAATACCAAAACTTTTATTATTTATTAGCGATGTTTTTTATTAAAAATCTAGCTACACCACTGAATTAAGAAAATCTTAAAAAATTCTATTACCAACATTTCATTCAAATATATTTATTAATAAAAATGTTATGAGAAAATCATTTTTCAAACTTTACAGTGCATTATTTCATAAATCCACTTATTACAACATCTATTGACCAAGGTAGATAAAAATTTATAAAAAAACAACTAAAACTTAAATAAACCTCTTATTAAATGTCACGACATTGGAAATAACTATTCTTTAAAAATCCAACTACAATTACAAAAGCCAATGTAGTAATACATCCGCCAAATTACAAATTTTAAAGAAATAAGTTTGGTCTTTTACATAATCTCGCTTTATTTTTTTTTATTTAGTACATTTTTATATTGCAGTATTTCATCCAAAAAATACATGTAATTTAAGTAAAATCCAAAGTAGTCTATGACGTCGAAATTAATAATTTATAAAAGAAGTCAAATGCAGGCTGTGACATTGAGAGCATTGTTCATTAATTTGTGAGTTGAGTGATTGCAAACTCGGTTTGATAATTGTTGAAGTATATCCGAATAAGGAATTGCATTTGTTTACTTCTTAGTTGTTTTTTTTTTTTATAAATTTTGGTCTACCTTGGTCAGTAGATGTTGTGAGAAGTGGATTTATGAAATAATGCACCTAAAGTTTGAAAAATGATTCTCTCAACTTTTTTATTAACAAATATATTTGCATTAAATTTTTGGTTAATGCCATTTCATCACCTTCTGAATTCAGTGGTGTAGTCAGATTTTTAGTAAAAAAATCGCCAATAAAATGTTGCTAGTTTCGACCTCGAAAAATAATCATAGTGTGCCTCGAAATTTTGTGTGGAAGAGAAAAATGGTTTCATTTTAGTGTAAAATATAGCTTCTACAGGGGTGCTTCCATTTAAAATGGGTCACACTGTATAGCAAGTTATGTATAATTTTATTTTAAGAACAATAAACATTTTTAAATAGAAATCGTTTTGTAAGTTATTATTGGTCGAAAATTAACAAATGTTATCAATGGCAGATGAGCGAAGGGATCTCATTTCATTATTAAAATTCTATATTTAGTGCTTATTAAAACTAATATATTGCATTGGTAAAGGTTTACGTAAATCATTTAAAATTAAATAATTTCAAACAGCAGATTGCTAGATTACACATTATTCTAGCAAGTTATACACTTTAGACACACATATGTACATATATGTAACACTAACCTGAATAATTTTGCCAAAAGGCGGCTCCGCTATTTATGAGGTCGATACCTGAGTAACCCCACGGTTTAGTATCCGGGGGTGGCTGCTCTCGGACGCTTTGGCTATAACTTCCTGGAGGACTATCTATTCGTTCCCTTTCCGCGCGATCTGGCCTTTCAACGCGCTCTGACGGCAAGCTCTGTGCTGTTGGTGGTGAGCTATTATTGTTCTTTTGATTGTTTTGTCGTTGTTCGCTTATCGACAAATTTTCTGAAAAAGACAACATATTTATTTTTATTAATATGTGAAAACGGGACTCACATACAGTAACTTGCAAAATTAATTGCAAATTCAGGTAATACGAATATACAACTAATGTTGTGATTGTGGCGAATTAGTCGAATTTCATCTGAAAGATTAGAAATAATCAATATATACCTATTTCTTGTGTAGAAATTCAGACAGTTAAATCAATTGTAAATTATTAACCTTACTAAGTTCAAAGAATAAGACTGTAAGAACTAATCAAAAGTACTTATCATCTTTTCTAGGACCTTCTAGGACCTTCTAGGACCAAAATTCAATTAAATTTAATTTTGTCCTTATTTATCGAGTTGATGATACTAAATGATCTTCTTCATATCCTTAACTAAGAGAATAAAAATGGAAACGATTAAAACGTATGTAATCGCGTTTACAATAATTCACAGAAATAGACACGAAAGAATAATCATGTCTTTTAAGAAATTAAATTACTTATCAAAGCTGCATAAGAGTATCGATTTGTTTTCCATTTATATCGCCGTGATTTGCTATATGAAATTAATATATGTGTAAAGCAGATGGAATAACCATGTTCTGTACGGAATAAAGGCGTATACGAGGCTAGAATGGAAAGTCAGGTACTTTTCAATAGATGGCGATGCAATCGCAAAAATAACTGTACTTCTGGATAGTAGCATCCTTTTTAGTAGTGCTCTATGAATTTCATGCCGGTCTGACGATTAGTTGCGATGTGGTCGAAAGAGAACAAGCAACGCTCCGTGCTCAGGACGCTCCGTTGGAACGACTACTGACGAAAGGATCAATAAAATCCATGAGATGGCATGTAAAAAACGGAATTGGGTGACCTCTTCAGAACAGTGTTTGGACATGCATTAGCACAATCCAAAAGAGTTTCTGCGGCGATATGTGCCTATTGAAGAACCTTTGATTCATCATTACACGCCAGAATCTAAAGAATAGTTGAAAGAGTGGGTTTTACCTAGAGAAAATGTCCCTAAGAAGGAAAAGACGATTCTATCAACGGAGAAGGTCCTGGCTATTGTTTTTTGGAACTCGCAAAGTATCGTTTTTATCAATTATTTTGGAGAAGGAAAGAACCATTACAGGTAAGTATTATGTTGCACTATCGGCCAAATTTCACGAAGAACTGATTAAAAGACGCCCTCATTTGGTGAAAAAAAGCGCTTCTCCACTACGAAAATGCACCTTCTTATTACGCCCTACGAATTGGTGCCGCATTGGCCTTATTCTTCAGATCTGACTTACTGCCACTTCCTTCTCTTTCTAGGCATGAAAAAATCGTTGTTTAGGAAGAAATTATCGTCAATTGGAGAAGTCATCGCCGAAATAGAGAGCTATTTTGCCGCTTTTAGAAGGGCTTAAAAAGGTTGGAATATCGTTGGGCGAAATATGTATATCGAACTAAGGGGATTACGTTGGGAAATAAGTGAAAAATTTATCGAAAGAGATTTTTTTCTCCAGAAAGCATCTAACTTTTCACTCAACCCTCGTAAGTTACACTTCAGTACCTAGATACAGCCACAAATTAATATGTTCAATACTCTAAATGATTAATAAGTCTTTCTTTAAGAAAAGTTTTTTTTTGTAATGCGTAAAATTGCCATTCCCTGGCGTATTACAAGAGGAACGGTATGCTAAAGAAGTAGGTCTTTCGAGGTTTAATGAGATTACGTCCAAGATGTTTCGTTGTCTAGAATCCATAAAATTGTCGCAATTCGATTCGTTTGGTTTTTTTGGAAAATACATTTTCGGAACTATTAAAAGAGTAACTTTAGTGATGTGTAAGATAACGGGTTCTGCAGTAAGTCAATCTTCTGCTTGCTGTTGTGGTTATATGTAAAACTAAAAAAACAATCCTCGTAGTAGAATTTTGAAGAAGAATATTATGATACGGTGAGAATTACGTATAAACTTCAATAATTAAAGTAATGGGGTATGGTAAACCTAAGAATATGTTTACAAATGTCATAGTTAAGAAGTCTTAAGCACCTTTTTAATGGCCTAACCTTAGGTTCTTTGTAAATAATTTTCCAAGCAGTGAAATTTTCTTCCTCCAAATTTATTTTAGAAAGGTGCTTTTTGAATGATATTAATCTCTGCCCTACTAATAATTTTGTAAGTGATCGAAGTGTGTTTTGGACGGGTAGGGGAACGGAACAGTCAATCAAAGGTGTATCGTACTAGGTCTCTTGAACCCCTGCTTCTGGCACCCCATTGCTAACTAACTTCGGATTGAGCTTTGTAGATTACAAGACATTTGCCTTCTGTTAGAACAACCATTAAGTAAGTTTTCAACATTTCAACGGTGGCGATAGACAGTTTTGATTATTTGGATAATAATTGACATCAAGTAAATTTCATTTCCTCCTTCCTCGGAGCACCTAAAATGACTTCTTGTTCAATATTATACACCATCTCATATATAGTGTCTTATTTCTGTAATAAACGCTATATAAAATAAAGAAGGAAATGTTTCGCCGTGTAGTTGTTTCCCATTCGCTAACGACTGAAAGCTTTAAACGAACACCGGTGCTTATTTTTCGAGTTGTGGTCAAATTTTGTGTTTTTGTCTTTGATGGATTAAGGAGATAATCTATTTGTTAGTCGAATATAATATTCATTAAACTTGATGCAATTTTTAAGTAAATTTTGCATACCCTACTTTTTTAATTCCGGATATGGTTGAAATGTTAGGAAAAGTTTCCACGCGCCGGAGGTAGTGGATGCTTATTATGTTCTAGGTTTAGATCATACTATTCAGTTCAAAGATAATTATCAACGTCTTAGGAGATTGATTTAAGTGAAATAATGACATACATATGTACAGCAATGTCCATCTCGGATGTCAGGAATCTCGTGCGCCTCTCATACTCTCGTAGTCCTCTGTCGCACTCAACAATTGTTATACCTTGTGCAAAACTGGTCGACTGTAGTGAATAAGGAGAAGCCTACGTACATAGATGGGGTTATTTAATATGCAAAAATATAGAGAACTAGAAATATAAGTGCTACAGGTCTTCCGAAGTAGTAGATTGATTTTATAGTTTTAAAAATAATGTGTGCATATACACTTCATAGGTGCAATCCAACAGGAACGTGAAAAATAACTATTTATCTAGAAAAACATAAAATGTGTGGTGTAGAACAGCAAAAATTAAATGTTGTATCGAAATATTAGAGAGATAATGTTTAGTTAAGAATTAGATAAAAGAAAAATTATTTCATAAAATGCTTATTTAATTTTTTTATATTTATTTATTGATACTATAATTATTTTATAGAATGTTAGTTTGATTTACTTTTAGATTTTATTTTTTATACTTTTTGATTACTTAGAATGTTATTCCTTTTTCTTGTTATTTTTATAGATAGATATAAGCTTTTTATTCAAAACCAGTGGTGTCGAACAGTCTAATATATCGCGTTCGTATGTTCCGTAGTAAAGTGAGCCGCTAAAAGATATAGACGGTGTTACAACGTTTGCCCGCTATGAAAGTATAAGGTGGGGAGCGCGCGAAACGAATCAAGGACGCTCATAGCATAAGCGGCAACATTATTTGCGATAAGCATGGGACTCGTGCTTATAAATGAATCCTTACGTATCCTAGTATATTCAAATAAAATCAAATTGCTAATATGGTAAAGATCTCAATTGAATGTGTGCAAAACATCCTTCGCGAAGAATTGAGTATGAGAAAGCTATCGACGAGATGAGTGCCGCGTCTGGTGACGATTGATCAGAAACGGAATCGCGTGTTAACTTCAAAGCAATGTTTGGACATGTTTAAGAGTAATACGAGTGAGTTTCTGCGGCGTTATATGGCTGTAAATGATACTTGATGATTGACGATCATTATGGGCCAGAAACTAAAGGTCAGTCGGCAAAGTGGGCTTTTTTCGGCGAACTTGCAGCAAAGAAGGCGAAAACGATTCCATCAGCGGGAAAAGGTATGGCGACGATTTTTTGGGATTCCCGAGACATAATCTTAAATGATTATTTGGAGAAAGGAAGGACAATCACGGGGCAGTACTGTGCTGTTTCTGTCAGCTTGTTGAGAACTTCCGTCGCTTTCGCTTTCACCGCTTCCACACTGTCAAATCTATAGCTTAGGAAATAAAAAAAGTCACAGGGGGCCAGGCCGGGCGAGTACGGTGGGTGGTCGAACACGGCGATGCCGGATTTCGCAAAGAACGCCTTCACAGACAAGGTGGAATGGGCTGGCGCATTGTCTTGGTGGAGTATCCAGGATTTGCTCTTCCACAAATCGAGTCTTCGTCTTCTCACTCCTTCACGAAGGGTAATTAGAACCTTGTGTTTCACAAGAAACTCGAGGCTAACTCGTTGCTCGATCTGAACACTGCATTTTTCCGACGCGACGCTAGCATAAGGAGTTGAACGGACTATTGCTACAGCGAGACTGAGCGACGTACAACCGTGCCCATCAGGGTGGAGGAAGCATCTACAAGCACAGACATGTTTAAACTTACCGTGGCGTGCTCGCTGTTTGCCGATAGTAGCACCAGTCCGGTTATTTAATTGCCACACCTCGTATATCACAAAGAGTAACTCTTAAAACATAAAAATCCACTACAATTGACCAGTTTTTCACTGTACATACGCCTTTCTGTGAGAGTGAAAGACTTATAAAATTCTTGATATCAGAGCTAAAGCAGTGTACATAATGTATCCAAAAAAAATTCGGGATTAATTTTTAGTAAAAAACAGCGCAAACCATCGTTTATTAATAGATTTATTTAACTCAATACTGGTAGTTAATTTAACAATTGCAATGGCAACAATTGAATTCACTAGCTACTTATATGTTTGTTTGAAATACAATTGGTTCATGATGTTTAGTACGATATTTATTACGGAGCAACAAACCTCGATAAAGTGTTATTTCCAGCATCGAAAAAGTGCTAGAGAATCAGTTGTAATTTTGAAAATTGCTTACTGAAATGGACCCTTAAATCGAAGTACTAAGAGCAAGGTTTGACAATAATAAGAAACTGTAAATGTGATTTTATATTGGTACGCTGCTACTAAGTTTCTGTCTATTTAATCCTGTAAGAATTGTATAGCAACGGTATAACATTATACGGCTTACATTTTTCAGCAATGCGTTCTTACTTACGTTGTCTCGCGAACACGTCTAAGAATTCTCCTAGTATTGAACTAGTGAATAACTTTGTATTCGTGGATAGCTATGTGGAGTTGGTATTTTAATTAAAATTCCAAGATGAGCAGTGTTGCTGTTGCAACTTTGGTTCGCTCGTACAGATACACATATGGCAATTATTTATTGCAAAGCATATTTCGCATTCACGTTCGCTCCTATGTTTAGGTATAGGAATTACTCTAGCATGAGACTCAAAATTTCACCAAATAATGTTTATCACGTTTTCCTTCAATATATTTAAATGTTGAATTGATATTATATACCCCATGAGAAAACCGTGTATAGTCGTCTATGATAATCAGTAATCAAAAATAAATCAGAGAAGTCGTGCTTGCTACTTACTAGGTGTATCTGTTATTGGTTCTGCTGTAGGCTACAAGCACCGATTCCGTAAAAGATTAAGCAGCCATAGGACTCTTGTTCTTACGATATGTTGTGTAAAGGCTGGTTCAAACGTATACAGCAGTTAAGTTAAGTTCATTAGTAATTTAGCATTCGACTTAGTAGTTTAAATCAGGGGTGGCCAACTTTTGTGTACATAAGGTCTACCTTTTATCTTAAAAACGTGTCGCGATCGACTTGTTGTCGTAGGCGTAGTCAAAGTGGGGAGGGGGAGGTGTGAAATGCATACTATGTTAATACACTGTGTTTCAGTACGAGGTGCACTGCCGCGAGTTATGGGTAGATAAGCAAAATATATGTTCAAAACTATTTCTTATTTTTTGAATCACTTATTAAGTTTTCGAGATATAGGCTCGTAAAGAAAATAAATTCCCAGATCCAACTTTTGATATTTGCAGCTAAGAGTTCATTCCGTACAGGCGGTACCTAAAAAATTGGATTTTTCGAAACTTTTTCAAGATAGATTTTTAATAACTTAAAATATAATTTAATTTTTTTTATCAATTGCAATGCATAAGTTGTGGTATTATTTGTTCGTAGATATGAAAAAGTTGTTATAAAAATGCACAGTATAGCTGATAATTTGATTTTAAGATTTCACTTTCGCGATTTTTTTAGTACAGGAAAACTAATCATGGAAGAATGATATAAGATTTTTAGACTTATTTTTGGCTAATCTATCAATAGCTCGCGGGAGTGGACCTCGTACTGATACTCTGTATATCTACCTACGTAAAAAACAACATTATTATTTAATGGGCCAAAAAGCTCACATCCAGGGGAATTAAAATAACATGAGTAATTATTACCAATACTTATTTATTCAAATTAGCTACAGATAAAGACAGATTTAGAATTTATTTTATTGCCTTAACATTAATGGGAAGACTGAGTTTGCATTTCTCTAACCAAGGAATCATAATTAGGTGTGATGACAAAGATAATAATAATGAGTCTTCAGTATGGGAATCAGTCAGGATAGAACGTTGTTTAGTCTTCGTTAACTTTAAGTATGAAAATGCCGATTCACACAGGTATGTAGATCCGAAACAAAAATAAATGTATTCGCTACATTTGGTGATACTGGGATATTTTTCTCGGTTGACGTATTTCCAAAAATCTTCTTCATATTTTCTGGCTTGTAAGATTAAATCAGTTTGTAAAATTATAATTTCATTTTCAAATGCCTTTTGCTCCATGTGAAATATGTCTGAAATGTTTTGGCTAATGCGTTCTACGCTTTAATCTTCTTCAAAAGGAAAAGATATAAATTCCAAAATTTCTTTAATTTTTTCAAAATCTTGGAGTCTTACCTCAAAATCTTCAATTACTTTTTGGATTTCCGCGACGTATTTGTCGATCTTATAATATTATAATATAATAATTATAATATTTTTATGTTTTTGTAGGTTATCCGCCATATTTGGAAAATGATTCAGATTATTTTGTTGCAGATCTTCTATTAGCAAAATAAATTTTGTTTTATATGCATCTATGCAGCTGATCATATCAATTATTGTTTTATTTTTACCTTAAAATTCTTAATTTAAATGACTTACTATTAAAGTAAAATCGTAAGAAATGCTAAATCATTAAAATTTTTATATTTTCCATCTTGCTCGTTGAGAAAATCTATTATTTCAGACAATAAATCACGAAATCGTTGCAGAAATTTACCTCTGCTTAACCATCCTACATCGGTATGTAGTAATAATTCAAGTTGGCTTTCAACGAGCTGCAGTTGGAAGAGACGCCGTTTGAGGGAATTTCGTCGAATTAAATTAACAATTTTAAACGCTATGTCCATTACCTCTTTTGTGCTTAGTCTCTTGCTGGCTAACACTTGCTGGTGAATTATGCAGTGGTAGCTCAAAAAGGCTGGGAATTCATCTTCATTTTGACATAGGGCTATAAATTCATTTATGCGACCTATCATTGCAGCTGCGCCATCCGTTGTTATTGAAACTAATTTAAAAAGTGGTACTTTCAAATCATTGAGCAAGTTTTTAAATCCTTTGAATATATCTACATCTCTAGTCCTTTCTTTCAAGGAAATCATTCCCAACAATTCGTCTTTAGATGTAAAATCCTTAAAAACCATACGAACGAAAACAAGTAATTGTGCTGTACCACTTATATCTGTCGATTGATCACATTGAAGAGAAAAACAACATCTATTAATATCGTTATATAACTGTTTTTTTACATTTCCACTCATCTTCTCAATTCGTCGCATCACAGTGTTTCGAGACAGTTGTAGATCTTGAATTGCAGCAATAATTTCACTTTTGTTCTTAAAATCGTTAAAAAGTGAATCTGACATTTCAAAAAAAAAAATCCTATACAAATTCACCGTCGAAAAATAGTTTAAATTTTTTTTGCCATGAGATAGCTTACTTTGAATGATGCGGTAGTTACTGCTTGTGACTTTAACATTGGCTTTTTTTAAACATTTTATTGATTTGTTAATTGAGTTCTAAGATCGCTAACTATCTGTTTGATAATGATGTAAAGCTAAAAAATGTCTCTCCAGATTACTTTTTTTAGCACGATAACCAGTTTTTCTTTTGACTGCTCGTATTGTCTGCCGGAAATGATTCCACCAGTACCATGAGCTATATTAGCATTATTTTTGGTTAAGAAAATGTATATGTTATATTTATTCTAGGAACAAAAACGGTAACTCTTAGTGACAATATAATTTTCAATAAATTTACTAAAAGTTCTAAACAAAAGTGCACTAAAATATGTGGCTTCAAAATGATATAATATAAACCAATATGAAAAGAAAGGGATATAACTGACGAAATTCAGTGCACTCTGCAAGGCTCTTAAAAAAGAAATATGCATACTAAACACTCCAACTATTTTTGAAAACGTTTCTGTTGCAAATTTGGCAAAACCTTTCCTTATTTTCAAACTTTCACTTAAAATTAGTTTACATCTCGGTTAACTCATACTTTTTCAGTAATATCGACTAACCAAAGACATGATTAAAATATAAAATTGATACGTAGGATACCCTAATGTCAATTTCTGATTTTGAAGTGCACACGATCTTCATAATATTTCGGGCAGATAATGAACCATGTATCATAGTTGTACCAGCTCAATCACGGATATTTACATGACATCGGTAGTGTATTTAAACGCAAATGATACCTCATGGCTATTTTTGTGTAAGAATATATGTATATAGTCCTTAACGAACGAAAATATTATTCTATATGCGTTACTTACCATTAATAATTCTAACTTGTTCAGCACCGCCTGCTGCCTTCAAAGCATCTTCGAATTGAACTCTCCTTTTCACTTCAAGTTCTAGCTGTTCCTGTAGACGTCTTCGCGCTCGTCTTTCGCGTCTCAGCCTTTTCTGTACAAGCGCTGAAAGGAAAATTATATATTATATAAAACCAATGAGACAGGGTTAATTGTATATCATTATCTATTATATTTCTATTAATTTTCAAAGGGCATTGGTTACAATTATAAATGTCGAAGTTAAAAATCGAAGGCACACTTGATTTTCTTAAATTTTTACAAAACATTTGAATTCAGCAATTAATTTGGCGTAAAATCGATCTATATCGATGGCTCTAAACATTGTCGTATTTAAAGCTAACTTGATTTTTATGTAAATTTCAGTAAAATCATGGTAGTACTTTATCGCTTATTTACTCGGAATACGAAAGTGTTGATTGATAATTGTAACGAGTTAAGCTATAAATATGGGCTATTGAAAAGTATTTCTCTTTTTGTACAAATATTACACAGGGTGTCAGTACTTATCGATCAAATATGTTAAACATTAATATCTATGTAATTTAAAATGGAACATTCCGTATCATAATGATATTGTAGTGGTTATATATTAAATTCTTTATCAAATGATATTACATTTCCCTATACCAAAAATGAATACTTGGGCAGTTATTCGCAATTTCACAAACAGTTTTGTAAAATTCGATAGACGGTTATGAATATTTGTCGTATATGTCAAAATTTTTTATGACTAACAGTTCAAAAATATGTTAAAAAACATCATGTATTAACCGTTTAGGAAAATTGACGTAAAGAAATAAAAAAAATGTCTACAAAGTTGTTTCGATATGGCGTTCTACCAGCGCCAGTGTGCCCATTCTTAAAAAGAAAAAAAGACAATACGACATTGAATTTTATTTTGTAAGCAAGAAAAAATAGGAAAAGCTGTAGAATATTTAGAATAAATAAATGTGTATTAAATGTATTAAAAGATAAACAGTCAATTCTTTCAAGACTTCTTCAAAATTGCCACCATCCATTGCTAAACGCTTACTAATTCGTCTGAGTACTTGACTACTAGTGACGTTTCGTATTTGTGCTTCTGTTAAGGGATTCAGTGTTCCTCGTATTCTTTCCTTGGCGCCTTCAACATTTGTCACCGGAGTACTATATACTTTATTTTTAACGTAGCCCCAGATGCAAAAAAAAAACATTTAGATGTTTTTAATGTGTTAGTACACTTGATTGTTTCTTAAGCATACATATTATTGAACTATTTATCGTAAGAAATTTTGACATATACGACGAATATTGATAGCCGTCTTTCGAATTTTACAAAACTGTTTGTATAATTGCCTAAGTATTCATTTCAGGTATAGGGTAGTGTAATATCATTTGATGAAGAATTTAATATTCCATCATCTACAACAAAAATATACAGGATGTTCTATTTAAAATTACATAGATGTTAATGTTTGAAGTTAACATATTTGATCGATAAATACTGACACCCTGCATAATCTTTGTACAAAAAGAGAAATACTTTTCAATAACCCATATTTATAGCTTATTAACTCGTTACAATTATCAATCAACACTTTTGCATACCGAGTAAATAAACGGTAAAGTACTACCATGATTTTACTGAAATCTTCATAAAAATCAAGTTAGCTTTAAAACGGTAACGTTTGGACCTATCAAAATAGATCGATTTTACATCAAATTAATTGCAGAATTCAAATGTTTTATAAAAATTAGGGCAATCCATTTAAGAAAATTAAATATACATTACATCCGGCGAAACCGGAAGTTGAATAGACGTGTCGATATTTTTTAATAGTTGGCCCCCTTAAACAAAATAAGTCTGCAAATTTAAAAATTTGTAAATTTGTAACGTAAGCTCGTTTTGTGATATCCCCTGCATGCATAAGCTGCTCTTATTATCGCTTTTTACTAATGTGATTTTCAGGAAGATTTAACTGTAAAACAAATATATGAACTAATATTCAGGTTAGGAAGTAAACACTTCGTAACCACACTTTCGTACCAAATAAACATTTGGTACGAAATTCATTCCTTTGGAAAATTTTAGATCAATCTCTATCAGATATTGCCCACAAATCGTGATGATAATACAATACATAAATACGAGAGATACCTTTTAGGTTTTTGCAAAAAGAATGAAGGAAAAAGAATTTTTTGGTAGAAGTAGTTTTTGTTTTTCAAAATATTCGTTATTAAGATTTATATACTTTCGCATGCGTTCATTCAAAACACGGTTTTTGGAGGCTTCAACAGCTTCTTGAGCCGATAAAAATTACTGTCCACGCATCTTTTGTTTGACATTCGGGAACAAAAAGAAGTCGTTAGGGATAAATCAGGTGAATACGGGTAATAAAACATAATTCGCGGTTTTTTTTTCTTCAAATAATCAATTATTTGACGTGCTGTGTGAGAGCTGGCATTGTCAAGATGAAAGATGATCCGACGTTGTTTTTCCTGATTTCATCTAGGACTTCTGGCGAACAAATTGTTGTACCATTCAGCATTAATTATTCTTCGATCCTCCTAAGCAATGCCTACCACATGTCTAGTACAACGAAAGAAACAACCAATCTTTATCTTGGATCTGCTTGGTGAACTTTTGTTGGGTTCGGTTTGGGAACACCCAAACAGTTGATTGTTGCTTAGTTTCCGGCTCATACGAATATATCCAAGTTTCATCACCTGTTACGATGTTACATGCGGATTTTGAAGTTCCTCTATCGAATTCTTTAAGCATTTCCTTATACCAACTCTCACCAGCCTTTTTTGTGCTTAGGTCAAATTATGCAGAATTCATTGGGAGCAGATCTTTTTCATAGCTAAATATTTATGCAAAATCGAATGTACTGCAGTCTTCGACTCGTCAAATATGATGAAAAAAAAACAACATAAATAGAGCTTATAACAGAATACACAAAAAAAGTGAGTAATATATACAATTGACAATCCAATACACCAACAAATAACATAATGCGTCATTTATATCATATCATTATTCTTTCTGCAAAGAAATCGTTAACATTATAATAAACCTGTTCATATAAATAATTTTTTAACTTGTATTTGAATTTAACTTCAGGCGCAGCCTTTATATGTTGTGGCAAGTGATTATATATCTTTAAACATTGAAACAAACTCGACTGTTGTATTTTAGTTAACTAAGTTTTTGGTGGAAGAAGGTAAGACAGCTCTTGTATGATACTTATGTGTCAATTCATATTTTTTTTAAGAAATCTTCATAATTATTTTTTTACAAATGTTGCACACTGCAGGATGTATATAGATGGTAAAGTAAGTATTTTATAGTTCCTAAATATGTCTTGAATCTCTTGGTCTTATGTGAAATACTGCTCTTAAGCAAGCTTTTGGGGCTACGAACGCACTACCCGCATTTACAGATTGCACCCGCATTTATAGATATGCCTAAGGATGCCTCAGGCCACATACCAATCCTCTTCAATTATGTTGCGCACAGCATCCATGTTTTTGGAACAACAACCGATTTTGGTCGACCTCTACGAAATTCATCACCGAGGGAAGTACGACGACGGCGAAATTCTGCAAATTAGTTGTAAGCAGTCTTTTCTGATGGTGCTTCATTACCAAAAGTTGAACGTAGAGATTCTAGGCATTGGTGTTGTGTTAGGCCTTTACTAAAGTCCTAGAAATTCATACAACGAAAACCGTCACCTGAAATTTACACTTTTTCACAAAATTCCTTTTTTTAGACTCGGCCAATTTCTATCACTGCTTCAACAATAACAAATGTCAAAGCAGAGTAAAGTTAAATCTCAATAGCGCTATTTAGTGGACGTTTGTAAAAATTTAAAGACGCTACCCTTGACCTCTGACTTCCAAAAATTTCTTCAACTTCATGGCACTCTGATTTAAAACTTTCTATCAACCTTTAATTTACTTAAAATTTCAAAACAGCATTTTCATGATACAACATATAGTTATCTTGAATGATCTGGTTCAATCATGATTAGGTACAAATTAACATATAAACTTTCATTTTAAAACATCAAGAGAATCAGTAACGGTTTTGCAAACAATTGCAAATAAAATTTGTTTTTCTGATAAAATGCACGTATAATTTTTTATATGGATGTTTTCTGGTAATCGAAATAATTAAAGTACGATTATAACGAAAATTTACCAGTATCAAAAATAAACAAACTGTAGAAAAGTTAAGCGAAAAAGCATAAAACACCTTAGAATGTTGTTATTGCTAAGTAATATTAGTTTTTTTCAAAACAAATTTCAGAAATTTGAACATAGCGACACAATAACATTTATTTACAAAATAAGGCTTTGGTGTGTCAAAACGGCTTATGAATAATGAGTCTTGTTTCTTATTTCTCAAAACTGTTAATCTTATAATCTAGATTTAAAAATGCACAATAAGTTTTCTTAAGTTGGTTTAGTTCTAATTATAGCTTTCTTATCATAAGGTTGTATTTTTCTGAGTGGCTCATATGAATTGTTATTAGGTTCCGTGTTTCTATATACATACGTAAAATTTGTGTTTTACTAAAGGAAAAATAGTAGGAAAAATACAACAAAGGGAAAACAAGCGCAATATAATGTAAAATCCGAAAAAAAACGTGCATTACAATTTTATTTTGCATTTTGCAATTAGTGCTTAAAATATTACGAAATAGACTGTCGATTCTATTATTTAGTTTTAAGGTTGTTCATCAAATATTTGGAAACAAACAAATAATGCATTCTATTCGTAGGTGCTGCGAGAATAACAATAACAGTTATAGAAATACAAATGGAAAATAAGTGAGGTAGCAAATTCAGAAGATGCTCATTTTATACCTGGTATTGGCGCTATACATTCCGTAAATGAACCATAGCGCAGACAGAAGCGTGTTCAACGGACCTCCGGTAGATGGCGCCATAGTACAGTCCTTTGAGAAGCACCGAAGCTTGTGGCCACCTTATTACCTTCTCTTTTGTGCAACTGTCATCTATTGCCATCATTTTTACTTGATTAATATTATTCCGAAACATTTCTTTTCCGCAACTAATTAAATATTTTTTCTACTTGGTGATCGGTAAAATGAGAAACATCACGCATTAAGAATTATTTTTCCAAAGAATGACGTGAAATTAGAAAGATTAAATCGTTTTTCTTCATAGCTTATGCGGAATGGTGTAATTAAAAGTGTAGGTAACGTTGATGATGTTATTGAATGAATTGTGTTGTAAATTGAACTGCGCACAGGAATTAAGAAAGTAGCACTTGGTTTAATTGCTTTTTTGTTAAATAATTAATTTCAGTATAAATTAGATATCCATTATTGCTACTGATTTGGCTCAACAAAGTAAAATGTGTTTTGTTAAAATCAATTATTAAGGATTTCGTTAAATATAAATTGCCATTTTAATGGAATTGTTTCAAAAAATAGGAATATCCTAGTTGTTAACGTATTAGACTTAGTTTTATGTTACAGATTTTATTAGTTTCGTCGATTCAAAGATACATTCTTGTTCATCTTAATCAGGTGAGGAATTGTAAATCCTCGTTGAATTCAATAATATTCTGTGTATTTTTATGTTTCTACAATTACTTCTTTGGCACGTACATATATCGTGGGAAAGAATTTCGGTGGTTAGTGATGTAAAGTTTTTTCTTTCCACGTCATGTATTTCTTGCAACATCTTGCGAATTTTTAAATATATTCAATAAATAATTTTGAGTGGCGTTGAGTGTTTTGCTGTAGTGTTTAATTTGTTAGTTTCAGTATTTGTTTCACTAACAATAAAAATAAATGCATGTCAAAATAGTGCATGGAGTCCTATTTATAAATTTACTTTTTAATAATTACAAAAAATAGAACACAGCTATTTTTAATGCAGAAACAAATATTTTGGTTTGATAGTTTATATAATAATAATAATAATATAATAATGGAAAGTAAACACATGGTTGATCTAAACAAAAAAAAAGAATTAGCAAACTTCAAATTAATGCACTACATGTAGCAGGCCAAAATGAAGAAAAAAAATACTATTAGAATGTAATATTAAATATTACTTCGGTAATATTGAACTAGAAAAGAAATATCATATGCTGAAATCCCCATAAAGTGCAGAAACTACAAATTTATACAAAATTATTTAATGGAATGGAATTTTAAATACAATGTGAAAGATTTGGAAGTGGTAGGTAATTTTAAACTGGTATGCGACAATTCTCACATTACACTTTAACATTTTCCATTTGTGTAAATTTACACAAAAAAATAGGAGGTAACAAATTTGCTTTCTATTTTTGATATAAAATTCCCCAAAAATTAGGGGAATTTTACCCCAGTTATAGAAGTGGACTGGCTACGGTTATGCTTGATTTACGAGGGATGTACAATATTTATTGTCTCCAACACAGTAGGCGTTGAAGTAAAGTTTCCATAACAACACAACATATTTGTTACTATCTGTCAAACAAAAGGCCAACGTTTATAGCTGTATTTGTTATACAAGTTGTGTTAAGTCAAAATAGAAGCTATCAAAGGTTTAAAAAAATTGAGGAAAAGGAACTTCATGCAAACGGTACAATTGGAACAATAATCAATGACTATTTGGGATGTCATAAGGTATCTGGAGTACCTACCAAATGTTAATGTCGGAGCAAAAGCGAACAAGAGTCGCTACTTCAGAAGTGAATTTAACATTGTTTAGCAGTGGTTCAAAAATTTTTCTGGATCGGTTTGATATAGTTAACGAAACGTGGGTTTATCATTTCGACCCTGAGTATAAACAACAAAGGATGGAATGGTAACATCGAGGATCTCCACCACCTCGCAAATTTAAGGTCCAACCCTCAGAGAGTAAAATTATGGCTACCTTTTTTTGAGATGCTGAGGGAATTTTATTAATTGAACTCCACATTAATTAAGCAACTTCATAATTGTATTAAAGAGGAAAGTAGTCGGGTCGTATTCTCTTTCATCAAAATCATGCTCTAGCGCATAAAAGCCTCACAATTTACAATGCAGGTTTCAAGCTGATGAAGCATCCACCACATTCATCCGACCTAGCTTTTAGTGATTTCTATTTATTTCCAAAACCATTTTTTTTTCTCTTAAAACAATGAGTTTTTTGAAAAAGGTGTAAATATATTAGAACATGTAGGTGGTTCACTTACGATGACTAAATTGAAAAATAATGTTGTTTAATATGTTAGAAACAATAAATACTGTACCATATAGCCCTCGTGACAAAGAGCAAAGACTGGAATTTAGAGGCCCTAAATTATTATAGAGACTGCTGAAGGTGAGAGCTTAGATATCGAAACATGCCTTCAGTGTTAGCGAAATGGTGTGGTAGGGGTGATAATAATAATAATATACGTTTATTTATTACCCAACAGGCATGAGTGCCCAATAATAGGATAATAATAGGTAAGTATATACACTATAAAACAGAATATATGCAATGTATGAAATAAAGTAAATCACATTGCCTATTAGCCGCCTTGGACAAAGTATACGTTGGGGCTCGTCTCATGATGTTAGTCCTCGCGTATGGAAGTATGGTGAGAACAAAGTTATAAGAGCAATATCTTTCTTTGTTTCGGGTACGACTCGAGGAGACTGGTCGCCGAAGAAATAAAAGCGGAGGAGTTCAGGTTCAATAACAACATTTCATGATTGATCACGTCAAAAGCCTTGGGCAAGTCTGTATAAACCACATTAACTTGGCCACGTCTGTCTAAGACTTTACTGATAAACTAAGACATGTTCGCCAAATTTGTAACTGTAGATCTCCCGGAGATAAAGCTATGTTAATTTGAGGCAATAAAAGAGCGAGTGTTATTGTAGATGCTAACATATAAAACTTTATCATAAAGTTTAGCAAAATTGGATATTATGGAAATGGACCTTTAATTAGATAGAAGTTCACGATCACCCTTTTTATACACTGGGATAATTTTGACCATTTTCCAACGTGCAATAAAAGTACAAAATTGAATTGAAAGATTGATAGTGAAGTGTTTCAATCTATAGTCGTCTACAAAATAGAGAGAAAGATTAGAACAAGAACTTATATCTATTGAATTAGCAGGAGATGCAACCTTTAAATAAAATATTTAACAAATGTGCTAGATAATGATTAAATATTGTTTCATGTGCTAATTACATTATAACAAATATGTATATGTACATATGTGGATATGTGCACAGATTTCAAAATGTATTGCTCAAGTAATGTTTACCTGTCGTGGTCTTAAGAATGATTATCCTCCTTTCATCCTAATTAGTTTTAATGGGTTAAGAAACTCAAGGCTATCAATTTTTAACTCTCATTCACTCGTCATAACTGAAGCTATTATGTTGATACTCATCTGTGAACGTTAAGAATAGATCATTCATCCACATCCATCCGTCGCATGGTTTACGTATGCATGTGTATATGTGTACGTATGCTTGGCGTGGAAAGAAGGAATAGTGTGACGAAACGCGAGCTTCGCATTGGCACATGCAGTTTTCTTAGATACATCACCCACAAAGGGCGATATAATGGTTTTCAATATGAGCCGGGCACCCCGCAGAGGTCCCGGCATTAAGCCGCCCCGCGCCCCAGGGTTTCGCGACCCGCGACTTCCCCCGGCCAGGCCGTGTACCGCGCTCGCTTCGGCTCTAACTAATTATAACACTCATTACCGAAGTTTATTAATCAATGTTCAATAGCAATCATAGCCATTGGGCTGGTGTATTGTGTGTGGCAGTATTATACGTGGGACCGCCTAGACGAGTCGCTACGAGCGAAACTGGTATCGTAGATGTATTATAACGCCAAGGTAGTATACGGACGGATATATTATACACCTAATACTTAATACATTGACACGTAAGTTGTTAATGTGAGGATGGTCGATGACGCTTTATTCCGTTGTGAGTAGATAATGTTCGTAGATACATTATCGAATATGCATACGCCGAAGTAGTCTAAAGTTTCGCTATATTTTGCGGCTTTACAATAACTCGTTGTAAAGCTGTTGTTGTAAAGTTTGGAGTATAGTTATAGTAGCGGTATTATTTAAAAATAAAAATTAAACCATTTGCTTTACTATTTCTATTGAATAAAGCAAATTACATATGTATATATTTAGCGAGATAAAATGGATGACTGATACTTTGCTTCAAACGTATAGAGTAACATGGGAAAGTATTCCACACATGAAAAAAATGCCTAGCAACAATAACCAAAAATTAATGCTAATATAGCTCATGGTATTGGTGGAATTATTCTCGGCAAAAATAATGTAGCAGAAAAAATAGCGCAACGTAGTTTCGCAGCAGAAAATTGTGCTCGAAACCACGCTGATGACGCCGGGTAGGCAGAAACATGTCCGCGTATTAGTGCTATTTTCTCTGCTACATTGTTTTTACCGGGAATGATTCCGCTAATACCAGGAGCTATATTAGCATTAATTTTTGGTTATTGTTACTAGGCATTTTTTTCATGTGTATTTTTATACGTCATAGTGAACCTCAGGGATCATTTGCACGTGCGAATGGCGCAGCGCTTAGGTGTAACGCCACTTTGTGTTCGGCAGCCCAGGAGCTGCCCGATAGGTGGTGGACATCTGCACTCCGGTTTGTCTTGCTACTTTCTGGGACGGCATGACTGTGTCTCTTGGCAATAGGTGTCGCCGGGAGACATATTCAGTGCTGTTTTGGAGACTAGCAACATAAACTGCAATTGTATGAAACAGAAAATTGTGCTCGAAACCACGCTGATGACACCGAGTAAGTAGAAACATGTCCGTATGTTAGCGCTATTTCCTCTGCTACATTTTTTTTGCAGCATTAATTTTTGGTTAATCAGTAGAGTTGACACTTTCGGGCGGCACGCAAGGATCGTAATATGTACATACCCGTAAGCAGATAGCCAATTGGGCGAAGCGAATATTAACATCAATCGCCGATCAGAGATACATGATGGGTATACATATTCATATATACCACGTATATAATATATATGACAGTAGTCACCGATAAACTCCTTCACTTTCCCAGCGCATGGTCGTTTCTTCCCCTTCCGCACATTCGACATACTTATTATTATTATTATTATTATTAAATGGCTTTGGCGGACGCCACTGGCCAGTTACCCCAGACACCTAACAACCCGAATGAACACAGGTATCAAAAACACAGACACACTTCACACTCGGGGCCATTCGACATACTTATTACATCTAGAACAACTCAACGCAAGAGCTCAACCAATCTAACTGCATATTCATGCATCACCGATCGACGGTCGCCGCTAATATTCGCCTCACCTATTCGGCTATTTGTAAGTACGTACGCACTTACTACAACGGATCCAGTCCTGTCGGGCCAACAATAGTGCCAACTTTACTCATCAGTCACTCCTTGAAACACTGCATTACCTATTTTTGTTAATTGAAGATGTTGCTGTTTTATGCAATTAAGAATGAAGTTTGAAACATTTTTGTTTGTATTCAGGTACGCTCACCTGCAATAGTTTGGTGGTAATATTTGTACTGCAAAAACCGAAATGTTTACAAATTTTGTGTATATAGAATGAAATGGAGCTTTTGGTTTTATAAACCGAAGGCATCGATCCGGAATTACAATATGATGAAGGTTGGGATTTTAATTCACAAAATAGTTCTCTTGTTATTAGATGCGGAGCGTTCACAAACAAGAAACATAGGTACACCAAGCACCCCTAAAACAATTGATTCTAATGGTTACGATAAAACTATCCATAGTTATCGTACTAACCTCAGAGGTAACCCATACTGAATCTGAATTATAACACCAGTCACCAAAGTTTGAGATTCTAATAAGAAATTATTTAGGAAGTACTCCGAGGAAGATTTTGGATCCAAAATATGAATACCAAAGCAGTTGTTGGAAATGATACTACAAGAAATCCAGTCTGGTGAACGCTCAGTGGGAGAAACATTGAAACCGTTGTTGAGAGGACGTTTTATAAAATTTTCTAAAGATTGTACTCCACAGAAGAGTAACAAGTGAGACTATGAAATTCTTTCAATGCGAATAAATGGGCGGACTGAAAATAAAGAACAGCGACCCTTCTGATTATTCAAAACGCTTCGAATCGGAATTATAACTTTTGCTATCCTACATTTCAGTCAGATTGTCAATAGGAAAAATCTCTTGGGGCATTTTATTTTCATTGGTATTTTAATTATTAAATTGCCGAAAGAGTGTCAAGTTGATCCTTCAGAAATCGTGATAAATCTGTGTTATAATAGAAGAAAGTATATGTATATCTATATCATCGGACGGAATTTCGAATTATAACGTTGCATTACATAACTAGCCTAATATATCAACTATATATAAGAATTTTAGGAAACAGACTTATTACATATTAGGCAGTAATATGGAAAGTGAAACAGAGGAGTTAACATTGACCAGATAGAAAATGCTTGACTTTATTTAACGTATTCATTTTAGATAATGCGGCGAAAAAATGTAAAATTAATATCCGAAACTATACGATGTCGTATTTTTAAAATTACGTTAGTGACGTTTAAGGAACTATGATATGGTAATGGCGTAGCAGAAAAGTGAAAGAGGCTTCAACAAAAAATGGAATAACCAAGTGTAGACTTGAAATAATAGAATATAAATATAAAAAATAAGAAACAAAAAACTATGGTCATATAGCTACTGGTATAACGCAAATCATAAACAAGTAAGTACAAGTGTGTACGTAATCAAAAACAGTGAAGAGACTGCAAACGATGAGATAAGCAAAAGAATATTTGAAAATTAATTAATTTAGTAAAGAGTAAACCATAGTTTATTTACGGTAGCGAATTGTCAGAAAACAAAGAAAGGAACTTGTGAACACCGAAATAAGTTTTCTAAGAAAACTAAAAAAAAAAACGGGAAAAAGCAAAATTCTATGAAGATAGTCCTGGGGCAAAATTAGTTAAGAAGGTTGTGCGAAACGAGCAACACGTACAAGATTCCAATATGTTTAAAATTACCTAACAAATGCATTATGCTAAACTGCGTGATTAAGTGATTGAAGTTTTAAGTAGGAGGATGTAGGTGTAGGCATATTTATCAACAAAATAAATCATTAAGTTTACAGAAATCTGTTACAACGATTTGGAATATATTGTTTGAAGGTAATTATATTTTGATCACTAACTATTGAATCACTGCTAATAATTTCCGCTTGTCTGGAAGTTAAATATATGTATATAAGAAACAAGAAATCGACTAGTGCCACAATCGGAAAAATACTATATTTCCCTCCCTTACATTGGTCCCTTCTCTCATAGAATTGCTACGTTGTTTAGAGACAACTTTAACGATGTATCTTTTAGGACGATACATCCTTTACGTAGCATGTTGTTGAATAATGAAAGCCAAATAGAGAAATTGAGAAAGAGAGGTGAATATATGCTTACATGTGACTGTTGTAATCACAATTATATTGGCAGAACTTTCCGTGACCTTGATATGCGCATTAAAGAACATTTACGATGCCTACAACTGGATTCCTCCGGTTTTTTGAATTTTGGCCAACACCTACTAGAGAATCCACACTGGTTTCAAGATTTTACACCCTGCCAACAAACGATATTTCTTTAATAATTTAGAATCCTTAGAGATTTTAAGGCAACAACTCACGAATAAAAATAACTCATTAAATGGTCAATTATAATTTGAATCAACGCCTTCCTTTCAAATATTATTAGAAACGTGATTTCTTGTTTCTTAGTTTTGGTCTTAAACATTTTATTCCTTTTTTAGGAGACGTGGGTTCTGTCTCGTGTGGTTTATAGCTAAGATTATTTTCACATTTTCGTTGTTGTTTTTCATCATAGATGTTTTACTTTACTCTAGTTTGTGGGTATAGTTTATAGAAAAAAAACTTGACAATTTGTTTATCCAATTTTACTATATTTTTCGAAAGTTGACATGAACTGAAGGAAGGCGTCCAAAAATATAATAATATACTGGGTGTTCCGTTTCAAGAACTTATATCGTGCGCAGCGGGAAATGAACAGTCCGTATACTTGCACATAATTTCAAGTTGTGCAGAACTTGTCTCCGAATATTTTTTATTTGAAAACTTTTTCTCTAAATTCCTCAAGAAAGAAATTATTTTCCGCCCATACTAAGTATACACGCTGCATATTTGCGATTTCCAGAGCGACATCTAATTGAATGCTCAACCTCTCGGTCACGTATCATTACAATTTTTCCTCAAATTTTCAACATTTATGTATAAGCTTTCACACAGAACATTTCTTCGTGATAGAAGTAGAATATGTACGCCCTAGCGGTTCCTATAGGGTAGAACAATCGATTCGGATGTTCTATATAGTTGATAAATCATTTTACATATCCAACTGAAGCATTATTTATAAATCAAAAGTTTTATAACGACTAACAAATGTGACAAAGTAAATTTAAAATGAGCATTTTTCACAGTTATTTTGAAATATGCTATGATAGCATCAGAGCGAAAAATGACTCAACAAATAAGATGGAAGATTGTTTTCTATGTTATTTTTTGTTTTCTTTATACATTCACAGAATAAGTCGGATTAGAAGTTTGCGGGCGTTTAATATAACCCCAACCGCCGTACTATGGGACGAACTGACTGAAATCGTCTTAAAAATATAAATATTGAAAACTCGAAACTTGTTATGAAATATATATTTTCAATAGTGAATGAATCTGATTCTTGTATCCAGTATCAAGTATTCCATTTTTACGTTACCATAAAAAGTTACAGAGTCACAAAAGAGACGGACGCGGGCGGATATCCCGAGGTACAGAGTCAATCTTATATGTACGAATTTATAACTAGTAAGTTTCGAAAACATTGAACGTAATATGTGGTTGGAAAGAGCGTTTGATGAACTTTTTAACATAATTATAATATTTTAAATAACTGATTTGGTTAATGTACAAATCACGAGTGAATGAAGGTATGTTCATGTTAATTTCCGGGGTTCAGCTAAGGTTTTAACTGTTATCAGGATTTGTTCCTGAGGACTTTTTTATGCAAACACTAGAGGATGATGTCTTCTATCACATAGCGAAACAAAAATTGCGCTTTTCTGCGCTTAAGCTAAAAAAAAATTTCAAGTTGATTGGTGCGTCTAAGTCTCTACACTCAACCGTATTTGGTGCGGTTGTAATGCGTATTTTATCACTAAATATTAGTATTAATGTGATTAATGTAACTAACATATGTTCTCTAATAAATAATATAAGTAATATTTTGTTTGCAGAACCTTCGTTAGTACTTTTACTCATCGCACTTAATCAATTTTACCGATACCGATATTATACTATATTTAAGGCATATAACAAACACAACAAATAACAATATAAATCAGATAGGAACCCCCGTTTTTGTTTTTTTTTTAATGTATTTTCACTTACCATGCTTAATCAATTCCATCAATTTGAAAATATCTACTTGCGTTTTTGGTATCAATATTACCACAGGAAAACAATATATAAACCCACCTCATGTTGCTGTATTCCATGAGTTCTTTCTTCGATTTGCTGAGCTATATAATATTATTAATGGATGTCTTTACTATTACTAAACGGGAAACCTCTATCGCGTTTATAGAACGTGGTATTCGACGAAGACTTTATACACAGACTTCATATTGTTTTATAAACCTCAGCCTATGGTAAAGTGACCAACCCCCAGAAATTTGGAGAATTTGTATTTAAAACTACGGAACTTTATTAAATATATCTGGCATTATTTGCCTTCATCTGTTCACAAAATTAATGGTGCAACTATTATACGAGGGCGTATTGATAACTAATGCCTCCATGGCCATAACTTTTATAATGATGGACCAGACAGTGCCAAAAGTGGTTTGCCATTTACCTTAACTCTTGGTACATAAGTCTTCTTAGTGGAGATTCTCAGCAACATCGCGTTTGCGCACGACAGCTCTAAAAATGGCGACCGGCATGGACGTGCGGTTAAAGCAACGAACTGTCATCGAATTTCTTACTGTGGAGGGTGTAGCGCCCATTGACATTCATCGAAGGTTGAGTGCCGTGTACCGTGATGCGTGTGTCGATATGAGTACTGTTAGGAGGTGTGTAAGGGTTGTGAAAGACGAAAATCATGCTAAAACGGATCTCCAAGATCAGGCACGCAGTGGCCGACCAGTGTCTGCGTGTGGTGAAAGGCAGGTGGCTCTCGTGGATGAACTGGTTCGTGAGAATCGACGGTGTAAACAAACTGACATTGCCAATAGGGTGAGTATTTCACAAGAAAGAGTACATCACATTATCCGCAATGTGCTGAAGTACAGGAGAATATGCGCACGTTGGGTGCCCCGAATGCTTACTGATGAAATGAAAGCCAATCGAAAACAGATTTGCGAACAACTCTTGACTCGATATGAGGCAGAAAGTGGTGCTTTTCTCCACAGAATTGTGACCGGCGACGAGTCGTGAGCACATCATTACGACCCTGAAATGAAGCGTCAGTCCATGGAGTACAGACACAAGGGTTCGCCACAACCGAAAAAATTCAAAGTAGTTCCATTTGCTGGGAAAGTCATGATTACCGTTGTCTGGGATTGTGATGGCATCGTTCATATTGAATTTTTGGAACGTGGCTGTACTGTCAACTCCGAAGGATATGTTAACACTCTAACAAATCTGAAGTGACGGCTGCGTAGGGTTCATCCAGACAAAGTACCAATTCCGCATCATGGCAACGCTCGGCCTCACACAAGTCAGAGAACGCGTATAGCACTGAAGAAGCTTGGGTTTCATGACGTTTTACCTCATCCACCTTATAGCCCAGATCTTGCACCTTGTGACATTTTCCTCTTTCCGTAGCTTAAGGAACATCTCAAGGGCAAGCGTTTCTCTTCGGATGCGGAAATGGTGCCGTGCGAAGACGTCAGACTTTTTCCGTGACGGATTTGCGCAACTCGTAGTACGTTGGCATAAATGTATTGCTGTCAATGGCAATTATGTGGAAAAGTGATTATATCAGCGGGTAGAGGACAGTTTATACTATCATTTCACACTTACATGTAAACAATATATCTATTACTATTAAAGTTGTAGCCATTGAGGCATTAGTTTTCAATACGCCTTCGTACGTTACAACTCAATTTTACCCATTGGAGAACTTTGTGAAGATGCCCAAGAATCACGAAATGAAAATTATTGGCAGTGCAGACTGCATCATACCCGAAAATGTTCAAGAGCTGCTACAAATGATGACGTTTTCCATTCTCTACTTTATACTTCAGATCCATAGGCAGTATTTCCTCACTAAGAACAGTTATGGAACTTGATGATGAAGCGGCACAATTGCTAGAATATTTTTTTTATGTTTCCGTAGTTGAAATATTTTCCTATCTATTAATAACATTATTTCTTAAAGTTTATTTGTGGTAAATCAATAATTTCTTATGTTAACACCGCCCTAAAGAAAACATTTAGCAACGATAGTAAATATTGGTATGAAGTGTTTTCATGGTTCTCTTTACAAGATTCCTTAAACTAAAATGATGCAATAAGTCGATCTACTTCGACTTGCGAAACCATATGCAAAATGGTTGACTTTTTTGAATGTTTGTTTACTTTGTTAGCTAATAAATATAGACGTAAATTATATTTTCTAAATTTTAACAGACAATCTTGCACGGAAAACCTCTCTTGACATACATACCAAATTTCATAAATCTAGATCAATAAATAAGAAAGTTATAGATTTTTGAGACGATATTAATCAGTCGGCCCCATGTTGGATAAAAGAAAAATAAAAAAAGTTATAAAAACGTCGATAAGAAAACTTCTGTTGAACTTGTTACTAGCAAACCAAGGAACTGAGATTCAACCAATTTCAGAAGATTTTGAAATATTTGCGGACATCTTAAAATTATTAATTCGAATTGCATCAATGTGACGATAATTGATAACAAAAGAAATAGGGAGTTGTACAAGTATTAATTTCGCTGGCATATCTTTAAAGCTCTTCGGAAAGTGTTCTGTCAAAACCTACCGCGGGAGATGCTTAAGGAACGCGTACACACGGCGGTTACACTCATCATTCCCGCACAGACGTACAAATACATGCACACATCCATACCTACACGTGTATGAAACACAATGTGCCAATGTATCGATCACATATATTGGCCGCCTTCCATCTTGAGAATAACGAACGAGCGAGACGGTCATATTGGTGGCGGACGGCTCTCCGATAGAGTCAGACTTATGTATGCACATTATGCATTATAACCTGGTATTACCTTTCAAACGTGATTGGCTGGCACGACAATCATTGTACCAAGACCAAGACCACTCCCATTTCTCATTTTTTTTTGTAGTCAGACAAACGAAAAAACAGGTGTAGAGGACCCGGGAAGTAGTCGCGACTCTACGAATGTGCCACTGCTGTAGGGAATCTACATACATAATATTACATATGGGTAAACATAGATATGCTAATGACTCGCCTATATGACAGCGTGACCACGAAACCATGCCCTCTTATATCTACGTATGTACGATATACGTATACAATATTACGTAATAATATACTCGCGCAGGAGATGATAAATTACATAGAACAATTTAGAAAATTTAGATATTAAAAAAGTACACGCGTTGTTAATCTACAAATCATTAGAGGCAAATGTTTGTTTTAACTTTTTAATAAATTAAAGTAGCTTGAAGTTTGTATCTTGGAAAAATACCAGTAAAGACTTCAAACCTTGTCATATTTAAATACATAAAATGTATTTACTGCAAAATGTCATAATATAAATTACCGTATTGGAACAGTAAGTATACTTGATTAATATACGCAAATTATACAAATTATTGTACCTGGCTCAATATGCTGGCAGCACTGGTACATATAAATACAAATACTACGGAATTAAAAGAAGTCTGGTTGTTTCTCAGACTTTCACCAGATAAATTGTGCCGAATTGAGAGAATCAATGTGACATAACGAAGCAATGTCAAATTCGACGGTATCGTGAGTTTTTTCTAACGCTCAAATTCAAAGTTATTATAGAAGGTTTGCCGAAAGTGTAATTAATAGCTTATTGTAAATCTATTTCAAATCGCAAATTTACAACCATTTGAATTAATCTAGAAAATATAGGATATTAACGAAATAGATCTATTTTTTAAACAAAACATTGTAATCTTTAGATTATCTCCGAAGAACGACAATATTCACTTTCCATAAACCAAACCTGGAATTTATGGCAACAAGAATATATAAAGAATATGAGAAGTGGGGCTTGTAGGTTAATACCGAAAAGACGGAATATCTTGTTATTAACTCGGACGCCCTGTTCGAAATATTAATACATGGGGATAGACAAATTCAAGTACCTGGGCTGTTTACTGGACAAGGGTGGGATAGGAAGATTAGAAATAAGACAAAGAATCCAAAAAGCAAAAAATGGTAGTGGATGCGCTAGACTCCATTTGGTAGGACAAAAACATCTCGTATCGAAAGAAGAAAATATAGGGAGTGCTATGGTTGAAACAATACTAACGTACGTATGAAGTGTGGGCAATGAATGAGGATGACAAAGGAAGGTTATTGGCCGTTGAGATGGATTACCTTAGAAGGAGTACCAGAGCGTCAAGAAGGGAACCTAACGAATAAATTAGAACCAGAATGCATACGACGGAAGCAGTTGTAGATAGGCTCGAAATTAAGGAGTTAAAATGGTTTGGCTACTTACTGAGAATGCCAGAATCGAGATGGCCGAAGCAGCTGTTTGTATGGAAACCACCAGGAACACGAAAAAGGAGAAGACCGCGGAGGTCGTAGTATGATGGGATACGAAAGAGTATGGTAGAAAAGAACTTAGAGGAAGAATCAGCACAAGAAGCGGAGACTGGGCAGACAACAATTTGTTGTATGATTGTGTGTTGTGACATTTAATGTTTTATTGTACATAATTGACCCAATCAATATACATATATGTATATAAACCAAACTAAACGGATTTCTGTATTACTTTCTATTTTTGTAAGTAAAAAATCTACCAAATCTATAGTTCTCCTCACATTGCTTTTGCCGTGAGTGATTTCGTCAATACCAAAAACTATATTAGTATTACCTTTGGTTGTTTTTAGGCACTTTTTTGATGTGTTTAATACATCATGACCTATTGGAATCACTCGCATGTGCAGGTACCAGAGCACTTTCTGTGTTGTCATCTCTGGAGTAGTAGCCCAGGAGCTGCTCGAGAGTTGGTTTGGGAATTGTATCCGACTTTGTCGCTTCTTTCGAGGCGGCAGACGTGTATCTCTTGGTGCTAGATGGCGCTAGAAGATATATTGTATGCTGTTTCGAAGAATAGCGAAATATGTCAAAAGGCAAATAGCGATGTGGGGTAGAGAAGCACTTCGGGCAACTGTGGGTGATTCCATCAAAGCTATATTAGCGCCATCTTTGGTTAAATTTATAGTTATTTAAAAATCAGTCTTTTATATGGTATTGGTAGTTTCATTGATGCGTAGCTCAGAGTTAGTACAGTAAACCCTCATTATAGCGAACAGGCACCGGGGAAAGGATAATGTTCGTTATATCAAGGTGTTCGTACAGATGAACTTTCGTTAGTGCGTATTAGTTTGTTATAAAGAATAATAACTTAATAACTTTGATTAGGTTCATGCTTACCGAAGGCAATAGCGTTGTCAATTTTATTTTTATTTTTTATTATGGTAGATAATGTTGTTTTCGGAATGTTAAATTTATCCGCGAACTTAGTTTTGGAAATATCTGCGTCAGCTGTAGCTGCGCAAAGGAAAGAGAATTGGTGGGAGAGAACTTAGGATATACTACTAACTATACTATAGTATTGTTTTTCAAATATTACAAGAGATTCTTACATTATGACATTTTCTTATTCTGTTTTGTGTGCCACACATATATATTTATTGCAATCGTAAATAAATATATTTGCAACAGTAAATTTGAATTCATTTTAACAGTACTTCTAAGTACTATTAACCTAGTATTGTATCTGCTTTTAGTATTTATGTAGATGTCGTCGAGATTACGGAGTCACCACCTAGTACGTCTAATTCCGGCGGCGAAGTTATATTCTTAATCAATTTCAAGTGTTCTATTTGAATATTATGCCAGGTTTCGTTTATGTGTTGCGCTACACCTTACGCTTCTATCTTCCCGAACCTGTAGCACCTGATGTGTTCATTGAATCCAGATTCAATGGGCATACAGGTGACAAGACCCTTCGTGGTAGCAAGGCCCTTTCGTCTATTTCTCCTTACTTTCGCATGTTTAGCCCTAAGCGGCAAAAGTAGGTACCTGTATATATTTTTCTTGAGAGTAGGGACAGAGCGGGTTTGTTAGAATTAACATATTTTCTCGCATCATTGGGTTACGCGACTGAAGATGAGGACCTTCGAGTTCTCGAAATGGTTGTTCCGAGTTAATAAATTATTAATTAACTGTGTTACAGAGTGTGCCGAGACTTATTGTTGTTTGTCATACTACCCCACACCCCTTGCTATCATCATTGATAAGATGCTGTTTCATCAGAAGGAATTAGCTTGAGGAAATTTTGCCTATTAAGTTTATTGTTAACACAGAACAGTGCTTCATCAGAAGAAATTAACTTACTGAAAAAATCACGATTTGCAGTACATCTATCCTATGCGTTTTTATAAATTTTAAGCGGTTTCAACTTTTCAGACTTTATTGATTTTATAACAGACTTCTGGCATCAATTGCATAACACAATTGATGTTTCTGATTTTTTTCTCAATTGCTGATGCACTAGTAAGTTTAAAGAGGTAATGCACAACAAACGAACGATGAGTTTAAAATTGGGAAATTCTCGAAAATATTGTATGATTTATCAAAAAGTAGTAGTAAAGGGTATTTAGCATTTTCAATGAATATATGTAGGTATATAGGTAATATATTTTTGAAGCATCGCATAATCGAAGTATGATTTATGAAATTTTATAGAACACTTCAATTATGATTAAGGTTCGACAAACGAGTGCAACGTCAGAGGCGTATCGCGCAAAAGTAGGTACGTGAGATGCAGTATTATTAAAAAATAATATATTGTTACCTTTTATTGACGTCTTGGAGCAGTAGTATTTTGTCGCAGGGGCATCAAGACGTCAATAAAAGGTAAGAATATATTATTTTTTAATAATACTGTATCTCACGTACCTGCTTTTGCACGATACGCCTTTGACGTTGCACTCGTTTGTCGAACCTTAATTATGATGTACATGATGTTTAACTTATGACCACTGCTCAATTAATTAATAAAGCCTATTATATGCAAAGTTGCAGTTACGAATCAATGTCAATTTTTCCAGCAAAGATGTTCCCAACACATATTCTTTCGGGCTGTCGATATTTACACGCTCTTCCTCGCAAATGAAAACGATATCGGAAAGGACAACAATATAAAGTGATGATATCATAAAGAAACGTTCATCGTTTGTTCTCTAAATACTGATTGGATGTCGGACATCAAATGTTTTATTTTCGGGCAAAACGTTGGACCGAATCATGTTTGGAATGCTTCTTGATCGGAAACGCATGGAATACTGGAGAGGGTCGATTGTAGAGCAATATAAAAACTATCAGTCACACGCCAAAGAAAGCGGTACGTCCTGAAACGCGCACACACATATCTTGGACTTTTCGGCCAATAAAACTCGATTCGGAGATTCTCGGCAAATCGTCATATTTACGACACTGCTGACTTCAAAAGATAACGATTCTATTTCTTTGCGCGTTTTATTCGATACTTTCTTTGTATTTTGAAAATATAAAAAGAGAAAGAGATTAGAGTACGGAGAAAAATAATGTTCTGGTATTGTAAATATATTTTAGAGGGTTTAGTTTCAGGTTCGCTCATTAAGGGAAATGACATCGTTTTCCTGTAATCACGGTACCTATTATCGATTCCTTTTGTTTTTGTTCCTATTGCAATCATTGAAAACGGGTAGGTAATAAATGGATTCATTTTATCAGCTAATGACTATTATTCACTTGAGTACTATAATTTTCCACACGATTAGTTAAATTATTTCAAACTTCAACCAGAACATCGATACTTGACTAATATATTCTGTAGAGAATAAGCAATACACGAGCATTTTTTATTAGCTACATAATATTAAATGTAGGTACTTTTTGTAAGGTGAAAATTTTTATAAAGGCAAACAAAGCGCGTTATAAATGAAATGCATTTAAATAAATAGAAACAAACACAACGTGTAAATTAAAAAAGATAATTTACTTAGATTGTCTTAAGAATTATTAAAGTAAAGGTGTAGAGTGCAATTACACTGGGGAACAGCAATTTCGTTGTCTTAAATCTGTGACTTGTTTTCAACTAACTTTTGGCCTCTGGATCCAAAAATAACCGCAGTTTTTGTCAATCACGTCAACTTTTTAAGCTACAGGATACCCTCAAAAGTCATACAAATTGTGCATATAAAGGAAAATAAAGTAAAAACTTACCAAATATACTGTTTATAAAGAATAATTTTATTCATACAAGGGCTATAATAGTTTCTGCAAGTTAAATTGTGTTCATACAAATAGTTGTTTTTTTATCGAACGGTAATTACATATTAAGGCAAAAATTTTCGCTTATAGCTTTTTCTGGAATGTTTAATCTGTTGACATTCTCGCTTGATGCTCCAACAATAGTCAGCCATCATATGTACATCTCATCTACCTTGATACCGTGCCACCATGACCTTCAAATCCTGGTGAAATCGCTCACCCTGCTCATCACTGACTGCACCAAGATTTTCCGGGAAGTTAGCAAGATGGCTATGTAAAAAATGCAATTTGGTGCTCATGTTGCAACCTAGCAGTTTGAGGCTCTCCAAGAGTTGCTGGACAATTTTGGCGTAATTCTGTGCTCGTGTATTTCCAAGATAGTCTTTAACAATGTTTTTGAATGCCAACCAAGCATTCTTTTCATGCTCGATTTCGCAGAGAGTGGTACTTGACGTGGTAGAAGAAAACTAAATACAGTTTTGAAACCAGCATGCCTAATTAACTATAAAACAGCTCAAAAACCAAACTCAACAGAAATTGTGTTATAAATTGTTCCCCAGAGTTATCAATCAATAAACATTTTACTTTATTTACAAAGTAAGCAGTATTTATTTTAAAACACAGAGGAGGAACAAGCAAATATTAGTAAATATATGTTCAAATTATACTTACTTGCATGTTATATGTAATTAAATAATAATATTGCCAACATTACCAACTGTTTTTTTTTTAATTTTACCCCAAAATCATAATATTTCCTAATGGTCCTAGTGGTCCTAATCCGATGGCCAGGGACTGTGGCTAAAGTTATCAATGTTGCTCGTCGATGCTCATTCTGATATACTTTATATCATAATATTTTATTATAAGTGACTAGTAGAGTTGCTCAATTTGCGCCAACAGCCAGTGGCGGGCGCATAAAAGTTTACACAAAATAAATGGTGACAAATAAAATATAATACGTGCTCAAACACTTACCGTCTTAAGAGTCTTCCGTGAAATCACAAAGTGAATAATGTTTGTTAAATATCTGCAACATTAGATATGTTTCCACAGTTGTTTCGGCAAACCGAGTGCGGCGTGAGGAAAAAGTGTGTTTATATGCAGAAAACGAACGTTCTACATCTAGTGACGTTATATTTGTGTAATTAAAATAATCTTTGGAACAACTTAACGGTTCTGTTGACGCACCTTCACAAATTTGTCTCGATGTGCCAAAATCAGAATCTTTCTCTAAAACACCTTCAAACCTTTCTAGAACACAAACATTTTTTGCGTCTTCTACCGCGCATAGCTGTGTGTGAACATGTTGCACTATTTGCAGAGATTCCACTAACGACACCGAAGGATTTTGTAATTTTTCTATTGCCTCCACTAGTCCGAAGTAATTGTTCTGAATAGTTTTTAAACCCGTTTTAACCTGACTATCTTGAAATTTCGACTGGCTTTCCTTGTAAGCCGCAGCTTCCTTTGGATCGAATTGTAAAACCACGTTCTTAATGTTCTCAAAATATTTATGATAATAAAACGCGGCCTGTAACCATGTTCCCCAATGTGTAAGAATAGGTTCTGGTGGCTCAGACATACGGGAGCACAGTCTGTGAAATTTGCGAATACGTTTTGGGGATTTGACAAACACTGCTTTTGTATGCGCTATTAAAGCGTCTACCTCAGGATAACATTTTCTAATACTATCTGTCACATGACTGAAAGCATGAATTTTACACGTAATATGTAACAAGTTAGCACAATGTTTTTTAAGAGACCGGTCTACAGAAAGCATGTTTGCGGCAACATCACTCGTAAACATCAACAGTTGGTTTGTTGAAAGTTCAAACTTTTCCAATGTATTTAACACTAACTTTGAAATTACTTCGGCAGTACATTGTTGTACTCGTCAGGAAGCTAATAAAATTGAAGGTGACGATTGATGTGGTTCCATTGTACGTACCATTACATTAACCACAGAATGTTTTTTACGATCTGTTGCTTCGTCCACACATAACCACAGTTTCTTATCTTTCAACTCCGATTTAATTCTTTTTTCAACATGTTTACGAGCAGATAGCACAATTCTTTGTAACGATGCCCGACTTGGTAATTTGCAGTTCGAATATTTATTCAAAAAAAAAAATGCTTCCTTGTTTAGTAAATTAAACGGTAGATTACATGCAATAAAGGGAACACATAAATTAAATTTAAATTTGTCATAGTGTCGTGTGCAATTTTATTTTGAAGAATGCTGTTTACCATTTACGTGACGTAGACAATTCCTTTTGGACCAACACATTAAAGGGATATTACAAACTACACATTGAATTTAAACGCCATCATAATTTAGGTCAGGCATTTCTGCTATAAATTCTGTAACTTCGTCCAACATTGGTCGTTTTCGCGACGTAGGCAACATTTTTAGAACAAACGTAGAACTACGAAATAGTATTTACGGCAGCATACATGTATACACAACAGATCTGGTTGAGACTCGCAGTTATACTGAGGGTTGTATCGAACCTCTGCCACTGCCCGTTGGTGCTAATGAGCAGCTCTAGTGATTAGCCAATTTATTTATAAATAATAATCTTGTGTTTAAAACTTTCGACATCATCTATTGCCACGTCTATTTTCACCACTCTAAAAACAATTAAGAAAAGTAAAAATCCCGAACGGTACTGGGGTAAAAGTATACACCTGTATGATGTTTTCTGTTGCACCTGCTAAATTTTAACTGATAGTAAGTCAAAACTGGAGAGCTTGTATCTTATTATTCCCATTGGAGTAATTAGGACATTTTTGTCTAGGGTAACAATAAAAGGATACTCTAAAACTGTGGCACTGGAACACTGAAACAGTTCACTAAAACCCCTACCACAACACTTAATTCGTACTGGACGCACGTTTCGATAGCAAAGCTATCATCATCAGCAGCAAGACTGAACTCGAATTCGAAAGGGAGAGAATTGCTCAACTAGAAGGGTTGATCGGGATTCCATCGGGATTGCCATCGTGCATGGACAGAAGAAGGTCGCCATAGCTGCTGCCATGACGTCAGTAGTTGGCCTAGAGAACGTAAAGATCAACGATTTTCTGTTTTAAAACCAAGGAAGAATTTGATCACTAAATCATATCGACCCTATTTAGTGCTGCGTCCAACAATGGAACACCGTCGTCAATATTTGCAATAGTGCATGAACCGATGTAACTAGAGTCAGGAATAAAGTATTGTTATCTTTAGTGCCGAATCTAGATTTTACTCAGGAGGGCATGGTATACATATGTCAAAGAATGTGACGACATTGTGGAATACGTGTTTACGTCATCTTCTTATATGTTACGTTGCTCTTGCCGTAAGGTTCATAGTGTAGGGTGCTATCTGCAATGGAAGTTCATTACCATTAGCTTTTATAGAGGTTGCAATAACAGTCGCGTGTTGTAAAATCATACTGCTCCATGTTTCGATGCATAACAAATGCCTTTTCTCAACTAGGTAACATTGGGGAAAAGTGAATTTACACCCACGTAAGAAAATACATGGGATTTTGGGACAGAACCCCACCGTTATTTTTTCTTCTAAAATCGAAAAAGCGAACGATATTTTTTGTTGAAAATTTCAATAATTTTAATCATATAAAAACTCACATGTACACTCATTTTCATTCAAATCTTGTTACTTTTAAGAGGTGATATATTTTCAATTCTCAAACACTAGCAAATAGAAAGAGCGACAAAATAGTAGATGGGTACACATCTATGTGATGCGCACATGAACTTTATGCACTTTCAATTTGCAAGCTCTTAAACTAACTTACGTTAACAGAGTATAAATCAAATAATATTCTTCAAAATCTCACTTGAACGCTGTTTGCTTATCGAAACCGCGATAGGAAAGCACACACCTTTCTTTTCGGTACATTTGCCGATAAAAAGCGAAGAACGAAAAGTGCTATCGTCCCGCGAGACCTCGCTTATTGATATCGTACTTATAGGTATTATAGATTTTGTCGGCTGATTGAATGTTTATGCACTTGAAGGGGGGCCGGACGTCGCCGCCGACCCCTAAAAGTCATACATATCACGGTGATATTCCGATTCAATGTCGCACTTTTTATGTATACAGAAATATGCTTTGAAGGATGAAGGGGCCTTGGCAATAAAGAGGCGTAATAAATATGCGGATCAGTCGATTATAAAACTTAATATTTCCTTAGAGCTTCAGAGTGTACGGCATTATGCGATTTATGATATTTTGTGATGTATTTATTAATCATTTTTTTCAAATTGGTCGACTATATGCACAGATAAAAGAAAAATTAAATTGTTTGTTGTTTAAACATATATAAATACAATATAAAATGTTGCCAAAAAATATCTGAAATTTCTCACCCCTGGTGAATAATTCTTAGTAAGAATTTTTTAGGAAGAATAATCAATCGTAAGAGAAGCTTCTGGTAGTAACGTCATACCAGAGGCAATGAAAATTGTTAGTACACTGAATAATAGAGAGTAGAATCTATTTTACAGCTGTGGTTATGGACAATAAGGAGGTGAGATAGATTTCACCGCATTTAGGCTACAATAGGCCTATTATGCACGATCTCTCCTTTTATGCCGTCAACTAACTGACTGCCTTGGTATAGGTTAGGATGTTGCTCAGAAAAATCACCCTAATGGCAATAAGACGTTGGAGGAGCACCTCACCTACATAACAACAATTAGTCCGGTCAGAATTTCAGCAACCACCGATAGTCCTTTCTAGATAGTAGGTATGTTAATACTATCCGCTTGTTCGGATAAGTCATAGAAAGTGACGTTAGTGGTGCGACAGGAATTAGTTTCATCCTATTTTTCGATAATTTTTCACGGGTGATACTTTTGATCCTTTGATAAAGCGCAGGTGCAGGCGGTCAAATGAAGGATGCTGGGCCATGAACCGTTATACCTGAACCGCTCTTAGTCAGTCTGTTCGCTTCTTCATTACCATGATTTCTATTTTGGCCTTTCAGCCATATCACGTTGATGATGGTTGTTTTAGGGACTAAGGATAGAGCTATGTAATTTAGACGTTATAGGTCGATTTAGTGCCGGCACTACTTGCTTGCTGTCTGTAAACAGGTTGATGTTTCAACCTACAACCTTAAGGTCAGTTAAACAGCGCGCTGTGAGGGCCAACGCCGAGATTTCCCTCTGGTGAAGGTGGTCTCCATTCCCGTCGGCCATGATTCTTTTAGCTGGGGATCCTCTAAGTATACTCCTGCTCCAATACCTTTATTGGTTTTTGATCCATCTACTAAAAGACGTACGTTGTTACCACTGGCAGCCTGTTGATGTGTCAAGGATTTGTACGGTCTCCAGAAGACGAAAAGAGGTGGAATGTCATCCATGCCAGTCTCCAGGATCGACAATCCATTGCAAGCATTCTCCCAGCGGTGCATTCCACCAAGTCTTACAACTTCGTCCTTCTTTACACCATTGCATATCAACCGTACCATGGTAGCCAACACCACCTCATCGACAAGTAACTCTAGAGGTGGTAGGCAACTTTACAGCTAATAAAATGTTAACAGAAAATGGGACGTTTTTTAAAATATTAGGGTGGAGCAAAGGTTATTTCGTTTTTTGGATTGGTACACTTTGTACAACTTTGAATTTATAAAGTTCCCAAAAATAAAAGTAAAATATTTGTCAATGTTAAGCATCATTGTTGCAAGTGTGTGTAGTTAATTGTAAATTATCTTGAGACTTTATTGATACATTATGGACTCAAAATACCCAAAACAAATAAAAGGATGCTGGAAACCTTGCGTCATTACAGGAAATTAGGCAGAAGCGTTGTTGATGCCGATCGTATACTTCGTGAAGTTGAAAGTCAACACGTTATCTCAAATCGAACTACGCACCTACAGAGCAATAGCTTTGAAGCAAAGGTAATGCGTTCTTGGTGGAATTACGAAGGCGTTATCCACTTTGAATTGCTATCAGAAAGTAAAGCGTTACACCGTTACCCCCGGTATAACAAAGCCTATCAACTCTGACGTCAGCAGGCTGTGACGTATATTGGTTTAGGTAAACTTACACGTCTCTTGCGTTTTAGTTTATCCAAACTATATTGGTTTTATTTAAAGAAATACTGTGTATTGATATTTCCGTATTTTGTTGGTGATACCTGTAATGTTTTTCTAGTGTTGTATAAGCGATAAAACCTTTTCTGAAACGATAAAAGCGTGACTCGAGCGGTCTATTTATAGTACTGTGGTATCGGCTATTTTCCAACATTGTATACTAGTGTACTAACAGTGAACGTATTACAACAATTATAATAACTTGTTCTACAAATACCTTACAAAAATTATTCTGGGAAAAGTAATGATAGATTAGGTAAAACACCACATATTAGGAAATTAAAGACCCTGGTTAAATAGCATGTCTGAAAATTTTCTCGTGAAATTGAACAATATTTCGAAAAAAATTGCAATTACTGTATCATTCTTCGCTTCTAAATCAGCAGAATGGTGCAGGCGTGGGATCGAAAACCTTACCATTCAATGGCAGAGAAATATCGATTATAATGGATTCTATTTTGAATATTAATTATCTTGTGCTTTTTATATCGCTGAATTAAATTTTATAAAAAAAAAAAACGAAAAAAACCTTTGCTCCACCCTAATACAAAGAAAGCAGTGGAAGTTAATTTATTCGATTGCATCAAAATTAATTGGGTTATTAAATTAACTTTAAATACTTTAAAATCAATTGCCTAAAGTTATCTCAAGATATGGCTGAAACCATACTTTACTTATGACTTGATTAGAAAGTTTTTAATCAAATTTTGAATAAAATTTTGTTTTTCCGGAAAATTCTTTCCAAATCTTTCTAATAAATACGATAAAAACATCTTTTCTATAAAATAATTTGGAGCTGTCAATTTTGGCGGGCATCTCGACTCCTTTTCTCATTTGAAATTTTTGACATGACGGTTGGAGGGCATAAAAACTAATGACAATAGGTTCAATTTTTGCAAAAAAAATACAAAAATTAAAAGATTAAAGTTAATCTTATAGAGTATTTTCGCTAATAACAGTTAAAACAAGAAATTTAGTATATTATGTACACTTGAATGCTACAATTTACTTATTTTGTTCTCATAAAATTTAAATACGAGGTGTGGTAATTAAATAACCGGACTGGTGCTACTATCGGCAAACAGCGAGCACGCCAGGGCAGGTTTGAACATGACTGTGCTTGCAGATGCTTCCCCCACTCTAAGCTCGATGGGCACGGTTGTACGTCGCTCAGTCTCGCTGTAGCAATCGTCCGTTCAAGTCCTTAAGCTAGTGTCGCGTCGGAAAAATGCAGAGTGTTCAGATCGAGTAACGAGTTAACCTCAAGATTCTTGTGACACACGAGGTTCTAACTACCCTTCGTGAACGAATGAGACGACGAAGACCAGATTTGTGGAAGAGCAAATCCCGGATGCTCCACCAAGATAATGCGCCAGCCCATTCCGCCTTGTCTGTGAAGGCGTTCTTTGCGAAATCCGGCATCATCGTGTTGGACCACCCACCGTACTCGCCAGACCTGGCCCCTGTGACTTTTTTTTATTTCCTAAGGTAAAATCGGAGCTTAAGGGGACACGATTTGACAATGTGGAAGCGATGAAAGCGAAAGCGACGGAGGTTCTCAACAAGCTGACAGAAACGGACTTCTAGCACTGCTTTCGACAGTGGAAAATTCATATGGATCGCCAAGGAGAGTACATTGAAGGGGATACACTTTGTAATGTAATTGGTGATCAATCAAATGTTTTGTAGCACTAGTCCGGTTATTTAATTGCCACATCTCGTACAATACCTGTATAAAAAATGAATTAGGGTATGAAATTTATTGATAAGTCACATATAAATGAGTGATGTGCACGAGCAAAGAAAACGTTAAATATCCTCTAGTACATGGATTTTTTTTTTATTAAGAATCAAACAATTGTAGAACAATTTACTATAATTTGTTTGAAAATATACGACCGGCTACAACTTACGCAAATCTCCATTACTCGATTGTAGTTAACGGATTGCATTTCTATTAAATACATTATTGTTGTAAAAATTTAGCCAATGATCTGTTACAAAGGTGTACAAGTTTTACTTACACGCGTTGTAAAAAAATGTAGATTGTATTGCATAATACAATATGTATCCAGTGTTCTTATAATTATGATGGTTGAAGGAACAAGTAAAGCGCAATAACAATAAATATTCTTGTTTTCGTATCTCCAACAGCTTCCCAACTTTCAGGAAGCATTGGTCAGCCACGAGAATGTTATCAGCATCTGTGCTGTTTCCCAGGTATGTGATACCGTGCCTCCAAATATTCAACAAATTTGGAGTAAAAAAGTAAACTACGATTTTATTCCAAGAGAGCTCGATGGAATGGTTTGACTATATAAAACCAAATGTTTTATTAGAAAGAAATTAAGTCTTCGTTGCGACATCTATTAGTGAGTAACCAATTCTATCTGGGTATAATCCTAAACCCTGTTTTACATGCCGCAATTTATTGGTCGATTAACTAAACAAGTTCATCTTCGATTTTATCGTACCGTGTAAATCAGCAAAAATCGGTACGATTTCTTGAACAATTTATCGTACGATTAATTGAATTGAATAGAACATGCTCTATTTTTGCCACGATTTTCCGACGATTTTTTACTAACTTTGCTGTTTTAATATCAACCTAGTAACAGAAAAGTACCTACGAATTTTGTTTAGTGTTTCTAAAGTAAAATGAGGATAAATTTCGAAAATTACGACAATTATGATGTAATAGATAATTTGAAATGAGTAACTAAAACCCAAGCAACTTAAGCTAATCTGTGCATATACCAAAACTGCTAAAACATTTGACGAAAGTAGATTCCCAATCTATTTTTATAAGCAGATGAAAATTTCCTACTGAATAATTCCCTCGTTCAACTATTAACGAAACTAAAAAAAATTGCGGCGTGTAAATCAGGCTTAAGGCATTTAAGCGGGCTTTGATAATAAAATCGTCTGTACAGATAAATGATGATTTATTTATAATCTTACTCATTTTCAATTATTTATTTTGAAAAAAATTTTTGTGTCAAAAATTGCCACAATCTTGTCCTGCATGTCTAGACACAAAGATTGTTGGAAAAAATTATACATTTATGTGAAGCAATACAATAGACACTTGGTCATAACTTTGAAGTATTATCTGTGACAAGAGCATGTAATAATTAACAAAAATCTGCGATTGGGTTACATAATTGTATTAATAACTGCTACAATTTTTTTCCTACAACATTGTAGTACATTCTATCAAGTGATTTTTTCCGTGTAAGTTTAAAATTTGATTATGTTTGAGTTGACAAATAACTTTTCCCTATTTTTCCTACGTCAAACGGTAGATAACATTTTTAATATTATAGTGAAAATTTGTAATATTTCAATAAATGAAACCAGTTAATTTAGGGAAATATAAAAAGTTAGGTTCAAGTTACGCGAAAGATTATATGAGATAAGGATATTGCCGAGACATGTCTATTGTTAAGCGAGTACAATAAGAGAGGAAAGAAAAACAGCGTCTTTTGAGTACGATACGGTATCAAATTTGATTTACATTTCTAATATATGTAATCTATGTAGGTATAAAAGGAAATTCTGTGCCTCTATAAAGTATCACATGAAAGAGAGAGAGAAGATTAATTTAAAGTTAGGTACAATAGAATTCAGAAAATTCGGGTAGGATAATATAGAACATATCGGAGGACTTTTAGACTGATTTATCAAAATCTAAAATTGAATGCTGTAAGTAGTATTGGTTAGGAGACTGTATTGATTGAATAGTAAATTTCGATTACATGGTTGAATATATAAATGTGTAATTTTAATAATAAAACAACTCAACTAATATAAAATAGAAATTGGAGCAAAAATAGATAACAACTATAACAATAATATGAGCGTTATGTATTAGATTGTGTTAAATGGATAAGTCAATTTCAAATGATATTCATCAACCATACAAGGCTAGTCAGAAAATGTATCATTAATTCTTACGGCAGATTAAACAGGTTGAATAACAAGCATTTACAAGTTTTTATTTTAAAACATATTTTTAATTTTTTCTATAAAAGTGTTTCGGAATCATAACCCATTTATCTCAGTAAACGGAAACATCAGAACGGTTTCTCTATTTACAATGGGAAAACACGGATTTAAATTGAAAGTACCAATAATATCAAGCAATAGTCATTGAATTCCTATGAGTGTAATTAGGGTGACGAAACAGGGATACATTTCACATCCGGGACGATTAATGATTGAGGACACTACAAGAAAATGGTCATTGGAACACAATTTAACGCACACCTGAAATAGAAATAGATGTTTGCATCCCACCAGCTCTCAAATCTTAATTCACGTCTGCGTAAAGGTGCGTTCACATACGGTAGCGTGAAATTATCGGTAGGATGAGCGCGAAATTATTTACAATATTCTGCGGTAATTTTTGAAATAATTTCGTGACATAACGATAACTGACATCTCGGTTGACTTTGTCGTATCATAACCTTAATTTATCTGTTAATGAGTTCTTTTACAACGGATCGAATGATATATACTGATAACAGTTTCTGCGACAAACAAATATAAAAATAAATGTAAAAAGAGAAAAAACGTTGGCGGGTATGTTCCATCAATATCTACTCAAAAGAAACAAAGGGACTATTTAAATTTGATTCAGGAAATCTTAAATCATGATCCTGGTTCTTATATGCGGGAATGATCTATTTGAAAATTTATTAAAAATAGTAGAAGCAAATCAACGGTCTTTCAAATATTTCGAGAAACATTAAAGCACTGTGGATTGTACTACAACCTGTCTACTAGACAACATGAGTACACGAGGCAGTCTAGATGCAGTGGAAGGCATGCACATTCATATAAAACGACCTAATAACTCTGACTCTTTATATTACAACTATAAGAAAACTTTTAGTATTTCATTTGTTGTATGCGATGCAAATTATAAATCTGTGTGTGTGGATTCAGCTGCCTATGAATCTTCAAGTGATAGGCGAATGAATAATAATAAAAATCAAAGAAAATTAAAGCAAGCTACATAAATGATAACAATATAAAGAAAGCATTTTAAATATGATTTTTGTTTTGTAGCAAATTATCATAGAAAGGAATAGAAATGAAATAAATGTAATACAATTTATTTAAATTTTATTTTATTCATCGTAAAAGGATAAATGGAAGTTGCAATAGAAACGACTAATGTTTATTGAAAAAGAATAACACTATGTACGTAATTAGAAAGTCAAATCAAGGAGATATCAAAGAATTATAACATTTTATTCTTTCTTAAATGATATTGTTAGCAAATGTTTCTATAGACCCTATAATGTTCCTTATAAATTTAATTCTTACCCTTACATCTCCGTTTACTTTGATAGTTCCTTAGTAAAATGCATAATACAACCTACATACTAAGGCTGTTATCATGTACGAATATGCTTGAAGTTATTTTATATTAGATAACCAAATACATTTGAAAAAAAAAGAAAATAATTCTACAAACTATATATTTGAAACAAATCAAAAATTACAAATGTAGCAATCTTCGCATCCTTTTGTTTTTGAATGTTAACACTCTCTTAGTAAATTTTAATCGATAGAAAATTCTGTATCATATAAAGGATTTTAATAAATATATGGAGAATTAGAAAGTCGAAGCTGTAACGTATAAATTAATACTATACAAGGCATTAATTGTGTTGTCCGACACCTCTAAATCTTTTTCCAGAGCAAGCGTTATGTTTCAAAAACATATCCCATTCAAGTTGTTTCTGATTTATATGGATGCTTTTACGAAAAGCATCACAACAAATTTCTAAAGTTAATATCGTATACTTCTATTTTATGAAACACTACGATTCCATCTTTGCAAATTAACCTCACTTCAACTATACACAATATACATTCCTCTTTATATACAAAGATGCATATTTAAAGATGCCATCTGAAACAATCATTCGTCTTAATGTCCTCATACTTGGTAAATGTAGTACTTTGTTTACATATTCATATATCTTTGGCCCCAAAGAAATACAGATTTAAAGCAAATACCTAATTTTGCATCTTTATGTTCTGTGTGAAACGTTACAATCAATGCTAATTCACTAATTCAGTAGATAATAATGTCACATAGTTGAACGAAATGTTTAAATCACCAGGAACACTTGGAGTTTTCTGAGCTGCTATTTGGAGCTTATATTTCCTAAGTGAATTTGAGCCCCAGGTTTTGCTGATTTACAATCCCATATCACTTGTAGCCGCATTATTGTTATATAAATATATATAATGACTTAAATCTTCTTGATGAGCTTCTGTGACCATTCTAGTTTCGGAATCCACTTGTATCTGTGTTTTCTCATAGCCTCAAAAGTGTGCACGAGTATGCATACAAATTGACAGGAACCGCGACTTGCACTGTGATTGGTCGGTTGCATTAATACAACGCCGTGGTAGTAGCATAATTTAACGTGCGTATAGTTTGGCCGTATACCCGTTATTAATTTTGCCTTACACCGCTGTGTGAACGGTCGTATTTAATCGCATTGTGCGAACATTCTTAATTCCTACCTTACCCCCGCGATGCCCTATGTGAACGCTACTTAAGTGTTTTGATAATACAGTTGTATATATATAGTATTTGATTCCAATAGAGTAATTATTGACATAGTCAGTGGGACCTTTAAATATCTTATAAAGGCGCCGAGAGTACTTTTATGTAATGCGCAACTCATAGAGTCGTATGCACAGTCATTCGCTAGCCATTCTGGGGATGATGCGAGTTAATTTCCCACTGGTGTGCGCATGCGCTATTTGCTATTAACTGGAGACACGCTAACAGCTCGCCAGCAATCGTTTCTAGATGTGGCATAGTCAATCGCTCGCTCGCTAGCATAAATGCACTAGCGTAAATGTCGGTGAATCGACTTGGAAGGTCAGGAGATGCATTCATAGAGCCATATGTGCAGTCGTTCGCTAGCCAATCTCCGTTCTGGCGGTGATGCAGAGTTAATTTTCCGTTAGTGTGCGCATGCGTGGCTCGCTATTAAAAGTGTAATATCTTCGAAAATAAGTATTACGTTATTGGTACCATTTTGAAGATAATTTTACAAAGAAATTGCTAGTAATATCAAAAAAGATAAGTTCCATTAGAAAAAATCGAAAAAAAGCCTTTGAATTTCGATAAATGATGCACGATATATTTAACACCTTGTATATATTTTTACATACACCACATTGATACATATAAAGTGCTCGTTTTTAAATTGATAGCAAAGGAGTAACTCGCGACACTACAGTTGTCTTCATGCTAGGTCTTAGAACGTCAGAGTCAGCAACTGTCAAAATTAAAAAAAAAATGTAATACAGCCAAAAGTAATTATCGAAAGTACACATAACCATATATCTCTGCAAAGATATTTTAAGTGGCTATGAAAATTATTAACAAATAATATAGTGATCCGTTTAAAATAAAAAAGTAGAAGGCGGTTGTGGAAATTTGGAACACTTTGTATATTTGTAAATAATTATATAAAATACGCGATGGTATACTATATACCCACAAAAAATCTCATTTTTCCATCTGATAGATTTCGCGCTCAATTCTGCCGACACACTAATGGCGCACCCGGTATAATAAGGTTATTTGCATTTGACCAACCTGTGTGACTTTAAACATCGTAAATATAAAAAATACCATACTTCCTGTTGAGGTGAAACGCTTTATGAAAAAAAGTATGGACAGAAACATTCAATTTTCTAGTTTAAATTTTGGTGTTAACATTTCATAATCTGATATTTACTCACTAAAATAATCTATTAGTTGCTGTCCTGGTAATTTCCTTTGTCTATTAGATTTTGCAGAATGAAATATTTGGGAACAAGGCCACAATAACACAGAAAACTTTAACAATTTAATACACCCACGTAATTTCTTGTAATTGTTTTCACATAATGAACAGAACAACTGAAAATATAGAGTAGATATTTCGCAGCACACTTAAAATACGAGGGATGATCGTAAAATAAGGTCCCCAAAGTCCTACAGCAGCAATAAGACGTGTTGGGCGAAATTCGATGACATTGGCGTGTGCAGCAGCCCTCCTACTCTATATACGTACCACTCCCGTCTCGCTATGCCGCTCAGTGTTGGCTAAGCAGCCGTCCGAGATGGAACTCCTTATCGCCGCTACCGCCAGGTGCGAAATTCACGCTGTGATACGTTTTTTAAATGCGAAAGGGGTTTTACCTATAGACATTCATCGTCAATTAGCCGAAGTTTATGGAGAAAAGTGTATAGCTGTTTAACACGTCCACAAATGGTGTAGGGAATTCACTGGAGGTCGGACGGAAATTCACGATGAAGAGCGGAGCGGAAGACCATCAGTTTCAGAGGAAATCGTTGAAAAGGCCAACAGCATACTGCTTGAAGGTCGGAGGGTCACCATTCGTCAACTCGCTCTTCGGATTCCTGAGATTTTCAACACCACAATTGACAAGACTTTGACTGGCGGCAGAATTTTACGACCTGGGGATACAGAAGTAGGAGCACCGTCTGCAAAAATGCTTGGATAGAAATGGCGATTATGTCGAAAAAGTTTTTACCTTTAAAACAATGTGTAATGTTAAGGAAATAACAAATGCTGTCTATTTTTAAAAAATAGGGGAACCTTATTTTACGATCATCCCTCGTATATAAATAGGACTTTTTGCATTGATGCTAACATGATGCTAAAAAATATGAATAAGTTAGTTTGGATATGCGATGCGTAATTGCCCAAAGACCCCCAAAAAACCTAATTTTTATCATTTTTTGATCATTTATTGAATTTAAATCGACGGAAATTGATCGAATAGGCATCGTATCGACAAATACACATCGAATAGAAACTATTTGAAAGAAATTGAATCGATTCAGTCGGTTTTTCATCATCTTTTTGCAAAAAAAAAAAAAACATTTTTCTCGATTTTTTTCATTTTTCATTCTCTGATTGCCTTCATTCTTTTGTATCGTCATCTTCTTCTTGTAAATTCCAACAAATGTCACCCAAAAGAGCATGTGGCCTTTTGCCGCTGTACCAATGTTCGAGCCTCGCCGTGGCTTGATGAAAACGCTCGCCATACTCATCGGATTTGCTTGGCGATTTTTCGGCGAATTTTTCTACATGGGAATGCAAAAAATGAATTTTTAATGACATTCGAACATTTAAACGGTGAAAAGCAGTAAGCAAGTCTTCAATTAGTATGCGCCAATTTTCAGATCGATGAGTTCCGGGAACGTTATCAATAACCGCTTTCACACAATCCCATGCCATAAGCTCCATGTCAATGAGTGCATTTTCAAATCGTTTGTCCCTCATCAAACGACGAATGTCCAGTCCATTAAATATTTCTCTAAAATAAATATAATACGAAATGAAATTTCAATACATCAACATTCAGATTCAAACATCTATCTTCTTTTATTTTCATCCCACTTAACCGTGGAAAAATACGACGCAATTCGTTGAATGCATTGCAATTTTTTAACAATTCCTAGTTTGACATGGAGTGGTGGTAACTAAACCTTTTCGATCAGCACAAGTGAAATCTTAATAATGTTGTTTTGTCGCAATCTAAATTCCTCACGTAAAAGCCAGTTTCGTTCGTTATATTGGTTGCCGCTTATATACCTATTTGACCAAGTGGCAATAGCGGGGATGGAAGTTTCTAGAAGCTTCACGACTGGTCTATGGAAGGTCCTCGAAGGTTCCAGAAAGCTCTTCGGCCACTGATCAAATTTTCCAGAAAATTCCAGAATGTTCCAGAGGGTTCTTTGGCCCTAAAATTTTTAAACTGCAGTTCCTCGATAACGCGAGCTAACTTTTAAAAACCGTTAGCACCATTTAATTCAGCGTACTCGAATTAGGTTTACACCCCGGGTGCCCAGCTTGTTGCATTTTGCAACTAGCACAGTGTTATCACCGGAAGACACACTTGCAGCATTGGTGACTTAACTGACGTCGTGTCAATAATAATAAAGTTAGCAATAACCTGTGTACTCGTTACCATTTCTCTATTTTATATTTAATCTTGTAAAACATATCAGTTGCAATTTTAATTCGCACCCTGTAAATAGCATATAGGTACTTCTGAAACGTCCTCGATAAATTCCTCGCATCCTCCCCCAAAATCAAACACATTAACGTGTATCTTTTAGTGAAACAGTAAAAAATCATCGAACATAGTCACTTGCTATCAAAGATAACACTCACATAAAAATAAATGGCTTTTGCTTTTCCTTCGTACTGCTTCTGTGTACACGATTATGGCGCCCTCTGCCGACTGTGTACGTAAACGGTTTCTATTTCTTACCGTTGCGTTGCAGGAAATGTAATCGCAACGACCAACGCGGTATGGAGCGGTGCGGTACGAGCTTTGGCATTCAGAAGCGCGCCCATAAAAACAATATTGCATTCGCATTGTGAATAAGGCCCCGCTGGTATTATGATATATATCTCGTAAAAAATATAAAGACTCCCTCGAATATCGGGGTAGATTTGCCGACAAATCTTGGGATATCTTGCGGATATATGCGCCTAGGCGTGTATTGTGCGTGTATGTGCGGGGGGAAATATTTTCTTATTGCCTGGACACTGATATACATCTGAAAATAGATTTTCTTTTTTCGTATCGGACAAACACTAAAAGGAGTAAGAGCGTTTACGCGAAAAAGGGAAAGGATACTCGCTTACATCATACGATATCAAAAATATTAATTGCGAGACTTTAACTTTCGATTGGGATTAACAATTTCTACTATTTTTTTCCAATGTTCACTGCACAAAAATATAAATAAATATTGCTTTAAATATCACGCAGACAATACTGAGTCTTAAACTTTTGCTTGCGATATTCTCAAGAATAAATGTTTATCATTTTATCAAATTTACTGCACACATTTGGGCCCTAAAAATTAATCTATGGTAGAAATTATTAAAGTGAGCTGTCTATTTTTAAAAAATATGGGAACCTTATTTTACGATCATCCCTCGTACTTCCATAATTATAAGCAAACGTATTTAATTTAATAAAATATTCAAAGGTCTACTAAACTATTTAACAGTAGCTTCAGATATTGAAGCAACCACTACAAATTTATTGAAATATACAGGCTGTTCCATTTAAAAGAAGCAAGTTATTGTTAATCAAATCTTGTGCACTTTAACAATTTATTTATAACGTCCTGTATAACATGATGATATTGAGGTGTCACATGCCCTACACTAGATGTCTACCACAGCATTTAGCACAGCGTCATGAAATATAAGGAACTTTGAAAATATCTCTAAAACTATTAGACACAAGGTATAATACACCCTGGATATTTTTTTAATGAGTGGTAAATTCCAAACGGGGTGTATAAGGTTTTAAAGTTTGTCACTTCAAGTGTTTTCAGTGTGTAAATGCTGTATGTAAAGTGGTCCATGACTTTCTTACTATCATCCCTCGCCGTCATGGGTAAAGTGCAGGTAATTATTCTCCAACATGAGAATGGTGACTTGGGATTGTACCGCACCCACTGCTATTTGACCCTGGTGGGACTCAAAATGCACAGCACCTAGCTCTGCACAGTCAGCTGCATGCCTTCTTACCATTGAGACACCGAGCCAATAACAAATATAATGATCATAATCTACGCTCTCGCATACCCCAACAGCCCCGATTACTGGGGCATCGCTCGGCTATGAGATATTATTATGCTTGCGTTCGTGGAATGTCTTAAGATGTTTACCCTCAACATTCGCAAAATTTGGAACAAGGAAAGTCACGAAAATCTTACTTTGAGAGTTAGCAGGACTGGAGTTCTAACCTGGTGCTCCGGAACTGATAGCTGAGCGCGCTACCAGTTACAAAACTGATACAATATACAGAGTATTATGTTTAGAAGAAAGTGAACTTAGTTGCACCGCATGGTAGATACGCGTCATGTGAAGTAATAAATACTTTTTAGGTTGCACTGATAGTTACTATACACGTTAACAATTTTATTCATAAAGTAAACTTTGGTTGCGCATTCAAAACAAGAGAATTAGGAATCAATAATTTTTGACAGAACGAGAACTCTACAATAATATTTTTAAAACACAACTGATAGATAAGGTTTGAGTTAGGCGAATGTTTCTTAAGAAGTGGGGGAAAAGTAACCTTTTCCCATATATCATGCTTAGATTTCCTTATTGTGGAAATCAGACTGTGCTGGGTCGATTAGTGTAGTTTTATCAGTAGTAGCTAAATAAGTTTTTCAACCGTTTCAATGTTGTGAGGCAAAAAGCAAAAAGTTGAAGCTACGATTTAGAACTTGGATTTGGCCATGTGCTGTCCTATATTAGGACTATCTGCATAACTGGGTGTTGCGGTGGACTAACGGATTATCCTTCTGAATTACTCTGCTCGTATATCTCTAGTCTGCGTATACGGTTCAAAGACCATATCTCATTTGCGTAGAATAATGTAGAACAAACAGGACTGTGGAACAGTTTTAATTTTGTATCAAAATTATGCGACCTTGATGTAGTCAATATCAGACATTGACCTGGCTTTCTATACAACATAATCAGTGGCTGTATTAAACGCACGAGTATACGTACGTCTTAAGTTTGACATTACTATTTTCGTAAAATTTTACATTTGTTATTGTCGAATCGGCCGAGTAGTTTGTTCCGTATACAACATCGTAACAGGTGACGAAACTAGGATACATTCGTACTAGCCGGAAACTAAGTAACAATTAACTGTTTGGGTATTCCTAGATGAACCGAATTCAACAAAGGTTATTCGTTCATGAAGCACTTCCAAGAAAATGAATGCTTGTTTCTTTCGTTGTACTGGACATGTCGCACGCATTGCTTTGGAGGATCGAAAAACAGTTAATGCTTAATGGTATACAACAATTTGTTTACCAAAAGTAATTGGATGAAATCAGGAAAAAAAAACAACAATGTTCTAACATCCTTCACCGTGACAATGCCAGCTCTCACACAACACGTCAAACAATTGATTATTTGAAGGAGAAAACATCAAACTAATGTCTCATTGCCCGTATTTACCTGATTTATCACCCAACGACATCTTTCTGTCCCCGAATGTCAAACAAAAAATGCGCGGATAGATACTTTTATCACCTCAAAAAGCCTTCAAAAACCATGTTTTGGCGGTATCACCTTCAGAGTGGAAAAAATGTTTTAAGAATTGGTTCAAATGCATACAAAAGTGTATAAAACTTAAGGGCGAGTATTTTGAAAAACAATAAAACAATTTATACCAAATGTTTTTTTTCTTTCATTGTTTTTCTAAAAACTTAAAAGATATCACTCGTACCACTATCAAAGACGGGAACTCCAAAATAAGACTACACTTCTTTTGGAGTTTGACATTTCAGTCAATTTAATAAAACGATCAAGATCAATGATCCTTTGGCATACCTATTTGTCTAATTTTCATCATGCAAAACGAATGATTAAGAAATGACTATGAAAGACGGTAGAACAACAATTCATGTATGATGTAATTTTTATTGTTCTTTAGAGCATGGGGTAATTGGCAGTATAACCTACTAATTTAGGGAAGCAATGGATGAGAAGGAATTGATATAAAGTGTATTTATTCAATGCAAATAAAAGAATATTTACAAATTTCGTTACTAAATCCCCTAGCTAATTTTGCTTAGGTCGCCAAATGCAATTGACCGTATATAAAAAAGCTGTACCTACTGTATTGCAAGTAAATCAAATAATGAATATATATTGGGATAGAAAATTTTGCGCGATATTCGTATAATGGTGTAGCAAGTCGACAAAGGCTATTGTTTGATAATTACATTTTCGATTGTATTTGCGTTTATTTAAAATTGCACGGTTCGAAATAAAATACATCAATTTACTGCGTTTCATCATTTAATATTGCACAATCATTACTAATTCTGTGTGTACTGCGATCAATTCTCTGATATAGGAATCGAATATCGGCGTATTTAAATTTTGCTACATTTCATTACAAATTTGTACAGAGAGAATGGAGAGATTGTATATGCGCGTTAGTTGAATTTCGTGTTTGCTTTGCATAAATATTCGGTCAAACGTTATTATACATTAATTGTTAGTAAATTAAATAAAATGCTCATGAATTGTGCTTCCAAATGCACGACAGTATAGCCCGCAGTACTGGATACTTTCCTTCATATCTCGACAATAGCCAATCCAATTAATTGTCCCAGTACATACATTATTTCCGCATTAATTCCATATTTCGCCATTGATCGCGCCAATGGATTATAAGCAAACTCTAATATAATTATTACATTAAGTATAGTGAATTCCAACGAAAATCCTAAAACAGTTAAAGGTTTTCGTAGAAAGTGAAAATATTTTTAGAATTTGATGATTATTTTCCGTGAAAATTTATATAAATTTGAAAATGTAACATAAGCTTTGGGTATTATTTTAAGCTGAAAATTTAATAAGTGGGACTGAGGAAACAGCTTACATTTTAGAATTTTCAATATGTGAAGGATTTTACAATGCCTGACGAGGCGTTGTATATATCCTACAACTAAACATAAAGTCATTGTTAGAAGACCTTAACAGCAATATTGTAGGACATTTTAATAGCATAGTTGCTACATTTGTGGGGCACAAAAGAATTAATTATTCACTTAGAGGCGCTTCCGGGGCTAGATGCCATGCAGCTGCAATATCTTTCAAGACAAAAAAGCCACACAGTCGTCTGAGGAAAACTTTAGGGCTAAAATGCTATGAATGAATTAAACATTTGGAAAATAGTAGAAAGAAAAAAGTTTGTGAAGCTAAACGGAGGCAATTAATGAGAAGGAATAGAAAACGACAGCATAAGGTATAAGGTAAAGAAGACTACGGAGAAAAATGTCAAAAGCCATATATTGACAAAGAAACATTCAAGATGCCAAAAATAGGTTTTCTCAAAAATTTAGTAAAAAGTGAGGAGGAAAGGTGTTCCTTAGAACGCAAAACAGTGAAACAAGCAGAATGTGGAGAAAGGCTTGAGTATAAAAGGAAACATATAACAGCATCCAACTTCTATAGTGTTTATTCCAGAAGGGAAACTACGTCCAGCAAAAATTTAGTAAGGAGATTACTGTACAGGGGAGATGTAACAACCAAAGCCATTCTCCATGGTAAACTAAATGAAGCCAAGGCATTCTACGAACTAGAACAAGAACTCGCCGCATTACATTATAGTGAATTCCAACGAAAATCCTAAAACAGTTAAAGGTTTTCGTAGAAAGTGAAAATATTTTTAGAATTTGATGATTATTTTCCGTGAAAATTTATATAAATTTGAAAATGTAACATAAGCTTTGGGTATTATTTTAAGCTGAAAATTTAATGAGTGGGACTGAGGAAACAGCTTACATTTTAGAATTTTCAATATGTGAAGGATTTTACAATGCCTGACGAGGCGTTGTATATATCCTACAACTAAACATAAAGTCATTGTTAGAAGACCTTAACAGCAATATTGTAGGACATTTTAATAGCATAGTTGCTACATTTGTGGGGCACAAAAGAATTAATTATTCACTTAGAGGCGCTTCCGGGGCTAGACGCCATGCAGCTGCAATATCTTTCAAGACAAAAAAGCCACACAGTCGTCTGAGGAAAACTTTAGGGCTAAAATGCTATGAATGAATTAAACATTTGGAAAATAGTAGAAAGAAAAAAGTTTGTGAAGCTAAACGGAGGCAATTAATGAGAAGGAATAGAAAACGACAGCATAAGGTATAAGGTAAAGAAGACTACGGAGAAAAATGTCAAAAGCCATATATTGACAAAGAAACATTCAAGATGCCAAAAATAGGTTTTCTCAAAAATTTAGTAAAAAGTGAGGAGGAAAGGTGTTCCTTAGAACGCAAAACAGTGAAACAAGCAGAATGTGGAGAAAGGCTTGAGTATAAAAGGAAACATATAACAGCATCCAACTTCTATAGTGTTTATTCCAGAAGGGAAACTACGTCCAGCAAAAATTTAGTAAGGAGATTACTGTACAGGGGAGATGTAACAACCAAAGCCATTCTCCATGGTAAACTAAATGAAGCCAAGGCATTCTACGAACTAGAACAAGAACTCGCCGCATTACATTATAGTGAATTCCAACGAAAATCCTAAAATAGTTAAAGGTTTTCGTAGAAAGTGAAAATATTTTTAGAATTTGATGATTATTTTCCGTGAAAATTTATATAAATTTGAAAATGTAACATAAGCTTTGGGTATTATTTTAAGCTGAAAATTTAATGAGTGGGACTGAGGAAACAGCTTACATTTTAGAATTTTCAATATGTGAAGGATTTTACAATGCCTGACGAGGCGTTGTATATATCCTACAACTAAACATAAAGTCATTGTTAGAAGACCTTAACAGCAATATTGTAGGACATTTTAATAGCATAGTTGCTACATTTGTGGGGCACAAAAGAATTAATTATTCACTTAGAGGCGCTTCCGGGGCTAGACGCCATGCAGCTGCAATATCTTTCAAGACAAAAAAGCCACACAGTCGTCTGAGGAAAACTTTAGGGCTAAAATGCTATGAATGAATTAAACATTTGGAAAATAGTAGAAAGAAAAAAGTTTGTGAAGCTAAACGGAGGCAATTAATGAGAAGGAATAGAAAACGACAGCATAAGGTATAAGGTAAAGAAGACTACGGAGAAAAATGTCAAAAGCCATATATTGACAAAGAAACATTCAAGATGCCAAAAATAGGTTTTCTCAAAAATTTAGTAAAAAGTGAGGAGGAAAGGTGTTCCTTAGAACGCAAAACAGTGAAACAAGCAGAATGTGGAGAAAGGCTTGAGTATAAAAGGAAACATATAACAGCATCCAACTTCTATAGTGTTTATTCCAGAAGGGAAACTACGTCCAGCAAAAATTTAGTAAGGAGATTACTGTACAGGGGAGATGTAACAACCAAAGCCATTCTCCATGGTAAACTAAATGAAGCCAAGGCATTCTACGAACTAGAACAAGAACTCGCCGCAGCGGTAGCGCGCAGCTATTTATTCCACAATAAATTTCAAGAATGTAGATGAACAAAGTTTTTGTGTAGTATTATTAGTAAGTGATTTAATATTTAATAAAGGCAAATGGCATTGAGTTGAATATGAATCAAAAAAGATGTTTACTAATAGATGTATAACAAAAAATATGTAATTGCTATTTTTGGCCAATAGATGGATTTTCGTGTGAATTGTTCAATTCATAACAAGAAAAACAAAGTTTATGCTATTATATTCGTATGTATTTGATCTTTTCATGAGTCACAAGGGTTTTATTATTTTAATTCTGGTAAGTGCAATGTTAATGTTTCAAAAGATATTTAGTAATGTGTTTAATGAAATAACGCATTGAAATATAATTCTCATCTCCCAGCAGTGTTAAAAATTGTGATAAACTAAATAATTTTGGATGATAGTGGGTGAAATATGCTGTAAAAGAGACTCAGGCTTCAAAAGGTTCCTACATAAATCACATTACACTGTAGCGATTGCCATATGATGAATATGATTTCCTGTAGAAAAACGTGTAAATTGTTTATACTGATGATTTCTTATTTGTATAACTAAAGTTTAGTTAGTCTATCAAGAAAAAAAATTGCTGTAAGTTTGTATATTCTCAGAGAATATACGGCATCGACAAAAAGTAGAATGTATAAATACATAAATTTTACAGGTTCCTATCTACTTCAGATGCGGCCGTAGAAGTAGATTCTCTTTATTCGTATTCCAAAGAAAAACATTTTTCAGGCATACGTTTGTGACAAATTTAAAAATAATATATGGCATACATATCTGGTTTCCCCACGTTCAAAGGCACAAAGCTCTTCACGAACGCTTTATAGCGTGGGGCCGTAAATTCGATTTAGATGACCGCGAAGCCGTCACCGCCACCGACGCTGACAGCGAAATTCAGGTCTGAGTGCAAAAAACGATTTAGAATTTACAATAACATATATCACGTACGAACGCTTCCTTGCCATCTAGATCAATAACTTCCCACATCGGAAATGTAAATGTATGTTGCCTATATGATGGCGTTCGTTTTGAGAAGAAATTTCATGCAAGATTAACCTTCTAATACAACTCAGTCTTTAAGGATAATAATGCATTTGCCCAATAATTTTAAATTTAGGAAATCGCTTAGAATTTTTTTTGCCCACATAGATTGCCATCTCGGATAACTCTTGGGAACTTTAAGTATTTTTTTGTAGTGACCAATATTTTGTAATACACTGGGTGATATATAGATCACTGCGCCCAATTAGAGACGTCTAGAACATCCGATATGTAGATGTCGATTGCTCCATTACCCAGTATCTCTATGGTGATGTATAAATATTGCAACCATTATCATTATTACCCTAATACTTGGTTTTCTAATGAAATTAAACGATTACTAAAAAGGAAAGATATGTTTAAGAACTACAGATTAAACCGCACTAATACATCATTTTACAAACCATATAAAAATTTGAGATCTGGGGTTGCCCAGGGTAATGTCTTACAAAGACAATTCTTCGATGAATGTAGACACTATATGTAATATGTTTGCTGATTACTTTCAATCTGTATATTACAGCTATTCTAATTATACCGCTAATTTTAATTTAATGTATTATTATAATGCTAATGTAGTCCACAACATAAGTGTAAGTTCAGACGAAGTATTTGATAAACTATGTGCATTATCTAACTTCTTCTTTTCTGGATCAGATGATATTCCTCCTTATTTTTTAAAACGCTGTAGTCCATTGGTCGCCAACCCGTCGATCGCGAGCTACCGGTAGCTCACGAAGGCAATTCTGGTAGCTCACAACATATTTAAAAATACAAAGGTGTAAAAATCATAGAAGCTTTCCGTAAATTCTCATAATAAAAGAGCGATCTGCCGCCGACGTCACCAGGCTAGAATCGTCTAGAACCGATCAGCGTGCTAGTGTTCGAGAACGATCTGGGTTGCTTTGAGGGGGATATATACGCAACGCGCGGCGACATTGCGCTCAGTTGAAAACTGAACGGCATAATCAACGTCCAGCGGTTGGGTCACAGTTGGCCCGTAATTAAAAATATTGTAGCAAACAGTAGTAAGAAGGTAAAGACATACCATTTCCATTCGGAATGGGAAGAACAATACTTCTTTACAGAAGTTAAAGGTAAAAATCTATGTTTATTATGTAATACTTCTGTCTCCGTTGTTAAAAAAGGAAATATTGAGAGGCATCATAAAACTGTACATTCGAATTTTGAAAAATCATTCCCATCATATTCTGCAACCAGAAAGGAAAAACTGAAAGAATTAAAAAACCAGTTAATTGGATAACAGTCAGTTTTTTTAAAAACAGTCGACAAAAATAAGGCTGCAACTGAAGCATCATACCGTGTGTCTCAAATAATTGCACAAAAGAAGAGACCTTATGAAGACGGGGAAATGATAAAACAGGCGTTTTTAGAAGCTGCAGATTCGTTATTTGCCAACTTTAGAAATAAAGACTGCTAATACAGTGATGAGACGAGTAGAAGTAATGAGCAATGATATTTTTTTACAGTTAAGAAGTGACTTAGATAACTGTGTTTATTTTTCACTGCAACTGGATGAATCAACAGATGTGGTTGACACCTCCCAGATGACTGTATTCGTCAGGATGGTTTTTAGTGATTTTACGATTAAAGAAGATCTTTTGAAGTTCATTCCACTGAAAGGACATACTGCCGGGCTGGAGTTGTTTTCTCATTTCTAAAATATTATTTCTTTTGAGAAAATTCCAATATCGAAAATGGTAGGCTTGACAACCGATGGCGCTCCCGCTATGGTGGGTTGTGAAAAGGGTCGGGTGGCGTTATGTCGTAAAGATGAAAGCTTTCCGCAATGTCTCTGTTACCACCATTATCCATCAGCAAGCATTATGTGTAAATTTTCTAAAACTAAACAACATTATAAAATTGGTAGTAAAAATTGTGAACAAAATTAGAGCTCCAGCGTTACAAAGAAGATTATTCAAAACCTTGGCCGATGAAATTGACTGTCAATACGGGGAGCTACTTCTTCACTCTGAAGTCCGATGGTTAAGTAGAGGACGAGTGCTGAAACATTTTAATGATATCCTATCTGCCATGGTTCAATTTTTCAAACAACGCGATGAACCGATTCCGGAACTGGAAAATTCAATCTGGCTTAGAGATTTTGGTTTTCTTGTGGACATTACAGAAAAATTAAATTAACTTAATTTGCAGCTTCAGGGAAGAGACAAAGAACTAGTGGAAATGATTTCTGATATACAAGCATTTATCAAAAAGCTTGAGTTTTGGGAACCAAACTTAATCAACCGCGATACCAAGCATTTTCCTATTCTTTCAGAAAAGATATCTGAAAATCCATTGGAACCATATGACAGTAAATATCATGTAGAAATAATTTCTAACTTGAAGGATAACTTCAACAATCGTTTTAAGGATTTCAACGAAATTGATTTAGTGGCGTAATTTGTTGTTTCACCCTTCATAGAAATTGATATCCAATAGTTTGCAACTTGTGTTATGCAGAACTTTGGCGAAGACATCGCTGCAACAGAAATGGAGCTGATTGCGTTTCAAAATGATTTAAAATCGTTAGTCTCAAATACAAAATGTATCTGGCCTTTGGTAAGCAAAGACAAATATTCAGTTCTATGTCGTGTTGCCTTGAAAGTGGAAGCGTTATTTAGTTCAACCTATTTGTGTGAATCTTCTTTCTCCAATATGAAGTTAATTAAGAACAAATACCGCAAATACTGCAAACGTTAAAAAAATTATCGATGAGTCTGAGTGTCAGCCTTCTCATTGAAGACTTACTTTTTTGTTATTTTTAATCACTTTTATTAAATCGTATGTGACATGCCATTGTGGCTGCATAAAAATTTTGTTTATTTTTCAAACACCTACAATTGGTAGGTATGGATTTAGTTATGTAGTATGTACTAGTTATTAGTAAAGCTGGCAACGAGCGGTACCGCGCAGTAGCGTAGAGTCGATCAGGCCTCGCGTTCCACTAGAGTTATTCTGTTAATAGAGATGTTTGCTGCCGCAAATAATTTCGCTCATCTTTTAAATAAAAATTAAATAACACGTGCTCAAACACTTACCATTTTAAGAGTCCTCCGTGAAATCACAAAGTGAATAATGTCTGTTAAATATCTGCAACATTAGATATGTTTCAACTGTTGTTTCGGCAAAACTAGTACGGCATGAGGAAAAAATGCGTTTATAGCAGAGAACGAATGTTCTACATCTAGTGACGTAATATTTGCGTAAGTAAAATAATCTTTCAAATAACTTAACGATTCTGTTGACGCACCTTCACAAATGTGTCTTAATGTGCCAAAATCAGAATTTTTCTCAAAAACACTTTCAAATTTTTCTAGAACAGAAACATTTTTTGCGTCTTCAATCGCGCATAGCTGTGCGTGAACATGTTGCACTATTTGTAGAGATTCTTCTAACGGCACCGCAGGATTTTGTAATTTTTCTATTGCATCTGCTAGCCCGAAGTAATTGTCGTGAATGATTTTTAAATCCATTTTAACCTGACTATCTTAAAATTTCGACTGGCTTTTCTGGCTAGCGGCAGCTTCCTTTGTATCGAATTGTAAAACCACGTTCTTAATATTGTCAAAATATTTATGATAATAAAACGCGGCCTGCAACCATGTTCCCCAACGAGTTAGAATAGGTTCTGGTGGCTCTGGTATACGGGGGCACAGTCTGTGAAATTCGCGAATACGTTTCGGTGATTTGACAAATACCGCTTTGGTATGCGCTATTAAAGCGTCTACCTCAGGATAACATTTTCTGATACTATCCGCCACAAGATTGAGAGCATGAATTTTACACGTAATGTGTAACAAATTAGCAGAATGCTTTTTAAGAGACCGGCCTACAGAAAGCATGTTTGCTGCACCATCACTCACTAACATCAAGAGTTGATTTGTTGAAAGTTCAAACTTGTCCAATGTATTTAACACTAACTTTGAAATTACTTCGGCAGTACACTGTTGTATTCGTTTGGAGACTAATAGAATTGAAGGTGCCGATTGACGAGGTTCCAATTTGCGTTCCAAAGAAAACTGACAAGACAATTTACTCTTTTTCTGATGTACCTGATGTCTGCGTAATCAAGTACACGCAAATAGTAAGCTAAGTGTACCCACAAGCGGAGCATCTAACGTGTAAAAGGCGCCCATTAACTTTTGATCTCGATATGTAGTTTTATTTACGAAAATTAGTTTTATTATCCCCATTAGGTTTGAGATTGCTTTCAGTTGGTTAACTGTTTGTATTAAAAAATAAACTCCGTTTTCTACTTTCATTTTTCCACCCATAATATTTACTTAAACTTAGATTTATTTTCCATGTACTTACATTCACCTTCGATAGGGTGGAATAGTAAAACGGAGTACTTTTATAGGTCTGTTTCTATTAACCACATCTATAAGGTGAATAGAAATAAGCTACAAAAAGATAAATAGTGAAAAATCTGTGAAATAATTAAAAATATTAGCATTGGCACTCTATTCTATGAAGTACCACCGGACTTTTGCCACATATAGCATTCCTGAATTGATTTTGGTTTACAAATTACACAGCACTAAAGATACAAAAGTGTTTCTATTCACCTCATTTTACTACGTGAGATACAGTATTATTAAAAAGAAAAGCGTTGCTTATATTACAGATTTGCGCGGCTTACCGGGGCAGTAGTATTCTGTCGCAGTGGCCATCAGGTAACAATATATTATTTTTTAATAATACTGTATCTCACGTACCTACTTTTGCGGAATACGCCTTTGACGTTGCACTCATTTGTCGAACCTTACTAATTGCTGGAAATGTCGAAATTAGTAGCTATATCGACCTCTACAGAAGTGAGCAACCAACAAATCATCAATTTTCTGTGAGGGTAGCAGGTCGACAAATGGCTATACCGCCAAAGTTTAATTAATGAAAAATTAATTAATTGCCATCAACCACTATGACGCGCGTTTCGCTGTATCACAGCTTCTCAGCATACCTATGTGGAAGATGGCAATTGAAATTGAAAAGTCGTATATATACGATGATCGTGAGTACGTAAGTACATGAAATTCAACTACAAAGGAAGAATTACAACAACATATTGGAGATGTATGGCATAATCGCGACGAAATTAAAAAAATAATAAAAAGCTGCATTGGCAGTATGCCGAAAAGGATTGAGGAAATAATAAAACACACAGGAAGAACAAGCAAATATTAGTAAATATATGTTCATATTATACTTACTTGCATGTTATATGTTATTAAATAATAACGTTGCCAACATTACCAATTGTTCTTTTAAATTTTATCCCAAAATCAAAATATTTTTAAGTAGTCCTAATTCGATGGACAGGAACTGTATATTAAAAAATATATTAGTTGCACCACGCCGTCGATAATCGTCTTGTGATGTTAAAAATATTTTTAAATTACCCACCGATAGTTACTATTTATGTCTATATACGTACGTCAAATTTTTATTTTATCTTTGGCGAATAAATGGGCTTTGCCCAACCTTTGATTCACCCTGTACAAAGTAGGAAGAAATCATTGATCCTTACACACACGTCATTGAAACGAACACTTGTTGTTTGTATCAATTCTTGCAATATATTTTGTTAGGAAGTAAATATAACCCGAAAAAAGGGTACCAGCAAAAACACATTAACGCTGTACGTTTAAATAATATTTCTCATTTTCTATAAGAATCAGAAGCGGGTGGTATTTCGTAATAAAGTAGTATAGTTCTTACAATGGAAGCGTTTCATCCTACATAAATGCGGTAATAGGACAAGAAACCAACAGAACAACATTATATACTTAATGGTATGTACGGGTAAAATAAAAGCGTAAAGCCCAGTCTTGAATTGCATAAGATTGTTGGGGCAAGTACCGATAGGTGGCAGCGTACGTAAATAGTAAGTGCACAAACAAAGCTTTTATAGCAAGGTGAACGCCACAACAGCATCAAATAGTCGAGTAATACTAAGACAGTAGACATCAAAGGTGGGAAGTCTGTAGCGGTCAGTCTCTCTACTGTCAAAGAGATCCTTTGACACTCGACACATACATATACACACAGGACACACAGCACTGAAGCAGTTTAATTAACGCCTTGTCGTCCTGCATAGTCCTGATTCTAAGAACGCTTTGATGGCCAGCGCGTACAACGCGAACTTCTGAAGATTTCTGAAAATATTTACACTTTCAAGTCATAACACCTCCGTAAATATTAAGTGACAGAAAATGTTAGGAACGATTCAACGCGTACGCCTGATGTTAAAAACCGTTGCTAAGAACGATACTGTGCAAAAGACCTCGATAAAATTTACTAGATGATATGTGCAGGAGAATGAAACTCTTTCAGAAAGGCTTTTAGTTTTGCCGCCAGTGTATGATTTAAGCGTAATGCTAGTTGTACGTTGAGAATAAAATTCACCTTCTTTAATTCAATCCTGGTGGATGTTTTAATAGAACAAGGATGCTTGTACTTTGAGCTGCTGAATAAAGTAATAAAGTGATTACATTAGAGCAATAAATGCTGGGTTGAAATTATTACAAATTACAGGAAAATTACAGAGAAATCAACTAGTAACATTTAGAGGATTTTGTTTGACACAACTCAACTCTTTTAGAGTAAGGAAGTTGAAGCTGGCATATTTACGAAATAAATTTTGTGCCGAGCAAATTTTATATCAAGACAGCTAAATCTAACATAAAAAGCAGTTATTCCAACCGTTTCCGGAAAATAACTTACCACTTCTAATTTGTTGATAAGAAATCTACACTTACAGCAATTAACGTTCTACCTTCTTATCTAGGAATGTATTATTAACTCATCTCGGTATAATGACATTGGTGGTATTTTCACTTTTCTATAATAAAAATGTTACCAGCTAGAGTATAGTAAACTATAAGACATAACATTTTCGACATGTGAATTCCAGAAGTAAGTAAGGATGGAATTATTTTTTTACTTATCTCTGTATGTACGTATGTATTTGTGTATTTCTAAGAAAAATTGTTTGCTGTGTGCAACGGTTCAGTATCTTTGTCTTGCTAAAAAGAATCACTTAGGAATGTATCGTTTAGCTTCAGCTTGGAGGTCAAATACCTTGGTATTACCTTCCATAAGTTTTCGTGGATCCCGCATGTTAACCTTAAAGTCAACGCAGTCAAAGCTAGGTATTGCGTTTGGACAATGCAGCCGAATGTTGGAAAGAACCTGGGGTCTCTCTCAACAAGTGGTATCGGAAGTATCACGGGCGCATTAAGATCTATATCAGCAACCGAGATCATGATTTGCCTGCCGCCTCTTGATTTACTTTTCGAGGAAGTGACATTGGCTACCATAACCCGGTTGCAATGGTATAAAAAAGACGAAGTTGTAAGACTTAGTGAAATGCTCCCCAAATTCTGAAAGAACCCTTGCAAATGACTGTCGATATTGGAAGCCGTAACGAACAACATTTCACATCCTTTCGTCTTCGACAAACCTTACAAATTTTTGCTACACTACTAGACCGCCAGCGATGAGGACGGTTTGTGTTTCTTCGTAGACGGATCAAAACCTAACAAAGGAACTGGAGCCAGAGGATATTCATAAGAGCTCCACCTGCAAGAATCATTTTCCAGGCGGAAATCTCGACGTTAGATTTAATAGCGCATCACTTAACTGACCTTAAGGTTGTAGTCATCAACCTGTTGTGTGACAGGAAGCAAGTAATATCAACACTAAACCGACCAATAACGTCGAACCTCTGAAACAAACAACATCAACGTTATATGGCTGAAGGGCAACGGTGGAAATCCTGGCAATGAAGAAGCGCACACGCTGGCTGGGAAGGATTCGGGTATGAAGATTCACAGTCCAGAATCTTCTGTTCGACCGCCCATGTCTGCACTTTATGAATGTATTAAAAACATGGCCAATGAAAAGATAAAGTGTTGTCATAAATCCAACTATAATTTTTGTTAGGGCAACTATATATCTTGTTAGATTAAATAAATGCGTTGTAATTCTTAATATAAATTGTTCTTATTTTTGAAACATAAAGGTTGTTAAAAATAGCTGTAAGCTTTCACGGCCGGTGTCTGAATTTCTACCAGCAGTACACATTTCCGGGCTTTGGTCTGTGATCTGTCGAGGTCTGATCTCGACGAGCTGGCTGTTAGACATTCACACCAGTAGATGAAAGCGAAATAAAAAATAAAATAAAGGAGTTTAAAAACAAGGACACTCGAGATATAGAGGCATTATCAACAAACCTTCTGCAAAGAGTTAGTCATGCAATATGTTCACCTATATCCATTTTGCCAGCGGTGTCTAAAGTCTTCGAAGTTGCAATTAAAAATAGGCTACTGAAATATCTTGAACACCATAATATACTCACCCACTCACAGCATGGCTACAGAAAAGGAAAATCCACTATAACCGCCATGGTTGAACTGATGGATATGGTAACGGAGGCTTTCGATAAGAAGGAAGAACTACAATTAACATGCTGTGATCTTACGAAGGCTTTTGACTGAGTGGACCACACAATGTTGCTGGGCAAGTTGGAAAGGTATGGTGTTAAAGGAGTCCCGTTTAATCTTCTGAAAAGCTACTTGAAGGACTGCCAGCAATAGGTATACTGGAATGGAAAATTATTAGAAGCAGAAATTATCAACAGTGGAGTATCCCAGGGGTCAGTCTTGGGGCCGGTTCTTTTCCTGGTATACATCAACGACTTGCCAGCGAAAATAAATACCATTAGGACGTTTATGTATACCGATGATACGTCCATTCTCAGCAGACCGATGGACGCTACATCAACAAATTCAAATACTGCTCAAGCGATGGAGGGCAAGATAATCACAGATATACATAATTTCATACTAAGCGAGTCATCTTTCTCAGTTTGAAAATAAGTAACTCAAATGATATTGTGTAACTTTACTTTGACAGGGTCATCTCTTATCGTCTTCTTTGACAATAATAATGGACTAATGATCAAATGGTATAACGCTCAGTGTTCAGTAAGTAAGGCAGTAAGGCAGCGTATCATAGATTACGAATATGTTAGTAAATTATATTGTCCGCAAATTCTACCTTAAGCTTGTCAGGTAATGATGCGTAATATACCCCCGTTATTGTTTTTCCATTTTCAAGATAGTCGATTAACACAACTCCATGACTATCCAACAAAACAGTCGCCATTACCTTCTCGGCCGATGTCACAGTCTTTGTTTTTTTCGGACCCGATTCACCATTCGCAATCCACTGTTTCGACTGTGCCTTCGCTTCAGAAGTGTACTGGTATATCCAAGCTTCTCTACAATTATTAATCACCGCCAAAACTCCGACTTATTTCGCTTAAACTGCTTCAGCAGGGCTTTAGAAACGTTAATTCGAATACGTATTTGATCCTAAGTGAGCAAGCGCGGGATCCAACGCGCGGTTAGCTTTTTCATGTCAAAATCTTCAGTCAATATATGACAAACACGTTCTTTCGAGATGTGCACAGCCTCTGCTATCTTTCTAACCTTAATTCGATGGTCGTCCAGCACTATCTGGTTGCAGTTTTTGGCCGTCCCAAACGTTCTTCATCGACTAAGTTGGTACGACCACAAATTTTACAGAAACACTAACATCGCCTGACACAAACGACTGTTAAACAACAAGTGAGGGTCCAACATGTTTGAAATGATTAAAAATATATTTCAACTCATGCGCAATTATATTAGCAGAATATTTTTGACGAGTAACGTCATCTTCATGTTGAAGTTTGAAACTTTTCAGACTTCCTTCGTATGTATGCATATGAGCCTAGTACTTAAAAATATCTGCAACCAATTTAAATTCTTTCAATAGTAAGTAACAAAATACTTTTGTTATAAGGGTTTCTCCGGATTACTAGGACACGTCAAAGACACAAATTTCAGATAAATATTCGTTAATGTAGAATTTATTCTTGAAACTTGAAACTAATTTTCTTTCAAATAACTGCAGTTTATTGTTTATAATTTACGGATACTTTACTGTTATAAAAGGGCTTTGGAAATATAACATAAATCGGGATGTTAATTTTCGGTTCTGTGTTTATTTTTACGGCGCACAGATGTCAACAACTAATAACATAATATTTCATTATAAATAGGTCACATCTGGTGGATATTGAAATCCAGGAGGAAGTACGCATATTTTATAATCAGCTCGATGCCATTCTTAAGTGAAATTAATATCGGAAGACGTACAAGGCGCATGTTCAAAGCGATGGATAAATTTTCAACCGAATTAATACACTTTGCAGTGAAATTAAATAATCCTTTGTTAATATTACAACAAGCAAAGCAAACATTAAAATGAACGCCTCAAAATAATTACATCAGTATTTAATTTTCAATTTTGCTAAGAAGGAAGTAGCGAAAGTATTCATTTACATATTTTTGTGTTATAAATCAGGCTGCTGCAACTACCGTCTGCTGACAACGATTTACTCGAATGTATTATTTGCCTACTGTGTTAGTCGATTAACCAGTAATTTATGTGAACTGACAAGCAAAAAGGGAAGTCTATGAACCATTTGAATAAGTAAAGTGAACTCTATATTAATACGATTTGCAATATGCCACCCAGATCGAACAAAGGTACCTGCATACGCTGGTATGGAGTAAAAGAAATAGTAGGAACAGTAAATATGATCTTTATAAACAGACCCACTGATGTGGCAGCGATTCCACAAAGAATTTTAGCGTCTGACGGCTTTACGCACATTCGAACAGTGACATCTGTATGCGTTTCGACAGCAAACTGCTGTTTCTTTTAAATTTTTCTCTGATCGTATTTCGCAAAGGTATATTGAATGACAATGGACTTGCGAATGAGTTGTTCGCATTTACGATTTTAAAATTGTGCCATAGGAAGCAGCTATTGTGTGTTTCCATACATCTTAAGAAGAAATAGAATACGAATATTCGATATGTTTACCATCAAACTTACAGCGTTTTTGTTTTTTGGAGTAACTAGTCCTGAACTTAAACTGTACCGTAATATATTTTTTGGTTTCGGTTTTATTTGAATTATGTACACACCGCATCCACCTAGTGCGTGGACGGAAAAGCAATTTAGAGGAAAAGTTTTCAAGTAAAGAATATTCGGAGACAAGTTCTGCATAACACAAAATTATGCTTATGTAAACAGAGTGTTCAATTTCCGCTACACACGATACAAACTTTGTCTCTCAAAGGGAACATCCAGTATATTTTACATTTTCGGATGCTCCTATTCAATTCATGTCAATTTCCTTGGTATTAGCTATAGCTACCTAAATTTATTCAATAGTAACTTTTGATATCTTTAAGATATCAAGACTATAAGATAATAGTCTAGAAAATATGGAACTTGGCTAGACAGTCGCCCTGTATATCTTTACCGTGCCGCCGATTATGTTGTGTTTTGTTAAATGTTACAACAGATGTGTACAACACATGTTAGAACAAGAAAAAGCTTTTATAAGCAATATTTTTTTTCAAAATCTATATAATATTATATACAGTGCGGTCCTAAAGTGCCCCCAACATGCTAACTTTTGAACGACAGATGCTAGCGTTTCTACAAAAAATTGGCCGATTTCTATTTTTTGTGAACTAACTTTTACCGTTATCAACATTTCAATTGTATTTCCGGTTTCACCGGAAGTGACGTCAACTTTCTTATTTTAAATGAAATACCCTATATATTTTTACATTTTTGGAAAGGCAATTGAAAGACGAATCTAACGATACCACATATGTTATACTTTAGCTTAAGAAATATGACGATATGCAGCAATAAAGGTTTTGGTAATCTGTTGTTGTTAGGCAAAGTTGGCTAGGGAAGCGCGCCAAATTGTTTGTTGGGACGCCAGACTGATCTGAAGAACTCGTTGCTAAGCAAAGTAATCATAGCAACTGTCAAATCTCAATTCCAAAAGAGTAAATTATTCCTGTTATTTATTGTTATTATAACCTGCATTTGTCATACTTTAGTCCTTTGTACTCATTGTTATTTTATGTTATCTTAACTTGTTTTTTTTATTGTTGTGTCTCCATTACTTTATCAAACTTTATTGTAATTAATTAATTGTGGTAGGTTTGTTTAAATTTGTTAGTTTTTGACAGGCAATGTGCTGTAGTTTCAGTTCTTTATGTTGAATTTACAATAGCCTCCGCATGGACCACGTAAGATAACCATCAAATATCCGATTTTAGTATTCGGTAAATTTGGCAACAATGTTCCACTTTGTGGTAAGTGGAACATAATGAATACTGCCCTTGTACAGCCGAAAATATTTGAACTTTGCTCTAAGTAAGCATAGATAGTATAAAGTTTACAGGGCAAACTGCTTTATCAGAAGATAATATGATTTAAATTATTGTACAATCTGTTGCGCAACCATAGCAAATAAGGTGATAATTGTTGTCAGATTTACATAATATTAAAATTGTCCCAGCAATTTTGCATGGTTGATGCCGAAGCCATCATAAAAGTAACAAGACCAAAAATGTAAAAAACAGACATGTTGTCTATTAAAAACATATTTAAACAAATTTACCATAATTAACTAATTGCAATAAAGTTCGATAAAGTAAAAAAAATAACAACAATTAATATAACAAGTTAAAAGGAGAGAAAATAATAACGAGAACAAAGAAGGAACGTGTGACAAATGCAGGAAATAATCATAATAAACAACGAGAATAATTTACGCTTTTGGAATTGAGATTTGACAGTTTGACAATTGTTATGATTACTTTGCATAGCAACGATCTCTTTAAATCAGTCTGGTGTCACAAGAAACAATTTGGCGTTCTTTCCTAGCCAACTTTGCGTAAGAACAAAAACAGATTACTAAAACCTTTAATGCTGCATATCGTCACATTTCTTAAGCTAAAGTTTAACATATGTGCTATCGTTGGATTCGTCTTTTGATTGCCTTTTCAAGAACGTAAAAACGTACAGGCTGTTCTATTTAAAATAAGAAAGCCGACGTCATTTCCGGAGCCGGAAATATAATTGAAATGCCGATAACGGCAAAAATTAGTTCACAAAAAATAGAAATCGATCTATTGTTTATAAAAACGCACTGTATAATAAATCTATATAGTGCCCTCTTTTAACACTTATCCGACAACACAGAGGTCAAGAAACATTAAAAATATCAGAAAACTTTAAAAATATACAGGCATATATTCATTAAAAGAAGTGTAACTTTATATATATTAAAATTCCAATGCTTCCTTATTTGATTTAGTGATATGTTCGAAACATTCAGGGAAAATTTTGTCACTTTGGTAACTTGGTAACTGGTTAAAATACATGAATATACAAAGTTATGCATAAGAGAACACGAACTGCTTTGCTAGAATATAATTCACTTTTTTATTTTTTTAAATACCGTTTGAGTTGGCGAAAACGACTGTTCGACATGTAATGTAACGTTTGCATAATTGTAATGTGTTGGTGTTAAATACATTGGAAAAGTTTGAACTTTCAACAAATCAACTTTTGATGTTTATGAGTGATGGTGCCGCAAACATGCTTGCTGTAGGTCGATCTCTTAAAAAACATTGTGCTAACTTGTTGCATATTACATGTAAAATTCATACTCTCAGTCTCGTAGCAGATAGTATCAGAAAATGTTATCCCGAGGTAGACGCTCTAATAGCACATACAAAAGCTGTGTTTGTAAAATCCCCAAAACGTATTCGGGAATTTCATAGACTATGCCCCGGTATTCCTGAACCATCACAACCTATTCTTACTCGTTGGGGAACATGGTTAGAGGCTGCATTTTATTATCTTAAATATTTTGAGAATATAAAGAACGTGATTTTAGAATTCGACCCAAAGGAAGCTGCGGCTGTCAAGGTAAGCCGCTTGAAATTTCAGGATAGTCAAGTTAAAACAGATTTGGAAATTATTCAGAACAATTACGTGGGACTAGCGGATGCGATAGAAAAACTACAAAATTCTTCGGTGTCGTTAGTGGAATCTTTGCAAATAGTGCAACATGTTCACGCACAGCTATGCGCGATAGAAGACGCAAGAAATGTTTGTGTTTTAGAAAAGTTTGAAAGTGTTTTAGATAAAGACTCTGATTTTGGCACATTAAGACAAATTTGTGAAGGTGCGTCAACAGAACCGTTAAGTTATTTGAAAGATTATTTTACTTACGCAAATATAACGTCACTAGATGTAGAACGTTCGTTTTCGGCATACAAAAACACTTTTTCTTCACGCCGCACTCACTTTGCCGAAACAACTTTGGAAACATATCTAATGTTACAAATATTAAATAGACATTATCCACTTTGTGATTTCACGGAGGACTCTTAAAACGGTAAGTGTTTGAGCACGTATCACATTTAATTTATTTTGTGTAAACTTTTATGCGTCCGCCACTGGCTTTTAGCGCAGTTGCGTTGCTCTAATTGTCATAAAATAAGCAAAACTTTTTAGGAAAAGTGTCTGTAAAAATAGAAAATACAAAAACCATAAATATAAGTTAGATCCGTGGACATACTGTATATTCTGTATTCGTCTCTACTACACTATAAAGAAAAACATTCTCTCCAACTAGAGTAAAATCAAAAGGCAAACTGAATTGTATTTCTGTATAGAATAATAATAAAATTCTCCAGCGGAATAATTACCAAAGTTAAGATTCTCATCTGCTGCGTCTATAATAACCAAGTAATTACCGGTACAGAACGTAGTACGACTAATCGATTTCTGTCTACGCCGCTCTCTCGTCTCCCTACACTTCTATCAGTCCAAAGACAGACGGACTTAAAAACTCAGTCATGAAATCAATTAAAACATAGTACGCCCAAAGAAAACTCTACTCATCTCTGCGTCGTATTAATATGCCATGGAAAAAAATTAACAAATCATTATGTAATTAATGAAGTCGCTCGATATTAAGTTCGTCCACCTGTGGGTATAGGTTGGTTACCAGTAACAACAGGGATGAAATTTGTTTAGTCAAATGTATCTTATTTCTTCATACATATGCATATACAATCACGATAATATAGTTCATTTTTTTGTGAAAGCTGGTATATAGAACGAATTTTAATGCTTCAATCTATATATAAATGAAAAAATAAGATCTAACAAATTAATATGTGACACACCAACTTAAAAATTACATGTTTCAAATTTCGTGGTGATTAACACTTTCTCAAGGTATTTTTGGAGATTTATTCTCCTTATTTAATACAGATTTTTGGTTTGGTTTAAGGAGTTTTAGGTATGTTGAAAATTTAGCTCGAACACAAATCAGTTTTCTCGTACACGAAAAAATATACTGCTCCGAGAAACCATATATGCTCTTAATTCATACTTTACAACAAAAGAAAGGTCTTTCAACCCAGAATTACTGATTTCGATGAAATTTGGAAAATCGATTTCTCGTTTCTACTAACAAACGGTTAAATGAGGATAAACACCCGTAAAGGTGGTGCTTTTTCGATTTTTGCCAATAACTTCGAACTGTTGTGAAAAGAAAATATAGTTTTAAAAAAGCTATCTATATAATTACGATTCAGTAGATCACCATTATTCTTTCAAATTTTATCTCCTCCCACATCTACAGGTAAATGTTAATATTTCTCAAGAGATAATCTCTGTACAATACAAAGTACGAGGGTAGCGTCCTAAGTTTTTACAAATGACCACCAGATATGGAGATTTGATACTATTTTCGTAAAATTTGACATTTGTTATTGTTAAAGTAGTAACAGCACAAAACACACTGAAACCGGCCGAACGCTTTGTTGCGGTGTGTGAACCTTTAAAAAACGCAATTTTGTGACAAAAAAAATGGAAATTTCATGATGATTTTTTACGATTTTAATAAAGATCTAACACAACAACAAGCCTCGAATCTCTTCGTTCAACTTTTGGTAATGAAGCACCATCAGAAGAGACTGTTTATCGTGCTTCCGTCAGTGATGAATTTCGTGAAGGTTGACCAAAATCAGTTGTTGTTTCAAAACACATTGATGCTGTGCGCAACATGATTGAAGACAATCGGCATACCTTGTTTCTTGAGATAGTTTGTGATCTTTTCGAAATACCCAATATCTTAAACGTCCTGTACGCTAGAGCGCTTATTCAAATTTTGTTCGCTTGGGTATTTCTTAGACTTTTTAGCAGTATATCGAAATTTTTTTATGTGAATTAGATTCTGTAAGATAGCCATCAAAATCATTGCTAAGTTTAACTCATGTTATTTCAATTTTTTTAAAGGAATATACTTCTATAATACCGTATACTCTTGCACTTGGTGGTGAAGCTCCTAAAATGCGTCGTTCTTTAATAACATAACCTTGAAACTATGCAGTTTTTCGTGTAAATACGTAGAGTGCTGCGACGAAATACTGTAAATGTTTATGTGTATTAACAAATTCGTTAAAAATTAATGTATAAAACAATTTTTTTCTGGTACGATTTTAACGTCTTACCATCAGTTTCCAGCATAAATTGCGTAGCCTGTGTATTTGAATATAATTTTGTGTTATGTAGGATTTGTCTCGGATTAATTTATATTTGAAAGGTTTTTTCTCTAAATTGCTCTAGGAAGGAATTACTTTCCATCTCCGGACTAGGGGATGGTGGTGTATACCTTTTGTTAACAAAAAACCGCTCAAAATCGGTCGAAATTTTAAAATATGCCCTTTAAAATATTTACAGTATTTCAATATTCACCCGCACTTCACCCACTGTTTTAGATAAAGACTCTGATTTTGGCACATTAAGACAAATTTGTGAAGGTGCGTCAACAGAACCGTTAAGTTATTTGAAAGATTATTTTACTTACGCAAATATAACGTCACTAGATGTAGAACGTTCGTTTTCTGCATATAAACACACTTTTTCTTCACGCCGCACTCACATTGCCGAAACAACTTTGGAAACATATCTAATGTTACAAATATTAAATAGACATTATCCACTTTGTGATTTCACGGAGGACTCTTAAAACGGTAAGTGTTTGAGCACGTATCACACTTAATTTATTTTGTGTAAACTTTTATGCGTCCGCCACTGGCTTTCAGCGCAGTTGCGTTGCTCTATATTGCCGTATATAGATGATTACTGGTCTAGAGACGAGGATAAAGGCGTGGAAATAGTGCGTAAATGCATAAGCAGAAACAAATTCAATCAATTAAAGCAATAAAGCGAAATCTACACTTTATCGATAATATGAATATTGACATAAATGATAAATTTACCAAAATTTGAGACCATCTTTGAAGCCATAAACAAACGACATAAGCAGTTTGTTATATTTTCGTGTCGACCTACACGATAATGCAGTGGCTAACTACAGAGTGAATATCCGTGGAAGAAAGTGGTGGTGCCTCTTGTTCATGAAATGCACTCGATAGTATAACTTAATTGTTGGAAACTTTACCGATTGGCAAACGATTCCAAAATATCGTTATTAGATTGTAAGTCGTATGTGGCCATTGGTCTGATGCGAGCTGAAGAAAACCAGCTGCGATGTTCTGGTAGGAAGACCTTCAAGCAGTGCTGTTTCTCAAGAAGTAAGACACGATAATACAGATAATACAATATTACAAAACACAAAGATAAAGCAAGACACCGTTATAAATTGTGTAAACATCATACCATTTACATGTGCTCCAAGTGTATAATGCTGCTTAGAACCATACCACAAACCTTACTAAGCGTTTGCAGCCAATGGTACGTATGTATATGCACCATAGCATATTTTGTGTTTTCGTTTGATTTAATTTATTTTCGTCGCAAAGTTTTTCAAAATCGTTTTCAATTATTTTTACTTTTGACCGTTAACGGGTTAAGTATTATTTTGCTAAATTATCGTGTGTTTAACAAATTTTTGATGTTAAATCAAATAGGAACATGTATTGCTTAATTTGATTTCGGCCAATAGCTACCGTTGTATGCTACAAAAAAACTTATTGCGTAATGAGTTTTCAACGGTTTCTTTTTGTTGAAATAGGCGAGGAACCTTAATTTTGCGCAGGCTTTTTTGTTAAATTATCTGAAATAAAACCAAAAGTAAAGTAACAAAATTTATTTTGTTGAATCAATCAACACCCGACATTCTGTGTGTGGCTTGGAAACGTCCAACTGAACAAATTCGAACACTGAATTTCCTGCTTATGTAGCGTATGACTCTTTTGTAGGTTAGTTTTTCAGTTCAGTTCATCATAAAACTCAGTTCAATTAATCACAAAAGTGTAATGAATAGAGTTTTATAGAACTCCACAAAAGTTGTGTGACGCTTGTGCATAAATTATTTTGTAGTTTTTAACTTTAATTTCATGTCAGGTTTAGGACGTGTGTAAACGTGTTTGCACCGTTCTAAGTTACTAGTGGCAAATACAACAAGTAGTTGGGCTGAGTAACTACGATTTGTACGGCTTTGGCCAATAAAACGGAGCACCTGTAGATTTTCGCAGATGTGTAAAAGTACTCGCTGTTTTAATAGTATCGAACACATAACGAAATGTTATTCTGCGAATTACTCTAAAATGGTACGCAGGTGTTCCTCTAAGAAACCCAATAAAGTCGAGACACAAACAATTCTAAGAATCAAAATCGATTGTACAAACGCGTTGCTTCAATGTTTAGTAGTACTCGGGTGTCAGTTGCGCACAGGTTGTTAAATCAGGCACTAGCAAAAAGCAAGCAGTTTTCTATAAATATTTACAGTTATTACGGCAAAAAAGCGACAGTTAAGTGAAACTAAGAGGGCACAATTTGTTATTTTGAGTTCTACAGGATTCTCGTAAACTAAAATTGCTCAAATATTATCTTCACGTCATGCTATTCAGTTGGCCATATTATATTAAAAATTATAACACCGAAGGTAGCGCTGTGGGGAGTGTTGTTCAGCTGGTGTCCATTCGGTCGCCATTGTCCTGGAAACCGAGAACAATGGGCTGACCAAGGTGATTTCCGCGTATGCTCCACCCACTCTTACGTTTGGGGATGGGGATTATCTTTCCATCTTTTCCGAGGATAATATTCCAGTGATCCTGGTCGGCTACTTAAACACAAAACACACATCGTGGCTTTGTAGATGCAATAACACATTTGGCCGAAAACTACTCAACCTAGTTAACCAACACGACATCACGGTACATTCCCCAGGAAATCCAACTTACTTCCGATATAGCATAACACCTGATATTATAGATATCGTTCTAATCAAGACATAATGGCGAATGTATTCCTGGAAAATGTTGACGATCTATCTTCGGATCGTCAGCGGTGGAAGGACATACGCTTCAACGAAGCACAAGGAGCGGCAGAATAACCGATTGGAGGGCCTTTGCGTTGGGGCCGACCGCCGCTCGGGGTGTCGAAAGTGCGAAAATGACCCGTGGACAGGACGTAGACAACCAAATAATGCTCCTTACACAGGATATTATTAAGAACTAGGAGGATGCCACACCTGAGACAAAGCATAATATCTCCACCAAAATACCGATGGAAATCAGAGACCTCATTCACAGAAAGAGGGAGGTAATCAAACTACATAGAAGAACCTTAAGGGAGGTAATCAAACAACATAGAAGAACCTTAAGGGAGGTAATCAAACTACATAGAAGAACCTTACATCCCGCTCATAAGAATGCCGCCAACAGACTCAATAAACAAGTCAAGAAGACGCTGCATAAGTTCAGAATAGATAGGTATTCGGACAAGATGCTGTCGCGACTCACCAAGGACAATTCTCTGTCGAGGATGAGTAGGGCGTTGCGCCGAAGTTCTGCGGCGCAAAGAGATCAACCCATTGTTGGGAACAACGGAATCGTTTACTGTACAGCGGACAAGTTGGAGGAACATGCGGCTTACTTGGCAGAGGTTTTTGCTGGGCCCGCAATTACAACTTTTAAAAATCACAGGCATTCCAGGCGGTGTTCATGACATCGTCAGCGAGGCCAATGTTATCTGGGGTCCCTCAGGGATCCATGCTAGCTCCGAAATTGTATCTACTGCACATCCATGACATCCCAAAACACCTGGGGACGGAGCCGGCAATTTACGCTGACGATGTCGCTATTTACTTTGCGGGCAGAAATGAGCAATGCCTCATTCGAAGACTCCAGGTGGCTGTCGATAACTTCATAACATGGACAAAGAGATGGAAGTGTGAGGCCGTCAGGTTCACGAGTAGGATTAGGGAAGCGGCGGCTGGTGTTCACGTGGATGGTGTGCGCCTTGAGTGGAAGATCGAAGCTAAGTATCTAGTATCTATTGACAGAAAGCTGACGTGGGCGAGCCATGTTAGGGAGATCATAAGAAAGGTTACGGCGGCGAGGAGCATACTTCATCCCCTGATTGGACGGCACAACGAGTTGGGCCTGAGATGTAAAACGCTATTATATACCTTTACCGTCAGATCCATCATTACTTATGGGTCACTCGTTTGGTGCACGGCAGCGGACTGACATATTGAGAAGCTGGAGACGCAACGAAACAAGATTCTCAGAAACATAGCTGCGGCGCCGTGGTAAGTCCGCAACACACAACTATGTGAAGACCTACAAGTACCATCTCTGAGGAGACATTTGAAATCACTGGCTCGAGGAGCCTACGAATGTGCCAGAGACTTCAGCCATCCGCTGATTCGGAAGGTCATGGGATCGCAGGACCGCCTGCCACCGATAAGAACCAGCATCAGAAGGGTGGAGGACCATCTGGAAGATCCTGGTGAAATATAAGACTCAGGACCAAAATAATATGTGCCGAATAGAATAACCATATGTCAACGACATGGAAGACGGGGATTCCGATCGCCGGTGGCTGGTTGTAGCCACTTAGCAAGTAAAAGGTCTGTCCTAGAACAAGATCGAAGATGCTAGGCTGGTATCCATTCGATCGACTTATGGCAGGGTTGAGCCGTTCTGGCCTCCTTGTCGGATTCTGCAGTGGTTTATATAGCTTCGGGTCACCCCTTCCCCTATCCCTGGCGTTTTGTCAATTAATATAATCTCCATTCAACGATAATCCCGCGGGCACGGTAATATTATTCGTCTTCGCTCCAATTTTCTTCACGTCCTTAAAGTTCGTCTTTAATGTAATATTTTCCCACAAAAATTTACAGAATAAAACCTATTTCATCTTTGTCATAATCTCGTAAACTAAACAGCAATTGGCAATAAGTCGTCAAGTCCTGTAGGAAGTGTCTATATCTTACAGTTGTCGATACCTTCTAATGTCAAATAGTTAGTCTTTAGATTGCGTACTCGCATGGCATATTACACGCTGTGTATTTTACAAAGGCTATCGTGAACAAAGGAGCGAAGGGACGCTACCACAATTTCTGTGTTTAGTTCAAATAGCCGCTGAGTGAAGACGTATTTAGCAAGTGTTTAATTTTTCAAACAAATTCAAGTATTTAAATTCTACTTCAAGGTACTAGGTTAATTCAACTTTTGATTGTTCAAAAGTACGTAGAGTTTATTTCACGTAACACATTATCAGACAACGCACGTCAAAGTCAAAGTGTGAGATTGGTTCTTTTTTATCGTTATTTAAACTGCTGAAAGAGTGTCTACGGGACACTCCCGGACTTACCAACCGTGAAAATTAATTAATTTAATTTAGAAAACAAAATTTCTAATATTTATAACATTACAAGAAATATGGATTGTCCCAAAATAACAACAGCCAGAGAGAGACTTTCTCTTTGGGATAAGAAGAAAACTTCTTTGCAGCTGTCAGTAGTAATTAGTGCAGAAGGTGGTCCAAAAATTTTGACTAGAATGATTAAAAGACTCTTAAATGGTGCAAGTTCAAAAAGGTTGCAAGGCAAGAAAAAAGCGGTTGCGCGAGACTCCACCAATGGATAATTGAAAACTGGAAAAGGGTGTTGTCGTGCGACGAAACGAATATATTTCAAGCTGAATCATCATGATTATACTAATTTTAAACGATAAACAGTGCTTTTGATAAATTGAATGCATCCATAGATTTATTTTCAGTTGTTTGGTACCCCCAGAAGCACTTTTGTGCGTCGTGGAGTTAACGAAGAATGAAGGATCGTATCGCTCCTACTCTTAAGCGGAAGGCATTGGGAAATGTTCACATGTCACTGGCGGATGAACAGCCAAACGGACATAGAAGTTCGAAATGCTACATTAAGGTCATCATATGCAAAACTTTTTTCAGAGGAGTTTTTGGAAAACATTTTTTTCCCAACAATATAATGCTTCTTGCTATAGAGCTCGAGAAACTAAAGACTAGATGTACCAAAATTGATTTCATGTTTTGGATTGGGCTGCCCAATTTCCGGACCTGAATTCAATCAATCATTTGTGCAATTTGCGGAAACTCACCGGTGATAAATACTCTTCAAAAACACCACTTAAAGCCAAAATAAAAGAAGTGTGGAAAAATATTCCATCGCCACATTGCGAAAAATACTTTTTCTCTGTACCAATTTTTCCTTTCGGGTTACACAATTTATAGGTTTCAGGATAATACTATCGCTAATATTAGAAAGCTTCAAACTAAGATTGTTTGCAGAAACATTCCACTTAGATTTATCAATATTTTCAAATGTACGAAGAGATTTTTAAGATAGGTTGGGGCTTTGTCTTGCTTGAAGCCAAAATAAAAGCAGTGCGGAAAATATTTACCGTCGTTTTGCGAAAAATCGGTGGGTACTCTCACTGTGGGTAGAATACATTCTATTTAGAGTGAATTCATTCTTGTTCATGTGTAATAATCTAGTACATATAGATATATTTTTATATTGGTTAAAAGAAAACAGAAAAAAACTTCTCAATGAGAGTTTCAGTATATGCGTATAAATTTCAGACTATTTAAGTTGTCTATTGAGAGCTGGTTACACTTTAATCAGAACTCTAACATTAGTGTTAACAGTCTATTAGGGTTGGACTTGAATATAATTGAAATGTACGCTTAAACTGCAGCATTCAACCTATGCACGTTAGAACATCTAAGATCTCAAACAGAGTTTAGATTGATTATAGCATCTCGGTCGTAAAGTTATTCTATTTCACGTCGACTGATCACAATATTTGCTATGTGTTAGAGATGTGTTTCTATTGCAGGTAATTCGAAGTGAGAAGGGGAATGGATATTACACGCCAAACCTAATATGTTGCAATGGGGGTTGTAAATCACCACGGGTTATGGTCAGTAAAACAGGTGATTGTCTGGAATTGTCTCAGAGTGTAGTCGCTGGAGGGCGGCGAACCAACTGTCGTAATTATGGTGACCTGCGAATGTGTCAAAGGCAACGGTATACGAAGGCCGAAATCTCTCCCCCTAAAACGAATAATCCGCTCAAGTGAATACTACTCCGCGCCACAAAGGATTAACAATTATTAAAGATGTTGAATGCACACACACTCACAAACAACATCCATTAAAATCGCGTGCTCAATTTACACCATCTATATTATACACGTGTTTTGGTCTCTTTGACTACAATAAATGTAATAATGGCTTTGCGCTGTTGGTGAATGTAATGTGCGAAATTGAAAATTAAATGTAAAAATCGCTTTTAGTTCGCGTAGTTGGCGAAGAGCGAGTTAAGGGAAAGATGTTGAAAACATTCAATATATACATACATCATATGTTACGCAGTATTTGTAGATCATATATTACGCAGTATTTGTGCTCATTACAGATGATTTTGAAATATGAATTATGATTTAAAAAATGATATAAAAGTATAAAAACATCTAATGACATCTTTTAATAGATGTGCTATTATTATTATTGAAATGGGTCATAGCATTGATGAATTTGGTCACTGCCACCTGAACAGATCGTTTGATGAACCTTAGTACTACTATAGAATTTTCTCTCTTCAATTCAGTGGGTGTTTAGGAGTGGCCTACTGGAATGTTGATGTCTTTTGTATTGCCATTCAATACACTTGTATAGAATGTGTTCTGTTGCATCCAAATTTTCTTGGCATAGACGACAGAATTGATTGTCAGCTTTTCCTGGTTTATATAAGTAATATTGTATGGCTGCAAGACTTGTCAATAAGCCTGCAAGTATTTTGAGACCCTCTTTTCCCAAAAGATAACATTGTCTTTGGCGAGCCTGATATGAATGAACCTTCGCCGACTTTATTTCGCCAGTGCGAAGCCTTTTGATTTTCCTGCCATTTTCTTCATTTAAATGGCTCCTTTGTGTACCAGAGTAGGGATTTGGACTAATGGCAAACATGTTTACTGCTTCTTTGGCTAGCTCATAGTTTTTTTTCCTTTCTTCAATCTCTTGAAGGTTTGGGCCCCACCGTAAAGTAACGTGATTTTTGAATCCCAATTGCCTTAGATTCAGCGTCAAATCACGTCAGATTCGTATGAATAGGTTTTAAGAGACTTTAATGCTGTCTGTCTGTGAAAATGTTTATGGTTGCCCCTCGTATCGCTTTGTCAATATTCTTTTTGGCGCACAACTTTAAAGCAAAAATCTCTGCTTGAAGTATATTAATTTGGAGCCTCCACAGGCACTTTTAGATGGTAGATAGCTCCTTTAATCCTCGTGCCTCTTTTGACTCCTGCTATTCTTGAGCTATCAGTGTACCATGCCAAAGTTGAGGTTCGCCACTTACACCTTGTAAGACTGATGAAAATTGTATTGCGTTGGGGTTGTATCCCTTGCAACGTGTATATATTTTTCAATTAAAGTTTGTATGGCTTAGAACTAGTGGCACGGTAAGAGTAATTTAAAATCAATTTCTTTAAAACTAAACGTACACTGTTTATAAATTAAATCCATTTGCGAAAATTTTTATTTTTGGATATGTGGTGAACGCCCCAACGCGGTTTAAGAGATTTTAAATTTGTCATAGGAGCATAGGAGCAGGAGCTTTTAGTATGTAGATTATGTGTATAAACTGCCCCCATGTCCTTGTTAATATCATTCTCTTGCCGTAAAGGGCGAAATGCAGTTAATTATTCCTTAACATACGACTGGCGACTCAAGACTGTACTGGGGCCACTAGACAAGTTGACACCGTCACTAATAAGACTCGATCGTGCCTGGCTTCAAACGCGCCACAGTCACAAGCATGCTCTCTTACCACTGGAACTTTTTCAGGAACAAACAATAACTTTTTATTCGCTTGCAGAGAGAAGTTAATATTCTTTCTGCTACACAAAAATCATTGGGATGGCTTCTGACCATAGTTATAATAAAAATTATGTAAAGTTCCAAATGAAAGCAATTGCTAGCAAAAACAAAAACCACTATAGTTCTTTTACAACACACCATTAAATATTATGCATGTTGCACGCCAGGAGAATGTAGGGCTATGTACAAACCAACAGATGAGTGTAAAAATAGTTTAGCAACTCTTCTTTAACTGAAGTTGTAGAGAATAAAATGTTAAATGGTTTGCCTGGTTTAATTTAAAATGGTATATGTTTGGACATATACCTATTCAATTGGAGTCAATCAAAGATGCATAATGGTGATCATTGGTTTAAAGCTTTAAAGTATACTGCGTTAGCTTTCACAATTTTTCCGAAAATAATATACTGGGTGCGCCACTAGTGTGTCGTCGGAGTTTAGCGTGAAAACTACCAAAGATGGAGAAATTACATTTTCTGTACGTAAATAGTATGCTACAGCGCATTTTGTTAAATTATTTACAAATATACAGGATGTTTCAAATTTCCGTAACCGCCTTCAACTTTTTTATTTTAAATGGACTACTGTATTTTTTATTGATTATTTTGATAGCCACTTAAATTACATTTGCAGCGATATACAATTGTGTGCACTTTCGATAATTATCTTTGTCTATATTGCAAATTTTGTTAAAATTTTGACAGTTAGAAACTGACATTTTAAGACCTAGCCAGAAAACAGATGCAGTGTCGTGAGTTACTATTTTGCTATCAATCTAGGGGCTAACACTTTATACGTTTCAAGATGGTATAATGTAAAAGTATGTACAGGGTGTTAAATCTGTCGTGCAGAATTTATCAAAATTCAAACGCTTGTTTTTCGATTTTTTTAAATAGAACCTATATTTTTTGATATCGCTAGCAATTCCCTTGTAAAATTACCTTTAGAATGGTACCAATAGCGTAATACTTATTTCCAGTACTTTCGAAGATGTTGCACTTTTTTGGGAAATACGTCTATAATATTCGATATGCGGCGTATCTAATACAGCCAGATGACCATGATTTTCAAATAAAAGCTACTATCTAACGAAACATTAAGTCTCTGTCTAAAATTTCCACATAAAGTTATCTTAGTTTCTTATCCCTTAGAACGTATTGGGAATAAATATAACAATGTAATATCTTTTATGGTAAGACAATAATAAATGCGCGTAATATCAAAGGCACCATTTGGTATTTGATTTTGTTTGAAAATCATGGCCATCTAGCTGTATTAGATGCCAACATATCGGATATTACAAACGCATTTTTCATAAAAGTGCAATATCTTCTAAAATACTGGAAATAAGTATTACGTTATTGATACTATTTTGAAGGTAATTTTACAAGGAAACTGCTGGCAATATCAAAAAATATAGGTTCTATTAAAAAAAAAATCGAAAAAAGAGCGTTTGAATTTCGATAAACGTTGCACGACATATTTAACACCCGGTATATATTTTTACATTACTACCTTGAAATGTATAATGTGTTAGCCCCTAAATTGATTGTAAAAAAGTAACTCGCGTCACTATATCTGTTTTCCGGTTATATCTTAAAATGTCAGAATCCTGTAACTGTCAAAATTTTAACAAAATTGAAAGAGTATATATTTTACACAAAATTATAGGTATACTTAGCAAACTTCCACATGATACAAAGTAATCTGACCAGGTGCTCCATCACTATTAGCGTTAGAAGTAAAGATGTTACAGTAAATAAAAGTTTTAAAATTCGAATTGAATTAGATTGTGTAGGTGATATACATATTTCTCTTTGAATTCAACAACTGGTGTAGTTCCGAGCTACCAAGGTACTTAATGTTTTGTGTTGCTTTCTTAAATTTTATTATCGAAAATAAAAATTTGATAAAACTACCTCTAAATATACTGTATATACATAATATGGTTTTCCTAAAAAATGTTTGTTTATTAAATACTTTTAAACTCAGAATTTAAATTAAAACAAGCCCGCCTATTAATAATTCAATGCGATGTTCATGGAAAATACATGTCCCTCTAAATAAATAAGACATTTTAAAACACAACAAAAGCGATTGGGGATTAGTGCGAGGAAGAAAATCCATTTTGCCTTTAAAATAAAATTGAATTTTATATGAATGTGTAAAAAATTTAAAGCAAGGCACTAATACCATTATGTTTGCTTTTTTTGCCTACCTGCAACGGCGGCTGCCTTTGCTTTTTTCCACAATATCGCACACAAAGGCGAAGAGAGCGACCAGATATGAAAATCAAAACCCACTTTATTTTAAAATCCATTTTGATGAATTTCTACCCTTCTTAATTACAAATCCCGAGGGAGAACGAAAGACCAAAGTCCGATATTCGTACTTAAATACTCGCTCGGCTAAAGACTTTATTGCGTAATCCCGAAGTATTCTTCTTTTGGCGCTCGTCCTCTAATCTGTGGTCATTTAGTTCCGCATAATGGACTTTTATTAATGCATTACTTATTAACAGTCGTTCTGTAAATACCTGAAGAGCAACGTATTAGGTACGGTACAAACGAGTAGTTATAAACTATATACCTTATTTAGTTTTATTTAAAATACACTCGCCTTTTATGTTTATTATTAATACTTATTCTTATTATTAATACTTAACGATTTGTGTTTATCCTTTTTCTTATTCTAAAATTGCTCAGTGATTTAATTGCTTATCTAACATGTATATAGCTGTTCAAACGCAACAGTGCATGACGTGTATTTCACGGAAAGTTACCGTATTGAAGGATGATTCTATGCAGAGAGGTTATAAACAGTCGTATAATAAATTTAAAATAAATTTAAGAGAAGAAACAAGAGCTTTTACAGCATATACTTGTTGTATTATCAGTAGAGCCCGGTAACAGGGAGCCGTGCCATAGCCGTACCTGCTTAGTATACAAAAACAATAGTAAGAAAATAGAAAAAAATAACAGAACTAATACATAATTATAATATGTGAAAAGTAGTGAAACACTCACCCTTTTACGCAGCCTTGGCTACGGAACAGTAAAACTAGAAGCACCATTATCAGTATTAACATCATAAGCGGTGAGAAAATGAGTTTATTTTTTGAAAAAGAGCGTTCAACATGTACCGATGTTATACATGCATGATTAAAATACTCTTTGTACTTAGTCAGTGGATTATTCGATACACCATCACAAATTTGTTTTAGTGTGCTAAAATCGAGATCTTTCTGTAGCACACTCCCGAACTTTTCTAAAACGCGATTATATTTTGCGTCATGTATAGTCAGTAGCTGTGTATGCAGTCTGTCCATAATTTGCAGAGACTCCAATAATGATAGCGATCTATTTTGTAATTGGTCTATTGCATCAGCTAATCCTTTATAGTAGCTAGGAATATTTTTTAAATCTGTTTCAACGGAAGTATCTTGAAATTTCGACTGGCTCTTCTTAATAGTTGCAGCTTCGGCAGGATTGAATTAGGCAACAACAGCTTTTACTATTTTGAAATGTTCAGCATGATAAAAAGCTGCCTGCAACCATGTTCCCCAACGTGTAAGATTTGGCTCCGGTGGTTGACGAATACCAGGACACTCTGTGTGAAATGATCGTAGCCGTTTGGGAGATTTAAAAAATACTTTTTTGTGCTTGCTATTAATGCATCTACCTCGGGAGAGCATTGTCGAATGGTTTCTGCCACAAGATGTAAAGCATGCACTTTACACGTAACATGTAAAGACTTGCAACCATGTTCAAGAAGAGAACGGCCTACCGAACGCATTATCGCTGCGCGATCGCTCATAAACATCAACACTTTATCTTTTGAAATTTGAAATTTTTCCAACGTACTAAGTACAATCTTCGTAATTGCTGCAGCAGCACACCCTTGTAGCCTTCGGCTAGCTAGTAACAGTGGTAATGTAGGTTTACTAGGGTCTAGTGTGCGTACCATAATATTGACAATTGAATTTTTCTTAGTCTGTTGTCTCGTCAACACATAACCAAAAAAACTGTTTTTTCAATATGCGTTTCATTTCCTTTTCCACGTCATTGCGTACAAATACAACATGCTTACGTGCCGTTTTCTCCGTTGGCAACCGCAACTCGGGAGTGCAAATTGCAAATTATAGTTTATCAACATAAGAATTACATAAAGAAAATGCACTTCTCGGTGGCATGCCCAATTTTCATTTTCTATGCTGTGCGGAATTTACGTGTCTTGTACAGTTCCACTTCTTATTTGACATCAAATGCATTTTGCACACTTTACAAACTATCTTACTCCCGTTGTAAAATAAATCGGGAAAGTCAGAAATAAACTTATTTACTATGTCTTGAAAGGGTCGTTTTTTAGCCGTCGACATGTTCACTAAAAACTACAATTAATAACTACGTTTGTATCAATAAAATCAAAACGCACTACACTAAATAATAACTACAATTAATAACTACGTCTATATCAATAAAATCAACACGCCCTATCGGCTTCCAATGCTAAACTGAACTGAGTGATGATGATTTGTCGTATCGTATCATAATCGACCAGCCCTCACCGTCCACCTAAACACAGTCACACCGCCGCTGCGATTGCTCTCCAGTTACCGAGCTCTAATTATCAGTGACTACAAACTGCAAGAACTATACGAATAGAAGTGTTAATTACGAGGTAGGCGCCACAAATTCTCGGCCTGACAGGCTTATACAGGTCGAGCGTGTTCAAACTCCGATGCATTATAGTTGCACATGGGCGTGCCTTACGCTATATATATTACGGCTCGAAGAATAGTAGTTTATAGTAGCCAGCCAGACAACGTGCATGAAAATGTCCCAGGTAACGAAAACTGAGTACCGCGCGGTCATTAAATGTTTAACAAAAGAAGGGCATACGCCTAATCACGTTAAACAATGTTTAGACGACGTTTGTGGTGATTTATTTCTTTCATATTCAACTGTAAGAAAGTGGGCAAAATATTTCCGTTTGGGGCAAGAATCCCTAGAAGATGATAAGCGCCCCGATCGGCCAATTGAACTGATAACGCCTCAAAACGTTTCAATTATTGAAGAAATGGTATTAGCTGTCAACAGCACATATTATGCGTCTTTGCTGCATAAATTGAGGGACAATATTCGTACAAAACGTCGAGGAAAACAAAAGGTGTTCGATTATTGCACAACAATGCACCCGTCTATACTGCCACCATTCCACAAGCTGCTATCCGCGAATATGGCTTTCAAGAATTGGAACATCCACCGAATAGTCCGGACATGACTTTAGGTGATTATTTATTTTTTCATTTAAAGAAAGACCTTAGGGAATGTCGTTCTAAGGACGATAGTGAGTTGCAAGCAGCTGTAATACAACATATTGGGGGAAGTACGCCGTAGGAGATACGCTGACGTTTCAGGAACTGCCTAGGATATTCATGACATGATGAGTTTCGCCATGTGACCACGACATATACATATTTTTGAACAGAACTAGGTTTATAAGGAATGGGGTTCATCAGCACCATATAAGGACTGATCCACTTCGCATTCCCTTTGCATAGTTAGAAGTATCTAAAATGTCAATAAGTTGCATCGGACCAAAGTTGTTTAAAAAGTCACCTTCAAATTTTGTTAATTGCACAAATTTACATCACTTCAAGAGGCAGTTGAAAACGTATTTAATTTATACAGTATTGTATAATTTAAATGAATATCTTAGTGATTGACTGACTGCTATTAATTTTATTTTTATTTTGACTAAGCCCATACGTATTGATACCTATGTCATCCAGGGTTGATTCCATTATTATGAAATATGTTGAATTATCCTCTTATGAAAATTACACGAAAGGTGTTCAAAAACTCTTTCCTAAAGTTGATATCAAAATTGTTTCCTCGTCAGAGGTGTTTTGGGGAACACCAAAAACCAAGTAGACAACTACATACATATGAGAAATTTATAATATATTAGGAATATATCATGTCAATTAAAAATAATACTAATATAGCTCATGGTATTGGTGAAATCATTCCAAGCAAACACAATGCGAACAGAAAGAGGAAAGCACTAGCATACGGACACGTTTCTGCCTACCCGGCGTCATCGGCGCGGCTACGAGCACACTCTTTCTGCCGCCTGCATTGTGCCTACCTCTCGGTTTATGCCCCCAATGTCCACAACAACACTGAAAATATCTCCCGGCGCCCCTCAGCGCCAAGAAACACATGCCGTCTTGAGAGTACGAATGCTTGCCACCTATCGAGCAGCTTATGAGCTGCTTCTTGGCACTAGGAGGCGCTGGCAGATATTTTCAGTGCTGATATGGACGTTGGGGGCATAAACCGAGAGGTAGACACAATGTAGGCAGCAGAAAGGGAGCCCTCGTAGCCGCGCTGATGACGGCGGGTAGGCAGAAACATGTCCGTGTGCTAGTGCTCTCTTTTCTCTGCTCGCAATGTGTTTGCCGGGAATTATTGCACCAATACCATGAGCTACATTAGCATTATTTTTGGTTTTGTTTTCATGTGTATTTACCATGTTAATTGATTTCGGTCAATCAGAGCCAATCAGATTTCGATGCACGCTATTACAAGTTACCTGTGTTCTGTGCAAATATTTTTGTAGTGGAATTTATAGAACATCCTATGCACTTCCTTCTCATCGGCTAAAACATGTATAATATCTGATCTCATTCTTAAGAATTTCAATAATTAGGTATAAAAAAATGCGGTAATATTGATTTAACCTCCGAATACTTAAGGCTTAGAAAGCAAATACAATGGCGTCAAAGTGTCGCAAACATTACGGATTGTAGAGTAACCGTATAGCATTAATAGAATCAATAGAAATACGCTAATGCCTCGGCAATAGTAATATCTCATATTATTTCCCCCCGAGATAAATTAGAATTAGGCAAGGCGTATCAAGGTAATATTGTAAATCTTGCTGTAATTCGAACTAAGACGTAGAATCAGCATAAATTTAATAATTACTTCGCTCCGGGGAGGAATATTTCGGAGGAATATCTCCAACTCTCTCCAGTTTGTGTTGCAATAAAACACATAAACAGGCAGGCAGTCAGATACAAGATACTCTTCCTTACGCTCCCAGTTCGCTAAAGTTAGTTTCTTTACGATTTCATCAGTTACGCGAAGGTAGAAACGTCTACATCCACAAATAATCCAGAACAATTTATTTCATAATTTGATGATGTACAGGGTGAGTCAACGATAGAGTAAAGTAAGTTTATGATTTATCGGTAAAATTTGCTATAAAACTGCATATATCGTATGATATGGTTAGTAAGTCGGCACATTTTAAAAATATATAAAAGTATACAGGGCGCGATAAAAAAGTAGAGCAACCAAATGGTGTATTTTTTTAAACGGGACATACTATATATGAATTAATTTTTGAATTCTACGCCTAATTCTAACTTTTTTGTTATGTATTTATTATGTTGAAACCTTGCAGTTTTCGCGATATTCAGCTTTAAAGGTAAAAATTCACATTTTCAAGCATCTGTTTAATTGAAAATTTTACCGTCGTTTCTGTAAGAAAAACGTTTATATTTGGGAAGTCGAAAGACAAATGTTAAGTTAATAGGTACTCTATAAAACATTTAAGACATCGGCTACAGGATGTTAAATATAATTGTCCAAACATGAAAAAAATGAAACTTTAAAAAATCACTTTTTTCAAATGGTACACCCTCTATATTTTTATTTTATTCTTTAAGGACTAAGAACCCTTTAATTTTTGTTGAATATGTCCTATACCTATCTTCAATTCTTTATGAGATATTTTTGTTTTAATTTTCTTGTATTGCCTTCTAGTTTATTATTGCTCGAATCGAATTGCCATGGAAAACAATAGTCAGATTAAAAATCCATGAAATGTCAATATAGAGAAGCACAGTGTTGTGACAGTAATATAATATTTTATTATTTCGCTCAACTTTTGTGAATTATTGAGTTTAATGGATTAAACCAATAAATGAATTAATTGATGTGATTTATATATTAGGTGAAGCTGACAAAAACGGTGTTCTTGCACAAAGAATTTATAAAATCGTTTTAGGATCATAATACAGAACCATTGTTTCATCTCCTGTGACAATGAACTCCAAAATCAGTTTCGGGTCGTCTCCACACATGTTTAAAAACGAGCGCGCACATTCGACCCGACGTTCACGTTGAAGGGCAGACAGAAGATGCGGTACCCATCTTGTATTAATCTTAATCATACCCAAATGATTATGGAGAATTCGGCGAATACTTGTTTCAGAAATGTTAGAGATCACTGCTAATTTCTGCACTTTCAAACGGCGATCTGCTAATACCATTTCTTCAATAATTGAAATGTTTCGAAGCATTGTCAGTGGAATATGAAGGAGATCACCATAAACGCCGTCTAAACGTTGTTTAATGTAATCGGGCGTATGCTCTTCTTTTTTGTTAAGAAATGTAATGAACGCGTGGTACTCAATTTTCGTTTCCTGAGACATTTTCATGTACTAGTCACGTTGTCTGGCTGACTATTAAAAACTATTACCCTTTGAGCCGTAATATATATAGTGTAGGCCTCGTGCATGTGCAACTATGACGCGCTCGAACCTGTACAAGCCTGTCAGGCCGAGAATTTATGGCGCCTACCTCGTATTACGGTATTCACTGTTAACGTGTGCTCGTAGAGATGCACTTAGGTTTAACAGATCGACAGTGCACATTACTGTCAAACTTGAATATATAAATACTTATCAATTTAAAGCGCAATACTGTACTGCAATTGAAGTTAGTGATTCTTATGGTTGAAAAAGAAAAACGAAATTAACTGTTGTTAAAATGGTATATTTTAGAGATTAGTATACCCCTACATACTAGGCGGGTTGAAAAGTTCGCGGAGCGACACTTATGCTCCACTAGTAGAAACAAATTTATAACTGTATTAAACGTATTCATCCTTCGTATGAACCCACAGAAAATTTGAAGTCGATATGTCATTTCAGTCTTTGTTTGCAAGCTATTGAAAGTAGTCGTGTAATAATGTTTTTTTAAAATGGAACAATTGAACATCGTGCTGTAATAAAATTCTTTGTGAAAAAAGGTTTAAAGGCAATGGAAATTCATAACGAAATGGTAAATGTGTTGGGTGATGATGCTCCTTCAAAAACAATGGTATGCAAGTGGGCTAAAGAATTTCAACGTGGTCGTTCAAGCCTCGAAGATGATCCTCACTCTGAACGTCCAAAAAGTGCTACTACTGAAGAAATGATTAATTCTGTACACGATATGGTTATGGATAATAGACGATTGACCAAGCGTAATATTGCTGAGGCTATGGGCATCTCAACTGAACGGGTGTTACATATTTTGAAAAATGAATTAGGTCTGAGAAAGCTATTGAGAAGATGGGTGCCGCATTTGTTATCTTTTGATCAAAAACGCATTCGCGTAAGACATGCTCAACAAAATTTGGCCCGTTTTCAAAATAATAAAACAGATTTTGTGCGTCGATTCATAACTATGGATGAGACTTGGGTTTACCAGTATGATCCTGAATTGCAACAACAATCCACAGAGTGGACTGAACTCGGTTGTCCAGCTCCGAAGCAAGTGTAGGGGTCGAAATTGTCCAAGAAGGTTACGGCATCAGTATTTTTGGATGCGAAAGGAATTTTGTTAATTGATTACCCTCAAACCGATAAAGCAATAACAGGAGAATATTATAAACACTTCTTGGATTAGCTGAATGACAAAATTCGTGAGAGAAGATCTGGTTTGCAGAAGAAAAAAAATCATCTATCACCAAGATAACGCACCTGCTCATACCAGCGGTGTTGTGAAGGCGAAATTGGTCGAATTAAAGTACGAACACTTGGAGCATCCACCCTATTCACCAGATCTGGCTCCATCCGACTTCCATCTGTTCCCGAACCACAAAAAATTTCTACGTGGAAAGCGTCTTCCATCAAATGAAGAAGTTATTGCAACCGTAGATGGGTATTTTGATGGCCTTCCGGAAAGTCACCTCGGGGATGGGATACGTAAATTGGAGAATCGCTGGAAAAAGTGTATTGAACTTAAGGGAGAATATACTGAAGAATAAAGTAATTTTTTGAACCATAAACTTGTTTTTTCATTTCTGCTCAGCGAACTTTTCAACCAGCCTAGTATAGAAAAGTTTTTGTCAACGTTTCAACTAGCCATTGAGGTATGTATAAGTAGGTATAAGGTAGGAAATAAATTGATATATTTTGAATCATCATTTGTCAAAATGATGACTTTGTATAGAGACAAGTTTGAGATTACTGTCGCTGTTTATGCCATTCATTACAGAAGAGATATCAACGCTTACCTCGTCTAAAAATAATTCAAGAGACTATTTCTAGTATTTACGTGTCACCCTAGCCTGAAGTTGAAGAATAAGGGAAAGATGAATCAATTGAACGCGAAGTAGAGTTTATATAAAAGTTCAAACAGTACTACATCTACACGAAGTGATTATAATTTATTGAACCAAACCGAAACGAAAGCATACGTCCCGTGTGATGATTTAAAAACTGAATATTTTGTAAAAAAATCGCATCTGCCCTTCAAACTTTATCATACTGCTCTAAGATTGAAAGTAACATGAGGGTTGTCCTGTTGTTTTCTTGTTAATTGTGAAGAATACACGACATTATATACAATGATTTATTTAAACATAACGAACACCAAACATAACTGCAACCACGCAACGTGCTACATCTTCAAGTACAGTCTCTACATCTATCTTACACTTCTTCTTCTTATTCTATTGTGAAAACATTGCGACATAAAAATTCCCTAACTCGCTATAACTAATACCAACTTCTAATTAAGGAAAGTATTACTATTCATAACACCCTCTCTTAATGCTTTTCTTAATTATTGTAAACTATCTTAACATATCATCAACACATAATCTATTACAAGAAATGTAATGTAATAAATAAATATTTACATTAGAACTTCACAAACTTTTAAATTATATCCCTCTCTTATTCTAAACCCACACCTTTCTTATTTAAACAAAACTGATCTTTACTTTGTCCTTTAGTCAACATATCAGCCAATTGAAATTTTGTACTAATATATTCTAAATCCATTTTGTTGTCTTTTAAATTTTCAGAAATAAAGTTATACTTAATATCAATATGTTTAACCCTCTTATTATCTTCTGGATTTTTAACTAGAGCGATACATCCCTGATTATCTTCGTAAACTTTGAAATTTAATACATCAAGATTCATATCAGTTAATAATTTTTGGTACCATAAACAATCTTGCACTGCTGCACATAATGCAACTAATTCGGCTTCTGAACTTGAAAGAGCAACGCAAGTTTGTTTTCTAGTGATCCATGCTACACTATTACCACATATCTTAATTAAAAATCCCGTAACTGACTTGCGATCTGTCTCATCACTAGCCCAATCTGAATCTACATAGCAGGAAAGTAACAATTCCTCTTTCCTCCTTTCATAAATCAAACTTAAAGTAATTGTACCTTTTAGATACCTTAATAACCTTTTTAAATATATCCAAACTTTTTCCGAATTTTTCTCTTGAAATCTACTGAAATAGTTCACAGAAAAACTAATATCTGGTCTAGAACCAAGCATAAGATACATTAAGCATCCTATCAGCTTTCTAACTGGCTTATTTCCATTGTCACCATTTTCATTCATATTAATTTTCAGTCTAGGATCTATCGGAGTCTCACAGGGGTTACAATTTTCGAAATTACATCGTTTTAAAATTCCCTTTAAATATCTTTTCTGACTTAATTTTAATATACCTTCATTTCGATCATATTCTATTTCTAATCCCAAGAAATTTCTCAAATTTCCTTTATCCTTTATTTCAAATTTGGTCATTAATTCATTTTTACACTTATCTAATGATGCTAAATCTGGTCCAGATAAAATATATCATCTACGTATAGTAGTAAATACATAGTTTGGTCACGGAGTCCTTTAATGTACAGACAGTAGTCTGTTTCTGATCGTGTGAATCCTAAATCCTTAATCAAGTAATTATTGATTTTATTGTTCCAGCATTTGGATGCTTGTTTTAAGCCGTATAATGACTTATTTAACTTTAAAATATTACCTAATTCACATTTAACCCTCTCTGGCGGATAAACATAGGCATTTTCTTTCAGGTCACCATTCAAAAATGCTGTCTTTACGTCTAATTGCTTAAAATAATGTTTATTCTGATTACCTATTGATAACAAGGTTCTAATTGTCGACATCCTAGCCACTGGTGAGTAAATATCATCGTAATCAAACGATTCTCTTTGAGCAAATCCTCTCACTACCAGTCTAGCTTTGTATTGGTCCTTCGAATTTTCTTCGAAAGGTTTAAAAGTAAATACCCATTTTGTATGCAAACTTTCCGCGTTCTTTGGTTTTTCCACCTCTGTCCATGTATTATTTTTCTCTATCGATTCTAATTCTCTATGTACTGCCCCTAGCCACATTTCTTTATCAAGTCTACTATCTAATTCATCAAAATTAGTTGGAACATTCTCTACAAAGCCACACGCGTCAAAAGCCATATAGAGTTCGAAATCATCATACTTGGCAGGTACTTTTATGTTCCTTCGGACATCCCGTTTGATTTCCTCATTTTCATTTGATTCTTCATCTTCTATATCATCATTTACTTTTATCTCATCCTTTTTAAACCAAAATTCATTTTCGTTAAATTCTACATCTCTAGCAATAATAACCTTTTGTTTTTCTACGTTCCATAATCTATACCCCGTTAAAGCATATCCCATCATAATACATTTTTCTACTTTTGCATCAAATTTGTTTCTAAAATCTTTTGGAATGTGTGCGTAAGCAACACAACCAAAAACTCTAAAATTACTTACGTCGGGTCGTTTTCCAAGCCAAATTTCAGCTGGTGTTTTAGCATTCAAACCTGCAGATAGACCTCTATTCATGATGTAATTCACCGTTCTTATGGCTTCACCCCAAAAGTTTTTTGTCACGCCTGATTCTCCTATTATTGCTCGACTTCTTTCGACTAAACTTCTGTTCTTTCTTTCTGCTTTACCGTTTTGCTGCGGGCTGTAAGGTACATTGTAATCTAAAGTAATCCCTTTTCCTGTACAAAAAGCTTTAAAATCCTTTGAAATATACTCGCCCCCATTATCGCATCTTAATTTCGAAATTCTTTCATTGAATTTTGCTTCGACCATGGTTACATATTCCCTGAATTTCTCAAACACCTCATTCTTCTCTTTAATTAAATAAACTACACAGAAATTTGAAAAATCATCGATAAAAGTGACGAAATATTTCTCATCAGCATAAGTTGTAGGTGTAATCGGCCCACAAACATCAGAGTGTATTATCTCTAAAATTCTGTTGCTTCTAGTTCGCGAATTAAATGGAAATCTACTCATTTTACCTTTTATACAAGGTTCACAAAAATCTATCTCTTGGATTTTTACCTTTTCTAATCCAGTTACCATCTCTTTTTGAATCAATTCTCTGAGCCCTGAAAAACCAATATGCCCATACCTTTTGTGCCATTTCAAGAAGTCATTTTCAATGTTTTCTACATTCATTGATTCAACCTTCGACAGTGAGAATGAAATTTCATACAAATTTTCCCTTGTTCCCGTACCTATCAAACTATTATCTTTATCTATCAATTTAACCCTTGCATTTTCAAAAATAACCTTAATTTTGGACATTTCTAATTTCTTTACACTTAATAGATTTCTTCTTAGATTTGGTACATACAACACATTTTTGATAGTACAATTTACCTTCCTATTTTCTACATTACTTACTACTCTTATGTTACCAACTCCCATAGCCAATAGAAAATTGTCATTCTTTGCAACTGCTATTTTAATTGGTTCTTTTAATATTATAAAATCACTGAAACAATCTTTCTCATTGACCATGTGATCGGTACATCCAGAATCAATAAAAAAATTTAAACTATCTTTTTTATTTTCTAGATTTTTACCTTTCGTTTCCAACATGAAGCACACACTCTTGTCATTTTCTATTTTTTCCTGTCTCTCTTCATTTGTTGCATAATTGCTTCTTCTGTCATTCCCTTGATGATCCTTGAAACCACCTCTACTTGAGTCTCGGTATGATCTAAAACTACCTCTTGAACCTCTTCTAAAAGTTGATGCCAAAGGTCTGTTATTTTCATAGTTTCTTTCATTTCTTCCTTCTATCCTGGTTTCATCTTTATTCCTCCATGACGCACGCGTATTCTTCCTACAGTCTCTCTTAAAATGTCCCATTTCACCACATTTGTAACATGCCTTATTTTGTGCTTGAAAAGCATAAGTTGTACTTTGTGAATTTTCTCCTACTTGTTTGTTCAATTTTCGTTTTTCATATTCACCTATTAGCTTCTTCTTAACATCAGAGTATGTTAGATCTTTGGAATTTTCAATTACAGTCACAATAGTGTCATAAGATTTCGGGAGACTTAACAAAATATTACAAATAAGATCGTCATCTTTCATTTCTGTTCCAGATATCTTCAAATGTCTTACCACTTCATCAAATTCATTTAAAAACTCTTCCATAGGTTGCTTTTCTAATAGTTTCATAGCAAGCAATTTCTTCTTCAGATAAAGTTGTCCGGGCAAACCAGTCTTTTCATACTTTTCTCTTAATGTATTCCACATTTTAAATGCAGTGTCTTTATCACGTAGATATTCAAGTTGTGAGTCCTGTACGCACTGTACAATTAGAGATTTAGCTTTAGCTTCTTTCTTAATACATTCTCCTGTTTCTTTTCCAGTTGTTGCACTTATATTCACTTCCTTTTGAATAAAGTCTAACACTCCATTTTCATCTAAGATCATTTCCATGCGAAATTTCCAATTATAGTAATTCCTACCATCTAGAGCCTCGATAGCATAATTCTTTGTTTGCGACATATTTTTCTTTGTTTTTACATTACTTATCTCGAATACGACTTCCTTGAATGTGCCTGTGGTGTGTCTGGGCCCATAACCTGTTGTTTTCTTGTTAATTGTGAAGAATACACGACATTATATACAATGATTTATTTAAACATAACGAACACCAAACATAACTGCAACCACGCAACGTGCTACATCTTCAAGTACAGTCTCTACATCTATCTTACACTTCTTCTTCTTATTCTATTGTGAAAACATTGCGACATAAAAATTCCCTAACTCGCTATAACTAATACCAACTTCTAATTAAGGAAAGTATTACTATTCATAACATGTCCCACTATAACAGTCTGATAAATGTGAGGTACACTGAAAGGATTTATTGGCCCTATCAAAGAAATTACAAGAATGCAGGAGAAGATAGACTTCCTAACAAAACTAAATCAAGCTCCATTGGATGTCCAACAAAATACGAGGATGGTATGATAAATACCTGTGTTAAGGAAGACAATGCAATTGTTTTGCATTAAATAAATTTATTTCTCACATGATCTCCTTGTGGCTCTATACACTTAAACCATCCATATAATAGGAACTTGTCAAACTCTGCAAAATAGGGCTCTGCTTCGGCAATGACCTCTTCAATCGGCGTGAATCGCCATTTTTTGAAGTTTGGAAAAAGAAAAATGCCACAGGGGGCCAAATCTGGCGAATATGGTGGATGGGGCACCAATTCGTAACGTAATTCGACTAGTTTTGCTGTCACAATGGCTGGTGAGTGGGCTGGGGCGTTATCATGGTGGTAGAGAATTTTTGTCTTCGCTAAGTCGGGCTTTTTTCTCTTAAGTTCAGCGTCGAATCGGTCCAAATAATCAATTAAGATTATGCCTTGCGAATCCCGAAAGATCGTCGCCATAAGTTTTCCGGCTGATGGAATCGACTTCGCCTTCTTTAGTGCACGTTCGTCGGGAAGAACTCATTTTGCCAGCTGACCTTTGGTTCCTGACGAGTAGTAATGTATCCATATCTCATCTACAGTTACATAACGCCGCGCCGCAGAAACTCACTCATATTGCACTTACATGTGTCCAAACATTGCTTTGAAGCAATCACGCGATTCCGTCTTTGATAAATCGTTAGCAGACGCGGCACCCATTTCTCCGATAGCATTTTCATACTCAATTTTTCCTGATGAACGAGTATGTTTTGCACATGTTCACCTGATATACATATTTACCATACTAGCAATCCCTCTGATCTTCAACCGTTGGTCGGCTAAGACGATATCATGACTTTGATTGATCATATCGGCCATAGTCACCTCAATGGGACGACCTGGCCGCTCCTCATCAAAGACGGATGTTCGGCCACGCTTAAATTCATTAAACCAGCGTCTGATAGTAGTCATCGAAGGTGCATGGTTTTCGTAAACTGCATCCAACTTCTCTTCGATTTCTGCACACGTTTTTCCGTAAAAAAAGAAAGAAATCGAATCACTGACCGGTATTGTTCTTTCCACAAATACGTAAACGTGCACACTTCCAACAGCTCTCAAAACAGCAATATTCGATGAATCTCTCCGAAATTTTGACAGACGTCAAGTAAACAATAATATTCGTAGTTGGTAATGCAGGTTTTGACACAAAACACCATCTGTCTCCAAACACGGGTACGTCTCATACCATCCCCGTAATATACAAGAATTAAATCAAACTAATGTCGACCTAGAACGATTACATGCAATAGAATCTTTATTATTTAATTCTTAATTAATGCAATTCATTGATTTGAAGGCAGCATTTGACACGGTAGAGAGATATGGAAAGGTTTAGGGGAAATGGAAGTACCTAAAGCTCTAATAAATGCCATCAGAAGTACATATGACAGAGTAAGAGTTAGAATACAAATTGCAGAGCAAAGATCTGAACAATTTAAAACGAAAAAAGGAATAAAACAAGGGGACAGTTTAAGTCCACTATTATGTGCACTGGATTGATAGCTTCATACACAAAACTAAAATTTCTTAGGAATGATTTATATAAATAAATTAAATCAAATTTAGTTGCCTAGGCGGTATACTAATATACTGTAACTGTAACTGGTTTAACATTCATTTATTTAGAACACTAACCCCCCAGTGCACGGTTTGGGCATCACAGACCTTGCGGCGCATTTGATCCTGTACCAACTTTTTTCACCCGTACACTGAAGGGTTGAGTTTGGAGGCGTAGAAAAATAATTTCGCAGAAGTTAACAAGTTTTTAGCCTTGAGCACCATGAAATTTGTGCTGAACCTTCGACACTTCTCCCATAATTCTGTGAAGTTTCTTCTGAACCTCAAATAGTGAAGTAATTGTTCTCACTATTGCTTGGTAACTGGTATCTCTATATTAGTTAGTTACATACAGTAACAGCTTTTGAGATATGGCAAGCTAGAGTTAAGCTTACCGGAGACTATCAATTCTTTCTTCGCGATCCTATATTAATGTGTCTTTTACTAAACAAAAAGGAACTTGCTTTTGCTACAGAGTTATGTAAAAAAGAGATTTTTTACTTATCTAACATCTTGATTTACAGTCTTGGTGAAATAGAATAACATATGTGCATGCAATGTTTTAAACAATGTTTTATGCAGATTTCAAATGAAAAGCAGTTATTAGTTTATGTAGACGATCTGATTAATAATAAGAATGCAAATCATTCGATAAGATGCCAAAGATTTAAATGAGAATTTTTATTTCAAATACACTGCTTTTGGAAAACCATTCATTTCCACTAATATTTATGTTCTGTTCATATCATGTTTGTTTTATTTTAAGCTGATTATATTTTAAGCTGATTATATGTACAAACTATGTTAGTAAATTCCTATGGTCATTTAACACTGTTTCTATATCGATAGATAAATGCTTATAGTACAATTGTTTCGATTAGTTACTTGTTCGCATTCTGGATTTACTAAATACATATTAAAAATTAATAACCGATACTATATGCTTCCACGATAATATTTTTTCTTGGTGATCATTAAAACCTGACACACGTGAGTTACACATAAAATACGATTGTCTATTGCAGGGTTGCGTAATTTAATTTAATCCATCGTAAAACCAAGCAATAAAATGAGGATGGATGTAGACACGTTGTTGGGGAAAATAATAATTGTAAATGGAACACGTGCGAGACAATTAATCTGAAATTTAGAAGCAATTTTTGAGTTTCTGTATGCATTACATTCGTAAAACTGATACTTGGACTCACGAAGTATGTATTATCGACAAGAGAACATAATGTCGCGAGCTGTTTTAGAGACAAGCCGTGTTTAGCTGTGTGTTGTATGTTTAAAGTAATTTCCACGGTTCATAGAGTTTACGAATTTAATTTCATGTTTAGGTTAATCTATTCGGTTGCCTGAAAGGACGTGGGGTTCAGATACGTAGCGTGCTGACATATAGAAGGGGCGCAAAACATCATAGTTTTTTTTATAGTTAGGTTTTGTTTGTCTGTGATGAATTCTTCATGCGTAAAGTATTATTTATTTCAATTTATTCAATTTAACTATCGACAGAGTTTTTTTGAGATTTTTGTAGGCCCGGTCCGGCACTTTAGCACACAGCTATAAATGCACAAAACTTGATGTATTGATACATTTTTTTTTATATGTGGCCTAAAATTGCTTAAATCACCACGTTCAAGAATATTCAATTTGTTTCTTGTTTCCCGCGGTAAGTTATTGACTTGATTAAAGCCTGGTTCCTTTCACTGCTGATCGCGCGCTTATTCATTGCAAAGCCTGATGTTCAATGCCAATCAATCGCCGATGCATATTCGGCTATCGAACCCTTTATCATCATTGAGCCTCTTCAAAATCCCATCGATCTCCAAGTTGGGAACGCCCTATCTAGTTGATACTTATGGGAACGGGCTATTTCTATTTCGTTTATTTCTTATAAGAAAATTAGGTTCCGGTTATAAAATTTCGAATGATGAAATATTATTTGGAGCCAATTAATTCTGTAAACCGAGGTACCACTGTACAAGCAGAAAGGGCTAGCCAACAAATTTATAGAACATAAAACAAAGTATCAGTATATTGTTTAGCGAAAGAGTGTTAAAAGTCAAAACATCTCTCGCATCCATCCTATGATGGAAGATTGCATAAGCACTATTAATTATGATACATCTTCACGAAAATCCACTAGTAAAAATGTTAGGAAAAGTTACCTCCTGAAGTATTTGCATAATTAGCAGTTGTGTTAAAGAGAAACCTTCATTCCTAACAAGATAAGTGTTTGACAAATATCTTCATGTAGCTTGTTATTTTCTGTAATCTAGTACCATTCGATTATTACTGCATCAAGTTTTCTCGTAGTCTACCTCTATTAAGACAGTTATAAGCTACGCTCGCACGTATTGCGCCAAATGGGTTTTCCAGGCCGCTTTTCGTGAGCCGAAAGCGCATAAATATACAGTACACACACAAGTTCGCATAGGTAGAGACCACACGGTCAACGTGCCCGGCTGTAGGAAGATGAAACTAAGAGGCCTTAAGAGAAGACAAAAGGGGTCGATTAGATAGTTTGTATGTATATGAGGTTGTGCGCGAAACCTTATCCGTGGGGCAGTTACGGTCCTTTTTCCTCTAAAACAATCCTAGAACAACAGCTGGACTGAAGGAGAAATAGGATCTAGTTTATGCAGATACGTAGAGACCCGCTTAAATGGTTGCTTCTGCTTTTAGTTTTCCGGGAGAAAGAAGTCTTAACGCTGTCATATTACGTGTTTAAAATAGATTATGGCTATTGCGGTAATTACGGGTCGTGCTGCCATATGGGCCATCACCGCCCTCTTACACACATTCCGTATCTCTGTTTCTCTCTTGCGTCGTTTCCAACGTTATATATATAAATTTATTACTTCGCTGTAATAGAGAAGAAGGATGAGACATTGCGTGAACATATAAAAGTTTAATGGCTTCTTCATTTCGACAGCTCGAATTTACTAGATTACGTAGAAGCGGCCCCCGATTACGTGACTAATCGTCATCGACGTGTGCTTTTCGTTTTTAAATAATAGTTTCTTCTTTTCGGGTTTCCTGTAATTTTGTTTGTTTCTAATAATAGTGTAGTGGTAAGGATACGGCAGTTAAGTAATTCTATATGTCATGATTGTTCGCCATAAGAACAGTGCAAGTGTACCTAGACGATTTTTTTTATAGAAATTGAAAGAAGGGTGTATTCGTTGTAGGAATATAATTACTTCGAAAACAAATTGGAAGTTGAAAATGTTTATTTGTTTATAAAAACGCTCTGGACTGAACAAACGCAGGAAAAATATAGTCTACCGTTATATGAATTATCGTATATTTCTTAGTCAACCATAAAATCTGCATATCGTGGATATAATATATGTATAGATTAAGAATAAATGAGGAGCAGACCTGCAAAATGCACTTTGTACAATTTTACATTTTCCCTGATAGAGGTGGCGTTGTATTCATTAGATCAAGACGCGTTGACTCCACTAACCTTAAACGTTCAAATCAGCCTCTATCACATTACCAAAGCACCATAAAATACGCCTAGACATTCAAAATGCTCTTTGTGACTTGATAGTAGACAAGCAAACTCTACAACTGACAAGCAAGTGCGTCATATAGCGTAGTTTGTTTGTTTTTAGCCATTGCCAGCGAGCAACGGCCAACTGCCTGAACTATTTATCGTGTTTTATTACTACGAGGGTTATTTTTTAAATAAGGTCCGTTTTTTAATAAATCAAAAATGGAAATTATGTAGGAACGTAGATAAAAGTATGTAGAATATGGAAAAAATATATTTTAATGATATTTACAGTAGTTTTCTTCTTATTAAAAAACGGACCTTATTTAAAAAATACCCCTCGTATAAAAAGTGTTAATATTGTGAAGAGTTTAAAGCAATGGAACAATTAGATGGCATGAACACGTTGTTGGAGATTGTGGCACCAGAAAGAGGAAGTTAAAAACAACCTCCAAAGAACGCAAGAAACAATTCAGTTAGGTATTTCATGAAATCATTGGCTAGTTTACGCAGCTAACTGATTTTTCCTGTTGTTTTTTTTGTAGTAGATATAGCAATCACTATCCAAATGCAGAAAATTTGCAAGCATAAAAATAAAAAAGTGTAGTGTAAGGCTATAATGAAATAAGACGTAAATTGTCGGGGCATTTTTTAAAGAGCCTAATAAATTCGTACAAGATAGTGAACAACTTAATTTTATGAGCGTCGACAAATCAATCCAGTATTCTACACCTGGATGGAACATCAGACAGGAAGAGGAGCCACTGAAACATCCTCTGTCTTGTTGGATTTTTTACAAACCGAATCATTTCCACTGGGAACCACCACCATAAGGCTCTTTTGTAATGGCTGCGGTGCCAGAGTAAAATAGCCATATCGTTCATCTGCTATGTTGTGGTTAAGTTGCTCTGTTCCGTGGTCCTGTCCGTGGTCATTCCTATCTTCCTGCTGACAGGATTTTTGGCCGTATTGAGAAAATCACAAGAAGTTTCAGTTATATCAAGCTTCCCTAAAAATATTATGAAGTTTACAAAACAGTGAGAGAAGTTCGTAAACTCGGAGAAGACTGGTCGCTGATGGACATCAAGAAGGTAGGATTTCTTGAAAACAGTTAAACGAATAAGCTCCTGTAGAAGAATCTATATTAGAAACAAATGGTAAGACTGCTATCAAGACTGAAAGTTTATATTTTCACGAAGGTGTTATAAAACGCAAAATAATGGATATCATAATTCAATGCGCCGGATCCGCGCCAACATCTCATATATACAGGATGTACGGTAGAGGACAGAGACGCTGACGAGAGATATTCACGCGAATTGAAGGAAGTATTAAATTATGATTCCGACTTAGATGAAATAGGAAGAAAGTAAGAAAAAGGCAGAAGATATGTAGAAGAGTAGGGAAAAGTTAAGAGTTAAGAAAAAAAGGGATGATTAGAGGATTAGACTTTTAAATGTGTAACAGTAAAGTAACCAGAAGTATTAGAATTATTAGAGTAAGAAGTTGTAAAATAACTAGTAATAAAGAGATAGTATAACAATAAGGTGTTCTGAGTTCCGTCACATAGTTACCCCGTTAAGAGGAACGATAAGTCGAACTTCAGGTAAGTACCTCTCAATATCTATTAGAATTAGAGCGAGTACACCCCCAATCACACAGGGAACGTGACAATATAGATTCAATGATGTATCAAAGGAAGTTGAGTCGCTTTTAAAGCCTAAAAAGCGCCTGAAAAATGTAACCACGCCACCAGTTCCTCTCATCCATAAATTTAAAAGAAAAAAGCCAGACGGTGTAAAGGCACTTTTAATTTATTTGTCAGGAGAAATATGGCAAACAGACCCAGAACTATCATAGATGGCCCCGATTCGGCCTGACCAATATGCTGATGATTTAAATGAAAAAGAAAAAATTATTGAGGAATGTGAGTGCATTGAGGCAGAAGATACATACTTAGTTTGATATGTGATGTATGGTTTGTTACCTTTTTATTTTAAAACGCTGTACAGTTTGAATATTATTTAAAGTATTATTATTATATCACAAAGAGAGACGTGCAAATTGCACTTTGTTCTTTGCAGACAATCATACTGCGCTTTGTTATAATTTTTTTGCCTTTATTTTACATAACAAAAAAAGCTTCTTGTACAAGAATAGGTAGACACGTAAGTTGATTTTTTACAAATTTTTCGAATTATTAGTTTTCCCGTGGCAGTTTTTGGCTCCTACTGAAAACATGTAAAAATGTGCATTTTGCAGATCTACTCCTCAAATACGATACTAACTCCAATATAGCTCACAGAGGCGAAGCAGAGAACTACTTAAATATCAGTTCTTCGAGCATACAAATCTAGGTTTTGTAACAAATTATTATTGATTATTTCTTGGGTAAATTTTCTAGTAGCTCGTTGAGTATTTCTTGCATCTTGCAGTTCGTGCTACGTGTAGATATATGAATATGCATACATTGAGATGTTTCCGGTTTTGGCATCATAGCAAATAGATTTAAACAACTTCAATGACCATTCTGTTGTAAGATGTTATTTAAAAAGTAGCAACATTGCTTACATAAATCCCTCTTGTGTGTGTAAATGTCTATTCGTTTGTGAGTGGTGGTCGATTTTTTCAATTTTCAATCCTCGCAATGTTGTTGAATCAAGGAGTCATCATTCTTTTCTGTAAATGATAAAGCTTGGCATGCTAAGCGATCTGGGCCTTCGCCATATCACTTTGAAACTAATATTAAAAGAAGTGTCTCTTTGTAATGAGTTATACCGACTGGTAATTCATACATTGTGACACGTCCCGACATTTTGCGCCTATTACGAGTAATTTTCCAAGTAATGAGCGTGATGGTAGAGGGATAAACCCAATAAGGGTCCATTTACTTTGCCATCAGGATCGTTTGACCTGAATCGTTGAGACCTTTTGCTTGGAGTTGTTTGAAGTTTTAGCGCATTTGCAAGCCTGTAAATAACTTGGGGGGAACCGAAAATAAAAATATTGACAATTCGTTTGTCCCCAGAAACTCATGTAGGATTACAATCTTTTTTTACAATAACGTGTTTGAAATTTAAGGAATTTTATATCCAAGATCTGCATTTCTTAATGCTTTGCAGTATATTTTCAATAACAACTTCAGTTTATTATATTTTTAATTATTGTTTCGTTTTTCAGAATGAGTAAAAATTCTTCTGAAGTAAGTAATGCATGCCTTGACCTAACTTTGGCTACGGCCCCGTTTGAAAAAGAATTTGTGTACTTGTAGAAGTATTTTTATGAATGCGATGTACATTTTTAATGTCCAGCTGTGATGTACTATGCCTGTGCTGGGTGATGGGTCGCTTCCCTTCTATATTCATAGGTACTGTGGTTTACTACTTACTGATCTATATTAGTGTATAGATTACATGTATGTAGAGGAAGTATTAATGCTTTGAAAGAAGTGATTAAAAAATTCTCATGTAGATAAAGCCTAGACGCTTGACAGCGCCATTTCACTTTATCTCTCTACAGTAATGAATGGTAGTTTTATCTCCCAACTTAGATATCTCCAATGTTGGATGACATTTCCTAAATGTCTTGAAAAGTATCCATTTTAGATGGGTAATGGATATGACATTTTTTCTTAAATGTTGGATGGTGACTCATTGTGAGGTGTTCATATCGAAAAAGGAAAAAGAAATGGTCCAATACTCACAAAATTCTGCAATAAAATAAAAAAGGAGACTATCACAAACGACTTAAAATAGAGAATTTCTCTATTTAAACTCGTTTGTGATAGTCCATTTTACACCTATTTTAAGTATTTTAAGAAATTTTAAATATATTCAAACCTACGTTCATTGCCACACATTTACGAGGGATGATCGTAAAATAAGGTTCCCATATTTTTTTAAAATAGACAGCATTCCTTATTTCCTTAACATTACACATCGTTTTAAAGGTAAAAACTTAAGCTATTTTTCGACATAACCGCCATTTCTATCCAAGCATTTTTGCAGACGGTGCTCCAACTTCTGTATCCCCATCTCGTAAAATTCTGCCGCCAGTCCTTTCAAGAATCGAATAACCTCTTCTTTGACTTCATCGTCGGTCCCGAAGCGTACGCCACCCAAGTGTTCCTTTAATTTTGGAAACAAGTGGTAATCGCTTGGAGCTAGGTCCGGACTGAGGGTGGGGCATGACAGTTCAGCCAAATTTTGTAAGCAGTTCCTGGGTTTGACCAGAGACGTGGGGCCGAGCGTTGTCGTGAAGAAGCGTCACACCTGCACTGGTCTTCCGTGAGCATTGGCGGTACCCACCGCGCTCACACCTTGCGGTAGCCCAGTTTTTCGGTCAAAATCTTTTCAATTGTGGTGTTGAAAATCGCAGGAATCCGAAGAGCGAGTTGACGAATGGTGACCCTCCAATCTTCAAGCAGTATGCTCTCGATCTTTTCAACGATTTTCTCTGAAACTGATGGTCTTCCGCTCCGCTCTTCATCGTGAATTCCCATCCGACCTAGAGTGAATTCCCTACACCATTTGCGGACGTGTTGAACAGCTATACATTTTTTTCCATAAACTTCGGTTAATTGACGATGAATGGCTATAGGTGAAACCCCTTTCGCGTTTAAAAAACGTATCACAGCACGAATTTCGCACCTGGCGGTAGCGGCGATCAGGACTTCCATCTCGTACGGCTGCTTGGCCAACACTGAGCGGCGTAGCGAGACGGAAGTGGTACGTATATAGAGTGAGAGAGCTGCTGCATACGCCAATGTTGTCGGATTTCGCCTAACACGTCTTATTGCTGCTGTAGGGCTTTGGGAACCTTATTTTACGATCATCGCTCGTAGATTTTTTTACTGTTAGACGAATTTCTACTGTTTCTATAAATTCTGACCTGAAGATGGGCGTCTGCCCAAAACCGGTCGCATAATAATTATATTTTATTAAAGAATTTTGTGAGTATTGCACCATTTCTTTTTCCTTTTTCGAATGTTTTTTTGTTTTTTTGTAAGAGCAATTTGATAAGAAAAAGAAAAATAGGTAGCTGTATTTAAACAAAATTAAGTTTCGAAATTTTTTGCGTTTGGAAGTTTAACTATAGTTTTCGGACACGCTGTATAATGTTTTTGGAAAATTAATTTGGTTTCTACTCATACCCTGCTCGGTCAACAGTTCTGCAAAATTTGAATTTTCCAAGTTAACTCTAATAATAACTCTAATAATAATAATAACCAGACCCGTGAGAATATTAAATGAACAAATTTTTATATTAGAACTCATTGTACTTTTTAACATTAAACTAAATTCTTTTGTTAGAGATGCTCTACTCTACCCAGACACAAGCTTCTTGTTTATTGCAATTTTATTTTCCAAAGTAATTGAAAATTTGTTATTCAATAATTTCAGAAATAATATTTTCTGCTGCAGAGCTCTTTACAGAAGAGAAAATTGAAATAGTTAGGACAAGAGCTTAGTACTGGAATGTAAATTGAAAAAAAATTATTATTTCGCCAATATTGTATTGGAATAAAGCTTGTAATTTATTAGAATTCATTATATGAATGGAGAGAGATTTAACAAGATTGGATACTCAATCAGTATGTTACACTACTCGTTATGTCGCTACGAGTTGGTGTACTGCTGCGTTTATAGTCTCATGTATTATAAATGTAATTACGTACTCAAATCGTTAATAAATGATTTCTTAAATATTTTGTATAGAAGTGTCTTCCGGGTATTGTAATGATTCACTTAAATTTGATGTTTGATCATGCTATGAAGCTTTACAAAATATTCCTAAGGAGTGGAGATACTTACAACACAACTAACAAAGCTCTAAGCTTAAGGAAATCAGCAACGCAAACACATGCAAGATACTTTTACATTGGACTGCAATTGCGAGAAACTACTTATTATACTCAATCATTCTTATCCTCCATAAAGAAGGTTGAGTGATTTAAATATATTAGGGTAGTGTGGGCTATTACGTGATGGTAAAAGTTATTTTTTAATATCACGGCAATTTTTTACAGATTATGCCTTATAATTGATTATGTTTTAATTTAAAACAATAAGAAGAAAATGAAAAAAAAACCATGGTCTTTTAAGGAAATAACTTATTTTTTTTCTGGGATACTATGTGACATCATCAAACAAACTTTTTTTAACATAGAAACTAAAATGCCAAACACTGACATTAAGTGAAAAATGTTACTCCAATGCATGTTCAAATTACAAAAAACTTAATTTCTATGACTGCACCGTTTTCGTTTTTCCGGCTGATTGATTTTCGACCATGGAAATGGATCTCGTTTGTTATTGGAGATGAAGAGTATGTTAAATTTAGTAAAGTTGCTAACTGTTGTGCTTGTAATGAGCCTGGACAGAAAATTGGCATGTGACAAATGACGCTCGAGATTTAAAAAGAAAAAACGAAGAAACCTTTTATCTTCAACACCATTATTTGGCTTTGCAGAGGAAACTAAAAACACATTCTCAAGACCATTTTCGATCTTCTATCAAATGATGTTGTCGAAATTTTCACATGACGTTTCGGTTCTCTCTGGTCATCATCAACTTTTTTATTTCCTACCGGCGCCAAATTGGATTTTGACACATTCAGAAATACTCTTTTCTTCTGATTTCAACCATGGAAGTTTTTCCTATTATGCTTTAATTGACGAAAAATACATTTTACGGTTAAATAAGGTAACCCTTAAATTCCGAACTATCAAACATTTCAATTGTCGTTCATTGGCAATAGAAAAATGTCGTACACAAACGAAGAGAAACGAAATATGTTAAGTATTGTAGTGTTTTAAAAATGGCAAATTGTTGAAAAAATTAAATTTTCGAAAATTAATGAAACAATTATGTAAACTGAGGGTTCGAAAGCGTTCTCAAATACTTTTTTGGCAATTTAAACGAATTTTAAGATCAACAAATGAGATTTTAAAGGAAAAGAAAATTAAAAACTGAAAGTAACCTGAATTTTACGACGATGTCAATAAAAACTCTAGGTTTATATTACAATTACAGGAAACCTGTTTATTCTCGATCACCGACCTTCACTTCTATCTTGAATTTATTTTACAATTTGTAATATTCACACTTGAAACCGGAAGCGCAGCCAAAATACGAGTGAACTCGATGAAAGCTTGACCAAAAAGTGAGAAAATCAATTGGCGTCCCTATTCTTCTTTATTTTAATCGCGATGGCGATTGTTTTATCCACAGCAAACTTTGATGATTCCTTTCCAACTACGATTTGACGATGAATTTTTGATGAATAAAGTTATTTTTAAATGTAACATAATCAAATGGATGTAGTGACCCGACTGGGCGACTGAAATATGCTATTCTATGACCTGAAATTTCAACAACAACTGCCCAATAATAAATTTCACTGACGTTCTAAACAGAAGCGTTACCATAGATATTTAGTTTACAAAATTATGCTCGAAATATCTTTGAATCTACACTGTCGTTTGTTGTAGGAACGTTTTGAATTAAATTTCACGATTTACGAAATGAGTAAATTGAAAAGAAGAGAAGTTTCTCCCACGTTTCACAAAAATCGTCGTTGGCTGGACTTAAAAAAATATTTAGGCTCGGGGAGAAATAGAAGCTTCAGAAAACGAACTAACATCCGCCAGAGGGAATTTTACTAATTTCACTATACGTGCTCGAGTGATAGCTGCGCTCGACGATGTAAATACACACCACTTCAGTATTTTTTATTCATCGAACCGAAATACAACAATAGCGAGTAGAGGGTATTTGGAGTTTTATCCAGAACGACAACAGCCACATCATTCATTTCTCTAGATCTTGATAGAAACTTGGTCGAGAATGGATCGTTTACCAAGTTGCGTAATGTTTATATTATCAGGAATTTGAATAAATACCAACGGGATATTTTATAAATGGTAAATTAAAGGTGTGTTTTTGCAAAACAAATTTAGCAACTTTGGCCTTGAGAATGTGTTTTTAGTTTTTCTCTACAAAGCCAAATAAAGGTGCCGGAGGTAAGGTCATTTATCACAGCTCCATTTTCTTCTTCACAGAATGTAGCAACTTTGCCAAATCTAAACCTACCCTCTATCCCCAATAATAAGCGAGATCACCATGGTGATGGTCAAAAATAAATCAGCCTGTATACTGAAGTCATTGGAACATCAGGTTCAATATCAATACAATCAAACTACTTCATTTTACATAAGTAAGATCTAAACTGGAGTACGGATCTTTAATATGGAATCCTTACTATACTATCCATAAAACATCTTTAGAAAATATACAGAGAAGGTTACTAAAGTATCTATTCTTCAAAGTAGAAGCTACTTACCCTTGCAGAGGTTGTGATAATCAACTGTTGCTACAAAAATTCAACATTCTTTCACTTGAGGTTAGACGTCAATATCTTATCAAATTTGTTTACAATTTAGTTCACAACAAAATTGACTCCCCACGCCCATTGGCACAGCTTCAATTTCTTGTTCCCCAATCTGCCGCCAGACAGATTCCCACATTTTATACACCACATGCTCGTCTAAATGCATCACTAAATTCTCCGGTGGTATCTATGTGTCGTGCATTCAACGCAGTATCATCGGATTGTGACATTAATTCTTCTCCAGTTAATCAAATACTCGCATTAGCATCTGTTTCGGTGGCCTCGAGAATGTATTTTATGAATGCCCATTTATACGTAAAGTCTGTTTCGATAAAGTACAATGTAAGTTTTGAGAAATGTGCTAGATACTAAAGAAAGTCAACGTTATATCTTTGACCCTTGTCTAAGAGCCAAACCAACATGCACATTCAACAAAATCTTTAGGACTGATTGAGTGGTGCGAGGAATTTCATTAGTAAATCAGTATATGCAGTGTAAGTTTATCAAAATGCCAGTAGATGATTCTACCTAAATGGAAATATTAGAATATCTCATTGTTGTCTCATGATGGTTTACCCTAGCCTATGTGAAAATTTCGTATAAAACACTCTTCCTTATGTTCGATTAAAGTTTTCCGTAATATGTCGCTATTTTATTCTATAACGAATGATATAAATGTAAAAAGTATTTCACGAAATAAGCTCCAGGACAAAATTAACGCACCGCTTTATTAAATTTAAATAATTACATTAATGAAAATAAAATTAAACTAAATTATAATGAAAACATACAAATTGGGTCTATACAATCATTTGAGGAAGAAATCAGCGAAACATGACCTGATTTCAAATGATTAAACACTTCTTTTGTTGAAAACGACTGAGATATTAAAACCAAAATTAAAATAAAAAATATTTAAAAAATCCAAAGCAATAGAATTAATGGATCCAATGTGACGTTAATATCTTATAGGTCCTCCTCTACTTCTAATTACCGTAGTCATACGCCTTAGTATGCTAGCAATTACATTTTCCAATGATACCCTGGGAAATATTCTCCTATCCTTCAATTATTGCATCCACCAGTTGATTGTGGTTGGCAGGTGGGAGTCTACGACTTGAGACCTTTTTTTTTTAAGATGGTCCCATAAATGCTCAATGGGTTTGAGGTCGGGACGGTTAGATGGTCATTCTATTAACGGAATATCAACTGCATGGAAGTAGTCAATAAGCTGTCTAGCCACGTTGGGACGCGCATTGTCTTGTATGAATAAAAAATTAGGACCCACCATGGAGCAAATGGCATTACGTGTTCAAGTACAATGTTTCCCAGGTAATAATCAACATTCACAGACCTCACACGTGAAGCAGATGTCCCCCAAAACATTACAGAGCCGCCACCAAATGAGAACCTTGGAGAAATGTTGCAACTTGGAAATCTCGCCCCTTCCCTTCGCCAGACACGCTCAGGTCCATCAGGAGATTTTAAGCTAACCTTCGTTTCGTCAGATAATAAAACCCTTTTCCAGTCATTAACAAACCAATGTTGATAATTTCTGGCAAGACACAATTTTTAAATTTTGTACTCTCTGGTAAGTAATGGTCTTTTTTTGGTCTCCTGCTCCTTAATTCGACTTAATTTTAACGTCTTCTGATTGTTCGAGACGATATTACAACATTACAACTCGCTGATAACTCATATTTTTTTACACATTACTGGCGATTCTCCGGTTTCTAAGAGCGGGTTGTCTCAGAAAACGGTCATGCCTTTGATTTGTACATTGTCTGCGCCCTTGCCCTAGCCTTAGAATGTGAGATCTTGTTTCGTTAAATTGTCTAACCATGCGACTTATGCTGGAATGATTTTTTCCTGACTCACTGGCAACATAACGCATCGAGTACCCTTCATCCAGCAGAATTGATGCCCGTACTGCCTCCTCCACTGATAAAGTTGTTTGGTGATTCATTTTTCTATTTTGAAACACCCTTAGATGAACTTCAAAACACGTATGTGATATAATCAATAACAAAAATTAAATTAATATAACTTGTCTTAATCAACAGTTTCTGAATGGATTACAAATCAATTGTGGTCAAACGTGTCTAATTAGCATTTACAATTTTAAAACAAAACAGCATGTGCTTGAAATCTCAGAGGAAGTCGAAAGCCTACTTGTAAGACAGTTAGTAGACTAAAAGTTATCATTATCTCTGAATATTTAAAAAAAATGTTAGTGGTGCATTAATTTTGTCCAGGAGTTTATGTAAAGAATACCCGTAGATAATATCTGAATCTGCAGTCCTTCTACCTGTGAGAATGAATCATCTAACCTAGACGTTTGTCATCAACGATTTCAATTGATATTTATAGATGAGTTGTTCAAAAGTATTTCTACGGCGTGCGTTTGTATATACGCTGGCGATCTTGGCGATACATCAGTAATTGCCGACTTGTGTGTCACGCTTGTCCTTTTACCTGCATGGAAATGCATTCCGACCGCTCGAAGTTGTAATCCGATACAGATTTCGACCTCGCGGCAGCAACAGTAACGGTGGTGCGGCGTTGTTTTGTTTTCCGCAACGTTGGCTGATTCGCGCGGATCGCAGAAAGAATGCTTTGTTTATTATTACAATGGCGTAGTCATTAATGTTCCCGCGAAATTAGTATATAGGCATGCAATTAATTAGTGCAATTCTGTTTATCTGATGATATGTTGGTACGCCTTGTCTGCACATATGTATAACTACACGTGTCATACTTGAATATTATCTTTTTTGCTTGGAGGTGAAATCCATATTTGATTAGCTAATGAGGTGTGACTATATTTGCATGCGACTTTACTGAGCAGCAAACTGAAAATTATGTACTACAAAGTATGTCTTTATGTTAAATATAAAGAAGAGGAAAATCTTAAGGTATACTTTAAGATCATATATACTTCCTTGATGAGGAACTCCTCCCATTTTATAGCGAAGTCCAATAGTGGTAGATTCACTAGCTGCGACTATGTTTTCTATTGTTCCCTTTGGTTTCTCTCAATTTAAACAACTTCGTAACACACAGGGACCCCTATGATACGCATGTATTTGTATATTTTGGTTGATATGCGACATATACAAAAAGAATGATTTCATTCGCATATCGTCTTCTGTACAATATTTATGTACACACAAGATGAAAGAAGTAAATTCGATAAAATTCTAGTCACTTCCGATTTGAGCGAGAGTAATAGTAACTTTGTTATTTAAAATACAACACATACTCATTTTTACAGAGCTTTTCAGTAAACATCCTGTATGCAGGTTTATTGTAAATAGTTTGTGAGATATTGCAATAATTAGGTGAACACAAGCAATAACTTGTCTAAGGCGGCAAATTAACTCAACAATTTAAAAAATTATAATAACCATATGTCAAGACTGTTTCAAGTATTTATTTACAAATGTTTATTAATTAGTTTGCATATCTAATAACATTTACAATACGTTTAACTGAAAAAGAAAGCTAAATTGAAGCTCCTATGATGTTTGGGTTCGAAGATCTATTACGTACTCAAGCAGAAGTTATGCTTCGGAAATGTTATGAAGTAGATGGGCGTTAGTTTAAGCATCTGTATGTTATATATTTTCGTCATAGGCGCTACCCATTAAGTTTACACATGACGAGTATACACTGTAATGATTTAATTTATATCTTCGAACGCCATTGTCATTACTGGCACGTATAGTGTATTCAGTATGGCCACTTGTTCGATTTTAAAATCTCTCTGGCGGATATTAGCTCTTTTTCAGCAGCTCGTACTCTTTCCCTATACCTACGATCTCTGGAGCGGGGGTACTACGGACTTATTTTAACTCTAGCCAAATAACTCATTTTCTGTTAATTTTCTTCATATTGTAAATCCCCAAAATTAATGGAATATCTTCCTACAACAAGTAACATAAATTCGGAGGCATTTCTAGCATAATTTCGAATATTAAATGTTTCGTTAAGTTATTGTCTCGTATATCAGTAAAGTTTATTATTTAAAAGTTGTCAATGGTATTCTACATCATAGAGTAGTATTTCAGTCGTCTAGTCGCGTCACTACATCTATTCCATTTTGCTGCTTTTATAAATAGGTTTATATTCATCGGAAATTCGTCGTCAAATTGTATTTGGAAAAGTATTATCAAAATTTGCTGTGGATGAAACAATCGCCATCGCGATTAAAATAAAGGAGTAAAAGGACGCCAATCAATTTCTCACTTTGAGTCAAGTTTTCATCGAGGTAACACGTGTCTGGCTGTATTCAGAGTGTTTAATATTTCAAATCGTACTATAAATTCAAGGTAGAAGTGAAGGTTGGTGATTATGAATAGACAGGTTTCCTGTAAATGTCATCGTCATAAAATCCAGGTTAGTTTTCAATTTTCAGTTTAATTTTCGTTAAATTCCATTATTTGATATTCAGTTTGACTTAAATTGCGAAAAAGTGTTTTAGAACACTTTCGAACCCACAGTTCGTATAATTATTTAACTAATTTGCGAAAATGTAATTTTATTTAACAATTTCCCATATATAGAATATTTCAATAGATACATCACAAACATTCAAGAGGCTAAGAAGAAAATAAAACCAATCCAAATCAAAAGCTGATGTGTTGATGTGTTCATTTTGCATACATACAAATATCTTTCGAACTTTCTTGTTTTTCGTACATTTAATTGCTTATAAATTCTTCAGAATACGAACGATATGAAGACGTTAACTTGTGCTATTTGGCCGCCGGCAAAACGAATAGTCAATATAAACGTTACGGAAGTTAAAACCACAGCGAAAACTTTAACTTGAATTAAATTCTCTAGGAAACCAAAGACGGCGTATGTATATACACAGAAAGTACGAAACAACATATACATACAAGAACAACTACAATAAGGTATTTGCCAGCGAAGTGTTCTTTGTGATGAAGGAGTGGGTGCCTTTCTCGGGGGAATTCGATAGCTCTACCTTCTACCCCGATGCTCCCTTAGATGCGCCCGTTCCACAAACAACATAGAACGAGACTGCCAATAGAACAATCGTGCATGCGTCGAAGGGCAAAAGGGGTTTGATGTCGATATTACCGCATCTTGGCGTTTCGCTTCGACCTTACTCACGTTTCCGAACTATTGGGATATATTGAATTTAAGTTCATGCAAGTTTACACGAAGAAATTCGTAAAGAGAAATACCATAAATTATAATACACGTTATACACGGAAGCATAAGACAATAAGAGGATTGCCTTTATCAACAATATTTGAAATTAATACAACAATCATTTTTTCGGCTTTCACAGTTAAATAGTTTTTAGTAAGAGCGAGTTTTAATCCTGCAGAAAAAAGCTCTTAGAACTCTATGTGACATGCAGTTTTCGGAATCTTGGCGTGGGATTTTCAAGAAAGAACGGTACTCACCATTGTCAGTGTTAGTATTATGAGTAGAGTAACCTAAATTTGCGGACTCGCATAGGCGTCGGTATTACGGGTTAATATAAGAATACGAAAAATTCATAAATAAACTAAACCGGTAGAGAAGCAGGCATGTAGTGTCGACCTTGAATATAAATCATGTTAAACCGCGCTGAGAGAGATTTCGTTTTAGTACCGGTTGAGCTGTTGCAGAGATTAGTCGAACGGTCAAGGTTATGTACTTACGTGTCGCTTTTGAAAATAAGTACATAATTAGTGTATCATTTCATATAGAACTAATATTTACATACCTAAGAAAACAATGCCTCGTAATAGATTTGCTACTAATGTACATAAGTATGTGTCACTTTTTCCCCATTTAAAATATGACGGTAGTGCAGTTTTTTGCTTAATATGCAATGTTCGTTTGCAAAACTGCAAATTTCCCTTCCTTCTACTAGGCTTACAGTTCAACAAAGGCACATATCAAGATAACACCAAAACTGCTTAATTTAGTTATTAGGTACCACTGCTTTTAGAAGTATCCCTCGCACTGATATTTGTGTTACAGTGGCCTTGATTTCGAGATGCTCAATGACAATTTTAATAAATGATGCACTTGCCTTATTAATTCGTCTTTACTTTATTAGAAAGTTATACCTATAAAGATAGAAGCATTAGAAATAAGTCGAAATCATTTTTTATTTTAATTAATCCACAACTACTTAGATAATTTATTATAAGTGCATGTAATTTATTTAATAAAAAAATGAGATGTCTTATAAATAGAGCAACGCAACTGCGCTGAAAGCCAGTGGCGGACGCATAAAAGTTTACACAAAATAAATTAAATGTGATACGTGCTCAAACACTTACCGTTTTAAGAGTCCACCGTGAAATCACAAAGTGGATAATGTCTAATTAATATTTGTAACATTAGATATGTTTACAAAGTTGTTTCGGCAAAGTGAGTGCGGCGTGAAGAAAAAGTGTTTTTGTATGCCGAAAACGAACATTCTACATCTAGTGACGTTATATTTACGTAAGTAAAATAATCTTTCAAATAAGTTAACGGTTCTGTTGACGCACCTTCATAAATTTGTCTTAATGTGCCAAAATCAGAGTCTTTATCGAAAACACTTTCAAACCTTTCTAAAACACAAACATTTCTTGCGTCTTCTATCGCGCATAGCTGTGCGTGAACATGTTGCACTATTTGCAAAGATTCCACTAACGACACCGAAGAATTTTGCAGTTTTTCTATCGCATCCGGTAGTCCCACGTAATTGTTCTGAATAATTTCCAAATCTGTTTTAATTTGACTATCCTGAAATTTTCAGCGGCTTACTTTGACAGCCGCAGCTTCCTTTGGGTCGAATTCTAAAATCACGTTATTTATATTCTCAAAATATTTAAGATAATAAAATGCAGCCTCTAACCATGTTCCCCAACGAGTAAGAATAGGTTGTGGTGGTTCAGGAATACCGGGGCATAGTCTATGAAATTCCCGAATACATTTTGGGGATTTTACAAACACAGCTTTTGTATGTGCTATTAGAGCGTCTACCTCGGGATAACATTTTCTGATACTATCTGCTACGAGACTGAGAGTATGAATTTTACATGTAATATGCAACAAGTTAGCACAATGTTTTTTAGGAGATCGACCTACAGCAAGCATGTTTGCGGCACCATCACTCATAAACATCAACAGTTGATTTGTTGAAAGTTCAAACTTTTCCAATGTATTTAACACCAACATTGAAGTTACTTCGGCAGTGCAATGTTGTATTCGTCTGGAAGCTAGTAAAATTGAGGGTGACGGTCGATGTGGTTCCATTGTGCGTACCATTACATCAACCACAGAATGTTTTTTACGATCTGTTGTTTCGTCCACACATAACCACAGTTTTTTATCTTGCAACTCCGATTTCATTCTTTTCTCGACATGCTCACGAGCAGACGGCACAACTCTCTGTAATGTTCTCTCACTTGGTAACTTAAAGTCCGAATATTCATTCCAAAACGAGACGTATGCTTTCTTCCTTAGTAAATGAAATGGTAAATTACATGCAATAAACACATAAATTAAATTTAAATTTGTCATAATCTCGTGTGGAACTTTTTTTTGAAACATGCCCTGCACTATTTACGTGCCGTAGACAATCACTTTCCGACCAACATTTCTGCAATAAATTCTCTTATTGTATCAACTTTGGTCGTTTTCGCGACGTAGGAAACATTTTCAAAACAAACGTAGAACTACGATATAGTATACGACAGCGTAGATGCATACACAACCGATCGGCTTTCGAGTCGCAGTTATACTGACGCTTATAACGAATTGTCCCGGCCGTGTTTATTTTGTGTAAACTTTTATGCGTCAGCCACTGGCTTTCAGCGCAGTTTGCGTTGCTCTACTTATAAACCGCTGCAGACCGGTATAGCGTATGGTCAATAAAACTTTTAGATTTTAAGGTAACCATTGAAATATATAAGCTGTTCTATTCAAAATAAACAAGTTATAATCTAATGAGGAATTTTGACGACTAAAGTTATTTTTAGAAGTGACATGAGAGAATGAATGTAGTGACGCTATTAGATGACTCAACTAGACGACTCTATGCTAGAAAATCCTCACGACAAACCTAAAAATACAAAACTTCCAGACGTAAATGAAGATACCTTAACGAAACATATTTAATGTACGAAATAATGTTAGAAATACCTTTGAATTTACCCTGTTGTTTGTTGTAGGAGAATTTTACATTAATTTTGAAGATTTGCGAAAATTAGGAAAATAAAGAGAAGAAATATTTTATCTTTGATTCATTAAGATCGTCGTTGCCTGGACTTATATATTTTATTTAATGTCCACACTCCAAGGCCAGTCGGCCTGGGGGGAAATTGTGGCAAAAAATAGCTTTTATCCGCCAGAGGGAGTTTCATTACTATCGAGTGGCTATCCTGAATACCCTATACGTTTGAGATTGACAGCTGATATTTTCGAAGTAAATATTTAACATAACAATACATATGTACATCTTAAATTGCAAATTAAAAATCCCCATCCTTACGTAGTTCCATTACTGTATATCGAAATGGAAATAACTGGCTTTGAAAGCATTGAAACGATGTTATAATTTTGAAAAATTACGGAATTTTACAGATCTGTAATCTGCAAAATATAAAATGATTGCTTTAAAGGAATAAAAAAGCTAGAGCTATTCTAGTCATAAATAGTAAAACACAAAAAATAGTGTTTTAAGAATGGTAACGTATGTGACTTCGTAGTAGGAAAATCTGAATGAAAGTAGACGGTTTTACATTTATAATCGTTTGAAAACTTTAATAAACTTGTTGAGTATAAGAGGAATAACAGAGTAAAACGCTCGGCTAGCAAGAATTAGACGGTTACGCTTAATTTATTTCAATATGAAGATTGAATAAATATTGTAATTATCATAAATAAGAGGCTACTGAGCATTATGGTTTCATAACCACAGTCCGAGCGTTATACGTACACATCCGCGTAAAGATAATGCGGTAGAAATTTTCAGGATAACCCACAGGGCAATTTGCTGTCAATGAAGCGCACTAACGTAATATAGAGGTGTACCTATGTATGTAGATACACATGCACACGCTGTTGTACGTACACTCATAATTTTAACAAGGTGGCAAAAACCGAAACCGAGTACATTCGTTCACATTCACTGACTGCGTCCGTCCGGTTCCTCGCTCTATTGTGATAATCGAAAAATATCGTGTGAGAGTAGACGAAATCGCGTCACTAACCCGTGTATATAAGTTTTACACATCGATAGATAATTTTCTCTCTTGTATACTAATTTTTTTAATACGGATACATGCTTGCGTATGTGGAAAATTCGAATTGGTAAAGCGGAAAAACAATTTAAAAGTCGTACATACATAAAATTTGATTTTAGGAAAAAGGAGCTCGTCCGCTTGCTGGTGATGATGGAAAGCATGCTTCAGCGAACTGGAGTATGTGTACGTATAAAACGTACGACCGTGTATGTATATTTTTTCACAATTGAGCAGTCAAATAGATTACGAAGGTGAATTTTACTTTCAAATTAATTTTTTGAAGCCCTTCCAACGTTCCTACGAAATGCATATTACACTTCCGGCGATATGAAGGATTATTCTAAACGGTACGGAATAAATAAGGAAGAAATAAGTAGAGGATGATGGGAGTTTTACAATATGACGTGTTATGACTCTACTCAACTCAATGCTTGAGATTGCAAACTGACTGTATGTATAGGGGAGACTGTTATCAATTGTAACAAAACTTAAACTTTTATTTTTTCCTACAATCCATCCATAGTTTTCAGCTTTCTCTTTCTCTGGAAGAGCTGATGATATGTGCTACAACTTACTTAATTTTTATAATTTACTTGAAGGCCAGTGTCGATTGTAACAGACATAATAGTTACATAAGTATACCTACAACTTTATTATCAACATAATGTAAATACAAGGCAACACATAAAATCCAAAACATTAGATAATGCAACATAAAATTCTAAATACAAATCAAACGAAACAAAATATTCTGTAGAAAAGCGAAATAATAAACAAAACTTAGTCGGACAGACAGTTCAAACACAAAAAGAAAGAACTTCTATCAGTGTAACTTACATGAGCCTAATGCCGACAGCACCTGCATTGAAGTCAGTCCTCCTTGCTGCTAGAATAAGGACCGCGACATACTAAACAACAAGTTTCTTCTTCTTCTTCAGAACTGCTGCTAGGCACGGCGTTCATATTTTTTACCGTCCCCTGCTTCTTTGTCATGCTTCTCCATTTTAGATTCAAACTGATCTTCTTTTTATTCTGCCCCGCTAGTATCTCCAGTTTCTCAGGTGTACCTGTCATAATAGCTGTTTTCCCTGTAGTTCTTCGCCCTCTTGGAGATCTTTGCAATTCTGCCTTGGGCAGTGGTCTTATAACTTCTGGTGTTAAATTTTGCGAAGTTGAGGTTGATGGTGCTTGGAATGTTTCATATGCTGTGCTAGTGCTTTGGTCCATGTTTGTAGTTGATGTGTGTTCATTTTCAGCTACGCCATGCGCGTCAGGCAAGTCTTCTCTTTCATTTGCATTCAATGGTTTATCGGTGACAGTGGATGGTGCGAAATCAGCGTCGCTGAATATTTCTTTGTTAAATGGCCAAATACCGGTGCAATGAAATCCAGTCAGGATATTTCGAGGTGTAGATGTCAGAGGGAGTGCCTGCTTGGGTATAGACGGCAGGTCATATATTGTGAGACGTTTTCCCCGATGGATTTTTATCCATTGATTGTCGAAGTCATTAAAATATTCTTGAATGGTCCAAAAACTCCCCTATCTAAGGGTTGGAGCTTATGCGACGTATGAGGGGAAAACGTCAAAAGTGTTATCTTTGCAACACTCTATCACTGGTATTGAAATATGGGAGGAATGATTATCCAAAATGAGAGGGACTTTATTGTTTTGGCTTGGATTGACGTATTTAGCAAGGTGCTTGACGTAGAATAGAAAGTCAGGTTCTTGCATCCAGCCAGACTTGTTGCCACTTCCTATACATCCGCCCGGGCCATTTCTTACAAAAAAATCCTGGAATTTTAACCGAGAAAAAACAAATATTGGTGGTATTGCAATGCCAAGGGCACTTACAGTGAAACACATAGTAAATAGTATCCCTGGGACGTGATGAACCCTACTTGTTTGGTGCCTTTCTGAGCAATAAGTTTAACTGACTTTTGCACTGTATTTATTCCTGTTTCATCAGCATTGTATATATTTTGAGCTTCAAGATGAAATCGTTTAAAGACGGTAGCTAAATTGTTGAAGAATTTATCAACATTATTTCTGCTGAAATTAATGACTCGATTAAGACTTGTAGCCTGAAGTGCCCGTAAAGCAAGATTTGGATTTCTTCTCATGAATGCTATAAGTCTGCACTGGCAAGCTCAGTTTCTTTCCATTTGTGTGAATATTTTAAATTATTTAGGTAGGCAAATTGGAATGCAAGTTTTCTTAAATCTTTCGTGCTTAAACCGAAATATAGGTTGACTGAAGTTTTGCAATACTCTACTAATTATCTTTCCTGCTCTTCGTTAAATACTCGATTGTGTGGATTGTATCCCGCTCTTTTGGAGTTTATTTTCGGTCGAGGCTTTTACTTGACGGTACAAAGTAACATGGCACATGTCATAGTCCCTCGCAACTTTTCTAATTTACTGTTTTTCATCAACGACTTTCTTTGCAGCTTCTTCATATATTGCTTGAGGGAATAACCCCCTTTCGGTTTTTCTGGGTCGTGGTTTGACCATGGTTTACTGAGTCGTTAAGCGAGCGTTAAATGCATAAATAAAATAACAGCAGGTGTAAATTGTAACATGTTACAATTGACACCGTTGGTTGTGTTACAATCGACACCAAGGAGACATTTTCAGCACAACGTGGTTTGTGCACTGCCGCGTTTATAACCTCAAAAAGTTAAGCCTCGAAATGTACGTGTTATAGCTCACTTTCATCAGTATAAGCAATGAATTATGTTGTACACTAAAAAGTACAAGGTAGTGGATACTTACGTTTTGATAGACAATTCACTTTTTGCGGAATAATGCCGGTAAGACCCTATATACACAAATGAACAGGTTGTTGGTAAAGCAGGGCGCATTTCTAAATGTTGCTATGGATACGTGATCATATTTTCTTCATAGGTGACGCTGCAACCACCCTTGTTACATTTGACACTTGTTACAATTGACACCAGTCTCCCCTACTTAAACATGCATATATTGATTTGTGAGTTCTACTTTTTGAGACTTTATTTTCCTACTTTGGAACGATGCAAAATGATTGTCTATACCGGTATCATAAAAAAAATGTATACACCATGTAGCATGGATAGGCAACGCAAGCATACTTGCAGTAAAAGAGATGCAACTCACAATCATTCCAGTGAATTTGCGGAAGGGAATAACTGCAATTCATTTTAATTTATTCTAAAAACGTAGAACATATAATAAAAATATTCCATTGAGAATTTTTGATTTGGTATCCTACTAAAACAACTTGCGAGGTGTCAATTTTGAATAAATAGGAGACGGTAATGATAAGGCCTGATTTATTCAGTAATCGGTTACTAAATACAAATCATAACAATTCCAAATAAAACTAACATAAAGCTGTAAAAGGAAAGCAACACATATTCTTGGATTCACAGGTTTTTAATCCAAGGATCCCATTTCATACAGGATGCTGCCTTATATTTTAGGTAAGGGGTATTTCAAGGCGATGGTTTTGAAGAAAAGTTTACTTTACCTTTGCAAAGCCAACGTTGTTCAAATCTGTATCCCATGTCCGTGCAAATGCTTCCACATAATTATTTTTACAGATCTAGAGAATAAATCCCATAAATTCTCTAAATTAAATTGGTTTTTTTGTTCTAATAATGAAGAAACTAGAATTAAAGAACAAATAATCTTGGAGCCAGCATATACATATAATAGAATCAGAAAATTTCACATCAAACAAAATGAAGTACTATTTTAGTAATTTAAATTTAGTGGAACTCACTCATAGCGTTCGGCTAAAATATAAGGAAACACTTTGTAGCTCAATGAGCTTTTAACTATTTAAACCAACAGTTACTAGGAATTTTAAATGAATATTTTTAGCCATCCGTAAGTACATCTAAGTTAGAGGCAATACTATATAATGGTAGTAACAAAGTCACGATAGAAGTTTTAGATTTTATTACATCAGAAAGAATTCCTTTTTTGTTTTTTGTTTTGAGCTACTTATATATTTAAAATAGAAAGACCTACCTAGCATTCGTACTTAACTAATACCTTCAATTGTATATTCAAAATACGCTATGTAAGTCTGAAAGACGTTATACAACTAATTTGGAAAGCCGTGGAAGGTCTTACACACACTGAAGTACATTTAATATTATTTATAGTCTTCACAAGTGAGTGATTCAAACAAATATCAAACAAATTAAATAATCTTAGGGTATTGCTGTATTAAAACTGTTACGTTGTTACCTTTCGTCACTTATGCAAATTAAACACGCTCTTTTTCTGGACAGAGGAAGAATTTGTTCATCGATTTGACACGGACCAATTTACCAATTCTAAAGGATGTTAACCGTTAATATTTGCTCGGTGGTCCGGGGCCTGCGCCTGATTGAGCAGAGTTAGGCGCTGTGTGTTCAAGTCCTACTGGGATAAAATTTTCTTAGTGGGTCCAGTACAATCCTGAGTCACCACGTTGTGGAGCAACTAACTGCGCTTCACCCTTCACGGCGAGTAGTAGATAGTAACAAAGCAATGGAACACTTTACACGCACAATTTGCATAGTAAAGGCTTCTGAGGTGATGACTTAAAGCTTAAAGTTTATAACTCCGTTGAGCCGTCATCACACGTTAAAGAAAATTATTTTGAGTTAAACCTGTGATAATTTCTACTCATTTTAGTAAACAGTTGACTTAGAGTGGTTAAGTAATGATGACGTTATAATGTTTTACCCCTTAATTTATCTTGCCAAAAGATCTCGGCGTCGTGGAGTTAGAAAGTGCATATTTACGATTTAATAAAATCCTAATTTGAAATTTTCAATTCTCAACGTTTAGGTAACTGGTTATAAATCCTTAGAAGTAGCAGCTACGTACATCCAAATATTATGTACATATCTAACGTCAACAACACAATACATACAAACACATAACCACCCACTAAACTTCGAAGCGTCGAAGCAAATATCAAATTATCTAATTGGTGTGCATGTCTACGACAGCGACAAATATGCCATCAACACATTCCTAAGGCATATGTCGGTAAGAATGCCATTGCCAGAAGCACAGTTTAGCAAGACGTTTTCCTCGGTTCGCGTCTTGATGAACAACATTCCCCAAGTTCCATACATCAAAACCATTCCAACCCTTTACCTGCCAGAACTATTCTTAATCGGTACACACTTGTCGAAACCGCCATCGATTACAAAGGTGTGCTTTGTAATGAACTATCGGAAACTAAATCTATTATGCAACTGCATTTATTATCATTGGAATTTTCTTTTACTTTATTCTTCCTTTAAAATTTAATTTCGGGAATGTTGAATTAAATTAAATAATACAAATTATAGAATAATTCCTGGTGATATAGAGTTTTTCTTAGGGAAAATAGAAATACAAAACTAAATAAAAGGGATCTTCATAAAATTTGACACTACTACTTAAATTAAACAAAAAAAAAACTATGTGTGTGACAAAAAAGCATTAAATTGATTGTACCAAAAAATAAACCCTACCGATGGTTAACATTTATATTTGTTATATTAACTGATTTTCAAATGTTACTTTTCAAAATCTACTCGCAATAGTCTTTTCAAAATAAATACAGCGAAAGAAATCCTTTTCGAACTCCTGTCTTGAAGATACGGCGTAATCTGCTCCAAATTGATATGTTTTCTTAAATATTCTTTGTAAATAAAAATTTTCCGAATTTTTAAATTCCAAATCAAATGAGTTTTATAGAAACAATTGAATGCTTATTTGACTAAGATGTATGATTTTTAGATACATTAAAAAATGTTGGCAGTTTTCTTTTCATAAAAAATGTCTAATTGTTATTTCGTTTGTTTTTACTTAAATCCAGTGTCGACGTCTCAATTAAATAAGGTAACTACTATAACATTCCTACTTCGTACTCCGAGGGGTTTACATACCCAGATAGTCACAGGTTAGTGATTGATGTACAATAAAAATACCGCGGTTTCCTTTTGAATTTAAAGTTCCAAACAATGTATGTGACAATGTATTATTATTATTATTATTATTATTATTATAGTCGGGCCATGGCACGGACGTCTTTAATCACTACGACCTTAATAGATCCATTGTAACAAAATACCCTCATGTGTGTTAGAATAGTTTGAGGCTTTTAATAAACCTTAGTACTACTCTAGGATCTGCTTCCCTCAGTTCAGTAGGTACAAGAAATGGCCTACTGAAATGTTGGTGTCGTGTACAGCTGATGGCAACACATTTACATAGAATGTGTTCTGCCGTCTCCAGATCTTCTTGTCATAGACGACAGATTTGATCTTCAGCTTTTCCTAGTTTAAATAAGTGACATTTTTGGGCAACATAGCCTGTCAGAAATGCTGCCAGTAATTTATGATCTCTTTTGCTGAACGATAGCGCTATTTTTGCTGTCTTTGGCGAGCCTGATATGAGTGCCTTCGTCTGTTTTTGTCCTGGAACATTTTCCTAGTACGAGGCCTTCTGATTGTTCTCCCTTGTCTTAATTGCTTGTTTTTATGTGGCTCTTTTGGAGACCACAGAAGGGGTTAGAACCAATGAAAGGCATGTTCACAGCTTCTTTGGCCAGCTTATCTGCCTTTTCATTTCCTTTGATCCCTTGGTGGCTTGAGACCCACCGCAAAGTAACGTGGTTATTGCGTCCCAATTGCATTAGATTGTGTACATATATCAGAGCAGATTCATATGTGTAGATCTTAATAGCCTTTAGAACTGCCTGACTGTCGCTGAATACATTTATAGTTACACCTCGTATCCCTTTGTCGAGGTTCTTTATGGCGCACAGGTTTAAAGCAGAAATCTCCGCTTGAAATATGTTAGTGTAGGGTCCTATAGGCTTTTTAGGTGGTAGTTAGGACCACTAACGCCTGTACCTGTTTCGACACCTTCTATCTAAGTCTCTGAATATGTTGAACCTGCTGTTGAACAGTCTTCTGAATTGTTTTTGGCCACCAAACGAAAGAGGTGTCGATGATCGTGGATCTGATTATTGCTGTAGAGGACCATTTGAGGCTTAAGACTCCAGTTCTCATCAAGCAACCTTTAACATACTAGTGATGCCGTAATTGCTTTTTTCTGTAAGTTGGAAATGTGGGACTTGTTGACCATGTTAGTTTTTTGTCAAACGTAACTCCCAAATATTCAACTTCGTTGCTGAAGCTAATAATTTTCCCTTCGATGGAGAGGAAAATAACTTTTCCTAAGGGGGGAACCTAAATGCAATTATCCACTTCTTCTTACTGTTATTACAGGTAAGGTCCGGTTACGATATCCGTGGTTCGAACCTCAGATCGCGGACGGTATAACATATGCGGTTTGCTATGGTTCGCGGTTCGTTGTTCGTGGTCCTGATGGTGCCGTAAAATATCAGTAAAATTTGAGTGAAACAAAGGAGTGAACTGTTTTGTGTGGGAATGATTCACGGTGGCTCAGCGAATTACCGAAAGTCTGCTGATTCGCTCAGACAAGTTTGGTACGTTTATAAAAATGGAATTATGAAAAATATATTCGTTTTAAAGAAGTACTAAAACGTAGATTTACCTGTCTCTACTTCTCACATACATAGGATGTTACCCACCATCTCTTTTTATGGTTGTTTAGTTTCGTAGCTTCATAGTAGTTGCTATAGTTTGTTGTCTTGCATCTATGGTGTCAAGAATTAAATTATCAAGGTTCCGCAGTATGTAATGACGAGCATATGGGCAATGAACCATAAATTAAAAGCATCAGTTCCGTGATTTCCCGAACCGCGGGAGAGATGTTTGAGTTCGTAGATTTCCTAATACAGGATCCTGCATAAGGACAATGTTGTGGTCTGTCATCACTTCCATTGTCCTTTTAAGGATTCCTGACCCATTCGATACCTTTTTGATCAATCTTTTAGTACAGAATAAAACGGCGAATTTTGTACACAGTCACCCAGTCTATCTTTGATTCTTTGAGGAGAAAGACCTTTTGGAATAAGGAATTTGGTAACAGCGTGATACTCAATTTTCATAACTTCTAACATCGTGATAAACGAGTGACAGTTATAAGCACAAGTAAACTAATTGACATAAAATCTATTTTTGTTTTTTTCAATCCAAGGCTAATAAGACCCAAAGTGTTAGCAACATTTTGATGAATGTCAGGTAGGGAAATTTTGGCACTTACCTCGTATGCCCTTCGTTTGTTAAAAATTTAGTGACCGCGCGGTACACAATTTTCGTTACTTGAGACATTTTCATGCATTAGTCACGTTGTTTGACTGGCTACTAAAATCTACTACTCTTCGAGCCGCAATATATATATATATAGTGTAGGCCTCGCACATGTGCAGCTATGACACAGCTATGAATTTATGGCGCCTACCTCGTATGTATTTTCCTAAGGTTTTTTTATGAAAATTCCTTATTATCGCATAAATTTTCTTCATCCTAGTTGGGTATCTTTAGATTCTGTTAAAGAAATTCCTTACAGTATGCCACGAAGACAAGAAAAACACACCTTCTCAAAAGCAGTCATGAAGGTTTGACACATTTCAGTGGAATGTTTTAAAATAAATGGGTACGTGTAGGTATGAAGATTTTTCTCGTTTGTTAGGTTGCGTTAAACTAAAAAATTATAACAATTATTTGAAGTAGTAAAACTCCAAGCTAACTATTATCTCTCTGGTGCATAATATCATTATAGGGAGCATTTAGTAAGATAAAGGTACGTATTCGTGTATGCGTTTTTGCGCCTCTGTAAAAGACAGATTAATTTTTTGCACGTCTCGTGTTAGGAGACGGCAAAAGCGCTTTCGTTGCCGTCATCGTGCTTCCGAACCCTTCAAAGTGACGAGGAGGAGAGCGAAATAAAAGCAATTGACAAGCAATTTCGGCCGGCCAATGGTCATTTGTTTGAAATAAATGAGTCGAAAGTGGAGAGTGAATTCGAAGCAACCGGGCCCAGATGAAAGAGCCACCAGCATCACGGACACAAAGGGAACCAATCCACACGCCTCTTTTAACGTTTGTATTTCGGCGTTTCAATTCTGTTTGAATTCAAACGCTCACGCCCATTAAACGGCTTATTTAATTTACATAGTTAAACATGAGGAATCGGCGGTTAGAAGTCCGAATGAAGTCCGTGTGTAGCGTCGTCTGTTGCGTATGGATGTATGTATCTACATGCCCGTGATTTCCGATCCTATTCATTATTCATTTTGTACATTAATTTAGAAGGCTCTCTATTAACTGACACGATAATTTGTATGGGAGTTTGTATACGTATGTGCGTGCTATATATCTGAATTTTCCATTCATTTAGCTCGTAATGGAAATGTTATCCTAAAAAATCATACGCACCCAACCACTAAGGATTGGTGGGAATATTTATACATTATCATATTTTATAATGGATGTAAAGAAAACAACTTTGTACACGATTAATCAGAGAAATGCATAAGCAATTACAATAAGTCGCAGCGAAGTGTAGTACATTTCAAGGTACTACATAAAATCTATTATGAGTGAAAATATTAAAGAACGAAATGTATTCGTCTTAAAAATTTTGCCCACAACTTATGATTGCTTTATACCTGCTTCTAAGCATATTCAGTTCGAGTTTTTCTCATTCTCTCTGACTAAGAAGATGGAGGAAAACCATATTCCTTTATTATAAAGTTTCTCAAATAGGACCACATATTCTCTATTGGATTTAGGTCCCAGTTTTGAGCCTGCTAATCTAAAACTAAGGTTGCTTTCTCATGGATCGGTACGGCATCGGCATGACGGCCATACGAAAGATGCCGGTATGCAGAGCAACTGTTGCACTCATGTTTGTTAATGCTTAAATGTACATGGGTCCATACGACAGGAGCTTATGTTCTCTGCATACTGCTTGTCTGTAAATTGTTTATAACGCGTGTATTTGTTTGCGCTTTTGGAAGTCAAAATGCCGAACGAGTTGATTATTATAGTGCAAGAAATCGGAAAACGAATGTCGATAACTACAGAATCGCGGAATATTCGCATATACAGCGTGTCCCCGGATTAACGCATGCATAGGTAAGGCAGACAGAAAATTAACGAGTTGAAATTCCATCATTTGGGGTTCAGCCATGCTTGAACAGTAATTTATGCCATAATTTTATTGCCGAAAAATCAAGTATATCCTGAAAATTTACAAAAAAGGAATTTTTTCAATTAGTAAAATGTATTTTCTATAGGAGATACGATAATAGGGTTATTAAAAATAATGATCAGAGTAATAAATAATACTAGTACTTAGTGTGTAAGCATGGCTGAACCCCAAAAAGATGAAAATTCAACTCAATAATTTCATGTCTGCCTTACCTATCCAACGTTAATCCAAGGACACACTGTAGATGTATCTGATAAAGCATGGGGAGCTGTAGCAATAAAAACAAAACTATCAGGTGAGAAATTGCTTCGGTTTTATGAACAAACAACACAGAGTATCGGCACACCCCTCACCACACAAAATATTAACCGGGTTACCGAATAAATCGGATTTGTTCGGTAACTCGGTTGAGAATGGAGGCCCACCAAGCCTTCGAAACAGCTGTTCCGAATTAATTAATATTTTGGGTGGTGAGGAGTGTGCCGATATTCTGTGTTGTTTCCCATACCCCACAGTCCTTGCTGTCATTATTTGTATTAGGTTTTATGAATTTAGTAAACAATAATTATACTGCCATGGAATGCAGCAAATTGTTCTACAATTGTTTGATTCTTTATAATATTTTTTTCCACGCTGAAGACGAATTCCAGTAAAAATAATAGTATTAATCTTTCATAAACAAGGAAACGTAGTAAAGTATGCCCAGAATGTTTCTAATTATTTGTTAGAAATATTTAATTAAAATGCTTTTATACAAAACAGGTTTTGTATAAAAACATTTTCCATTTTCCTCCGTTTAAAGTGTAGCTTACTTATTCTATACATTTCCAAAGAAAAAGGAAGAAGAGAAATGGGATAGGATACGGCAACTGAGAGGGTTATACGGACACGATCACTAGATGTCCGTAGTTGCCGCTTCCTATTCCATTTTCCTTTTTCCAAAAAAAAACCTTTCAAATAACAATTTTCTCGATCATTACGTCCCAATTTTAATACATTTAACAAATATCTTTTAACTTTACATTTTTATCTTATATTATTGACGAAATCTTATTGTTTTTTAATTTTTTTGACTTCAATGACTACTGAAATCAATAGCTAATTATTAAAATAAAATTCTACCTGGTATTGAATTGAATTTATATTCATCCATCTTAGTCACTATGAATACCAATTTAAGTAATTTCATCAATTTTAGTGTGTTTACATATTTAAATAATTCCTATCAATTATCTTGAGCATCTAAATATGCGTAAATAAACCCAATTAGTGGATGTACTAGCCCCCCTGGCCGTATTACTTGAAACATGTCATGAATCAACCCTTTTACCTGGAAATTCCCATCCTATTATAGTGATATTCTTTTGCTTTGAATCCCATCGTTTATAGAGGAACTAGATTATTGTATCAATAAATAAAAATACCAGAGAAATGATATTTAGAAGAGTAAAGTACGTATATATAAATATTTCAGTTATCAACTTACATTTAGCGAGTTCACAGTTTAGAGGGTGCATCGATATTTTTTTAAATATATCGTCATAACCGTATAGAAGCTAAGTTATGGAGTATCGTTAAGTGTTTTATGTTGATATATCGTTATTCTAAAGGTAAAATTGTTATTCTATCTCTCTCTTAATAATTAATTATTTGGAATTTGAAAAAAAATTAAAATATTTGGGGTTTTTTGTAGAAAATGCCCGGGAAAGATTTAACAAGTGAACAAAAAGCCGCTATACAAGCTCTTCTGCAATCAAACAAACATTCACAACGAGAAATTTCAAAATTACAGAAAGTATCTCCTTCTTCTGTATCGCGTTTAGCTAGAAACTTAAACGAAGGAGCTAGCACATCGACACAAAGGCGGGCAAAGTGCGGTCGGAAAAGAAAAACTTCGAAGAGATCTGACCGTGAAATTGTTCATCAGGCTTTGAGCAATAGATTTGCTACAATTAAAATGATTCAAAAAAATGTACAAGAGAGAGGAATAGAGATTTCGAGCAGAACTGTCAGGCGCCGATTGTGCGAAAATCACCTAATGGGCCGAAGACCTGTAAAAAAGTCGCGTTTAACAGAAAAAATTAAATCTGCTCGTCTTAACTTTGCAAGAGAATATCAACATTTCACAGACGAGAATTGGAAAAAGGCAAATAACTTAACAACATGATTTTTACTGAATTAATGTTTGCATTATTTAATAGGTTTTCTTTAGTGACGAGTGCTCGCTCTGCGTGTTAGTGCAGCGAGCACAATTTGTTCGTAGACGACCTGGCGAACGTCTCACAGAGTCCACGATTCTTCAAACTGTAAAACACCCTCCGCAGGTAATAATTTGGGGAGTGATTAGTATTTGTATTTTGTAAAAGGTACAATGCGTCAAGAGCAGTACATAAATGTGTTAAAAACACGTTATTACCGTATTTTAAGCCAGGACGTCGCATACCGACAGGGCGTATATATATGCAAGACAATGCTCCTTGCCATGTGGCAAAAAAAGTTAAGAAATTCTTTGAAGACGATCACATACCTCTTTTACGTTGGCCCGGAAATTCACCGGACCTTAATCCCATCGAGAACGTATGGAATCGACTAAAAAGTAAGATATATGAAAGAGAAAACCCTACAAAGGAAATATTAATGAAGAATATAAAGGATGTATAGGAGAACGAAGAAGATATAAAAGAGACAATCATATCTTGCATTGAAAGTATGCCCCGAAGAATTAAGAGGGTTATTAAAAATCATGGGTTATGAACTAAATATTAATTACTTATTTAATATTTACATATGATACATATTTTTACAATATATTTTATAAATAAAAAATATAATACATGTATGGTTTATATTTTTATTACGAAGAAACTACAAAATATTGAGTGTTTCAAGTAATTTGGCCAGGGACTGTACGTCGACAATTTGTCAGACGAAAACAGCGATAATAGCATCTTAATAGTAAATCTCCTTTTAAAAAGGATTGATAATACCAGGCGTTAATCACCATTAGGCATCGTAATTTTGGTTACGGAATGTTATCTCTTTTTATCTTCGTAATCTTGTTTTCACTAATATTTCAAGCAACCTAATTTCTTCGAATATTACCAAATATCGTATGATATTTTCGATCCTGAAATATAATTTACTTAAAAATACCAAAAAGGAACGGTGTACCTTAATAACGTAATGCACTTATGTAAATAGACATTTGTCGGAGGGAAAGTGACATCTACAGTAACATAAGAAAGCAAATGAAAACGACAACTAATGGGCCACTGTTTGACTCAGGTCGGGTTTCCGGGCATGTGACATCCGGCGCTTCGAAATTCATATTGCTGCGTACCGCTGTTGCAGGTATCTACTCGAATTACAACGGAGATCATTAACATCGAAAATAATTACATAAATTCAATAATAACACGCTACAAATTTCACGTAAATACCATCATCTTTAGAGGCATTTCATAATTTATATACTTCCATCAATCACAAATGTCTCATATATTAATATAGTTACTTGTATATTGTCCTTAATAAGTCTAATAACTTTAAAATATTCTCAACACAATATAATAAATAATGTCGATTAATGTATGGTTAAACGATTAAATTCAATTAATTTGAATAACAAAAAGCCGGACGTACATTTTCTTCATTATTGTAAGATACATATTTCTACGGTGTCCTCATCTACTGTTTGCTAAGGTCTCATTAATTAATAACCAATTGTGGTCGCATTAAATTGAATAAGCTTACGTAATTTCCGGTCAAATTCTCGGCGGAAATGAAACTGGTGCGTGATCTTGTTGCTTCAAATCTCTGGGGATCCAGCATATCTTGCTGCAATAAATCTAATTGGTTGACCTAGCGTATACATACATATGTATGTATATGTGTTTCTCAATGATTTTTATTATCGTTGATTTAACTTTTATACGAAGGTTACGTAAAAATATGATTTATTATAGTAAATTAAATAAAATAATTCGAATATAAATGTAAATATATATGTATACATTTTCTAATTCAGTTTGTCTTTTTTTTTAATTGATATTAGTAATCATAATGTTAATTAATCTTAATGTGAGTTGCTTAAAAAAAAGAAATCATTCCATTTTCATTTTCTAATACTAAAGGTAATCTAACTGTGCAGTTTCTAGTAATTTGATGATTGAATTATTTCCAGTATTGGTTTTACAGCGGCGCAACTAAATATTTTTTGCATTATATATCACATCCTGAATAATTTTTAGTACGTTCTCATTATTCCTTGGTGTCATAGTTTAGAGATATTTGCAATTCTCAAAATAAATTCTGTTTAGATTTCAGTCATTTTTGTTTGCTTAAATAATTTAAATTGCCACCACTTTGTGCGCATGCTCCTTGTATATATTCAGTACAGCAGTACCATGCAAACCGTTGGACAGTACAGTTAAGATTCGGTATAACACAAAACACGTGCATTCATTGTAAGCCATTATTTGTGAATTAAAATCAAGTAAAAACAATCTACAGTCTATTATTAAACAATCAACAACATATTGGTCCTTAGTGTCGGATATTCCACGTTATTCGAAGACGGTAGCGAATATTCAAGCAACGCATACAACGACGCTACAACGGTAGGCCTCCAATATTATATTTTAAATATCCATTTTCCCTTGTGCTGCTCAAATAATGGCTGATTTAAAAAAGCTAAAGTTAAAAAAGGCTTCTTTGAAATCATATCTCACTAGAACGTCAAGATATCTAGACGAAATTTCTGAAGACACTAAACAAGATATTAACGTAATTAACCTCAAGGTTCGTCATGCTAAAATTAACCCTTACATGGAACAATTCGAAGATATTCAGCGGGATATCGAAGTTCTAGAAAACATAGACTATCAGAAAGAAGAACGTATCGAATTTGAAAAAAGTTATTTAGATGTAGTTAGTCGATTGCAGGAACTCATAGAAAAACGAACAACAAAACCAGCCGCTAACGAAACGTTAGAACAAAATACAAATACAAATCAACAATCAACTTGTGTCAAACTTCATACAATAAATTTACCTAGTTTTTCTGGACTTTACGAAGAATGAGTCCCCTTTTATGATACGTTCAATTCTCTAATTCATCAAAATGCCTCGATACCAGACATTCAAAAATTTCACTATAAAAACTGCGTTATCTGGTGATGCAGCAACGATTTTACATTCTCTTTCAATCTCGAAAGAAAACTATGACATTGCATGGGAAATGTTAAACGCACGTTACGATAACAAACGTATTATAATTAGAGCAACGCAACTGCGCTGAAAGCCAGTGGCGGACGCATTAAAGTTTACACAAAATAAATTAAATGTGATACATGCTCAAACACTTACCGTTTTAAGAGTCCTCCGTAAAATCACAAAGTGGATAATGTCTAATTAATATTTGTAACATTGGATATGTTTCCAAAGTTGTTTCGGCAAAGTGAGTGCGGCGTGAAGAAAAAGTGTTTTTGTATGCCGAAAACGAACATTCTACATCTAGTGACGTTATATTTACGTAAGTAAAATAATCTTTCAAATAAGTTAACGGTTCTGTTGACGCACCTTCATAAATTTGTCTTAATGTGCCAAAATCAGAGTCTTTATCGAAAACACTTTCAAACCTTTCTAAAACACAAACATTTCTTGCGTCTTCTATCGCGCATAGCTGTGCGTGAACATGTTGCACTATTTGCAAAGATTCCAGTAACGACACCGAAGAATTTTGTAGTTTTTCTATCGCATCCGCTAGTCCCACGTAATTGTTCTGAATAATTTCCAAATCTGTTTTAACTTGACTATCCTGAAATTTCAAGTGGCTTACCTTGACAGCCGCAGCTTCCTTTGGGTCGAATTCTAAAATCACGTTCTTTATATTCTCAAATTATCTAAGATAATAAAATGGAGCCTCTAACCATGTTCCCGACAAATAAGAATAGGTTGTGGTGGTTCAGGAATACCGGGGCATAGTCTATGAAATTCCCGAATACGTTTTGGGGATTTTACAAACACAGCTTTTGTATGTGCTATTAGAGCGTCTACCACGGGATAACATTTTCTGATACTATCTGCTACGAGACTGAGAGTATGAATTTTACATGTAATATGCAACAAGTTAACACAATGTTTTTTAAGAGATCGACCAACAGCAAGCATGTTTGCGGCACCATCACTCATAAACATCAACAGTTGACTTGTTGAAAGTTCAAACTTTTCCAATGTATTTAACACCAACATTGAAGTTACTTCGGCAGTGCAATGTTGTATTCGTCTGGAAGCTAGTAAAATTGAGGGTGACGGTCGATGTGGTTCCATTGTGCGTACCATTACATTAACCACAGAATGTTTTTTACGATCTGTTGTTCGTCCACACATAACCACAGTTTTTTATCTCGCAACTCCGATTTAATTCTTTTCTCGACATGCTCACGAGCAGACGGCACAACTCTCTGTAATGTTCTCTCACTTGGTAACTTAAAGACCGAATATTCATTCCAAAACGAGACGTATGCTTTCTTCCTTAGTCAATGAAATTGTAAATTACGTGCAATAAACACATAAATTAAATTTAAATTTGTCATAATCTCGTGTGAAATTTTTTTTAGCATGCCCTGCACTATTTACGTGCCGTAGACGATCACTTTTCGACCAACACATTCAATTTATTTTATACACTACACATTGAATTTTAGCGCCATCACACTTTAAATCAGGCATTTTTGCAATAAATTCTCTTATTGTGTCCAACTTTGGTCGTTTTCGCGATGTAGGAAACAGTTTCAAAACAAACGTAGAACTACGATATAGTATACGACAGCGCAGATGCATACACAACAGATCGGCTTTCGAGTCGCAGTTATACTGACGCTTATACCGAATTGTCCCGGCCGTGTTTATTTTGTGTAAACTTTTATGCGTCAGCCACTGGCTTTCAGCGCAGTTTGCGTTGCTCTAATTATAATACAACAGCATATTAAAGGCATATACGATTTGCCTGTTTTATCCAAGGAAAATCATTTAGGCTTAGGTCAAATACTAGTTGGCGTTCTCAAGCACACGCGACCTTTAGAGTCACTAAAAAGACCTGTCGAACACTGGGATGATTTACTAGTTCATATAATTTCAAACAAATTAGACTATTTAACCAACAAAGAATGGGAAAGTTCATTGCCCACTTCATCTACAATTCCATCATTCAAAGAAATTATTACATTTTTAAAGAAAAGATGTCAAATTTTAGAAACTTTACAAACAAAATCTCAACATACAGATGTATCTAAACAAAAACTAATCGAAGGTACGTCGAATTTAGCAACATCAAGCATAACTTGCCTATTTTGTTCAGATAATTACTACACCTATCAATGCAAAAGGTTTCTTGGTTTTTCAATTGAACTACAACGGATTATGTAAAATTTGCAAGAAAAAGGATCACACGCTGCTCCATATTCAACAAATCCCAAACGTACCATCTACTTCAGATGTGAATGACGCTATTCCCACAATTAGTAGTCATGCCACTGATTTTCAAAGCCAATCTGAATCAATATTGTCGACTGCTCTTATAACTGTCAACGATATTAAAGGTCGTCCTCAAGAATGTAGAGTTTTATTAGATTGTGGTTCACAATCAAACTTTGTTACAAAATCATTTGCTGATCGACTTGGAATAAAACAAGAATCACTTTCAATGCCAGTCTTGGGTATTAATCAGTCATCTACACAGATAAACAAAGCCATCAATGTAAAAATAAAATCTATACTCAACGCATTCCAAACTAATATTAAATGTTTAGTGATAGACAAAATTACGTCTAACTTACCAATAGTTTCTATTGATATAGCATCATTTGACATACCAAAAACTATTCGCTTAACTGATCCCGAATTCCATATTTCTCGATCAATTGATATGTTAATAGGAGTTGATTTATTTTGGAAGCTTATGTGCGTAGGACAAATTAAACCAAATAACAATCGACCATATCTTCAAAAAACTCATTTTGGATGGGCAGTCGCGGGCACACCCGCATCAAATATTTCACAGAAAAACCGAACAATTTGCAATTTCATAACAAATGAATCTCTAAACGAGAAGCTCACTATGTTTTGGAAAATTGAAGAGTATGCTACTAAAATAAATTATACTTTGGAAGAACAAGCATGTGAAAATCACTTTCAAGAAAACACTAAACGCAATGAAGAGGGTCGTTTTGTTGTTAAATTACCGTGGAAAAAAGACCCTGATTGTTTAGGTGATTCAAATTCTACTTTGCAGGTGATTACAAATTTTCTTGTATAAGCTAGCATAGGGACTGTGATACCTCGCTACCCCAATGAAATGACCAGCCGTTGTACAGGTTGTTCTAAATAAATTCCCAAAGGTTCCCCAAGGTTGTTTACCTTTGTAGGATAATAACTTTTTAATTTTAAATAGAACATGTATTTCAATAGGTTTGTACGTATGCATAATTTTTCAAAAATATTATAGATATAAACTCCCTATACGGTGGATACAGAGAAAACATAACTTATGGTGTTACTTAAAATAATGACGTTTCCGGAGTTTGAATTTGGTAAAATTTGATGTTCAATGCAATATACAGATAGAGCCAAGTATGTCTAAGTAATAGAGTAATAAAATGTGCAGCTAGGTAACGTGTACACTGAAATATTTGCTATAAATAAGACAGTTAGTGTACTATATAATCGATTGATTGACGTACATAAAGTGAATACGTTTGTTACGCATGTACTTCTTTTATTACACCTATATATCACTTCACAGCAAAATAGGTCACATGTAAAAAAATGAAATAAAATTAACGTAATTGCAGAATTATTCATTAAGATATTGTAATGAAGCTAATTAGAAGCAATAAATGTGCAAACGTTAAGGCCACAGGAGTATGCACTTAATTAATTGAGAACATCTTCATACAGTATATTTGTTTAAAATAAATGGTTAGCGTATGTTTATTACTGAGGTTTCTTTTATGAAAGATTAGTTCAATTAGCTGGTCTGGTAAGCAGCAAGACAGTTACGTATAACAACATATTTGGGGAAAATATAACCGTTCATATTTTATCGTTGTTCTCTGGTGTAAATATACATAACACCGAAATATCTGAGGTCACGCTTATACGTTTCAATTAATTCACTGATTTCCCATTCACGCGTTCGTTTATATAATTTCGGGGTTCTATATGTATGTATGTATGTATACGTTTTGTCAACTAATGGTATTAAATTGTACGATGTTAATGCACGAAATGTTCGAGGGATAGCGCCGCTAGGTACCATTCAAACCATTGAATAATTTTATTGTTACTCCCTGATATTTCTGCTATAGTATTTTCGAATTCTTTAGATTATCGGAAACATCAATGTAGATTTATTTATATAAATTTCATATCATGAATGTTTATGTTTGCGTTATAGTTATATATGACGTAAGCACCATATAAATTGAATATTATAAAATGCAACTGTGACCCAACTGTGGCCAAACTACCCATATTTTTCACACCTATACAGGGTAATTAGTTTAAGCCCCGTTCTATAGGTAACTTTTTTGTTTCTAAAGATATAAGACGGTTACATTGCAAGGCAATTGAATTTGTTGCCGTAGATTCAGAATCTCGTATCAGAGAAACAATTGACTATACTAGTTCACTGGAAATGGCTCCAACTTTGGTTTTCGAAATCTACGAGTCATTCTATGTACATCTGAATGTATCATTTTAAAACAAATACATCTTTTTTTAAAAGAGCTGGCTAAAAGTCTCAGTCTAGTGAGCCACAACAACAATGTGCTTGTTTGAAGTGTGCCATGACTGTGAAAAACCGAATACAATCTGTCAAACACAGTCGAACAAATTTAAGTATTGGGACAGGGTATCACTATCTCAAGAGAAACAAATTTAAACCTTATAAAGTTAAACTAGCGCAACATTTACACCCAGGCGATCGCCAAAGGTCTTTAGACTATTGCAACTGGCTATTGAATCAACCGCAAAACATTGTGGATAGAGTATTATGGACGGACGAATGTAATTTTTAAAATAATGGAATGTACAACCGGAAAAATAGTCACTATTGGTCACGAGAAGATCCCTTAATTGTGGGAAATGTTCGTCTTCAACCTAGATTTAGTTTTAATGTTTGGTGCGGAATTTAAAAAAAAATAAGATATTTTTTCATACCTTTGAAGGTACGCTTAACACTCAACGCTGCATAAAGTTCTTAAGACTGAAACTCGATGAGATTTTAGATCATATACTACTTCAGGAACGGAGAAACCTTATATTTCAACAAGATTGCGCTCCAACTCATAATGCGTGGCAAGTTGCAACATTTTTAAATGTGCTGTTTCCCAATAAATGACTAGGAACCCATAGACCGTTTGTTTGGGCTTAAAAATCACGTATATGAACCTCCTCATGAGAATGCTGAAGACTTAAAAAATTATATGCACAATTTACTGTTACATATTAATGGCCGAATTTTACGAATAGTAAGAAATAACATTTTAATAAGAGCTAATCTGTACTTAGTTCATTACTTTATTTACTTAATCCTAAGCTTTTCTATCTTGCGGTGTAAGGCCTGGGTGAAGTTCAGCTTATGTTTTTCTGTAGTTTTCCTTCCATTGCTTTTTATCCTGAGTCTGGTTTTTAATTCTTTCCCATTTCATACCACTTCCTTCCGTTGCTTCCCTAACATCGTCATTTCATGTTTTCCTTGGTCATCTTTCTTGTTCTTCCCTAACACCCACATCTCATACAATCTTTTCGTTTGTCTATCACTATTCATACGTCACACATCTCTGAACCACCTTAACTGTCTTTCTATTCTTTCCTGTTTGTTTTTCCTGTTTGTTTAATGCATAATTTCTGCCAGTATGCCTCATTCCTTATTCTGTCTCTCCTGGTTTTATTTTCTATTCTTCTTAAAAATCGCATATCCATTGCATTCACGCGTTTTAATTTTCTCTGTAATTGTCCGTGTCTCGCTGCTATACGCTATTGTTGGTCTTATCACTTTTTCTATTATTTCAGTTTTGGGATTTCCTTTTTTTCCTAGAAATGTTGTTCTCATCACTTTAAACATTTTTCCTGCTTTTTTCATTCTTTCATTTATTTCTTGATCTATTCCTCTTTTGTCTTGTATTATTGTTCCTAGATATCTGGAGGCCTGTTCAATTTCTTTTCCTTTTAGTTTTATGTTGTGTGTTTTACCTTCCCCTGAAATCATCATTGTTTATCGGTGTTTATCTTCATCTTAGTTCATAATGGTGAAAATGTTGAACAATACCTTTAGATTAGAATTTTATTACCTATCCATTGTATTTTCTATTGTTGTGTTGTTATAATTTATGCTTCTTATGACAGTAAAAACAAATGGAAGTATTTGTTTTCTAAAATGATCCATTTAGATGCAAAATGACTCGTAGATTCCGAAAATGTAAAAATATACAAGGTATTCCATTAAAAAAAAAACAAAATTTTAGTCATTTCCAGTGAACTGGTACAGTCAATTGTTTTTCTGATATAAGATTCTGAATCTACGGCAAAAAATTCAATTATCTTGCAATGTAACTGTCATATCTTTAGAAGCAAAAGTTACCCATAGAACGGGGTTCAAGCTGAGTACCCTTGCAAAAAAATTAACAATTATTAGAGAAAATTCATAAATATTTATTTTTATAAATTTTGCGGATGTTACTGATAAAACATTTGAAAAACGTTTAAAGAACCATTACCTTATTAAAGTTAAACCAAAATAAGTAATGAAACGGTAACGAAGTTCTAGCATTCTTTACCAATGGCTTTCTCAATGTCAATAATCGACGTAAAATCCCAAACATTGAAAGATTTATCTACTTCTAATATTCGAAATTCTGAACTTTGATGAGCCGGTGTAACCAAACGAGGATTTTTATAAGATTTTTATATTAGGATTTTCAACTCAAAATTATGCGGACAATATCGCTACGAGTCCATTTTCCACCAATTACCGAACACCCGGTATAAGATTACACAGATACATCATTGTTGGGAAAGTAAATAGACTTTGGCTGACCCCGTTTATTAAGGTCAATTTATCAAACTATAGTTTACTATTCTTCTAATCGTTGAATAATTTCAATCTATTTGGCGAAAGTTCAAGTATTCAAGTGCAATTCGTTAAGTGCTGCTTATAGTTGTTTAATTAAATGCTTTCAGAAAAAATATATTTCGTATTCGTTTGTTAACATAAAAACCATAACCTAAAACAATATATTTATTGTAATGAATGCAAGAATTTAATTAACCGGTGGGATTAAAACAATTTCTTATATTACTGGGTTTCCGGACATCCGGTTTTTGAAGTGTCAAACGAATGTTTTAACATTAATCGTGTTGATGTTTTATTAACTCCAGTATATTATTGCTTGATATATCCATTAATTGCTACCTTCTTTTTGTGTTAAGCGCTGTTCTCATTCAGTTTTTTTCCCTGAGTACACGTTTGCTGCAGCTCTACAATTATAATCATCGCTGTTGCGTTTGTATTCTCTTCGAAACAAAAACTGTTCTTATTTTCTCTTCCTTGCTTAATGAATGTACTTATTACAATTAACGCAGCTAGACGACGGGTTGTTAATTATACAGATAACTAATTAAATTACTATTATTATATCTAGTATGTTGTAATACTTACTTATTTTTATCTCACGTATTCAACGTAAACACGTTAATCCTCTTTTATTTCTAACTTACACGCGTACGTCTTTAACAGTTTAAGATAAATACCACCGCATGCAATATAGTAAATATTTTAGGAATTTTTAATTATAAAGATAATTGTTCTATAATCATAGCTATCATGTGCAATTCAAATATATACTACATAATTAAATAATTGTATTAGACATTATATATGAGTGTATATTAAAATTGCAAGTATAAAAAACTTAAATATAGCTAACTTACATTACCTAGCGAGTTTCAAAACGTCTGTGCCTCTATTTCTTAAGAAAATTAGCATCTTGTTTGCGCAATTTTTCTTACTGAAATGGATCCTCTTGCTATGCAATTATTAAATGCAGTTATTTAGATCAAATCTACTGTTACAAGGTAGGCGCTATAAATTCTCGGCTTGACAGGCTTATACAGGTTCTAGCAAGCAAAGCCTACATTATATATATTACGGCTCGAAGAGTGGTAGTTTTTAGTAGCCAGCCAGACAACGTGACTAGTGCATGAAAATGTCTGAGATAACGAAAATTGAATACCGCGCGGTCATAAAATTTTTAACAAATGAAAACAACGTTTAGACGGCGCTTATGGTGATTTCTCTTCTTCACATTCCACTGTAAAGAAGTGGGCAAAATGTTTCCGTTTGGGACAAGAATCCCTTGATGATGATGAGCGCCCCGCCCCGGTCGGCCAATCGAGCTGATAACGCTTCAAAACATTTCAATTATTGAAGAAATGGCATCAGCAGATCGCCGTTTGAAAGTGAAGAAATTAGCAGCGATCTCTAACATTTCTGAAACAAGTATTCGCCAAATTATCCATAACCGCTTGGGTATGAATAAGATTACTGCAACATGGGCACCGCATCTTCTTTCTGCTCTCCAACGTGAACGTCGAGTCGAATGTGCGCGCTCGTTTTTAAACATGTGTGGAAACGTCCCGAAACCGATTTTGGAGTCCATTATCATAGGAGATGAAACAATGAATGATGAATACAACATTTTGAGGGAAAAACTTTAGATTATTTTTACAAAGGTATAGAATTATATATTAATTGATCGTTGTAATAAATGTATTGAAGTTAGGGGAGATTATATTGAAAAATAAAAATTGTTATATTTTACCCAGTTTATTTCTTCTATATCAGGCCGAGAATTAATGGCGCCTATCTGGTACGTTCTCTAATACTGCTTTGCAATTCTCTGCCTGTTTGATCAACGTAGAAAGCTTTATAATCTTTGCATTGTATGGAATAGTTCTCCCCTAAAATGTTAAAATTAGGTTTTATATTGCTAGGGATATTGCTAATTTGAGAGTTTGTTTCAATTTAGTGACGGTATTTTAAATTTTATTAATGGTTTTATTGAAAGTGAGAGGGTAGTAAAGAAAAGGAGGTAAACTATATTTAATGCATACAGGATATTTTTATGATATAAAAGTTTAAATTCTATTTACAACATATTGGAAAGTTGCATAATTCTATATCTCTTTAGACTTGTTAGTATCATTCTGCCTATCAGCTAAAATATTTGCATTTACACTTCATGATGTTCTTCCCTGGAAATTCCTGCTTGCGTGCAATAAGTTAAATTAATTAATCTGACGTTGCAAAAATGTACTTTGAATAAACAAAGAAAGAAGCGATATCCTTTCCTGCTTGCACATGTTAGCTAAAAGGAACACACATAAAAAAGATGATTAAGTTCAAATTAATTTTTTGTTTTCATTTCTTTGGTGTTTTCTGACATGCATTCGTCTCTGGCGTTAAGGAACACCGAGTTAGGGTGTTTAACTTTAGAAACCGTTAATATAACACCAAGAAGTGAGTTTATAATCATTTTCATGATTAGTTCTGTCCTTTAGTAGTTAGACTTTCCTTTGAGGACAGTCGCTTCATAGTTATCTAGAATGGGATATTGTGTAGAACTTATTATTTATCAACCACAACCAGAATTAATCAATAATTTAACAAACATTAGTTGTAACGGGAAAGTTAGTGTAGTGTAATGCAATAATCCAGTTGTAATTGTTATAATGAAAACACCAACTTCTTCCCCCCGTGAGTAAGAAATAAAACCGCTAGGATAACACTTTCTCCTCTTCAGATAAAATTCAGAGATAATTTCCTCTATTCTAGAGAGAATATAACTATATATGGTGTAGTTTACTACCTAGTTATTGTATTTAGCTAATTTTTTCGCATACAGTATTAAATAAGAGTTGAACTTTTTTCTTATTAGAGTGCAATTAATTAATTAAATAATTTTGGACGTAATGTAATGGAGAAAAGTTAGTAATAATAGTAAATTTTATGATTTAGACAAAACTTTGGGCATATCACAGCATCGTATTGACTTGAAGGATAATACTTTGTCATAAAAATTTCTTATTTGTCGTAGCACACAGTATGTCCAGCGAGAAATGGGACAGCGCGATATCTCAAGAACGAATGAAGATTTTAAAACTTTACTATAAATATCCGTTTATACATTCTTAATTTTTTTCAATCAAATGCCTTTCTATTTGATTGGTGGAATCTTTTCATGAAAATAGGTGAACGCACCAATAAACGACTAGTCTCTACTGAATGACCAACTACTCAGATTTTACTTTTCAATAAGTAAAATTTGTGGATTTTTGCTGAAATAATTTTAGTTTCAGTGGCAGTTTATGCGTCAGTAACTAAATTCTTCCCAAGATGGCACTACAGTTAAAGGAATTATTTTAATTATGGACGCAAAGTACGATGTTTTGTGAATATTCTAGTGTTGTGAATATTCTAGTGTTATTGCTCTCTTGCAGAGTAGATGATTGAAAAATTATTTTTCACAGGTAAGGATGAAAAAGTGGCGAAAGAGATCTTGGCATTAGAAAATGGAAGCGTGTATATAGTTCCAGAAATGTATTATATGCAGTAGGAATATAATAATATACAGTGTGTCCCTGGATTAACGCATGGATAGGCAAGGCGGACAAGAGTTACTTACTATTCAAGCATGATTGATTCTCAAAAGATGAAATTTCAACTCAATCATTTTCTGTCTGCCTTACCTATCCATGCGTTAATCCGGGGACACGCTATATAAAAGTACTACCTAATGTTTTGCACTTTTTTTGGTCATTTACTGGTTCTAGCATAGTCAACAATTGGAACTTAGCGTCCATTTAGTAGGGAATTTATTTAAAAGTAAATTCTAGAAAAAGGGTTGCTTCAAAATATGTTTTAATTAAATAAAATTGAAAATTTGTTTAATGACATACTTTTTGAAAAACTATAAACAACTGTGATTCTAATTGTGATAGTAATAAATAATGCTAAACTCAGGAAATTTTTAATTAGTCATTCACTGCATTCACCCTAATAACTTTTATAAATTTAAAAATGAAAGTAAAACGAAATGAAATTAAATTAAGTGTTCAAAGGTTCCTCCATCACATTCTACACATTTATGAGAATGCATAATTAAGACTACACTGATTGGGTTTCGTAAAGTTTCTGTCGCTATGCTGCCACAAAGGAGGTATCATAGACAAGGGGGAATCATAAGCTAGACCTTTTAAGTTTCCCAAAGAAAGTATTCGAAAGGACTTAAACCGGGAGACCAAACACTTAATGCAATTTTTCAAATTGTCATTTGTCTTTTTGATATTTGATGTGCTACAATTTTTAATAAATTAAACTTTGCGTTATTATCTTTACAGATAAAATCTTTTATCATTGATTTAATACAATCAATTAATTTATCGTCATCATTTTGAATTTAGTTTAGCTACCTATATATAGATACGTAAACACATTTATAAAAATTATTTTCCTGAAAAGTACAATAGATAGGTTGCTACTGGTTATATGGAAACTTATCGCCAATATGTGGAAGATTTCAAAAATTGAATAAAAGGTAGGGAATTCGATTAAAAAAATAAGTTAAGTAATACCCCCTAGCGGTGCTGCATTTAGTTTTTAAGAGAATTACTAAAGAATATGTACTTCCAACAGACATTTATGGCAGCGTTTTCAAAGTTTCGAAATCTTAATTCGTTATCGATATCGCTCTGTCCTATTCCTCGCTGACTACACTGTATAAAGTGTTGAGTGTTGGAAGCTGTCAAATGCATTAAGATGATTTTGAATCGAATCTTTGTATGGGTTTAGAAAGTTTCAATAGTAAGCAGCGGATTCACCATTAGAAAAGAAGTGTATATATTTAGAATCAGATTCTCGTTATATACACGAGCACGAAAAAGAGAAAGAATACATTTCGATGCAGGTGAACATCACACGTTGCCAGTAATATGTATTTACGTACATATAAAATGCGATGCGAATTGAATACTTAACGTCTCCTAAATACTTTACACACAAACTGCCAGTAAAATGTTTTACTGTACGATATCGGAAATCGCATTGTTAGTTACGTATAATTACATTAAGCGTTTTAAATAGGTGCGCTATGAAGCGTGCAAATCCATTGATCTTTTAGGACCTGCTTATTTATTAAGCGCCGTAAATATAAATGCGTTTATTTCCAATTTTCTTCTTTGCGGTCACAATACATTCCTCCGTGCAGGTTTTCTTTGTTTTTTGATCGTGTGGCAAAGAATGTTGCGGATTTAAAATTATATTTCATTCAAAAGAGAGAACTAAACCCAATATAAGACCTCTCGTACTACACGTAACTTTAAAGTTAACTTAGCTTTACATTACATTTATATACCTCCAATGTTACATAATGTCGATAATAAATTGTAATTTTATTAATGCTATCAATACAGAGACGTTGTTGCATTATTTAGAATTAGCATTCAAGAAGTATGTTTTTGTTTTTTTTGTATCATACTTTGCTCTACAATACTTCATGTTATTTTGGTGGAGGTGCAGGTATTTGTGTTACAATATTAATAATACACATTACCCTGATACTTGGTGTGTCTAAAGTCGCTTATATAATACAAATTAGGATATTATTTAACACGGTTATTTATAATATGACAAAAAACGTAAAATGAAGAAACAACCCTCAAATATGAAATTTATATGTAATTAGTACAAACTCCTTTTCTGTCAGTGTATTGTATACATTTCGTATTCTTGGTATTAACTTCGATAGAATATTTTAATTATTTAAAAGATAACAATTTGACGTTTATAAAAGTAAGATGGTGAAATTTGAAGCGGAAATATTTAAATGTTGAATTAATTGTTGGTGAAACGTTGAAAGGAGTTATAGATAAGGTTGAATTAAACTTGGGGTCTAAATACAAAATACAAAAAGGAATGGGGAAGGAAAGGTATAAAAAAATTCAAAAATTTTGGATCAAAAACATAGCGTATGTACTAAAAAGCAAATGTAGACAACTGTCCCCCTCCGATTTTGATAACATTTTGGAGGGATGTGGTACACCGAAAAATATTAGACACGTACTTTTTTAACTGCTTTTTTCGGGTTAGGGGGGTGTAATTGATGCTTATAGTTACCTACCGAAAACACATTTTTTTTGCTATATCTCAGGAACAAGAGGAGATATCGACTTCATTAAAAAAAATACGATTGTTTCTTGTTACTAGCGCTACTCTTCAGATAAGAAAAAAAATCAATGGCGCACCCATGGAGTCGCTAGAAGATTTAAAAAAATCTCATGTTTTTTAACCCCCGTCCTTGATATCTCTAAGCTGCACAAAAAATAAAAGTCACCTGTTTTTGAATTTTTTTCTCAATGTCCATTTTAGGGGAGTTATGTTTAATACAATGTATCCCCCGGAACCTATTTTTCTCTATATTTTCAGAGTAAAACTGGAAGAAACCATTCGAACATTAACATTTTTATATTTAGTAGAAATTTTCTTCCTATGATTCATAGACTCTAATTTCATTTGTTTGATCTATAACGTCATTGTATTTTTTTTTTATTACAAAAATGTAATGTTTTATTTGGTTTTGTTGCTTTGTTCTCTTAATTCGGTAAATGCTGGGTGTTAAGAAATCTTTCTCATCAGCACTACTGCATCCACTTCTATTTTTTTTTTATCTATGTAAACTTTTTTTTTTAATTCACACATATGTATGACAATTCGAGATATGACGGAGACTATAAACTACAAAAAGTAAAATCGGACGCTTGTGGCAGCGTTATGAAGAAACTGGTAAACTGGCTCCACAAGAAAAATAAATGCTGTATGTGATAAATTTCTTCGCATGTAAGTTCTAACTAAAAGAAAACTCCAAAATGTCCACTAGGTAAACGTCGATCAAACTGTAAGAAACAGATGATATGAAGATGGCCTGGGGGCTTCTGTGTCGCCTCATAATCGCTCACGGAGACTAGAATGGCTGGAAAAATACGTCAACTGGCAAGAAGAAAACTGGACTCGCATTTTTCACTGATAATTTTTTCGGTAAAGTTCGGTTTGAGTCCAGATTCTAAAAGACCGAGGATATGGAGATGACCTGGCAACTGTTTAGTGAATCGACACCAATCGGACTGTGGTGGTTTGAACTGGAATTGGGATTAATTGTGGAACTGGCCTCACTTTTGTCGAAGGCTTTTTAACAGCCAATGTACGATATATCGGAACACAATGCTACAACCACTTACTCTTCCACGGGTTGCGAAGACCGTTAAATTTTTTTTGGAAGAGAACAATATGGCAGTACTTTGTATTGTGGTAAACAGAATCTCCCGACTTGAATCCCATAGAATATGTGCGGGACGTACGTGACAGAGGCGTGTCCTCAATCATGGCATGGTGCTTCAAATAAAGGAGGAGCTCTCAAATTGTTTACGAGACCAGTGGTAATAAATTGAACAAAATGCAATAAACAATTTATTTAAAAGTATGTCCAATAAATGTCGCGCTGTGGTTAATGCTAGAGGTGGGCATACACTGTGTAAATGTGTAAATCTTTCATTTCCGTTCCGATAACGTTGTAATTTTGAAGTTTAGTTTTTTGAATACCCTATATAATCAAACTATGGTAATTTTATTTTGATTTACTATACAAATAAAAGTGGCTCATTAAACGTTCTGTTTTGTTTCATCGTTGCGTCATAATACTTCCACTAGTTGCAATAACGTTTATTGTTAAACTTATTTTATTTCTTCGGGCGTGTATCCGTAACAGAATTTCCGCGAGACTCTGTATCTATATACCGTTGCACATTTGAACATAATTTAAACAATTCAACATGCAAAGTGTCGTAAACAGAACAAATGGGAACGTATTTGATACACATGCCGCAACGAACAAATAACCGTCCGCTAATAGGGAGCCTTATAAATATCCGCGACATCGGAACCTCGATCATCTATGACGAATGCGTCAATTAGTACAAAAACCGATACAGCAGATATGATAACATAGAAGCGAATCATTTATTCCATGCATACAAATACAGCGAAGAGAGAGCAAACAGACCCGCTAATAATTGGCGGCACACAGGTTGAATATGAATGTACGACGCGCGGCGCGGATATACATTTAGAGTAAATTTAAAATACATTCTGCCGTTTTCTCTCTCTCTCTCTCTCTCTCTCTCTCTCTTGCTCTATCATTCTGAAGCTTCGGGCTTTAAACTGAAAAGAACCCGAAGCAACGCCGCATTCAGCTGTCAGACCATTTTCATGCTAATTCAGCTTAATATGGCATTTAAAAGGATTTTATTCGGATTTTTAATATTTTCATATTAGGCGAACTCTCTCGGTGTGTACCTTCTATATCCATCTCGTCTCTCCGTATACCACTGCGTTTTCCTGTAATATTGAACACGTCTAAAATATATAACAAGAAAACTATCTACATATTCAACTTATGGACATACACTTAATACAAACTTACATAAGCAGAGGATTTATTGATTAACCGGCTGATACATATATTAAGTGACATGTGACATATTCTTTCGAATTTGTATGCGTATCGTACTTGTGAATACTATTTATAGAATGGAATGTGTATTTCACATCCAAATGTGAAAATTATGAGTGGAAGGGAATTGCTTCATTATTATATTTTTTTAACATACAATTATGATATACGACTTGTAAACAAATTTAATTAACGTCTATTATAATTAATAACTTAAAGTTATTTGCATGAATACGTAGAGTAAAATAAAAACCAAACAGCTTTAACAAGAAATCATTAGTACCAGGTTCTATATATTTTTAACGCTTTAGTATTATGTGTTAGTTTCAAAAATTTTGTGCAACTTGTAATGACAAAGTAGCTTGTTGTTTAATCCTAAGATAATTTTCTAGAGCAAATCGATACGTTTACCTATGGAGCTAATTTATGCACCTGCGGAAGTGGAAGTATGTCACTGACTTCATTCTATATTGATACTCAGGATCTGTAATTTTACGTTACAAAAAACATACTTTTTAGCAATATGTAACATTTTACTTTGTGTATTATAAGTAAGCCGGGCACAGAGAGCTTCGCGCCAGGTTAGAAGTGAGGTTGCCGCGCCCACGACGCAACGTATGTATGCAGGTGAATCGGCACGGGCTACCTTGGCGAATGAAATTATTGATTTATTGCAACACCTATTATTATTATTATTATTAGCAGTTTCGCATCAACCCTTCGCAGCGTTAGTCGTAATTACGAAAATAAATATACGTATGTAAGTACGTCTAACGTATGCAAGGAAAATAAACGTCCGTTGGTTAATAAAGTCACTAAATTTATTAGTGAATTTCGGGATTTGAACTATAATGGAACTAAAGTATTGTGTAGAGTTTGAAAAATATCTTAAAGACATATGAATAGTGCACAGCACAAACATGGGAAAAATGGCACGCCACCTCAAACCAAAATTAAGTTGGATTTACTTTTAATGTTTATTGTTTGTGGTCTACCGCTTCGCTTACTCGATAAAGAACAGTTTCGACAGTTTTGGCGTACATACAATCCCGAGTGGAACTTACGATCACGGATAACGTTACGGAAAGAGCTACCAAGTGTAGTAAAGATATAGAAAATAGGATCAAAGCAGAATTAAAAGATAAACGGCTGTGGCTATGTCTTGATGAGATGACAGGTTGTAAACAAATCTGTTTTGAATATTATAGTACGAGTACTAGATCTTGTTAAACCGAAATTTGCAATCTTATTAGCTAGCAAAAGACTAAAAAAGTATACTAGCGAAGCAATAACGGGCGTAGTGCTCAATACGTTACAACAATTTCAAATGTCAACTAGTTAACTGTTGATGTTTATGAGCGATTGAGCAGCAACAATATGTAGTGTAGGCCGTTCTCTTAAAGAAAAGTGTGAGCGACTTTCACATGTTACGTGTAAGGTTCTTGCTTTACATCTTGTAGCACAAACTATCCGGGAATGTTACCCGAAAGTGGATGCATTAATAGCAAATACAAAAAAATTCTCAAATTTTCCAAACATATTAGGGTAGGCAAGGATTCATTTATAAGCGCTGGCCTTATAAATATAGCGAATAACATTGGCGCTTGTGCTAGGAACGTCCCCTCCACTTCTTAGTGCTCCTAGGCAATCCCACACAGCTACCTAGCATACGCACTAGAGATATCTGCTCGACACAGATTTATGGAAATATATAACACATCTTATTTGATTTTTATCCTATTGATGGATTTTAATCGTTGATTATTTCCAAATAAATACTTAAATGTAATATTGTCGTATATGAAACAAAGAAAACATTCTTAATTTAAAAGGAAGCATGATGAATTCCAAAAATAAATAGAGCCTCTCATTATAAAATAACGAGATCGCATGAGGAAATCTAATTAGATATCCTCATTTGTACGTTTTTGTCGAGTAAATTACTGCAAACGCTTCTACAGAACTGAACAAATCGTATTGCTAGTAATTCTGATGCGACAGTAGTCTCAACTACTGGCTTAAACCGCCATAGGTTAATTAATTGAAAAGTAATGCCATCACCCATCCACCATCCATGGACGCGCGTTTTTTTTTTACAAACGCGCGTCCATGGATGGTGTGTGCTGCAACAAGTTAGCACAATGTTTTTTAAGAGATCGACCTACAGCAAGCATGTTTGCGGCACCATCACTCATAAACATCAACAGTTGATTTGTTGAAAGTTCAAACTTTTCCAATGTATTTAACACCAACATTGAAATTACTTCGGCAGTGCATTGTTGTATTCGTCTGGAAGCTAGTAAAATTGAGGGTGACGGTCGATGTGGTTCCATTGTGCGTACCATTACATTAACCACAGAATGTTTTTTACGATCTGTTGCTTCGTCCACACATAACGACAGTTTTTTATCTTGCAACTCCGATTTAATTCTTTTCTCGACATGCTCACGAGCAGACGGCACAACTCTCTGTAATGTTCTCTCACTTGGTAACTTAAAGTCCGAATATTCATTCCAAAACGAGACGTATGCTTTCTTCCTTAGTAAACGAAATGGTAAATTACATGCAATAAAGGTAACACATAAATTAAATTTAAATTTGTCATAATCTCGTGTGGAATTTTTTTTTGAAACATGCCCTGCACTATTTATGTGCCGTAGACAATCACTTTTCGACCAACACAATAAATCTATTTTACACACTACACATTGAATTTTAGCGCCATCACACTTTAAATCAAGCATTTCTGCAATAAATTCTCTTATTGTGTCCAATTTTGGTCATTTTCGCGACGTAGGAAACAGTTTCAAAACAAACGTAGAACTACGATATAGTATACGACAGCGTAGATGCATACACAACAGATCGGCTTTCGAGTCGCAGTTATACTGACGCTTATACCGAATTGTCCCGGCCGTGTTTATTTTGTGTAAACTTTTATGCGTCTGCCACAGGCTTTCAGCGCAGTTTGCGTTGCTCTAATACATACCTAGAAGAGAAAAATTTGAATGAAAACTACAAAATCACGTTCCATGAAAGTAATTTTACTTTGAAAATAGAAGATATTCAAAAGTTTTTGCTATATTTTTTTAAATTAGCAGTCTTTATTGAATTGAATTTTCTGCTATTTTTTATAGCCTATGCTCAAACATCTTTTTCATGAACAGATACAGGCAACCAAACTCATCAAATAGCATTAGTGAAGAAAAAATATGCTAGTACGATAAAAGATAAAAGATCATACAGAGGCGCAAACATCATTTCGGATCAGCTATTAGTTATAGCTAAATGCAAAATGAATTTACAGTGATTAAAACACAACAAACAATTTTTAACTCTTTGTGGGATTCGGGAGTATTCTTCGATGCTCTTTTGGCAATTATTTATGAATTTTGGAGTAAATTGATGGATATTAATGAATATTAAAATTGAAAACGTACACTAACCTTGATTTTTAAGAAAATGTCATATAATCACCATGTTTCCTATGACATTTACATGAAATCTGCTCTTCTAACCTTAAACCTTCTCTTCTATTTGAATTTACTTTCTAATTTTTCTATCGAACACTTTAAGTTCAGCCAAAACGCTAGTTAACTCGACTAATTCTTAACCAGAATTGATTAATTTATTGGCGCCTCTATGCTCCTTTATTTAATCGCGATAGCGATTGTTTCTTTCCACGGCAAATTTTGATGATTTCTACCCAAATATAGATTTTATGATGAATTTCGATGAATGAAGTTATTTACAGAAATAGCATGAGAGAATGAATGTGGTGACGTTACCAGATGACTGGAATTATGTAATTCTATGCTAGAAATACACCTAACAACATAAATATGACAAATTTTACTAACGATTTAGTTAATAATTTTACGGTAGGTATTTAATTTACGAATTAATGTTAGAAATGCCTTTGAATTTTCCCTGTTATTTGTTTTACGAGAATTTTACATTAATTTTGAAGAGTTGCGAAATTAGGAGAATAAAAAGAAGAGTGAATTTGTCCTTGTTCCACCAAGATCGTTGTTATCTGGACTTAAATTAATTTCTTAACGTCCACACTTCAAGGCCAGCCGGCCTGGGGGGGCAAAATTGTGGCTTTCGAAATTAGCTTTTTCTCCGCTAGAGGGAATTTCATCACTATTGGGTGGCAATCCTGAATACCCTATACGTCTGAGACTGACAGCTGATTTCCGATGTAAATATTAAACAAAACAAAACATAGAAGAACCTACATCCAAAGAAGTAGAGAAAGCAATAATGCAATTAAAGCGGAAAAAAAGCAGAAGTTGGACGTGATAAAATAGTGGCGGAATTAATAAAAGAAAGAGGAAATTATTACACAAAAGACTTTTTAGACCGATATTAACAACTTGACTACGAAGACTTGACTACTAAGACAATTAATGGAGAAAGGTAATGAACACAATATGGATATTATATAATTTTAATAGATTTTAAGCAGGCTTTGAATTTGAAGGACATTGAAACACCAAAGGAAATTAGAGACTTGATAAGAATTAACAACAGAAAGAGAACAAGGGGGTGCGCTATCAGCTCTACTATTTACAATGGTAATTAAAGAAATAGGAGGAATAGGATTAACAACCAAAAAATAACACACAAGTTAGAGCATATGCGGATGATGTAGTAATTATTTCAAGAAAGAGTTAGAAAAAACATCGTTAAGGCTAGAGGAAGAATCAAAGGAGAGAAGATTAGAAATAAATGAAGACAAAACCAAATATATGTGCAGAATTTAACACTAAGAAAGATTACGGAATGGAAACCACTGAATGATAAACCAAAAGGGAGGCCAAAGAACAGATAGAAGAAGCAAGTAGAAGGTGATATTTCTGACATGAAGATAGATCAATGAAGGAAACAAACAACAGATAGAAAAAAAATTAAGAAGAATAGTGTATCGAGCGAAAACACACCCACCTCTGTGAGGAACAATAGTGGCTGGTGGTGACGTTAAATGGGAATTCAATTACAACGCTTCGATTCCCTCGTGCATTTCCGTTAAATTTCATGTACACCAGGAAATACACGAGAGAATCGAAGCTTTGTTCTTTACGTCAGGACCAGCCGCTACTGATGAAAAATAAAAGGACAAGAAGGATTAATTCACCTTGTAATATGGATAAGGTGAGTTCCAGTTTATTAACTAGAATACCTAGAATTTCATGAGAAATGTATTATTTTATTAATTTTTTTGATGCACTAAACGTTTCCGTTTAAAAAGTCCAAAACGATGGTATATTGTAGACACCTGTTGTAGAAAACAAATTTCACGAATAATCCAATCCAACCAAATGTTAAATTTAAATACCAATGGTGCAATGCCCACGAGATAATAGAAACTTGCAAAAACTATGCAAAAAAAAATATTAAATTAATTTACAAATATGAAAACTGACAACACAACAAGATTCATTATTATTTGGAATGCTGCGTATACACGTATTGTATCCCTCTACATCGATATCCCGCAAAAAAATCAGCCAAAGGAATAGAAATGATTTATTTTTGAGGCGTGAATGAGACACCTAACGTCATCAATCTAAATGCGACTTTCCGGTATAGATATTCCTCGTTCCGATGACGTCTCGTGACGGACGACTTTTTGTGTCAATTGATGCGCCGGCTTGTCCTTACAAGAAATAAGGGAGTGTCAATCGAGGATCCACAATGGATACACACACGTTTCGGTGGTCGAATGGCGAAGACGTGTCGCCTTTTTCTCGAACGGGAAAACTCCAGATAAGGATTCTTTTTGTGAATGATTTGATAAATTGTCTTTGACAACTAACACACTAACAGAAGAGCTTTGGCCATTTATCGAGTTATACGGAAAGCTTAAGTTGTTAGTATACGTATTATATAAAAGTATACGTGGGTTGCTACTTAATAACACCTATAAAATTAATAATACACTTAGAAGCTTTAAAGAATAAGCACTTGCCTATGTGGATAACGTAAATTAATAGTATTTATATGTAGTGTAATATTACACATTAAACAAAATTTTAACACTATTCAAAACTAAGATAACACTACGATTTGTTCAGGGGAGTCCACACTAGTAGTGGTAAAAATTTAACACTAATTTAGTGTAATGTCTAGTGTAAAACTACCACTACTATAAATAGAACATCTGTACTACACAGTGTTGCATTTTACAACACAAACGTAGTGTAAATTTATAACACTACCACTGTGTTGAAGGTACACTACTGCTTCATAATTATAGTGCATTTTGTTACTTCGAAGTAAGGTGGGAAAGGGGGCATAAAGTAGAATAGAAAAATTGCTTATACTATATGAGCAAGTTAACATGTTGATGGTAGAACCTGAATACAGTAATCTAAAATTTTTCCTTGGAATTTTCCGACGTAACTAATTACTGAGAAAAAAACATCCACTGCGAGGAATCGGTGTGATATTCATTACACCACGCGGACTGTGAAAGATTCGTTCACTCTTTAAGCCTAGATGTTACTTACCTGCAAGTACATCGTAATATTTCCACAAACTATTTAATTTTTAGATGCCAAGTACATCAAATTTAATTAATATATTTGGCTTCCGTCGGCAATTGTGAAATCTACAATTTTTCCTCTGTAATTAATTACTGAAAAAAAAGCTTAAAGAGTGAACGAATCTTCCACAGACCGCGTGATGTAGTGGATATCACACCTACCCGGCAAGCAGGAGATGTGGGATTCGATTCCTCGCCGTGGACGGCTTTTTTCAGTAATTAATTACGTTAGAAAATTCCAAGGAAAAATTATAGATTTCATAATTGCATATTTTAGAATATACCCAAGTAGTGAAATCAACTGTCTACTCTACTTGCAAGATAGTGAAAAAAGAAAAAAATGCTGAACTAAATTCTCTTTACTTCAAACAAGAAGCTTGCATAAAAAGTTTAATAAAAGTATTGCAGTAATATGCGTTGTATGACACATTACCGTCAAAAGATACTCTCAGCAACCAGAAACCATTATTTTATTGCACCATGCAGCTTTTTAGTTATACAGGTTTAAGGCTATTCACAGCATTCTTTACACACTAATAAATGAAAATCAACAACTTCATCATTTTATTAATCTTATAATAAGTTGAAACGCTTGTTCACTACAACCATACTATATACAACACTGCGAAGAAAATGGATTCGGTCACCAAAATATTCAATCCATCAAATTCATTAACACATTTAAATAACTTAATCCAATGCAAAAGTGATGGGATTTTTATCCCATACGGATGATGAAAGATTATCATAAAAATTCACAAATCACTTCAATCGTTGGCCGACTCACTCGAGAGCGTAAGATGGATTGTCAAAAACATAAAATAGAAAAAGAAAATTCCTCAGAAAATTTAGGGAAATATTCAAAACTCATAATTAAAGCTGGCCACGAGCGGTACCGCGCAGTAGCGTAGAGTCGACCAGGCCTCGCGTTCCACTAGAGTTATTCTGCTAATAGAGATGTTTGCTGCCGCAAATAATTTCGCTCATCTTTTAAATAAAAATTAAATAACACGTGCTCAAACACTTACCATTTTAAGAGTCCTCCGTGAAATCACAAAGTGAATAATGTCTGTTAAATATCTGCAACATTAGATATGTTTCAACTGTTGTTTCGGCAAAACTAGTACGGCATGAGGAAAAATGCGTTTATATGCAGAGAACGAACGTTCTACATCTAGTGACGTAATATTTGCGTAAGTAAAATAATCTTTCAAATAACTTAACGATTCTGTTGACGCACCTTCACAAATGTGTCTTAATGTGCCAAAATCAGAATTTTTCTCAAAAACACTTTCAAATTTTTCTAGAACAGAAACATTTTTTGCGTCTTCAATCGCGTATAGCTGTGCTTGAACATGTTGCACTATTTGTAGAGATTCTTCTAACGGCACCGCAGGATTTTGTAATTTTTCTATTGCATCTGCTAGCCCGAAGTAATTGTCGTGAATGATTTTTAAATCCATTTTAATCTGACTATCTTGAAATTACGACTGGCTTTTCTGGATAGCGGCAGCTTCCTTTGTATCGAATTGTAAAACCACGTTCTTAATATTGTCAAAATATTTATGATAATAAAACGCGGCCTGCAACCATGTTCCCCAACGAGTTAGAATAGGTTCTGGTGGCTCTGGTATACGGGGGCACAGTCTGTGAAATTCGCGAACACGTTTCGGTGATTTGACAAATACTGCTTTGATATGCGCTATTAAAGCGTCTACCTCAGGATAACATTTTCTGATACTATCCGCCACAAGATTGAGAGCATGAATTTTACACGTAATGTGTAACAAATTAGCAGAATGCTTTTTAAGAGACCGGCCTACAGAAAGCATGTTTGCAGCACCATCACTCACTAACATCAAGAGTTGGTTTGTTGAAAGTTCAAACTTGTCCAATGTATTTAACAGTAACTTTGAAATTACTTCGGCAGTACATTGTTGTATTCGTTTGAAGACTAATAGAATTGAAGGTGCCGATTGATGAGGTTCCAATTTGCGTGCCATTACATTAAGAACAGAATGTTTCTTCCGATCTGTTGTTTCGTCGACACATAACCACAATTTTTGATCTTTCAACTCCGATTTTATTTTTTGTTCAATATGTTCGCGCGCAGATGGCACAATTCTTCGTAACGTTGTTCGACTTGGTAATTTGCACTCCGAATAGTTATTCCAAAAGCAGATAAATGGTTGCTTGTCTAGTAAATTAAACGGTATATTACATGCGATAAACGTAACGCATAAATTAAATATACATTTTTCATTGTCTCGTGCGCAATTTCTTTTTGAGACATGCTTTTCACTATTTACGTGTCGTAGACAATGTTGTCTGGACCAACACATTAACGAGATTTTACAAATTACACATTTAATTTTAGCACCTTCATATATTAAGTCTGGAATTTCTGCAATAAATTTTCGAAGTTTGTCCGACCGCGGTCGTTTTGCTGACGAAATCATAATTTTTCTAGGACAGATAAACAATTGCTCAAATGACCGGCAGCGAAAATGTCCATACTGCTCCGCAGACGAAGTAATACTACCGTTCCTCTCGGTCCGAACTGATTCTACGCCGATGCGCGGTACCGTTCGTGGCCAGCGTTACTCATAATCCACCTAAACAATATGTAGCTCGAATTTCAACAAACAACCACTAGAGCATGCAGAAGAAATCAACTAACAAAATAGATTAGAAAGGTAAAATTAATTACTAAAGTTATTATGAGATTCTTAATTATCCTAGTTAATTTAATATATTTCGTTACATAAAATAATATGAAATGTATTTTAGGGATATTCGCGTGGCAACGACTGAGTTGGTGACATGACCATCGAATACTTAACTAAACAAGCTGATCTAGAATGAAAGCTACGATCTCGACACATAAACAAAACAGTGACTGGATGATTCAAACGTAAAACTTAAAACAGCTCATGCTAAAACAATGAATTGGTTGGTAAGTAAACCTTCAGCAACTAGACAATCTATTTCTAATAATGATTACATACTTCCACTAATAATAGTAACATAACCTAAAACCTTACATGCCTACTTAAAGATATGTATACACAAAATTACTGAAACAAATACCGCGTATCCTTTTTGACAAAAATTTATTAAAGAATAGAAACGTAAAACTGGAACGTTACAAAGTGTAATGAAGTAATTTATGTAAATATTTTCAGCCTAATAATCTATATACATAAGAATTGAACTGTATTTACAATTTATAGTGACTTTATTGTTACTGCTGTTTTATAGTTCTAGTAGCTTTGATTGATACAGCACGGGCTGAGATTACCAGCTGCAAGATTGTCTCATTATTTCGGCTAAAAATTCCTAAAATTGCCGCTAAAGCTGCTAGTACTTGTTTTTCTTTAATTTCGACTCTACTCTTCTGTTCCAAGGCATAGAATGTCTCAAAATCTCATGAAAATCGTTCCAACTATGTGTGGGTAGAAAATAAATCAAACACTCCTCGTAGGAAAACCATTAACATCATATAAACGTTTTACTATATAAATACCTATGGCTAGTGTTATCTAAAATGCATTGTATAAATATCTATATAATTCTGATGCTACATTTGATGGTTTTCAGTTGTTTACAACTTTATTTTATATGGAAAATTTAAAGTTTTACAAATATAAAAGTATCCAAATAAGTAAGACGCTAATCCATATCCATAACACGTAAATGTCAAAGCAGAATCGGTTTTACTTCTGCGTTTAATGATACAAACACGTAGCAAACGTACCTATTAATTTCCAAGTAGATATTCTTGCTGAGGTCTTCACCCCATTTGAACTATGAAGCTATTCAAGTGCAGGGGTTAGTTATTTTATTACCGCTGTATTGCGAAAATGACCTTTCATGTTAAATGTCAAGTCTCCATTACCGTTCTTCGTCTTAAGACAAATACAATAAGCGAGACTCACAACTCCTACATTTGATTATATTTCTGAAAGACAGGAAAAAAGGCCATTGTCTTTCGACTTTTATACACATTGAGTTATTCCATTAATTAATGACAATGCGGAAAAATAATCGAGAGTATAATTTTAGTTTATATAATGTTTAATGTAGGAATAAAAATGGTAACTGTTTGGGCGCGCCAGTAAACTTTGTACATAATTGATGGTTTCATATGAATTATAAAAGAATAGATGCATGTATGTGGATTCTTATGATTGTTAATAAATGGCTATCAGCTTGAATGTATACTTAAATCCCACATACATTGAAGATTAAAAAAACTACTTATTTTCGTTATACATACATACCATGTGGAAATAGATTACTCGATCGGGTACGTATATTTACAATATACAAATACAGGCATTTGCTTTGTGGTTAATCCGTCGCACTTGAAAGAACAAAAAAGATACATTACGTTGCCAACTGCAATGAAGAAGTAACAAAATAAATAAATAGCTTTATAATTGAAAAAATGAATAATGCCTTTTATAGATTTGTAGAAACTCGAATTTATCAGTTATTAGTAGGAATAACCCTTTTCTTATAACTCTCACGTTTAAATTAGTGTTGGGCGATTATGAATGATATAATCGATATATCGATTATACCCGAATAATCATTCGATTATGGTTCAGAAATCATTCATTATTCGTTCCGACTGCGCAGGAGCACACAAACGGATTACGATTCGAGATCTGTATTCGAAACTTCGAGGTTTCGAGTTTCGAAATAATTCACTCGTCACTCGAATTCTAGCAAATAATCGAAATCGTTAGTAAATTTCATTTGTTAAGATGGTGGTACTGTGATACAAGTATGAAGTGACATTTTGGAAATCAACAATGAAAGGTTAGAAATATAAAAATATATTTTATTATTACATTTGCAAGTTTGTGTTTAAAAAAACAATATAATCCCACTGGATAATAATCGAATGTTCGAATGATCATTCGATTATTTTAAACGATTACTTCGATTCATTCGATTATTGAAATATATCGATTATGCCCAACACTAGTCTAAATAAAGAAGTAAAGTGAGACATTCAACTATAGTGTTCGAATTGCTTCCTACCAGTCGGTCACAAAAGTGTTCGTTTACCTGCTTAATGTTAAAGAACATCAAATCTAAACATTCCATTATGATGCAGTACCTTTATTTCTTTTTAATAAAGTTAGAAAACATTAATTATAACATAAAAGCAATTATTATTTAAAACTATGACAGAATATAATAAATATTCTAAGGGACATTTCATAAATAATGCACACAAATTTATTTTTTACTACCATGTTTATTTTTTTACACGATCTCTTTACAATCCTTCAATACAGTCTCCCTGCTTCGCAATGACTGCGACCCATCGGTTGGGAAGCTTGACTATTCCATCTAATACACCACCTCTGTTCATCTGACGAATGGCTCGGGTAACTGCGGCAGAAAGCTCTTTCAGCGAAGGAAAACGACGTCCACGCATAGGTTGTTTCTACTTTGGGAATAAGTCAAAGTCTAGTAGACTCATGTGCGGACTGTAGGGTGCATGCGGTAACACATCCCAACCGTAGGCGCGCAGCTTTTCAGTTACAAGATTGGCGATGTGCGGGCGAGCGTTGTCATGGAGAATGAGTGGCCCAGCCTCAAGCAACTGAGGTCGGGTTTTGTGCAGTTTTCTGTTCAGTTTTTGCATGAATTTACGACAATACACTGCTGTGACACTTCGTCCACATGGAACTCTGTCTGTCATGGTGATTCCGTGGTGATCGTAAGCAAAGATCATCATTTGTTTGATCTTCGATTGAGCTCGTCGAAATTTGATTGGTCTTGAGGAAGATCGACCTCTCCACTCGTTGGACTGTGATGTCAATTCCGGCTCAAAGTCTCTAATTCGCGTTTCGTCAATAGCAACAATTCGATACAAAAATGCTTGACCTTCAACGTCAAATCGTCATTTCAATAAGGTCGCAATGTCCAGGCGCGTCCGCTTCTGTTCAGCACTGAAGCAGCGAGGGACCAATCGCGCAGAAATTTTTCTCTTGCGCAAATCATTTGTCAGAATCCAGAATACTGACGTTGGTGAAATCCCTGTGGCTTCAGAAATTTCTTCACATGTCGCACGACGGTCTTTTTGAAGACAATCTCTCATAAGTTTCACACTTCGTTCATCTGCTGATGTTTTCGGCCTTGCAGGTCTTGGGTCGTCGTTTATGTTCACACGACTTTCATGAAAACGATTAGCCCAACGAGAAACTGTACTACGGTCCACTGTTACCTCACCGCAAACTTTACTTAATGCACTGTGGATTTCCGTCGGATTTTTGCCACGTAAAGATTCGATCTTAATGTAAGATCTTTGATCCTCAACAGCAACAGTACCTGAGACCGGTGCAGGTTCCATTTTTAACTAGCGTTATTAACAAACAAAATAAGCTATCGATGAAACTAAAACACATGATTCTTCCTCAAGCTTTAAGCTACAACTAACGTAATTTTCACTGTCGTCGCGTCATTCACTCCGCAGTGTTGCTAGCCTGTGCATTATTTATGAAATATCCCTCACAGGTTCGCGTACTTGAGAAAAATAAGCATTCAATTCATTTGCAAGGTTGGATCATGGATGGCTCGTAAAGGAAACACATGTCCATTGATACGGGTGAACTAATAATAAAATTACACAAAAACAAAGAAATTATTGTCCCAATATGCTAAAATTGTTGGTAAACTGCGCTCTACAGTGTAAAGTGTAATAGAAAAATTAAAAATATCAGAAACACTCGAGACTGTATCGCGAAGTGGACGTCCGAAATTTTTAGATAAGCGCGAGGAGAACTGTACCACACACAGTGAAGATAAATCCATGGGTAAGTGAATCGGAATAGTCTTGCCATCTTCTACCTGTTAGAGAAAATACCTCTCATCTTAATAGCGGCTACACCCCGAATATTTTCATATCTTATAAATTTATTGTCAAAATTCCCTGTCTTTACATCCTAACCCAGGAGTTTTACCAGTTTAAGGGTTTTCCTTAGTATGATACTACTTTCAAGAGAAAGCTACATTTTGCTTTCCATCATTGGTTAGCACATAATTTCAGAACGGGGCAATGCTTACTTAAATACATCGTTTTAAAGTAACCAGCAGAATTGACAGGAAATGTAGGAGAGATAGATGTTCGATTAGATTTGTTTTAGTTGTAAGTGTTTGTTAATAAATGTATGAAGCCTTAGTACGATAGTGTTTTCATTTTCACGAGTGTCTATTTAATTTACGCATTGTAACTATTTGTAAAAAAATTATTGTATGTTAAATATGGATTGATTTACTAAAACTTCTTTTACTGGTAAGTTTTATTCATGTTTCGGTGCATACTGCGCGTAAGTATTTTATATTGTATAAGCACTGCACTATAAGCGTATCATCTTTCCAGATGGAAAATGCTACGTAGGTATTAGAGATGAGCATTTTCTGATTTTTCGGCCCGACACGTTTGTCAGCGCGGCCCGGTCTGATCCATCACATTTGTCAATCCCGCCCGCCCGTCAGCCATCAAGTCCGTTCGGGCCGACAGCCCCGTTTTGTCGGACAAGAAGAGGGACAAATCCGTTCGATGCTGCTTCAAAAAATCATTTATTTTCAATATTAAAAAAGCAGACTCGTCGGGCTGAGCGAGCTTGTCAGGTCTAGTGGACTCATTGGACCAAACGAACTAAGACGGGCTGGTACCCGGCTCATTCGCACCTCTAATAGGCATGACTTTTATAAAACAAAAATTCTATTTGCTTCCATAGAACTACCCCAAAAGATAATTCCATACGAGAGCCTAGATAATAGGTTCGAGCAATTAAAAAATACACCCCATGACTGATGCCTCATCTAGGAACATGATGAATGAAATGCTTGCCGATTTAGATCATTACGTACGTACAGTGAGGTCCTAAAGTGTACCCTCCTCCAACATGCTAATGTTTGAACGACAGAAGCTAGTGTTTTCAGAAAAAATAGGTCGATTTCTATTTTTTGTGAACTAACTTTTGCCGTTATCGGCAGTTCAATTGCATTTCTCGTGTCACCGGAAATAACGTAAACTTTCGTATTTTAAATAGAGTACCCTGTATATTTTTACGTTATTAGAAAGGTGATCGAAAAGCGAATGGAAATGGTTCTAAAATGGATCCTTGTGTTGTTCCCTGTTGTTTCAAAGTCCAGCTCGAACGCATCTCATTTCAATGATGGATTACTGATACGCATTTGCATTCTGTTCTTGAAGTGTGTTGTCAACAATTTGTAAATAGCCCCTCTAAACCTAAGCATCTAGTTCTTTTTAAGAGAATATCGCGGTCCACGATTCAGAATCGGTTCATATGTAGAAGAAAAACAAATCTTTTTTCTTTAATCGAGGAAGTTCATGAGTAGTATTTATTGTTTGTGGGATTATTATTTGTTCTAAAAATTTCCATTAGTTAAAAAATGTATTTTATTAATTGGCCCTGTACTAACGGAAACAAATTGAACGTATTAAACTCTATTAACAGTAAAGCACAATGTATACCCTCCAAACATAATTAGTTACAGTTGCATATAGATACTTGAGACATAAAACAATACCGTCGGGTTACGATGAGCTACGGCGTATTACAATCAACGAACACGTGTATAGTCTATGTAATAAATTAAAGAGGGGTGATATTACACTAATTACCGAAAACTATTGATAATATGGAGAAGCTAAAAAAATGTAAAGTTCTTAAAAAATTAAAAGAAACATTAAATATGAATTCCAACTTCGATAAAACCAAGTAAAATAAATTCCCTTAGGGAAAGCTTGAGAATTAACTTGCATCAGTAACTGCAGTACAGATTGTAGTAGAACTATAATCTCCAAATATATTTATACAGGTTGACAATGAAACAAGTGAAATGCATTGTACTGTGTGATAGAGGAGATCAAAATAAGAAAAAAAGTCTCTATAAACATGAGCTCAAAGGTTTACAGAGTTACTAGACGTTTGTGGTCAGTCGTCTATGAAATCCATTGACGACTGTGAAATTCATAGGACTGTCAAAGGGTTTAATTATTAATCTGATTGCGGCTGTACACTTTTTTAGAGTACAATAACATGATTATGTGCTAGGGTGAGGCCCGTTCAAATTCCAGTGAAGTTCAGAGATTTTATCGATAAAAGTATTCTACACACAAATTCCAAATATAAGAACATTTATTGACATTTACCGACGATTAGAAGATGGCTGCTTTAAGAAAGGAAAAGGTGACAGTGGGGCCCAAAGAACTGTCCGCACCATTCGTAATGAAGGAGCCATTTTGCACATGCTTGAGAATAATTCAAGAATTAGCATTAGGAAGATAGCTTCAACTATACACACCGTAAACCGTGAGTCTATCAGGCAAGTCCTGAGAGAACTGCTTCTTTACCCTTTCCATTATCAGAAAATTCAACATTTATTAGAAGGAGATATTCTTCGTGTGCAATATTTGCGAGTGGCTGCAAAACCAAATCCAAAATGAAAATTTATTGTGAATTGTGTTTACGGATAAAGCAGGTTTCAGTCGCGACGCTATTCTACAACATGTATTCTTAGAGAAAACCCCCATAAAGACAATAAGAAACCATCAATATGGCTTTTCTTTGAACGTGTTGATGATTTTTTAATTGGACCATATCGAATGCCAAACCGATTGATTGACGACATTATTACGGAACGAACTTAACATTCGATTAGAGAGAACCATAGACATCCAAAGGTTGTATATACCAGTGACACCCTTTAGAATTGTCTTAACTGTGACTAACTAAGCAAGTGACACAGTATCTTTGACGTCTTCGGGGCTTTAACCTGGCCATAACTCCATTAGTAGAAGCATACACCATTGTAGTTTACTCTATTACTAACTATTTTGTAAGTTTGCCAGATTTTGTGGCTATAATGTATACATTTGGTGGACAGAATATTGTAAATTGTACTTTCGGCCCCAAACTGCCACATACCTTCAATCATACTAACAGTGGAGACAGAACTTCTCTGATGCGGATGTTGTATGTTGCATAATATAGCTACGCGTGGTTGCTGCAACTGATTGAACAACAGTTTCCACCGTCATGGATCCACGCTGAGCCAATGTTCGATCGCTATGCATTTCTGAATTAAACCCACTTTGGTCGGTATTGTAAATATTTTCTAATCTTAGGTATTAAGCCGTGTATACGTCTGACAAATGATAGGGCTTCTACAGCGATATTTGCGGCACCAGCCCGGACCTTGGTAATTTTGCGGGAAACTATATTGCGGTTTTGTTTGAATTTCAGTATCATGAATTATCATTTGACGTGCTGTAGCACTTTTGAATTTGTCAAACACATGTTCTGATATGCGATACATTTTTTTCGCGTCTGGTTCCGCCGCTGGAGACATGCTGTTCCCATCGTCTTAACTTGTGTCGTCCTCTCCTTCCACTTTCCCAAAATTCAGTGACATTTCGTTTGTAGTTACAATTCAAATTAACTATTTTATTATTTTGACTACTTTCTGCATTATCGAATTTTAGCATCCTGTACGAAACCGGTTGTCAGCATTAATTACATTAAACAGAATTTAGTGAGCCAAGACCTTCTTTTCTTCTTTCTCACCTTCATTATGAGTAACTCGCACAGTGCTATGAATTATTTAAAAAGAATATTGTTTTAAATGTTAAGGTCTAATGGCATGATATTTATTATCGATTTAATTGTGTCCCTTTATTTGTAAGTTTCTGTAATTACATTAAATATTAAACAATTTGCTAGTAACTTTTTGCCGCAGACTGGTATCATTAGAACAAAACATAATCACTTACCTCTTAATTTTTGTTCGTCTATCAGTTGTCTTTCCAAGCTATCTTTCACTTCCCGTTCTCGAAGCACGTCCATCTTGAGCTCGGCTGAAACAAAAGGTTCATTGAATCATACGATACCACTTGAAATAATGACAAGTATTAATCTGAGTGCCTTTATTGTGATACGGTAGTATGTAACACGTTTTGTTATGTATACAACAGAAACACTTCAGACAACTTGTTTAACATAATGATTTTAAACTTGCGCAGGTTATAACTACATTGCATGTATTCCCTTTGAGATGATTCTTGATAATTCGTTCACACGCTGTGATCGGGAATTCATATGCGTACATTGCAAAACAAAACAACTAAACTGCATAATGGATATGTGATCGCTATAAATGTTATGTTAATATTCCAATACAAAGTATGTAGACAATTGTAGTGAATAGAACATAACTTCATTGTATCAGGAGAAATATGGTTTACGATTGTAGGAAGATTATTAGTACGAACAAAAGAAAAGAACCTCTTTTTCTGTTGGTAATTGTAATTTATCTGCTTGGAGTTTGGGAATTACACACAACAGACCAAAAATTGTCCACGAAAGTATGCTTAGTGGACACCAGAGAGTTTGGTTGATGCAACCTAATAACGCAGATGCTTTTATGTGTATGTTTATAAGTAATTGGCTTAAGTAGGACTTTTTGCACCACCAAGGGCACCACTACAAAATGATACACAATAACACATTTTTTTCTATTTTAGGAAATATATTTGTTGCTGTTTTTAGAGATTAATGATATAAGCTGAAAGGCAAACAGCGGTGTGAGGTAGGGAAACACTCGGAACAACGCTGATGGCGCCGGATAAGCAGAAACATATCCGTTGACCAGTGATTTCTCTCCTCGCATTGTTTTTGCCGTAAGTGATACCATCAATGCCATGAGGAGTTATATTACCATTATTTTTTGTTAGCAATCTTTATAAAATGAATCATATGCAATAAGGCTCACTCACACAAAGTGAACCAATAACATGCTTCCTTTTCCTTATGTTTTTTTTTAATTTACAATTTCTTCATCAACTCTTTGCACATACTATATGAAAAATGTTGTAAATAAAAAACTGATAAATCGCATGAAATTTATCGTTTCTTAACCAAAAAATATTTTCTGTTGTAAATGAATATGTTATATTATTAATTCAGACCATAACAAATATTTTTTGACCGATTTTATTGAAAAGAATTCTGCCTTAAGGGGTTAATTGACATTAGTAGGGGAAACGTTGGATGGTATGAAGCAGATAAATTAAGCTGTAGTTAGATTCACAAACAAAAATACAAGAATACAAAAATAATTAATGAAATAAAAAGTTTCTCAAAAACACAACATTTCAGAATTTAACTATCCTTTGTTTCAGAAACCTAATCACTCCCCCTTTACACATTTTGATTTTGTTCCTGATAGTCATTAATAGCAAAGTGTTTTCTTCAAATTTATTGCATCATACAACTTATGTTTGTATACAGGGTGCGTCATTAGTGTGTCGGCGGAGTTTAGCGTGAAAACCACCAAAGGTGGAGAAAGGAGATTTTCCGTACGTATATCGTATATTATAGCGCATTTTGTAAAATTATTTACAAATATACAGTATAATTTAAGTGGCTAAAATGATTAATAAGAAGTCTAGCAGCGATCTATTTACAATAAACAAGTTGAAGGCGGTTGCGGAAATTTGGAGCACCTTATATATTTGTAAATAAATTTACAAAATATACTACTTTTCATGCTAAATTCCGCCGACACACTAATGGCGCATCCGGTATAATGTTTTAACGTTACATACATTAGAAAACCGACATTTCATTGAAACTCTGACCTCATATGAATGTAGATGTGTTTACAGAATTCTCTCTTGTTAATACTTTTAAATGAGCAATCGGTAGCCTTGCAGTCCATTCCTTGCAACACACGGCACATGGTTGTTTTTGGAGTGAATTCTAAATACATGTCTAAAAACAGTACCTGTGTGATTTAAAAATGAATTTACAGTTATCAAACAAATAACTGTAGGGAGCAACATGTGAATTACAATGATACTGTAGATAACGTGTATGCTTTTGTAATGAATTAAAATTGCATTGTCTTATAAACTACAATTGTTGCATACCTGATTATAGTAACAACAATGCACAGCTAACAATATCAAGTGGCCTTAAATGCACATATACAAAAAGACGCGCTTCTGTCGGTGGAGTTCTACAAACTCAAAATTAAAATCGCACCTTTCTGTATAAAATTACCCACGAATTTTAATTTCTATTTCGAAAAAAAAACTAATTTCTCGATGTATGTAAATATCAGTTTACTTTAAAAACAAATTGCACAAAAATTTTATATTTCATAAATTATGAAAAATTCCGCTGTAAAATTGTATTATCAATACGTAAAAATTCACTTTTGATGAGAAAGTAAGAAAAAAAATAGGTAAAGAAGTTTTAGATATATTATTGCGTTGTAGCACTGAAAAAAATGCGTAATGTGTAGAGCCCGGTAACAGGGAGCCGTACCATACCTGCTTAGTATACAAAAACAATAGTATGAAAAAAAATAACAGAACTAATACATAATTATAATATGTGAAAAGTAGTGAAACACACACCCTTTTAAGCAGCATTGGCTACGGAACAGTAAAACTAGAAGCACCATTATCAGTATTAACATCATATGGATAAGAGTGGCAAAAAGTTGACACCATTAGATGTGTTTCCGCAGTTGCCTCGGTGAGCGATGTTCGCTGTGGTGATAAAATGAGTTTATATTTTGAAAAAGAGCGTTCAACATCTACCGATGTTATACATGCATGATTAAAATACTCTTTGTACTTAGTCAGTGGATTATTTGATACACCATCACAAATTTGTTTTAGTGTGCTAAAATCGGGATCTTTCTGTACACTCTCGAACATTTCTAAAACGCGATTATATTTTGCGTCATGTATAGTCAGTAGCTGTGTATGCACTCCGTCCATAATTTGCAGAGACTCCAATAATGATAACGATCTATTTTGTAATTGGTCTATTGCGTCAGCTAATCCTTTATAGTAGCTACGAATATTTTTTAAATCTGTTTCAATGGAAATATCTTGAAATTACGACTGGAATTGTGCAGCAACAGCTTTTACTATTTTGAAATGTTCAGCATAATAAAAAGCTGCCTGCAACCACGTTCCCCAACGTGATAGAATTGGCTCCGGTGGTTGACGCATACCAGGACACTCTGTGTTAAATGATCGTAGGTGTTTGGGAGATTTCAAAAATACTTTTTTTGTGCTTGCTATTAATGCATATACCTCGGGAGAGTATTATCGAATGGTTTCTGCCACAAGATGTAAAGCTTGCACTTTACACGTAACATGTAAACACTTACAACCATGTTCAAGAAGAAAACGGCCTACCGAACGCATTATCGCTGCGCCATCGCTCATAAACATCAACACTTTATCTTTTGAAATTTGAAATTTTTCCAACGTACTAAGTACAGCCTTCGTAATTGCTGCAGTAGTACACTATTGTAGTCTTCGGCTAGCTAGTAACAGTGGTAATGTAGGTTTACAAGGGTCTAGTATGCGTACCATAATATTTACAATTGAATTTATTTGACTGTCTGTTGTCTCGTCAACATATAACCAAAGAATATGCGTTTCATTTTCTTTTCCACATCATCGCGTACAAATGCAACATGCTTACGTGCCGTTTTCTCTGTTGGCAACCGCAACTCGGGATTGTATTTGTCCCAAAAGTCCTTAAACGGTTGTTTATCGAGTAAGCCTGGTGGAAAATTACAGTTTATCAACATAAGAATTATGATGTGCGGAATTTACGTGTCTTGTACAGTTCCACTTCTTATTTGACATCAAATGTATTTTGCACACTTTACAAACTATCTTACTTCTGTTGTAAAACAAATCGGGAAAGTCAGAAATAAACTTATTTACTATGTCTTGAAAGGGTCGTTTTTTAGCCTTCGACATGTTCACTAAAAACTACAATTAATAACTACGTCTGTATCAATAAAATCAAAACGCACTACACCAAATAATAACTACAATTAATAACTACGTCTATATTAATAAAATCAACACGCCCTATCCACTATCCAATGCTAAACTGAACTGAGTGATGATTTGTCGTGTCGTATCATAATCGACCAGCCCTCCCCGCCCACCTAAACACAGTCACACCGCCGCTGCAATTGCTCTCCAGTTACCGGGCTCTAGTAATGTGTACATTTCCTAGTACTTTTTTATTGTATAATACGAGGGCTATTAAGATTTGACATTACTATTTTCGTAAAATTTGACAACTGTTATTGTTGAAGCAATTACAGCACATAAATCGACTGAATAGTTTGCTTACAGTGAGCATTTAAAAGAAGCAATTTTGGGAAAAAATTTAAATTTCACATGAATTTTAGTAAAAGCCTAACACAACAACAATGCATCGAACCGTTTCGTTCAACTTTTGATAATAAAGTACCATTAGAAAAGACTGTTTATAACTGGTTTGCAAAATTTGGTCGTGGTTGTGCTTCCGTCAGCGATGAGTATTGTGAAGGTCAACCAAAATCGGTTGTTCCAAAAAACAGCGATGCTGTGCGCAACATAGTTATAGAGGATGTGCATGTGACTTACCGTGAGATAGAAACAATCTTATCCATATCCAAGACTCCAGTGCATTCGATTTTGCATAAATATTTAGGTGTGAAAAAGATCTGTTCCCGATCGATTACGCATAATTTGGTCCAAGCACAAAAAAAGGCTCGTGTCAATTGGTGTAAGGAAATGCTAAAAAAAAATCCACAGAGGAACTTCAAAAACCGAATACAACATCGTAACAGGTGACGAAACTTGGATATATTCGTAAATACGAGCCGGAAACTAAGCAACAGTCAACTGATGAACCGAATCCAACAAAAGTTGTTGGTTCATAAAGCACTTCCAAGAAAATGATTGTTTGTTTCTTTCGTTGTACTGGACATTTCGCAAAGCATTGCTTTGAAGGATCGAAGAACATTTAATGCTGAATGGTATACAACAAATTGATTTCCAGAAGTCATCGATGAAATCAAAAAAAACAGTCGACATCGTTGTATTATCCTTTATCCTGACAAGCTCTCACACAATATGTTAGACAATTGATTATTTGAAGGAGAAAAATATCAAATTAGCGTCTCATTGCTCGTATTCACCTGATTTATAGCCTAACGACTTCTATTGGTTTCCGTACGTCAAACAAAATATGCGTGGACAGCGATTTTTATCAACTCAAGGAGCTGTTGAAGCCTTCAGAAACCATGTTTTGGAGATACCACCTTCAGAGTGGTAAAAATGTTTCGAGGATTGGTTCGAACGAAGTGTATAAATCTTAATGGCGAATATTTTGAGAACAATAAAACGATTTGTACCAATCTTTTTTCTTTCATTGCTTTTGTAAAAACTTAAACGGCATCCCTCGTATTATTGAAGTATATTGTTGAATGAACGCACAGTATCATGAAAAAAACCTGATTTGTCATACATATCCTTTTAATTTTAATTAAAAGTTTGGACAAGAAAATTTATAGATTTAGCCAAAAATACAGTAATTATTGATTTAGTGTGTAGTTGTCGATCAGAATAGCTTAAACACAATACATATTATATTTTAATTAAATGCTCAGCAGTACACAATAACGCTAAATTTTCAATCAATTGTTCAACATTGTTGTTCAGTATTGCTCTATCTTCTCACATTATCATTTCAGTGAAATGTTAACACCAGGACCACTTGATTGGTTTTTGTTTTCGCATTACGTACTACATTATTCAATCAACAGATTAAAAGATAGCACAGTTGTACGAACACATCAATAAATGAATATCATTAAACACATCAATGTTTTATGAAGAACAATATGCCAAAACAATTATGACATCAACCAACGTGTCAATTCCAACGCAAGATAATAATGCTATCACATATTGAACCTTATATACAGATAATCCCTATATCCATTAGCACACATCAAGTCAATACATAGCGTACGAGGTTATAAATTTAGTTCAAGCGTTTTATTGTATAGGAATAAACTTTGTTCTGACTATATATTACAACTACAAATTAAAGTATAGCAAACAGAGACACGATTACTAACTAGGTAGTATTTGGTTTAAAGACCTTTCTCAAAGTAAATACATACAGTTTTGTTTTTTGTTGTGATTACTCATTTAGTTATGGTTGAATAATTTCTTTGAAAAATAAACCTGAAAAAATGATCGGTTCGTTAGTTTTAGGATACCGCGACGTTGCGTTTTCGATACGTGAAAACGTACGCCATGATTCGGGTGTTTAGTGGAACACATCTTAATTTTTACTAAGTATGTGTTTCTCGATATGTATTATGTTAATTATAAACTTCTAAATTCTTACTTAAACAAAGCTACGCACTCTTAGTCGGACGTCTATGATCAGGAACCATACATATCACTTGACTGTCGTTTTTCGTTTCCTTTGTAAATGTAAACTCTTTCTGTAATTCATCATTCAATGTGCATTTCCTTCTTTTAGCCAAGACCGCAACTTTAAAAAAAGATAATATTTATTAAAATTAGATCGTAAATAAAAAAAAATCCCTTTTTTTATTATTATTATTTATTATATATTTTAAAAAACTATAGTTACACGTGGTAAATGTAATAAAAAGAAAAAAATGTAATGATAAAAAAAAATTATATCTATATTCTGGTTCCGTCGCACTATGGGGCCACGCGGTTGAAATCCGACCAAAAATGGTTTTTACAAAACTTCACAATTCATGCCGAAAATAAGCTCACATTACTCAGAAAAGATCAAAGTCTAACGTACAGATGTTTGTTTTTAATTTTATAGCGAAAGGAACGCCTGAAAAAACAAGAGCTCCTGTGGATGAAATAGTAGCTCAGATCCGTACTTTGTTGCCCACTTCAGTAACGAAAAATGAGAAACGGGTCACAATAAAGCATGAGGTTTTGATGGTAAAGTTGTGCAGGTACTAACCCATACTCCTTCTACTTCAACATGTGTTGTATGCCTTGCCAAGCCCACGGAAATGAACGATCTGGATCGGGTGAGGCAGAAACAAGAAAACGAAAACGCTTTTAGATTTGGCCTCTCAACATTGCATGCGTGTATAAGATTCATAGAGTTAGTTCTTCACATTTCCCATAATTTGTCGTTTAAGAAATGGGCGACAGCCACCGAAGACATGAAAAACGAAAAGCAAGCAAAGGAGACTTACATTCAAGATAAACCACGACAAAATAGTGGAAACAGTAATGACGGGAATACCGCTTGAAGATTTTTCGCTAATTCGGCTTGTACAGCGGATATAACTGGGGTTTGATGAAAGGCTTATTTCCAGATTTCACACAATACTACAAACAATGTCATGCGGTAGGCAGATTAATTCCCAACAGTTTGGTCAGTATGCATTTGAAACTGCACAATTGTATATGAGCAAATATAATTGGTACTATATGTCCTCATCAGTAAGTAAAGTCCTGATTCATGGGGAAAACGTAATTCACTATAATGCAGTTTTGCCACTCGGACAGTTATCTGAAGAAGCCCAGGAATCGCGCAATAAAGATTACAAATTATACAGATTACATCATGCAAGACAATGTTCGCGTTCTGCTACGAACGAAGACGTTTTCCATACCTTATTGTTTACATCAGATCCCTATATATCCAGTCTCAGAAAAGTATCCACGCCTGTAAATGTTGAACTGGACGGGGAAGCAGTGCAATTGTTAGAGTAAAAGCATTTTCTGTTTTAGTGCTCTTCCATTATGTAAAACAACGTAATTTTCAGTGAATATTGCTAAAATAAGATACCAAATGTTGCTGTATTTTATGCAGATTTCGTACAAACACCTAATTGTTGCTATGTAAATATGCACTGTTATTTACCAATAGATAAGTTTATTTAATAAGAACTGATTTCACATGATTATGATTACGCTGTATTATTAAGATAACAATAAATTAACGTTTTTTAAATGTAGATATCTCAGAAACACTTAACTCTTGTTATTAACTGTTATTTACCAATAGAAAAGTTTACTTTGATTAAATAAAAAATTGATTTCGCATTATTATTAAAATGACCACAAATTTGCATTTTTTAAGCAAACAATCGTACATTTCTTGTGGAGAATTTTGTATTCATTTGAGATTTTAGACATTTCTGTACATGTCTGCCAAATTTCACTGCTATATTTCTATTAATGAGTAAAGCGTGACAAACAGTTGCACCCGCTGCATAAAAGGAATCAAGTGGACGTTCGGTTATTATCGGTTGATCGGTGTGCGTATAGTATTACATCGATAGTACACGCGAACAAACGTCCATTCGATTCCTTGCATGTAGCGGGTGCAACCGTTTGTCACGCTTTATTAATAAGAAAGTTACAGATTTTTGACCATCGTAAAGCAGTTTGGTCCTATAGTGCGTCGCTGGTATCTAGGACGGCATGACTATAACTACTGGTCCTAGGTGGCGCCAGGAAATATTTCAGTTGCTGTTTTTGAAGATTAGTGGCATAAACTGAGAGATGGAAGAGCAATGTGGCTAGGAGCAAGAAGCTTTAATGCTTTTCTCTTCTCATATTGTTTTTGCCGGTAGTGATTCCATCAATACCAGGAGCTATTTATTAGCATTATCTTGGTAAAATCCCAACCAATGTGAATAATTTACTGCATTATGCACGGATATGTCGTACTGTTTTAAACAAGGTAAGCGCAATAAAATTAATAATGTGCATATAACTAATAATATGCAATATGAAAGAAACGCAAACAAAATATTTCTTTTGATTTAAAACAGTTATTGTATTGCGGATAATTGAAACAGTAATTATCTTGAATTAAGGCGGACAGCTTTGATGCAAGTAAACGCTTCTCTGCGTGTACAATACAGTATTGTAATGTACAGTACAGAGCAGATAGTCATCGTACATAATATTCCATGCATTCTTTTTATCTCTAAACGTACGCCCCGCTTTGATGTGCCCTGTATATCGTTGCCTTAGTAAAAAGACCACGTAACTCCATTTTTTATCCAAAATGAGATTTAACTGCCATTTAATAATAACTGAAAAGAGGTTTTCAAAATTAGTTTTTTTTCAAAAATCATTCTACAATAGCCTCTATAAAGGAGAAACAAGAGTTTACATTGTGATCATATGAAAAACAAACAGTTTTTTTGGTCTAATGTAAATTTCCCTATAATGGAATTACGCGCTATTCTCACTAAAGCAACGATATGCTGAGGCATATATTCTCACTTGAAATAGCTATCGTATCTCCCAGCTTTCTATATTACACTATAAAGTAGTTAGAATAATCGATAAAACGGGAACTACGTAAGTGCCAAATACTTTTTGAAAAGGTTTTGCGTGATTGTGACTGCAAAAAGGACATTGGTATCTTCAATTCTTCATATTTATCTTAATGCTCAAGTAGAATGACAAAAGCTTTGTTAGATTTATGTTCGATTAGTTTTCGGTTCCTTTAATTATTAGTCGAAGTGTGAAATAATTGCCGGTATGTGTGTATTTCAACATGTACAATAAAAATGAGTGGAAACTTGTGTGGCTGTACGAGTACACGAAGTATGTGCGGCATATCTTTTTTGTATTTGTTTGTCCACTTGTGAAAGGTTCGTGTGCGGTATAGGCTGTACCTATCTATCTCTAAAAGCCTATAACACAATTCCCGCATTCTCATTTATTTATATGTTGCATTAGTAGTTGTGTTCGTACGTGCGATACCTATTATACATATTTTAGCGGGCATTAAATCAGCACGGAGCGCCGCGCTTGCTGCATATATGCACACGCTCACAGTCCTCGCGCCGACTGGACGTAACATACGAATGAGATAAGGAAAAACAACACTGTCAATACTCAATTTTATATGTACGGCATATACGTAACGTACATATTTAACATTAAAAGCAGTTTGGTGCTAATGGAAGGACGGACGCGCCGACAGATGCTTCTCTCGAGCACTATCTGTTGACCAATCATTATTATCTATCACAGCGTTTTTCTCTGCGTATTGATTCGCTTTTGTTTATTCATGTATGTATATTGTATATGTATGTGCTTTTCATCTATTTTTTTCCGTACTTTTCGCGTGTACCTGCCTACTCATCCAGTCGAGCTTTCGCAATTGATTTCGATACGAAAACATTCAATCGTTATCTACAGTCAATTGTTCTGTGGTCGTGGTAAATACATTAGTGTAATTAATAAATGGAACTTGATACTGGATGATATGTTGTGTATCTTTTTTTTTTCGATCTTCCAGGACTGTATTCAGGCCACACTCCAATGGAGGTTTAATGAAATTTTTCCATTGCCATTATTATTATCATCGGTTTAAGAATTTTTGTTTTTTTCTACTACTTTTTTGTATTACACAATTTATTTGCTTATTTGTATATTTTCACCAACTAATTTACAGAGAAACGTTGTAAGAAATAAGTATGATTTAATGCATGGGGAAGACTACAATAATTTATTTTTAATTACTTACATTCAGAGTGAGATTGTTTATATTTTTAGTTGCATATACGGAAATAAATCACTTGATAGAATGTACTATAATATTGTAAGGAAAATATTGTAGCAGTCACTAACACAATCATGTAACCTGACCACAAATTTTGGTTAATTATTACATGTTGTTGTCACAGGTAATACTTCAAAGATATAATGAAGTTTCTGTTGTATTGTTTCACAAAAATGTATCATTTTTCCAGCAATCTTCGTGTCGGGGCGTGCAGGGCAAGATTGTGAGAATTTTTGATAAGGAACTTCTTGATTTTTTCAAAATATATAATAGAAAATGAGTCAGTTTCTAAACAAATTGTCACTTATCTGTACAGATGATTTCATTTTTGGAACCTACATAAATGCACGAACCAAGTGTTTCCTGCCTTAGGATTAGATCCATATAGTATTGGTTATTCACCAATAGATGTCGCAACGAAAACTGATTTTTTTTCTAATAAATCATTTGGTTTTATATAATCAAATCATTTTCATCGGGTTCACCATTCTTTCTGAATAAAATCTTCTGTATTTTATTTGTTTACTTCAAATTTGTCGAATGTTTGAAGGGATGGTATGTCACATATCTGCGGAACAGCACAGGTGTTGGTGACATTCTCGTGGCACAATCTTTAGAATAATATTATTGCATCTTTTTACAATGTGTGTAACTAAAAGTTGTACACTTTTGTAGTAACCTTTGCAACAGATCATTGACAAAATTTTTACAACAATAATGTATTTAACAGAAATACAAACCGTTATCCACAATCGAGTAGTAGGAATTTGCTCAAGTTATAGCCGGTCGTATATTCTCAAACAAATTGTAGTAAATTGTTCTACAATTGCTTGATTCTTTATAACATTTTTTTCGTGTATGGTTGCAAGTTTGCGAGGCGAAGCAGTGCTGGCGGGCTCTTCCCTAGATTTTCCCTCAGATTAATATTTCGTCATTGCCTTACACATGAGGGTAAAATTCTTTTTCGTTTAGAATCTAGTAACCAATATTTAATTCGCAAAACAAAATTCACCATCAAAAATTTTAATTATTGAAATGTTTTAAAACGGGAAAAAATGTTTTAAAAAAATGAATTTTTGTAAATTAGTTAAATAATTAGATGAACTACACACTCTTTCGCCAATTTTAAAGGAATTTTTATATCAGTAAATGGAAATTAACGAAAGTCAAAATTGAAAAATGCAAATTAGCCTGGATTTCCAAGACGATGTCATATAAACTGTATATGGGATTCACGAGAAACTGCCAAGTCTCACATTCCAACCTTCACTTCTACCTTGAGTTTTTACTATGATTTAAATATTACACACTCTGAAACTTGGAACGCAATCAAAATACGAGTTGCCTCGATGAAAGCTTGATCAAATGTAATCAAATTAATTGGCGTCCCTTCACTCCATTATTTTAATCGCGATGGCGATTGTTTTGTCCGCGGCAAATGTTGATAATTCCTTTCTAAACATAATTTGATATTGAATTTCCCATAAATAAACCTATTTATTAATCTGGCATAATGTATAATCTGGCATAATGTAATGAATGCACTGATGCGCCTGGATAACTCAAATATAATATTCTGTGATCCAGAAATTCAATGGCAGCTGTACAATAATAAATTTCACTGACGTACATGACAAAAACGTTACGAAAGATATTTAATTTGTAAAATCATGCTCTAAATTTACCCTATTGTCTGTTGTAGGAACGCTCTTCATTGATTTTCAAGATTTACGAAATGGAAAAATTGTACAGAAGAGGGACTTCGTCCCCATTACCCCATATTTGTTGTTGTCTTGGCTTAATTAAACTATTTAGTACCCCCATTCCGTAAATTGGAGGCTCGGGGAGGAAAGAAGCTTTCGAAAATGAACTAGTATCCGCCAGAGGGAATTTCACATTGACCGAGTGGCCATTCTGAATTCACTACACGTGCTCGATTGACAGCTGCATTTGACGATTGAAATATATACCACTACATTATATTTCTTAATTGCAAAATTTAAACGCAGAGCATATTAGTGATTGTATTACTACTCACATGCAGTAATTAAAATACTATGGTATACATAGTAACCATTGTGATTTATCGTACTTCAACATTTCGACAAGCAGCATCTCCATGGAAGCGAAAAGCGTTTTTGGTAGATATTGGAATAAGAAAAAGTTGTTATTTGATTTCAATCATATAGTAAGCTTTGGATCTGTATGAGAAAACAAAAATAGATGGGACGGACGAGTTTTTGACTTACGACAATCTTTTCAAAATTCTTCGATTAATTGAAAAGTTTCAAATAAATATGGAACTATATCAATATTAACTTTTAGAAATAACATATTAAATCAACATCGATCCTCCAATAGCCAAATTATGAAATATTAAACAAGATTTGGAGAACAAAAACATTTAGATTTTAATTGGGTGCAGCGTTGGGGCAAAGAATCATCGAACTACATCTTTTAATTGAACTGCAGTGAGTAATCAAAAATTCATTAATTTGGCCAAAAAAATAAATTCAAAAATTCAAAAACATGTAATTAAATAAATTCATAAAAACAGCTGTCGGATAGGGATTCATTTAGGAAATTGCAAAATTTCTAAATTTTGCAAGAAGAAATATAATTTTTTTGGATTTAATACATACTGTAAACTCTTTGGGCATTAAAAATTGATTAATTTTCATTTAATTCTATTAAAAAAAAATAACAATATTAAGTAAGATACCACGCTTTTAAAATACCAATGAATTTTTAACCCACAAGTAATTTTTAAATAGTCTCATTACAATGTAAATATAAAAAATAAAATGATCAAGTATAGAAACATAAACAGTATGTATTTTAGATTTTACCACTAATTGCAAGGTACCTCTTCCAACTAGACTGCTTCTCTTAGTGCCATCTGGTTCTTACTCTTGAAGCGGTTCTTGTTCATAGTCCTTATATACTGTAATGTTATAAAATTGTATCCGGTTAAAAGATATTCTTCCATCGTAGATTCGGGAGTACCACCTAGGTACTGTTTCGGCAGTTTAAATGAGTAAATTGCAAATAATAACATTTACTAAAGACGAACTGATGACCAAAAAAGCTAACTATAAAACTATGATATCCAGACTCTCTGCTCTCTGATGTCGCTTAAAAAACCCTGCGCTATTTTGTATGACCGAACTTGAAATTACTTTCAAAATGTGTACTACACTGCCATTTTTCTGCTTAGGACGACTCAAACTGAAAAGCCTCGCTTGCCTTCGTATCACTTCGCTCCTTTGTTACCGATAGTTTCTGCTAAATATTAATCACGACCAACTACGGAACACATTTCACATTGACAATATTTGATATTCCTTCAGTTTAATTTACAATCCACCAAATTTCTTTTCTTTAAAATATGTTATTTGAGAAGATCTCAATATGTAATTTGAGAAGATCTAGCGACTAATGAACTGACGTATCGACGAGCGTAAAGTATAGACATTTCCCATCGGAGTTGCCGACTTATTACAAAGTGATAATTAATATGCGAATTTATTGTAGAATTTATTTTATACGTCTTTATAGGGAAATGTTGCGAATTAATGGAAGAAAGTATACGGAGCGAAGAGAAGTTATGTTATATCGTATGCCCGGAATTTTCGTTGGAGATATATTTACCTAGTAAAACCCCGGGGACAGATAGAGGAGTAATCATAGGGCAATATAGGCTGCTGCAGCATCTGAAAAAGAGCCAGAGTTTCTGGCGGCAATATTACCTACGCTATTTTCAACATTACAATATAGATTAGTTAATTTTGCACATATTGTATTAAATATTTGTGTCTTGGTTTATTTCCATCGCTATTAATTGTGATTTCTGATATACCTAAGGAAAATACCAGAAAATTTTTAAAGATTTCTTACTGATGCTCATGGATGCTGATTCTTCTTATTCTTTTCCTACTAGGCTAAATTTGACTAAACCAATTATGTTAGTTCATATAATAATATACATATGTGTGTAACCAACTGTTAAAAACAAAAAGGTAACCAGAAGGTATATAAGTAGGACAGAGGTCTTAATCAGCATATTTAAATGATATAAAAGGGGTACGCGCTCGTACTCTTCAGAGCAATAATAACTCAGACTCTTGTGCGTAAGGTGTTACTCTGCCCAATTGACTACCGAATTATAATTTAATTATATATTAAATTCTATAAGTATTCTATTAGTATAATATTATATTGTACTTAAATCGTGTTACGGAGCACACTAATAAAAGCTGCCCTGGTGTCAGAAACTGTCTTTTTTTAAAAACAACTCATGTGTTATAAGGAATACAACAATATACTTGATGAAGAAATAAATAGCATTATACACAAATACGAAGAAACGCAGAATCTTAAAAAGTGTTTGAAAACGCTGGCTTACGTACAAAAATTACAGTAATTTGTGTATATTAGGTCATGTACAATACATGATGTGGCAATTAAATAACCGGACTGGTGCTACTATCGGCAAACAGCGAGCACGCCACTGCAGGTTTGAACATGTCTATGCTTGTAGATGCTTCCCCCACCCTGAGCTCGATGAGCACGGTTGTACGTCGTTCAATCTCGCTGTAGCAATCGTCCGTTCAAGTCTTTACGCTAGCGTCGCGTCGGAGAAATGCAGAGTGTTCAAATCGAGCAACGAGTTAACCTCAAGTTTCTCGTGAAACACGAGGTTCTAACTACCCTTCGTGTACGAGCGAGATGACGAAGACCCGATTTGTGGAAGCGCAAATCCTGGATGCTCCACCAAGACAATGCGCCAGCTCATTTCGCCTTATCTGTGAAGGCGTTCTTTGCGAAATCCGGCATCACCGTGTTGGACCACCCACCGTACTCGCCCGACCTGGCCCCCTGTGACTTTTTTATTTCCTAAGGTAAAATCGGAGCTTAAGGTGACAAGATTTGACAGTGTGGAAGCGGTGAAAGCGAAAGCGACGGAGGTTCTCAACAAGCTGACGGAATCGGACTTCCAGCGCTACTTTCGACAGTGGAACATTTGCGTAGGGATCGGCAGAGTACTTTGAAGGGGATAAACTTTGTAATGTAATTGTTGATCAATAAAATGTTTTGTAGCACCAGTCCGGTGATTTAATTGCCACACCTCGTATGTGAAAACTTGGAAAATTGCATTTGACCAAGTCATTCTGACTAAATTCTTTTTTGCATCCTGCATATAGGTGAAAAATTCAGTTATTAAAGAATTAAGAAAAGTTTACTGCAAATCCCAATCCTGGATTAAGGAAGGAGAGTTTGACCACTCTGTAGATCGCAATTGCTACGCTTTTAAAATTCCATATCGTTTGAAATGCACTTTGGTCCCATTCTATAATGACCTGACCGCAAAAGCGACGACCGCAAGTACGACGACACAGAAGTTTGATAATGAGGCTTTAGATTGTCATCCGCTGGAATAATACCTTCTTTGCCTTTTCCTGATAACTGTAAAACAGTTAGTAAAGGAAAACTGTTTTCGTGCCTTCACTTGATTAATTTAAATTTTTTTTTCATTCCGATCTTTATTTCTGAAACTTAGCAGAAGCGATTCAAAGCTAAGTTAAGTGTTTCTAGTGCCACCGGGTTTCCTATGGGCTTTTGCAAGTAATCTCTGTTGCTTTGCTTTTCAAAAACCGATAGTAAGACCAATAATAACAATTCATTATAAGCTCGTCGGGGTTCTAACCTGAGAAATAGAGATAACCTAGACTTGAAGGGCCATTAAACTCACATAGCTGATCAAGTTTCTTTGCCATTTGATATATATTTGCAACCTAAAATTTAAGTATACAACCCTGATATACCGTAATCAATCATAAAATCAACATGCAGGAATTGACAAAATGGACACGTACACACATTAAAGCTATAAGATAAAATAGACCTGCATGCAGGCAATACCTGACAAGCTCCCGTTGTTGCACGTAAATGGTTGATTTTTTCCCAGTAAAATACTATCACTCCCATATGTTCCGATCCATCGATCTACATAATCAAATTCAATGGGAAACGACTGTATAAATAGAAATTAAAAAAATATGTTAAAAGATAGAAAGGGACGGAAATGGATCACGCGAATAATATAGATAGTGACGGATGATATACATACGTAGCCTGATGATGATGAGCAACAAGTGATTGAGTTTGCCCTGCAGCCGCGCGTATGATGCTTGGCAGGAATTGTGCGCACGGATTTCACTTCATATACAATTGATTATCTGTGGTCAACCTGTGGTCGACATTCATGTGTTTTGATGGTTTCAATGCGTTTTCAATCCTCGCGCCGGTAATAATTACACGAAATTCCATCGTCAATTGGCATTTAACTGGAAAACTGGCAATTAGTCGTCATAGAAAATGATATTACGCGTACAATTGATCTTTGGTTAATTTATTGTGGTTTTAACTGTCCTTTGCTTTAACGCCGGCTTTTACGCTTTATACACTCTTCGCTGTAAGATATTTTTAGAAAGTGGGCACCGTATTCATACATTAAGATGTTACAGATTTAAATAAAAATATGGATTTGAGAAAATAATGAAGTCTCTTTTATTTTCACATATTCACCTACAAATTTTACTAAATTTACTTACAGTTGTTAATCCCCTTTGTGTATTGTGTACATGTGTGTGTGCGTGTGTGAGAAATCCTAGATAAATCCTGTCCTGTTCCTCTTGAGATGTTTAATGGCTTTGGATGTCCTTCGATTAAACATTTTTTTCAAATGCTTCTCTAATTGACCGTCTTCTGTCAAAAATACTTATTGTGTCTGTTCGTTTACTCATCTGCAAAGGAATACCAATCCAAGGACTTCCATGATCCGACAAGATTGTATACATTATGAATTTTAACGACTTGGTTCCAATGTAGATGATTTTTTACATGATTTTGTGTGTTTTTGATAAAAATTGTTATTAACAGGTACATTCTTGGAAATAAGCTGTGACTAATTATTTCCTCTAAGCTGATTTTAAAGGGTTACCTCCAGTCATAAATTTTGGGAAAATCGATTTTGAAATAATGTCACCATGCGAAAGTATACCCCTTAGACTATTCAATTCCAAAGTTATAAGTCGATACGAAAGTAAGAACTTAGTTTTTCCGATCGCCGAAGCGAACGCTGCGCGACGACCGTATCCGACGCGCCAGTTGCTGAAGTAGAAACTGCTCAGCCAACACAAAAGCTACTCAGGCAGACGCAAATTAACACGTCAGATGCTGCTATGGATGCAGAAGGATTGTTATATGGACCCGGAGCAGATGACTCTATGTAAGTCTATTTTTATTAATGTTATATACATTTTATTTCATTCTAAAACTTTAAAGCCGTTTTTTCTCGAAACGACATTTTTGAAGTCGGTGAGCATGATTATAAACGAACTTCTCAACGGATTTCAATGAAACTTTGTGGAATTATAGTCCATAGAATTGTTTTGCTCTTGAACGAAGGAATTTCATTTCTGATGAAAATTAATATTTTTTATACACGTTAGAAGAGCGAAATTTTAGGCCTTTTTGTTCAGACGGTCGCCATTCTGTTTACAATCACCGTAAAATAATTTCCTTCGTTCAAAGGCAAGTTTTTTCAATATATTATTGGTATCAATTGATTATTGGTATCAATTGATTATTGATATCAATTGGTTTCGTTTGTTTCAGATAAGCGGTTACCGAGTTAGGATGTCCACCGCACATCCCTTCCGTTGAGAGGTGCTCCTGAAGTCGGGCCGTAACTCAGCCATTTTTGATTATTCTTATACACAAAAATTCATGAATAAAGCTTAAGACTAAAGTATTCGAACGTACTAATTGCTGTTTTAATCTACCGTATATTTTCGGAGAAAAAAAATTCTAAGATGACCTCCGATCGGAGGTCGTGACTGGAGGTAACCCCTTAAAGGATTCTTTTTTTTTATTATTAATAAGACTAACAATATAAATTATTAAAATGCCAGGATCCAAATGACAAAAAAACGTTATTCAAATTTTGTAAATATAGCGTGGAAATTCAATACAAATTGCATAGTACAATATATTTGTTAAGACTAATATTATTTCTTTTCTAATGTTTCTCATAATACGGTCATGATTTACTTTTCAGAATTATTTCAGAGATTCAGTTTGGCACCCAAGGCATAACTTAAATTCTTGAAAAGAAGCATGAAGATCTGTAAAAGATATTTTGATAGCAAGTGCAATAGCTTTTTTGCTACAGGTACAAGGGGATGTGGACCATAGGGCACCGGTCTATTGCTTTAATTAATTAGATACGTTATTTATCGGATTGTAGCTGAAATATAAAAGGTGCTTATAGCTATCATCAGCAACACAAGACATGAGAAAAATTGAAATTATACCTACATATGAAGTCTCATCATTGGTAGTATAATAGTTTCGCTTATCAAATTCTTATTGAAGATTTCATTTTTTCTTTATAAATACATAATTGTTTGATTAATACACTAGAAAGTTACAAAGCATATAGGACTGCTGTTAGTTTTGTTAGAGAATGGAAAAGGTAGATCTGATGATGGTATTATTTGCATCCATTGCTTCAGTAAATTTTGTGAACTGAACTCAAGAGAAAATTGGATTCCGTGCAATGTAGTTTCATAATTTTTTTGTTTTTAACTAAAAATCCACATGAATAAGAGCGAAGACCTGTGTGTCTCGAGCTACGCGGCACATAAGTCTAGAAGCACGCTGGTTGATGCTTTGTGAAGGTTAATTCTAAAACCAGTAATCTTTTTGCGATCATCCAGTTCTCAGTAGAACACATAACGAAACACTTTGACCAAGAATTTTTTCACTTATCTGAAATGAATTAGAGGTCGCCTGTACCTCCACCCTTTCTTACTAGTCTGTTATCATCGTACAAAAAGCACTGTAATAGTGTCTTTCTTGCAGCTACTTATGAATGGATTTACACGATGCTAGCGTCTTAAGTTTTTACAAACGACCACTATTGTGATTCAACATTTTTATTATCGTAAAATTTGATACTTGTTATTTTTGAAGCAATGACAACACATAAATAACACAGAAATCGGCTGAGTAGTTTGTTTACAGTGAGCGTTTAAAAAAGCAATTTTGTGAAGAAATAGAAATTTCAGGTGAAGGTTTTCGTTGGATAATTGTTCACGATTTTAGATGTTCTTTACGATTGTGAAGACCTAACATAATAACAACACCTCGAATCGCTTTGTTCAACTTTTGGTAATGAAGTACCACCAGAAAAGATTGTTGTCAACCGATTTGCAGAATTTCGTCGTGGTCGTGCTTCCATCAGCGATAAATTTCGTGAAAGTCGACCAAAACCGGTTGTTGTTCCAAAAAAACATCGATGCTGTGCGCAGCTTGATTAAAGATGATTGGCATGCAACTTACCCTGAGATAAAAGCATTCTTAGGCACTTGTGTTACTTTCTAACGACATTTGTACGTACATTGCCATCTATAGCAGAATATTTATATTTATTTTCTATGGTGTTTCTAGATGAACCGAATTCAACAAAAGTTGTTCGTTCATGAAGCATTTCCAAGAAAATGATTGCTTGTTTCTTTCGTTGTACTGGACATGTCGCAAGCATCGCTTTGGAGGATCGAAGAACAGTTAAACAGCTGAATGGTATGCAACAGTTTATTTGCCAGAAGCCATCGATGAAATCAGGAAAAACAATCGACAATCTCGCATCATCGTTCATCATGATAATGCCAGCTCTCACACAGCACGTCAAACAATTATTTGAAGGAGAAAAATATCGAGTTCATTCTTTTTTTCCCGAATGTCAAACAAAAAATGCGTGCACAGCGATTTTTATCACCTCAAGAAGCTGTTGAAGCCATCAAAGTAAAACAACGCAAAATAAATTTTCTGCTGGAAGACCTCTTCACTTCTTTTTTTCAAAAAGTTCTGCCATTTCTTATTCCAAAACAAGTCAATTTAGGGTGTATATTACTTATACTTGAAGGGCTAGCCTGTCATTACTAATGAATTTGTATCGATAGATTATTGCTACGAATAGTAAGATAATCCTAAATTTATTATATTCTACAGTACAGTGGTCAAAATTGTCATTTACAAAAAAAAAGTTTTATAAGGATGATGATGCGAAAATAGAAGTCGAGATATCGAAACCACTTGTGTGTATCGTACCGAACTCAAGATGTTATTTATTCTAAACATAAAACGAATTATTTGGAAAATGGGTCGAAAATAATTTCATTAATTTAACAACTCTTATTTAATGCCATATGGCAACGAAGTTACCCAAAATTAGTAAAGTAAATAATAAGTTTCATCGTATAGTAAATATTCTATCTATAATGGAAAAAAAATGATCGCCTAATTTTGTTTGACAAGAAGAACATGTTATCCCTACAAATTAATAATTCTGTTGTCAATATTAAGTTTTACATAAGACAATAGAGGCATCGCTAGAAGTAGGCCTATAATATAGAGAAATAACTACATTTTAAGCAGTTTAAAATTAAACGCGTAATTATTACCAAACATTTACCCACAACCTTTACCAATAACATGCGGTCGCGAAGAAGTCATGAAAACGAATATTTTGCACCAATCACAAGATACAAATTTAGCAGAAAGTCTAACAATTAATTCCAAATGAATATTAGTACTTCATAGAAACATTTGTATGTATTTGGAAACACATGTTACATATCTTAATATAGTTTAATAGCTATTAAATGGCTGAGAAATCAATATTACTATGGGTTTAGGAATAAAAGCACGCAAAAGGCGGAACTAAGTTGCATAAAGTAATTCGTATAGACTTCGATACAACACTATACATATTTATGTGTCTATGTAGAAGTGGCTGCTCTAGACTATGTGATTTTAAGTATTAAACTAACATTATAGCTACCATATGTCTACATATACATAGGTAGTATATATTAAAATCATATTACATTAAGACGTAATTATGCTAAAAAAACAAATAAAGAATGTCAACAAAGAATGATTAATTATATAAAGTACACGCATGATTATATAATGCATATCAAAAACTATTTGAAACAACCGCCCAAGAAAGATACACTACCGCTCATAAGTATTTGGGCACCTCAAATTTCAGAGTAAATCGTTAAATATTTAAATGGAAATATTAAAATATGTATTTGGTATCTAAATATACACAAGTACACAACTTTAACAATTAAAATTATTATTTGACTTAAATTTTAGATTCGTCTATGTGACCTCGTTTACTTTTAATGATTGCGTCTCATAATCGGGGCATCCTTGCAATTAATTTTAACAATGTTTCCGGAGTTATTCGAGCCCATGGTGCCTGTAGTTCGTTCCACATGACATCTGCCGAAGTTGGAACAGTTTTCCTTACTTCTCGATCGAGTTCATCTCATAATAACTCGATGGGATTCAAGTCGGGGCAACTGTTCTAAATATTGCTTGCATAATTTTGAAGTGTATTTTGGGTCATTGTCTTATTGGAATACAAAATTTTCACCCAAAATTCTTACACCAGAGGGTATTGCATTTCCCTCTAAGGTGCGTTTGTATTGCTCTTTTCTAATTATGCCCTAAATTGTTACGAGATCACACGGATGTACCAGCAAAACAGCCCCAAATCATTACCGTTTGACGGTAAAGACTGTGCATTGCTCTAGTGCACGTTCACCTACAGATCTTCTTACAAACACTCGTCTTCGTGAACCGAAAATCTCGAATTTGGATTCGTCGGTCCACAATACCTTGCTCCAATCTTCTACCGTCCAATTTCGATGTTCACGTGCCAGCTGTAACCTCTTTTTCTTATTAATTTGGCGAAGCAAGAGCTTTCGCATCGCAATTCGTCCGTGAAGACCGGCTTTTTGCAGACGGCGTTTAACCGTGAACACACTAATCGGCTTCAGAAATACAGTGTTGATTTCTGCGGCGATTTCTGGAGCTGTTTTTCTTCTATTTCGCTTGCTGAACACCACGATTGCAATATCTTGAGCTGATGTTGTCGCGCTTGGTCTAACACTTTTTACTTTATTTAGAAAACTGCCACTTTCACTGTATTTTTTGACGTCATAATCAACAGTAGATGGATTTAAATGTAATTTTCCGGCAATTTGACGATTGCTTAAACCTACGTTATGTTGTGCTACTATCAGAGCGCGCGTTTCAACACTAATTTCTTTCCTTTTCGGCATGTTTAAAAATCTAAACGAAATTATAAATACTACTCATTAAGAGCTGTTGTCGCCGCTAACATGGAATGTTAACTGGCCGTAATTTAAAGATATTACTTCAAATGGCTTTATTATAACTTCATGATTCATACTAAAACTACCAACTGTTACATTTTTCCTGGAATTTCAAGAAATACGCTCTTTGTTGTCGCTACTACCTGCGTTTTTATGACGATATTACCTCTGATACAGATAAAAGAAGTAAATAGACCGATATTATTTAATGAAATTAAGAGAATCTTACTGTTTATTAGAATACTATTCAGTAATGCTGGAATGTATTTCGTAAATACATTCTTTGTATACAAAAATCTAAAATCCAAGGGTGCTCAAATACTTATGAGCGGTAGTGTAGAAATTTAACCTAATTGTAAGAACGTGCCGGACAAATTAATATCTCTCGATATATTTATAACTGTCAACGACCTATAAGGAAGATTAAGTGATTATTCCAAGTATGTGAAAGACCTATTTATAACTGTTGCTTACATTCTTGAGTGATTTTTAGTTATAAATTATGCAAAATACTGCATTTCATTAAATACGTTGGTAATAATGAACTATATTTGAGTAGAAGTAAAACTAGGCAGGAGAAATGTGTCATATTTGCAATAGAAATCTCTTTAAACCATTTTAATGAAGCTCCTCCAGTGTGAAATATGGAGAACTATGGGACCATGCTATTTCTTCCAATAAAAAATTAAAATTTAATAATCATCCTAGAGCATATACCCAAATAGTAAAAACAACATTGCCAAATAGTATCCGTAAAGGCATATGCCTTTCTTGATAAATATCACAGTTAAGTTTGGTTTGTCTTTTTTTCCTTTTTCATTATTATGTTCAACATATTACTAGGCATTAATCGCAAAAATTACTGAATCCCACATTGTGATTGTGTTAGCTATTCATTTTTTAGTTTTCTTAATATTTTTATTGTCATTATTTATTAGATTAGCAATTGTGTTAGTAACTAACGAAGCTTTCGTCCATCATCATAGGTATATTGCCCGAACTATTAATTTTACACCATAAATATTAGGTCCTTATTTTTTAAATCAGCTACTGATAATGCGGAATCCAGAGATGGAGAAATGTATACAGTGTTTTATTTACAGAATATTGTTATCTGTGATATTCCATCCTGTGTCAAATACGCGAGTTATATGCTGACTAAAATATTTCTGAAGATCAATATTTTAAATGATTGCTCTCTTCTTCAGAATCAGTTTCTTCACAGAGAAAAAAAAAGTTCTCGAATCAAACAAATATGGTATATCTTTCAAATTATTTACTTATTGTTAGTTAAACAAAGGCTTATTTAAGTGAATGAACGTTTTTTAAAAACATTGATTGAATTTGTTTTAATGTACAAACGTTTTTAATTGGCATAATTTTGTTGAGTCATACAAATATGTGTTAGAATCGTGCGCTTCGCGCGTTGTCGGCAACTTCCGCTGCGTGAACGCAGGGCAATCGCAATCGTAGTCTTAGTTTAGGTTATGTGAGATGGTGGTTGGTACGCGGTGAGATGTAAATGAAGAAAGTAATAGGTAAGTAGGATAATGGATTTAATAAAGTCTACATAGAAATAAGAATTTGATGAATCGCTAACAGACTACTAAACAGTCTTAATTAAATCCATTAAATGAATTCCTAGGTATTTATCAGTTGGTGTTTAACACTAGAACCGCCGAGAATTCCTCATACATCGAACCGCCGCCCCGGCCAAATTGACCGGTGATTAAAACTCAATTTTGTTTCGACTGTTTTTATTAATTAACATAATTTGTTTGCATAAAAGTGTATATTTATTCACAAAATAAAAAAATAACTGTCTTTGATCCAGCCTGTAAGTTCTTGTTGCATTTTTGATTCGATGTTCCCTCCTGAGGATCTTCTTCGTTGTTATTGGATTGTTGCGAGAGTTCTCCCAATTGCAGAAAGAAGTCGCGACGTTTTATTTTTTTGCCAGTGATGTCTTTGTATACAGCAAACGCATTGATTGCAGCAAGTTCCAATATATTATAAAAAGCATGGACTGGCCATCTTCTTGAGGGTGCCTTCACGCTGTATTTTCGGGCCATTTGATCTACTACGTCAACGCCATATTTTGTGCTATTATAGTATAAAACTGTTTCTGGCTTTGTCTTTGTACCAGCATCAATGGAAATTGTTGGATGTTGCGTACTTAGAAGGAGAACATTTTTGTCTATTTTGGCTTGATTCACTGTCAAAGTGCAAACATTTTCTTTACTTGTGAATAAAACAGTTGCATATAAAGAACCTTTGCTTTTTTTTGACTACTTCGGGAATTTCTTTTCTGTTCACAGTTCCAACAATTGTGGTGTTTAGTTTTGCTAATTTATTTGCAAGTTCTAAACTGGTAAAAAAATTGTCCGTTGTCACATTTCTTCCTTTCTTGGTGTAAGGCTCTAATAATTTTAGAACGACGTATTCACCAAGTGGTTGTCCTATTGGTCTCGAATCATCTTTTCCTAAATATGGTAAGGCATTCAACACATATTTAGCTTTAGTGTCAACAGCAAGCCAAAATCTAATGCCAAACTTATCTGGTTTATTGGACATATATTGCGTAAATCGACATCTTGCTTTTGTAGGAAAAAGTTATTCGTCTATTGTTATGTTTTCTCCGGGCACATAACAAATTTTGCAATTGTAAGCAAATTTTTGCCATATTTCAAAAACTAAAGCAAACTTGTCATGTTCCAATCTTTCTTACCTTGTAGACTTGAGATCGAATCTGAGATATCGCATGATTTCTCTAAATTTGTTTCTAGACATCGTCTAATTCTAAGTGACTGAAATTCTGAGCACCACATGCGTATAGAATGGCAATAAAGGATTCTGGATCTCCTAAAGATAATTGCCAGTCTTGTTGTCTAGTTGTCTTCTAGCTTCCGCCTCGGTGCATTGTTTTACGTGTCTCAGCATCGAGTCATCGATAAATAATCTCCAGAAACTACTCACATTTTCTGCAGTTACTTTTTGTTTTTCATAGCCTGTTGACCCTGGATTGTCCCTGAATATATTGGGTTGGGTTTTTCTGCCTGTAGTAGGCTGACTCAGAAATTACTTGCCATTGAGAATTGTCTTTTAATTTGCAAACTGCACCAAGATTGAAGGGAAATCCTTTTTCTGTTGGTTTCTTTTGCTGGCGATTAGAACGAACAGACGTTTTCACTTCCTGCTTATCACTGGAACTAGTACTAGTCACTGCAACCGTTACATCACAAACTGTGTCATTGTCAGATTCATCACTATTTTGTTCCTCACTTGCAACAACTCAAGAACGAATTTCGTTTTCACTGTCCGTACTAACTGATTTAGAAACATTCTCGGAATTTCCTGGTGAAAGATTTTCCAGTTCGTCTAAATACGCTAAAGCTTGTGCAGCCGAGAGGTCTTTACTGGACCACATACTGTTCAGTTTAACTAAACAGGACGAATGCGCTTTCAGAGTACTACCAATCTTTTTATATGTTCACAAGAGTGCAGGTTGAAACTTGTAAAATATTTTGTACGTATGCGCCAAATTAAATCTGCGCATGTGCGACACTAAAAAGAGCACGAGTAGAAACAGGTTCTTTGTCGAGGGCCAAGCTGAACGTGTCAATCAAATCCATATTTGTTTCAGTCAAATAAATGGTCAAGAAAAATATATTTTATTACGTATATTAAATCAAACATATATATTTTCAAATCTAACTGTCGATGTTATTTGTATCAAGAGATCATATGTTTGGATCAAATGGTTATGTCAACAAAATTATTTCTTCAAATTAAAAAATGTATCTTTCCCGACATTTACAGTTACGATCTATTTGACTGAATGCAAGGACTTTTTTTTCTCTGTGTATATCATTCATGACTGATGGGCAAGGATTAGTGTGCCACTCAACTTCTCGATGTGCAAAATGTCTCTTACGCCTAAGATTCGACCAATTGTAAAAGAACACAGCTTGGATAAAACTGTGCTTACGTATCGCACATCTGGAAAGGACTTGGCGAGAACTTTCTAAAATAAACTTTTCTTTGATGCTCACTTCATCCACATTATATTAGATTAGGTGGTAGTTTCCTGTCCCACTGCAACGTTTTCAAAACCTATTATGCTTTCTCAATTGTTATATAATTTACGTTAGATTTACCTTTTTCACCAAATCTTTCTACGTGGGTTGAAGCCTTCCTGTTAGTCTTGTGCAATAGCACAGTATGTGGACGGTAGTCTTCTGTCTAGTAGAACGTGCATATCGTATCCTTTGCCAGGACCATGTTGCTCCTGTATTTTATCAAGTAAAAATTGTTTTCACGTGTCGTCTGTTTCTGTCTAATATTGTAAATGTGTGGTTACCTTTTCATCATATTCAAAAGCGATTGAGGTCTGTCTAAAATGTATCCGACCTTGAATTTTTCCATCCACAGTAGTGATGCTAGGTCGGCGCCACTGTACGCAGTGGAAGGAGATAGCTTAATGTGTATGCTTGCATTTTTATTCCGCGTTCGAGTGTGTTAGTCGCTGTCTAGAGGTCACTGAATGAGGTACTGTTACAAGTGTTCGTTGGACTTTTGATTTCTCTCAAGATGAATGTACGAGTTGAGCAAAGATACTGCATCAAATTTTGCCAAAAGCTTGGTGATTCTCAAAGCAAAACAATTCGTAAGATCCAGCAAGTGTTTGGAGACGATGCTATGGGGGTAACACAAATCAAGGAGAGGTTCAACCGATTCAAAAATTCAAAAATGGCCGCGTGGTGGAGAGTGATCAGCGTTCTGGGAGGCCACAAACCGCTCGGAATGCAGCTGTTGTTGAGGGAGTTGAAAATCTGGTAAAGGAAGATCGTCGTTTGACCCTACGAGAGATTGGCGAAGAGGTTGAGATCAGTAAAGGTTCCGCACATGCAAGTTTGTGTGGTGATTTGAACATGCGCAGAGTGGCTGCGAAGTTTATGCCCAAGCTGCTGTCGGCAGAACAAAAAAAACTCCGTCTTGAAGTTGCACAGGACCTGCTGAACACTATTAACAGCGATCCTGATTTTCTAAACACCTGGGGATGAGTCCTGGGTGTACGGGTACGACCCGGAAACAAAAGCACAGTCGTCGCGATAGAAGCGTCCCGGGTCCCCAAGGCCGAAAAAAGCGCGACATGTGTGCAGCAAAATCAAGGTGATGATAACTGTGTTCTTTGATATCCGTAAAATTGTGCACCACGAATACGCACCGGAAGGACAAACAGTGACAAGTTCTACGCCGACTCCGTGATGCTGTTCGGCGCAAGAAACCGCACCTTTGGACAGCGCAAAACTGGCAGTTGCATCATGACAATGCTCCGGCTTATTCATCGCACCTGATCCAGACTTTCTTGGCGAAACACGGAATTACAGTCTTCTAACCTCCCTACTCTCCTTGCGATTTCGGGTTGTTTCCGAAATTGAAGACGCCCTTGAAAGGATCCCGTTTTGAGAGTAGAGAAGAGATAATGCAGAACACGACGAGGGAGATGAACACCATTCCAAAAGAAGCCTTCCAGAAGTGTTGTCGGCAGTGGAAGAATCGGTGGGCTAAGTGTGTGGAGGCGCAAGGGGTCTACCTTATTAATTAATATATTACACATAAGTAATATATTTTTCCGGGTCAATGATCGGATACTTTTAAGAGAGCCTTCGTATGTTAGAATTACTAGAAAAGCGATTTATCAATTTGTCTGATAGCGTTTACCGTCTTGGTGGTACGGACCACTGTAAATTATTATCAGAATCTGATATTTTTATTTTATGTAATAGTAATTTCCAGTTCATTGTATTCTGTATCTGGAACTTTGTGTTCTGTGTGTAAGGCCAGTTTTGTTTTTCATAAATTGCGTTGATGTATTTACCTACTTTTACAAGATTAGTATAGGTATGTATTTTACGAGACGTAAAAGAGTACGGATACTTTATTAAGCATTTGTACATGCTATTCCTCTTACTTTAATGAAGTATTAATTGCATAAAAGTATAGGAACACAACAAAATTTTTAGATTATGGGATAAAATATGTGGCAAGGAAGTCGAACTTTAATATAAAAACTTCCCCTTCAGATTGTTATGGTAGCTGGTATCATAAATTTCAGCGCTGGATTATATAATTACACGATTCTCGGTTCCTGCTTTTGCAATGATGACGTTAGACGAAAAAAGTGAAAAGAAATTGATTCTTTGTGTGGACGGTTTTCACAACCAACGCCCACACTCTGAGACAGTGATGTTTCCTTGTGTTCATTCACTCAGATTGACTACTGCTACCGCGCTTTCTTCTCTTATTGTACGGTTTTAAATGGAAAAAGAGGAATGGGAATCATAAATCATTTTGCGCGTTTTGCGGTTGATAAAGATTTAGCGGCCGTTTTCTCCTCTTTCATCCGCCTAATTCGATAAAACCGTAGAAGGGAAATTTCAGATTATCATTCTTTTAATATTTATTTTCTTCTGTGTGGCGTTTTTTTTTTAAATATTAAATGAACTTGCGTTCTCTTCGTCGAAAAGGATAATCAATTTGGACGCGTCATTTTGTTTTGTGTTTAGTACACTGAAGTAAACACGAATTGAAAACGAAATACATTTAGATGAGTTAAAGGTCCGAATACCCCATCATCTGAAGTAACGTCATCAACGTCAGCCAGCTTGATTTCTCCCTTTTCTTTGGTCCGCTATCTAAATTTGAATTCCACTGCTCTTCTTTCAACGATCTTTTCATTCATTTATATTTTGATCTTGTCAGTTCATTGAACCTTTCAGATGGAGTTTATTTTCCTGGACAGCACTATTTATTGCTCTGATAACATCCATTAATTCACGAAGATTATTATAGGCTCGATAAAGTTAGACACTTTCATTTTTTTTTGCAGTAAGAATTATTGTAAATATTAAGCTATTTATTTGTAAAAAAAAAAGATGGATTACAGAAAGTTATCTAACAGCTTGAAACAATTTTAAGGAAGAGTGCAAGAAATAAAAAATAATAAAATAAGAAAAAAGCAGGATCGTTGTTATAATACGATGAATTCAATATAGTGATTGCCGAAAGCATCATAATTAAATTGTTATTCCTGATCATTCTTGATTTTCAAAAGAAACTTAATAGAGAAATAGCAACGCAAATTGCGTCACATAACAAGAAGAAAGATTGCAAACATAAGCAGTAACAGAAGTACCACAAAGAGCGTGCACTTCAGACGATAGACCATCTTCACAAACATTGTTGAGTACGATGTTTGGGAATATCAAGAGTACGCTTTCAATGTATGTTCTATATGTCGATGTACATATGTGAGTTCTGAATTTATTGTGCCAGTACTGATTTATATAGAAAACAAAGATATAATAATAATAGGGCGTATTTGCTTCTGCAATATAAATTACAATAAATAGTGCAACTAATGTTTCAAGTACAGTTTGTAAAGAAAATCATAACAAAGTAAAATTGGTTTTGATCTTCCATACAGTCTTTAACAAACTAAGAATGTAAATGAAATGAAATGAACGTGCTCAATTCTTACTTACACCTAAGTTCTGTTACTCAATAGTCGCCTATAAATTCTACAAGAAAGCAAATGAACAACACACTGACCACAATTCTACTTTACGAAAACGGAAATACAGTCGAAACAAAGCTTACCGCTGTTTGATGAGCAAGAACGCTCGCATCCATGATTTAAATTTAGAGAACGAGTAATCCTTAACCTCCGCAGTCAAATTATTATAAAATTTGGAAATGTTGTAGGAAAAAGACCATTGGAATGTCGAGCTTATGTCGCAACTTCAAGTGATGATCATCAGTACGAAAACTTAGTTTTGTTATATAAATATGTTGGTGCTTTAGATATAACGACACTAGAGTATAACAAATGTAATCTATTCTTCATATTTAACCAATTCAAGTCAACCAACTTACGGGTTACGTACTCGAACTTACGAATACCAGATATTAGGCGAATACATACGTTTTTTGAACACGTACTCTACGTTCCTGAGTTAAACATGAGCCAAAGACTGGAGAACAATAATTAAATTACGGCAAAACTAAAGACTCACATCGCTCGGTTTTCATTTTATAAGGTAAATAATGACGGTGAGGATATATTCGTTTTAAGGAATAATAAACATTTTTAATACATTTTAATATTTGAGTATGAAATCTAAAGTTCCAATCAATGATTAAACCCAGGTTCTAAACCTTGTCAACCACGGATAACGGGACACCGTTAATGGAAAACTTGATAGCATTAAAAAATAAGCGGTAACTATTTCTGTCAGAGAAAACCTGAACGGTGGATTTTGAAGAATTCGAGAGCAACAAATGTCGTTGAACCAACTCAAAAATATTGTTCAAATCAGACGAAATATTAAGTAACACCTGCTCTTTATTAGAAAAGTTGAATGTATGGCAAAGCATCAGCATGTTACTATGAACAAAAAGTCGCTTGAGATATTGTCAAAATCATTTTTTTTCTAGGTCACTTTTAAGCGCAATCTGTCAGATAGTTGCGTAATAGCTTTGTAAACAAGTAAGTGTTTGGTGTACTCTGCGAATTTCGCTATGTCGAATTTAGTTGAGCAGAGAGTCACGTGCGGAACCGTTGAAAATGTTAACGGTAGCCTACGGAGACTCGACAATGTCGAAAACACAAATATACGAGTGGTACAAATAGTTTAAAGCTGGCCGTACTGTGGTTGATGATTTGCCTCGTTCCGTTCGCCCAGCCACTTTTATGACTGACGAAAACATCGAAAAAGTTAAGAAAATTGTGCTCGAAATTCGTCGTGTGAGCATCAGGGAGACAGCAGCCGATCTTGGTGTCTCGTTCGGATCGGTGCAGAGCGTTATGCACGATATTTTGGGCATGAGAGTTGACATTTTCTGCAGAAACAGCACAAAGAAATGCTTTCTTTGGGCCAAAATGTTATCGAAGTCATTATTACCGGTGACGAGACATGGGTCTATGAATATAACATCGAAACGAACCAACAATCATCCGAATGGCGCTTCGCGGAAAGCGTTTTGAGATGATTGAGGCGATAAAGGAGAATTCGCAGAAAGAGCTGAAGGCGATTCCAAAATCGGCCTATGAAAAGTGTTTTGAAGATTGGAAGAAGCGTTGGAGTATGCGTATTGCTTGCAAGAGACTACTTTGAAGGGAATAAAATAAATATCGATGAATAATTGAACCGTTTTCATTTTATTGACAAATTCCGGGTACTTTTTGATCATAAGTACATGAAATCCTACAGGTTTTCACTGACGTTGGCAAAAGAACGGTATAGATAATGAAGAGTAGAGGACCTAATATAGAGCCCTAGGGAACGCCGCGCACAACAGGAATCGACTCAGGAAGCGAAACGTCGCTAGATAATCTAAAAGACTGGATCCTATTGGAGAGATAACTATCAAGTAACTGGATGGCATTCAACGATAGTCGGAAGAAACTTTAGCTATGTCGCGGGCGGAAATTAAGTCATCAGTAACATTTAATAAGCAAGTCGTTAAACCATCGAATGAGATCCAAATCTCTGGTATAATGTTATTTAAGTCTAAATGAGATCGAAGCTGGAAGCTAATAGCTTTATCTAGAACTTCGGACAAGACGGGCAACAAGCTGATAGGACCCAAGTCTGAGAAATGCTGGGGATTAGACTTTTTAGAAATGGGGAACATGATAGCTTCTTGCCAAGAACCAGGAAATGTGTATAAGAATTATATACGTAAAACAAAGATATATTTGTTTAGCCATGTTCGACTTGCAGCTTGGATCTAGGAAAGTTCACCGAAAATAATTCGCCTAACACAACTCACTGGAAACTAATTCACAGAAATTGCAATTCACCGAGTAGAAAAATAACCGAAGCACAATTTACTAAGAAGCATATTCACCGAAATGTGTTAGCTATTCATCAGGACATTATTTTACCCGAAAAGACAACATAGGATGCTAGTTTTCTGCACTAGAAGAAACCTTCAATTTTTACCCAGATCTGCTAACTGGTACACAGACGGTACGTTTAAAACTGTGGAGGAGGGTCACTTTTATATATGGTGATTTATCGAAGCCAACGAAAATATAAATGGAATTAACTAGAGAGCATTTTCAAATCATGATTTATTATGATTTCAAAAAAAGGTTTAAGAGCTTATGAGTGCAAGGAATGTTTGAGGCTGTTAATGCAAAAGTACCTATGGCTACAATTTATCGATGACATAAAAGCGAAAGAAGTTTTGTTCAGCATCAGAAAGGGACCTCCTTGTACGGGTGTCACCAAAGAAAATAGTTGCTATTAAGAAAATAATTGAAGAGGACAACCAAGTCACGTAATGGAGCATCAACTCAAGATTGGATCCTCAACTGTTAATGCAGCCATACACTATCGCCTGTATTTAGAAAAAGTGGTCAGTTATTTTGTGCCACATCAGATTTCTGACTTTCAAAAAACGGAGCATGCGAGAATTTACCATGAAACTTTAACTCTTTTGAAGAATGGAGTGCGCCAATTTTTTTCTAAAATTGTGATAGGTGATGAAATGTATATTCCGTTTTTCAACGTGTATATTCCGTTTTTCAACGTACTTACCCGTCAAAAGCGTCGCGTATGGATCTATGAAGACGAAAAAAGACTAATAATGGCGAGCAATGAAAAAGTTATGTAAAAACACCGCATGTTCTTTAAAAGTACAGGCCTAGTATATGCAATTAAATTGGATAAAAAAAAGTAGGTACGACTAAATGGCACACCGAGAAATGTTTGCGGTAGATGTTCGAGTAGAGTTATATAGAGAATATTTGACTAAAAAAGTAATAGAGTATTCACCGTTATGCTCACTTGATTTGGAAATGTGTGATTTTTAGCTGTTTTATGGGCTTAAAAAACATTTACGAAGTTTACGAGATTTTCGTCTGAGGAAGAAATGTATACGTCTATTCATCGGGATTTTGCAAGTATTCCAAAAGAATAACCAAAAATGCTAATATAGTTCATGGTATTGGTGGAATCACTCCCGGCAAAAACAATGTAAGCAGAGAAAATAGCACTAGCGCACGGACATGTTTCTGCCTACCCGGCGTCATAAGCGTGGTTTCGAGCGCTATTTTCCGCTGCCGATATTGCGTTCACCTCTCAGTTTATGCCACTAATTTCCAAAAACAGCGCCGAAATATTTCCTGACGCCACCTAATGCCAAGAGATATAATCATGCCGCCTAGAAAGTAGCGACGCAAACCGAAATGTAGATGCCCACCACCTATCGAGCATCTCATGGGCTGCTTAATGCAAGATGGCGTTGCGCCTAAACGGTACGGAATCTACACACGTAAGTGATTTCTCAGGCTTACCATGATGCATTAAAAATGCACATGAAAAAAGTGCCTAATAACAATAAGCACGTTGATGACGCCAGGTAGAAACATGTCCGTGGGTTGGTACTATTTTCTCTGCTTACATTGTTTTTGCCAAGAATGAATCTTGAGCTATATTAGCATTAATTTTTGCTTATTGTTACTAGGGTTTTTTTTCATGTGTATTCCAAAAGAAGATTGGTTGACAGAGAATGGCCAAATGTATTATTACTGAAAGGAATTACCTCGAACATATTTAAAATAAAATTCGAAAATATATTAACCGTTTTCTTTTATTCTCAATAATATCAGCTTGGCCCTCGTATTAACTTACAGCACCAATCTTTCTCATACAACGAATCCAGGGAGAACACCCACACCCCTGGAAAAAGCAAGCAATGAGATCAATCGATCTGAGAGTGTAATGATTTAGTAATCCCATTCTTAAAAATCTTTTTTTGCAGATTTTAACATAATATTCGAATATTTTGAATACATTAATGCATTGTCATTTGGTATATTATATGAATTTGATTGTGCAAACCTTTATATGCAATTTCTCAATAAGAAAACTACACCCAGAAGTATTGCATGTCTTAACAACAAAAAAGGTATCCACGTCTTTATTTCTTCAAAATCATTCTTTTTAAAAGATATAATACACTTTACCCTAATCAACAAGTTAGGGATGTATTATGTACGATATAGAAAATTTGAGAAAGCTAATCAAATTTTATTTAGAGTAAAATCTGCATGGCCGGGTATTTAAGATCCTGTCATTAAGATTTTAATGAAATTATAATCTGCGGGAGTACTATGTGGACCATATAACTACCGTACACAATTCTAATATGATTGTATAAATGCAAAGAAAGTACTATCAATTCCTTAATAGATGTTTAATATCTAAAAGTGGTTAGCAAAATATCTTAGACTCCTTCCTTCGAAACGAAAATGCAAATTAGCCTTACGATTTACATAAAAGTTATCCCGCACCATAACTACGGACAGAAAATATCCTACTTTCATATCGTTTCATCCTCCCTCACCAATCGATCTTCTTCGACTACACCAGTCATCATCATCAGCAGTAGCATGAGAAAGAGGGAAGCGAGTGGTGCGGGGAAGAAATAACGCCGACGGTGTTTTATATAATTTTTTGATTAAATTTCGAAACGAATGCTGTGCATACAAAGACTTTTCGTTCTTTTCCGCCATACTGAAACGTCAGAAATAAGAAACGGTTCTACCCCGCGCTGCATTTCAATATCAAAAAAACATTCAAATATTTGCTCAAATGATTATTCCATTAAAATGAAATTTGCACAGGTACACAACTGGGGGCTTTCTTGGTATTATTCGGATTCATTTCCTTCTCTCACCTCCTCTCTTTCTCTTCCTGTTCCTCTACAATGATGAATATTTAACAGTGTTCGCATGTTAGGATCCATTTTCTACTCGCGGTGCTTTCTGCTCCTCTAAAGTCGATGAAAGAAAAATATTATTTTGAGAAAAATGTTTCCGTTGTTCTCGCATGTTCGATTTGTGAAAATTTTAAATCAACACCTGAACACCCGCCAACGCAAATAATATCCGTTTCGGTGACATACCGTTTTCTTCAGAATAGAACATTCCATTTTCAGAACCAATTCCATAGAGTGACGATCGCTTTACAAACACTCGAATGATTCAATTTCAGATATCTAGCTTTCAGTCAATATTTGCTGAGAATTATACATTTGTAGATACACTTGCCATCTAATTGCTTAACTCCATTCTTTAGTTTGCTTTGGCAGTGTTGGAGAGTAAAATCGTGACAAGCACTTATCGAGTTACATAACATTTGTCTCATGATCCATATGCGGTTGGTTTTCTTTCAGTTCCAAGTGTTGCCGTAATAATAAATTTACTCAGAATAGATAAATATAAAGTAATTAAATAGTTTGATAATGCACCTACATATATTTACTTTAACTTTTTTAGTTTAGACCATTTTTAATATAGGTTTTCCGCCGCAGTATTCTTTCTCCCCGTCATTATACAAAAGCAATTAAAGAAGCTTAGGCTTTCAAACAATGTGTACGGCGTATTGCAGAATCTACAGGATGAGACAATTAATTCTAACTATTCCTACCTACGCTATTATTGGTCCTACAAAATCCTTTAAATTAGCAAACTACACGAATATATTGCAAAACTAAATATAAATATTATTAAAATATTATTAAAATACAGGAATAAAAAAATATTTAATATATGTTATTAATATAAAATATTGTGAAAATAGCATTTTCCAATTAAAACTAATAATACAACATGTTAGTTATAAATTTGATTTTTATTTAAACCCAGAATTTGTAGTTAAAATGTTTTTTGATATTAAATAACAAATAGTTATAATATTAATTTTTATTAATATTATACAAACTTATGTGTACAGGTAAAAATACAATAGACCAACACACGCCGTAGCTATAAGTATTAAAAACAGCTTTTGTCACAAGACAGTGGTGTTTTGTATTTCTTTGGCTCTCATTAGTGTGCGGCACTGAAGCCAGCCTAAACACTGCTCGGGTAGACCTACTTTGCTCCTGTTATGCCAATAGATATTAAGAGAAAATTCGATAGATATCTATTCTGGCGACAGATAGAAAAACACCGTATGTGGAAAATTTATGTTTTTCAGATTTCAGCATATTTTGATTCTGATATCCTGTCTAAACCATTATAATTTTAAAAAACATCAAGATTGCTAAGAGAAAGGTCAAAAATGCAAATGAATTTGAGTTGAATTATGAATGTTGTTTAGTCAGCTATATTTCAACTACCATTTTCTACAAACTGTCCTAATTGCACATACGGTGTTTTTGTATCTTATGGAGGTATTAGCACAACAAAAAAGCGCCTATTCGGTCTGAACGCTTTCGTTTGGCACAACCCACACAAGAGAGCATTCCATGTGTAAAATGATCTCTGCTATACGACTGAAGACTTTCTAAGCATAAAAGTATAGACATAAGGAAAGGAAATGTCTAGCTATATGAAAAAGCGTACATGCGACAGTGGTAAACGCGAATGGGTGATTCACCACGAGCGGAGGAGTTAGCGGCAATCGACGGCTCACGATGGTTACCAATGTGGTTAGTTACGAGGTAGACTGCATTATGTACGGACGATCTTAGTAAGAATTTCTAGAGTATTTTTTTTTCATTTCTTTCATTTCATGAGAATTTGTTTTTATTTTCGTCTTTAGAATTTTTTATTAGTTTCGTCTAAGCTTCGTAGCAACAACAACATAAATATGCGAAACCCTCATTTCCAGGCGACCGTGACTTCAAATTATTACGTGAGCTCTTACACACAGTAGATCTACATACCAACGTTGTTAAAAGCGTACTAACGACCCGCATCGAATCGATCAGATTCCACTCAATCCCCTCCTCGCGCTCCCGCCGTACGTATATGGATATAGCTAAATTCACATTTTCCCAATGTGTATACCGCGTTAATAAGTTCCGTAGTAAAGTGAACCGCTAAAAGATATGAACAGTGTTAATTATGTTCTTATAAACTAAGAAGTCGTTAAACGGTGCTACGGTAGAGGCAGTACTGCAAATGACTGCTTATTTGAACATTTATTATAATAATACGTTCAACTGGATTTTTGCTCATACAAATACGATTCATTTTACCATAATATTCCATTAATCACATTTAGAAAATATGTAAGTATTTGTTATGCACTTATTATCATTTGGACATTTAATATATAGTCTAGTTAGTTTATAATGAGAGGTTCTATTTAGTTTTAGAATTCATCCTTTTCCTTTTAAATTAAGGACTTGATATACGACAATAGTATTTATTTTGAAATAATCAACGATTAAAGTCCATCAATAGGACAAAAATCAAAGATATATTACGTATTTCCTAAAATCTGAGCCGGGCTGTTACCTCGACTACGTATGCTAGGCAACTGAGTTGCGAGTGTGTGGAGGGGACGTACCTAGCACAAGCGACAACATTATTCGCTGTATGTTTGGGATCCGTGCCTAGAAATGAATCCTTACGTACCCTAGTGTAACAGGATATATTTAAATTAATTCAAACAAAAAATAAATTCTATGAAAAGCTACAGTTTGGTCGAAAAAGACCTGAACGTTGTAGCTGAATACCGTACTTGGAGACAGCCACATGTGGTATTTCTTCTTTCTTTTTAGATATGGGAGAATTATTCTAATTAACGATTAATGAATTGGATCTGTTACTAATTTTTAAAAGGTATTGTTAATTCTTGTATCTGCAAAGTTATTTATTGGACTTGGGAATCATAATTTATATGTATATAATGTTTTTTTCTATTTCCAGGTACAGCGGATTAACTACAAAGCAAATGCTCATATAAATATTGTGCCTACCCGATCGAGTCGTCTATTTTCACATGATATGTAAAACAAGGAAAATGAAATAGGAAATTGTAACTGAGATATTAATGGTATGCAATGCAGTCAAATAAAGCTTAGATCCTTATCTTTTATACGAGTATAAATATATAACAAATTAAGGAAATCGTCTAGTTTGTAGAGGAAAATTAAATCTTTAAAAATGAATAACATTGCCATTTTTGGAACGGTATTCCTTTTCTGAGCAATATTAGCCACTGATTCTAGTAAATTAACACCATATTGCAAACTGATTTGTTTAAACGTAGTTTTTAGAAACTAGAAGCAAATAACAACTCTGATACCACCGTAGGATACTGAAAACATCTGCAACCAACAGTAATTCCATACGATTACATATGATTCATTACAGACAAACTATATCTATCGATGTTGCATTCTAGTTAGGAAAAAGAAGTAGAACTTTGTCCCGATTTGATTGATTCTGAAGTATGTGCATATGTACTTTCTATAAAACAATGGCTGTAAATATGACAAACCATTTAAGTTGCTAAATTGATAATAAGATGTTTATTTTAACAGCTATAAATAACTTGTGCGGCGTGATTTTAGACACCTCTGATGAATATAGCATTATAAATAGAGAGTTGTATTTTAACGTTAATACCCGCCCACGGAATTTTGACCTGAATATCGATTTGGTATCTGTATTGCTTTAACGGAGAACTATTATCAACCCTTTAGATTCAATATGAATTCTTGGGAACTATTTTCTCTTATAGGTATGTACATAATATAATGTTGCAAAAATATATTTCGTTTCTTAACCGTTTTCGTTTAATAATTAAAAACAAAAATTTTTTCTTGATTTTAGCGGCTTAATTGCTAAATATATTATTGTTAATTAAAACCTAACATTTTACGTTTCGACAAATTTTATTGTCTTCTTCAGAATATATATGTCCAAAACTGTAACAAGTCAAATAATTCATTTATAGTAATATGGTTCCTTTTTTGCTTTTTTTGCACTTACAATAGAACATTGTCAACTAATACAACACTTTACATTTTTTTTGTTTTATCAATTAAAAAATAAAACTATTGTACGTTACAATCTTTTGGCTATTTTAACTTATTTTTAAAATACTTATTCTAGCCATCTTTGTTGGCTGACGGAAAGGCGAATGCGAATAACTCGATTCCAGCGAGGCGGCACACATTCAAAAATGTTTTATTTATATAAGTGTAAAAACATTTTTTATAAAATATTTTTCTATCGTACAAAATAGGATAATAATCTTAGATAGTCCTTCGATTTCAGTTTTGTCGTGAACTAAATTTTTATGTTTGTTAATTTGTATAATTTTCAGTATGCATCTTGCTTTATAATTAACTTCTTTTTTAAGTATAGAGACAGTATGAGAGACATATGTTTTTTTAAGGCGGTGATGTTTTGATATTTGTGACCTTTTAACCTATCATTCAGATGTTATTGTGTTTGTCCAATATAGACGCCATTACAGTTGTTACATTGGATTTTATAAACACATTGTTTATTTTTTTGTATCTGATCCTTCATTTTGGAAAATGCAAACTCTAAACTATTGTGCCACTTTAATGCCACATAACATTAAAGTAGCACATCAAACTTACAATAGCATCTTCCAAAATGAAAGATAAGATACAAAAAAATAAACAAACCCATATTGTTTATAAAATCCAATGTAACAACTGTAATGGCGTCTATATTGGACAAACACAACATCTGAATGATTAAAAGGTCACAAATATCAAAACAACATCACCGCCTTAAAGAAACATACAATAAATACGGGACACACTTTGAATTTCGACAATGTCTCTATATTTAATAATGAAGTTAATTATAAAGCAAGATGCATACTGGAAATGATACAAATCAACAAACATAGAAACTCAGTTAACGACAAAATTAAAATCGAAGGACTATCTAAGATTTATTATTAGAGTAACCAAAACTTGCGGACTCGCATAGGCGTCGGTATTACGGATTAATATAAGAATACGAAAAATTCATAAATAAACTCACTTGCTAATTATTCAACGAATTAGAGGCATCAGGATGTGAACTACTGTAAACTTGCATCATTGCATATGTTTCCACAGTTACTTCTTTAAAGCTTGTGCGTCGACAAGAAAAAGTATTCTTATACATAGAAAACGATCTCTCCCCATCTAAGGAAGTTACATTTGCATGTAGAAACTGTTTTTCAAAATTACTTAAAAGTTCACTATTCTTACACTTATTATAAACGGCCTTTAAAGTATTAAAATCGGGATTTTTCCTTAAAACATCTGCCAACTTTTGACTAGCGCATAATCCTGGCGTATCATTTAATGTGTGTAATTTATTTTTTACACTCTCCACTATGTCTAATGATTCCTGCAATGACAATTCAGTACATTGTAGTTTTCTGATGGCATCTAGTAATACTGTATAATTGGTACATATTGTTGTTAAATCTGCTAAAAGTTGTGGAATTGGAAATTCTCTTTGACTTTCTCTAATTGCTTTGGATTCATTCCGATTAAATCGCATTATAACTGATTGAATTTATTGAAAATGGATCAAATAGTAAGAAGCTGCTGTTAGCCAAGTACCCCATCGCGTTAAAATTGGTTCAGGAGGTTCTGGAATACCTGGACAAAATTTACGAAATTCTTTTAAACGTTTAGGAGATTTACGAAACACTGCTTTAGTACTTCCAATCATACGATCAACGTTTCCGTAATGTTGTCGAACAACTTCACCAACTAAATGCAAAGCATGCAGCACGCAGGTTATATGTATTAAGTTAGGAAATATATGTTTTAAGGATCGCCCAACACTTAACATCGTTGCTGCACTATCTGTCACAATCATCACAACTTGATCTTGGGCAATTTTAAATTTTTTCAAAGCGTTCATTATCACTTTTTGAATATTTTCCGCGGTACATTGTTGAACACGTTTGCAAGCTAACAAATATCGAGATGCTGTGTTCTTGCTAGATAAAACGCGAGCTATTACATTCACAATACTGTTTTTCTTTATATCGGTCGTCTCATCCACGGTAATCCATATTTTTTTGGAACACAAATCACGTTTACACACATTTTCAAGCATCTCTTTCATTCGCGGCAAATGATTCTGTAATTGTGTTTGTGAGGGTAATGGGTACTTTGGAACGTATTGTCGCCAAAACGTTTTAAAAGCTGCTTTTCTCACCAACGACAACGGAAGATTACAAGAGGTAAACATAATTAATAAATGTATGAGGAATAGTGTATAAGGTATTTCAGTTCTTGCATTTCTCATATGCTTAATACCATTGACATGCCTCTGGCAATCAGTTCTGTCCAATGCAGCCAAACGAACATTGCATATTAAGCAAAAAACTGCACTACCGTCATATTTTAAATGGGGAAAAAGTGACACATACTTATGTACATTAGTAGCAAATCTATTACGAGGCATTGTTTTCTTAGGTATGTAAATATTAGTTCTATATGAAACGATACACTAATTATGTACTTGGTATAATACTACAACACACAAAAAACACCAGCTATATTTTCAAAAGCGACAAGTAAGTACATAACCTTGACCGTTCCACTAATCTCTGCAACAGCTCAACCGGTACTAAAACGAAATCTCTCTCAGCGTGGTTTAACATGATTTATATTCAGGGTCGACACTACATGCCTGCTTCTCTACTGGTTTAGTTTATTTATGAATTTTACGTATTCTTATATTAACCCGTAATACCGACGCCTATGCGAGTCCGCAAGTTTAGGTAACTCCATTTATTATCCTATTTAATGATTAATTACTAAAGCTGGCCACGAGCGGTACCGCGCAGTAGCGTAGAGTCGACCGGGCCTCGCGTTTCACTAGAGTTATTCTGCTAATAGAGATGTTTGCTGCCGCAAATAATTTCGCTCATCTTTTAAATAAAAATTAAATAACACGTGCTCAAACACTTACTATTTTAAGAGTCCTCCGTGAAATCACAAAATGAATAATGTCTGTTAAATATCTGCAACATTAGATATGTTTCAACTGTTGTTTCGGCAAAACTAGTACGGCATGAGGAAAAAATGCGTTTATATGCAGAGAACGGACGTTCTACATCTAGTGACGTAATATTTGCGTAAGTAAAATAACCTTTCAAATAACTTAACGATTCTGTTGACGCACCTTCACAAATGTGTCTTAATGGGCCAAAATCAGAATTTTTCTCAAAAACACTTTCAAATTTTTCTAGAACAGAAACATTTTTTGCGTCTTTAATCGGGCATAGCTGTGCGTGAACATGTTGCACTATTTGTAGAGATTCTTCTAACGGCACCGCAGGATTTAGTAATTTTTCTATTGCATCTGCTAGCCCGAAGTAATTGTCATGAATGATTTTTAAATCCATTTTAACCTGACTTCCTTTGTATCGAATTGTAAAACCACGTTCTTAATGTTGTCAAAATATTTATGATAATAAAACGCGACCTGCAACCATGTTCCCCAACGAATTAGAATAGGTTCTGGTGGCTCTGGTATACGGGGGCACAGTCTGTGAAATTCGCGAATACGTTTCGGTGATTTGACAAATACTGCATTGGTATGCGCTATTAAAGCGTCTACCTCAGGATAACATTTTCTGATACTATCTGCCACAAGATTGAGAGCATGAATTGTACACGTAATGTGTAACAAATTTGCAGAATGCTTTTTAAGAGACCGGCCTACAGAAAGCATGTTTGCAGCACCATCACTCACTAACATCAAGAGTTGGTTTGTTGAAAGTTCAAACTTGTCCAATGTATTTAACACTAACTTTGAAATTACTTCGGCAGTACACTGTTGTATTCGTTTGTAGACTAATAGAATTGAAGGTGCCGATTGATGAGGTTCCAATTTGCGTGCCATTACATTAAGAACAGAATGTTTCTTCCGATCTGTTGTTTCGTCGACACATAACCACAATTTTTGATCTTTCAACTCCGATTTTGTTTTTTGTTCAATATGTTCGCGCGCAGATGGCACAATTCTTCGTAACGATGTTCGACTTGGTAATTTGCACTCCGAATAGTTATTCCAAAAGCAGATAAATGGTTCCTTGTCTAGTAAATTAAACGGTATATTACATGCGATAAACGTAACGCATAAATTAAATATAAATTTTTCATTGTCTCGTGCGCAATTTCTTTTTGAGACATGCTTTTCACTATTTACTTGTCGTAGACAATGTTGTCTGGATCAACACATTAACGGGATTTTACAGATTACACATTTAATTTTAGCACCTTCATCTATTAAGTCTGGAGTTTCTGCAATAAATTTTCGAAGTTTGTCCGACCGCGGTCGTTTTGCTGACGAAATCATAATTTTTCTAGGACAGATAAACAATTGCGCAAATGACCGGCAGCGAAAATGTCCGTACTGCTCCGCAGACGAAGTAATACTACCGTTCCTCTCGGTCCAAACTGATTCTACGCCGATGCGCGGTATCGCTCGTGGCCAGCGTTATTAATTACTCAAAATATTAATTTTATTGCATTCAATTTTTGGCCTTGAGAATATTTGACGATAGAAAAATATTTAATAAAAAATTTTTTTACACTTATACAAATAAAAATTTTTTGAATGTGTGCCGCCTCGCTGGAATCGACTTATTCGCATTCGCCTTTCCGTCAACCAACAAAGATGGCTAGAATAAGTATTTTAAAAATAAGTTAAAATAACCAAAAGATTGTAGAATAGTTTAATTTTTTTAATTGATAAAACAAAACAATTTTGAAGTGTTAGTTGACAATGTTCTATTGTAAGTGCAAAAAAAAAGCAAACAAGGAACCATATTACTATAGACGAATTATTTGACTTGTTACAGTTTTAGACACATACATTCTGAAGAACACAATAAAATTTGTCGAAACAATAATATATTTAAACAATAACAGTCAAACAATAATATATTTAGCAATTAAGCCGCAAAAGTCAAGGAAACAAATTTCTTTGAATTATATAATGTTGCTGTATCTGCAAAGTATCTAAATTCGATATCACCTTGTTATATTTTTATCTTTTTGTTATTAATAGATCAATCTTACTAAATAGCTAGTAATAGCTGAACGTATACAGTAATTATCAACGTATAGCTTAAAAATATTTATAACCTGTAAAGTTACAAATATTTTTAATTTGATTATCTAGAATGTGGTGCAATTATCTTTTTTATAAATAGAACATCCAGTATATTATATAATTTTTGTATTTTATATTACATTATGTTCTGAATATTTTATAAGTATTTCAGGTATATTATACAGTATGTCCACGGATGAAGTTCACAATAGGTATGATGGACAAAAACATGTTGAGTCGAAATTTGATATTTGGTAAATAAGTCCTGCTTGGTCTGAAATTTATTTCTTGTTTGCTTTCGATTTTTTTAAATCAAGTAGGCCTTTACAGTTGAACTATTTTCATTTTAGGTAAAATACCTTTTCCGCTTACAGTACGCCAAGGTGTTACTAAGAAAAGTTGCTTAGAACGAAAGGTTTAAAAAAAGTACCTTTTCCGTTCACAGTACGCACAATGTGATACCAAGAAAAGTTGCTTAGAACGAAAAGTTATAGGTTATGTAAATTTACAGAATGATCGCCCTACTTTGATGGAGTTGACAAGAGGAGAAAAAATTTGCATAACCTATAACTTTTCGTTCTAGGCAACTTTTGTTAGTATCACATTGTGCGTACTGTGAACGGAAAAGGTACTTTTTTTAAATATATTCGCTAAAAATTATCTGTAAAATTTGGTTAATATAGCTCATGGTATTGATGCAATCATTCACGGCAGAGGCAATGTTTCACCAACGTTGCTCCGAATGGTTTCCTACCTCACCTCCAAAAATAGCAACAGATATATTTCTTGGCACCATCTAGTGTCAAGAGATATAGTCATGCCGTCTAGAAGCCAACGACAAAAAAAACGGGTACAGCTACCAAACAAACTCTCGCGCAGTTCCTAGACTGGTAGGCCCGAGATGGCGGTACGCATGAGTGCTGTGATACTTGTACATGCAAGTGATTCCATGAGTGACCGTGAGGGGCATCAATACCACAAGCTATATTAGCATTATTTTGGTTATTGTTTCTATGCACTGTTTTATGTGTTTTTTGAGATATCATGGTAAGCCCGTCAGAATCACTGACATGTCCAGAAGTAGGATCAGGAAACGCAGCCGACTTTACTCGACTATTTCGAGGAGTGAGCCGACTCGTATTTTGCGAAACTCCGTCGAATTAATTCTGACAGTGCTTAATTATCTTTGTGTATAGGAGAGAAATGATCTAATTTACAATGCCGTTTTAGCACAAGTGTGCAACGTTTGTGAATAATTTATAGTGTTGTGTGGTTGGTTGCATACAGTTGCATATGTTATAAACAATTGAACTTCAAAAATATAATCATACTTTGCACACTGTTAAGGATTCCAGCATAATTATTATTTCTTACCTAATCTAATACTCAAAATGATTTTTATTTTAAATGTGATGCAGAAATAGTTTTGTTATTACAGAATATTAATTTTTTTAATTTTACTTTGCACAGAATCTAGAATCTCATACATATAGGAACATTTTAGAATTTCGAGCTTATCTTTTTTGTTTGGTATGGTCACTTCGATTCCTTCAGGCGATTCTTTGTATTTTGTTAAATATTTACTAACATTTCGGGAGACACTTTATGTAATGTTCACGTTAGGCATTCGCTTAAGAAATTCATCCCGAAAGATTTTTCAGAAACATTTCTATTTAGAAATTAAAAGGAAAATTAGTTACCTTCCGCCCCACACAAAGTGGTCACACGGTATACGATAAATTAATAAACTTCATCATTGTTTGGAGAATAAATGGATTTCGCAAAACTGTTGACTCATCCTCTATATATAAAACATTATTACGAATTAGTTAAATAAGTAAACAAATATAATTTACAATTTGTAATGCAGGGAAAATAACCATTTTAATTATGAGGAATGCATACACAATATATAATAGGAATTTGAAATTCGGGCTTTCAACTTACTTATTATTTCTTTTATCTAACCGAAATGGTAATGTTATGGTATTTGATAAGGAAGTTCAACCATCCATGTAGTGAATATTAGTGGTTTACGACATTGCTAAGAAGCGTAAGAAGAAAAAGTTGCCACATTAAAAAATGTAAAAAAGCAGAACGACGCGACGGCAATGAAAAACCGCGCAGGGGTATGTACAATAGATCAAGCGAAGCGAACGTCGCACAATATAAAAGAGACGAGATTGTCTCGACAATATGATGATGAAACACACGTACAGACATACACGTACGCGATACAACCATAGTTACATATGCAAATTGGAATTGTAACTTATTGTAGATAAGCCGCAGTAAGGAAAAGCAGTGTAGTAATGTGATTTTATATAACCTGACGCGCGCGTCTTGTTATCTTGTCTGGTATAATGTTTGGTTATTTCGCACTTGAGACTTACACACTTTGATTACGTCGAATTAAATGGTAAGGTATGAATATTTTAAAGTACCTACGGAGAGGGTGCGGGGATTACTTTTTCCTGCGTATATGGCGCAATCGAAGTCGAGGCGATATCAGAAGAGATTTCGCTTGATGCTATCGATGGCTGGAGGGTATTAATATTTCTGTTTTAATAAGATATAATAAATCATATAAAAATAACGAATGGCTATCGTATAATCATATTTAATCATATTCAAAGACGAAACCTGCATTCATGGAAATGCAAAACATTTCCTTTTCTAAAATGTAAAATCTTCATGTCCGATATAATCGATATTCTGATGCCTTGAACATCATCGTGGTACCTGCAATTGTTTTGAAATTCTAAGCAAAATTAGATTTATATTATATCATAATCACTTTCAAAGCCTACAAATAAAACAAATAAATAAGAGGTATGGGGGTCAAATTGAAAGTAGGACCACATTGTACATATTTTGTGAAAATAACTCGGTGGAACCAGATAAAAATTACAAATTTACCTATTAAGTTTCTTCCAAGTATACCTGGAAAAGTGATGGCAGACATATTGGAGAAAAAGTTGAGGAGCCTAATTGAAAATGACATCGAGGACACCCAGTGTGGTTTCAGAAAGGAAAGAAGCACACAGAACTTAATATTCTGCATAAGACAAACCAGTGAAAAATTTATTCAGCAAAACAAGGATATATATGTGTTATTGATCTGGAAAAAATTTTTGACGGAATAAGACGGGAACAGTTATGGAGGATATTGGAAATTAGAGGAATAGATAGAGAAACCATAGAGGTGCTAAAAGCTATGTACATAGATAACAGAAACACTGTAAGAACAAATATCGAAGAACCTAAGGAATTTATAAGAGAAATTGGACTAAAACAAGACTGTGTGCTGACCCCACACACAACCTAAATTTTTTGAGTAGAGAACTAGGCAAAATCAATATGAAAATCAATACAAATAAAACAAAAAGTATGATAATATCGAATGAAAAGAAACACCATAGAATAAACATAAATGAGGAGGAAATTGAGCAAGTGTGCAGCTGTAAATACTTACGGTCAATAATAGAAAGTAAAGAAAAAGTTGAAAAGGAAATAGACGAGAAAATAAGAAAAACAGGAAAAGTGCTTAATATGCTAAGAAATACATTTCTGGGTAAAAGAAAAATATCCAAACACATAAAAACGGAAGTAGTAAGAAGGTGGATAGGTGGACCCTATCTGAAAAACAGAGGTTACGAATAGACGCTATGGAAATGAGATTTTTGAGGAAGATAGAGGGTAAAACGGGAAGAGATAGGATACCTAATGAGATATACCGCGAGAAGTTGAAAATTCAACTAGTTCAAAACAAAATAATGAACAGGGCATGTGCGTCGGATGTCGGACAATAGAATAACAAAACAAACATTTGAATCAAAAGTGCCGAGAAAGAACAAAAAAGGAAGAACAAGAGGAATGTGGATCGATGGTGTGAAAGATGAGGCCATAAAAAGGGAATACCTTGGGTAGGAATAAGGACAATGACAGCAGATCGAGGGAGATGGAGGGAAAAGTGTCGAATGGAATGAAGTCAATTCCACAGTGCTTTACACTTCACGGTAGACAGGATTAAGTAAGTAAGTAACTTTCTTCCAAGAAATCCATTTCTTTTGTTTTTCTTCCTCAAATGGTTTATTTTTTCTGATTCCAAGGATCTAGACACCGTCTTCCAAAACAAATATATACGCGGGTAATCTGAAAATATTCTAGTAATATAACTGCGCATGCGTTGCAATACGAGGGCTGTCTAAAAAGTATCCGACCTCTGGCCGGGAAAAATATATTACTTATGTGACGGCATTGGGACTCTAACCCCTTCAAAGTAGCCCCCTTGCGCCTCCACACACTTAGCCCACCGATCCTTCCACTGCCGATAACACTTCTGGAAGGCTTCTTTTGGAATGGTGTTCATCTCCCTCGTCGCGTTCTGCATTATCTCTTCTCTACCCTCAAAACGGGATCCTTTCAAGGGCTTCTTCAATTTCGGAAACAACCGGAAATTGCAAGGAGCCATATTTAGAGAGTAGGGAGGTTGGGGGACGACTGGAATTCTGTGTTTCGCCAAGAAAGTCTGAATCAGGTGCGATGAATCAGCCGGAGCATTGTCATGGTGCAACTGCCAGTTTTGCGCTGTCCAGAGGTGTGGTCTCTTGCGCCGAACAGCTTCACGGAGTCGGCGTAGGACTTCTTAATAGTACTCTTTTGTCACTGTTTGTCCTTTCGGTGCGTATTCGTGGTGCACAATTCCACGGATATCAAAGAACACAGTTAGCATCACCTTGATTTTGCTTCGCATCTGTCGCGCTTTTTTCGGCCTGGGGGACCCAGGACGCTTCCATTGCGACAACTGTGATTTTGTTTCCGGGTCGTACCCGTACACCCATGACTCATCCCCAGTTATCACGGTGTTTAGAAAATCAGGATCACGATTGATAGTGTTCAGCAGGTCCTGTGCAACCTCAAGACGGAGTTTTTTTCTTGTTCTGCCGACAGCAGCTTGGGCACAAATTTTGCAGCCACTCTATGCATGTTCAAATCACCACACAAAATTGCAGGTGCGGAATCTTTACTGATCCCAACTTCTTCGCCAATCTCTCGTACGGTCAAACGACGATCTTCCTTTGCCAGATTTTCCACTCTCTCACCAACAGCTGCATTCCGAGCGGTTTGTGGCCTCGCAGAACGCTGATCACTCTCCACCGATACACGGCCATTTTTGAATCGGTTGAACCACTCCTTGATTTGTGTTACCCCCATAGCATCGTTTCCAAACACTTGCTGAATCTTACGAATTGTTTCGCTTTGAGAATCACCAAGCTTTTGGCAAAATTTGATGCAGTATCTTTGATCAACTCGTTGAGTCATCTTGAGGGAAATCAAAAATCCGACGAACACTTATAACAGTACCTCACTCGACGGCCTGTAGGCAGCGACTACCACACTCGAACGCGGAGAAAAAAATGCAAGCATGCACATTAACCTATCTCTTTCCACTGCGCACAGTGGCGGCGACCTAGCATCACTACTGTCGGTGGGAAAATTCAAGGTCGGATACATTTTAGACAGGCCCCGTATACTATTGAAAATTTCGGCCGCTCACTTGTTGCTTAACAGTCATTTGTGTCAGTCAATAACGGGGGCATACTATGTATCATTACTTGACAAGCTGAAGGCAGAAATTGCGGAAAAACGGTCGCATCTGAAGGAGGAGGAAGTTTTGTTCCACTAAAACAACACTTCAAAAGTGATCGATGGGTGACTACGGTACTAATGATGATATCATTTGCGATTTGGAAAATAAGATTCTAAAAGTGCGATTAGTGAATCAGAGAAACAATATGCTGTCAGCTTTTCTAGGAAGACGTAATGATCTAAATGATCTAAATACAAACATCAGCCTGTCCTTTATTATCAATCAATTCAGAAACAAGTTGAGTAAAACGGATCAAATTCGAAATAGAAGAGCGTCCAGTAATGAAACCATGTTGGTGAAATATAGAGGGATTGAACATGTTTGCAAAGTAAGGATTCCAGTATCTTGGAAAAATTGTAAAGAAGAGAGATGTGAAGGATCGCCTTTTATAGATGGCACACACAGAAGCCATTTTCCAGCAAAATGGAAATTTACATGTTATTATTGTTCGACTAAAAATAGTGCAAAGGTACATGCATCTTTAAGCAAGAAGCGGGGAAATTCGCCAGTGTCGGCAGTAAATAAATTCTTAGATTTTAGAGGAGAACATTAACGCAGATATGGTCTAGGAAGTAGAATCGTAGTAAAGTGAAAAATTATTATTGATAAAGTAGGAGTAAGAAACGTATTGAAATTGTGACTATGGATTCCTTTTTGTGGGATTGTGTGTTGGACTATGCCAAAATTAAAAGATTGCACGACAGAAGGATTCCAGAATACTACATACAATCTATTCAGATTTCAATTAATGAACTTCAACACCAAATTGGACATTGTCAGGAAATTGTGGTCACTTTGAACATTTGTTGCAATAAAATTACAGCAACTACTACTTTTTGTCGTTGCTTTGTCGGTTGCATTTTGTACGAAATAGAATAGCAGCTTTTTGTCAAAATACAGTAGAACAGGGGATCTTTACCGTACCCAAAAGTTTGCCGGTGATTTTTAGACGAATCCTATATACGAGGTGTGGCAATTAAATAACCGGACTGGTGCTACAAAACATTTTATTGGTCATCAATTACATTACAAAGTTTATTCCCTTCAATATACTCTCCTTGCCGATCCCTACAGTGCTCCATACGAATTTTCCACTGTCGAAAGCAGTGCTGGAAGTCGGTTTCTGTCAGCTTGTTGACAACCTCCGTCGCTTTCGCTTTCACCGCTTCCACACTGTCAAATCTTGTTCCCTTAATCCCCGATTTTACCATAGGAAATAAAAAGAAGTCACAAGGGGCCAGGTCGGGCGAGTACGGTGGGTGGTCCAACACGGTGATGCCGGATTTCGTATAGAACGCCTTCACAGACAAGGCGGAATGGGCTGGCACATTGTTTTGATGGAGTATCCAGGATTTGCTCTTCCACAAATCGGGTCTTCGTCTTCTCACTCGTTTACGAAGGGTAGTTAGAACCTCGTGTTTCACAAGAAACTCGAGGTTAACTCGTTGCTCGATTTGAACACTGCATTTTTCCGACGCGACACTAGCGTAAGGACTTGAACGGACGATTGCTACAGCAAAACTCAGCGACGTAGAACCGTGCCCATCGAGCTCAGGGTGGGGGAAGCATCTACAGGCACAGACATGCTCAAACCTGCCGTGACGCGCTCACTGTTTGCCGATAGTAGCACCAGTCCGGTTATTTAATTGCCACACCTCGTATATTATATTATTATTTTTTACGTAGCTTCATTTGAAATAATACGATAAAATTAACTAGTTTCTTAGTACTTCTGAGTCAAACTACAATTATATTTTTAAATGTATTGTTAATTATGCATATTTATTGTCTAAGGAAAACAATAAAAATTAAGGTTTTATTTCGCAACTATTGCAGTTGTTGTAGTCGCATATTATATTCTCTTGCTATGTACATGTGAAGCCTCTGAATTTAATTGGCATACTTGATGTTTCCTACAAGACACATGTATATTCAATTTGCCTAACAAAAAACTAGCTTCAATCGTTATCTCTAACAAGACTACCGGCAATTAGTCGTTATTTATTTTTATCCTTGACACACTATGCATCATTTTGTTTGGTTTCGTGCATATATGCATATTCATTATATTCGAAAGCTATAAATCTGTCCGATATGAAGCAATTTACCTAAATTGTATTTGTTTTTTGTTGCTTCTGTGCATAAAATTAATTTTTTCGATTTCATATTATAAATTCTGTAACGAAATCCTAATAAATTACGTTTACCTTAATGCTGTGAGTAACAAATTCGTTAAATTTGAATAATTAAACTATTATTTGGGAGACACATATGTATGTTGTATGTATATGTAGCAATGTATGCATAGGGCCTGTAACAGAAGAAAAACGATTTCCAACTCGATATCAATCGATGATATAATTATATAGATATAAGCGCGGATGTATTATTTTATATTAAGTAATATTTTTACATTTAAGTATGAACAGGTGTTTCACAACTGTCAGCTGATTACCTCGTAAAATTAGGTGTTACTCTAATTAGATCAATCAACTGATTGCATTTTTTCGTTAGTATCGTTAACGTTTGAATTCAAATGACTATTGAATTGCACTGGGTAGAATAGAATAACTAGAAACAATTTTTAATGACGTTTAAAATATGAGGGTTCTATCTAATACTGACTTACGACCATTAAAATCGATTACAGCCTGCTGTAGCGTGCCTCAAATTAAAAAGTTGTTTTCATTTGAATAAAACAATACTTAACAATAATAAGTCTAGATGTTATACCTTAAGTTGCAGATTGCTTTATTTAATATAGCTTTGCTTTCGTTTATGTCTGCTGTGGTCCTACTTTACTTTACGTTGTGAGCTAAAATTTTAAGTCAATTTGTTATGCGCTTCAAGTTTTACATCTTGCACTTTGAACTTTTGAGAACTGTGGACCTTACATTCTGTAAACATAAGTACTTCCAGTGTCATAAGTAACCTGGGCAAATATGCGGTAACAGCCAGAGGCGTGGCGAGCGCATAGAAGTTTACATATAAAATAGAAGGTAAGAAATAAATTATAAAACGTGCTGAAACACTTACCGTTTTAAAAGTCTTCCGTGAAATCACAAACTGGGTAACATCTGCTAAATATTTGAATCATTAGATATGTTTCCACAGCTGTTTCAGTCAAGTGAGTACGACGTGTGGAATAAATGTTTTTTAATGCCGAAAACGACCGTTCGACATCTAGCGATGTTATATTTGCATATTTAACATAATCTTTGAAACAACTTAATGCATCTTCACACGCACCTTCACAAATTTGTGTTAATATAAGAAAATCGGAGTCTTTCTTTAAAACACTTTCAAATTTTCGTATTGCACACCAATTTGTTTCGCCTTCTATAGCGCATAACTGTGCGTGAACATCATTCACAATATGAACAGAATCCACTAGGGACATCGAAACATTTTGTAATTTTTCTATTCCCTCCGCTAGTCCGAAGTAATTGTTGTGAATAGTTTGTAAATCTCTTTTAACCTGACTATCTTGAAATATTTCCTGGCTTTTCTTGATTGCTGCAGCTTCTGTCGGATTGAATTTTAAAACTACTTTCTTTACCTGATCAAAATGTTTGTTGTAGTAAAACGCTTTGTTGTTCCCCAACGTGTAACAATCGGCTGTGGTGGTTCAGGTAAATCAGGACACAGTTCGTGAAATAGTCGGGTACGTTTCGGGGACTTTAGAAACACTGCCTTTGTACTAGCAATCATGCATTTACTAGTGAAAAACATGTAGGAATCGTTTGTGTCGCAAGATTTAGGGTATGGATTTTACACGTTACATGTAAGAAGTTACCACTGTGTTCTTTAAGAGATCGGCCCAAAGAACGTATGTTTGCGGCGCCATCACTCATAAACATTAAAAGTTGCTTAGTTGAAACTTTTTGTCAATTTGTTCAATGAGTTCAACACCACCTTTAAAATCTCACCGGCAATACAATTTATAACTCTTTTGGAAGCAAGTAAGAAGGAGGATGACAGTCGATGTGGTTCCATTGTACGTACCATTACATTAACCACAGAATGTTTTTGACGATCTGTTGTTTCGTCCACACACAACCACAGTTTTTTATCTTTCAATTCGGTTTTCATTCTTTTTTCTGTATGTTCACGAGCAAATGGCACTTACATTTCGTATCGATGTCCGACTAGGTAATTTACAGTCCGTATATTTATTCCAGAAGGAGACCAATGCTTCTTTGTCTAGTAAACGAAACGATAGATTACATAAAATAAGAGTAACACATAAATCAAATGTAAATTTGTCTTGGTCTCGTATGTCACTTTTTGCAGAAGAATGCTATTTGCTTTCGATGTGGCGTTGACAATGGCTTCTGGACTAACACATTAAAGAGATTTTACAAACTAGACATTGAATTTTAGCGCCATCAAAAATTAAGTCCGACATGTCCACTATAAAGTTTTTAACTGTCTCTGCCATTGGTCGTCTTCGCGACGTACCTAACTGCGACATTTTTAAAGCAAACATAAGCGTACAATTCCGAAATAAGTTACGACAGCCTACATATACACAGAACTACTCGCATACAGCATCGATTTAGTACTGACGCTGTGAATGCGTGAAATAAATAATCGCCAACTCCGCACCACATATCTACTACACTGACTGTTACCGCTGTTTACCCAGACTAGTTATAAGTAAGTTGTGTTTAAGCATTAGCGTGTGAACTACTTCGCCAATAGCCAACATTGCAAGTTGAACTGGGAATAAAATATTTTTGAACGGTGTTTTTATTGTCAGTGTTATTATTTCTGTAGATGGCAGTTAGTAGATTCACTATTTTTTGAAGGGCTGCATTTAAACATTGCTCTATCATGTACTAGATTTAGGCCTTGTCATGGTGTAAATCTAGTATAACAAGTATCTCTAAATTTTCTAGCGAAGAAATTCGAAATAGTTACTTTTTTACACTTACAATCCCTTTTTCTAAGATTAATATTTGATAAAAATGAGTTTCGAACTTGATCCATTCTAAATGTTGTAAGAAGAATATAACTTATGATGTATAATATTTAACCGAAAAATCTGTTTGTTTTACACTTTTTGAATGGTAAGTTATTTATACAGTAAGCTTTCAAAAATTTATTGCGACTAATATCGAGTATTTCCACCTCGGGCCCTTCTGACAGCTTGCATACGTCTCGGCATGGAGTTAATTAAATTTTGAACATTATTTTGGCCCAATTGTTCCCATTCTGCCTGAAGCGCCGCAGCAAGTCCAGCCAAATTGTTTGGACGGGGTGCATGTGCTCGAATCTGTTTTCCTAGTCTGTCCTAGAGATGTTCTATTGGATTGAGGTCGGGACTGCAAGCTGGCCAATTCATACACACAATCACGGCCTTGCTTAAATATTCGTTGACGATCTGAGCACGGTGCGGAGGCGCGTTATCGTCCATAAAAATGAAGTTAGGCCCTATAGATGGGGCAAAAGGAGGCAAGTGCTCTTCTAAAATGGTGTTTATGTAGCCGTCACAAAACCATCATCAACCACCACCAATTCAATACGGGCTTTGCTACTTATGCCAGCCCAAACCATAACGGAGTCCCCAGTAACTAATTCTTTCCACAATATTGTATTGAGTAAATCGCTCTCCTTGTCTTTTTCAAATTCTTTCCCGGTCATCTGGTGATCTTAGGCAAAATCTGGATTCATCCGAGAATAGTACGTTACCCCAATCGGCGTTATTCCAGTTTTCGTGTTCTTGTGCAAAAGCTAGTCGAGCTCTACGATGTTCCACAGATAGCTGGGCTGGTCCTCTCGATATCAAATTGACTTCGGCTAATCGTCGACGAACTGTCCATTTGCTTACATGCAGATTTCTAATTTCGCTCAGTCGATTTGTCTATCCCTCAAAGCTGAACAAACCATAAATCGATCGTCTCGTTCGGATGTTGCTTTTCTACGGCCTGATTTTAGTCTCCTAGTATAGCTGCCGGTTTCATTAAAACGTTGAACGGCTCTTTGGACTGCTGAACAGCAAGTCCAGACTTTTAGAAGTATAAACAAAGACGAAACAAATAATGGATCGAATTTTTTGCACCTGAGTGTCAATGCACGAGTAAATGCCTGCAGGGAATTGTGTTATTCAGTGCCACCAACAATAACGAAAATGGTAAGGCATTCAATTATCTAAAGTTAGGTTATGATTATTCAAAGACAAGGTATGTAAAGAAAAACAATTTTCTATCTTAGGACTGCAGCATCAGGAAAGTTGCCTTTCTGGTAAATTAGAGGTGAACTTAGACGTCCTATAAATAAGCATGCGTTCAACAGATTTTGACAGCAAGTAAACAATAAAAATTGATGAAACTGTATTTAAAACCACCGTTAAAGAAAAAGCACAGAGTAGCTAAATTAAATTTTAAAACTGATACAACTTGCGTTACAGAATACATGAAAGTGGTCTTTTAGATGAGAAAAGCTTCAACTAATCCAGTCTTGATGGATTTAAATTTTATTAGCAAGATATTACGAAGAAAAACAAATCTAACAATGTGGCAATTCCTACTGCTAAGTTGGTGAATGATCGCAACAGAAAGAATATGAGGTGCACCAGTGCATTCATTGGATCTTAATCCTGTGGAGAATCTTTGAGCAGACCTTGTATATTAAATTTATGGAAATTTAGTTTGTTTTGGAACTTAAAAATGGAATAAAAGACACTTGGCAATAAATTTCAGTCAAGAGTATGAAAAAATAGAATCTAGGAAGTGTAAGATGTAGTATGGCACCGCAAATCTTAATTTTTAGAATGACACTAATAGACTTTTAGTTTTTGAAGTTGAGTTGTAGTGGTTTCATATACTTTATTGTTGAAACAAATTAATTTTAATTTCCTGCCATACATAGCTTCAGCATTAATATAATTATACATAGAGTTTTTTCGCGTTTTAATACAGCTATCCTTAAAAATTAAGGCCGTTTGACACAATAACAATTTTAATATAATATTTAGCATAATAGAACCATTTGTTCATTGCACGAAATATTGTTTCATAAGAAAATCCTTAGCCAAATTTGACAAAAAATTATCAAATTTGGTGACAATTCTTATAGTATACTAAATTACTAATTATGTCAATTGAGCTTTCGCGATCTAAAAATGGTTTTATTAGCTGAATTTAAAGCTGCGTTCCCGTAGGGTGTGAAATGGTAGCGTGATACACGCTTTCGTGGAACACTTCCCATGTGAACGTAGTGTCGTGAGCTTGCCCCTGACGTCACAGACATGCATGGCGGCCAACGCTTCGTATCAAGCGTGTTTGCTTTTCAGACATGAGTTTGTCTGCAAAATGTCTGGTCGCGTAATTAAATTACAAGATTATGGAACCACAAGGTTTCTTGATTGTTGGGCTTTCCACAATCAACTGAATACGTTTTCGCATACACTTGATTCCGTGTGAACCGTCCACGATCCATGATTGGTGGGGTTACTCCAACGTATTCACAACCATAAATACAAAAGCGTGGCACATATTCGTTTTTGCAAAGAAAAGACATTTGCAAACAAAGTTGGGCATAGCAATGTAGTCAGAAAAAAACATTTAATTTCGAAGTCACATCTAAATATGGTTTCTATTAAAACACACATTTTTTTATATAACTCCAAAAATATAACCAAAATAATGATATTGATAGCACATTATGCATTATGTATATCTACAACTGTGTCCTCTACAGCTTTTCTCCAAATTTAATAATAAAATGAAGTGAGATGATTTATTTGCAAAAATCTAGAAGACCTTTTACTTTTTCTGTTAAATAATGGTAGTAAAGCAAGCTGCACTTCTTTCCTTATTTAACCGTTTTCTATCTCCTACGGATTTCGGGATCTCTATACTAAAACTGGAAAAACCTAATCCTATGTAAGTAGAAGCTAATTATGTTTTACCTCCAAAAATAGACCTTTGACTATTTTATTAAGAGGAGCTATTGCAATTTTGCTGACTGTACATACACATAAGGAAAGAAAATGTCTAGCTATACGAAAAAGCGTACATGCGACAACGGTAAACGCGAATAAGTGATTCACCACAAACGTAGGGGTTAGCGGCAGCCGACGGCTTACGACGGTTACCGATGCGGTTAGTTACGAGGTAGACTACATTATGTGCGGACGATCTTAGTAAGAATATCTAGCGTGTTTATTTTTCTTTTCTTTTATTTCATCGGAATCTGTTTTTATTTACGTCTTTAGAACATCTTATTAGTTTCGTCTAACCTTCGTAGCAACAACAAAATAAATATGCGAAATTCTCATTTCCAGGCGACCATTATTTCAAATAATTACGTGCGTTCCTGCACAGAGTAGGTCTACATCCCAACATTGTTAAAAGCATACTAACGACGCGCATCGAATCGATCGGTATAGCTAATTTCACATTTTCCCAATGTGTATATGTTCTTCATCATACAGCGATAATTCACTCAAAAAAAAGTTTTAGTCAGACCCTTAGGATACTTAAGGTTTTCACAATTGACGAAAGTTTTGTTGTAACTGTTTCTATTACAAGTTAATGCTTCGTTTGATTAACCAAGTTTGTATCTCTTATTTCACAGCTACTCTTAAAAGATGAAATACGATATTTTCGCAATAGCGACAATAACATTTTATGAGACAACTATAACGGTTTACGGCATACTTTACCTACGCCGCGTTTATTGTTACCTTTATAATTATTGTGCTGTTCCTCCTTGTGTATACTTGACGGAGACGCGATATAATTAAATTTGCAACTGAAAACTTCTCTAATTCATTTTCGGGGGCGCAAAGAAAAATCTAATTAGGATTCACAGTCAGGATATCAATTACAAGTAATGTCACCATTAACTAAATTATTCATATTTAATTGGATACACTCATCAAAAAGTTGGCGACTTCTGTTACAAATTATAAAATATTCAGGAATTTCTTGCGGCGAGGCTTCTCATTTTGTTTTAGTGTTATGGCCGGCATATTGTATCTTTTCTCGCGAACGAAGTCGTACCAAGACCCTTATGGATATAGAATGTAAGAAGCATATTCGAGGACGAGCGACCCGAGATTAGCTATTGTTCTCTCAGGTTCTTTTTCGCATTTCTTTTTCAGGGGGATGATAAGAGAGACAGGGTGAATAAAAAATCAGCTTATTGCTAATATCTGAACCACAATTATAGCGCTCCCGAAATTAGTGCAGTTATATACAGAACGGCGGTGTTTTAAACTGCAACGCCCCAATCGACCATGAAGGAAACGATGGTATTAGATTTTATTTCACTGCTAATTCCGAAGGGTAACAATTTTAATTATGCACCGTTTGGGATAACTTTTCTTAATTGTTTTTTTTTTACCTTCTTACAGTTACCGTGGTTGTTGTCAGCTATAAATTTAGCTTAACTATTAGATTGAAACATAGACTTACATTACGTCTTTGTTGTTGTTGGATGTCAGTGCAATGTGTATACCTTGCTTATAAATTATGGATTGTAGTGACATTTTAACGAACATACTTAAATTGTTATTTAGGCTGTTCTTTTGTGATTTTTTCTGATACAGTCTGCAACGCTCCAAATAATATGAATTACAAATTGTCAATATTCTTTAATTAAATTAGATTACAATATTAGTGTAATAAAACATACTGAAATATATTGTTAATAAATTAAATGAAATACAGGATTTGTCTCACTAGAAAGCTTTCAAGCATTATAAAATAATGACTTTTCTTTAGTAATTTTTTTCAAAAAGGGTAATTTTTCAGGTTTAATAGTGTTAGAATTTATTACTTAAGGCCCTTAAATTGCACAAGTAAAAATTATGTCCAAGCTAACTACAAAGCAATTGACATGAAAATTACTGTCGATGTATGTAGATTTCTAGTAACACAATTCAAGGGAGTCAGGTGAAAATTTTCTTTTTATCGTTTGTACCAGCAGCGGCTTCCCCATTAGGTCAACTGGTAAATGACTTCTCAAAAATATTCCCAAACTGACAAAATGTTAAAATAGAATAAAACTCCTCTTACGCCTTACAAAATTTGGTCAGTTTGGAAATATTTTTAAGAGGTTATTGACTAATTGACCTAATGGAGAAGCTGCCGCTGACTTGCACCATCACTAACATGTTGTCGACCGCTTTTAGACGGATTTTGTATTATTGAAAGCAAAAAGAAGGCAGAAGGACAGCACTTGCATAGCAGTAGAATGCTTCCCATAAAGATATCGCATGAGCGCAATTGAGTTGCTACACGTGAATAATATAAAAGTGCAATAAACAAAACTATGAAATTGACATTCTTTTTTTTATTAAAAAAAGCCCTTGAACTAGGATTGCCAAAAGAAATGTATCATTCTTTGTACCTAAAAACAGTGTCTGATGTATTTTGTTTAATGCAACGACACACCAATCAATGTGTTTGATAATTTCTGAGCAAGCTATCTCAAAATGCCTGATTATCGGTGGCGAACATTATCTTTTTGTTTTACGGCTTAGAATTTAATGAGAAGCAAATCAGTTGCTTTTAAATTGCAGTGCATTATGCTAATGTATATTTAGCATGCAAAATTAAGTTTTAATTTAGTGTTCTGATATTAAGAGGCAAAGCGCAAGTGTGTCCTTGAAAACAATATTTGTTATAAGAGGAAAAGCCAAGAAATGACATTTGCTGTTAGTAGTAGTTGTTAGTAGTGCTGCTGGTAGTAGTGGTTGCTTTTGGCAAGTGTGACGTTGTCGTTCTCAATGCTGTGCTCTCGTGTTTGGTAAACGTGTTTGACGACTACTGACTTGTCCGTATGTCTTCGTTGTGCGTCTCTTTAGTGTTTCTTGCTTTGCACTGTACACTGTGCCCGGTTTGTCAAATATATATAATACGAGGGCGTATTGAAAACTGATGCCTCCATGGCTATAACTTTATTAGTAACAGATATATTGTTTACATGTAAGTGTGAAATGATAGTATAAACTGTCTCTGCCCACTGATATAATCACTTTTCCACATAATCGCCAATGACAGCAATACATTTACGCCAACGTACTACGAGTTTGAAAAAGTCTGAAGTCTTCGCACGGCACCATTTCCGCACCTCCGTTATCACCTCTGCATCCAAAGAGAAACGCTTGCCCTTAAGCTTCGGAAAGAGGAAATAGTCACAATATCTGAGCTATAAGGTGGATGAGGTAAAACGTCATGAAACCCAAGCTTCTCCAGTGCTATACGCGTTCTCTGACTTGTGTGAGGCCAAGCGTTCTCATGATGCATAATTGGCATTTTGTCTGGTCACAATTCTGTGGAGAAAAGTATCACCTTCTGCCTCATATCAAATCAAGAGTTGTTCGCAAATTTGTTTTCGATTAGCTTCCATTTCATCAGTAAGCATTCGGGGAACCCAACGTGCGCATATTCTCCTGTACTTCAGCACATTGCAGATAATGTGATGTACTCTTTCTTGTGAAATATCCACCTTATTGGCAGTGTCAGGTTGTCTACACCATCGATTCTCACAAACCAGTTCATCCACGAGAGCCACCTGCCTTTCACCACACGCAGACACTGGTCGGCCACTGCGTGCCTGATCTTCGAGATCCGTTTTAGCAGGATTTTCGTCTTTCACAGTCGTTACCCACCTCCTAACAGTACTCACATCAACACACACATCACGGTACACGCACTCAACCTTCGATGGATGTCAATGGGCACTACACCCTCCGCAGTAAGAAATTCGATGACAGCTCGTTGCTTTAATCGCACGTATATGCCGCCATTTTTAGAACTGTCGGGGGCAAACGGGATGTTGCTGAGAATCTTCACTAAGGAAACTTATATACCAAGAGTTAAGGTAGATGGTAAACCACTTTTGACACTGTCTGGCCCATCATTGTAAGAGTTATGGCCACGGAAGCATTAGTTATCAATACGCCCTCGTAATTTGCCACATCGGCAGTACATTTTGTAGATCCCTTTAATTTGTAACTTCCGCAACTGATCCTTGTTTGAAGACACAGCTGTTTATTCTTCTTTACTGTGTTATATATAACTTTTATATTTTTCTTCTCTGGGACCTTCTTCAATCTGTCCATCTTGTTGCTTCTTTAGTCTTTCCTCGGCCTAGTAATTGTTTCTGTCTGAATTTTTATTGATTTGTAACCGTTCTTCTCCAATGCTTTGTTTGCTGCTCTATTCTTTGAACTGACTCCTTAGGAGTGCAGCGATGGTCAACCCCTTCTGTTGCGAATAGGGAAAACTGTTACAAACTAAGCAACAGACAAAGATTGGCTATACATAATGACAAACCGCTACACATAATAGCAAACGGAAAAAACAACCTACAATGGACAGAATCCGGATAGTGGTAGATACAGCCCAACAGACTGGAAAGAATACGGTCCAATTCAGTAAGACGACAGCAAGGTATACAATGTGGAGCAGAAGACAATACCAGTCTTTAGAAATCCCCTAAAGAAGCTAATAGTATATTCAGTGAAACGTCAAGTACACTAGCGCATTAATGAGGAGGAGGAAACAGCCCCTCATATTATTTTCGAATGGGCAGCGTTAGCTCAACGCAGATTCGCTATGCGAAGCACAATTGAACTACCAATGGAGAAAGATTTACTACATAGGCTCTTAAACCTGATTGCGGGAACTAACCTGTTCAAGTAAAACAAAACCGAAGCAGGAATAATACAATAAGCTACTAAGCTTCACTGTTAGGGATGTAAAGACCAGCCCTGCTCTGGTAGAAAATCAATCAATCAATCAATCACACTAGCGCAACAAAAAGACCAAAATTCGAAAGATGCTACTTCAATGAAAAGCAGTCATGAAAGTCCACACTCAACAATAATGAAATAAGTAGACATTGGTTTAATTTGGAATGGCTTACGTCTATTTATTATATTAAGTATCTTGAAGAGAATTATGAACTCAGACACCTTCCAACATACACATTTAAGCAAACATTCGAAGATCGCTTCTTAGTAGTAGTAGAGTATTATACACGTTGGTTCAGGCTTCACCGAGGGTGTGATATATATTGTACATAGCGCGATCTGGCACCCTTGCATTTATCTCCGCGGGCCAGCCTCGCCGCGCGCAACTGCTGTAGCTCTGAGAGGCCTATCTGACGCATTCTTTGTTTGTCTGTACGCTCGTAAGGTTCTAATAAGTGATCGTGGATTTCGAATACACTATGTTAGTTTTACAACCGCAGAGAAGATACAGATCATTAAATGGTATTTTGCCGGAAATTCCTACCAAAGCACGACCGATCTATTTGCCGTAGAGTATGTGGATCACCCTAGTCCGCATTTGACGATTGAAAGGATCGTCAAAGCGTCTGGGAAATTTGGCTGCGTGGTCGGGAATTGCCGTAAATGCCAACAAACAGACGAACAGCCTCAAATCCCTCTAATGCATCCCAAGCGGGAGGAGAGAGAAGTGAGGGTTTGTTCGTTAGTTGAATTGGGCGAACCTTGCTCTAGGCGGCAAATTGCAGACGAAATCGGTGTTAGTAGAAGTACTGTGAAACGTATTTTGAAACATAACAAATACAAAAGTTACAATGTTGCCACAAAATATAAGAAACTGTACTTTCTAATATAATTTGAGAATACACAAAGATTAGGTAGTAATTCTGTATTAACATATTTTGTTAGAAGGCGTTGAATTATAATATTATGCGATTGAGCGGACATGCGTGTTTATAATATGGGTGCGTACCGGTGCTCGTTTTATGATGTACTACAACTGGAGTGATACTCGAATGCGCAGTTGCCATTCACAAAGGCAATCCCCCGTTCGTATCTGGACCAACGTGTATTTTGTAACACAAGTATATTAAAAGAAGAAGAAATTAAGCAAAATATAATTTTACTGCAAGAATATCAAGTATCCTAAAAATGAAAAGTGTATCGTACTTGGCCGTAGTTAAGAATTAATGTCTGTAACAGATGAGTGAAGAGACGCCAAGACAATCGAGGCTTTTTAGCTCGAGTTGTGTTTGAGAGAAGACGTGTTTAGCTGTGTGTTTTATTTTAGAGTAATTTCAAGTTCAAGTTTGATCCAAGTTCAGTCATTTTAAAAAACGCGGGAATTCTTATGTGGTGAGTTGGCGTAGGGGCATTAATAAAAGTTGCTTCCATCAAGATATTTATTTAAGCTGTCGAAAGAGTATCTTGTTAAAGCTTCCGAATATACGAAGGAAAAATATTTGTTAAATAGAGTCCAAAATATAACATTACAGTAGAGCATCCCACTGACAGTAAATAATCTGCATAAAAGTTCAATTTCTGTTTTTGCATAAGGGGTTCTATTAATTATTTCTATTCTCATATATGTATTTTACATATTCCACTTAAAATGATTTAATAAAAAACAGTAAGTCCGTGGTCGTTTTTAAAAAGTGAAGATTAATAAAAACTTATGGAGATACAAAGTTTTTGATCACTGAACACATGTGAAAATATGCTAGCTTATATCTAAAAAGCCTCGTATATTTATAACTTTCACCGTCCAATTTGCTAATTTGTAAATCAAAATCTATATCCGTAATCTATAATTATCGTAAACTACTTCGATGATATCAACATTTTCCAGCCTTATTTATTATTTGCTAGTCATTTTTCATGATCGAGTGCGGACAGGTGGTTTATTCGATGGGGCCCCAAAAACTCAATTCCAATAGTTAGAAAGAAAGGAAGTAGTAGAAAGAAGGACGAAAAAACATCAACTCCCGACAAATCCCTCAAACTAATTTAAAACACAATAAAGAAAGGAGATCGCCGGGACAAGATCAATTTCGATGAGGATTATTATTATTTTTAAAAACCCAGGACGACCAATCAATCGTACCGTATTATTATGTATGTGGCCTTCCGAAATTGCCTTTTACCAAACCGTATAAAATCAAATATGTAATGGCGGAGAATTAAAAGGGATAAAGAAAATAATAATAGCAACAACACAACAACGGCAACAAAACATTAAAATGTGCAGCGAGTAGAATTAGGAATTAATTTCGACGATTATACCACAAACCGATTCCCTCTGTCGATAATAAAATGCCCTTTTTCGTATACCTCCATTGACTTAGAAGTTAATGTGAAAATGGTCGTGTCCGTGTGGGGTAATTCAACTATAATAAACGCCTTAATTTTATGTAATTTTACGCGATTTATAAAACGGCAATGTAACAATTTGTAGACGTCTGAATGCCCTTGGCCGAGCAACACCAATTACACTCTTTAAAATTGCACAATTTTATCTACCAATTTCTGTCAATAGATGAATAGTTAGACATATTAAAAATTATCGTGCAGTGTATTAACGTATTCGACGTATTCTAATTGGTACGTGAATATACATATTCCTAAAAACATAACATCGAGCAATAATATGTTCGCCAATTCAAGCGTGTGAAAATATTATTATTTAATGAAAGGTAATAATAACGCAAAAAATTAAAAGTTGTTAAAAATAATTTATATCATACCTGTTACTAATTATAACAGCCTCGCTAATGATTTCGCATTGACAAATTGTTGATGTTAATCGGTGAAATTAACTCTACAAAGCAATTACTCATTAGCTTTTGTACTGCTGTTTTTCAATGATTAGAGATTCTTTAAAAAAATGTAATCGATCTTAGCTGATTATTATATAAGTACGTGGTGTTCTTATATAGTATATGAACAATGTCACTGAAAGTATAACAAATACTGACATTTTTAGAAGCTGATCTTTGGAAAAGGTTAGGTACACATACATGACCACTAACGACGAGGGATAGATATCCAAGTATAATTTATCTAGTGAATAATTGAATAATACTTTTACAGTGTTTTGCTTGTAGCAAAATGCCAACAGGACGTAGAAGGAAGAATTCTGATAGTGGAAGAGAAAATATTCTTACGTAGATGCCTTGAAAAAGAATACGTAATGGGGGTACAATATTCCTGAATATTGTAGTATAATATGCGAAATTCTACATTCCTAAGCATTGAACAATATTTCACAACCTATATTGATTGGATAGCGGTTTCACTATACTTATTATTAAAAAGTTTAGTGAAACTTGTATCCACTGTGCGCACTGAATATTAACTAACTTTTAAACGACAGAAGTCAGCGTTTTTAGAAAAGATAGGTCGATTTCTATTTTTTGTGTAGTAACTTTTGCCGTTATCGGCACTTCCATTGTATTTCCGGTGCCACCGGAAGTGAGGCCAACTTTCTTATTTTAAATAGAACAGCCTGTATATTTTTACGTTTCTGGAAAGCTAGTCAAAAGACGAATCCAACTATACCAAATATATTATGCTTTAACTGAAGAAATATGACGATATGCAGGAATAAAGGTTTTGATAATCTCTTTTTGTTATTACGCAAAGTTGACTAGGAAAGAGCGCCAAATTATTTCTTGTGACGCCAGACTGATTTAAAGAGCTCGTTGCTATGCAAAATAATTATAACAATTGCCAAACTGTCAAACATCAATTCCAAAAACGTAAATTATTCTTGTTATTTATTGTTATTATGACCTGCATTTGTCATGCGTTATTGTTATTATGACCTGCATTTGTCATGCGTTCCTTCTTTGTTCTCATTATTATTTTCTCTCATTTTAACTTGTTCTATTACTTGTTATTATTTCTTTACTTTATCGAACATTATTGCAATTAACTAATTGGTAAGTTTGTTTAAATATTGTAGTTTTTGGTAGACAATATGTCTCCTTTTTGGGCTTTTTATGTTGTTACTTACTTATGATGGCTCCGGCACGAACCGTCCAAAATTGCTGGGTCATCTTTCATATTATGTAAATCTGGCAACAATTATCACCTTATTTGCCATGGTTGTGCAACAAATTGTACAATAATTTAAATCGTATTATCTTCTGTTAAAGCAGTTCGCCACACATTTAAATAAACCTACTACAATTAATTAATTACAACAAAGTTCGACAAAGCAAAAGAGAAACAACAATTAACAAAACAAGTTAAAATGAGAGAAAATAATAACGGGCGCAAATAACAAGTATGACAAATGCAAGAATAATTTAGGCTTTTGGAATTGAGATTTGACAGTTTGGCAATTGTTATGATTACTTCACTTAGCGAGTTCTTTAAATCAGTCTGGCGTCACAAGAAACAGTTTGGCCCTCTATCCTAGCTAACTTTGCGTAGCAACAAAAACAGGTTACCAAAATCTTTATTGCTGCATATCGTGATATTCCTTAAAGTTAAAGTATAACATATATGGTATCGTTGGATTCGTCTTTCGACAAAAGCGAATTCACAAAAGGTAGAAACCGACCCATTTTTTTCTAGAAATGCTAGCTTCTGTCAATCAAAAGTTAGCATCTGGGGGGGGGGTGATTTTAGGACCGCACTGTATAAGAAATACCACATAAACAAATACTGTCCACGAGGTTTTGGTACGTAATTATATCCACAACTAACGATGATCCCAGGGAAAGACCTAATTACCCTATCCTAACATTCTGTTTCTCCGACCCTTATTTCTCGTATTTGCCTGCGTACATAAGTCAAGTTCGCTAGGAAACGTGCATATTTTACGGTTGCCGACACTAACTAATGTCAATTTCTTAGATGCTAGGAGTACCGTAGAAAGTTAAATTAAAGGAAATATACTTTTATTGTAACTTTGTTAAATATTGTTAAAATGAAAAGCTTATCCCAGTATTAAAACAAATTTATTCCCGTCTATTACGTACAAGAAGTACGCACCAAATCAGATATTGTGCATTGGTAAGCATTTACCGGCGTACCAATGGTGTGCAGAGAACCGAAAGACCATGCCACAGTTTGTTGCTTTCGTCTCACTAACTGAACATCGGGCGGAAATCCAAGCATACTGTGCAGTATCCCAATTTACCATCAGCATTACCGCTCGTCGAACATAGAGAAGACCTTCCTATCCCAAATCCACCAGAATCTTGGAGTTTGGACGAATAAAAACCTAAAAGAGTCGGTATTCCAACTGATGATATGCAATTCGCACAGAAAATCGACAATGATAAACTATTTCAAACACCAGAATGTTCAACAGAACCACTTCTGATTTCACAGGTTGAACTAAATGATTTAGTTCGAGATTTAAAACTAGCAAAATCACAGTCAGAACTTCTAGCATCGAGATTAAAAGGATGGAATCTTCTCGAAGGTGTCACATATAACTCACCTCCGAAAACGTCAAAAAGCATTTATTTATTGTTTCGCTCAAGAAGGAGCTTCGGTATATTGCACGGTTGTTGACAACGCAATAGGATACAAACATGAACCAACCAATGGGCGCCTGTTTGTAGATTTAGTTTAAAAGTAGTTTTGCTTCACAACGGCAATAAATACTCATCTGTACCTATAGCTCATGCCGTTCATATGAAGGAATAATATGAGAATATGCGATATCTCCTAGAACACATCCGGTATAATGATTATGAGTGGTGAATCTGTGGAGATCTAAACGTGATAGCGCTTCTTCTTGGACTGCAGCTGGATGTACAAAATACTGTTGTTTTCTGTGTGAATGGGACCGCCGTGCACAAGATCGTCACTATATATGTACAGAAGGAATGGCCACTATGTCAAACACTAACCCCGGGTCTAAAAAATATTACCAAGGATCCTAAAAACGTATTTCTACTATCAAGAGGGTTCTTGTATCTGAAACAGAAATTTCCCAGAGTTAGTGAGGCAAAAATTAAAAAGGGCGTATTTGTGGGACCACAAATACCAAAAGTTATGAAAGATTGGGGATTTGATAACTTTCTGGATGAAGTCGAATTAAGAGCATGGAAAGCCTTTAAAACAGTTGTGACCAACTTTCTTGGAAATAACAAAGATACTGTGACTGAATTACTTAGTGCCTACAGAGAAATGGGGTGTAACATTTCATTAAAAATTCACATTCTGGATACTCATCTCGATTTCCTTCCAGAAAATATGGATGCCGTAAGCGACGAATACGGAGAACGGTTCCACCAAGACGTTGCAACCATGGAAAAGCGATACCAAGTCCTAGTTTGCTTACTGATTACTGCTGGATATTAATCCGTGATGCCCCAGAAACCAAATATCCCCATAAAACATTAGCAACAAATTTTGAAGTAAGTGCAACATTAAGAACCGATATTAATATAGACTACCGCTCATAAGTATTTAGGCATAGGCACCTAAAAATTCAAGACAAATCATGAAATATTTAAATGAAAATATTAAAACATGTATTTGGTATTTAAGTATGTACAAATATGCAACATTAACAATTAAAATTATTTATTTGGCCTAAATTTTAGATTCGTCTATGTGATCTCGTTTACTTTTAATGATTGCGTCGCATAATCGGGGCATCCTTGCAATTAATTTGAACAGTGTTTCCGGAGTTATTCGAGCCTATGCTGCCTGTAGTTTGTTCCACATGTCATCTGCTGAAGTTGGAGCACTTTTTCTTATTTCCCGATCGAGTTCTTCCCATAATAACTCGATAGGATTCAAGTCCGGGCTTTGGGGTAGCCATTTCATGATTGTTGGTGTCCCTTCCTCTTCCAACTGTTCTAAATATTGCTTGCATAATTTTGAAGTATGTTTTGGGTAATTGTCTTGCACTTTCCTTTAAGATGCGTTAGTATTGCTCTTTTCTCATTATTCCCTGAATTTTTACGAGATCACGTGCGGATGTACCAGCGAAACAACCCCAGACCATTACCGAACCACCGCCGTGTTTAACGATAGAGACTATTCATTGCTCTAGTGAACGTTCACCTACAGATCCTCTTACAAACACTCGTATTCGCGAACCGAAAACCTAGAATTTTGATTCCTCGGTCCACAATACCTTGCTCCAATCTTCGACCGTCCAATTTCGATGTTCACGTGGTCCTTACAACCTCTCTTTTTCATTAATTTGACGAAGTAAGGGATTTCGCATCGCAATTCGTCCGTGAAGACCGCCTTTTTGCAGACGGCGTTTAACCGTGAACACGCTAATCGGCTTCGGAAGTACAGCATTGATTTCTGCGGCGATTTCTGGAGCTGTTTTTGTTCTATTTCGCTTGCTGGACACCACGATTGCAATATCTTGAGCTGATGTCGCCTTTGGTCTATCACTTCTTACTTTATTTAGAAAATTGCCACTTTCACTGTATTTTTTGATGTTATGATCAACAGTAGATGGATTTTTATGTAATTTTCTAGCGATTTGACGATTGCTCATGCCTAAGTTATGTTTTGCTACTATCGGAGCACGCGTTTCAACACTAATTTCTTTCCTTTTCGGCATGTTTTAAAATTTTAAACAAAATTACAAACACTATTTGTCAAGAGATGTTGTCGCTACTAACATGGAACGATAACTGACAGTAATTTAAAAATATTACTTCAAATGGCCTTATTATAGCTTATGATTCATAGTAAAATTACCAACTGTTACAGTTGTCCTGGAATTTCAAGAAGTACGCTCTTTCTTGTTGCTACTACCTGCTACTTACCTACCATACAGATAAAAGAAGTAAATAGACCGATAATATTCAATGAATTTAAGTGAATCTTACTGATTACTGGCATGATATTCAATAATGCTGAAATGTATTTCTTAAATACATTCATCCAAGGTTATTTTCTGCTTTCTCGTGGAATTTTACATAACATACGCCATGTTTTATCCATGTCACAAAAAAAAGTTGATTTTTGTTTCCCAGTGTAATTCGTTATAATATAAAACCGATATATTTCCGATATATTGTCAATATTGGTGCAACATTTGTGTTTTACTTGGGTGGATTAAAATGTATATGTAAAATATACGATAAAATTGCACTGATGAAAAGAAAACTAATAAATTAAAAAAGAAATAAATTTCATATTATACCATATTTATGTGATGTTTCCATATGCTTACCACCATTACTCCACTAGCTAACTCACTCGCATATGCAGAATGATGGTCAATTGTATCAAATACACCATATAAACTCATCAACCCTTTGTTTCGAAACGGGTATCATATAAAGATTAACACTTTCTACAGAATTTAGTCATTTACCTTGTATTCTACACACATGTCCAAGGTAGATTGTTTTGGAATGTGTGTACACAGTGTATAAGTTACTCCTCCGATTTTAATTACGGTACTTTAGTTGCCATTGTTGGTATTTTACTTATTATCTTTTTTACTACACAAGTCTATTATTTAACCCGTGCCCGAGTACGATCGTTTAAAATAGTGGCCACGATCGACGAAGTACGACCTCTGAAGAAACAGCAAATTACATTATACGACCACTATCAAAGTCATAAACTCCCAGAGAACCACGTTCAGCTCTTTCCTTAAACTTGTATTTACAAAGTTTACATTTTAGCAACGATAACAGTCCATTGTGTTATTGGCGAAATATATAAACTTGTTGAGGTTTTATGCATATGGGGCCACAATTAATTTCTGCGTTATCTAGAAATAAGAAATAAGTCATACATGTATGTAAGTATGTGCAGTTAGTGAAATGTATAAAATGTACTAAACTTTATGACATTTCCCAGGTACAACTGGAAGACTAATTTTGTAATTATATATTCCTAGTAGTTATAGAAAAAAATCAAAATTCAATTCCAAAGCAATTTAAATAGTTACAATTAATGACTATTCAGTCTAATTTAAGATCAAAATTATAGTAACGCCATAGATCATACGCTTCCAAATTTCTTATTCCATAAATAGTTTTAAATAAACTGTTTATTTCTCAAAATAGTCATAGTATTGTTATGTTAAATATTGACATCGGAAATATCAGCTGTCAGTCTAAAACGCATAGAGTATTCAGTATATCCACCCGATAGAAATGAAATTCCCTCTGGTGGATAAAAGCCATTTTTCGTAGCCACAATTTCCCCCCAGGCCGACTGGCCTTGGAGTGGAGGTACTAAATAATTTATATAACTCCAGTCAATGATGATCTTAGTGAATCGGAGCTGAAACTACTCTTCCTTTTATTCTCCTCATTTCGTAAAAATTCAAAATTAATGTAAAATTCTCCTACAACAAATAACAGGGTAAATTCATAGGTATTTCTAACATTATTTCATATATTAAATACGTTTCGTTAAGGTATCTTCATTTACGTCAGGAAGTTTTTGTATTTTAGGGTTTCTCGTGAGGGATTGTCTATCACAGAGTCGTCTAGTTTGAGTCATCTAGTAGCGTCACTACATTCATTCTCTCATGCAACTTTAAATAAAATAACTTTATTCATCAAGATTCCTCGTTAGATTATATTTGGGTAGATATCATCAAAATTTGCTGTGGATAGAAACAATCGCCATCGCGATTAAAATAAAGCAAATAAGGGACGCCAATAAATTCATCAATTCTAGTCAAGCTTTCTTCGAGTTAACTAGTATTTTGGCTGCGCTCCCAATTTAAAGTGTCCGATATTGAGATTAGAAAATAAATTCATGGTAGAAGAGAAGGTTGGAGGTTAGAACAGGCATATTTCCTGTGAATGTCATAAGGAACTTAGAGTTTATATGTTATTTTCCTAAAATCAAGGTTATTTTACATTTGCAATTTTGACATTCGTTAATTTCCATTTATTGATATCAAATCATAAAAATTGCAGAAAGTGTGTGAAAGAATACTCCCGAATCCCACAGTAGAGTTAAAATTTAATTAATTTACAAAATTCCAGTTTTTTTAACAATTTTCCTGGGATAAAACACTTCAGTATATAGATATTTCCAGCATAAATTGTTGGGAAGACGAGCAGTGCGACGCCAATAGCATTTAAATCTCAATTCTCAAAGCATCATTGTTAAGTCTTGCGTGTTTCATATTTTCGTTTTTTATTCTCGTTTTATTTCCCCTTATTTTTTCTTGTGCAGTCTAGGAATATCATGTTATTGACTGTTTATCACTTTTCGTCACTTCTAAGGAGTACGAGGGACACCTTTTAAGTAGGCCACGCCGCTTCACAAATCTGACAGTGAATTTCCACTGTTGCCAAGTTTCTTGCACTGCAAGAATCGAATTACTGATCGTATCTCACAGTCGGTGGGCGACTTAATTTTCTTTAACATTGTAAACTTCTAGAGCTCAGCACACAGAATGACGATACGGCTGCAAATGGCTTCTGAACGCGCGCACAGCATGCTGGAAGCAGACGCGCATGCGCACTGCGGCGATCGCACGTCATTCTCACTCTCGTTATTTAACAAATCCCCCTCGTAATTTAAATTCACTCTATACACTACTTAATTTAGTAAATGATGGCATCTTTACAAATTTTCTATCTTCGAACGTTATTTTCTTTTTTAGCGTTCACATATTTTTATGAAGGTTGTTATACTGTTGACTGGTTGAAAATTCAGCTACTGGCATTTAAAAATTGCTGCAGGTATTTTACTTTCCGTTATTGTAAAAATGGTGTGGCGAGAAAGTAACATGTAGTGATGCCATTTGGAAAACTTTTAGTTGTTGTTGTTGTTGTGTATTGGGCGAAACGTCGGATTACGGAATGCACCTCGCACTTCTAGGCATCGACTACTATGATCATTAGCCAGCCCCACTAGGATTTTGCCGAATCCAGAGGTGTTCCAACCTTTGGTAGGGATTTTTAACGTGCCAAACATCGTATTGAGACGGGGCCTACGGTTTCACTTCCTTATCCGAGAAGAAGGCATACCTTGATTTTTATCCATAATTAAAAAACAACCGTCTCGACCGGGATATGAACCCGCGCCGTTCGGATCGAAAGGCAAGTATGCTAACCATTCGACCACCGAGACGGTCAAATTTTTAGTTAAAAATCCTAATAGTAAAATGTACCATGCCTTTTTTTTTTCTTATTTGAAAGAAATATGTATTACGTTTGATAACACTGATTCACTCATAGGTTAGGTTGGAATTTGCAGAGGCGACATACGCAGTGGACATAAGTAATTTTTTTATATTGATACTGCTGCACCACTTTGATGTTACTGAATAAATATTAAATGAAGAATTAAAAGAAATGAAAAATAGATTTTTCAAGCAAGTGTCAAATAATGACGTTTGTTAAACCACTGAATGTTGATACACAAAGAGAAAAATGTCTTCAAATTAAAGAAAAACGCATTGGGTTAAGAAATAATTTTTTTAAATGTCAGCGAAGCATCCTGTTGATCTACAGTAATACTTTTTCAATCGAAAAACATATAGGTCACAACATATATTTCTTTTACTTAGGAAATTCTTTTTATCTGTGTACCTCTTCAAGTGCTCTGAGTTAATCAAATTACAACATTAACGATTTTTATCTAGAAATTTTACTAAGAACATTGTCACTTCCGCATTCTATTACTAACTGTATTTTTTGAGAGCTCATGTTATAACTCTTAGCAAATAAGTTTCCTCCATCCTTCATTTGAAAAGAAGAGAAAGATGTAATTAAAAGTTGTAGCCAGATGCCTTAAAATGCTTGAAAACATTCACGTTCGCTTATTTAATCCTGTGATCTTTCTACTTTTCGGTGTAAGGTTTTCTCTTTTACTTATGTTAATTCCCATTAAAAAATTGAATTCTGTGAAAATTACTTCGAACTGACTAGAAATTGGTTCCAAAATCAGATTATGATATATTATATCCATCACCTGCTTATCGAGACAACAAAAACATAAAGAAATGATTTGATGATTTTTTTCTAATAGGGTAATGTAACGTAGTTTCCATGTTGAATGTACGTAGAGCGTAGAAAAAACAGAAATAATCAAACTAGTCACTTTAAATCATGTATATCAAGTACAATTGGTTAAAAAATTATTTCCTTCCTAGTAATCGAAATTGTATTACGTCAATCTCTTTGGAGAGTTAATCTTCTTAATTAAATAACTTGTTCCTGCAATGAATTGCCACCCACATTATCCCACACCAAATATAAGTCCTCCATTTTATTTCAATCGAATCGCCTTTTGTTTGTAACTAAGCAAACCACGAATGTGTATTGAGTAAGTTTCCTATCTCTAAAGAGTTTAAGTTTAAAAGAACTTTGGTATCCAGTAACGCAATTATCCATTTTTTACCTATAGTTCACGAAATTTATTAAATTATTCCTCAAATTTTTCTCAAGCTAGATACTTAACTCTAGAGAATACATTAAGATCTCGTTGAATAAATTGCAACATACACTACATAAGCGTTTATAAAGATTTCGTAGTGTAGATAGGTAACTTCTTTAAGTATTTTCAGGTACTTATTTAGCATTCGACGATGACGATAGGACGCTGGAACAGCAGTCTATACTCCCAAAGTACTGAAGTATTTAGTGTGTTTATGTTGCGAACGCGTTCGACAAGCTTACGGCCTAAGTAAGCGCCGCGAGCTTCCGTTCATAGAGTGAGAGCAACCTAAGAGCAACAACTGATTTGGTACGGGTCGAGATGCCGTAATCTAAACAACCGAAGGCGATGTGATTCCAATGCTATACGCTTTAGAACAGTCGACCAGTTAAACTTTCACTTTCCTAAAGAGAATAACGCATATAAGATACGCGTTTATTAGTATTACATTGCGACACATTTTAATCAATGACATGTGCGTAGTATTAAACACATGTACAGGATAGAATAAAATACCTTTTATCGAGTTAGAATAGAATAAAACTTTCACGAATCCTCTTTTCGATTACACGTAGAAGTGCGAACAGAGTATAGAAACTGTGAAACTTCTAACTGACTGCGAGATCAGGTCCGCTGTAGAATTATTACAGAATCCCCCCACACACATTACAAGATTAATTTCTTTTCGGTCCAATAATTCAATTAATTCAAAGCTGTGCAGGGAATGTTATGTTAAGTAAACTCTTCGCGTAAGGCTTAGAGTAACTAGTTTTGGAATTAGCACCGTACCTCCTTCCGATAGAAGATCCCCTCGTTAAATGTTCTACCTATATAGAATTATGATTTTATAAAAGGACAGTGCAAAATGTAGTAGAATATCTAAATATGTCTTGGTGTTATATATATTTAATAATTGAGTTTTTAGTAATAAAAACGACTATAATAGGTTATGCATCAAAATATAATGGCAAATATTATACGGAAATAATTTTTGATACACGCAGAGAAATGGTTTCTTGCATCAAGAAAATAGATTTTTTTGCAAAAATCAGTTTCTATTCAAGACAGAATGAAAATTAGGAGCAAGTGAATCAGCTAATGAAAAAGTGTTTTTTTATGTTACAACATAATTAAATTATTTCTTTAATAATGTAATTAAATAGGGATTATTTTTATGTAGTTTAATAATTAATGAGTTAATATTTAAGTTTATTTAAATAGTAATAAAAAGAAAAAAAATATGACATTAACCGGTAACTTTTGAAAATGTTTATGAAGCGTCGGCACTACGGGGCGCCAGGAAATATTTCACTTGCTGTTTTTGAAGGTTAGTGGTATAAACTGAGAGATGTAAGAGCAACGTGGCCAAGAGCAAGAAGCTTGAATGCTCTTTTTCTTCTCATATTGTTTTTGCAGGTGGTGATTCTATCAATACCGGGAGCTATTTATAAGCATTGTCTATCTTGGTTATTGTTTCTAGACACCTTTTTCGTGTGTACTTCTACATTAAGTTCACTTTTGTTTGAACATTATTCTGTAGATAACTTCTACTTTAGCCTTTTTTCAAAATCACAAGCAATGTGAATAATTTACTGCATTATGTACGGTTAAGCCGTACTGTTTTAAACAAGGTAAGCGCAATTGATAATATGCATATAAATAATATATTGTAGTGGGCTGTTCCAACGTAAAAAGCGAATGTTAATATGTTAGTAAATTCATTCTAATCAATATTATATCAAAATTCGCTAATATTAGATGTTAATAGAGTTTTATGCGGAACTCGAATTATTTTCGATCAATATTCGAGTTCTGACATTTGATTATTTAAATTATTAGTCTTTTATTCTTAAAAAAAAAGACTCGGTTAATGACATGTTGCAGGAGAGAATCAAAATTCCAGGTTATTTTAAGTTATTTACATTTTGAAAACGTTATTTGTAAAAATGACACGTACACACAAAAAAACACACTGTATTTGGAAATAACCGTCAAAATCCCTTACGTCACCGAGTTCGATCTTCAAAACATCAAAATTAAATATCAAGTCGTTAGATTGGCAATGCCAGGGACGACAAAAAAAAACAGAAGTTAGCAACGTAAACATTCTGACAAAAACAAACGTCTTTTTAACTGATGTATTTAGAAATCGTACTATAAAAATCAAATCTCGTCGAAATTATTAATTCAAATGTATTGAAAAGCTGTTAAAGTAAACTGTAAACAACCACGAACAATTATCAAGAGAATTACATCGATCAAGAAATTTTAAGAAGTAGTTCAAAGAAATTTCATTCAAGAAGACGATAAAAGGGGTCTAAAACAAAAGGATTTCGGGTATAAATATTGCTGAGAAGAGGAAAGAAGGAACCATAAGGATTTTATATACACACACACACACATCAAACACCCATCACAACATTAACTGTAAGTAATTTTAACAGATAAATCTCATTTTTGTAAGTGAAAAACTTCAAAATAAACGTAGAATTGATTATCTCCCTATTCAAATCTTTTAATCGTTATTTGTAACATAACAATACATTTCAAAAATTCTAAGTAAAAAATGCTTTATTTTAAGAAAATGAAACTATTGATTTATGAACAATACCTAAACGCTTTCTGGAATTAAGAAAACTATTTGCTATCTTTAGGAAAATATTGTTTAGTGTTATAATAGTCATTTACTTATATTAAGAATCGCTTTCTTCAAATTTTCTGCAAGATTTTTTTGAATCAAGTTAACAAATGTCTTAAACAAGAAATACAATTATTTTATTACAAGTGTGTACTTCTCTTAAGCGGAGAAAGAAACGCCAAGAATCTTTATTTTTGATTTAATACAGTTATTGTATTTCGGATAATTGAAACAGTACGGACAGCTTTGATACTAGTCAACGTTTTTCTACGTGTATATGCATATAATGTGTTGTGTCTGACATAAGTATACCCAACATGTGTATTTGGTTATGGAATGATATAAGCTTTTAAATTGTTATACATGGTAAAAAATGTTTTGCTAGAAATCTAATATCTTAGCTATTAATCTATGAGATTTCGTTTTATGATATAGACTTTTAGCCATGAAATATATCATTTTGTTGCCTCTTACAAATTTTGCGTGTCATCTCAATGGTTTTGTAAAAGTATAAGATGATAACGGAATTATTAAATGTATTTGTTAATGCAAGGGGAACTCTTTTCATTTTAGTCTGGTGAGAAATCGTAAATAATCTATCACCATCGTTAGGTGCAAGCGTTTTCTTCGTGTAGGTATCTGTGAACCTTTGTATTTCTAGGAACTGACAATAGGTAACACCTAGAAAAATTCATATTTGGGTAACACCTAGAAAAATTCATATTTGGGTGACATTTTGTGGTCTGGTAGAGTACCTTTTTATAACAACATGTATTTTTATTAGCGGCCCAGTCGCCCGATTTAGGGTACTAAGCTCTTGCAAAGATTATACTTTTTAATTTCTTTACTAATAATTCGGAAACTACAATAAACATTAATCTTCTTCTAACATGTTCTGGAATATATTACATTGCATCAAAGTAAATGTAAATAATTTTTGAAAGAAATCAGTAGTGAGGTGTCGGGGTACCCCACATTCTTTTGAATTTATTTTCCATCCGTGAAAATTGCATTTACATAGAAAATGATTTTGTATGTAACAAATTTAAACAGTTATGCACTAAAATGAAAATTTAGCTCTTAAACTGCGTTTACATATAGTACATAGGGTAAAATCTTACACAGGGTAGTGGAAAATTAGCGTAAGAATTAAAGTACAGTGCCAAAATTTACACAATGCAAATCAAGTACTACCGTTCGTATAGTGGTGTAATACAGAATTAAGAATTGGTTTAGTGCGAAACTGTGCACACGCTCGGCCGAGTTCACATAGGGTAGTGCGAAATTAGTGTACGAATTCATGTACAATTACTGTAATATTTCGCTCTAATTTGACAACAGAGACAAATGATTTCCTTTCCTTGATCATAACATTAAAGTTATGGTGGAGTGCGGAAGTTTTCACAGTGCAAATTAATGCGACCGTTCACATAGCGGTGTGGTGCAGAAGCAATAATTAGTGCAGTACGAATCTACTACACTACCACCGCGCCGCACCAATACATTCTGCATTTGTTTTTGAATTGCTATGTCATGATTACTGTAGAAACTACTAATTCCTGTATCCGTGCAATTCACAACGTAAAATTACGTTTCCCTCTCCATTGCTAGAAAAAACTATGTGCCTATATACACTTGGAAAAGCGACTCATAGTGGTTTTCGGTTAGACTGTTGAAATCGACAAAAAATTAGGCAGCTTTTAGAGATTGCAATACTGGTATACCGGTGTACCCGTTTACCGGTAAATTGCGAAAATTCTTTCAAAATCTTTACCGGTAATTTGCGATCTTTTACCGATAATTGGAAATAATATTAAATACATGTACAAACAGAATAAGTATAGAAATAATTTTTTTTTAGGTTTGCAAAGCATTTAGTAAAAGACACGTTACTTAAACGAAAATACTTCATTTTACACCTCAGTTTGTTACTTATTATATCACGCAGATGGTAAGTAAAAAAAAAAACTCATGTGTTTATGTCTTTTACAATTTTGAAAAATGAAGAAAGTAGGAAAGCTGGTCGGTACAAACCATCAGCCATGCCTCGCTAATGATATACAATTGGCTTGTAACCGAAATGCTTTATAGTGAAAATAATTTAGAAGAAATTGAGTGTAATAATGAAAAACTTGTTGAGTTAGCTGATACAGATCATTCTGATGATGAAGACGATGGAAATGATGGCGAAACTTTCCAAATAGTACAAAGCGTATCTACTGACTCCCAATTACATTCTATACAGGATATACAATTAAATTCTCTGATAACAAAGGTACGAAAACAAAAAATGATGACATATTACAAAAACATGTAAAAGAAGAATTTATTCGAGAACTTTCGTTAATAATGGATTCTAAAACATGTTGGAATAGCTTACTGATTACGCTAGAGCATTTTTCGAAGATTGTAAACTGTTTTAGAAAGAGTCTCATAGATTTAAAGTCAGATATCAGTTTTACTGATAACGAGCTTACTTTGCTTTCTAACACAATATCAGCATAACAACCAATAAAAGTTGCTTTAGAAACACTATGTTGTGAAAATGTTAATTTGTATGTTGCCGATGTTATGTTGAAATTTATGCTTGATGAGCCAACGATGTAAAACACAATTTTAAGTAACGAACTTAAAAACACATTGATACGACGTATAAAGGAAGAATTCAAATGAAGTAGACTACGGAATTTTTACTATGACCAACAAGTCTACAATAACGAAGATAATCGTAGAATTAATTGAGCACATTTACGATAAAAACGAAACAGGCACTAACACCGAATTAACAGAAACTAATGATTCTGAGTCCGAAGACTTTGAATGTTTAATATCAGTTGTGTTAGTTCCTTCAACATCAGCTGCGCTATCTACGAAAGATAAACTGCAGCTCTTAATAAAGGAAAAAACCGAGATATCTTGTCAAGTACCGCAAGGCAAAAATAAAAATTTAACACTCAGTAGTTAAAAAAGAAATAAATTATTTTGAAGAGTAAAAAATAAGAGGGAAATACACACAAATGGTGTTTGATTTTTTACTAACCTATCGGCCAACAAGTGTAGAATCGGAAAGAGCCTTTTCCGCAGCTGGCTTAATTTGTAGCAAGATTAGATGACAATTAGGGATCCTGGTCTTGATAAACTATGCTTTTTGCGCTCGTATTTTCAAAAAAATACGTAATAATAAACAAAAAGTTTATACAGAATAGCTATTTCATTAGACTGGTTACTTAATTTCTTTAGAACATAATTATTTATTTAGATTTGTAATTTACTCAGAATAAAAACGTTATTTGTTGTTTATTTGATATGTTTTATATATGTTTTCAATAAAATTTTATTTATATGTTTGTTTGTAATGCGCGATTAAGTACGTTTATAAATAAAACTCCTGTTATTACTATTTCCTGCTTTTTATTTTCAATATAAGTAAATTGTCTGAAAATAAAAATTATCGGTAAATTACTGGTAAACGGGTAATGAAAAAAAAATTTACCGAATTACCGATATTGAAAAAAGTCAGTAAATTTGCAATCCCTAGCGGTTTTGACACTTTAACCCACGTGAACCCTTTATCAAATTCATCACAGGTCCTTTGCAATTAGCGGAAATTATATTATATTTTTCCAGAATTCCGAAAGAGGAACGCATACTTTTACCGAACGCAACGAAATATCCTACTTCTGTCGATGCTAGAGACGTAAAATAAATGCCAATACGTACGCAAACTCGGCGAGAAAGAACGGTCGCAGACCTAACAAGCCGCGAAGCCCATAAATTTATCAAAAATGAAATTGAATGGAGTATTGTCCTAAAATCATTGAACATACCGGTTAAAATTACCACACTTAAATCGTCGTTCTCGATACTCCGCGGTACCATCATCCGTGTGGAACATGTAGCAAATGTATATTTTAGAATGACTTACGGGCCGCAGATGTATGATTAAAGACGATTTGTAAGGACAAGATAATTGTTTAATTGATGCAGATCGATTTGTGAAGCGAAACCGACTCGCAAAATAGTCATAGGGTACGGTCTGTGTGATATTTCACGGTTGGCGTAGTAGGTGTCTGTTAATATAGAATGAGTTATTGCAATTGCATAACCATTTCGCAGCTAGAATATATGATAATCTTTAGTTACTGTCAGTACTAATCAAACTCGGCGAGTCCATAATATAGCAACAACGGGACCACGTACAGAGTGGAAAGAATCCAGTACTTTTTAGAAAAGTTGTTGGTATGGAGATAGATCAAGTTTTAGTACTTATATTTGTACCCATTAAGTATTAGATGCTGGTTTTAGATAAATACCTACTAAGTTAGCCGAGATGGTTACATACTATTTTGGTTAGCTTTGAACAATATGGTAATTGATTTAGTTAGATTCCTAGACAGCTAGTGACGTGTAATAGCAAGATAATCGTGATACTATTGCAATCTCCAAACGTTTAATGTCATAATCATAGACCTTACGTCTGTAGTGGCAAGCCATCAGTTTGTACGAACTTGTAACAATGTAATATTGACCTCTTTCAAATTCACGTTAGATTTATCTTGATCTACAAAATATATGAGTTTAGTTGAGCCAAAATCAAGAAGATAATTTGTATATGAGCCGAATGTAAACTGCGGAAGAAGGAACTCGCAAAGAAACGTTTACTTGTATCAAGACTGTCCGCTTCAATTGAAGACAATTACTGTTTCAACTATCCACAATATAATAACTGTTTTAAATCAAAAGAAGTATTTTCTTAGCGTTTTTTGCTCCGCTTATGAGAAGTATATATTTGTAATGAAATAATTGTATTTCCTTGTTTAAGACATTTGCTAACTTGATTCAAGAAAATCTTGCAGAAAGTTTGAAGAAAGCGATTTTTAGTATAAGTAAATGGCCGTTATAACAAAAAACAATATTTTCTTAAGGATAGTAAATAGTTTTCCTAATTCCAGAAAGCATTTAGATATTGTTCATAAATCAGTAGTTTCATTTACCTGAAATGAAGCATCTATTTACTTGAGAATTCTTCAAATTCACGTTATTTATATTCACATTATTAATTGCACTTACTTTGTTTAAAACAGTACGACATATCCGTATATAATGCAGTAGATAGTTCTCATTGCTTGTGATTTTAAAGTGGCTAACGTAGAGGTATCTACAGAATAATGTTCAAACAAAAATGAACTTAATGTAGAAGTACACATGAAAAAAGTTCTTAGAAACAATAACCAAGATAATGCTAATAAATAGCCCATGGTATTGATGGAATCACTCCTGGCAAAAACAATGTAAGAAGAAAAAAAGCACTAACGCTTTTTGTTCCTGCCCACATTATTGTTTACCTTTTGGTTTATGCCACTAATCTTCAAAAACAGCACTGAAATGTTTCCTGGCGCCACCGACTCCCAAGAAATATAGTCATGCCATCTTAGATAGTAGCGATAGAAACCGTACAACGTTTCATAAACATTCTCAAAAGATACCGGTTAATGTAATATATTTTTTCTTTTTTTTTACTATTTACCACGTGTACTAATTTAACTATAGTTTTTTAAATATGCGTATAATAAAGAATAATAAAAAGGGGATAAATAAAGTTAAATATTAACTCATTAGTTATTAAACTACATAAAAATAATCGCTATTTTATGACATTATTAAAGAAATAATTTCATTGTACTGTAACATGTAACAAAAGAAACTCTTTTATTAATTTTTTTTTCTATTATTGTAATTTTTCTTTTGTTGGATATCCTTGTAGCTGGCCTGATGGTGTGTTTTTTGAACACGAAACCAGTCGCCTAATTTCTCAATAGAACTGAGATCTGGACCATTTTTTCATTAATACCTTTAATATGAATATTTTCTTAACTTAAAGCTTGGAAGAAACACTTTTCTGTCTTGGAGTTTCTTTATTTTCTAACCTTAAGAAAATTTTTATTTAATCCAAATAAAATTTCAAGAAACTTATTTTCTTATATTATACGTTTTTACTTGAAATAAAAATATTTTCTTGAATAGAGACTGATTTTTGCAAGAAATCATTTCTCTGCGTATACTATACAGCGTGTCCACCTACTATGTGGGTGGAGGATAATTCTTTCTCTGAGTAATTTAGAGAAATGCCGCTGCGTCTTTACTGCGTCGATAGCTTAAACGCCTTTCACAGTAGAGCAGTGATTCAAATTTTGTTTGATTGAGCATTTTTAGGAGTTTTTGGCAATACAACGAAATTTCTTTTTATATGAAATGGTGTCTACAAGATGGCCATCGAAATTATTACTATGTTTGATTCATGTTATTTAATTTTTTTCTAACAGAGCATCTTGTATGTTTTTCCAGAATTTGATAGAGAAACGATTCTAGATTCTTTTATAAACGTTTCCATATGGCTAAAATATGTCATTTTTCAGTAAATTAAATATGAAACTATGCAGATAATGTTTTTGTTAAAATGCATAGTATTGTGACTAAATACCAGTCAAAAGTTTTGCTTTTCTATATGAATAAAACTAATCTGTGAAATTTCATTTATGCGTACAATTATAGCATCTATTTCTAAAAGTCAACGAGAAAGTCTTTTCATAAACAATTTAGCTAAATTTAGAATTTTTTTAACAAATTTCAGTATGTTCTTATAACATATATCTTTTACTGCTGGAAAAACTTAGTGGACGATGCTGTAAACAAATTCGTTTTACGCTGAATTCTAATCAACATTTGTCTATTTATTTATTAATTGTACGTCCTTATCAACTTACTAGACAATGTATGTATATACGAAAATGAAGATTACTTCGACTAGATGCAGTAATTGTAAGAAAAAAAGGTAACATTTACACATTAGTTTTAATGAATATCTTTAGCGAGTATATTTAATTTACCAAAGAACGACATATTTTAGGCATAGGCAAATGTTTACATACAATTCTAAAAAATCTGATAGGGAAATCAGATTCTGGAAAAATATACAAGGTTTTGGCAACGATTTCGATGGACATTTGGAGATACTAGTTGACGGAAAATTTTTGATGCATTGCCGAAAATTCCAAGAAATGCGCAATCGAATAAAATGTGAATAACTGCTTTAGCCTGCGGCTGTTAAAGGAATTTCTTAAGTATCTGAAGTTATGTCAATTATTTCAAGAACTGAGATAAAAGGTTTAGGGAATATTGATGAATGTTGATAGGAATTGAAGAAAGATATTCAAAAACGTCATAGTATACTATTCTATTAACAAAAAAACAAACTTATATCGAGCGCTGCGGAAACTGAACACCCTATACACTTGAATACAATTTTATGTTGTGCGGTACTTGTCTGCAAATATTTTTTTTTATTTGAAAGCAACGACGTATGCCCAGAAAATTTGAAAGCAGATATGCAAACTGAAAATTGATAAATTGAAACAAAACACTTTAAATTGTTGAAAGTCTTACAAATCAAAACAATAAAACAAGTATTAGATATGACCAACGCGATTTGACATAGGAGGATTGAACAATATTTATTCACATTTATTTTATTTGTAGTAAGAAGAAAAGTAATCTTTGGCACGCCATTTAAAATATACGTTTGTTTCAGTGATTACTTCCTCATTCTGTTGAATACGGCGGATGCGAAAGGAGTTCGAAGTGTAATTCATGTATTTTGCCATTAAAATGGCCAGTGTTAGGACGTGCATGATTCTGCGGAACAAGTACTGGTTTCTTCTTTAAGTGGCGCCTTTTGTGTTGTATTATGCTGATGATCCAAAAGGGATACATAGTATTTTCCTGCAATCTTTTCATATTTTTGAAGATAATCGATAAGAAGAATCCCACTGCAGTCCCAATAGACAGCATGCATAACCTTTTCTTCCGAGTACACGGTCCTCCCCTTCTTCGGGACATTTGCACGAATCTCAGTCCATTATTTCGACTATTGCTTCATTTCAGGTGTATAATGGCGTAACTAGGTTTCGTTTGGATCATCTAATATTTTCACAAAATTGATGCCTGAAATACGTTCTCATTCACGTTTGTGGTCAATCGTCAACAAAGGCGGCACCCATTTTGCGCAATTCATTGTGCAAAATAGAAGCTACTGATTCTTATGAGATATTTAGAGTCTCTGCCATCTCGCGCATTTTTATTCGATGGTCATCAAACGCTACATCATAGACTAATCATTATCGGGGTACTCATCTCTTTTGAGCGTCCACTGCACTATTCATCAAATACACTGGTCCGGTCACGTTTAAATTCACTTGCCCATCGTTTTATAGTTGCAGACGATGGTTATTGATCCCCCAGATCAGATTTGACTTCATCGCTTGTTTTATTATTTCAAAATAAGAACTTAGTCACATTTCGCCTTTTCATCTTTTCCACGTTTCAAGATGGACTAAAAACATTTCACTTTCTATTCAAATAACAAGCCTTACAATCGCATTGAATGAAATTTTGACAGTTATGTTTTGAAAGATTGCTGACTTGAAAAACAAACAAAAATGTTTATTGGTGCTGCCTCTTCTATTGTTTCGGTGTGCATTCAATCTAGAACGGTACTGTAAAATTTCGCAAATATATTACATAGCAGCACATTTTTCCTGTGAAACTACAAATTAAAGGTCCCTGCTTAGAGAAAGTAAAAAAATATACAGTGGAAGAATGACTAATACTTGACTGTAACATCTTATAACTAAACTTGCCGTGTACTGCATGAGAAATTATGAGAAAGATGCGTAATATATGTATTACGTTCTGTAAATTTGCATGAATTGTTATTAGTAAAGCAGTGCCAACGATAGGTTACGTAATCTTACGTATCTTATCTTCTTTTGTTTAAATACTTCATTCCATTATCTTGAACTTAACATTTTATCATTGTTTACACTATTTATAAATGGGTAATAACAAAAGTGGGCGTTGGTGAGAATGCAGACAGACACTGTTGTAAACTGAATGATTAAAATGCGGTATTTTACCATTTGGTGGAAAGAAAAGAATATTTATATAATTTTAAATACTATTAGGAAATAATGGGTTAAAAGTCGTCGAAGAAAGGATAAATTAACCAAAAATGCTCAGCTTATTTTTATAGAACGGTTTACGAATGTGATTTTCAACAAAAAAATTTGAACAAATACATTTTGTTCATCTTTTTTATGGTTAGCTTCGACATACTCAGCCTTGTTTATAACCTAATATAGTTCCGAATTTACATTTTACGTCTTTTTTCTATGTTTTGTGAACATCTTACGTCTTTAACGCATTTTTTTATAATGTTGCTATAAATACACCAGCATTTTATCAAACAATTGCATAGAGTGACTTCTTTTGGCTGTAAGTTGTATTGCTCATTTAAGGGAAGTGTACGTTCAAAAAAAAACATAAATCAGGTGTAACCTTTTAATTGAGATTGGTTATTCTACTCTATACATGAGAGTACTCAAAATAGACTTCCTCCACCATTATTTAATATGTGTGTGACAATTTGCAACAACAGCAGGCGATTTCTTAAGAAAACGTGCATCCCATTTTTACAAATATCTCCAAAATATCTCAAAAAAAAACTTCTGTGATATATCCATGACGTGTTTCTGAAATCTTTCAACACAGAGGACTTAATATTAAAAAAAAAGAGTACAATAATACATTTTTTTTCGCTTTAATTTTTATTGAAGCTTTAGTAACTGGGATACCGTGATTTCTTACAGTTAGTTTAGCAAACAACTGTCACGTCATCAAATTACAACGAATGGACTGCAAAAAATAGCTTTTCATCATAGTGGCAGAATTTGATTGTCATTGTTTCAATAGACATTCACTAAAATAATCTAGTAGAAGAATACCAAAAACTTGCGTGTTTTCCATGTAGAAGACTTTGGCATAAACTCTGCTTTGTTTTATCAGTATAATATATGTATGCGTGATAATGACAACCTTCTCTTTCAACGTTGAGAAGTTCCATGAAGAGTTTTTTAAGTAAAAATTTTGTTGGATGAATATTAGTGCAATATGAAGCATGACATTATAAACACAGAGAGTTTATGAGTTAGAATAGACAATATTATTAAGGTAACCAGTTGATTTTGCTTATGTGTATTTTAAGGGAATGTTTCGAAAGAATAAAGAAAATAAACACGTATTCAGACGAAGATTAAATTAACTACCTACCCGTGAGAATTGTTATAGCAAATGGTAAAAACTATACTCCCTGTGTGGTTGGTAATAAATTAATTCATAAATTATGAACTAAACATTCAGGAAAAGAGAAAAAATTATGTTACCACCAACAAATACTTAATAAAATACCATTACGCATATAGTAATTACGAAGCATTAATTTTTCTTTTTAAGCAGAATAAAAATTTATTCAAAATGTCTTCAACCTCGTATGCAAGTACCATAAAATGAAATATAACCGCAATTATATCATTAATTAAAATGATTACGCATAAGATATTATTGAATAAGAAACCTTTGCGAAAGTTTAGAAATATAATACTCTTGGTACTACATATATAAAACGAATGCATCGATAATTTGCCCCTTCACAAGAATAATTACCATCCTATATTGAAATGCATTTTTTGTCTGGAGTTTGAATTATTTTGTAAAAATATGCCCTATGTCACTGAGCTTCACCTCTTTTGTTTTTGTTCCGGATGCTCGTTTTTATTTTTCACCAGATTAACTTTCTTCCACAAGCTCTATCTGATCGGGCTTCATACCTTTTTTAAATGTCAGTCCTAATCTACAATTATATTGGGATTTCACAGCTCTTCAACGTCTTTTAAGCCTTGGTGAAGTCTCGCACCTTACCTCTCACTAACTGCACCAAGATCTTCTGAAAAAAATATTTTTCAACCTAATTCCTTAAACTCTTTTAACAACTGCTACGTGAGTTCTACAGTCAAAAAAAGATATGGACGACTATACAGTACGGTCCTAAAGTGTTCCCCCTCATGCTAACTTTTGAACAGAAGCTAGCGTTTTCAGAAAAAATAGGTGACTTCTACTTTTTCTGTTTTTTGTGAACTAACTTTTGCCGTTATCGCCAGTTCAATCGTATTTCCGGTGTTACCGGAAGTGACGTCAACTTTCTTATTTTAAATAGAACACCCTGAACATTTTTACGTTCTTGGAAAGGTAGTCGAAAGGCGAATCTAACGAGCTTAGCAACGAGTTCTTCAGATCAGTCTAGCATCACAAGAAACAATTTGACGCTCTTTCCTAGCCAACTTTGCGTAACAACAAAAACAGATTACCAAAACCTTTATTGCTGCATAACGTCATATTTCTTAAGTTAAAGTATAACATGTGCATCGTTGGATTCACCTTTCTATTACTTTTCCAAAAACCTAATACTGGGTGTTCTATTTGAAATAAGAAATTTGACGTCATTTCTGGTGACATCGGAAATAGAATTGAACTGCCGATAACGGCAAAAGTTGGTTCACAAAAAATAGAAATCGACTTATTTTTTTCAAAAAACGCTAGCTTCTGTCGTTCAAAAGTTAGCATGGGGGGGACACTTCAGGACCGGACTGTATATGTAATTGCATAATTGTTGATAATTTTGAATCTTGCAAGTTGGTAGTGCAAATATCATTGTGTGTTAAATCTCATTGTTGATTTTCCTAAACCAGAGTTGGAGTTTTTTTCTGTCCTTGAGATTACTTCTCAAAGCGGCTTTCGACACAATAAACAGACAAACGAATGCCTAGAAGAATTAAATATATCGGATAAATTAATGAAAGCGGTAAAGAGCATGTAATTGAACGTTAGAGCAAATATATATGGCGAACGGTCTGAGGAATTCTATTTAAAAAAAGGAGTAAAACGAGGAAACAGCCTCAGCCCATTGTAGTTTATTGTAGTTACGGATAGATTAATTAACAATATACGAAAGAGATCACAAGATCTGTCGGCTATTCTGGGGTATAGGGATTTACTACCGGTCAGGGTTTGAAAGTAATTAGAGCTCTCTTGAAGTAATTCAAGTCCTTGTAAAATAATTGAAGCTATATTTTTAGTACTTCAGTTACTTCTGCTTGAACCACTTTGCGAACTACTTGAAGTACTTTTAGTTGGGCTTGGAATACTTTGCGAAGTGCTTGAAGCTGTTTTAGCAGTGCTCAAAGTACTTTAAGGGTTTCAAATACTTTACAATAAGTACTTTGTACTTGATATTTCTATTATCATTACTTGGTGCTTTTGAAATACTGTATTTGATAATTGAAACACTTCTGTAAATGAAAGTATTTGATACTTGTTATCTTAATGCACTCTGGTTTAGTGCTTTACTAAAGCGTTTTATCCAGCTCTCATTTGAAATAAGGTGAATAGGTCAATAATAAAAGCACGGAGTGTGTGGTAGTATGGCAAACATTAAAGTATCGCCACCACACAACATTTTTGATTAATTCGGGACAATGATTTCGGGAATTCGTGGATTCCTATTCGATCGTATGGTTGACAATGGAAATCTACGAATTCCCGAAACAAATGTTCCGAATTAATCAAAGATTATGTGTGGGTCGGAGTATGCCGATACTAGTATTTGCCAAGGTGACAAATATAACAATGGGGTAGTTGGAGTATTTCTCAATATTAAAGAACATGCTTAAATCGAATGTTGAGAACGGCAAAGTAAACCGAGGAAATAATATTATAAAACTGGCATGGGTACACTCGCATACTAACATACCAAGCAATGTAAAGGCAGACTAACTGGCAAAGAACGGCGCTGCACTCCTCCTGACTGGTCCTAAGCCTTCTTTTGCGATCCCTTTGGAGATAGTTAAGGTGGAGATTAAAAGAGAGCTAGGGTAAGATGGAAGGAGTGGGCAAAATGGAGAAGTCGAGTTTTAAACCTTTTGTAGAGTAGTAAATTTCAATTTTATATACAGTTGAAAAGCTATACTTCCGACCAACCGATGTCACGTGAGATTCATTATCATACGTCATTTGTTTGCAGTTTATGAGCATATTTAGGTGTTTGCCGTTTCCCATACAATTACAAAAGTAAGTTCAAACTTAATTTTGTGCTGTAGTTATCATGCAACATCAACTACAACATACTGGCTAAGAAAGTGTTGATTGCGAGTTTTTTATTCTAGCTTCAAAATGTCAAACATGTGATAGAGGGCAATGTGGAAATCTAAGAGTACGGGTAAAGCGGAACACACGACACATAAACTGCAGCTAGTAAGTAGCCAAGTATATAGACAATGTCCTCTCAAAATTTTGTGTTTTTAAAGTGCTAACTTACGGAGATACATATAAAATGGCTAAAGCCTTCCGCTATGCCCTGTCCTCCCTAAGAATGTTGCCAGTTATTATTTAAGAAATTATGCTGTGTTAGTTTTTGCAAATAGAAAGGGGTGTAATAAAATATGTGCTTTTTCCCTTGTTAGATACTAAAGAAAGGTACTGCGTTATTAGCACCGTTCATTTTTTGAGAATATCTTTTAAAAAATATTTTAAGCATCTGTCCAGCAACTACTTTACATTGTATTTGCCGTTACTCACATCATTAGAATATATCAGTATTTCTTTGAATAACGTTTAACCGATTAGAAAAGTTACATGTAATATTTCAAATTAATTTTCCGAAAACTATACATTATACGAAATAAATGATCATAAGCAGTAACAAGAATTCAAAGCCCACTTTTATGCGAGTCTATAAAATCGTATGAGTGTGATATTCAACAGTAAGTTAGTATTTCGAACAATATGAAGACATCAGAGAATGGAATATAGGAAACAGCGATATAGTTTAATTAAATTATGTAAATGTCCAACAATACGTATGTATATATGCGGCTTATATGCGAACTACATTGTGACGATGGTGTCCCTAGGTGCACATACATATATGGATGCCAAAGCTATTATATGCAAATGTGACACCCCCTAATGAGGTTGCAAACAGTAAGATACAGATCCCAGTAGTCGGTGACCGTTTTAATCTGGTCATCGAGATAATCTTTCCTTCTCTTTGGTTTCGTGTTCGCGATGTTAGTACCTCTGTGCAGCAGCACCGCTACCGTTCCTCATCGAGCGTTACGATGAAAAGAGCGGGAGCACTTGCGAACCGAAAAAAAAAGAGAGGAGGACGAAAAAGCTGAGGATGGTAAAAAGCGAACGCTATCGCTTCATCGAAACTTATCTTACAACAACTTACTTAAGGCGGAGATCGTGAAATCCTTATCTATAACTCGATTTACACGTGTACATGGCCTTTTTAATGAACGAAATTTTATGTTTTCAAACACGCAATTATTCCACCGATGGAAATGTTTATGCGAATGCCGCCGTCGTGGTGAGAGCGGTCCGCGTTCCGAAACGAACGCTACCATTCTCAGATCAGATTCGCCTAAACGCATTGAGAAATCTTTCTTTGAATTTTACAGTTTCTTGTACGAGTGGGATTAAATAAATTTTGATGAATACCAATTTTATCAAAAACTCAAGTTAATATGCTGCAGGCAGAAAGAGTTTTAGTAACAAATACTTTAAATCAGTATCATTCAACTATGATGATTATGTACGATATCAGTTATTAATCCGTATTAGGTATTTGTATGTCTATTGTATTACTAGAATCTTGATTTTTTAGGCACCAAAAATATAAGGAAAAGGTGCAATAAGTGTCAAAAAAAGGCAAATAAGTTTTTAGATATTACTTTAATATAATATAATGTAATAATAATAATTTGTAATAATTAATAACAATAATTACGCTACTTCATTATATGTATATTACGTATACTACTGAAGAAACTTTTTTATATTGGTTGCCCAGTCACAATCTAGATTAGAGGGTAAAAATTGCTGTCTTCTGTCAGATAAATTATTTTTGTATACAGAAAACGTTCACTCGATGTCACTTGACGTGAATGGAGTATATTTTAAAGCGCATGTTTGATTGACAGTTAAATTAGTGTTAGCTGAACTACCCGAATGGATTTTTCCTACTTCTATGAGGATATTTAGAGCAGGTTTTTTGTCAATAAGATTTCGAAATTTTGTCGCCACTTTGTGGCCTACAGCTCCGGGAACATTCCGGATAGTTGTTTTTAGCCTGTTGAAAATTTCTAAAGGATTCAACAATACTGATACAACTTTTTTCAATTTCTTTATTTCATCCAATATGACACCAAAATTTGAGTGAATAAACGCTAAAACGTTTTCAATTTCTTTGTCATTGAAAGCATTTTGAGATTTCTGAATGCACATAGAATTATTTGCTTCAAAACTGTTAACAATCTAAAAGTATGTATTTATAAATATAAGCACATATTTAGATGAATTTTTGTTTCTAAAACTGAAAGGTACTCCCGGATACAAAACGCGGCTTAGAACTTTTACAGATTCGACAGGATTTCCGCGCAACTCGTGTACATGCTAGAAAGAGATAGTTATATACAATGTAATACGATGTTTGTGTAGTTAGCTTCTCACTATTCTACCGCCTCGCATCTGACTTGAATTCATAGTTAATATTTTTCTTACTTTATCCGAAAATCCTTTTATATCTTTGTGTAAAGCAATTTCTTATCTGTTGCGTCACAAATTTTGTTATGTATATGAAAAAGCCACTTCACCCTCACCGTCTTCCATACGCCAGAAAGAATCCATATTAAAAGTAGTGTATGTAAGTGAAGTTATTTCACAAATTAATACAATTAATTAATTTGTGATTATTTTTTTGGTCATGGGAATGGATTATCTCTATTTCCTTTATTTCTTATAAAAATATCTGATTCCAGTGACGAAATTTCGGATTACGAAATGTGTTTGGAACCAATTAATTCCGTAAACCGAGGTATTTGAATTTTGTATTTCTGCTGCAGACAATTGCTTTAGTGTATTTAAATCAGGGTTTCTGCTGAACACTACATAAACTTAATCAGTTTATTTCCAATATCACCCGGAATACTTTTTCATGTATTGATTGTGTCGTTTAATGTATTGAACGCATCTCCCAATTTTATATTTCGACTTTCGAAGTATGTATCGCCGCTGTTAAGTGTTTAATATGGAAAATAAATACCTTTAAAACTTAATAACGAAATAGAGAATATATATGTATGTAGAATCATTTGAGGAGAAAGCTCGATGCGAATACTACGACTGCATATCATTCACTGATTCTTCGATCTTGAAATAATCACCGCGTACATCACATGCTGTGCATACAGTTCTGCTGCGGCTGACGTCATCCCGTATATTTTTGCCGTTCTCTGGCTATAAGTACAAAAAACTGTAAACGAAATAAAACTTTGTTCTTAGGCATGCAGCTTTGTTGATAATTCCAACTCGTTGTTAATAACATGATCAAGAAAATGAGCATATTTGCAAGTTCATCGTGTTGCAACCTGGTTGTAATCCTGAAAACTAAGAAGGTTGATTAATCTACTTAGTACATTAGGAAAACAATTGTAGCGTAATCGGGGTACATGAGCAGTTTACTGCTAAATGGAATTTATAATGCCAATAAAGTCAATTTTTCTGAACACCAGCCAGCATATTACAATGATCTTCTATTGCAGAACATAGGTATTAAACAATAGAAAGTTATATTCGATGTATTGAAAATGCGATTAGCGATCAAAAGGTGTTCCATCTGAACACAAACATGAAAATGTATGTACATAGATGTTCTTACAAGAATCTGCAATAAGGTTACTTACAAAGAAAAGAATCAAAAATGGAATTAGTTTAGAAAATAGGGCTAATAAAGAGCAGGGTGTAAAAAAGATAAAATCCTCAAAAATACACGATTTAAAAAGAGAATCATCCATCAAATCCATTTGTGGGTAGGCGAACATGATGTGCTTGATTTTGAGTTATTAATTGTAGCGCAATATTTGAAAAGAGATTAAATAATAGAAAGAAAGGCTCACAGTCCATATTGCCACATTATTTTAGTCATTTTATATTGTCTTCCAGCAAATTATTACTTCCTATCTTTTATAAAACGCTTTATTCCACAGTTTTCTTGTTTATTGTATTTATAATTGAAAATATTCATTCATTTTTTAGTTATCCGAGTACAGGAAGACCTAAGTAAATGTTCACCTAAATGTTGTGCACACTCAACAAAAATACTACTGTGTATTAACTTAAATTACTCTCATTTATTATTACCAAATGTAAGAATATGCTAATTATTATGAGATTAATTGAAAAGAATTCTTCAATAACTTAGCTCTTCATAATATTAAATGCACAATATATGTACTTGAAAATTTTCTAAGATGAAAATATGGAATAAATACGTATAAGCAACTCGGCGCAGGCACATATTTATATGCAAATACTTTCGTTTCCATTTGTACGAGACTATATTGTCGTAACATTCTAGAAAAGAAAGCAATATGTTTGATTAACGCAATAGCGTGGTAGTCTACTTGTAAATTAGGTTCTTGTAACACTATTTCTTCTGACATGTATCAACTAGCCAACATCCAATTTCATTGTTGCATACATACAAATGCATCTTAATTACACGCATAGCTACGTGTCTACAACTATTCTTTTATTGTTTAGATAAACTAAGCCGAGCAATAAATATAGCAGCAGGATCGGTAGCGAAAATAACGACACAAGTAGCCGATGGCACCTGAAACAGTAGACTCGTTTAGTTGTCCACCTACACCTAAACAACTTATTTTACATGCAGTTTCCATATACACTTCACCACACAAGTATTAATTGCCGCGTATTCGTATTTATAAGAAGAGTACGCTATTTACATTAAAAGTGTATTAAAATTAATTACTCTGTATGAAATACAATTAATCTTGAAGTCATAATGTCTAATTGGGAATAAAATGTTACTCACTTGCGTTTTACGGCTGTACATATGTATAATTTAGTTCTCTACAAAACGTACTTTTACATTTGAAATGAAAGATAATAAAAATGTAGTAATTTATGATGCATGTGTAGAATTTCTAATTCTAGAATAATGTACTAGTCCCACATTTTTTGCTTTAGAAAGAATTTATCGCAAGTATGGTACGACGATTTACTTCATCAGCTATTCATTTTTATTTCATTATTTTTGTAAATTCCTTTTTGATTAATTTTTATTTGTTAAGATATTGCAATGTATATATATACTATAACCTACGAAAAATAATAGGTATAAAATTGGACCAGAAGATTGTAATCAACCTCGTTAGGCCAGTAATTTGCACGCTGAAAGCTCGGAGGCTAATGTTCATCTAGCTCGTTTCCTTTAGTGTTATTGTACTAAATCTTGTTAATATCTTAAATTGAGTGTATAGGGGACAACCAACAAGCAGCGACTTCTCCATTAGGTCAGTTGGACTTCCCAAAAATATTTCCAAACAACTGACAAAATATTTTTTCATAGTCATAATTTTTATCTTCCATAAAATGTAATAAATTTGCAATCGTTTGTGTACGAATGTGACATCTACATATTTATGAAGAAAGCATAAAACGATATTTGGCACGTATATAATCATCTCGTTGCAAATGTATGCATCTACAGTGACGTGTTCGGTAGACCCGGCTGGTTTTCCGGCATGACCTTTTGTCTTAAATAGAGTCGAAGATTCTCCGAACTTGCACGGTTACAAACAATGAATTTCAATTGCATATAGAAAGTGCAGCTTGGGCCAAGAGCCCAGTGAAACAAACCCCATGTTCGCTGTTTGGTAGAGTAGAAAATGCAAATATGGAATATCATTTTGAATATTTTGTAGAACTCTAAGCGGTGTTCTGGGAAATTTTACCTTAGACCGCCGCCTCGGTCAAATTGACCGGTATATTAAAAAAATGTTTTGATAAACTTTATTTGTCAATTCTTTTTCTTGGTTGCAACATTTGAAAGAACTAAACATTTAGGCATGTACCGCATGTAAATATATACATAATTTCAAACATTTATTACATATAAAACAAGGCATATAACTGCATCAACCGATCAGAGCTTGTTCCTATTTGTTAGTACTTGTTCGTACTTTTTCCGACATGTTCAGCCTTGCCTTCGACAAAGAACCTGTTTCTACTCGTGCTCTTTTTAGTGTTGCACATGCGCAGACTTCATTTGGCGCATGCGTACAAAATATTTTGCAAGTTTCAACCTGCACTATAGTGAACATGAAAAGAACGGTAGTACTCTGAAAGTGCATTCATCCTGTTTAATTAGACTGAACAGTATATGGTCCAGTAAAGGCCTCTCGGCTGCACAAGCTTTAGCGTATTTAGACGAACTGGAAAATCTTTCACCAAGAAATTCCGAGAATGATTCTAAATCAGTTAGTACGGACAGTGAAAACGAAATTCTCGAGTTGTTGCGAGTGAGGAACAAAATAGTGACGAATCTGACAATGATACAGTTTGCGATGTAATAGTTGCAGTGACTAGTGCTAGTTCCAGTAATAAGCAGGAAGTGAAAACGTCTGTTCGTTCTAATCGCCAGCAAAAGAAACCAACAGAAAAAGGTATTTCCTTCAATCTTGGTGCAGTTTGCAAATCAAAAAACAATTCCCAATGGCAAGTAATTTCTGTGAGTAAGCCTACTGCAGGCAGAAAACCCCAATCCAATATATTCAGAGAAAATCCAGGGTCAACAGGCTATCCAAAACAAAAAGTAGCTGCAGAAAATGTGAGTAGTTTCTGGAGATTATTTATCGGTGACTCGATGCTGAGACACACAAAACAATGCACTAGACAGTCAAGACTGGCAATTATCTAGAGATCTAGAATCCTTCATTGCCATTCTACACGCACGTGGTGCTCAGGGTTTCAGTCACTTAGAGTTAGATTCCTTGTGGTCTAAAAATTGGGGAATATCGTTTTTCAGTCAAACGATGTCTAGAAACAAATTTAGAGAAATCATGCGATATCTCAGATTCGATCTCAAGTCTACCAGGAAAGAAAGATTGGAATACGACAAGCTTGCTTTAGTTTCTGAAATATAGAAAAAATTTGCTTACAGTTGCAAAATTTGGTATGTTCCCGGAGAAAACATAACAATAGACGAACAACTTTTTCCTACAAAAGCAAGATGTCGATTTACGCAAAATATGTCCAACAAACCGGATAAGTTTGGCATTAAATTTTGGCTTGCCGTTGACATTGAAGCTAAATATATGTTGAATGCTTTCCCATATTTAGGAAAAGATGATTCGAGACCAATACCACAGCCACTTGGTGAATACGTCGTTCTAAAATTATTAGAGCCTTACACCAAGAAAGGAAGAGATGTAACAACGGACAACTTTTTTACCAGTTTGGAAGCAAAGAAATTAGCAAAACTAAACACCACAATTGTTGGAACTGTGAACAGGTCGAGAAAAGAAATTCCCGAAGTAATAAAAAAAAGCAAAGGTTTTTTACACGAAACTGTTTTATTCAGAAGTAAAGAAAATGTTTGCACTTTGACAGTGTATCAAGCCAAAATAAACAAAAATGTTCTCCTTCTAAATACGCAACATCCAACAGTTTCGATTGATGCTGGAACAAAGAAAAAGCCAGAAACAGTTTTATACTATAATAGCACAAAATATGGCGTTGAAGTAGTAGATCAAATGGCCCGAAAATACAGCGTCAAGGCACCCTCAAGAAGATGGCCAGTCCATGTTTTTTATAATATATTGCATCTTGCTGCAATCAATGCGTTTGCTGTATACAAACACATCACTCGCAAAAAAAATAAAACGTCGCGACTTCATTCTGCAATTGGCAGAAGAACTCTCGCAACAATCCAATAACAACGAAGAAGACCCTCAGGAGGGAACATCGAATCAAAAATCCAACAAGAACTTACAGGCTGGATCAAAGAAAGATAAGCAATATCTCAAAAGACGTACATGTCAAGAAAAGAAATGTGAAAATAAGACTTACGATAGATGTAAGAACTATGTGGAAAATAAGGATTTAAAGTAACTTATTGCAAAAATTGTAACGATATTTAAAACATCAAAGTTAAGTTAGAAGTTATTTTTATATTTTGTGAATAAATATACACTTTTATGCAAACAAATTATGTTAATTAATAAAAACAGTCGAAACAAAATTGAGTTTAATCACCGGTCAATTTGACCGGGGCGGCGGTTCGAGGTATGAGGAATTCTCGGCGGTTCTAGTGTTAACCGGTATCTTTTGAAAATGTTTATAAATTGTTGTACGTTAAAAGCTATACCATTGTATGGGTAAGTATGGTATCTTTATTGCTGTATCTGTCGCTGGACGGCGAGACTACATCGCTTGGCACTAGGTATCACTGGGAAATATTTCAGCGAATCCATCAATACCATGAGCTATACATCAATATTATCTTGATCTTTGTTTCTATGTACTTTTTTGTGTGTGCTTCTATATTAAGTTCACTATTGTTTGAACATTATTCTGTACAAGCATGAGAATAATTTACTGCACTACGGATAGGTTGTACTGTTTTAAACCAGGTAAGTGCAATTAATAATCTGGATATAAGATACAATTATTTCATTACAAGTATATACTTCTAAGCGGAGAAAAAAACGCTAAGAAATCAAAAGAGATAATTATCTCTTTTGATTTGAACAGTAATATAAAAATGTAGCTTGTGTTACGTTTATTGTAGTAAGATCTACGTATATGTTTGTTGCGAGAACCATAAATGGGGTGGATATTACCACAACATATTAACTACAAATATATTGTATGCCTTACCACTACATTTCTCTCAGTGCATTGCATTTTTGTCAATTTGACCACCCTGTGAATTTAACCACGAGTCGCCACTGGTATCAACTATTAAGGCAGGTACATGTAGTTATTGCTATATTTTGCAGTTTCTGCATTAACTCTCGTTATGAGAAGAAGTAGGAATTTCTTAATAAAAATACACAATAAGTTTCAAGTACAAATATATCGTAGGTGTTAATTAAACAAAGATTACTTAATTTGAGTAAAATTACATGTTAAAACAGTAAGTTCAATATCACATTTTCTTTACTCAAAACATGTGAAGTAATTTGATAGGTAATTATTAATTTAAAACATCTCCGTATTCAATTTATTATTTTCTTTTAATTTATAAAATTAAAAATAAATTCCAACTGTGTAGAATAACTACAAACACAGATTTATTGTCGAATTTATTAACATACTAAAAACTGTAATTTAACAGCTTTTGTTCAGCCCTCAATTTAGTTTATTTTACTGCAAAAAAGACAAACTGGCACGATATAGAAATATTTAAGCCATGTATAGTTCGGAGCGACCACCTGACCAAAAAGTCCGAAAAATCAAAGGAGAGAAGGCATATAATTTGATACATCCGTCCCGCTTTTTCGGTACTCTTGCATGCATAAATAATCATGGACAGTCAGACGATTTGCACCAGGACGCTGAGCAGCCGGCGAAACGCTTCAAAATTCACCTGGCCGATCTAGTTGATCGTTCGCCACATCAAACTAATTGTTCCTAGAGGCCAACATCTCCAGATATTAATCTCATTCCGTACGATTGATCGAATTATGTGTCTACGTATTATTAAACGACTTGGCCATAGAAAAAGGGATTTTAAAATTTTGGACGTTTAGATCGAAAGAGGCAGATAAAACAAAAAGAAAAGCAATTATCGGCAAATATTATTAAGGGACCTATATAAGATAATTATTACATTGGTTCTCGATCCCAACCTTCCCTGATATAAAGAGGTAAGCATACGTGTATCTACACTACATACATACGATACATACATGTTTTGAGGTGCAGAATACCTTATGGGATTAGACGAAGCAAGGTATTATGTTTACACACACATATACATACTTTGTTAGGTTTAGTTCTGATGTGTGTGTGTTTATGCGGATATATTCATTTGATCGCTGATACGTCTAATTTCTCAAAGTAGGACGTTCGTACCTTTACGGTTTTGTTTTACTTTAATTGCTTTAATGTATCTTGACCTGCGAACAAGTTATACAGTTCGTATTTAAGAATAAAGAAGCATCTGTTACCATATATACTGAAATGTTTTAAATGTGGTAAATTGTTGACAAAATTTCAATTTTCGCAAATTAATCATATAATTATGTAAACTGAGGGTTCGGAAGTGTTCTAAAACAGGTTTTCGGCAATTTAAACGAACGATGTCACTATAAATTTTATGTTTATATTACATTCACAGGAAATCTGCCTATTCCTAACCACCAACATTCGCTTCTATTTTGAATGTATAATACAATTTGAAACATTAACACTGAAACTGGGAGCGCAGCCAAATTACTTCGATGAAAATTTGACTCAAAGTGAGAAAATTAATTGGCGTCCATCTTCTTCTTTATTTTAGTCGCGATGGCGATTGTTTTCTCCACAGCAAATTTTTGTGATCCCTTTCCAAATGCAAATTGACGATAAATTTTCGATGAAAAAAGTTATTTTTAAACGTAGCATTATTAGCGCTAGATGACTCAAAATATATTATTCTATGACCTAAAATACCACTCACAACCCAACAATAATAAAACTTACTGACGTTCTACATAATAACTTCACGAAAAATATTTAATTTACGAAATTATGCTAGAAATACCTCTGAATTTACACTGTTATTTGTTGCAGGAACGTTTTTCATTAATATTGAAGAGTTACGAAAATAGGAAAATGAACTGAAGAGGAATAACTTCACCGTTCCACCACGTTTGTCGTTGGCTGGAGTTGAATTAATTATTTAGTACCCCCGCTCCAAAGATCGGAGGCTTGGGGAGGACTAGAGGCTACCGAAAAAGAACTAATAGCCGCTAGAGGGAATTTCACATTGAATGAGTGGCCATATTGAATACACAATACGTGCTGGAATGACAGCTGCATTCGACGATGTAAAATTTACAACACTTTAATATACATTGCAAAGACGCACATTATGTTATATGTAGTTGAAAATGTTGATTCATTTTTATTTTTATCAGTTGCTTTATAATAATTTTTTAATACAATCTACTTTGTAATCATCTTTCAGAATACCTTTTAACAATAGCATAACTTTTTTTTGAATATTAATGAAAATTTACTTTTACATGATTGTTTCAACAACTTCACTATTTTGTCCTTGCATTATGTTGTAAGCTAAATACTCAAAATCTATAGCAACTTAAAATTAATAACTTTAATGTCGAATACATTCCAAAAGAACAATTTTAGATTTTCAAAGCACTCCAGTTGACATATCAATATAATTTCTAGCTTTGGTTTTACAGCATTGAAATAAGCGACAAACTGATGAGATACCGTTAGAAGAAGAAAAGAAAGCAGATATGTCATGATAATTCTTCGTAAACTCCATCTATGGTATTCGAAGTACATCTATTGACACCAGAAATATTGCCACTTGATATAGTACACGTACAAACAAATACGTACATACAAATAATACGCAAAGAAATACATTATTTTCATCTGTGATTAAGACTGAATATGAAAAATGAATTACAAATATGATTCGTATCGCGGAGACCATAATATGCAAGCAAAATTCCATCTGCATAGAATAATGTAACTGACTTTGGGTTTATTAATCAAATAACAATGATTATTCTTCAATTGAAGTGGTATTTTGAAAAATCGGTGATACACTTGAAAGAGAAATATCGTCAGAAGATATTGGATGTACTGGGCGATGTACATATATTATCTAAAAAATCATCACATATGTTTATCATATATTCTCAGTTTTCAGTACACTCTATATTTTTCCCAGAAATTCGTTCACCCGATATGCAAGGTGTTTCAGAAAGTACACTGCAGCTGTAACCGTGTTCTTCTTTGTGTTCTTCTAAAGAGAAGAATGAATTTGAGTTCTGAAAAACTTATATTGACATTAATATTTTATTAGAATTTACTAAGTACAGTCTTCCCAAAATGCAGGAGTTCGCTCAATAACTTGCACAGCAATCGCCTATTTGACATTGTGGTAGAGTAAAGTAAACTAAAAGTCTAAACTCAAAACAACTAAGATTGAATTTGTTGTATGTCTCTTGCCTTAACCAGGCTCCATAAAAAAATACTAAGGCTTTGAATTATAATCTGATAACGATTCGCTAAAATATTTCTGGCTATTTTCTGAATGTAGGATGTTAAAGATATTAGTTTTAAGGAGTCCGTGTGGGAAAATTAAACCTAAGGGATCAATTTTATTTTCTCAATCAAATATTTCAGAAACAGAGAGAATTCAGTTTTTAAACAAGGCTATAGTATTAGAAAGATTTATCGAAGCATCATACCTAAAAGTATTGTTATGTGAGAGAATAAATTGGAAATCTCTAACATTTAATCTCGCATTTTGACACCCAGCGATGTAAAACAGAAAATGAAAAGTGTCAGCGAGTACAACTCATTATGTTTGTATTTTGAGTTCGAAAATTGCTGTAGAGGAAATAAGAGTGAAGCATATTTTCAAAATAAATGTCAGAACTACAAAACGAAGATACACGGTTGTAAAAAAATGTTAGCACGTCAACCAAAGATTTCAACTATTTATTGACAAAATTGCTTTAAAAATTGTAAAAAGAGTGGCAGTAACTACTACATTAAGATATTTTGCAACTGGTAGATCAAGTATTTGATTTTTGTAGCAGGGGGATCTTGCAAATACATTTTTATGGTGTATGAACAACCAATGTCCAAATATTCATCTACCAAGTGGTGTAGCAAGCAAGTGCGGATGATTATTTCCGAGGTAGTTCTCTAGATATTTTAGAAAATGTCAGAATGAATTTAGTTGGTCGCATTTCTCTATGACCTTGAAAAAGTAAATATGGAACCTTAAATTTCCCAGACACCTAGGAGTTTGGTCTCATGGTGCGTTTACACTAAAAATTAACTGTCAGAGGTAAAAACGAACACTCAGACATTAAGTCTCTTATGCAAAAGGACCTTTATGAAGTACGAGGCGTGTCCGGGTACAAAGGTATACTCCTGCGCATGTGCATGATATCCCGTGATTTCAACCCTGCAATCAAGTCGTCCGATTGTGTCATCTTTTCACTCAATGTTAGTGCGTCGTTTTTTGGAAATTTTTGCGATAATAATGCAGCCTCCTCTGTCAAAATGCGTCCCACTGGAAGTTCGTGCAATCATTCGCTACTTTTGTGTGGCAATGAAGGAATCGCCGACCACAATTCACTGAAGAATTTCCGAAGCTTATGGCGAGGTTATGTCACGCAAGCAAGTGTCGGTTTGGTGTTCAGAGTTTCTGAAACGGTCGGACAAACTTAGATGATCTTCCAAGATCTGGAAGAACCTCCTAAGCCTCAAATTACTTTTTGATCCTATACGGCAATAATCAGACCCATGATCACCTACGCCTCTCTGGTTTGGTCTCTGGTGGTATTCAGAGACTTGCATGTCTCAACATCACAGGAGTGATGCGTACTTGTCCCACAACAGCTCTAGAGGTATTGCTGGAAATAACGCAGCTTCACATTTACATTCAGAAGCAGGCTATATCGAGTGCCCTCACTTTTAGCAAAACGAAGGGATTACAGCCTGGGATCTTAGGGAGCACCTCAAAATCCTTGATGTATATTGCAAAGAACACGATCCCTATGCAATTCAATTTTGACCAGCCTTGTAAGCTGATCACTGAAAGCTGTACTGAGTGGGCATCCGGTGAGACTCAATGCAAAACAGGTACCCTGGAATAGTATACTGACGGCTCGAGAATAGAAGGTGTTGAAACAGGTATAGGCATTAGTGGTCTTAACTACCACCTAAAAACGGGACCCCACACCAACATATTCCAAGCAGAGATTTCTGCTTTAAACCCGTGCGCCATAAAGAACCTCGAGAAAAGGATACGAGGCGCAACTATAAATATATACAGCGACAGTCAGGCAGTTCTAAAGGCCATTAAGATCTACACATACGAATCTGCTCTGATACACGAATGTGTACACAATGTAAGGCAACTGAGACGCAATAACCACGTTACTTTGCGGTGGGTCCCAAGCCATCAAGGAATCGAAGGAAATGAAAAGGCAGATAACTTGGCCAAGAAAGCAGCGAACATGCCTTTCATTGGTCCTAACCCCTTCTGTGCTCTCCAAAAAAGCCACATAAAGAGCAAGCAAAGACAAAAACAGGCGAAAGCACTCATATCAGGCTCGCCAAAGACGGCAAAAATAGCGCTATCGTTGAGCAAAAGGGATCTTAGATTACTGGCAGGATTTCTGACAGGCCATGTAGCCCTAAAATATCACTTATTGAAACTAGGAAAAGCTGAAGATCAAATCTGTCGTCTATGGCAAGAAGATCTGGAAACGGCAGAACACATCCTACGTAAATGTGTTGCCATTAGTCACATACGACACCAGCATTTTAATAAGCCATTCCTTCCCTTACTGAACTGAAGGAAGCAAATCCTAGAGTAGTACTAAGATTTATTAAAAGCCTCCAACTATTCTAACACACATAATGGCATTTTGTTACAATAGATCTACTAAGGTCGCAGTGATTAAAGGCATCTGTGCCATGGCTCGACTATAATAATAAGAAATAGAGCTCGTGCTGGGTTTGCTCGCAGCAGCCCGTATGTAACCTTTTTTTCAGAATTTTTGAGCCGTGAGGGACATAGATTGTTTTTACAATAATCATTTAGCTATATAAATGAACCAACTGAAGGGGCCCTGCATAAAATATCTTCAACTTGTAAAATAAGGACCACCGTAGTGGACATTTTACGTAACCAAATTCACTTTTCCTCACTCTCATTTTTCACATTTTAAATACTACGCGATAATAGCTTTGGTCGGGTAATCCAAGTTTGTATGAAATTTCTAGAAAGAAATTTCTCCGTAATCCACTTCGTCATCTCCGTGTAGAAAACAATATTATAACAGAATACAAATAGACACCTTTTTATAAAGAAATATTTTTAATCATATTTCAACACTTATTATTACTGCAGTTATAGGTTTGCAAATGTATCTATCGGTATACCACATCAAAGCCTCATTTTTGTCGGACGTCGATGTTCATTATATATGCACATTGTTTTCACATCGTATCATCCCCTCGATGCCATCGAGAACGCATTGTGGTAATAAGGTAAAGTGAGAACGATAGGAAAATAAAGCAAGAATGTATGCATGCACGTATAATTCTACAATTATAGTACATATATACGTGCGTTGTGCCAGCATATACAGATATAGTAGGTATGGTGTAGGGTTTTTTCACTGTGGTGACGTGTAATATTAAAATGCCAATCGGTCAATTGCAGGTAATAAGGCGGCGGCCATCTTTGATACGACGTTGAAGCAATTTATTCGGTGCCATTATAATCGTAAACGCGATTCTTCAAGTTACAGGAGATGAATTTAGATTAGCCGAAGCGTCAATTATAAATTATAGTAGCACACTCTTTTCACGAGTGATATTCTGCGTGATACGGTGTATGCAATGCTGCAGTTAGCTATAATTACACTGTCTATTTCGGCGCGGAGATACATATATTTGAATTCAGCGAGATGGCATTTAATAACATTCGAAAAGATGTCGAGATTCTTGCACAACCATGCCGTTCATCGATAAGAAAGAAATCTTTTAATCTTGTTCCACGTTATTGGCATGTTTAATATGTATCTAATTAAAAAAATCTATTGAACTTCTATAGTTTAATAATATGTACCCGGTACATTACAGTAAATGGCCACGTTTTTAAATATTCCTTTACGCAATCAAGCCAACGTATTTTAGATTTTCTTTGTTGTTACTAATAATATTGATGTTATACTGAATCGAAATGAAAGATTTACAAATTCCAATTTCTCTAAAGAGTAAGCAAAATAGTAGCATTTTATTACAAGAAAAATAGGCCATTTTTAATATTGTTAAGGATACAGTTACTAGAATTCGAATTTCAATTCTTTCAGAATTCGAAATATCGAATTCTTACTGTAAAGAAATTCGAACTCAAATTTGAATTTGACATTCGAATTCAATGTTTGGATTCTAAACTCTAATTTCGAATATTAAACAAATACTAGGAGTATTGTAAAATTAATTTTATTTTTGCATTCAGATGTTGGGGTAACATAAAAATAATGGGTGTGATTTTCAATTGCTCGAACCTTTGATCGAACAGTTGTTTGAACAATTTTGAAACAACAGCTTTATTTATAAAGAACCCTTTTTTGTTGCTTGTACTGTTAGTTCTTAATAATTGTTATTATCAGTGAACGGCAAAATCGTAAGGGGTATGACTCAGAGCCGCGCATCTTAAACATAATACAGAGACGCACTAAGTGTATGTTGCATATTTCAGACGGTAAGTTTGTATAAATGTGTTTAAACGAAATTCATATTTTAGTTATAAATTAAAGTAGAAGATATGTACATATGTAATAAATTTGTTTCACGTATACACATATACAGGAAATAGGAGAAAGGAATTAGCCATTACCAGAAGATACTTTTCTATATTTTCTGTAATAAAATGCGTTCTTTTTGAAATTAGTACCTCTTTTAGTATTGGAAACGTTCTTTCAACTTCACAACTTGTAAGCGGAGCAAAATTAAAATGTCAGATAAGAAAGTGGTACCTCGGTTTACGATAGTATCTTGTTACGGAATTTTCGGGTTACGGAAGAAAATTTGGATGTATTGTTGTTTCCCAAAAACACCTCCGGATACGAAACGCGGCTTAGAACTTTTACACATTCGGCAGAATTTCCGCGCGACTCGTGTACATGCTAGAAAGAGATAGTCTTATACGATGTAATGCGTTGGTTTATGTGGATAACTTCCCATTATTCCACCGCTTATTCTTAATTTATCCGGAAATCCTTTTATCTCTGTGTAAAATCTTTTTCAAAGAACAAAGCCGAAACGTTCTACGGTCAAAAAATTTCTTATCTGTCACGTCGCAGATTTAATATATATACTTGAAAAAGCCACCTCACCCTCACTGTCTTCCATACGCCAGAAAGAGTCTTTATTAAAAGTAAAGTATGTAAGTGAAGTTATTTCTTTTTAATTTCAATCATAAGAGTTTTTATTGATTTTTCCGCGTAACATTATATTCTATATGTTCAATTGTATTTAAAATGCATAAGATAATTTTGTGATTATTTTGTTGGTTGTGGGAATGGATTATCTCTATTTCCTTTATTTCTTATAAGAATATTGGATTCCAATTACGAAATGTAGAATTACATGTTTTTGCAACCGATTAATTCCGTAAACCGAAGTATTTCACACCATTCACTGATTCCTTGGTCTTGAAATAATCACCGCGTACATCATACGGCTCTGCTGCAGCTGACGTTATCCCATATAATTTTGCCGTTCCCTGGATATTGATAAATTAATTAAATAGGTGGTTTAAAGGAAAAAGAGCACTGCTTTATTTTATAACTCAAAATTTCGCTCTTTATTTAGAACTTCATCAGGAATATAAATGTGGAAAACAATTTTGAAAACTGCAAATTTGATCTTCGAATTGTCTTCACAATTAAAGTTCGCGAAAATTCAACATTTTAAAATAATTTTAAGCTAAAATTGTAACATGGCAAAACAGTAAGAAATAACTGAATTTAATATTAAACTGTAAAATTGTAAGTTGTTACAATTTTACAACTACAACTCCTCCTGTTTTGCAGTTACAATTTTACCTTAACGTTATTTTAAAATATTGGATTTTTCGGAATTTTAATTGTCATGATTCGAATATAAAATTTGCTGTTTTAAAAATTATTCTCAATTTTTATACCCCTGATTAAGTTCTAAAGAAAGAACGAAATACTGAGTTATAGAATAAAAGAAACTACTTTTTTCTTCAAACTACCACAGACCGCACACCTGTTTAATTAATTTATTATTTCCTGACGTTGTACGGTTCTACGTTGACGTTGTGCGGTTTCAAAAATAATAATTATTATTATAAAATTTTTGATATTGCTTTCAATTTTTTATCTGATTCTTCTAGAAAAAGGACACTTTTGTGGGTGGCATAGAGGAGAAATGGCTACAGTGGCATACTCTTTTTTTTGCATACCTATATAGCATCTGTATTTCAATATTACCTTGAGATGCTCTTACATATAATACGATAAGATCTACTGCTTGCGCTTCAAAAGCAAGTGCTGGAAATGAACCATTTTACCTATCCGTTTAGGATCATAAAATGCCCAAAATATTTTGTTTATTTAATAATGTTTAATAATAAGTGTTTCACAACCTATGTATACATACTTGGGAATTATATTAGATAAATACAAAAATGTAGCTATTAACAAAAAAAAGAGCTATAGTAAAATGATTAGATTAGCTACTGCCATTAGTCTTTTTTATTTATCCCTTTATCACATCGATGAGTTAATTTCAATTTAATTAGTGTATTGCAGGTGAAACGCTGTGCCACTGTTCCCATACATAGTTTTTTTTAACATTATTTTAACAAGAAGGCTAAGAAAATGATCACAAATGAAAATGTAGCTTACACACACCGTAGTAATTAGCTTCACTATTGAAACAGTGCAATCTTCAAAAAAGTCCACGGGACAAACTTTGAACGACAAAAAGCAATAACTGCCTTTTTTACTGCTGACATTCCACAAGCCAGCAAATAACCAGTAAATAGTAAAATAGAAGTAAATAGGACGAACCAGAATGTTCCACTATACTCTGTACACCTTTGCTCCTGTTATCCGCTCCTACCCTGTGTATAAAATATTAGAGTAGTACAAAATGGCATTCACAAAGAGTGACTTGTCATTAATTTGATGTTACACGAAAGCTCAATTATGTACTCAAAGTGTGCTGAAGTATATCATCCAAGTTGTTTACGAAAAGGTTTTCTGTTGTAAGTTATTAATCTATAAAATCTCTAACATAACCGAACAAGAGGAACTCAAAAATTTACAACAACAACTAGTAACATTAAGAAATCAATGTAAATGCAAGGAAAAAAGCGAAGAAATTGCTTAGTTGAAAGACAAATTGGATCAAGTTGATGTGCTATGCAGATGTGAAGAGAAGGGTCTTCAAGCAGAAGAAACGAAGGTGAGATTATCAAAGGCTAACGGTAAACTAATGGAAATGTCACTAGGATATTGTGACCGCGATAACGAACATGGTGAGATTTATTATCTAGAGGAGTCTGTAAACAATACTAGCTATACCTGTATACCGCAATATCTGGAAAAATAGCTGCTAGAGATAGACGAGGAATATGACCAAGCTATAAGCAGTGTGTAGCTAAAGTAAATAATTTGAACGTGGACAATTGTAACACTCTACATGTAGACACAAGTAATTTGACAAAACATTAAATTATTTTTCGAATTCACAAAATGTAGACAAGCATGACATTTTAGTAAAAAAAAAAAGCAACCTCTATTTCACAGACAAATGCAACTAAGAACGCACGCGAAAACAATCCAAGTAGTCAACCAAATATACACATTGGGAAAATGTGAAATTAGCTATATCTATATATATACGATGAGAGGGCGAGGGGGGGATTGAGTGGAATCCGATCGATTCGATGCGGGTCGTTAATACGCTTGTAACAACGTTGGACATGTAGACCTGCTGTGTGCAAGAACGCACGTAATAATTTGAAGCCATGGTCGCCTGGAAACTAATAGGGAATTTTAAAGATGAAAATAAAAACAGATTCTGATGAAATAAAACAATATAAAAATAAATACTCCAGAAATTCTTACTAAGATCGACCGTACATAATGCAGTCTACCTCGTAACTAACCGCATCGGTAACCGCCGTGAGCCGTCGACTGCCGCTAACCCCTCCGCTTGTGGTGAATCACCCATTCACGTTTACCGTTGTCGCATGTGCGCTTTTTCGTATAGCTAGACATTTTCTTTCCTTATTTGTGTCTGTACGCGGTGATAACATATAGGGTATCCAAAGTGATAGAAAATACGCAGAATCCGCGATAAAGAACAACACCGAAAGAGGCCCAAACCGGGAATCCCATAAAAAAAAACAAAAAACTAAAAACAGTAAGATCTTTCTTCAACCGACACGTTCTCAGATACTCCTCTTCGACGGACACTTTTTTATGGAGCCAACCCACTAGTTTTCATTTCTCAATAAAATGTTCTCTCTTAAACCGAACTTTTGACCGAACATTGACAGAATACAAAAATTTATTGTATAAAAAAAATAAATAATTTTCAAATTTTAAATAATTGATCAAAAACGTTAATGTTTTCTACAGTCTTTTCGAAATAAATAAATCGAAAAAAATCCTTTCCGGACTCCTATCTTGAGGATACTGTGAACTCTGTTCCAAATTGATGTATTTTCTTAAAATTTCTTCATCGTTTATAATTTTGCAAAAATTCAAGTTCCAAATTAATCAAGTTATGTGAAAATGTTCAATTACATGCTTTTTGTAGTGAAATTTTCGAATTTTCTATGTAAATCGAAATATCACGACGTAGATTACTCATAAATTAATTTTCCAACTCATCGTCAGCCCGATTCTTCGTCAAAATAGCTAATGAACTTTAAAAGGAATTCACTGTCTCTCATTTAATTACTCACCGCTAATGTTTCTCTTACTTAGACGGTATCATCTTTTTTGCTCCTTCACCTCCGCGTCGAGCTAAAAACTCTTAAAATGAAGAGCATTAAAAAAAGAGAGTCATCCACCCCACATAAATACAATGTATAACAGGAGCGATCCCCGACCCTATTAAAAAGTTTACTGCCAATGCAGTTATTAGGTCTGCGCTTGTAATTCTTCCTTTAGGTTCTTTTTTCTTAATCTTTTGGCGGCTGTACGTCGAAATATATTTGCCGCATTAGTATTTATTTTGATTATGGATGGAAGTCGAGCGTCTAAAGAGTCGGAGAGAGACAGTCGGAAATATTTTCGTTTCGAACCCCCCCGCAATAACGATTAAATTAATAAATTTATTGCATTCTTCGTACGCGAAAGGTTTTTAGGGAATTTTACGAGTCGTAAAGTTATCGATGGAGGTCCCTGTGATTTTCTGTTGTGGTATGTCAATATAATGCCGGGACGAGATGCATTAAAGAGTGGAATTGGTTATTGTCTTTTTTTAAATTCGGCGGATCTGTATACACAGTTGCTACCAATAAGTGTACATGCAAAGTGCTCTTTTGACTTTTATAGCACGTAATTTCATGGACTGAATTTATGATCGAAGTGAGAAAACGAGTAGGTAAACTTAGGTTGTGTGTGGAATGGTATTTCTACGAACTAATTAATAGGAAGACAGACTTACAAACTTTGGAGGTTTCAATGTGTTTTACACAAATCTTTTTTTGTAAACAACTTTCATTTGGTAGTGAAGCATATGAAATTATTTTTGTTTACTAAGAAATATTACAGATATATTTAGGTATAATTTCTGGTGCCGTCTTGAATTTTAATTTCTGTATTGAATGAAGTGGTGCAAAGTAAATGCACATTAAAAGTGCACATGAGTGTAGACGAATGCAGTAAAGGTAGTTTAATTTTTATTGAGTATAAGAAACGATCATGGTGTAGTAAATTGTGTTCAAAGACGCACAAATGGAAGTTAGTTATATACCAATTATACGCTACTAAATGCATTTACATTAAATGCACACACTTACAGATATGATGAAGAAAATTTGAGAATGAAAATGCATACAAACCGTTCTAAATAGAGAATCTGAATACTTCTGCAGTGGCTATTACACGATAAGCGCGGCGCTATCTCTTGAGACGCAACTTATTCTGTGTATCAAAAAAAATTACCACCAAGCAATTACAAAGGCCTTATTTCAAAAAAGTGTAAACTATCCATTTAATGATAATAATAATTCATGCCTTCACATCCCCCAACAGCTTTCGCCAATTACAACAGGGGGCATCGGCCAGCCATGAGTCATTATTACGCCTGCGCCCGTAGAGCATCTTAAGATGTTCACCTCTCACAGCATTCACCAAATTTGAAGCAAGGAAAACTACGGAAAATCTTGCTCTGAGAGTGACGGGCCCAGGGATCGAACCCGATACCCCGAGACTGATAGCTCAGCGCGCTAGGCACTGCGCCACCAATCCCCCCATTGTTATCAAACAAATCTATTGTGTGTTATGCGAAACTATCAACGTCAAACTCACGATTTCAACAATGCTATTGCCGTATTTAGTGAATTAAACTTGTATACTTGTTTCCATTTGGATAATATTAAAAGCATAGAGCAAAAGCCACTACTACATTTTATAGTAGTGTATACAGGGTACATATGTCGCGATGAGCTTCGGTAGAAAATATATGGCGAAGAGAGTAAAATAGAATAGATTTGAAAATTCACATACAGAAATTATCTTTTAAAACTAGCTCGGCCAAAATATTTTCAGCTGCCGGCATCTCTCTCTTATACCGGATGTAGCATTCAATTTCCCTATTTTAAATGGAACACTGACATTTTTATGTAATTTGGATTCTGCATTAAATTCTAAAATTATTTTATGCAACATACCCTATCCCTAGCATTCATTCTTAAAGATATATTGCAACTTTTCGAAAAAGTTTGACAGATGTGGTGCATCACAGGCTTTCAAAAAAAAATATTCTGCTTGCTGGTAGTGTTCATGAAACGATATTTCCACAGTAACAGATAAGCCAGTAAGGAGTGGACAATATCAGAGATATTTAAACTGAGAAATCTCGATTTTTTAAATAGCAACTCCTAACTTTCTAATCGGTATTAGATTGTACGTCAAAAAATAAAGCAAACATGTATAGCAACTGCTATTGCTAAAGTTAATAGTTTAGGAGATATTTTTGAAAACCTCCTTAATCTTAAATACCGCACTGTTTAATATCAGTTGTAGTTTGCCATGACTAAATAATTGAAGGTAGCTGTGAAATGTACTGTCAACAGTAATAAACACAGTAGTAGTCGTCAGTACTTCATATTGTAGTACAATTATTCATAATTGACGTATTTCTTAGTTTAACGAAAATATCTCGCTTAAGATTTTCAAATGAAGATATCCTGATATACCAAAACCTACGCGAAGCATTAAAAAACTGTAAAGATTTTCGTTCGTTTACGAAAACACCAAAAAGAATCAAACCTCTAGTAGATGATGAACATTCGGAAACTACGGCATTGGGTTATTTTACTGCATATCCGACTAATTCCATCCATGATGCAGAACAAGCGCTTAGAACATCGTCCAAAACAATTCACAGAATTTTGGTAAAACAAGAACATTTACGGAAATTAAACGTCGAAGAGAATTCTGTGAATGGATTTTGGTTCGAACACAAGAAGATGATGCATTTTTGGACAATATTATTTGTAGGAATGAAGCGGAGTTTTGCAGAAACGGAACGCATACCAGTAAAAAATTTTTTTTTGGGCTTCAGAAAACCCGCACATGGTAAAAGAACGAATTTTTCAAGATTCTCCGAGTTTTAACGTATATTCTGCGCTTTGAAGAACGATAGAATTTTGTCTGTTTACTTTTATGAATACAATTTAAATGGATTGCGTTATGAGGAAATTTTACATAACGTTATCCACGAATCGTTACGTCTTCGATCAGAAGAAGAAGCGCGGAATACATGGTATCAAGTGGACGAGGCTTCCCCACATAACACACGTGGCATATCGATTATTTTTACTGAAATGTTTGACGATCGATGGATCGCTAAAAACGGCCCTTAAGTATCCATCGCGATCTCCAGATTTAACCCCACTAGATTTTTTCTTAGGGGGTTATATTAAAAACATTGTATACAGAGATTCAGTAGGTACAGAAGATGGCTTGATTGACAGAGTAAGAAGAACCTCTAACGAACTGGCTGCAAGATCTATTTAACGTGATATTCATCAGAAATTACGGAAGAGTAACAGCATGCATGGAACAAAATAGTGGTGTTTTCGAACATTTATTATAATAATAAAATACGTATTCAATTTTATTTCGTCATTTGTACATTTTATTTGTTTTATGCTTTTTTCTTTTTTCGGTTTATTAATAAATATTTCGGTTTTTAAAATTCTATTTTGCGAATAATTGTACTGTAGTATGAATCATTGAAAGTGAATTATGTTAACTAATTAGTACTGAAGGCAACTACCCTGTTCACTACTGTTGACAGTACATTTGACAGCTGCCTTCAATTATTTAACCATGGCAAACTGAACTTGACATTAAACAATGCGATATTTAAGATTAAGGAGGTTTTCACAAAATATCTCCTAAAATATTAACTTTAGCAAAAGCACTTGCTATACATTTTCGCTTTACTTTTTGACGCAGAATCTAATACCGCTTAAAAAAATAGGAGTTGCTATTTAAAAAACCGAGATTTCTCAGTTTAAATACCTCTGATATTGTCCCCTCCCTACTGGCACAGCCTGTATAATTTTGCAAATTTATCTGTTACTATGGAAACATCGTTTCATGAACATTACCAGAAAACAGAATAATTTTTCGACGTATTATAATTTGCAAGCCTGTGATGCACCACATCTGTCAAACTTTTTCGAAAAGATGCAATATCTTTTTAAGAATGAATTCTAGATATAAGGTATGTTGCATAAAATATTGTTAAAATTTAACGCAGAATCCAAATCTATCATAAAAATGGTAGTCTTCTATTTAAAATAGGGAAGTTAATAGCTACTTCCGCTATAAGAGAGAAATACCGACAGTTGAAAATATTTTGGCTGAGCTAGCTTTAAAGGATAACTTGTGTATGAAAATTTTCAAATTCATCAAACTCATCGTTACATACCCTGTATGATGCGTCAGAATAGCTAACAATTTTAGACACTTTCTATGAATGCTTAAATATATTGTAAGTACGCCCATTCTTAATCTCCACCCTAATTTTTTTTTACGAAAATTATTATATAGATGCCTTCTTCTAGAGCAAATGCCAGAAATAATACCTGCATTTTTAGGTATTTCATAGAACCCGTCAGAATTACGATTGCCTCTTAAACTTAGTTGAGAAGTAATTGAATTTACTCACTAAACACATTGACCTTTTTAACCTTTAGATTTATCATGTCTTATATGTATATTCTTTGCACCTACGCAAATTTTTCTAGTTGTTTTTGTGAACTCTCTATATGGTTTCTCTATCTCTATATGGAAGAAAGAAGGATATTTGAAAATGGAAGTGTGTGTCGATCATGGCAAAATAATACGAAAGGTAGCGAGAAAAATATAAAACCCGAGAGCAAACGTAATACTATTGTATACAGCGGAAATAAATATTGTTTCATATCTGGTGCATCATTCATTTTTTCATCAAAAACTAAAAGTCTTGATTACAATAGTGAAATGAACCAAGGAAATTTTCTACGTCGATTTGAAGAAAAATTATTATTCAATTTAGGATCACCATCAAGATTGTAATGGATAACCCAAGTTACCACTAGACCGTAGTAGCAAAAATTCCTATAATGTTTATTATTATATTTGCACTTGTGAACTTTAACTTTATAATGTAAAGAATTATGTAGTATAATAACGATAACATTTAGTATTTACTCAAAATATAAATTATTTTTTGTGACTCTTTGTTGTGTTGGTAATTATTAGTTTGTTTACAAAATTGATCTTAAAATTTGTTGTAAAAATTCAAACAATATTATAAAGTATTAAACAATATGTTTCTTTTCGTTAGGTTACGATGTCCATTATTAATATGTGTTTGCATAACATGATACATATATTTAGCTTTTATTCTTAAAAGTAATTTATTCCAATAAACGGAGATTATCTGATTTTTGTTCCATTTATTTACTTTAATTAAAGAATTGAAATTATGTACATATAAACATAACTCAGTGATGAAATATGTGAGTTGTTTCCAAAATAAGTATACAAATATTAATTAGAGTTCAACATAAAAGGAATACATTTTTTAGCACGACACACTAAGTCTAGTCAGCAGCAAGAAATGTAATAGGAACATACTGAAAGTTGTTAAAAAAATTTCTCAATTTAGCGAAATATAAATATTTATGAAAAAACGTCGTGGATGAATCTCTTAAGTCAATGCATAACGTGGACATTACGCAAAATGATACTTCCGATATGTTAGTAAATGTTCAATAAAACACAAGGAGTCGCATTACAATTTGTATGAAGGAAAATGATGTTCGCTTCGAATAAATGTGAAATTGTTTGCATAAATTAAATTCTGCAGTTTATTTTTAATGAATATCTTTGGAAAAACAAAAGGTAGTATTTCGTCACAGCACTCTATGAATTTTAGCACAGAACTTATCCGCACAGCTTCATGCTTAATCTACTAACGAACGATACATTTTAGGTATAGGGAAGTGTTAACAAAATTACAGTATCTCGTTAAAGGAAATAGCGACATTTCGCAAAAATCTCAAAGTGCAGTCCCTGGCCATATTACTTGAAACATGTCATAAATTAACCCTTTTACCTGGAAATTCCCATCCTATTATAGAGATATTCTTTTGCTTCGAATCCGATCGTTTATAGGGGGCCTAGATTGTTGTATCAATAAATAAAAATACCAGAGAAATGATATTTAGAAGAGTAAAGTACGTATATATAAATATTTCAGTTATCAACTTACATTTAGCGAGTTCACAGTTTAGAGAATGCATCGATATTATATAAATTTACAAGAGAGAGGAATAGAGATTTCGAGCAGAACTGTCAGGCGCCGATTGCGCGAAAATCGCCTAATGGGCCGAAGGCCTGTAAAAAAGTCGCGTTTAACAGAAAAAATTAATTCTGCTCGTCTCAACTTTGCAAGAGAATATCGACATTTCATAGACGAGAATTAGAAAAAGGTGAATAACTTAACAACATAATTTTTACTGAATTAATGTTTGCGTTATTTAATAGGTTTTCTTTAGTGACGAGTACTCGCTCTGTGTGTTAGTGCAACGAGCACAATTTGTTCGTAGGCGACCTGGCGAACGTCTCACAGTGTCCACGGTTCTTCGAACTGTAACACCCTCCGCAGGTAATGATTTGGGGAGTGATTAGTGGTGACGGACCCGACCCTTTGTATTTTGTAGAAGGTACAATGCGTCAAGAGCAGTACATAAATGTGTTAAAAAACACGTTATTACCGTATTTTAAGCCAGGACGTCGCAGGGCGTATATTTATGCAAGATAATGTTCCTTGCCATGTGGCAAAAATGGTTAAGAAATTTTACGTTGGCCCGGAAATTCACTAGACTTCAATCCCATCGAGAACGTATGGAATCGACTAAAAAGTAAGGTATATGAAAGAGAAAACCCTACAAAGGAAATATTAATGAAGAATATAAAGGATGCATGGGAGAACGATGAAGATATAAAAGAGACAATCATATCTTGCATTGAAAATATGCCCCGAAGAATTAAGGGTGTTATTAAAAATCATGGGTTATGGACTAAGTATTAATTACTTATTTAATATTTACATATGTTACATATTTTTACAATATATTTTATAAATAAAAAATATAATACATGTATAGCTTATATTTTATTATGAAGAAACTACAAAATATTGAGTGTTTCTAGTAATTTGGCCAGGGACTGTATGTCAATTATCTCAAAAACTAAGATAGATAGGAAAGAAGAACTGAGGAGATAAGAAATATTGATAAAAGTTGACATGAACTGAAGAGAGGCATCTAAAATTGTAATCATATACAGGCTATTCCATTTAGTAAACTAATCTTTTATCGTGCGCAGCGAAAACTAAACACGCTGTAACTTTGATATAATTTTATGTTGTGTTGCATTTGCCCCCGAATATTTTTCTATTGAAAACCTTTTTCTCTAAATTGCCTAGGAAGGGCATTATCGTCCGTCCACGCACTAGGTGGACACGCTGTATAAATAAGTTTATTGTCTGATGTTGTTTATTGTGTGATTGTTAGATGCTTAATTGGTTAAGATATCTAAATTGAAAAATGTTCGTATTTTCAGTATAACCTTTCAAAATCACATGATTATAATTCGAACAATATGTAATTAAATTTGCTGCCTGACAAAATATTAGATGTTCAATGATTGAAATATCGGAAATAAAATGTTTTCGTATGTCGACGTAACCTTTCAAAATCAGATGCTTATAATTAGGGCTAGAATTTGTATTTACTTTTTGATTTGACAACAAGGGATCATCTGACGTCATAGTCTACTGATGGCGTGCGTTCATTCACAGTATACTACTTATAGGGACTACTAATAAAGGGGGGATGCTTTCGGGATGCATATAAGTATTTGGCTGTTCTAGACTTGAAAACAGAATATTTATATTCACTATGGCTAGTGTTAATAAAATTTCAAATGATCGCTTGAAGAATTGTAAAAATATCTCGACCGGCGAGAATGCAGTGCTGGAATTTAGTTATTCTGTTAGTTGGAGAAACTAAAAATAAGTAAATAATAAGACGGGCAAAAATCACAAAGAAATAAAGAAAATTCACCTACCTATTTCGGTTGGGTTCCCTAAAATACTTTTGCCAATTCTTTTCGTTTCACAATAAAGAAAAATTTTGATATGATCCTGTACTTCCCCCCTCTATGTTAGAATATAATGAGAAAGAAGATTGAAACACGGTTTAATTTGTTTTTAATTTCGTTTATTTTCAATTTTGAATAACATGTACATCACACATAATTAAACCTAATGCTAAACAATGCAACTTCTCAATAAGGAAATTCTCATTATTAATTAATTTACTTATTTTTGGTGCAAAGAAAATTTTGATATATTCACTCGATCGTTTAATTAAAATTATCCTTACATGTTTTAATTTTTTGTTTATTTCTGATGAAAAGAATATATCAAATTTTTCGTTTGATATAAATAGATAAAACGATTCAATATCTTTTTTTTATTATTTAAATTAACTTAAAAATAATAAACATCTACGTTCTAAATAACACTTTTTCGTGCAATGGCACTATGAATATACAAAGTCTCCAGCGGACAGAATTTCTAAATTCCATCACTGAATTCTCACACGTCGTCGGGAGAATTTACAATTTCTCAATAGTCGAAATTATATTAACATTTCACGATTTTCATATCGGAAAAGTAAATGCTTGTAAAAATTTCTTTTATTCTTTTCGTTATATGTATTTGTATGTATACAGTTTGTAAGTCCACACTAACTATAAAATGTTTGATTCTTCATTTAAATGTAGAGACACAACAGTAAGTTCTTATCCTAATATGCATATGTACACACACCTACAACATTTTACTAACTTATTCATTCATTAAAGAATATTTCGGTGTTGTTTTGCTTTCTAATGTTTACTTAATCTTTATACAAGACCCACGTTTACAATTAAATGTAGACAAAATTAGTATGTACATATTGTAGTCAACTATGATGAATTACTACCAAGAATATGTACAAAATGTTATGCACTGTTTTCTACATAACATAACTCATTACATCTTCAAGTTACATATAACCTGGACAATTGCTCGACGTTACTTTTTCCACTTTCTTTAACCCTATTCTAAAAACCAGTACGATTTGTGTGTTCCTTTCTGCGGATTATCACTTAAGCAAGTAATGTATTTGCTTATGTTATACGTTTATTGTATAACACTATAAATAAATATATGATCGTCTTCTTAAATTAATGAAATAAATTATATATCAATACGGTCATCTTCGATTTAACCGAAAATATAATACTAATTTTGTCGTTTTTCTCTACCGATATGTTATAGATATAACAGCAATAAGTAGATACTAAAATTTAAAATAAAATTTTATACATAAAGCTGAAGAATTATTTACAAACAATACGAAGTTGAACGTATAGATTGGATATCGTTCTTGTTCAAAATTTATACCCGAATTATACAATTTGTGCGCGAACGAATAAACATTGCAATTCCGTCTCAATATAAAGTTTTTACGCTCCGCACTATACTGTACTCCCTTTTAAAATGCAAGTTATTTGCAAGAAAATCATTCTTTTAACATTTTTGCGTTGCCGCTAAGTACATGTAATACTGGGCCAACGACAACAGATACACCATGTTGCTGTTTGTACCTTTTTCGTAGTTGATTTGTCTCTCCTGTTGCCTGGCGTTATCCGCAGCGACTTTTAGGAGACCCTGTATATTGCGTAAAAGCGTTTCCGTCGAAGAAACGCTAGGGTCTTGACTGGGGCCATTTGCCGACGCTACCGCGTTGGCTAACGTTGAATAGTTTATGGCGGCTTGTTGTGAATCGCTGCCAGGAGCAGCTGGAAGTGGAAGGTCGCCTTCATCCAAATCTGCAACAAGATAAAACATTTTATACCACCCGAAAGTGTTGAAATCTCCTAAAATATTATGCGCAAAAGTTAAATTCAGTAAATTATAGTATAGTACCTTATACGTACACTGTAAAAAATTGATGTAATTTTACATTGATGCCCCATTGTGTAAATTTTACACAATGGGGCAGTGTAATACTGTAAAATTGTGTAAAATTGAGTAGTTTACAGATGTGCCTGGTGTAATGTTACAATGCATAGTAATTTGTGCACAATTTCGCGTAAAGGTACTATGTGGATATAAGGATTAATACATAATTAATGTAGTTATTACAACGTTTCAGTAAGTATTACATAAAACTTTTAAAATTTATACGTGTTTATGTGTAAAAATGTATTTTTTACACGTGAAATGTAATTATGTCCGAATTATGTAATAAAAATAAAAGTTGGTACAGGATTAAATGCGCCACGGGGTCTATGAGACCCAACCCGTATCCTGGAGGTTTAACTAACCATGAATTTACACTTGAAATATAAGGTTGATACTGTTAATCTACTTACCAAATATTAGAAGAAATTACATTAAGTTTAATAACAAGCTACCAGATGGCGATATACACAATGAATGACGTATTGGTGCTGTCGTCCGTAAATTACCGTTTGTTGTTTAGTCGTGTTATTGGTTACTGCTTACGTTACCGCTTTAGTTCTTATTTTTCATGTTTTTGGTATTTGCTTTTGAATACGCATTTTGTTATTAATTCAGGCATTCTCCACGTCACCATTTTCCTAATCCGAAAACAAATTTGGAGTATTTTAATTTATAGGTTAAGCTATGTGGTAATGAAGCTCTATTGCGAAAGGATCCTGAGTTGGTGCATAAAAACCACCGTGTATGTCGTGTCCGTTTGGCAGAGAATGAAAGGAGCACAAATAATTTATTGAAAAAAGATGCACTTCCTATACATTTTATTCCTCAAGCAGGAGAATTATGTGAAGGTGCAGAAGGTGTTCATAATGCATGGATTAAATCCAAGCGTAAAAGATGCATTAACAGTTGCATTGATTTCTTTACACTATTTTTTAATATTTGCACAATTAAAAAGTACTAGAAAAATTCAGTCGATACATTTTATAAAAAGACAGTGTATAGTATGTATAGTCTGTAATCTTTTATTTACAGTTCTGCTGGATATACAGACATGTAGGAACATACGCAGTGAAACGAAGACGTAGGAAATTTAAGAATTAACGGAAGAAACTTTTCAGATACATAAAGGTATAGTATTGTTATAGTAATTGTATAATCTTACATCCTCATATTTGCAACAAGGATAGTTTGATGTACCTTAAAACATAAGCTTAAGAAACGCATCAAATCATCAGCAATTACTGCTAATTGTCGACAAATATCCAGGTATTCAATTATGTCTGCAATTATTAATAATCTTTGGAGATTTTGCAGAAAGTAATAACTGATTTAGAGACAACGTATTGTGCACAGAGCCAATCATTGTTTACGAAAAACTAATGGCTCATTCAGTAAAAAAGTTATCAGCAAATTTCTAACTTAAGAAATTCAAACTGTTTGAATTTGGAAAATAAAACAAACTACGTGAAGAAAAGGAATCAGATGACGACACATTAGCAAAGCAAGCTATTTTCAGGAAAATCCAGAGTTGCTTCTGTTAGAATTTGATGTATGTAAGTCACAGTGTTTACTTTATTTTATTGTTTTAGATTATACATTTTTTAAGGGAAAAGCACCCAAATTAAAGACTATATATTTGTAGAATAAGTAGTTGATTATAATAACATTATATAGCTTGCCCTATTTATTTTTTCAAAGATGTAAGCTATACTATCGAACTATATTCTATTTCCGACTTTATGTTTGAATCGGATGTATCTTTTGATTATTATTAGAGCAACGAAAACTGCGCTGAAAGCCTGTGGCGGACGCATACACAAAATAAACACGGCCGGGACAATTCGGTCAGCGTCAGTATAACTGCGACTCGAAAGCCGATCTGTTGTGTATGCATCTACGCTGTCGTATACTATATCGTAGTTCTACGTTTGTTTTGAAAATGTTTCCTACGTCGCGAAAACGACCAAAGTTGGACGCAATAAGAGAATTTATTGCAGAAATGCCTGATTTAAAGTGTGATGGCGCTAAAATTCAAGGTGTAGTGTGTAAAATAGATTTAATGTGTTGGTCGAAAAGTGATTGTCTACGGCACATAAATAGTGCAGGGCATGTTTCAAAAAAAAAATTCCACACGAGATTATGACAAATATAAATTTAATTTATGTGTTACCTTTATTGCATGTAATTTACCGTTTCATTTACTAAGGAAGAAAGCATATGTCTCGTTTTGGAATGAATATTCGGACTTTAAGTTACCAAGTGAGAGAACATTACAGAGAGTTGTGCCGTCTGCTCGTGAGCATGCCGAGAAAAGAATTAAATCGGAGTTGCAAGATAAAAAACTGTGGTTATGTATGGACGAAACAACAGATCGTAAAAAAACATTCTGTGGTTAATGTAATGGTACGCTCAATGGAACCACATCGACCGTCACCCTCAATTTTACTAGCTTCCAAACGAATATAACAATGGACTGCCGAAGTAATTTCAATGTTGGTGTTAAATATATTGGAAAAATTTGAACTTTCAACAAATCAACTGTTGTTGTTTATGAGTGATGGTGCCGCAAACATGCTTGCTGTAGGTCAATCTCTTAAAAAACATTGTGCTAACTTGTTGCATATTACATGTAAAATTCATACTCTCAGTATCGTAGCAGACAGTATCAGGAAATGTTATCCCGAGGTAGACGCTCTAATAGCACATACAAAAGCTGTGTTTGTAAAATCCCCAAAAACGTATTCGGGATTTTCATAGACTATGCCCCGGTATTCCTGAACCACCACAACCTATTCTTACTCATTGGGGAACATGGTTAGAGGCTGCATTTTATTATCTTAAATATTTTGAGAATATAAAGAACGTGATTTTAGAATTCGACCCAAAGGAAGCTGCGGCTGTCAAGGTAAGCCGCTTGAAATTTAAGGATAGTCGAGTTAAAACAGATTTGGAAATTATTCAGAACAATTACGTGGGACTAGCGGATGCGATAGAAAAACTACAAAATTCTTCGGTGTCGTTAATGAAATCTTTGCAAATAGTGCAACATGTTCACACACAGCTATGTGCGATAGAAGACGCAAGAAATGTTTGTGTTTTAGATAGGTTTGAAAGTGTTTTAGATAAAGACTCTGATTTTGGCACATTAAGATAAATTTGTGAAGGTGCGTCAACAGAACCGTTAAGTTATTTGAAAGATTATTTTACTTTCGCAAATATAATGTCACTAGAAGTAGAACGTTCGTTTTCGGCATACAAAAACACTTTTTCTTCACGCCGCACTCACTTTGCCGAAACAACTTTGGAAACATATCTAATGTTACAAATATTAAATAGACATTATCCACTTTGTGATTTCACGGAGGACTCTTAAAACGGTAAGTGTTTGAGCACGTATCACATTTAATTTATTTTGTGTAAACTTTTATGCGTCCGCCACTGGCTTTCAGCGCAGTTGCGTTGCTCTAATTATTATTTCAGGAAGACTTAGATTTAGATCAAGTAAAAATTGCAAGTCCAAGTGCAATTGAGGTTAATTTTAAAGGTTAGTATTTCATTTTAATATTGGTGTTAACTTCTTTGTTATGAACATTATCTAAAATTTGTTCTATTTATACCTTAAAATACTATTAAATAATGAAGATGATGTGTGTTGTTTTATTAATAAAAAAGTTGCTTTTATATGTGTAGTATACGATGAATATCTATGTTATATGCATATCAGTTGCAACTGAGAACAGAGAAACAGTGGTTAGGTAACTTGTTAATTTAAATATGAGCATACGCACTATATTTAATTCATTAAAAATAGAAATTCCACCAAAATCTGCTTTAACATCACTTCACACATTTGCCATTTAAAAGTCCCAAGCTATTTCAGGTTATATGTTAGATATTCAAATAAATATATTTTTTATTAAGTAGATGCTGTCAGGCATTAACAAATTAGAGCAAAAATTATTAACACAAATAAAAGCAAAAATAATTTGTGTTACAATACATTTATTTTCAAGTTTATGTGGTTTTTAATTTGATCCAGATGTACGGATTTGTTACATATGGACAAAAATCGATGACGTGCGTCAAAAGTGAAAATAGACGAAGAGTAATTACGAAGGTATTTCACTTTAAGGAAAACAGCGATTTTCGGTTTCTTCCCAATCATTTCTGTGCTTGTCACAATTTTAAATTTTTCTTAACGGAATCTCAGTTAACACTTAATGCTGTACAACTTTACTAATTTAAGCAAATCTCTACACTTCATAATAAGAAAGATACCCATAGTAGCCTACTCAATTTGGGGTACACTAGACCAGGATACCAGGATGACATGAGAAGTACTCGTGTTTGGAGACAGAGGGCGCTTTGTGTCTAAATCTGCATTACCAACTGTGAGTACTATTATTTAGTCGACGTCTGTCAAAATTTTGGAGATATTCATCAAGTAGTGTTGTTTTAAGAGCTATTGAAAGTGAGTAAGTTTATGTACTTGTGGAATCATGGAAAAAGAACAATACCGGTCAGCGATTCAATTTCTTTTTTCGGATGGGAAAACGTGAAATCAAAGAAAAGTTGGATGCGGTTTATAGGGATCAGGCACCTTCGATGACTACCATCTCATGAACTTAAGCGTAACCGAACATCCGTTTTTGATGAGGAGCGGCCAGGTCGTCCCAAGGAGGTGACTACGGACAATGTGATCAATATCGTGATAGCAGACCGCCGGGTGAAGATCAGAGAGATTGCTAATATGGTATATATCTCAATTCAACGTGTGGAAAACATCGAAAAATACGAAAAATTGAGTATGAGGAAACTATCGGCGAGATGGGTGCCGCGTTTGCTGACGATTAATCAAAAACAGAATCGCATGATAATTTCAAAGCACAGTACGAGTAAGTTATGCGGCGTTATGACTGTAGATAAGACATAGATATACGACGTGTAACAATTAAATAACCGGACTGGTGCTACTATCGGCAAACAGCGAGCGCGCCACGGCAGGTTTGAACATGTCTGTGCTTGTAGATGCTTCCCCCACCCTGAGCTCGATGGGCATGGTTGTACGTCGCTCAGTCTCGCTGTAGCAATCGTCCGTTCAAGTCCTTACGCTAGCGTCGCGTCGGAAAAGTGCAGAATGTTCAGATCGAGCAACGAGTTAACCTCAAGTTTCTTGTGAAACACGAGGTTCTAACTACCCTTCATGAACGAGTGACCCGATTTGTGGAAGAGCAAATCCTGGATGCGCCAGCAAGACAATACGCCAGCCCATTCCGCCTTGTCTGTGAAAGCGTTCTTTGCGAAATCCGGCATCACCGTGTTGGACCACCCACCGAACTCGCCCGACCTGGCCCCCTGTGACTTTTTTTTCCTAAGGTAAAATCGGAGCTTAAGGGGACAAGATTTGACAGTGTGGAAGCGGTGAAAGCGAAAGCGACAAGCTGACAGAAACGGACTTTCGGCACTGCTTTCGGCAGTGGAAAATTCGTATGGAGCGTTGGAGGGATCAGCAAGGAGAGTACATTGAAGGGGATAAACTTTGTAATGTAATTGGTGATCAATAAAATGTTTTATAGCACCAGTCCGGTTATTTAATTGGCACACCTCCTATCACTACACGCTAAAAAGCAAGGGTCAGTCGATAAAATGGCCTTTTCTCGGCGAACGTACACCAAAAAGGCGAAAACGATTCAATCGGCCGGAAAAGTTACGGCGACGATTTTTTGCGAATAACCTTAATTGATGATTTGGAGAAGGTAAGGGCAATCACGGAACAGTATTATGCTGATTTATTGGACCAATTCTATGCTGAACTAAAGAGAAAAAAGCCCCGTCTGGCGGAGAAAAGAATTCTTTACGATCATGATAGCGCCCCGGCCCACTCATCCACAATTGCAACAGCAAAACTAATCCAGTCAAGGTTACGATCCAGTTACGAATTGGTGCCCTATCCACCATATCGCTAGATTTGGTTCCCTGTGGCTTCTTTCTTTTTCCAAACTTGAAAATGTAGCTTGGCGGAAAGCGGTTCAAATCAAGTGAAGAAGTCATCGCCGAAACATAGGCCTATTTTTTTTTTGTTGGATTTCAACAAATCCTATTATTTGTGTGGCTTAAAAAAGTTGGAACATCGCTGAACTAAATGTCTAGAGCTGCAAGGAAATTATATCGAGAAATAAATTTACTAACTGCAAAACAATTGCGTTGTTTTCCTTAACACAAGTATTTATCGTAGCATGCTCGTATGTAAGCATAAGAATGCTGTTTATATTTTTCAATATTTTATTTAACTGATATCTCCAGCCAACTTCAGTAAAAAAAACGGTAAAGCGAAGAAATGCAAACAGAATTTCCATTGTTTTTACACTTTTTGTGTGAAAATTATTAGGGGTTTTCTGGTTATTTTGGATCACCTGCAAAATTTCAATTTTTATATTTATAATGCCTATCGAATCAGACTTTTTCAAATAAAATAAGATGACAATACCGATGTGTTGCAACGTTTGACAGTAACACAAGTCTTTTTTTTTCTTTCATAATTATAAATATTTATAAATAACATTGGATGTATGTAGATGCATTAACTATTTCTAAGACGTATAAAAAACAAAAATATGTAAAGCATATAAATCGTATTTTCACAGCTAAGTGAAGTAACGTTGTGAACAACAATACTGATATAAATCAAAAAATTAAATATTAAAAACCCGTTTGTCCGGATTTATTTCACTTTATGAATTATACATCTGCGTTACAGTACAAAAACACTGGTACTGCTCGACCAAGCTGCGGTCTACCTAATAAGATGTCAAAAGAAGCGATGGAGAGAGCATGTATCGAACTCATCCATCTTAAGAAAATCGAAAGTTTAAATACGTATACACACGGGACCACTGCACATAAGGATACTTTAAAACAAACAAATTAGCCGTGGATGTTTTTACTGTTTGTAAAACTACGACCGTGCACACGCACGGACAATCAAAGATGATTTATCTCTTATTATTCGAAAACTTATATCACTGACGCACGAAGGTTTGCCGACTGTATTGAATATATAAGTATGCTGCATATTGTATCCATACCTGTTATTTGGCTTTCTCATAACTAAAACGTACCATAACATACCAAGAACGTTTTTGCCATCATTATTTAAGGCTTCTACATCAGTGGAGTATTTATTAGTGTCAATTGGAAATGTAAATATCGACAGCAATCATTTGTGGCATCCATAAGGGTATTTATATAGCTCCTATGATTTTTTTAGTAAAATTCTTCATTGTGTTTGTAATAAGTGTAAAGTAATTAATTAGTACGAGTATAAGCTTAGAAAGATACTTCCTCTGTTCCATAATAAGGAAGCCATTACCGATTTTTATTTTTTCTTAAATAAGTGTGCTATTTCCGATTTTCGATTTTTATATTTTCAAAATTTTCAAAAATAAGTGAGTCATTTAGAAAAAAAAAACATTTATTCCGACATTTCTTATATAGTATTTCTTTAACTTATAAATTGTACCTAAAACTAAATACTAATACTAAGTTACAAAATGTTAATACGAGGGGTGATCGTAAAATAAGGTTCCCATATTTTTTAAAAATAGACAGCATTCTTTATTTCCTTAACATTACACATCGTTTAAAAGGTAAAAACTTAAGCTATTTTTCGACATAATCGCCATTTCTATCCAAGCATTTTTGCAGACGGTGCTCCAACTTCTATATCCCCATGTCGTAAAATTCTGCCGCCAGTCAAAATCTTTTCAATTATGGTGTTGGAAATCTCAGGAATCCGAAGAGCGAGTTGACGAATGGCGACCCTCCAATCTTCAAGCAGTATGCTCTCGACCTTTTCAACAATTTCCTCTGAAACTGATGGTCTTCCGCTCCGCTCTTCATTGTGAATTTCCGTCCGACCTCCAGTGAATTCCCTACACCATTTGCGGACGTGTTGAACAGCTATACACTTTTCTCCATAAACTTCGGTTAATTAACGATGAATGTCTATAGGTGAAACCCCTTTCGCGTTTAAAAAACGTATCAGAGCGCGAATTTCGCACCCGGCGGTAGCAGCGATCGGAAGTTCCATCTCGCATGGCTGCTTAGCCAACACTGAGCGGCGTAGCGAGACGGGAGTGGAACGTATATAGATGCATACGCCAATGTTGTCGGATTTCGCCAAACACGTCTAATTGCTGCTGTAGGGCTTTGGGAACCTTATTTTACGATCATCCCTCGTATAAACGAAAAGTAAGCAGGCGATTCTCCCTACGAAGCTTTGCCTTGCTAATATGTTTAAGCTTATAATTGTTGTTTCCGTCACAATCCATAGTCGATTTCATAACTATTTGTAAATTTATGAACACGTTATGTAATGTATGTCTAGTCTCCACTTCGAAAGATTCCTCGACAACCTTTATTAAATCGTCCATATTGCGCGGTTAACGCTGGTGTTGTAAGGATTGTATAGACGCAAAGGAGCCAGGATCGGGCACATTCAAATCGGGACTATTAGCCCGTTAAAAAGTAAACGAAATGTTCCAACAGTCCCTCCTACACTCTGTCCTTTGTTGCTCATCTTCAATATTGCAATGTGGCCTTGCATTATCATGCTGTATGATTATATTTTTGGAGGAGCTCCTTGTCTACTTTTCTTTAATTGCTCGTATCAATTCAACCATTAATATACGTTTGTATACATCTTTACCGATATTAATAGGTTTGGTAACAATTAGACCTCTAGGTCGATTTTTGCTATTTCGCGAAGCTGGTTCTTGTACCATAAATGGCCATATTCCAATTTTGCCATTAAAGTGCTGGTTGCGGTAACGATCGTATCGCTGTCGGACAACAGCTGCTAAAAGCATCACTTTGGTTATGTTTAACTTACTTTGAATTTGACGACATGGTTAAACTTCAACAGAGAGAAGATGGATTTTCTGGTTCAGTTTAGTGATATAAGATCACTTCTCATCAATGTGGATGTAATTCATTAAATCCTCAAACTCGCCATTCTTTTTCACAAACAGACAATAATCCAAAGGTGCTACTTTATTGTCCTCCTTTAAAAGTGGTTTCAAGAAACTGGAATGCTTCTTAATTTCACCATTTTCAGCAACCTCCATAGCGAGGTAGGCGGAATTTCAACTGCACATGGTAATGACCGCAGTGTCCCCCTTTTTTATAATCAACTAACCGCATATTGGCATTTTTTTTTGTTCTGTCAATTTTTTTCTGTTCACACTTTCCTTGTTTTTTAGAATTAACATTCACATCAAAACCTTTCCTTCATCACCTTGTTTCCATATTCTTTTTATAGTGACTCTTGATGTTCTGAATTTTTCAATTGCCACAATTATCGCTCCCTTCTTCAGCCGTCCATTTGTTTGATTTTTCAATAAAAAGTGAACTATAGCCGTTTGCTTTTCGTTTGTTAAATTCAGTGTTCTCATCATTTTAACACTTTCGGTGTTAGAACACTTTAACATAAATATTCAATTTTTAATTGCTGCTTGTGATAACTTAAACTGTCAAATATTTTGAAGGTTATGGCATATGTGTTTAAGAATTTGATGTATGTAGGCTTAAAAGAAAACGCAAATGGCTCACTTATTATGAAACAGAGGAAATATTTGTTTTTTGACCAACTCAATATTTTTCAAAACAAACAACTGCTGTGAGAAGCTAATAAATTAATAAAAAGTATAAAGATCGTATTCATATCTCAGATTTGTTCCATACCATCCAACTTTTCGGCGTATGACTTCAACAAAATATCATTGATGGTAATTATAATTGATTATGCGTCCATAATAATTAATTTGTTATTGGCATTAATGATAGCAAGGACTGTGGAGTAGTATGGTAAACAACAATAGTCTCGGCACACTCCGCACCACACAAATTATTAATTAACTCGGGACAGCCGTTTCGAAGACTCGTGGGTCTTCATCTTCAGCCGGCTGAATAATATATATTTGTGCCCCTCGCTAGATAATGGTCCTGTGGAGGCACAATTTTTTTTAGGTTATGCACTGGTAATTGTTATAAACGTCTATATATGAGGACCGTTTTTTCAAAACCGGATATGTCCAAAATTTGAAAGAAATATGTGGTCGGTTTGTGGATAATTTCTTCTTTCTATCGAATCCTATTGAGAGATCGAGCAAATTCAGTCAAATGTAGTATTGGCAACAATCTCAAGGACAAAATCAAGTATTGTGATATTTTTGTCACGTCTCTTCGCATTCGCAAGTTAAATGGGGTCTTTGCTTCGCTGGATAGGCAACATACAGAATTTTAGCGCTGGTACGGGAAATAAAATCTCTCGGTTTTTAAGCACGAGGAACACGTTCGTCCCGATTAGTGGATTATTACTGCACCGTAATTGCATCATATTTTTACGTTTGAGGTTAATTTAATAAAGACAAAGTCAATTGGCAAAGCGAACCCAAATTTGATTTCTGCAAGAAAGTCTTCAATAAAGACAGCCTCCATCGACGAAGAACCAGAAGATGAAAATGGAAACGAGGAAGAGTACATGGAGTTAGATTCCAGTATTCATATTTAATATTTTGGATGTTTTGTGTTGTTCTGTGATGTTCTGTGCTCTTTTAGGTATGCCAATAGCTTATATTTTTCTTTTAATTCTCAGTGCATACTATAACCGAATAACTTAAGAAAATAAAGTCACAGAGTGGCAAACATATGAAAAGCCAAACTGAAGGTATAACTTTAGTAAAATAAGATTTTAAAGGAGAAAACTCTTCAAATGATGTTAATTCAGTTCTACTTCATGTTAAGGCTCTTCATATGTATCCCAAACTGTAATTTTTCTATACCTGAACTAATAGAAGGTTCAGGTGCAATAAAATCTGGACATTGCCCTAATGTTCAACCAAAATCAGACAATTCCAAGAAGTTCAAGCAAAATATACAATATACAAACATTTTTTTTCAAAAAACCTGGTCTGCTTTTTAATATTTTTAATCAAATTTTGGATTTAGTATTATAACACTGCAGACTACTTTATGCCAAAAAAAACGGACTCTTTATAGTTCACGGAAACTTTATGGTCAAATTCCTATTAGTTTCTTACGTTCTTCTCAAAATAAGTTTAATTGGACAGGTCCGGTTTTCAAAAAAAAGCTCCTCATATACAAATTATGTTTTTGTTTGGAGAACAAATGAACTGTTCACTCGCCCTGTATATTTAGAAAACTCGTTAAATTTATCGCTTAACTACAATAATGCCTGCTATGGTTTCCATTAAAAACATTATGATAACGACATAATTCAAAATTTGGAGACAGTTCTAAGAATTCCAATACATCGTCAAATTCTAGATTAAAAACCAATATATAAATTATTTTTCAACATTTTTAACTATTATTAACTTCTTTCTATTCTCCCGTTGACTGCATTTTTTATCTTTGAATTTGGATCCTCTCCAAGACACGCCATGCTTTAGATTTTTTTTTTAATAAACGGTTATGTTCCTCATGCCCTGCCTAAACGTAGTAGAAAGTAATTATTGTTCAACTCGGTTAATGTTTACATTGAACATTTGCGGTGGAGCAGCAATTACTAACATATGTTGAGAATTAATTAAATGTTGTGTGGTGCGGAGTAAGACGATGCCTTAGTGGTATTTTTGATGATGTTTATGATAAGTAAATAAATATGGAGAAAAACCAGAGCTGGGATTTTACACTGAGAAGATAATAATATTGTAAACCTATAAGTATGAAAAGAACAACCACAGTAACCGCCTCGGTGGTCGAACGGTTAGCGTACTTGCTTTTCGATCCAAACGGTGCGAGTTCATACCTCGGCCGGGACGGTTGGTTTTTAATTACGGATAAAAATCAAGGTATGCCTTCTTCTCGGATAAGGAAGTGAAACCGTAGGCCCCGTCTCAATACGATGTTTGGCACGTTAAAAATCCCTACCAAAGGTTGGAACACCTCACGATTCAGCAGAATTCTAGTGGGGTTGGCCAATGATCATAGTAATCGATGCCTAGGAGTGCGATGTGTATTCCGTAATCCGACGCTTCACCCAATAATACAACAACAACAATCACAGTATTCAAAAATCATGGTAATGTGTGCTATGGGACATTATAAGTGGTATAAAATTACAGAAAGCGTAAACCGAAAGATGCGGATGCATGAATAGTGCTCTTAGCCTAAAAGAACCTATTAATCATTGCTAGCTTAAAAGACAGCATTCGGCATTTGGAATAACTCGTTTAATGAAATCGTAATGATATGGTACACTATCCTACAATAGCACTTCATGCATTATGCATGGAGTCTATCAGCCGAAGAAGTGGGGAAGATTATCCGTATAACATTTTAATAGATTCCACAAGTAAATAGGACAAGCACAATGGTAGTATAACCTTCAGCCAACAGTGTATGTGTAACTTCTTTGAGTAGTTATGTTATAACTTAATAAGATCTAATTAAACTAATAATTTGTAATATTTACTTCATATTTAAATTAATGCAAGCTTTAATACTAAAATGCACTACGTCCAAGTTTATATCGATTTGCTTGGTATATATAAAGATACCTACATTAATTTTTCAAGAGAACTAATTGTGTGAGTGTGCAGCTTATTTCGTTGTGTCCCGTATGCAGATGTAGGCGCATGTGGAACTAAAACAAATGTTCGTTTCAACGCTTTACTAGGTCCTTGATGGATTGCGGTCCATAATTCTAAATGCAGGGTCCGAATAAGTTTGTTATTCGGCGAACAAAGCAGTTTTAATGATTAATTATAATGATTTATATATTTTTTTCTTGATTTTCAAACGTAAACAGCGACTTATAGCTTCATTTTAATTACGTATAATGAATGACTTTATCTGTAAGGTTTTTAACAAGTTATATAGGAAGATTCGAAAGTCTATACAGGGTCATTCACGACGATGGCCCATTAAAAGTATCTCCAGAAATAATTAAACTATGTTTTTGAAATTTTGATGGGCGATGTTATAGATAATACTGTATCTCTTAAAAATATTTTCAACTTTATTACACATTGATTAAGCCGCAAACGGATATCAATTTACTTATTTTAAATGGCACACCCTGTGTATTACGGATCCTCTAGTCAGCATCTTAGCTGTAGGATGTACCACCTTCGAGATATTAGGTTTTTTGTGAAAAATTTGATAAACGCAGAGTTTAACTGAAACACCAATATCTTTTATTCAGTATTAGTCGTGTAAACCAGTTTTAGGATTTTCATTAGCAACATAAAATACTCTTTGCTGCTATAAATACATATCTACAGTATTATACAGAGAGTTCCAAAGATCTATTCCAAACACTAACATATTCAACTAAAGAAAATTAAATTTTTCTAAACGGCAACCCCTATTTTTAAGAATGTCTACATGTTCTACTTGAAAAAATGCGAGTAAAACATGTTTTACTTCCTACATTCGCTCGTTTCAGAGTTATTTAAAAAAATCGTTAACTCGATTATTTATTACCAGTAAACAACCAGAATTGATAAGGTAGGCTTCGTTTTACTTAAGCTAATGACAAACAAACAATTTCGTGAATGGAATCTAGTCAAAATACAAGATCGTCAAAATACAAGATCGTCAAAATACAAGATCCAGTTTTTATTTCTAAATAATAATATGGACTGATGAAGCGACATTTTCGAGTGAAAGGATGTATAATTCTAAAAATAAAAATTATTGGGCCACCACTAATCCACATTTAAGGAGACCACAAACTTTTCAAGAAATGTTTAGTTTTAATGTATTTTGTGATATAAAAGACAATAACCTTACGTATCAAATTTATGACGAAAATTTAAATGGCATTAATATTTAAATTTGCTACAAACTTCTGTAATGGAATTTATTAATGGGCTAAATGTGGACGAAATGCAAGCATATTGGTACCAATTGGTACCAACATGATTGCAATGCGCTAGAGTTTCATCTAATTAGATGGAACTCTAGCGCATTGCACACGTGAGGTTACAGATCAATTGACGTAAATGTTTGAGGATCGATGGATGAGGAAATTAGGACCGTGGACATGGTCAGCTAAGTCCCATGACCTAACTCCTCTTGACTTCTTTATTTGGGGTCGCATAAAAACAATGGTGTACGACAGTCAAATTTATACTCGGAAAATCTTGGAGGACAGGGTAAGGAGAGCTTTTGCCAACCTTTGCGGAGCAGAAATCCAAAAGGCAGTCGGATACTGTTATGTTTGCAATTAGATGGAGATCGTTTTGAACATTTATAATATATGTTTTTAATTTGTATAGTTTCTTTGAATGCTGCATTTTTCAGTTTGTTATTGTTACTAATTAAACATTTACTAATAATCAATTAAATATTTAGCTTTAATTTAATATTTATTTTACTTTAACAACCGAACCTAAATAAAATCTTTACTGGGTTGCCATCTGCAAGTCTCCTTTATTTAATTTAAACACTGAGATGTTAACGTAATGTCACAGTGTTCATTTGTCATTAGCTTAAGCAAAACAGAGTCTACCTTGTCAATTCTGGTTGTTTTTTGATAATAAACAATCGATTTCATGATCTTTTTAAATAACTCGGAAACGAGCAAATTTAGTTATAGAAAGTAAATATGTTTTACCCGCAGTTTTTGGAGTAGAATACGTAGACATTCTCAAAAATAGGGGTTGCTGTTTAGCAAAAATTATTTTTTTTTAGTTGAAAATGTTAGTGTTTAGACTAGGTTTTTGGAACACTCTGTATAAAATTTTTTATACGTATTTATAGCAATAAAGACAATTTTATGTTGCCAATAGAATTAACAAAACCGATTAACATGGGTAATACCGACTAGAAGATATTGATGTTTCAGTTAAATTATGCGTTTGTCAAATTTTTCAGAAAAAATGTAATATCCTAAAGGTACATTCTACATCCAACATATCCTTGAACTTGTCTTTGAGAGGTCTGTCTAAAAGATTCGTAATATATAGAGTGTACCATTTGAAATAAAAATGTTGATATCCGTTTCCGGTTTAATCGAGGGTGCCATGAAGTTGAAAATATTTTTAAGAAATACATCACTACCTATAATATCGCCCACCAAAGTTTAAAAAAGATAGTTTAATTATTTTCAGAGATACTTTTAATATGTATCGTCGTGAATGACTGTATAGTTACTTTTAGTATCACTATTAATTAATTATCATCTTATTCTGTTAAAACCACAAGAATAAATAAATGTTGTGTTTGTATTGCTTCAAAGATATTAGTTCAAAACTTAAACTTTCTAGAATAAGATGATAATTCTAAATTTTTAATTTTTTACAGATAAATCTAATCAATTATTATAATTAATTCAGCATACGCGTTTCGTCATTTCTACTAACTAATAATAAATTTTTTGAAAACTTTGAACCCCGGTAAGGACTCGAACCTAACATCTCCCGTTCTTCGGGTAAACGTGCTAATCACTACACCACAGATCACAGGGCCTCACGGATTTGTATTTAAACCAAAGAAAATCACTTTCAGCATTTACTATAGTTGTTTGCTAAATTATCCGTTTATTATTATTTTAACGGGGAAATATTTTTTTTATTCTGCTAGTTGTATTATTATTGACTTAGATTACCACATTGGCCATTTACGCCTTAAACAAAAACTTATTTGCATAATTACAGTCAAATATGTCAAACATAATTTCAAGTTTCAGTCTTGATGACCCTCCCAATTACGTCGCTTTATGATTATATTCTATTTGAAATCTACAAGATGTTGTATGTAGTCCATAATTATTTTAAACGAAACAAATGATCTTATATATTTATTTACGAGGTGTGGCAATGAAATAACGAGAATTTGTTTATTAAAGCTTTATTACAAAAAAAAACGAACATAATCACGCATTAATTCCTTCACAGTAACCCCCCTGGAGTACCACACACTTATTTCATCTCTCTTCCCACTTCTAGAAACACCTATGAAAGTCGCCCGAAGTTATACCTTGCAAAACCATCGTCGTCTCCGTCTGGATATTTTCTATGGAGTCAAACTGTTGTCCTTTCATGGGATTTTTCATTTTTGGAAATAGCCAGAAGTTCAGTGGTACTAGATCTGGGCTGTACGAGGGGTGAGGCAGCGTTGTAATTATTTTTTTCGCGTTGTCGTGATGAAGGATCCATCCAGATTTCTCTAGTTCAGGCTTTACCCGCGCAAGCCTGGCACACAGCCGCTTCAAAACTTCAACATAGAAGCCCGAATTAACAGTGTGGCCTTGCGGAACGAATTCTTTGTGAACAATGCTATTGATGTCGAAGAAACAAATGAGCATTGTCTTCATTTGTGACCGCGACATTCTTCTTTTTGAGGACCCTCTCCTCCAATCTCAACCCACTGTTTACTTTGCCGACGAGTCTCAGGGTCATACTGAAAGACCCAGCTTTCATCCCCTGTAAAATTTGATCACAATTCTCTGTTGGAGTTTTTTATCGCACATTTTTTCGACATACAACGCTTTAACACCAACCTTTCAAACTTACTACTTCACACACACAAAACACTTGACTGAGTTGAAACTTATTACGCATTTAGTATAACTGTGGAAGTTTATGCCTGAATACCCGCCAGTGTTGTCAGATCGAGTATTCGAAACAATTTCTCGTTACTTAATTGCCATACCTCGTATATCTTATATTTTACAAAATCTTTAAGCTGTCGATACTACAGGATTCTCTCTTAAATGTTACTTTTTGTATCTATCAAAATTCGTAAGAGCAATTCAGCGGACTCCTATAATTTCAGTTCGTGTTTCTGTTTTAGTGTAGTTATTTACTCATTTGAAATTTTACGAATCAACACATTTTTGTCGAATAGTTTAAAGACGATTAATAATATCAAAAATGTGCCAGTATCACACAAATTTTCACATACGGAAAGAATCTATCCTATCTTCGTTGCGTAACATATAAGATAGCCGTAGCTGAGTGGGGATTTCTCATAATACACCGAAATATAATTAGTGAAGATGAAATTAGCATCATCGAACAAAAGAATCGGTCATTAGTGATGAGTTCGTTTGCCTGAGTGACTAGATCGAAACCTTTATATGTGCGCAACGCATATTCCCTTCAGCTAACGTCTCTTTGGTCATATATCAAACACTGGAGGTGTATATGATTGAGTGCGCATCGCCCATATATTAATGATGACCTGAAAAAATTCCTGACCTTGTGGTTATTATTCTCGCCTATTGACAATTGGAAATGTGGAAGGATTCTAAAGAAGACACACTACAGCTGTTGCGATAATCAAGTATAGAGACAAATCCAGTCAAATATCATGCACGTAATTCTCAAGTTTCTTGCAATGTCTGTTATATACAGTGTAACCCGTTTGAAATGGGAATACCCCTGTAAAACCTGTATTTTACATTGAAATAAATTTTTTTTTTAATACATAATGGATCAAAAAGTTTACTTCCACACAAAATTCAGAAGTATAATTATTTTTCGAGGTCGAAAACGGCATTTTATTAGTGATTTTTTTTATTAAAAGTCTAACTACCCCACTAAATTCAGACGGTCTTGAAATGGTTTGAACCAAAATTTAATACAGAAATGTTTGTAACAAAAAGTTATGAGAGAATCATTTTTCAAACTGTACTGTGCATTATTCCACAAATCCGCTTCTTACAATATCTATTGACCAAGGTTGACCAAAATTTATTTATATATTTATTGAATTGCCTATTGAATATTGATTCATATCTTCTTCAGAGCAGTGAAGACGGGTGATGAATGTTATTTCAAAATATACGGAATACAAGTTATGTAAAATAAAACACAAGGACAGAATGGCTGATGCAAATATTCAATCTGACATGGAAAAAGAAGTACATACCATCAGAAAATTAGAAGTCAGGTTAATGTCAAAATTGAAAAATGTACAGAGTGGATTTAGGCTAAATAAAAGATTACATGACATCCTATTTTGGGGCAAATAATGGAGAAAATAGTTGAATATGGACAGGACCTATGCTTATGTTTTATAAACATATCTACAAGGGTAGAACCGCTGTTAGGGGGTTGCTTTTTTCCAAATACTTTATGTCGTTGTGTTGGCAACCCTTTCATATCAATGGACTGCAAATGTTAAATCGATTTATCAAATAGTCTGGTTTTCGCAGCATTGAAGCATTGAAGTCAAGTACTTTTTTGTGTTTTCAATTATGGATAAAAACGAAGTTCGAGCAAATTTTTCTGTTTGGAAGGGAAAACCGCAACGAAAATCAAATCAATGTTAGATGCCGTTCTTGGAATTCATCACCTTCATTTTCCATCGTGAGTTTTTTAGTTTCGGAATTCAAGCGTGGCCGCACGCATACGAGTGATGAGCCAAGTTCAGGACGTCCGAAAACGGCTACCACACCAGAAATTGTGGATAAAATCCATGACATGGTGGCAGATCGCTGAATAAAACTGCGTGAAATTGAGAAAGCCGTGGGCATCGCATATGAAGGAATAATTCATATTTTACAGAATGAATTGTGTTTAAAAAAGCATTCTGCAGGATGGGTGCCGCATTTGCTCAATTCGGAAAACGCATTCGAGCTTGAACCTCAGCCGATTGTTTGGCAGTGTTTACGAGGAATCCAACGGATTTCAAGAGACGATTCGTGATCATGGGTGAGACCTAGGTTCAGCACTACACACCAGAAACAAAAATGCCATCAAAACAGTGGATTGAACGTGGTGAATTGGTTCCGAAGAAGGCAAAGACGATTCACTCGGCTGGAAAGGTAATCGCGTTGTTTTTTGGGACGCAAAAGGGATTTTGCTGATTGATTATCTTGAAAAAGGAGAAACTGATACTGGCCAATATTCCACAACACTTTTGCACAAACTGAAAGCAGCAATTCAAAAAAAAACGCCCGAGAATGGTCAAGAAAAAAGTGTTGTTTCACCACCACAATGCGCCCGCTTATTCAAGTGCAATCGCTTAGCAAAAATTTACAGAACTGAAGTTCGAAATCCTTCCGTATCCACCCTATTCGCCTGATTTGGCTCTGTCAGACTTCCACTTGTTCTCGAAACTCAAACCATTTCTGGGTGGGAAGAGATTTTGGTGGAATGAAGAACTGATAGAGGCTGTAAACGATTATTTTGGGAACCTCGAAGAAAGTCACTTCCGGGAGGGAATCGAGAAGCTAGAGAGTAGCTTGTCTATAGAATCCCCTCGAAGTTGAGCTTCGAGGAGATTCTATAGACAAATAAAGTAAAATATAACTTGAATCCGATTTATTTTGTTTTCATTGTCATTCCGGAAACTTTTCAATCTATCCTCGTAAAGCTTTCGACAGGGTGAATAGAAATTAGCTGTAGAGGGGTCTAAGAGCATTCAGTGTAGGAAAGCAAAGCATAGAAGTTGTAAGAACCATAGTGTTGTGATAATTATTACTATACTGTAACTCCGTGTTCAGTGTCAGTAATTCGCTTGCGAATGTTTTATTAGGTATCGGAAAAGTCCGCAACAAACATAGGTGTAAGACAAGGTCTCGCTTTGAACCCACATGATTAATAAAAATAAAACAAAGAAACTTGTTCCAAACTGTTGCTGATACTACAATGGAAGACAATAATGAAACAGCATTACGAAGAAACCTCAATACTTGGAATCGAGCACTAAGATATAAAGGCCAGAATATAAACATAGAGAAATCTAAAATCATGATGGTCTCCAAAAAATATGAAATAAATTTCTATAGAGGATAAACCGGTAGAACAAGTCAGTTTGTTTTAAATACTTGGGGCAAATAATGTGAGCGATGGCAGAAAAATAGACGCAGAAGTTAACGACAGGATGAAATCAACAAACAGTTACTGTATTAACTGAATGCAAAGTTTCTACGCAAGAAATAAATAACGAAACAAACAAAAATTACAAACATAAGAAAAAATACAATATAAAATAAGGTATTTAAGAAGAGTACTGGGTGTGAGAATAAAAACAAAATAGGAAATGGAAATATAAGGGAAAGATTAAAGATTGTATCTGTCAACAAAACACGAGAAAAAAATCGAATGAGATGGCTGGGACATGTGATAAGGTTGAAAAAGAGTACGCATAGTTCTGCTACTGGGAAAATGTAGGAAGAAAACAAAATGACGTCCGCCTATTGGAAAGAGAAAATATAAAAATACTAAACACCAAACAAACAACTGGAATGAAATAATAATGGCAACAAGCCGAGAGATGTGCCGCAATATACTGAAAAAATGAAAGAAATAAGAAACACACCTCTACACTAGTAATCTGGTAGGAAAGGATACAGCATAAGAACAAGAAGAACAATATTAATTCATACCTTCTTCAGGGAAGTTAAAATGAGTGATGAAAGTCTTCATTATATTCAAAAACATATGGAACACAAGTTACATATGTAAATAAAATTAAAAATATTTCTTCTAATTGAAAATTAAGAAAGATTGAGCTTTCTTGACTTGTACTTAAATTCCTGTCCAAAATTTAACATCCCTTCCAATGCGTTACGGAGACACGATGTTGAATGACGGCATTTTGAAGTTAGAGTAACATTACTCTTTTACAATTGCAGATATTTTGCATTTTTCTTGGTGAACCTACACTTGGCCTCCAAACGCAAAACTACTGGAACTATCTCCGTATGGAACATCATCGATGTGTAAGAACTCTTTTTTCTCTATGTCTCCTTGCCCCTCTTTCTCCTATTGTGTGAGAATGACTAGAATCATCATCATGCAAAGATTTTACTCTTGTATAGCTTTCTACTAGCTGACGCCCTTCAACTGCCAAAAATTGAAATAGCAGGACGCATACCCTTTGGACAAATTTTCTACCATAAATGCCATTCTCAACCTCCAATCACAACTCTTGGAAGAAAGCAAACAGCAAATACTTTTCACTGGTGCTTCGCCAGTACTTAAACCATGAACACAAACAGCTGAATTATCATGGTTGCCCAGATTAAATATGTTTCTATTGAAAACCCCTCGTACATATTTTCAGTAAATTTCGAATACTATTCTTCATTGTAACCTATAGTTAATTATGAACACTGCTAACTCTTTAAGGGAAACTAAGATTTACGAACAAAATTAAAGAAGGGAACCGCTAAAGCTCTTTGTAAATAAAATCTACAACAAGCAATTTAGTAGGTAGGTAGAGAAATATAATAGAATGCGAAATTGTAACAATTACTATAGTATACTTATACATAATTGCACGTGATTATTAAAATTCGAACTTATACTAACACCGGCACCTGTCTGCAATGCATACCACTTACGCTTTTTACTTTCAATTTGTAAAAAAAGAGTGAATGAATTAAATGGTAATTATTTGTTTCAGAGCCTTTCAGAAGCATAGCAGACTAGTATTACACTCATACGGCAATTAGCAATTCCTCGCGAGCGTGATGGTCTTTAGTCTAGTCGCAGTCTAGTTCTTTTAGCTGCAGGCTTAAAGTGAAACACTTAGCTTGCGTGATATCGAAACCAAAACAAGTTGAAATATGGCAATGAAGCAAACCGGTCCGAGACGAGCTCTTCTGGACACCAAAAAGGAAATAGAGCTACATACATACGTTAATGTCCACTAAAAATTATCAGGTGCGCAATATGCAATTAATATTCTATAAGAAAACAAAGTAAAATAGGAGTATAAACAATCTGTTTATACTCCTTTCACATGATACGTACACGCATGTAATCGAAGTAAAATGGATAAATAATAAATGAATACTCGTTGCAATTGAAAACGTATCAATATCTTAATGAATCAACTACATTGTTTAATTGTAACTATTATGTAACTACTATACGCACTTGTTTGGCTATCTAAGCGGAAGAAAAAAGATATTTCATTGTGGATATTGTATTAATTCTCCTATTACTCCCAAAGCTTTATTTATGATCCTCAGATTATACTAAGAAATCTGTTTCGTTTGAAATGTTTGCTGTTTTTCTAATTTGAAATGAACTTCAGTTTTAGTTTGATTCTAGTTACAACCAGTGCATGGTTTTTACATAAACATTTTGTAGATTTACAGCATATAATATTCGTTTCATCATCGTTTGTAGCAGTATTAGTAGAAAAGCATTAGGATTTCTCCTATAAAATTTCTACACAATGTATCTTTCAGATCCAGTTAATCCCTTGTGCTTTACAAAACTTTCACAACGTATGTATTAGCAAGGTCATGGAGAGGGGAGTACATATGAGGGCAGTCTGAAAAGTTTCCAGCCTAACATAGAAACAAGTATTTTTTGTGAAATTCAGTTTTATTTCTGAACATAGTCTCCTCATAAGTCTATACACCTTTCCCAGCGATGCTCTAATCTCTTTAATCCGTCCAAATAGTAGTTGGCATCTTGTTCTGCAAAATTTCGCTCCTCCGAGTGAATCTTTCAATCTAGTAAAGGTTATTAATCGACGCCAAACTTCCGACTTATTTCGCTTAAACTGCTTCAACAGGGCTTTGGAAATGTTCATTCGAATGCGGTCCTGAATGAGCAAACGCAGTATGGCCAACTCTTCAGTCGGTATATGACAAACACGTCTTTTTGAGATGCACACATCCTCCTGCTATCTTCTCTGGCCTTAATTCAACGGTCGTCTAGCACTTGACGATCTTTTCCAATGTTATCGGTAGCGGTTGCAGTTTTTAGCCGTTCGTCGCCAACCAAGCTGGTACGACCACGTTTAAATTCAGCTGCCCAGAATATCACTGTGACAAATGATGGTGCCTTTTAAATGCAAGAATTTAATGATTGCTCGATATTCGATTTCTTCCATTTTTTCAGAAACACAAATAACTGTTAAACAACAATTGAGTGTCCAACATGGCAGAAATTTTGAAAAGTATCTTTCAACGGACGTGCAATTATATTACCAGAATATTTTTCACAAGAACGCTATCTTCATGTTAAGGCTGGAAACTTTTCAGACTACCCTCGTATATGCATGGCGTTGTCCTCGCTACTAACTTCAATTCCAAATTTACCAAAGTAATATGTTCTATGACAAAAGCAGAGTCTAGAAAAAAAAGTAGATAACCTGAAAAAATCGAGCACTATTTTGATTTAAAACCGAAAAGCTATGAAAACCATGTTCATTTTTTGGCAAAAATATTAAATAACGTTTTTAAAATATACAAAATGTAAAACAAAATCATTAGGTTAGTTCTTAGAAGAGAAATTGTAACAGAAATATAAGAAAATTAGTGTGAAACGCGATTATTGCCATAAACATGATTTAAGCCTTGAGGCTAAATAAGCAGGAAGACATTGTCAAATATCATTGATGGAAAAGCGTTAGTGGCTAGGATTTCACAAATACTTTCACTCTTCACCTTTACTGTCAGTAAAATCCCTGCTCTACCTTTTTTTAGTATTTTCCGGTGCAAAATTTTAACATAACTGAATCCTGTAAACCTCGCCAAAGCGTCTAATAGGGGTCTATCTTTGTTAAAGTACAGTAATAATTAGAGCGAGACAATCGTCTCTGCGATACATAGGCGTTTCACTGGAATAGCGGGCTGTGTGCAACAATCGATTCTCGCTTTGTCAGCGTCCGATTGTTTATTTTCCATTCAGTTTAGGAAATGAAAGCGTGCGTTGTGTTTTGTGTTACGTGTTATTCGTTATAAATATATAATTATTAATTTAAAGTGTGTAATGTGAGCAAAGCTAAAAAACGACCCTTTGCTGGCACAGTAAATAAGTTTATCTGTGGCTTTCCGGATTTATTCTACGACGGTGCTAAAATAGTTTGTAAAGTGTGCGAGAAACATTTGATATGCTGGGACGAGGCGGACTGTAACAAACAAGTAAAGGCTGAAGAACACAGAAATAGAAGAAAAGGTTACCAAAGAGAATTGCCTTTATTTTCGATTTACTTGTCATGATGATAGCCTGTAATTTGTCACTTCGCTTACTCGAAAAAGAACCGCTTCAGAACTTTTGGTATAAGTACAACTCCGAATTGAAGTTGCCAACTACGAAAACGACACGTAAGCATGTTTTATTCGTACTCGACGACGTGGAAAAGAAAACCAAATCTACATTAAAAGATCAGTTGCTAAGGAGGTAGATGTATTAATAGCAAATACAAAAAAAGTGTTACTCAAAAATCCAAAACGTATTCGATCATTTCACGCACACGTGTTCTGGTATTCGTAAACCACCACAGCCAATTCTTACACGTTGGCTGCAGGTAGCTCTTTATTATGCTGAATATTTCAAACAAGTAAAAGCTGTTATTCTACAATTCAATCCTGCCAAAGCTGCAGCTATTAAGGAGCGCCAGACAAAATTTCAAGATATTTCCGTTGAAACAGAGTTACAAACTATTCGTGACAATTATAAAGGATTACACGACGCAATAGAACAATCACAAAATAGAGCGTTGTCGTTAGTGGAGTCACTGCAAATAGTGGACGAAGTTGTACATACGCTACATGACGCAAAATATAATCACGTTTTAGAAAAGTCCGTTAAAGTGTGTTAAAGAAAGATTCTGATTTTATCACATTAAAACAAATTTGTAATAGTGCATCGACTAATCCATTAACTAGTTTCAAAGGGTGTTTTAATCGTGTATTACATCCATAGATGTCGAACGATCTTTTTCAAAATATAAATATATTCTTTCACCACGGCGAACATCGCTCAGCGAGACGAGACAACTGTGGAAACATATCTGTCAACTTTTTACGACTCTTTTCCAGTGGGTGATAATGCTGATAAAGTGCTTCTACTTTTAATGTTCGGTAATTCCGAGGCAGCCCGCCAACCTACTTGATAACGTTGCTTAAAAGTGTGAGTGTTTCACAGCTTTTCAGATATTATAATTCTTGATTGGTTCTGTTATTACTAATCGATTTATTACTTATTTGTTGGTATTGTACTTACTGAAGGAAGCGCACGCCTATGCCGCGCAGAGACATTACCTTGCTTTAGTAATAACTTTTTATCCCTTTTATTGTATACAAAATTTTAAAGTCTTTTTAGGTACATCAAGGTCTAACACATGCTTAAGAATTCACATTTCCGGAAAATAAGATTACCTTGATCCTTTTCATCTTCATCGTCCGCTTCGGATATATTATCTTCTTCTTCATCCTCTGCTGCGGATCTGGGCGATCGAGGAGATGGAGGGGCATCGGGACCATCAGCTTCGCTGCCAGAATGTTCACCATCGCCCAACGAGCCGGCACTTCCACCTCCACTTTTTGATAAGTTTAATACCGGGCTGTGATCGTCGGTAGGTGAACCTGAATTTAACAGAAATACAATGTGTTATTAAACTTTCTAAAAAATTTGTACTTAAATAGAAAAAAAAACAAGAGCCTTGAAATAATTGCGACAGTTAAGATTTGAGTGACCTGTATAGGAAATCAAGGATTTTACCTAATATGGTTAGTACTATGAAATGGAAAAATTTTAGGAGTTTAGATTTAGTTTGCGGAATAGCAATACGCAATACTATTATTACTTCGCTATTCCATGAATTAGTTACATCAAGAAACATCCACTCCACTGTAATAAATTGCTTCAAATGGTGCTACACAATGTCTTTTACTAGCTTCTAAGGTTTTCTGGACATGCTATATAACGATTTTATTTCATATCTATAATTAATGTCAGTGTTTTTGTTGTATTTCGCTACTTCCTTTGTTTTGTATTTTCTTGGTGAATTTAAAATAGAATGGCTACCCAGATTGCAGAATAAATTACAGTGAAGTTATTTAGATTATTTCCTACTACATTTCCTAAGATGACAATTTTGAAAATTTCATTTTAAATATTTTATTCTTTAATTTAAATTTTTAATGATTTTGATTTTGGGAGAAAAAGCGAACAAAAGAAAATGACTTGTAATTATCAATAAAGATAATACAACATAATAGTCTATCGGCTACTCAATGCCTCTCCTGATTTGAGGTTTTCGAGGTTGAAATTAGTGGATATAAAAAGTAAAGAAGGTAGTATTATATTTTTTAGCAACAGTAGATCTAACAATATCGTTGGGGTGATTCGTTTTAATCCCAATGAATGCTCGATATAACAGACTCTAGCATTCAAGGAAAGCATAAACATTAAAATTTTGTTAGTCTCCAAAGGGTTTATTCCACGTTACTTGTAAAGTAAACAATTAGTTGTACCACCCTAAATTCAAATCATATGTATAATGGCAAATTCTCTGATTTTGGCAATACATATAAGTTTCCTTGAAGTATTTGTTTTCAGCTTTCTTAGTTGTGAAAGGTATCAATTAATTATATGTCATAATAAAACTGCTACAAAGGCGGTGTACAGAGGTGGAAAATATTTTTACTCTATGCAGGCCTAGCGTGTACTGCAAGTAATTTATTGCACATGTTTTATATTTCTTCCAATCTAGTTTTCTTAATTAAACGCTTTGATAGGTGTTTTATTTACATTTTACGGCTGTTTTATTGGTCCGACGGAAAAAATAACACCTGAGTACGATGATTCCTCTTCCCTATATACCTAAAACGGGCGTTCTCTGGACGTTGCAATTTAAATGCCCAATAAACAATAATCCAATAAAGTGGACGCTGCGGAAAAATTAAACAATATAGTCCGGACGCGCGTCCGGTGAAGGAAATAAAAAGTTAACTACTATCACTCGTGATTTTAATTAATGACAGTAAAACCGGTGACGCGGAGAAGGATTTAGACGGTGTCGGAACGGTCCGGTGTGTGTAACAATGCGTACCAGGCGGTACGGGTGATGGCAATAAATTACCGGGAAACTGGGGATCACAATTAAATACGCATATGCAGAAATTGAAACGAATCGTCTGTAGGGTTTAAATCTCTCGTTTATTTAGCGAGGCGTCGCTGGTTTAGTTGTCTTTGAGATGAATATACGCTCATTAATTTAGTTATTTAACTGTAACAACCAAATTTCACAGTAATAGGGAAATAAAGAGATGTAGGCTAGTTTATCTTTTGTTCAGTTCTTGATATCAAACAAGTGACCATTCCATTAGACTTTTTTGAAAAATAACCAACTACCACGTGGTGAATCATTCTTAGGGTTGCTTTGCATTCATTAGCACAAACGAGTGGATTTGCAGAAGGAGCTGGAGGACGGACCAATGTGCACAATGTACAGCGTATTTTAACGGCGTCTCCTACGATATCTTCAAGCAAAACAGCAAAAAACCTGCCATTTTCGTTGAAGTACATCGAAGCAAATCCAAAATTTACCAAGGAACAAAAAGAATGGAGAAAGACTATGATTTTGGACGAGGAACGACTCAATTTGAATGATCCCAATTTATATTACTACCATGATATTATAAAACAGTCAAAAGTAAAGTTAAGTTGCCAATTAAGAGGTGATTTGAGCTTCCAAAAACAAGAGTGAAATTGTCTTTTTATTCAAATAGAAAGAACTTAACAGTGACAAATTTGTTGGATGAGCGGATCTTTTATCTTTTAAGCACACATGGCCGGACTGAAATCTGACTTTTCAAGAGAGAAACGCACACACATACCCGCTTCCTTTTTAAATAAATTTTAATAATAATTTTCTGTTTTTCTTACGTTTATAAAAATTTTACTTCTTAACATTTTAACTTCTACGTGTTTGATAACAATGTTTACTTTTTATCTTTCAACACATTTCAATAACTATTAGCCTGAAGATGATTAATATTAGGCCTAAATAGATAACGCAAGTAAAAAAGAAACTCCTGGTATTGTACTACAGTTTGTATTTTTCTTAATCTACGTAGATATAACTTCTTGGTTTGCAAAAAAATTAAGGCTATGGCATGGAGAGCAAAGTCTCCTAAATTGAGTGTAACTGAAAATATAGGGTCTTTTAGCACGTTGTGTATAGAGTGGTGGTCGCATGGATTTAATAACAGATCCTTAAAAATGCAATTCTCAGCGAATGGAACGGTATTCTCTCAAGTATATCTAAATTGGCGTTGCAATAACTGAAGGAGCTACTACGCATTAATAACTTCTTCAAATATATTAAATTTATGTTGCGGCTAATTTTCTAAAAAAAGTAAAAATCCTATTGAAAAATTTTTTATCATTATTTCAGTTTTGTTGTTGTAATAAGTGATATTATTTGTAAATTTTGACTTCTCAGAAATATTCGGCCTATCCCTCTAAGTTTAATTAATAATAAAATTAGAATAAGGACTGATATATGGTATCTCTGCAAAAAGAATTCATTACCAGACGAAAATTATAATGACATTTTCGCTGTATTAGGTAATTCTGCTTTTTCCTTAATTAAGAACTGATTTCGACATTTTGGAATTCGGGGGAGAGTCACGTAACCATGTGCCAAATGCAGAAGCTCCTAAAGCAGTGGCAACAAAACAACATGCTGATTTGCTTCATCACATATCTACACCATTTATTTCTTTAGATGTTTATCTGTTGATTTAGATTGCAAGGATGGAAAAGTCCAACTCTTATCCCATTCAACGCTTATTTATGTAAGTATTTTTGATGGGTCAATAAGTATAGATTTGAAGTCGACGTGTTAAATATTACAAAAGTTATTTGGCTCTAATAGAAGCAAAAATTACTTCAGTAAGTTTATGATGGAAACCTAAGTCTGCTTAGAGTTTGTTAAAAATGTTCGTGTTTGTAGTCTCGACACTCAACCTAAAGTAATTAACTTTGCTAAATAAAAAAGGTTTCTCAAGTATGCAACTTGGACTCTTGGTTTCCGAGTTGGACCCGCGTCGTTGTCGCAGTTTTCACGGACGTTTCGTCCACACTCTTATGGGAGATCTTCAAAGCTGGGGACTATTCATTCGGGAGGGACTTATATAGGGTTTTGTTTCGAGTCGCAAAACGGAGCGGAAATGAGGTTTGGTCAGTTGGGATTTCCACATGTGATGTAAGCGATAGCCATCTTCGCGATTTAAATTGACCCTTACATCACATGTGGAAATCCCAACTGACCAAACCTCCTAGCAACTGCCACGCTTCATTTATCCATAACATTTCCGCTCCGTTGACCCGAAACAAACCCTATATAAACCCCTCCGGAATGCATAGTCCTCAGTCGGTGTGCAGTAACAGCCCTGAAGATGTCCCATAAGAGTGTGAACGAAACCTCAGCAACCTACGACAACGACGCGGTTCCAATCCGGAAACCAAGAGTATAGCGTTGTTGATGACCGCGGAAAACTACATACCAGATGCAACTTAAAACGAATCTAGCTTAAGTATTTCTTATTTAATCGAATGAGAAAGAAACAATACGAAAGCAAGTAAACAATCAATTTTCAGAGAATACTTTAACTCTCTATTAAGGTATGAAAGAGATTTTTTTCGGTGATATTAGGCATGAATGAATTCTAAATTTACGCTAATTGCAAAACTTTTAGTGATCCAATGTTAAATTGCATCCAATAAGGTGCGTAGTACAGCAATAAGGAAAGTTGGCACGAGAAAAACCAAATCTATTGATATGCAGACCTAAGGGTTACCACAACAACTGGGTATCTAAACATCAGTGTATTGCACGAGGAGAGCCTGAAAAGTTTCCAGCCTAACAGAGAAACAAGTATTTTTTTGTCAAACTCAGTATTCTTTCACAACATAGTTTACTTGTAAGTCTATATACTTTTCACAGCGCTGCTCCCATCTATTTAATTCGTCCAAATAGTAGTTGGCATATTGTTCTGCATAATAGGTGTTGAATGTACTGGCCTCCTCAACCGAAAAAACTCACTTCCGAATGAAACATTGAGCCTGTGAAACAGGAAAAAGTCGCTGGGAGCCAGATCTGGTGAAGAGAGTAGGTAGTCTATCAATTCGAATCCCAATTTTTACCATGGCGACCACTGAAACGTGAGACGGTACTTTGTCTTGGTGGAACAAAGCTTTCTTTTTCTTCAAATACGGCTGGCTTTCTGCGATTTTTGTCAAGTAATGGTGCGTAGCATGCCCCCATTATTGTTTTTCCTTTTTCAATAAAGTTGATTAACGCAATTCCTTGATTATCCCAAAGAACAGTCGCCATCATTTTTCCGACCGATGGAACAGTCTTCGCCTCATTCGGGGCCGATTCTCCCTTCGCAGTCCACTGTTTCGAGTGTGCATTGGCTTCAAGAGTGTGCTGGTGTATTCAAGCTTCATCTATAGTTATTAATTGCTGCCAAAACTTATTTGGCTTAAACTACTTCAACAACGCTTTGGAAATGTTCATTTGAATGCGTTTTTGGTTCTGTGAGCAAGCGTGGCATCCAACGCGTGGTTAGCTTTTTCATGCCTAAGTTTTCAGTTAATATATGACAAAAAACACTTTTTTGAGGTGTATACAGCCTCCACTATCTAATCTTAATTCTAACACCATTTGGTGAACTTTTCCGATATGTTATCGTAGTGGTTGCAGTTTTGGCTGTCTCTAACATTCATCGTCATCCAAGCTGATATGACCACGTTTAAATTCAGCCGCCCAAAATGTTACTATGTCAAATGATAGTGCAGGGTCCTCGTAAACGGCATCCATCTCGGCATTAATTTATGTAGGCGTATCGCCATTCAAATGCAAGAATTTCCAGTTTAGAGAAACACTAACATCAACTGACGTAAACGACTATTAAACAACAATTGAGCGTCCAACATGGCTGAAATATTCGACAGTATCTTTCAACGCATACGTAATTATGTTACCAGAATATTTTTGACGGGTAACGCCATCTTCAGGTTGAAGCTTCGAACATTCCAGACTACCCTCGTAATTTTATATTACAAAAATTGTAGATTAGAGAAAATAGTGAAAAGAATATTGTTTTGCTTTGATAGATGAGTCTAATAGTGAATGGATAGTAATGAATAGTTGATTAAAACCATTCTTGCGAAAAAATGGTCGAATTATAAAGAAAGATATAGATTATTTCAAAAATCCTTATCTTTCAAGTGGCTTTTTGCTTACACTTGGCACAGGTGTTACATCAATATAAAATCTACTTGCAAGAAAACATATCGCGAATATTCCGGGATGTGTTGTGTCATCTGTCTTAAAATTTTAATTGCGATTTTAATCGACTCTTAAACGATACGTACATAAGTTGACATAAAAAGTGGCAAGTAACTTACAGTTTCTGGGACTGAGGTCTCTGACTTTCTGATCAAGCGGTATCGGTCTGTCAGGATCGCCCCTCTCCTCCCGTAACCTGTGGGACACAAATAAAAATGTAAATGAACGAAACCAAAACACACAAATTCGAAAATTATGCGCAATGAATCAACCAATTATACTCATAAAGCGAGCTGCAATTTTAGCTTCATTATAAATGCATTACATTTGGCGGCGTTTCGTAACATGCGATGTGGCGATTTGATCTTTGTGGTGTGCTGTACATATAGCACTCAATCTCGCAGTAGTAGTGGTGGCGGTGCTAGATTGGTGTGTATGTATGAATATATGTACACGTACAGATATGAAAAAGGCCGTTATTTTTTATCGTACTAACGTAAAAAAATGTTTAGTACTTAGTAATTGTTTGGTGTATAAACAAAGATCAAATAAAAAAATCTATTAGCGCATTGTAATTCAGATCAATTTTGCAATCCAATGTTTTGAATTCCTGCATTGTATTATGGATAAAAACAAAAATTGTTAATATTTCATAGATGAGTTTCGATAAAAGGGTATAGTAAACAATCTTTGCCTAATTTAACAATTTTTTGGTTACTTCTGGAGTAAAACGATGAAGTTTAAACAAAATGTTCTAAAAGTATAGGCATTTACATTAATAAGTTGTAGGAGCCTAGATACGAGGGTGGTCTCAGAAGTACCCGGCCTAACAAAGAAGGCACAACATATTTGGAAAAACCGACCTTTATTTTTCAACATAGTCTCCTTTTAGCTCGATACACTTTTCCCAGCGACGTTCAATAGCTTCGAAGCTCTGTTTATAGTGAGAAACGTCGAGCTCCGCAAAATAGCCGTTCACCGCAGACTCCACCCCTTCATTGTTGGCAAATCTTTGACCACCGAGCAATTTTTTCAGGTTAGGAAACAGAAAATAGTCCGAGGGGGCTAAATCAGACGAATAGGGTGCGAGAGGAAGCAATTCGAACCGTAACTTATGGATTTTAGCTACCGCGATAACGGACGTGTGAACTGGTGCACTACCGTGATGAAACAACACTTTCTTTTTCGCCAAATGCGACCGTTTTGTCTTGATTTCATCATTCAAACGTTGCAACAAGTTCGCATAATATTCTCCGTTGATCTTTCTCCCTTTTTGGAGATAATCAATGAAAATTATCCCACGTGAATCCCAAAACGCCGACGCCATGACTTTGCCAGCAGACGGAATTGTCTTCGCTTTCTTCGGAGCCGATTCTCCCCTTTCAGTCCATTGTTTCGACTGTTCTTTCGTCTCAGGTATGAAGTGATGGACCCATGTTTCGTCCATGGTTATGAATCCACGCAAAACTCCGTTTTATTGCTATGAAACATTGCAAAACACTCCGCTGAAACATTCGCACGAGGCTGTTTTTGTTCAATTGTAGGCAAACGCGGCACCCATCTTGCGCACAGCTTTCTCATGTCCAAATTTTCTGTCACTATTCGATGTACAGCACTTTTTGAAATGCCTACCATGTCTGCTAACTTGCGCACTTTCACTCGACGGCCATCCAATGCTATTTTGTGTATTTTTTTAACGTTTTTGGCGTAGTCACCTCATTTGGTCGTCCCCTACGATGTTCGTCTTGGCAGCTAGTACGGCCGCGTTTAAACTCTGTCACCCAATATTTTGTTGTTGTAAACGATAGACTAGCCTTCCCCAAAGTAGAATTTAGCTCAGCTTTTATATTTGTTGGACTGAGACCTTTCAAATGAAAGTATTGTATCACAAACCGATGACCAATTTTATCCATGTTTAGAAATTCACTGACACCGTTCACTATTGATGGCTATCAAACGTATACTAAACAACGTAGCGTATTGAAACTTCAAACTTAAGCTTTATAAGGTTGGTACTTTTGACCATAGTAATTATTTTCAAACAACAACCGCCATCTATGGGTCAGGTCGGATACTTCTGGGACCACCCTCGTAAATGTTATACAGACATTAAAAACTTGGTGTTTTTATCCCATATTTTTAGAACATGTTACTGCTTTTTCTTTAGTTGTCTACTACTGATAATGGTACGACAATTTATTTTGTAACAAATTTATTAAACTTCAGGTGCGATATCGCTTGAAAGTCCACGAGATTTTCTATTCGACCGTCTTGAGTAAAGTGTTTAAAAAGTGGCACACGTTTATAAAAACAGTGAACTTGAAGACATGATTTTAACGAACGAGGAATGCTGACAAAATGCAGCCGTAGTATCTTGATTATATGCGAAAAGGTTCCGTCAAGAAATCATTACGGATGTTTGTTAATTTAGTTAGTAAGAGCTCGTGAAACTGGCTATTCTCGAAAACGATCCAACAACGAGTACCAGGTTTACAGCAACTCAAGTTGTAGTGGCTCACAGTAAAGTATGGAAGACTCTACGAGAATTTTATCCGTTACATTACCAAAAGATACAAGTGTTACAGTCACAAAATCATATCATAAGAGTTGAATTTTGTCAATCGCTTTTACATCAATGACACAGAAAAGAAAACATTACTAAAACCCTTACAACCTTTACAGCAGTAAAACTGAATTGAATTCAGTTTTACTGCTGATGATGATAGCTTGGCTATCGAAACGTGCGTCCAGTACGGGTTAAGTTTTGTTGTAAAGGTTTTAGTGAACTGTTTCAGTGTTCCAGTACCGCAGATTTAGAGTACTCCTTTAAAACTTGAATAAATTTATTTTGGTTGCCGACGAAGTCATGTTTACAAGAAATAGATTGAACAATTTCCATGAACAACCACAACCACGTTTGGGTACTAGAAAATCCACATGCTGTGAGAAGAGCTGATTTTCAGTACAGATTATCAGTTAATGTTTGGGCTGGTCTACTAAATGGAATGTTTATTGGACCATACTTTCTTCCACCTCGAATGACAGGTGAAAATTACTTAGAGATTCCTTTAGATGTGAGGCTGACTTTATGGTGTTTGCATGATGGAGCTCCGAGATATTTTAGGCAAGTTCCTTTGTTCATATAAACAAGGCGTTGCTGAATAATTAGATAAGGCGTAATGGGCCAGTTTCTTGACCTGCACCATCTCTCGTTTTAACACCTTGCGATTATTTCTTTGTGGCCATCTAAAATACTTTATCGCAATAGAGAAGCGAAAAACGTACAAAAGCTACAACCTCGCATAGGAAATGCTTGTGAAATTGTTGGTGAAGATTTCATTTTTGCCGCAAATACAGCTTCAAGGCTCCGTCGAGCAAAATTGTGCGCGCATTAAATAAATGGTGACCATTTTTAACAATTTTTTTAATAATGAAATAAATTAAACAACAGAAGATAAGAACCATATTTGATTTTTAATTTTTGTTTTTAATTACAATATACACTTACAGACAAAAATATTGCATATTTTATTTTCGGCCTTTATTGTTTTTCTCTTTAAAACTTTTGTGATTTTTATTGCTAAATCTTGTTCACTGAAGTGTTTTACGTTATTGATAACCAAATAAATTACATATGGAGGATTTACAGCAAATTCGTGGAGGAATTATTAAAACAACTTGTTTTTGGCCAGAAACGTTTAATTGAAGAAAGCAACATTAATTACCCATAAACATAATAACAACGCAACATAATAACACTTTTCCTGCACCCTCCTAGGCATGCTGCGCAAAAGATCCTTGATGATTTCTTGAGGAATTCGATTCCATTCTTCCTGTGCAGCAATTCTTAATTCTGCAATTGAGTTAGGAGCTGGATTACGTGTTCGTATATTTTTTCTAGAATCTCCCATTGATGTTCTACGAGATTTGCGTCAGGACTATTTGCTGACCACTCAAGCGCCGCAACCCCGACATCCTCAAGGTACTGGATCACTGTCCTTGCGGCATGGGCTCGGGCATTATCATGCATTAGTATAAAATTATTGTAGCCAACAAAGCCGGCATAAGGTGAAACATGTTCTTCAAGGATGTTGTGTATGTACCAGACAGCATTCATTCTTAAATTTACATCAATGTGTTCCGTGCGATTCTCCCAACTAATGCCGCCCCATAACACAATGGAACCGCCACCAAAGCTAAGATTTTGTGCAAGATTACATTCTGCGAAACGTTCTCCTGATCTTTTGTATACACGACTACGTCCATCAGGCTTCCATAATTGTATTCTTGTTTCGTCTATAAAAAGCACTTTTCCCCATTGGTGTTCATTCCAGTTAGCATGAGCTCTTGCAAATTCTAGGCGTCGAATTTTGTGACGTGGGAGAAGCTGAGGAACTCTGGCAGGACGTTTTGGATTTAAGCCGACCTCCTTAAGTCTCCTTATTACTGTTTTGACAGATACATTGACTTGTTTTTTATTCAATAATTCATTTCTAAAATGCGGTGCTGTAAGTGCGCGATTTCGTAAAGATTGAAGTCTCAAATATTGGTCATCTCTTGGCGTTGTACATTTTTTACGTCCTTGACCACGCCGCTTTTTGTATTCTCCAGTCTCATTGTGTCGTCTTACTATGCGAGAGACGGTCGAATGATGGACGTTTAATCTCCATGCAATATCTTCTTCTGTGTACCCTTCATTAGCCAAACAAACAATTTTAACACAATTTATTACACTTAAATGAGGCAGCTCGCTAACCAAAACTACACACTTGTACACTAAAGCTCTGGAAATGTCATTCTGACAACATCGAATGGAGATCAATCAGTGTTTTGGTCTCCAAAACACATTACGCTAATTTATAACATTTTATCATTACCTCTTATTCACTCATAAAAGGCTATATTAAAATATTCTTTTTTTCTGTAACAAATTGCATAATACGTAGAACACTCCAGTGTTAAAGATTTTGCAATAGAAATTACAGAAGTTTTAAAGAAAAAGATAATAAAGACCTGAAATAACATATGCAATATTTTTGTCTGTGAGTGTATAATACTCTGTTATTCTGCAACTTCTATATAAGCAATTGTTGGTAAAAATGATTTCTTTTTACGAGTTCTTTGACCTGTCAAAATAAATGCTTCAACTTTGAGACACCCTGTTAGAACCCTGTTAAAACTGGTAACGGAGTGCCTTACGTACTTGGTTAATCAGTCTCGGAGTTTCGGGTTCAAACCCCGGAACTATCAATCCTCAGAGTAAGATTTCTGTGTGTTTCCTCTCTCCTTAGCGAATTCTGAGGGTAAATATCTTAAGATGTTTCACGAGCTCATGCATAATAATAAGTCATGGATCGTTGATGGCAAAAGCTGTTGGAAGAATGTGAGGGCATAAATTATTATTATTAACTCTACAGATCTACAAGTTTAAAACGTCTACCAAATATTGGTTGCTTCGCTTTGCTTAACGTATGGATGTACTAAAGCTTTCTCAAAATACTTTAAGTACTCCATTATTTCGAAGAAGCCTCTGCAACATCAATCTCATATCCTCAACTCATCGAAGGACTTTTACTGCTTATATGTTCAACTGCAGTTCGCAAATGGACACTTTATTCTAATTTTCTTAACCATATGTTAGTTATATATTATTGGCTTTAAAAGAAAATATTCAGTTTTCTGCAAAGTTGCTTGTTTTAAATGGAGTCAAAATAAATTTATTCTAATTCTTCCCTGAAATACCATTATTTATGTTTTCCTATGTAGACTTGCTTTGCATTGGAAAACTATTCAAATATCTGGTATTTAGAGGGGTTGTTGGAGTATGTGTACTGAATTTTGTTACTTACTGGCCTGAATTTCGTGTACGGACTGTACAAAACTATGGACCTTGTTAAACATTAACGGTAGGTCATATGTGCTTTACTTGATATTAGAATATTCCATTAATTTTGATTATTTTTCCAGGTGTATTTTCTAAGCAATATCTTAATTTTGTCCTATTTCATATATATGTATAAATACCGTACCAGAAAACCACAAGTAGCCTAGCATTGCCGCACATGCGCAAACCAAAAATCTACACCTTCAGACTGTCGGAAAAAAATTGTTCGCGTACGGAATTTAAATCAAGGCAGCTGATACCTAACACTGAAATTAGAACCGCAATTAGAAGTAGGAAAAAACGAGAGGGAGATAGAAGAGAAAAACATCTGTTTTAATTATGGCATTGGCAATAAGTCGCTGGAGAAAAAGGCGCTTTACGGCGTCGGAAGATATTAAGGACCCCTTGTTAATGGTGAACCCGGCAGGGGGCGCGCAACTTCTACCTTCATTAAGACGAAGTTGTCGACGTGCGATTCTAGAACTTTTTAAAGTAATACCAATGCAGTTCTGGTTATGGGTACGCAATATTACAAGCAGAACGTTAAAAATAAATGTAATCGTAAACTTTCAACGAATTTTTTATCGAGGGATACTTCTTAGGTCACGATCCTTGTCGTTCGGTCATATAAATAGGTATTATTTGTGTAGACTGATCCAAATCGACTTATCACAAATCAGAAATCCACATATTTTTGAGACAAAATAAAAAATAAACGTATCCAAGACATGGTGTACTATGTGGTTCCCTACTCGTATATAATAATTTTCCGATGTTATACTCCTAAATAATAAGCAACAGTCGTAAATAAGACATTTATCTAGGGTTTGCAGATAATCGAAATGTTTGGTTAGAACTAGATTTAGTAACTTTAACGAATTTAAACTTATACTATAACTATGTTCCAGGATAAACGAAATCTTCACATTGTCATGAGACTTTCTATACATAGAAAGCTCCACAGTAATCGGAGACGCCATAAAATTAGAAACATTAAAGAAATATGAACACACACAAGCAACTACTAAAAATTTTTATAATCTATACCGGAAAATCCAATCCAGCTAGTTAGTTGCTTATCACAACCTCAGGAATCTATAGTGTGTAAAGTATTCCATTGCTTTGTTATAGTCACCTTCCCGCCAAAAAGGGCGAGACACAGTTAATTACTTCTCAACATGCGAATGGCGATTAGGGAGATGAAGCAAACGCACAGAAAAATTGCCAGTGCTTCTGGCTGGGATTCGAATCCTTGATTAGTGACGTACAATCAGAAGCTGGTCCGCCTACTACTAGACCACCTAATGGGTTGACATAAAAATATTTGGTTATCGCAGTAAAATGTGTTTTGGTTATACCGATAAAGTCAACAAAATGAATAACAAAACAGCAAACAAACATTTTCAAACGCGATTAAATTCGAAAATATTATTGCAACTTACAAAGCTAGTGAAGATCAGCATTGAAACTATTTATTTATTTTGCATGATGTTGTTATTTGAAAATAATTTACAATTAGTAGTAAAATCGAGTACTCCGCTACAGAAATGCGTAACGCTTTGTATCTTCACATCTTTTCGTTTAAATACCACGTCGAGTTGATTAAAGTTCACAAAACAATGCAAATAAGTAGGCCCGAATTATACAATTAACATAATCCCCAAAGGTTAAAACAACTTTATTGGCCGATGCTGACTTAGTTCGTCAAGATTTTAATGAAACAATAAGACAAAAGGGGATGCGCTGCTAAAACAGTGGGATAAGAAGACATGACATTTAATTTCCACTGAAAGGAATTAGCTTAGAAATGGCACATAATTTCGTTGTACCCATTTTCCGAGCGTTTAATTGAATCCTCGGTATGTATGCGTATACATCGACACTGTGCATGTGTACGTGTTTAGAAGCCAAAGCTTAGGGTGACGAAATCGTCTGAAAATATTATCTCAACACATATAGGTATCAGATAAAGTAATATAACATGGAGTATAAATCAGAAACTGTAATTGGCTGTGTAAATACAATACACTTGTAAAAGGTTATTTAGTAAATGGAAACACAAACACTGTTACAGATAGTATACTTGAAAGATACGTTCAAAATCGTTAGTTTAAAATGACTAGCAGACACTTTTTTTAACTTTTCCTCATAATGTAAATAATGTTTTATCTCGAAACATACTTTTTTCATAATTCTTTTTTTTGGGTCAATTATGTACAATAAAACATTAAATGTCACAGTACACAATCATACAGCAAATTGTTGTCTGCCCAGCCTCCGCTTCCATGCCTCTCTGTCTTGTACTGACTCTTCCTCTAGGTTCCTTTCTGCCATACTTTTTCGTATCCCGTCATTCCAAGACCTTCGCGGTTTCCCTTTTTTCGTGCTCCTGGTGGCTTCCATACATACAACTGCTCCGGCCATCTCGATTCTGGCATTCTCAGTAGGTGGGCAAATCATTTTAACCCTTTACCTTCGATCCCGTCTACAGCTGTTTCCGTCGCATGTATTCTGGTTCTGATTTCTTCGTTAGTAATTCTTTCCCTTCTTGACACTCTGGTGCTCCTTCTAAGGTAATCCATCTCAACGGCCAATAACATTCCTTTGTCATCCTCTCTCATTGCCCACACTTCACTTCTGTACGTTAGTATTGTTTCAACCATAGCTCTCCCTATATTTTAGAGTTTAGCGCACCCACTACCTTTTTTGCTTTTTGGATTCTTTGTCTTATTTCTAATCTTCCTATCCCATCCTTGTCCAGTAAACAGCCCAGGTACTTGAATTTGTCTACCTGCTTTATGTGTTTATCCCCATCTATTAGTATTTCGAATAGAGCGTCGAGTTGATAACAAAATATTCCATCTTTTCAGTATTAACCTGCAGGCCCCACTTCTCATATTCTTTATAAAATTGCCATAAATTCCAGGTCATATGCGTTCTGAGCGAAGATTGCTTTTCCGTCGGCAAAACTTAGGGTAAACAGATGCTGATATTTAATTGGTACCCCCATTTCTTCACAGCTCGGCTTCCAATGTCTCAATACAGTTTCTACATATACATATGTTAAATAATATCGGCGATAGGCTACATCCCTGTCGCAGTCCATCTGTGGTTTGCATGGGGTCTGAGATGTTGTTGTTATGTTTAATGAATACAGTGTTTTGATCATATAGTTCTTGGATTATTCTAATTAAATGTGTATCGCAGCCTACTTTCTCTAATGCTTCCCATAAGTTACATCCAGGAACGGTGTCATAGAGCCTTTGTCAAGTCGATAAAGGCTATGTGCACTTCACCGTTAACTGCGGTAGTCTTCTCGCATAGCTGTTGTAACGTGAACAAGTTGTCCACGCAGGACCGTCCAGGGGCAAATTTACTTTGATCTTCACTGATCACACCGCCGATGTCCTCACGCTTTTTCATAGTTCGAGCCCTTAATTAGAACCCTGTCGCTAGCTATTTTCCTCATCTTTAATTTCCTACACTATTTAAAATAATTTTTTTAGAACGTAGGGCAGTGCCCACCGCTTTTGGTTATCAGTTTCGGGTTCCTGAGTTCGAGCTCCACGGCTGTCAACCCTCGTGGTTTTTCTCACTTCACAGCGAATGCTGATGATGAACATATTAAGGCGCTCCACGGACACAGAAGTAATAATATCGCATGGCCAATTGATGACCCTGTAATCATTATTATTAAATAATTTACATTTTTGGCTTGTTCTTGCACATTACCCTTTTCTTTCATTCCAAACTAAACTGCATGGTTCGCCTTGCTTTGTTTAAGTTAATACCAGTCCTACTAGTAACTATATGTTGGGACGCAGTCTAATTATTCTACATTATTTTATTAATGTTCTTGAGACATGATTGTTTGAAAGAGAATTTACTTTTGAAAGAAACGTTTCCTGAGAGTTGGAACCCAACACTAAATTAATATAGCTGACAAATTTAGTAATTCATTATGTCTCACTCCAATTTGATAACAAAATTTGATCTAATTTGGCTCTTAAGTCAGCAGTTATTCTTTGAGAATTGCTCCTTAGATATTTTTTCATTTTGTGCCATACATTTTCGATTACATTAAGTCCAGGTTATTTTGGGAGCCAAGACAAAACCTTTGTATTCTATTGGGCAAACGATTGTTTGCACCCGCTTTCAATTATCCCCTACACAAACGTCGAACTTAGACTCGTCACTGAAAATAACTTTTTTCCAACCATCAAAAGTCCAATTTGCTTTTGATTTTGCTCAAATCAACCGGCTTCGTTTCTGAGCAGCAGTTAATAGAGGCCTAAATAAGTTATTTATGTAATTTACTTATGTACATACGTATGAATGTACTTCACATACCTTGTGAAGTCCGAATTCAACTTTGTGTACATATTTCCCACAACATTGTCGCTACACGTTAAAAGCATTGCGCTGGTTCTAAAGGGCTGTAATTTCCCTTACAGTGCGATTTTCCTTGCAAAAGCTTCTTTGGCTTCCTTCGGTTATAATTCTAGGCCTACCAGTACCTTTTCCTTTAATTTCGATGTTCCAGTCGTACATTTTTGAAATTTCAATCAAAAATACATTTAAAGAATAAACTGTTGATAAAAATGGGGAACAATTTGTAACACAATTTCTGTTGAGTTTGGTTTTTAAGCTGTTTTATAATTAATTAGGCATGTAGTTAGTTTTCTTCTACCACGTCAAGTTTTATCTCTACACTTTACGAGAATGTGACCACTCTCCGCGAAATCGAGCATGGATCATAGGAAGCACTATTGCTCTCCTATTGGCTGACATAAACCTTCTCCGATGGGCGCCGGGTGAATGACGCATAGGAGAACAGCGAGAGGTTTATACTTGTCTGGACTTGTTCAGTTACGCCTGACATACTGTAGTGAGACGTTGTGTGTCGCTCTGAAACGGTGCAGCCCATTCCGACGTGGAGTCTGAGCTCTTGTTTATATACAAGGTTAGCAGTGTTTAGTGTTTATTTATATATGAACTAAAACTTTTCCTTATGTCTACCTCTGCTAGTTCACGTCGTAAGTGCTTAAACAGCCCCGATTCGTTTTGTTACATATGTGGCAGTTTTACCATTCCCAGTCAAAGGACAAACATCAGTACATTTATCAGGCAAGTCTATTTTGCCTATTTTAAAGTGAAAATTGGTGATCAAGATAAATCATGGGCCCCTCACAAAGTGTGTAAGCAGTGTGTTGAGGGTTTACGGATGTGGACCAAGGGAACACGTGATAAACTTCCATTTGGTATACCTATGATTTGGCGAGAGCCCAGAGATCATTCAAGTACTATACTTTTGTATAGTGAAAACGTCAGGATATAACAAGAAAAACAAATGTAAAATAGAGTATCCTAGTTTACCATCAGTTATACGCCCAGTGCCTCATTCAGCCGAAATCCCAGTGCCAGTTTTCAATGAATTACCCTCTTTAGAAATACGGGAATACGAGTCTGGTGAAGATCAAAGTCACCCCAACGATGAAGATTTTGAAATTAAAGATGATTCCGTTCGTAATGGATTTGACCAGCATGAGTTGAATTATTTGGTACGGGGTTTGGGACTATCCAAAAAAGCTTCAAAACTCTTAGCATCAATACTGCCCGAGAAAAAAATAAATTAAAATATAAAATAAAAATAAATTAGTAATTATACCCTTTAAAAGCAATATTAAGTTACCAAAATTTTTAGCGTAAAAACATGATCAAACATATTAGTGAATCATAGCTTCATATCATTTTTGATTTCTTTTGAAGAACGATGTACAGCCGTTTTGCTGTTGTAATTCTTGTAATAGGGCGAGAATAATGTGATAATGTGCTTTTGGTCTATTTGCTTGCTTTAGTTTTTAGTTTCGCTCAAATTATATTTGATAATCTTTGGTGGTTCTAAGGATACATTTTTAAATACACAATAAATTAAATACTTCAATGAAGTAAAAGTAGTTCAATTTGTAATGCTCTTCACGTTAATTTTGGAGCATAATTATCATTTCTCCAACTACACAAATAATGTTTGATATTTTATATAGCAACCATCTATATACAGAATTTTTTTGTGGCAAGTAAAATAAATATAGCATCATTCATCAAAGAAATACAAATTCATTTCTGAGATTTAACATGATAAGCTTAATTGAAGAAACAATGAATATGCAAATTAATAATCTGAATAAAATCTAGGCGTATTGTAACCGTACAGTTGCAAGTACTACAGTAGTCGGAAGTTAGTAGTTTCGTTGACATCATATATTTCTTTGTTAAAACAATATTTAATCACTCAATTCCTACGAAAAGTATTGAGCCATTCTTATAATATCTAACTAGGCAAATTAAATAGAATGAAGAAGAGTAATGAAATCTAAGTTACGAAATAATTAAAAATTTATTGCAGATATGGACCATATCATTGCAAAAATAATAAAGCAAGAATACTGTATTATACATACTATGTATATAATAATCCGCTATAATCATAATAGCTTTATGATTAGAGCGGATATTCCTTTGATAGCAACGTTTAAATAAATGACACCATGGATGTAATTATAATTAAATAGATTATTAGAAAACACTCCTCAAACATAAAAAAAATTATAAGTAATAACACTATAATTCTACTTAATCGCAATTTTGCAAATCATTAAGATGTAGATAAATACATTGCTACATTTACCTGTAAAATGATCGATTTTAACTGCGCAGCATTACGCTCCCCTCTCAATATACAACATGTCTAACGCAGAAATGAAAATAATTAAATAATAATGAAACAAGAATAAGAGCCGGGGTAATGATTATATCAAAGAAGGGTTAAACTAGTAAAAGAAGCAGACAACCAGGCGAAGTGAGTTCGCGAAGCGCATCAGTCGATAGGAGCATCGGTGTAGATGGGTGACTGTGAAAGCTTTCAACAGATTTTGATTAGTCATAGAGACAATTTAACTCAAGTAATAAAGATACAAATCTAAATGTAAAACAGTAGCGGCCCGGTCGGCGTAGGGACTCGATTGAATTTTCGATTGGAATAAATTGATACAGGACGGCGGATTCATTATGACTAGGCGTTAAATTAGGAGTCACTTGGATAATTTATTGAGTCTTAAGCAAATATCTACGCATTCGTAACCGTGTCTTTGTTTCTCTATTTGGTATAATGAGAAGTTCTAAGCAGAACATCTGAAGTATTAATCTTAACTGCTGATTGTATCTTTCTAGCCGATCATTTCGTGTACCTATATTAAAACCAATTAAAATTTCAACTAGGAAGAACGATTCTAAAAGTACTACCCTCCTACTATTTGTATTTATATATTTTTTATTATTGATTTTAATAAAGAGTTATTAATTAATAGAATTTACAACAATAATCTGTTTTAACAGATTTTCGTAGTAATATTGGGTGAAGTATTAAAAAAAATTTACTTGGTGCAGCACGATAAATGCCACTATGTTGCAACAACAATTGAAAAGTTATTGCTTTAAGAAAAACATCAGTTTAACTAGAAGTAAATTTGTTAATTTCTTGAAAATATAAAATTCTTCAAGGGTCAAGTGGTGTAAAAATTAGACACTTCCTATTTCGGTAAAAAGAGACATGCAAAAAAAGCTTTTCTGACAAAGTGTTTAACGTAGTTTAACCCAATTACTTGATTAATCACATATTAGTAATAACGATCTTCAATTATATAATTATTATAACCAAATATTAATCGACAGTGCGCCCCGTTTTTCAAGTTACGCGGTTTTGCAAATCGAAAACTTTTAGGCGGAGAAGCAGAACTTTTGTTCTTTGGCGGTATAAGAACCTCGTACACACTTGACCCGCTTCGTACCATATTCGGCAAGATCTTAAGCAATCCGGCGCACACGCACATCAGCCTGCTGCAAAGAATAACGAAAGTAGCAAGGGGAAAAGTTGGAGAGGTAATTTTGAGATACACTTGAAGGTAAAAATGAAGCGCACGCAGTGTAAATTCGAGACAGTAAATATTCTATATTTCCAAAGAATAATCAAAATGCCCCACACATATAAAATCACATTGGAATCTGATTCTGGCCAACCCTGAATGAGGATATACCTGTTGAGGATCATGCCCTGATCAAGTTTCCTACAAAAAAAAATTGCACACAACAGTTTAAAATTTTGTTGAGGAGGCTAAGATTTACGTGTCAAGACATAAAGAAAAATTCGTTTATCTGATTGTTCCAGATAACAAAGACGTAGCCAAGGAAGATCTTTTGAAACTTCCTCTTTAGTGGGTGGATGGTGGTACATTAAGAACTACAAAAATGTTAGTTTTTTCTGTATATTTTGATAGCTATTTTGTTTGTTAAAACATTACATATCATTTCAAAAATAAAATTAAATTAAATATGTGCTTCTACTGTAAAATGTGTCTTTATATCCAATACAGGGCTTTCATTTGAAAAGTTCCCACATTGAGTAACTCTTTAGTTAGTAAAATTATCAAAAATCACTAGGACACGTCCATTTTGTTTTCAAGGGGGACATTTAATAACCTATTCTAATCAGTTGGAGAACTTTCTTCCTTCCCTCAACCACCCCCACTCCAAAATTCTAAATGACACTATCCCATGTGTGATATATCATTTTAAAGGGTATAAAATTCTCAATCTTTTACATCAAAGAAAATTAAAATCGGTCAAGCGGTTCGTGAATTAGAGACGAAAATGTGTTAAACCGGACAGTTAATAAAAAAATAAAACATTGACAACACTATTAATATTCACAAGAATCGAAATTTTATGAACGCGATAGTTATTAATAATTAACTACAACAGTATCAAGTGCAAAATAAACTTTGACTATGTATAAATTAACAAAAATTTACAAAATAAAAGTAAAACTACAACTCAAAAACGCTGTACAAAAATAATTTAATTTTCTTTTACCTAATTAGCAAAATGCAAGTCCGGATTAACTTATCTAGATTAAAGAGGATGAATAATTCAATTTATCAAATATTCAAATTGTTCGCCATTATTATTTAAGCAATAATATAATCTATTTTCGAATTCTTTTTGCACACGTTGAAATGTTTCACGGGTAATCCGTATGCATCCTTCGTTAATTCTATTTTTGAGCTCATCAACTCTTTCGGGTGGAGTTTCGTATACTTGCGTTTTTAAATGACTGCATAAAAAAAAATCAAATGGAGTGAGATTCGGAGATCTTGCCGGGCCATTCCAGAGCACCTCTTCTACCGATCCATCTTCCCGGAAATCAGCGATCCAAAAATTCCCTCGCTGGTAAAGCGTAATGAGGAGGTGCTCCATCATGTTGAAAATACAGATTCTGCTCGTTAAGAATCATGTTCCCTTCTGCGTCAACTTGATATTCTAGTGACTGGGTAATAAGCGGATCAATCGTATTTTCTAAAAGATCAACGTATATTGGTCCAGTTAAGCTTCCTTAAGAGAAATCGGTCCAACGATGTCATTTCCTAAAATACCAGCCCAAACATTAACTGTTTGAGGAAACTGCGTATGACCCCATGAAACACATGCGGATTTCGATTATCCCAGTATCTGCAGTTATGTTTATTAACTAATCCATTCAAAAAAAATTTCGATTCATCACTGAAGCAGATATTTCTTACCAAAGACGGATCATTTTAAATTTCCTCGCAAAATTCGATCCTTCTATCATAATTAAAGTTGTTCACTAGCGCCAACGGGCAGTGGCGGAGGTTCGATACAATCCTCAGTATAACTGCGGGTCTCAACCAGATCTGTTGTGTATACATGTACCCTGCCGTAAATACTACTTCGTAGTTCTACGTTTGTTTTAAAAATGTTGCCTACGTCGCGAAAAGGACCAATGTCGGACAAAGTTACAAAATTTATAGCAGAAATGCCTGACCTAAATTATGATGGCGTTAAAATTCAATGTGTAGTTTGTAATATCCCTTTAATGTGTTGGTCCAAAAGACATTGTCTACGTCACGTAAATAGTAAACAGCATTCTTAAAAAAAAATGCACATGACAAATTTACCTTTGTTGCATGTAATCTACCGTTTAATTTACTAGACAAGGCAGCATATGTCTTCTTTTGGAATAAATACTCGGACTGCAAATTACCAAGTAGGGCATCGCTACAAAGAACTGTGCGATCTGCTCGTGAACATGTTGAAAAAAGAATTAAATCGGAGCTGAAAGATAAAAAAACTGTGGTTATGTGTGGACGAAACAACAGATGGTTAATGTAATGGTACGTACAATGGAACCACATCAATCGTCACCTTCAACTCTATTAGCTTCCAGACGAGTACAACAATGTACTGCTGAAGTAATTTCAAAGTTAGTGTTAAATACATTGGAAAATTTTGAACTTTCAACAAACATGCTTTCTGTAGGCCCGTCTCTTAAAAAACATTGTGCTAACTTGTTACATATTACATATAAAATTCATGCTTTCAGTCATGTGTATAGTATTAGAAAATGTTATCCTGAGGTAGACTCTTTAATCGCGCATACAAAAGCAGTGTTTGTCAAATCCCCAAAACGTATTCGCAAATTTCACAGATTGTGCCCCCGTATGCCTGAGCCACCAGAACCTATTCTTACACGTTGGGGAACATGGTTACAGGCCGCATTTTATTATCATAAATATTTTGAAAATATTAAGAAGGTGCTTTTACAATTTGATCCAAAGAAACTGCGGCTATCAAGGAAAGCCAGTCGAAATTTCAAGATGGTCAGGTTAAGACGGATTTAAAAACTATTCAGAACAATTACTTCGGACTAGTGAAGGCAATAGAAAAATTACAAAATCCTTCGGTGTCGTTAGTGGAACATGTTCACGCACAGCTATGCGCGGCAGAAGACACAAAAAATGTTTGTGTTCTAGAAAGGTTTGAAAGTGTTTTAGAGAAAGATTCTGATTTTAACACATTAAAACAAATTTGTGAAGGTGCGTCAACAGAACCGTTAAGTTGTTCCAAAGATTATTTTAATTACGCAAATATAACGTCACTAGATGTAGAACGTTCGTTTTCTGCATATAAACACACTTTTTCCTCACGCCGTATTCGGTTTGCCGAAACAACTGTGGAAACATATCTAATGTTGCAGATATTTAACAGACATTACTTTGTGATTTCACTCAATTGTTGATAATTTTGAATTTTGTAAGGAAAGCATTTGTTCGATTTCAGTATCTTGTGCACGGACCCAATGGATATATTAGTTTGGAAACGGTAGAAATTGAGGTTCTTGGATTTATAGCAAAATGACCCAGAACTTCAGTGTGTGCGGCTTCATTTCTTCAACTCTTGACGTATTTCTTTTCTTATTATTTACCGAACCAGTTTCTACAAATTTCTGCACCAAGTCGATAACGTACCGATGAGAAATATTTTTGTCGAGATATTTCTCATTAAAAACAACCGCAGTTCTACGAGCGCAACGATTTTATTGGCCATAAATAAAAATAATTTCTGTTCTTTCAGCTAAAGTGTAAACCATTTTTAAGAGTACACATCGACTTTAAGTTGTAAACAATTAATGCCTAATTAAAATACTATGACATAAAACAAATTTATAAAGTAAATAGCTCCACTAACTTGATATTAATTCGTTTGTTTCAATTTGAAATTGATTTGTCATCATAATTTGACATTTTTAACTGTCACACAGATAAGGATGGACAAGAAAACGTTATTAATAACATTTCCTTTGAGCCTAGTATTTTAATAGATTTCATTATCGTTAAAATTACAATGGAATACAGTCTGAGAAATTGAATTACTTTATAAGAAATTAAATGATTGAATTAAACACATTTTCATCTCTAATTCACGAACCGCTTGACCGATTTTAATTTTCTTTGATGTGAAAGATTGAGAATTTTATACCCTTTAAAATGATATATCACACATGGGGTAGTGCTGTTTAAAATTTTGGGGTTTGGGGCGGCTGGGGAGGAGGGTGGAAGTTCTCCAACTGATTAGAATAGGTTATTAAATGTCCCCCTCCAAAACAAAATGGGCGTGTCTTTGTGATTCTTGATAATTTTATTAATTAAAGTTATTCAAGGTGGGAAATTTTCAAATAAAAGCCCTAAAAACAATAAAATTTTATGTTTCAGTTTTCTACATCAATGTTTCACTTTTATCCGGAAACCTCAAATAATTTGAACACATTAATTGAATATTTATTAAATTACCAAATTTTACTATGATTAATTCACCTTTTACTGACGTAAAAATATTTAAGCTGTACTTTGATGTTCAATAGTAAGTTATCTTTATCTCTTTTTTTTACAAGCTTATATGTATTCCTTGTATCATTCGGTTGATTTGTTGTTCAGTTACTTTTAACTTTTACAGCTAAAATTTCGTTTACGAAGGCGTATCTTTATATTATCTACCTAACCATCAAGAGAAATGCACAGAATAGGTATTAACCACATAATTTTCTACGTAAGTTCCGTCAACACATACACTTATTGTACCTTTCTTCCAATTGTTCCATAGCCTAAGAAAAAGAATCTTTCGGACGCTCTGCTAAATATTGTTCAGGGGCTTGTCCTTAGCTTTCAACAAATGCAAAATGCTCTCGTCTAAGATCCTTTTTTTAAGTTTTCGAGTTCCGAGAAGTCCAACAGAACTACCCAATGGTCATTTATGCTAGAACTTCGTGACATACATTTTTGACAGTAGAGAGCATTTATGAACTCATTACACATCTTCATTGGCAATAACAGAGTGTTCGTTAATTAATTTTATATACTAATGGAAAAGTTCAGACGAAAATTTAATATATCAAAATAAGATCCCTCCCACCATTGTTTCGTAAATAATTTTTGGGTTATTTTATCTTTTGTCACAAAGTTGACAACGTTTCACATTAATTCAATTCGTTTTATCAAGAAATAATCTTTTCAAAATTCCTATTTTACCCGCACAAGTTATAATACGAAATACCTCCAAGTTTTTTTTTTATTTACTAATTAAAAGTAGAAAATATATAAGTGTAAAAAAATATTACGTTTTATTACAATACAAAAGGCCAACCTATTATTCTATCTAAATCTATACAATTGGATTTGAACAACCTATTATATTCTGCTACAGGATCCAGTGCGCCACCTCACGGAATGTAAGCATTTTCATTTATTTTGCAGAATGCTTTTCGGCATACGTTAAAACTGGAGCAATGTTTCTTTACGCCTTATCTGCTTTACAAATAAATTTATATTCACTTTCTCCATCCACCCTTAAAGACAAGGAAGTTTAAGATTCAGAGCCAGAACAAATTTCACCGTCGAAACATAAACGTCAGTTATAAATTGTCAGATAATAAAACATAGGGAATTTTCAGACCTTCCCAGCATCAGCGTTGAAATATGTATGCATGCGTATAATACGTGGTCGGTTATAACTTACTTTTTCTGAGTTGTTTCCTCCACTGCCACTGCGTTTATGACTTTTCATATACGTATACCTATATACGCATCAGAACATATTCATATTTCTCTATTTCACCGCCACTGACGGTATAGTCCGCAGCTGCAAGAAATCCCCACTAAGTGAGCAATAAAGATCTCCTCCCTGTCTCTCTTTCGGCAACGAAGGAAATCGTTTCTAAACGCATCCCGCCGACACGTTTATATTATTTATACGGAAGTGTGTATTTTTCAGGTAGTGTACGTTTTCGGCAGTAGACTTCGGAAAACACCTGAGACCCGGGTACTTGTAATTTCCTATTTAAGTGTAAACGATGATTATGCCGTTTCCTCCTACCTCCGCCTATCATGTATACGTCTTCGTTTTCCTTCTTCTGTTCCTCCTGCAATGTCGACGAGGAGGCTTGCTTCCCCGATTACGAGAGTGAACCTCTTAATGCTCCTCTTCTCTTTTACTCTCACCATTTCACATTACTTTTAAATATTCAGTGTACGTCAGGACGTCTTCTAAAAGCATTTGGCCATTAAAAAATTAAGCGTTGGCTTTCCAGTATTATATTATTACTTGATGCATATTTTACTGCGCGGTAAATGGAGAGAAAATCGGGCATAGAGTGAAAATATATTTCTCTCAACGCCCTTTACAGCGCGATCACATAGACGTTTTGAAGGTTTTCTTCTCGCGGTGAATATGATAGGAGGAAAGGGGTTGGGTACCCACTTTCTGCAAGGGTCGTATCTAACTGCTTGTTCCCTTTCAAGATACGTAATGAATATCGCAATAGTATTTCTGTTATTCCCTTTACTTCCAATCCCATTAATGTCCAAATTAGATATGATTTATATGTTTATAAGGATACAAACGAATTTGCCACGTTTAAATGTTGTAATATTTCCAACATTTTGCAATAATTTAATATTAGTTATTGTATATATAATTACATATAATAAATAAATAAAATCGTGCACATATAGAATTAAATAAAATATCTAGTCTTGTATATTTATAACGCCGTTTCGAAATACTAGTCAGAAGAATAAAATTCGTGATGCAGCAGTAAGTTTTGAATTGATATGGTGTTATACAGTTGTTTCTATTGGGTGCACTGTATTCGTGAAACCCGTTATGTGTTATGTATTTGATTTGTTGATGTGTCGGTGCAACAAACACGATAAAATGTAACAACACGTTAAGGTAAGTATACCATTTCGCCTAAAAGGTGTTGTACACAATGTTGTGTGGTCTGCATTGATCAAGATTCTAGTTACTCACTTTTGTTTTAGGAATATCCTAACCATCGATTCGTACGCCGCTACCGCCATAATCCTCCAACAGCATAGATCGCAGTAGCTAAGGTACACCTTGAACTTCAATTTGTTAGAAATGTGTATACCAAGGCAGCAGACACTCTTTTTGTTAGGTACGCCCTTGATAGGTAGTGATAGTGTTCATATTTTGTTGTATTGAAACAAAAGTCATTACTTTTAAATAGGATTTCTTCTGAAGATTTCCACGCATATTTTCCCTTGTTAATAGCGTGGCATCATTAGCAGTTAAACACATTTCATCACATTATGTACTACGTGGTAAGTCATTGACGTATATCAAGGATAGTATTGGTCCCAAAACTGTTTCTTGTGTGACACCATTGGGAACTGGACGTACTTTCAATTAGGTACTTTGCCACACTACTACCCGCCTTCTTTCCGTCAAATACGACTCTAGTAGCTTGACTGCAAGCCCTCTAAATCTATAGTAATTTAATTTGGCCTGTAATATGAGTACCTCAACACAAGCTTTTGAGAGATCACAATGGATCAATAATACATCATCCTTCTCATCAATGCTAGTTGTTATCGCTTGTATTATTTGAGTGGATTTAAGGGCCAGCTATCATACGAGGCTAGTGTGAAAAATCGAATACTTTTCAATAGATGGCGGTGTGATCGCAAAGATGCATTTCAGAAACGTCCAATATGTGTTCCTTTTCCTAACACCTCACTTTATTTTCAGTTGAGCTGATTCGCCTTCTAATCACTAGCAAATCGTTTCAATCTATAATCACTTAGTTATTTTGTAAAAGGAGGGCTGGATGGTAGTATCGATTGTTCCTAGTAGTGCTCTATGAATTTTATACCGGGCTGATAATTAGTTTTGTTTTGACAACTTTCGAACGTCAAGAGTGTAAACATTTTTGCATGGTACATTTAAGTATGGTGTGGACTTTGCCTCTTCACATTTTATAGTTCATAGGTGGTTTATGGAATTACGATGAACTCGAATGAATGCAAGTGGCGTTTTGCACCCAGGACGCCCGGTTGAAGTGACTACCAATGAAATGATCAATAAAATCCATGACGTCGTGATAGTCAATCGCAAAATAAAGGTTAAAGATGATGTTGACGTGATAAACATCTCGGAAGAGTGCGTACGGAACATCCGACACGATCATTGAGGCTCTACAGCGATATGTGACTATTGATGAAACTTGGATTCATCACTGTACGCCAGAATCGTAAGAACAGTCAAAATGGTGGGTTTTACCTAGCGAACGTGCCCCGAAAGGGCAAGACACCATCAGTGGGGAATGTCATGGTCACTGTTTTCTGGAACTCCCACCGTTTTGATCGACAATTTGGAAGAGGGAACAAACAATCACATAGGAGTATTTTGTTGCATTATTGGCCAGATTTCACGAAGAATTGATTAAAAAATGCACTCATTTGGCGAAGGACAAAGTGCTTTTCCACCAATGCCATGCATTCGCTCCGCCGTTGCAACAGCGAAATTGGTCGATTTGCGCTACAGATTGGTGCCGCGTCCGCTTTATTCCCGGAATTTGTCTCTCTTTGACTTCTTTTTCTTCCCAACGAAATAAATTATTTTTTTTTTAATTTAACAGTTGACCGATATTCCTTTTTTCATTTATCACTGTATATCCACGAATACATCTGGAAATGTACACTATTGGTAGCTAAATTCGACTTAGCTACGGCACCTAATTCATTTATAATTCGGATAATTTTTTAATAGTTGCAATGGGAGTGCCTATAGAATTTGTCTTCAGTTAATTCCCCATATTTTCTACTGAATAAAGCGATTTAATCGAGATTGACGGCGATTCTTTGTATACGTCGGCATTATTTTCAAGCATTCGGATGGCCACCGCCAGTATCCCATATGAGAGCCGTGTAAATATGCTAATCGTTCTGAAAAATTGAAACCATCCGTTCTGAGCCCTCGCAATCGAATTGATTCATCTGTGCATGATAGACGATCACTTTGCGAAAATTTACATATTTCAACAAAAATCGTCCGTGCGCACTACACAATGGGAAAAGACGACCAAGTCAGCAACTTCTGTTCGAGTGCTCTCTTCGTTTACTTTAAACGGCCGCAGTCGTCAGATGGCGCTAAAAGCGTACCTACGCTCCCGTTCCGCTCGGATCAAACTACCGACGAATCGAGCGCGGTATAGCACACTTGATATATGACTTGGATCAGATGCAATTATTCTGGAGCAATTTGCATGCTACTTGTTCTATAAATAAAACATTTTTCATATCGGGCCGCGGATTCATCATCGCCGATTCCTCTTTTTTAAGCTTTTCAGGTCTGACTTTATGGTTATTGTAAAATGGAATTGTGTCATCACAAGCGTTAAAGATTTATGTTATGTGAAAAATTCCCTGTAATAAATTAACGATATCCAATATTAAATTTTATATAAACGTCGATATAGTCAAGATGGGGAATAAATTAGTAAAACTAAAGGTAAATATTGCTAATATCTTGCAAATTTTATGTGTGTACGCACACACATTCAAGTATCCATATTCGATTTATGTATTCTTTAAAACAAAAAGTTCCACAAAAATTTCCACGAGAAAATAAACACTTCCGAACTACCATTTGGTGGAATAGAATCAGAAAAATTATTTGTGAAATTTTGTTGATTTTACCAAAAATTTAACAAACAGAAAAGTAATATAATATTTATTTAAACCTCTGTGGTTATTTTATTTCTGAAGCGATCCCCATGAAATTTTGTCTATTATCTCACATATGGGTTTGTCTTCAACGTGACTTTAAAATTGTCGTTAAAAAAATCAAAAAGACGATCGTTCTTACCGGAATTTTGCAAACAAAATTCATTTAGAAATTTGAAGTTTATTAGAAACAGTGTTTTAAATTCTCTTAAAAGTGGTTCTTCTTTTTCAAACGAGAGGAAGTAGTGCCCAAAAGTAAGAGTTCCATGCTAGATAGATAATATTGTTTAATAGTTTAATTTTCAAGTGTACTTGATTCCAACTAAAATTCAATACAGAAAGCTTCATCAAAATTAGTAGCGGTGAGATTGAGGAGCCGCCGATGATCCAGTTTTAGGATTCCATTAACGAATACAAATGGTTAGTGTGAAAATATTACATAAAGCTTCTATACAAGAAAGTTATACAACTTCCCTGTTGTCACAGAGTTTATTTTTTGTTTTCGTTATTATGTTTAAGTTACAGTATGATTAATACAGCGCGTCCACCTAGTGCGTGGTCGGACGATAATTCCCTTCCTGAGCAATTTAGAGAAAAGGTTTTCAAATAACAAATATTCGGAGATAAATGCTGCACAGCATAAAGTTATACCCAAGTATACAGGGTGTTCAGTTTCCGTTGCGCACGACACACGTTTAGTTTTTAAATTGAACGCCCTCTGTATTATTGCGATTTTAGATGCCTCTCTTCAATCCATGTCAACTCTCATCAATATTCCGTATACCTCTCTATCTTAGTTAGACATACTTTGAGATTTTTGCGAAATATCGTTGTTTTTTAATGACGGTTATTCGATTGAGTATCTTTTGGAGATACTCAATACTTGGAGTCTACAAGATAGCCGTCGAAGTCGTTGCCCAATGATTGAGGGCACACCCTGGATTTTTTTTCGTATAAAAAGAAATTACAAGTGACAATAATTGCGGAATACTTCATTTGTATATTTCATTATTGCAGATGAATATTCATACAAACAATAGGTTCTTTTATAATAAATTATAAAGGAAATTTGGTAAATAAACCCAATTAACGCAAAGCAAGCGCGTAATAATATACCATTCGAATTATTAATTTTTCTTAATAAACAAAGAATTGTTTCCAATTTCCTAAGCCGTATTTCAGTCAGCTTTTAACTACCCTTTGCCTTTCAGTACGTATATAAAATAAATTAAAAGTATCTTCGTTGTATTTTACTAGAATTTTCTTTATCCTTTATGCAATAATTGCTTCCATCTTCTCGTTCTTTCGCCCTAATTTTCATTACGTTTACTCCGTTATTTTTAATTATTCACATTCATATTCAATTCTAGATTTATTCATAAAAGATCTAGTGTAAAGCATAATACACTCTCTTAGTTCACGGTTTACTGGGACGGCTTTTCACAACTCTAAGATAATCTAATGTCAGCCTACTGTTCCGAAGATACAAGTATCAAACTTCGCCATGTAACTTTCGAGTTTCTGCACCAGAACGAACCAATACGTTCAATTTAATACTATCAATCTTTGTTAATATCACAAAAATCGCAGCACAATTTATTTAGCGTCAATATAACGAACGCATTCTTATTTATATAATCCGCAAAGCGAAATTGATTGCGTGAAAACAGAAATTTTAATTACAGGAAGATTCCAGGTACTTATAAATCAAACCCTACCGACTCAGATCGCTTCTGTCCATTTTGTGCGGGATCACAGACAGCCTAGATGGTACACGCGTATTGTTTGCGACTGGGCTTAACAAAAGCACAGCGTTTTAATTGCGCCTCCGGTACGCCAACTGGATCCTTAGGCGTAACGATGCATAAGGGCCACGGTGAAAATTTTATAAGGGGGATGCACGAACGCACACACACATACATATACTCACATCTATCTCTCTATACGCAAATTAAATCTTAAATGAAATTTGAAACTATTCCCATCTTTTTCTTGTATGATGTACTACCGCCGAATTAAACTCCATCCGACCAGTAGAATTGTCGGCGTTCGTACATCGAAGCCGTATTTGGGAGGTCCTTTCGAATGATAAGGACTTTAGTCTAGATCTAACTTAGAAGTAGTATTTGCAGATATTGTGTAAGTTTATGCTACGGAAAAAATTAAATATATTTTGTAACAAGAAACAATAAAAGGCACATTAAGGATACAAAATACGATCATATTTATTACCTTAAAGAAAATACTTTGTATGTATTTAATTTCCAGGATCCGATTTCAATATGCATCTCCTTTATGATTTAGGGGAAAATGTGAGAGTATTATAAATTTTGACGTACAGATTTAATATTCTCTAGCACATACATCTGAAACGTCCCCACGTCACACTAGAAGAGCATATCGAAATCCCGACTATATTAATTTCTATAAAAGAAATTGTTAAAAACACATGGATATGTATAGTTGTATTAAGAAGCTAAAGTTAACTTTATTTCGAGCCATTGTAATACGATAAAACTACATTACATACTTTTTTTCCTCAACGTATGCTGTTCTCCGCTGTGATAGAAAATTTGAAGCTATTGGTAGATGTCGAGACAGAGGAATATTGTTGGCTTACAAGAACCACTACAACGCTACCATTTTGGATTACGAATATTTTAAATAATTTTCCATCCATAGACATTATTGGTTGTAAATTTACCTTTAAATGTGATGTGTTGTATTTATTCGTGTTATATATACCTCCTGATGTATACCTCCTGATGTAGGTTATCAAGACTTCGAGAACTTCGATGAATTTGAGCAGTTTCTTTCCAACTTCTCCAATATTTTCCTTGTTGGGAATTTCAACTGTACCTATTTCTGTACTAACGATATTAATGCTTTCAAGTCCAATGTAATTAATAATTTACTTGACTTCTTTGACTTGGTTCGACACAACTCTGTGCATAATAATTTAAATCAGCTACTTGATCCTGTTATTGCCAATGTCCCCTGCGGCGTTGTAAGAGATTTTTCGCCTCTAGTGTCCGAGGATACTTACCATCCCGCCCTTTTGATAGATGTATCTACTGGCTTTGCTTTACCGTCGAGCTTCCTTAAGAATACTTCATGGACGTATAACTTTAGAAAAGCGAATTTTCATTTTTTATATCAAGCCGTATGCGATGTGGATTGGTGATTTTTAGACAGCTGCTCCGATGTGAATACTGCATGCGACATGTTTTACACAACCCTTTACTCTTTGCTTGATATCTATGTTTCCCACATTGTTCCCTAGAAAACGAACTTATCCTAAGTGGTACACACCTGAAATAATAAATAACATCAAATTGAAATCTAATTTCCTCCGTAAATAACGACGTTTCAGGTGTGCTGCTTCTTTGCGGCAGTTTAGAGAACTTCGCAGTGTTATAAAAGGACAAACAACAAGGGCCTACTCCAACTACCTTAATAACGTTCAACATGATATTGCTAACAATCCAATGAATTTCTGGTCATTTATTCGCGATAAAAAGCAAAGGAGTTGCATTCCTGGTAGTATGGTTCTAGACAATGCACACCTTAATAACCCCCAAGGAATAGTCGACGCGTTTAGGACATTCTTTAATGTTGTTTTCACCGATCCGTCATCTACCAACATTGCTTAAGTTGGATTTAATCGTTCATTTTGCATAAACATTACTGAATTTTCTGAGAATTCTATTTTGCCTTCCATAAATAAGCTAAAGAATAGTCACAGCTCTGGGCATGATCAAATTCGCTCGCTTTCTATTAAAGATTGTAAACACCTATTGGTACATCCCCTTTTCAAAATCTTTAATTTGGTCCTGAGAACTTCACTTTTTCCCGATATATGGGAAGTTGCACATATTGTACCCATATTTGAATCCAGAGACGCGGCTGATATATCCAACTATCGCCCAATAGCTATCTTATCGAATTTTGCCAAAGTGTTTGAACAATGCTTATACACCGCTATTTACCCTTGCGTTAAAAACAGCATTTCTTCTTGCCAACACGGCTTTACTGAGAAAAGATCTACTGTAACCAATCTATGTCAGTTTACTCAGTTTTTGTCTCATGCTATAGATTCTCGCGTGCAAGTTGATGTTTTACATATATACCGGTTTTGCCAAAGCATCTGACCACCTTGACCATTCCTTAATTCCATACAATGTCTTTTGGGTTTAGCGATTCGCTTGTGTTTTTTATAATGGCTTCTGCTCTCGTCAATACGTTGCCTCTTCTGGAGTCCCTCAAGTGTCTAATCTTGGACCTTTGATCTTCAACTTATTCATTAACGATATAAGTACATGTGTATCGTCGTCATTACTGTTCGCTGATGACTTGAAGCTGTATCGTAAGGTGTCCTATATCGAGAATTGCTACTTCATGCAACGCGATCTTATAAATATCTCTCAAATAATCTACTTCTGGATATCGGCAAATGTGAAGTTATTTCATTCACACGTGCATCTACACCTGCATATACTTTCAACTACGAGCCGAATCAAGTTAACATCGAACGTGTCGAATTAAGTAAGGATCTTTGTTTGATAGCAAACTCACTTTTGCGCAACACATTATCAGCATCTCCCATGCGGCTAAAAGAACACTTGGTTTTATAATGCGAAATTGCAGACAGTTTACCAATGAAGTAGTCCATTATACTATTATTATTAAATATTTTAAATGAAAGTTCAAAGTTTTTGTACATTTAGTGAATATCATTGGATTATACAACGTGTATTAGCTGAATTAAATAGAGGAATGATACGATGAGAATGTGTAGCAGCTAAATTATTGATAAAAAGCTGTGAAGTTTTGAAGATATTGGCAAAGAACAATGAGCTATCAAACCATCTCTATCAAAATATTTTAAAATAAGTATTTATCTTAGGACAAAATCACCAAACGTTATAGTTTACACATGTCCTACTTTTATCACAATCCGGGGTGATTTGGGCGGATTGTTGACATCTGCCCCGGTGTTTAATTTAATTTTTTCAATAGTAGAGAATTCATCATCATTATCTATACCAACCCGCACCATCATACCATAAAACGCTTTATATACATCTATTGCATACCTTGGAAGATTACACTGGTTAATATGATTTTTTCATAAAATATCTAAACCGTGAATCCAGTGCATTTTTTCATCCCTAATTCAGATATGTAATCATAACGTTTTCATAGGAACCTTTAACGTATATTTAACGGTTTTATTCAGAGCACCAAAAGGCACAACTACGCAGGTTCAATCATTTTTTGATTCGGAATTTAAACCAGTCTAAACAGCAATCTAAAGAGCTGACTTCCAGTTTCAAAGGATAGAATCTACTCCAAAAAGATGTTAAAATAACTAGTTATCATGGCCGCCTTAGTGATTCCAGACACTACTTCTTCGACGAAAAAGGTATTGTGTTTTGTGATAATATTTGTTCTGTTATGAAGACTCTTGGCGTCAACGTCGGCCAGATGAGTGGCGACTGTTCATAGCTTCCATCACTGCCTGTAGTACATGCCGCTGATAACCAGTGTTAGAGAAAATCCTATATGAAAAGTATCAATAGTATATCTGTGTTCATTTTAAGATAATTGCTTTATTGCTGGGTTTGCAACTTGGGTACACGAAATTTTGGTTTGTGCGAGTGGAACAGCAAAGATAAAAATAGTCACTACGTTAGAAAATTGTGGCCTAAACGTAAATCTCCTGCCCTTGGGCAGAAAAATGAGTCACAGTGAATCCTGAAAAAATATATTTAAATTGGGAGTAATGACAAATCTCGTCAAAGCAATTGATAAAAACTTTGGTGGATTCTTGTACTTGAAATCGAAGTTCCCCAGAGTCAATGATGCTAAACTAAAGGAAGGTACTTTTATAGGGCCACAAATACGATCACTAATCAAATCCGCTCGGAACGATTGATTTTTAATTACGGGTAAAAATCGGAGTATGCTTTCTTCTCGAATAAGGAAATAAAACCATAGGCACCGTGTCAGTACGATGTTTGGCACATCAAAAATCCATAGCGGAGGTTGGGACACCTCCGGATTCGGCAAAATTCTAGTAGGGTTACCTAATGATCACAGTAATCAATGACTAGAAGTGCGATGTGCATGATCACTAATGGCTGATGGTATAAATATATTTAGCAATTTTCTTGGAAGTCACAAAGCAGAAAACTATGGTGATATAGTGTCTGTTCTTCTGAATTCATATAAAGCTATGCGATGCAACATGTCATTAAAAATGCACCCCTTGGACTCTTACTTAGACTTTTTCCGTAAAATTTTGGTTCTGCACAGTGACGAACACGGTAAATTTTCCCGTCACTATACACCACTTCCTAGGTAAGCCGGAATGAGGAGTATACCATTTTGGACTCGATAGTTAGTTTACTGCTTCTATAAAACTTCTAACGAGTGTCGCAAAAATGTCCTATCTGATATGAAAAATCCAAAAGTATATTTTAGTTCAGCATGAAAAATACTTCTAGATTCAGTTACTTTTGTTTCTCTGAGAAAAGAAGTTTATTTTTGTCGACCAGTGTTATTGGCAAATTAAAATTAAAAAAAATCAGAATTACGTTCGTCAGATAACGAATACCACAGTTTGTTTACAAATATTTTTAAAAGAATCAGAAGGCATGATAATGATTAAGGTTCAACGAACGAGTGCAACGTCAGAGACATATCGCGCAAAAGTAGGTACGTACGACTGTATTATTAAAAAATAATATATTCTTACCTGTTATTGACGTCTTGATGTGTACTGCGACAAAATGCTACTGCCCCGGTAAGCCGCGTAAAACTGCAACATAAGTAACGCATCCATTGTTGATTCACTTAGCCTTCGACGTTGGTCTAAAAACGTTTTCGTGTATTTCGAAAATGATCGCTCTACATCTAGTGATGTGGGATTTGCGTAATTCAGATATTCCTTTATCTCTTCTGTGCACTCTTTATTTTTAGTAATAGACCGAACCTTTTGTAAATCGAGATCTTTATTCAAAACTGCACGAAGTTTTTCAGCGACATTTAGTCCTATAGGATCCGTCAAGCTTTCTAGAGCGGCTTGTAAATTATCTAAGGTATTTAATGAGTCTCGTAAAGATAAGTGACTGTTTTTTTAACAACGATATAGCTTGTACAACTGCAGAATAGTTTATAGAAATTTCATCTATTTGTAATTGAACGTCCGAATTGGAAAAAAGTTGCTGACTGTCTCGAATCGCTGCAGATTCATTTGATTAAATTTTAAAATCCCATCCTTCACATTTGCAAAATATTTATGATGACAAAATACTGCCTGGAACTATGTTCCCCATCGAGTTATTACAGGCTGAGATGGTAGTGGAAGTTTAGGACACAATTGTTTGAAAACGCGGATATGTTTGGGAGATTTCACTAACTTTTTTGGTAGATGCTATTAAATTATTCACCGTCGGATACGCGTGTATGGGACATGTTATGTTACGAAGAGTAGGAGAGCAGATTTTCAACATCCTACTAACTTTCAGCGTTGTTGCAGCTTCTCTTATTATCTTCACAACGGTTTCAGCATCACTTTTTTCCATCCTTTTACTGGTTAATAACAAGGAAGCTGCTGGATCATTACGTTTTAAAGGACGCGCTTCAACATGAATCACGCCGTGTTTTTGTGCATCAGTTGTTTCATCCACACTTACGCAAATGTTATTTTTCAACTCATCTACTGTAAAGTTTTTTACTGTACCCTGCAAATGTGGTAAATTGTATCGCAATTGTCTATTGGTTAGTAGTTTTCACGAGGGAACATATTTATTCAAAAAAATACGAAAGTGTTCATTGTCTACTAGGTGTTATCGGATGTTGCACACACTTAGCATAAAAATAAAAGCATACAGAAATTTCCAATACGGAATATTGTTGCTTAAATTCAGTACACGACGTTTACTTTTAATATGTCTTCTACAGTGAAATGTATCGCGACCTATCAACCGAATATTGCAAATTTTACACTGAATGATAGTACCTGTATATTCCAACCCAGGGAAACGGCTAATATATTTATTCAGATGCGGTGCTAAAGGTAAGCCTGGCTTACGACGATCCATCCAAAAGACGCACACCGATAAACCGATAATTATCGAACGACCGTTCACTTCCGCTTATCGAATGACTAAACCCTCCATCGGCTTCGCATCGACCTAAATTCCCTCTCGGTGCTTCTACCGTAGCACGCGTTTGTCGAACCTTAGTAATGATTAATAGCACCCATTTTTGGCAAAATTGTGACTACACGAATTTCAGCTGACTAATATTCCCCATATCATGTAATTATAATGAATGTGTGTCCTGTAAAATGTATTTATCAATATTGATTAAATGAAGGAAACCCTTCAAAAATGCTTTGCGTTATTTTCAATTTAACCCTATATATGTGCAAAAGATTTCGGAAAACATTTATACACAGAAAAACATAAAGAAAGTAGATGAAAGGTTATAAAATGATATATCTTTTACCGCTTATTTTGACATTGCTATATAGTTAATAATTGTAAATCAAGGCTTAACAATACGCTAACCAACTTTCTGATATATATACATAAGCTTGAATTGAATGCTTTATTATAAAATCATTTGTTTTGTTTGGAAAAAAGTTGCAGTGTTTCCAAATGCAGTTGGCTTTATTACAACACATTAAACGACTCTTGTCTCCGAAATAAGCATCCAATAGATAGGAATGGTTGAATTTCTTGACCAAACAGGTTGCATATTGCAGATTATAGTGATTTTTTAAATCTTAGGATAAAATATTCCTAATCAATTATCGTGTTGTTATTTCTTGTCCATTTCAAAATCATTCTACGTTTTTAAGAGATCTATGACGTTATAAGTAACTTAAAGTAGGTATGCATCTCCCTTTCGAAAATATATAGCATTGTGTAATAGAATTTAATGGATAATAACAAGAAAGGATGAATCATATACAACCTTTTCATGTAACTGAACAAGATACGATCGATATCGAGAAAATACTTTATTCGTCACAATCATATACCTACACAACAGTAAAGGGTTTGTTAGATACAATCAAAGTCCAAAAGCAGTAATGCACATCAACCTACATTGCATTAAACAATATTAAGATATCTTGATCAACTTTGAATTCACTTAGCGAATGGAGAGGAAGCAAGCGCACGTTCCATCCCACCAAAACGTAAACTAAGAGCCTTTCAGTTAGAGACGGAGATAGTTAGATCTTATCTCCGCCGAGAGTTGCTAATCTAATATTCTAATTGTATTCGAGGAAATGTTACATTCAGTTAACAGATTTCGTATTAACTGTTGCTGGATTCGCGACTGGAAGTATAGGAAAAGCGTCCATACATAGGACGGCATTTCGGAAGACGGTTGTCGAGCGAGCATTGCCCGAGAGCTCCTTCGGGAAACATTGAAATCTCATTTCCGGATGTAAGTATCTGGAGGCAAGGAGAGGTAGTACTCTTACACGATAATTAGCGGAAAGAACAGTACAATGTTGGTATATTCACGAATAGAAGTTTGGTAGACAGCGGAGGAGTAATATAATGATCAGGAAAGTCTAAGGTTTATTTTCCTAGGGCGACGATAATTACGAAAAGCATTGTCATTTACAATGCAAAGCATATGCACACCTTAAAAATACAATTTCTGCAAATACCTCAGCAATGTGCATTCTGTCGGTCGCAACATACCTAAAAATATTTTGATCGTTTTTACATTATATATTTTATTCAAATGTGTTCTATTTCCTGTATACCAATATTCATTTCTTTCGATGTCATTTTGAGAGACTCAATGATAGTCGTTTTCCCATAAAGAACAATAGAAAAACTGCTAATAACAAAGACCGACTTAATGACAAAAACACGTTTGTTCAAATTGTACTGAACTCAAGATTTAATTCGTTAGCTGTAAATTCATTAGAATTCAAATGTAAGAAAAGCTCCAAGTGTTCTTATAAACCTCTTTCTCATTATTATTTCTTCGGCATAGTAGTCACTACAGACCCTGTATTTAAGGTAAAGATGAGTAAATCTTTGCTTAAAGACATAAAAATAGTTTATGAAAACGATTCAGTTATGATACGATTTATACAACCGATCTTGTAAACTGTACCACCGAATAGGTTAAGTAATTACAAGGTCAGATAAGTACAAGAATGAATGATAACAAAATGTAAATCAAAATTTTCTATACTTGTTGTTTGTCTGCATGGAGAGGCTGTGCAATTGTATTAGTATTTACTAATTTTTTCTTGTTGTTGTTTCTTTTGTGAGCCCATTTTTACTTGAAATCAACTATTTCAATTAATGGAACTCAGTAATCTAGACTAGTTAGACTAATTTATACGGCTTGATTTACTATTATACAAGAGAAAGGTCAAAAATTCTTATCTTAGCAATAAAAGGCTTCTAGTTCAAAAATGTATTTACTTTTCGACGTAGTCCCTTTTTAGTTCAACACACTACATCCAACATTTCTTCAGTGAATGGATTCCATCTTTAAAGTGCGAATCTGGAAGATCTGCAAAGTACCCATCTACGCCAGCTATCAGCTCTTCATTTGAGTAAAAACGTTTTCCAGACACAAATCCCTTTAGATTAGGGAACAGGTGGAAATTAGAAGGAGCCAAATCTGGTGAATAGGGTCGATGCTCTAACAACTCGCACTTGAAACCTCTTAGTTTCCCATTGCCAAAGCACTGACCTACAAAGGTCAGTGCATTGTTCCGATGAAAGAGGATCTTTCTCTTTTAATGCAGGCCTCTTCCCACAAATTTTATATCCAGTTGACCCAGAGGACTTGCGGAGTATTCGCTATTGTTTTACCCTTTTGAATGTAATTGATAAAAGGAATACCTTTCGCGTCACAGAAAACACTGGCCATGACTTTTCCTGCAGATGCAACCAACTTTTTCAGTGCAAAGTCATCGGCTCCCACCTACTGCTTTAATTACTCTTTCATTTGTGGCTTACAGCGGTGGACCAACATCTCATCCATAATAACAATCGGCGCTCTTTAAAACGGTCCAAACATTGTTGAGAAATTTGTTTTTGTACCTGCTTTTGGTCTGCATTTAACAAATGCTGTACGCATTTTACACTGCAAGTTTTCTCATATTTAATTCTTGATACAAAATGTACCGTACCCACTCTTCTGGTATGCCTATGGCCTCTGTTATCTCGCACAGCTTTAATCACCCATCATCAAATTCCGCATGGTTGCAATTTTTAGTCGTCCTTCACATGATTCATCTTCAAAGAATCTACGACCACCTTTGACTTCAACTGCCTATTTCTTCACTGTTGAAAATATATAAACCTTTACCAACTTTGGATGAACTTCGTTTGGCGATAAACCGTCCAAAACGAAGATTATTTCACTTTCCTGTTATTTGTCGTATAACCAGAAATATTTGATAATTGAGAAATTAAGGCTCTATAGCGGCCACTGTACTGATATACTGCATAACTTAAATATTAGTTAGAGACAACGAAATTATGTTCCAATTTACTTAATCCATTAAGAATACTAGAAATAATGCACGAATTACGTTTAGATCGGATATAACCTTTCTCATAAAAATTCTACAAGAAAATACTCAAAAGAAACATATTCCTGAGAATAGAAGAGCATTCTTTCTTTTAATAAAACATATGGTGTATGGTGGCGATGGCAGAATATCATTATTTTTCCTTCGCCAAATGGATTCCAGTTCACGTATGAAATTTCTCTAATATATGAAAGAAGTTTGATTGATAGAAAGGAAGAACATCAGAGGCAACATGTAACCCCTCGTCTATTCGCCGAGATACGCGTTTTCTCGGCTAGCAAAGTTTATATACGTGATGACTTGAGATGTGAATTCAGATCGACTGACATCTACCCCCGATTTGATAAATGTTCTAAAGCAGCGTGAATGACTCTGATTCGACACCTGACAAACATTTCTATGGCAAGATATGTGTTTTCGGGTTTCCGCTGCAATATGACGTTTTACATGGTACCATTTGTGTCTATTCAGATTACATAAATTGATGTAAATGAGTAGATGATAGCTCTTCTATCAGTTGAAAAATAATACAACAAAAAAAAAAAGGAACGGCCCAAAAAGTATATGCTAGGAAGTAGGATGAGAAGAAGAAGAATATAATATGTTGATGAGGACATTTAAATTAACCTGCCAGATATGTTACTTTGAAACGTACAAAAGAATTTGAAATTCATTATATAGGCATGCATAATACTGTTTCCATGTAATATACGGGTGGAACAAAAGTTTCTTCGTTTTTTTATGAACGTAATTTAATTTAGTGATATAGAAAACATAAAGATAATTAATATTCAAAATATAATCCATTATGATCGACAGTTCTCCGCCATTGAATGGTAAGGTTTTCGATTCGCACGTCTGTACCATTCCGCTTATATAGAGGCGAAAAGCTCGCGGCACTTTTTTTATCTGCACAATGTTGGCAAGAACACGCCCAGCGAGAAAGTGTGCCATAGATCTGAAAAGGTGGCACTCGGATGGCATTAAGTCCGGGGTGTAAGCCGAATGTGGTAACAATTCCACTCCATCAAATGTTTTCAGTTCCTGAAGAGTTCTTCGGGCAGTATGCGGCCGGGCATTATGTTGATGGAATAGCGATTTCAGTTCATTAATGCGGGGTGTTTTTTTCCTTAAAACTGCATACATTCCATCGAACTGCTCGCAGTACAGTTCGGAGCTTAACGACCTACCTTCACACTAGATAACACCTTCATAATTCCACCAAACACACAGCTCGCCTTTTGCTTCAAAGCTTTTGCGCTTGACTACAGGTTCTGCAGATTTGCCACGGATTTGCGATTCCACCCTTATACCATTCCGCTGGTTTAAAGGGGAAGAACTCAGGGCATCCTTCTTCTAACTTCTCGGAATTGGCCCGGTGAGAAAGTAGCAGTGGTAGCAAATCCATCCCATCAAATTCTTTCAGCTTCTGGGGAGTTCTTTGGGCAGCATGCGGCCTAGCATTAGCTTAATAGAATAACATGTGATTTCTCTTGACTAATCCAGGGTATCTTTCTGTCAAAATTATATACATTCGATCCAATTGCTCGCAATACAGTTCCGAGTTTAACGCCCTAACTTCTTATTCCAATTCAAGGTGGATAACCTTCGTAATTCCACCAAACACTCAGTATCATCTTTGCTACAAAGCTTTTGCGTTTGACTACAGGTTCTACAAACACTTTTCGCCATACGTTACAATTCATCGACAGAAATGGAGATTCTGTGGATTGGCAAGTAGTTGATTACAGGTTTGTACTCGTCGCTGTGCCTGTTTGCAGTCAATTCATGAGGCGCTTCTTTGCATCGTCTGTTTACTTTCCCCAGTTTGTGAAGATGGCGAGCTTATCGTCCACCGCGAAGGGACAAGCTCCTGTGACAATTATTGCGTACTAGAAGCCGGAGTGGCCTCAATTCTTTGCCGAGGGACCTCTTGGTCAACAATAGAAAGTCTTTCGGAGCATCGTTCCTTTCGAAGATCTGTTTAACCATTCCTAAATTCTTTGTACCAGTTTTGCGCAGTCCGATTTGAGATAACATCTTGACTTTCAACTTCACGCAGTATACATCAACGGCACTTCTGCCTAATTTCCAATAATGACTTACTAGATAACAATGACGTTTAATATAGCATTAATAGTGACAACTATTTATTTTAGTTTTATTTTTGACAATTTTGTAAACCCAAAATCTACCAATTCAAAACACAAAGAATAATTTTACATCAACCTATTAATTGGTGCATCATTCGCATCGGTTACTAATGCATACAATCAACCAGAGAATTTGGCTTCTATAACGATTTATCAGAAAACCTGGTGCATCTACATTGGGTGTATGCAAACGAGAATATTGGTGCTTTATTGGTTGCCGTGCACATGCAGCGTATTATTAGAGGTATAATTCCTAGAGTTATAAAATGTAAAAACATACTTCTTGTTCTGTAACGTAAATAGTTTCAACGTCAATTAGTACCAGTACATCCTCCATAAAATATTCAAACTTACTAATAGCTACTTTCAAACCCGTCTGCCTGTCTGAGCATGTGAATTGGGTGCGAAATCAATGTGGAAGAGCATGGTATATCGCAACTTGTGCACAGTTCATTCGTCCGTGTTGACCCAACATTAAGAATGTATAGGAGAGTTTGGGTCAGCTAAGCAAATAACTGCAAATAACCGACCACCTCTTCTGTGTAAATAATAATTTCGGTTAACAAACACATTTATACCAGCAGCGGCGTGTTCACCGCTATGCCGACGAACCCCTTATGAATATCGCCCGTCGTATAATACATACTTCTTTCTGCACAGTCATTGTACAAACTCGACTGGGCCTAGGCGCCGCCGTTTTAGGTTTTTGAAAGGAAGAGAAGGGAGTAGCTGTATATGACGAAAATGCTTCCTACGAACTGTCAGACAACACAATTTATTTATGAATATTGTATTAAATGGGTTGTATTTTTTCTCTAAGTTAATAGTTAATGGCTGTAAGCGTGACTTGGTTTATTTTCTTTGCTGGGAGTGGGGACCGAAAGGGATCGGTAATAGGAGAATATTATAATTACGTTGATTAATATTTTTCGACGGTTCGATATTCTTACAAAGGAAACGAGATGGCAACGCAACACGGCAATAGCCTGTATGCATGTGTGAGCGATTCATATAGGTAATGTGATTTTTTTTCTATTTGTCTTAAAGATAGATTACTGTTTTATTGAAAATATGATAGGCTGCCGTTATCATTTTATTAAATTTACTTAATCATCTGTACCATACTTATAACCAATTATTAAGGAAACAAACTAAGAATTTACATCTTATTCAGATGTATCTCTACTTCGTTTGACATACGTATATAACAAATAAAACTGTAATACATTTCTGTATCTGAAAGTGATCGTATATCACCAATGAACCGTTTGATGTTCAATCTTAATCCATCAATGGTTCGTGATTTGTTTGCATAGACCATACATTTCAAATAACCCCACAAAAAGTAATCTAAAGGAATTAAATCACAACATCTTGCATTAGCAGTGTGACATGTGGCACCGTCTTATTGGAACCACATGTCCTCCAAATTAATTTAATCTAAAATTGATCAAAAATCTACGTATCGGTAACCAGCCACTGTAAATGCATCTTCGTTATAGTTTAAACTGAGAACAAGAACATTATTCCCACTTTGGTGAAAAGCAGATATTGTTTTCAATTTACCTAAATCAGGATTTTTGTATAGTCTAATTTCTATTGAAATTGTTAACATTTTTTATCAATTAAACGTACTATGTCACTTACAAATTAACTGTTAATGCATATTATCACGTTGGTCGATCGGCCCACTCACAATATATTCTCACATACGATAGACTGTGGCTCGGTGAGTGCCAGTTTTTGTCAATACCGATGCTAGTACAGTCAAGTTAAAAATACCTGAGTAGTTCCTGTATCCGATCATCTGAAATTTGTGTCATATTTAAAGCGTGACAAACGGTTGCACCCGCAGAGACGCCCGTACGGGGGTGTGTATGTACGTATGTGGATGCAGAGTTCAGTAATGCGGTAGACATTGAGGAGTTTGGTCGTTCGGTTATTTATGTATTGAATTTAAGAAACAATATTCCGCACTGGCAATTTTTGTATGACTTTATTTTCATGTTGAGCACGTGCAACATCCCACAACACCTAGTAGGTAATGAACACCTTCGTCTTCTTTTGGGATAAATATGTTCCATCATAGAAGCTACCAACAAAAAGATAATTGCGGTACAATTTACAACATGTGCAAAGTACAGTAAAAGACTGTATAAAAGACGAGTTGAGAAATCAACAAATCTGGCTCACTGTGGACGAAACTACTGGTGATCAGAAACACAGCGTGATTCATATTGCGGCGCGTCCTTTAAAACGTAATGGTCCAGCAGCTTCCTTGTTGTTAATCAGTAAAAGGATTGAAAGAACTGATGCCGAAACCGTTGTAAACATAATAAAAGATATGTTAAGAGAATTTTGTATCGTGGGAGCCCAAATCACCATGTTAGTTTCTGACGGAGCCGCAATAATGCTGAAAGCTGGTAGGATGTTAAAAGCATGCTTTCCGACTCTTCTTGACATAACATGCCTCATACACGCATGTCATATCGTAGCAGAAACAATTCGAAACAAATATCCTAGGGTGAATGATTTAATATTATCTACCAAAAAAGTGTTTGTGAAATCTCCCTAAGATTAAATTCAAGCAATTGTATCCGCAAATTCCGCTACCACCTCAGCCTGTATTGATGCGATGAGGAACATGGATCGAGGCAGTATCTTACTATCGCAAATATTATTCCCAGTGAAAAATGTCATTTTCAAACTTAATTCTTCTAATTCTCAAGCGGTTCGCGAGATTCAGCAACTTTTTTCCGATTCGGACGTTCAAAAAGAAATAGATGACATTTCCATAAACTATTCTGTGGTGACACAAACTATTTCGCAGTTAGAAAATACTCACTTATCTATACAAGACTCGTTAAATAACATCAACAATTTAGCAGCCGCTCTAGAAAGCTGGACGGATCCTATAGGACTAGATGTCGCGCAAAAATTTCGTGCAGTTTTAAATAAAAATCCGGATTTAGAAAAGGTTGGATCTATATCTGGAGTTCAAGACTGCACAGAAGAGATGTAGGAGTATTTGAATTTCGCAAATCTTACTTCATTAGATGCTGAACGATCATTTGCAAAGTATACGAGAACGTTTTCAGACCGTCGTCGAGGTCTAACCGAATCGACAATGGAAGCATTGCTTATGTTGCAGTATTACGCGGCGTACCATGGCAGTCGCACATTACCGCAGTGATCATCGATACATCAATAAAAGGTAACGGTCTATTATTTTTTTATTAATACTGTATCTACTTTCGCGCGGTGCGCCCCGGACGGTTCTACTAGTTTCTCAAACATTGTAAATAGTACACGCACACCGATCAACCGATAATAACCGAACGTCCACTCGATTCCTCGTATATACATAGTAAACACAGCTTCTTTCACGGGGCCTTCTCGGGTGCAACCGTTTGTCACGCTTTAGTTATATTTCTTTTTACCTTTCAAAATTTCACTGGGATTCATTGCCGATACTTTTATGATAAATTATGTACTAAAATGAAATATGGCCTCATAAGTTGCATGTATTTCACAAGAAAACGTATTTGACATCAATTCCTTAGCCTTTTGTGAGGATTTTGGAAATAGAAATCTCTGCAGCGCATTGTGTTAATGTCACGACAATAATATGTAGATAAAATATCGCTCTTATTAACTCTTTACTTTCTGGATTTGCGAAAAAAAAAATTCTTTTTAAAAGTTTTGTACTTCCCTAATAATAATAGATTTTTTACGCAAATTTTTTAATAGCTCGTAAAATAGTTGTTTTCTGTGACGTTTCAAACAGGTAATTTGTCTTTGTAATGGTGTACTACTATCTCCAAACACATGTTTTATTTAAATGTTCTATACAATAAAAGAACCTTTGGAATCGTCATTATTTACATTATAATTGTCTATGTGAACACTCTGTCAGCGCTTTACGTGCAATGTGATTTGGTAGAGATCAAACGAATTGTTAGTGAGAAGTGATAATGAGATGTGTACGGGCAAATTTAATCTTAATTAAATGTGCAGAGAGTACAGATTAACAAGGTTGTTTTCCAAAGAACAGCGTAACGCTGTTACGTAGTCAAGAATAAGTCGTAGCTAACAACTCGTGTTGTCAAGGACACTGCTATAATAGACCTTATGTTGCAGTAATCTGGGGTATTGGTGCTGAGGTCTGCACCCAAACTGTTAGAGTAGCCATAGTCGAGCCATCATCCATCAGCTTAATAGTCGTTCAAAATGTCTTGCTGCGAAGTTGGTACAGTTTGCAACTAAAGGCGAAGCATTTATGTAGCACATGTTCCGTTAGGTTTATGTTTTCTTGAAATAGTCGGCAGAGTCAATCTCCAGCTAAATAATGGTATCGATAATGATAGCAAGAACTGTGAGGTAGTATAGCAAACACAATATTCACGGCACACTCCGCACCACACAAATTACTAATTAACTCGGGAAAGTCTTTTCGAAGACACGTGGATCATCATCATCAAGCCAAGTACCGATTGATAATCGATACTTGGCTTGATGTTGATCGTTTTTTAGTTTTTTTTAGTTTTCCTCGCATCTTCCGGGTTTTAGGTGACTCTCCCGAGGGCCGCAAGAGACCCCTTGTCCAGTAAAAAGCATACTTGCTAATGTCTCTATTTTGGAGAAGTCCAAACACCACCTCTGTGGATGCCACGCGTCGTGGAAGAACGAAATCAAATACCTGGGCCTCGTGATGGACAGAAGGTTGACTTAGTAAGCCACGTAAAGGAGATTACTCGCTCGTCCACCATCAGACCCATTATCACCACCATCTGAAGAAGCACAGCTAAGCCAAATTCTGATATTTTAAATTCTGAACAATGCAGCAGCACCATGGTATGTTCGAAATAAACAATTTCGAAAGGACTTTGGATGCCTATCAAAGAATTGGGGAAAGGGCATACGAAAGAGCGAGAGATTCCAGCCATCCGCTGGTAAGGGAGACTATCGAACACACGCATCGCCCGTCACCACCGAGAAGCGCAATTAGAGAAATAGAAGACCATCTGGAGTATCCGGATGATGCGAATTAAAGCTATAAGGGACTGATACTTTACTAGCAGCAGAAAGCTTCACTGAACGTTACACAAGGGAACAACCACCGCTAGATCGATGCTACCAAATTGACGAATAAAGGGAACATAGGCATTCGTCTCCCCTAGAAAAAGAAGGAAGATCGCAGTCGGTATTTTTATACGCTCTCGGTCTTTCAATACTTGTGAACGCTTGCATCTGGTCATACTGAGCAATAAGGGGATGCTAGCAAAATAATATCTTCGTTCATTTCTAAAGTTATTTAGAAGTATGAGTTGATATTATAAAGATTGATAAGTTCTTGACCAATGACATTGACCCTCGTTTAACCATGGTCTTATATAAATCGATAATGGCTGGTCAGTGTCCCATTTTCCGACACTGATATATGCGTGAATATAAATTGATTTTTCTTTATAATTAGTTGTTAAAATTAAGAACGAAAGTTGTCGCAAATTACAAGCAATCAATCAAAGTTATAAAGAGTATTATAAACACCGTCTGTAAACGTTATATAAAAACGTATCCAAATTACTAAAGGGAAAACTGCAGAAATTAAAGCTATTGACATTGTAAGTAAAGAACTTTTATCTTGCAATTATCTTCAACATTAAAAGAGTACGTTCTATTATTTATAGATTCTGTACCTTCACCTGATATTCAACTGTTCATTCATGTATACGCCTATGCGATCATAAATAACAATTAAAGCTGAAATATTAAACGTTAAATACACGATACAATACAGGTTTCCTCTCGCAATCGCTGCTATCGTTTCTACAAGAACAATAGCCTGCATACATGAACACTTATTTTACATACCAATGATGGAGAACATTCATACTCCAAATAGCTCTCTGTATTACTGCCTATGTCTGTGTGTGTGTGTAGGTTAGATTCTGAAATTGATTCAACCGAGGCGATTGCTTTCTCAGAAAGCATATACTACGAACGCACACACACTTACACCGATATTTCCGCAGACAACTCAATCGTAAGTAACTAATTAAATTTTAATTACGTCTGGAGGCAATTAGCAGTCAATCAGTGCAGAATTTGAGTCGAGTTATTAAAACGAATAATTAGTGGAACTACCTACCCACTGTAGTATAGTAATATTAGAGATGGAGAGAGCAACAGCGGGCGAAAGAGACGTCGATTGGCGCACGAAGTGAGAGCAAAAGGAAGCTGGAGGGTACACGAATTGATATTAATAATCCAAACAGTATAACGGTAGCGGTAAGACGATAGAAACTGGTAGAACCGAAGCGAAAGAGATCGGTTACGGTAAACATAGAAGTATGAAGAGCGCATCTTGGCGGAAACACACGAAACGGTAGGTTCGCGTCGCGTTTTTGAAATCGTATTACCAATTACATTACGAAATCTTGAATTATTGCCTCTCCTTTTAACGAAGAGGACGCGAGAAAGTGCGACTTCGGAGATTACAATTTGATTAGTCGAATGTTTATTTAATATTTAATAATTAGCAGGTCTTCACGCACGCTGCCTTCCTACAATCATGCGATTTAATTAATCGTCTCATACTTCGTCGTCTTAACGTCACCGAACGGTTATTAATAAAAATTAAGGAATATCTCAATGGATATCTCAATCTTCTTAGGATACTAAGAATAAAACTAACACCACTACTCAATTAAAACGAATAGACACAAGATTTACATATTTCAGCCAAAATGGCATAATGGTTATACAGCATGTCCACCTAGTGCGTAGTTCCCTCCCTGAGCAATTTAGAGAAAAGGTTTTCAAGTAAAAAATATTCGGAGACCAGTGCTGCACAACATAAAATTATACCCAAGTATAGAGGGTGTTCATTTTACGCTGAGGACGATACAAATTTAGTTTTCTAAATGGAATATCCTCTATATTATTACGATTTTAGATGCCTCTCTTCAATTTATGGCAACTTTCATCAATACTCCCTACACCTGTCTATCTTTGTTTTTGCGATAATTGACATACTTTGAGATTTTTGCAAAATGTTGCTGTTGCCGATATCTTAAGCGCCTTACACGCGAAGGTGGTAATTCAAATTTTATTCGATTGAGTATTCCATGGAATTTTTTTCAGAAACAAACGCATCCATTCCTCCCCTGCAATTTTTTCCTCGTCCCATTTCGGTGGTCTTTTCTTTTCATTGGCAACAGAAAATTTTTACACAAGGATCAGGGAGTTCGGATCCTTGCGTATAAATGTTCTGTAAATCCGTACTTCATTTTTGCTACAGTCTGTATGTACTGTACTAAACTTTGTTCTTCAGTATAAGTGAAAACCTTGTTAGCGTCATATTTAACTTCATATTTATAGTCCTCCTTCCCTGAGTTTTTAAAAGATTGCGTCGTACTAAAGTAGCAAATTTCACCTTGTAAACCTTACAAGCTTCTCTTATAGATTTTTTTATCTCCCGGAGCATTGACAACTTCCACGGCTCTCTTCGTAGCCTCTGGATCAATAGGCACCCGTTTTTTTCCTGTTTTACTTCTTGGCATTGTAACCTACCACAAATGACCACAAAATATTAACATCATGTACCTTGGATCACTGATCCAAAGTACATGATACGACCTTTCCGTTTGGTGCAAACTTCATGGAAATTATTGTTTAAACAACAAGTCAGTAGAAGATATTCGAAAAAATGATGTAAATTGATTTTTTGTGGATTTTAAATATTATCATAAACTTCCCTAATTTCCGTTAATGGTTTTTAACTTTCCTAATTTATCAGAAAATCACCTTCTAGAATCCTGTTATTGGAACAAATTTGTCTTTTCAGCGTTCCCAGATATGAACTAGTATTTTGAAAGTAATTGTGCATTTCCTACGGTACGTACCGGTAAGTTTTAGTTTTTCGGTAACTAAGGTTTATGGATGTGCGATAAACTACTGATTAATTATTTACCAAATAACCATAACTCAGTTACTGTTGTTTAAGGAACTTGAAATCAATAAAACACCAATGAGTATGGCGGTCGTTAAGAACTAACACGTGGTTGAAACTATCGGGATGACGACCACAGTTTTAGAAAAAATTTAACTTTTTTAAATTTGACCAATATTTCGCTTTCATTTTTAAAGCTTCGTCAGGGTCATAAGTGAAATCAATGTTATATATTTTTAGGGAAGCTTCTAAATGTTTTGAAATATATCATTCTATTAAAATAATGTATGGCAGAAATTACTTTTGATCAACAAGACTTACTTTTCCATCAATCAAGAATACTGCAAAATTTTATTATCAACAAAAAACTATCACACTTACAATTAGAGCGAATAGAATGATTGAGGCAAAGTGTTTTGTATATTTATCTCCACGCCTTTGTAGCAGATTTCCTTCTGATATAAGAAGCACTGCCGATTACAATAGATTTTGAAAAACAGTTAAATCATAGATACTGAATCAAACGAAACAAGAAATTGAGAAAAACTTATTGATTGTGGTTTTATTCTGAATTGATGTTTTATAAGATACGATTTACAAAATTGAAACAGTTTGTATTAAAGTCTGTGCAAGAGCAGTCTGAAAAATTTCAAGCCTCAACGTTGGAGATGGGGTTGCTCATCAAAAATATTTTGGTAATATAATTGAGCATGCTTTGAAAGACACTTTTCAAAATTCCAGCCATGTTGGGCGCTCAATTGTTGTTTAACAGTCGTTTCTATCAGTTGATATTAGTATTTCTGAAAAAACGTCGAGCCATAATAATCATTGCATTTGAAAGGCAATACGCTTATAGAAATTAAGGCCGAAATGGATGCTGTTTACGGGAACTCTGCACCATCGTTTGCCGCAGTGAAATTTTGGGCAGCTGAATTTAAACGGCGTCGTAGCAGCTTGGTTGAAGATGAACGTTCGGGACGGCCAAACACTGCAACCACTACCGATAACATCGGAAATGTTCACCAAATGGTGCTAGACAAAAGAACGTGTTTGTCATATACTGACTGAAGATTTGGGCATAAAAAAGCTAACTACGCGTTGAGTGCCGAACTTGGCCATTCAGGACCAAAAACACATTCGAATGAATATTTCCAAAGCCCTGTTGAAGCAATTTAAATGTAAATAACTCGAAGTTTTGGCGTCGATTAATAACTGACGATGAAACCTGGATGCATCAGTACTCTCCTCAAGCCAAGGCACAGTCGAAACAGTGAACTGCTCCGAAAAAGCCGAAGACTGTTCTATCGGGCGAGAATGTGATGAGGACTGTTTTTAGGGCATGGGGTTGTGTTAATCGACTATCTTGAAAAAGAAGAAATAATAGCGGGGCGTAGTTATATTATTACATGACAGAAATTACGGAAAAACGACCGCATTTGAAGAGAAAGAAAGTTTTATTTCACCAAAATAACGTGTCCCACATTTTAGCGGTCACTATGGCGAAAATTCCCGAAGTGGGGTTCGAATTGATACCACCTACCAGATTCACCATATCTGGTCCCCAATGACTTTTTCTGTTTCCTGGGCTCAAAGCTTCGCTCGGAGGACAGGGATTTTCAACGAATGAGAACCATCACATTCGTAAACGCCTATTTTACAGAATAAAATGCCAACTACTATTTGGACGGATTAAAGAGATGGGGGCATCGATGGGAAGGGTGTATAGACTTACCTACAAGGAGATTATATTAAGAAATTAAACTGAATATGACAAAAAACTATTTGGTTTTGTATTAGGCTGGAAATATTTTGGACAATCCCCGTAATAGATCTAAGAATCACTCAAAATGTAAACATAACGAGCAATACTCACTTTGGGACCTGCATTTTACACTAATATGAAACCAATTTATTTGAGTTCATAGTGAATGAAAACGTCTACTTCCACACAAAATTTCAAAAGCGCATATTTTTTTTTTGGTTCGAAAATAGCAACATTTTATTAGTGATCCTTTTATTAAAAATCTGACTGCACCGCTGAATTCGGAAGGTCCTAATATGGTTTTAAACAAAATTTCATTCAAATATATTTATTAATAAAAATGTTATGAGAGAATCATTTTTCAAAGTTTCCAATGCATTATTTTATAAATCTGTTTCTTATAATAACTACTGACCAACGTAGATCACAATTTACAAAAAGGAAACACCTAAAAATTAAGTAAACAAACCTTTCTTATTTAAATTTACTTCAACAATTATAAAACCTAGTTTACAATTACTCAACTATTAATGAAGTGAATGAAGAATTATGCAGTAACTGTCAATGTTGCAGCCTGCAATCGACTTCATTTATAAATTATTAATATCGATGCCATAGCCTACTTTGGGTTTCGCTTAAATTACATGTATCTTTTGGATAAAATAACAATTACCATTAATAATAGCTAGCACTCTGGGCGGCGCAACAGGATCCGATCCGCTGTGTGCGTAGATACGTGTGTAGATACGTAGCATATATGCATCTCCAATCGGCGGTCGATGTTAATATTCGCTTCGCACAGTCCGCTGGCTGTTCGTGGGTACGTATGTATTGTTATGATCAATGTTGTATGTACGACAACAGCCTCGGTTGTCACTTCTGAACGACTGAATGTCAGGTTGGCCACTCGTTGGTAACTAAATATCCCTCTTGCGGGGAAAAATTGATATTTCCTGGTTACCATTTCCCCCCAGGCAACTGGCCTTGGGGCGTTGATGTTAAATCTTAAATATAAGTCCAGATAACGACGAGTGTGGGGTAGCATGGACAAATCTACTCGTCAGTTAATTTTCCTATTCACGTAATTCGTCCAAATTCATGTAGAAATCTTCTAAAATAACAACCGTGAATTGAAAGGTATTTTAAGTAATATTTCATCAATTAAATCTTTATCTGAAAGGTTTAAGTGAATTGTTGGAGAATTTTTACGTTTAAAGCTTGTCAGTAACATTTTGTGTCATAGAATCCTCGAAATACAATCTCCTAGTTGAGTCACTGCATTCATTCTCGTATACTATTTGCAGAAATAGCCTCATTTGATCGAAATTCATCGTAAAAGTTTCTATTTGGGTTAAATTATCAAAATTGGCTGTGGAATAAAACAATCGTCGGTCTTTCGCGATTTAAAATAAAAAAAAAGAGGAGCGACGCCATAATTTTTCATCAATCTTTATTCAGCCTTGATTGAATCAAAGTGTTTCTTAACTCCGATCCCCATTTAAAGTGCTCGATTGTGAAATCAAAGTCTTTGTTTGAAGAGAAAAGGGTTAAATTTCCAGAACAGCCAGTTTCCTGTAGAGGTTATATAAACAGAGAATTTCTACAACAGTGGCATCGTTCAAGTTTCAAGGTTAGTTACATGTATAATTTTAAAATTCGTTAATTTCGTTTTATTAATTTGGAAATTCGTTATAAAATTGCCGAAAGGGTATCCAGGGATACTCCCGAACCCACTAAGAATCGTTAATTTAGTTTAAAATTAGAAAAGTTAACAATTTTCCCAAAATCCCATGAGAAAAATATTTCAAATTTGGCGCCGAAAATTTGAAATACTAAGATTACTAAGATGCTGGCTCACCGCCCGAAAGGGCCAACTGTATTAATAATTGCTTTTTTTTTTAAGATATTGCAATACGAAAACGCGCCAAATAAAAGTAAAGCCAGGTTATTCAAAAAACCAATGTAGCTGGTAGGTATTACTTCCTTTTTTCAAATTTGTAGTTTGGTGGTATTTAATAATAAGTTTAATTTTTAGTTGTTTTTTTTTTCATAAATTTTGATCTGCCTTGGTTAGCAAATGTTCCAAGAAGCGGATTCATGAAGTAATGCGCGATAAAGTTTGAAAAATGATTCTCTTATAATTTTGTTATTAATAAACATATTTGAATGAAATTTTGATTAAAACCAGTTTAGGACCTCCTGAATTCAGTTGTGTTGTCAAATTTTTAATAAAAAAATCGCTAATAACATTTTGTTATTTGCGAACTCGAAAAATAATCATAGTGCGCCTTGAAAATTGAAATGGACTTTTGAAACTTTGTGTGGAAGTAAACTTTTTGATCCACTGCGTATTCAAAAAAATTGATTTCATTTTAATACAAAATATAAGTTTTACAGGGCGTTTTAAATACAAAATCGTTCCCACAACGTTGTTGCAATTATCTTCACATGATTTTTTCTGCGTACCTTTCTTCTGATGTCCTTTCAAACCAATAACTTACTTAATCTAAAATGCCTGTAATTTGTTTCCACTTGAACGCAGATACAATTACTCAAAACATCCTTTCGTATGTTCAACCAGTTATTACGGCAGTCAGCAATTAAGCCTTTAATTTCTCATTTGCAGAGATGATCAATTTTTTGATTTAGTTTCGCACTCGATTATGCAGTTATTGCCACTGAATGCTAAAATAATCGTTTATTAGTATTAGTGAAGTAATTACGACGAACGATATAAATGTTGAAAAGTCAGACATATCGTGTGAAATCGTCATTAAAAATATTTCCGGGGCCACCGGAGTCGACATAATTACAACAGCTACACTGTGACATAAGCAAACAAAGTTTCGGGGGTCGCACCCGCTCATATATGTGTTGATAGCCGCGTAACTGCTAAATTGTCATAACATGCGCCGCTATAATAATAACGATGACAATAATAATAGAGAATGTCGGAAACTGCCACAACAGAACAACAATGCCCTCCGCGTTACTTCTAAAACAATCTAGTAAACGTATACATACATAACGAAAACACGACAACACGATTTTATCCTATATACGTATGTATACACATAGGTAATGCTGTATACGGCGTAGAAGTTTACGTCGGAGATACGTATACTATATATACATACCGTTCTAGCAATGTATATGTATGCGTTAGTATATAATTAATGTTACGTGTTCTTGGTTTAATTAAATGCAAATATAATATCCATATTTGATCAGGACAAGGCGGACCTTAATTTCTTGAACGTTCTCGTTCGGCAATGCTAACACGTCATTCCTTAGATGTTTATTCTTACGCCTGGGACAAAATAGTACTTGTAAATTTATCGAATTTGATTCAATGTCCGACTCCATAAAATTCAAATCATTATAATCAACTCATACCGAACGATTTTAGTTAATTCGATTTCGCTTGCCGGAGTTAATAACTAGGCGATGCATGCTGTCGCCAGATAAATATTTCAAATCGTGCAACTAGCCGGTCATAAGTTTTGCACACTGTCGGCTGTTTCAATCAATTTCTAAATTATCTTATACGAAACACTGCGTTAATCTCAGCAAAGATATATTATTATATGATTGAAAAGCAATTAAAATGTCGCCATTTAGTATCACTAATATTATTATTAGCAAATCCAAGATATGCACACTAACAATGGTATGTGTCCCAGCAACATATACTTCCGCTTTTCACAAAATGTCTAGACACTTTATGAAAAGTAAGCTGACGATGCAAGAGCTACTGTTGACTTACATATTTATTTCATGACATCACCACAGTAGTCTATACATATTATAATATATCTAAGTCCAGTTTGCTTGGACATTTTATGAAATTTTATGAAATTGTGAGCGTAACATTCAACAGAGTCGGTAGTTGTTCTATACGAAGCCAAATGATATCCCGGGTTCTAGTCTATGCATACGACTACGGGTCACAAAAGGCGTTGAACGATGAATGGTGTTTATCAATGGTCAACAACACTTGGACAAATGTGTATACAGTGAAGACTTAAAGTATCCGAATAAAGGTTTCGGTATTGTGTTGTTATTGTTACACAAAGTTGGCTAGGAAAGAGCGCCAAATTGTTTTTTTCGACGCTAGATTGATCCAAAGAACTCCTTGCTAAGCAAGGTAGTCATAACAATTACCAAATTGTCAGATCTCAATTCCAAAAGCATAAATTATTTTTGTTGTTTATTGTTATTATATCCTGGATTTGTCATACTTTCGTTTTATGTTCTCATCATTGTTTTCTCTCATTTTAACTTCTTTTGTTAATTGTTGTTTCTTTTTTATTTCATTGAATTTTATTGCAACTAATTAATTATGGTAAGTTTGTTTAAATTTGTTAGGTTTTGACAATGTGCTTAAGTTTCAGTTCTTTATGTTGATATTGCAATAGCCTCCGCATGGACCACGTAAGATAAATTTTAAGTAACTAATTTGAATATTCGGGGAATTTGGCAACAATTGGTAAATGATGAACACTGCTCTTGTACGGCCGGAAATATTTGAACTTTGCGCTAAGTAAGGATAGATAGGATAAAATTTAGAGAGCGAACTGCTATAATAGAAGATTAAAATTTAAATTATTGCACAATTTGTATGTAACAGTTCGTGCCAAAGCTATCATAAAAGTAACAACACAAGGAACCTAAAACATATTGTCTATCAACAACTAACAAATTTAAGCAAACCTACCATAATTAATTAATCGCAATAAAGTTTGATAAAGTAAAGAAGTAACAACAACTAACAAAGTATGTTAAAATGAGAGAAAATATCGAGAACAAAGAACGAAAGTATGACAAATAGAGGATGCAATAACAAGAAGCAACAAGAATAATTTACGCTTTTGCAATTGAGATTTGACAGTTTTGTAATTGTTGTGATTACTTTGAATAGTAACGAGCTCTTTGGATCAATCTGGTGTTGCAAGAAACAATTTGGCATTCCCTCCTAGCCAACTTTACGTAACAACAAAAATAGATTACCAAAACCTTTATTGTTGCATATCGTCATATTTCTTCAGTGAACGTATAACATACGTGGTATCGTTGGATTCGCCTTTCGATTACCTTCTCAAAAATGTAAAAATATATAGGATATTCTGTTTAAAATAAGAAAGTTAACGTCAATTCCGGTGATACCGGAAGTGCAATTGAACGGCCAATAACGGCAGAAGTTAGTTGATAAAAAATAGAAATCGACCTATTTTTTGTAGAAACGCTAGTTCCTGTCGTTCAAAAGTTAGCAAGCGAGGATCTCACTGTATACGTAACCTTACTAAAAATAATCCTTCCCACATTACTCTTATTTGATAATTTACATATTGATATCCACTGTTGCTTTGAATGGTAGCAGTGTGCAATGATTTCATGTGTATTATCATCAAAACTATTACACATTTACATCGTCAAAACATGAAAATACCAAAGAATTAGAAACAGATTTATCAAGCCTCGTCTGTGTGAAGGAACTTTTAGGTAATTAGGACATACAACTTTGATGACTAATTTCTAGCTTGCATCTATTTGATGGGAGATCCCCTGGAACCACATACATATGTATAACTCCTTTTTTATTTTAGATCAGAGGTTTCCAACGGGCTTAGTGTCGACCCCTTGGGGGGAGAGAAAAATGTAAGAGGGTTGATGAAGGAAACGATTCTTTTAAAAGAGGTCGACACAAGAAAAGAGTTTAGATAATCCACAGTCATAGCAAGCACATTTTTTCCTTCAGTACTAAATTCCGAAATCCACATTCTAAATGTAACTCCTTTATGCAAAACATAAAAATAATGTATGCACTTTTGGAAGAAATATAGGTTTCCTCAATACCTCACAAAATTGAATGACAATTTATCTTTCAACAAATCCAGGAAAATTAAGCCCATACGTTCAATAAATTTTTTCTTATGCATACATTTCGTAATATCGATTATTGGTTTTAATGATTTCACTTAGGTCAGTAACTTAATTAATTCTATTTGTAGAAATATTTATATTTACACAATTGACCTAATATAAAACATTCTTGACTATCAATCGTACATAAATTTTGGTGGTCGCAACAATAAACTACACCTATAAATGCAATGTATAACAAAGTAATACCCCAAGACACACCAAAACAATTTATCATGTTTCAATCGTGCAACCAATTGGTCCAGTTCGTAGTAAAAAGCCATAAAAAACTAATTATTGAAGCAAAAATTCAGGACATAATGCAAAGTATTATTACAAAGTCAAGATAACCAATTTATCAATTATTGGTAAAAAAAATTTAAGAAAAACGGAGGAAAACTTAGCAATTAAAATAAATAGACTTCTTCACTTACTATGGTATATACCTCCGACATGTACCAAAGAACGCGGCAAATTCAAAATTAATTTTAACCTTAATTTATATTTGGGAAATTATTAATTGGTAACTTGTTAATAATCCAATAAGTGTAATCCTTAAAGGAATTACGTTTATGAGAGGTTGCGATATTTCTCACGCTTTTGGCTTGCCTTAGAAATTATTAGTTCTTTTGTACATAATATAAACTATTTGTCAAAATCTATTACTACTTTAAAAGTGTGGCAGATATATGAACTGCAAATGTTTAATAATGATAGTAAACCGAATCAATGTTGAATTCCATTAAGAAAAATAAATACTTAATGTATGGCGTATAATATCTTCTTTACATATTGTTATAGTATTTTAGAAAGGGATATAACAAAGATGGTTTAAGATGCACCGATACAGTCACATTTCGTACCTCACAATTTGGAGAATCAAGGCCATAAAAGCCTAGTTTTCAATTGGTTTGTTAGATTTAAATATATTAATTTAAAAAATAAAACAGACTATACAAAATATTTATTAAATAGTTCATAATAGAAATTAAGTGTTTAATAGAATAACTAAAGATTGTGTAATGTTGCAAACATAATAATATAAATACAAATAATACAAATAGATCGGGAACTAATACAAAACGTCACAGAAAAGCTGCAGATATTCAAGAGTTTCATCACTGATGCACATCGTTGCGTTGGATGCAATCCAATGCTACTAAAAAAATGTTGGACGCACCAACGAGGGCAAATTGAATCGCGATGATCAATGAGGCGGAATAAAGCTCTCTGACCCGGGGTTAGATAGTAGGAAACCGAATTTGACTCGCGAGCTAATCAAATGAAACGAGAGATTTCCGGCGACGTGATTAGGCCACTTGAGGTTTAGAAATATGAAGAACTGTGATGGCAATTTTACGGTAATAAATCGTTAATCTGTAAATTGCGACAAAAGCCGCTTTGTTAGTAGAAGTTTATTGCGCTAACAACATGCTTAATACTGTGTGCTTGTTTTTGATTTATTTGTCTCCGGACTACTCTTAATATGAAGTCTGTTGCTGGTTGAGTGCTGAAGAAATATACGCGACACATACATCACAATAATATTGCGTATATAAATGGGAACAAATTACTAAACATGTGATTATTAGTCACTAATAAGTAAACCTTTTGTAGGTCAGGAGTTATTGTATGAAAGGTCAATTGCAATTCCAGATATGTAACCATTTAGTCGGCTACTTTTAATGCTGTGTTAGCACTCACAAATACATACACATACATCCAAAAGGCGTTAGACTAAAGTCGTTCAACCTGGCACTCTAACAAATTTTCTGTGCAAAATTTGTGTATATGCTACTCTAATTATGAATACTTTGGATAATTTTGAAAGTTATTTTGTTGCAAAACCGCAAACATCGAAATAAATGTGGAATATAAATACAAACAAACTTTCCTCTAATTCTAAACATTTCCTTTTCAGTATAAAAATCTCGTATGCGTTTTTATATCGTCCATCTAATAGTGTACATCTTCAAAGGTATAACAAAAGCTCCTAACTCAATATCATCAAACAACCGTTTCCAAACGATACCTCCAACTTAGGAGTCAATGCAAAAAGTGGATATCGCCACCTTTAACGAAAATTGATTTCAAATGAACAGGTTCTTTATTAAATTGCGTATCAGTCTGGCCAAAAACGAGACTACAATCACTTTGAATACTTTCATCAGATATAGCCTGGATATAATTTGTTTCCACACTGTATCAAGAAATATAGGTACACAATATTTGTGAGGTTTGAACATATCCCGCGATTGGCTTTAAATTATATCCCAACAACTGATCAATAGTTTTATAAAGAAATAAAAAGCTATCATCTACATTTTGTTGGATTTTATTAATTCAGATGCTACCACGTTATGTCAAGTATTTCACACCTGTAAATTGAAAATTGTACTAGCATACTACAGTCAAAAAATATTTCTATTTATTACAGTTGCCAAATGAGATTGAAAATGAATTACAGAAAAATGCCCAACACTAGGATACGGTGAACTAGGATAGGATCGAAACATTTCTGTTAAAATGGCAGTTTAGGTTTCCATGCATTTCAGTAGACTTTGTCCTTCAAAACAGTTACCAAATTCAGCTGGTCTCTAATTTCTGCAATTAGTTTGTGCAATCTGGATCACAAAAAAGTCGTCTATTATTTGTACAATTAAATTTACGTTGAGATGCTTACATTAGCACAAGCCCAGAATCTGATATAGAGATCAAAGTATTTTACGACGCACTAAGGTTAAGGAGAACATACATGATGTATTGGGTGAATTTCTGAGGCTAAACAGTGTTATACATCTCTTTATACAAAATTTGAAAACGGTTTATTAAAGATTATTCTTTCGGAAAAAATTTTCATGCAGCAGACATTCTCTACATTATTTAAGTATTATGTTGTATATTTTCGTTACTGACAGCTAAAACTTACCGTAAGACCTGGTAGCTTTTAAACTTGCATATAATGAATATTTCTCTTTGTCAGGAGTAATTCATGCTACAAAAGAAAGGAGCCAATTCGCTCTAAGAAAACTCACACGTTCCATTACATAGTTTTTCTTAAGTTAGTATTGTCAGCAATTGGTTCTGGCCCCTGCATGATTTTTAAATCAAAATTTAAGCTTACATAAATTAAAACCAATTTATTCGATCACTTCATGCTTACTGGAGCTAGGCTAGAGCTTCTAAGCTACTTTGTCACACCTTGACATATTCTTTCTCTCTTTGACATATTCTTTCTCTCTATTTGGAGGTTTAAAATTAATTTCTACACGTAGGAGAGGAAGTAACAAAGAAGACCTGTCAATTAGCTGAAAATTTTATCAGACAAGCGGACGACCTTACAACGGGGTGGGGGAACGATCAGTTCTTTGCATGTTCTTTAAGACATAGTTTTGGGCTAGGGTTCTCCAAGGGATTCAAGAGAGCCTGTGCTATTAGTCAAAGGGTCCTGTTTTGTAGTACCTGCAGCTTGTCAATGTGTGTTGCAGCAGTAGTTATAGGTTAGAACTGGCCTAAGACAAGACTTATAAAGCAGCATTTTTGTTCGAAGATCGACGGAGCTGTTTTTGAATAACAGAGCAATAATCAAGTTTTTAGCGCTGAAGAATTTTGCCTTAGTAAATTTAACGTATGACTTCTATGTTAGTCGCTACCAGACCAAAATATCTGACGGACGTGCTTCATGGGATCATGGTCTCGTCAATCTCTATATTTTTTGGAGGTGGCCTCCTCCTCCTTGTAAACCGGATCGCCATGCTTCTTTCACTGTTGACTTGCAATTTCTATCTGATCAACTATTCCAACAATTCACTTAGTATCCTCTGCAGGCGTCGGACAAATATGTCTTCACTCCCACAAGCAGCATAAATCGTCGTATCATCTGCATAAATCGAAAGCTCAGCTCCGGGATCATGAAGGATAACTTGAGTGTCTAACAGATACCCCCGGGGTACTTCAGCCAAAATCGACCTTGTAGGGGAAGTATCCGCACCACATCTCACAGAAAGGGTTTTTCCCCGGAGGTAAGAACCCACCAGCAAAACCAAGTTACCGTCAATTCCAACCATCTCATTTTCCCTAGATGCCTAGAAGTACCGTGCCAACCGTCTCCCTACGCGCCAGCGCATCCCTGACATACTCTGACAGACGGAGCAGCTGGAAGTCAGTGGAAAATAATGAACTTGTCAATACTAAATTAAAAACAAGTATAATAATTATTAGTGACTCCCTTGGGCCTGTCTTGCAGAGCAAAGTTTTTCGAAAAAAGGTTTAATATTAGAAATTGACACTCTCAGTTCTTTTTCTATATTTAGCCGAGATCTATATTTTGTCTTCAAAGCAGCCACCGCAGAAAATCCGGTTTCGCAAAGGTAGGATGTTGAAAATGGCAACAGCGTACGTAATGCTCTTGTTTTCAGTGCGAAAAACTCATCATTCACCCCTGTCCGAAATTTTAAGAGTGATTTATTACTAAATTGTATTTTGATTTCGTCAGTTGCCGTGAAGTCTATGAAGATTTCTTCTTCAGCAGAGATCTTCGGGAGTTTTTTGAAATGGGTCCCTGACCCACTCGCAACTTCTCACCAAATTGTCGTCAGCAAGAAAATACTTTTTAAAATTCTCTGCCAGCATGACTAAATGATTTTCAATGGTTACAAAAACAACTTCCACGTGTTGTCTTTCAGCCTTGTAAGTTTTAACACAATCCTCCACATTTGCAAACATTTCTGTTTTCTTTTTGCTTTACATTTCTGCTCCACAATTCCACCTTTCTACAAAAAGCATTAACTTTATCATTCGTATCCAACACACCGCGCTAGTAAGTTCCGTAGTAAAGTGAACCGCTAAAATATATGGACAGTGTTACAACGTATGCCCGCTATGAATGTATAAGGTGGGGAGCCGCGCGAAGCGAATCGGGGACGTTCCTGGCACAAGCGACAACATTATTCGCTATATGTATGGGACTCGCGCCTATAAATTAATCCTTACGTACCCTAGTATGTGTGTTTGCTCCTTGGAGTTGAAGATTTAAGGTATTTAATTTCTCGAATATGTCCACCAACTAGCTCAATTTCATCGCAAATAAATCATCTCGAAATTTCTCGGCTTCCCGTAGGTCTTCCTCTTCTAGAAAAATGGCGATTTCATCTCTTAATTCATAAACACGTTGCAAAAATCTCCCACGTGATAACCGTCTTGTCTCGCAATAAAATAGTAACGATGAATGTACTACACCCATATCTTTACAAAGTGCAGAAAAGATTAATTTCCTTGGAAACCAGAGCTTCTCTGTGGACCATGCAATGCGTCCAGACACAGTGTGGAGATTTTTGTTTCGCAAGTGCTTGTATACTTTGGAATCTTTCAGACATTCCGAAGCAATTTTTTCACTCTGTTTTCCTTGTTTACAAAATCATTTAAGATAGCAAACAATGCAGGTGCTGTTGCTTTGAGTTCTATTGGTTTGCAGAAAAGCAGTTCTTCTACTGCTAACATACCATCACAAAATCGGACATCGGCAATTAAATTAACATCTTTAGCTAAATTGAAAACAATTTCTCACCAACGGCGGGCAACATTTGATAAAGGTACGGACTGCAATTGTTTAGCAAAATTATTTCTAAATATTGTTTCTACAATCTCAATTGCAGCTGGCAGAATAAGCTCTTCACTAATGGTTTGGGGCTTATTACGTTTGGCTATTTTATATGATTTGTAAGAGGCAAGTAAAGCTTTTTCATTCAGAGACAAAGTTGTTTTAAAAAATGATTTTTGCTTTTCAAATGATTTTAATTTTGATTCGAAGAATTCTCGGAGTTTGTTAACGTACTCACTATGAAGTGTTTCCAAATGTCGTTTAAGTTTATTAGGTGTAATGCTGTTTGCTGCCAACATTTTTGAGCAAATGACACACAGGGACCTTTTTTCCTCATTTACTTCAGTGCTGGTAAACCCAAAATTCAAGTATTCTTGAGAATATTTTCTTGATTTTATCTTCGAAGCCACACTCATCTGTGCACTTGTTGATGCTTTACTATCGTTTAATGCTCATTCATGACAACTTAAAGTGTATATACTGTATAAATCTACTACTACTCGAGTACCGTGAATTGCAGTTAACACAAATTGCAACATACACATTCCCGATAGAAAAAACGACTTGACGGAGTCTGGGCGGAATTGAACGAGATGCAACATTTATATGCGCAACATGGTTGCAAAGACGCTCGGGAATACTCGAGACAAAACGGAACTTCTCGCAAAGCGGCAAGAATGTCCGATATGGTGGACGGAAGACAGAGAAGAATAGTGAGGCATCGATTCTGGTTTTACCAATGCAACGATCGGTGTTGCCAAATATCAATAAATGTATCTGTTCGTGGTAATTTTTAAGCTTTGTAATTAAGCAAATACAATTACGTAGGAACTAATGTTACAATTACAGCATGATTTCAGTGAAAATTACTGCATGAGAGGGGGGACAGAGGCGATGAAAATTCTGATTTGAAAATTGGGTCGCCAATGCTAAAAGGTTGAGAACTAGGTAGAGAGATATACACGCCCTACATTTGAGTTCTAATTATATGTGCAACAACTATTTATGAGATGTATGCATTCTCTGTAGTACATTTAATACTTATTTATGAAGAGTAAACAAAGAAAGACATTGGTCCGCTAAAACGAAATTAATAATCCCTCAAATTAATATTTAATAAACAAACAAGTTATTGATTAAGGTGATTGTGAGACCGGACCTGGCATCAATAAATCAATGGCGAGAATAAATTAGATGCATTGTGGGATTGTAATTCAATATTGACATATTGGTCTGGTCGTTTTTCTCAATCGTTAATTAACAGATATATTACTGGTGATAAGAGTAGGGAATCCGTGTCTGTTCATTCGAGATCAAAACGAATCGAGGAAAAAAGGACGGACCGAGCGGAGGCGAGTACGCATGCAACAAGGACGGCACGATTATATGCCGGACGAACGGCACACAAGAATGCGATATTAAGATTAATTATATGCGCGAAAGTTATCTCTCTTACAGCACGAAGAGATGCAGCGAGTCCATCCTATTCAAACATTGCGAGTCATCTGAATCTCTTCTGACTTTCCAATGCCATCAACTCCGATTACGTCGCCATCACCCTCTTCCGTACGTCGACACGTTCGCATCTCTTCTCTATATACATGGGGCAGGAGGGGGCGACGAATAATCTTACATTCGCCGGTTACCATTAATTATAATACAGTTTCTGCAGACGTCAGGCGAAATTAAGTATTTTTATCATTAATGCAACCCAAAAGTTTATTCGAAACTTCACCACTGAGCAATGAAATAAATGATGTACCTAATCTGGGGATCATTAGTAAGTACATGTATACGATTTGTAGTGACTAATCAGTTTAACTATTCTCAACCGTTATTATAAGCCGCAGTTTCTTAAAATTTATACATAATCTACAATATAGTTAATTATAAAAGTAATAACTTGTAGTTAAAATATCGACATAACATAATTGTGTTTCTTGAGCATAACTCAATTAAATGCAACAATTTCTAACGGTAGTTGCTTTCCTGATGTCGTACGAATATTAAAAATATTTGTCACATATTTTCTTTATTAGTTTTAGGATGTAATATAAGCTACTAGAAAATATTAAAAAGCTACTGGCTTCAAGGAAATTAATTTTCATCAACAAAATTGTCATCATAATAGTCTTCTTCTCTCTTTCTTATATATTTTTCTATATAAGTAGGCTTAGGCCTGTTTTAGCCTATTCTGCTTCCCCCGATGTGGATGTCCAACACTACTTCCATCTCTTCGGAGGCCTTCCTTGGGATCTTCTGCCCACAACAATTATAACAATAATGAATATTGATATAGTCTGCATACCAAAAAAAATAGCTAGCAAGGGACGGCAACTAAGTAAGTTATGCATAATACGAGGCTAAGTCAAATATTATCTACACTTTCGCCCTAACAAACTTTAAAGGTTATCGTAGTGGCGGCCGCTTGCGCATGCGTTAAGTTGGTGCCTGTGGTCATGTGTGCGGAATTTAATCACGATCGCGTCATTTGTCTGCTAGCTACAGCAGCATAAGCATGTCAGGTCCGCTATTAATTTGCACCAAAGAGGAACAACGAGCAGTGATCCGATTTTTGTGGTCAGAGGGTGTGAAAGGTGCTGAAATTCACCAGAGACTTTTGTCACAATATGGGGACAGTGCTTTATCTCGCAAAAGCGTTTTTTTGTGGATCGAAATGTTTCAAAGTGGCCGCACGAGCGTAACACAAAAAGAGGGAGCTGGACGGCCGTCAACCTCGACCACCGACGACAACATTCAGCAAGCTCGAGAGATGGTTACAGCAAATAGGCGAGTTACCATAGATGAGGTTTCACCTTCTTTAAACATCAGTCACGATTCTGTCTATCAAATTATCCACGATGAACTCAAATTTCCTAAAGTGCGGCGATGGGTACCACGAATGCTTACCGCAGAAAACAAAACCAAACGTTTGGACATCTGCCAACGCTTACTGGATCGCCTCAACGCGGAAGGCGACGCATTTTTAAGCAGAATACTGACCGTTGATGGAACGTGGGTTCATGACTACGAGCCCGAATCGAAACGGAGTATGAAATGGAAACAGCCAGGATTCCCTAGCACGAAAAAATTCAAGACCTCGTCATCGGCTGGGAAGGTGATGCCAACCGTGTTTTGGGACGAAATAGGGCCTTTTTCGTACTTTTTTGTACTGGATGACTGCTTGGACAGGACGACTACCATAAATAGTGCGAGGTACAGTGATTTGTTGGCGAATAAGATGAAACCAGCAATTCGAAACAAACGCCGCGGTCTACTTTCGAAGAAAGTTTTGTTGTTACAAGACAACGCCCGTCCGCATATGGCCCATAACAACATAGAAACTATCAACAAGTTGGGCTTTGAGACCCTGGAACACCCTCCCTACAGCCCTGATCTCGCACCCTCAGACTTTCATCTCTTTGGACCGCTCAAGGAAGCTTTGAGAGGTCGTCGATTTGCCTCAGACACAGACGTTCGGGATGCGGTGCAAAAGTGGCTTCACGACCAACCGAAAACTTTCTACCAGGAAGGTATACGGAAGCTTGTGGCTCGCTGGACCAAGTGCATTGCTAAAGGTGGAGACTATATCGAAAAATAATGTATCTGTTGTACACCTATCTTTGTTTAATACAGTTGTAGAACTAAAAGTGTAAGTAATTTTTGACTTACCCTCGTAGAAACACAATTATGTGAATTATTTTTTGCATGCTCTTCTGCATGATACATACAAAGATAATAAAATGTCGAATAGAATTCAAAATTAACACAAAAATGGCCTCAATTGGGCAATGACGTTATCATAATATTTCTACAGACCTTTTTACTGCTAAAACAATGAATAAACAGTATTGATATCTTGTATAAAAATCTCTTGAAAAATAACAGCTTTAGTATAACAAATTGATTTAATTAGAAACATTCAAAATACATGTAAATAAAAAATTATTTTCTGGTTCTCCAAAACATTCTTTTTGTTTTACTTTATGAAAGTTAAAGAATCAAATTAATAGATAAGCGCCATAAATTCTCAGCCTGATTGGCTTATACAGGTTCGAGCGTGTTCAAACTCCGTTGCGTTATAGTTGCACGTGTGCGAGCTCTACACTATGTATATTACGGCTACAAGAGTGGTAGTTTCTAGTAGCCAGCCAGACAACGTGAAAAAAAGGGCATACGCCTAATCACAGTAAATGACATTCAAACGACGTTTATGGTGATTTATCTCCTTAATATTCCACTGTAAAAAGTGGACAAAATGTTTCCGTTTGGGGCAAGAATCCCTTTAAGATGATGAGCGCCTCGGTCGGCCAACTGAACTAATAACGCCTCAAAACATTTCAATTATTGAAGGAATGGTATCAGCAGATCGCCGTTTGAAAATGAAGGAATTAGTAGTGATGTCTAACATTTCTGAAACAAGTATTCGCTCTGCTATCCAACGTGAACGTCGGGTCAAGTGTGCGCGCTCGTTTTTAAACATGTGTGGAGACGACCCGAAACCGATTTTGGAGTCCATTGTCACAGGAGATGAAACAATGGTTCTGTATTACGATCCTCCATCCAGGGGGACGTCGTTTTAAGGACGATAGCGAGTTGCTAACAGCTGTAATACAAGATTTTGAGGGAAAAACTTTCGATTATTTTTACAAGGGGTATAAAATTATTAATTGATCGTTGTAATAAATGTATTGGAGTTAGGGGAGATTGTATTGAAAAATAAAAATTGTTATATTTTTTCTATATCAAGCCGAGAATTTACGACGCCTACCTCGTACACAAACGGATTTGACAACAAAGGGCTGGTATTTAGCTATAGATACAGTCTCAAATCAGTATAAAACGTCTACAGTCGTTTCGCCCAAGAGAGTTCTATCCCAAAAAACTATAATTTACTTTTTTGAACTTAAATGTTCTCAAAGAAATTGTAATGTAAGGAATCAAATTACCTATTCATCGTTCTAGGACTAAGAGGATCTATCGAAAGCGAAATAAAGAAATGAGGGTTATATACAAGCAATTTTTTTAAAAATTTGTGTACAATTATAAAGTATATGATGTACATATGTAAATTATAATAGAAAGCTTCTTAATGTATGTGTGTTTTCTAATTGACTGCGATAGTCTTCAAAAATGATAAAATTAATTTCCATTGTCTATTAGTTGTTACCAATGTTACAAAAATTGGTATCTTGAAAGAAATTTTTACAGTCATGAATTCAAACAAACAGAATGATTTACTAACTCCGGGTAAAAGCAAATGGATCTTCAATATTACATTGTATTTCCTCATTTCCTTATCCGTTTACAGTTCAGGTAGAAATTAATTCTTCCATTCCTTCCAGACGACTATGATTGCTTAAAAATAAACGAAATGAACTGTTAGAAGCCCTTCACCTAGAAACAATTACGTCGATACACGAAAATTATTAAGTTCCATAATGAAAATCGGCTCATTATCAAGTAGAAGTTCATTAAATACGTCTATGCGTTAAACGATGCTGATATGGACTTCATGGCGCCCCAACTCCATTCTAATAGGCCGATGCTAAAATCAATTTATCTCCATTATGACGCATAAGTAGATACGTCCATGAATAAAATTAGAAGCTCAAATTACTTACTAGAAAAATTTACGTTACCAGAGTAGGCATACGCAGTTGATTGTCCTAGTTCTTTATATTGCTAGATAAATGTTTTAGTGTGTCAGGATATTCTTAATATTGAAATAACGATATGCATACTAATATTATTTTATAAAAAAAAGTGTAAACATAGACAAGACTCTTCCAAAAACTGCGTGTATAAAATATAATACGCAGCTGTCAGAAACAATTACAACGTAGAATTCATATACCTATCAATGCATCAATATTTTCTAGTTCAAATTAGTTTGTTATATAACCTCTTTATGGACTTCGGGCTAGAACATGGTGCAGGTCAGTGAAGGTCCACTTGCGTCGTCCAAAACGACAAAAATATGCAAAGCAATCCAATTTGAACTTTAAGATTTGTTTGCCGAATGCAACACAAAATATTGAATAAAATCCGAACTTTCTGGCTATCAGCTAAAAGTACACACTTAGAAACTACATATTAAATGTGATGTCAGCCAAATGCCCTCCACGATTCCGCTGTCATGCGACCACCTTTTTAGCGAAGCTTTCCATAACATACATGCTATTGTATTTCAGTAGCCGCACGTTGTTTAGCTCTGGAATTGTAACTAGTTTGTTGACATAAACTCTTTCCTTCAAATGGTACCAGAGAAGAAATCGCGGGACAAATCGCAAGACCATGGTAGCCAATCGATGTCACTCCTTAGAGATAACACGACCAAGAAATTTAGTTTGGAGTAAAATCAAAGTTTGATGCGCTGTGTGACATGTGGCTCCAACCTGTTGAAACCACATGTCGCTCAAGTTCAAACCGTTGGTTACATTTTCAAAAATCATTTTGTGTTCACTATCCTCCGATAGCGTACATCACTGACAGTAACAGCGTTGCCACCTTTGTTCACAAAAAAGTATAGGCCAATGACTCCTCCAGCTCATAGTATACACCAAACAGTTCATTTTGCACTGGCCCAAATACGACAGCTGTGTCGATTCACAAAGTCATTCAAATAAAAATAAACTTTATCGCTCAGTATGGTATAGTAAATGAACATTAGCTTCTCTGTTCTTTGAAATCCAGTCCACAAATATACGTTGCTTCTGGTGGACTGTTTTTTAAAGTTATTGGGTCAGTTGAATTTTATACGCCTTTAAATACAGACCTTTTGTTAAAATTAGTAGAGTAGTACCATACGAAAGATTCAATTGTCCACATTGTACCATTTTTCTAGATCTTGATAAAAACTTGATCGAGAATAGATCGTTTACCAAACCGCATAATGTTTGTGTTAAGAAGAATTTGAATCTTTAACAGAAATATGGAGCACTACTGGACCATACCGAATCCCAGACAAAATAGGGCAACAAGACCACAATATCGTTGTGGATTAAACGTTTGAATAGGTACTTTGGGAAACCATGTCATAGGACCAGTTATGTATGAAGAAACATTAAATGATGAAAAATATTTAAATCTTCTTCGCATATACGTATCTCTCTTCTCAGATAACAATATTCCATTAAATCAGCTACAGCATTTATGGTGGCAACAAGAGGGTGCACCGGCTGAAAATGAGGCAATTGTGAGGAATTACTTAAATTAAATTTCCAAACCGTTGGATTGGAAATAGTGGAGTTGTTGAATGGTCGGTGAAATCTCCGGACTTTATTTCTAAAGTTAATGTCCCACAAAACATTGAAGAACTTCGAAGTAAACTCCAGATGTATATAATTCCTGGGAAAACCATACAAAGAGCAAAATCCAAAATTCCGGAAAGCGTACACAATTGTGCATTAATGAAAATGGCCAGTTACTTGAACATTTACTGTAATTGTTAGTTTATTGCTTTGCTTTCTATTATTATTGTCATTGTTATTTTCACTTATTGTTACAAATAAGGTACAAAATTTACATAAATATTGCAAAAACATATTTTTAATTTACCATTTGCAAAATATCCCGTTGGTTTTCCTTCAAATTCCTGTTAACATAAACAATATGCGGCTTGGTGAACAATCAATTCTTGACCAATTTTCTATCAAGATTTAGAAAAATGGAACGATGTGGCTGTTGTTTTAAATACAATTGTACTCGCTATTGTATTTCGGTTAGATGAATAAAAGATACTTAGCATATTTCGTGTCTCTTCCTTGACAGTTTAAAATTTCGTGTCTACCTCATTTAAACTTATTATTCTCTGTATTAAAGCATAGTATAAAAAACTTTTGTCAACATGTTATGCTATATGTACATACATGGTTGAGATCAGAAAAAAAATCTTTCTGGCGGTGTCAAAATCCAATATGGCACCGAGTAGAAATAAGAAAGTTGATGCTGGCTAGAAAGAATTGATACGTCACATAAACATTTGGAGTACACCATTAGATAGACGGCCGAAAGTGACTTTGAGAATATGTTTTTAGTTTTTCTCTGCGATGTCACATAAAGGAGCTAGAGGTAAAAGAAGAAAATAAGCTTTTTTCGTTTCTTTTTTTGATTTCGGACGTCATTTGTCTCAGGTCCATTTTCTCTTCGGGTTCGCAACAAATACAAAATATAGTAACTTTACCAAATTTAAACACGCCCACCATTTCCAATAATAAGCAAGATTCCCATGGTGGGGATTGAAAATGAATCAACCTGTTATATACTATTAGTTGCTAGAATTGGTTGAACTCTTACAGAGCACGTAGCAAGTATTTTAATGAATGAAAATATTCCTGTATCCCACAGAAAATACAGTTTAATTATTTATTTTATTGGAGTATGATAAAAAATAGGAAACATGTCCTAATCCACACACAAACGCATAATTAACTGAGAACAAATCACCACTAAGTAGAAAAGAATCTCCCTAACTTACTTCTGAAACCTATACGTTTCCATGGAACCGTTCCCATAAAAACGAGCATCGTGCTTTATATTTTTTCCTTTTCTGTTTCCACGTAGGGGTGACAAAAGAGGAGGAAAAGAAAAAAAGAAAAGATGAGATGAGCGTTTCGGTTACAAATGAGTCTAAAGTGACGACACCCCGTCGGCCAAAGACAACGAGAGGGGAATTTTGTCAAAGATGTCACCACATGATTAATGATCTCATTTTAATAATAACTTGTACGCTATACAGAAGCTACAATATCACCTTTATTAAAGAAATGTGCCGCCAGGCAGCCATCACCGTCCTGATGATCATCATCCACTGCCTCCCGATGTTTGTTGTTGACAGACACGTGGACGGCGCAAATACTACGCCTGCTTCTTCGTTTTATTTTATTAATTAAATCGAATTTATTGCCTAACAACGTCTATTAATAAATTAACTAGAAATGTCTACAGTTACGTACATTAATTTCTGTTGTGGTATAAATGCAGCTTTTGACATACAATGTAAAAATTAAGACGGAAAATACCCAAGATCATTAATAATGCTGCATACTGTTTCCTACTTTCTAGACAAATTAGTATTGCATTTCATGAACTTGTCTATTCAGTAAATAAAATTACATAATTGATAGCATAAGCAGCAATATTATTGATCTTGCAAGAAGTAATACATTTGCCAGTAAATTTACTCCGTCATATTTGTACAAATACATGATTGGAATCAAAAGTTACAACTGAAGAAAATACCTGAAACGGTCTTATCTAAAATACAAAGTTGCTTCAATTAAGATACCTACGTACCAAACTACTAGGTACGTGAATAAATTCCCGTCTAATTGACACAAAATTTTATGAATTGTTTTTTTTCGCAGCATTTGCACTTGATATATTTACGAGTAGGCGTATATTGGTAATTAATTTTTCGTAAAAAATCTAACGAGCGTAGCACGTTTACATTATTTATTGCTTTGCAATTATAAAGTCGTGTGTGTACAGTAATTATTTTCGATATTCTCTTTTTATACGTCTGCAAGACTACATATCTCTGAATTCTGCACACGTTTACCCCAGTAAACGTGTAATAGAACACCTACCTAGTAAGTCAAAAGTAAAATGAATGAACGCTTCTTTTAGTTTTTGTAAACAACAGCCCATTGCTCAATTTATCATGCACATAATAGTTTACTCAATGTACGCATTCTGTACTGCATGCTATTCATAATTCCAGACAAACTTGAAATAGGTGCATTTGTAACTGCATGTAGCAATATTCTGTAATGCTGTGTTTGTAAACACAAATGATCGTAAGCAAACATGTGCGAAGTAATGGATTGAAGCAAACGTTGTTGTTTAATTATTATTAATGGTATAAAAAACTAAGTGAAAAGTGAAAACGTTACCTACAGTGACGTAAAAACTTGTCAAGGGTTCCCCCGCAGATACCTAAACGGGGCCCTCATGCAATTGTATAAATGAGGCCGTTGCTGTTAACATATGAATAAACAAAAAAAGCACTTTATAAGCAATTTATTAATTTGTTATAACACATAAGATATATTAAATATACACTCACAGACAAAAATATTGCATATGTTATTTTAGGTCTTTATTATTTTTTTCTTTAAACTTTTGTGATTTCTATTGCTAAATCTTTTACACTGGAGTGTTCTACGTATTATGCAATTTGTTACAGAAAAAATAATATTTTAATATAGCCTTTTATGAGTGAATAGGAGATAAAACGTTATAAATTAGCGTAATGAGCCTTGGAGACCAAAACACTGATTGATCTCCAGTCGATGTTGTCAGAATGACATTTCCAGAGCTTTAGTGCACAACTGTGTAGTTTCGGTTAGTGAGATGCCTCATTTAAGTGTCATAAATTGTGTTAAAATTGTTTGTTTAGCCAATGAAGGGTACAGACAAGAAGATATTGCACGGAGATTAAATATCCATTAATCGACCGTCTCTCGTATAGTAAAACACAATGAGACTGGAGAATACAAAAGGCGGTGTGGTCAAGGACGTAAAAGATGTACAACGCCAATATTTGAGACTTCAATCTTTACGAAATCGCGCACTTGCAGCACCGCATGTTAGAAATGAATTATTGAATTCAAGACAAGTCAATGTATCTGTCAAAACAGTAATAATGAGACTTAAGGAGCTCGGCTTAAATCCAAAACGTCCTGCCAGAGTTCCACAGCTTCTCTCACGTCACAAAATTCGACGTCTAGAATTTGCAAGAGCTCGTGCTAACTGGAATGAACATCAATGGGGAAAGATTCTTTTTAGAGATGAAACAATAATACAATTATGGAAGCCTGATGAACGTAGTCGTGTATACAGAAGGTCAGGAGAAGGTTTCGCAGAATGCAATCTTGCACAAAATCTTAGCTTTGGTGGCGGTTCCATTATGTTATGGGGCAGCATTAGTTGGGAGAGTCGCACGGAACTCATTGATGTAAATTTAAGAATGAATGCTGACGGGTACATAAACAACATCCCTGAAGAACATGTTTTACATTATGTCGGCTTTATTGGCTACGAAAATTTTATGCTAATGCATGATAATGGCCGAGCCCATGCCGCAAGGACAGTGATCCAGTACCTTGAGAATGTCGGGATTGCGGCGCTTGAGTGTCCAGCAAATAGTCCTGACGCAAATCCCATAGAACATCTATGGGACATTCTAAAAAGATACGAGCACGAAATCCAGCTCCTAACTCAATTGCAGAATTAAGAATTGCTGCACAGGAAGAATAGAATCGAATTCCTCAAGAAATCATCAAAGATCTTTTACGCAGCATGCTTAGGAGGATGCAGGATATCGTTAGAGCAAGAGGAGGAAGTATTAAGTATTAAAGTGTTATTATGTTGCGTTGTTATTCTGTTTATGGGTAATTAATGTTGCTTTTTCCAATTAAACGTTTTTGGCCAAAAAACAAGTTGTTTTAATAATTCCTCCACGAATTTGCTATAAATCCTCCATATGTAATTTATTTGATTATCAATAACGTAGAACACTCCAGTGTATAATATTTAGCAACAAAAATCACAAAAGTTTTAAAGAGAAAAACAATAAAGGCCGAAAATAAAATATGCAATATTTTTGTCTGTGAGTGTACAACAATATATAGATTATAGATGCAGGACAGTTCATATACTGATATTAAACTAAAATTTAAAGTTGAGGAACACATTAAATCCAAAATTTTTTTAAACATTAGACTGTAATTTTTTTCTCTTTGGAACAGTGATTCAATTTTATGGCCTACAGATTTTGCAGTTAAAATGTTAATCTGAATTTTACCTATTAAATAGGATTCTTCTAAATATATTAACTTCCGCAAATGATTTTACTATGGATTCTACATCAATTTCATGGGCAATTTTATTTTCTATACTAATAAGAGATAGACCGGACAGTTTTTGTTGTTACATTGTAGTGCGCAAATAACCTTTAATAAGGTTTAGTTTTGAAAATGACCTTTCAGCGGAACTAACGGTAACTGGTAATGTTAAAAATAAATCAAAAGCTGTACATACTTCTGGTAAATTACAAACTGTGCACTAATTTTCTATTAGTAACAAATGTGCCAATTCTGTTACGTTTTTTTTTTCGACTATTTTAGTTTTGAGGACATTCCGGAAACAAAGAAGTTGTTCAGGAAAGCAGTCAGATAGGTCATCTGAGTACATCTCCTGTAACATTTTAGCACTGGTTACCAACTCTTCATCGCCCAACGGAGCTAAAATATTTGGAATCAAAAATCTAAATTTAAAAATTATATTACGGAAGCTTTCAAATCGTCTTTGAATCTAACCAATTATTGTATCTACAGTTACATTAAAAGTTAATATTTCAAAATATTTTTCAATACTAGTTTGCGTTTAATCAGCTGTTAATTCATCATAGAACTTACTTATTTTTTTAATGCGATGCACTTTGAAATCTGTTTCTATTTGGCAGTTAACAGCCAAGTCTTTAGCTTCTTTCTTAATCTCATCAAAACATGAACGTAAATTTTGCGTTTCATTAAAAACATTTTCCAAAACTGTTTCTGCCTGAATTACATCCATATTTTCTGATTGTAACATCTTTGAAACAAAATTTATGGATTGTAAAATTTTATCTTCGAAAACTAGTAAAAACACAAAATTAAAATTTTCCATTATTTTCTTTAATGTTAAAACATCTTCGCGTTCCGTTTTTTTCTTTGAAGTAACCGAAATATAAATAAGCAGTTTCAAGATATATTATAATATATCGCATTGCAATTACAAAATCATGACGAGAAGCCTATCTAGTTGTACATCATTTTTTAATTTTATATCTAATTTTTTCATCTTTTTGGCAAGCTCGCAGTAATTGCCATCTTTCAATACTAATTCCAAAAAACGTGTATGTTGATTGAACTGTTTCGTAGAACGTTTGAATTTCCGTTACTTGTATACATGCGTCATTTAAAATCAAATTTAAGTTATGGGAAGCACAATGAATATAATAAGCACTTGATACTTTGTTCTTAATTCTCTGTTGGTTGCACGCCAGAATATATATCACTCATATTTGCAGCCCCGTCATAACCCTGACCCCTGCATTTATTTACATCGACACCCATTATTTGACAAACTGTCTAAAATAACATTTTGGGCAACTTTTAGAAGATTTAACAACAATATGTACCAATTATACAGTATTACTAGATGCCATCAGAAAACTACAATGTACTGAATTGTTATTGCAGGAATCATTAGACATAGTGGAGAGTGTAAAAAATAAATTACACACATTAAATGATACGCCAGGATTATGCGCTAGTTAAAAGTTGGCAGATGTTTTAAGGAAAAATCCCGATTTTAATACTTTAGAGGCCGTTTATAATAAGTGTAAGAATAGTGAACTTTTAAGTGATTTTGAAAAACAGTTTCTACATGCAAATGTAACTTCCTTAGATGTGGAGAGATCGTTTTCTATGTATAAGAATATTTTTTCTTGTCGACGCACAAGGTTTAAAGAAGTAACTGTGGAAACATATGCAATGATGCAAGTTTACAGTAGTTCACATCCTGATGCCTCTAATTTGTTGAATAATTAGCAAGTAAGTTTATTTATGAATTTTTCGTATTCTTATATTAACCCGTAATACCGACGCCTATGCGAGTCCGCAAGTTTTGGTTACTCTAGTAATTAGTTAACAGAGTTAAAAGACCATTCAGTTGTTATTTGTAATATCGTTATACATTTGGCGGCTTTTCTGCTAGACAGAACTGCGCGGTAAGGATTTAATAGTAGGGGGAGGGTGTAGGAATGTAGTTTATAGTTTCCATTCGGCATTGTGCATCTAGAAACTAATGAGTTGGAATGCGAGTAAAATATCAAAATAGGAAGAAATTGCTAATTTTGCATTTCTTTTTGTCAGTGTCCGAAAACCTACGAAAGTATAATCAAAGCAATCTAAATCAGCAACCAGAAAGTTGGTATATACGACTTGTTAAATTCCAAGTATCATTTATCCAAAGCGAATTGTATTACGGCAAGGGATGGCGCACGAGCGCCACAACTGTCCGAAAAGCACAATTAACACTCCGGAATTAAACAAAACACTGGCCGATTTAAATTCGAATTAAGGTCCCAGGCATTTATTAATTAATCCTCGTCAGAACACGGACTAGAGCAATTAGTCTGACACAGTCGATCTGCAAACCCTTTACCCGCGCACTTTCTGGCTCGCTCACTCCTCCAGTATATCCTCGATGTTTATTCGCATCAACAGCGCTCATTTCGTCTCTCGGATTGTTCTTATTCTTCTTCTTTTGCGTGCTGGTGTACCCCGTCAAAAACAAGGGAACAACGGCGTGCGAACGAAGACCATACGCCTTCCCGTTTATGAATATTAATAACTCTTTCTGTGATGACTGCAGATTACAAACTCTTTCTCTCTCTCCCGTGTACTCTCTGCATTTAATCAAATCCCTTTTTACTTACTAGCACAGGGCGATAAATTTTCTCCCGCGAAATTAACGCCGAATTTACTGCGAAAAGAGATTTGTCAAGAAAAATCCGACTAGAAGGTCTATCGCAATGTTCTTACTTAGCTCTTATATTTTAGATAATCCCCCAATTTTATTTATTAAACAAGCGTTGAACCCAAAGCGGTTATCTATAAAAAGCTTCTTGTAAATGGACATTTTTAGCTCAGGGTTATTAATTGAAGGAAAACAGTTTTCAATATTTTTTTTCAAATTAAATACTTGCATATTAAGACTGAAAGGGAAAAACCACAGATGTGTAGATTTCATATCTACTCTCCTAACCGTCACTACCAGAATTCAAAAAAAAGTGATACTTAACTCAATAAGTCTTAAAAAACACGAAATCTGCAATTTTGTTCAAGAAAACTTAATCGACTGACTAACAATTAATCAGCAGAGAATTGATCCAGAACCCTGTTTCCTGACTTGCTGAGTTTTTGACTTTATATACTCATTCAAAGTCCGCATATGCGCGCTACATACCCTCACCTATTGGCTAGCAGAGACGCTATTACGGAAGCATTCTGTCGCATTTTCATTTGTTTGTGCGACTTTAAAATGCCTCAGACCATTAAAAATACCGCCGATTGTGAAATACGCGCTGTTATTCGTTTCTTAAGTGACAGAGCCGTGAAGACGGCCAAAATCCATTGACAGATTAGATGCGAAAACGTCATGACTGCTGGAATAGTAAGAAAATGGGTTAAAGTATTTAAACTTACACGATCAGGAACCTTCCGTCGTTAACGATGAATCAGTGCAAAAAGTTCAAGGAAACAGACGCTATACGATTTCATCATTATCTAACAAGTTTCTTCAAGTACAGTCCCGGAAACTGTGTTCCAAAAATGCCGACTGAGTTGCTCAAAACCACTCATTCACCCAGTACTTTAACTTTCCTCGAAAGGCACTATATTAAAGTGGGCAAGTTTCTAAACCAAACTGTCACGAGTGACAAAACATGGGTTGCTCACGTTTTACCGAGATCAAGATGACAGTCTGCGCAATGGAGGCATTTGACGTCACCTAAAAATGTGAAGTTCAAGCAAACAATTTCAGCCCGAAAGATCAAGTGCAGTGTGTTTTGGGATGGGCAGGGTGTTTTGATTGTAGATTTTTTGCTTCGGGGTAACACAATCAATGCTGACACATACTGTGAAATCTGAAATAAACTGCAATAACTTGATCATCCTCTGTTTAGCCCTGGTGTAGCGCCCAGTGATTATTATTTAATAATAATAATAATAATAACAATAATAATAATAATAATAATAATAATAATAATAATAATAATAATAATAACATGGCTTTATTGCACAAAATAAGATGTAACATAAAAATTGCACGTATATAAGAGAAATATATCTAGAAACTATTCAGGTGCAAACACATGGCGAGACTCAGACATATGTTTGTTTATTGCTATTTGTTCTTGCACTGAAAGAAGCACCTTGGCAGTCAGCTCCACGGCAATGATGACAATGTTAAAACGCCCGTGCTAGAGTAGTGAGTAAGTCAGACGGAAGATTTCTATGCGTATAGAATTCAGAAGCTGGTTATAGGTGGAAATTATGTTGAAAAGTAGATTAAGGCCCAAGTTTTCATATAAAAATAGAGGTGTTAAAAAATGGACCTTGTTTTTTATATCGAAACGGTGCTTACTTAAAAAAAACACGCCTCGTTTATAATTATCTTTCTCCCATATTTCATTCGTGGAATATCTCCAAAACTATTCAGTGAGGAACATTCAAAACACAATACAATCTCTTCCCAGTTCATTATATCTACCACTATCACGTTAGGCGTAGTGGAAATTTATCATAGATAAAATATAAATCGACTACCTAAATGTTGGCAAAATAGAATTAACGGAATCTCTAGAATAGTAAATGTAAGCTCGTTAATGTCCCCTAGCTAAAATAACACAAACCAATAATTTTCAAACTATGTCTTTTGCTTCTTGGAACACTCTTTCTCGTTAACGCCTTTTTCTTCTGCAATAGTTCATTTAATATAAAAAGCGGTCATCATCAGAAGAAACTTTTTGACCGATTTGAACATGACTCACCTTTCGTTTTTTGTTTATCATTTTGGGTTGCTCTTTATATTTATGTGCAGTTTTCTTTGCTAATGTAATGCCTTGTCTCCTTTTTTTAATGATTCACTCAATTTTGTACTTGCAACATAGTTTTCTAAACGATACAGGTACCGTATTGTAAAAGCATTTTCAAGAAAATTCCTGCGTTTGCTCACTGCCACTTTTTAACTCATCCTTCACGCCCAGTTCTTTTGAGATATTGAAATATTTTGAGAGATATCACCAATTGTCCTATTTTGGGACACCCATTGCGAAAAGGTAGTTGTAAAACGTACAGTAAAACGTTTTCTTAAATGGTGGTGTTTAGTTAAACAATCTTACCGTTTCTTCCAAAATATTTAAGGGTACTGAAACTTATTTGATTTTTCGAATTAGATTTTGTGTGTTGTTGCTCACCAACTTTCTTACCAAAAACTGGTCTTCCAAGAGGATATTAATTATATACTTGTACTGAACGCACTGAATTATGCTAGCCTAAACGTTATAAGAGCTACTTAGCACAATACACATTCAATTTACTATGTACATGAAGCTACAGAAAAGCTTTATCGAGTCCACACTTAGAATAGAATAGAAGAGGATAGAATAGAATTTTCTTGTCCAACAGAAGTTCCAATTATAGGACAATGATAAATTCATCATATAACAAACTAGGTTTCCATACCTAAATATAATTACAAAAAAAAGACCGTCTCGGTGGCCGAATGGTTAGCATACTTGCCTTTCGATCCGAACGGCGCGGGTTCATATCCCGGTCGAGACGGTTGTTTTTTAATTACGGATAAAAATCAAAGTTTGCCTTCTTCTCGGAAAAGGATGTGAAACCATAGGCTCCGTGTCAATGCGATATTTGGTACGTTAAAAATCCCTACCAAAGGTTGGAACACCTTTGGATTCGGCAAAATTCTAGTGCGAGGTGTATTTCGTAACCCAACGCTTCGCCCAATATAACAACAACAACAACAACAAAATAAAATAATTCAAAAAAAATGTAACACATTAACACTATTTGAAAATTAGTCCACCACAAGCCTATTACTGTTACGACACATCGTATAAAATGGTGAGCGCATCAATACATTAGTCCGGGCTGCAGGTATATCGAATGGCGCACTATGACGAGTAGCAAAAACTGACACATTGAAACATATTTTGGATAGTAAATAGGCAGTCGACATTGTTATTGAGTAGTTTACTCAGAAGTCGTACGCTCTGGAACTCTCTTCTCGTTGCAAGTGACTACATATGCAATTGGTTCATAGTTTCGTTCATTTTAGAACCGCGTACGGGGTAGCTACCAGTTGTTTTATAAGTTATGAATTTCAAGAACTTTCGCTAAATCTACTCCAACATGTGAGAGTGCGTTGTATAAATTGGATACCATACGATGCTGCCATACTCGAGCTTACTGATTACAAATGTGTTGTACAACAGCCTAATCACATCGATGTCGGTAAATTTCCTACAAGTTTTTAGAACAAATCCCAACATTCTCGACTTTGACCCAGGCAACTCATTAGGATGTGGAACAAATGTGAGTGTACTATCAAAAAGAATTCCAAGATCATGAAAGCTTTCACTGGTGGATAATGGTGTGCCACACAGGAGGTAAGTATTAATTAGAGGTCCTAATTTTTTTGTATATGTAACTTTGCAACATTTAGCGATATTAAGTTTCAAGTTATTGTTTTCGCACCACATCTAAGTTGTGTCGAAGCAAAGCAATATCATCAGGCCCAGAGATCGTTGAATAGATTTTTAAATCATCAGCGTAGGGCAATGCAGGGCAGGTAAATGATTTTAGTAGATCATCCATATAAAGTAAGAATAGTAACGGTCCTAAATTAGATCATTGGAGTACACCCGACGGCATGCTATATTCCGTTGAAGTGAATCCGTTGTAGTAACCACTTCGTTTCTTGAGGTATGATTTCATCAATGCCAAAAACGAAGAAGAAAGTCTAAATGAATTGAGCTTGTCACGAAGTATATGATGGTTTATCGTATCAAAAGCACAGGATATATCTGTATAAATGACGTCTATTTGACCGCGGGTGTCTAAGGATTCACTAATATACTGTGTTATACTTGTTAAATTGGTTATAGTAGAGCGACCCGACATAAATCCATGTTGCAGTAACGAAACATAATATACGTAATAACCCAGCAATCAGCATTTAATATTTCACTATATGTGGACGTTTGATATCCTTATTTGGTTAAAAAATATCGAATCTTTCGAAAGCAAAATTTTTACTCACTTCTTAATTATTTACTGTTCGTCTATATCCATTTCGTTATTAATAGAACTGATTCTGGCAATCCATACCTTTCCGAAGTGGTTTGATTCATGCCCTTCTAATATTTGTTATACCATCTCTTTTTTACATCGCGAGGACTATACATTATTTTGTTTACACACGAGTTCACATATGAGGGCTAATATAGCATCCCTGCACGACACGTAATACTATAATCGCATTATTTATGCACGCATGCAAATAAAGCAATTAGTTAATTATTGTTATTGACATTTCGCGTGCAATCATCTTTTGATAGCCAAACATTCCGTAATAAATTCCCGATCCGCGATGAGACCATACGAGCCATACAACGGTGGCACACCGCGGGTGTCTGTCTGAGATGTTAGCGTGTGTTTACCGTTTCGCAAAAGGAAGAAGAACAAAGATCGTACCATGAGAAAGGAAAAGTTTTTGATTTAAAAATCGGGAACGCTATTCGTAACATTCCTGTGCGCTCCTCTACATCGCATACTTACCACCATGCAACTAAACAAAGGAAATATTTTCGCAGCTTACACGATGAAGGAGTGTCATTTCCCTTTTAAATTTCAATTTCCATGGTACCAACATCCACGTAGATGAATTTTAGAGGAATCTTATGGATGTGCTTATTATCATTAACACTACGCTTCTAAAACCGGAGATCTTGCACTAAAATGTAATTTTGTATACGAGGGACACGCTGTATATTTTGAGATGCCACAAAAGTAGAGAAGTTAGAGCTGGTAACACTGCATTTCTAAATACCACCATCCTTAAATAGTAAACTCTGACTATCAGTTGAGTCGCTGCTGTCATAGAGTAAACGTGGTAGGTACGATTTGTCATCGAAACATGGACTTGTCAAGAGAACATGTACGCGCAATGATTTACTACGATTTTAAAGTCGGTTTAAATGAACAACAGTCTTGAACGATTGCAACTCGCATTTGGTGATGAAAGTCCTTCACGTGCAACTGTGTTTCGCTGGTATAGCGAATTTAAAAGAAGACGGATATCGCTTGGTGATGAAGAACGTACCGGTAGACCCTGTTCTTCAGTTACCGCTGGAAACATTGAGAGTGTGAGACGTATGATCGACGAAGATCCAAGGTGCACCTATCAAGTGATTGAGGCAACCCTTGGTGTTGGATCCGCAACAGTAAATTCAATTTTACATGATCATCTTCGGATGAAAAAAATTGTTACTCGTTGGGTGCCACACACGCTTACCGATTTCCAAAAAGCAGAGCGAGTAAGAATCGCTCGGGAAACATTGGAAATGTCAAATAATGGTGGACATCGCATTCTATCAAAAATAGTAACAGGTGATGAAACTTACATCCCATTTTACGATATTCCTTCCCGCCAGGAAAGCCGCGTGTGGATCCACGAAGATGCACCAACACCAACAATGGCCAAAAGGCAAAGGGCTGTCAAGAAAGTTATGTACGCAGTTTCCTTCCATAGTACCGGATTAGTAAAAGCAATGAAGCTGGAAAATCAACGTACAGTCACAGCAAACTGGTACACCACAAAATGTTTACCTGCAGTTCTTGAGTTAACCAACATTCGCGGGTTAATGTTGCATCACGACAATGCATCGTCACACAGTGCACAGCAGACAGTTGAATTTTTACGTGAAAATAAGTTAAAAGTCATTGAACATCCACCCCATTCGCCTGATTTGGCAATGTGTGATTTCTGGTTGTTCTTCAACCTAAAGAAACATTTACGTGGTCGACGTTTCACGACGGAGGATGAGATAGATGAAGCAATTCATCTATTTATTGAGAGCATTCCAAGAAATGACTGGCTTCACGCTTTTACGTTGTGGAAACTTCAGTTACAAAAGTGCATTGATGCAGGAGGAGATTATTTTGAACATAAATAAAATCATTTTCGTAAAAAGACTTGTAGTTTTCTTGTATCTCAAAATATATAGCGTGACCCTCGTATTAAACACTTAAATATATTCAGGATGACTATATCCTTGGAAACTTGGCAAGGTAAATAACAGGTGCTGCTTAACATATATGAACAAGGCTATAAATCGAACGACTTAGTGGTAATAAAATGTATCTTGTATTGAATAAAGTTGAGGCGATTAATACCCACCGTTAGTCCGCTATTTGGTGCTAATAAAAAGTTTTAACTTCAAAAGATGTAATCTTAAACTCTGTATATTTGTTTTTCTATAGGTACATTATATCTTAGAGTAATAGTTTCGGAAATATGCATTTTAAATTTTCAGTTTTGAAAGTTGTGCAGGTGTCTACCAAATTCCTTATGTTTTAAGGCAACGTTAATCAAAGACTGAAGCCTGTGAAGCAGCTAGTACAGAGCATGTAACATCTTACTATCATATTGTAATAGACTCCTGTAATAGTATATATACATATATGCAGCTCTACATGCCTTGAAGGCCTAAGGCTTGGTTGGCAATTCCATGCTTCCTTATCTTTAACCTTTCTTCTCCAATTTCTGACGCTTAGTTTTTCTAAATCCTCCTTCACTGCGTTTCACAATTGTCTCCTGTAATAGTGTGTTTTAAATAAATTAACCAAAGTAGGCAAAATTCGATCGACAACCTACATATTTCTATGGATTTACAATAGTTGCCTAAAACTTCTATCAACCATATCTGCAATTGCTTAACAGATACTTCAATTTGTTTAATTAAATTAATTACATTTACTGAAATGTTTATCTCAGGAAAAATTGTTAAAAAATTGGAATTTTGTCGATTCATTAAATTTTTAACTCGTTTGTGGGATTCGAGAGCATTCTTTAATACTCTTTTGGCAATTATTTATGAATTTTGAAATTAATAAGTGGAACTTAACAAATATTCAAATTGAAAATGTAAACTAACCTTGATTTTTAAGAAGATGACATATAAACACAGTTCCTTATGCCATTTACAGGCTATCTGTCCTTCTAACCTTGAACCTTCTCTTCTATTTTGAATTTACTTTCTAATTTCTATATCAAACACACAAATTGAAACCGCAGCCAAAATACTAGTTAACTCGACTAAAGCTTAACCAGGATTGATTAATGTGTTGGCGTACCTATGCTTGTTTATTTTAATCGCGATGGCGATTGTTTCTTTCCACAGCAAATTTTGATGATAAATTTTGAGGAATTTTTGATAAATAAAGTTATTTTTAGACATAGCATGAGAAAATGAATGTGGTGACGCGACTAGATGACTCGACTAGACAACTCTATGCTCTAAAATATAACTGACAACATAAATATGGCAAATTTTACCACCAAAAAGGAAAATACCTTAACGAAACTTATTTAATGTACGAAATAATGTTAGAAATACCTTTAAATTTACTCTGTTGCTTGTTGTAGGAGAATTTTACATTAATTTTGAAGATTTGCGAAATTAAGAGAATAAAAAGAGAATGGTTTTCTCCTTGTTCCACTAAAATCGTCGTTATCTGGACTTATATATTTTATATAATGTCCACACTCCAAGGCCAGTCGGCCTGGGGCGAAAATTGTGGCTTTCGAAAAATAGCTTTTTCTCCGCTAAAGGGAATTTCATTACTATCGGGTGGCTATCCTGAGTACCCTAAACGTCTAAGATTGACAGCTGATTTCCGATGTAAATATTGAACATAACATTACTTATTATCTAAGTAACCATGGAAAAATTGAGTTAAAAAATCATATTCGATTTATTTGTTACTGAACCGCTGATACTATTTGGATCCAGAGTTTGCCTGGAAGTTCTTGTTTACGTATTTTTTCATTTATGTGTTTTTGGTTATTGTTGGTTAGTGTGAAATATTTTTAGGTTATACACCAATAATTGCTACATGCCTATATATAGATTTGGCAGAATTTCCTTGCAACTTATGTGCGTGTCAGAAAGAGATAATTGCATATACAGTAATGCAATCGTTTGCGTGATCAGCCCCTCATATTTCAGCACTTCGCATCTGACTTGAATTCATAGTTAATATTACTCTTACTTGATTCGAACATTCTTTTACCTTTTTGTGAAATCTTTTTCAAAAAGCAAAGCCGAAAATTTTACAATCACAATCAAACAATTTATTATTCATCCCATCGCTAATATCATGATATAATTGAAAGAATTCATAAATCGAAATAAAAAGCGATTAGATACAGACATAATACTGGTCAAGAGTTCTTGCCCGCAGGTAAGTTATATTATCATGCATAAATAGTATAATATTCCTACAACTGGCTTAGCTCCTCTAAGTTCGCTGCACCTGCATTCTTATTGTTACTATTATTGTGCCCCCCTCCCTTCCCAGGTATATTATTGCAGCAGTGCTCTGAAATGACGCGTTAAAGTAGTTATAGGCCTTCAATTAATCTTATAAGTAGTCTAGCATTCTCATCGTTCAGCTGAATAAGAGTGTTGAAAATGTCTTGGTATGAAATTGGTGTCGTTAATGGTGAGCTATTTGCAGTACATGTTCAACCATCTCTAGAACGTCTTTAATATTGATCTTACATTTTTCTTAGCGCGCATAGGTAACATTTTAGGATCGCGCGTTCTGTTAATAATTTTGCTAGTATTCTGAAATCTCCTATTCTTGGCGAAATTGACGCGAATGACAAGTAGCTCTTTACAGATCACAACAAAAGTCAGGTCTGCTGCCTGCGTTCTTATAACCGAGTCATAAAGTGTTCTTCGAAATTCACATTCAAGACTCGCATTTAAATATTTCTTCTCAAAATATAGATGTTAGCGATGAACACGATATGACGCGAATAAAGCTGTCGGGATGACGACCAAGGTTTCAGAAAAATGTAACTTTCAAATTTCACCAATATTTCGGTTTTATTTTAAGCATTAGAAGAAGTAGTTGATGGAATGGCGGCAAGTAGTGTGCGCGCGTAAAGTCACGTTGTATTCGAAGAGACATTTTGTTTTATTTGAATTGTTGAAGAAAACTTACACTTTATTAGGGTCATAAATGAGTAAAAGTATAGAGACCAAACTTGTGAACTGATGAATTAGATTCATCGGTCATAACCTAAGATGAACATCGTTAAATCTTTAAGTTCTCAAGTACGGTCTATGTACTTTAAGTCATTTATGACCCTGATGAAGCTTTAAAATAAAAGCGAAATATTCGTGAAATTTAAGAGTTACATTTTTCTGAAACCTTGGTCGTCATCTCGACAGTTTTTATCACCTAACGACCTAACAACCGCCATACTCCTTGGTGTTTGAACACCAAGCAAAGATATTAGGTAAGTTTGAGCAAATATTAGGTAAAGAGGGATCCTGCCACACTAGAAAATCGTTGTTGTATTGTAAAAAGAGAAGCAGCAGATATTAGTTATAAAAGGCAAAGCAATTTATCTAGTGTTACTGCATATACAGGGTAAGTTGGAAGGAGCGAAACAAACTCCAGGAGTATATTATGCACGTGAAAATAACGTAAAAAACATGTTCTTATCCGATTTTAATTTGTTTTCAAGTTATAGCGTATTTAAAAAATGTTAACAGCATTCTTAAAAATGGTTCAAATTTTTGCTTATCATTGCGCCCATGTAAAACAAAAAGTCAGGTACGTTTGACATTAAAAGTTCTTTTTCGCTTCTTATCACATATAACGTATCGGCTATCTGAATCAATTCTTTGGAGGCTCAAAATCATTTCAATAATTTTGTTGTCCTGATATGTTTTTCGAGTTTGTACATTGCTTTATTAGAAAATGCCACACATTTATTCAAATTTAGAATGTACAAATATGGTTGTTTATGGTTTTTTGTAATGGGAATGTTACAGCTGTTGATATTAAAGAAGGACATGAAGCAATCAGGAGAGCGACAGGCGCCCTTCGTAGACGAAACATGAAATGGCGGTGTTTGTTAACTTTTATTAAAAGAACGCTATGATTAAAAAATTTTAATGTAAGAAAAAACAAATGAAAATCGGATAAAAACATACGAGTTTTTTTACATTATTTTCAAGTATGCAATACATTCCTGGAGTTTGGTCCGTTCCTCCCGACTCACCATGTATAGACCAATTGAATTTTCAAACTTCATTGTAAACTCTGTTATTTCGCAGATTTACAGAAATTAATTTTTTGATCAGGGTAAAATTAACAACAAAATGTTTAAGGACAAAATCGAGTGTACCCGAAGAAATTAAAATAAGACAAATTTAAAACATTGTAGTAACCTAATTAATAGAATGGTAATTATTTAAAAATAAAAATTGAAAAAGGTATGCGAACCGCAATAAGAACTATAGTATAATTTTGGAGCTCAACGCTGCTCGGTAGTTACTTTTTGAGGAAATACATCACATTTTCCGGGGCAAGCGACATTTTACACACGCATACACGTCCATTACCTATATACATACATACATTAATAGAGAGTAGAAACACAATTACGCGAGTCTTTTGTAATGACCGTGTTCAGATAAAAGATACGGTTCGATTTGCATAAAGAAACATGTTTTTCAGTAGATTCTGTAATTTCATTTGGCTAAACGCAGTGCTGCACGACATAGATATGATATGAACACGCATATTCATAAATTCCAAAATAACATTACATATACGGATTAAGAGGAAGAAAAACTCGGTATACCTACGCTCATATCGCTAATTGCTCCATAAAACGTGATGTCCTTATAACTTATATCGGATAATAGGCGATACTACGTCGTTATTAAAACAATTAAATTCATTTAAATCGTATAGTTAAGAACATATTCATCGGGATCAATACAATATTACAATTGACCTTTCACGTCAAGCTTTGATATATTTCTAAAAACGTTCACTTAATAATAGTAGGTATTTAGCTAAATGAATACAGAATAAATCACGCGCTTACAGTGATAATTATTATTATAAAGAAAAGTCAATCTATTTAGCAAAGGTTTTACACACAGAAATTAAAATTCATGAATTAATTATCTATTAATATTCCAAATACCTATTCAAAATGACTTCATCAAGTTAAGCAATCTATCTAATGCACATTGCAAAGGACCAGGGACGTAGCTAGGGGTGGGCCTAGGTGGGCCTGGCCCATCCCGAAAGTTTTGCGGCCCACCCGCAGGCCCACCCAGAAATTGTAGTAGACATATGCAAAAATGTAGAACACGGAAAATTGTTTTTCGAATTCATCGAATTACTGTATGTTTTTATTTCGGGGTCAGCGATTCATAACCAATTTATTGAAACCCAAAGACAATTACACCCTAAAAAAGAACAAATTGAACTTAAACGAATTTACTACACAAGATGGACAGCTCAAGTTTATGCCTGTTCTGCAGTAAAAAATGTATTTTCTGAAATCCTTGTCTTTTTAAATAAAATAGTGTTACAAAGTGGTGATCGTGCTTCAGCGGCAGTAGGACTTCTTCATCAAATAAACTAATTTTGGGTTTAATTTGTGGTTCTACAGTAAAATCTTAAAAATGTTTAAAGGCGTAAGTGACTTCTTGCAAAAAGTTACATCAAATTTAAACGAAGCAAACGTTTTATTAAAGTCTATTGAGAGTACACTTAAAATGATGAGGAACAATGAGCGTGAATTTTTATCTTTAAACAGTGAAGCTGAAAAATTATGTCATAATAACAGCATTGATATGCCTGGACCTGACCCGCACAAATCTCAAAACGTTAAAAAAAATTCCAAAACATTTTGAATTCTTTTTATTACAGAAAATATAAATTTGGAAAAACAAAATTTAACAGAATCAAACCATTTTCATTTAAAATTTTTAACCCTTGTCTTGATTTAATTCTAAAAGCGCTGAAAGAAAGATTTAATCAAAATGTTAACATTTTAAACGTTACTTGTGCACTTCATCCAGAAAGTGAAGATTTTTTAAAATTTGAGAAACTGCAGTCACTTGCCAAACACTACGGAGTTGATACTGACACGCTTTAAGCAGAAATTACAATTTTACCGAAAACAATACAACAAACTACAAAGCAAATATAAAATTTCTAATATTATGCAATTATTACATTTACTTGAAATTTATAATACAGTGTTTAATCAACTATACAAACGAGTGTCATTGCGATCACAATTCCAGTGTCAAGTGCCGGGTGTGAAAGGACTTTTTCGTGTCTCAGAAGACTTAAAACTTACATTAGAAACAGAATCAGTGACGACAGATTAAATCATTTGGCAATAATTAATATTGAACAGTCAACAGCCACACCGAAATAATTAATAAGTTTGGTGAACTTCATGGCAACAGGAGAATTATTTTACATTAGGTGAATTTTCATACTATTAAGTATAAATGTCTAAAAACTGTATTACACATATTCGATTACATAAATAATAGCGTGTACCATTTTGATTTATTGTTGTATTGGTGTACTGTAAAACATGAGGCCCACCCTCAAAAATGTAGGCCCAGTTGTGGCACACCCAATATGAAATGTCTAGCTACGTCCCTGCAAAGGACCCGATCCCAATGCAATACAATTTCGATCAGCCATACAAAGTGATCATTGAAAGCCGTACTGAGTAAGCATTCGGTCAGCCTCAAAAGAGGTACCCTAGCATGGTACGCGGATGGCTCGAGAATAGAAGGAATCGGAACAGGCATAAGCATTAGGGGTCCTAACTACCACCTAAAAATGTATTTACTTGTATCAAGACTATCCGCTTGAATCTAAGACAATTACTGTTTCAATTATTCACAATAGAATTGCTGTTTTAAATCAAAAGAAATATTTTCTTATCGCTTTTTTCTCCACTTAAGATAAGCAGACACTTGTAATGAAATAATTGTGTTTCATTGTTTAAGACATTTGATAACTTGATTCAAGAAAATCTTGCAGAGAATTTTAAGAAAGTTACTAGAAAGCACTTACGCTTTTGGCTTCTGCTCACATTACGGTTTATCTCTCAGTTTATGCCACTAATCTTCAAAAACAGTACTGAAATATTTCCTCACGCCACCTACTGCTAAGAGATATAGTCATGCCGTCGTAGATAATAGCGACAGAAACCGGAATACAGATGCCATACTTGCCCATACAATGATATAGAGTTTAAAGTACAACGTTTCATACACATTTTCAAAAGATACCGGTTAATGTATTTTTTTTCTTTTTATTACTATTTACCACATGTACTAATTTAACTTTATACCTTTTAAATATATAATTAATAATAATAAAAAAGGGATAAATAAACTCAAATCTTAACTCATTAATTATTAAACTACCTAAAGATAATCTCCATTTAATTACATTATCAAGGAAATAATTTAATTATACTGTAACCTATAAAAAAGACTTTTCATTAGCTCATTCACTTGCTCCTAATTTTAGTTATTAACTGGTAGCCTAATTTCTCAATAGAACTTTGCAAGATCTGGACCATTTTCTCTTTCCTAACTTTAATATGAATATTTTCTTAACTTAAAACTAAATGATTTACTTGGAAGAAACATGTTTCTGTCTTGGATCTTCTTGATTCTCTAACCCTAAGAAAATATTTATTTAATACAAATAAAATTTCAAGAAAATTATTTTCTTATATTATACATTTTTATAGTCTTGAGAATAAAATATTTCCTTGAATAGAGACTGAATTTTGCAAGAAAATCTATTTTCTTGATGCAAGAAACCGCTTCTCGGCGTGTGGGACGCAATAACCACATTACTTTGCGGTCCCAAGCCGTCAAGGGATCGAAGGAAATGAAAAAGCAGATAAGTTGGCCAAAGAAGCAACCAACATGCCCTTCATTGGTCCTAACCCTGTTTGTGGTCTCCAAAAGAACCACATAAAACAAGCAATCAAAACATAAAAGGGTAATGAAAGGACCTCGCACTGGGAAAGTGTTCCAGGACAAAAACAGACGAAAGCACTCATATTAGGCTCGCCGAAGGCAGCAAAAATAGTGCTATCGTTCAAGAAAGAGGTCCTTAGATTACAGGCAGGATTTTTGGCAGGTCATGCAGTCCTAAAATGTCACTTATTTAAATTAGGAAAAGCCGAAGATCAAATCTGTCGTTTGTGTCAAAGAGATCTGAAGGTGGCAGAACACATTCTACGTAAATGCGTTCCCATTAGTCGCACACGACACCAACATTTCATTAGACCATTTCTTACACCTACAGAACCGAGGGAAGAAGATCCTTAAACAATACTGATGTTTATTAAAGGTTTTGAACTATTTTAACATACACAAGGGCGTTTTGTTAATATAGATTTATTAAGGTTGCAGTGACAAAAGGCATTTATGCCATGGCCTGACCATAATAGTTGGTATAATCAACACATTATGGACGGCAAGGGTTGTACCAATTCATACTGATATAGGAATATTGTTTTATACATACTTTTTTTAGAACATCAGTGATGATAATTTAATCTGAGAATTTCTACTCGTGCAAAGGATGTGAACATAATTACGATAGGAAAACAATTTTTTTTTAGAATTGATGTCAACTGTATTTCTCTGTTGGATTTGCAATAATGAAGGCGAATGTCCATGTTCGTGGAGGCGGATGATGTGGCAAACGCTTCATTTGACTCAAAGGATCGAGACAGGTATACGTTTAATTTATGTCTAGGTATTTTAAGTAATTCTTTAATTTGAAAAAACAAATATCGTCAAAGTAGAGTTAAAGGCTTTGCACCACGTTTTTGAATGTAAGTCACTCAATATTTATTTTGCAATTTAACCCCTTCATCCACTGGCCCCTTCAATTATGTTTGTTTTTAATGCGGAGACGAATAATGTAGACGCAAATCAAATGTTACAGACACATTTATATTATAGGTTGGTAAAGATATAAAGAACACCAGCCATTTAAACAAGTTTAAAGCTATTGGATTAATGTCTAGGATAGGTGATAAAATAAAAAATCAATATATCAATTATACGCGGTTTTAGCACAACCTTTAAGATGTACTTAATGTATATAACACAATAAAAAAACAACTTGAGTAAACATACGATTCATTAATGAATGTCCAAATTTAAACGGAGTACGATACATGTTTTCCTTACAACGATGATGAAACTAGTTACTTTCTAATAACAGAAAAGTTGTTTATGTCTATCAACAATTTTATAATAACTTCTAATAGTAGCTGTAGTATAAACATTGTTTTGGGTTCATGTAAAGTGTTATTTAACGTTAGGTGATTGCTCAGTATTGTTGTCACAATATTGGCTTAGAAGAGCAGAAGTAACAAATATTTAAATTAATGCACCGAATAAAAAACAAATATACCAACTATTTTTATGTGCAACATTATTAAATTTTTATATTAAAACACCTAGAAAAGTCACACTTTCTGTTAATTTGTAATTGCAACTATCTCTCAGTAACCGTTCTCAAAGAATTATTCAATAAGTAAGTGCTTACATTCAACAACTTGGGTCTATTTCCCATAAAAATTAAAACATCATATTGTTCGAAAAATTGTTTTCTAAAATTCTATTTATTAGGTATCCGGAAAGATACACAAACCAACATATATTGCGTTTACTGGAAATGCGTGCTCTAAGTCTATAAAAGTGTATATATCCTGACGTTATTAATTCCACAGCAACCTGCTGTCCGGGTTAATAGAAACGGCGGTATATAAATCTGTCGCAGGTTCTGATTCTCCATTGTCTCCATTGTGGCCAACTTGATTGGATTATATATTTTATGCCTGTCAGCCATAGAACTATAATTTCACTTGCACACACTATTATAGTTCAAAGTCTAATAATATAGAGACGCGTCCATACACACAGAACAAAGCAATTCCTAGTATACGCGAGAACGCGTAGTAAAGTGTGAAGCTGTAATAATCTATGTCGCGTGGTAAAGAGTTAAGATCATTTAAGTGGCAAATATAATAATTCTGTCGAAAAATAATAATGTATTAGAATATTAGGGATTTATCCATTATAATAGGTTGTAAATTACATCACAGACAATACGTCAGTTACAGTTCTGCAAATTCACAACTTATAATGTTATGACTTTTATAAGGTTTAATTATCTAATTCCTTCTGCAATGTTTAATATTAGAAAACATAGGAACATTGAATAAATAAACTAATATATTCTAATACAATGGAGATTCGTCATCGTCTTGCACAGTTTTGTATTTTATTAAATCACTTTTACAATTTAGGAAAGAGTAAAAGTAAGAATTTGGAACAAGTAAGATCGCAAAGGAATGCTGAATTAATCAATTTGAAAAAGTTTGCATATAAAATGTATGAATCTTGTAGAAAACTGGGAAGAAGTTGGGTACCAAGAAAATGTTGCCTACCTGCTAAATTATACAATAAAAAATTTTTTAAGACTTCAACAAATTGCTTGATACCACAACTTCAGATTGACTGTTTGATATCTCTTACGATCATGCAATTACACAGAGCTGGCAGATTTTGTTTCTGCAAAATTGGTTTATTTGACACAGTAAACACAAATGTGAAGTTCAAAAGATTTATCATTAGGGCGGGAATTTTTTTCTCTTTCATTAAGTATAGTATGCCTTATTTCTCCACTTTGCATATTTTCAATAGTACTGGTGTATTTTTATGAAGAATTTGTATCTTTTTGGTTGAGGCAATACGCTAATGCCTCGAAATTTATATGTACACATATAATTCATCAGCACGGCAAATATTCTTTGATGCATACTATAATTCTACTAATATTTATAGTCGGAGAGCATGGAAGCCTCACAAAGACGGTTATTTAGTGAAATCTATTCACTCAACATTTGATTTTAGGATCGGGATCAGCTATCTGGATTCACTATCCGATTCTTGGATCCGGAACCGTTATTATTTTGCAATGTAGAAAATGTTTAACAAAGAAAACATCGAATTTATGTTATATGGAGGAAAAGTGCAATAGTTTTTGAAATTCGTGCATTCAGAATAGTATTGAGTTTCCATGCGCACAATTCAAAGTTACATTACAGAAGTGCATTACATAAGTGTTCAATAAATCTGGAGATTATTGCAGCTATATTATTTGATCATTACTCGACCTATTGCAGGTTTCCAGATTTACTACAAAACTTTGCGCTACTTACTATTTGCTCGAAAAAGTTATAGGAAAACGGGGCTAGATCCACGTTATCGAATAATGGATTCGATCGGATAAAGAATCCGAATTCAAAAATTCGGATAGCGAATCCAGATCCGAGGTTCCCAATAAGGGATCCTGATTCCAAATTTCGGATAACGGATCCAGATCCGAGGTTTCCGATAATGGACCCGGATCCGAGATTTCGTATAACGGATCCGGATCCGGATCCGAGGTTTCAAATAATGGATCAGGATTACACCAAGATCCAGGTATCCGGATCTAAAATTATCCGAATCCAACATTAGGGTAAGACATTAGGCAACATCACGCCGTTTTTGTATAAAATACATCTAAGCCACTAATTGAAGCTATACCGTCCCTGAGCTATCAGATGGTAAGGCATCAGTTAAATGCGACACCGTGTTGTAAGGGTTAAATTTTTGCTTTGTTATCTGAATATACGGTATTATTGATGTTACTCTTAAGAGGTTCCCATGAGATGACCGTTTCCAGAACAAATTTTGTTCATAAGTTCTTTTTAGTTTAGAAAACATAGTAGTAGACGTCTGTCTGGGACTTTAGTATACATTCGGAAACGGTCTGTAGATATTTGCCATTCAGCAGTGAGCCATTTGCGATGAGACACCTCAGAAAGCTTCAAATCAATTATATGCATACACATGTACATCATATATACATAAATTAAATAAGTAAAAATAAAACAGAATTAGGAATGTTAATAGTAATATAAAAGAAATTGAATTCAAATAAAAAAGCTGTAACCTTGAATAATTGCAAAAAAAGTTGATTATATATACATCTATGACGACTATGACTAATACTTTGCGTTTTTAGACGCGTGACGAAAATAGATAGCACGGAAAACTATTATAAATATCAAATCAAAATTCAATTTTACCAGTTCTAATCGACGAACCGTTAAAAACATATTAAATAAACGTACAAGTGTACGTCGCTCTTTGTAGTACGGCGGCGCTAATGCGCACGCGACGAAAAGAACACTCAAAAAGATAGAAATAAAATTACCTTAATTTTATTGCGCGCGTTGACTGTGTAATGCAACAGCAGTAATTTGGACCCTAAATTTTTGTCGCCGGTTCACTTTATTGCGTTTCATCTAGAGTCGCGGAGACAAACGATGAACGAGACAAAGACAGATGGAGAGACAGACGAAGAAAGACGAAAAAACATCGGGCGCCGTTGTAGACATGCTGATGATTTTTAAAATGTCTTCCAACGACCAAAAAATATGTTCAATAACTGAATTAAAATGCCGCATCTTGTGGAGAGAAAGCAGCTGGGCTCCCCCTGAATGAGCGGCACAAATGACTAACACGGTTTTGTTTAGAGCGACGGAAAAACGAACTGTCATGCGATTTAGGGGAATCGAGGAATGCTTTCGCGCTTCCATTTCCCCGACATTTGATGGCTTTGTCGCAATGCTGAAGTGACAGAGAAATAAATGTACTTGTAATAAGTACCGAAAGCTCGAATGATATAATATCTTGAAATGAAGCTGTAACACTATAAATCAAAATGTCAATCTTTTCCAGATTGGTCACATCTGGCATTCCGAGTGTTTCTAAATATTATCTCCAATTAAGTTAATTAATGATAAGAATAAGAATAAGTTCTTTATTACTAGCAAAGCCAGTTTCAATATCGGCAGAGGAGGGAAGGGATTATCACGAGGTACATGCATAATGCCGTAATAAGAGAAGCTACTTCAACAGAACACAAATAATCATCTCAGTAGACAAAGGTGAATACCTGAATATGATTATGAATCATGAAATTGATATTAAATTCAAATGAATAAGGGAAGTAATAAATGGCATGAAGGTAATTTCAAGAAATCTATTAATTCGAAATGCACAGCATATAGTATAGTGGATTGGTAGGTAAATTCGCTTCGAAAATACTGAAGGTGTTGGATTTGCAACCCTGTTGATTGGTGAAAAATTCGACACAAACAGCCATTAAAAAAATCAGGTTTAATCTTGACTAAACGATTTGGTAACACTTCAAAATCTGTACAATTAGAAACAGATTATATATTATGTGAATTAAGTAATTTTAAAATTTATTTATAAACATTTATCTGGAAAATAAAAGCTCAGCTGAATTTCCAAACTTGCTTCAACTATTTACATACATTCAACATACTGAGTCTAGACATACTGGAATATTGCCCCATTAAGAAGGAATCGCTTAATGTAACCCTGCACAGTTTATATACAGAAGCAAAATCACTACGGAAATGCTAGATTGTTGAACTATTGAAACTACAAATGCCTAATTCATTTCCTGTAAGAATTTCAAGCATGGTAGAGACACTTCGGTATGTAACTATTACGAGTTTCTAGACTTTTATACAAACAAATCATAGATGACTTTGAGTATATCAGAAAGAGTATAATTTTCTGCTTTCAATGATGCGCTGTAACGTTATATTTTGAATTCTTGTATCTATTTAAAAGGTAACTTTTCTATCGTGAATTTCGCAGATTAAGTAAATGGAAAATTAATAACTTTTACAAACGATGAATTAATAAAGAAAAGAAACTAAAACTATAATGTTTACGCCCCCTCTCTATGCTAGCGCGTCACGTAAGAAACCTCGCATTCTTTCATATGATTGAAGTTGAATTAAGCCCGAACTTGAAATCTAAACATTACTAGCACTGGGAGTTACTTCCAAATAAATTCTCAGCCAACACGTCTCCTATCAAACACAACTCGAACTACAAAACTTCAATTGTCTTGGCGTCTCTTTGCTCATCTATTACCTCGGATCGCAAGTTTACGATCAGGGTGGGGGACGTGGTGTCGTCCGTAAGACCACTAGATGTCGGCATGCCCCCAGGATCGGCACTAACCTCATTATTGTTTAATATCTACATGGCAGATTTACTGACGGCTCATGGGTTCAAATCGGCCACCTATGCGAACGACATATTGATGTATCCGATCCACCAAAAGGAAAGATTTGGGGCCGTACGCAGAGTCGTTCGCGAGCCAATCCCCGCATTACCGCGGTAATGCGGAAATTGGCTGGCAAACAACTCTGCATACGGCCCTCACAATGCTCTATATCCCGAGAGACATCCACAGTATTTCTGAATAGTACAGCAGCTGGCACGTTCAACCTGTCGATGACCTTTACCTTTCGATTTATCAGGAGGAGACGAGCGCCTCTTGGTGAACCCAATGGCAACAACATCCCATGGTCAGAGGGTACCAGATACCTGAGGTTGGAACTCCACATGCGGCTGTTATGGCGTGAACACATTCGACACTCTAAGGTGAAGATCAAGAGAACGATCGGGGCATTTTACCCGCTAATCTGCTGCAAAAAAGGTACATAGTTTGCCTAGTGTGGAAGAACAATCATTTCGATTACTGAATTAACTTTGCACAAAGCAGCTGCGTCAGTTAACGCCAACTTGCGATTTGCTCGGCTATCCACGAGGGATCGCTCAATTACGGTCAAAATAAGAAACCCAAGGGATGTTGTAGATGAGACCACTGGAAGAGGATAGCCCCTCGCCTTCACTGTTGGATGGCCCATTGGGATCAACGAACAGATAAGAAAGTCCAAAGACAAAGGACACATGTCTGACCTTAGACAGAAGAAAACTGGATCTTGGACGTGGAAGTTTCTTTCGAAATGCATAAAAGCTACATAGATTTCACTACTATATTTAAATTGTAGGTAAAATGCACTTTTATGATGTTATAAACAACAACATTTATGTTGTCGATGTTTAGTTTTTCTTCTATAGCGCACGTACCGATCAATTTTCAAGTTTCTACTGCTTAAAACAGGTATCATGTATGGGGTCAAATTTGAGGTAAATATCTTCTCCTTTGTGTTCTCAACATAAAATCTACGAACAAAAATTTTCTTCTAAGCTTAACTTTTTCCATGGAACATTTAGAAGCAATAAATTTGACATCGAGTACTTAATAATAGCCAACAATATTAAAATGAAAATATTAAATTCATCTACAATTTCATTAATACTAATTATTATATTATATGTTTACATGTACGCATGAGGAAATCTAATTAGATATCCTCATTTGTAGGTTTTTGTCGAGTAAATTACTGCAAACGCCTCTACAGAACTGAACAAATCGTATTGCTACTAATTCTGATGCGACAGTAGTCTCAACTACTGGCTTAAACCGCCATAGGTTAATTAATTGAAAAGTAATGCCATCACCTATTAATCACCTATTAATTAACCTATGGCGGTTTAAGCCAGTAGTTGAGACTACTGTCGCATCAGAATTAGTAGCAATACGATTTGTTCAGTTCTGTAGAGGCGTTTGCAGTAATTTACTCGACAAAAACGTACAAATGAGGATATCTAATTAGATTTCCTCATGCGTACATGTAAACATCTACTTCGTATATATACGATTTAAAATATTGAAATGCCATTACCTTCCACAAAGCTATGCCGACGAGATGTATAACATCGAAACGCGCGTCCATAGATGGTGGATAGGTGATGGCATTACTTTTCAATTATATTATATGTTAAATTTATTACTAGAACTCATGAACCTGTTCTTTATAACTTCGCTTTTAAACCAAGTATTTGCAGCTACAGGAAATAACAATCTGATAACGATTAATGCAAGTAACTTTTTAAAAATAAACCAAATTTTTAATGACTCTAAACAACTCTTAAATAGTGAAATGCACATTAACATTGCTGCAACACAGCCATAAATGGATACTAATTATATTTTACTATCGAATATGGATGGCTAATAATTAAAGCTCATTTATTTTCTCTTTTCTATTCGGAAATCCTAACAAATCAACGCGTTTAAGCAAAATGATAACAAATGCTTTTAATTTCAACTGTGTACATAAAAAGCCACATTGACGGAAATCTTTAGTGATGACAAATAGTTCTTTAAATTCCCGTTACGTCATAAATCGTCAAACTAAGAAAAGGGTGTCGTAAACGTAAGAGGCAAACGCGTGCCCTCCCCTCTACGCAATTCTCTCCTTCATTTGAATAAAAAATATCGCCTTGGAAAGTTAATAATGGAAACGTGAACGGAAATACGAATTTAAAAAAAAAACACCACACCCTTCAGACCATAACGAGACAACCGAACTCGTCGGAGACTCCTCATATTTAAAGGTGTGCGATTAGTTTTTCACCGACGACGATGAGGGCAAGAAAAGGTTTTAAATTGGGTTTCGAATACATTTCCATTCCTCTTTCAGGGTAATTTGCCTTCGGGGAATTAGGAAAACTTCTACGCGTTGGTTCGTTGTTTTGTGATTTTGTTTCGTTACTTTTTTCCTGTTTCCTTTCTCAACGACGTCTTTTTCGCTTTGCGCTTAGCTCGATGACTTCTCGTCTATTATGCGACAATAATTATATGAAAACAAATTGGCTGAACTGTATGACACTTTAGTCTCGAAGCGGAAAATTTAAAATAAACAAATTAACGCTAAATGTATATATAATTAAAGCTCTACTCAACTAGCAACGAAATCTAAAAATTTCGAAAATGGAATAATTAAATATACATTATTTTCTAGAAAGATTAGAAAATAAACAAACGGAGAGATTCGCCGAAATATCAATTTACGCGAAATCTGAAAAATGATTCAAATATAAATAAATACACGTTCAGTAGAATATTTAAGAAGATCTTGATTATTTTAATCAACGCTGTGTTTGTAAACAATACTAAATTTAATTTAATTGCAAGACATAATCAGTGGTATTGTAAGATTATAAACCTCTCAATGTAGGACTATATGTTAAGCTGTTGTACTGCTTATCCTGTTTATCTTGTTTCTTCTTCTTTGTGCTGTTGATTCAATTAAATTGAACAAAGTTTCCTGTAACATATTCTGATCCAAGTAAAAATTCTTACAATAACGGAATAATGTTTTATTGTTTGTTATGAATTTCGTTTATTTTTATAAAAACCCATCGTATAGGAAACATCAGACAACGGGAAACGTACCGCACCTCTACTTTTAGTAATAGGATGCTTTCGAATAAAAATGAGATTGAATATAGACCTAATCTAATCATCCATTTAAACGATTTAGTTGTGTTGAGAAAATGCAAAATGCAATATATTTCGACAAATAAATGAAATAGCAGGGCGCTGCATCCAATTACGAACTAGCCCGAATAGGTCCGTCAACTTAACTGCAAGCAAAACGCTGGGAATCTCTATAGCCATGGCGTACACTATAGTAAAAGCAGCTACTAAACAATGGAAAGAAAAGAAATCTCAAGACTGGTGGAAAAATATTCCATGTCAGAGGCGGGGCAACCAATTTCTAAATGGATACAGACTTAGGTCTACAGTTGACTTACTAGGCAGAGGCAGAAGGTCTATTAAAACAACAGTAGACTTACTAACAGGGCACTGTATGCTTAAAAAGTATACAAGGAACCTAGACTTGATAGAGGAAACTGTATGCAGGTTCTGGTACGCGAAAGAAGAGACTGCCGTCCACGTACTGCGTGATTACTAGAGTTACTCAGTGGCAGAGGTTCGATACAACCCTCAGTATAACTGCGAGTTTCAACCAGATCTGTTGTATATACATGTACGCTGCCGTAAATACTATTTCGTAGTTCTACGTTTGTTTTAAAAATGTTGCCTACGTCGCGAAAACGACCAATGTTGGACAAAGTTACAGAATCTATAGCAGAAATGCCTAACCTAAATCATGATGGCGTTAAAATTCAATGTGTAGTTTGTAATATCCCTTTAATGTGTTGGTCCAAAAGGGATTGTCTACGTCACGTAAATAGTAAACAGCATTCTTCGAAAAGAAAATTGCACACGACACTATGACAAATTTAAATTTAATTTATGTGTTACCTTTATTGCATGTAATCTACCGTTAAATTTACTAGACAAGGAACCATATGTCTTCTTTTGGAATAAATATTCGGGCTGCAAATTACCAAGTCGGGCATTGTTACAAAGAATTGTGCCATCTGTTCGTAAACATGTTGAAAAAAGAATTAAATCGGTGTTGAAAGATAAAAAACTGTGGTTATGTGTGGACGAAACAACAGATCGTAAAAAACATTCTGTGGTTAATGTAATGGTACGTACGATGGAACCACATCAATCGTCACTTTCAATTCTATTAGCTTCCAGACGAGTACAACAATGTACTGCCGAAGTAATTTCAAAGTTAGTATTAAATACATTGGAAAAGTTTGAACTTTCAACAAACCAACTGTTGATGTTCATGAGTAATGGTGTCGCAAACATGCTTTCTATAGACCGATCTCTTAAAAAACATTGTGCTAACTTGTTACATATTACGTGTAAAATTTATGCTTTCAGTCATGTGTTTGTCAAATCCCAAAAACGTATTCGCAAATTTCACAGACTGTGCCCCCGTATGCCTGATCCACCAGAACCTATTCTTACACGTTGGGGAACATGGTTACAGGCCGCGTTTGATTATCATAAATATTTTGAGAATATTAAGAACATGGTTTTACAATTCGATACAAAGGAAGCTGCGGCTATCAAGGAAAGCCAGTCGAAATTTCAAGATAGTCAGGTTAATACGGATTTAAAAACTATTCAGAACAATTACTTCGGACTAGTGGAGGCAATAGAAAAATTACAAAATTCTTCGGTGTCGTTAGTGGAATCTCTGCAAATAGTACAACATGTTCGCGCAGAGCTGTACGCGGTAGAAGTCGCAAAAAATGTTTGTGTTCTAGAAAGGTTTGAAAGTGTTTTAGAGAAAGATTCTGATTTTGGCACATTAAGACAAATGTGTGAAGGTGCGTCAACAGAACTGTTAAAGTTGTTCCAAAGATTATTTTAATTACGCAAACACACTTTTTCCTCACGCCGCACTCGGTTTGCCGAAACAACTGTGGAAAGATATCTAATGTTGCAGATATTTAACAGACATTATTCACTTTGTGATTTCACGGAAGACTCGTAAGACGGTAAGTGTTTGAGCATGTATTATATTTTATTTCGGACCATTTATGTTGTGTAAACTTTTATGCGCCCGCCACTGGCTATTGGCGCAAATTGAGCAACTCTAGTGATTACATAAGACTAGCTGGAATGCAACTCTCAGAAATGGACTCGGAATAACCAAAGGTTGAAGCGTACGAAGAGAAATCACTCACAAGACTGTTAGGTGTGCTTCAGGAACCATAATGAATTTGAAAAAGTCACAATGGAACAGGCCACCAAGATCTGCCTCATTAACAAAGTAAAGTACGTAGTTTATTAAGTCTGCAATAAAAAGGTGACTACGCTTAAAGCAGTCATTGCTCAACTTCAGTACTAATATTTTACAGGGCACCCCTTATAATACCATACTTCTTCACATCAAATTGTCTATTTATCTTTTGTACAAAGCTAAAGATACATCAAACTAATTTTGATTGGTTTACTGTAGCTTTGTTCGCAAACTCAATCTTAAACTAATCAAAGTGGTCTGCGCTAATCAAATAGCGCGATATCAGTTGGATTTTAGTTATGGATTTCTTTCTACCAATTAAATTACTAGTTAATCTGTGATTGCTTTGTGAACGAGCAATACTTGAGGTTTTTGTCATACAGTAATATCAATAAAAAATGTATGTTCTCCTTGCAAATGGCTGCACAATAACTACTAAAATGGTGATGGACATATCTATGTCGGTCTGTAATTTTTTGATATGGTAATTTGGGACAACTCAATACTAGAAAGTCTTGATTAGTGACGGCTGATGGTGCCGTAAATGGGATGTCAATTACAACGGTTCGATTTCCCCGTGTATATCCGTTGCATAGTACAATATACACGATATGCAATGAAAATATACGAGGGAATCGAAGCGTTGTAACGCAACTCCGCAACCACAGTGCACCAGCCACCGTTGATCTTCATAGAGCTACCTTTATGCTGCTATATACTCCAAATTAAATTCTTTACAAAAATATTCTATCACTGTTTATTTTACCTAATAATGCTACTACGTGTTTCCATTGATTACATTCGCAGTTGTTTCATTTATTAAGCAGAAATTGGAATAGACACTCACGAATAATTGCCCTCCATTTAAACAACTTTAGCTAGTAGTTGGCTGATACAGCTATTTTTCTTGTGTTTAGAAACGCAGTTTTTTTCAATATAAGTGTACAAACATTTTTCCATTCTAGAATCGAAGTTCTTATAACAGATACTGCAAATTATATAGTCATCTTCGATGTGAAGATTAACCAAGTTCAACGACAATTATTTTACATTTGCGTCCATTTTAATTATAAATGTATGTCCGGGAATGTCATGAGAAACACGACATCTCCTAGAAAATTGACTGGAAGCGCTTCGAAAAGGATTCACGGAATCGTCTGTTTTTAAACTAAACACACCTACCGTGATATGAGTTTATAAGTTATAATTGCACGTAATGTGAAATAGGGCAATAATGAAATATTTTTTTAGAAAATTCTGTTAAAAAGATAAAGCAATTTACCAAAATTATGAAAACTGTATTCAATACCATTAATTAAAAGCATTTGGACAAATTATACAGCGAGGTTCTGAATTGCACCGCCCCACAACAAGTTTAAACAAACCTAACATAATTAATTAGTTACAATAAAGTTTAATAATGTAAAGGAGAAACAAAAGCAAGTTAAAATGAAATAAAGTAATAACGAGCACAAGGAACGAATGTATGACAAATGCAGGATATAACAAAACAACAAGAATAATTTACGCTTTTGGAATTGAGATTTGACAGTTTGGCAATTGTTATGATTACTTTGCTTAGCAATGAGCTCTTTAGATCAGTCTGGCGTCACAAAAAACAATTTGGTGCAAAAACAAATTACCAAAATCTTTAATGCTGCATATCGTCATATTTCCTAAGTTAAGGTATATGTGGATTCGCCTTTCGATTACCTTTCCAAAAACGTAAAAATACTCAGAATGTTGTATTTAAGATAAGAACTTCACTTCCGGTGACACTGGAAATGCAATTGAACAGCCGATAACGGCAAAAGTTTGTTCACAACACTAGCTTCTGTCCAAAAGTTAGCATGGTGGTGGAGCGGGCGGGGAGTGGACACACTATAAATCGATAACGCAGGTGTAAAGAATAAATTCCTGTGTAATTGTACTTTTCTCAATCCATTTGTTGTGAATACCAACTTGAGTCATTTTATCAATTTTATAAAGTAATTTTAGTGACTGAAAATTAAATATTTTGAAAACCGATATTAAAATTTATCAGAATCTATAGATTCTCTCTACAATATCTTAAATGAACTAAATACAGTACCGGCGAATTCTCCCTCTAATTGACGACAAAAATTGATTTTATATTGAAAAGAAACCCGAGGATACATATATTGAAAGAATTTTGAGAAAAAAATTACAATTTCGATTTGCGCTTATTTGCCATACTTTAATTTTGTACCTATCACATGTTATGATATTGAGAGATCATTTCCTACGTTTAAAGATATATTCACATCGAAGAGATCCAGATTTACACACGAAAACCTACTTCATTCACGTTTGAATAATTATGTTATTTTAAATTACTATACTTAAATCATATATAAAATACGCAAAGAAACGGCGCGCCACTGGTACCACATTTTATTTTCTTTATTAAGGAGATGCAAACTACATACACTCGCCCAACTGATGAATCACAGTTGGCCATGCAATCGGTGGACATGCGTATGTACTGAAATATCTTTCTCGGGGTTTTTACTCTAAATTTTGTTAAATTTTCAAATTTAACTCTATTAAATGATTTTCGTAAGTTCGGGGGTATCCCTAGGTACCCTTGTGGCAATTTTGAATGAATTTGTAACTTAGTGAAATCAAATTAACGAATTTTTAAGATTTTAAAATCAACTAACCTTTAAACTTTCGAACGACGCCAATGTAAATAAACAGTCTGTTTAAATACACACCACAGGAACTGCCTGTTCTGGATATTTAACCCTATTTGCTTTTCTAATAATGACTTTGAATATACCAAGAACACTTATCTTTCGATTGGATTCACGACAAACTTTGATTCAACCAAGGCCGAATAAAGATTGATGAAAATTGAGGGCGTCGTTTCTCTTTCATTTATTTTAAATCGCGAAAGACCGGCGATTGATTTCTTTCACAGCCAATTTTGATAATTTGCCTAAATAGAAACTAACTTTTCGATGACTTTCAATCAAAATGATATTAGTACACGAGAACGAATGCAGTGACTTAACCAGGAGGTTGTTTGTTCATGATTCTGTGATACGAATTGTCACCAACAAGCTTTAAAAGAGAAAATCTACTACTAATTTATGGAAACCGTTCAGATAAGGATTTAATTGACGAAATATTATCTGTTGTGCTTTGAAATTTACGTTGTTGCTTATTCCAGACGATTTTTACATTAATTTGGAAGAAATAATTGAATAGGAAAATTGATAAATGAGTATAATTTCCATGATACCCCACACTCGTCGTTATCTGGACTTATAATTAAATTCTACCTTCCTCGCCCCAAGGACGGTTGGCTGAGGGGGGAAATGGTAACGCAAAAATTACCAATTATCCCCGCAAGAGGGGTATTAGGTTGCCAACGAGTGGCCAGCCTGACATTTACTTCAGTACCGAAATGACAACCGAGAGAAGTTGTTGTCGTCGTAAACACGACGTTGAACATAACATAATAGTACATACGAAGGTAGCCTGAAAAGTTTCCAGTCTAACACAGAAACAAGTATTGTTTTTGCCACGTTCAGTTTTATTTCCCAACATAGTCTCCTTGTAAGTCTATACACTTTTCCCAGCGATGCTCCCATCTCTTTAATTCGTCCAAATAATAGTTGGTATCTTGTTCTGCGAAGTAGGCGTTTACGAATGTGGTGGCCTCCTCGCTCGATGAAAATCCCTATCCTCCAAGCGAAACTTTGAGTTTAGGAAACAGGAAAAAGTCGCTGGGGGCCAGATCTGCTAAATAGGGTGGGGGCTCTATCAATTCGTACCACAATTCGTGAATTTTCGCCATGGCAACCACCGTAGTGGAAGAGTGCATTGTGTTGGTGTAATAAAATTTTCTTCTTCAAATGCTGCCGTTTTTCCGCAATTTCTGCCTTCAGCCTGTCAAGTAATGCTGCGTCGTTTTTCCTTTTTCAAGATAGCCGATTAACACAACTCCTTGATTAACCAAAAAAACAATCGTCATAATTTTTCCGGCCGATGGAACAGTCTTGGACTTGTTCGGAGCCCATTCAGCCTTCGAGGTTCACTGTTTCGGCTTTGTCTTGGCTTCAGGAGTGTCAATATACGACAACCGCGTTCTCTCGAAATGTCCACAGCCTCTACTATCTCTCTAACCTTAATTGGACGGCCGTCTAGCACCATTTGGTGAATATTTCCCATGATATCGGTAGCGGTTGCAGTTTTTGACCATCATGAACGTTCATCGTCAACCAAGCCGGTACGACCACGGTTAAATTCAGCTGCCCAAAATTTCACTGTGGAAAATAATGGTGCAGAGTCAACGTAAACAGTAGCTTTAATTTGCGTAGGAGTAATGCCTTTCAAATGCAAGAATTTAAGGACGGCTCAATATTAGATTTTTTTTCTATTTTTGCAGAAATACTAACATCGACTGACACAAACGACTATTAAACAACTGAACGTCCAAAGTGGGAATTTTTAAAAGTGTCTCTTCAACGCATACGCAATTATGATACCAGAATATTTTTGACGAGTAACACCATCTTCACGTTGAAGCTTGAAACTTTTCAGACTACCCTCATATGTCCTTCACTTGGGATACTACATTTTAATCTATCAGCCGGGCACAATCGGCCTTCGCAACACAATCGGATCAGTCGCATGGGCCTCAGACTATAGTGTTCGCTGTGATGAAAATATGTTCTTATATTTCGAGAAGGACCGTTCAACATCTACAGTAACGCAGGCATAATTAAAATAATCCTCAGAGTTAGTTAATAAATCTGCAGATGCACCACCACACATTTGTCTTAATCTCGTATAATCGGATTTTTAAAACACTGTCGAACTTAGCTAAAACGCTACCGTTTATACCGTGTAGCAATGTTTATAATTGTTGCTAATACTTTTTAAATCTGTTTCAACAGACATCCTTTCTGGCTCTCCTTAATAGCTGTAGCTTCGTCAGGGTCGAATTGTAAAATCACAGATGTTACTTCTTGGAAATGTTCAGAATAATAAAAAATTGCTTGCACCCATATTCCCCAACGCATAAGAATCTGCTGTGATGGTTCGTGAATATCGGTACAATGCCTGCGAAATGCTCGAATCCGTTTGGGAAATTTGAGAAACATTTATGTTTCCACATTTGTCTCAGTGAATATTGTTCGCTGTAATGAAAATATGTTCTCATATTTCCAGAAAGACCGTTCAACATCTACGGAAGTAACACATGCATAATTAAAATAATTCTTAGGGTTAGTTAATGAATCATCACACATTTGACTTAATCTCGTATAATCGATTTTTTTTTAACACTATGGTTACGCGACCATTTTTTGCATCGTTTCTACCGCGCAGCAATGTATTAACTGAGTCCACGATTCACACTAATTGTACTAACCACAACCCAGTATTTTGCAATTTTTCTATAGCGTCTAGTAATCGTTTATAACTGTTGCTAATACTTTCTAAATCTGTTTCAACAAAAGTATCTAGAAATCCTTTCTGGCTCTCCTTAATAGAATTCGTCAGGGTCGAATTGTAAAATCACAGATTTTACTTCTTGTTCAGAATAAAAAGCCGCTTTCAACCATATTCCCCAACGCGTAATAATCGGCTGTTGTGGTTCGCGAATACCGGGACAAAGCCTGTGAAGTGCTCGAATCCGTTTGAGAGATTTGAGAAACACTTTTTTGTATTTCCTATTAATACATCCTCTTTCGGATAACATTCTCGAATAATTTGTGCCACAAGTCGCTCACACTTTTCTGTTAGAGAACGGCCTACACTAACTTCCACAGTTGACTAGTTGACACTTGAAATTGTTGTAACGTATCGAGCACTACACTCATAATTGCTTCGTCAGTACACTTTTTTAGTCGTTTGCTAGCTAATAAGATTGCAAATTTCGGTTTAACAGGGTCTAGTACTCGTGCTTTAATATTCAAAATAGAATTTTTTTACAATCTGTTGTCTCACCAAGACATAGCCACAGCTGTTTATCTTTTAATTCTACTTTGATCCTATTTTCGATATCTTTACGTATACTTGGTAGCTCATTCCCTAACGCTGTCCGTGATGGTTCCACTCGGGATTATATGTACGCCAAAGCTGTCGAAACGGTTCTTTATCGACACTATTTATATTTCTGTTACAGTCGCTTTTGTTCCAGCACATTAGAGGTATTTTCCAAACTCTACACAATACTTTAGTTCCATTATAGTTCAAATCCGAAAATTCACTGATAAATTTAGTGATTTTATTAGCCAACGGTCGCTTGTTTTCCTTACGTACGTTAGATATACATACATATATTTATCTCCACAATTACTACTAATGCTGCGAAGGGTTGATGAGAAACTGTTGCAATAAATCAATAATTTAATTCGCTGTGGTAGCCCATGCCGATTCATCTGCACGCGGCAACTTCGCTTCTAACCTGGCGCGAAGTTCTCTGTGCCCGGTCTATCTATCACTCGTCTTGCTCGATACACAAGTTCAACTCGCTAAATATAAATGTAACATTTGTACATCTATTTGCGTTGACCTACACATATTTCGCTCGACAAGCAAGGAATACCAGTCACCTAAAATATGAACCGCTCTGCTCACAACAAGAAGAAAACCGTTTAGAAAAATCTCTACTCTGAAAGGCACAGTGTTCCTAGTCCGCGGTGATGACTCACCCTGTATATGTAATACGTAGTAAAGCAATTTACGATTGTTATCCCTATCTTTAAAAAAAATAGCATCAGGAAGGATACATTTGCCTTTTTACTTTCCACTGTGAAATTCGTAAGGAAAAAGACCATTTAACAGTCCGAGTAGCATGTACTCTCGCCACAGTTCTAAAATCTGCATGACAAACATTAGTCAGGGTATCAAGTGGGACACGCGGTCTTGCAGCTTCCCCGTTACTCACAAATCATTGCAGATAAAACGGGATCAAGAGAGCGCCGCACAGCATCGACACTAAACCCGTTGGAGTCGCATGACGTTTGACAAATACTGACACGACTTCGACGTGAGTAGTATATGTATGTGTGTGCGTCCGCGTTTGTTTGTGTGAATTGAGGCGCGTTAAGCGTGCACGTCACTTGATTCGCTAATTTTGATTTGTCGCGCGGATTTCGACGTTTTATACGACAATTAATCGAGGCGCTGCACCAACCGCCAAACTTGCTCCAATATGCAAAGCAATCCCCTTTGATGGGATTTCGAAGTTTAAGCGGTTAATTTTGATAAAGTGCTGGATATGTGTAACACCTAACACCGATACACGATTAGGTCAAAGTATGCCTTGCCACCGACTTTAGGAGTTACCGCTTACGCTTTGCAAACTTGACGCGATCGGTATTTACTCATGTATGCTCGAGTAATTCAGATACCGCGCATTAAAATGAAGTTAATAGTTGCTAGGGCTGAATAGTATTACAATGTCTAACTATAATTAGAAATCTTACCTTTCTAGGTGTTTCACAATATCTTCATAGGCAGCTCTACAGTTCTCCCAAATTCCAGACCTGCAAATAAAGTCTTTTAATACTTTCTTCTATTTAAATTTACATGTGCAATTTTAGAGGATCTAATTTTACATGCTGACCTAATACCAGTACCTATAATATTGAATAACTTCGTGTAATATAAATACTCAACCGCGATTAAATAGAAGCCCTAGGTCGATAACTGTTAAAAGGCAATCGATTAGAAGTTGTACGAGTTCAGATGATTGGTCAGTTTTACGTAATTGTTTCCTATACATTCCTTATTTATTTCCTAATAGATAAATCCAATTTATTTATAATGCTTTCCAATATAATTGTATTATCGTAGTTCCAAACTATAAAACAGTTGTAGGTGTTCATCTCTAGAAAAAATTATTATATAACATGATTTATTATGCGTCATGCCCTACATAGCATATTACTCCGTTTAAAATATTTTTCCCACTTAATTGAAATTATCGTTTGATATCGTTGCACTGTCTAATTTTTGCGAATTTATTTTGAATCGTGCTGTATAATCGGTACTAAAAAATATTACAGCCAACTAATGAATTGTATACATGCTATTTTACTTACTAGAATTAAATTAATAGTAAAAGTTTGCATGTGCGCTCCGACATTACTAAAAGAAATCAAATAATTATTTTCAATTATAATTCGTGTTACGTACATATATTTGTACGTTTTTTGATCTTAGACATACAAACAGTAAAACATGATTTAGTACAACACATTCCATGTAGCCTGCCCTTTCTAAAGTATTTGTAGTTAATATTTAAAAAGGTCAGATTGTATAACTATATATATATATATATATATATATATATATATATTGTATATATATTGTATAAACACATTTTAAATTTTTTATTTCGAAGGTGCCTAACAAAATAAAGATAGAAATAAATTCTTACAGAGATGAGCCCTCAATCCTGCTCCCTTCGAACGTTAAATACCGGTACACCAAATAGTTATTTGTGAAATTAAGAAAAAGAGCATCGCTGGCTGAAATGAATGCCACAGGACAATTAAGTTAACACCAAAAGCAAGAAACCTTTGTAAAGTTGGTATAACAATATAAAAAAAATGGAAAGAAGACTAAAGAATTCGTAAATAGTACGTTGCCAATAGTACGGAGTTAGTAAAAATGACCATTAACCAAGCATTAGCATATACGCATCTACAATCTCTTCCTTTCCTAAATCAAAGAGCGCTGTAAGTATCCTCAAGAACATACACTTCGTTTGTGGGAATATGTATTGTTACAAAGGATACTCGCTTTACCAACACGAAAAATATTAATAATTTTTTTTATCAAAGTATCGTTGGATATAAGTGTGAACAAGCGTATAATCGAGCATCTGCCCAGGACAGACATGGAAATGATGAAACTCGACAAAAATTGCTATTTGACCAAATGATTTTGGAATCCAAAGTGGCCCTGGAGTATGATGATACAAAAATGGTGTGCTGGCAAATTATGGCGGGTATAAATATTCCATCTTTACTTATCATATTGGTTTGTTAATGTTAAGAAAATTTACTAGGAACTGAAAACTTCCTATTTGGTACGTTTTGCGAGAGTTCAATGAAAACAACCAATTTGAATCGCTTAGAAAGAATTTATAGGAGTCACAGGGGACCCTGAATTAAAAATAGTTGCTACGTTCTGTAATCGGGGTGGTGACAATATAATCTGCATAAAAGAGCTAAAATGGATTTTGAAAAATATTTTAGATAAAATTTAATATTTAGAGGTTTTTAATAGGTTTGGGGAAAACAATATGAATCCGCCATAAAGTCCGACTGAAATCGGAAGGCACCGGTAGCCCAAAAATTAATTTGCGCATTACGAGAAGTAAAGAAAAAGCATTTTTCTGATGTAGAGCGCTATATACAAATATCAACCATCGATCATCTGTTTATTCTTGATTAGCGTTCGTTGTTTTGGTGTTATTTTTCTAGATATTATTTTCTATATATTTTCTAATACTTCTTTTAAATTATACACTGCGATCCTAAAGTGTCCCCCCCATGCTAGCTTTTGAACGACAGAAGTTAGCGTTTTTAGAAAAAATAGGTCGATCGTAGGAAAAGTAACCACTTTAGAAGGGAAAGTGAACGCCGATATTTACATCAATATTCTGAAAGAAGTTGCAATACCTGAAAGAAGAAGACTAATTAGTAATGACTTTATTCTACAGCAGGATAACGCTCCTATCCACACCGCCAAAAAAGTATCAAAATACCTTGAAGATTCAAATATCAATGTATTAAAATTGCCTCCACAAAGCTCAGACCTATCGCCTATTGAAAACGCTTGCGCAATTTTGAAACTTCGGATATCCCAACAAGGACCTCAAAATATCAGAGAATTAAAACAATGCGTTGAAGAAATATGGCTAAAAATTACTCCAGATGAATGCAAAAATTTTGTTGGTACAATGGGTGATCGATTATCAAAAATGTCGAAGAGAAATGGTGGCGATTGTGGATATTAAATAAGTAGAAACATATTTATGTAACATTTTTTAAGCCCCTTCTTATTTAAGAATAATATAATAACAATATGAACCAAGATATTTTTAAGTTTTTATTTAATTCTGAATACCATTGACTGCCACTTTATATTTTATGAAATAAAATTGAAATACTTTGATTTATAAGAAAGTTATATTGCTTTGAATTTCGTTGTGCCATATGGAAATTTATTTATGTGATATACTGTATAAAGTGTTAGCCCCTAATTTGATAGCAAAATAGTAACTCACGACATTACATATGTTTTCTGGCAGGTCTTAAAATGTCAGAGTCCGTAAATGTCAAAGTTTTAAGAATTTGCAATTTAGCCAAAAGTAATTATTGAATGTATACATAACTGTATATCATTGTAAAGGTAATTTAAGTGGCTACCAAAACAATCAATAAAAAATATTGCAATCTATTTAAAACAAAAGAGTTGAAGGCGGTTGCGGAAATTTAGAACACCCTGTGTATTTGTAGATAATTTTACAAAATGCAGTATACTACGAGGAATGATCGTAAAATAAGGTTCCCAAAGCCCTACAGCAGCAATAAGACGTGTTAGGCGAAATCCGATAACATTGGCGTGTGCAGCAGCTCTCCCATTCTATATACGTACCACTCCCGCCTCGTTACGCCGCTCAGTGTTGGCTAAGCAGCCGTTCGAGATGGAACTCCTGATCGCCGCTACCGCCAGGTTTTTTAAACGCGAAAGGGGTTTCACTTATAGACATTAATCGTCAATTAACCGAAGTTTATGGAGAAAAGTGTATAGCTGTTCAACACGTCCGCAAATGGTGTAGGGAATTCACTGGAGGTCGGATGGAAATTCGCGATGAAGAGCGGAGCGGAAGACCAGTTTCAGAGGAAATCGTTGAAAAGGTCGAGAGCATACTGCTTAAAGATCGGAGGGTTACCATTCGTCAATTCGCTCTTCGGATTCCTGAGATTTCCAACACCACAATTGAAAAGATTTTGACTGGCGGCAGAATTTTACGACATGGGGATACAGAAGTTGGAGCACCGTCTGCAAAAATGCTTGGATAGAAATGGCGATTATGTCGAAAAATAGCTTAAGTTTTTACCTTTAAAACGACGTGTAATGTTGAAATAAAGAATGCTGTCTATTTTTAAAAGCTATGGGAACCTTATTTTACGATCATCCCTCCTACATACGTACGGAAAATCCCATTTCTTCATCTTTGGTAGTTTTCACGCTAAATTCCGACGACACACTAATGGCGCACCCGGTATACATTTGGCATTTAACATATGCTCCTTTACCCAATATTTTCAAGGAGCGATACATAGAAAGCTTCCTGAAGTTACATAGAAACATTTTATAAACACAATCAACGGCCTTTCGATGGAAAGCTGTGTCCGCGTTTAACGGACAACACTATTTCCATTCGCACGTAGAAAATATGTAACAAATAAAACTAAGAATGTTTACAGCAGGTTGAATTAATTTCAAATTTGGAACCATTTCAAAGAATTTCCCAAATAGTAGAAATACAAAGTGCAACATAACTTTATCAGATTTATACTACTTAATCCGATGCCACCTAGAAAACCAACTTAATGTAGACGGGGGTTGTAGGAGCCTATTTCAACGTTTCACAGTTAATAGGTATCACGGCTCTTATAGCCTTGTTAAATAACAATACCCAAGACTATATGGCACCAGTCTAAAACAAAATCAGAAAGCAGATTCTGACAACTAACCGATCCGTGTAGATTTTATAATTGTAATATTTATATACAGCCTTGGCCAAAAGTATTTCTCCCTCAATTCTAAGAGATTCAACTTCTTTTCACTTTAACCAACTTTTCTGTATATTGTAATGTAACGGCATTCTAAACTAAATATCCGAAACAAAGCATGACATCATAAACACACAAGAACAAATCGCGACACGTTTACTGTACTACACGTCAATTTTGCTTGTAAGTATTTAGTTTGCCGTGGACGCTTGAAGTGCTCAATAATCTCCACCTCATAGTGGCTTACTCTAAAGAATATTATTCTTCTGCAGATATGTTAAAAATGTACAAATTAAATTTAGCTAAATTTGAAAAATGAAAATGCAGTTACTTTTTGGGCAAAAAAAAATAAAACATAAATCGCAAAAATTGTGAAAAGTATAGTACCATGAGATACATTATAAATCGTTATGAAACGACTGAAAGTCATGAAAACTTAAAAAGAAATTGGAGGAAATGCATCACAAGTACGAGAGGAGCGGCAGTTGGTAGGCACTTCTTTGAAAAATCGGAAAAAGACTTCTGATCTGACTGCTGATTTATTCAAACTCGGAGAAAAAAGTTTCTGCCAAAACAATAAGGAGGCTCTAAAATGCCGGGCTACAAAGCCAGGAAGAAACTCTGATTGTTAGATAAGAATATAAAGAAGCGCTTGCAGTTGTATGTATATGGAACGTCAACATTTCGCTGAGGAGGATTGGTCGAACATCATGTGGTTGGGCGAGTCTAATTTCGAGGTATATTCATTTTATGAATCCAAGATTTACATATTCGAAACACATTATAATAACAGAGGAACAAGTAAAATTATTATTAGTTGTCCTTTAGCAGTTATTTTTTGTGTAATAATTTCTGGCGTTTTGATACCACGTGTGCAACCTATGTCAGACGAAGGGTGGGCGAAGAATACAAGCCGGAATGCGTGGTACCAACCGTAAAATATGGAGAAGAAGGTATAATGATGTGGAGTTGCATGTTGGCAGCTGAAGTCGACAAAATCGTGGTGCGCAAGGGCCGAATGGATTCAAAAAAATATACCAAAGTACTGGAAACTGCCCTGCAACCGTCTTTTAACAAAATTCTCGATGGCACCAACATGGATAGCATCCATTTTCGACAAAACAACACGCCGCATCACAAGTCGCGAGTGGCGATGAAGTGGTTCTCAGATAATGGGGTTGAGCTCCTGGATTGGCTTCCTCAGTCATCGGACCTCAACCCCATTGAACATCTTTGGTCGACATTGAAGCGCAAGATTAAGGAGCACTCTGTCACTTCAAAGGAGTCACTAAAAGATGTTTTGATTCAGGAGTGGCAGGCCATTGCTCCAGAAAAGTGCCGACGCTTAATATCGAGTTTATCAAAAAGAACAACTGATATTGTTAAAGCAAAAGGTTTCGCTGCAGAATATTAATTTACTATAATAAATATTTCCATTTTTATCAACTTGCATTTTTTACTTGAATGTAAAGTAATTTAAAGTTATTGAGGTTTCACATAGGTGGCAAATAATTCTGGCCAAGGCTGTATATATATTTTTTTTTCTAATTCTTGTTATACACAAAACAAAGCAAATGACAGCTTTTATTGAAAGACCATTTGAAAAATCGTATAGTTATAGTTCTAATACGCTAACACTTACAAATTATACGTTAAAATCTATTATGCGTGTTCGAATATTCGTCAATGGAAGGTAATTATAGCTTTCGGTTATCCTACAAGACAAATAAATGTAAACGAACCCTGCCGAACAATCCAAGAAAGTAGAGAACCAACAAACGGACACGAGACGATACAATTCCTTCGCGTTACAGCGCGGCGGACTTTTCTCTGTGTGCGAGAGCGAGAGTATACCTGGAGAATTAATCACGGTACCCCGATGACGTGTACACGCATCTAGTCGGTCGGATTTGCATTTTAATTACGGCCGAGCTCTGAAAATGATAATGACGACTTGAACGAGCCGTGTAAACAACTAGATAGAAGTGCAGTCTCTTTGTTTAGGCCAAACGAGATTAGGTAACCTTGCCTCTTAACTTCTTCGTGTATATGTGTACACATGGTTCTTATACGTGGGGACGTGGAAATGTGGAGTAGCAGTGCGCGATATGGATATAGGTGAGGAATTCCATTTCTTCAATGGTTCATGAAGATGTGTATTCTGCTGCATATTGTCCATATAGAAGTTAGACGCCAAACGGTAGTTTCACGTAAAAATCAATATTTGCCTAATTCGAAATTGAACCACTGCCCTCTTAAATCTGTTGAAATTAACAAATGAATCCAACAGAAACAAACAAATAATTATGTACCTATCAGGATGGTACGATAAATACCTACGTTAAGGAAAACAACGCATTTAGTAAATTTATTTCTCGACATAATTTCCTTGTGGCTGTAGTATATACTTAGTCCAGTAATGTCCCCAACTTTTTTAAGCCATCCAAAAAATTGAATCTGTCGAACTCTGCAAAATAGGCCTTTGTTTCGGCAACGACCTCTTCATCTGATGTAAACCGCTTTCCGCTATTTTTTTTCAAATTTGGAAAAAGAAGGGGACGATATGGTTGATGGGGCACCAATTCGTACCGTAACTGGACTAGTTTTGCTGTCGCAATTGCCGATGAGTAGACCGGGGCATTATTATGATGGTATAGAACTTTTTTCTTCGTTAGGTGGGGCCTTTTTCTTTATAGTTCACCGTTGAATCGATCCAATAAATCAGCATACTACTGTCCTGTGGTGTGCTTCCTTTGTCCAAGTAATTAATTAAGATTATACCTTGCGAATCCCAAAAAATCGTCGCCATAACTTTTCCGGCTGATGGAATCGTCTTCGCCTTCTTTGGAGCATGTGCCCCGAGAAAAATCGACTACGCCGACAGACCTTTGGTTTCTGGTGTGTAATTGTGTATCCATGTCTCATCTACAGTCACATAACGCCGCAGAAACTCACTCGTATTGCTCTCAAACATGTCCAAACCATTGCTTTGAAATTATCACGCAATTCCGTTTTTTTCAATCGTAAGCAGACGCGGCATCCATCTCGCCGATAGCTTTATCATACTCAATTTTTCGTGAAGAATGTTTTGCACTTATTCAATTGCTTGCTCACTTTCTACAGCTTTCAAAAGAACACTGCTCAATGAATCCCTCCGAAATGTTGACATACGTCGTCTAAAGAATGATACTCACAGTCGGTAATGCAGATTTTGACACAAAGAGCCAAACACGGGTATTTCTCATATTATCCTCGTACTTACAGTTTAATGATATTCTTATGATATAACTGCCAGTCAGGCATAAGACTGTTGCCTGCACAATGTGCTCGTAAAATATAAATGAAAGTCATTATTTCTTAGACTAAACGTACAGAATGATTCTTAAATGGGTAGCACGAGTATGTATGAATTGTGAATTTTTTTCAAATAGATTTTGGCCACAGCTAACCAGCAAAGTTACAGCAACTTATAAATTAGTCAATTAGAAAATATTCCATTGATGGTTGTTTTAAATTTAAATTTTTATACTTTAGATTTAATTATGTAGTTTTTAATTACTTTAGAAATTACAAACTAATACGGTGAATGTGGAAAAAGGATTTCAAATAATAAGTTATTAAAATAAGTTAAAGTTTTTCAATCCTTTGTTTGGCGCACATTGAGAAATAATCTGGAGAAGGTGCAAGGACTGATTGCTACCACTTATCCTTTGCGGCACTGTGTTGCGAGTAGCTGCTGAATTGTATTAGTATTCAAAGTATATATTAGTAGCCAATTGTTGTCCTACCAAGAATGATATTTGTCCAACAGTTTCTGTGAGTATCCGAAGCCTGCATTCGCTGTGTGCAAATGCGTAAAGAAAACCGGGTCACCATTTTGACCAATTCATGTGAACGTTTTTGTTCAGAATGTTTGTTTGGAAAGGAAAGGAAAGGAAATGATATTGTTTCTAATTAATTCCTCCTCACTAAGAAAAGTGTTTTTCAATAAATTAGCGTTGACTTTTGCCAAGTTAGCACCGGAAATGATAAAAAATCAACGATTTTTCTTAATTATATACGCCCACTGACTCTTAGGAATGAAACTTTTTACCAAAAATGATTCTCTAATATAATCGCCTCAATGATGCATAGCACGACTCATTTTAGCACGTAATCCGAAAACCCGGAATACTCTTCCGGACGCGAGAAATCCCGGAGAACTTCAAAGATTCAGCCGACACGCCGGAGAACTTGAAAGTAGTTTCCCGATGCAATATTTAATGCCACAAACATGAGGATTACTTATAATGCCTCGGAAATCTTACAAGACATATACCGAGATGGTTTGGCTCTAGCGGCGTCTTGCGCACCCGGATCTAATCGAAAACATTATCTCAATGCCAATGAAGTATGCATACGGCACCCTCTCCCGAAATCGTCCGGAATTTTCTATGCTGGAAATAATGTTGTGTGATAATTTTGACGAAGGGGATAGGATTCTAACTAAACCGCATTTGACGAGATGATAAGCAGGAAGTTAGAGAATGTGTGCGTACGAAAACAGTATAGATAATTTATTAAAGAAGGAATGCTTACTTTGATATTACACCAAATGAATTTCTGAATTTATTTGCAATTACCTCAACTAATAATTAATCGATCGTGTATCTAATTCACTTTCACCAGCGATTACATACTTTACTGCAGTAAACTATCTATACCTAGGATACATTTCTGAAATGACATTTTTTCTTTTTAAAAATTATACTTCATAATCCTCAATAAACACAGACAACACTTGGCTTGGTTGAAGATCTATATCCTTAAGACTATTCCGGCATTAACCAATTCTATTCTAAGAAAAATGGACAAGACTACTTCGATTATAAGTGCAATCCTTTTAACTTCCAAATACTTGGCCAAATACATTGGAAACGGAAAAAAAATTAAACTTCATGAAAGGCAATTATCAGAAAATATAAATAACTACTTTGTAGTTAACACAATTATCAAATAGAAACAAAATTGTCTCTGCAGTCGAAAGAATTTCTGGTCTTCAGATTCCTGAAGCAGCACATTAGGAAGACAATGATTGATAAAAGGAAACACCCTCAACGCGAGTTGGAATTAACTTAGACAATATTCCACAAGCATCTGGTGAAGTAGTTATAAAAAGGAGAAAATAAACCATGGTTTGTGTCTAAATTCAAGGAAAACGCAGAGAAGTAAAAGAAAGCGTACTTGGAGTCCAGAAGTAAGAAAAAAGAAATTTGCTAAGTGAACTGAGGAAACAACAAACGAAGTAGTAGAACTAAAAACTATAGCGAAGAACTGCATAAAGTACTTCAAGCAGCTATACCAGAACACCAACCTAAAAGAAGTTAGAGAGATAATTATAGAGGACAATTATGAAGCAAGACAATTATCAAAATAACAGATTCAACAAGCTATTAACAAACTCAAAAATAGAAAAACGCCCGGCGAAAACCAGATACATAATGAACATTAAGGAAATCATCAAATTGTTCGGCAAATTATTAATTAGTTGTGATATACCTGAAGCATGGAACACCAGTATAACAATACCATTGTTCAAATCGAGGAACTCAAAAGATCCAGCGAATAATAATGATAATAGGAAGTATCGAATCCTGGCATTAATAAGAAAATTGAACACTAATAATACAACCAAGATCAGAACAAACAAGAAGCATACTAGAGACATCAAGACACGTGTGGGAATCCTACAAGGTGGCAGCTTCAGTCCTCTGCTGTTCAACTCCATTATGGACAGGATTATCTACGAAGTAAAAACCAATAACTTGGGATATAGACTTAGTGGCCATTATATAAATATCCTTAGATACGCGGATGAAGACAGTGTCGGTATACTACTTCCAACGATTGCTGCATGCATTTAAGATGACCGCAGAAAAATTTAATATCATAATCGCCACAACGAAACCCAAATCAACGGTAATATCGATGTTGTGTTATAAACTGGCCGTTAACAACAGCTCGATATTTAGGTAGAAGAACTTCTAGCAGAGGAAATCAAACGAAAAAAGCAGCGGCTATTGCACAGATCATCTAAAGCAAACAATATGGAGAAATAGACATTTTAACATCGAGTGCAAATGAAGAATTTATAAAAACATGCGTACGATCAATCATGCGCAGCTGAAATTCGAGCCAACAATGCTGTCACCAAAAGACAACTGAGTACTATCGAGATGAAATCTCTCAGACTAATAGCTGGCTGCACACTGTTCGACAGACAACGTAATACCGACATCCGAAAAAAGTGCCAGGTACCAAATGTAATGAAGCGGTTGCGTAGTAAAATAGACGCGAGGAGGGTAACATGGATGGAACGAACACGTCACCAGAATGAACGATTCAGGAATGGCAAATATAATGCGAAACGGAAAACCAAGGGGCAAGAAGTCGCCTAGAAGACCTCCTAATAGATAGCGTGACAATTGATCCTCAATATCACGAAAACAACGACTGCAACAACTGCGAAGTCCAGATCAGCAGGCTTACGGCTGGTGCAGCTGTGCGTAGCGCGCTGAACTATCAGTCTCGGGGTACCGAGTTCGAAGCCCAGGCTCGTAACTTTCAGAGTAAGGCTTTCTCTAGTTTCCCTTACTCCAAATTTGGCGAATGCTGAGGGTGAACATCTAGACGGTCTATAGGCGCAGGCGTAATAATAACTCATGGCCGGCCGATGCCCTTGTAATTGGCAAAAGTCGTAGGGATGTAACGGCATTAATTATTATTATTATTAACAGGCGGAACGCCTTACAAAGAACGAAGAAGATGAAGAAGAAGAACACACACATCTAAACAGTCATGAAAATCTATATGAATTGTTAATATGTAGTTTGAAAAACATCTCAATCTTTAGATTTCTTCTCCTACGTAAACGTATGAAACAAATAAATCAAGAAGTGTTCTAAACTGTTGCAACAAACTTTAACGGCGAATTTCTATCAATGTTTGTGGCATACTCCTATCAATTTTGTTGTATAGGCTAGAATTAAGACTGTGGAAATGAACCAACTACCTAATTTACGGTGCCATAACAATGAAAATTGCAACAAATTTCAAAAAAATTCCCGCAACCATATAACACAAATCAGTTTCAATTGTAAAATGGAGCCAATCGTCCCCTACGATGGGAGATTTAAGTAAAACATACTGTATCAAAACAGTTTGCATACTATGAATACGTCGACACTTTTACTCGTAGCTTATAAGTTGTGTGTTTTAGCAGGTACTAAATTTAGTATTAGAATGTGGGCGACGAAATACACGGATCTTAGAATATTTTAAACTGAATTTAATTTATAATCTACGAAATTTTGTTAGACATACCAAGTTATCATCAAATTTCATTAACAATACTAATTAATGCAAATACAGTGGAACTCGTTAAAGGCTCGCATTACAGTCTGGCACAAATTCCATAGAAGCAGTAGATAAATAAACTTTAGAAGGGAAGTAAACAGAGATGATGGAGGGTTTCCATAGGTGCAAAGATAAAAAACTAAATCGAAAGTGTACAAACTTTTTTCGAAATTTCAAACTATAAAGTTACGTTGCCTAACAAAAGTTACGTTGGCTAACCAAAACTGTATGTCACTAGTAAATTTATTTCGAAACACCAGCCCTGAAAAGCTTGTACACATAAATATTCTAAGTTGGTCTTTGAAAACGCAAATTCTGGACATAAGCAAGATCAGAAAAACGTTAAATATTCGATAGAAATTTGCACTGAGGTGTCTGTTCTTTTAATTTTCAAATGTCTTTGATCATTCTAGTAAATATTTATGTATTTATAAGGAAATTAAACGTCAATTAGGAAATTATAATTTTCTATCACATTTAACAAATGAGATTTCTTAGTTCGGGCAAACTACTTCTTTCTTTATTAGAACATAATCATATAATAATACTTTGCTTTAACTTAAAACAGTTATAAGTTTTCCTTGAAATGGAAAAAACAATATCTTTAGTACTCATTTCCAAGTAACCTACATACTAAACTATGACTAACACAAAAATACAGAAAATTAACCCCATTAATTATTGCATACATACCTTGCGATCGCTTCCATGGAAGGCATCCCTTGATTTTTGATAACCGAACCGTCAGGTCTGGCGAGATTGTGGGGCATGGCGGGTGATAGAAGTGCTGAATGGGCGGCGGCTGGATGTGGCAGCTGCATAAATTGCATATGGCCCAAATGTGGTGGATGATTATAGCCATTCGCCAACAATGGAGACTTCTCCATCCTCGATATATCTGGAACAAAAGGCATTGTTGAATATAGACAATCTAATGGCGATGCAGTTATATTAGTATACAAAATCGTGTACGTGGGTGACAATAATAATTAAAATCTAAAACAGAAATACGTTAATTTTGATTAAAACAATCTTCTTTGTAGCCTCTAAAACTGACTATATTTTCACTAAAGGACATTTATTTTTTCCATGTCCGTATTTTAATGTTTCCTTTGTCTTTAATTACAAAAACATTATTTTTTTTCATCCACTAGTATCAAGTTCTTTAATTACACATTAGTTTAACTATGAGTTCCATACGTTGTGTAGTTGTCATTTTCTCTCTTTGAAAATTATCAATAGTAGTTTCATGTGTTGTTTACTTGTCAATTTAACTCTTTGAAAGTTGTTATAAGTGATTGCGCCTTGTATTTTCTATATCTGATCATTAAACTATTGCTAGTGAAGTTCTCCATCATTCATCTGCCATACGAACCCCGAGATGACTAACAATGTTATTTGCCAATGGTAATTCGTTGGAGGCTAGACGATTTCAACGTCTTCATGAAGCAAGCTCATTTAAACAAGAAATCAAAAAAGCCAATGAGCGTATCAACGGCAGAATTGGAAGAAAATGTGCTGAACATAATAGAAGAAAATTCAGACACTTTTATCAAAAAAATCGCAACTGCTTTGAATGTTAGTAATAGGACTGTGTTGAAAATTTTTAGGCAACAGTTATTATATTCATACCACATTCAGCGCGTTCAGGCACTTATTCCCGCCGATTTCCCTCCACGTGCTTCATTTTCTCAATAGCTTCTTCAAAAAATGGTTCCTCAAATACTGTTGCTGATTCTTTTCATCGGCGAAACAAATTTCTCAAGAAATGCAATTAGGAATTCTACAATAACCATGTATGGACTGAAGAAAACCCTCATAAGGCACATGAAGATCATTTTCAACATCAATTTTCATTGAACGTTTGGGTTGGATTTGTCATTGACTAATTGGACCGGTATTTTGCCAGAAACACTCACCGGTGTAGTGTATCGAAATTTTGTGAAACATGCGCTATCAGAACTTTTAAGAGATATATCATTGGCAAGGAGAATTGAAATGTGGTTTATGCACGATGGCGCAGCAGTGCATTTCAGTGTGGTTGCTTGTGAGTTTTTAAACGCATAATATCCAGATCGCTGAATTGGTCGAGGTGGTGGCCTCACTTATGAAAATGAAGAAGATGTGAGAAATCGGATAATGGATGGTTGTAATGTAATAAGAAACAGCCCGAGTGTTTTTGAAAGGGTTCGACAATCAGTGAAGCGATTAGATTCATACATCCTAGCCGGTGCTAATCATTTTCAGAAGTATTTGTAGATTCAGAAGCGCTACATGTAATATTTAGTTAATAAAATATTACATGTATGGATGAGAGTATCTAATTAAAGATACTGTAATCACGGAAAATGTCGAAATTAGTTGCTATATCGACCTTTACAAAAGTGAGCAATGAGCAATGCCCTACGTTCTGCGAGGATGGCAGGCATCGACTAGTGGCATCACACCAAGGAAAATTAAATAATAATTTCTTTATAAATAAAATATTATTTTTGTTGAAAAGCTTTTATGAACGAAACAAAACGACATTCCGAAAAGAATCATATGTGAAATAATCCTAAAATAACGCACTTTTATTATCTCTATTTCATTACCTATTTTTTGAGTGTATGTTTAAAGCACCAGCTAATGTAATAATACTATAAATTAATATCTTTCATGTAATCCTTCAAAGAATATCTGTTTCGTCAAATCAATCCTGTCGTCATTCTTAGCGGTAACCCTTTAACAAAAGCATAAAGGAAACGTAGTACGATTCAATAATTAATCGAAGCCATTGTTGTAAAGATTTTTAAAAAAGAAACAAGAGAAGTAATCGCAGAAAACCTTCTTTATTGACCTTTTATAAATATTTACAATTGTCGGCAAGCAATAAAAACGAAATATTGTGCAATAATTTGCGGACTAATTAAGGTGCCGGTAATTATTTCTGTTAATGAGGGTGGTGTGGGAACCGGGGTCACGGGTGTACCCCAGGGGGGTCGAGGCGTCCCACTGTGCTCCAAATCGCCTCTCACTGTTATACATAAATATTACAAACGTGTGTGAGTGTATGCGTGCGTGTGTGTGAATACCACAGAGCTTAGCGAAGGTTGCATCAGTGTTCAGTTAATGACCACACTGTGTTCATATTGAAATCGATATTTGTTGAAAATATTAAAAACGATAAATGTAAAAGGGTTGACGCGACGATTTATATATAAATTTAAACATATATCGTATAAGAAGCATGTTTTCTTTGAAAAATCAAGCATACATCATATAAACTCAAGTGTAATCCAAATCTAAACGTGATATAAGGACTGTATTGAACAAAACCCGTTAGAAAAACGCGTTTCCAAACAAAACGAATATTTTGAAAATTCATTTAAAAACTTTGAAATTTAAATTAACTCATCAATATCATGACGCCACATATGTATGTATACAGATGAGTCGGCACGGCCTTCAATTTATTGATTTATTGCAACAGTCTCTCGTCAGCCCTTCGCAGCATTAGTCGTACTCATGGATGAATATAATTTATATATGTAACTGTGTCTAACGTACGCAAGGAAAATAATCGGCCGTTAGCTAGTAAAGTGACTAAATTTATCAGTGAATTTCCGGATTCAAACTACAATGAAACCAAAATATTGTGTAGAGTTTGTAAAATACCGTTAATGTGCTGGAACAAACGCGACTGTAAAAGACATATTAAAAGTGCACAGCACAAAAATAAGAAAAATGGCGTGCCATCTCAAACCCAATTGCAGTTTCGAATTCGGCGTTTCGACAGTTTTGGCGTACATACAATCCCGAATGGAACTTACCATCACGGACAGCGTTACGGAAAGATCCACCACGTATACGTGAGGATATCGAAAATAGGATCAAACCAGAATTAAAAGATAAACAGCTGTGGCTATGTCTTGATGAGACGACAGATTGCAAAAAAAAATCTATTTTGAATATTATAGTACGAGTACTAGATCCTGTTAAACCGAAATTTGCAATTTTATTAGCTAGCAAAAGACTAAAAGAGTGTACTGGTGAAGCAATTACGGCCGTAGTGCTCGACACGTTACAACAATTCCAAGTGTCAACTAGTCAACTGTTGATGTTCATGAGCGATGGTGGAGCGACAATGTGCAGTGTAGGCCGTTCTCTTAGAAGAAAAGTGTGAGCGACTTTTACGTGTTACCTGTAAAGTCCATGCTTTACATCTTGTGGCACAAACTATTCGAGAATGTTACCCGGAGGTGGATGCATTAATAGCAAATACAAAAAAAGTGTTTCCCAAAAGTCCTAAACGGATTGGAGCATTCCACAGGTTTTGTCCTGGTATTCGCAAACCACCACAACCTATTCTTACGCGTTGGGGAACGCGGTTGCAAGCCGCTTTTTATTATTCGCAACATTCCCAAGAAGTCAAATCTGTGATTTTGCAATTCGACCCTACCGAAGCTACAGCTATTAAGGAGAGCCAGAAAGGATTTCTAGATCCTTCTGTTGAAACAGATTTAAAAAGTATTAGCAACAATTATAAAGGGTTAGCAGACGCAATAGAAAAATTGCAAAATACTGGATTGTCGTTGGTAGAGTCAGTGCAAATCGTGGACGAAGTTAATACATTGCTACACGGTATAAACGACACAATAAGAGATTAAGACGAATGTGTGGTGCGGCATCTACAGATTCCTTAACTAACTCTAATGATTATTTTAATTATGCCTGTTTTACTTCGGTAGATGTGGAACGGTCTTTCTCGAAATATAGGTACATTTTTTTATCGCGGCGAACATCCTTCACTGAGGCAAATGTGGAAACATACCTGATGGTGCAACTTTTTCAACAAGCCTATCCGCTTTATTAAGAAGCTCCGTTTATTTCTTATATTATTATTTATTGTTACGTTATTAAGTACAACAGATTTTTGAATAACTACTTTTGTTACTTTTTACAGTTATTACCTTATTACATCACATTTACAACACATACCATTTTCAAACAAAAAAAAAATAATGACAATAAAAACACCTCAGCGTGTGCATGTATTCGCTCTATTTACCAAACATTATTATTGCGTCGGCTTCAATTTTTTAATCAGCTGTATTGATTTCAAAATATCACATGTCTGCTGTGAGTCACCTATACGCTATTTATAAACGGCCCGTGCATCTGATTCCGATTCTGTTGCGGAGACCGATTTGGGCCGCTCTACTCATCAATATTTATAACTAGAGTAACCAAAACTTGCGGACTCGCATAGGCGTCGGTATTACGGGTTAATATAAGAATTCGAAAAATTCATAAATAAACTTACTTGCTAATTATTCAACAAATTAGAGGCATCAGGATGTGAACTACTGTACACTTGCATCATTGCATATGTTTCCACAGTTACTTCTTTAAACCTTGTGCGTCAACAAGAAAAAATATTCTTATACATAGAAAACGATCTCTCCACATCTAAGGAAGTTACATTTGCATGTAGAAACTGTTTTTCAAAACCACTTAAAAGTTCACTATTCTTACACTTATTATAAACGGCCTCTAAAGTATTAAAAACGGGATTTTTCCTTAAAACATCTGCCAACTTTTGACTAGCGCATAATCCTGGCGTATCATTTAATGTGTGTAATTTATTTTTTACACTCTCCACTATGTCTAATGATTCCTGCAATGACAATTCAGTACATTGTAGTTTTCTGATGGCATCTAGTAATTGTCTGTATAATTGGTACATATTGTTGTTAAATCTTCTAAAAGTTGAGGAATTTGAAATTCTCTTTGACTTTCTCTAATTACTTTGGATTCATTCCGATTAAATCGCATTATAACTGATTGAATTTGTTGAAAATGTATCAAATAGTAAGAAGCTGCTGTTAGCCAAGTACCCCATCGCGTTAAAATTGGTTCAGGAGGTTCTGGAATACCTGGACAAAATTTACGAAATTCTTTTAAACGTTTAGGAGATTTACGAAACACTGCTTTAGTACTTCCAATCATCCGATCAACGTTTCCGTAATGTTGTCGAACAACTTCACCAACTAAATGCAAAGCATGCAGCACGCAGGTTATATGTATTAAGTTAGGAAATATATGTTTTAAGGGTCGCCCAACACTTAACATCGTCGCTGCACTATCTGTCACAATCATCACAACGTGATCTTGGGCAATTTTAAATTTTTTCAAAGCGTTCATTATCACTTTTTGAATATTTTCCGCGGTACATTGTTGAACAGGTTTGCAAGCTAACAAATATCGAGATGCTGTGTTCTCGCTAGATAAAACGCGAGCTATTACATTCACAATACTGTTTTTCTTTATATCGGTCGTCTCATCTACGGTAATCCATATTTTTTTGGAACACAAATCACGTTTACACACATTTTCTAGCATCTCTTTCATTCGCGGCAAATGATTCTGTAATTGTGTTTATGAGGGTAATGGGTACTTTGGAACGTATTGTCGCCAAACCGTTTTAAAAGCTGCTTTTCTCACCAACGACAACGGAAGATTACAAGAGGTAAACATAATTAATAAATGTATGAGGAATAGTGTATAAGGTATTTCAGTTCTTGCATTTCTCATATGCTTAATACCATTGACATGCCTCTGGCAATCAGTTCTGTCTGTGTGTCTGCACTACCGTCATATTTTAAATGGGAAAAAAGTGACACATACTTATGTACATTAGTAGCAAATCTATTACGAGGCATTGTTTTCTTAGGTATGTAAATATTAGTTCTATATGAAACGATACACTAATTATGTACTTGGTATAATACTACAACACACAAAAAACACCAGCTATATTTTCAAAAGCGACACGTAAGTACATAACCTTGACCGTTCGACCAATCTCTGCAACAGCTCAACCGGTACTAAAACGAAATCTCTCTCAGCGCGGTTTAACATGATTTATATTCAAGGTCGACACTACATGCCTGCTTCTCTACCGGTTTAGTTTATTTATGAATTTTTCGTATTCTTATATTAACCCGTAATACCGACGCCTATGCGAGTCCGCAAGTTTAGGTTACTCTATTTATAACAGTAGGATAAAAGAACAATCTTTTTGTGCTGTAAACATAAACACTACAAAAGATGTTACAATATAATACAAAGTGCAGAAATGCAGAAAGGCACTGGAACTTGTGCTGGCTTCATCCTGATAGTATTGATTCTAAAAACTTTTTCTCGTTTTCTATATTGATTTTCACTAAATATGGTCTGTTTGCATCTACATTTTGTTTGAACATAGCAAAAAAAATAGTAAATTTCTTTTAAAATCACTATAGTTATTTATTTGAATACTAGTTTAAAATTACAAAATTGTTAATACTTATACATTGTGGAGCTTACTGCTTTGTTGCAAACGTTAGGGAAGCATTAGTGTAAGGTTCTTAACTTGAAATTCGTACCAGGTGTAGCTATCACTAATGGTTCTAAAGTGCCTTTCCATATTTCATGTAAATTTTATAAGCGAGAGATATGGCTCTGTTATTTGTTTATATTCTACGATTATTCAAGATAAATTCGTCATGTAGCAATGTTCTTCGTAACATTTTTAGTTGTAGATGCTAATACAAAAAACTATTACTTTAAAAAAGCATGCCTTGGACAACATTGAAATGCGCAGTCACTAAAAACATAAATGACAACAGTGAAAATGTTGATTGTGTTGATGTCCACAATTAAGTATAAAGCAAAATTTGGAATAAAAATGTATTTCCAAATTGTAAGTTTTTTATATATACGGTGGCGTACCACATTCGCGTCGGTTTATATACGCAGAACGGCAAAATATGTTTAAAATATTTTTGTTATGAGCTATGTAGGTTCATTGGGAGCATGTTTTAAAATTGTTTTGAAATATACAGGGTGACAAAAAAAAGTTACACACCAAAGTTGTGAAAATTTAAATGGAATACCCTGTACATTATTGCATACTTTGATAATGCGGGTTAAATAAAGGCAAGTTACTATTATGTTTCCTATACCTAACTCAAAGCGTTTTTGAGACATTCAACTATTCTTGAAAATGTAGACCAAAGTTTAAGAGGCCCGCGTATTTAAGTTAGGTATTTCTAATTACATTTATTGTTAGTCGAAGCATTAGACTTGATGATAAATTAAAAAATGGTCCCTAAAAATTACGCAGTGTATAATTATTAAATAAGTAGGATCTTTGGAATTACTATTAAAATTGATATGAAAAAGAACAAAATTTGAGTGCCAAAATGGATATAAAAATTTTATCATATCAAAACCTAATTATGTTGCTTTTACAAATTTTAATTTTTTACAATTGCCTAAAATAAACCTCAATTTTATGTCTATTATATTAAATGATTTTTAAATTTCAAAATAATTGGCCAAAACGAATACCTTCTACTCACACCGTAGTGTTTTTAAAGTATGTATAGCGAAAAAAACTTCTTTTCCACCTCCTGTACTGAGGATGCTGCATAACCTGTTCTAGATATTTTCATATTTTCTTAAACATTTTTCGCAGTTAATGATTTTCTAGATTTTGAAGTTCGAAATCAATCGAACTTTTGCAGAAGTATACAATTATATGCTTAATTTAGAGAAAAAATTGCAATAACGCAGTGGAAACAGCGATAAGGTAAATGAAAACGAAATTGAACAAGTAAATAACTACAAATACAGGGGAGATATAGAGGAGGAAACAGGGGAGATATAGAGGAGGAAGTAAATGCGAAAATAATTCTTAAAGCATAGAGATATAACCACAAAGACCAAGATATCAGTATATAAAACAATGTACTTGCCAGTATTGTTGTATGGAGGAGAGAATTGGATCCTAACTGAAAAACAATAAAAAAGGTTACAAGCGACAGAGATTACATTTCTTAGAAGAATACTTGGGGTAAAAAAAATTGACAGAACAAGAAATGACGATATTAGAAAAGAGTTAAAAGTTATGTTGGTCAGAGAACAATTGGAACAGAAGAAATTGTTGTGATTTGGACTACGAAGAATGAAAGAAGACCGACAGGTAAAAAAAGTGTAGGAAGCAAGACAGATGGGAAAGAATAGAAGAGGTAGAACAACGAAGTGGAAGCAATTCTAAAAGAAAGGGGAAGTGATTGGAACTCAACTGGAGAAACGACTGGAGATAGGAAGAAATGGAAGAAATTTGTTAAGAGAGAGGCGACGAGACAAATGGCAAATGAAGCCTCTACACCTTAGGGTATCAAGAAGACAGGATTATGTATGTGTATGCTTATTTCACTAAATTTTTCGATTTTTAAACACGTTCATAAATTTTACGTAATGCCTTGCATACCCACAGCGTTCTAAATAATGCATGTGAGTAGAAATGCTCCAAGAAGTATGGCGGTCATTAGAAATCAACACGTAATCGAAACTGTCGGGATGAGGACCAATGTTTTAGGAAAAATGTAACTCTTTTAAATTTCACCAATATTTCTCTTTTATTTTTAAAGCTTCGTCAGGGTCATAAAATGAGTTAAAGTAGGTAGCCCAACTAATGAACACAAAGTTTCAAAGACGTACACGCTATTATCAGTCAAAGCTCCTAGCATGAACGCGAGGGATATTTTTTTGGCATGTGGTGACGGCCGTACGGGTATATGAGCTTTAAAGCTTATCATGATCTCAGGAGCCTCTTTGTGTGGAAATGCTGTGGGTAAAGTGTTCCATAGTTTTGTTATTATCACCCCCTCGCCGAAAAGTGTGAAACGCAATTAATTTTTCCCAACATTCGAATAGTGACTCAGACTCACCAGAAAAGTCTACCACAACGCCTAAACTCTGTCACAGTCAGAAGCAGACCATCTTTCTACTGGACCATTATGCTTGATACTAAAAATGTACTCAATTTTTTTGTAAAGAAGAATTTCTGTGTGTCATACAGAATCGTTAAACTTTAAATTTCTCAATATTATGAACAAAATTGTAGGTATTTAGAAACGATTTTAAATTTAGGTTTGAGGTTATATTCAATCGCGTAGATGCCACTTAACACCAATAAATTGTATTGTCCGCCATTTTTTGTTTTAATTCGTGCTTATCCATTTAATAATAAAATATTTTTCACAAAATCATTTTGTATACAGTACGGTCTTAAGGTGTCCCCTCTCCCTCCGATTTCTATTTTTTGTGAACTAACTTTTGCCGCTATCGACATTTCAATTGTATTTCCGGTTTCAACGGAAGTAACGTCAACTTTCTTATTTTAAATAGAAAATCCTATATATTTTTAGGTTTTTAGAAAGGCAATCGAAAGACGAATCCCATGATACCACATATATTACACTTTAATTTAAGAAATATGACGATATGCAGCATTAAACGTTTTTGCTGTTACGCAGAGTTGGTTAGGGAAGAGCGCCGAATTGTTTTTTGTGACGCCAGAGCTCGTTGTTAAGCAAAGTAATCATAACAATTGTCAAACTGTCAAATCTCAATTCCAAAAGCGTAAATTATTTTTGTTGTTTATGCTTTGTTCTCGTTATTAATTTCTCTCATTTTAACTTGTTCTGCTAATTTTTGTTATTTCTTTGCTTTATCGAACTTTATTGTAATTAATAAATTATGGTAATTTGGTTTAAATATGTTTTTGACAGACAACACCTCTGTTTTTTAGGCTTTCTGTGTTGTTACTTTTATGATGGCTTCGGCACGAACCATGCAAAATTACTGGGTCAATTTTAATATTATGTAAATCTGCCAACAATTGTCATCTTATTTGCCATGGTTGCGCAACAAATTGTGCAATAATTCAAATCATATTATCATCTGTTAAAGCAGTTCGCCCTATAAATTTTATACTATCTATCCTTACTTAGCACAAAATTCAAATATTTCCGGCTGTACAAAGGCAATGTTCATTATGTTCTATTTTGTGGTAATTGTCGCCAAATTTACCGAATATTAAAATCAGGTACTTGATGGTTATCTTACGTGGTCCATGTGGAGGCGATTGTAAAATCAACATCATAAAAAACTGAAACTTAAGCATATTGCCTGTCAAAAACTAACAAATTTAAACAAACCTACCACAATTTATTAATTACAATAAAGTTCGATAAAATAATGGAGAAACAGCAATTAAAAAACGAGTTAAAATAATAACAAAGAACGAAAGTATGACAAATACAGGTGGCAATAACAATAAATGACAAGAATAATTTACGCTTTTGGAATTTAGATTTGACAATTTGGCGGTTGCTATGATTACTTTGCTTAGCAACGAGCTCTTTAGACCAATCTGGCGTCACAAGAATCAATTTGGTGCACTTTCCTAGCCAACTTTGCCTAAGATCAAAAACAGATTACCAAAACCTTTATTGCTGCATATCGTCATATTTCTTAAGATAAAAACCGGAAATACAATTGAAATGTTGATAACGACAAAAGTTAGTTCGCGAAAAATAGAAATCGATCTATTTTTTCTAGAAACGCTAGCTTCTGTCGTTCAAAAGTTTGCGTGGGGGGTACACTTTAGGACCGCACTGTATATATTTTATACAGACTCAATTTAGAATCGTGTCATACTATCTGGATAAGATCTATTACCAATAATGAATCTCATTGACTACTGGCAGTTAAAATAAATAGTAACAGAAGGTTAGATTTAAAATCTGAGTGGTTAAAACAATATACAACTAAAGGACATATCAAATAAATGTTCTTTCCGGCCATTGTGGCATATAAATAGAAATGTTTAAATATGAAACATCTTCAGTAATATAATTTCTTCATACTAGTCAATTTGAAGCTTAATATAAATACAAATTCATTACAAAGTGAAAATATACTGGTAAAGATATAAAACTTTTATTTCAGTGTATTCATTTAATACACCAGAACATAATAAACATATAAGTATGAAGGGGACATCATCAATATTGAAATCCATTAAATTTATTTCCGCCAAATGCCATAACCCATTTCGTGCACATCGTCCAATTCGCCGCCTGTAGATAGATCTTTCCGTTAATGGTACCAATAACGTTTTGCCGGCTCTTCATAACCATAGCACTGCTGAATGTGCAATTAAGAGATACGTCCACAATTCCAATTTTAGAGCCATTTATAGACCGATAAATACGTACGTAAATATATATAAAAGATGACATCGAAATATGCTGCCATTGCCGTCGTAAAATCCTCGGATCCACTGACTGTAAAATTCTTCTCGAGAACGGAACGGAAAAAAGGACGAGAACCGATGAAGACAGCCAGAAATAATTAAATGGACATCGTTAAGGACAAACGTCTGCAAATAATCTAGAGGAAAATGCAGTAAATGAAACGTAGACATCAAAACGAAATGAATATAAAGCGGAGATTTTGTGATGTCACATTAATTTTCGATGCTCGGATGGTAACAAAATGCTCATATTATCAGCTAATCTAGGCGTATATGGTGCTAAGATAGATGGATTTACTTTTATTATTGAATAGAAGATTATGGTATTTGATATACTAAAACGCGTCAAAATTATATGGGTGCGGCAACGTACAAACCTACATCTAATTTTTTATTAAAACTGAAACGAATGCTAAAATTACAACAACAACTAAAAGCTGAAATATGCTTTGTTATTTCATATATTTTGAAAAGTACTAAAACAATATATAGATACATTAAAAAAATAAAAATGTATATCTTCCGAAAATAAATGTTATGCTTTGCACTTCTTTGTGGTTTTAAAACCTCTTAATCAAAATTTTCGGTTATATAACGGTTACCCATATTCCTTTTTTCTCGTAATGACGTCATTAAAAGCGGCCAAAATTAGGAATAGGAAAATTTGTAATATTTGTAGCAAAGCCAACCTGCAAATTTATGCTAAAGTTTTAAAGAACGAAAACTGTATAATACTTCATGTTGATCGAATACAACGATTTATAGTTATTTATATTAATTTGTAACATTTAAAATTCTAAGTTCTTTTTCTCTGAGGAAATCGTCAAAATGGTTAGTTATGCAGCAACAGTTATTTGTATCATAAGGGACGTAGGTATAGTTTGGCGATCGAGGATGTTGTTTGCAATACATGAGAGACCGCAAAAGCACTTACCCCAGTGTCATATTACATTTTTCCTACTACCGGCCTAAAATTTCGAAAAAATCAATATTTTACGAAAATATTTGACATTTGTATATTTACATAGTTGTCAAAATTGTCAGTTTCTACTATGTACTGCCATCTACAGCTATATTAATGTATTATTACTTTACGTCCTTCGAGACGTAAAATTCCATTACATCCCGCTGTCAACCGCAGACAAGGTAAATAATCCGTAAATCGCCCTTACGTCCCTCCTACAAAGGCAGTAATAATTTGACTTACGTAGCCGGTAGCGGGAAAATTATAGCGAAATGTTCCTTATATATACTGAGCGTCTCACAAAATAAACAATAGACAATATCTCCTTTACTCGCACAGATGAAAAGAAAACGCGTACACACTTTTAAATTGCATCAAAAGGTTCTTTTAAATCCTTTTAAATTTTATACAACACTTAATTCCCATTACATTCTGAATACAGTGATATGTAACACCCGAAATTTCGTATTAATTTCCTCTGTAAAAAACTAGTGTTCCCCGAGCTATTACCGGAAAAGAAACTACAGGCAACATACGAGGTAGGCGCCATAAATTCTCGGCCTGACAGACTTATACAGGTTCGAGCATGTTCAAACTCCGTTGCATGCAGTAGCAGTTTTTAGTAGCTAGCCAGACAACGTGATTGGTGCATGAAGATGACTCAGGTAACGTATTAAAAGAAGGGCATACGCCTAATCACATTAAACAACGTTTAGACGGCGATTATAATGATTTATCTCCTTCATATTCCACTGTAGAAAAGTAGGCAGAATGTTTCCGTTTGGGGCAAGAATCTCTTGAAGATGAGGAGCGCCCCGGTTGAACTGATAGCGCCTCAAAGCATTTCAATGATTGAGGAAATGGTATTAGCAGATCGCCATTCGAAAGTGAAGGAATTGACAGTGATGTCTGACATTTCTGAAGCAAGTATTCGCCCTGCTCTCCAACGTGAACGTCGGTCACGTCAAATATACGCGTTCGTTTTTAAATATGTGCGGAGACGACTCGAAACCGATTTTGGAGTCCATTGTCACAGGATATGAAACAATGGTTCTACATTACGATCCTCTATCCAAAAATGAATCGATGGAATGGCGGCGACCCGATGAACTTCTTCCCAGAAAACTGTAATACAACATTTTGAGGGAAAGGTTCAGATTATTTTTACAAGGGTATAGAATTATTAATTGATCGTTGTAATAAATGGGGGCATTATATTGAAAAATAAAAATTGCTATATTTTACCAAGTTTATTTTTTCTATATCAGACCGAGAATTTATGGCACCTACTACACACTCATCGAAATTTCAAATACATTAGGTAGAAATACCCTACTTCAATAGAAAAATGGTCGTGAAAGTCTGAACTTAAGTAGAATTTAAAACTACAATTGAAAAAGGCACAGAGGCACATTTTTTGTAACATTTGTTTGCAGACACTCCATGGCGGAAAGTTTGGAATATTAAAATAAAAATACAAAACTCTAATTTACACCTTACAAATTTATTTAAAAAGTACTTTAGTATTAATTTCGGCTTTATGTCGTCATCAGCTAGAATAGTGAAGTTAAAACTTCGTAAATTAAATATTGTTAAACGTTAAATGTTAGAATAGAATTTAATAATTGAAGTTATATGTGTAAGGATTGGAATTTGATAAAAGTCAAAACTGGTGAGCTGAAATTGATCAAATTTAAATGGTCAAGTTGAAATTTGGTAAAAAGTGATTAAAAAGAATTGCAATTATTGAAAATAAAATTTGGAAAAGGCCGATTAAATTTGGCGCTTGAACTAAAAACGTGAAAGGGACAGGGAATCGGCTAAAATTATAATTTGAACACAGATTGAAGACTACAGCATGTATGTACACTTATTACTAGTTGAGGAAGAAATTATAAAATAAGAACTATAACAAATTATTAGATTAACTGTAGCCTCCATTAAAATTTTTTTTAATACTTCCTCCATTTCTTCTATCTTTGCACACTTTCGCAAATATTTTAATTCCACTTACGAAGTACTTTTTATGCAGTGATACTTTGTAGGGTACAATGAAATGTCGTGCCACTGTACCAGATATTTCACTGAAAACAAGTAAATATATATCAACTTCTTTACCTATCCGCTAAAAAGTAACAAAATTATTCATTGCAGAAAATAAAATTCAAGCGATTACAATGATTACAATGCAAAATCTTTTGGTAACTTCCACTCATTTGCAAGAAGTGTAAAAATTGCTTTTCATTATAGAAGGCAGTGAAAACACCTTGCTCTATTAGAATAATATTGAAAAACCTACAAATTAAGATTTCATTTAGATGGTCATCTCCGTTAGAATTTTTTAACGTCTAAGAATTTATTGAATCGGAAATGAGTACGCTATACAAGACGTTTAATTAGTGGATTTGTCCAAAGAGCTGTCGAGCCCACACAAGACACCAGAAGAGAAGTGATTAGAACGATGATACTCATCAATCATTCCGCGGTCTCTCTTGGTTCATCCCTCCCCGTCTGCTGTCACCCTCTCAACGACTACATAACAAGGAAAGGATCTTTTGCTTGCTTCATTTGTATGTCAAAATATTAACATTAAGAAATACAAGATACGTAGTATCGACTAATATTCTTTTCCGTAGTTAATAATTATAAAATGAAATTTTTTTTTCAAAATTCTTCGAATGAGTTAAAGTTACAAATAAATATGAAGATTTATCTGCAATAAAGCATAAACATTTTATATTGAATTATTTTTGAATCCCCTAATTGGAAAACTATGAAAAGAAACAAGATTTGAAGAACAAACACATTTTGAACATGATTTAGATACAACGACAGGGCAGGACTTTCGTTGAGGACATTGCACAACTTTGTCACTTGAAGAACTATAGCGAGTAGAAGAAGTCATTAATTTTGCCAAATAACACAAAATTTGAAAACAATTAATTAAATAAATTTGTAAAAACAGCCGTCGGTCAGGATTCGATTTAGGAACTGTAAAATTTCAAAATTTTGTAAAAAGGAATATAATTATTAGATATTAATAAAACTGTAAACTCTTTTGACATTAAAATTGTTTGAATTTGATTTAACTCTATTCGGAAAATAACAACATTCAGTTAGATCTCACCCATTTAATATTTTAAATAACGTTTATCCTTGAGAAGCTCATTTTTTTCAAAAGAGTCTCACTACAATTTTGCATGCAATTTAGGGTCATTGTTTATAGGAAAATGTTTTAAATACTAAGAGAGAAATATATCTGTGATGTGAATGAACCTAACAAGGAATGTAGTAAATACATGTAATATTTGTCAATTAACAAAAATAAAAGCCGAAATAGTAAAGAAAATAGACCAGCAGTATCATGCAGCAGCGAATCATGGACGTTAATAGAGAGGCACAGATCAAGAATAAATGCAATGGAGACAGGATTCCTAAGGAGAATGAATGGCAAAATATGAAGAGACAAAATACGAAATAAATTATTCAGACATGAACTAAAGGTTGATCCTAACAACAACAAAATAGCGGAAAATCAGCTAAAATGGTTTAGACATGTATGTCGAATACCCGATGAAAGATTTACCAGGAGAGTATATGAAACCAAATGAGAAGGAATAAAGGAATACACAAAGAAGAGAAAGTTATGGAGAGAGAAATGCCAAAGAAAAAAGAAGTGAACTCAACTCAAAACGCCATACACTCCACGATAGAATGGCATTAAGAAGAAGAAGAAAAATTACACACTGCAAAAAGGGTGTAAACACATCTTAACTAACACTGTTTTGGATCTTACGTCAAAAGATTTTACACAAAATTTAATACCTTCTAACGGTTACAAACATATCGTGGTAATATTCGATAATTTTGCTAAATTTGTGAGATTATTTTCAACAAAGAAGATAAATTCTTACATATCTTCCGAGGTTGAAACACCTAAAAGAATAATATTAGAGAACAGCACTTATTTCCATTCTAAGAAAGTGATTTCTTTCTTGAAGAAAAATAACGTACTTCTTTTATTTTGATTAGACATCCACAAAGTAATACCTCAGACAGATCAGGGTTACATTACAGTTTTTTTTTGATTTATGTGGCAGACAATCACAGTCGTTGAATGTATTTCTTGGACGTCATAGAAGCTACAATTAACAATACACCTTCGATTAGCATAGAAATATGCCCTATATCGTTTTATACGAGGTAGGCGGCATAAATTCTCGGCCGGACAGGGTTATACAAGTACGAGCGTTCAAACTCGGTTGCGTCATGGTTGCACATGTGCGAGACCTACACTATATTTATGTATATTACGGCACGAACAGTAGTGGTTCTTAGTAGCCAGCCAGACAACGCGAATAGTGCGTGAAAATGTCTCAGATAACGAAAATTGAGTACCGCGCGGTCATTAAATTTTTATCAAAATAAAGACGCCTAACAACATTAAACAACGTTTAGACAGCGTTTATGGTGATTTATCTCTTTCATATTCCACTGTAAAAAAGTGGGCAAAATGTTTCCGTTTGGGGCAAGAATCTCTAAAACATGATGAGCGACCCGGTCGGCCAATTTAACTGATAACGCCTCAAAACATTTCAATTATTGTAGAAATGGTATTAGCTATCAACACATCAGCACACATTATGCGTCTTTGCTGCATAAATTGAGGGACAATATTCGTGCAAAACGTCGACGTAACTGATCGTTGTAATAAATGTATTGAAGTTAGGGGAGATTATAATGAGAAATAAAAATTGTTATTTTTTCTATATTAGGCCGAGAATCACCTGTAAGGCCGTGGAATATAGATCCAGAAACAATTGACAGCGAATTTTTGTAAAAAATTACTCAATTACTAAAATGTCGTATCCTCAAGGAGAAGGACAAAAATGGATCTAAGGGAAAATCGAAGAAGAGGTCATCAGCACGGCTTCGCCTTGCAAGCTTGCAACCATAAACAATTAAAAATTAATACAACCTCAATTTCAAATGTAAATAAACTGAATAGATACACTTTTTGAATAATAAACTCATTACATTACATTTTCAAAAACTAATAGCTTATAAAAAAAATAATTATAAATAATCTATAACAAAACGTCAAGAAACAAATTAGTTATTTCTGAATCAGAAAAAGAAATCATTGACACCACTACAACTCCACACGTTTCTTTAAATCTCCGAACACCAAATATGTTATTCAAAATGGCAGGTGCAGTACTCTGCCCCATCATTATTCATATTGTCCATAAAGCACTGAGAAAGGTTCACCTGCCCTACGGAATCTTATGCTAAAATTCTCATCACGCACGAATTATATATTATGAAAATAAATTTAAGCCTTCTTAATATATAACTTTCGAAAAATGCTTTGTTGAATAAATCTCATTAACAATCCACTAAGCAAACGACTACTTTTTAAAGTGAAATGAGGAAGGCTCTCATCCGGCACTTAAGCAAATGTGAGGGATACACACACTGAACTTTTCAAACTAGTGTCAAAGGGAACCATCGATTTCTATATTTTTTATCTTATAACGAAAACTGTTTTCAACAAAAACAGCCAATTATAAACATCCCAAAATTTACGCCGTGTTTCAAAAATTGTTTTCACATCACCTACACGTCACACAGTTCTTATGAGGTAAGTACAAGGGTGTATCAAATATAAACGGGACTGGTTTTCTTAAAAATTCCGGAGGGTTTCTAGACCTGGAAGGGGTTGATGCGCAGGTAGTCTGTACCATCAGGGAGAGGGGAGAACCGACCGCAACTCTCTCGGGTCCCTTTGGTATCAAAAGAAACCATGAGCGAGAAAGAAGTGCATGTCTCCGTGGAGCAGCGGATTATCATCAAGTTTTTGGGCAACGAGGGGGTGAACCCAACCGAAATTTTGCGACGATTACAGACACAGTTCAGGGACAACACCTTGTCAAGAACCCGCGTGTTTGCATGACACAAAAAATTTTCTGGAGGGCGTGAAAAGGTCGAGAACGAACGAACGAACGAAGTGTGACTGAGGCCAACATCGAGGCGGTCCGAAATCCCATAGAGGATAATCGACGCATAACTCTCTTCGAAATCATTGCGGAAGTAAACATCAGTTACGGGAGTGTACAACATATCGTGACAGATGACTTGGGATTTCATAAGGTGGCCGCTAGATGGGTTCCACGTCTGTTATCGAAGGATCACAAGCGACATCGATTGGAGGTTTCGCAGCGACTCTTTAATCGATACTAGCAATAGGGTGAAGCCTTTTTGAACCGCATCGTCACGTGTGACGAAACTTGGGTGCACCACTACATGCCCGAGTTGAAACAGGCGAGTACGGAGCGGAGAAAGAGCGGCGAGAGAGCACCGGTGAAGGCAAAGACGCGGTTGTCAGCCGGAAAGGTGATGACAATAGTTTTTTTTGATCGGCAAGGTGCTATTCACGTTGATTTTCTCCACGATCGACGCACAATTAATGCGCAATATTATTTTGAAGTGCTGGATACCGCGAAATTGTCATTTCAAAGGAAAAGGAAGAAGCAATCGACCAGAAGCGTCATTCTTCTGCATGGCAACGCCAGGCCTCATGTGGCTAACGCCACGATGCAAAAAGTGGATGCATTAGGATGGGAAACGCTGGAACATCCACCCTATGGTCCAGACTTGTCACCTTGTGACTTCCATCTTTTTGGACGACAACGAAGTGGTGGAAGCGTTTGTGCTCCAATGGCTACACGAACGTCCAAAGAGTTTTTACGATGATGGAATAAAAAAGCTCCCAATCCGATGGGAAAAATGTATTTCTAGGGCGGGAGAGTATGTAGAAAAATAATATATGTTTGTGAGCTTAGTTAAATAAACTTAGAATTTGTTAAAAAAGGAGTCCCGTTCATATTTGATACACCCTCGGAGTTTAAAAACAATTTTTGGCCGTTCTTTAACCAATTTGATATGTCAACAATATTATTTATATTTAATTTGCAGCTGTAGTGTGGGGAATATCGATTTGGGAAAATGTTTATCCGTTCCTTTATTCAGATGTTTAGTAATAATGAATATTCATTTGTTATACAGAAAGAGTTGGGAAGATAACTGAAAACTCAAACTATTTATTTAAATGCATCATTAACAGGCTTAAATAAGATATAAAATTGACGTAGAAGAAATACTACACAAATGGTAGATAAACTAAAGTACTGCGTTAAAAAAGTCATGTCAAATCATTTTTCAAGGTTTGGAGGAGATGTCGCACAACACTCGAGGAGATCTACTATCAAAGTTCAACAAATCCAACAAGAGGAAACAATAGAAACCTTAACTTTGTACATGGAAAGCATTATTTATTATATTGATGTTAAATATTTACTATTTAGAGGATATTCACTTTTATTCACATTATTTCTATGCTTTAAATAAAATATTCAATACAAATTCTAATGAAAATTGTTACGCTATTGTTACATCAATTTTGGAATTTCCCTCCTTGTTATTATTCGTTTAAATTTTTGATTTTAAAATAGTTTCTTGTGCATGGGCTGCAGGTGTACTAGTCTATGCTGCATGGTTTCGTGCAACTACTTACATACTTCTTAAACAGTGCCTTTCAGCACTATAAATCCATTTCAAGTTTGTTTGGCAGGCGTGATTTTCTTTAATTGCTATTGCTTTGTTTTCCTCTTTTATGTTCTTGCATTTAATCTTCATCTTTATACTTCGATTCCTTTTGTGATCAAAAATCCTTCAGTAATATCCCTCCCCCCCAATCCCGTTGCCGTCTCACGTTTTAAAAATTTCACAAGTTTCACCATTTTGTAACCTGGGCTTGGAAGTTGCTTCTTCAATCTATTTATGTGGCAGGTTTACGTCTCTTCAAACGATGAAATTCATAAAAAACACCGAAACGAGAAATATGCAGCGCTCCCGATTTACATTTGTACGGCTCATCAGGGCATACCAAAAATCTACCGGGGGAAGCAAGATAACCAGGTTCAAAAACAGCTAGAAACTCCGACCTTAGATCATCAATGGGATACAGAAAAAGATTCAGAATAGCTTCACTCTGACAAATAGCTGAACGTCGTTCCTATATATTTAAATTTTTTTTCACATCTCTGATTAATGACTTATGCAGAGTCCCCATTCACAATAATAATAAGTAAACATAGTTCCTAGATTTGTGATGTCTTCTTTTTGAACCATGTTATGCGCGGCAACTCTCCTCCAGCCTCATCATTCTCACTTTTACTTTAGTGTTCCCTCATTCTTTTTCTTAAACAACTTTGCATATTCTCAGTGCAATATACATTTGATGACTATTATTAGTTGTGTGTAAGCATTGTTTGGATTTAATACTTTGTTAAAAATGCCTAAAAATAGCAATTTGTATGTTATGAGAAAACTTTTGTGATCAATTGTATATCTGACCATTTGTCGCAAAACTCAATAAAAATTATATCAAAATTTAATTGTTCGAATGTTAGTATTAGTGTCAATTAAAAATTATAATTGTTAAAGAAACAGGAACAAATTAGATTTTTTATCGGAATCCAAGTAAATCCCCGAATGAAATAGGAACGCCGTTAATATCGATAATTACAGAAGATTGAATCTGAATAAAATAAATACGAAAAAATTAAATGGAAGAGCATTAGTGGCGGTAAAGATTTTCTTATATAGTCTCGGCGCTTCGAATCCGCTTAACATATCTCGAACTTCACCACTGACAGATACAAGTTCGTATATCTCTTAAACACGAACCCTCCGACAAATGAAGTGGTTTCACACAGATTCATCATCAAAAGTCCTTTTTCTGTTTGTCCGTGTCGAGTAGAGTAGTATCTCCCTATCTGCGCGTTCGTATGTTATGCATCTGTAGATATGCGTGTCCTTTTTCTTTCTCCGCATATAAATTCTCCGTCGCGTTGTCTTCTTGTCACACGGTCATTAACTACAATCGATCGGACGTTATCTGGCATTTATCGGCGACGCACACAAAAATCCGGACATTCGAGAACGACTATTATATACGTATTCATATAGAGTTGAAAAAATAAATCGTTCCGAACTGTGCCCTATCTAATGAGATGTACTTAAGAATTAAATCTTTCCGATTAATGTGCACGTATATGTCTATGGTCGAACGTGTTATCAGAGGTTGATGTGCATCCAATTACTCTCTGTTTTTAATTATACCATTATTATTGCATTTGCATCTGCCAAATACAAAAACCTTATTTTTGAATATTGTATAAAGTAAAAGAGTCCACAAAGCATGGAACTTAATAAATAATGAAATTTGGCAACCTTTACACTAACTTTCCTTTTTTCTATCTTTCGCCTACCCTATCATATGCTATGGTTAATTTAACGCAAAAGGTGTTTAATTAAAATTGTCATATGAATTATATAAGAAATGTTTGGGGAATTGAACCAACTATTGCGGAATGGATCGGCAATGTGGTTAGAACTAGATTGGTCTCAAACTTGCTTCACGGTAGTACGATAACTCTTAGGCCGGGCCTGAGGGGAGAGTTCTTTTACCGCTGCTACGGTCGCTTCTTGCAGACGATCCGATAGCGGTCGTGGAGGCACTTGTGACTAAAGTACAAGCGTATGCTGTATTAATTAGAAGCACGGAGACTCAGGGGCTAACAACTACCCTGCAGAAAGTTCTCAACGCTATTCACAGCTGGTGCAAGGGGGAAAAGCTGCGGGGAAACCCCACACAGAGCTGTGATTGTCACATTCTCAAAAAAAGGGAAGCTGGAGAGATCCTTCTAGATGAGCAATTACACTTTCATATGGAGGTAAAATATTTAGGAATCTTGCTTGACAAGACATTAAGCCAGAATGTCTTTCCAAACATGTCACAAGCTTTGTGGTACGACTTGGGAAATGTTCCTCAAGAGAACGTATGTGGTTCGTCCTTCAATCACGTAAGGCCTGACGATCGCTGGTGCGTTAAGTACCGCACTTTAACTGGTATTGACATGCAGTCTGCGTAGATATACGATGGCCTCTCAGGCAAAAATATTTGCAATAGATATGGGAGTCGTGATACTTTTGAATAGACATGTAAGATACCGGCAGACAAAAATTTTCTTTGATAACTAGGCTGCACTACCAAAGAGAGAAAGACTTCCTCCAGACTCGTAGCTAATTGTGGAAATGATGTTAATATTCTAGGTAAGAACAACAAGATTACTTCCATCTGAACACCAGGACACGCTGGCATAGGTGGCAATAAGGCGGCCGATGTCTTTATTAGGAAGGGAGCTGAGCACACCGTTCTGAATCCAGAATCTCTAGTTAGCATACCTCTTAACACTACCAAAACGCATGTTGCCCATTGGGCCGAATAAGAAGTAATCCGAACCTGGAGTAACTCCACGGGTCTATCTTTAACTAAGGAAACACCTACACAGAATGGGGTTCGCTCAAGAGGAAGAATACCATCGGAAAAAGAGGAAACAGTCTTACTGTCGGCACAACCAGGAGGATAGATATACTCTGCAAGTTGTAGAATTACATTGCTGCGCTACAGTAGACTTTGTTGGTCGATGCAGCTGACTCTACTGTTGTTAATTGTAACATAAGAAATAATTTAGAAAGTTTTTAATATAAAGTTCCAGTCAACTTTCGTACCCAAGAGCTCCCACTTGATTTTCCAAGGAAAATAACTCGTGTAGGTGTCGCTAAGTTGTTTATAACATTTCAAAGTGTACTTTTAGAGAGAACATTCAATCAGTCATTGGTTACTAACTATTTATTTAATAGATATTCAATTAATACGTTTTGTTCCATGTACAGGGTGAGTCAACGGTTTGGCAAAGCCCAACTATTCTCCAAATGAAGATAAACCATCGCATATCTGTAGAAATATACAGGCTATTGTATTTAAAACAAGCAAGTCATTGACTATCAAAATAGCAACTTTCAGTATTGCTATCATGAAGTTTGAGGAGCTTTGTAACTATCCGCAAAACAGAATTGTTTTAAAAATATTTAAATATTTCCAAAGGTATTAGACTAAGGCATCATCCATTCCTAATAAAAAATGTTTGGAATGTAGTATAAAATCCAAATATTGTAATATTATACAGTATTCTATTACAAAAAATTAGCTTAATTACGCCACTACAATTAGAAATACTTTTAGGTTCAATAGTGATAACTAGTCTATCCGTCTATATACAGCGTGTCCCAGGATTGATGTTACAAGAAGTGTGTGGAACTAAAAATCTTTGAATCTTAATTTGGCATTTTGTAACTAAGCCCTGCTTGGTTTGAATCTTATCTTTAGTTTACTTTCGATTTTTTAATATCAAATAGGCCTTGACAGTTGAGTAAAAACTATTTTTGTTTCGAGTAAAGTACCTATTTCGTTCGCAATATGCTAAAATGTTACTAAGAAAAGTTGTTCAGAATGAAACACTATGCCGCTATGCAAATTTTCTGAACGATCGGCCTACTTTAATAAAATCCATTATTTGCCAATTTAGTTTTAGGTAAAGTAGCTTTCTCGTTCACAATACGCCAAAGTTTTACTAAGAATAGTTGTTGAGAATGACGAGTTATGGTTCTGTACAACAAATTTCATGAAAAAGTCAAATATATACTTTGATTAAACCGTCATTTTTTAGATTAAATTTTTTTATGGGTTGGCCTCAAAGACCTGGTTTACTCTCAACCCACACCCAACAGTAGAGAAATACTGAAAGAAAGGTACGAAACGCCGCACACGAAATACAAATCGAGGAAATTCGCAACAGTTTCAGAGAATTAAGATATCGTATAGAATGATGCGCAGAAACTGGTAGCAGCTATGTTGATTGTAGAATAAAGTTATTATTACGTGTTGTAAATTTAATTTGTGAGTAAATACAATTTATTTTGTTTAATCTAAAAAATTACGCTTTAATCAAAGTTGGCACATCTTCCTGAACAACTTTTCTTAGTAAAACTTTGGCGTATTGTGAACGGAAAAGGTACTTTATCTGAAAGGAAGTTGACAAACAATGGATTTTATCAAAGTAGGTCTATCATTCAGAACGCCATAACTTTTCATTCTGAACAACTTTTCTTAGTCACATTTTAGCATACTGTAGACGAAAAATGAACTTTACCTGAAACGAAAATAGGTTTTGTTCAACTTTTAAGGTATATTTGATTTCAAGAAATCGAAAGTAAACTAAAAAAAAGTTTCAAACCAAACAGGGCTTAATTCCAAAAGGTCAAATTAGGATTCGAAGATTTTTAGTTCCTCACACCTCTTGTAACATCAATCCTGGGACACGCTGTATGTCAAATTTTAATTTTATCTATGTTTGGAAAATAAGTGGACTTCGCCAAACCACTGACTCGCCCTGTATATGAACTTTCAAAACAGCTCTGCCACTAAATATTTTTATTCACTGACATAATCTTTATTTTACTTTCAAAGATACCTATATATTTGCAGTGAACTGTTCAAACTTTGTTATCATTGCTATCATTATTTATGTTATTTTATTTGAAATGGGAATAAAATAAAAACATCAAACAAGCTTATTGAGAGGAATAATAAAGGTATGAAAAATTCTCACTAGTTATTATTATTATTACTATTATTATTAAGTGAAGCTAGAGTATTCTTATAAACATTATATAGGCTGTCCATGGATGGGGTTACAAAGAGGAAAAACTTTTTAATATGCGTTTTACAGAAAAAACGTATTGTTTATAAAAAATTCTGCTTTCCTCAAAACGTCCAAGAACATAATTTAGATTTGACTACAGGCCTACACTTACTTATAAATTCAATATTATTGCAGTTGATATCTTTATTTTTCAATTAAAACAAGTAAAATAGTAGTAAATAAACAAGTAAATAAGCGCTATTGGCTATTTTACGTTTATGTTTATAATAACACTTGGTTCATAAATTTTAAAAATCTGAACGCAATGATACACAAGTGCGTACTCGGTTTAAGTGTCTTGAGATACTAAACGATTTATCTTATTAAAATAAAGTACATAGTAGACTTTGCTCTGTACTGTCATTAAAGAACGTATCTATCTGGTTAAATGCTATGGTATTGAACATATATTTAATCAAAGGTTTCTCAATGCATCCGTATCACACGTAGCTTTACGTAAACTTTTAAATATGTTTGACGAAACTGGATCAGTAATGGTTTTAAAAAAAGAACATAAGAAGTATGGCGAAATGACGCTGCGAGTATGGAGGAAAATCCGAGGTTGTCTTTGAGGAAACACTCGCGAGAGTTAAAGGTTTCTAAAAGTTTGTTACAAAAACTTTATAAGATAATATAATAAAATCTTGCCTTATATACCCAGAGTAACCCATATACTTGGAGATGGAGATGACGCAAAAAGGTTAGACTTTTGTTTATGGGTTATAGAGAAGTTCGTTGACGATAGAACCTTTCATAGAAAAATTGTCTTTACTAACGAGGCAACATTTTCAACTAACCGTCATGTTTCTTCTCAGAACACAACACATTAGATTGCGATGAATCCACAATTTAAAATTCGATCGAGAAGCCAACGTTATAAAAAAGTAAATGTATGGTATGGTATTTTCTATGGTTCATATTTCTATTGGTTCGTATTTTCTAAAACAAAATTTAACTCGACACGTTTATTCGGATTTGATAGAAACGTTTGCGTTACCTCAGTTGCACAACATTAACCTTGACATACGAAGAAACATTTATCTGCAATTTCCTGGGAAATGGATTGGCAGTTTGCAATGAATTTATTAAAAGAGTTGAAAAATATGTACAAGGAAGCAGCTATGTATATTGAATAGTGATTGTTAGATCTGTTTTAGGTTAAAAATTAATACTTATTTACTTGTCTATTTCAAAGAGATTGTTATTTAATTGAAAAATAAAAGTATCAATTGCAATAATTGAATTTATAAGTAAGTGTATGTCTGTAGTCAATCTAAATTATGTTTTTGGACATTTTGAGGAAAGCAAGATTTTTTATAAAGAATAACTTTTTCCGTAAAACGAATGTTAAGAAGTTTTTTCCTCTTTGTAACCTCGCCCATGGACAGCCTGTATGTTCGAAAGAACAGAAATATGAAAGTTGAAAATCGATGCTACAAGACGAACAAGCTCTGAGGAAAGGCTAGACAGGATAAATGTGGTAACAGTATGAAGATGGTATTATGCAAGAAATAAAGTTCAAATTACATTATGAAGAGGTGATGGTTTCCATTTCCCAATTACCCTTAATAACTAAAAAATAAAATGTTACATGCTCCCATTATTATATCCATAGATTGAAATGAATAAATTGAATCATATTGTCTATTTCGAAAATTATTGCAAAGGGTTTTCTTTAAATGTTCACACTATTGTTAGTTAATAAGTTAATTCATAACTAATCCCTAAATCCTAGGAAGTAACTAGTACGCCACACAGACTGAAATAATAAAATATGATTATTTCCTTAAAAAAGTATTCATTTCCAAATTATTATTTCATTTGTGTTTACAGATTTTTCTTTAATTTCACAAGAAATTATATTAAAATCTAAATCATTCCACCAACACGTTTCAACTGCTTTATTTTTTAAATTGTATAATTTTATAATTACCAATAATTACACGTACAATATTCAATATAATGGACGAAAAACTGATAAAACTACTCCAAAGAAACCGCTTCGTAGAAATAGTGATGCCTACTGCATTATACTTAATGCATGCTGTCTAATTACCAGTTGTCACTGCTCCAAGAGTTGCATGACGTCCACCGACTTCTTTTATTATTCCTGCATCTCTGTCAGATCGCTACGAAGCATAGCCACTCAAAAAGGCCTATAAAGCGCTCGGAAACCATTCGTAAATAATATTAAACCTTTAAATCAAACGTTCGTTTATAAGGAATGTTTCATTCCTCCTTATGAATACTAATCCTCTATCCTTTTGCTCTTGCTTTCGAGATACCTTGCGGATAGAGGTGGTGAAAAATCGGACAGCGATTGATACAAAGAATAATTTATTCGTAAACTAATCATTTGTCGGATTAGTGTAAGTATTTTCGTTATTATTCGTCATTATCTATGATAAAAGTGATCGGAATAAATACGTAACCTATTATCTGTGCAGTATTAAGCTCTTTTCTACCTACTATAGATGCATTTAGAAATGTTCATTTAACTTTCTTAATAACATTTTTAGATGTATTCTAAACATATTTTATAATTTATATTTTTACAAATCTAGATTTCAGGAGTATAGATGTACCGTACAGATAAAAGTGGCTACTTGTGTGAATGAATTAAGTAGTTACAATTATCATCTTTTAAACAACACTGACAAGGATATCGATCCAACCCGAAATAACCGATTTTAATAAAATTTGTAGATACTAAGTAAGAAGCCGCGTTCATTTGTTGGCTAAAATGCCCTGGGAAGCTTATATTTTACATCAAAGCTAGGGAAACAACAAATTTTGGTATATGGATTTGTATAGCATTTCAGCTACGTTCATATTTTGTAAAGCAGTAAAATGACTTGTGTTGGAAGTATACGATTCCAACATAAGTCACCCCCCACTCCTATTCCCACTCTTACATCCGAACAGATTTTTTTTTGCTTTTCCCCTAATATAATTTTTCACAACGAACCATTTGAAAGCCGTTACATAGTTCAATTTAACAACTGTATCTAGTCCCTTGACTTACTTTGCAAACGTACGGTAGCGACCTTACAAAATGATGTTCGCACGAATGAAATGCATTTTTTTAGTTTCCATAGTTTTGATGTAATTTCAGAAATCGTAAAAACAGAAATTTTGAAGAGCTGATTACAACCCCTTAAAAGCAATGGTCAGCCGGAATAGAAAGTGGTTTCTTACACAGTCTTATAGAATCTACAAATTTACTAGGTTTCATTAAAATCGGAAAGGCTCCCTTGTGAGTAGTTGGATGACAGGAAACTACAGTACGCCACCACCTACTTTTCATTTAGCTGCCTTAAATAATATTATTTTATTTTATATGCTTCAATAGATTGTTTCTCATCTTTATTATATAAGAAGGTTGAGTTTTCCTACAAGCACTTGGTGTTTTGTTATTCCTTAAAACTGCATAAATAAAAACAACATTACACAACATTTTGCTGCCCACTCGTACATTTAAATAGTTTAATAGTTGCATTTGTGTTCTAGCCACAGGTTACACACGTCAAAGATACAAAGCATATATACTTATCACTAGAGTTGGCACTTTCAGGTGAAGCGAATATTAACATCGACCGCCCATCGGAGATGCATATATATCACGTATATATATCTACACAGAGCGGCGGATCCGATCTTGTAGCGCCGCCCAGAATGCCAACTCAACTAACCACAATCTGGCAATAAATAACTTGTAATATATTCTACTAGACAACAATTATAAAACAAATATATTAAAATTTATCTACAAAATCACGTGGATTTTTTAACCGCCAAATTTGACATTCCTTTTCAGAAAAATACAAAACGGTACATTGTTTTCGAGAATTTTTGTAAAATTAAGGAAAAAGTTACACGCTTTCTATTTTTTTCCCAACTTACCAACTTTTTAACACACTACTACAAGCTATACAAATTCAATTTGTTTTTTAATTTTTTAAACAAGAAGATATTTGTTAGAAGTACGTTAAAAAGGGAATTTTGTTAATATTTTCTTATAATGCAATATACGCCTGTAAATATTTAATGAAAAATCCTAAGAAGGTAGGTTTTGTAGGTACAAACTAAATCAACACTACAAAAAGTTAATGTAGTTTTATTAAGTTATTTTTATTTATGTAGAAAATGTGTATCTAAAACAAACTTTTAGTCACAAAAATATGTTGGAATTTTTTTGTGTAAAGAAATAATTTTAAACAGATTTAGTTTAATTAGAATTCATAAAAATGTGCCTGCTTAAAAAAAAGTTAAACCTTTACTATTATGAATTTGGAAAAAAATAGAAGCGAAACGGCTATTCCTTCTGAGATTCTAGAAAAATTTGAAAAATAAAGCCATATTTTATAATTTTCAAGAGAAAATGTTAGATTTGGTGGATAAGAAAAACACGTGATTGCTCACATGTATGTTATTTGAGATAATTGAAATAACAAAAACAAATGACAGATCAAAGCTGATTAATAAAAAAATGTCCCATATGATTATTTGTGACATTGTACAATGGACTACTTAAAATGATGTACTCAAATAGCAATCAAACAAAATACGAGTGGAGCTTTTTATGTTATCTATCTAGCTTTGAAAACAATATGCTATCGCGATAATTTTCTTATGTCAGATTACTGGGGCATTTTGTACTATCATCTCCACGTTTGGCTCCAATCGCTTAACATTTGTCATTTATATGTCAGTTTAAAGAAAACGAGTGATGTGAATCTTGAACACAGAAGCGTCATCGAAAAAAGGCAGTAGCCCGAAGAATATGCATGAGAGAATGGTAGCGGTGTATGGAAAAAATAGTCCGTCCTATTTCCAAGTCAAATAGTGGTGCAAACAGTTCAAATGGGTCAGGGAATCCATTCAGGCTGGCTCAAAGTGCAGAAGTGCTCTGGAAGCCCGAACTGACGAAATCATCAACGAAGTTGAAGATCTGGTGTTGACTGACCGCCAAGTAAAAGTTTCAGTTATTGCTAGAGAAATAGGAATATCAAAAACGAGTGTCTTTAAAATTCTACACCAAAATTTGGAAATGAGTAAGGTATCGGCACGATGGATTCCCAGGCTGCTTAGCTCCGAACACAAATTGTGTAGACGACAAATTTGCGAGGAGAATTTGACTGCTTTATCCCAAGATGAAGACTTCTTCTATAGAATTACAAGCGGGGATGAGACCTGGGTATACTACTGGGACTCTCCCACGAAGCAAGAATCCGTGCAAGGGCTCTCCACCACCCAGGATGGCAAAGACGCAATTTTCTGAGGGGAAAATGATGGGCACAGATTTCTGACACGCGGGGACTACAATAACGGGGGATGTCTACAAAGGCACAATTAAGAACTTGAAAGCGGCTGTACGCGAAAAAGACCCAACAATTATGCTCAGAAAACTCTGTTTCTACACGACTACTGCAGGGTGCATAAAGCACGAATTGTTCAAGCAGTAGTCAATGTCTGCGGCTTTTTCCAAAACTCAAAAAACGCTTGAGAGGGTGTTACTTTTTGTCGAATGATAACATGGAAAGCGCTGTGGAGTCGTATTTTGCAGAATTACCAAAAGATTTTCTTTTCGAATGCGTAGTGCTATTAGAAAAAAAGTTGGAATAAGTGTGTTAGCGTTAATGATTCTTACGTAGAAAAATAAGATTTTATTTGTCTGTTGTTTTCATTGTTAGATAGATAACATAAAAAACTCCTCTCGTAATATTAAAAATCTGGCCAGATAAACTTGCCAAAAAACCACATATTAATGCAAATGCAGAAATTATAATATTCGCTGCAAAGAAATCAACATCTAAATGAAAACCAAAAATTAATGCTAATATAGCTCATGGTATTGATGGAATCATTCCCGGCAAAAACAATGTAGCAGAGAAAATAGCGCTAACACATGAACATGTTTCTGCCTACCCGGCGTCATCAGCATGGTTCTGAGCACGACTGGGACGGCGTGACTGTGTCTCTTGGCGATAGGTGTCGCCGAAAGACATATTCAGTGCTGTTTTGAAGATTAGCAGCATAAACCGAGAGGCAAACGCAATTGTAACAGCAGAAAATTGTGCTCAAAACCATGCTGATGACGCCGGGTAGGCAGAAACATGTTCATATGTTAGCGCTATTTTCTCTGCTACATTGTTTTTGCCGAGAATGATTCCACCAATACCATGAGCTATATTAGCATTAATTTTTGGTTATTGTTACGTGTATCTAAATAAAATGTAATTTTTTTAATCTCTTAGGGAGCATAGTTATATAATGGCGCATAACCACGTGCAAATTCAATATGTAACCATCTTCATGCTTGTGGTATAAAATTAAGTATTAAAATTTCATTCTAATTTGAAATTATATAAAAAAAATATATTATTCTTATAAATTAATTATTTAATTGAATTTATGGCAACAACATTTTTGTTGCTAATATATCTTAGAACTTAGAGCTTGTTTTATATTTCGTGAAAATAATCCGCACTTCATTTGAGTACTGTGAGCTTTCAGGTAGCGAAACGTATGATGGTTTGACCACCCATCACACTTAACAAACCCCCCCTATGTAATTGTAACATGATATCATCATTCAACTGCATGCAGCCATGTTTACATTTCATATTCTGCTGCACAATGCACACAATCGTCCAGAGAAAGAATCCATCTGTCACGAAATAAAACACAAAATTACAAGTTCGCTCATATACCTTATTCAGCGCACGAGCGGCATATTTCTTCAAACTCGTGAACGACCGGTGCGGTTGAAAACTTCTCGTTATGTTCGTAGACGAATGAACAGTGGATATATCTTTCCCTTTAATTATTCTTTTAAGTACAATTCGTTTGGACGACTTTAATACTCTGGAGAATTCAACAAAAGAGAGCTCGTCGTATTATGATCGTAGAGAAATACATTTGTTGTACTACCCTTCATTTTTTTAGCTGCCCCACATACTTATAAATCAATATTGCTATATGGCGTACAAGTTTCTGACAGGACTAAATTAAAAAATATTGATCTTTATTATACAAAAGTACATAATAATATTAAATAGGAAGAAAATCCAGCCATTGTGCACGACCACTGCTTTCAATAATATTCAATGTTTAATAGAAAAACCATAAGCGGTTAACATGCAATGTTTGAATAAATTTAAAAAATAGTTTTAAAATTATATATTATGAGCACGAAGTCTAGCGTAAATGTGATGAAATGCAAATAGTTGTTTTTTGGTAAAAAATTCAAAAGGAAATTGTTACGTTTTAGGTTTCATGTTCCTTGCTATTTTAAACATACGAGCTCATTTAAAATGTTATTTTCGCATGATTTCCTTTTGCTTCAATATGCCTCAATTTTTAACTTTCAAAAGTTTATTTCGCAGAAAATTGGTAAGATTGCAGTGTTGCTGCACATATTTTATAGTAAAAAATATGACAGCAACACTTTACCTTCAATCCAACTATAATTTTTGTTAGGGCAACTACATATTTTGTTAGATTAAATAAACGTATTGTAATTCTTAGTAAGCTGGCGTAACTCCGGTTTCTGTCGCTATCGTCACTTTCTAGACGGCATGACTATATCTCTTGGCACTAGGTGGCGCCAGGAGTTATATTAGTGTAACAACGGTGAGAATGAATTTTATGCTCGGAGCGACGCTGATGACGCTGGGTAGGCAGAAACATGTCCGTCGGCCATCACTTTTCTCTTCTTACTTTGTTTTTTGCCGGGAGTGGTTCCACCAATACCATGAGCAATATTAGCATTATTTTTGTTTATTGTTACACTTTTTTCATGTGTATTTCCAAACTTTCTAAATTTAAGATGAGCCAAATGCTCGTGTTTCTAACTGTAATTGATCGTTTTTATTATTTTTTATTATGTATCCCTGAATTTTCCGTTATCTACTTGGTCTTTGGGTTTTCCTAAAATGTTTTTGAGATCATTATTTGACATAGGAGCTATGTTGCAATCAACTTTATATAAAAATATTTGAAGACCGTTCGTGTAACTTGGATAAAAGGGTAATTTCACATATGTATTTCTTATTACTATTGTCAATACTTTCTAGTGGGCTTAAATTACATTTGTTATTTATATATCAATTTAAAGAAGCAAAAATTAGTGATTTGAATCTTGAACGTAGAAGCGTCATAACATTTCTGTCGAATATACAAGAGAGAATGGTGGCGGTGTATGGAAAGAATAGCCCGTCCTATTTCCAAGTCAAATGTTGATGCAAGTAGTTCAAATGGGACAGGGATTCCATTCATGATGACCCAAAGTGCAGAAGACATGTGGAAGCACGAACTGACGAAATCATCAACAAAGTTGAAGATCTGATGTTGACTGACCGCCAAATAAAAGTTTCAATTATTGCTAGAAAAATAGGAATATCAGAAACGAGTGTTTTTAAAATTCTACACGAAAACTTGAGAATGAGTAAGGTATCGGCAAGATGGATTCCTAGGCTGCTTAGTTCCGAACACAAACTGTGTAGACGATAAATTTGCGAGAAGAATTTGACTGCTTTATCCCAAGATGAAGACTTCTTCTATAGAATTATAAGCGGGGATGAGACCTGGATATACTACTGGAACTCTACCACGGAGCAAGAGTTCATGCAATGGATTTATAAGGGTTCTCCACCACCCACGATATCAAAGACGCAATGTCTACAAAAAAGACCAATTATGCTCAGAAAACTCTGCTTCTGCACGATTACTGCGGGGTGCAGAAAGTACGAATTGTTCAAGCAGTAGTCAATGACTGCGGTTTTGAGGAATTACAACATCCACTTTATAGTTCCAACCTCGGCCTCTGTGACTATTATCTTTTTTCAAAACTCAAAAAACACTTGAGAGCGAGTCACTTCAACACAAATTCTTATTTTATTTCTGTGTCTCCTAATAGTATTATATGCTACATCCTCAAAAAATCCGTTTAAGTCTGCAATCTCGACACCTTTATGCATCAATATAATGATTTATTGTACTAAAAAAGGTTCCTAAGTTAGGAACGTGACTTACATAACAACAATATGGTTTTCAATAATGCACAATTTATAGGTGTATATCAATTTGCTTATTTCAAGGATTATTATATGTACTGCTTGAAAGAAGTTTTGCTTAAATTTCCATATACAATCCTGTTATTTGTCATTAAACCTAATAAGCATCTATTTCGGAAGCAAAAAATACATCCAGAGGAATAAGTAAACAGAGTTAATAGACAATAATGTTATAGGAAATCACACTGTATGCATTTACGCAATATAAATTCAATAATGTTCCAGTTGACACCATGTCTTTGAGAGCATTTAATAAAAAATACGCTTTTCGAAGCCTACAATGAAATTAATCCTCTCAGGCAATATTGCAATCAAAAAAAGTGCCCTATATATTGCATTGTTTACAGGTGTAAATGATTATCAAAGATACAATGATTGAAAGATCGTTTTTTAAATGTACTGCAAAATTCAGTGATAACTATTTTACGGTTAATTAATTTATTTATGCAATCAGAAAGCAATCAGAAAAACTTTTCACGGCGGTGTTAACCTTTAAATTAACAGAGTTAATGTTTCTATCACATATAATAATGCTACAATCAGCATATAGAAAGTCCTTACCATAAGAAATATGCTCGGGAATATCGTTTATAAATATGTAGTAAATAAAAATTAAAGGTCCCAAAACACTACCTTGTGTTGTACCTACATATATCAATATTAAATTCCTGTGATCTGACATTCCCAACTTTAACTATTCTATGATGATCATTAATTTTACCCCTTATCCCCAAGTTAAAGAATGTTGACATAAGTGAAATATTTACTGAGTCGAAGGTTTCGACTGAATCAAATAAAATTAGCACTAAATATTCATCTACATCCAACTTGTCACACGAGGATATTTTGATAAATAGTTAGCCTAGATAGTTTAAAATTGTCAAAACGAATTTTCATTGCCATAGCAACAAACAACTCAGTTGAAATGTCACTGTAAAATTTGAGTAAGAAAAGTAAACGGTGTGTGATAGCATTTTAAAATGTCCACCGACATTGTGAAAATCGATAAAATGGAATATCGACCAATCATTAAGTACCTGTTTTTAAAAGGGTTAAAGGGTAAGGAGATTTACGAAGATATGTTTAAAACACTTGGTCATTTTTGCCCTTCCTATGCGACCGTAAAAAATTGGGTTGCCTCATCCAAGAGGGGTAAATTTTCGGTTGAAGATGACGAAAGACCTGGAAGACCGATTTCTGTGTCCGCCTCCGAAAATATCGATGCAATTCACGACATGATTTTGTCAGATCGTCGAATTGGGATAAAACATATATCTGGGACATTGAAGATTTCATGCGAGCGAGTACATCATATAATTCACTTCGATTTAGACATGAAAAAAAATTCGGCAAAATGGATTCCTAAATGCTTGAATGCTGACAGAAGCGAGCAAGAGTGGAAGCGTCGCGCTCTTTATGCGCCCGGTTTGACAACGACCCTGATCTTGTTAATCGTCTTATTACCATGGATGAAACCTGGCTCTATTTTTACGACCCAAAAACAAAACAACAGTCGATGGAATGGAGGCATTTTGGTTCGCCAAGGCCTAAGAAGTTTCGGGTGCAAAAATCCGCCCGAAAAGTTCTTTTTTGGGATTTTCGTGGAGTCATTATGGTTGATTATTTAGAAAAAGGCTACTACTTTATATTATTAATAGCTGTGTGAAAAAAAATCATTGAAAAAAGACAATGCGCCTGTACACAAATCACGCATTGCGATGAACACAATCCATGATTTGGAGTTCGAAATTCTTGAGCATCTTCCTTATTCACCGGACCTGGCTCCGTCCGACTATTATTTGTTTCCTCAAATGAAAAAATGTTTGAAAGGATGTAAATTTTCGTCAAACAAAGAAATACTAGAAGCTGCCGAGAGTTGCTTTGCGGAGCAAGAAAAAATATTTTATTTAAGGGGTTTACAAAAATTGCAGGATCGCTCTAATAAGTGTATAACTTTGAAAGGAGAATACATCGAATAAAAAAAATATTTTCATTTTAAAATTGTTTTTTATTCTATGGTAGGCTAAGAATTTATCAAAATACCCTCGTATAAGTGTGTTCCACTTTACAGCTTGACATTCCTGTATCTTTATTATTGATAAGCCAATTCATTTCAAATTTTTATGAGGTATAGAACTTTTTTAATGAAATTGTTGTATAGTTAGAAAATGTAGTATTAACCATTAACCTACTACGATCAAAAATTAAATGCAAAAAATCGAAAAAACATAGTAGGCCTTGTTTAATCGTAAAAGCAGTTATGAAAATCGTTTTAGGATCACCTGAAAACCCTAAAATGAAATGTTGATTTAAAGATTTTAAGTATTAATTGTTCTATACGATACTAAAGTTGAATTAAAATTTTCTAGTAGATAAATGAAAAAGGGGGACTAAATCTCACAAATATCTTTATTCAAAATTAGGCTACCGGTTTCGTGTGTACATCAATAAGGATATTTGTGAAATTTAGTCCCTTTTTTTCATTTATCTGATCAACTTTAATACAACATTTTCTAATTACACAACAATTCCATTAAAAGAGTTCTATACCTCATAAAAATTTGAAATCAATTGGCTTCCCAATAACAAAGATACAAGGTTGTCAACCTGTAAAGTGATACACACTGTGTATATTTAACGCAGTCCACAGTCACCGTTTCTGCTCAAAATCCTTACCTAAACTTGTTGACTCGATGTAATCAGACTGTTTATTGACAAAAGAATAAATTTTGTTAGCAGCAATCCTTTCAAAAAATCTCTGAAAAGACAGTTAGTATCGAAATCGCCCAATAATTCTCAATCAAAAGAGGATCATCTCTTTTAAAAACTGGAAGCTGATTGTTTTTATATTTCATAAGTACACATTTTTAATAAACTAATTGGAATTTCATCATGGCCTGCACTATTTACACTTTATATATCACATTCATTTACAAGTTCAAAAAATAATGATCTACTTGCATAATATTTTCTTACAGTACATTTTATGTTTGTGTCTCTTACAAACTGCGAGGATAATTCGTGTTGAACATTTCAAAAATAGTTCCCGAAAATTAGCATAGCAAGTAATATTTCACTCTCCAAATAATTCAGACTTATTCCTAAATGATTTTCATCTGTTTACTTTTCCGGGGCACCTGTAAAAACAAGTTTTGAAGTATATACTTTTGGTTGAATAAATGATCAATTAAAACAAAACAAATTCGCATGATGCCATAAATGTTCTAGCATAAAAGCTAATAATTATATTTTCTAATCGTATTTAATTCAAATTAAAGCATATTTATCGCTCTCATGTAGTATCAGCGTTAATTGTTTAATTACATAAGTGGAAGTTACAAAGAAGACGTATAAATAATGATATAATTGCAGAATAACAAGAAAATACTATGTAGACCCTCTGCGCAGAGTTTTACCGAGAAGACAAACCAGTTCGCTCCCACAATTCATTAAAATGTTTTCAAATTAATGAATAAATCACACTAGTATGGAAACAAGTGGAATATAATAAAAAATAAATAATAAGACAGTATTAGAGGTATGAGGAAGCATAATTTCTTGTAGTCCTAGGCCTTGTTGTCTTCTTCGCTTATTAGTGAAATAAATTCTAATTAATAGACTCATTAGATGATAGATCGTACATAGGGACCTACGTAATAATAAATAATGAAATAAATACTTGCGCAATGTGTACGCGTATACAATTATTATCTAACAAAGGAATGTAATAGGAAGTTGATTAATTACTTCGAGTATTGCTCACATTATTATTCATACTTTCTGCCTGAGACAATAACTATATAGCAAAAGATCCTGAGAATCTACTTTCTTTTATCACATGTAATCAATATGTATAAAATAGAAAATATAAGAGGCAGTCAAATGAAAACGAGACAGATGGAAAAAAATTAAGTAAACTGTTTATTATTTCAAAAGTAATCACCATAACTGTTAATACATTTATTCCACTGTGGGACAATACGGACAATGCCTTCATGGAAAATTGTTTGCGGTTGCCTACGAAACCATGATTGTACCCAGGCGTGCACCTGGACTGTATGGAGGATGTGTAAGGGCTTCCCAACGAAACTTCTGCACCGTAGTTGAAACAACCTTGGCAACATGTGGGCGGGCATTATCCTATAACAGAATGATGCCGTCCGTCAACATTCCTGGGAGTTTGGACTTGATAGCGCGCTTCAATTTTTGCAAAATTTCCACGCACTGCTGAGCGTTAATTGTGATACCGTATTACAGTCCAGATCTCTCCCCATGCGATTTCCATATTTTTGGAACCCTGAAGAAAGACATTCATGGCCGTCGATTTGCTTCGGACGAAGATGTTCAGGCCTGGGTACAATCATGGTTCCGTAGGCAACCACAAACATTTTGCCATGAAGGCATTGACCATCTTGTCTCACAGTGGAATAAATGTATTAACAGTTATGGTGATTACTTTTGAAATAATAAACAGTTTACTTATTTTTTTTCCATCTGTCTCGTTTTCATTTGACTGCCCCTTATATATGTATACAGGCTATGTCACGATGAACGTCGGTTAAAAGTATATGGGGAAGAGAGTAAAATAGAAATTTAAAAATGTACATACAGAAATTATCCTTTAAAACTAGCTCAGCCAAAATATTTTCAACTGCCGGTATCTCTCTCTCATACCGGAAGTAGCCATCAACTTCCCTATTTTAAATGGAATACTACCATCACTATGTCAAATTTGGATTCTGTGTTAAATTTTAAAATTATTTTATGCAACATACCCTATCCTTAGAATTCACTCTTAAAGAGATATTGCAACTCTTCGAAAAAGTTTGACAAATGTGGTGCATCGCAGGTTTTTAAATAACTTATAAATTGTAATACCCCATAAAAATTATTCTGCTTTCTGGTAATGTTCATAAAACGATGTTTCTATAGTAACAGATAAATTTGCTAAATTATACAGGGTATGCCAGTAGGGAGGGGATAATATCAGAGATATTTAAACTGAGGAATCTCGGTTTTTTTAAATAGCAACTCCTAATTTTCTAAGAGGTATTAGATTGCACATCAAAAAAGAAAGCAAAAATGTATAGCAAGTGCTATTGCTAAAGTTAATATTTTAGGAGATATTTTGTAAAAATCAGTTTCAAACGCAGTAATATAATTATTCGTAATTGCACGTATTTCTTAGTTTACCGAAAATGTCTCGCTTAGGATTTTCAAATAAAAATTATTTTAATATAATTATAATTTACCGCGAATGCAATGACATTATCGCTTGAACGTGCCGAATTTTCATGGAGAGATATCCTGATATACCAAAACCTACTCGAAGCGTTAAAAAACTGTAAAGATTTTGGCTTGTTTTACGAAAACATCAAAAAGAACCAAACCTCTAGTAGATGACGGACATTCGGAAACTACGGCATTGGGTTATTTTACTGCGTACCCGACCAATTCGATCCATGATGTAGAACAAGCTCTTAGAACATCGGCTAAAACAATTCACAGAATTTTCGCGAAACAAAAATATAAGATTTACGGAAATTAAACGTCGAAAAGAATCTTGTAAACGGTTTTTGGTTCGAACACAAGAAGATGATGCATTTTTGGATAATATTATTTGTAGCGATGAAGCGAAATTTTGCAGAAACGGAACGCATAACTGTAAAAATTTTCATTTTTGGGCTTCAGAAAAGCCGCACGTGGTAAGGAAACGAAATTTTCAAGATTCTTTGCGTTTTAACGTATATTTTGCGCTTTGAAGAACAATAGAATTCTGCCTGTTTACTTTTATGAATACAATTTAAATGGATTGTGTTATGCAGAAATTTTACATAATCTTATCCGCCGTTATAAAAATGGTAGTGTTCCGTTTAAAATAGAGAAGTTAATGACTACTTCCAGTATAAGGGAGAGATACCGACAGTTGAAAATATTTTGGCTGAGCTAGTTTAAAAGGATAATTGGTGTATGTAAATTTTCAAATTTCTATTTTACTCCCCATATACTTTTAACCGACGCTCATCGTGACATACCCTGTATAGTAAACTGTATAAAGAACTATTTGCATTCAATGCAATCTACCAATATAGAAAGATAACAAAGGTCGTGGATGCATTCTACAGGTATGCATTTTTTGTTTTCTCTACTAATTGCAATTTTAATAGAATCTGCGAAACCAACCAAGATGGAGTAAAGATACAAATCTATAAAAAAGGTTTCCAATTATTGCGAGTTCTAAATTATTGTACAATTTTGTTTAAAAACTTATAGTTGTCTCAGTACAATACATTGTAATCCACAGATAACTATACTGCAACAATAATGAAAGTTTATGATTAAAGCGTCTGTACTACTACAAAGGTATCATAAGTTTTTACAAACGACCTCTAGATAGCGCTATTGAGATTCAACATTACTATTTTCGTAAAATTTGACATTTGTTATTGTTCACCAAATTGTACTAGGCGACCGTCGACTTAAGGTTAGAGAAATAGAGGAGGCTGTGAGCATCTCGGGAGAACTTGTGTCACATATTGACTGATGATTTGACCATGAAAAAGCTAACCGCGCATTGGGTGCCACGCTTGGTCACTCAAGGCCAAAAATTCAATGGAATTAACATTTCTAAAGTCCTGTTGGAGCAATTTAAGAAAAACGAGTTGGAGTTTTAGGGTCGATTAATAACTGTAGATGAAACTTGGGTACACCTGTACACTCATGAAGCCAAGGCACAGTTGAAACAGTGGACTGCGAAGGGTGAATCGGATCCCAGAAAGGTTCTATCTGTTCCATCGGCCGGGAAAGTGATGGCGTCTGTTTTTTGGGGTAGTCATGGAGTTGTGTTAATCGTCTATCTTGGAAAAGGAAAAGCATCATTACTTGACAGGCCGAAGACAGAAATTGCGGAAAAGCGGGCGCATATGAGTAAAGAGAAAGTGTTGTTCCACCAAGACGACGCATCGTCTCACACTTCAGTGGTCGCCATGGCAAAAATTCACGAATTAGCGTTCGAATTAATAGACCACCCACCCTATTTAGCAGATCTGGCCCCTAGCGATTTTTTTCTGCTTCACTCGGAGAACAAAGACTTTCATGGAATGAGGTGGCCATCACATTCATAAACGACTATTTTGCAGAACAAGGTGCCAACTACTATTTGGATGGATTAAAGAAATGGGAGAATGGGAGAATCGTTGAGAAATAAAACTGAATTTGACAAAAAAATTGTTTCTGTGTTAGGCTGGTAACTTTTCAAACTACCCTCGTACATCACTGTGAGAAATCGCGAATACGTTTTTGAAATATTAATTATTATGAGATGTAGTACTAGCATTCGCAAATTTCGTATATATTAAATATCATCCAGATGTACATACCTGTCTTCCATATTTTTCTGCCCTTCTTCATTTTACAATTAAAAATATAATCCTGCTCGTAATCTATTTACCATAATATATAACATCTCTAATTCCGTTGAAGGAACTAGAACGATGCTCGGCTATTTATTTGAATAAAATTCTAATAAAAATTGTTAAACATTCATTTTAAACCTACGAGTACGTATATGTGTAGTAAATTGCGGTCGTCTATAATTCCTACCTCGGTGTATAAAATTATTATCTGACAGTAATTTATGGCAGCTGGCTTTTTTCGGATATGAATTAAAATTACAGTAGGCTTTATTTTGAACGGAGATGCTTCAAATTTCGCTGGTATATAATGGGCCACTTATCTTAAGTATTGTACAAAACGATAAGCTTAGTATCTGGCCGTGAGGTGTTTAAGATCAAAAAGCAAAATGTTAGTCTTCCGTGCCCGATGCTCGAATTATTTTCAAAAGAATTAATTGTTGTAGTTATCGTGGTTCTGGAAAATTACATTACATTAACTTCTTAAGAATGATCTAGGAGCAAGGATTGGTTTTGACAATTCATTGAGCAAAATAAACTATCTAATTAGAGCTCTTTGTCCAAAAGTTTTATGCAGGGAATAGATTCTATAACTTGTATATTTCGTAATAGTATTAATTTATTTTCTATATGACACATTTGTTGCGCATATTTAGATTTTTCAAAAATATTTAAGGAATAAAGCAGAGAAGTTTTTAATTTGAAACGTTATCCTGTTCTAAATTATTTAAAAAATCTAAGCTTCAAAATTAGTTAAAACTATTATTCAATAGCGTAATTTTGTAAGTTATAGCCAAATAACCCCCAAATATTGTTTAGAACAGAAAACCACTTTCACAAGCTCTTTCAATAAATAGACCGTCCTCTTCCATCAAAATGCCCGAGCAGTGGTATTTACAATCACAGAAACGTTTCTCGCAACGCCACATAAAGAGGTTCGTGTTGGAGTCATTAAATAAATTAGGACAAATGCTGACCGGTCAGGAACCGCAATTTAATACCCAACCTGTGTTTATCGATGTTCATAGCCATCATATACTAAATTCCAAATCATAGCAATTGGCTTAATTGTTAATGAATAGTCACACACACATTCAGATACCCACAAATTGTTCTCGAATGACATGCATCTTTCCTTATTCTTTTCTTTATGGCATCTGCCTCTGTTTCTCTTTTTTCTTTGTGCCGTGTGTGAATACAAGAACAATGTTCTATCACAATCTTCGGACCGATTCGGACCCGTAGCCCTGCGGCCGTATAATTTTCCCAACTGATCCATTTAGAATTTGTTTTCTACTTAACCGTTGTTATGTCCATCGCCTTAAACGTTTGATTATAGCAATTTTGAATAATTCGAGCTATTATTTCGAATCGAGCAAATTATTGTTTATAAATATATCATTTAACGCCAGATAGCGCATTTTCGCTCCTTTTCTTTTCTTTTTCGTATCCTTGCTGTAAATGGAAACATGTGCAATAGTATACTCTTTTCTGTTATTACTTATTAAAGGAAAGATACTATCGAAGATCCCAAGAAAACTAGAATCTATAAAAAGTCATAAATCGATACTCTCGTAATATGCACGTTAGATCGATTTAATATCTTTCGGAATTAACGTGAGTTTGGTATGAGCGCGTACACCCTCACGAATTTCTACACTACAATATCGTTGTTGTATTTTATTCTTTTACCAACAATGTGCATATACAGAGCGTCTCAACCTTCCGGAATTGTAGAATTGCGCCTATACTATAAATACTAGGAAGTTAAAATTTTCTGTTGGCATATTAGACACTTCAGAGTATCTTCTAAAAATATCCTCGCATATACAGGCTGATTGATAATTAGCGAACCACGCATCTACTCTGTTATTTTAAATAGAACATCTTATATATTATTATGGTTTTTTTTTTCTCCAACTAAAAATAAATTAATGCAATATGGGTCTCATGTGTCTATTTTTAACTGATTTTGAGAAATTTTAAATTTTGTCCTCAATAGCCTAAAAGCAGAGATATTTATTTCCTTTAATAAATTTAGGATGCAAATACATTTTAGCGTAAATTTTTACTATGTTCAATTAAACATCTGGTTCTATTTAAACGTGGTATCAGAACGCCTTGGAAATATACAGGCTGCTCAGAATTGAAGACCAAACTTGGCTAAATTCAAACGCCGGAAACGTCATTTTTCTAATAGTACCATATTTTGTTTTGTATTCTTCGTATAGGAAATTCATACCTCCAACATTTTTGTATAATATTAACATTAAAAGAGATATTTATAGTCAAAGGTAAATCTTGCATTTGAATATTGATATCCAAGTGTTTGTAGTGTCAGCGTTGTTTGGTTGCCATGGCAACAGTAAACAAAACCTTGACGTTGACGTGTTTAAATTGTCATTTCAAAATGTCAAGTCAATTTAACTACTTGAAAAATGAATTTCGCAAAAGTTAGGTAATTGATTTTTATATTAGACATTAGGCAATTGAACAACGATATCCACATTCGAAAACATTTGTCAAATTAAGTCAAGGATTTGTTACTACTGGAAGCATCTACTAATATAGGAAGAGAAAAAGAATTGTAATATTAATACGTGTTTTTAGCCAAAGAAAGGATTAGAAACCATGTTTTAATAAAACAATATTTTAATAAGAGCTATGCAGATCAACAATAAATAAAGTAAACGTAAAAAATACGTAAACATAAACTTACAATCAAAATAAAAGATCTAAACTTTAAAATAACAACATGTAACGCGATTTAAATACACTATCAACAAAATAAATAACTACTACTTTATAATAATAATTTACAACTATCTGCTTATTTGTCTACCTGTAGCACAAGTTCAAAATTCCTTCCTGCTACTTCAATACATTTCTGCAATCGTTTGTAGAAACTGTTCTCCACATGTCGTAACCTATTGATGATTACACTGCGGAATGCTTGAGTTATCCTTAACTTCATATTTTCCTCCGTGGTAGGTTGTGAGACATAAACTTTATCTTTTATATAACTCCAAAAAAAGAAATCCATTGGCGTTAAATCACAAAATCTAGCGGGTCAAGGTATTGAACCTTCACGACCAATCCATCCATTATGGTAACTGTCGTTAAGATAAGCCTTAACATTTTAGCAATTATGAGGAGGCACCATCGTGTTGTAACCACATATTCTGTTGTGGATATCTACATTTCCAAGTAGAGGTTGTAATTCATTCATAAGCAAGTTTAAATAATTGTTTCCGGTAATATAACCGTTGAAAAACTATGGCCCGATGACATATTCCCCAATTAATCCTTCCCAAACATTTACCGACCACAAATTTTGGTTATCTACATGATGCACTCAATGTGGATTTTGGACGACGTAATAACGCATATTATGCCGATTTACAAGTCCATTACTTTTAAACGTAGCTTCGTCAGAAGATAATATAAATTTATAGAAATCGGGGATGTCGTTTATTTTTGCAGATATAGTATGAAATAGATGCTTCACGTAATTAATGTTCCCAGTAGCTTCAAATCTTCGTTTCAGTTTGAGAAATGTTTTTTCTCCTAGTACATAAATCATATCTACTAACTCTTCTTTTGCGAAATTCATTTTGTAAGTAGTGAAACAGACTCGAAATTTTGAAAGAACAGTTTAGACATGTCAACGTCAAGTTCTTGTTTACTGTTGCCCTGGCAACCAAACATCGCTGGCACTATAAACATTCATATGCAAGATTCAGTTTTGACCATAAATATCTCTTAATTTTAATATTAGACATGCATTACTGTACAAAAATGATGGAGATATGAATTTCCTATAGAGTGAACACAAAAAAATATATGGTGCTGTTTAAAAAATTGTTTTAGTTGTAATTTCATTGTTTGTTAAACAAATTGCGTTTCCGGTGTTTGAATTTAGCCAAGTTTGGTCTTCACTTCTGAGCACTCTGTATATTTCAAAGGGGTTCTGATACCATGTTTAGATAGAGCCGAGTGTGTAATTTAATACAGTAAAAAATTACGCTAAAATGTATTTTCAGTTCGTGTTTATTGAAGTAAATTAATATTTCAGCATTTCAGCACTTCAGCTATTGAGGATAAAATTGTAAATTTCTCTAAATCTGTTAAAAATATACATATGGAATCCACATTGTACTGACTTATTTTTAAGTGGATAAACTAAAACCGTAATAATATACAGGCTGTTCTATTTAAAATAACAAAGTAGATGCGTGGTACGCTAATTATCGATCACCTTGTATGTACAGAAATATTTTTAGAAGATACCCCCAGATGTCTATTATTAAGTTATCAAAAAATTTTAACTTCCTACTGCTTATAGTACAGGCGCAATTCTACAATTCCAGAAGGTTGGGGTAACTTCACATATGTACATCATCGTTAGTTTCTATAGAAGAACAGATGTGTTTGAATTAAATCGCAAATTTAGAAGTAGGACTACATTAGCGATGTTTTAAGTTGTATGTATATTTTGATTGTACTCTGACAAGATGAACGTTGTTATCGAAATATTAAACTAATATGTGCGCGAAAATATACACATCTGGTGCATAAATTTCAAATGTTTCGAATATCTCATTGATTCGCTGTTAATACAGTAATTTTATTTAAATAGCATCTAAATTTATTTACTAAGCACAAAACTAACACATCTTCAGCAAAGTCATTTCGGTGGAAAAACATGTTTTTCGGTCCCAGATATCGCCATTGTTTGTATGTACATATAAACATATTATACTGGAAAAAAGTACATTAACAACTTTCTCAAAGGATGTTCAACTACTTTTTAATGTGCTGAAAGCTTCATATATGCACGCATAAAATATCTTCATGTGTAGGATAATATTAACTACCATTGAGTATCTTCACGAAAACCAGCTACTAGCAAACGGTAAAATTAGCGAACTAGATTGCCAAATCATGTAATTAACATAGGTATTGTAATAGAGGTTAAAAAAACGCTAAAACTATTAAATCTTCCTATATTTCTCAAAAATCTTTCAACACCATACTCCAAAAAAATTAATTAGGTCAAAATTTGTAAATTTATATAACATGTATGCTATACCACACAAATTAGAGTAATATAGCATGTTGTCAAATTATTTACAGAATATCTGCTTTCGATGAAAGATGTATTTGACAAAAACATTTATCTTATTCACTTAGGAGCTGTCAATCATCAGCAGCTTTGGCATTAAGCAGTAGTTCAAGACGACACGATTTCTTTGCAGAACCTAATTTATAGTTTCTATTTTCAATATTTCCCGTCTGAAGTTAACACAAATCCATATTTTATGGTATTACTAAAATACAATAATTATACAAATACGTATTTAGTACAAAAACAGGGAACAGTATATTGAGACAGAATTTTTAGATGACACGGCAGAAAGCGCGTAAACTCTCTGCACGGCGCGGCATTATGGGGCCAAACTGCTTCGCGATGGTCAAAAATCTGTAACTTTCTTATTAATAGAAATATAGTAGTGAAATTTGGCAGACATTTACAGAAATGTCTAAGATCTCAAATGAATACGAAATTCTCCACAAGAAATTTACGATTGTTTGCTTAAAAAATGTTAATTTATGGTCATTTTAATAATAATGCCAAATCAATTTTTTATTAAATCAAAGTAAATTTTTCTATTGGTAAATAACAGTTAATAACAAGAGTTAAGTGTTTGTGCAATATCTACATTTAAAAAACGTTAATTTATTGTTATCTTAATAATACAGCGTAATCATGTGAAATCATCAAAAGCAAACTTATCTATTGGTAGTAGCAGTAGCAGTACGTGTTCACATAACAACAATTAGGTGTTTGTGTGAAATCTGCATAAAATCCAACAACATTTGGCATCTTATTTCATCAATATTCACTGAAAATTACGTTGTTTTACATAATGGAACAGCACTAACACAGAAAATGCTTTTACTCTAACAATTGTACTGCTTCCTCGTCCAGTTCAACATTTACAGGCGTGGATACTTTTCTGAGACTGGATATATAGGGGTCTGATGTAAACAGTAAGGTATGGAAAACATCTTCGTTCGTAGCAGAACGCGAACATTTTTTTGCATGATGTAATGTGTATAATTTGTAATCTTTATTGCGCGACTCCTGGGCCTCTTCAGATAACTGTCCGTGTGGCAAAACTGCATTATAGCAAATTATGTTTTCCCCATGAATCAGGACTTTATTTACTGATGAGGGCATATAGTACCAATTATATTTGCTCACATACAATTGTGCAGTTTCAAATGCATACTGACCAACCTTTTGGGAATTAATCTGCCTTCCGCATGACATTGTTTGTAGTATTATGTGAAGTCTGGAAATAATCTCTTCATCAACTCCAGTTATCCAAAGAAAAACTGGCTCAAAGAAGTGAAAGCTGCACAACTTTACTATCAATCATTGTAAACAAAAGCTCATGCTTTATTGTGACCCGTTTCTCATTTTTCGTTACTGAAGTGCGCAACAAGGTACGGATCTGAGCTTCTATTTTCTCCACAGTAGCTCTTGTTTTTTCAGACGATTCTTTTGAAAACTCAATTGAAATGGGTCTGCAATATCTCACAGAAGCTGGGGAGGGATTCTGCCAAATTACACTCTTCTGTTAGTTCATCAATAAGGTGAATTGGTACCAAGGAAGCGACAAATAAATTGCTATCAGCTATCAGGGAGCTTTCACCAGGAAGAATTTGTTTATATTCTCTTTGCCCTGAAGAACCATCTTAATGTATAAACGCAACTGTGATGATTTTTGCAGGTCAACAGAATCGATCATCAAAATTCTCTTGCATGTGTGATCGAGGAGCGACTGTAGTGTTATTTTCGTACTTATGTCAGTAATTTTAATTGGAGTTGAATAACATTCAACCTTAGCATCCCTCAGTTTCTTGTACGATGGCAATAAACTGCACTGTTTAGTATGCAAGCTGTTTAATATGTAAATATTGGTACCTGTTTCTTGTTAAAGATATATCGCTGTATATAGCCAGAGCTTCATCCGGTGTAAATGGTTCCGCAGTTGTGTTGTTTCTTAGCATTTGCAGTAGAACCTCTTTCTTTTCTATTGATGCCGCGTGTAATTCTCGCAAATATAGAGATTTGGTTCGCAGGGAAAACATCCGCTCAAAAGAAAATATCATTACTAATACAGAAGCTTGTTTTGAAAAAACGTATTTTTAAGAGGGTTACATAAATGGCAGGGATGTTGGGAAAAGTGTATCTTACTAAAAGGAGATTATATAGAAAAATGAATAATTTTTTGCCTTCATTTATTAATCTACTCCCTATTTACAATTTCTCCTGAGACAGTCCACATTCTGCGTAAATTGTGCTTATTTTTTCCATATCTTAAATATTCTGTTAGATATATTTATCTTAACAATTACAAAAGCTATCGAGCTGAGGGAAAAAAAGAATAAGATTTAGAAAAACATAACTTGATGCACCTTCGTTCTAACGAAACCGTAACGAATCTCGTCTCTGAACAATCCTTCAAATCTAACCACTTATCAACCCTTTTTACCATTGCATATAGAACAAAAAAGGTACATAATAAGAAAAATAAAGCATTCAAAAACCGCCAACATGATGGGTAAATATTCACCATTTGCTTGTCTCTTAACAACTGCAAGTCATTCAATAAAGCCGGTTAGAAAATAATTTTTAGGTCGCCTTTGCAATTTTATTTTTGTTTCATCTTTCAAAGATAAAAGCTATTATTAAAGTGAAGGGCAATATATTCACATAAAAATCAATTCCTAATTATTAACACGCTGATGACGTTCGACTAAATAAAGGTACAAAATTCCGTTTCGTATAGCATATATTTCTAAAAGCGTCGTTCCGTTTGTTATTTTAACGCTTCAATTAGGTTCTAATTCGTATGTTTATATACAAACGTTACATCTATTGAAGATGTCTGAATGTGTGAATACGTATAAAATGCCTGGGTGTGCTAGTATGTGTTCACGAGCAGGCTAAGATTAAGACAGGCAAGTGGACAGATAGATGAAGAAGAAATGAAAGCCAGCGGATGAGTGTTATAAGAGAAATAAAATAAACACTATTTTAGGTCGGTTTTATGAGCTACACGCAGGGACCATTTATCGCGGGCAATTACACTTAATGATTCTGTGATTCACAACTTTTTTTATTGGATATCACGCACGCACACAAACGTATACGTACGCATACATGCACGACACTCTCCTACGATAATTAAAAGTGTTATATTAGATCGTTCTGTGGATGAGCTCCGGAACTCTTCATATAGATCTTGTGGATGTGCGTTGGACGAGCGAGCTGGTGTTTTATTGGTGGAGCCTCATAAAAGATGATAAACATAATTAAATTATCTGTGTTTTTTCCACTCTTCTCTCTGGCCGATTTTATTTCTTTATTAGACCGTTGTTCTTTTAATAGACCTATGGATGATGTATTTTTATGAAGAGGACGGACATGCTAACATTATACCGCCCGACATTCTAATTTCGCAATTTCGTTAAACCGACCCCCTTTAGACGTATATTAATATGTTTTAATAGAATTACATACAATGTTTTCAAATAACCTACAAAAGTACTACATAAACATATAACAATGTTATTTAACAATTTGTTATTCTCTGTACAAGAGTTATTGTAGACAGTGTTCTCGTTTGAAGTCAAGTTTAGAATTTATTTTGGAGAATATTTTTGTGTACCTGCCCCACAACATGCTTAGTTGTTACAAAATTTTAGATAATTGCAAACAGATTAAATCGATTTTTGCGACCAAAAAATGGGTTCGTACATTATTCATTTTACGCACAGCGTTAACAGTCACGATACCCACGTATTACATTATTTATTTTTGCATGCAATAACAGTCAAGTCACATTTTCCAGTATGTATTTACAATCTTCGACTTTTGCGAACATCGCAAATCTACGTTTAATAATCTGTTTCAAGAACATTTTTTCGTATTATAAAAAAGTTACCATTGTTTTATTTAATTTTTCTTTCATTTTACCAAATAAATGTACACATATTGTGAAGTTTGAAAGCCTATGTATCATTCTTGGCAACTACTTGACTAAATGTAAAATTAAACATATACTAAAAATACTTTTATTAAATTTAATGGACATTTCGAAAAAGTATTAAAATGCATCTTCTTATAAAATGATTGTGAACGTTTTTAATTTAGTAACTGCAATATGTTGCCTATGAAAATAACGGGTTGGAAATAAGGTATTTTGTCCTTCCATTTTTGGCCGTTTACAATAATTTTCAGGATATTTTAGTTTAGAAATATTAAAATTTGTTGCACTCCTAACAGTTTTGAACATGTAACGCATTTTGATCTTTTCTGTTAGTACCGCAGTATAGAGATCACGCTTTTTCTAAAAGATATTGTTTTTTTTTTTAATTTTTCTAGAGTTGTAAAAGGTATAAGCAAGAATTTTAAATACAATATTTTCATTTTTGGAAAGAACTCACAAGCCCTTAGGGTTTGCAAATTAATTGTTATTAAAATGTAATCAATTAATCAGAACCAGATTAAGCAATTTTACCAAATCTAAAAGTACATTATATCTCCTCTGACAAACAAGATTCTCCACGAATTTGAAACAATCATCCTATTCATCGCAAAATTCCCAATAATTCATTTTTATACTAATAGGATTTCCTATGAGTGCCGTAAAATTTTTATCCTCCCTGTAAAGGTAAAATACGAGGGTGTATCAAATATAAACGGGACTCGTTTTTTTTAAATTCTGACTTTATTTAACTAAGCTTACAAATATATATTATTTTTCTACATATTCTCCCGCCCTAGAAATACATTTTCTTCGGACGTTTGTGTAGTCATTGGAGTACAAAAAGATGGAAGTCACAAGGTGACAAGTCTGGACTATAGTGGATGTTCCAGCGTTTCCCATCCTAACGCATCCACTTTTTGCACCGTGGCGTTAGCCACATGAGGTCTGGCGTTGTCATGCAGAAGAATGATACTTCTGGCCGATTGCTTCTTCCTTTTCCTTCGAAATTACAATTTCGCGGCATCCAGTACTTCAAAATAATATTGCGCATTAATTGTGCGTCTATCGTGCAGAAAATCAACGTGAAAAGCACCTTGCCGATCAAAAAGAACTGTTGCCATTACCTTTCCGGCTGACAACCGCGTCTTTCCCTTCACCGGTACCCTCTCGCCGCTCTTTCTCCACTCCACACTCGCCTGTTTCGACTCGGGCGTGTAATGGTGCACCCAAGTTTCGTCACAGGTGACGATGCTATTCAAAAGGGTCTCATCCTCTTGCTGGTATCGATTGAAGAGTCGCTGCGAAACATCCAATCGATGTCGCTTGTGATCCTCCGATAACAGACGTGGAATCCATCTAGCGACCACTTTGCGAAATCCCAAGTCATCTGTCACGACCCGTTCTATACTCCCGTAACTGATGTTTACTTTCGCAATGATTTCTAAGAGAGTTATGCGCCGATTTTCCTCTATGAGATTTCGGACCGCCTCGATGTTGGCCTCGGTCACACTTGTCCTTGGGCGGCGATCATGGCTCTCGTTCTCGACCTTTTCACGCCCTCCAGAAATGTTTTGCAAATTTTTTACACCAGGGTTTCGTCCCATGTTTTCGAAAACACAATGAGAATCCGATAAATAACCGAACGGCCGAACGCGTCGATGTCTACCGCATTACTGAACTCTGCATCCACATACGTACACACCCCCCCGTACAGGCGTCTCTGCGGGTGCAACCGTTTGCCACGCTTTATTTATAATACACTGTACACTCTGAATACCGATCTGTTAGTCGGATAAGAATTCACAGCTGTACTTACTATCATTTTGTTGAATGTTGAAATTGTTCTTGACTTAAAGCTGGCACTATAACTCACCGCTCGAATGTTTTTCCAAAAATATTAGAATAAAATAAAAAATGCATTTCAGACAATTTTAATACCACGGCATAATTTAAATTATAAATGAAATAAAAGTGAAGAAGTATAGTGGGAATCTCGCAATAAAATTTTAAAAAATGATTTTGTATTAATTCATTTGAAAATATATCTGTCCGTCGTTTACTATCAGTTTGTTAAAGGTTACACTATTGTAAATAACTATTGCCAGCACCAACAGATCCTAAAACCCGCTATTTAGTGGTTTTCCAAAGCTCAAGTAACGTTCTGCTTACAGCCAATATAAACATAGTGATTAACTTAATTTATGATAGGTGTTTGCCAATCATTCAATATACTTTATCGAAATATATATGTACCTCATACTTATATGTTCATTCCACATTGCACCACGGCAACCATTTGATAGCTAATAAGCATCAACATCAGAAAGAAATGCGAAGATCCAAATACTCATAAAAAACAACAAAATTATACCTTAGAACATACATACACATGAATATTTTATTGAAGACCCCAAACTTCGTAAGAGTAATACATGCATGATTCCTCTAATAACTTCAATGATCAATTTTCCTTTGAAATTAACCATTTATAAAATATACAGTCGTGCCGTTAATGTTAAGTGTTAGTACCGATATTAAAACTAAAAGCAATAATTACTCAGAATAGACCTGTAATTACGGAATCACGAATTTTAAATAGGGTAATGCGACTTGTTAGCCCGAAATAAATTAAATATTAGTTTTAATAATAGAACTATTTTCTCCTTTCTTTCTTCACTTCTAATTAGATGTTAACGTCAAATTAGGAGTTACGCCATAAACATGTCGTATACCAAAAACACTCTGTCACGAACGTATTCGTACGCAAAATTACTACATTAATGTGAACCTATGTTAGGGAATATAAGACGCACTCTAATGTATTAATATTCAGCCTTAAACTGCGTAATGTTTTTGATTAAGTGTGGTGTAGAAATGACTTTTATGCATTATTTTATGTATTCGTGATTTAATTTGAAAATAAAACTCAAAAGATATTTGAAATTTTGTTTTACTCTTAAACGTGCTCGTATCAGCTTGATTAACGATGAACGTTCGGGTCGGCCAAAAACTGAAACCACTATCAATAACATTGGAAAAGTTCACCAAATGGTGCTAGGCAACCGTTGAACTAAGATTAGAGAGAGAGCAGAGGCTATGGGCAACTCGAAGGAACGTGTTTGTCATATATTGACTGAAGATTCGGGCATGAAAAAGCTAACAGTGCGATGGGTGATTGTGCACCCATAACCAAAAACCCATTCTAATGAATATTTCTAAAGTCCTCTTGAAGCAATTTAAGCGAATAAGCCAAGGTTTTGGCGTCGATTAATAACAGTAGATGACACTTGGAAACACAGTACACTCCTAAAGCCAAGGCATAAACGAAACAGTGGACTACGAAGGGTGAATCGGCCCGAAAAAGACGAAGACTACTCCGTCCGCTGAGAAAGTGATGGCGACGGTTTTTTGGGATTGTGATGGAGTTGTGTTAATCGACTATCTTGAAAAAGGAAAAACAATAACGAAGGCATCATTACTTGACAAATTGAAGGCAGAAATTGTGAAAAAATTGCAGCATTTGAAGAAAATTAAATTTCTATTCCCCCAAGACACACGTCTCACACTTCAGTGGCCGCCATCGCAAAAATTTACGAATTAGGGTTCGAACTGATAGATCACTCACCCTATTAACCTGATCTAGCATATTTTTACGTTTTTGGAAAGGCAATCGAAAAGCGAATCCAACGATGCCACATATGTTACACCTTAACTTAAGAAATGTGAAGATATGCAGCGATAAATGTTTTGGTAATCTATTTTTGTTGTTACCCAAAGTTGGCTAGGAAAGAGCGCCAAATTATTTCTTGTAACGCCAGACTGCTCTAAAGAGCTCGTTGCTAAACAAAGTAATCACAACAATTGCCAAACTGTCAATTCTCCATTCCAAATTTGTAAATTATTCTTGTTATTTATTGTTATTACAATCTGCATTTGTCATACTTTCGTTGTGCTCGTTATTATTTTATCTCATTTTAACTTGCTTTGTTAATTGTTGTTTCTCCTTTACTTTATCGAGCTTTATTGCAATTAATTAATTATGGTAGGTTTGTATAAATTTGTTAGTTTTTGCTTAAGATTCAGTTCTTTATGTTGTTGATTTTACAATGGCCTCTCCTTGGACCACGTAAGGTACACGGCGAATTTGGTAACAATTACTGCGAAGTGGAACACAATGAAAACTGCCCTTGTACAGTCGGAAATGTTTGAACTTTACGCTAAGTAAGGATAGATAGTACAAAATTTACAAGGCGAACAGAAGATAATATGATTTAAATTATTGTACAATTTGTTGCACAACCACGGCAAATAAGGTGATAATTGTGGCCAGATTTGCGTAATATTAAAACTGACCCAGCAAATTTCCACGCTTCGTGTCGAAGCCATCATAAAAGTAACAACACAAAACATCTAAAATGCAGACATATTGTCTATCAAAAACTAACAGATTTAAACAAAGCTACCACAATTAATTAATTACAATAAAGTTCGATAAAGTAAGGAAATAACAATTAACAAAATAAATTAAAATGAGAAAAAATAATGAGAACAAAGAAGGAACAAAGAAGGAACGTACGGCAGGATAGAATAACAATAATTAAGAAGAATAATTTATTGAAATTTGGCAGTTGTTATGATTACTTTGATAAGAAGCGAGTCCTTTAGATCAGTCTGGCGTCACAAGAAACAATTTGGCGCTCTTTCCTAGCCATCTTTTGCGTAACAACAACATGTTACTTAAGCTAAAGTATAACGTATGTGGTATCGTTGGATTCGCCTTTCGATTACCAAAACGCAAAAATATACAAGATATTCTATTTAAAATATGAATGTTGATGTCACATCCGGTAAATCCGGAAATATAATTGAACTGCCGATAACGGTATTCACAAAAAATAGAGATCGACCTATTCTTTCTAAAAACGCTAGCTTCTGTCGTTCAACAGTTGGCATGAGAGGACACTTTCGGACCTCACTGTACATATAAATAATGTGTAAAATATTGTTATTCATTGATAAATTTTAAAACAATGTTATGAGGCTGCAGCGCACATTGTTTAACATGTAGGGGAAGTTCGTCTAGTATCGGACAGCTAATTGTATCGGACAATGCATGTTTCGGACAACTGCCGTTCGCGGCAGCACCTGTACTATCTATGAATGGGAGATACATATTAGCTCTAGCCATCTTGGATTGCGTCAACGCTGTCCTTAATAATGATTCCAAGTGTTCTGTTTTTTTGTATTGTGTTCCGGGCACAAAGATACATTTTGATTGATACACTTTTCTTGAAAGTAAGTGCAATTTTGTTTTAAGTATTCTAGTAACAATAAGAGTTATTGTTTATTAAGTTATAAGCATTAAATCTGATTTGGCTTAATGGTATATGATTGACAGTAAAAATTGCGTCGCATCTTAGTCGGGTTGTATCGAACAAACGCGTAGAGGGTTGTACCGGACAAAATAAGAAAGCGATAACGCTATATTTTCATGTTGTTTTTCTTTTGCAGGCGAAATGGGAAAAATGTGGCATAAGTGGGAAGAAGAGGACATAAAGCAGGCTAATGAAAATCGTTTAAAAGAAATAACCATTCGAGAAGCAAATGGGCGTTATTCTGTACCCAAAAGCGCGATGGGTGACCGAATTAAAAGATTACCGGATTACTTACTTTATCTTACTCGTTTTGCTTAATAAACAGTTGTTTTACGATCAATAGTGACTTATGTTTTACACCATGTCCGATACAATCCTCCAATTTCTAACACAAACAAAATGTAAGATATTTTTTGGGATTCCAAAATTAACTTCCAATTGCATTTAAACCCTGCACTTTGTCAATTTACTTCAAATTGAATTTTATACTTTCTGAACTGCTTCGGTATCAAATTCATAGTGGTAGAAAATATCGCCAAGAATTAACTTTCTTGTGGAACTAATATTAACGTAGGTAATTATAAGTGGAAATGTCATATGCACCTTACGTGATTGTTATATTTGTTACAAGGATGCAGTAATTATAGATAAATGGTGTCTTAAACCCAAAAACTAAATTGGAGCAATAAAAATTGAGTACAGATTGATCGAGACCCTTGCCGTTTTACTAGAACATGTGTTCATTTATGTGCATATTAATAATCATTACATTTAATAATCCGGTTGCAATCATTAATACGTCCATACATTACCTACACATATGCATATACGATAAGCAGTCACGCGCAGGAAAACCAACTTTAAAATTTCATTCTAGAAGTAAACAATTTACCAATACAGTTTAACATAATTGAAGAGGCAAGTGGATGAAAGAGTTATGTTACAAAAAACTTTTTCTGAATAAATTAGGTTTTAATAGGGTTACTAGCTAGCTTTTATTGAATAATTATTTTCAAATATAGCTTCTTTGATTAGTGAGAAGGGGTTGTGGATTAATAATATGTGGTCAAATATTTGAGTTGAACATGAAACTTATTTATTACAACAAAAAGTAGATTTTTTAAAAAATGTGACTTGACCCCTTCATCCACTTGCCCCTTCAATTACGAGTTTAAAAAGCTTGCCAGTAACCAATAAGAATGTTTATTTAATTTCTTCGGTTCCTAAATCGAAATAAAAATACCAAGAAAAAATTGCAATTGCAAGTACATGAGACTATAATTGAACATTCATTATTTAATTTTTAGGTATCATGTTAGATGCTAATTTGCAATGGACTGATAATACACTGATGTATTAGTGAAAAAATGAATTCTAAAGTTTTCATTTGTTATATAAGAGTGTGAATAAGTTGAAAACGTTTCTGCAAAATAGTATATACTGGTGCAAATTTCCAAACGTTTAAAACCTGCTTGAGTGTCAAAAGACATAATACTATATAAAAAAGACATAATGCTATATCAAGATGGGCATATAACACATCATGTAGAGGCTATTTTAAAAATCTAAGGACCCTAACTTCGCTTTATTTCTATATTTATAATTCAGCTGTGTATGCAAAGAAAAATATTGCAAATGTTACTATATACTAAAAATTAGGACATGTATAGTGTAATGGCGACTAGGGGTCGAAATGGTTTACTAATACCTAAGCATAGCACAACTTTATTTGAGAGAAGTCCTGTATATATGTATATTAAAATATTTAATGCCCTTCCCAGTAACCTTAAAAAAATTGAAAATATAAATAGATTTGAGAATAAGTTTCATCAGTGTACACTTGTATTTTCGTGTAACAGCTCAATCCACGAACATCCAAGCTGGACATAATGCTTATTGTGGCTATGCTCATAGCAAAATTATGTATGGTATTATATTATATTTTGAGGTACATCTGTGGACGCTGACAGAATTTTCGAAATGCAGAAATTCTAATAATAAGGTACTAACCTAGCCTGCAATATATATACGAAGTCTATTCAAAATGTATCCGACCTGCCATGCTTCCCGCAAAAGTAATAAAGAGAGTGCGATGATATTTGGTAGGGAGTTGTGGAGTACCTTCGTGCGCATGTGTGTAAAATATCCTCGGCAGTGGCAAGTACGTGAGTGCGGTAGTGTGCTGGCGGCTCGTCGTGTTTGCAAATTTCACGAAATGACGGAACGACTGGAGCAGCGCAACTGCATCAAATTTTGTCAGAAGCTTGGTGATACTCAAGCGGGCACCATTCGGAAGATTCAGGAAGCTTTCGGCGACGATGCCACGAGTACTACACAAATCAAGGACTGGTACAATCGGTTCAAAGATGGTCGCACGACGGTCGACAGTGACGCACGTTCTGGCAGACCCTCAACAAACCGAAACGACGAAACCATTCAGAAGGTTAACACCCCGGTCCTGTAGAACCGTCGTATCACTATTAGAGTGACGAGGTTGAGATAAGCATTGGTTCCGTGCATACCATTTTGAATGATGATTTGGGCTTCCGGAGAGTGTTCGCAAAATTCGTGCCGAAGCTGCTAACGGCGGAGCATAAGAAACTGTGCGCAGAAATTGAGCAAGACATGTTGGACGCGGCAAATGATGACCCAGATTTCCTGAAGACTGTTACCACTGGTGATGAGTCGTGGGTTTATGGATACGACCCTGAAAGAAAGGTACAGTCTTTCCAATGGAAATATTTAACATCTCCGAGGCTAAAGAAAGCACGGCAAGTCCGCAGCAATGTGAAAGTGATGTTGGCAGTTTTCTTCGACTATCGTGGAGTGGTTGATCATGAGTACGCACGTCACGGACAAACCATTTATTAATGGTCTGTCTCCTTGTTAGGAGTACTACCAACAAGCTGGTAGCAGCTGCATCATGACAACGCACCGGCGCATTCTTCTCATCTGATTCAGACTTTCTTCACCAAACACAGCATTCCAGTTGTTCGTCAGCCTCCTTATTCTCCCGACATGGCTCCCTGTGACTCCTGGCTGTTTCCCAAGTTGAAGATGCCGTTGAAAGGGAAAAGATTTAACACTCCTGAGGACATTATGCAGAATGCGACGGAGCAGCTGAATCACATTCCAAAAACGGCCTTCCAGAGTTGCTTCCTTTCAGTGGCAACAACGCTGGAATAAGTGTGTACGGTTCCAAATCACAAATTAGTCAGACGCGATTCGATTGGCTGAAAAAAATCCGAAACTGTTTTCTGACTGATTTCAAAGCATATGATTGGCTCTGATTAGTTTGTAATTTCTGTCGGAATAAAGCTAAAGTGTACGATCACTTACCGCACGAACTAAAACGTGGTGAAGCTAGCAAATTCATATCACAGCTGCATGAATATCTTCAAAAAATGACGCTCTATTCCGTTCTTCTTGAATTCTTCAAAATAAATTTTGATCTTGCATGTATGTTGACGTCAGCATTAATCAATGTTTTAATAATTGCTAGTTTGTCCAATTGTTGAACAATGCGTGTCTTGTTATTTACATTTTCTTTTTTCCCTAGTACATATATTTACATATATTTCCTTTTAATAATATTATTGTATTGTATTTACTCATATATGTATTTAAATTCTGTTTGAATTGACGTGTTCAACGCTTTGCCGGCATTACTGAATAAAACGTATACAAGGATTTTCAAACAAGCAGCCGACTCGTGTAAAACTCGTACCACAACAATTTCACTTAAACACAAAATTTAGTAGTAAGTAGGCATAATTTAGTGACAAATAGTTTTCAAATATTCTTACAGTTTTCTACGTTGCAGTATCTACTCCATGTATTTTTTACATTAAAGGTTATTGTTTTGGTTGGTGACATTTTAGTAAGTTTCTTCGGTTTCTGTTATTTATTTTGTCAATCGCCTTCGAAATCTGTTCTTTTCATAACAAGTAGGTAATAACGTTTTTAATTTTGCCACCAAAAATGCCTAAACCCTTGAGTCTGGAGATAAAAGAGTGTATCGCTTCGATGATAAACTTTTGTGAACGAGAACGTGATGAAGGCACTCTTCCAATACCATTAACAGCTGTAAGAGAGGTAATATAATGTATGTATATATAGTGATGCAGTACTTTAATTAATATTCTACAATTTTAGCGTGTTGTTGCAATGGCTAATATTAATATCAGCACTGTTTCTTCGGTTTGGCAAACCATTAAAAATAACGAACCACTAAGGTCACCTAAACGTAAGTGCTCAAGCATGAAACCAGTAACCGCAGTTGATCATGCTACTCAGGACGCAATAAGAAACACTATTTATCAAATGTACGAACATCGTAAGTAAATTTACTCTATATTTGGTGAAATCAATAGCAATCATTACAATTTATTTTAGTCGAACACATTACCCTTGACTCGCTAAGGAAAAAATTACTTGAATTCAATATATTTTGTAGGTGTCGAACATCATTGCGTACTATTTTAAAAAATATAGGTTTTCGGTATAAAAAAGATAATCCTCGCCGTGGTTTGATGGAATCACCACGTATTATGTTGATGCGATTGACATTTTTGAAAACATATATGCAATATCAAAATAATGATACGTATGATTTTGTCTGGATTTTTCAGAATGGTACAATAGCACGTTCATGGAAAGATAATAGTTTACGATCAGTGAAAACTACAAAGGTTGATGGTAAAAGGTTAGTTAGGTTTATATCCTTATATGTAGAAACAACGATTCTTAAAACTTTTTAATTATGTTAAGTTTATGTATTGTTATAGTATTATGTTTTCAAATACCTCTAAATTAAAGTTAGTTTTATGTTGTGTCTATTCAGTCGGTGGTCTAATAGAAAAATATTTACATATTTTAATGTTTAGGTACATTGTAGTATATGCGGGAAATAGAAATGGTTTCATTCCTGATTCAAAATTGGTATTTCCTTCCAAATAAAAAAACACTGATTATCATGGGGAAATGAACCGAGAAAACTTTTTAAAATAGTTTAGAAATGTATTAAACCTTCTGAATACTCCGTCTCTTATTGTCATGGATAATGCTCCATATCATAGCATGTTGGAATCTAAAGTACCGAACAATGCTTCCACAAAGGCTGAAATCAAAGAGTGGCTAAATAATAATAATATTTCTTATGAAGAAAACTCTTTCAAAAAAGAATTACTAATAAAAGTGGCCCTGTATACAATTTTTATATAAATTATGACATTATTACAGTATTACTTTTTAGACATAAACCACTAAAACAGTATGTGGTAGATAAAATGGCTGAAGAAGTAGGACATAGGCTATTATGTCTACCCCCATATCACTGTAATTTCAACCCCATCGAGTTGGTATGGGGCATTTGTAAAAATTATTGTAACCGACATATTGGTAGAGATAGAAAATCTATTGAGGCATGCCTTAATATGTGGGAAGAAGGATTACAACAAGTTTCACCAAAGGAATGGAGTAATTGTATAAACCACGTGGAAAAAGGAATTGAGATGTGGTGGCATCGTAAAATTGGGTTTGAGCAAGGAGATGTAGCAACATTACTTATCAATCTAAATGATGGCAGTTCAGACGAATCAGAATTCTAGCGACAATAATATATAATTAATTAATGTAATATTGAAATTATGTTTATTTATATAATTATGTTTTGCGTAATATATTGGATACTATGTGTTGAATACATTTATTACCTATACTTCTTATTAGACATTTATGTGTTAATGTTGTACAACATACTATAACTTCAAATTATTCTATTATTTCAACTAAAACTTGATACATGTGTGAAAGATAAAGATATATCACCTAAAATGAAAACAAGTTCATACATAACCACAATTAACCAATAAAATCAGTAAACACACGATTTGGCATCAATGTTAGAATGAAACGTCATAACTATAATTGACGAAAGTCGGCTGCTTGTTTGAAAATTCTATATTACTATTATTTTATTGTGTTGTTATATATAAGTATACTTTTGTAATGTTTATACCTCATTAAGCATTAAGAACCCCCTTCTCTAAATATAATAACTACTAAGCGCCACTGACATGTACACAAACTAAGACTTTCATTCAAAGCTATTGCTTTATTTTGTCTACAAACCATTATTTAAAATTACATATGTAATTATAATTAAAACCGAACTCTCGTAGCTTTTATTATAAATACTTCCTGATAATTAGATATATACAATAAGATTCATAAAAATTGATCATGTAGTCAGCATTTTAATGGTATGTAGGCAGATTAATTAGAGTTGCAACTGCAAACGATGATAATTAACCCTCGACCGCAAGTAGCTAAATAATCATCTCTATCATGATGTACTTTACCAATGCTGGACAAACGTTATACCGCAATGTATTTAATTAAAGATTATTAAGAATATATATGTTAACATAATTAACATACATATATACGTTTGCTTACTCAGATCATTATAATATAATTAGCGGAATTCTGGTATACCTGCATATATAAAATTATAAACACTATTAGTACTATTACTGCCAGCAATAAACATCACAAATTATTGTAACACGTTCAACTGTACATAATTAGAAATAATTTGAATAAATTTGTACCGGCTCCAATTAAGCTAAATATATTTGGCTTTATTCTCGCTTTATATGACCGCAATTATAGCGTAAATAAATTTGTTAAAACCGTATGCAGCCGTCACAGAAGGCATTATATACACTTCACGCGACAGATGATAATAGGAAGAATTAATTTTTAGTTTCGAATGCTACCGGTACCATAAGCTATATGACAAATTAATAGCACCTAACTTTCAAACAATAGAAATAGTATTAATACGAAAAGATTACGGGAACATTTCACATTGTTTTATATAAAAAAAGTATTTGTTAACAATTTAATAATAGACCCTTTTTAAGTGATCGCCTTAGTACATGGTATGCCACCCAGTTTATGAATAATATTAAAGAACTAAAATAAGAATCCAGTGAATTGCCTTTTGGGTTTAATTTTTAATTATATTAGCATCAATTTCGTATCCATATTATGTACATGATATGCTTCCCTATTATGATCTCAGATGGCATAGATTTTAACTGCCATGACTAAAACAATAAACCTAAAATGAAAGCTAACTTCTTTGACAGTGCTTTACAAGATGCACAAAGCACAGAAATTCATTTTTTTAGAAAAAACAGTAGTCACCATGTACGTTTCAACTGAAATCAACTGTTAGATTTTTCCCAATAATCACTTGACAATTCTAATGGGTTAGTGACTTAAAAATGCCATAGTTGCTTATCGGTACCTAACAACTATTATACGTGTCGGTGGTCCAGCGGTTAGCACATTTGCCTTTCGATCCGAAGGGCGCAGGTTCATATCCCGCCTGGGTGGGTTGATTTTTAATTACGGATAAAAATCGGAGTATACTCTCTTCTCGGATAAAGCAATGAAATCGTGTCTAAACAGCAATCTAAAGTTTCAACGTTCAGTCTCAAAGTAAGGAACCTACTGCAAAAAATTTTTAGAATAACTGGCTATCGTAGCCGCCACAGTGATTTCAAACACTACTTCTCTGACGAAAAAGGTGTTGGTGTTATGTTTTGTAATATTTGTTCTGCTTTGGAAACTCTTGGGCATCAACATCGGCCAGATGAGTGGCGACGGTTCGTAGACTCTTCTAAAGTTAGTTAAAGAAGAAGGCATTTTTATAGGGCCACAAACGCGATCACTAATCAAATGCAGACAGGGCGGTTGGTTTTTAATTACCATAAAGTTGGGTGGCTTTAGCCACCAGGGTTGACTTTGGCTATTTTTCAATATTTGTTTTATTTATGCTCAATTACGTTATAATAATACTTATTGGCCAAATGTGATTTTTTACTGTTTCTATAAGTTATATTGGACTAAAACAAAATTATTGACACCACACAATTTGTTTCTTAGTTCCTGAAAAAATAAAATAAAGAAATTTATGAAAACCGAGCATTTTTTACCTTCAAAAACCTCATTCGTAGGTGAATGAAGAGGCGGAGTCTATGATTTTCATGTGGAAATACGACGCCAAAGTCGCCCACAATAAAATTATTAATTTAGGTCTGACTTTGGCCACCACATGGTTACCCTATTTGCCACTTGGTAACTGAGTGTGTATTTGTTTATTCTAAGAAGCTTCAAAATCAGGTTTGGTACTGATTTGATCATATAGACACCTGTACCATCCAAGAGAGGTTCCTTCAAGATACCGGAAATAGAAAATATTCTAAACTACATTTTCGAATGTGTTTGTTTTTTTTAACATAGAATATATTTTTACTTTGCAATTAAAACAGCTATAAAACATTTCGTTACTTTATTTATAATAAACTAGATAATAAAACATAAAAAGCCTCAAAAACGACTACAAACTTACTTGGCAATCATACCTATGGCCAAACTTACCTATGTTCTTGCGTATCTTTGAGTTTTCCAAATAAAACGATGTGTGGCCCGAAGTAACCCAACTAGGTCATCCGACTTTGACCACCCTTATTTTTTAAAAAAACATGTATTTAGAAAGCCTTTAGCTTCTTGTCAATTTCAGAGTTGGAAGTACTAATACAGACCTATAAAATGCGACCAAAAACAAAAGTTAATAACATTTGGTTTAAAAGTAGTTATACTGTAAAGTTCAAAAGCGGACCAAAGTAACCCAACTTTACGGTGCGGATAAAAATCGGAGTATGTCTTCTTCTCGGATCATAGAGTAAAACCGTAGGCCCCGTGTCAATGCGATGTTTGGAACGTTAAAAATCCCTACTAATGGTTGAAACACCTCCGGATTCGGCAAAATTCTAGTGGGGTCCGCTAATGGATGTCTACAAGTGTGAGGTGTATTCCGTAACCCAACGCTTGGGCCGATAATACAACAACCCCAACAATAACGTTTGGATTTAAGATGTTAACGGAACACTAACTTAATTATTTTTGGAAAAGAAGACAGAAGAATTCAAAATTTTGCTTTTCACTTAATAAAACATATGGTAGTTAAAGTTGCTTCAACGAAGTTCAATGAGAGCAATCAAAAATAAAACTAATTAAGCTGAAGAGTTTGTACAAAAAAAGCAAAATCTGATTCTAGGTGATGCAACTCGCAAAAGATTGAGCTTATTAAGAGTTTAGAGAAGAGTGATACAGTGATCGCTTTATCAGAAAAATACAAAGTGGGAAAATGATCGATTTGCGACATCAAAAAAGAAACAAGAAGAGGATTCTATCCTATGCCACCACATGCAGTTCTCTAATCAATAAACGAAAAACATTGAGAGTAATTGGATATTCCGAAGTTGATAAAGTGGTTTATACCTGGTTTTTACTAGAAAGATCTAGAGGCAAAAATGTAATTAACTAAGTATTAAGGTATATTACAACGTTAAATGATTTTAGGAGTACCAATATCACTGAAAATTTTGCATGAAATGGAACAATTTTTTTAAGGCCAGATTCACAACAATAGTCATTTCAAAGCCAATTCCGGATGGCTTGATTAATTTAAAAACAGCTACGTAATTCTACACCTGTCAATTACAGCAGAAAAATTATCAAGTGATGAGGTAGCTGTTGAATCATTCAAAAACTTGCTTCGAAATAAAATCGAGGAAATGCAGTTGTTCCTCAAAGAACACTTGCTCACTAAGCTGAAGTATCAGCTCCAGGTCGAAAAATGAGCAAGGAACGACTTACATGTATGTCTTGCTTTTTGCGTTTGGAAATGAATCGCTGCCGGCGATCTACCGAGGACAGAAAAAAGCCTGGGTTACCAAAGAAATGTTTAAAGACTGGTTTTGTATGGATTTTGTTCCGGCAGTTCGAAAAAGAATGCAACAGCTGAATTTAACGCTCCAAGACACCCCCTTAGTGCATCCTGTGGATCAAAATGTAATTCAAGCGGTCAAGTTGCATTATCGAAAAGGTCCCTGTCCCTGACAACGGACTTTGCTTCTGAATAAGCAGATATTTCTGCAGAATTAAAGAAAGCTAATATAAAAAATGTTGTAATCGGATTTGCAAAAGCATGGAAAAATATGAGGCCAGAACTTATTCAAAAGTCTTGGACTAAACTTCTAACACAAGTTGATGATAATTAGAGTGAAGATTATAGTCTTCCATTGTCACAGTAGAGGGATCTAATGGAGTTAGAGGGCATAGAGAGACAAATAGAGGAAGTTACTGAACTTGTAAACCACATTTCTGGAGATTTAACAAGACAAGAAATTATTGAGTGGCCGGTCGGACAGGAAGAAGCATGGGAATCCGTAAACGAAATGTTTTGGGGCATGTTTAAAATGAATGAAGCTCTGGCGAAGAAGTAGAAATGATACCACGACGTGTAAAGCACAATGAGGCAGTCAGAAGTCTCGAAACATGTATGACATGAGCTGAGGAAAATGCTGAACCGGAACGTCACATTCTAAACGAGCTCAAAAGGTATCTACATATATAGTTTAGCCGTTAATTTTTGTTTTGACAAGAAAGAACTTTTTATTGTGAGATTGTTGTTTTTTTAGATATTTAAGAAAATTGATGTTTTCTGTATTTTTTCGACTATCCGAACTTTTCGAAAATCAACCAATGCCATTATTAGTTCGGACTAAGGAGGTTGTACTGTACTATTTTCTCTAAAGAGAACCAACAACTCCAACAATCCCACCAGTGTAAAATTCAAATCCTTAATTGAAATGAAATTTATTGTTTTATAAAAGGTCAAGACTCTTCCCTCTGCGCCAAGTGATTAATAGAAACCATGACTTACTATGAAACTGTACAGTAAGAAATTTGTAATTACAAAAAGATGTGATGCAAAGCAAATCGTAGCACTATGATGAATAGAAGGCAGGCCCGCAAACGTCATCGAACCCATAATAAATGTACCAGGAAAGGTCTAACTCGAAACTTTAGACTTACTTCAGGATATAAACTATTAATAATAACAAAATAAGCACATATTCATGCCATACTGTTGTTGTAGGTACGAATACAAAATGTATTCCTAGGTCATTAATAGTACGTTTTCTGCACTCTTTTCACACAAAAATGCTGCTTTATTGCCGGCCGTTTACAGCGAAACTGGTCTGACTAATTTGCAATGCCCAACCAACCACAAACAGGTATACACGATACACACATGTGTGTGCATGTATACAAACATAGATTGTGTTTATACATTTGTTCGCTTATGCAGGCATATGAATTGAAACATCCACAATCATATATTACTGTAGATATACAACGTTCGAGCAAATATTTCTCTAAGGAGATAGAAGAAGGAAGAACATGTATACCTCGAATATGTATGTAAGTTGCTAGGATACTTCATATGTGGCTAACATATTACACACGAAGTGTATACACTATGTTTATAATTCTGTTTTACGAAAATTGTGTAGTGTTCTCTGAATGTTCCATTGTATACAAGGTGAACAATATATTTTGTGCAAAAGACATAATAATTAAATGCTCTAATTTTATTATGCGTTATTTTATATTAGTTTAAATTCAATTTTTGATTGTATCGACTTTTTGGATTTTTTAAATGTTCAAGGTCGGCATGTGTAAAAGTAAAATCATGATTACATTTCAAGTTGTTTAATTGTCTTCTTCAGAATATCGTATTTATAGTCTTCTATTAAAAAAATTGTTCTTATGTTACAATAATGAATTGTACAACACAACAATTTAAAAGATTGAAACAATTATTAATTGTTAAAAATATTTTGTGAAAAATCAACTTTTCACCGCATAGCGAATAGGCGAATATCAAAATCTCGACCCTCAGCCAAGCAACACACACGTGGGAACTTTTTTTTAAGTATAAAAATTTTTACGAATCGTCAATATGAAAACTGTCACTGTTGGAGCTAAGGGAAACACACAAAATGGAACAATAAATTCTGGATGATCCTCCGATTTCAATTTTGTCATTGACAGCATTTTTGTGTTTGTTAATTTGAATCATTTCTAGTACACTTCTTGAATTGTAATTAACTTCTTTATCTAGTACAGATGCATTGTCAAAATTAAATTTGTGTATGTTTTTTTAAAGCTGTAATATTGTTTTGGTATCTATGCCCTTTTATTCCTTTATCATTTAAATATTGTCCTATGTAGACACCATTACAGTTGTTACATGGAATTTTGTAAACAACATAGGTTTGTGTAGTTATTGGTATTTTATTTTTTAGTTTTGAAAATGCAAATTCTAAATTGCTATAACTTTCATGTGCTACTCTAACTTTGTAAGGGATTAAAATTTTGTTATTTTTTTCTAATAATGTGGGATATATGCAATGCTGACTTATTTTGTTGTTAGTTCAATATTATTATTTTTGACTGCCTTCATAGAGTTGTAAAACGCGTGTAATTTTTTTTTTATTGTTTTTTCTATTAAATCTGGGGGGTAGTTGTTGTTTTGAAAGAGACTTTCAATTTTATTTATAATTTAATTTTTTTTTGAAATTACATTCTTTTTGTAAGAGAAAGATTGAGTGGAATGAAAGTTTAGGTCGCGATATAAGAAGGTAGGTTTATAAAATAATTTTGTTAATATTTTCGTTTTTCGCGAATAAACGTGAGGTCTACACAGAAAAAAAGGATTTCTATATTCAAGTAAATCTAATTTCTTGACAAAATTTACTTCATTTAAGGAAATAGTTAATTAAATTCGGAATTATTACTTTAGTGAATAAGATGAATCTCCTTGACCAAAGTATTTGCTTTTTTTGAAAAATTACTTGAATCAAGTAAACACTTCTCTCCCCAAGAATATTTTTTTCTTTAACGAAACTTATATACTCTTCTGTCAAGTACTTATGTCTTTCTTCCTTCAAATAAGAAATACTTCAGTGAAAACAGACCTAACAATAACTTTATTTATGAACAGCTGCGCGATGACGCAATTATAAAAATGCAGCGTGGCAGCACCATTCCATCGAATTGTGACTGTTATCTGAAATGCACGGCTTGCTACTACTTGTTATTTACCTAATAGTTAAGTGATCTGCGGAAATTTAAAAGGAGGTGAGTAAAGCAATACCTTTAATTCTGCGTAATCGTTAATGATTATATTATTATTATTTATTAGTCCCAAGAAAATGTCTGAGGACGAAGAAGTATACATTAGGATGAAGCATAAGCAGCATTATCAGTGGATAAGCTTCCCTCCGAGTGTGGATAAGGCGATTCAGAAAGGTATCGTATACAGTTGTCTCCAAGAAAATGTAATTTTGGTAATATGTTACAAAATAATTGGTAATATATTTAATAATGTATTAATTTATGGTATCGTAGTGATATTTAAAATTCATATTTATCAATCAAATTTTTATTTAAACATACGTAACTACGACAATATAAATTCTTGACCGTTGAAAATATATGATGTAGTAATTTGAGTAGTAGAGCTGAGTAGTCCTTTATTTTTTCCACACTTATTACCGCTGAGAAGCACTTTACGTTTGCAGATTTTGACGGTGCAGTATTACACGACTTTCTGATAGATTTCATTAAGCTTCAAGGAGATGGTGTACAGTACAAGTGAATATATTAGCCCATTTAGTGGTATATCGCAGTAGACGTCTCCCAACAGGCCACTGGAAGTTCTTTATCCAGGAGTGCGTAAATTCTGTAGTTCAACACGCTACAGTAAGTATTTTAATGAGTGCCATATTATTTATATCGAATTTATTAATTGGTTTGCTACATAATAATATACTATAATTTCTTTTACGTGTGTTTCAGAATCCAAGCGAAGTAAAAGAAATTATTGAAGAAACAATTAGCGAAAGCTAAGGTTCGTCGATAAGGTGTTCAACACTACATAATTTATGGAGGAACATCGATTACAAGTATTAGTAGCGTGAAATATCACTATAGATATGTAAAAACCGCACTGGATATTTGCTTCAAATGTTTTCAAGTTATCCACATAGAATATCCTTCTGAATCAGCGCATATTTGGACACTGGTCCAGAATTGTTTGTATAACATCAAGTTGTATAACATCAAGTTAAAGTCTGATAAAACCTATTCTTATATAATGCACTTTTAAAATTTATTTGATTAAATAAGAAAATACAATTAATAAAAACATAGTATTTATAGTACAGTGACAAATTTGTTTAAAATAGTGTACATATGCTGTAATGTACTATTTAATACACCCGGAAAATTAATATGTATTTCATTTAGAGTACATACATAACTGTATCACATTTGAATGTTCCATTAACTGTCATAAACGTTTTCATAAATGATCCGTATTTAGAAAACACTTTATCGCTCAGCATAATTTATCGTTCGAAGAAGTTATTGAGAAATCGAGAATCCAAATAACACCAAATATCTGCCAAAGCTGTAAATATTTTTAGGCTTATTTATGACTTCTGTATCTATTATGCTCCAATAAATAGTTAAGCATTTAAAATAAATGTTTGTATTAAAGAATTTTGTTTTGTATAGGCATCCTAAAACTCCCAGTTTTATGTATCTATAATTATATGTATTTTATTTCTATGGTGCGGCTAGCGTCGGTCAATTGACAGAGAAATGAACGATAGTATCCGCATTGGACTCTTCTCTGACTGACTGCCGCTGCTTGCTACGAGTTATTATGCCCTCCTTATTTCCCAGATTTTGCGTTATGTGCATGGAGCATTTTTGCATGCACTATAAGCTAATCTAACGTGATATAAGACCAAGAGTGCAGTGCGTGGTGCAATTAATGAGTGTATCATAACACAACACCAATTAAATTGGAAACATGCAGCTGGACAAAAGCACAGCAAACGGATGATGGGAAGACCATCGCAACATCTGACTGCTGACCTGCTTGAATTAAGCAAGATACAGCTTAGGGCAGCAACATGTCTATTAACAGGACATGGCTGTTTGAGAGGCCACTTACATAAGATGGGGATCTACAAAGATGAGCCCTTATGTAGACTTTGCAATGAGGAGGAGGAAACAGCCTCTCATATTATTTTCGAATGTGCAGCGTTAGCTCAACGCAGATTCGCTATGCGAAGCACAATTGAACTACCAAAGGAGAAAGATTTACTACATAGGCTCTTAAACCTGATTGCGGGAACTAACCTGTTTGAGTAAAATAAAACCGAAGCAGGAATAATACAATAAGCTACTAAGCTTCAGTGTTAGGGATGTAAAGACCAGCCCTGCTTTGGTAGAAAAATCAATCAATCAATCAATCAATCAACGTGATATAAGTGCGGCTACTTTTAATGTAACTCGGTAGTTTCCATATGTACCTACTAACATAGCATATGTTAGTACTCTTCTTTGTAATCTAGAAGACAGCTCTATGTATGAAAGAATGTTTAAATTACAATATTGTACAACAGCGAAGATGTTACATGGCAATAGTAACGGATTGTAATGGAAATCTATATAGAGTTCATTAAAAAGAAATATGACGTTAGTTAAGACGGTGTATTGTAACGAAAATACCTGGTGTTAGTAGTGGCTGGTGCTGACGTAAATGGGAGTCAACTACAAAGCTTCGGTCCCCTCGTGTATTTCCGTCGCATATCGTCTACATTGTAGTATGTAACGGAAATACACGAGAAAATCGAAGCTTTGTCGTTGAACTCCAATTTACGTCACCACCAGAGGCTACTGCCTGGTATATACGAAAACTACAATTTCTTTCGGGGAAGCAACCCCGATTCTTAGGGTAAATAATAATTTATTTCAAGAAAGCTAATACTTAAACCAAACTAAATATTGTTTGAACTTTATTGATTCAAATGTGCAACTTTTTGCTTCAAAATATCGAAATACTTTATCCAATAACACTGATTGACTAGTTCCAAGAATCCTGATAGCTTCATATTAGTAAATATATTTACTTGGGTGAAGGAAGTTGATTGCCTTATATGAAGAAAATGTATTTCTCGTTACAAATATATATTATCTTCGGCGGAGTATACATTTCAAGGAAACAATTTTCTTGTATGCAGTAAATAACTTCTTGCGTATATATAAACGTGCCATTTACTTCGGTGAAGTGATTCTCACTTATTTTAAGAAAATATTTTTCTGTGTGTATGAAGTTTATACTATTATCTTGTTCAATTTCTTAGGTAAATTGTAATTTCGCATGAACAATTTTAAATGTAAAATATTTTATTTTGTCAGCTGGGATATACACCAAACAATCGTCTAGGTATTTTTTAACAAAAATAGGTTTAAAATCCAAACTAGCCATAATTTGCTTTTCCAAATCTTCAAGACCCATTTAGTTATTGTGCTAGAGGTTGGAGAATCTATGGCATACCCAAAAATTTGTTTATAAAATTTATTTTGAAAGTGGAAACAAGTTCTGTGTGATATTGTAAATTGTTCCAATTTTTTCCACAATGTTTAGTGCATAATCTATTGGAATGTTGGTATACATACAGTAGTACTCACGTATCTACGTAAATGATGGAAAGAAAGAATATTAGCGCGGTGTGCTCCCACCCGTATCCTCCCTTTCATATATTTACGTAGTCGCTTGAGCAGTACAGTATATCATTTCAGCTTTAATTAGCACAGCTACTAAATTTAACTAGTCCACAATTTAAACAAAAAGTTATAAATAAAATAAAAACTCTCCTTAAAAACAACAACTACCTCCAATGTTAACAGAAAGAAGAATAAAAAATAAGCTTCACGCGTTTTACAACTCGATGCAAGCGATCAAAAATAATAACATTGAACCAACAACAAAATATGTCAGCATTCTACAATTATCAGAAAAACTTTGCAAAATTTAAATCACTTACAATATTCAAGTAGCACATCAAAATTATAACAATTTGGAATTTGCATTTTCCAAATTAAAAGATAAAATACCAATAACCAAACAAACCCATCTTGTTTACAAAATACCATGTAATAACTGTAATGGTGTTTACGAAGAACAAACACCACAACATTTAAATGATAGAATAAGAGGTCATAAATACCAAAACAACATTACAACAAAAAATAACAAACAGCAAGCACAGGACACAATTAATTTTGACAATGCATCTGTACTCGATAAAGAAGTTAATTACAAAGCAAGAAGTATACTAGAAATGATTCAAATTAACAAACACAGAAATGACAAAACTGAAATCGAAGGAATCTCCAAAATTTGTTATCCCGTTTTGCAATCTTCCCTTTAGTTACATTGTTTTCACATTGACGATTCGTTAACGATTTTTATACTTCAACAACAAATTTTCATGTGTGTTTTGCTTGGCTAGGATCCGAGATTCTCGTATTCGCCCTTTCGCTATGTGTAATAGTTAATCTTTTAAATTGTTGTGTAATGAGATTAAAAACAAAAATTTTGTTTTAATAAAAGACTAATACTATATGTTTACATGTTATAGGTTTTAAGAAAATTAAGCAAAAAACAGAAAGTATTCTGAAGAAGACAACAATTTGTCGAAAAGTAATCATGATTTTATTTTTACACATGACAACCCTGAACTTGTAAAAATTCCAAAAAAGCAGCTACAATCAAGAGTTGAATTGAAACATAATGTAAGCTAATCTCAATAATGAGAGATGGCCGGAAAAGTTATTGACAGATCATGTAAAATATTTTATTAGATCTATTATACAAGCGTGGTAAAATTTACACCGAGCTGTGAAAAAGATTTCTCCTTGTATATTTTCTGGTTATATCATCTTTAAAACATTGGAAATTATGAAGGGAGTATCACACATAAAAATATAGAAAGTACAAAAAATGAATGCTTTGCGTGGAGGTGTATAAACCTTGTTCAGCATCTCATGATCACAGTGAATTATCACAGTCAAGTTCAAATAAATCAAAGCATGCTTCTAAACTGCTAGTAAAGCAATTTATGTCCTGGAATAGTACCGCATCAAAAGTAACTTATTAAACAAACACTTTTTTCATGTTTATTTTTCAAGAAAAATACAAAAAGTTACTTAAAACGTTTAATCCCTTACCATGAACTATACAACGTTAATACTGTTTTAGGATATTTTGCAAAGTATTTATACAACTACAATAACACATTTCGTTCATTCTTATACTTAAAAATACAACCAAATAGTAAATTGTGTAACAGCTTTCATAAAGCGTTTCTACGTTTCTACGCTATTTTCCCGTAAGTACAAAATCTACATTCAAAATACATACACCAATCCAATAATATATACGAGGGATGATCGTAAAATAAGGTTCCCAAAGCCCTACAGCAGCTATAAGACGTGTTAGGCAAAATCCAACAACATTGGCGTGTGCAACAGCTCTCCCACTCTATATACGTACCACTCCCGTCTCGCTACGCCGCTCAGTGTTGGCTAAGCAGCCGTCCGAGATAGAATTTCCGATCGCCGCTACCGCCAGGTGCGAAATTCGCGATGTGATACGTTTTTTAAACGTGAAAGGGGTTTCACCTATAGACATTCATCGTCAATTAACCGAAGTTTATGGAGAAAAGAGTATAGCTGTTCAACACGTCCACAAATGGTGTAGGGAATTCACTGGAGGTCGGACGGAAATTCACGATGAAGAGCGGAGCGGAAGATCATCAATTTCAGAGGAAATCGTTGAAAAGGTCGAGAGCATACCGCTTGAAGATCGGAGGGTCACCATTTGTCAACTCGCTTTTCGGATTCCTGAGATTTCCAACACTACAATTGAAGAGATTTTGACTGGCGGCAGAATTTTACGACATGGGGATACAGAAGTTAGAGCACCGTCTGCAAAAATGCTTGGATAGAAATGGCGATTATGTCGAAAGATAGCTTAAGTTTTTACCTTTAAAACGATGTGTAATGTTAAGGAAATAAAGAATGCTGTCTATTTTTTAAAAATATGGGAACCTTATTTTACGATCATCCCTCGTACATATGTAGGTTCTTGACAAATTTTGCAAACGCATTCCATGCAACTGCACAGAAAATTATATTTCATTTTGTTATTTTATTCTTATAATGGAGATACAAAATGTTAAGGGATTTTCATCTAAAACATTAAGCGTTAGAAATACATATGTTGTGTTAAAGATCTTTTATAAAGATAATTCTGAAACCGTAATAATTTACTGCACATACATACACATAACCTTCCTTGCTCTTTCCCCCAGTATTTCCCACAACACTTACTATTAAAAAATAATAATTATAGCCACGATATAATGTAGCTATGGTATAATTATGTACTTCACGTTATTATGGTTCGAATTGCCCATTTGAATTTTGATAGAATCATTAAACAACAAAAATGTAAATTTCGTCAATTAGTGGGTATGTTTTCACATTTGTAGAATTTGGATCAGAGAATCGAGCTTGCATTGTAAGCGTGAAGATGGATTAGCAACACGTTGGCTATATACCGTATAACTTCAAAAGGCCATATGGGTTTTATTAATTATATACAGTAGTGCAAAATCAAGACAATTTATTGTCAATACGAATATGAACAATAGTGAGCTTCCGCGAAAATAAGAGAATATAGTATATGCGTGACGTGCTTTTATGGCTTATACGACATAAATTATTACTCAGGATGTGTTGATAAGTCAATGTGGTTACTTTTGGAACCCTTTTTATGTAATTTAATGACGTAACTTATTTTCATAAACAACAATTTGCTTAAATACGATAACCTGTTACATAGTCTGTAACGCTATTATTGAATATGTTTGTGCAGTATTTATTTTATGTTTTTATTTAATTAAAAAGTAAAATCACCTAGATAATATTTCGACAATTTAAAAGAGTAAATTGCAAATAGCTTTCACAAAAGATGAAATAATGGAAAAGAAAAACTAACCTCAAAATGCGTCCCACCTACACTTGCGCGTCACGTACGAAACCCCGCGTTCTTCTTTAAAAATATACCACCTAGGGAAATACGTCTTCTCTCAAAAGCGACACGAGCTAAAAGGCCTTGTTTGTCAGTGCGCTCATTTGTTACGATAGCTTTTATTAAGTATTAATCGCGGTCACAATATTAAATATTTTTACAATTTAACTTACGATCAACTAGATTTCCTATAGCGAGCATTGGTAAAATATGGACATTTCCTACCGGACTTGAGGACCTTTTAGAAAGTGATATTTAAATTGATAAATTATTGTAAAGGCAAACTAGCATTTATTTTCTACGTTTTTATAGAAAGAAGTTATAATAAAAACGAACATTAAGGACCTGTAGGAAATAGAGCGTAGACGAGTTACTTAGTAGTTACTGGACGCATGTTTCGATAGCCAAGCTATCATCATCAGCAGTAAAACTGAATTCTAATAATAATAATAATAATAATAATGATAATAATACTTTATTACATGCCCAACAGATATTACATCCAAAACGGACAGTAAAATAAAAAAGATAATACGTGTGAACATACAATAACAAAAGGAAAATACACAAAAACGAAAATATATCAAAATAAATTTCGAAAATCAAGAGAAAATTGAACATTATTAGGAATAAGATAATTAATACAAATCGAGGTCAAGTTGATTAAAGATTCTTGCCGAGTGGACTAAAGGTGCTCGCCACAGTTCGTTCGTCCGAGCAGTAGGAATGCGAAGTAATCGGTTAGATTTTGTTTCCAGACGTGGCACGAGAATATCGACTCTGGGTAGTAAATCAGATGAGTCGATTTGGTTGGTGATAATGTTCTGCATAAATGTGCCACTGACAACAAACACAGAAAGTCGCAATTAACCATTTTAAATTTCAGTAATCAAATCTTAACTGCTTCTAAGGATTGCAAATTATTGGGTACTGTATAACGCTGTAACTTGACATGGGAACCTCAAGTTGAATTTCTATATGGTAAACTTCGAAAGGTATGTTATGTGATCCATACTCTGAAAAATATACTCAGTTCTGAGGTTCGTTCAAGTGTGTATTATGCGCATGTGTATTCTGTGCTGAGTTATAACATATTGGTTTGGGGTCAGACAAGGAATTTGAATAGAATTTTTGTCTAACAAAAACGCGTAATCAGATGTATCTTTTTTTACCATATCGCGAGTCGCGTAGGGATATTTTTCGTACGCACGGTATCCTTACATTTACATCAATATATTTGTACAAATTACTCACTTATATGTGCTAGGGTAGATACGGATTCATTTATAGGCGTGAGTCCCATACATATAGCGACCGCGCGGTTCCCCACCTTATACTTTCACAGCGGGCAAACGTAACACTGTCCATATATTCTAGCGGTTCACTTTACTACGGAACTTACTAACGCGGTATGTTAATAAAAACCATTTCAGGACTCTGGCTGATAATCATAATTACACCACTAGAAATAACAGAAAATTAGTTTATGTTAGACGAAACCATTCCTTTCAAATAAAATCACCAATGGTAGCAGGTGTAATCTTTTTCAACAAGTTGCCAAGGGATTTGCTTGCATCAGGAACTGTAACTGTGTTCAAAATTAGATTAAAGTATCTTTTACTACAAAACAGTCCTTACAGCTTATCGGAATTTGAGGCATGCCTGTGACTCAGGGAATAATTGTTATAATATTTGTTATTTATGGTATATGTATGTTATATTTTATTGACTTACCCTATCTATGTACCGTAGCTCACAGGGTCAATAAAGATTTATTATTATTATTATTATTTATTATTATTAATGTTTCTTCTTCTATCGGCAAGTATAACTATGCCATGCCTCTCAATCAACTCACTGTAAGGAATTCCACGGACAGGGTAACGACCATCGATCTTATAAGACAAATATTTCAAGAATTTGCGCTGAATCTGTTCAAGCATTTCTTTGAATATCATAAAAAGGGTACCAAACAACGGATGCGTATTCAAGTTTAGAGACAACGTAGGCATAGTAAAGGGTCTTGATGGCATCAATGCTGGTAAAATCCTTATAGGTGCGAAAAATAAATCCTAATGATTTAGAGGCCGCTGACGTAACTGCCGAGACATGGTTAGAAAAAGTAAATTTCTCATCATATATTTCACCAAAGTCGTTAATCGAAGACTGGCAAGCAATATTAGTATTATTGATGCTATATTGAGAATCGATTACATGTACTTTTTTTGTGAAAGATAAAAAGAAACATTTATCAATGTTTAGTTTAAGGTTATTATCTAAGCACCAGGAATAAATTTAGCCTAGATTACCTTACAAAAGGACAACGCCATTGGGTGACTTAATTGTATGGTAAATTTTAATATCATCGGCATAGGCTAATACGGGGCAGTTGATGGATTTAAGAAGGTCATCGATGTAGATATTAAAGAAGAGAGGGCCAAGGTTCGAACCCTGAAGTACCCCAGAGATTAAGTAAAAAGGTCGAAACTTAAAGCCATTAAAGTAAACATAATTAATTCTGCGCAGAAGATATAATCGAATTAATTCCAGAAAATCTTTGCCGATGCCGAAAAAACTATGTTTTTCAACAAAATACAATGGTCTATGGGGTCGAACGTACGTGAGAGGTCGTTGTAGACAACATCCAATTGACCACCCCCATAAACAGTTTCAGCTATTGTTTGAGGAAGAAATTACAGCAACAGATCTGTAATTGTTGATGTTGAAATTATCACATATTATGTTGGATATATTTAATAAAACCCCGGCTCAGAAAGAGGGGAGTCGAGGCCGCTACAGAATCGAAAAATGGGGTCAAATAGACTTAACTCTGACGGATGTTGCCGGAGCTCCCATAGTTGAACGCTATTCATTGTGGCGTTAATGACATGTTGTATTTTCAACATTGCAATACAGATCTATTCCTTACATTATCCTTCGTTCAGTAAAAAAAAATGGATGGCGAGAGAGTGCAGCTGAACGCCACAGCGCGCTATGCCATTATAGGCCCATTACGCTGGCCTTTCTGCCGGACACACCGAGCCATAGTGCTCAACTGGTTGCATATGCATTCAAGTGAACGGTCATCCATTCAAGACGTGGTTGACTACAGGATCTGAGTGGCGCCCATCTTACCAACACTGCCGTTCATTCACCAAAGAAAGTTTAATCGGATTCCTTTTCTTCTCTTAAAATCCTGGGATTTTAATAAGTGCCCTAATTGTAGATCTTCTTATTATTATTTGATAGAAATAATAGGCTAATGACAAAATAGTCAACCGCTCAGTGAGCTAGTAAGATGTACCACTAATTGCTTATTATCTTTGCTATGTTACTAATCTTAATAAAAAAAAACATATAAGACGACACAAGCGGACTACCGACATTCACCGCGTTCCAGCTGGAAGCTTCTTGTAGATTATACAAATGCTCAAATTTTGAACCAAATAATTTCAACACCCTATGTGATAATGTAAAATAAGTGAATCCGTAGGTAGCAATTGTTACGCCCCTCGTTAACAAAGGAGACAAAAACATTTCAATTATCCAACGTGTGCCCGAATAAGGAATGCAAATTATCAAACGCTTATAGCTACTGCGTGCGAGATTAATAAACGTTCCGAATATTTACCCCATCCGTATATGTACACACACACAGGTACACCTACAACTACCTGCATATATTGTTTATCTCTCTGCTTTGTGGTTCTGTTGTTTTGTTATCGTTTACTCGGTCCAGGCAGTATCCATAGAGGAACGCGCACGGGTTACATGCAGTCGTACCTATTGGAAAATATGTCGGTTATTAAACCTTTTGTCCAACACAATCGCGTAATTAAGGTGACAATATTGTAAGTGCGGAATTCGGGGACCCGCGAAAATATTTTTGGGGAAATATGCCGATCCGATAGATGCGTGTACACAATCGACCAAATCGCTTCATTCCTGTAAAACACAAACGCAAGGCGATCCAATACTCACATAGCGTGGAGGGATTTAGGAAAAAAACGTTAGGGTTGACATGGAATGCGAGCGGGATTTTAATTTAGATATTTTCCGTTATCGACTATACCCAGTACAAAACTATTGGATGAATATTGAACATACAAATTAATTAATTTTATAATTGCATACAGGCAAATATGTCCGTATTATTGCTTTTATCTTGCGCCATTCACGGTCAAACGCATTCCTGACTTTGAGAATGGCATAATTTAACAATATCCTCCAATTTTGGCCACACCTCTAAGTTTTTCAAAATGTCGCGATAACGTGACAAATTGATTTTCAATTCATAATAAAAAAGCAACAAAATTATTAACAACAATAGCTATTTCGAAATACGCCAATTTAAAGATGCATATAGAGGTTTTATAGTTGATATTGCATCAGCTACGATGTGAATAACTTACAAGGGAACACCGGTAAGCAATACTCACCGTTCTAAATGAAGCACTGTATAAATTCAACGTAATTTTTTTATTTTTTAGCAAATAAAAATTTTTACATTTGAGAAAAGTTAGAGGGTTGAACAAACTAATAACTAGAGCGGGCCAATAGAGCCCCGCGCCAGGTTAGAAATGAGTTCGCCGGGCCCATGACGCCACATATGTATGTATACAGATGTGTCGGCACAGCCTTCAATTTATTGATTTATTGCAACAGTCTCTCGTCAGCCCTTCGCAACATTAGTCGTACTTATTATAGATGAATATAATTTATATATGTAACTATGTCTAACGTACGCAAGGAAAATAATCGCCCGTTAGCTAGTAAAGTGACTAAATTTATCAGTGAATTTCCGGATTCAAACTACAATGGAACCAAAATATTGTGTAGAATTTGTAAAATACCGTTAATGTGCTAGAACAAACGCGACTGTAAAAGACATATTAATAGTGTACAGCACAAAAATAAGAAAAGTGGCGTGTCACCTCAAACCCAATTGCAGTTAGATTTACTTTTGATGTTTGTTGCATGTGGTCTACCGCATCGTGTACTCGATAAAGAAGCGTTTCGACAGTTTTGGCGTACATACAATCGCGAGTGGAACTTACCATCACGGACAGATCTACCACGTATACGTAAGGATATCGAAAATAGGATCAAAGCAGAATTAAAAGATAAACAGCTGTGGCTATGTCTTGATGAGACGACAGATTGCAAAAAAAATTCTATTTTGAATATTATAGTACGACTACTAGATCCTGTTAAACCGAAATTTGCAATTTTATTAGCTAGCAAAAGACTAAAAGAGTGTACTGGTGAAGCAATTACGGCCGTAGTGCTCGATACGTTACAACAATTCCAAGTGTTAACCAGTCAACTGTTGATGTTCATGAGCGATGGTGGAGCGACAATGTGCAGTGTAGGCCGTTCTCTTAGAAGAAAAGTGTGAGCGACTTTTACGTGTTACGTGTAAAGTCCATGCTTTACATCTTGTGGCACAAACTATTCGAGAATGTTACCCGGAGGTGGATGCATTAATAGCAAATACAAAAGAAGTGTTTCTCAAAAGTCCTAAACGGATTGGAGCATTCCACAGGTTTTGTCCTGGTATTCGCAAACCACCACAACCTATTCTTACACGTTGGGGAACGTGGTTGCAAGCCGTTTTTTATTATTCTCAACATTTCCAAGAAGTCAAATCTGTGATTTTGCAATTCGACCCTGCCGAAGCTACAGCTATTAAGGAAAGCCAGAAAGGATTTCTAGATCCTTCTGTTGAAACAGATTTAAAAAGTATTAGCAACAATTATAAAGGGTTAACAGACGCAATAGAAAAATTGCAAAATACTGGATTGTCGTTGGTAGAGTCAGTGCATATCGTGGACGAAGTTAATACATTGCTACATGGTATAAACGACACAATGAGTGGTCGGGTTTTAGCTAAGTTTGACGGTGTTTTAAAAAAGAATTCCGATTACACGAGATTAAGACAAATGCGTGGTGGGGTATCTACAGATTCATTAACTAACTCTAAAGATGATTTTAATAATTCCTGGCTTACTTCGGTAGATGTGGAACGGTCTTTCTCGAAATATAAGTACATTTTTTCATCGCGGCGAACATCCTTCACCGAGACAAATGTGGAAACATACCTGATGGTGCAACTTTTTCAACAAGCCTATCCGCTTTATTAAGAAGCTCCGTTTATTTCTTATATTATTATTTATTGTTACGTTATCAAGTACAACAGATTTTTGAATAACTACTTTGGTTACTTTTTACATTTATTACCTTATTACATCACATTTACAACACATACCGTTTTCAAACAAAAAAAAAATAATGGCAATAAAAACTCCTCGTAACTAACCACTTCGGTAACTGTCCTGAGCCGTCGACTGCCGCTGAGCCCTACGCTTGTGGTGAATCACCCATTCGCGTTTACCGTTGTCGCATGTACGCTTTTTCGTATAGCTAGACATTTTCTTTCCCTATGTGTATATCGGAATTACACTCTTTCTTTTCTCTTCAAGATTTCATTAAATGCCCCATTTTTGGTTGTGAAAACGTTAACATTTTTTTAAAAGTTCCTTTTAAAAGTACCATGCAACATAATACAATAAATAAATAAATTGACGACAAATCAAAAAATTTGCTTTAATTTCGGTTGAAATTAATTAATTCACTTTTAAAATTTTAACCGATTCGATAATGAAAAATCACATTAAAAATCAAAGTCAATTACATAATTCGACAAAAATGTAAACGATTCCTGACAGATACGCGACATCCGAGCTTTTATGTGATTTATTGATTTAGGGAGAGTAGAAACACTCCTCTCGTGACCCATCTATTCAAATATTATCCTCCAGTTAATAACATTCACATTACAGCTGTCATCCAGCTCACAATCAAATGAAAATAAAACACGAGCACACGAAGGCAGGCGCACTTCTAAATACGACATTGCTCTCTTTTTAACACGCGCAGGTGTGACTTTCTACCGTCTCTCTTGTCATATTTAACGGACAGTTTCTGAATCAGCCATTGCTTTACCGAATGACCTCAAAATTAATGCATAACTTCCGACTTTTTATCGAACTGCTGTTGCGTTTTGTTCTAAAGAGGAAATTTCATAATAGCGGTTTGCGGGATACCTCAGTCAAAAGAATGGTATAAAAACGATAGCGGAAAATCTCCGCCAAAAATAGACACTTTGATTGATTTAATAATATTTGGAAACTATGTAAAGCGGTTAGATGTGTATACCTTAATTAAAATATAAGAAATTTGGCTTGTGGCTGTTGTAAAGTAATTTATTCTACATGAATAATTTCGGGGAAATATCCAAATAAAGTATATAAGAATAAAACCACCTGGACCGGATATTAAACCAAGAAAAAAGCAAATCGAACTTAGTGCGCTCTAGTAACAATGTGTTGTAATTAGTTTGTAATGATCTATCAACAATTACAAAGGGAATATGTTAATTTCAATACCTATACTAAATTTGTACTTACATCTTCTCTCTTTACTTTACTAGTTCTATACAGTAATAGCATTAGTAACCCTAAATGTATTTTTCCTTCTTTCTCTTGTATAACTACAAGCACTAACAAAAACACGAACACGCCAAATTGTTTAAATACAAATAGAATCCACACGTAGTATAAATTCTTAATTTTTCATTTTCATTTTTTTTTTTTTTTGTAAAATGCACTTACTGCCTAGAAAACTTAATTTTTCCGGTGTCTAGTGCAATATCAAAAAATTTTTGAGCATTTGATTTAATTTATTGATATAAATCATTCCTTAGAAATTGTAGTTTTGGGTATGAAGCAAATTTCTAGCTATTGTTTTTATTGGGTAAACGATACACTTCGATTTAAATTTTATTTTTTTATTTTAGAATCGAGTTTCTATTTGAAATGTTTGGATAGTAAGATTTGACAATTCTTTCGGAATAAGACTTCCGTAGGTGTTTTAACTACAAATTTGTCGAATGTTTAGAGGGATGGTATCACCACATACTTGCGTAACAGCGCAGGTGTTGGTAACATTCTCATGGCTGACCAATGCTACCTGTAATTTGGGAAGCTGTTGTTGATACAAAAACATAAGAGTAGTTATTGTCTTTGTTATTGCGTTTTACTTGTTCTTTCAACTATTAGAACAATATTGTTGTATTTCTTTACGTGTGTAACTAGAACTTGTGCACTATTGTAGCAACCTTTGTAACAGATCATTGACTAAATTCTTACAACAATAATGTATTTAATAGAAACCACCTTCGAGTAGCAGGGATTTGCGCAAGTTGTAGCCAGTCGTATATTGATTCTTTATAACATTTTTTTTGTGTACTCAAATATTAGGAATAAAACTACCTTTTGTAAAATTTGGCTAATTTTAAAGCAAATTTTATTACAATAAAATTACTCCAATATTTTAATGAACATTTTTTTTAATGATGGCGGAGCTTTCTATAATTACGTGAATTTTCAATACAAAATCGTTCCTACAATGTTAGTGCAATTATCCTCACAGGATTTTTTTCTATGTAGCAGCAATTTTTATATTATGTCAAACTATTGCAATTCCACTGCATGTGTCTGTAATTGTGTGTTAATATAATTTAAACCCTAGTCAAATAAGCCCTCGGGTAAACTTCTATACCATCCGAATAATAATTATTCTTAAGATAAAACAGTATTGTAATTATATGCCTAATGATATCAAAATCAAAATGTTCACCTTGAAACAACATTTATGTATTTCATATTATATGCTTTATTTAGAAGCATTCTTGACGAGTCGTTTTCTCTAGACATCTCACTCAAAACAAAAAAAGAAGTTGACGAAGCAGTGGAATACTTCAACAAAAATGTCCAACAGGCAGCCTGGAAAGCCACTCCTGAGAGAAAGGCAAGCGAAACTAATTCCAACATTTCAATCTTAGTCAAAAACAGGGTTCTAGAGAAGAGGAAAATCAGAAGGCGCTGGCAAACAACTTGAGCTCCCGCAGACAAACAGAGACTAAAAATATTCTCTGAAACATAAAAAACAAACAAATGCAAACCTACTTGAAAAATCTAGATCCTACTGAGGCAAGTGAATTACTATGGGAGGCTACTAGGAACCTAAAACAGCGACAAGAATGTATTCCGCCTATTAGGCAACTTAATGGACTTATTGCCAACCACCTCGAAACAGTATTCAAGCCGCACTCGAGCGAGAATCTACCCAGCGACGAAGAATAGATCAAACAATACCTGAAGATCCCCTTTCGAATGAGTCCTCCCATATGCAAGTTTCAGACAAACGAAATTAAATACTATCTATCTAAATCCAAAGAAATCACCAGGTTATGATCTGGTCACGGGTAGAGTTGTCAAAGAACTCAGAGAAAAAGTTTATACATTTATTACATTTCTATTCAGTGCCATCCTGCGATTAAGATATTTCCCGCTGCAATGGAAAGTAGCACAAATAATACTAATTCCAAAACCTGGAAAATCTAGAGAAATTGTAACCTCATACAGACCTGTCTGCTTTTGAAAAGATTGTCACCAATAATAGCTACCAACAATCTCATCCCCGAGCATCAGTTCGGCTTTCGCAACCAACATTCGACAATAGAGCAGGTACATCGGGTAGTATTAAAAATAACTCAAGATCTTGAAAAGAAAAACTATTTTTCGGCTGCTTTTCTAGATGTGTCAGAGGCACTTGACAAGGTCTGGCATACCGAACTGCTACACGAAATCAAATGCGACCTTCCACACGAATATTACCAAATTCTAAATTCATACCTGACCAATAGATACTTTCGTGTCAAACACCAAAACGCATATTCTTCTCTACACCCGATTACCGCAGGAGTTCCACAAGGAAGTGTCCTGGGACCTGTGCTATACGTTCTCTATACCCACGATTTACTGACTTTAGAACGAATAACAGTGGCAACGTTTGCCGACGACACAGCGTTACTAGCTTCTCACAACAACCCTGAGGCGGCACCAAAACACCTACAGACATATCTAAATGAGATGGAACAGTGGCTTAAAAAATGGCGAATCAAAGTAAATGAAAAAAAATCAGCCCACCATACGTAAAGAAACATGCCTATGTATCAAACTAAATAACTATTAATACCTCAAGCTAACAACATGAAGTACCTTGGGATGCACTTTGATCGAAGGCCAACTTGGAGAAAACATATGTGGTCCAAGAGAAAGCAACTCGGACTGAAACTTCGTAATATGTACTGGTTGACTAGATGTCACTCGCAGCTTAGGCTAGAAAATAAGATGTTATTATATAAAGCTATTCTCAAGCCAGTCTGGAGCTACGGTATACAACTGTGGGGTGCAGCAAGTAACTCCAATATCGAAGTCCTGGAGAGGTTCCAGTCCAATATTCTAAGAACTATCGTCAACACGCCATGGTATGTTCCAAATGAAGTCAATCGTAGAGACCTAAACGTCCCCACAGTCAAACAAAAAATAGTGGAGTGCAGTGTGGCATACCAAAGCAGGTCGGGTATTCACCCTAACAACCTTGCGGTTAATTTACTTGACAATAGCCAAGAAACACGACGACTCAAGCGTTTCCACATTCTAGACCTTCCCCATAGATTCACATAATGTATTTCTTACCACCTTTCTGTATTTTTAGATCCAGTAAGTTAAGTTTAAGTTAAATTTTAGTAGTCAACACACTTACTTAATGTATCAAAGAGAATAGTAGTATCGAAGAGAAATGTATAGTAGTATCGAAGAACCACTGGGCTAAAATTCTACATGTCATTATCAAATAGTCATAAAAATTGCTAATTGTTATTTGTAAATGACAGATTGTAAACTTCGTAGACGCTAAAAAAAAAGAAAATATATGCTTATTAAATTTTAACGCTATTAAAGCATTCTATTAATTCAGTACCAATAATTGTACTCTTGGAGCGTATAGCCTGGAAATTGATGCATGACTTCCGACATTTCAACATATACGCACTGGACTAATATAAAAACGGTGACGAAACCCACCATCATATTTTAGAGAAGTCAAACAGTTCAAACAAAATCGAATTTTTCTCAGAGACATGTATACGGGCTAACTGGTACAGAGCGTATGCTTAGAGGGGCCATGTTAGTAGAGCATAATTGCAACTGGTTTAGGCGAATATACCTACATTATGTGTGTTTTTGTAGAAGCTGATTACATACTTTCACTAATATTTAAAATTAAAGAAAAAAAAAAGGGAAAATGTATATTCTTTAATTTCAAATATTAGTGAGAGTATGTAGTGGACTTCTAAAAAAAAAACACAAAAATGTAATTCATATTTAGCTATATCAATTGCAATTGAGCTTTGCTAACACATCCTTTAAGATACACGTTTATGTACCAGTCACTCTATACATCTAAGAATAGTACTCATAAACAATGCGCCTTTTATGAATGAAAATGTAGATAAACTGTTGATACATACACACATTTCGTGACACTAATCAATTACGTACTTGCTATGTTTTAAAGATTTTAAACTGGCTGACTAGTCATTTTTGTAGCAAACGTTAGTTACGCAGGTTATCGACTTTGAGCTTTTGATTACTTCTAAACGGTCTGGTTTTGACACGAAGGGAGAGGAATATTAAATTAAAAAGCTTAAATTCACTTATTCGTACGTAATGGACGAAGAAAAGAGAACTGCTATTCCTTATGCCGAATATTCATTCACAAGTGATGTTTCGAACTACAAGAAGATAGGTTCAGAGGCAGTCAATTTATCTTCTTTTACAACGGCACATAAACAGTATCGTGTAAATCTGGTTCGAAATAAATACTAAAACACAACAATATTAAATGGATTAACTCAAATACGCACAAATTATTTTTTTTTGTATTTTGTTTTTTTTTCAATGTACAATATACAGAAAATGAATCTTTACTCACTTTTTCAATATACGAGGTGTGTCTATAAAATAACGAGACTGATGCTACTGGAGAAGAACTACGCATGTGCCAAAGTCGTACAACTATTTCGATTGCCGCCCCTTCCGTGCCTGTAGACATATTAGTCTGGCCGTGGCCTTCGTTTGCATAAAATCTATTTATTTTATTTTGCCAAAAAAATTATAAGTAACTTGGAAAAACCGCTACTGAAACTTATCTTTTATTTAAAAAAATATATAGCAATGAATGCTTATCACGTGCACGGATTTTTGAGTGGTTTAAGCGTTTCCAAGATGGCCGAGAAGACGTTGAAGATGAAGCGCGCCCGGATCGCCCTTCCACGTAAAAAACGGGAAAAAGTCGGTAATCCGATCCGATCTGACCGTCGGTTAACTATTCGTGCGATTGCTAAAACTGTAGGAATTGACAAAGAATGCGTAAGGCAAATTTTACATAACAATTTTAACCTGCCTAAAATTCTCACAATCAAACAAAAAGAAGCTCGTGACAGTGTCAATGCCATTGAAAATTAACCAAACTTCTTGGAAAAAGTGATAACATGTGATGAATCTTGGTTTTTCACTTATAATCCAGAAACTAAGCGTCAATCCATGCATTCGAAGGGGCCAACTTCACCGAGAGCTAAAGAAGCACGAATGAGCAAATCAAAATTCAAAGCAATGATGATTGTTTTTTTCGATATTCATGGGATTGTGTGCCTTCATTGGGTTCCCGAAGGCCAAACTATTAATCAACATTACTACCTTGAGGTTCTTGCTCAACTTCGTGAAAAAATAAGAAAAAAAGACTTGAATTGTGGAAGAAAAAGTCATGGGTTCTACATCAGGACAACGCACCGGCTCACAGTGCATTGTCTGTCAAGAGGTTTCTAGTCAAGTACAAATCCCAGTATTAGGCCACCCGCCTTATTCGCCTGACCTGGCACCATGTGACTTGTATATGTTTCCCCAAGGTCAAATCTGCATTAAAAGGAATAAAATGTCAGACCGTTGAAGCTGTGGAAAACAAAGCGGCATGCGTGATGAAGGAACTCGCAGAAGAAGATTCCAGCACTGTTTCGAACAACGGAAAATTCGCATGGAGCGGTGTAGGGATAAAGGAGAGGTATATTGAAGGAGATAATTAAATATGTATAAATTTAAAATAAAATGTTTTACAGCATCAATCTCGTTATTTTATAGCCACACCTCGTATACGGGAAAATAAGATAGTATAATAAAAAGTAATCATTCTTGTAATATGAGGGCAGAAAAATTAATGTATCAAGCATTTGTATGGTATGAAATGAAACATTCAACATGTAGTGCTGGATCACATTTGATGCACTTGGTTTTCATCTTCTTGTGACATACTCTCCATCTTCTTTGCTATTCGTGAAATACTACAAGGTGGTTAATTTTGTCAAATCTTGAATAAATATTCTCTCTTTGTTTCTAAATATCTTTCTAAAATTGACAAAGCTATTGTTCTTCTAAATTCCAACTGATCTAATTTTCCATTTTGGATTTTGTGCAGCTGCCAAGGCAAAAGTACAATTTTTTTCCACGTATGTTTGGCTCATATAATCCCATATTTTGACCACAATGATCAATTCCACCCATATTACTATTACATACACAATACGCGGCTGTGTCACTAAGATTTTCTTACTCACTTTCTTATTATATCGAGAAACATTCTTGACAGGATAAACAGAAGTTTCATTTGATGCCATATTTACAACATTATTGTCATGCTATTTTGTAACAATAAATTCTTTGTTCATAGATGGATATTCAGAGTAACCTCTGTCTTTCTTTTTCGTTTTTGATTTTTCGATTCTCACGAATTTTTAACTGACATCGCTTCGAAAAATGGAAAAGTTGTGAACAAATTGTCACAAGATATATGATACGAATAATTTCCTTTTGAACAAAGCACATCTGCATATTCAAGTATTACAGATGGTCCATCTCTGTAAGCATTCTTTATTACTTGCTTAGCACCCTAATATGGTTCGATCCCTCATTGGAACAGCCCATCCACATTTTATAACCAAATTGTATAGGTTTGTTCGAGATACACTTCTTACAGTCATACCGTCCAAAGTGCGGCACCATGCTTTCATCTACACTATGGTTCTCAGTGTGAGATGTAAACTCTAGAAATTTCTTGTTGATCATGTCAAAAATTGGCTTAACTTTAGCAAAACGGTCGTTTTATCTAATCTGTCATTATCCCAGCAATGCAGATTTGGCATAGTATATTCGAATCTGTTTCTAGATACGGCATTGGTTATGAGAGCATTGTAACTATTTCTGGTATTCTTCCAAAATATACGTCGTCTTGGTAATGGTACATAACCACTCCAAAAAATGCCCTCATCTCCTCTCCAAAAGTATTCCCGAGTGTTTCTTTTTACAGCGTACATCTTGGTCTTTGTAACAAGCATATCAACCATTTCTTGATTAAAAAAATTATGGAACAATTCTATTGGAGAATTATTATCCAGTGCATTGTTCTTGGCGGCAAATCTACATTCTGCTATCTATAATTCTTCTTGACAGACCTTGTCCACGTCAACTGCAGAATTTTTATAGGAATATTATCTTTTTCGTCATCTAAGGACAATACATCATTTATTTCAGCTTCAGCTAGTAATTGATCACCTGGAAGATTGTTTATTGAGATTTGGTCCTCGTCGCCAGAGTCTTCACCACCCTCATTTGCCTTACAAACATACTTAATGCTTCTAGATCCAGAATATCCAAGCAACAATAAAAATCTTTGCTAATAACCCAAGTACGAGGATAGTCCGAAAAGTTACCAGCCTAACACACACACAAGTACTTTTTTTGTCAAATTAAATTTTATTTCTCAATATAGTTTCCTTGTAAGTTGATAAAATTTTTACACAATGCTACAGTTATTAATCGATGCCAAAATTCCGATTTATTTCGCTTAAATTGCTTCAACAGGGCTTAGGAAATGTTCATTTGAATGCGTTTTTGGTTTTGAGTGAGCAAGCGCAATTGCTTTTCCATGCCTAAATCTTCTGTGAATCTATATAACAACACTGCTAACTCTATAACCTTAATTCGACGGTAATCTAGTACCATTTAGTAAACTTTTTCGATGTTATCAATAATAGTTTCAGTTTTTGGCCGTCCCGAACATTCACCGTCAACCAAGCTGGTTGGACCACGTTTAAATTCAGCTACCCAAAATTTCACTGTGTCAAATAATGGATTAGAGTCCCGTAAACAGCGTCCTTCTCGACTTATTGCCTCTCAAATGCAAAAATTTAATGACGACTCGATACTCGATTTTTTCCAGTTTGATAGACATACTAACATCGACTGACACAAACCACTGTTAAACAACAACTGAGCCTCCAACATGGCCGAAATTTTCAAAAGTATCATTCAACACAGATGCAATTACCAGAATGAGTACCAGTATGTGTACCAAAACTTTTTCAAAGATATAGTTCTAATTCTTGTTTTTTTATTGTAAATATTAAAACGGTATCTTCAGTAATTTTGCTAATTATTATTATTGTTACTATTAAAAGGCACTCACCACCCATGTGTCCATTTTCGTACGGATAGTCCCCATTGTCTAAGCGTTGCTTTTTGAGCTGCTGATGTTGAAGGTGGGAAGCGGCCAGACTCAACCCTACCGGCGCTCGTTTCGGCGGTCTTCCCGGTCTGGAACTGGAAAATAGTAGAGAATTACTGTGGTTAAAGACTATGGCAAGCTATTATATCATCCCGCACATTCGCAACAGGATTATTTTTATCTTTTTTGCGTACAAAATTTTACACGAAAGACTAATTTGCGAAGTTAACCTACTTTCCACTTGCAACATATGCATTCCCTTCAAATGAAGGTGACTGCATAATCATTTTAATCACCTAATCTATGTTTGAACAACGGCTGTTTAGAGTTACTACCGTACGGTAATTGTTAGTAATTTTACTGCCTATACGTACAATGAAAATAACACCTAAACTTATTGCTTATCAGCTAACGTGTGATTAGTTTGCGCTATATAGCATTTGACTGATGCGAATCCAAATCCGCAGTAAAAGCATTATGACAGACAGAAACTAATTGACTGCATTTTTATGTGTGTATGATGAGCGGTCCAACGGGATATAAAATATTATACTTGCGAACCACCGGAGGCTTTGGTGTGTTTCACGACTTTTTTGCTGGCACCCCCTCACTGCAAAGACTGAATCACAGATGATTATGTATGTCGACAAAAAAAAAAACTGGGAACGTAAAGGTTTTGTTAAAATATTTTCCAAGAGGAAACGAAAGAAAATGAGTTTGATATCAAATATCTATTAATACCCTTTTGTATACAAATTTTCGTCCTAATAATTATTCTTTGTTGAGTTATTATGGGTTATTATAAACACTCGGCTTTTTTATCAAATAAAAAAGTAGAATTTGAGTGTTTTTTTAAATATTTTAATGTATGGAAATCAAGAATACGAATGATATAGTTAAAGAAATACAGACCTACAATTATCAACATAAAATATACTGTTGTCATTCTTACACATACAAAATCCGTGTACGCCTTGGTTTATCTATGGTATATATGTATGTATTTTCGAACACAATCCTGGATAGTTTAGATGGGAGTTACAGTTTGGTTATACGAGGGACGATCGTGAAATAAGGTTCCCATATTTTTTAAAAATAGACAGCATTCTTTATTTCCTTAACATTACATATCGTTTTAAAGGTTAAAACTTAAGCTATTTTTCGAAATAATCGCCATTTCTATCCAAGCATTTTTGCAGACGGTGCTCCAACTTCTGTATCCCCATGTCGTAAAATTCTGTCGCCAGTCAAAATCTTTTCAATTGTGGTGTTAGAAATCTCAGCAATCCGAAGGGCATGTTGACGAATTGTGACCCTCCGATCTTCAAGCAGTATGCTCTCGACCTTTTCAACGATTTCCTCTGAAACTGATGGTCTTCCGCTCCGCTCTTCATCGTGAATTTCCGTCCGACCTCCAGTGAATTCCCTACACCGTTTGCGGACGTGTTGAACAGCTATACACTTTTCTCCATAAACTTCGGTTAACTGACGATGAATGTCTATAGGTGAAACCCCTTTCGCGTTTAAAAAACGTCTCACAGTGCGAATTTCGCACCTAGCGGTAGCGGCGATCGGGAATTCCACGTCGGACGGCTGCTTAGCCAACACTGAGCGACGTAGGGAGACGGAAGTGATACGTATATAGAGTGGGAGAGCTGCTGCACACGCGAAGGTTGTCGGATTTCACCTAACACGTCTTATTGCTGCTGTAGGGCTTTGGGAACCTTATTTTACGATCATCCCTCGTACTTGCTTATATAGATTGCTGGGGTTACACATAACCCCACTAAGCTTTCCAGAGTTAAATTTACGTTCAATACTTAATAATTCAAATTTGTATAAATAGTCGTAAATTTTTTAAGATTATTTTTTTAAAGGAAAGCACAAGGGAAGGAAAATATAACCTCTTTAATGGAAAAACAGAGTGTGGGTGACAATTTGTGACAGAATGTGAAAACATCATAATTACATTCTATAAAAAACATTGTGGTAAATAAATGGATTCATACGATAGATTGAAAGTTCAAACTACGTTTGACATTTATTGACAAGTTTGACAATTCAAATTACATTTGATGTTTATTGACGTATCTTATAAATTTTAAAGTATGTTTACTACAGATTACCAATTATTCATCATTGAAAGCTATCTTCGCAGTGGACAAAAGCAACAGAATGGAGAATGGTCTTATTCTATGCAACTACGTGTGGATGAATTTCATCTTCACTTTCCACATTTTGCAGTATCATGTCTTGATTTACATTAATAAATTGTTCGCTGCGTTGCCAAATTTCGTGCAACTGGTGCAGTAATTCGCAAACCCGGTGGTGGTAGATTCAAGAAACTATGCGGATATGAGGAGGCGTACAGATCATTCACCTAAAAGATCAATCAGAAAGTTTTCACATGAAACTAATTTGTCATATGGTACATTCTTAGAAAAGATCTCGAAAAATATCCATATTGGCCAAGATCTCAAGTCCATTGATAGCGTAGTGAGAGTGCAATATTACATGAATGATAATAATATCCTTGACAAATCCTTCTTCTCGGGCGAAACTTGGTTCCACCTTAATGGCTTTATTAACAAACAAACCATGAGTATATGATTCAGTGAAAACCTTTGTCATGATACAGTAACCATTGTTTTCTGTAATGGTTTGTGTTTGGATAGCAGCTTCGCGAAGAAGAGTTATTGGTCTTAAATTTCTTTATAAAGCGGTCAACGCAGGAAGATATCGTAATAACTTATTGCAACCTTTTCTAAACCAGTCGAACTAAAGGATGGATACTTCCAAGACAATGCCACCGCTCATAAAACATTAGAAGCAATGAATCTCTTACATGTATAGTTTGATAACAGTGTAATAGATTTTCCTCCGCATTCTCCTGATCTAACTATTTTAGATTATTTTGATTTACCACATATAAAAAATACAGTTTTTAAAAATACACAATGTTTATGACACAATAACGCCTCAATACCATTTCAACCCATTTAACAACATGAAACGACGAGTAAAGATTTGTATTGAAACCCAAGGTTACATTGAGCATTTACTTATTTGCATTATTACTGTCAAATATGTCAAACATAATTTGGTGTTTCAATCTTGATATGACTTAGGGTGTGTTTATAGTGAAGCTGTGATAGTCGATAAAAGCGACGATACTAACTGTGATAAGAGCGACGATACTAGCAGCGATAAATGCGTCGAAAAGTATGCATCACAGGTGACGTTTATGAATCTTCGACAAGCGCGTCACTTTAACAGTTGTCAAAATATTTTCATTGGAATCTTTCTTTTTTTGATTTTGGTCTTCTTGTTCCCATACCAGGGGCCTCGTGTAAATTTCGCTTATTAAGTTCTCGATATCTGTATACATATGTATATTTGACAGTTCGATTATAAATCGCTGTCCATAGATGTCGCATAGTTCCAATATAAACTAAAATATAAACACCCGCATACAGACAACGTATTTCACCGCTCCGCCAGTATCGTCGCTCTTATCGAATATCACAGCTCGCTTCTGTAACCATGGTTACGGAAAGATACAGCGTTCATTGATTGACCCGTTTTGCTAACGCATCGTTCTTATCAACTATCATAGCTTCACTACAAACACAGCCTAAGGTGTGTGTTTATAGTGAACAGAGGTAAGAGCATTTATAATTGAACTGTCAAATTTTATTTGCTCTAATCAGCTCTAGTTTTAATGGATTTCGAGAATTTAAAAAGCGAAATTTACCTTAGGCCCCAATACGGGATCAAAAACACCCAAATCAAACAAGAAAGGCGCCAATGAAAATATTTTGACAACTGTCAAACTGACGCGCTTGCAGAAACTTCATAAACTTCATCCGTGATGGATATTTTTCGACGCTTCTATCGCTGCTGGTATCGTCGCTCTTATCACAGCTCTTATCGTCGTTCTTATCACAGCTCTTAGCGACTATCATAGCATCACTATAAACACACCCTAAGCGTCGAAAACTACGCATCGCGGTTGATGTTTATGAAGCTACGACAAGCGCTCACTGATTGGCTCGTTTTGCTAACGCATCGCTCTTATCGACTATTACAGCAGCTTCACTATAAACACACCCTTAGACAAGATTTAACTGCCATATGCAGTTGTAACCAATATAAAAAATAATTTAAAAAAACCTTTCGATTATGTTTTCTTTTATCATAATATATAAAATGATATGTTGGATCATAATAACGTGCAACTAAACATTTTGAATACGTTATTCTTCTAGATCTAGATCAATAGATACCGGAATCCCAAAATGTTATTTGTCTACAGGAAGCAAGATTAGCAACTTTATGTTAATTAATGAAAACGAAAATTGGATTTACTAACGTTGTGTTAGTTCTTGGAACATCTTTAACAAACAAAAATTGATTCGATAAGTTAAAATACAATCCACACTGCGATAAGGATTTTGCTTCAGACATCATAAAGTCAAGAAAAATTTAGCTAAAACCATGTGAAAACTATTTTAATATTTCGGATTTTCCTCGAGACCTCAATTTGAACACCTTCATAATAGTTTTGCCGTGAATATGCAGCATCTTCACAGAAATATCTGATCAAAACATCAGCTTTACTTCTATAGTATCTCATTATTCAACCTTTTATCATAAAATCATAATGCTACAAACAAGTACTTCAACGTATTACATCGATAAAAGATCAGACATTCGCAGGAAATTTATCCGTCTGTACACGTGTGAATATTGGTGAGAAGCTTTTAATCGAATCACAAGTAAATCGATACGAATTTAATCGGAACTGTAACCTTAGGCGAGTAATTAACGTGAACGTTGATTCGTAAAATGAACGCCGTCCCTTGCATTAACACTCATGGTAGAATGAGATTGAATCCAATCGTATATCCAACATTACCTGTCATACGTCCTTCTCACCGTTCATGTACCACAGTTAACCATCCAACTATTCATACATACGTAGCCGGTATCTCTCCAGACCTATTAGTAATAGCTATAGTCGGCAATACGGCCGCCACTACAAGAGTATAGAAAAATACCCCAGAAACATAATCCAAAAGTTATCGAAGGAAATACAAGAGGAAATGAAGGTAATAAATCAAAAGGGGAAAAGGGGGACGCAGACGTTCACGATTTGTCTAGTGACCGCGTGATATCTGATATTTGCAACAGGACGCCAAACTAATGGATGAACTCGTCAATAAATAGACAAACAAAGAGATATATAACGCTCCTGTTGTAAATATGACGAATCGCCCACATATTATTTATAACATAGGTATTACCAAAGCTCTGTTTTAATAATTTCAGGTAAAAACAAGAAAAAATGTTTTATGTAAGAATATTTGATTGATTAAATGTAAAAAGTTAAGCATTTCATTAGATTTTAAAATGTTTTGTAGATCAACATAGATTTTTTTGAACAACCTACAGAAATTTGTCAATAGAAAGCTTTACGCTTAAACTGTTAAATAAAGTATAAATTGAAGAAATCTGAAAATTTAAAAAATTCGTAAAGGCCAGAAATACAAAATGGAAATCAAAAGTATGGAATACTAAGGAGGCTAATGAAATCCAAACATGTGTCACAAAAGTCAAAAATAAAAACAAACAGCGTGTTCCCGGATTAACGCATGGATAGGTGAGGCAGACAAAAAATTAATGAGTTGAAATTTAATCTTTTGGGGTTCAGCCACGCTTGAATAGTAAGTAATTTATGCCATAATTTTATTGCCGAAAAATGAAGTATATCTTGGAGATTTTTCTATAGGAGATACGATAATAGGGTTATTAAAAAACAATGTTCAGAGTAATAAATTACGCTAATAATAATAATAATACGCTAATAATAATAATAATAATAATAAATGTGTAAGCATGGTTGAACCCCAAAAAGATGAAAATTCAACTCAATAATTTCCTGTCTGCCTTACCTATCCATGCGTTAATCCAGGGACACACTATATAAGAGGCCAATAGTTACATACGAATGCGAAACCTGGGTATTGAGGAAAGCTGAAATGGACAGGTTGGAAAGATTGGAACGAAAAATCCTAAGATCAATCTACGGAGGTATTAGTACAGAAATAGGATGGAGAAGAAGAACAAACGAGGAACTAGAAATGTTACGAACCAAAAATAACAAGCTTTATTAAGCGCATGGGAAATGAAAGAATACCAAAATTAGTTCTGTATAGAAAACACAGAATAGAGGAAAATGGAAAGAAGTAATTGGAAAATGCAGGGAAGAGCTCTAAAATGTTTTGTAATATTTAAGTTATATGTAAAATAAAATGGTAACTTTAAAGCCCTAGGCCTTCAAAGCCTGTAGAGCTAAATAAATATAATAAAAAGAATTCCTAACACCAGTGGTGATAAATCATTTAAAATACAGGGTGTTAAAAATGAGTCACTTTGAAGTAAGGGTAGTATGTCCAAAATACGCAGAAAAGTGTTAATGAGCATGGGTCCGCAAATGGACGGTTTCGGTGTTACGGAGGACTATTCCTTTTTGTAGCATTTGTACATTTCTTCGTTCGCATTTTCTTATCGTAATTGACGTAGATTTTGCCAAACATACAGTTTATAGTTGATATTCAGTGGTTAGCGCACAATTTTACGAATTTTCGCTGTGCCTATTTACTCTAAAATTGAATTAGACTACATGTATTTCATGTAGGTATGGTCGGTATGTTGACGCTCATCCCAGTCGCCAGGTTGCGTGATACATTAATTTCGGAAAAAGCCCCATGATTCCGGGAGACTAAGGTCGGTGTCCATCGTTGAGGCAGAAGAGACAATTTTAGCACGGCAGAAGCTAGAGACAGGTTTGCGGAGAATATCAGCCGAAGTAGGAATTAGTGCTCTTCTGGTTTGGAAAATTCTCCACGAGCAGCAGCTTTACTCCTAACATAAACGACAAATCCGCCTGATCATCAAGCACGTTTGCTTTTTTGTCGCTGGTTTCCACGCAATGATACTGACGACCCCAATTTTGATGCCAATATTGCCAATACGCATGCGTAGGCCGACGAAAATCCTCATGCTGTTATGGAATCCAGTATTTTAGGCGACAGGTTACTAGGTCCGGATGGATGATCTTTTAGACGACAATGCGATTCCAGCACAATGATGCTCCGGCGCATTTTTCAAATGCCATTAGGGAGCATTTACCGGAACTTTCCGACAAAGATGGGTAAGAAAGGGCGGACCTGTATCATGGTTTGCAAGATCCCCTGGTTTAAACCCCCATGATTTCCTTTTTTAGGGATATTTGAAAATTTTAGTAGAGGCTACGCCCGTAAATAACCTCGAGGAGCTGCTACAACGAGTAAATCAAGGGTATCACCGAATCCAAGCCAACGCAGAGATTTTCGAAAAAGTTCAAAGGTTCTTGCGGCACAGATGGTGGTGCTGTGAAATGGAGGGAGGGCACTTTGAACATCTCATTTGAGTTTTTGCCTATGTTGTTTGTTCATAAGTTACATTGTTTGTTTGTGCATAATAAAGAAGTTGTGTAAACATGAAGTGTTTCGTATCTCCGAAACCGTCCATTTGCGGACCCAGACTTTTCTTCATATTTTAGCCCCTCTAGGTTTGTGACACTTTTTTAACACCCTATATACTAAATCGATACCAATTTGTTTAAATGGAACAACCCGTATATTATTAGATGTTTAAATTCCCGATAAAATTCTCAGTTATGCTCCCTATACCTACATACTTATACGCAATTATTTTGAGTTATTTAAAGTTATGGAAAAATAATGATAGCTAAAATTATAGCTTCAACGCACGGATTGTTTTAGTAACTTTTAACTACTAACAAAGAACTGCGAGGTGTACAAGTCACAATTGCGTGTGAAAATGTTGCATACTTTGTCCTCTGTGAACTCTTGCTCGGCTTTAGCCTACATCTGTTTTGTTTATATAACTTGACAAATATGATTCATTGTTATCTTCTTTACTGTTTACTTTTGTAAGTCTGTCCTGTATTATTTTCGAGGGAATCAGTTTTCTTGGCGTATAAAAATAATTTTCAAATCAGTGTAAATTTTCCTAGAAAGCAGCTGCTAAAGCTATTGAAACAGACTTATAACTCTAATCCACAAGCTATCCTTATACATTCTTCACTCTATAGTATAGTTAAGATTAATGTACAACACTTTGCTCTTCCGGAAGACACTTCCATAAGGACCATTGTATACGAGATTTGGTTCTGCTGGAAAGATTCACCTTCCTTATGGCGCGGTATTTGTATGTCTGGAGTGTAACGTCGCAAAACTTGCTCGTGTTTGTTTTTGTGGTTTTATTGTCTATGCTCAAAACATGTCAACATTTTTTAAATACTTTTTTCAGTGTTCACCAGCGCATAGCATTTGAATAATTATCCCCAAACAGGGATTTGCTCCAGGAATTATCTGTTACTGGAGGATCGAATTCTATCGCAAAAAATGTTGAATTGAGAAAATCCGCCATAAAGAATAAAATCAAATGTAACTAATGCACTAATAGATAAAAGTGTGATCTCTTGTTTCGTGTATAATTGGGACAAGAAGTTCTTTAAAATTGAGCATGAAAGTAGTAGAATCGCGAGTACATTCTGTCCTTCCAGTAAGACCTTGTATATAATCTATCATTAAAGTTGAATTTTAAGGTTTTATTAATAATTTCAAACTTGTTCTATAGAATAACATCTTAAAAATATTTTTCATTTCTAAAAATATAAACTTACCGGTTGTATAGTCACAATGGTTTATCTTCGTTCAATGTTAGTTGTATTAAAATTTACGATCCATCCATTAAAAATCACGAGTGTATCGAACACTGCCAATGAGAAAATGATCCCTTTATTTACTTTATCTTTGGCTACAGATATTTCACAATAGGAACGGTATTGTATTTCTTTTATCCTATTTTGATTTTTGCCATAATACATGTGTACGGTGTAGGATTACATTTTTTGTGCCTGGGCGATACCTATATGGGGAAAACCGATATAGAATCTAATGATAGTTCAAAGTAAGAGTTATTTTTGCTTATAGCCTTTAAGCAAGGGTTGATTGCACTAGTTCAATACATCTGTTGTATTCCCTGTGTATGAGATTTACGTAAGCATCCTCGCAAGGGTTACGTATAGGGCACTGCATCCCTTTCGATTTAATTTACAGATCGCCCAGGAGCAAGAGTACACTGCGCATACACGTTCTGATCTTTGTAGATAAGAACTTTTAATGTAATGTTATTTATTACTGAAAATTCTCGTATTTCTAGCCTGCATTCCTAATTATTTACGTCCTTTTTTGATAGGTAATATGCATACGCGCATGGAATTACAGCTGCAATTAACCTTAATTGATTCGATTTTTATACCAATTAAAAAGTAAAAATTTAATAAGGTATGTAAGGTTCAGTCGAATAACCGTGCAAATAGTTTTATGTCTGCGTTGCACTCGCATACACGAGTCGTGCGACATCCTATGGCTGGCAATAAAAGCGGGCAGTAAAAAAGAATTAAGGGTAATACTTCGGAACCAGCATAGACGCGGTCGGAGTTGTAAAAACACTTTATAGTTTTATCACTTCCATCCAGTGTTGTTCAATCCACGAACTATTGCCCGTTTTCCAACAGTCTTTTTCAATTTCTAACTCAAATAAACAATATTACTATCTTTATTTTCTTTTGTAATACTTCTTAGAGTTGATTAAATACACCATTTTAAAAAGAGCTTAAGGTCGCTTTCAAAACAAGTTCTAACGGCATAATGGTCGAATTACGAGTCATTGTTTGAATATAATATTATTATGAAAAATGCATACTTCCTATTTTATACAGGCTGTTCAATGTTATCGGCACACTACTGCTAACAAATAGGCTGTAATGGATTTTTTTTCCGTTGCCGATATTGTAAACATTTGCGCAAGAAGCTTTAATGCTTTTCTCTTCTCATTTTGTTTTATTCGGTAGTAATTTCACCAATACCAGAAGCTATTTATTAGCATTATCTTGGTTATTGCTTGTAGGCACTTTTTTCATGTGTACTTCTATACTAAATTCACTTTTGTTTGAACATTATTCAGTAGATAACCTCTACTTTAGCCTTTTAAAAATGACAAACAATATGAATAATTTACTGTATTATGTACGGATATACCATACTGTTTTAAATAAAGTAAGCGCAATTAATAATGTGCATATAAATAATATGCATTTCAAGAAATTTAAGTAAAAAATGCTTTATTTTAAGAAAATAAAACTACTGATTTATGAACAATACCTAAACGCTTTACAAAATTAAGAAAACTATTTATTATCACTAAGAAAATATTGTTTTGAGTTATAATTAACGCTGAGAGGAACGGTAGTATTACTTCGTTTGCGGAGCAGTACGGACATTTTCGCTGCCGGTGTTGTTTATCTGTCCTAGAAAAATTATGATTTCGTCAGCAAAAGGACCGCGGTCGGACAAACTTCGAAAATTTATTGCAGAAATTCCAGACTTAATATATGAAGGTGCTAAAATTAAATGTGTAATCTGTAAAATCCCGTTAATGTGTTGGTCCAGACAACATTGTCTACGACTCGTAAATAGTGAAAAGCATGTCTCAAAAAGAAATTGCGCACGAGACAATGAAAAATTTATATTTAATTTATGCGTTACGTCTATCGCATGTAATATACCGTTTAATTTACTAGACAAGGAACCATTTATCTGCTTTTGCAATAACTATTCGGAGTGCAAATTACCAAGTCGAACATCGTTACGAAGAATTATGCCATCCGCGCGCGAACATATTGAACAAAAAATAAAATCGGAGTTGAAAGATCAAAAATTGTGGTTATGTGTCGACGAAACAACAGATCGGAAGAAACATTCTCTTCTTAATGTAATGGCATGCAAATTGGAACCTCATCAGTCGGCACCTTCGATTCTATTAGTCTCCAAACGAATACAACAGTGTACTGCCGAAGTAATTTCAAAGTTAGTGTTAAATACATTGGACAAGTTTGAACTTTCAACAAACCAACTCTTGATGTTAGTGAGTGATGGTGCTGCAAACATGCTTTCTGTAGGCCGGTCTCTTAAAACGCATTCTGCTAATTTGTTACACATTACGTGTAAAATTCATGCTCTCAATCTTGTGGCGGATAGTATCAGAAAATGTTATCCTGAGGTAGACGCTTTAATAGAGCATACCAAAGCAGTATTTGTCAAATCACCGAAACGTATTCACGAATTTCACAGACTGTGCCCCCGTATACCAGAGCCACCAGAACCTATTCTAACTCGTTGGGGAACATGGTTGCAGGCCGCGTTTTATCATCATAAATATTTTGACAATATTAAGAACGTGGTTTTACAATTCGATACAAAGGAAGCTGCCGCTATCCAGAAAAGCCAGTCGAAATTTCAAGATAGTCAGGTTAAAATGGATTTAAAAATCATTCACGACAATTACTTCGGGCTAACAGATGCAATAGAAAAATTACAAAATCCTGCGGTGCCGTTAGAAGAATCTCTACAAATAGTGCAACATGTTCGCGCACAGCTATACGCGATTGAAGACGCAAAAAATGTTTCTGTTCTAGAAAAATTTGAAAGTGTTTTTGAGAAAAATTCTGATTTTGGCACATTAAGACACATTTGTGAAGGTGCGTCAACAGAATCGTTAAGTTATTTGAAAGATTATTTTACTTACGCAAATATTACGTCACTAGATGTAGAACGTTCGTTCTCTGTATATAAACGCATTTTTTCCTCATGCCGTACTAGTTTTGCCGAAACAACAGTTGAAACATATCTAATGTTAAAATGGTAAGTGTTTGAGCACGTGTTATTTAATTTTTATTTAAAAGATGAGCGAAATTATTTGCGGCAGCAAACATCTCTATTAGCAGAATAACTCTAGTGGAACGCGAGGCCTGGTCGACTCCACGCTACTGCGCGGTACCGCTCGTGGCCAGCTTTAGTTATAATGGCCATTTACTTATATTAAGAATCGCTTTCTTCAAATTTTCTGCATGATTTTCTTGAATCAAGTTAACAAATTTCTTAAACAAAGAAATACAATTATTTTATTACAAGTATACCGATTGGGAAAATGTGACATTAGCTATATCGCTATCCCCCCCCCCCCCCCCCCCACGCTCTGTCGCCGTACATGAGCGAGGAATGGATTGAGTGGAATCCGATCAATTCAATGCGAGACGCGCTGGACGCGCTAGTACGCTTCCAGCAACATTGGGGTGTAGATCTACTGTTTGCAAAAGCGCAACGTAACAGAGAGTATCGCATATTTATTTTGTTGTTGCTACGAAGCTAATAAGAAATTCTAACAACGAAAATAAAAACAGATTCTGATCAAATGAAAGAAAAGATAAATACTCTAGAAAAATATGTACGAAATAAATAAAAATTCTAAGGTGCAATATCAAGGTGTTATATGAAGGGTTCGAAAATGATCGGCATTTTCGAGACAGTAACCCCCGAAATTCTCGAGCGAGTCAGACGGGAGTTTTACGACCGATTTGATTATTGTTCAGCCAAGGAGGGGGGCATTTTCGAACCCTTCATATGAACATCTTGATATTGCACCTTAGAATTTTTATTTATTTTGAACATATTTTTCTAGAGTACTTATTTTTCTGTTCTTTCATTTTATCAGAATTTGTTTTTATTTTCGTCGTTAGAATTTCTTATTAGTTTCGTATAAGCTTCGTAGCAACAACAAAATAAATATGCAATACTCTCATTTCCAGGCGACCATGACTTCAAATTATTACGTGCGCTCTTGCAAATAGTACATCTACACCCCAACATTGCTGGAAACGTACTAGCGCGTCTCGCATCGAATTGATCGGATTCCGCTCATGTACGGCGAAAGAGCGAGAAGGGGATAGCGATATATGTAGCTAATTTCACATTTTCCCAATCGGTATACTTCTCTTAAGCGGGGAAAGAAACGCTAAGAAAATATTTCTATTGATTTAAAACAGTTATTGTATTGCGCATAAATGAAACCGTAATTTTCTTGAATTAAGGCGGACGGCTTTGACACAAGTAAACGTTTCTCTGCGTGTAGGTACATGGATTCATGATAATTAGGGCTTCCTGTATGAATCTATAGTTTACACAGACGCACAAATCAAATCTTGGCATCGCGACTATATCCCACAATAGGTTTTGTTCCAATTTTGACATTAGTTTACACACAAAAAAATAAAAATGTAGCATAAATGACACGTGGGGTCTAAGGAGGTTAAATAATGATAACAGATACAATATACTAAAGGAACAAAATTAACGAGGTACTAAAAAAAAAATAATTAGTAAAAGTAGGTAAAAAAAACAGATTCGCAGCTTCTGCACCCAGGAGTCGGTGAGAGTGACACAAAGGTCTAAGGTGCAATAGATGCTCAGAGGACAATTAAACAATAAATTTAATAGAGGTAGAGGTTCTTAGTCCGGATTTGTCGCGAACCAAAAAAAGATTGTCACAGAAACGTATGCAGAAATATGGCAGTATATCACGGAGTTAATAGATATTGAATTCTTTAACTTAAATATCTTTCTACATCACAAATAATGACTAAAACAGAAAATAATAGCTACTCATACGTTTTACAAATAGCACAAAACACCATTAACAATAAGTTTGTAATTTCACAATGAAAGCCACTAATATTGGTAAATAAGCACAGAGCGGCTGTCACGTACGTAATGGAAGGTATACTCCACAAAGATCAATTTGTAGATCACAAAAGTAGTGGCATAGTAAAGAATGAATCATTAAAAAGTGTGACATCTTGCAAGAGATTGCATAAATTCTCTAATTTTATACAAATATTAAAACTTTTCTTTATAAAAATTTAATTTTATCGAGAAATTTTAAATATTTGCAGATACTTATGTAGATCCGAGAGTAATTCAAAAATAAAAAGCAAGCTGTTAGGATTTTAAGAAGTTATTGTAACTTCAGTATGTACGACTTCTCTTCAATAATGTACCCAACAATCAAACCCCCATACATCTTTGTTATAAAAGCTAAATATTTTACAAAAAAGACAAAGTAGTGAAAATGTTAACTTAAGGAAGTCTGCAGATTTTAAAACGATTCCCTTAAAACACGTGTAGCTGTAAAACCGTAACTTAACAACATACACATTAGCAAAAATTGTCATAATATTTTCGACAGAGATGGTTAACGCGAACATAACTGTTAAATTAACTATGGCAATACATAAGTAGAGAAACTACGGAATACAAAATCCCAGTAAATAATTATTGTATAAATACCATAAATGCCACCATTCGAAATCTGAAGAAAACTCGCATTTTAAAAGCACTTTAACAAAATAGTAATAGATATAACCTACACATAATAGGTTAAAGAAAATTATGCATAATTATTGACTATAACTAGGTAATAAAATTTTACAACGAAACTAACTCACAAAAATTACAATCTTTCTCTGTACTTATGTAGTCGTAAATTCTTAAAATATGCTAACATTTATTATAATAACTGAAACATGACCTTTATATAAGTGATTATAACAATAAATCATTGCTAAATAATCATAACTTTGGAGTATTCTATGGTAGAAGCCACCTAATAAGAAATAACGATATAGCTGCACGTTTCAAATTTATTTTTAGCGTAATTTACCGTATCTGATTTTCTTTAAAACGCAGTCTCCATTGTCAATTCTCAATTTCTGATTTATTATAGTTTGCAAACGAAAATAATGGTCATGTCATATCCGTACATCACATGGAGGATCAATTTTTCAATTTTAAACTCGCATCCACCAGAAAAATAATAAACCTCAATAATCCAACCCTTGCGTACAGGCAATAAAACACGCCGTATAAAAACGTGTCCCGTTACAAGATGTCACTTGGGGATAAAAGTGGAAAGTCATGAAATACAATGAGCTGAAATCCAAAGCACGTGACCCTTTCAATTTCGCCAATTTTTTGGGGTGTATCGCACAAAGAATCCCACCGATTTTAGTTACACTTTTTTGCTAACTGATATATCAATTCCGCATTATGAGTCTCGTCGCTACCGCGCTTTCATGAGCCATTTAACATGGTTTTTGTGTGAATAAATGCGCTTCTATAGATATGGATGCAATCACTGCATTGAATCATCGATGTTGGGAGAAAGGAAATTTACCAGATGCTAAAGCAAGATAAGATAAAAGAAATACACATATTTCAGTATACCCTACAATGCATAAAAAATGATTTACTATACATATGCATCACATTACCACGCTCTATGGAAAAAGAAGACGTCTTTTTCCAGATAAAGCTTTTTCTTCTTTAAAAGTGGCAGAAGTATAAAAACCTCGTTTCCTTTTTAGCGCACTTTTGGAAGTCAAGTACCTTAGAAATAGAATTAAAGATTTCATAATCAAATTAACATTCTTAAAATAAGCTTCAAGAAAATAATATTCTAGCTAGAACAACCACAATAATTGATAAATAATTGTAGTACCTTAAAATTTGAAGGCCCTCATTACATAATTAATTAAGTAAATAGTAGGAGTAATGGGCATTTTAGATACTATTATACGTAAGAGAAGTGAGGTGTCTTGTCGCATACTTTGTGATGTTAAGTTGGACGCTAAAGCAAGAGGTGCACAGTTTTATCAATCTTCCCCAATACAATATAAAAATATAAAATAATCAAATAACTGAATTCATTAATAATAATAGTAGCAAATGAACACTAATGGGGAAACAAGTCAAATCAAATTATAATCGAAATTAGTCACAACAAAATAAATTTTAGTAATTTTAAGTAAGGTTTATAGGTATACCTAATCAACAACGGTTTCTAATTTGTAAGTTATAAAGAAACATCTATACCTGTAGGTATATTATTAGAGATGACTAAAGCGCGACAAACGGATGCACCCGCAGAGACGCCTGGATGCAGAGTTCAGTAATGCGGTAGACATTGAGGAGTTGGGTCATTCGGTTATTTCTAGGATTCCCATTGTGTGTTTGAAGATATATATTTGGCGTTTCCCTGGTTTGGAATTTACAGGTTCGCACATTCGTTGCAAATTTTGCGGTATAGGGTTGCTAGGTCGCACGACATTGGAATGTAGAAGTCATATTAAAAGTAAACGTCATGTATTGAATTGAAGAAACAATATTCCGTACTGGAAATTTTTGTATGTCTTTATTTTCATGTTGAGCACGTGCAACATCCCACAACACCTAGTAGATAATGAAAACTTTCGCCTCTTTTTGGGATAAATATGTTCCATCATGGAAGCTACCAACAAAAAGACAATTGCAGTAAAATTTACCACATGTGCAAAGTACAGTAAAAAACCGTATAAAAGACGAGTTGGGAAACCAAAAAATCTGGCTCATTGTGGACGAAACTACTGATGCTCAGAAACATAGCGTTGTTGTTAGCCAGTAAAAGGATTGAAAGAACTGATGCCAAAACCGTTGTAAACAATAAAAAATATGTTAAGAGAATTTTGTATAGTAGGAGCCCAAATCACCATGTTAGTTTCTGACGGAGCCGCTACAATGCTGAAAGCTGGTAGGATGTTAAAAGTATGCTTTCGTACTCTTTTTCACATAACACGCTTCCTACACGCATGTCTGTATCTATATCTGGAATTCAAGACTGCACAGAAGAAATGCAGGAATATTTGAATTTCGCAAATCTTACTTCATTAGATGCTGAACGATCATTTGCAAAGTATACGAGAATGTTTTCAGACCATCGAGGCCTAACCGAATCGACAGTCGCACACTACCGCAGTGGTCATCGATACGTCAATAAAAGGTAACAATCTATTATTTTTTTATTAATATAGTGTCTATTTTTGCGCGGTACGCCCCGGACGGTTCCACTAGTTTCTCGAACATTATAAATAGTACACGCACACCGATCAACCGATAATAACCGAACGTCCACTCGATTCCTTGTATGTACATAGTAAACACAGCTCCTTTCACGGCGCCTCTGCGGCTACAACCGTTTGCCATGCTTTAGATATGACTAGATTCGGGACAATTACGAAAGTTTCATATCCACGAGATTTTTATCGTAAATTTACTGATTGGTAGGAATACTAATGCCTTCAGTAGCTATGACTGGAAACGATCGAATGCCAACACGTACATACATTACAGATTTCGGAATCTACATTTTTAGGATAAGGGGAAGAGTGCCATCTGTGTCTGTAAGAGGAGGAAGCAGTTGTGCACATGTTTATCTTTGTTTGGTATGGCTTTTATAACGCCTGAGAATCGTAGATATCTTAAGAACATACTAGACAAACAGAGATACTATGTAAGATATATCTGCCTGATATAGCGACTACCTGATATAACGACGAAATTTTCACTGTTTTGAATATCGCCGTACTTTTATTATTTTTACATTTTAAATTAATAATACATTAATTATTTAAAATATAATTTTAAGGCCAGCTACTAACCTCCGAGCTTAATCCTGAATATACAGTAAGTAGAAACTTCAAATCAACCAGTCACCGTGTGTAGTTTGCATTAAATTTTTTAAATGAAAGCTAAATTTATATTACTAATTGTAATATCTACATTAATTTATGTTATATTACTTGTTTTGTATTCAAATAAATAAATCTTCAGATGACTCGATGACATTCTTTTATGAATTTTAGAATATTAAATTAATAAGTTAATTAGAAATACATAGTAACATTACTATCAAATAAAACTACCATAATGCTATTACAATCAATAATATAATTGTTAATTTTGATATCATATTCTATAAGCTGAGTTTCCTATCTAACTCATTTTTCGGGACCAGACGATATTCCTCACAATTTTTTAAAACATTGTAGCCCACCTTATATATATCGCTGATTACTTTTTAATGTATCTCTTTTAACGAGTATATTTCCCCATCAGTGGAAGACTGCTTTTGTGATGCCCCTGCATAAATGGAGCGATCAGACAAACGTTTACAACTATCGCCCAGTATGGGCCTGACCCGTTTTAGGTTAAGTGCTGGACTCAATTGTTACGGATATAATAATATCTACCTTTGCGACTTATTTATTTCCGGAACAGCATGGTTTTATTCGTGGTAGAAGCACTGAAACCAAACTTTTAATTAATTAATGAAGCGCTTATGGAATTACGAGAACGCTTTTGGCTTGGTTCGAATTTTATTTGTCTGATCGCATAATGCACTTGGGCACTACAACATCGAACCCAATCAGAGCAAGCTCCAGTGTAATTCAGGGCAGGAACTTGGGTCCAATTTCATTTCTTCTTTTTATAAACGACATCGAATATCGTGTAAACTTTTCTAAATTCCTAATATTATTCCGCCACGACAAAATTATTTCTTTCTCCTCTTCATCTGATTGTATAGTAGTAAATATCAACAACATCTTATTGATGTAAAGATAATATTGTTGAACATTTATATATTATCAATTATGCGTATTCCATTGGCCATGTTGCATTCGTTCGTCTAGATAAAATCAAAGATTTGGGTAATAATCTGCATGTTGATGACATTACGTATAGAGCAATTAAGCTATGTGGATTCATTAAACGGCAAACCCACGACTTTAAAAACGTTATTGAACTTATCACTCTATTCCAATGTTCTGTTCGTCCTATTCTGAAATACTGCTCTACGGTGTCGATCCTTATTCGTTCGTATTCGTCTTTCCACTCAGATAAGTTTGAGAGAGTGCAGAGGAAATTTGTTAACTACATCTTGTTTAAGCTCAACATAGATAAAGATTTATACACTTATTCTGAACGTTTAAACTTGATGCACGTCCAATGTTTGTTTGCACGTCGTAAAATTGCCCTTCAAATTTGGATATAAATATTTACGTAACAAAATACTATAATAGAATGTCCCCAGTGAGTGTATACCCCAAATGATGATCTTTTCGCTTTAGCTTTCCACAGAACCTCTTAGAAGTATAACTGCCTATTAAATTTTGCTGCAAGGAAACTGAAGAGTCTTTCTGAAAGCATCGACATTCTTGAACTATTTTACAAGCAATTTACCACCTGGATTAAGCTATGAACTCTAACTAAATTAGATTAAAATGTTTCTTTTTGTTTTTGTTAAGTTCTGTTGTTTTGATTTAATTTGTTATATATGTTAAGTTTGCAAATACAGTAGTGTCCGGATATAATGAACCGCAAGGGATCGAGAAATTCAGTTCGTTATATACGAAGTTCGTAATAAACAAAACGGATGAAATACATTTCACAAATTAAAAAATTTGTGATAACTACATCATTCAAACGATATTTATTTACATAAGTGTACATTTTAATATTACATGTATTATGAGACTGTAAAAGGTAGCGAAGCTTCCTAACACATTGCAGCGCTTCTTGATTAGTGGGGATTGGCATATCTTCATGTGTTACTTTCATCACTACTGGAATCGTCTACAGATTCATTGAGTATGCTGTTGATTATGTCGTCATCAGTTAAGAATTCGGCAATTGCAACTTGATCATCTACATGAACGAATTCGTTAAATTGATATTCTGCACAAAACTTTTTACGACTTCATTATCAACGACAGATAAGTCAATAGTTGTTAAAGATGATTTTTACTTCTCCAACAAAACTCATTAAAAGAAATACAGAAACCAGCATGTTTGAAACAATTACTGATAGTTTTCTCCGTAACTTTTTGCCATGCTTTATGACTAAAATCTTTTGCATCGAATAAATTTATAGACCTAGATTTACCCTCGTCAATTGAATTAGTTAATTTTATAAGTAAAAAATTTCGATAATAGCTTTTAAATGCGTGTATTATTCTCTGGTCCATAGCCTGAAGCTTGGAGCTAGTGTTTAATGGCATAAACACTAATTTAATACACAAACCTGTCACTGGAGAATGTGGAGGGTAGTTGTCAACCAATAGAATAATGTTTCTCTTCTTCAGTAATAACTCTTCATCCTACAATCTCAGTTCTTCTATAAACAAATCGCCAGTCATTCACGATTTTTTATTTGATTTATAATTCATATGAATTTGTTTAATGCGCTTGAAACATCGCGGATTTTGTGTTTTGCTTATCACTAGCAATTTTCTTTTTTCACTTCCCGTTAAATTAGCGCACAGAAATAATGTTAATCTATATTTTGAAAGCTTCTTGTCGGTGTTGCCCGGGCTTTCCGAATATTGTGTATTGATGTAGTATCAAAACAAGTTCGCTTTCAACAAAAACTATTTCTATTAAGACTAAAATTGGTTCGTAATAAGTTCGTCATAAGCTGGTTCGCAATAAAAGGTATTTTTTGGTATCATTTTTATGGCAAATATAACGGGACCCTCGGTTTTGGTACAACCGGTAGTTCGCTTTAAACAAGTTCGTTTTAGCCAATCACTGCTGTATGTCTAAATGTAACTTTTGCGACCCTTCTTGGAAATCAGATATAAATAGACAAACAAATAAATAAATAAAACTTACAAATAAAATTTTTCGCAAGACAAACTTCTACAGTACATATAAAGGGTACTCAGATTATGGTATTTATATTTAAGACTCTGCCATTACAGGAAAGTCGATCCTCCTAAATCAATAAATGAGAAAATGTTCGACTTTTAATGGAATGTAAATATAGAAGAGAAAATGAGCAAAGATTATCTACAAAGAATGACGCCGAAAGTATCTAATCCGTATCACTTTTGAACAGTATTGCGCACAGTTTTCACTGTGTACATATTTAACGAAGCAGATATTTTAGAACCTGGGATATTTTTCGTTCTGGGGGCGGCTGGAGAAACTTCTTTAATTAAAATAAAACAGAAAATTCCTTTATTTTTCCCTTCGCAAAAAATTAATGCCTACGAAGCTCGAAATATAAATTTTGCGCGTACACTTTTAATCAATACGAAAATAAAGACACGTGGAATTATATTTTTAACACCCTGCCTCCATCCCGCTACTGTTTCATTAAAATATTTGACATTTATTTCTAAAGATAAATTAAACGCTTTTCATCTGACATCGTACGTATTTAAAGAAGGGTACGCGCATCATTCGCAAAGGGAAAAACGTAATTACGTTTCTCGTTTGTTCTAGAATTTATTTCATTATCAATTTGGATCAGGCCGGTATACAGAAAAACAAGTAAAAGAAAGGTCGAAAAGGGAAAACAAGAATAAACGTCTTTGAAACCGAACGCTTATTCGAATGGTTGTTACCAAGAATTATTTAATTTTACGCCCAAGAGAACACATTTGCCTTTCTGGTGAGTCAAGTCGAGTGTTACTAACTTAAAGGAAAATAAGAGGATGCTTAGCAGATACTGCTGCTATGCATTGCCAGGAGGGCATCGTGATTCTCTTTTCTCGAAATTACACTTGGAAAAGAATGCGCGATACAATTTGAAATATGAAATCGTACGGCATAATTAGCGAAATATGCTGAGTATATAAACATCGCACAGAAGAATGAATTTGTTAAAACATATTAAAGTAGAAAAAACACAGACAAAAATTCATTCAAATATTTCTTTTATAGAGATGTAAATCATTCAGGTGTACAATATATAGGCCGAATATTCTTTTTAGGATAAACTAAATAACTCCCCTGGAAAAGAACGGTAAGAATGCTGACCATGATTATAGGAAGGATTACTTTGTAGGATAACTTGTTTAAAAAGTTGCTCAAGCAATACTTGTTGAGTATATCCTGTTATAACGTAAGTGATTTTTGGTTTGCACAATATTATTATAACACGTAGATTGTAGTGAATATATGTTGAAATGTTACAAAAAAATATAAAGTTTAGAAATAATCACAATTTCGTTTTATTCTCAATAATTCATTTACAATAAATTTTGAAAAACTACTTACAGGTGTAAGCACCCGTATTTGTGGTGTACGCGTGTGTTTTTAAAACTCTTTGTTAAAATCCTCTCCCCTTTCTTATAAATGTTTCAAGTCCTTTTTAATTAATCCTGTAATATCAAATCCCCTTTAGTTCCTTTTTCTATTTCCTTCAGTTCAATTTTTCTTCTTCTTTTCTTCTCGGTAGTTTTAGACTTCTTTTGATTGTTTTTTTTTTTTGCGATCAAAACACTCTAAATAATTCTTTTAAACCAAATTTCTAAATATTTTTATCCAAAACTTGTCAATATTTCGTTGAGTTAAGAATTTAAATTGTAATAAATAAAAATAAAATATCCAAAACGACAACTGTGTCTATTATTGAAAATTCATTCATTTTCAATGTAGACACAGTTGTTTTGGGTATTTTAAAATATAGTATTAATTGAAATTTAAATTCTTAATTGTCTGTTTTTTTCAATGTTCAGTTGTTTGAAATTGTCCGTAACGCGTTTTAACTACTTTAACTCCTGATGAAGTTCGGAATAAGGAACGAGTATAAAAAATAATTTTAATTAATCATCCAGAAACAAACCGCATATACGGAATTTTCAATTTGTTATTTTACTTCTCAATTATTATTATTCTGAAATTGTATGTATAAGGAATAAACTGTAGAAATGACTGTAGTATTAACTTTATTGTAGTAAATAATCCATAGTGGCCCCGTGTGAGATAAAGTATGAAAGGTAGAAAAGAAAAAGTTGTCCAGATCTCACAAAATTCTGTGTTAAAAAATTGGGCGACCGTGTTCAAGAACACATACTCAGGCCAGCTGCATGGGTATCCAGTAAAAGAAAATTACGGCAATGAAAAAACCTAATATGCATAATTAAAAGTAGAAGCAAGTGCACTAATGATATATTTTTATGTTACAATGTAATGAAAATATTATTCTTTATTAATGAAAAAAAAAAAATGGGATTTTTGTATTTAGTTTAATTATTAATAAATTAATACGATATTTAACTTTATTTATCCCTGAAACAGTTCACTAAAACCCTTACCACTGAATTCAGTTTTACGTGCTCAAACACTTACCATTTTAAGAGTCCTCCGTGAAATCACAAAGTGAATAATGTCTGTTAAATATCTGCAACATTAGATATGTTTCAACTGTTGTTTCGGCAAAACTAGTACGGCATGAGGAAAAAATGCGTTTATATGCAGAGAACGAACGTTCTACATCCAGTGACGTAATATTTGCATAAGTAAAATAATCTTTCAAATAACTTAACGATTCTGTTGACGCACCTTCACAAATGTGTCTTAATGTGCCAAAATCAGAATTTTTCTCAAAAACACTCAAATTTTTCTAGAACAGAAACATTTTTTACGTCTTCAATCGCGCATAGCTGTGCGCGAACATGTTGCACTATTTGTAGAGATTCTTCTAACGGCACCGCAGGATTTTGTAATTTTTCTGCATCTGCTAGCCTGAAGTAATTGTCGTGAATGATTTTTAAATCCATTTTAACCTGACTATCTTGAAATTTCGACTGGCTTTTCTGGATAGCGGCAGCTTCCTTTGTATCGAATTGTAAAACCACGTTCTTAATATTGTCAAAATATTTATGATAATAAAACGCGGCCTGCAACCATGTTCCCCAACGAGTTAGAATAGGTTCTGGTGGCTCTGGTATACGAAATTCGCGAATACATTTCGGTGATTTGACAAATACTGCTTTGGTATGCGCTATTAAAGCGTCTACCTCAGGATACCATTTTCTGATACTATCCGGCACAAGATTGAGAGCATGAATTTTACACGTAATGTGTAACAAATTAGCAGAATGCTTTTTAAGAGACCGGCCTACAGAAAGCATGTTTGCAGCACCATCACTCACTAACATCAAGAGTTGGTTTGTTGAAAGTTCAAACTTGTCCAATGTATTTAACATTAACTTTGAAATTACTTCGGCAGCACGCTGTTGTATTCGTTTGGAGACTAATAGAATTGAAGGTGCCGATTGATGAGGTTCCAATTTGCATGCCATTACATTAAGAACAGAATGTTTCTTCCGATCTGTTGTTTCGTCGATACATAACCACAATTTTTGATCTTTCAACTCCGATTTTATTTTTTGTTCAATATGTTCGCGCGCAGATGGCACAATTCTTGGTAACGATGTTCGACTTGGTAATTTGCACTCCGAATAGTTATTGCAAAAGCAGATAAATGGTTCCTTGTCTAGTAAATTAAACGGTATATTACATGCGATAGACGTAACGCATAAATTAAATATAAATTTTTCATTGTCTCGTGCGCAATTTCTTTTTGAGACATGCTTTTCACTATTTACGTATCGTAGACAATGTTGTCTGGACCAACACATTAACGGGATTTTACAGATTACACATTTAATTTTAGCACCTTCATATATTAAGTCTGGAATTTCTGCAATAAATTTTCGAAGTTTGTCCGACCGCGGTCCTTTTGCTGACGAAATCATAATTTTTCTAGGACAGATAAACAGTTGCGCAAACGACCGGCAGCGAAAATGTCCGTACTGCTCCGCAAACGAAGTAATACTACCGTTCCTCTTGGTCCGAACTGATTCTACGCCGATGCGCGGTACCGCTCGTGGCCAGCGTTAATCATCACACACCATTTAAAATATTAAATGATTTCAAATTTTGTTTTTTTTTTTTTTCGTTTAGGATATCTTTCCGTGCGCGGACACTCATATTTTCCAATATATATTCAGATGCAATTTGAAAGAATTCAATAAATAAAAACATTACCGTGAATGTTTCCTGTGTCATTGTCGTAAACCATTATTTCACTCAATAATGAAGCATAACCATAACAAATGCTGCAAACCAATAACCTCGTTAAAAAAAGCAAGAAGTAAACGAATCCACTTCTTCAAGAACATACAAAACAATTTAATTTATTTCTCGAAGAATTTGTATGCACCGTAAAACATAAAGGAACAAAACGAAATCGTTACATCTTGTATTAAAAGGCTCTATTACGTACCTATTTCGCCATCTATATTAATCTCGCCAATAGGACGCAGAAACTTGACATTTGATCGTGTACGGATATCGTTAAGCATCAAGAAAAATTATTCAATACTGAAAGTCAAACAAATAAATCTGCTTCGTGGAATTTTCTGGAGAGCGCCTTATCGTAAGTGAGATTGCGGAGCACTCGGTGAGAGTTGGCCGTGACCGAAGCGCGGCAATGAATCAAGAAGGCTTCGGAGCCCCCGGGGCCAGTATTGTTTATCAGCTGTCCGGTAGCAAACTGGACCCGAGATCGCTGTTATTGGAGCCGTTTGTATCATTCTGACAACATAATAGAAAACCACACTGCGTTCAGATTAGGAGAAGACCGGCCAATGGAGCTCTCTTTATGTCACCGCCATAAAATATATGTGAGTATTTCCTTACTTGCCGACCAAATTTACTGCGCTTCTTCTATACAATAATTAAACAATGGTAAGAACGAGGAGTATACTTGTGTATCGTTAGTAATTGAAAAAATCTTTGGCTTCACTTTCATTGTGAAACCAAAACGTATTTACCAAATAAACAGTTTCAACGTAGTGTCAGCTATCTCATTGTCATACGTAAATGGGGCAACATTATCTAAAATCACGCAAGTATAGTAGAAATAAATGGGGAGAGTATCTATTAGGATACAAATGCAGTGCATGTAATGCGAATGAAGTACTGCCAACAGTTAGAGAACAGTAATAAAACTTCTGCATTTCTTCCGATTTTTGGTACTTAAAGGAGAATCTTCTGCGCCGTTAAGGAATTTTAATAGGCACCCACCCTAGCAAGTACGCAGCAAATAATATATGATTTTAAAAATCACATACTATATATACAATTTTTGATAATCTAATGATATCGATCTAGAAGATTAATTTTGTTAAAATTTGTAATTAACATTTCATTCTTTTACATTTGTTTTTTAATTGTAATATTGAAAAGTTTCAAATGAAGCCATACTTAGAAGGCAACTTTAATATAAAACAAAGAAATTAAACAAATTAGTAGTTCATATTGTTGGTAGCACCTATTACTTACCAGTAATAAACAAAATAGTCCTTGCAATTTATTTTTATTTAGCTCTACATGCCTTGAAGGCCTAGGGCTTCAAAGTTACCATTTTATTTTACATATAAGTTAAATATTACAAAACATTACAAAACGTTTTAGAGCTATTCCCTGCATTTTCTAATTACTTCTTTCCATTTTCTTCTATCCTGCGCTTCTTTTCTCCAAACCTCTACCTTTATACTTGTTATGTCTTCCTGCACATTATTACTCCATCTTTGTCGTGGCCTCCCTTTTCTTCTTTTCTGTACTGGTTTTCTATGCAGAACTAATTTTGGCATTCTTTCATTTCCCATGCGTTCTGTATATCCTAGCCAGCTTATTCTTTGAGCTTTAATAAAGCTTGTTATTTTTGATTCGTCATATAACATTTCTAATTCCTCGTTTGTTCTTCTTCCCCATCCTATTTCTGTACTAATACCTCCGTAAGCTGATCTTATGATTTTTCGTTCCCTTCTTTCCAACCTGTCCATTTCCGCTTTTCTCAATACCCAGGTTTCGCATTCGCATGTAACTGTTGGTCTAATTACTGTCTTATATGTTCTTATTTTTCTTTTGTGATACATACTTGGATTTCGTTGGCCTTCTTAGCATTCCATACTTTTGGTTTCCTTTTGTAATTCTGGCCTTTATTTCATATTCTTCTTGTGCGTTCTCCTCTATTTTCACTCCTAAACTTTCAAATCAGTAGTTGGCACCTTCTTTTACATTCACTTTTAAGTAACTTTCTACTATCTGCTGTGTGTCCCCCGTAACCATATACTTCGTCTTCTCTTGATTTAAACTAAGACCATTTTTTCTGCTTCCTATTCTTGTGACTCTTTGAACTTCCCTTTTTTTGTTAAAATCGTTAAGTCATCGGCGAAAGCCAAACACTGATGATCCTTGAAAATGGTTTCCTTTGTCTTGCATCTTCTTACTATTACTTCTAATATTATTTACTTCGAATTCCTCGGAGCTAAATCCTTTCCATACGATTTCGTTTTTATTGTTTCCAACGCTATTTTGACTAACTTGATCATCTTACTTGTTATTCCTTCATTGTCTAGCACATTTGATTTCTTTTTATCCTGTCATAGGCTTGCTTGAAATCTCTGAAGATTGCATACACTATGGTTTTATACTCGTAATAGGTCATCTGTATTTCTCTTAGCGTAAAAATTTGGTCCGTGATTGATCTATTGCTTCGAAACCCTGTTTGATATTCCCCTATTTTTTTCTCCGTATATTTGTTTAGTATTTTTCTTATGCACTCCACTAGTATTTTATAGCTATTTTATAGCATACTTCCAACAATGCTATTTCTCTGCAATTCTTACACTGCATTTTGCTTCCTTTTTTATGAATTGGGCATATTCTCACCTTAGTCCAATCCTCTGGTAATTGTAATTTGCAATTAATGCACTGTTTTATTTTTTGACTTCTTTCCTGTTACAAATATTGTTTCTGAGAAGAACTTATCACTGTTTCAAGAAATCATCAAAGCACTTTCTTCAAGCGTTATTTGATATACTCCTTCTATTTATGTTTGTTTCCATCCAAAATAATTATACATGGTACGTATAAATTTGTCTTAAAGCTTTTGATGAGGTTTCATGTACTTTATGTACCAACATTCCAACATTATTCAACAATTGAATTCAATGATATTGTTCCGCAACTCTTAATAGTTAACTTAAATATATTTAATTATTATAGGAAGCATCGGCCGGCCATGAGTTACTATTACGGTTGCGTCCGCGGAACATCTTAAAATATTTACCCTTAGCATTCGCTAAATTTGGAGTAAGCTAAACTTGGCAAAACTACGGAAAAAAACTTACTCTGAGAGTTGCGAGCCCGGGGATCGAACGCGGTACCCTGAGCCTGATAGCCCAATGTGCTAGGCACTGCGTCATCAGCCTATCTGACGGTTATTATTATTAATTATATAGTTACATTATTGCTAAATATACTATTGTGAAGGAAATGTTATTAAAACGATTACGTTTTACGACTGAATAAAAACGTACTACAAAAAACACTTTTACTGCAATAATGTTCGAGTAAAATGTAACTTGAGTAATTTCACATAAACCAACGAAACCTTGGCGATATTTACTAAGGCGATATTGACGAAAATTTCCAGCCACGTTTCATATATCTTCAACCTTCTAACCTTAAACAGCTATATTTCTCAAAAAGCATTTTAGAAAAAAAAATTCTAAAAAGCAATAAAATATTCTGTCTAATTGTAGCAACGTTCGCTGTAATACAAACCAGAAATGTCTTCAGTTTTTATCCTTCTTATTAACAGCTTATTACATAAGGTAACGATTTAACTTTTAGTTTTTAATCCTGATGTCTATCTACCATCTGAAGGTATTGAACTTGGTGTGGAGTTGAGTGTAAGTACAATAGAATTTCTCTTCCAAAGGCCTTCTCCATTTGTTCTTTCTTCCTCATCTTTATGTGCCAAGTATTTCTTGGTCTTCCTCTGTTTTTTTTTATTCGCTAGTCTTGTCTGGTGTATTTGGTGAATGATTTTTTCTTCTGCCATTCTTCTGACGTGTCCGAATCATCTCAGCCGGTTCGCTTCCGTTAATCGTTCTACTGATTTTGTTTTGAAATTTTGTCCGTATTTCGTATATGATCCATTATTGTTTTTCCCTGAATTTCCTCGAGAATTTCATCTCCGTAGTTTTTTGTCTATCTGTTGTGATCCATACTGCAGAACTACACGTCAGTATCGGGCGCATTTATTGAATATCTAAACTGCAATTTCTTTTGGAATGTCGTTGTTACCCAAAAATGTTGACTTTATACTGTTAAAGGCCTTTCTTGTAGAAGCTATCCCTCTCTTATTTCACTATCCATTTTCCGTCCCATAAGATTTTGAATCTAGGTTTTTGAGTTTATCAATTTTTTTTTGTATTTTCCTGTTTTCCAGCTGCATTGAATGTTGTTCCATTTCTTTGCCCACTAATCTGCAAATATCGCTATATCGTTTGCATGACAACTTCGTTATTTCTGTTTTAGTATCTCACATGGTAGGCTTTGGCACTGTTTTTTTTTTTTACTGCTTCATCCAATGCTAAGGAAAACAGTAGAGGGCTCAATACATACATCTCTGTGTCTCAGTCCTTTGTGTGTTTCAAACGCGTTTGATGTTTCATGTTTAATTCTAACATAATTTTTAACCTATTGCTCGGAAAAAATGGAAATATGGATTTCTACACCGCAAAAAAAAAATTCCGTAAAAAAGAAATTCCGTTTCAAGTCAAAAAGTTAACTATCAAATCAATAAACTTTTACTTTTTTTTTCAAAATGCATCGTTTTCGATATACACAACTTATTAAATTAAATGGTACATCCTCTACTTTTGTCTCTATTTTACTTTATTTCATTCTTTCTCAAATAGCATTTCACTATCCTCTAGAGAAAGGAAACAAACAAATTAATAAATAAAGAGTCATTGATCTAGTTATCAACATGAAAGGCACAACAAGGAAGCAGTGTGAGTCCGTCTTTATACTGTAACCACATGGGTTAAAATCAATAGGAATAGTCTATTGACCGCTTGCCCTAGTGTATCCCTAAATGTTCCGGGTCCGGCGTCACCCTCTCGTAGAAAAAGCAGGAGAAGACCAATTTCATCCTTATTACACGTGACGTAATCCGAAAATTTATTGAATAATCAATAAATACGGCACAGCAACATACTATCTCACAGACAGGAAACAGACATAGGTGCATCAATATACCGGGTGTGCAAACTATCTGGGATGGGTGAATTTTTGGCTCACCTATTCATTTTATTGAAAAATATAAGTCAAAGTTATTCAGAATCAAGTGATCTCTGTGCTGGAAAATTATGTTAAGCTGTTTAATTTTGCATTATGTAACTTTCTTATTTTAAATGGAACACCCTGTATGTTACTACAGTTTTGGGTTTTATGATGTAATATAAAGCAAATGTAATTCACGTATCTTACGGTAAAACTAAACGGTATTTGAAATATTTAGGATTTAAGAAAGAATCTACACTTACATGTTTCTCTTCGAAAAAAATATCGCTTTTATTGGCAACTGCTATACCATAATTCTTGGGTATTATGGTAATGCTTCGAATTGTGTAATTTATAACAAACATCTTTATTGTGCTTTACAAAGTACTCTCCTTTTTCGAATGGAACAGCCTGTATATTTTTAGTTGAGTGTAATTTGTTTTTATCAAAAATATAAGGTTTTTTAGCGTATTCACATTTAATTCTTCCTAATAATAATTTTTTGTATCTTAAAAGGTATTAACTTTAACTGTAGGGAATCCTATAATTGAAAAATCATTTTAAATCCGTATGAATTGATCTTGTCACGATTACCAAACCGCGTAATATTTATGTTATGTTTATGACCAGTTATTTGAACATTTACTGGAATTGTTGGTTTATTGTTTTCTATTATTAATACTATTATTGTTATTTTCATTTATTGTTACAAATAAGGTGCAATATTAACATAAACTTTGCAAAAACACGCCATTTGTAAAATATCTCGTTGGTTTTCATTCAAATTCCTATTAACATAAACATTACGCTGTTTGGAAAACGATCAATTTTGGACAAAGTGTCTATCAAGATTTAGAAGAATGGTGCGATGTAGCTGTTGTCGTTCTGAATGCAATTGTACTCGCTATTGTGGTGTTTCGGTTCGAGATTTAGAAATTTCATGGCTACCTTATTTAATCATAAAATGTCGAAACGTCATACAAAAATTTCGAATATATCATTAGATAGAAGATCCGAAGTGGCATTGAAAAGGTGCGTTTAGTTTTTCTCTGCAAGGCCAAATAAAGGTAGAGGTAAAAGAAGAAAATTAGCAAATTCAAACCTACCCTCTATCTCAAATAATAGGCAAAATCCTCATGATGAGAGTCGAATGTCGAAAGGTGTCTAACATAAGTTAGTCAATATATATTGGCTTCCGTTGATGAAATGTAAAAATCCGTGATTTTCTTGATATTTCCGACGTAATTAAATTTTTGAAAAATTTTAAGTCCAGTAAGGAATCGCACCTGACATTTCCCTGTCCGTCAAACCAAAGATGTTAGGTTCGACTCCTTACCGGGAGTGATACATTCCAAAAATGTAATTACATCAGAAATATCAAGGAAATCACGGATTTTCATAAGTTAATCAATTTGTCGCAACGGTAACTCACGAACTCATAAAATAATTGCTAACAGAGACAATATTTATTTCCTAAGAGAACTGCATACATGCATTTTTGCTGTAAAAGAAAAGTTTAAATATTTCAAAAACCGTTTAGTTTTAGTATAAAAACACTTTAATTAAAAAGAAGTTCAAAAATCCATAAATATACGGGCTGTCTATTTAAAATAACAAAGTTACACACATATTCCAGCAATGCCAACTATCCTGTATATGTTATAATATTCCTACAGTGTAGACTACTTGATCTTGAATAACTTTTACTGAAAATATTTTACAATAGAGTGTGAACTGCAATTTACTTGGCTAAACCGCATGTAGATGGTACACCCTGTATGTACTGTGCCATAGTATCATTTATACGCAAACACGCATGAATGTTCAAAACAATAAATTTCGTATTAGGGTCAATTACGTAAAAACGGTAAAAATAATCGGGATAATACAATTTCGTTCGGATAAAAGCAGTTATACATCCCCTTATCGTCATTCAGGTGTATTCCCCGTAGGTTAAATCTAAAAGATTCATAATCCCGGATTAAAAAGCGTACGCAAAGAAAGATATCCGAGAAAAAGAAGCCCATTTCCTTTGAGTAAAATGCTGCTTACCCGTCTCGAAATTACAATTACTCCGCTGAGACATAATGGATACACGGAAGTCGTAGATAGTGAAATACTCGTTCCACTCATTTTCCGCTTATTTGATATAAATTTTAATACTTCGTAGTATGTTCTTATCGAGCTCTGAGTTTTGAAGTCAAACTGAAACGATGTTAGATGAGAAGTAATTGGTACATTGGGAATTCTTGGAAGACCAAAGTTTTGGAATAAATCCTTAAGAAACTTGCCGATTATTTTATTATTCGACACCAATACATATGTAAAACGTTGTAGCATTTAGAAATAAGTTAGAATTTGTGCCAATTCCTTTTGACTCAAGCTCTATATTTAAAATTACTAAAAACAATGAGATCTCATTCCAATTAATGAAAAAGCCGTTTACAAATTCCTTATACCCGTTTGTTATTACGAGAAATATCAATAAATATTGATTACTGTTAATTACTATTTAAGAAATTCCCATACATAATGAAATACTTGTGTTTTACTGTTACGAGTTAGGACGATAGTATAGCATTGTAGAATGAATAAACTTGATAATTTAGAAGGGGACTGGCCATTTTTCCTACAAAAGGTGCAGAATTACAATAATATTTCCGATATAAAAAGAAGATAAAAACTATAAAACAATCGATAAAATAGTTTTTCTCATTTTTCCGACGATATATTTGACGAACCTAAACTTTATTTCGTCGGCGTTCAATTAAACTTAAATACATATACAACGATAAACTTCCATTCCGTTTCAGCTGAAGCTCCAGCTTTTATCCATTCCTACTTCCCACTTCATTAAGCTGGTTTTACTTCTTCATATTGTACAATCCAGGTGCGCAGTATTTGATATATCTGTACCCGGGATACCTAGCTCCAAAATTCTTTATGACGTGAGTTGACATGTTATGATGGATCTATAGCATTGAATGCGTTGTATAGAGTGCTTATAATGCTAATGCCAGCACGTTGTTTAAACACTAGCTAATTGTTCTTTCGCCACCCTTCTAAATCTTATACCGAGCGCATTTTAGGTGTGAAGATTTTGTGTATTTTTTTCATGGGATTCGGCGGTTGGGCATGATTGATCGACTTTACTATTGTAATGTGAGGTTATTAATCTTTCTTGCATCACGGTTGATGCGATTAATATCCTGACTTTTAAATTTGCTTTTCAGATTTGCGTATATTATGTTTGTTATTTGTATATGGTATGCTTTATGCAGTAATGAACGTTATCGAAAAATTTTATCTAATTTGATTATAGCATCATTAGTCACCCCACCTTATTCTCTCATACAATTTAAAACAAGGGCAAAATTGTTTCGTGTCTTTCGAGAACGAGGTTTTTAAATTAGATCCTTATATGTATGTATATAACTCGAGGATGAGACGGGACACACTCACTACAACACCGAACACTAGTTTGGCGTTGATGAGATAAATTTCATTTGCATTGAACCTATTCAGGGGAAATGTTTACAGCTTTTCTACTTCCTGTCTGTCGGGTTATATCCTTCTAGAAATTATGAATACCTACACTCTTCTACAGTATGTTTAGCTCTATAGGTCCCATAGGTTCACGGCTCATTTACCGACCTTTTTGTCTTTCTTTCCAATTGTCATTCTTCGCTTCCTACAGATCCTTTTACTCTTCTATTTTACTGTTTTACTGCCTTTTCTCGTTTTCCTCCCCTACACCATCTGATATTAGTAGTGGCAATCCGTCTTCTACCACTCTTACAATATGTACCTTTTTGGCCTATCCATCTTAGACTGTATTTTTACCACTGCTGTTGTATTTGGCTTTTTATACATTTCCGTCAATTCTGCGTTAGTCTTTCACCGCCATCCTTCATCCAACTGACTTCCTCTATATATTTTTCCCAGTACTGATTTTCCTAGTGAGTCCGGTACAATCTCGAGTCCATTCGCATATTTTGAAATAATTAACTACGTTTCACCTTCTTGCGAGGGAGTGGTAGTAATAAAACTGTGGAACAGTTTACACGCGCCGTTTGCACACTAAAGGCTCCTAAGGTTATGACTAGCTTCGGCTTGTCATAACGTCTTGGCATTAAACTGTCACCATACATAGAAACATACTTTCCTCCCCCGTGTTTCAATCATTCTTTCTTCTTATCTAGGTGTTATTTCGAAAGATCTGGTCTGATAATTTTATTATATACTGCTACGGTGTAAAATCCCTGCTGTATATAAGTTAACCCACTAGATATCGTTCTATCTAATGTTTATACCGATAGATGACTTATTAGATCGAATATTCATATTCATTATTTCAAGACCCTAACATAGAATTACATTTTGCTATTGTTATAAGCTAAATTTCAATTCATTCACATTTATTAAGCATTCTTAGTTTTAAAAATCCCTAAGTAAAGTACCGAAACAGTCATTTCATATCCCCGCTTCTACCTGTTGCGATCACGTGATATTAACGTTAGTTTTCGCGAGGGTCTTGGTTCAGCTGCATGTTTAGAAGGACGTATGTAGCTTCGGAGGTGCCCTGTATCACTTATTTTGTCGCCACTTTGTTGGAATACCGTTTCTGGGATCTAAATCTACCTACCTAATCAATAGAGTAACCTAAACTTGCGGACTCGCATAGGCGTCGGTATTACGGGTTAATATAAGAATACGTAAAATTCATAAATAAACTAAACCGGTAGAGAAGCAGGCATGTAGTGTCGACCTTGAATATAAATCATGTTAAACCGCGGTGAGAGAGATTTCGTTTTAGTACCGGTTGAGCTGTTGCAGAGATTAGTCGAACGGTCAAGGTTATGTACTTACGTGTCGCTTTTGAAAATATAGCTGGTGTTTTTTGTGTGTTGTAGTATTATACCATATAGTGTATATTAGTGTATCGTTTCATATAGAACTAATATTTACATACCTAAGAAAACAATGCCTCGTAATAGATTTGCTACTAATGTACATAAGTATGTGTCACTTTTTCCCCATTTAAAATATGACGGTAGTGCAGTTTTTTGCTTAATATGCAATGTTCGTTAGGCTGCATTGGACAGAACTGATTGCCAGAGGCATGTCAATGGTATTAAGCATATGAGAAATGCAAGAACTGAAATACCTTATACACTATTCCTCATACATTTATTAAATGAGGTGGCGCTTATCAACCCCCACGCCATCTTCGGCTGGGCAAAGAAAACCATACCCCATATTCACCATCGTTTCGAATATACAGAGCTTCCATAAAGCAACGGATAAATTCTATAAAATCGTTGACAAAAATATTATAGAAAAATGCTTGGACACGTCGGTTTTTATTTTTAAATTGCCATTCGAGCATGTAATTTTCAACCCCCCACCCCTTCACCCCTAAGGGATAGCAACTCCAACTTTAAAAATTCAAATAGCAAAGTACCTCTTGCAACACCTCGATTAACAGATTTTTTTATACTGAATATAACAAAGAAAAAATTGTCAAAATCAGTTGATAAATAACACAGATTTTTACCAAAATGTATTCAAATAAGAGTGCTAATATTCGAGCAAGCGTTGTTGAACCAGCCATAGCAATGTCGTAGAAACAATTGCGACTTGTTTATTATTGTCAAACACAATTTAATGAATTTAGTGTGTTATTTTTTTCACGAATCAAGAAATAAGAGCAAAAATGAGACTTACTGAAACCGAAAGAATCGAAGTTTTAATGATGATTGGGTTTGGAAATAGAAGCGGGACGCATGAAGAAGTTTGTGTTTTATTCAATGAAACTCACCCAAATCGTCCTCCAATATCGCAATCAACGGTAAGTCGAATTGAAAACAAATTTCGCGATCTCGGACATGTATATACGAGGTATATATACGGTACAAGAATTGTCGAATGATGACTTTGATCGACGAGTGCAGTTTTGTGATACAATGATAGAACTCTCCAATGCAAATCCTTGCTTAATTAGAAATATCGTCTTTTCTGATGAGGCAACACTTTGTTTGAATGGTACCGTCAATAAGCAAAATTGCCGATACTGGGCGGTTCAAAATCCGCATTGGATGATGGAAGCGAATACACAATATCCCCAAAAGCTTAATGTGTCGGCTGGTGTAGTAGGTTCTCGAATTGTTGGACCATACTTCTTTGATGGAACGCTGGATGGTGAATATTACCTGAACTTCCTCCAATATGAACTAATTCCTACTTTAGCGGTATTGTTTCCCAATGCAGAAGTTCCTAATGCACCCGATCACAGAATTTGGTTGCAGCAAGACGGTGCCTCCACATTATGCACGTTCAGTTCGGGAATACCTCAATCAAATATTCCCTAATCGATGGACTGGTAGACGGGGACCTATTGAATGGCCAGCAAGATCGCCAGATTTAACCCCGTTAGATTATTTTCTCTAGGTTTATTTAAAAACTAATTATTTTAATAGACCTGAAAATATTGAGGCATTAAAGGAAAGGATTCTTCAAGAAATCGACTGTATCGCCCCAGAAATGGTAGACAATGTTCAATAAGCTATTGTCAATAGATTAGGGCATTGTCTCGCCTTTAACGGACAGCAATTTGAATATTTAATTTAATAATTTTCCAGTGTTATTTAATTTAATAATTTTCCATTATTTTTTATAAATTTACTTAAATATTGTTGTTTTGTCTATTTCTGATTTGAATACATTTTGGTAAAAATCTCTGTTATTTATCAACTGATTTTGACATTTTTTTTATTGTATTCAGTATAAAAAGATCTATCAATCGGGTATTGTAAGGGGTACTTTCCCATTTGAATTTTTAAAGTTGGGGTTGCTACCCCTTAGGGGTGAAGGGGTGAGGCATTGAAAATTACATGCCCGAATGGCAATTTAGAAATAGAAATCGACGTGTCCAAGCATTTTTCTGAAATATTTTTGTCAACGATTTTATAGAATTTATCCGTTACTTTTGGGAAGCTCTGTATAAAGGTACCCACCATCTCCATTTTCCCGTAAGGTTTATCATCCTCCTTCTTTTTCGCGCGATATTATCGAGATAGGCGTTAAGCCTGGCAATACCGAGGTCCTAAAGTAACCCCCTCCCATATCTACTAGCTTTTAAACGACAGAAGCTAACGTTTTTAGAAAACACTGTTGACGTTATCGACAGTTTAATTACATTTCCGATGTCACCGGAAGTGTTGTCAACTTTCTCGCATTTAACAGAACACCCTGTACATTATGGCGATTTTAGAAAGGCAAAAAAACGAATCCAACGATACTACATAGGTTATATCTTAGGTTAAGAAATATTCGAGATGCAGTAACAAAGGTTTTCGCAATCTGTTTTTGCCAAATTGTCCTCTGTGACGTCAGGTTGATTTAAAGAGCTGGTTGCTAGGCAACATCATCTAAAAGCAGAAAAGCATGAATACAAAAGAAAAGATGATTATACCAAACTTCAGTCCAAAAATGCAAACGCTCAATCGCTAATTTCACACTATCTTCGTGTAACAAGCCCCCAAAAAATTTATTATAAGATTTTAATTCTTATTTATGTATCTTAAAGAGTATATGATTTACTGTTATTTATATTCTTTACATTCATATATTCTTTACCGGTTATTGTTATCAATCTAAATCACAAAGTGATTACAATAAGTGGTACATACGGTAAAAGTAAGTGAAAAGAATAAATTAAATTAATAAATTAAACGTTCAAAAAGCAATTTAATATTAAAAGAACCCAAATTTATTATCATTTTCAGCAAAAATTCCTCTTTCGAACGAACAATATTGTGTTAAACAAAGACCATCCTGTTAAAAAATATTTCCAGAAGAAAGTATTCCGAGCAGATGTTACCGAATTTATACGTTTCCCTCTTCCACCTTGGTCGGCTGTATGTATTACAGAATATCCAAGTGTAAAAAAAGGAGATACAACAGATTTGTTCGGATTACGCTCCGGTGTATGGCTGCGCGCAGGGAGAGGAGATTGGGAAAAACTAAATTAAAAGTTGAACTTCCTCATACCGAACAATATAAATTAAAAGTTTTAGGAGCGAACGCGTGGTGGCGGGTTTTAGATATTAAAAACGCTTAGTACGCGCCGCGTAAATCCCACCTACTTTATACCTGAAAAACACTCTGCCACAATAATTTTTATTCGGTTTAATATTTTATGAGAGCACTGATGGTCGTCCGTTGTCTATATGCCTCTCCGATTTTAACGGATAAGAAATTTTGTATACAACTTCGCTAAATGAGAATAAAATAAACCAGATGTAGTGAGTTGTAGACAGTTGATCCTTTTTTTAACTTTTCAACGTACTAAAATTTACCTTCATTGACGAAGAGACAGTGTAGGAATATTTTATATGTAAATCCCCATATATTTTCTCTCCTTCAATATGATTATTAATTATTTTCTAAATATTTTCTTTAAGACGTGAATACGCGCTTGTATAGTAGGGCAAGAGAATATTCAAGTAAACTCGATAAATCCAATTTTCCAAGGATTATTAAGTTTTATAAATACTCGGTTTTAAACAAAAGTGAATAAATACTACTGTAATTGTATAACAACTTTTTTAAAAAATATACCACTTGTGATTTGCATAACAATTTTCATATGCGTTTTCAACGAAATTATATTGGTTTCCAATCATAAAGCTCAAACATTCTAAAATGTTAGTACAAACTGAATACAAAATTGGTAAGCAACTATATCAATTAGTTCTGCTGCACGTGTACTACAAAACTATTTGATATAAAATATTCATTATCCAAAACGTGAGAAGTCCTTCTGATTTGAATTTAGACAACAAAAATACGTCAGTAAATATCACATATTTATGGAAGTGAAAAAAAGAGAATTTACAAAACAATTACCTGAATAATAAAAAGGTGAATAATATTTATTTTCATCAAATAAAGACACAAAGACATACATAAATACACGCCAGAAGAACATAACAGAAACGAAAAATCAATAATCGATTACTTTCTGATTAGTAAAACTAAATGGAAAACTGTGAAGGATGTAAAAGTAACAAGACGAGCAGAAATCGGTAGTTACCATTATCTAATATAGATAGATCTGAAGAGACAAGCACGGGAAGTGAAAGACATAAGAAGAAAAAAGGTTAACGAAAAAATAAAAAGTTATAAACTTAAAGACCTAGAATCCAGAAAGAAATATCAAGAAATAATAGATAATATATTCAAGAAACAAACGGGAGGAAATAGCAGTGACCAGAAACGGGAAAAATTTAAGAACATAATACTATCTGCAGCTAAGGAAACTTGTGGAACTACGAAGATAGCGAATAAAAACCATAAAAAGAATGGTGGAATAAAGAAATTCAGATGAAGGTCAAAAACAAAAAAGAAAGCTGGAAAAGATATCTAACTACGAAAAAGAAAGAAGACTATGAAATATATAAAGAAATACGAAAAGATACGAAAGTAGCTATGAGAAAAGCCAGAGAAGAATCATGGGTAAGATTTAGAGAAAAGATGATAGTAAATTATAGAGAAAATCAAAAATTATTCTATAGGACACTGAAACGGCTAAAACAGAGAAAAGAATATACGAGGGTAAGTCGAATGTTATCTACACTTTCGCCATAACAAGCTTTGAAGGTTATCGTAGTGGTGGACGCTTGCGCATGCGTTGAGTTCGTGCCTCTGTGGTCATGTGTGCGGAATTTAATCACGATCACATCATTTGTCTGCTAGCTACAACAGCATAAGTATGTCAGCTCCGCTATTAGTTTGCACCAAAGAGGAACAAGCAGTGATCCGATTTTTGCGGTCAGAGGGTGTGAAAGGTGCTAAACTTCACCGGAGACTTTTGTCACAACACGGGGACAGTGCTTTATCTCGTAAAAGCGTTTTTCTGTGGATTGAAATGTGTCAAAGTGGCCGCACGAGCGTAACACAAAAAGAGGGAACATTTCGATCCACAAAAAAAACACCATATCACAGCATGCAAATAAATAAACCACCTACACAAAATAATCGAAAAGATGATATTCGATCATGGCTAGAAGGAAATAGAATTGCAACAACTCCAGAAATGCGAAAAGCAGAACTTTTAATGTTGGTAAGACAATACTCTATAAGTAAAACATATTATGTTGATGAACTTTTAAAAAAGCATGGCCATACTGTTTTACGTTTGCCTCCTTACCATTGTGAGTTGAATCCAATAGAATTAATTTGGAGCATGGCGAAAAGAAAAGTTGCTATGAATAATGTGTTGCACTCTAGCCATGACATCGAGCAATTAGTTAGAACTGCAATTTCAGAAATCACGCAAGCTGATTGGGAAAAGGAGTGTAACCATGTAAGACATGTTGCAGAAGAAATGTGGAAGGCCGATGGTTTAACTGATGAAATTGTGGAAAATTTAAGTTGCACTGTAAATACAGGTTCTTCAGATGAAGATTGGATCAGCGAGGACAGAATATCAGATGATGAATTTGATTACTAAGGCTAATTATCGCATTGTAATCTATAATGTAAAACATTTTGCAATTAAATTATATTTGAAGTTGAAATAAACGTTTGCTTTAATTAAAATTAGAAAAACATTCAAAAACTCTTTATTTTTCTTAATTCCTAAGTTTTTCACGCGTCATTGGTCATTTGTTTATAGGAGCTACTACTTTAGTTTGATTTAAATATCCCGCGGAAAAGATTATGGATGAGAGTGTACCTTGTTAACTGGTAGCGCCCTCGGACACGCCCACTCAGGGCATTTCTGAGCTTGGTGGCACTGTAGTTGTATTATTATTTTTTATGTACTAATTCATTTCCATCAATATACATTCGTGAGCAAATGAAAGTAAACGAATGACTTTAGCTGCGCAAATTTTTCTACTTAGAATTTGAAATTGTCAAACTAATATCATTAATGTTATGGTCAAATGTCTTTAATGATAAGTTAAAATGCCACGTATGATTGAAGCGCAGAAGATGCGAGCAATCGCTCTGACCGAAAACGGATGGATCTTACAAATGGTAGTAAATGATTTGGGAGTTAGTAAAAGTACCATATTTAAACTTAAAAAAATGGAATGAAGCGCATACCTTTGCTTATATTCATGGTGGTGGTAGACTAAAGGTAATGAATGAACAGCAAGACCATCAGTTAATAAACATTTACGGAAGAATAAAATCTTCGGCTATTCGAAATTTCGGTGCTGCCAAAAAGTATGCTTTAACTGAAAACCATAAGAGAAATAGGCCAAATTTTGCGAACATCTTTATTAACCAAGAAGATATGTGGAAAACCGTAATTCTCTATGAAAAGAAAGTTTCCCAGTAGACTCATAATGCATTCTCGCATATAGACCTCCAAATAGTAGTTACATTGAACGTTACGATAAACTTGGTCAACAGTGGGCGCTTTTCCATAACTGTATGAGGCTAGATTAGTTTGGAAGTACCTGGTATATAATGGAAATTGGATGGGAGATTCGCTAGTGTCTATACTATTGAAATATATTAAATAATATTATGATACCATCTGTAACACAAATCCATGGCAACAATTATACTGTCGCGACAAAATTATGGAATAAATTCATTAAATTTGAAGCATCTTGCCTTTTAAACTAAACATTTTTGCATAATTTTTAAATTCCGCCCATGGCCATGGCAAGCGCTACAGCCATAAATTGACTAATCAATCAATCAAATTCCGCCCACTTCTGATTTTCAAGTAATGACATCACCGACAAATCCTGATCTTTTTTTATTTTGATAGATCATTTTATTATCTAAATGGTACTTAAAACTTTAATACCTGACATAACAAAATTTTCGAATAAAAGTAATTTAAGGAGTGGAAAATATAAATTTTATTAATAACACAAAGCAAAGGTAAATGTTATTATTCAAGAAATGAAATGATTGTTTCTTTTAAATCAAATGTTCGAAATGCTATACACCTGCTCATAAATGTTACTACTAACAAAAAGCATAGCAACAAGTAATTTTTTTATTAGTTTTTACAGATCAAGTAATAATAATTTTTCCAAATAAAGATGATCCTGACCTGCCAAATGGCGATATTTGGTTTCAGCAAGATGGTGCACCTCTGCACTTTGCACATCCTGTACGCAAGTTTTTAAACAACTACTTTCCTGGGAGGTAGATGGGTGGGCGAGGACCAATAGAGTTTAATTAATTTATTCCATGTTTTTCCATGTTAATTTATTCCAATGTTTGATGTTTATTAATTAAAAGAATTTAACAGTTATTGACCTAATAATAGAGAAGAGCTCTAAGAAGGAACAGAACAAACTTGGGAAAATTTAGGAAATTAATAGAAACCTAGTTTTTTTCCACGTCAAATCATTTACAATAAAAAAACAATGGTTCTTGAACAAAATATTAAATAAAAATATATACCTAAGTCAATACAAATTAATTTTGTAATATTAGCGTTGTCAAAAATATTAGTTAAAAAAGATTCGTTTAAACAACTAAAATAAATTAAAATAAACATTAGTGTTGTTAATGTCGTTTACTTCGAATTGCTCACCCTAGTACACATATTTAGTAAAATTATTAACAGGTTATTTATAGAAAACTGGAACTAATAATTATGATTGTCCTTTCAAAGAAGAAATCTTTCTTTAAGAAAGATATTTTACAGGCATAAAAGTAAGCTATTTTAGCATCTTGAAACAAATTTAAAAGGTTATATATACTAACTACAACAAGGTCCTTTTAAAATAAAATATTTTTCTTGATATCAATTTTACTTGTATAAGAGAAATATATTATTGTGGACTTTTGGTGTTAATGGGAGTTTCTACGTAGTTAAACCACCGATATTTATGTTTTAACCTTTAGTTACATAGTTTAAACTCATACTTTCAAATTGGGGGGCTCCCTTGTGTTCTGAGAAATCTTTTATGAATTTGAGTTTATTTCAGTGATAAAAATAACTTTGAGGTAATCATAATCTATTAAATTAAATTATTACTTGTACAAAAATCAAACTTTATAGCTAAGGATTATTTTAGGTGTTTGGAATTGTTTGTTCTTTGCCTTGATGTACCTTCTTAAATTTCAAGTCAAATTTTTATTTTTCTTAAATTGCTTAAAATATTTTCTTACAATATGTACTGCAATATTATTATTTCAAGTTATAATTTTACCAAATTTCGTAATAAATCAGACTGTACAGACGCGCACTATTATAGAACTAGCTACTTCAGAAGGGTAAAGTTGATTATTCGAAAATCTAAAGTAAAATAACTACCGACATATTTAAATTATCTCGAGTGGATTTCAAATATCGTATCTCTAACTTAACTGACGTATACTATTTTTCTAAAACGAATACTGTTTGTCGTACTCCTGGCGCCTATACGTTTCCAAATGAACACAATGTTAGGGCTTCTGGTTTGTTTTTGCTTTCAAGTGCTCTCCTGACCCTTCCAATGCCAGATAATTTAACCCACAGGCACGACTTAAGTACTCACCCCCATTTATGTATCACCATAAATAATACTGCTTTTAATCATTTTGTCTGAAGTTACAAGTTTTACCGTTACATTAATGAAGTTGTAAAAAGATATATAGCCACTATAAGAAGTAAAGATAGTAGACAGGGAATAATTTATACGACAACGCTTTTCAAAAAAAAAATTAAAGTAGTTAGCTGTTGGTTTGATACTAGATATTGGAGTTTAAATATATTAGCATGCATTAAAAAGGAAACAACAATAACAAAGCAAATTGGTTGATTAATTGATGGAGTTTTGTTATAACGCTAAAAACAGCCTCGCGTCAGAAATTCTTATTTGATATTTATAGCAAAACAACCAGTAGCTCGCAAAGATAATATAGATATTCATCAGCTATACATAGATATAAATACCTTATAAAAAAACAGAAGAGGTTATGTTTTTTTTTAATAGAATACCCTCTAAGCTAGTATGATATTTGGATTCTACACCCAAATCGTTAGCCACCTGATACACTTTTAGGTGCATTGCACTAAAATAATTGTTATAGTTTTCCTGATATCTCATATATCGCTTGTCACCTTGATTCTCATTCATTTGACTACATAAAGCTAAGAGTAGTTACAAAAGAGTAACTTGTTTCAGTTCCATTAATATTTGAACAGCCCATAACATTTTGTTTGAATTGTATTACCTACAATCAAAGTTAACGGCTTTTAGGATAATTAGCATATCTGACATTATTATTGCTTCAATAATGATCCCGAATAACTTTGATAAGAGGAAAACTCACAAACCGAAATCAACATGTCCATCGTCATTAAACTTGCAGAGAAAATGCTCGTCAAATTCGACGGAACAATGTCAAAATTATGTATATCAATTTATGGATAATTTCGTAAAAGCGTACGGACTTGTTGAAACATTAGCCAGTTCTATTTGCTATAATCGAAACAATACTAACAGATAATGCAGGCCCTCTCGGTTGCCAAATAGTTAGCATATTTTCTTTTCGATCCGAAGGATGTGGATTCAAATCCGGCCAGGATGGTTGGTTTTTAATTAAGAATAAAAATCGGAGTATGCCCGTGTTAATACGATGTTTGGCACGTTAAAAATCCCTACCGGAGGTTTGAACACCTCTGGATTCGGCAAAATTGTAGTAAGGTTTGTTAATAATCTTAGTAATGGATGCCTAGAAGTGCGAGATATATTCAGTAACCTGACACTTCGCCCAATAATACAACAACAGCAGACAATGCATCAGCAATTGTTCGAAATCGCTCCTTCGCTGATTGGCCAACTCTTAAAGATTACCTATTAAACGTATACAGTGAGAAACGGACAAATCATCAGTGCCAATTAAAACTGAATTCTTGCTAACAAAATCAAAATGAAGGTGTTATATAATTCGCTAATAAAATCCAATTATATCTACAAAAGCAATTAACACAGTAGACAATAAATAATCCTCCAAGAGTATTAAGAAGTTTAATAAATTATTAAGGAACTTTGGTGTTTTACTAGGATAGCTATTACATTCATACTATATTTCCGCTTCAAATCTAAAGGTCATATCAAATAATGATATTAGTGTAAATTGTAAAATTAGCATTTTTTTTACTAAAGTAATTATAAGCACGATCTACATTCCAAGAGAAAGAAAATGTTGAATTAAAGCCAATTGAAAATTTGTTTCGAATTTAATACATGTAGGTTTCAAAATAAGTTTTTCTATTCCCATACTTTAATTGACTCATTACATGTGCACTACCTGTACTTTAAGAAGGCTCATTAAGATACAAGTTCTCATTAAGATACAAGTTCATAACCAATAGAAATACAGCTTACACCCATAAAAGTTGCCATGCACATCCAAGAAACAAAAAATTTGTCAATCTGACAGTTTCGATAACATTTTCGCAACATTTCTCCTACTTTGTTCTATTAAAATAATTAAAATCAGTGAAAATGTCTCATGATGAAAGCGATAGTGAAAATTTAACACCACCTGAAATTACCGAACACGCCAACAAGACGACAAACGACTTATTGCCGTCAAAATCCCGGAAGACATATGAACAGTTTTATTCCAAATTCAACGACAACCAGTCATAATATTACAAAATTGCACTTTAATAATTGTACAATCCAGAATGTCATTACTTACCAAAAAGAATAACATTTCTTTATTACTGTTAAACTTCAAATATTCTGATATTTCAGTTCGTGTATTTCGTTTATTTCCTTTGGTATTTCTAGTTGTAACTTATGAATAATAATTTTTTAAAATAAAGGTCTTTCATTATTGTAATTTGTCGTAGAAAAGATAATGGATACAACTCTCATTTAACAACACTCGCATTCATTACGACACTCGCCAAGGCTCGTGTCGTAATTCTCATACACGTGTCTTAATGGCTATCATTAAAAGATCGTTGTAAAATATATTATAGTAAGTAAAATTTTTGATGGGACGCATTGCAAATACTCTTAGTTTTATTTTAACTAATACTTAAAGTATAAAACGTAATGTCAATTTTGGTCCACTATATAAATTTTTTTATATACAAAAATATATAAGTATTGTATTACATTATTAAGATATTTTTCTAACTCTGGAAGAACAAATATCCAATAACACTGTAAAAAGATTTACCTTCGAATTAAATGTGCTGTTTTTCTTATTAAGAACTCTAACGCGCACCATTTGTTTGGCAATACACATAAATCCTGGAAAATAAAATTGATCACACTTTCCGATTAAATTTACTTGAAAATTTAGTAAATTTAGCAATTTTGAAGTGTACGAATAAGTATTCATGTCCTGACTTTATCCTGCTTATGGTTATAATCAATTTATCAATTCATAAACGTGAAATTTTTTCAAATCGTTTAAAAATGTCAAAAAATTAAATTCTGTGAATTCATCACCGATAGATTAACGCCAAACAACAATCAATTTCATTAAACCTCAGTCAAGATAATTCCGTAATGTAACTATAACAAAGTTATCGTATTTCTATTAAATTAAATAAAATTTGAATTGAATACAACAGCATAAAATGTTCGTCACCCCTGTAAACCAATTACATATCAATACTGACAAATATGTTTTCTTAGTCTGCAATTTGAAATTAAATAATATCAATATAAAGTTCTCAAAAGCCGTTAAGATATTAACAATAATACCTTTAAGTTCCATGTAATTAATTATTGAAGCTACTACACTGGATATAACCTCACAAGGTAGAGCGTTTTCTTCAGTGAACTGCGAATAATGTGAAAGTACAGGAAGAGGGAAACCCTCCACGCTACATACGCCCGATATATATTTTTTGCGAACGCTACCTGTCATATCAAAAAAACAAAGCAGATGGAAAGGCTTCACACGCGCCATTTCGACTGGCAACCGTGCGCGCACACGTTCCTAAGTGTACAGTGAAAATATTGCTACAAAAAATATTAGTCTTTCATTTGGTCTGAAACGTATTTTGTGTAAAATAACAGGCGCCAAACACACAATTCGTTAAAATATTTTCTTTTACGAACGTATACTTTTATAATAAGAATATTAATGGTTATAAACCGATGCCGATTTGTTTGTTTTCTCCTCGCTGGGAAATTGTTTTTCTCCCTAAAGAACCTCGGATGCCAATTAAATTAATTAAAGCCTTCCAAATATATCAGAATTTGTTCATAAATTCCTTTCAAAATATATCCAATATTATTTATTACAATAGATTTTTGTGATGGCGTCAGAAGTGAAGTAATATCTTTGTAAACAAATGCGAAAGTTAATTTACATGCAAGTTAGATATTTGTATAAACCCGTAAGAAAATTTGTGAAAAATATCCTTCAACGAGGAAAACAAAGTTGTTTGTGTAATGTCTGTCGAAAGAAAAGTCGAATAGTGAATGTGAAAATTACGGTTTTTGATGGTTATTTTTATTGAGTGTTTTTTTTTGGTGTGTTAGTGAATATTTAAATTCAAAAGTAAACGATCTCATGAAGCATCTCATGAAGCAAGAAAAAGATTCTTGCTCCCAAGTAACGCAATCGAAAAATGAGAACTAAAAATTACCAACGTTCAATTGACTTTCTGTTTCAGTAAACGACAATCATTTAGCTTTCAGAAGATTTATGCTTTATACTTTTGGTTTCCGGGCTGGAACCACGTCGTTGTCGTAGTTTCTACCGACGTTTCGCCCACACTCTCATGGAACTGCACACTGACTGCCTGTCAATGTGCAGTAACAGCCCTGAAGATGTCCGCTAAGAGTGTGGACGAAACGTCGGTAGAAGCTACGACAACCATGCGGTTCCAAGCCAGAAACCAAGAGTATAATGTTATTGACGACCGCGGGAGCTTACGTACAATATTTATACTTTGTACATAAATTAAAAAAAAAACCTTTTTGTTAATTTTACTGCAAATTGTGCCGTTTGAAAGTGGGTATTATCTAAACATAATTTCATAATTTCTAGCTTTTGAAGCAAGTATGATCTGAGATTAATTTGACAACCATAATCTTTTGTCTGATATACAGGGTGAGTCATATTTCTGCATATGTGAAATGTCTCACTTAATATTAGAGATAGAGGGAAGTAGCATTAAGAAGCACTGAATGATACAAATCTGTTTGATCAGATGTTTCCGAGCTTCAACTGTTTTGACGTGGCCACTCCCCCTTATTCTTTTTTAAATTGAACGACACCTATTTTTTCACACCATTTGATAGATAATTATTCTCTTTTTCTGATGGTCTAAACATTTCAATACTTGACAACAAAAATTACGTATTGCATTATCTAGGGCTATTAAACTGCAGTAAGGGAGTGAAGGGATGTTTATTACCAGGTGATGTTTCTTTACTTACATAATTATTATTAATGTAACAAATGTTCAAATGTGCGACCATCTTCAGCAACACATTTTCTAATTCTTCTGATAAAACTCGTTCGTTGGCTTCTAAACATTTGTGGAGTAATTGTCGCAAATTCATCTCTTATTCTAGTCTTCATATTCTCGATGGTTGTTGGAATCTCTTTACAAACACAGTCTTTCGCATAGACCCATAAAAAATAGTCAGGTGGTGTTCAGTCGGAGGATCTGGGCGGCCACTGTATTGTACCACCTCTTCCTATCCATATAGCGAACGTGCACTCTAAGAATTCCCTTAGTATTCCTGCATTGTGGGGTAGTACATCATCACGTAAAAAAATTATTTCTCGTCATAACTGCAGATTTACATTCTCTAATAATAATGGTAATTCATTTCGCAGGAAATTTTAATAAGTACCTCTACGTAAGCGTTCTCCAAGGAAGGCGGGGCAATCACATGTTCGTCCACGATACCACCCCAAATATTTAAAGACCTTTGGTTATCTATTTCCCTCATCCAATGGGGATTTTCAGTTGCATACTAATGCATATTATGGCGATTTAACACACCGTTACTTTTAAAAGTCGCTTCATCAGAAAATAAAATTTTGGATATGTCAAAGCGAATGACAGTATTACAAATGTTTTAGTTTTTGTGATAATTTTTTAATGTTTTAGGTACGTTGACAGAATTCACAAATACATTATTAATGTGGAAAGCAAACGAACATCACTCTGTAATCAGAAAGAGAGAATAATTCTCTATCAAATGGTGTGAAAAAATAAGTGTCATGCAATTTAACCGTGGAACGCTAATCTTATTTTTTATACGTTAAGACTAATACACACATAAGAGCCATTTTTTCGACACATATATAGCAACCATAAAAAATATTTTAACATTTGGTATTTTAATCTATTTGAAATATAAATAAAGCAAAATGTTTAACTTTTTGTAATTAAATTTGTTATAACAATATATTTTTTCACAGATGCGTTTTTAAGGAACATTTTTGAGAACAATTGTAAAATTAACAGAAAAAGAATAATTTTAAAAATTAAATAACAACATTCATTGTAAATACAAGAAAATTAATTGGAAAATAATTCAGCATAACAAATTTTATAGGTTATTGATTTTGAGAGCAATTGTTACAAGCTCAATTTTGTGTTTTCCGCAACATAACTCAGCATAACTCAAATATGACAATACTTACTATTATAACACGAAAGCTCATGATAAGAGAACATCGACGTCTGAGTATACACGACTGTTACAAGCGATCGGTAAAGCGAGCAAGAAACAGTGTTACGAAATGTAGACGATGTTAGTCGAATCGACTAACATTAGCGTTGCAGGGTTAAAAAAAAAAATAAGGGAGCGTGGTCACGTCAAAACAGTTAAAGCTCGGAAACATCTGATTAAACAGATTTGTAGCCGTGTAACTATCATTCAATTCTTTTTAATGCTATTTTCCTCTATCTCCAATATTAAGCGAGTTATTTCACATACGCAGACTCAGCCGGTATATTGCAAACGTAGAGAAAAATGTATTCTCAATAAAAGGTTTCTATCGATTCCTCTACACTTTTCTTAAGCGAACAAGATTCACTTTGATATAATCCACCTCATTTCATCAATCCTCAATAGTTTAGTTTAGATTTATCGCTAAGCATCAGTTTTAGGTCTTTTAGAGAAAGCTATAATACTAAGATACAAACAAAAATTGAAGACTACAGGTAACTCTCAAACCCAGAGGTTAATTAGATTTAATAATACAAATAACCGCCGATAATTCATTTCAACGCTTATTACACCTGCAATGCAAGTTTCTGCCCACTTTTTTTTCTTTATAAAGGTACAGCATGAAATTGTGTTCTTCATTTATCATTGAAATCACTAATTTTTTTTCTCCCAAATATTTATATGTATATATAATAAATCGGATAATACACATACTTCCTTCGGAGTGCTTTATGCCGCTGGCTGGTATAATAGAAAACCCAATGTAGGTTATGTATTGAGATTCATATGCATGAACAGAAATTACAGCTTTTCTTTGTTATAAATCTCGTTTATTCATACAGCTTGCGTCTGCTTAATATTCACATAAGCTGTAAAAATTTTAAATGTTTAGTTTCGGAAATAATAATCCGTGTATAATTTGCCTGTTAATTTATGTAAATGACGTTCATTTCTTTCAGTAAAATTACATAAAAAAAACGCCGAGCGGTAATTAATAGCTGATTTAATGCAGGAACAACGTGATGGCTAACTAGGATTCACACGACCACCAATGATGTAACGATGTTGAATTTTATATTTCCAATGTTTCCTATGCGATATTTATACATACATACATGTGCAATATCACTCAACACTTCAGTTAATATCTCGCTTATGAAATAAGCAAGCGAACTAACTTAAAATACGTATACGTATAAACGTGTGTATGCGTGCGTTGGGTGTCATATGGTCTGACTTCTAAGTTTATTTTGAATTAATATTTTTATGTGGAAACCTTATTTATATTAACTCTATGATCTATGTATTATCGCTTTTTCTTCTCTCGTCAATAACAAGAACATCACAGGCGAACTTAACGAGTGCGCGATTACATTTTAAACCAGTGGCGTACCATGCATATGGATAGAGATTGCTTAAATTAAATCGGCAAATAGGTAAAAATGAATCAAAAGTTATTATGTTTTTTAATACAGTGTGAGCCGTTTGAAATGGATATACCACTGTAAAACTTATATTCTACATTAAAATGAAACCAATTTTTTTTTGAGTACATAGTGGATCAAAAAGTCTACTTCAACACAAAACTTTTCAGGCACACTAATAATAATAATAATATGATTTATTTTCCAACAGGATACACCCAAGTACAGGGAAAGTACAGAAAATATAATAAAGCGAATACAATTAGCTTAAGTCAACCAAAAAAAAATATATATATACAAGTAAAAAATATATATAAATATCTATATCTAGCTTTTTGCACAATTTTTCCATAAAATATCAACAATTACATGGATCAAATCAGAGAAACTATCACACAACTGACCCACAGTATTGAAATTGTTACATATAGTCAGCATAGGCAAGATGCAAGATGATTTCGTGTTGGCCATCGGGGTATTAAGAATTTTAATTTGCTTAAAAGCCATGGACAGTCGATATTATTATGAATTAACTTGTATAAAAATTTTACACTTGCTATATTACGCCTACTGGCTAGTGAAACAAAGTTAAATCTAGTAAGCAATGTATGGTGATCGTATCCTCTAGGGGGGTAAACACCGTCTTTAACAAATACTAAGTATTTTAAAAACCGACGTTGAACATTCTCTATATTATTAGAATGAGTGGGATAGATAGGATACCATACAAGTGAGCCATATTCTAGGCTAGATCTCACAAATGAATAGTACAATAAAGTAAGACAGTTAGTGTTTGTAAAGTTTCTACAGTTCCTATATATAAATCCAACTGTGATTATTTTTCCAGATCGAAAATAGCAACATTTTATTAGCGACTTTTTTATTACAAATCTGATTGCACCACTGAATTCAGGCGGTCTTGAAATAGCTCTAACAAAAAATTTCATTCAAATATGCTTGTTAATAAAAAGGTTATGAAAGAATCATTTTTAACCTTTACAGTGGGTTATTTCATTAATCCGCTTTTTACAACATTTATTGACCAAGGTAGAACAAAATTTATAAAGAAAAGGCAACTAAAAATTAACTAAACCTATTATTAACCCTTTGAGGCACAAATTAAAAAAAAAGTTTTTTTCAGAAATAATTATTTAGCTAGATGTAGTAGTATACATCCATTGTAAAAAAAAAATGCAAAACAATTTATTTTTAATATTATTTATTTACTTAAAAGATGGCTTCACTATAATGCCACTATGCCAGTCGAGTATTATATTGATAATAATATAAAAAATAAATTAATTTTAAAGGTGTGCGAAAATGAACAAAATAGATAAAAATAAACGAATTAAACATATTTTGCTGCAGTAAGGCACAACCCAACCTTACAAACGGAGCAACTCCATTTCGTCCGGTGAGGTTGCTGGGTTGTGCTGTATAATACACATCTTCGTACCATGCACAGGCATGTGTTTAGATTGGTACCTTCTAACTTCCTTTGGAACATTTTTTTTTTAATTTAGGCATTGTTGGTGACTCTAAAGATGGCGACCTTGGGACAGCTTAGCACCATTTGCCCCGACCAATCCCACTACAATATCCAATCTAAACCTTTTTAGAGAAATTGGTTGAATTATTCTCTGTCGATATAAAATGTATGAATTTACTATTGTGGTATCTAAAAAAATCCCAAAATAATCCATGCCATTATTTTTATACCTTTTCTATCAAAGGCATAATATGACTTCAGCATATCGGCTTTGTCGACCCATCCCATGCAACGTCTGTAATCTTCGTCTATAATACAGGGACAGCTAACTTCCGAAACACTACCATCTTTTTAATCTCTTAGAAACGACAGAACTAGAAGATGGGGAATGGATCGTAGAAAGGAGTTGAACTGCTCTTTTGTCTTTCCACTTTATACAGGATATTTCATTAGTACACGTAAACCAATTCCACTCGCCTCCGTGTAAGTCTTTATCTAATTTCAAGTTGCGAAGCAAGTCTTTCCTGTTGGTTCTAACAGTTCCACATGAATAAATTTGTTTTGTTTGCAATCTTTTGACTAATTTTACAGTCGTAAAAAAATTGCCGAAGTAAACGTGGTAACCTTTGTCTTCAAGCCCTCGAGTCATATCTTCTACCACTCTCTCCCCCAAGCTCTGTTCTTGTTGGTTTTTCTGTCGACCAGTATAAATTTGGAAATCATGAAGGTATCCAAATAGATCGGCCCGAACCCAAATTTTAAAACCTCGTTTTATAGGCTTCTGATGCATACACTGTTTCCAAGCCACACGCCCTTTGTACTTCACAATACTCTCATCAACAGTTTGTTCTTTTGTTGGATTATAAAATTTCTGGTAATTTGTTCTTAATTTTTCAATAAAGGGTCTTATTTTATACAATTTGCCGAATTTATCTTCGCTTTTTTTTGGCATGACGCTATTATCATTTAGTTGGATATTGGATAAGAGCATGCCAAATCGGTTGACACCCATAAGAGCAGAGATACAAGTGTTTCGTAGTTCCGGACGTGACGATCAAAAATCTCGATAACTAGGTGCCCCTCTTATTCCAGCCAAAATGTTGATTGCCAAAAACATTTTGTTTATCGGTTCAAATCTTTTACCGCTTTGTACAATGTAAAGATTTGTTTGAAAGACAATATTATCTAAAATTTCATCATCTAACAAACACAAAAAATAATCAATAGGTAACTCTTTTCCTTCCAAGTCCGCAGTTGCTCCGACTTTTTGTTGAAATGGAGCCAAGTTTGGGATAAAATCTTTCTTTTCCCAGGAAGTCGAAAACCGGGCAAGGGGAAGTTCGTCATTGGAATCCCATTCTGCAGAATGGGACCCCAATTCCGATATACTGTTGTTATTATTTTCATCGTTAGATAGTTCTTCTAAATCAAAGGTACTTCGTATATTTTCAACAGGGTCTGGTTCGTCGTCATTTTTAATTTCACTGTCTCCATCTTCTCCTTCGGATCCACCATCTGATGGTATGTTATCCAACAGAGTATTAGCCTCTTCCGACGTAAATTTATGTATATCGAAACGGGTACTCATTTAAAAAAAAAATTATACTATTCATAGCAACGTAATGGTATAATTTTGAGACCACAATAACATCTCAAAATTTTGTAAAAATTAATCGTAGCTTCTACATAGGTGAATAAAGATGAAAACAATAAATCAGAAAAACATATTCTTACCTGGATTAGCTCGCTTTTCACTACTAAAAAATATCAATGCACCAAAAGGAAACGTAACTCACGATATTAGTTGAGTCGATATTGAATTTCTGTAAAATAGCTGTAACTGAATGGTTGATATCTCCACCCACCATCAGATGGCGCTTAAAATGCACGACAGATGAATCAGGTTCGATCTATTACCGCTGTGCTGCACACAAAAAGTTTTTTAATGTCTGGTTTTAAAAGTATACCACTTCACTTGAAAGGGTTAAATGCAGCAAAATTGCAAGGAACCATTTTTTTTAATAGAACAGCAATTACAAAAGTAAATGTAATAATGCATCTACCAAATTACAAATTTAAAAAAAATAAGTAATACCTACTACTTCATTGGTTTCTTAAATAGTCTCACTTTACTTTTATTTAGAACATTCTTATATTGCAGTATCTTAAAAAAATGTTTAAATTGTTAATAGTAATTGTTATTTCATTCAAAAAATACATGTAATTTAAGTAAAATCCAAAGTGGGCTGAGAGGCCGAATTTAATAAATTATAAATGAAGTCAAATGCAAGCTGTGACGTTGACAGTTACTGCAAAATTGTTCATTAACTTCATTGATAGTTGAGTGATTGTAAACTAGGTTTGATAATTGTTGATGTAAATCTGAATAAAGAATTGCATTTGTTTACTTTTTAGTTGTTGTTTTATAAATTTTGATCTACCTTAGTCAGTAGATGTTGTAAGAAGCAGATTTATGAAAGAAGGCACTGTAAAGTTTGAAAAATGATTCTCTCGTAAAAAGCTGACCAAAAACGCATATGATTCACCCACGTTTAAAATGACAGATTTGGTTTTCAATCTTTATGATGGAAGTAGAATATTAGTCCATCATATATCAAAATTCTTCGTTTTTGTTGTACTTTCTTATTATCATGAAATTGTAAAACCTATAAGTTCTCTGTTTTCAAACTTTATGCACCTTTCACAATGGCTCAAATAAACGTTCTAAAACACTGTTTTTAAAGGTTTTTTTAAAAACATTTTGCATAATCAATCAGATCTAATGTATACTTAATATTAGTAACGTCTGGCAGTATTATTTTTTTACATCACTAATTGAGTATACTTCTGTGGAATTAATCTACTATCGTGACACGTAATAAATTTTTAGCGTTTCTGATAACGAAAGCAATTTGCAAGGGAACATAGTTGTCGTGTATTTGTATGGCGTAGTACGAATATTCCAAGAAATGAGTGACTTACAAAAAATGCACGAAATAAAGAGGCAAATGCGGGAGAAATTCTTTGCAAGGTCGTATATTGCTAGGTATCGGTGCACATAAATAGTACATAATATATCGTTAATGACGTAGATTTATTTTTGTGTTCATTTTTAAATTTATACGAAATTTATGCGAAATCAATATCAAAAATGGAAGAAAATCGCAGTTGACGAGCCGCCTTTGGATAGTAGGGCACGTAAAGCACTGAAACCATTCATATCTGGTCTGACGTCTTTACTGATTATTAAATAATAAGAAGAATATAGGTTTCTGTTTCTTGTTTCAAATGCTGAGAAGCCGTAAACATTTCGAAACATTGATGTTCCTTCCCACAAATGCACGGAAAACATTAGAATAGAACGAAGCAGTTAAATGTTTCTGCCAATTATGTATACATCATATTATATAAACCACATTTCCTTTGTTGATATTAATTTATTAAGAATACACATCGCATGTGTTATTAATATTAAACACATACAATCTACATACATATATAACTTCTCGTTTCTTTCTCGTTTCATGCTATGCGGTGTATAGGATCCAAGAAAATGCATGCACATAATCCGTTGTATAGTGATTTTCAAGCACGCACATTCCATTACTTTAATTATGTTTATAAGGAAGTGACTTTTTTCATATCTGCTTCACTAAAACAAATGATACGTTGAACTCTCAGATTGGTAGAATATACTATCACAACCTTTACGAGCGATAGTAAATATATTAATAAAATAAATCCAAATTCAAGGGGTACTCCTTTCAAATAAAAGAAATTGTTCTTAAAATTAGGGGCACAAGTATTATTTTTAATGAAAAAGCTTTCAACATAATATACTTATGTATAAATCTGGAGATTGTTCTAAAATAGCGTTCACATAGAGTAGTGCGAAATTAGCGTAAGAATTAATGCGAAAAGTTGCACTAATTTCACCGGCATATTGACAACCGACACTCAAAATTAAATATCAAGTTGCTAGATTGGCAATGCTAGGACAACCGATAAACAATAAGTTAGTTACGTAAACATTCTGACAGTAAACAAACACTTTTCGACAGAAAAGTCTAGAAATTGCATTTTTAAAACTAAACGCTGCTGAAACTATTAAGTTTAAAATACTAAAAAACTGTAAAAGTGAAATAGAAACGGTTAGAAACAATAATGAAGAGTATTTAATCAAGCAAACACGATTTTAAGAAGCAATCAAGAAGAATGTCATCGAGAAGACGATCAAAGGGGTTTTAGAAGAGGATATTGGATATTGATACTGCTGAAAAAAGAAAACTAGGACTCATTAGAAGAAGGAACACACAAACACATATAACACACCCATATATTAACTGTAAGTAATAAATTTAATCTCTGTAAGTGAAAAACTTAAAATAAAAGGAACGCAGATTATCTCCCTATTCAATATTTTTAATCATCATTTGAAACATCACAGTATATATAGGTAGTGTAAATGTTCTGCTTGTGCCTACTATCAGAAAGCAAAAGAAGCGACATATGTCTTCCCACTATCGGTTTATTCCATTTAGTTGAGCTGGTAAAGTTACTTTTGAGTGTGCGGCTTATAAAGGTATAGGGCTTAATAGAAAAACAAAAGTAGAAAAAACGTATGGCATTTTCTAATGAAAAAATAGGATAGTTTCATGTGATGTAACGCGATCGTTTGTTTTATTACTATCCCAGTATTCTACCGCTTTGCGTCCGACTTTAAGTCGTATAGTTAAAATTATCCACACTTTATACGATTTTCTTTGTGCTTTTGTGAAATATCCGTTCGTTAGCAATTCCACAAAACTGCGAGGCTTCTTTATTCCATACACCGATTACAGCTGTTGCAAGTTTCATCCGCCAAATCTGTATATCTAACTATTGTTTATTACAAACATCCATCCAATGAATATTTCATTGTGTCCCCAAAGTGTCCCCAAAGAAAAAAATCACAAGGTGATAAATCAGGCGACCTTGGGGGCCAAGCGATGTCTCCTCGCAAAGAGACAAGACGTCCAGGAAACAACTCCCTCAACATTTCCAGAGAACACCGAGACGTGTGAGCTATGGTTTCGTTTTGCTGGAACCAGACTTCTTGCTCTTCATGGTTTACAACAAACTGGTTTAACCTAGGAAGGTCCCTATCATGTAACAGTAACGATTTGAATTAACCGTTACCGTTAGGCCACCTTCCTCGAAAAAAAACGGTCTCCACACACCAAATTCGGCAACGGCGCACCAAACTGTCACATGGGGGCTGTGTAGTGGTCGTTGATGATGTTTCCGAAGGTTCTCTGCAGCCCAATAGCGAAAATCTTGTTTGTTTACAGTACCTGACAAGTGGAAGTGGGGCTCATCAGAAGAAATAATCAAAGCGCCAAGGGGAATGTTCTGAAGAATTTCCTCACACACAGCTCTGCGAGTTTCAAAATCTCTACTACTTAATTCCTGAGTAACCATCATTTTGTAGGGGTGCATATGAAGTTCTCTATGCAGAATTATTCTTACACACCTATCAGACAATCCCAGGGCAGCTGAATGTTTAAGTGCTGAACACTTTGGGGATTGTTGGACGGACGCTTTCACACGCGCCACATTTTCCGGCGTTGTTGCAGTCCGAAGTCGGCCAGTAGGTTTTCTTTTCAGTGCTGAACCTGATTGTCTAAAGTTTGACACCCAAACTTTGATAGTTTTCCCATCAGGAACACGATCATGTCGACCAAGTTGGAATCGAATCCGAAACGCTCGTTGCGTAGTAATCACAGAATCACAGATGCTCACCGAGCCAAGTCATTGCGCACACTGAAAATGGCACGTACACCACTTTCAAACAATACCCCTCCGCATCAATACCCCCACTACAACTCATACAGCGGCTTCTTCAAGTGCGGGAATTTTTTTTGCCGGACCCTGTATGATAAAAAGATTGCGGACAAAGTAGGAAAAGTAGGGAGGGTATACAACATGATGAAATCTTCGTTCTTCAATCAAAAAGAAATACCTAAAGAGATAAAAACGGAAGTAGTTAAAAAAGTTGTTAACCCTACGCTACTACATAGCAGTGAAACTTGGACGTTGGAAAACAATAAATGCATAAATGCAGCCGAGATGAGGTTTCTGAGACTAATCAAAGGAAAATCCAGGAGAGATAAAGTGAGAAATGAAGTCTACAGAGAAGCGTTACAGATAAAACCAATACTAAATAGAATACAGGAAAGACAACTAGGATGGTTGGGACACATGTATAGGATGCAAGAGGACAGGCTAACCAACAGAGTCCTACTTGCCCGAGCACAAGGAACCAAACAGAAGGGGACGACCGGCGGACTTGGCAAGAAGAAGTAGAAAAAGCAGCGCAAGAAAGAGGGATCATATGGAAAGAAATAAGAAGTTGTCACAAGATGGGAACAGTTGGAAAGAGAAGATAACTCAACTCACCAGTCCTACACCCCCAGGTAGAAGGACTTAGGATTAAGTAAGTAAGGCAAAACTTTATATTGAGTACCATATTTGGATCACCAACCAACTAAAACCAAATTTCGATGGAAACAGATTTTGGTATAAATCAAAGAACTTGGAATATTATAAGTGGCATCCCACAGTATTATAGATGTATATCGGGGTGAAGTTAACATAACGTCCAATTTTTACACAAGCATGACCTTGGCGCCACCATTCACGAAAGTGAATACCTTAAGTAAACTATCCATAGACAGCATCAGAAATGACACAGCAGAAAAGTTTTAAACAAGGATGGATAGACGTTGCCTCACCAAATGGGAGTACAAATATCGCATTTTAAGCTTCACGTATTGGTTTACCAGATGAGATTTATTAGATTCAATTAAAAAGTATCATCTACATTTTTTAATAATGCGATCATATGGTATAAATTACTTGAATGATTATTATTAATGAATTTTAAGAGTGTAAATAAAGTAGGAAGCACTTTCACGCTTACGTATCAACAGCACGATTACTTTAACACGACCAATTTTCCTCCTCCCTACCATTGGTAAGTTATCAAAGCGTCTTAAATGTGCAATTTCACAAACCAATAAATCCAAACAATTATTTATTTCTATTTGGGTGCACGCGATTACGCAGATTCGCTTTGTTGTAAATTTCAAACAATTAAAGTGCCGCGTCCCCCTTCACGACAATCAAAACAGTCGACAGCGTCTTTCGTCTTCTTCACTCCGAATCATAGATGGCTGAGATTCATCACAACAGAAACGTATGTCTGGAAACAAATGAACGGTTGGAACGAAACAAATAACCTACACTATATTACGTCGGCAAGATACCGCCAGATGAAAGAAAAGGAGAACGATGTTACTTAAACGGTGAATATTCGGCGGTACTATCACCCTGACCGTGAACTCAGTTGAATAAAAATAATGTGAATTTGTTCAATTTGCTACACATTTTCGCACTAGATCGGCGAATAAATGAGGTAAATTTTACGTAATAAATGTTATGTTGATGTAGATACAAAAAAAAAAATATATTTCCGTTTATGTTTTTAATAAGTACAACTACCGAAATAACACATAAATTGAATTAAAAAAAAATCACAACTGAAATGAAAGGTACATGAATCGATTACTTGAAACTTAAAAAAGATACCGGGTGCGCCATTAGTCTGTCGGCGAAGTTTAGTGTGAAAACAACCAAAGAGGGAGAAATATTTTCTGTGCGTATATAGTATACCAGAGCGTATTTTATAAAATTATTTAGAAATATACAGGATGTTCCGAATTTCCGCAACGACCTTCAACTTTTTTAATTTAAATGGATCGCTATACTTTTTATTAATCATTTGAATAGCCATTTATATTATGTGTACTTTCGACAATTACTTTTGGCTATATTACAACATTTTGCTAAAACTTTGACAGTTGCAGACTGATGTTTTACGTCCTAGCAGGAAGGCTTACTCTTTTACTATCAATTTAGAGGCTAACACTTTATATGTTTTAAGGTTGTATAATATAAAAATATATACAGGGTGTTAAATATATCGTGCAACGTTTATCGAAATTCAAATGCATTTTTTTTCGATTTCTATAAACAGAACTTGTATTTTTTGATATTGCTACCAATCTTCTTGTAAAATTACCTTCAAACAGGTTCCAATAATGTAATACTTACATATTTCCAGTATTTTCGAACTACTATCTAATGAAACGTCAGATCTTTGCTTAAAATTTCCACATACAGTTATTTTTCGTAGTTTCTCTTTGTTATCATTGCGTTTTAGTATTTGTCATAATTTTACTAGGGCTCATTTGTTGAACTTGAAACAATTATAAGTTCAGTATTAGTTTTGCGTACTGCTTTAATCTTGTTGTCAATCATATCGTTTTGTTGTTGTTATTCTTTATCAACTTTCATTAACAAAAAATGAGTTTCTTGAAAGAGGAGTTCATAGACATAGTATTTGTTCTTGGCGTTTGCAACAGAAATCCATTCTTAGCGTCAAGAATATCAACGGACTACCCCTTCTGATGTTTTTCTATTACCTACTATAAAGACATTGTTTACACGGCACCCCCTACAATGGCAGAAAACATGCAGCAGCGAATAAGAAATGATTTTCTTTAATTAAACAAGGACAACTTGGCTCAAAATGTAAACCAATCCGTATAGTGACGGTTGAGAATATACACAGAGCAGAGTAGAGCACCTACTGAATTTAGATTATTTTATTATGAAAAAATCTAAAAGTGTAAATTGTATTTTAGAAACAAAATAATAATAGTTTTGTATCACTGCGGTTTCTTAAAACTTTATAAATAATCTAAACAATTCACATAAAAAAGAACAATTGAGTAGAGGTAAATGGTTCCGCTTTTATCATCTCAAAACCAAGTGAAGCGTGGTACTTAACTGTTGCCTTCTGGGTTATGTGGTGTTACATATCAGAATTGTCATGCCCAAGAACGTGTTGGAAATAAGTATAACAATGTAATTTTTTTCATGGTAAGTAAGACGGTAAATATGCGCGTAATATCAAAGGCACAATTTAATATTTAATTTATTCTAAAGTCATTACTATAGCTGGCCACGAGCGGTACCGCGCAGTAGCGTAGAGTCGACCAGGCCTCGCGTTCCACTAGAGTTGTTAAATTAAATAACACGTGCTCAAACACTTATCATTTTAAGAGTCCTCCGTGAAATCACAAAGTGAATAATGTCTGTTAAATATCTGCAACATTAGATATGTTTCAACTGTTGTTTCGGCAAAACTAGTACGGCATGAGGAAAAAATGCGTTTATATGCAGAGAACGAACGTTCTACATCTAGTGACGTAATATTTGCGTAAGTAAAATAATCTTTCAAATAACTTAACGATTCTGTTGACGCACCTTCACAAATGCGTCTTAATGTGCCAAAATCAGAATTTTTCTCAAAAACACTTTCAAATTTTTCTAGAACAGAAACATTTTTTGCGTCTTCAATCGCGCATAGCTGTGCGTGAACATGTTGCACTATTTGTAGAGATTCTTCTAACGGCACCGCAGGATTTTGTAATTTTTCTATTGCATCTGCTAGCCTGAAGTAATTGTCGTGTATGATTTTTAAATCCATTTTAACCTGACTATCTTGAAATTTCGACTGGCTTTTCTGGATAGCGGCAGCTTCCTTTGTATCGAATTGTAAAACCACGTTCTTAATATTTTCAAAATATTTATGATAATAAAACGCGGCCTGCAACCATGTTCCCCAACGAGTTAGAATAGGTTCTGGTGGCTCTGGTATACGGGAGCACAGTCTGTGAAATTCGCGAATACGTTTCAGTGATTTGACAAATACTGCTTTGGTATGCGCTATTAAAGATTGAGAGCATGAATTTTACACGTAATGTGTAACAAATTAGCAGAATGCTTTTCAAGAGACCGGCCTATAGAAAGCATGTTTGCAGCACCATCACTCACTAACATCAAGAGTTGGTTTGTTGAAAGTTCAAACTTGTCCAATGTATTTAACACTAACTTTGAAATTACATCGGCAGCACACTGTTGTATTCGTTTGGAAACTAATAGAATTGAAGGTGCCGATTGATGAGGTTCCAATTTGCGTGCCATTACATTAAGAACAGAATGTTTCTTCCGATCTGTTGTTTCGTCGACACATAACCACAATTTTTGATCTTTCAACTCCGATTTTATTTTTTGTTCAATATGTTCGCGCGCAGATGGCACAATTCTTCGTAACGATGTTCGACTTGGTAATTTGCACTCCGAATAGTTATTCCAAAAGCAGATAAATGGTTCCTTGTCTAGTAAATTAAACGGTATATTACATGCGATAAACGTAACGCATAAATGAAATACAAATTTTTCATTGTCTCGTGCGCAATTTATTTTTGAGACATGCTTTTCACTATTTACGTGTCATAGACAATGTTGTCTGGACCAACACATTAACGGGAGTTTACAGATTACACATTTAATTTTAGCACCTTCATGTATTTAGTCTGGAATTTCTGCAATAAATTTTCCAAGGATATGGATATGATCTAGATATGGATAAACAATTGCGCAAATGACCGGCAGCGAAAATGTCCGTACTGCTCCGCAGACGAAGTAATACTACCGTTCCTCACTGTCCGAACTGATTCTACGCCGATGCGCGGCACTGCTCGTGGCCACCGTTAGTCATTACTATCTAGTTGTTAAATGTCTCGCATATCAAATATGACAAACGTATTTCCAATAAAAAATGAAAATACTGGAATGTACCATACTACTTACGTTAATGTACCATTTTGAAGGTAATTTTACAGGGAAATTGCTAGTAATATAAAAAAATTTAAGTTCTATTAAAAAAAGAAGAAGAAACGTTTGAATTTCGATAAATATTGCACGACGTATTTAACAGCCTGTATATATTTTTACATTATACCACCTTAAGACATATAAAGTGTCAGCTCGCGACGCTGCAGCTGTCTTCATGCTAAATCTTAAAACGTCAGAGTCTGCAGCTGTCAACACTTTAACAAAATTTGTAATATAGACAAAAGTAATTATCAAACATACATATTACCATATATCATTGCAAGTGATGGCAAGACATCGCAACACTGCAAGGTAAAAGAGAAGATAATGTGTAAATTATTGCTTACATTGATAAAAGAACAAGAAATTAAAACTGTCACTGCCTCTCATCTATGATTTCTGACAACCGCAAAAGTTGTAGAGTAACAGATCCGACATGCCGAGGTACAATGAGTTTTTCTATTGACTATTGATAAATTTTATGACAAAACGTCAAAAGCTTGCGTAATTTTATTTTAAAGCCTACCTGAGTGTTCACGAATTTCTTGTTCGTATCATGATGTAGATCTAACTTGGTCACTTGTATGATGCTAAATAAAAAAAAAGTGAACAAGTGATACACTAACATAATCATAAGAGGATAAGCTTTCATTTTAGGTATCACACGACGGGTCTTTCTATTTAAAATTGGGGAGGAGAAGCATTCACGAGAGCGCACGTGTAAACGTCGCTAGTGATTCATAGGTCAAAGGTGAAAAAACTTCAGATTTGGATTATTTCTTATAATGGCAATCCAAAATAAGAGCAGTTTATGAGAGTCACAGACACCTAATTTAGATTTCAAAATTTTCGTGAAAAATACTTTCAAAAAAAATCTAGAGATGGCCCCATCATGCATAAAATAACCCGCTGATTCGAAAAATGTAAAAAGATATAGCGTGTTTGTTTGGAAAAAGAAAGAAGTGAAAGGGGCCCGAATCTGGCGAATATTGTGGATGGAGCACCAATTCGCACCCATAACTGGACTAATTTTGCTGTCGTAATTGCCCATGAGTAGCTCGGGATGTTATCGTGATGGTAGAATTTTTTTTCTTCGCTAGGGGTCTTTGGTTCAACGTCGAATCGATCCAATAAACCAACAGAGTACTGTCCCGTAATTGTCCTTCCTTTCTACAAATGAATTAAGGTTACACGTTGCGAATTCCAAAAATCGACGCCATAACTTTTCTAGCAGATGGAATCGTCTTCGCCTTCTTTGGTGCATATTCGCCGGGAAAAGCCCATTTTGCCAACAGTCTTCTAGTTTCCGGCATGTAGTGATATATCCATGTCTCATCTACAGTCACATAACGCCGCAGAAATTCACACGTATTGCGCTTAAACATGTTCAAACACCGCTCTGAAGTTATCACGCGATTCCGTTTTTGATCAATCGTCAGTAAACGCGGCACCCATCGCCGATAGCTTTACCATACTCCATTTTTTGTGAAGGATGTTTTGTACACTTTCAATTAAGATGTTTATCATATTACCAATTTCTCTAATCTTCACCCAGCGATCTGTTAACACGATGTCATGAACTTTATTGATCATATCGTAGTCACCTCATCAAAGATGGATGTTCAGCCATGCTTAAATTTATTGAACCAGTATCTGATGGTAGTCATCGAATGCGCATAGTCCTCATAAACTGCATTTGATTTTCGCACACGTTTTTCCATCCAAAAAAACAAATCGAATCACCGACCGGTATTGTTCTTTTTTCATGATTCCACAAATACATAAACTTGCTGACTTTCATCAGCTCTCAAACAACATTACCCTATGAGCCTCTCCGGAATTTTGACGTCGACTACTGCAGTCGGTAATGCAGATTTTGACACAAACACAACATGCTAAATAATCACCAAAAATTTCATTAATTGCAGAGCAAGTCGTGTCAGATATGTTAGATATTGCTTTTCATAATTAAATCCCCACATATAGCAACCCTCTTTAATGACTTAAAATATATGCTACTCTATCAAAATAAACCACCATATTAAATCCGGCGATGTTATTGGGATATCCTAAAAATATAACAATACAACATTACGTTGAACCAGCTGTTAGATGCCATAAAGCTCTACCCTCAGTCTCTGAAACGAACATCAACGTAATATGGCAGAAAGGCTGCAATAGGAATCCTGGCAATGAAGAAGCAAACAGACTGGCTGGGAGGAGTTTGAACACTGGTTTGTGGCCCAGAACCTCCCATTTACATGTCTTCGCTTTATGAAAGGATCAGAACTATCACCCGTGAAAACTTCTGGAACATATGAGATGAAATTAATTCTAACTGGACGTTGCCGACTAAGAAAGCACCTCTTCAGGTTAAGATTAACTAATGACTTGTCAAGCAGAAGACAAAACAAGCATACACTTCTTCTGCTGGTGTCCAGCGCCAAGAAAGACCATGCTGAGTGAAGAGCGGTTACGCCTTGCCATCATTAGGAGAATTCTTCTGGATAACGTTCTAACCTGGATTGGTTGGCAGCCTAAAGAGCTCTCCAGTATAGGATGCGTAATTGTAACCTAAATGTTGTAGCATTCATTTTTTGCAAGATGTACTATTGCACTTAATACATAAAATATCTCAAATTGTTATTCAAAATTAAAATTATTTAATTTTGAGAAGCAATTTTAGTTTTGGCTGAATTTCAGGAATTTAAAAATGTTTAGATATAAATGTCGTAGCGCATCAAGCTAACTTGTTACAGTTACGTAGAATATTTAGAGAGGAATTCCGTTTAACCCCGTCATCCGAGCATTTTAATTATATAGAAAACATGAACAAAACAACACGGTTATTAAGATGTGATTGATCACTCCTTTAACTCTAGAGTAAATTTAAAATTGTAGCTACAAAAACAATTTTATTTGGAAACTTGTTCGCGCTGGACTAATGTCAAATGCATTACATCTTTTCTAAAACGTATTTAAATATCTAGTCCTTTTTATATTTCTTTTAAATACGTATGTCAGTAACACAAACAGTTTAACCTCTGAAAAAAAAACTTCTATGTTAATAATTAAAAATTAACAAAAAATCAATTACTTCATTTTTCCGAAGTTGAAGGCGAAAATGTAAAATTTATCTTATTTTTGCCTCTTTGTGAGGCATGTATACAATTTAATCTGGAAGTTATCAAAGTTCAACCCCTTGCCGCGAACAAAGAGCAGTTAAAAAGAAACAAGCTCACTCGAAAGTTGCTCGACGAAATCTTTGAAAACAAATATAGTAATTAACACAAAGAATGCGAACTCGCTTTGATATGTAATTAGCTCCAAATGAGCTGCATGTAATTGGAATTCCATACTAGGGGAAATGATTAACAGTTGGAAGAAGCTCTAGCTGCGCTATATACGGAACTCTTAAATCGAATCGGAGGGAGTTTCAATTTTAAATTTCAATTTCCATTTTACCAAGTTATCAGCCGTTGTTATATACGGCATTGTCAATTACACTCTTTATATATATACGTATAAGGGATTCTTCTTTATGAAAGATTCTATTTTCTTACCTAGAAATTGATTTAACGCCCTATTTGCCTACTTCTAATTGAAATTAAATCTAACCTTTTTCATAAAGGCAATATTTTGTTAGTGCCTAGACAATTTTAAAATGCGATTTAATTATTTTATGAAATTAGGTTTTATAATGATCTCAGGGTTCTACTTAAGATTTTCATCAATTTTTTATGTATTATTTTTTTTAAACGACTTTAAATATCCACATCTAATACTTTTGTCGACATAACAAATGTAGCTGATATAATCTAATGCTTAGTTATACCTTCTATTTTATTCTATTTTAAACAGGAGACTTGCTCTTTTTATAAGATAAGACATCAGAATATAATGATTGCCCAGAAAGCTATTTCCTTTTTTTATCACTGCAATAGGTAATGTACTTTCGTAAATTATTTTGAAATGTTTAAACACAATTGGCATCGATAAAAGTGCTAATTTCGACATTTTGAAATAGATTACATCAAATCAAATATATAGAACAACAGTAATTCTTGTTCTGAGGAGGAACTGGGAGAGTAACAAATTACAACCTATTTTCATATTTAGGTATTCAGGAAAACGATGATAATTTTAGTTACTGCAGGAAAAATTATGATTGGTATGAAGATAAAAAGATCAAACCATGAAAAATTACTGTCTTTTGAATATGTTTGGAACAACCCTTAGGCTGAAGGAAGCGATGGAATCGATCAAGCTTAAAAAGTACTAACAATAAATTAACAGCAAAATAATAAATAATGTTAATTCACCCTTTTCGTTTCTTGTCGTATTTTTAACAAAATGATTTTCGCAAAATTCTTTTTCATCAGTTAATTTTCTTTCAAATGTATCGAATTCATCACTGTTCCAAAATCTTTCAACGATTTTATGAAGTTCGTTCAATGTGACACAAGATACGATTTTATGTGGGTTATTTTGACACTGTAGTAGACCAGAAACGACCCATCCAAATTTGTTTTTTTGCAATGTTGGGCAATAGTCTCGTTGAATCTGACCAACACACAACAAATCATAAAATATACTTGCGCCTATTAGCATGTCTATTGATTGCGTCTTGAAGAATGTGGGATCCGCTAGCTTTATGTTTGGTGGTACTTTGACGAGGTTTGAATCGAACGAAGCTGACGGTAAATAACAATTTTTAGTAGGACTAAATGTTGTTGTAAAATCATTAATTCTTGATTTTATGGTAATTTGAACCTTATGAGTGATTTTCGTTACACTTTCGTTAATTGTTGAAATATTTTGATCACTAATTTCTTTTTTTAAATTGAGTAAACGGCATATATCTTCAGTAATAAAATTAAATTGCGAGGCTGAATCAAATAAAACTCTGATATCATGTTTACAATTGTGTGAATCAAATGCATGTATTCTTGCAGTTGATGGTAAAATTTGACAATTTGCTTATGTGGTAGTACAATTCATGACTACTTCGGCGTTATTAGAATTATTCGAACTGCTGCTTGGCTCACATTCCTTGATTTCACATGTATTTGCAGCTCGAGAAAGATGTAAAGTAGTGTGGTGACGTTTTTTGCATATCTTACATAATAATAATAAGAAACCTTTATTTCATAATATACAATAAGTATGAAACATGTTAACAGAAACAATGAGTACCAGCTAAGTACAAATAGAAAAAGAAAACAAGAGAAAATAGTATGCTTGACAAATTACTAATCAATTATGGAGTTCATAAAAAGAACTCATGTGGATGATACAAACATTCTTGAATCAGAAGTTCTTTAAAAATTTTTTTCTAATCTTTAAGTGTATATGTCTTAAATTCATGCGGCAGTTTATTATAAATTTTTAAAAACTTGCGTCACTACACCTTTATGTATGCGCGCATATGTTGTTTGCGGCACACGAAGAGTTACTTTTTGGCATTACCGAGTGTTGTAGATATGGTTAGTTTCGTATTCGGTAAGGATTCCATTGTAATGCTTTTTCGCGAAACACGCACTTTCATAAATATACAATGCAGGCAAGGTAAGTATACGGTTCTCTCTAAATGCACTCCTACATGATTCCCTTTTTTTCAAGTTGAAGATGCTTCTTAAGCACGACTTCTGGAGGATGAAGACCCTGTCAGCATCCACGCCATATGATAGCCGGGACCCTACATATGCGTGATAAGCTGACAACGCTGCTTCAACGTGAACTTCGGATAATATCGTTCCCAGTGCATATGTCATTCCGGATAATTTCTTAGTAGGTATATGCACTTGGTCTTTCCAAGATAGTCCGCTGTCAAGTATCAAACCCAAAAACTTTGCATTATTTATTGATGTTATTTGCTGATTTTCAAAGCTTATTGATATATTATTATTTTTCTTTAAGGAGAATTTTACTACATTTAACAATATCCTTTTCCAATGTATCATTGTCTTTTTCTTTTATAATGATTGACGTGTCATCTGCATACATGGTGAGGTAATGCTGCGTTACTTCTGGTAGGTCATTCATATATAGCATAAATAGAAATGCTCCTAATATCAAACCCTGCAAGATGCCTTGTTGGTTTTGTAGCCATTGCGACTGATACTTCCCTCCGTTATAGTTCACTTGTACGCATTGGCTTCTATTTGTTAAGTAGGATTTCAGTAGGGTGTGAACTATCCCTCTAAAGCCCATTCTTTCTAGCTTTTCAAGTAAGATGTTATGATCTACGCTGTCAAACGCTTTTACTAAATCTAGGAAAACTCCGGCTACTCCTTTCATTTCCGATATTGCTTGTGCACATAATGATTTAGATCTGCAATTTTGCAAAAAAATGTCCTCTTCTCAAACAATTCAAGCATAACTTTAATTCCTTAGCTTTACTACATCTATCCGAAGTGCTGAGTTTTAGAAATTCTTCACAATTTTGTATAAAATGGGCCTTTGAACAATTGACACATGATACGTTTGTGCTTGCTAAAACGTTTGTTGAGCGATTATGTGAAATGTTTGATTTGAGTTGCTCGATGAGAATACTCTTTCGAATTGTAATCGTTTCCAGCATATATTGGCCATAATCATAGGTATTAGCAGTGCACTCCATGACTCTACAGGCTGATCTAATGTTTTTAAACATTGCAAATGGCTTTGTGTTGTATTTATCAGTTGTATCAATGATTTACAAGAATCGCGAGTTACTGAAGGCATTTCTAGTAAAATTTGAAGGTCATTGTTTATAATTCTTCGCTTATTATTGTATCTTTTTTGTAAAGATTACCAAGCAATATCATCATTTTCATCTGTAGTTTCTAACGATTGTAACAAAGCAGAGGGTTCCCCTTTTAGTGAAGCTTTTAGGTAAGTTAACTTCTGCGTTCCAGATAATTCGTTATTTAAATCTATTAAAGATTTAACACTTGAGTAGTATGATCAACTGATTGAGATTCGAGTCTGTCATTTTGTTTGTATTGTTTCAAAATATCCTTTGCTAAGCTTATTAAATCGTAATAACTATCTTGAAATGATTTACGTTTTTGCAATTGAGATTCGTCATTCTCTTGTAATATGTCAATTTCTGTTTGTATTTGTTCAAATGTATGACTTGCATTTCGGTTAACTTATTTTTATCTAGCTTAGATAAAAAATTCCCAAATAACGTTAGTTGTGTTTTGAGTGAACCACGTTTGTAATGTAATGATTTTAGTTCTTGTTCAGCCATTTTTAAGGATATATGAATACAAGGACAATGAAAAAATGGAAACAACTCACCGTTTTGTAGTTAGTTGCAATTCAAATTCTTCTTTTCGTTGTAAATACTCTTGTTTGCTGATTCGTAAATTCACTTGTTTGCCTATCCGACTCGAAGGGCCATTGTTAACGATTAAAAACACTTTTTTTGTAAAAAAATAACAATTTATTGTAACAAACATAGGGATACACGTGGCTTGGTCGCCATTGCTCTTTTTACACTCTTTCTTTTTTTTTCTGGAGGGGTTGGCGCTTTCTAAATTTCTAATGATCCCTAAAACACGTCACATGGCGCGAAATTGAAATATTGAAAAGTAAATCTAACACAAACAAAATATTCATGAATTTTTCGTTCAAATGCGTTAAAAGCATCTAAGAAAATATAGGTACAATGTAACAAGGTAAACGTAAACCAAATACATACATCGCCAAATAAGATAGATACCATAATGAAAAATAATGCTGATATATGAGTCTTGAAAGTTTAAAATTCTATGTTTAAAATATTCTGAAAAAGAAATAGTCCTCGTTCCGCCACTGGACGCTTCTTTCCATGCTTTACCTTTCCTCTGTAATATGTTGTCCCATGTTTGTCCTGGTCTTCCTCTCTTCTTCCTTTTCTCTGTCTATGCCTCCCATACTTGCTTTATTTGTCTTGTCTGTGGCATTCTTTGTTGGTGTCCCCACCAGCTTAGTTGTCTTTTTTCAATGTAGTCGAGTGTCGCTTGCATTTCCAGGTCTTCTCCTATTCTTGAATTTCTCAATTTATCCTTTTTTGTGACCCCTCTGACTCTTTTAAGGTACTTCATTTCTACAGCTTGAATTTTACTTGTCTCCTAGTTAGTGTCCAGGACTCGCAGCCAAAAGTTAATAACGGTCTGTAGATAGTCTTATAAACATTTAGTTTGTTCTATTTGTACATTACCTATTTTTATTTGTATTTCCTTCATTTCATCGCCGACTACCATTACTGTTGCTTTGGTTTTATTTAATTTCATTTTATTTTTTTCCAAAGTGTTGTTCCAAATCTCAAAATTCTTTTGTACGTTTTTCTCCTTTTCTGCAATGATAACTATGTCGCAAAAGCTCCTTCTGATGTGTTTACTTTTCTCATGTACCTATAACTTACATTATATTTTTTAACTCTTGATATACATTTCTTTATTATGTCATCGATAAAAACAGTGAACAGCACTTCCACCTTGTCGTAATCCTTCCTTAGTTGTAAAAGCTGTTGAAGTTTGGTTTTGACATATTACCTGGTTAATATTTTCCTTATAGATGTTATTCAATACTCTAATCATTTTACTCTCTATTCCTCTTTCAGCTAGTGTTCTCCATAGTTTTTCTCTTGGTACCTTATCGAATACTTTTTCTAAGTCAATGAAGCCCAAATATACTTCTTTGCCTTGGTCTATCGTTTTTTCAACTACTTGTTTCATTGTGAATATATGATCTTGTATATTCCTTCCCTTCCTAAATCCACTTTGAGATTCTTCTAGCGTGTTTTCTATTATTGGTTTTATTTTTCTGTCGAAGATCTGTTCATATATTTTCATTGCTGTGCTTAGTAAGGTTATTCCTCTATAACTATTATTCATATTTATCACCTTTTTTATGTATTGGTGTTATTAAGGCTATTTTCCATTCTTACAATAGTAACAATAGTAGCTACAATAGATTAAAACCGTTAAAAAAATTGAATATGAATCAATCAAAACATATAAGTTAGCAGATAAAGATATCGCTGAAACATACAGAATTGCTTTAAATAAAAAATTTGAAAACAAAATAGAAGTGATAAAAAATACAGGAATAGATACAATATGGAGACATATTAAAAATACATTGCTAGATACAGCAAAAAAAAATTGTGGAGGCAGTAGAAAAAGCAATAACAGAAAACAAACAGCCTGGTGGTCGAAAGAAATCAAAAGTGAAATAAAGGTTAAAAAATAGAAATGGAAGATATACTTAAGTAATAGAACAACAGAAAATTATAAACGCTATACAGAAGAAAGAAAACGAGTAAAACACCTAATAACATCAGCAAAGAAAGACAAATGGAAAGAATTTGGAGAAAAAATGGAAAAAAAACAGCAAGGCCAACCAAAAATTATTTTTTAGAACATTAAAACCACTTCAAAAAGGCAAAGCAGATGACATATCAAGAATAAAAGATAAAAATGGAGTTATGCTGAGATCAGACAGACAAATAATGAATAGATAGAAAGTTTATTTTCAGGAACTACTGGGATCAAACGAAGTCACAACGGAAGATGAAATACCAGAAGACCATCTGCAAATAGATCATAGAGAAAATAGAAGTGATTACTATATATGCGCAGAAGAATTACAAAAAGTGATAAAAGAACTTAAAAATGAGAAAGCACCAGGAAAGGACAAGTTAACAAACGAAATGTTCAAAAACATTGGCGAGAATGGTTTAGAAATCCTTGTCGAACTATACAATAAAGTATGGACGGGCGAGCGTTTACCTCAAGAATGCAGCACAATTACTATAAATTAACGAATAACCACTACACAAACATAATAATTATTCACTAAATCCATATATTTATGAAACAAATGAAATTTCTAAATTTTAATTTGCATAATTTTTGTTACTTATTTATTTAGATGAAAAAACCTTATCACATCTTTTCCGTATTAATCTTTCATGAGATACCTTTGTACCGTTATATATGTATATACCAAAAATTCGCAGTCTAGCCGGCTCCAAAAAAACACAAAATCTGTCATAAACCGGCGACGTCTGTTTATTATATTCATCACATGGCACCCCAATAATGATAAGGGATTTTTAAAACAACTCTTAAAATGGTTGGAAATAATGTTTCAATAATATAGGGGCACACGTGTTTACAGATAGGAACCTTTTCGGCTACTGGTTCTACTTCATACGTTTCTCCGTCCTTGCGCCTATACATTCATTCGCTTTTATTACTTGCTTATTTTTAGAGAAATAATTTAAGGGTAACTTTTAAAACAAATCTTGAGCACTTACGACTTCGATGGAAGTGGATTTTTTCGAAACGATGAAATAATCATGTGCTTTTAGTGCTGTGTAAACTTATTGAGCTCATTCTTATTCTGAGAAGATATTGTCTGGGCATAAACCTGTATTCATCACGCTGGAACTAGAATAATGCGGCATAAAGTTAGTGAAACGCATAAAGTATATATGTATACTACAATTTGTTATAGTTAGTTAATTAATGTAAGAGAAGACTTTAAGTACTGATCTTACATGAACTGCCTCAATAACTATAAAAAACCATGTAGATATTATACATTTTATGCATTAATTTCACCACTTACTCGATAAAATCATATGGGGAATGAAGGAAATTAGAATTAATTTCCATAACAAGCTATTTCACATTATTATTTCAACATTATATGCAAATAGGACGCCATTAAAAAATAAATTCGTACGTTAGCAGATTTATTAGTTGTAACTGGAGCAATTCGAATAAAAGTTCTCGCAGTTATACAAAGCAAATTAAGACGTTATTAGTAGTAAGTATCTATGCGTGTTAAAGGAAATATCTGGTTCTACAAGAATTGTTGCATGCATTTCACATTGGATAGATTCTAGACCATGAATACGATTAATTAGATTTCGGGAATATCTACAGCAAAATCAATATTTTTACGTTGCATTGAGATAATTGGTACAATTTTAATATGTTGTAATCCATGTGTAAATGAACTAGTAGCCCAGACTGTAGCAGCATTTGTTAAATCTCCCAAACGAATTCGACAATTTCATGAACAGTGTCCTAGAGCCAAAGTTTCACAAGCAGTCAACTGCCAACGCAAATGAACTGCGGAGTGGGGGGTGCCTCTACTGCGATAGCACTTTATATTATGTTAGTTTTTTTGTGTTAGTTAGCAGCATGATGGGTAAAATGGCGCTAAATAAAAGAGAAAGAATAAATTTTGTAATCATTTGTCTGTTATTTAAGAAAAAGTTAATATCTAGGCCGTCTAGAAGAAAATATAGTAGGAAAAGGTTTTGGGTAAAGACGTCCTTAGCAAATAACCCAAATTTTGACATTGAAACCAATTTATTAACAGAATTATTAGCAACAGACGGAAACTTCAAAAACTTCCATTGCCGTCAACACTGGATGAACAACTGATTCAAAAGGAAACAAAAATGGATTCTGTCAAAGGCAAGTACGCGATGGCTCTCTTGCGATTTTCTAATTTGAGTAGGTTATTATTAAAATAAAATTAATATACCAATTAAATCTTAAGATTTACATCTTCTTGTAATGCCAATATATAATAATATAATAATGTTTTAGAAAAGATCTGTTAGAAAGTAGTTTTTAAAACAACTGCACGGGGAAAATTTTGCGACAACAAAATGTTGTATTTTTTAAATAATAATAATTTTTAGTAAGAATTACAACATACTTATTGTTATATTGACTATAAATTTTTCTCTGTGCGCAATAACAAGATTTAGAAAAATGGCTATTAGAAGGCAATAACAAGATTAAAAAAGGCTCGTTAGAAGACAAGAACAATATTAAACAAAGCGGCTGTAGGACTATACCAGGAAAGGGCCATGTACGACATCAGCCTTCAGTGGAAAGAGGAAAGATCGTAATATCACCTCTACACGAAAAACTAGGGTTCATGAAAAACTTCGTCTGGGTATTGGATTGCGAAGGTACTATCGAAATCAGTCCCAAAAATAACAGAATGAAAACTAAAAGACGGTATTTTTGGTGAGTCTCAAACACGAGAAATAGTTAGTGATAGAACTTTTGAAACTATGTTAACAGCACGGGAAAAAGTAGCGTGGGTGTCCATGGTACAGGTTTCTACCAGTGTCTTGGGAAACAAAAAAGTAGAAAATTACGAAACTTTAGTAATGGATATGATTCAAGCATTTCACCCTGCTGACTGCAATATGTTCATTAAAATGCACATTCTCCATTCTCACTTGCACTTCTGACATTTTGGGAATGTAAAAGCGGTACCAAGGCAATGGGATCCTGTTATGTTAAGAGATTACTGTTGGGCGTTGAGACGGGGGGGTTGTGGATGTTGTTTATAAGAGACAATGTAATATTTCGTCACCTTTCCAAATGTAAGAATTTTAAATAATTATTAAAGTATGTTATAAGATCCAAACAAAATTAGAACTAAATTGACTAACTATCTTTAAATAATATAAATGTTTCTATGTTTTCTACTAAAATTACTGTGTATCATTTCATAGCAAAACCAAAAGTTAAAAGTCTGCTTAGACGTGTTCAGAAAATAATTCGTCAATTTAATTATAATCGAAAAATTTTGCTTGAAATTTTAATCATTTATTACTCACTCATTGAAATTCTTTTACATTTAGGCGGTGATACATTTTCAAGTCTTAAATTTAATAACAAAATTGGTTTTCTTCAAACCTTCAAAAAGATTCTTAATTTAGGTTTTATTCAAAACTCAAAATAACAAAATTGCGATATAAGAATCACATTATGTATACTAGTTTGAATCTTGCAAACTTTACAGGGATTGTATAAATCTCGGAAACCATCCACAATCTCTCATTTCTCGCATCATTATGCTCCTGTTTGAAGGCTTTTACGGTGTAAAGTAATTTACATGTAGTACTTTTTCCGCAATACAACTACGCAAACTCACTTTGATAATAAATATAAGTGTGAGGTGAGCCGAATAGAATTTACATATCCATTACAAATTTCCAAGCGAACGCTTGCTATGTCTAAAATTATGAAGTATTACCACAGCGCTTACAAACGCAAAAGAATCCACACACAACTATAGGTGTGCGAGTACACTTATATTGTGCACACACACGTACACAAATAACGAGCATACAATGTGAACGTTTTAATTATTTGCATGTAATTAAACTAGAAACTCTGTATGTAGAGTCATAAGGAAACGTATAAATGTAAATCATACTAATTGCACACTGTTAAAATTAGAGATTAATAAGCAGGTACTCGTGGAACTTTTTTATTCATACTGTATTAATTACATCAGTATTCGCTGAACAATACTATAAGCACATATAGCAAGTATATAAAATAGGAAAGACAATGATAAAATTAACTCACAAGCAATTTTATATTCTTCTGTAACCGTTACCTACCTGCTAACTAGTCTTCCTTCTAAGTATATTCATACGTATTACAGAAGTTAAAATGTATTTCCGCCTGTTTCACAGAAGTACTGATCATTATTACGCGATATTCTTCCCAAACGCAGCGGTTGGTCTAAAAAAACTAGTTGCTATAAAATGTTGAATAGGAAATAATGGTATTCCGTTCGCCTTGTGGTTGATTGTATTAAACTATAACTATTATACCTACATATTCTCAGGTACAGACATATAATTGTTTAATTCAATATTAAACAAAAAATACAACAAACGAACAAAGATGTGCTTAAATGGATTTCTACGGTCTAAAAGTCAATGAATTGCTGCGTCATTTCCTTATAGAAAAATATAAACATGTACATACAGTTACTTAATACATTGTAATAAAATGTTTATGTGGGCACGCATAATTATATTAAAGTGCATGTGTATGTACTAAAGATATAACTAATTGCAACAAATTAAGCCAACATAACTGCTAGAGAATTTACTTTTCAAGAAAACATAGGAATGAATATGAATTCGATGAGACGTCAACTTATTTTAACTTCTATTGTATTTTTGAAATTGTTCTTAGGTCAAGATTAGAGGTGAGCATTTTGAGATTTATGCACGCCTGACTCGACACTCTATTAGTCCAGCCCAACCGTTACTACCGAACACACAAGGCTAAACAGCTCTGACATAAGCAGGCTGCGACGTATTTTGCAGTAGGTCGTCGTTCAGCCATATTTGTAGATTGGATATTCACACGTTCACATCGTTTCTTGTGTTTTGAATTGGTTTATCCAAATAATATTGATTTTATTTTAAAAAATACTGTGTAGTGATATTTCCGTACTTTGTTGGTGATACCTGTAATGTTTTTCTAGTGTTGTATAAGCCATAAAACCTTTTCTGAACCGATAAAAACGGGATAACCTAAAAACTGTGGCGTCTACTGTTTTGTATGAGTTACACTTTGTAAAAGAAGATATCATTTATTTTTCAACAGCTACAGATTCAAGGACCGGTGAAACTATAACTGTAAGTTTAAAAAGTCCTAGGCTTGAAAAAATGCTATTCCAATTTCCTAACTGTCCCTTATATTTGACGAACGTATTGCAACAATTATAATAACCTACTCTACAAATACCCTACTTAAAAATTATTGTGGGAAAAGTAATGATAGATTAGGTAAAACACCATTAACAGGAAATTAAAGACCCTGGCTAAATAGCATGCTTCTAAATTTTCTCGTGAAATTGAACAAAATTTCGAACAAAATTTCGAACAAAATTGCGATTCCTGTATCATTTCAACCTTACTTTCGTCCAAATACATGTACAACTACAAATAATAATAATTAGTCGATTAAATATACCACAAATACGTCTTTCACGAAAACGGTGCTCGGTTACGTATTTGCCTTGAAACTTCATTTTTTCAAAATAAAATCGAATGGGATGCGAAGAAGGGCTCAGTTGACGACTGGCATCCTCTTTAAACCCGTTTTGCCTGACAAGAAGATAGTGAAATCCGTCCGATCCTACTTCAAAGAACGCAAAAAATCATTTACATTGTACTATTTTCAGTATTAAAAAATTAATTAGTTATTACTCATTTAATACAAATAAGTAACATGGACATACTAAGACATGAATGGGTTTTTCCTTTATTATGACAACACTGTTTTAATTTTACGAATTACATTTTTCCTACGAAATTATCAATAATGAATTTATGATGCTTTTCAAAGCAGTGTTTTTATTGCAACATTTGAAAGCTTTACAATATTATTCTGCGGACTTTTACGACTGGTATCAGTACTGATACAATCATCTTCTATAGCAACCAGTACTAGCGAACATGTTGACTTAATAACAGAAGATAATAAAACAGAGAAAATGGAAAGTTAGCTGCTGCCTTAGATGTCCTTCTAAGTGAGCATATGACTTCCATCTTCTTATTCTTTAAATATTTTTCAGTATCAGAGCATTACTTAACTTACACATTACATAAATACTACGCCTATTCAAAACAAAAGTTTGAAAAGAATGAGTTTGAATTTCCAAAAAAAAAAAATTAAAAGTTAACAGCAAACGGGCTTGTCGTCGGGCCGAGTAGGCTCGTCGGGGCCCGTCTGATCTTATAAGAAACCATCCGGCCCGCATCTCAAATATTCCACCCCATTCCTACCTCTCGTCAAGATACATCATAATAATAACAGTAATGATTTATTTGTTCCCTTTTATATTATAAGAGATCAATCGAACAAGTCAAATTATAAATAATAAATGAAAACACACATTGAACATATAAAATCTATAGAATGTAATGAATACAAAATGTACAAATACAGCAATGTTGGGGGATGCAGGCTGAAGCAAGTTGGAAAATTCAAATACTTGGGCATAATGACGTCCAACGAGGGAAACCGGGACACAAATATACTTCTAAGGAATAAAAACCTCATGAAGGAAACAGTAATAAGTAATAACAAGCCCAGCGATCATATACGCTATACTAAAACACTAACAATAATAAAAAGGACCAGCTGAGAGGACGTAGGAAATAGGATTAAACAACAAACAATAAAATGGGATGGACATGTACGAGATAGGCGCCATAAATTTTTGGGCTTGTTATAAAAAAAAATAAACTTGGTCAAAAAAATATATAAATTTTTACTTTTCAATATAATCTCCCCTAACTTCAATACATTTATTACAATGTTCAATTAACAATTCTATACCCATGTAAAAATAATCTAAAGTTTTTCCCTCAAAATGTTGTATTACAGCTGCTTGCTATCGTCCTTAAAACGACGTCCCCTTGAACAGAGGATCGTAATACAGAACTACTGTTTCATCTCCTGTGACAGTGGACTCCAGAATCGGTTTCGGGTCGTCTCCACACATGTTTAAAAACGAGCGCGCACATTCGACTCGACGTTCACGTTGAAGAACAGAAAGAAGATGCGGTATCCATCTTTATCATTAATCTTATTCATATCCAAATGGTTATCGAGAATTCGGCGAACACTTGTTTCAGAAATGTTAGATTGCTGATTTCTTCATTTTCAAACGGCGATCTGTCAATACCATTTCTTCAATAATTGAAATGTTTTGAGGCGATATCAGTTCAATTGGCCGACCGGTGCGCTCATCATCATCAAGGGATTCTTGCCCTAAACGGAAACATTTTACCCACTTTTTTACAGTGGAGCATCAAGGAGATTAATCACCATAAACGACGTCTAAACACTGTGTAATGTGATGAGGCGTATGGCCTTCTTTTGTTAAAAATTTAATGACCGCACGGTACTCAATTTTCGTTACCTGAGACATTTTCATGCACTAGTCACGTTGTCTGGCTGGCTACTAAAAACTACTACTCTTCGAGCCGTAGTATATATTGAAATATCTTTCTCAGGGTTTTTACTCTAAATTTTGTTAAATTTTCAAATTTAACTCTATTAAATGATTTCCGTAGGTTCGGGGGTATCCCTAGGTACCCTTGTGGCAATTTTGAATGAATTTGTAACTTGCGAACTAGTGAAATCAAATTAACGAATTTTTAAGATTTTAAAATCAACTAACCTTTAAACTTTCGAACGACGCCAATGTAAATAAACACTCTGTTTAAATACACACCACAGGAACTGCCTGTTCTGGATATTTAACCCAATTTGCTTTTCTAATAATGACTTTGAATACACCACGAACACTTATCTTTGGATTGGATTCACGACAAACTTTAATTCAACCAAGGCCGAATAAAGATTGATGAAAATTGAGGGCGTCGTTTCTCTTTCATTTATTTTAAATCGCGAAAGACCGGCGATTGTTTTCTTTCACAGCCAATTTTGATAATTTGCCTAAATAGAAACTAACTTTTCGATGACTTTCAATCAAAATGATATTAGTACCCGAGAACGAATGCAGTGACTTAACCAGGAGGTTGTTTGTTGATGATTCTGTGATACGAATTGTCACCAACAAGCTTCAAAAGAGAAAATCCACTACTAATTTACGGAAACCTTTCAGATAAGGATTTAATTGACGAAATATTATCTGTTGTGCTTTGAAATTTACGTTGTTGCCCATTCCAGACGATTTTTACATTAATTTAGAAGAAGTAATTGAATAGGAAAATTGATAAATGAGTAGAATTGTCCATGATACCCCACACTCGTCGTTATCTGGACTTATAATTAATTTCTACCGTCCTCGCCTCAAGGACGGTTGGCTTAGGGGGGGAATGGTAACGCAAAAATTACCAATTATCCCCGCAAGAGGGGTATTTGGTTGCCAACGAGTGGCCAGCCTGAGATTTACTTCAGTACCGAAATGACAACCGAGAAAAGTTGTTGTGGTCGTAAACACGACGTTGAACATAACATAACAATATATATACTGTAGGCCTCGCACATGTGCAACTATGACACAATAGACTTTAAACACGCTAGGACCTGTATAAGCCTGTTAGGTCGAGAATTTATGGCGCCTACCCCGTATGCTGGCTAGAGGGTACAACAATAAAATCACGGGAGCTAAATGAAAAAAGAGGAGACAGACCTAGGTCGAAGTGGCTGAATGAACTAACGAAAGATTTACAAAGGAGCAAGTATGAGACTTTTATTTCTTTGATTGCACGAGTTGTCGTTTTACTTTTGGAAGTATTGCATTTTATCTTCTTTTAACCTATGTGACAAGCTCTTAAATTTCAGTCACACTATATAGTTTCGCTTACCTTAATTTGTTAAATCTTTTGTCTATGTTTTCCTTTAAAGTATATCGGTTTACCTTCTTTCGCAACCCTCTTTAGGTTCTTTTAACATTCTAGTTTATTACGATACTCATGTATGCTCCAATAAAATCTATTTATTTATGGCATTTCCTATTAGTTATTTATCCTTTTGTTACTCTTTCTGCCATTTTGATTATCGAATACTTCATTGTATCTGCTGTCGCATTAATGTTAGTTTTCTTACAGCTAAAATACAGTTAAAATTAGTCTTTTATTTTTCCTGAAGGTCTATACTTCACTTTTTCCTTGTCCTAGTAACCCTGTGTCAAGTCTAAGTGCGTCCTGTAAGTGCTTAGAGCAGCGTGTTCATTCATATTACGGGCATGCCGGCTTTCCTTGCTTTCAGTCGTTTTACTGCTACCGGCTCTTTTGTTATGTTTGGTTTTTCTTTATCTGATCGTTTATATTCATTCAACCTTATTTACATATTGCTCCATTTTAAATTCTGTTTAGCATCTTCCGTTATCATAACTTAGTGTTTGAGCCACGTAGTTCTATGATGTATTTCCGGATGGGGGGAGAATAGTATTTTCCACTGTATTTGCGACCTTTTGTCATTAAATTTTATCACTTGTGGCCTGATTGTTGAGACGTTGGTATAGGGTAGTGCTTTCTATTTTGTAATATTGAGAATTAATCACGTTGGGTGGATATTTTAGAAACCTACCTGTATTTTCCGTTGCCGTCATTTGGTCTCAATTATTGGATTGGAAATATTTGAGAGGATGGCTACGGACTGCTGTTAGGCAGGACTTGAATAAAACGTCTCTAACATCCATCTTTGATTTGCCACTTGGGGTCAAGATTTTTATTCGTCCCCATCTTATTAATCGTTTTCCCCTCTTTAACGGTAAGCTTTCAATTTGTTTATATTTCACATTGTTTATTTATTTTTAGAGGTTCTATTCTCAGGTACACTGTTTTGGTATCTCGTTTTGGAGATTTTTGTTTTGGATATACCTGATTTTGGAACATTTTTGAATTATTGCCTCCTTGAAAATTATCTTTTGGATCTACCAGTGCTTTTGAAAACACGTTTTTGGAAATACGTTTCGGACCTATACCTGGACCACCTCAACCATACTACCAGCTAAGTTTAGATCTTAGTATTTAAATTGCTTTCCCTCGTTTTGAACCTTTAAATTTGACTATTAATTACAATATATTCAATGTTTGTTTGCTTTTAAATTTAATGCTAATGACAGATCAACATAGGAAGGAGATCTGAGTATGGAAACAGGCATTGTATATCTTAACAATTTGTTGCTCTAGACTAGACCAGAATAGAAATTCTGAATAACCCAAGGCCTACAATCGAACCCTGTGGTACGTTAAACCTTATTCTGTTCACTTTATGCCAAATATTTTATGGTGAACCCTATCATAGCATTTAGCATTGTTACGCTATACAATACAATAGTCACCACTGTAGCTGTATAGTTCAAGTTACTCTTTCTGTAGGCATGTTGACAACTTGCCAGTAATCTATTACTATTTAGAGGCTCGTTAATTCTCTTTAGGATGATCTTTTCAAAAATATTTGAAGCATTCTACAATAACGCAATAGATTTACAATTCTTTCAAACTTCTTTTAACTCCATACATATAATCATCACGAAGGTTACCATTATCAAAAACTGTTTGATAATTAATATTCAACAAAAAGTTTTGTTGAATCTTATAGCATTAATAAATAAAATATATAAACTTTATACTTCCCAGGAATTAATTGCAATTGCAGCAATCCTCAAGATACTAAGTTACCGTAATTATTTTCTATCAAAGTGCGGTTTCCATACATATGTATTATCGCATAGTATTTATAACATTTACATTTCCCTGTAGCAGTACTTTGCTGCAGTCAATGAAACATTAAGATTGGCATTTTTTTATACAGGATTTCACAACTAACGAAAAACAAAATAAAATGATTTTAAATGGATATAACAGCATAATTTTAAAATTGATACTCGTACAGTGTTGTATCTTCTTATTATAGTGAGGACGTTCTATACGCTTAATTAGGTATTCAACAGCTGCATAAATAGTCGTGTATAAACTGTGATATAAAACACTATTTAATCATAACTCACTGTTTACGAAGTAGCTCGATTTAATTCCTCAAGCATTCTTTTAACACGTTTACAAGAAAACTCAGTGTTCTTTTATACGCAAGCCGTAGATAGACAAAGCGAGAGAACACGAATCATCATAATTCTCACATGTTTCACGTTCTATTATCAAAACAGGAAACCAAGCAAGGAACAGTTCAACACCAGCTTTTTCTTAGGTTGTCATTATGTTGCGCGCCATCTCGCTCTAACTAACCAGGCGGTACCCAGAGTTCGTTATCTAAAAGGAAGCACACCATAAAATATTACTATCTAGATATTATTGTTGTTCACTGTTTCTATTTAACAAATTAGGTTACACGAATTACTACTGCATGTATGTATATTAACAGGCGTACAGTCAACTGCCTACTACCTGCGTACTATAGCCCTATTTATTTGTGGTGTTATTAAGAGTCTTAGTTCGGTTTCCGGTAAAAATTACGCTTATTTAAATATTTAACGTAATTAATGTAGCATGATTTATATTGTTAGGGAAGTGGCCGGTAAATATCTTCTCGCTGAAGAATTATAGGTGCGCATATAATTGTACTTCTACGTAATGTATGTACAATCCAACATTACATACAGGCCGCACGTTATAAGAAGGCGAAAGAGGATAAGAAACGTACAAGGAGGAATTCTGCATTAAAGTTCTTGTCATAATAATAAGAAGGCGCATAGAAAATTAAGGGCTTTGATTGTGCTGAACTGATATTAACATTCTATTACTATCAAAAACACTGAAAAACAAATCTGTCATTTCAAACATAAGTGAAACGCACCCGTTTTTGGTCAGCCTTTTAGTGACGTTACCCGGCTGAAATAATCAACCACTTCATTTGGCGTTGGTGGAAGTGTATTTGTATTAGCATTCTTGACATTAAAAATTAATTTAACGTGAAATATACCGTGCATTTGTTTTATCACTGAACATACACCTTCCATGCATTGGCGCGTTTTTTTATAATAATTGAATATAGGAGCGCTTGGCATGGCGACTAGCTACTGGGATTATTACAGAAAATAAAACACAAATACGTGAAATTTTACATTTATTTTTTCCCTTCAGGAATTTCACAATCGGCTTGCAGACTGTATGGAATGTGAAGCTCAGCACTTCCAACACTTGTTCTATTTTATATTTCCATTTCGATTCCCTTGTCAATATATTCTTTGTAAATACATAATGAACCACTACCACAACACGTTTTTGTGACCCGTTAATTAGACAGGATTAGACAAAAAATTAAACGTCAAATTTGACCTATTTGTATTTTATTTTCTACAATAATCCCAGTAGCTACTCGCCATACTAAACACCTATATCTTACATAGTTATATCAGTTATAATAAAGTACGTCAATGCATGGAACGTATATGTTCAGTGATAAAAAAAATGCACGGTATATTATGTTTTGTATCTTTGACTTAATCACGATAATTTGACATTCATATCAGTTTCTTTGGTCTCCTGCAAATTTCCTTTTAATGCAGTTACGTGCTTTTCTCACTAAGGCGACGAAATGTATGTTGGGTAATCCTGCACTTTACGGCTCCTGTTTCACAAGGTCACTGTTCATATACAAAAATCAATGCAACGTTGCCAAATTTTCGTTGCTTAATTCAGTTGTCATTTGAGAATCATTTAGCAAAATCTAAATACTTTAGTTACAAGTGTTTATATTTATTAGTTTAGTTCAATTTTCTCTATTAGAAATAGCGGGAAAAGGTGGTCTAATCATACAGAGCGAGAAAGGGCAATTAAATCATCAATATTGCAATAATCCCGTAGATCACACGGTAAATGACATTGATATTTTGCAAAAGTGTATGGACATTTGATCAAATTTTAACAACCGTATATGTGTCGTGTCGCAATTTTATACTTTTAATAAAGAAATTCATACATAAATCTGACAATTTAGTATGTTTCTTTTAATATTGATACTCTAATCTGGCAATACTGCGTAGTTATGCGCATGCGCCGTGAAGCACGTGAAATGGGAGCCGTAAACTGCAGGATTACCGTATGTTGATCCAGCGATATTATAGTATAAGTTGGATTTCAATTTTGCTTCGTATTTTCTTTATCTGAACTTGAAAAGGATATACATCAACTACCAGCTAACGATGAACTTAAAGACCTTAAAATGTAATAACACAAAATTATAATTATGATAGCCATACCTACCACCATTAGAAAAGAATTATATTAGTTTATGTTCTCTGTTGTATTCCTACATCCGTTGGTTGTAGACACGTATAAAAATCTGTCAGCAATGTCAGCATCTTTTCTTTACTGTTGTCATGGTAACCAAGCAATACTAATGCCAAACCACTTAAATGCAACATCCAAATGGAGGATTCGCGCCTAATACCTCTTTTACTTTCAATGTTAGACAAGTACATACATCATTATACAAAAACGTTAGAAATATAAATCTCCTATACGGTGGCTACATAACAAATATTCGATGCTATTTAAAAAAATTACGTTTGTAGTGTTTGAGTTTGTCAAAGTTTGGTGTATATTTCAAGGGCATTCTAATACCATGTCTAAATAGAAGCATGTATACAATTTAATTCCTTAAAAAATTACGCGAGAATATATTTGCATTTCGAATTTTTTGAAGGAAATAAGTATGTCTAAATTTAGGTGATTAAGGTCAAAATTATAAATATCTCAAAATTTGTTAGAAATAGATATATGAAATACATATTACTCACATCCCTATTGGAGGCTACGAGTGAACAGTGACAAAAGCATAACGATTAAATTCACCAAAAGAAGGAAGCTACCGCAACATCGAATCTGTTGGAACGAAATATTTTAAGGCCAAAACTATGCGTACGCATTGCTGTGTAGCAACAGCCCTCTTGATCTCCATATTAAGTGGGTATTATATAAGATTTTTCTCGGGCTGATTTTGACGTACGGAGCACTGACCTAAGTAACAACAACTACGACACCAGTGATAGTAACCTCGACTCCTCTTAATTCGTTAGAACTATCGGAATGGTAGCGGTAGATTACGGAAAAAATCGGTAGACGAAAAAAAATTTAAGAAATATTTCCCTTTCCTTTATTTATTATTTGGATAAAAAGAATCTCAGCATACAAAAATAAAGTTTTGATTATTTCATATATTTAATTTCAGAATAATCTAAAAAAGGAAAGAAATGTATAGTTACACCTAAAATTTATATTTGGTTTGGAAAGGACAACTAAATTACCGTCTCTAAATCAGAAATTCGTTAATAGATGGCACCTACAACTCGCTATAATACGTAGTAATTAGAACATAGATTTATAGAAAAAAATATATTTTAATTTATCGTATGTATTTTATAAAACTTCCTATGTAAATAAAGGGTTTATAAGCTGTGGCATTTTAATAGAATGTTGTAGCGCATCGGTAGATCTACCGTAAAATCGCCAGGGTTACCGTCACTGTTCGAGACATGCGCACAAATTGGAGATCCTGCAAAATAAAATACTAAGGTTAATAGCCCAAGCCCTACGGTTTGTCAAGAACGAGCGATTATGATAGGATCTGCAAGTCCTTAGTATTAAATAACACCTTCAGGATCTGTCTAAGAATACTTTAGAAAGAGCAAGAAATTCATGGAACCCACTTGTGACCCAGATAGCAGTGGAGCCCACGGATCGCCCTCCACCTTGCTGCAGAGTCGTCCGCTTGCCAGCTAGAATCAGCAATTAGTGGGTTGGTCTTCTCTACCTCGCTCATCTTTGTGGTGTGTAGAAAATTAATTCCTAAATTCCAAGCAGAGAGATGGAAACTGCAAACAAGTGATAAAAGAGTTTAGAGGCTCTGACCCGGCTCTGGTAGGTATGAGGGGATAGCACTACTTTAGCATATCGTTTAGAAAACAGCATTTCACAAAAAACTCAAATTATCCCTATCGTCTCAAAAACTAAGCTTGATGGTAGGACATCTTGACGAAGACTAATATAAATTGAAGAGAGGCATCCAGAAAAGCAGTTACATAGAGGATGTTCTATTTAAAAAACAAAAGTTGTATCATATGCAACAGAAACTGAATATCATATGCATCAAATAATGTCTATTTGAAAACTTTTTCTCGAAATTGCTCAGGGAAGGAACTATTTTCCATCCAGGTACCAAGTAGACACGCCGTATGTCATTTATATACTGTACAATAACTACATAGTATTAAGTTTGCTATGTATGCATATTAAAATCAATAATCAATGCTATTGAACCTCTTATATTGCGTTTAGCCCTTGCTGTTGTTTTCAGAGATATCGTTTAATTTCTTTCATTGCAACTCAAACCAAATTTCAGTAATCAGCTGCGTATTTCAACTGCAAGCCTTCTAAGTACATACAAGCGGTAATTATTCTAATGCTATGCGTTTAAATAAATGTAGCGTTAAGCATATACATACATACATGAAATTTATTAGAACTGATACTTCCGCGATTTTTCCTTGCTTTTTTGCATAGAAAAGCTGTTTTGCGGATTCTAACCGTGAGATTTTGCTACATAGTCGGATATTTTATAGGCGCAATTATTTTTAAAATATGCAGGAAATACATTTATGCATATGTATGGAAGAATAAAAAAGCAACCATTTAACCACAATCACTTGCTATAAAATACACAGAAAGATATCGGGATAAGAGAAGATAGAAGCAAAAGACTATTAGAGTAACAAGGTTTAGAACGCCTAACGTACCGGAATGGCAGTATCCGCAGTCAAACAATCATGTTCCATAAAAAAATCGCACCTTTTTAATTAGCAGCACGTACATATATGTATGTGTGTCGGCAGGTTTCACGAACAATCTACATATATAGATTTAATTACACTTATAAAAAAAAACATCTGTTAAAGCAGTTTTTGTGACATTCTTAATACGTGATTAAAACCAAAATTAATAGCGATTCAAATCAGTTTAAAAAGATGAACTAAGAAGAATGGCTCTAAATTCTTAAAATAGGTAACCAAATTGTATATATACATTATTCATTGTTGTTTTAAAAATGCAAATAGTAAAAAATAAATAACCTGGAAAATTTATTACACTTTTTTGAAATAATGTTAAGTCATTGTACTTAATAAGTTAATCTAATGCAATCTTTTGGTCTATTATGATATTTTCATATAGGCTAGACGAACGTGTTATTTCTGTTTTGATATATTCGCAATGCAAATTAAATATTTCGCAAAGGAATAGATTTTCAACACAATAGAATGGAATTTAATAATATTTCATCATATCATTCGTATACACACTACTTTTCCCCTATTTTATCCAGGTGTAAAGCCATCAACGGCTAAACGTATAAAGAATTACTCAAGAACAATTCAGAAAAGTAGCAACTTTAACAATTTCAAAGACTCGCAGGTCTTAACATTACAGGAATAACACCATCTACATTCCAAAGCAAATTATACGAAGAGCTTTTGTTCTTTATAGAATGAGACTAAAGCTGGGAGATCTTCGAAATTATTTTAAAATCCTTGAAGATCGCAACATAAACTGGTTGATCTGGATACAATGCAATTGAGGTAGTACATTGCAAAACGCAGTTTTTGAGTTGTATTTTTCTACAAATAGCGTAGATTATCTGCACTATAAAAAATAACTTTTTACAAATGCTGTTTTGTTATGTAAGATGGGAGATGCTAGTGTAGAAATATTCAAAAACATTGCACTTTTTTTTTAATTTACCTGGGGCACATAAAAAAAGACGTATTGAACTATGTCAAAAACTGCATTTTGCAATGTACGAGGGACGTTCAGTAATTAACGAGACAAGCTGCATTAGCGGGAAAACTACTGATTATTATCAGATGACACTTTCTGTGCAATAAAAGCAAACATGACCTTTTTTGTTAATTTCAAAATGTCGGCTCCTCTCGAAACGTGTACGATGGAAGAACAACGTTTGGTGATAAGATTTTTGTTATCCGAAGGTGTGAAGCCGACCGAAATTTACTCGACAATGTTGTACAGTGAAAAGTGTACGCGGAAACGTGTATCCATAAGTGAATTGAACAGTTTAAATCGGGCAGAACAAGTGTCACTGATATTTATCGCTCCGGACGACCGGTTGAAGTGTCGACCGACGCGCTACAAAATCGCATAAATGACCTTATTCTCGATGACAGGCGTATAAAAATCATGACAATGGCTGATTTATAAAATGTTAATTTTGGAACTGTGTATTCAATCAATCATGACAAGCTGAATTGTCGCAAAACGTGTTCGAGATGGGTTCCAAGACAGTTGACTCAAGTCCATAAAGACACCCCTGTTCGCGTTGGGTTTGGAGGTGTTACCACATCCTCCTTACAGTCCCAACCTGGCACCGTATGATTTTCATCTGTTGGGTCCGTTCAAAGAATTTTTACGCGGCACCAAGTTCGAAGACAACGAAGCGGTCAAACAAGCTGTACACAAGTAGCTCGGACACCAAGGTCAGGAATCCTTCATCACTGGAATTAGAAAGCTCACAAGGCGATGGGAGAAGTGTCTAAATATTAGTGGAGACTACATTGAAAAGTACTATAAATGTCATTGTCATTGAATAAATTATTTTTTTTCCATAGCCATTTGTCTCGTTAATTACTGAACGTCCCTCGTACCTCCTAAATTATGATCAGCCTTACAAGGTTATCATTGGAAATCGTACTGAGTGGGTAGCCGGCGTACTTCAAATTAAAACAGGAACTTTGCCATGGTCTACAGATCATCTAAAGGTGTCAATGAGGTTTCAATATATTTCAAGTGGAATTTTTTGCGCCAAAAAAGCTTCAAGAAGGGGGTAGAACGTGCAACCACAAGCATTCTGACGTACAATCAAAAAGCAGTAAACGCTCTTAAGGCCTACACATATGAATCTGCAACTGGTGCGCGAAAACCACGTTACTTTAGGGTGAGTTTCATGCCTTCAAGGAATGAAGGTATATGAAAAGCCTGAAAGCTGGCCATAAAAGCAGCAAATATGCCTTTCATTGGTTCACACCTTTACTGCGGTATACGGAAGAGCCACCTACAACAAAAGAATTTGGAAATGGGAGGAAAAAAAGGCTTCATACTGGCAAAACATACCAGGACAAAATCCAGCAAAGACAAGATCTTTTAGCAAAGGGAACCCCAGAATACTGCCGAATTTATTGATATGTTGTGCAGCCCGAAAATATCACTTATAACCAATCTCATCGAGATACCTTAATTTTTAATTTAACTAAGTAGTACTTAAATTAGAGAAAAACTTGATTTTCCAACCAAGTGCATGGTGATTTGGAGAGTATTGCTTAATCTAAAAATGACATCATTAAAATGGTTGCGTACAAGCGTGCCTTAAATATACGCCATAGGTAAAATTTACTTGTTTAAGTGATCCTTTGTGCTTCAAGAATTACTTACAATTTAAGACAAGTCGGTGAGATTGCCCATTAAGTGTATAGACTTGTAAAAGCTAAAGATCATTACTGCGAGCTATTCGGAGAAAACCTGTAGACAAACGACATCAACATTTCAGTAAGCCATTCCTAACACCTACTGAATTGAAAGAAGAAGGTGCTGGAGTGGAATGAAGGTCCATTAAAAGCCTCCAACTATTGTAATACACATAAAGCACTGTCACAATAGATCTATTCAGGTCGCAATGCTTACAGGCATGAATGTCATGGCAGAGTTAGAGATTTTCTAGTAGATCCCATACATTCTCTAGTTACCATTCGCATGGTGGGGAGTAATCGACTGTGCTCCGCCATTTACGGCGAGAGGGTGATAGCAAAAGAACCATGGAACACTTTACATACACTATTTACACACTAAAGGCTATAGCCCACGGTAGCAGCCGGTATTCCTTCCTTAGACTTACTGAAAAAGGAAGACATGGATAACTTTAAAGAAAAATGTTATTCAATTGATGAAGGGAACGAATAATGCCACGAAGGCATTAGGTTAAGTAGATATTTGATTATTTAAAGTGCATTAAGACGTGAATATTTGAAATACGCAAATATATGTAAAAAACTAAATAAATAATAGGTATATATATTTATCAGGATCGTAAAAGAGCGACAATAGTAGATGACAATGTTACAACAAAAATTATTAGACCACAAATTAAGGATAAAATTATAAAAATTTCCGATTTGAGTTGAATTTGAATTAAATTTTGCAATTAGCGATAAGTAGAGTAAAAGTTGAAAATATGGAATATGTTGGTAATATGGAATACCAAGGTTTCTCAATAATATACGTATATCATTATATCCATCAAACGAGTCGTGAACTTTTAGCTGAGACCTACTATTAAGGTTACAGTGACCCATAAACAAATTTTGCATTTCCATCGTTCAACAGAAACGATATTTTAAACTGCGTGCTTTCAAAACTTTAACAGGTAAGTACATATGAGTGATTATTTGCTTTCGTAGCTTATTATTTAAGTGTCTGCTACAATTGACTAGTACATGAAATGGATTTTATAAAAATACCATTGCCATTTATTATTTCTTAATACGTAACGAAATCTAATCTACGAAGGATGATCGTAAAATAAGGTTCCCATATTTTTAAAAAATAGACAGCATTCTTTGTTTCCTTGACATTACACATCGTTTTAAAGGTAAAAACTTAAGCTATTTTTCGACATAATCGCCATTTCTATCCAAGCATTTTTGCAGACGGTGCTCCAACTTCTGTATCCCCATGTCGTAAAATTCTGCCGCCAGTCAAAATCTTTTCAATTGTGGTGTTGGAAATCTCAGGAATCCGAAGAGCGAGTTGACGAATGGTGACCTTCCGATCTTCAAGCAGTATGCTCCCGACCTTTTCAATGATTTCCTCTGAAACTGATGGTCTTCCGCTCCGCTCTTCATCGTGAATTTCTGTCCGACCTCCAGTGAATTCCCTACACCATTTGCGGACGTGTTGAACAGCTATACACTTCTCCATAAACTTCGGTTAATTGACGATGAATGTCTATAGGTGAAACCCCTTTCGCGTTTAAAACAATATCACAGCGCGAATTTCGCACCTGGCGGTAGCGGCGATGGGGAGTTCCATCTCGGACGGCTGCTTAGCTAACACCGAGCGGCGTAGCGAGACGGGGTGGTACGTATATAGAGTGGGAGAGCTGCTGCACACGCCAATGTTGTCGAATTTCTCCTAACACGCCTTATTGCTGCTGTAGGGCTTTGGGAACCATATTTTACGATCATCCCTCGTAAAATGCTTACAAACTGTTGAGAATATGGAATATTCTATATTTGCACACCCGTTTCTTCACACATGTTTTCTATGAAAGCTTTCCTTTTTCTGTTTTAGAATGCCAACAAGAAGTCAACGTCGAGTGTGTAAAAAAAAAAAAAAAGCAGATAGTGAAGAACAAATGAGTCTGGCAATTACAGTATTTACAGAAGAAAGGATGTGACTGGTGTAAATAATGATGTTATTATTGCAATTATAATATCTGTAGGTTTTATCAATAAACAAATGTTATGTATCAAATTTCCAGTGTATTCAATATTTGCACCTCAGTTCCTCAAATAGTAATTTTGGCATTTTTCCAAGAAATTTTCTTTTTCGAGAATGTGTAGGACCACGAGAAATCTAAGTAAAGATCTCGGTCCGTAACTATTTTGAGTATATTCTAGTGAAATTGAACTTTAAAAAAATCGATTTACAACGAAGATGCACTCATAAAACAAAATGGCGTTCCATATTTGCATCTTCTACTCTATATATTATTAGCAAATATTTATAGTTACTTCTTGTAGTTTTCAGCGTAATTGTAATTGCTTCAACAAAAATTTTGAATATACCCAACAACAAAAAATATATTCTTAAGTTAGTAAAATGATACCTACAATGTCTTCGAAGGTCAAAGCTGGCCACGAGCGGTACCGCGCACTAGCGTAGAGTCGACCAGGCCTCGTGTTCCACTAGAGTTATTCTGCTAATAGAGATGTTTGCTGCCGCAAATAATTTCGCTCATCTTTTAAATAAAAATTAAATAACACGTGCTCAAACACTTACCATTTTAAGAGTCGTCCGTGAAATCATAAAGTGAATAATGTCTGTTAAATATCTGCAACATTAGATATGTTTCAATTGTTGTTTCGGCAAAACTAGTACGGCATGAGGAAAAAATGCGTTTATATGCAGAGAACGAACGTTCTACATCTAGTGACGTAATATTTGCGTAAGTAAAATAATCTTTCAAATAACAACGATTCTGTTGACGGACCTTCACAAATGTGTCTTAATGTGCCAAAATCAGAATTTTTCTCAAAAACACTCAAATTTTTCTAGAACAGAAACATTTTTTTCGTCTTGAATAGCGCATAGCTGTGCGTGAACATGTTGCACTATTTATAGAGATTCTTCTAACGGCACCGCAGGATTTTGTAATTTTTCTATTGCATCTGCTAGCCCGAAGTAATTGCCGTGAATGATTTTTAAATCCATTTTAACCTGACTATCTTGAAATTTCGACTGGCTTTTCTGAATAGCGGCAGCTTCCTTTATATCGAATTGTAAAACCACGTTCTTAATATTGTCAAAATATTTATGATAATAAAACGCGGCCTGCAACCATGTTCCCCAACGAGTTAGAATAGGTTCTGGTGGCTCTGCTATACGGGGGCACAGTCTGTGAAATTCGCGAATAGGTTTCGGTGATTTGACGAATACTGCTTTGGTATGCGCTATTAAAGCGTCTACCTCAGGATAACATTTTCTGATACTATCCGCCACAAGATTGAGAGCATGAATTTTACACGTAATGTGTAACAAATTAGCAGAATGCTTTTTAAGAGACCGGCCTACAGAAAGCATGTTTGCAGCACCATCACTCACTAACATCAAGAGTTGGTTTGTTGAAAGTTCAAACTTGTCCAATGTATTTAACACTAACTTTGAAATTACTTCGGCAGTACCTACATTGTTGTATTCGTTTGGGGACTAATAGAATTGAAGGTGCCGATTGATGAGGTTTCAATTTGCGTGCCATTACATTAAGAACAGAATGTTTCTTCCGATCTGTTGTTTCGTCGACACATAACCACAATTTTTGATCTTTCAACTCCGATTTTATTTTTTGTTCAATATGTTCGCGCGCAGATGGCACAATTCTTCGTAACGATGTTCGACTTGGTAATTTGCACCCCGAATAGTTATTCCAAAAGCAGATAAATGGTTCCTTGTCTAGTAAATTAAACGGTATATTACATGCGATAAACGCAACGCATAAATTAAATATAAATTTTTCATTGTCTCGTGCGCAATTTCTTTTTGAGGCATGCTTTTCACTATTTACGTGTCGTAGACAATGTTGTCTGGACCAACACATTAATGGGATTTTACAGATTACACATTTAATTTTAGCACCTTCATATATTAAGTCTGGAATTTCTGCAATAAATTTTCGAAGTTTGTCCGACCGCGGTCGTTTTGCTGACGAAATCATAATTTTTCTAGGACATAAACAATTGCGCAAATGACCGGCAGCGAAAATGTCCGTACTGCTCCGCAGACGAAGTAATACTACCGTTCCTCTCGGTCCGAACTGATTCTACGCCGATGCGCGGTACCGCTCGTAGCCAGCGTTAGTAATAACACAGTAGGCAGTTTGCGGTAGCGCATTCTCCGTTACGTTTTACAGCCATTTTTTAGATTATAACGTCACATAACCTGATTGTTAAAAACACGTTTGCGGAGCGTCGGAAGTAAACGTTATGTTTGACACATGTCATGTGAAATGAAAACAACATGCATTACCAAATGGTTATTACCTACGTCTTGTCGCACAGTATCGTCGTCATTAACGAAAACATTATACGACTTTTGAAATTCGGGGACAAATAATGTCAGTTTCGTGAAATTTTGTGACGAATTCTGCATCATTTGTGTAACCTCACACTGTGCATGTAAAATGTAACGGATAAACGGCGTCAGCTGTACAGAATTAGTTGTGCGCATGCGTAGTTATACGAACGAAATTCTGATTAGGTCCGTTATTCTTAGAAACAATAGCAATTTAATTCGGTATACGGTACAAATTTTACCAAAATTTTACGTTATAGGTCATAACGGCAATTTTTATAAGGAAAAATGAACTACCGCAAACTCTCTATTAGATTGCTAAAATTGCTGAAAATATAACCACAGTACACGTAATTATCCACATTATATAATTAATGCTCTTGAACATTATAATAGAGAAATTAATGCTTTTTATAGGCGCATAATTTAATAAATAGACAGAGACACGTAGAATCTCTTCGTGGAATTAAATCTAAGTAATATGCAAACAATTAGAAACGTTGTGGACCCCTTTTAATAGCGATTACTATCAAATACAACTAAATATTTATATTTCTTACTATGGGACCTAGGTGATTTTTATTACTTATACGATACTATTTTACAAATAAATATGTACCTCTGCCTTATCTGTGTACAGAGAAACAATTCAACAAACAACAATGCTGCCGCTATTTGTTGATATCGAAAATTATTTATTTAATCTAACAACGACATTATATCCTTACAACACCAATTTTTTTTCAGCAAGGCTGGTAAGTATATTATCTTGTACGCACTTAACTTTTTGGTAAGAATAGTTTTACATAAAAAATTGAATTTTGGCTATAAATGTATTTATTACATGCAATCGTAGAGGTACCAAATTAGTGTGTACATACTATTACATTCATTACAATTCTATTGTCTTTGTATTCGCACCTTCCGCGAGAGACAAAGAAACAACTAGACTGTAAACACTCTAATTATCATACCATAAGCAAGCTTCTGAAGGCAGATCAACATTCTTGTACTTACGTATCTATATAACCACACACAATATATCTACAACCTCTAAGTTGATGTTTCACGCTCTGATAAACATAATCTGAACAGGAACAAAACAGAGTATCCGTACGTATATAATTAATTTAGGAAGCCGGCACTCTCCATTTCTTCACACTCGTTAAGAGTTACAAATATCCAAAGGCAAAAAACACTCACCTGCGCTTGGATGCAATGTATCTATTTAAATTCCATGCTTTTACTTAAGGTGTTACTTAAGTATTTAGTGACTTACAAATGTATTTGCATTATCTACGTATTGATTTGAATTAAAAATCTATGAATTAATATGGCAAATCATATTGAGATATAGATTCTTCTAAAGGGAGCAACTATTACTTGTGATTGTAATTATATTAAAAATACGGATTATTTTCTCGAAAATTACGTATTGATTAAATGATATATGAATTAAAGGATGTAAAAAATTCAATATAAAAATAATTTGCAATATTGTCAATATCAGGAGACAAATATCAAAAGAATTAACATTAGACATTAAGATGAAAAACCTAGTTTTGTATATAGATAAATAATTCTTCGAGTTTAACTTCAACACTAACCGTATCAGATGGAAAAACTGCTTTAATCGAACTAGATGACAGTCTTATGCCACCACCACTGCCCGTTGTTCACTGTACAAATACAGGTTCGTCAAGTGAACTAGGTAAGAAGAACTTAATATTGTTATTTCTAAAATTGATTGTATTTCTTTTAGTTCTGTGAACTACACCGGAACTCCCCATTTTCTTTCACGTATTTTGTATTTGTTATTAAATATCGCACAATTAACAGAGAAAAAACGAGTGTGGAAGGTAAATCATTATTGGACTTAACAAAATTGCCTGAGAAGACAAGAAGCAAATTAACGAAAATGGTAACCGAAAACTTTATATTTTAACTTATACAGTTTGGATTTATAAATTTTATAACATGATATCCACGCCTATTATGAACACATTCTTAATTAAAACGTACATCTTTGATTATTTTGTTTTTAATCTGTTTTTGTTGGTAGCATAATCCCCATTTAGTGCTAAATTTAGAAACAGGATATTTCCACATCAGGTGTATATAGTAAGTGTTTTACTGCTCGGTAAGTGGCTTGCGGTTATAGGTATTTATTCTGATGTAACTGCAAAGCGTCAATGCTAGCAAATGAAAAGCTATACCGTAGATCACTATAATCAGTCGCGGATGGTGGTGACGTAAATGGGAGGTCAAGGACAAGACTTCAATTCTCTCGTGCATTTCCGTTGCATATTGTGTACATCGTACTTGACGAGGAAACCGAAGCGTTGTCCTCCCATTTATGTTGCCACCAGCCGCTACTGACTATAACTAGAGCTTTACGGGTGCCAGGAATACGTATGTTTATGTACGGTAATTTTGTAGCAGTAATATTACATAAGCACCCTAAAATGTCATATTTAATCCACTGAACTTTTCATAGTATAGCTGAGTCCCTGTTTTAAGCATGATATTTCCCTCGCAATCGCACAGGCCCATAATAAAGTACACTACACCAAAGTATACATTATCTTTAAAATTAAGTAATATTGTTAAATGTAAATACCACCTTTTTCAATGTGAACATACCTATTATTTATTTTAACAATACATGTAAGCATAAATAATATAAATTATGTGTGCTTACAACACAATAAGTTCATATAAAGTAACGCGTTTTGTTTTCCTACACATTAAATTTAACAATACCATCTAATCCATTTAACAATATAATTTTACTACGTTTTAGTAAACACCATTCTACCGCATACAACACAAAGTTGTTAATTATAAGATTTTAATGTTGTTATAATAACAAACCATACGGTGTATGTTTTAGTATATTATGTTGTAAAAAGTTAAAAAGAAGGTATATTAATTTTAAATATACAAACTTAACAATAATTTTCTTGTACTGTTGCTGTCACATATAGATTTAGAAAATATTGTAACAAAACAATATTTATCTTTATTTTAACAATGCATTTTTCACTGTGTACAATAGACAATACATTTCGCTTTCGAGAACATATCGGCAAATGCATACATCTTCGTATTCTGTAATGAAGAAACTGTGCCCACATCGGTGAAGTCGTAACGAGGATAACGAAGAAAATTTGATTATATCTCACATAAATTGAAAGACAGTCAGTGGCTGAATATAGGGAATAGGGAAGAACTGCAAAGTCTGACACTTTATCACAAAACTCTTACTTTCAAGTGTCCACCCCGCCTGTACGATAAAATAAGGTTTAGAACGGATGTGCATAGTATTACCACACGTTTCCAAGGACTAATACCGCCGCCTCCCCACAAAACGGCGTTGTTCCAAAGATCCTTTTCATTTAACTTTTACGCTTACCTGCATCTTAAATCAAATTCGATTACTCTGTTCAAGTTAAAGTTGCGTGAAGTATTATTTGGGAATCAGTACCTTTGATGTGTGATGTGACTGTTTAGCTGGTGACTCTATGTGTGAACAAGTACAAGAATTATGTTTGGTTTAGTTCTTTACAACTGGAATTATATTATATTATTTGCAGGCATTTGTTTTTATATTTTCTATTACTCAATATAGACAAGGTTAAATAAAATCAGTTAATAATTGAATCTCGCACTGCGGTACTTGGTGCAACGTACACTCTATGAATATATGGAATCTACTGTACCATATTATTATTATTATTATTATTGAGAATGCTTGTATGGATGAGAGTTTCTAATTAAAGACACTCTAACCACATACATTGTCGACATTTTTGTAGACAACCTCTACCGAAGTAACATCCAATTAGTCCGGAAATAAGTAATACTAATAATGAAATTTAGGGTACCACCTCTATTGTTATTATTATTTTTACATAATTCTGACCAGCTTAATTTTGGCTACAGCTCATGACAATGATCAAAGCAACTTTACACAAAAGAAACTGTTTTCCTTCTTATAAAAAGTAAAACATGGTGGATTGATGTAGACCAAAGTTAATAATTAAAACCATAAATTTTCATTAAATACAAAAGCTCCTAGATTTATTGGTACTCGAGTCATATTTTTATTGTGGAAAATGCAGAAACTGACAGTACTAGAGTTTAGTTTTCCTGATTAAAAACTATATAAACAATAAACGTTTTCTAAACGATATCTGTTAGTATCTGCCGGCATTTACACAAGTGCCTTTCATTTTAAAAAGCTTAACTTTTATCTCAAAATGTATTTTTATAGTATAGTTTTGATTCTTTTGCAATTGTATAAGGTGTTAGGATAGTAGCCAGCACAATAGCAAATGTGTTGGCAAATACTGCTTTGCTCAATAATAACAAAACACATATCCACTTATTTTGGACTGCGTTAGCAAACAGTATTTTTTAAAAATCTCCTATAAAATATTAGAAGCGCCAACAGCGACCTCCATACAGTCGCTATGTACTATTACGTTGTTACAAACTTTAGCACTATATAGTTGTACTTTTTTTGAGGAAGCAGGACTTGTGTGATGGTACTACTGCACACACAACAAAGCATTTTATGGTGACATTCTATGGTCAGTAGAACAGGCTACAGATTAAAGAATTGGACGATGCAATTCGCAATGTGATAGCAACAGCACTAATGGAAGTAACTAGACGTTGAATGTACTACTGCACGCTACAGGGACAAGAATTTCTTACGATATCGACCACAAAACTCATTAAATCAATTAACTCTGAATTAGAAACAAAATATAATGCTGTGATACATTATGATCACACAACCTATTAACCTTTATCCAAGTTTAAGTGCGACACACTACATATGGAAGAAAAAGGAAATTTCCAGATATACAAGCCATGATACCAGATCAACTTCCAGTTCCGTTAAATGAAATATGGAAATAAAAAATAAGGTAACTACCAAAGCAATTGGATACTTTTTTTAATTAAATAGAGAATATATGCAGAAAAAAGGAAAACAAAACCTAAATTTAGAAAAGTTGCAACCACAACAAGTTCTCTACGTAAGAAATTGATCACAGAAATTAGAAAATTATGTTTCTTGATAGAAGCCTTAGTCATTGCAGCCAGTTTCAAAAGATAGACCTCTATTACGTACTGCAACCAAGGTCTGGTATTCTTTCATACCGATGGCATACTAAAAATTGCCACTTAACCCCTTTTGTATTTCAACATTTCATTTATATTTCACTTATTCTAAGCCGATATTGCTGAGAATAAAAAATCCAGTAGGCCATGAAGAACAAAACATGCAGTATTGTTTAGTGCAACTCACTATCTGTCAATTGAAGTTTAGTTGTTATATTTGCGTTTGTTAATGGAATGAACTATAGAACATTTTCGAAACATGATTTGTTTAAACTTCTATGAGTGCAAGGAAAGTTTAGTTTCAAGCTTTAGTGGAAAAGCACCTTTTTTGGCTACAATTTACCGATGGTATAAAGACTTTGAACGCGAAAGAAGTTCTGTTCAGCTTCGGAAAGAGCAAAATGCTCTCCTTTGGCCATCATCGAAGAAAATATAGTTGCTGTTAAGAAAATAATTGGAGAGGACAACAAAGCCACGTATGCTGTAATATAGCATCCACTCAAGATTGAATCCTCATTTGTCAAGACAATCATATCCAACCACATGCTTTTTAAAAGAGTTGTCAATCGTTTTATATCGCATCAACTTTCTGATTTTCAAAAAGCAGAGCATGTGAGAATTTACCATGAAACTTGAACTCTTTTGAAGGATAGCGCACACCAATCTTTTTCTGAAATTGTGACAAGTAACGAAACGTATACTCTGTTCTTCGACGTACCTATCCGACAAGAAAGTCGTGCATGGATCCATAGAGACAAAGAAGCACCAACAACGACAAAGAAAGAAAAGTTATGTGCGGTGTTCTTTAGAAGTACGGGCCTGATGTGTACAATTAAATTGGATGAACAAAAGACAGTTGCGGCTAAACGGTACACCCAAAAATGTTTGCCTGAGGTGTTCAGTAAAGTTCATGGGAACGGTGTTATGTTGCATCACGATAACGCATCGCCCCATACCAGCTCTCACGATTCGATATTTGGCTGAAAGAAATATAAAAGTAACATCCATCGTATTCACCTGATTTGGCAATGTGTGACTTTTGACGGTTTTATGGGTTTAAAAAAACAATTGCGAGGTACGAGATTTTCGTCTGAGGAAGAAATTGATACGGGCATTCATCAGTATTTTGTAATTATTCCAAGAGAAGATTGGTGAGTGAACCTTTAAGAAATGGAAGGAGAGAATGTGTTATTCCTGAAAGAAATTATGTTGAATATATTTAAATTAAAATTCTAAAATATAGTAACCGTTTCTTTTTAATCTCAATATCAGTTTAGCCCTCCTATTAAAATATATGCGTGTTACATAATCCATCACTATACAAACTGCACTTTCCCTTTAACTAAGCAATAACGCCTCTTCCGTTCTGTAAGTACGGCAGTTTAAATCGTAAGCTTTTAAGAAAATATTAAATTTCAGTTCAACTTCGCAAAGAAGCAACAATAATGCCACAAAGAGATTATTCAATTGACGCTCTTTTGATGCATTGTAATGAAGTAATTTATTTGCTAATTAAAAACAAAAATACCGAGGGTCGCGAATAAACTCAATCAGCGACGATGATAATGATGACAGCCTTTAAACTTTCCCTTTCTAACATTCGTATTTTGCCGTTTGCGTAAAAATTCATTTCAATTGCGAACGTAGCACCGCTTCTTTCGGCGCCATCTCATTGAAGCGCGAGAGAGATGAAAATCGTGGAGATACGTAACTCCATTTTCATAATTGAAGCAAATTACGCAGCGTTCTTCGCGCTCTTTGATGTTGTACCCATTTTTCGAATTATTCCCGTTCTCTGCGAAATAGCTTCTTAATTCCTACGAGAAAACTTGTTAACCACAATTTGAGTGTGTCTGATCTCTTCCGCTTTGTAGAGCTTTTTGCAGGCGGAAGTCATAGAGTACTCTTACCCTTGTAGTAAAACCTTTCTCCACGATGTCAATAGGTGGAAAGAGCTTTTCCTTTAATTTAGCTTAATTTTTAATTCTTTTCAAAAAGTATATAGGTAAGAATTTCCGTGGAATAAATTTATTAAGCTAAATAATAAATCAATACAATTGCTGTTAATTAACAACTGGCAAAATTTAAAAGAATTAATTAATAGTTTCTATAATAGTTAGAGCCCTTGACTTCGACAATATCTGTATGTACATATGTATATCCAAAATTGGACAAAATTATTTTAAAGGCAAATTTCTTCAATAAAAGAATAGTGTATTAACTAAGAAATTAACCGAGAAAATGAAAACGAAAAAAGAAATTCCCGACTTCACAGCGATTATCGTTGGTTATCTGTTGCCATCGATTAGCGTAGTTTCATTACATCTCATTGTAATGTTCAATAGTGTAGGAAAAGAGCAATGTATTTCTAATTGTAATAATACATTCTACTGCAAATTGTTACTTTTCATACGTTTTGATTGACCGTTATATTACTGTCTAACGTATGTTACACCAAAGTCAGTAAAAAGATAACATGTTTTTCATTACAGGTTTTTGATTTTATTTTACTTCTATTAATGCAACCTTACTAGGGGATTTTACATTAATATGATTTTGTATTTTCTACATTGCCGGCAGTATTACTTTTAACCACAATGATGTGAATAAAATTTACATCAAATACGATAGGTTGTTACGGTAACACTGATGTAATTATCCTATGTAATACAACAAACATTTTCTTAATTATTTTGAAAACATATATTTCTCCAGTTAATTTAAAAACTTTAAGCTATACAAAACCGTTAAGTAAAGCAAGCACTTAACACATTCTAGTTTGTTTCTTAAGCATATATGTATAATGTCGGCGAATTTGAATTATGTTCGTGAGGATTAATTTGACAATTGTTTATGAAGAAAATTTATTGTATTCTTAGCATTACTAATAGCAGGCTAAAGTTTCCGCACATCATATACATGCAGACAAAAATAACATTATCAAAGCTATCAGTCAGAAGTAAAAAGTAACTTTGAACGATTATGTTTAATGGACTTGTTTCTTCAAATTATTGAATCTGATACATTTCTATAATATTGTATTGCATGATAAATAATGACAATTAACATCATTTGTTTTAATTAGCGATCTTAGTCAACTTAAAGTACTGTATAAAGAAAAAAAATCAATTGTTGATATACTGATATAGCTAGAAAATGCTTGTAGTTAAGTATACGAGGTATGGCAATTAAATAACGAGAAATTGTTTCGAACGCTCGAACTAACAACACCGGCGGGTGTTCAACGACGAAGGCATAAACTTCCACAGTTTTACTAAATGCGTAATAAGTTTCAACTCGGTCGAATGGTTTGTGTGTGAAGTAGTAGGTTTGAAAGGTTGGTGTTGAAGCGTTGTATGTCGAAAAAATGTGCGATAAAAAACTCGAAGAGAGAATTATGATGAAATTTTACAGGGGATGAAAGCTGGGTCTTCCAGTATGACCCTGAGACTCGTCAGCAAAGTAAACAGTAGGTTGAGATTGGAGGAGAGCGTCCTCAAAAAGCAAGAATGTCACGGTCACAAATGAAGATAATGCTCATTTGTTTCTCCGACATCAATGGCATTGTCCACAAAGAATTCGTTCCGCAAGGCCAAACTGTTAATTCGGCCTTCTATGTTGAAGTTTTGAAGCGGCTGTGCGCCAGGATTGCGCGGGTAAGGCCTGAACTAAAGAAATCTGGATGGATCCTTCATCGCGACAACGCGCCCGCCCATTCGTCGCTTCTTGTTAGACAGTTTTTAGCGACAAAAATAAATCCAACGCTGCCTCACACCCCTTACAGCCCAGATCTGGCACCACTGGACTTCTGGCTGTTTCCAAAAATGAAAAGTCCCATGAAAGAACAACGGTCCGACTCCATAGAACATATTCAGTCGGAGACGACGACGGTTTTGCAAGGTTTAACTTCGGACGACTTTCAGGGATGTTTCCAGAAGTGGGAAGAGAGATGGAATAAGTGAGTTGCACTCCACTTACCGTGAAGGAATGAATGCGTGATTATGTTCAATTTTTTGTAATAAAGCTTTAATAAACAAATTCTCGTTATTTAATTGCCACACCTCGTATAGACTGTCTGAAAGGGACTTATCCTAACATGTTAAAAATTAATACACTTCGACTTCAAGATAGCTATTTATGGTATAAGTAAATAAAGACGAATTTTATTCAGGAAAAAATAGTTTGGCGCACGAGGCGAAGCCGAATGCGATAATATTTTTGAGTGGATAAAATTTCTTTATTCACGTGTATCATACAATGTTTTTTTCCAATTCCTCTGAATTTTCAAAAAAAATTATTGCTTAGGTAATTCATTTACATAAATGTTAATTGTACTATTACTAATGCGATGAACACTTAAAGAAGGAAAGTTGACTCTGCTTTCGTCAGGATCAAGTGCAGTGGAAGTTCCAGGCCTTTCATTTGAATTTACATCTGCTAAAATTTTTCTTGACGTGGATATTTTTTGAGCAACTGATTCGTCGATACAGTGTTCTGCCACTGTAGAAGACTTCCACCCTCCTTACATTTTAAGAGTTAATAAGTCAGCTCCTGCATTGGCTAGTAAATCTGCGGAAGTCCGTCGAAAACAGTGCCTGGTATAAAGGTCATAATTTGGTAACTTCAAATATTTCGCTATCATTTGTGGTATTTTTGCAAAAGTGTTGATACCAATAGGTTGTATTTTGCACTTTTGATTCCGATAACAGAGAAAAAGTTTTCTGTGTGGTACATTTTGTAGACGTAAATTTTTGTACTTCTTGCAAATTTCTATTAAATTAACTTGACAGCCTTCATTGATAATTGTAAATGTGCGTTTCTTATTTGTTTTAGTGTCCGGAAGCGAAATTATTAGAACAGACTCTTTCTCATCAATATCATCAACTAGAATTTTGTGTAGTTCGTTAATTCTACATCCGCCAGCTACACCCATAATTAAGACTACCTATAAAGAATGAAAAATTGGAAACGTATTTCAAGGATGATTATTAAAATTCTTATCTTCATACATAAGTATATTAGGGGCCTCGGATGAAAATTTGTAGAAATCTGTTTTTTTCAAATGTTCGAGACTTTTTTGATTCGTAACTTGAAGTCTGTCTTTTTATAAAAGCGATGAGCTTTGAAAACCTGCAAAACTCCATAATAGTTAAATCTAATTTAGAATATTTAGATTTACTTACTTGGAAATATCAATATTTTCATTTATGGATAGCGTTGCTCTGAGCATTGAGTAACGATATCATAAGGTGGACACCCTTACTTTCTTTGATTTTTCTAAGAAATAGGTTAGCAGTATTTCCTCGTTAACAGTTTTCACATTTTTTATTATCTACCATTCCCAAAATGTTTTGTACTCCTTTTCGTAAACTAATTTTCTGGCAATAAATTGGATACTGCAATCGCAGCTTGGGTCAGAACATCTTGTGGTATGCTTTCTTCCTGGTTATTTACCATTTCAAACACACTTTCAGACTCTTAAATCAGCAAATTGAAGAATTTGCGTGAAGTGTCACATGTTTTATAAACTAGCCATCCATAGCAACGAAAATTTCAAAGGTAGTGCGAATTTTAATTTTTTTATTCATGCTGTCAATAGCAGTGTGAATAAAGTGTTGCTGTTCATCCTTTTGATTAAACTATTGTTTTAATAATGAGATTTAATATATCAAACCAGCATTTTATTAATAGGAATCGAAAAAACAAATTTATCACGTTTCATCGATATATTCATTGTGAAAAAACGCAGCGTCGTTTCCATTGTGATATATGACAACTTACCCCTACTGCAAGAAATGCACCCTACTAAAGATGGAGTTCATCTATTTTTTTTTTTGTAAAATTTTAAATATCCCAGAAACAGGTTATTCATTTAACATAATCAGGTTACTAAAGATCTGCAAAAATATTTGAGATGAAATGGCATCACCTATATTGGTAATTTAACAAATCAGATTTCTATGTCATATACTTTTCAATATATCTGTAGTTGTAGTATCTAGCGGAACATCCCGTATAACTTGAGAAACACAAAATGGTTCATTGAAAAACGAATGCTAATCCAGTATAGAATAGCTTCTTCTAATACATTATTTCCTTTCGATTCTTTTATAAAATATTTACACAACTTAATAATCTATTTCTTACTCCTATTTGATGAGCGCCATTAGCCAATCTTATCTTCCCCTTATATTTTACCGATTTTTCCTAGAATATTCTGCATAAATCAGTATGTATATAAAATCTAAACTGTCATTGTCTCGTATTCGCATCTAATTATACAATGCGGTTTCCAGCTGCCTGATCTACAGCAAAACAATGCTTTTTCGTGCATTGTAAGCGGAAAAAGCAAGCACCCCCATCCCGATATCGAATTTCAATCGCACTAGAGATGTTATCATAAAAGATATCAAATGCGACAAGAACATGTTAAAACAATGGGAAGTAGTGCAGATCACTTCAGAGAGCGGCACTGTGGGCATTCTCTGTCCCTATTAACCGAAGAGGCTGGCACCCCCATCTTTTCACCACTCGAACTGCTGGCTGATCGAGTTTCGATATTGAGTACCTGTGTGTCTCTCTATTGATTCGTCTTTATTATATGTTTGTTTATTTCTGATACCAAGCGATTCCACAATGAAGTTAAAACGTTTTAATTTCAATATGCTGATGTACAATCCATTGTACTTGCACCGTTCGCTTTAAACTCCGTTGCACATAGTCTTGTAAAAATTACAATACAGATATTATATCATCAGTGGTCTAAATGTTATGCCAATTGCAACTGCAATATGATACATCCCACCAAATCACCAAAAAATGATTCTTTTTAATTGGGCTAATTTTTAGTATCTGTAGCTTATATAACGTGCTTTACATAATATATCACGTGATTTATTCTATACAGTTAGAAGATGTATATTCAACATACTTAACCGGTAAATTTTATGTAGCTAGTAGGATGCTCTTATCGCATAATTTTCAACGCTACAATGTGTTCATTTTTATTACAATGAGCAAACACCAAGATATCGGTACACTCCACACCACACAAAACATTTAAATAATTCGAAACAATCGCTTCGGAAATTTGTGGATTTCCAATCGTACCACCGAATGATGTGAGAGAAAGATTATAATTCTAGCATCCTTCGTTCCATACCTACTCTAAAAGTAATGTGCAAGTACCCACTTTTATCGCCTACCCTGAACTAAATACTGCGAAATACTTGCACCTAAAAGACAACATACTGGGCTGCAACATAAAACATAAACCGTTTATATTAACGAATTAGTGGATTTATTAATTCATCAATACAGGGGGACATTCTTTTTCATATAAATGGTTTTATAAACGTTCAATTCTCACGACAAAGCTACGTTCTTGATTAATTTGAGGTCTAATTTAATATTATACCTGGTTTCGTTTATGACTTGACGATTCAATTCTCCCATGGCGGTAATGTGCAATGTATTCTTTGAACCTGATGCCTATTACCCGTCTCGTTTGTCCAATGTAAGCTTTATCATAATCTCCGCATGCAATTTTATAAATTTCCGTCCACTTTCTCGTATCCGGTTTATCATTCGAGTTGCTTAGGAGGTTTGTGAATGTATTTCACGAAATAAGTTTACAAGAAAAAATGTAAGCGGTTATCAAAACAATTAACACAGAACTATGTATAGGCAAACACAATTGTAAGAAACTTAACGAGAAATTCTTCATAGTGTATCATTGCTCATTTCTACGTCAAATGTCATTTATCAAATACCTTGTAAATTTTGTAACCAAATATATATTGGCCACACATCTACCTAGTTAAAATCTAGAATTGCCAAACGTCGTAGTGATTGCAATCTGAACAAACAAACTAGTGCGTTAGCTATTCACGCTAATAATAATTGACATGAAATGGATTTTAACAATGTAAAGGTTTTAACTGTTGAAAACAATTATAAGTCCCGTTTATTTCTGGAAATGGTTTACATAAATCAGCAACCTAACACTATGAATTTTAGATCCAACATAGATGATTTAAGCAATATTTATTCATATTTATTTCATTTAGATACAAATAAAAATTTTAACAATAGGTAAAAATTGATTTTGATTTCGAGATTCAGTGATTTTAAAGTTTTTATGTAAAAATCAAATTATAAAAACAATCCAGTCATATATAATTCTTTTTTAATAACTTAATTACATTTAATTATTCTTTGTAATTTAATATTTTCAATAATTTATTTTATATTTTAAATAAACTTATTTTAAACCTGTATATTTCGTTTTAAATGTTTGCGGGCACGAGTCTTCAACAAATGCCATTCCCAACCTTAAAGACTAAATTAATGAAAGAATTGTAAAAACATGAAAATATAAATCAAGATTTTGAACTTGAAAAGTACAAAAAGAAGTGAATCGTAACGTAGTAAAAATAGTATCCCAAGGATTATGACGTAGATGTGAATTTTAGACTCAACAAAAATGATATAAAAATAAACTAATAGCTGTGCATTAATGAACTTTATCAAAAGAAGAAGAAATACGAAGGAACTCGGAGATATTTAAGAAAAATTTAAAAATTGGGTCAGTTGCAAAACAAAAAACGAGACAGAGGAAGAAAATTGCAGCATTGTATTGAAAGATAGTCAAATGTAGAGGACTAAGTAAGTAATTGAGTATGCCCTAGAATAAAGAAACATCACCATGACGACCATCCAAGCTTAACGTTCGTACAAAAAATATAAAATTAACAAGTATAGATACTCTTTTTTATAACTGCTGTGTTCATACACATATTGACATTTGCAAGATACTTAAATAATTTAAAATTCAACGCACTTAGAATCCTATTGATATGAATACTTTCAAAATGTACTTCATTTAAACAAAAATCGCATTCGGTTTACGTTCAGGCAAATATTTATATAATACATACAAATTTTGTGACGCAAATACAAAAACGCCTGCTCTCGACAGATTCGTAAAACAATATAATTCAACTGAAAAAGGAAACATGTTGACTTTAAGATGAATATGAAAACTGAGAAGAGTGTATTAACATCACATATGTATAACTGCTTAATCTTTTGAATTCATCGTAAATAATGAATAAAAATAAACTGTTGGCTGTGTTTCTGTTAGTCTTTGACTTCTTTACGCTAAAGAGAACGTTATTGCTAGATACCCACTTCTGAAAATGTCCACGGTTTACATCACTATTAAATTTCAAAGAAAATAACCGAGTGCCATCACTCAGCGTTAATGATACCAATAGAACATTTGAATCATGATATATTTTTTTACGTGTGGTGACGACCCAACAGTAAGCTATGAAGCTTATCACAACCACAGGAGCCTTTAGTGTGTAAATTGTGTTTATAAAATGTTTCATTGCCTTCTTATTGTTACACCCTCGGAGGAAGGCTAAAGGAAAAATAATTATTTCGTCAACATGCATAGGCTGACTCGAAATTGTATCGGACCACCAGAAAAATCTTCCATTTGCCCTGGTAGGACTCGAACGCGCACCACCTAACTTTGCCACAGTCAGGAATAAGTTGAAAGCAAAAAAAATTTAAATACCATATCAAAGAACGAATATTGTACGTGATGTTTTGCTCATATGTATCAGATACCCATTATATTTGTTAATTCAACAACGTATTTTATTCTATGGAAGAATATTTTAATATGTTACCGAAACAATTCAAAATATTTGTAACACGATAACATCTCCTCAACGTATTTAATAATATAAAACTACGAGTAAGGATTTGTATTGAAACCGAAGGAAATCACTTTGAGGTTTTACTAAACTCCTGGACAAAATTAACGCACCACTAACATTTTTTTAAAACATTCAGAGATAATGATGAACTTTTAATCTACTAACTGTCTTACAAGTAGACTTTAGACTTCCGCTGACATTTCAAGCACATGCTGTTTTGTTTTAAAATTGTGGATGTTAATTAGACACGTTTGACCACAATTGATTTATAATCCATTCAGAAACTGCTGATTAAGACAAGTAATTAAGCTAATTATTGTTATCGATTGTATGACATACGTGTTTTGAAGTTCATCTAAGTGTGTTTCAAAATAGAAAAATAAATCACCGAAGAAATTTATCGTTGGACGAGGCGGTACGGGCATCAATGACGGGTACTCGATGCGTTATGTTGCCAATGAGTCAGGAAGAAATCATTCCAGCATAAGTCGCATGGTTAGACAATTTAACGAAACAAGATCTCACATTCTAAGGCCAGGGCAAGGGCGGAAATGATGTACAAATCAAAGGGATGACCGTTTTCTGAGACAATCCGCTCTTAGAAACCGGAGAATCGCCAGTAATGTGTCAAAACAATGATTTATCAGCGGTTTGTAATGTTGTAATATCGTCTCAAACAATCAGAAGACGTTTAAATGAAGCCTAATTAAGAAGTAGGAGACCAAAGAAAGACCATTACTTACCCGAGAGTACAAAGTTCAAAGATTGCATCTTGCCAGGAATCATCAACATTGGTCTGTTAATGACTGGAAAAGGGTTTTATTATCTGACGAAACGCTTAAAATCCCCTGATAGACGTGAGCGTGTCTGGCGAAGGGAAGGGGAGAGATGTGCAAGTTGCAACATTTCTCCAAGGCTCTCATTTGGTGGCGGCTCTGTAATGTTTTTTTTTTTTTGGGGGGGGGGGGGGCATCTGCTTCAATGCTCATGCAGAGTTGGTCCCTATACGTATGAGGTCTGTGAATGTTGATTATTACCTGGAAAAGGTCGTACTTGAACACGTAATGCCATTTGCTCCTTTGGTGGGACCTAATTTTTTATTCATGCAAACAAATGCGCGTCCCAACGTGGCTGGACAGCTTATTGACTACCTCCATGCTGTTGATATTCCGTTAATAGAATGACCATCTAACAGTCCCGACCTCAACCCCATTGAGCATTTATAGGACCATCTTAAAAAAGAGGTCCCAGGTCGTAGACTCGCACCTGCCAACCACAATCAACCGGTGCAGTAATTGAAGGATGGGAAAATATTCCCCAGGGTATCATTGGAAAATGTAATTGCTAAGAGACGTATGAATACGGTAATTAGGAGTACAGGAGGACCTATAAGGTACTAACGTCACATTGGATCCATTAATTTTTAAATGTTTTTCATTTTGATTTTGGTTTTCATATCTCAGTCGTTTTCGACAAGTGTTTAATGATTTAAAATCAGGTCATATTTCGCTGATTTCTTTCTTAAATGATTGTATGAACTCAATTTGTAAGTTTTCATTATAATTTATTTTAATTTTATTTTCATTAATGTATTATTATTTAAGTTTAACAAAGCCGTGCGTAAATTTTGTGCAGGACCTTGTAATTGTTTGCTAAATTCTTTTTTTTACTTTCACTAGGAAATAATTTTTGCCACATTAACCCTTTATGCTTTAAACAGAAACTTATTTGCATCAGATTTAACTGTCAGATCTAGTTGTAACCGACATAAAAAAACATTAAAAAAAAAGCATGGCTCTCTCGTTTAATACAAAACATTCCCCAAAAAAAGGAGAAGTTTCCAACGTAGCCGCTCTCTTACAAATGAGAACATTAAAACAATATCTGCGCGATGCGCGTTAATCTAATGAAAATCCACCGTAATAATTGGCCTTTTGTTTAACCATCACCCGTCGAATTAAAACTCATTTGAATAGTATAATCCCGGGCCCCGACTACTACGATGTTGTTATGCCGCCGAACACCGCGCCTTATTTCTGTCTGTTTAGAGAAGGTGGATGCTATTAAAATGCCGCGAGATGTCGCCGCATAAGCTGGCGAACCAAGGAAATTGCAATGTATAAATTCACCTTAAGATGACGTTAATGAAATTTTCTTATTTCTGTATTTATTGCGGGCACCCCGAGTCGTGCTGCTGCTGCTGGTGTTGTTCTGGTAACGTTTACTCGGGGATTATGAGACGGCCCCTCCGCCACGTTGGGTAGCTATGTTTGTATCTCTATAAGCATCTCGTTTTTGGGCGCTCTATTTCATTATACCTCTACCTTCCTAAGCCAGCTAGCGTCAAGCGAGTAAGGTGAGATACAAGACCGATGGTGCAGGGTGAATTATTTGTTGCCTCCGATATGCAGAACGTACAAAGTTATTCGCAAAAATTGTTGACACCATGATCTTTATTAATTTAATTAAACAGAATTATTACGTCGGAGGTCTTCGTTCGCACAGTTTGCAAAGAAGTTTTATTTCATTCCCCACGACTCACATTGGATTAATGAAGAGGTCCTCAATGTCACATAACAGCTTAAATATTTACTAAGTTGCAATCATATCGTCCCATCCAACACGTTTCTTTTTTTTATTTTAACTTCGATTAGATATGAATTACGTGCCAATGCGTCTTTTATACTGGGCTAGGTGTTGGAAACCCTTGTTGTGCATGTGTTATTTTTTTGTTGGCCCTGGTATCAAAGTAACAAAAGTACTTTCTCCTGGTTTTCCAACTTTCAAAGGTACTAAAAAAGGGCAGAACACGTAGTACTAGTTTACGAAACAAAAACATTAATAGGCTCCTCTACAGTTTAAAAAACTAACAGGCTGATAAAACTGAAGCGAAGATGTAATAGTGTTGCAAATAACAAATAAAGTAATTATCATAAATATTGTTCTTGAATGATAAAGTAACAGACCACGCTTCAAACGGTGAAAGAGAATACAGAGGACTTCAGAAGTGCTAACAGGCAAGTCCTAAACAAATTATAGTAATAAGGGGCACAGAAAATTAATGATTACATTAAAAAAAGTCTTCCTGATGCAAGCCTTTCTGATGCAGGTCTTGCTGATGCAAAAATTAAGATGGCGGAGGTTCGTTCATCTTTATTGGTGATTTTCCGAATTACCTTGGAACGCTATGTAAGGACATAACTTTGTATGCGGATGACATAAATTTAATAATAACTAGTCAAAATTTACATGAGCTACTTCTAACTACCAATGAGGTAGTTGTCAATATACAAAAATGGATAAAGGCTAACAAACTAAGAATGCATGTTGAGAAAACTAAATGTATATCATATCGAAATAGCCTAAAATATAATATAGCCGATATATCTTCAAAAAATAACATCATCAACTTGACAAACTTGGCCAAAATCCTTGGTGTAACTATTGATTTGGCCTTCAACACATTGACAATGTTTGTAAAAAACACGTTTCAATGCAGATACGGTTAACACCTTCTATTTTGCCAATTTCTACTCTAGGTTTAGGTACCGCTGTAAGAGAGCTCTCAGAATATTGTGTATTCTGAAATGTAGAGAATCTTGTAAGGAAAATTTTAAATCCAACGGTCTGCTAACACTTTATGATCTCTATATTCTGCATGTGTTGTGTATTGTTTAGAAATTTAGGACCAATTTATCACATGTAGCGTTATTCATAAATATGTTGTATGACTACCTGCTACCACCACCGCATGGAACAGCTATATTTCAAAAAAGTGCATATTATCTGGGTTGTAAATTATACAATGGTTTTCTAGCATCAATAAGAACACTTAGAACCCAGAACCAATTTAAGATGACAGTCAGTAGATCAATTGCTATTTCTTAGATGACTTCTTTACGTCAATGCTGCGCAACACATAAACAAATGTAATTTTTTAATTTTAACCATTTAAATGTAAATTGACATTTCTGGAAAAAAGGAGAAATAAGGAATTGTGATGATGATAAAGATGATTATAATAATTATTATTATTGAATTTCTTGGAAATATTTTGTCAATATAGAATTTGCGGTAATCCATTTTTCCTTATAAAAATTGCCATTATGATCCATAACGTGAAATTTTGGTAAAATTTATACCACATACTGAATTAAATTACGTTATTTCACGAAATAACGTATAACTCCGCGCATGCGCATAATTAATTGTGTACGTCTAACTGTCATTTTTCCGTTACGTTTTACATGCACAGTGTGAAGTTAGAACAGAAAGAATGTAGAATTCCTGGCAAAATTTCACGAAAGTGACATTATTTGACCGCGAACTTCAAAAGTCGTTAATGACGACGATGCTGTGTGATGAGAAGTAGGTAATAACCATTTGGTAATGCATGTTGTTTTCGTTTCACAACGTGACATGTGTCAAATATAACGTTTACTTTCCGACGCTCGGCAAACGTCTTTTTAACAATTAGGTTATGTTACGTTATAATCTAAAAAACGACTATAAAACGTAACGGAAAATGCGTTACTGCAAACTCTGTATTATCTTGTCACCTGGTTTTAATACTACAGATTCCATTTAAATTTAAATATGAACAGAGAGATACCACAAGTTTCGTAGGTTTTTCCATTCACACACTGGCAATAAAACTTATTCCTTTTTTATTCTAAATATTACCTTATCTTTATAAACACTATATTTATAAAGCACACTTTTATACTTGCCCTAAATGAGTACTTATCGTTCTCCATTTATAACACCAAATGTGCCTAATTTTCAAAAACAGAAGTATACAATTTTCTAATAACGTAGCTAGCAGAGTAAAGCTAAACGTCGGCAGATTTTACATATACATATATAACCTACCCTCATTTCTAGAAAATACCCTTTTTCATACTCGCATATGAAAATTATTTCTAATATAGTTTAGCAGAGAAAGAAATATTTCAACTAAAACTAGAATTAAAACAGGAAAATGTTTGCGCCATGTTTGCTTTTGCATTTTGCAAATGAATTTAGAAAAGAATATCTAAAAATATCTAAAAAGGATGCCAACAGATCTATGAAGCTTTCTTTTTTTTGTTATTTGAATTTTTATTGCTGTTCCAATGTTAAATAAATAAATCATCTGCTACTTTTCACCCAATTTCTAGAAAATACGAAAAATTCAGCGATTTCAAATCGAAACGGGCGATAAGCTCCTGATTCAAGAAAGATGTAGCCCATTAGCGCTATGGAAGGATCGAATTGTCAAGTGTAGCACAGCGCATAAACAAAACCGAACATAATATTAAATTAGAAAACCTCCAATTAATTAAGAACGTAACTTAGCTGCGAGAATTAGACGTTAACGAAACCATTTATATGAAAAACAATGCAAATCTGTTATACAGGGAAAAATTTCCACTTAGCCACCCAGCTTTAATGGATTTATTGGTGTAAAACGAACACATGCTTACGTTTTGCGCTTCACTTGTTTTAGGGTATATATGCGGTAAAACTAGGTACTTTTAAATATCTTTTATAGTAAGGATAAAACAAGGCATGTTAGAATTAAAATCTTTTTCTTACATCGTCCGGTCATACGGTTGACAGTGGGAAACGACGAATTCCCGAAACAATTGTTCTAAATTAATAAAATAACGTATGGTAGTATGCCAATGCTTTAGTATTTGCCATACTACCACACAATCCTTGGCTATCATTGCTAATTTCAAAATAAGAAAAATACTTACATGGGCTATGATACCGACACGCCAATTATCCAAAAAAAAACATTTAAGTAAATATCATATAGACTTCCAGAGTCTGCAACAGGTAAAGGTCCAGTTCTGTTACAGTTCCAGATAAATTACACACAAGATACAATATAGGAAACTTCTAAGTCCTTCTTCAGAAATGATTTCCATTAAAAATACAGGTATACAGTACTCTATCTTCAATACTATTTAACTTGGAAATATTTACCTTTAATAGAAGGCTCATTGCTGCTTTCTTATACGAGGGTAGTTTGACATTAATCTAGCCTTCGATAGATGGCGTTACGTGAGAACGAATTGCTCTCGGTTTTGACATCTGCCATCCATCACATGACGTTTGTCAAAATTTCAAGCAAAAAACACAATTAGTTTGGTTTTAACAGTCCTCGAAAGCAAGCAACTTTTGTGTTTTTTGAAAATGGAAAAAGTCGAATATCGTTCAGTGATTAAGTACCTTCATTTGAAAGGGAAAAACAATGCAGAAATCAAAGCCGAACTGGATGGTGTTTATGGCGAGTCTGCACCGTCGTTAGCAAAACTGAAATTTTGGAAAGCTGAATTTGTTCGTGGTCGTAAGAGTATGTTTGATGATGAACGTTCAGGTGCCCCAAAAACCGTCACTACACCAGAAACCATCAACAAAGTACGTGATATGATCATGGCAGACGGTCGAACCAAAGTGCGTGAGATAGCAGAGGCTCTAAACATATCAACTGAGCGTGTACATAACATCATACACGAACATTTGAATATGAAAAAGCTATCCGCGCGATGGGTGCCGTGTTTGCTCACTGTCGACCAAAAACGCACACTTGTGACGGATTAAAATAAGCTTTTGGGAATGATAAAACGCCATCCGAAAGATTCTTTTCGCCGATACGTCACTTTTGATGAAACGTGGTTCCATTACTACACACCGAAGACGAAGGAACAGTCAAAGCAGCGGAGAAAAAGCGGTGAAGACCCACCAAAGAAGGCCAAGACCACCCGATCGGCCGGAAAGGTGATGGCGACTGTTTTTTGGGACGCGAAAGGCGAGAGGCATTATTCACATATTACTTGGAAAAGGGTAAAACAATAACTGGCGTGTACTACGCAGATTTATTGGACCGTTTAGACGTTGATTTGACGAAAAAGGTTTGGCTCGCAGAAAAGTTTTCTTCCATCAGGACAACGCACCCGCTCACAGGGCGGCCGTTGCACAGGCAAAATTGCACCAATTGGGCTACGAATTGATCGACCACCCACCGTATTCGCCAGACCTAGCTCCTGCGACTTATTCCTGTTCCCAAACCTAAAAAAATGGCTCCGAGGACGCCGTTTTGCAACGAACGATGAGGTCATGACCGAAACTTCACACTATTTTGAGGAGCTCGAGCAAAATTACTTTTCGAAAGGGATAAAAAAGTTGGAAAATCGTCTTATCAAGTGTATTGAGGTAAAAGGAGACTATGTTGAAAAAGAACAAAAATCGTGCGTTTTCTTACTTAAGCTAGATTAATGTCAAACTACCCGCGTAGGTTTACGCTTCATTAAATTACCTAAGATGAAAGTGTGTAACGATTTATTTTAAACTTTAAGGATACATTCGTCTATGCATTCAATACTACCAACAAAATGCCAATAAACTCTATAGTAGCTAGTTTCCAATCTCTATCAAATATTTTGTTGACTTTAAGCAGTGGAAAAATACTTGCAAAAATAATGCCTATCTATAGTTATCTTTTTATGTTAACAAAGCCTCATAGTCAATATTTTTTTATTCTAATTAATCATATTTATAAATAAACATAACACAAAAATATTTTAGGGTACATAAAAAGCACACATCATGAGACTTCTCGGAATTTTTGACAGATGTAACATAAATAAATTCCGCTGTTTTACGCGAGATATCTAAATATCTGTGACGCACTGAGCATATAACAGATTAACAGATTTTAGCGGTTAACAGTAATCGTTTATTGATTCCATACGAACATTTTTCGACCATCCAAATTGCTGTGTTAAAATGTACGTTTATTAAAATGTACAGATAGGAATGACAAACAGATAGTACCACAGCGTCATGTAATAAAAAGCTCAATGTAAATATTGCACTTAATATAAATTGACGGCCAATATTTCCATGGAGCGAAAGACATTAGAGAAATGTAGCCAAACGAGAAAGATGGCAAAAACAATTACGCATTATTAATAAAACATTAGCCATATCTATCGTAAATAGAGATAAACACATATATGTATGCACGGAGCGCGATGAAATAATGTATCTGGATCATCGCACACGTTTTGATTGAATTTTGTGGTGACAGAGATATGACGATGATTCGCGAAAATCCTACGCAACAAAGATCTATAAAAGCACAGTTTGAAATTAGCCCACTGACCCTAAAAAACTAGCCTTGCGTCTTGCTTACTACTACAATAGAAACTTATCACTGATTTCTTAAAATGGGCGAAAGTAAAAGACAAAAGTAATGTCAGTACTCGCTTCACTTGTCTATCCCATCAAAGATTCCATGGTAATTCGACGGTTACTTTATAACAACACTACACAAGCTCCAAGAAAATATTTCAACTATCTAAAGAACATAGCTAACACAGCTAACTATTGTTCTACTCGTCCAGAAAAAGACAGAAAGACAAAACACAACAAATAGAGTTAAAAAAAGCTATCGTCGACCCGGATTCGTTGAGGTAATAAAAGTAGCTTGAAGCAAACCGCAAATTCAAATAGAAGCCAATAGCACTCTTTGTACTTTATTTTCTACAGCTCTCAACATATAGGTATACCAATACCTCTTCAAAAACCTCCCGCATCTGATCTGCGTTTGGTAGTTTGACTCCGTCAAGAAAAATTCTTCCAGTAGTTGATGGATTTAGTGAATTCTAAGTATACTGACAAGGCTCAGTTACAATTCATAAAATTTGAAATTTCCCAAGAAACTAAAAATTGTGATAATTAGAGCTTAGAGATTTTTTAATTGAGCTTATTTACATTTGTTTATGCAATTTTCAACGTACATTAGTATATATATTAAAATGTTTTATCTCAGGGATTTTATTAAAAAAGCTGGAATTTTGTAAATTAATTAAGTTTTTAACTCTCTTGGGGGATTCGGGATTTTTCTAATTAACTTTATACAAAATAAAGGGAAATTAACGAATGTTAAAATTGAAAAATGTAAACTACCCTTGATTTCACAAAGATGTTATACAAACTCTAAGTTCCTTATGACATTCACAGGACATCTGCCTACTCTAACCTCGAACCTTCCCTTCTACCTTGAATTTATTCTATAATTTCGATATCGAACACTTTAATCTGGAAGCGCAGCCAAAATACGAGTTAACTCGAAGAAAGCTTAACCAGAATTGATGAATTTATTGGCGTCCCTTTTTCCCCTTATTTTAATCACGATTGCGAATGTTTCTCTCCACAGCAAATTTTGGAGAATTTTTGTCTAAACGTGATCTTGTGATGAATTTCGATGAATAAAGTTATTTTTAGAAGTAGCATGAGAGAATGAATGTAGTGACGCTACCAGATGATTCAAACTAGACGACTTTGTGATAGACAAACCCTCACGACAAACCTAAAAATACAAAAACTTCCAGACGTAAATGAAGGTACCTTAACGAAACATATTTAATATACGAAATAATGTTAGAAACACCTTTGAATTTACCCTGTTGTTTGCTGTAGAAGAATTTTACATTAATTTTGAAGATTTACTAAATGAGGAGAATGAAAAGAAGAATAGTTTCGTCTTCGATCTGCCAAGTTCTGTATCGTTATCTGGACTTGTATAAATTATTTAGTACCCACGCTCCAAGGCCAGTCGGCCTGGGGGAAATTGTGGCTTCCGAAAAATGGCTTTTATCCGCCAGAGGGAATTTCATATCTATCGGGTGGCTATATTGAATACCCTATACGCTTTAGACACAGCTGGTATTTCCGGTGTAAAAATTTAACAAAACAATATATATTTTCACTTGAGAATAAAAAGTAAGAAGAGGCGTTAATTCTAAAGTTGTAAATATTTTAAGTAATAAGAATTTATCTTGGTTTATAAGAGAACGGCTGTGTTACTTAGTGTTTTTGGTGTTTTTCTGTATTAATAAGATATTTAGAATGTTACAGTCAGAGACAGACCGAGTTTAGCCAGTGAAAATGAGCTTATATTAGCGATTAGAGTTTTAAAAGAGAGTTACTTGTTTGGAATTATATACTACAACGTTTTGAAGTTGTGTTCTCCCCAATTATTGTGTCTTAAATCTGATTGCTAGGTATTGATCATTCATTATATTTTTGGAGTTTATTTATTGAAATGTACCGTAAGACGTTGTCACTTGATACAACGGGGTAAGTTGATACGAAATTGCCACTGCATCTTTGAAACGTTATAAAAATTAAATGAAACAATATTACTGTATTCAGTAATATGATTTTGCGTTATTAAAAACCTTAATGCTGGTAATATGTCACTATTTTGATCAAAATCCAGCGGCTGATAGTAATAATAGTCAGAACACGTGTTTAGTAAAATTTTGATTTTGCAAGTAACTGGATAGCGAACTGGAGCGAAACTTTGTAGTAAGTGTTAATGTACATATATATTCCTCATTACGTATATGACTTTGCAAATATCTAGATTATTTACACATCGAATAACGAATAAAAATAGCTGTCGTGTCTTAGAGCCGGGCGACATGGCACACAGTGCCTAAACAATATTTTAGAAAACTGGGAGCACGCCGGTATGCCGATTACTATCTAAAAAATATAGAGATGGAAATCAGGCAAAATAAGTATCAGTGGAGCAGCAGAAAAGTGTAGTACAGATAAAATGAAGCTACATTATCAGCCCTTACTCACGAGGAAGAAGCCGCGCTTATAAATAAATTGCTGCTAGCAAGTGAATGGGGTTTCACAATGATAATCTATGACTTAAGAAGTGTTATAAAAAATTACCTGAATAGACAGGGTAAAATAATAAATATATTTATATGGGAATTCATGGTGGTTCTGTGTGAGTAATTCATAATTAAGGTAGGTAATAATAAAGATCTATTTTCACAAAACTCTGTTTAACATAAAAATGCAACCGGTTACGAGCAAACGCTCATCTTCAGGCCAGCTAAAAATAACAACCAATATAGTTGGTCATAAAATAAAACTAATTTATCTGTATAACAATTTTTTGATTTGTTTGTAATTAAATCTAGTTTCAACAATTAATTACAAAAACTGTTGTAATTTTGTTTTTCATTACAATATTTTTTGTAATTAATTGTTGAAACTAGAGTTAATTACAAACAAATCAAAGAACTGTTATACAGATGAATTAGTTTTACTTTATGACCAACTATATTGATTGTTACTTTTAGCTGGCTTGAAGATGAGCGTATGCTTGAAACCAGTCCCATTTTTGCATTTGTTTTGTGAGAATATATCATTATTACTATCCCTAAACTTGCAAAACGTATTACTTCACCCCATTTTAAGGTACGGAATAATTCCGGATATATTGTAAGCGATTGTTTTTCGATTACATTTAAAACAGCCCGGTGCCTCAGATATGCTGCCACCTTTTCAGTTGAGAGGGCCGAACACCTACCTTTCAACTATACCGGAACAATCAGGTTGGATTTACAGTTATTTAATTTTAATAAAATAATACTTTCTAAAAAGTGTCTAAGTGGTGAGAGTGCGTATGTTATAATCTCGGAGGGATAAAGAGATTATAGATTGGTTATACAGAGTTATTCAAAAGAAAAGTAACGTATAAATTGTTTTGTACAAACTTAAAAGGTTCAAAAGAGCAGAGTTGGTCTTTGCATCCCTAACACTGAGGCTTAGTAACCTATTGTATTATTCCTGCTTCGGTTTCGTTTTACTTGAACAGGTTAGTCCTCCCAGGTTAGTTAAGAGCCTGTGTAGTAAATCTTTCTCCATTGACAGATCAATTGCGAATTGCATAGCGAATCTGCGTTGAGCTAGCGCTGCACATTCGAAAATAATATGTGGGGCTGTTTCCTCCTCCTCACTGCAAAGTCTACATAAACGTTCATCTTTGTAAATCCCCATCTTATGCAAGTGGCCTCTCAAACAGCCATATCCTGTTAGTAGACATGTTGCTGCCCTAAGCTGTATCTTGCTTAATTCAAGTAGGTCAGCAGTCAGATGTTGCGACGGTCTTCCCATCATCCGTTTGCTGCGGTTTTGTCCAACTGCATGGTTCCAATTTAATTGGTATTGTTTTATGATCCACTCATTAATTGCACCATGCACTGCACTCTTGATAATACCTAGACCCGGTTCAGGGCATATATAATTAATTTTTGAGCCTTCCCTCGCTTGCTAGTAGATAACTTTAAGCCTGTGTAGTTACTAAAATAGCGATTGTTTAAAAATCTGCAGCCAAAATAGAACATATAGACAAACTACTAGTTTCTAAATATTCTTTTGTAAATATAATTCTGTTTTTATGTTTGTTTTTGTATGGCAGAGTCATATGATCACTACTGATTAGTAATTAAATGCTTCTGCTAAGTATTTCTCTTATTTCCAACAGTATGCACCCTTAATTCTTTATCTGTCGTTGCATTTTCGTAATTTGATGCTAGTAATCCATATTACTCATTTAACAAATTACGTGGCGCCCATTTCATTACCTAAAATTTTTATTAGTAATAACCCAGTCCTTTTTTCACTGTTATCTAGTCGGCTGCTAATGGCACTATTAAGGGCGCTAATCGTATCTCACATAATGTCACATTCAAATGGCTTAAAATAAAATCGTAACTTTTCAGGGTCCCAACTTACTTTTTTTTTATTTCGCTAATATCGTTTGTTTGACTACCTCGTTCCTGAACTGGAATCTAACTTTTTGTTACCTTTTGTCTTTGAAATAATTTCTTCAAGATTTCTTAAATAATTTTATTAATAAATAGATATTATTGCCTGATACTCTGATTAATAAACAAAAATTCTATAGACTAATAAGAGTGTAGGAAAGGTAAAATAACAAAAAATCTGTCAAAAATGTCTCATGCAGCCCCAATTAACGGTGATGGAATACTATAAAAGATGATTTCAGATACTTTTCCTTGGATTTCAAGAATAAACGAAAATACAAAACCGGTTATAAATTTTTCCAGCTGACTATATTTGACTGATTGATCCAATATGGTAGAATGAAATTGCGAGTAGCTTGGAAAGTTTATAAAACGATTTCCCTGTTTCGTCATAAAAACCAATTTTATTACTAGCCGGCCCGAAGAAATTTTTAAAATTCATCGGCCAAATTAAATTTATTTAAATATTTTCCTCTCCATCTTTAAAAATCTCCCCTCTTCCCCGGTGACGAATTAATTAAGTCCCGAAACATAAAACTGAAAAATAAAGCCGTTCACCTCCTCCCTCTCATTTCCCCATGCTTACTCTTCCTTAGCCAGCGCGCCCTTAAATTAGCACAAAAAGAAACATTTCTCCGTTCATTAAACCTCCCAGGGCTAATTTGAAAAGAATTTGCACCCCAGGAACATTCCGATCTTTCTCCTATTAAACTGCCATGAAAACTTTGATTTTTTTCCTTACGGATTTTTCCTCTCTTCTGTCCGTCCTTTTTATTTCTGAATAAGATATTCTACCTCCATTTCAACAGCAATCAGTCGACATTTTGGTTATGAAAAGTTTGTGATTGATTCCAGGAGTTTCTACTCTGCGGGTGAAATTAATTAAGAACCATTAAAACTCTACCAAAGCAAAAAAATTGAAGAATTGACTATACCTTTATATTAGGCTTAGTTGTAAATATCTTATAATAGATATTAATTTACTACACGCAATGTTAATTTATAGAAATATTTACAGTAATTAAAATATCCTTTCTATTTCATATCACATATAAACATAAAAAACTACTAATCTTAATAATTACTTTAGTGACAAAGACCCCGATTATACAAGCGTATTTTTTTGTTTGGATATAAAAAATTATTTACATTAATTATAGAAAGCATTGACTCTAAAATGTGTGCCCGCGGCATTTTCCTCTTCGATTTTAGAATGGAAACAAACAGCTGGTACTAAAAGCGCGCCTTCCCGCATATTTGCAACATGAATGTATACGAATGGAAGATACGATTCATCGCACTTAAACACGGGTAAAATTTAATAACCATCACGCTTTATATTGATCAGCAGAAAAAATGCTTCCGTGTAAACACCAAGTTACTACAAAAAGGAATAACATTTGTGGAAGAAGCATATTTGTATTCAATTTTGTGCTATTCTGGGAAACTTCATTTCGCCAAGTGCGATAAAAAAGTATCTTCATGCCTGTGTTATACCGTAAGTGGCATATTCCTAAAAGCATTAACAAATGCAAAAACTTCTCGTGCATACCATCGCGTGTTTATCATCATAGATATTCAAAAATAATCTGACGCTTAAAAATACTTGGCTATCACAATTTTACATTTAAAGGACTATGAATAACAACCTTTTGAATCATCACCCTGCAGTTTAATAGGCACATCTTTCTGCTAATTGAAGTTGATAATTAGAGATGGTTAAGCAAACGAAATTAGTACATTTTTCCCGATATTTTATAAAGAGGAACACTTATGTGTCTTACTTTGTCAAAAATGTACTATCTACATACAAACATAACTTCCCGGAAGATTTACACTTTCTTCAACAAGTTACCTAGGCTTACAAAAATTAACTCTTTGAAAACTGTTGCATATGCTTTAGGTGAACTTTGCTTTATAATACTATCTCCATCTTTTTCCACCATCAAAAGTTTTTTTTACAAAAAAAAATTAAGAATTTAAAAATGTACGCAAAGCAAATTGCAATTATGTAAATTAATGGCAGTTTATTACAAATCAGTATTGACCTTTTTTGGTGATCTTAAAACCACCTCTTGGTCCTTTTTCTCTTATGCGGTAGTTAATAACATATCTTTTGAAATTACATGAATTAAATTACAAGCAAGTAACTAAATTTTGTCAAATATGATCGTAAAGATTATTTATTGTAAAAAAAACATGTCATAAAATTTTTCCGCAAAAAGAACCCAAAAAACTTTAATATTAACATATTGGATATCAAACAATTCCTCCATCCCAGGCATGTTCTTATTGATACACATCAGACTAAACACTAAATGTGTGATATACAAGAACTGTACAGTTTTTTTACTGTCTGTAACATATTAAACAACATTATTTTTCAACATAATCACCCTGTACTGACACTTATCCCGCCAATGTTCTAACACACTTACACCCTCTTAAAAAAACTCACGGCTTTGATTAGATAAAAATTCTTGGCCTGCTGTCATAGCGTCGTCGTCGCTGTTAAATTTGGCTTCCTGATGATTTTCTTTTAGTTTTGGAAATAAATAAAAATCACTAGAAGCAAGGTCGGCTGAGTATGGTGGATGCTCCATCAGCTCGAAACCTGCATTATAAATTGCATTTAAGGGAACAAAACTTCTATGCACTGGAGCAGTCTTGATGAAAGAGAATGCCATGTGACTACTTTCCTCTTATTTTTCTATAACACAATTACGAAGTTGATTAATCAATGCGACGTGATTGTCTGGCCACGTTCCAGGTAATCAATTAATAAAATTCCCTCTGCATCTTAAAAGCTGGTATAGTTTTACCAGCTGGGGAATGTACCCTAAATTTGCGAGGTGGTGGACATCCTCGATGTCGCTATTGCTTGCTTGGTTGTTTAGAATCGGCATCGAAGTTGTTAATTCACATTTCGTCAACTGTAACAAGCAGCAACAACAGAAAAATGTTTGGATCACTGTTAAACAATGTAAAATTCGCTTCTGAAGTCGGGATAGACATCTTGCACGCACCTTATGAACTCCCAAAATAGTCATTGATTATTGTTCCAGTCGTACCGTTTTTTTTTTACAGGAGTGATGCGTACCTGTCCCACAGCAGCTCTCGAAGTCCTGCTGGGAATAACGCCGTTTCACATCCATATTCACAAGCAGGCTATATCGAGTGTCCTCACTCTTAATAGAACGAAGGGATTACAGCCTGGGGATCTTAAAGGGCATCTCAAAATCCTTGAAGATCCCAACATAAATTATCTGATGTATATTGCAAATGACACGATCCCTATGCAATACAATTTTGATCAACCTTATAAGATGATCATTGAAAGTCATACTGAGTGGGCATCCGGTGAGCCTCAATGCAAAAGAGGTACCTTAGAATGGTACACGGACGGCTCAAGAGTAGAAGGTGTCGGAACAGGTATAGGCATTAGTGATCCTAACTTCCACCTAAAAATGCCTACAGGACCCCACACCAACATATTTCAAGCAGAGATTTCTGCTTTAAACCTGTACGCCATAAGGAACCTCGAGAGAGGGATACGAGGCGCAACTATTAATATATCCAGCGACAGTCAGGCAGTTCTAAAAGCTATTAAGGCTTACACATACGAATCTGCTCTAATACACGAATATGTACACAATCTACTGCAATTAGGGCGTGATAACCACGTTACTTTGGGGTGGATCCCAAGCCACCAAGGGATCGAAGGAAATGAAAAGGCAGGTTAGAGACAATAAATACTATACAGCCCACAAGAACCATAACCTTCAAACTCATAAATGTTAAACTTCTAAGCACAGATATCGTCGCATTTGAATTTAAAACTCAAAAAATGTTAGTGATAATAAAAAAAAATGCAAAAAATAAAGCTAAAATTTAAGGAATACATCAACAAAAGAATGTCCAATGGTTTTTTCCCAATTTTCACCACTCTAATTTCATATTGGGCATTCGATACTTTTTACTGAACTTGTATATATAGCAAATTAAGGTGAGTTACAACAAATAGATAGCGCACGTATTAAAAAAATAATTGGCCAAAATATTTTAATTTTTTTAGTTAATTTTTTTTTTATTTCTGCTAACCAACAGCTGTACTCTACGCTCAGGCCCGATCATAGACGGGGGGAAACGGAACTAGTTCCCGGAGCCCGGTAGTCCAAAGAGGGCTCGAGTGCCAAGCCATTGTTTATAATTTTTTTAATGCACATAAAGAGGCAACATGTTCAATTTTCAATTTCTTATCTTTTTTCTTAATACGTAAGGGTGGCCCGTCATAATTTCTTTCCTGGGGCCCGAAATTTCAGTGACCGGCCCTGTCTACGCTGTACGTCAACAAAGAACATGTGCGCTTATAAAAGAATTGAAACAACCAAATATCCCTATCAATTAACATTTTCACATTTTAACAAATTTTAGCTGAAACATTCAATAATCGTCAACAATGCATTAAAAGCTTCATTTCTCTTTAAAAACGATATAACCGCATTGGTAATTGCATATCGTTCGCGTAAAGCGCGAGAACGAGGAAAAATAACGTTCAAACGAACATTTGAACGTGTTTCGGTATGAAATTGGACACTAAATCAATTCGAAGTAATATGTCATGTGTCCATTGCGAGCAACCCCAGCGCCAAATTTCCAGTTCCATTACGAAGGCGGCCCGATTGTCATTACGTTACATTTATTGCGGCAGACTCAATCAGAAATAATAATTAATTTATGGCGACTAATGAAGTCTTACTAGGTTATTTCAAATGGATGGGTCGAGGACGCTAAATGGATTCCGAATCGTACTTTCCCTTTATGAGCTGCGAGCAACGGTTACTCCCTTTGTGAGATATATGATTGTTCTTTATCGCTACCTGTCTCTCTTCCTTCCGCCTGCTCCCTCTTCTAACGTCAAGCCATTCGAAGAATGCATTTACGGGTTTCCTATATGAATTTTGAACTGAATAATGGCTTGGTGCAAAACAATAAATAAAAGATAGTAGATTATACATCCTAATTTAGGTTTTTGTAATATATTTGCGACCGGTTGCGGAAAAATCCCCTCCTTCAAGCAATATACGAGGGATACCTTTTAAGCTTTTTACAAAAACAATGAAAGGGAAAAAACCTGTTCATTGCCATTAAGACTTATATACTTTCGCATGCGTTCCAACCAATTCTCGATGGTGGTATTTACAATACACGGTTTTTTAAGGTTTCAACAACTTCATAAGGTGATAAAATTGCTGTCCACGCATTTTTTGTTTGACATTCGGGGAAGAAATAAGTCGTTAGGCGATAAATCAGATAAACACGGGCAATGAGACATTTATTCGATGTTTTTCTCCTTCAAATAATCAATTGTTAGATGTGCTGTGTGAGAGCCCGGCATTGTTATGATGATGGATGATGCGACGTTGTCGATTGTTTTTCCTAATTTCATCGATGATTTCTGGCAAACAAATTATTGTATACCATTCAGCATTAACTGTTCTTCGATCCTCCAAAACAATGCTTGCCACATGTCCATATACAATGAAAGAAACAAGCAATCATTTTCTTGGAAGTGCTTCGTGAACGAACAACTTTTGTTGGATCCAATTCATCCGAGAACACGCAAACAGTCGATTGTTGCTTAGTTTCCGGCTCATACGAATATATCCAAGTTTCGTCACCAGTTACGATGTTGTGTACGGATTTTGAAATTCCTCTTTCCTTAAACCACTTGACATGAGCATTTTTTGTGCTTGGGTTCAAATTATACGGAATCCGTCGGGAATAGACCTTTTCAAGCCGAAATGTTCATGCAAAATCAACCGCAGTCTCCAATATGCTTAAGGACGCGTCTATCTCACACACGGTGAGTCACATTCCGACCCTCTTCAATCATGTTGCGCACAACATCAATGTTTTTCACGACGAAATTCTGCAAACCGGTTGCAAATAGTCCTTTCTGATGGTGCTTCGTTACCGAGAGTTGAACAAAGCGATTCGAGGAATTGTTGTTGTGTTAGCCTTTTATTAAAATCGTTTTTTCACAAAATTGTTCTTTCTAAACACTCACTGCAAGCAAACTACTCGGCCGATATTTATACTGTCACTGCTTCAACAACAATAAATTTTACGAAAATAGTTATGTGAAATTTCAATGGCGCCATCTGCTGATCGTTTGTAGAAACATTAAATAGAATTAAAATATTAAAAATATGTGTAGACTTTTCCACGTGGAACTCGCGATTGTTTTAACGAATTTTTATCTAATTATGGACATTAATAGAAAATTAACTTTTAGCCTCAATACCAGTTTTTACACGTAAGTATGTAACTATATGTATAGAGAATATCTTTTGATAATTATTTACTTTTAAATATAAATTCAAAAGATCTAGACAGATAAACACAAAAAAATTAACTTTTACATATTACATCTCATCAAATTTCTCATAATATTTTTTCTGTCAAATCAGAAACATGAAAATTAAGCATCCAGCGTGATTTATATTGGTGTTACAAGGGAACAGCGGTAATTCATACTCGCCGATTTAATGAAACATTATGGGTTTCTAGACCAATTTCGCACCTGTTTGCGCTAATATCTCTGAAACCATGGGAAGTATTAAAAAATACTTTGGGCGACTGTTTTACTAGCATTAAATGATACCGTCACTATTAGCATATTTAATATACACTTATAAATTCAACGTAATTTTATATTTTTTAGCAAATAGAAAAATTTAACATTTGACAGAAATTGAGGGGGTGGGAGGTTATCCCTGCAAACTTGTAGTAGCTAGGGGAAAACCACTGACGCTATAATTTAATACTAGTAAAACAGTTAAAAAGATATCCAAAGCATTATTTTAATACTTCCCCTAGTTTCGGAGATATTAACGCAAATAGCGAGGAGTTGTGTTGCGTATAGGGTGCTCTACGCCCCGAAAACGGGCGATTGGGTACCTAAAAAAATTACCACTGTTCTTACACTAATTTGATCTACAAAGTTTCATTTAAAACGGCCATTTATCACTTACCAACCAAGATCCTCTCCTCTTACTAAATCTAATCCTACGGACTTTCAGCTTTTTAATCACTATTAGGCAGTGTGCTCCTCTCTGCCAGAGGTTTTCGCAGCGCGTTCTCCAGACGACATTTAACATATCTGGTAGACCACTTCAGGTGCCCCAGATGTTCGAGATGATTTTTTACTACCGTATTATATTCTTCAGACGGATCACTCTACAACGAGTAGGTGGTCGATCCTTTGGTTCCACCAATATACGGGCCAATAAAGGTTTTGTTGAATTTTCCGCTGTGTCCTCAGGTTCCCGTCGACAGGTCGCGTAAATGCTGGGTTACTGTTGCTATTTGAAAGTCTTTACGCAGCTGGTTGTTTCTAATGTACCATGGAGCTGAGACCAGCATTCTCAGCATCTTGGTCTGTATGATCCCCAGTTTCTTCAGATGTGTTTTCGATGCTGTTAACCGTATCAATGCTCCATAGGTGAAGATTGGACGGAGGCATGTCTTACACAGGAGCAGCTTAGTCTGTAGCTCCATGACACTATTCCTGGCAATTAAGAGCTTCAGTAGATTCCTTGTTTTGCAATACTTCTCCCTCACCTATTCAATGTGTGGACACAAAAAAGGTATTTCGCCGTCACGCTCCATGGGATTCTCACATCACTGATCTCTAATTCATCAGGCGACAGTGCCCTCTTCCCGGTAAATCTAACGGCTGCACATTTCTCCTCGTTTATTCGGAATCATCAACCGATCAACTATTCAACTAAGACATCTAACACCCGCTGCAACTGTCCCACCAATAACTGTTGATTTCCACACGCCGAGTAAATCGCCATATCGATGGTAAATATTGCAAGCTCGACTTGGGAGTTACGAGGAACATTGTATGTATAAAGGATAAATAGCTCTAGCGCCAACAAGGAGCCTTGCGAAACACCAGATAGAATCGGTCTCCTGCCGAGCTACGCTTAATCAAGAAGGTTCGTCCCCGCATGTATAACTCAATGAGTAAAATCACCTCTCTCACTTATTCCAGCCCTTCTCATTTTGTGGATCAAGCGGCGGTGCCAAACTGTATCAGAAGTCCGGGTGTTCAAGAACACCGCCCTAATTGTCTACCTTCGTTCGAAAACGTTCCTAACCGATTTCGAAATCTAAATTGCTAGTCTGGAATCCGCCCCAATGCGTTTATATTGTCACTGCACTTACCGATGCCCCTATTAATATACAGTAGTGAAAGGTGGTGGTACAATGTTACTACTTTGCCCTACACTTCTGGCTTAAATAATAAACACAACACACATCTGAGTGAGCGGCACCTTTGAGAGTTATACGCGACTAAACAATTACAATTTTCAAGGAATAATTTGGTGTACGATATGACTCAGGTCAATAATACATACAATCTTGGCGTACTTTTAATTGCCCCACACGAAAATATGTTGTATGTTTGAACAATTGTATAAATAATAATTGTCTCCAATTGCAACGCAGAAAAAGAGATAACATTCATTATATTACACCGTGACATAAAGCACGTTTCTATATGCCAAAGCAGCTAAAATAAATAAAGGTATTTTAAGCCTTCTTATTGATGTTCATGATCACATTCTGGAAAAGATTTCACAAATCAAAATTAAACAAAACCAAAGAAAAAGTGTACAGAGAATATGTTTATTATACGTAAGCACATATCTAGAAAATCGAACAATAAGCCACAAACTTGCCTTGTATATGTAAATCAATAAATTATCATAGAATAAATTGAATTGCACAAATAAGCTATTCCAAAACGTTTCTCTCATTTAAAGGAAAAATATTTAAAAGCCATAAATCGTTGACGGATTTTTCTCGTCAAACGAATCCATCCCCGAGAAAAACTTTTAGCCCGGCAATGAATCACAGTCCCCGTACAAATCCATTTAAACATAGCGGTTCTATCTCCTGTTATACACAAAACAAAGTGGAAGGCTTGGCGTGAAAAACACAAACCTCGAGTGTATTTTCAGAGAACCCTTTTTTCCGCACCGACCGATGAATACGTAATGCTATTAATTAAAGAAGTGCAGCGCCACCTGCGGCCGACACCAGGTATTACGGACGCGACGTTGCCGCGCTGTGTGGCGTCGAGGTAATTACACAAATTTCATAATTTCTTCGAGGCGAATATACACCCCCCGCAGACGTTGAGAGCGCGCGATACTGGAGCAATGAAAAAGGGGTAAGATCGTAATTAAAAGTAAAAATGAATTTTGCCGGTACGCGAGTATTGTTCTATTAAATATTAAAGGAGCCGATGGGACGGTTCGCTTAAAAAATTGAATAGGAAACTTTTTTCTTTCGTTCTGCACTGAGACGTTAGAAATGTATCGTAAAAAGTGGAACGGTAATTATGTTGTAAAAATATATTTTAAGAGTTTTATCTTATAGTTTTAACTTCGGGAACAACAAAAAACGAAAACAAAGACCGTAAAAGAATAAGGAAGTAGTACTGGTATATATAATTGAATTTAACATATCCAGATAGCTTTAAATTCACATACTTCATCGGTAATAGTATATCTTAAACCAATCTATGCACTTATAAAGAATTTCTCCACATAGCGCATGCAGTAGGACCATTACACATACAATGCGTATTCCCAACCTTCTGAAATTGTAGAATCCCGGCTGTTATGTACATGGTAGGAAGTCAAAATTTTCTAGTATAGTAATAGACGTCATAGGATATCTTCCAAAAACATTTTCTTATGTAGAGAGTGATCGATAAACAACGAGGCGGAAAGATACATTATTAAGTTTTTAGTTTCTCAGTTGCCTAAATGTAGAAATATCTACTTTCTTCGAAAAATCCAAAATGGGAATACATGTTAGCATAAATTTGTACGAAGCTAAATTGCATACTTGACTGTGTATAGACATGGTATCAGAACGCCTTCGAAACACACAGGATGACGATGATAAACACCAATGTTTACTGTACAGTAAGTTCATATTTCTAACGTTTTTGTGTAATAATGCATATGTCTAATATTCAAAGTAAAAGAGATATTTACAGTCATACTGCTTCTGATGTTAGTATTGTTTGGTTATCATAACAGCAGTAAACAAAACATACTGACGTTGCCGTTGTTAAAGTGATGCTTATTGCAGCATGACTATTATGATCGGTGTTAGAACTACAGTGCGATATTCATATTTTGGCCATTTTTGAAAGTTGCTGTACCTCGGTTGTTATAACTGTTGTAATTAGGAAATAAAATTAAAATACTCAATTACGTCGTTCCTTCGATATAATTCATTGGCGCAGACCAATTCCATTCTATACTGTAATAATGAAGCTCTGAGCTCCCTCCATAATTATAAATAAGGCGCAGATTTCAATATGCACCTCTTATCTGATCTAGGCGGAAATATAATATCGAACCAATTTGATTTTTGAATTCGATCTTATATGATATACCTACAGCTATAAATGAGCTATTCAATTTTTAACGAAGGTAAGCACTTTCTTAGTAAAGTGTAAGACCCAAAATAATAACAAAGATGTAATTATAGCTGTAGCATTTGTGGCTTTGATTTTTCTATTTGGTTTATTGTAGACTGTATGCTTTTGTTTCTTAAATGCTCCAAAATTAATGAGCTCAAGCCTCTTAAAAGTTAATAAAGCAAGTATGATGCTTCTTAATAAAATATTAATAATGATGCTTTTTAACTGTCTTTGTGCCTGATTGCATATCCGAATAATCCTTATCACACAATCGAAAAAATAATGCAAAATTAGATCCTGTTACGTGTAAAAGAGAGAAAATTTCTAGTGTGATATTCAACAAATCAAACACACTAGTCGTTGCTTCGTAATGATCAAGACCCTGCGAAACACGCTGCACACTTCGTTCCTTTCAATCTGTTTTCGTCATCACGATCAAACAGATCATCCCAAACCGATGTTCTCCTCACACTTTGTTCCATCCAAAAATTATCGTATTTCTCAATCGTTTTTAGGCGTACACTAGCAATTTGGCACGACGGCGACGTTTGGAAAAGGATCGTGTGCGGCGGGCTTTACGCAGTAATATTAGTACAAGTTTTATGAAGTGCATACATATGTTACAGTAACTATTTTTTTAGAAAGTTGTTACCAGTGTATTGCTTAATCTAATACACGCGGAGAAACCTTTACTTGTATCAAAACTGTCCGCTTTAGTTCAAGACAATTACTGTTTCAATTATCCGCAATACAATAACTGTTTCAATCAAAAGAAATATTTTCCTAACGTTTCTTTCTCCGCTTAAGAGAAGTATACACTTGTAATAAAATAATTGTATTTCCTAGTTTAAGACATTTGTCAACTTGATTCAAGAAAATCTTGCAGAAATTTTGAAGAAAGCGATTCTTAATATAAGTAAATGGCCGTTATAACACAAAACAATATTTTATTAAGGATAGTAAATAGTTTTCTTAATTCCAGAAAGCGTTTGGGTATTGTTCATAAGTCAGTAGCTTCATTTTCTTGAAATAAAGCATTTTTTACTTAGAATTCTTGAAATATTAACTGCGTTTACCTTATTTAAAACAGTACGACATATCCGTACATAATGCAGTAAATTATTCACATTGCTTGTGATTTTAAAAAGGCTAAAGTAAAGGTTATCTACAGAATAATGTTCAAACAAAAGTGAACTTAATGTAGAAGCACACATGAAGAAAGTGCACAAAAACAATAACCAAGATAATGCTAATAAATAGCTCCTGATATATTGATAGAAATACTTCTGGCAGAGACAATATGAGAAGGGAAAAAGCATTAAGGCGTCTTGTTCCTGGCCACATTTCTCTTACATCTCTCAGTTTATGCCACTAATCTTCAAAAACAGCAATTGAAGTATTTCCTGACGCCACCTAATGCCAGCAGTTATAATCATGCCGTCCTAGATAATAGCAACGGAACCAGAATACTTACCCATACAATGATATAATCTTTAACGGTCGACGTTTCATATACATTTTCAAAAGATACGGGTTAATGTAATATTTTTTTTTCTTTTTACTAATGTGTACTAATTTAACTATAGTTTTTTAAAGATATATAATAAATAATAATAAAAAAGGGATAAATAAACTTAAATATTAACTTCTTCATCATTAAACTACATAAAAACTTTTTCATTAACTCATTCACTCGCTCCTAATTTTAATTATTAACTTTAGGTTTTTTTTCCATTATTGTAATTTTTCTTTTATTGGATATCCTTGTAGCTGGCCTAATGATGTATTTTTTGAACACAAAATCGGTCGCCTAATTTACAATTTTTTCATTCCTACCTTCAATATGGAGACTTTCTTAACTTAAAACTAAATGATTTACTTGGAAGAAACATTTTTCTGTCCTGGATTTTCTTGATTTTCTAACCATAAGAAAATATTTATATAATCCAAATAAAATTTCACGAAAATTATTTTCTTATATTATACATTTTTATAGTCTCCATAAAAAATATATTCTTGAATAGAGACTGATTTTTGCAAGAAAATCTATCTATCTTGATGCAAGAAACCATTTCTTGTAGTAACCTGTAAATTTTAACCATATACGTACCTCTCAGAAAATTCGTCGATAAGTGTGGTTGCTTTATCCATTTTAAGCACATGGATATGCTATAAAGAAATCGATACTGTTTCCACTGTGAAATTAAGACTGGTAGCGTGAAAGTCTTCTTCTAATGTTCTATCAGGAACAACGCTTCCACTCGCATACTTGCATATATCCTGCGGAAGCACTAATTTTCCATGGAAATAAACAAAAATAACCCGTCTAATAACAGTGTAATTATTACTTTGCTTGCGCGTTTTGTAATAAAGACACAAGAACTCCTTCTATAACATTCAATACTTGTAATTTTCTAACACACGCGCGCATACACTTCTTGAATTAATAACCTCAATTAGCGGCTTTAATTGGCACAGTAACACACCCTAGCGGAAGGGTTGGGAATTACACTAGTATTACCATTAACGTACATTGTTACAGTTTACAATTGAGAAATATATACATACATATACACCGATTCACTCCCTTCGCCGTTGCCGTCTTGCCTCTTTCTCGCTCTTAGAAGTTATTGCGTGATTTCGCGTTTATGAGCAAGTCATCCTATGAATATTTTAATTTCACATCAAAGCAGAAAAACAGTAGACGCCTATGTAAAAATAACCTGAACATATGCATAAATATGGGAATCATACACGGAACTAAGGAAAATTCTTCTTCGATACGGTTACGCGGAAATATCTGGACATATAATTCACTGAGGTATTGTAAAATAAATTCCTGATGAATCTAAAGGCAATATTAAACATCATACCAGCACATCCAGAATAAAATTGTTTGCATCCTTTTCAAACCGTCACCATCTTGACACATGCACAGACTGTTCCAAATTGGCGGGATATTATCGATTACGCGGAGAAGAATACGAGGGTAGCGTCGTAAGTTTTTACAAACGACCACTAGATGGCGCTATTGAGATTTAACGTTACTATTTTCGACAAAAATGGAAATGTTGCGCTTTCGTTGAATAATTTTTTACGATTTCAGTAAAGACCTAACACAACAACAATGCCACGAATCACTTCGTTCAACTTTTGGTAATGAAGCACCATCAGAAAAAACTGTATATAATTAGTTTGCAGAATTTCCGCGTGGTCGTGCTTCCGTCAGTGATAAATTTCGTGAAAATCGACCAAAATCGGTTATTGTTGCAAAAGACATCGATGCTGGGCGCAGCATGACTGAAGAGACTCGCCATGTGACTTACCGTGAAATCAAGAGATTCTTGGGCATATCGAAAACTGCAGTAAGTTCGATTTTGTATGAACATTTAGTTGTGAAAAATATCTGTTTCCGATGGATTCCGCATAATTTGACCAAAGCACAAAAAAGCTCGTATATATTTACTATAACTTCTCTTCTTGAAAGGTAACGCGCGAATCATGTCGCACTCCAATAAAATGCATAAAAAAAAATGCAAAACAACAAAAAATACAAACACGTGATTTCAATAGTATGAGTGCAACATTAAAAAATATAAATACAAAATAGTAAATAGAGAAAACATAAAAATGTATATGAAACCCAAATAGTACTGTTTGCATTTTATTTTAGATAATTATTTTTTCTAAATTCTGCATTCATGCGCCCCAATATTAATAAAAAAATCTCGACCATTGACTCTCTTCTTGGTTTAGTATGCAATGAACACAACAACTGTGTAACACTATACACTGTAAGATACTAATACCAACAATTCAGACTGTAGGTGTAAACTGTAAACTATTAGCACATAGAAAATTACTACGGGTGTTTATGAGGCGTGTCAATATCAATATATGAAAAAAATCAGATAAATTATTAAATTGAGTAGTTATACGGACGTGAAAAACAACCATGTTAAATTGACCATCAGAGAAAAAATATCAGAATCACTCAAGCATGGCAAATAATTGCCTTGTTCGCGAAGAAAACTTAAGATCACTTATCACCATCCTTCCATCAATTTGACTGTTATACTTCGCAATACAATTGCTCTAGAATAAGTCAGAATAAGTGGAGATACCTAAAAAATTACAACAAAATTTAACAGTTCTCTGTTTATAGAATGTGTATGGTGCTTTTCTTCTCCGTGCATTTATGTATCAATAATTACTTCAAACATGTACGAGGATGGTATGATAAAGACCCGTGTTAAGGAAGACAAGGCAATTGTTTTTCATTTATTAAATTTATTTCTCAACATAATATCTCATCTAAGTTCTATACACTTAGTCCAGCAATGTTCCAACTTTTTTAAGCCATCCAAATTTGTGGAACTCTGCAAAATAGGCCTCTGTTTCGGCAATTTCTTTTGCTCTTCAATTAGCAAAAACCGCTTCCCGCCGAGCCATTTTTTCAAGTTCGGGGAAAGAAAGAAGTCACAGAAGGCCACTCCGTATCGTAACTGGGCTAGTTTTGCTGTTGCAATTGCCGATGAATGGGCCGAGGCGTTATCGTGATGGTAGAGAACATTTTCTTTGCTAGATGTGGCCCTTTTCTGTTTAGTTCAATGTCGAATCAGTCCAATAAGCCAGCATAGTACTGTCCCGTAATTGTCCTTCCCTTCTCCAAATAATCAATTAAGATTATGCCTTGCGAATCCGAAAAAATCGTCGCCATAACTTTTCCGACTGATGGAATCGTCTTCGCGTTCTTTGATACACGTTCGCCGGGAATAACCCATTTTGCCGACTAATTTTTGGATTCTAACGTGTAGTGATGTATCCATGTCTCATCTGTAGTTACATAACGCCGCAGAAACTCACTCCTATTGCGCTTAAACATGTCCAAATATTGCTTTGAAGTTATCACGCGATTCCATTTTTGATCAATCGTCAGTAGACTCAGCACCCATCTCGTCAATAGCTTTCTCATACTCAATTTTCCGTGAAGGATATTTTACACACATTCAATTGAGATGTTCACCACTTTAGCAATCTGTCTAATCTTCACCTAGCGATCTACTAACACGATATCATGAACTTTATTGATCATATCGTCCGTGGTCCTGATCAAAGACGCCCTGATCAAAGATGGATGGCCTTTCCGGCCACGTTTGAATTCATTAAACTAGTAGCTGATGACAGTCATCGACGATACATGGTCCTTATAAACTGCATCCAACTTCTCTTTGATTTCTGCACACGTTTTTCCATCCAAATAATAAATCGAATCACTAACCGGTATTTTTCTTTTTCCATGATTCCACAAATAAACTTGATCACTTTCAACAGCTCTCAAAACAACACTACTCGATGAATCTCTACGAAATGTTGATAGACGTCGACTGAAGAATAGTACTCATAGTCGATAATGCAGATTTTGACATAAAGCGCCATCTGTGTCCAAACAATGGTACTTCTCATACCATCCCCGTACAGCAAAACTGTTTACAAAGGGTTTTTTTGTAAGAATAAAAAGTTTATAAGTATAGCCAGGGTCTATCTATAGTTTTCAAGGTGTAGGTTGCAAATAAGTTGTTTGAACTTGATTCTTCCACTGTGGTACTTTTGGAATTTAGACATACCGTACTCTATTGATGATTATTTATCAAATTTTCAAAAGCACATTTAGTTATAACTTGTTATATTGATTTATATCATTGTCAAATTTAACCGCTGTTAACTCACATGATACTGGCTTAAATTGCTTTTATATCATCTCCAAATTAATTATTCTTAAACTACATATATTGCATTTGACTACGTAACTTTTATCTAAATTTTCTGATAAGTCTATGTATCTATACTAATTATTTGCAATAAAGACACTATTGTTATCAGCGTATAATAAATAGAGTTTCTTAAAAAGGTGGTACCGGATGGCAGTAGCGTAGCGGTAGCGGTGTGGGTGGGGGTAATTTTCAATTCGTAGTCGATCTCGACAGTACCGCGGGAAAGTTCAAAGCGACAGTACGTTGCATGCTGCACGCCAAATAAGTACACGGAGATGGGACGCCCAAAGGGTGTAACGTTCCCTTCGAATGTGAATAAATATCTCACACATTTCCCTGGATTAGAATATAGAAGTCCGCATATTTATTACACAATATGCAATAGCGGATTGCTAAGTCGCGATAGGTTTGAATGTAGAAAACATTGTAAAAGTAAACGTCATGTATTGAATTTAAGAAACAGTATTCCATACTGGCAATTTTTATATTATTTTATTTTTATGTTAAGTGTGTGCAACATCTAGTATCTAATGAACACTTTCGTCTTTTTTGGGCTAAGTACGTTCCCTCATGGAAGCTGCCAACATCTATGCAATTACGATACAATTTGCCACGTGTGCAAGATACAGTAAAGGAATGTATAAAAGACGAGTTGAGAAATAAGAAAATCTGCCTGTGTGTGGATGAAACAACTGATGCTCAGAAACACAACGTCATTCATGTTGTAGCACGTCCTTTAAAACGTGATGGTCCACCAGCTTCATTGTTGTTATCCAGTAAAAGGATTCAGAAAACTAATGCAGAAACCGTTGTCAAGATAATAAAAGATTCGTTGAGAGAATTTTGTATCACAGGAACCCAAGTCACAATGTTCGTTACTGACGGAGCCGTAACAATGCTGAGAGTTGGTAGGACCTTGAAAATATGCTTTCCGACTTTTCTTCACATAACATGCCTCATACACGCATGTCACCTCGTAGCAGAAACCATTCGAAAGAAGTATCCGATGGTGGATAAGTTAATAGCATCTACCAAAAAAGTGATCATCAAATCTCCCAAACACGTCCGTGCATTCAAACAATTGTGTCCGAAATTACCGCCACCACCTCAGCCTGTAGTAACGCGATGGGGAACATGGCTCCAGGCAGTATCGTATTATCAGAAATATTTTTCACAAGTGAAAAATGTCATCTTGAAACTTGATTTAAATAATTCTGCAGCAGTTCGAGGTAGTCAGCAACTTTTTTCCAATTCAGACATTCAACAACAAATAGTTGAAATTTCCATGAACTATTCTTGTTGCACAAGCTACTGAGCAATTAGAAAACAATCACTTATCTGCACGAGACACATTAAATTGCATAAACAATTTACAAGCCGCTCTAGAAAACTTGACGAACACTATAGGAATCGATGTTGCTCAAAAATTTGGTGTAATTTTAACGAAAAATCCCGATTTACAAAACTGAAAATCAAGAGTGTCCAGATGAGGAAAAGGAATATCTGACATTTGCAAATCTTACTTCACTGGATGTCGAACGATCATTTTCGAAGTATATGACAACGTATTCACAACACCATCGACGGCTGATTCGATCGACAACGGAAGCGTTGCTGATATTGCAATTCTACGCAGCTTACCAAGGCGGTTGCCAATTGCCACAGTGGACATTAAGACGACAGGAAAAGGTAACAATACTAGTTTTCATTAATACTGTATATTACGTACCTACTTTTATGCGGTGCGCCACTGCCGGTATCACTTTTTCAAACTCTAATAATAAAACATGGTAATGTAAGCGCCATGTTTTATTACTAGTGAGTTTTACTGAAACGTGGGTGGCATAAGTTGCGTATTTGTTTTACTCTGCTATATTTGCTTAATTTTTGATGAATGAATAGAAATGTTGAACACCAAAATATTCCAACTAAATAAATTGTAATGCTAATATGGGTCATGGTATTGATGAACACCATGAACATTAATTTTGGTTATTGGTTTAGGTTTTTTTTTTGATGTGTAAGTAAATTGGAAAAACTGTGCATGTAATAGAGTAAAAGATGTAAATATGGAATATGTTGGTAATATGGAATACTAAGGTTTCTCAATAATATATGTCATTATATCTACCAAACGAGTTGTGAACCTTTAGGCTAGACCTACTATTAAGGTTGCAATGACCCATGAACAAATTTAGCATTTACAGCGTTTAACAGAAGCTATATTTTAAAATGCCAGTTTTTAAAACTTTAACAGGTAAGTACATATGAATGATTATTTATTTTCGTAGCTTGTTATTATTTAAGTATCTGCTACTATTGACTAGTACGTGAAATGGGTTTTACAAAAATACTACTGCTATTTATTAACGAAATCTAATCTAAAATGTTTATAATGTGGGCTGTCGGAAATATGGAATACCACTATTCTATATTTGCCCACCTTCACATATGTTTTCTACGAAAGCTTTCCTTTTTCTGTCTTAAAATGCCAAGAAGAAGTCAACGTCGAGTTTGTAAAAAAAAAGAAAGCAATACAATGAAGAAGAAATGAGTCTGGCAATTGCAGCAGTCAGAAAAAAAAGGATGTGACTGGTGCCAATAATTATTTTATTATTGCAATCATAATATCTGGTGAGTTTTATCAATAAATAAAGGTGTTGTAGCAAATGTGTAATGTAAAATCCTTTTTGGTTCCTCCTTACATTATATAAAATCCTCTTCAATCCCTCCTTATATTCTGCAAAATCTTTTTCGGTCCCTCCATGAATATTCTTAACTTACATTTTGTTCTTCTTTTTAATTTCCAAATTAGTTCTTGTACTTGTTTTATAACTTCATGGTTTGAATTTATGTTTAAGATGATTTTCTTTAAAACGTTTTTTACTGTTAAATACTTTTTTTCGTATCCATAGGAATACCAAGCCACGGACTTCCATATTTAAATGTTTGACCTTTCCGGGGGTTGTGTGTCTTAATGTAGATGACGTTCTAATGACTTGATTCCAATATTGACGATGTGTTAAATGTTTTTGCGTGTTATTGACAGAAATTGTTATCAAAAAGTAGATTCTTGAAAACAAGTGGTAACTTTTATTACATTCTCATTTTACTGGACTCCTTTTTTTCTTAACCCTAGGATGTATGGGTGTTCAGATATACAGATTAACATTTCTCGGGTCTCTCAGGCCCGGTTCTTTTTTTTACTCTGTTAAAAATATATAAGAACATCAAATATATTTAAATCATTTATTTGTGCGTGTAAAAATCTTAAATATTTAAACAAAACCTCTAACTAAAGATTACAGTCCTTATAAATGTAAATACAATTAAAAAGTAGCAATTTTTACAAATTCTTATACTATGTTCGTTGCACATATTATTGCGACACTTTTCACAAACTAGTTTGTTTTTTCGTTTATTTGTAATGGCATCAGTCGCAGTTTTTTCAATGTTAATAAATTTGTTCATACAATTTATTGAATTTCTTGGTATTTTCGGATTTTTTGACCTCCTTATCATATGCGGTATTACCAATTGCTCAGCTAATTCCTTCAAAAATAGTCGTCTAGTGTGTGTTACATTCCTATGATAATCAGGTTTCAACGTGGAAAATATAATAAATGCATTTAGTGCTGCAATATCGATTATATTAGAAAAAAGCGCCATGGGCCAACACTTCATTTGCCTTTTACATATATAGTTGGGCTGATTTTGATCCATTACGTCTACTCCCCCTTTGGTCTTGTTATAATAAAGTATTAATTCCAGTTTCTGCTTAACATTTTCACTTACAGACATGTCATTGTGCATGGTGCTGAGCAAAATTACTGACTTGTTTTTCTTAGTAATGTAGCCAACCATAGTCATTTTGTCATAAAACCCAAATGTAGAAGACTATACCGGTTTGTTCTTTGCATCTCTTATTTCATTTGGTATTTCTCTCTTATTTTTTCTTAGTGTTAAAACCACTGTTAGGTTCTTTTCTAATAAACATTTAGCCAATGGAATGGTTGTAAAGAAGTTATCCATTGTAACATTTAGTCCAGAGAAGTGAATGCTGCGTACTAAAGTTTGCACTACTTCAGAAGCAAGATTTGTATGGATAGGTTGATTGGGTGGTCGTCCGATATATACTATTCCATCAATAACAAATCCTGATTCTGACTCACACATCCAGAAAATCTTGATACCGTATTTTGACGGTTTATTTGGCATATACTGAATAAATGAACATCTCCCTCTATACGAGAGTACCTGCTCGTCAATGGTAACACTTTCGTTTGGCGCCAAAGATGATTTGCATTGTTGTAAAAACAAGTTCCATAAATACGATATCGGAGCTAATCTATCGGTCTGTAGGCGAAAATCACGAATTCTTTTGTCATGAAAACGCAGGTACCGTCTAATATCTTCAAACCAATTAATTCCCATAGTAGCTTGATAAATAATATTACATTTATCAGAAGAAAACAGTTCTCTTATCGGTACGTCCCAATTTCTTTCCGCATCAGCTTGTATCAGCAAACTTAAGAAAGCATTCGGCTCCATCACATCAATGTCTACCCATCCTTTGTCTTTTACTGTAGTTACTCTTCGAGCTTCAAAGTTTGTGCACTTGACGACTTCTTCTAAGATCGTTCTTGTAATAAAACATTTGAACGCATTTTCAGGTATATCACAGGACACTGCTTTAGTTTTTGCACCTGGTGCTAAACGCGGGTACGTTGCGTTTTGCAGTTTTCGTAGAACTTGGCGGAACTTTATTCCACTGGATGCCGGACGGAGAAGGAAAACAGTTGGGATTATCACTATCGGCCTCCGCTGTAGCTACATCTTCTTCAGACTCAGAATTTGGAGAGTCTGAATTGGCTTCTAATGAATCTTGACCAGGTTCTTCAATTTTAGACGTTTCACTCTCTTCCGATAAAACTTCATCACATTCCTCTGCCCACCGCATTAGAGTTTCCTCGTAATTGGGATCTCCATATCTCACTGTTGCCCGGTCGATTTTCTTGAACTTGAAGCCGCCATAACGAACATTCACAAACCAACACCCCCAGCAAATGGCAGTAACTGAAGTCTTTTTTATGCGTTCGTATATTTATATATTTCTGTGTGTTGAAACCTGCATACGCCGTTGAAACTTATTCCAAATAATACTGCAATATGCGGTACATTGACGCCAGAAGCAACAAATTATTTAAACAAAGACAGTTTTGAATGTAAATATAAACGACTATCAATCAAAAATAAATCGGGCCTACGAGGCCCGAGAAATGTAAATACGCGGTAGAATTCAAATATCTAAAATAGATTTTCTTACAAATTATATAGATCAAACGCCAATTAGAAATAGCAACAGGAAGATCCAGTTGAGGCATAGACAAGACCCAGAAGAAAAAAATTTCAAGATAAAGAAGTTATAAAGCTTAGAATACCACGCTGGGCTTCGGAGGCCCGTGTTATGCATCCTAGGGTTAAGAATAAAAAAAAATATGTTATAAATCATTAGAATGCCAGAATTTAAATAACAATATTAGGTTATTTTATTTCTATCATGTTGAAATATTATAAAATTTAAAATGTTGAAATATTATAAAATTTAAAATTCAAATTGTGCGCTCAAAAAAATAGATAATGCAAAATAAATAGTAAAAGTGAGTTAATAAGCTTTATTACAATAATGTAACCTCTTAAAATTTGGTACGTTCTTTCTAATATTATTATAGCTCCTATTAAAAAAAACCTGTCTGTATTAAATAATGAAAGGTATAATAAATTACATTGAAATTATGTTTCTCGTACTTGGTATTATCTATTTTTTTCAGTGTAATTATAGAAAATAACAATAACCATAAATTTCATATTCCTCAAAATTTTATATTCATATCCTTAAAGCTGTTTCAATACGTCAAAATACTATAAATATTACATCTTGCAAGAATTCAGCACTCTGCAAAACTGTAACTTACTGCATCTACCAAAGTGGCAATTTAAAATTAAAACCAGAAAACATAAACTTTTATCAAATTTATACTTTTATAAACGTACAAAATACATTTCCTATGGTATGAAAAGCCAACACTAAACATACGTTTTATAACGGCATCTGTCATGTAAGACTGTAATGAAAATTAACGATATATGAAAATGAGATAACCGTGAATAATTAAGAGCAGTAATTTGCATAAACGCGATATTTTTTCCAGCGTAATACGAATGTTTGCTTTCTATTAATTGGAACAAAACGAACAAGCCCAACAGCGTTGAATTTACCGAAAACAGAAATGATTGCGCATTTACATTTCCTGCCAATTCGTTACGAATTGATGGAGTTTTATTGAATTACCTCCCGTCGCACTTTGTTTTCAATTTGTCGGAACGCAGAGAACAAAACGTAAATACGTTTCCTGAATATAGATCGAAAGATATCAATTTTTGAATTGGAAATCAAATAATTCTATGAGGGGTGGGCTTTTCTCATGGGGATCCCGTCTTTTTCGTTTTAAATGGCAGCATAACAGATCCTTACAGATGTACGAAAAATACTATTATTGCCATAAAGAGTATATAAATGAAACAAAGAACCCAGAGAACAAGATACTCTTTGACTTGTGTAAAAAATAGTTCTTAAAAATGAATTATTTCTTTAAGACGTAGTGGAATAAATATCAATTTTTATTCTCTATTATTCTAATTTTAATCTTTGTAAAAAGGTTAACAATACAACCTATCGCTAAAATGAAAAAGAACACAAGTATCTGTTTAGAAACAAATTATCTATTTTCATTTAATATTCAAAGCAGCAAATGTAAGTATAACGATTCTTAGTTATGTTGTATTTGTTACTTGCTGAACTGTTCCCTGTAATGTTCTATTTCTGTAATTTTCAATCTTATTTTATAAGAAGGTATGTATTGTTTAGTTCTAATTACAGGTACAAACAAAGAAATACATTTTTTGGAAATCTTTATATGCATGAAGTGCACATTTATTTTAAAACAATAACTTTCTGTTTTTGAAATTTTACATTTGTACTGTAATGTTAATAATACACATGCACTTTCTTTTATACGCGATTACATTTTATGTAACTAACAGATTAAATATTTTCATTAGATTTCATTATTTAAATTCTTATTACTGGCATCATAGTGATTTAAATTGTCAAATTCATTTTAGAAAAGGGTCTACTAAAATAGAATTATAGGTAGTAATAAAACTATCTTCAAGAAATCTTACTTCACGAATACACTTTGTCAAATTTGCACATAAACCATAATACGCAAGATCCACCTGTTAAAATTCACGTTGACAAGAAAAACAAGGTAGACAATCATCGTAGAGGTCGATATAGGAAAATATGGAAGGCATTGAACAGGCAGATCGAGAACAATGTTGACATTCATTTAAAAATCGACTTCAAAACTAAATTTAAGAATCAAAATCTATTAAAATGGTTTAGTGAAACTAAAACTACATGCAGAGAAATGGTTTCTTGCATCAAGAAAATAGATTTTCTTGGAAAAATCAGTCTCTACTTAAGAAAATATTTTTATTTCAAAACTATAAAAATGTATAACATAAGAAAATAATTTTCTTGAAATTTTGTTTGGATTAAATATATTAGGGTTAGGAAATCAAGAAAATCCAAGACAGAAAAATGTTTCTTCCAAGTAAATCATTTTAGTAGTAAAGGTAGGAATGGAAAAATGGTCCGGATCTCACAATGTTTTATTGAGAAATTAGGCGACCAGTTTCGCGTTCAAAAAACACATCATCAGGCCAGTTACAAAGATATCCAATAAAAGAAAAATTAGAATAATGGAAAAAACCTAAAGTTAATACTTAAAATTAGGAGCAAGTGAATTAACTAATGAAAACGTTTTTTTTTTATATGTTGCAATATAATTAAATTATTTCTTTAGTAATGTAATTAAATAGGGATTATTTTTATCTAGTTTAATACTTAATGAGTTAATATTTAAGTTTATTTATCCGTTTTTTTACTATTATTGTTTATTATATATAAAAAGTACTATAGTTAAATTAGTACACGTGGTAAATAGTAATAAAAAGAAAAACATATTACATTAACCGATATCTTTTGAAAGCCTTTATGAAACGTTGTGCGTTAAAGGTTATATCATTGTATGGGTAAATATGGTATCCTGTATTCCAGTTCCGTCGCTACTATCTAGGACGGCATGACTGTAACTATTGACACTAGGTGGCGCCAGTAAATATTTCAGTTGCTGTTTTTGAAGATTAGTGGCATAAACTGGGAGATGTAAGGGCAATGTGGGCAGAAGCAAAAAGCGTTAGCGCTTTTCTCTTCTCACTCTGTTTTTGCCGGTAGTGATTCCATTAATACCAGGAGCTATTTATTAATTAATAATAAATAATAATAAACCCGTTTATTTCAAATACAAATACAATAAAGTAAATGTTCGAAACAAGTCATGGAGAAAAAAAGGACATAATACTTAAAACTAAAATTTAGAAATGAATTAATTAACTATTTGACAAAAAGTCGTTTAGATTATAACAATTTATCTTTCGCAAATAGCATTTTAGATTTTTTTTTAATAGATGAAAATTGTTAACACTTTTTATTTTGGGTGGTAAATTATTATAAAATGTACAACCAATAAAATAAGGACTCTTTTGATAGATAGTCTTTTTGTGAGGGAGAGGTAAAAGGTAGTCATTCGGACGAGTATGGTATTCATGAGTGTAATTATATCGGGAGAATTCGTCCCTGTATTTGAAAACAAACAGCAGTTTCATAAACAAACAGATCGTAAACCGTCAAGATGGAGTTACTTTTAAAAATGGCTTAAAAATCTTGGTTATTGTTTCTAGGCACTTTTTTCATGTGTATTTCTACATTGAGTACTCTTGTTTGAACATTATTTTGTAGATTACCACTACTTTAGCCTTTTTTAAAATCACACACAATAGTTGACTGCATTATGTAAGGATATGTCGTACTGTTTTAAACAAGATAAGCGCAAATAATAATGTGCATGCATTTCAAGAATTCTAAGTAAAAAATGCTTTATTTTAAGAAAATTAAACTATTGAAGAATTAGAAACTGAAATCAAAATACTTATATAGGTTTCTTGAATCTTTGAAGTGTTTTGTTAAGTATATTTTATATTGTAGCACATCACATTGTAAGAATAAGCACTTCAGGCATATTTTTTATTACATGCGATCATGTCTTGCTTGTCACAATTGCTTACTACTTAAATCAGTTAAATACCCTTATTCCACATAAAAAAAGTTGCCGCTAGTTCTATTCCACATATCTGTGTGCTTTCTATGGTTATGGTGTAATCATTTAATAAGTGTGCATTTTATAACCTTTCATTTACGTAGTTTCTATTTTCGTAACATATTATATGTTTTGGAAAAAATACAGTACCTACTGAAACAATGTGATCGCGTGGAGTGCATATTATGCAGTCATCGGTGATATTCAGCCTAACACTTTCTCACAATAGTTTTTACAGAACATGGCATCTAATCACTTATCACCCTGATGACGCTATGAAATAAAGCGAAATATTGGTTCTTTAAAATTTTAGCCGTCATGCCGTCAGAAGAACCATGTCTCAGTTCCTAACGGCCGCCATATTTCTCGGTGCTTTAATATTATTGTTATGAGAGTTTACATTTTATTTCCTTTGTAGCACTATACTGTTACAACAATTATTGAAAACTATTTAGAATAAAATATGGAATCACTTGTTGAAAATGTTAAATAAAGTAATGAATACATGGATGGTAAGTATTAAACTTAAGTATTTTGATTTCTTTTTAAAGATATCCCGTTTATAAAACTCAACTCTATTTGAGTACAAATAGCACAACATATCTTAAGAACCCACAAATGGAAGGAAAACTGACAATGCTACTTATCACTGCCCAATAACAAAGATTTTTTTTAAGAACACTAGCCAGTTGCTTGAGTTTCCTTATGTACTTCTACTTATTCCAAAGCTTCCGTAATTATTAAAATCAGAGGTGCTGTCTGACTTGTATTCATAAAATTTAGTTAGAAAAAATAAAGGCAATTCACTTAGAAAAAGTCTCTAAAAGACAATTCAAATAAATAAAATGTATGTGTAGTATTTAATAAAAGTATTTATTGTACTTCTACTTCTTCATAAACAGGCGGAAAGGAATTTTTGACTTACAACTGCACAGATAAAGATCCAGTGAAAATAATTGTAACAACGTTATAGAAACGATTTTGTATTGAAAATTCTTACAATTGTGGAAAGCCGCTATCGTTAAAGAGTAATTTTCATTAAGGTATTGAAATAACTATTGTAGTAAAATATGATTTAAAACTAGCGAAAATTATCAAAACGTAACTCAGTGCCTAATACTTGAGTAAAAGAATATGCTGTTTTGATATTTAATAAACGTAAGTAGTAAATATATCTAACAAAAATTAAAAATTTTACTACTGACTACACGGATACAAACAATTGTAAGAGAGCCAAACAAGTTAAGTAAATTATATTGTCTTTCTTGTATTTTCTGTATTATATTTTATAAAAATGTGGGAATAGAAATGCGTCATTTTATCACGTACACCTACGATCGCATAATAGACAAATCACTACCTCCAAAACTTACACATATTACGTTATATCGTGGAGGTTGTATGTTCGTCGATGTATTTTCCTATCTTAATATAATAGAAAATGAGTGAGTTTGTTAGTAAATCGCCATTTATTTGTACAAACGATTTCATTATTGATGCATACTTAAATGCATGAACTAGATATTTTCTGCCTTAGGACTAGACCCAGATAGTATTGGTTATACACCAACAGATGTCGCAACGAAACCTTTATTATTTTTTAATGAATGATCTGTTTATATGGACAAATCATTTTCATCATTAATGGCACTGGTAGCGTAATGCCTAGTTCGCTATGTTATCGGTTTTGGAGGTCTGAGTTTAAACTTCCGGCTTCGTAACTTTCTCTTCAGAGTAAGGGCTACCCTTAGTTTATCTTACTCCTCCAAATTTGGCGAATGCTTTGGAGAGAAATTATTTTGTTTACTCGTTCTTTCAGATATTATAACAACAAGAAAAGGTTGCATAATTCGTGGTAGTTGTTAATATAGAATATTTTGATTATTCAAATACTTGATGCAATCTAATGTAGCTAAAATTAGATTACGTTAGCATTTTCAATAATTACGATACACACACACTTGCACAATGCACTTGAAAAATACTCAAGTTTATGTTTCCTACAATATTGTTCCACTAACTGCTACAAATTGTCCGCGTCACGGATCCTGTAACCATTTGTAGTGGCATTTACTGCAATTGCTGAAGTAATTCTAACGTCCTTTTTCTGTGCGCTTTCTGTCGAATTGGTTTCCCGAATGGACAAGTAATTTATGTATAAAGTGTTGGTATTTTAATTTATTAAAAATATTTAAACAGAAATCTTAGTGAAAGATAATATAGGTACTATCGTTGAATCTGTTGCGTGGCAGTTACGCATCCTATTCAATCGAAAGATAACCGAACAATAACCTTAAGAAAACTTAAGAGATCCTTTTCAGTTCGCATCTGTGTTTTTCTTCCGCGACAAAGGGCCCGTAAATCCTAGAGAATATTCATAAACATGTGATTGTACAAACATACAAGATCCATTTCAAATCCAGTAGATTTCAAAGCGTGGAAAACTATGCGATGTGAGCACATTCATACGCACACCGCACGTACGAATAGAGAAGTTTACACCACGGTAGCTTTATAATGGCCGGTAAAAATTGCCAAGCTGCTTATCTGTTGTCACGATCGCACTGCCTATTTACTACTTCTAAACGGAGTATGGCGAGGATGAACACGTTTAAAGGTGTAACTAACAACACCTTTCCACCTAGGATGACAAAAGTGTCTCCAACATTACATAATCCTTCGTGAAAAGGTATCGCTTCGTTGAGTAATGGGACCTAATGTCGCTTGAATGTGTTGGTGATTTCATGGTGGACTGGCATGACCCCTGCCGGTAACTACCGTAGGTACTTCTCTCTCTTGTTTGTCACTCGAATGAAACACTACTTCACTCTCAGATCGTAATAGGATGCGGCATATACTTTCAGCTTTATTATATCTTTTTTTTTCGGTTACTTCATGTTCTCATTGTTGCTGACTATTTGGGCATGGAGTTTGGAAGTGGAGTGTTGCATTTTTATCTGAGATAGCAAATAAAAGATAACATTACAAAAAAGAGCATCCAGGCACGTAATTTCACTACTAGTGTTTATAAATCATTTGGAACTTGCAAGTTTACATGAAGTTAAATGTGTACACGTACAAGCCAACATTTAAAGATTACATTGGGTTTGCGAAATAATAATAAAAAAGTATATAAATTTATATTCAAGAACATAATAATTACTATCGTTATTCATGAGTATTTTTCTATTATGTAAAAGGATTCCAATGCTTGACATGTATAATGCAGCTACATTATACAGGTGCCATAAAGGGAAAAAAATTGTTATGGATTCATGAAAAAAAGAAAAGAAAGATTCTTTATGGAAGTGTGCTTGTTCTAAAACTCACCCGAAGTAAATTTCTCAAAGCTCCGTAAAATGCGGGTGTAATGATATTCCTATTAATATTGTGCCAATATTTAGTTGCATCGATCGTAATGCTTTCCATATCGCGGTTAGATGAACCACTACTACGCACCATTTAATTATCAATTTATTACAAAACCAACAAACTTAATTTCGAAGAAGAGATGAGCTGTATGTTATGAAAGGCGATGGTATTATGGAATAAACAAAAGTAATCGTGTCTTTTAAGTGTTCCTTTTATTTGATTGTGAAAATCATTACGATTAATGCAATATTAGCTGAATATTAATTGGCAAAATTCTACGCAGTATTATGAAATTTATTTCAAAGGTTTAGTGTTATTTGTTAGTTTTAGAAGAAGAAAAAAATTTTATAAAGATTTCTCTTCATAAATTCATAATAAAAAAATCTCTAACGACAGTATATATTGAAATTCTTTTTCCTAGCATTTGAAGAATTTTTTTTTCAAAACACCACATGTCAAGAAGATATAATTTTCAATAGGAATGAAGCATAAATTATCTTCTCGAAAACGCGATGTTTCAAAGTGAAATGTTAACATTAAGTACAAACGAAAATACCTAAACGTTGATCATAATTACGTGTGGTTTATTAAAGATTTGCACACATCTCAAAGTTTAGATTGACAAGTGATTTTCGCTGAGAATCTATTCCCGCAGTTATAAAAAGAACAAATGTCGATGACAAGTGCTGTACTTTCGAAACAGGATACTGTATACAGGATGAGTTATCTCCGCTTGCTGGGAAGATTGCCTCCTTATGAATAGAGATTTTTCAAAACGACTTCTTCCTTGTTATGAGATCTGATAGTAGGCATGGTTTAAAATTGTATGGAATACCCAAAGTTGTGTATTTTTAAATGAAACACGCTACATATCATTACATTTTTTAGAATCCCCGTTAAATTCTGAGGTAAACACCCCTTAAGAACTCTGAAACTCCTAGTTTTAGGACAATAATTTTAACACAATAGTATCCTTATTATACAGGGTTATGATAAAGTAACGCACAAAATTCAAAGTAAGGGTTTGTGACCATAATAGAGAAAAATGCAGAAATACGTGAAACAATAAATTGTAAAAGCTTTGTTGTAAAATAATTGTGGCGATCATTTCGGGTCATCATAACGACGCTATGACTTTACGTCACTATTTTTTAAATGAAACCGTGTGCATTTGTTTATGTCACTAAAATCTGTGTTTATTAAGGATTACGACAACGAGGCGCATGTTGTAGAAAAATTAATTGTTATAGAAAATAAATTATTTATTTTTTATAAGAAGACCTAAGAAAGCAATGTTGACCAAGCGGGTTTTAGAGGCCTCTTTTAATCACTAATACATGTTAATATTTGTTTTCTACCTCGTTACTAAGTAATATCATTTGAGATTTACAGTTTGTCAGTTTGAAGTCTACCTATTAACGTGAAAATGTTACGTTTAAGCGAAAAGGAAAGGATGTGAATTACTGATCGTAGTGGGGTGTGGCGATAAGTTGTGAAGCCACGAAAAAGCGTGCGTATTCTTTAACATGAAACACACCCAAGAGATTTCCAATAACTCGTTCCATTGTAAGCAGACTTGTTGCAAAATTTCATTAAACGGATAGTGTTATAGGTTTGCCAAAGTCTGGTCGTCCCTCATTCATTAAATAGAAATGAGCAGGTGTTTACCTGCTGATTTCTATTTAATGAACGAGGTACGACCAGACTTCATGCCATTGGCCATTGGGAGAATATACCTTGGCCGGTTAGATCTCCTGACTTAACGCCTATCTAGTGACTTCTTTCTTTGGGGATACTTGATGGAAACTCTCTATGTTCATCAGCATGAAAAACCCCGAACATTAGATGAGCTGCGAATTACACAACTGTAATAGTATTTCACCTGTAACTCATTAATGTATGCAGAGAGTTTTATGCCAAACTGGGTTATTGTGACAGAGAAGCTGGAGGCATTTTTGAAAAATAAATTAAACAATTTCCAGAATTTTTTATTTTTTCTAGAATTCCTTTTTTTGCCTCTATTGATTAATTTTTTAGTTTTCCATGTTCGCTCATGATTAGAATTTCATCTTTCATTTCATGTTATGTTCTTTATTGACTAATTTTAGAATTTGTTTTTAATGTTTAACTACATTACTTTTTGGAATTTAAAATTATTTCCGTTATAATTGAGCTCATTCTAAGCCAAAAGCAATGAATACTTTTGCAATACGGTAAACCTTTGTTAACGATTTTTTGTAAACCTCTATGTCAAATGTCAAGCTAATTAAGATGACAATATGTCATACATAAAGTTTAAATTGGCTTTAACGGCAGATGTGTATCTGCACACGTTTACGCCACGAAATGCAACTTCTGGCAACGCAGTTACTTTCGATATACGGTAAGAGCGAGCGTACTATGATCAGCCAGCATAATCGGCATTTTTTGGAAATGCGAGAGCGAAGTCGTGACTTACACGTGTACGTGAACGAATACGCCGTTTATAACGTGACCAATGCACACAAATAAATTTGCGTTTGCGTAATTTTGACAAGCAAATGACATTCCACAGTGACATTCATTACAGCACACGTTTAGATGCGCCGAGTTCGTGTAAAATCGGGTGATCACAGTACGCTCGCTCTTACGGTATGTAATGTATACTACATGGAATACGTGATAGCCAGACGCTCCGTTCAACGTGTATATCTGTACCTTGAAACAGGAACAACCAATGTCAATATTTTTAGTTTTGAGGAAAAGGTTAAAGAAAATTAACGACCATTCTTAGTTTGACTGTTCTTGCATTGACATTTCTTCATTACTGTGTTCGGCATTGGGTGATGGGTTTTACAATAACTCAGAAAATGATCAATTTACGACATCGGCTGTTCTTCGTATTATACAGTCATTTTAGAGTTATTAATAATATCTAGGTATATTAAGTCTATTAAATCGTAATTAAATCGCAACAATTCTAAATCTTCGTTCATATTTTGGAGTTTAACACTATAACAATACAAGATATACATTGTACCAGTCAAAATTTTCAGTTATACATCACACAGACCAGATTTCCGATTTAAGTTATCAATGGCCAGCCACTTACATTTAGAAGCCTTAAATAAAACTGGGCTGCGCACTATAATAGACACTTCTTAACAGCTTTGCTTAAAATGAAGGGCCGATTGGTGAGATTGGCCGTATATTTTGCTAAGCAAACTTTCTATCGTTGTTTTCAAAAAATTTTGAAATGCCAAATAAAAAAAATCAAGAAGAGGATAATTAAATATGATATCGGTTGAAATATAATTTTAGCTGTCGACATTTTCATCCAAACATATTCTTTTATGAGTTTTACCGCTTGCTTTAGTAGCAGGTAATATAATTTCCATCATATATTGATATTTATTGATCCAGAAAATTGTAATATTCGGCAACCGATTTTAAAAATACGATTATTTATAATCCCATCCTCAATTCCGCCAATATTACTCTTTTTATCAGTGAGATAGAATCAACAAAAATAATATTGCACAACCGGTATCAATTTAATAATCAGCACCTGAACAATGGAAAGCGTATATACCTATGGTATTTCTCCCATTACATTAGAAAATTTATTAATAAATGAGGCATGTCGAAGCTGTAAACATATTATTTAGTTAAACAGATATCATATCATTGTATTCTGTTTTGGACATGAGAAAATGCACCTGTTTTGTGATATATGTACGCAAATCTACATCAGACTCGCGTGGTTAATATCATAAATACAATATATTAATGTTTGCATAAATAAATCAAAATTGCACGCACACATAGTCAAGTTACGTTCAAATTACCAGATTTAATTGATTTTATGTTTTCCTTATCGCGTTATTGCACATTCTTTAGTTTTTATTGTATTTTGTTCTTTGAAAGCTCATTATTTAACATAACTGCATTATCATAGCTGGTTCCACGTTGAGATCGAAGTATTGGGAGTACAGCCTTCTTTTATTAGTCTATATTTACTTGCATATAACTATCCCTTTTTAGAACCAGGAGTGTTGCCAAGTCAAACTGCGCGCTATATTCCTAGAGTAAAAGATTTATTTTGTTTACATTTATGTCATCTGTTAATTTTGATTCATCGTTTGTTCATTTCTCCGTCTTTTTCCTTTCAATTGAATCTATTTATCAACTTTTAATAACGTCGACTATTGTAAATATAATAGAATAACTAATTACTATCATATAAAAAAGGCGCCAATACGAAAGCTATTCTATAAGATAAAAGCAAATGATTTTCAATACCTTTACATATTTACAAAAACCGTGAATGCTTCCAATGCAGTTGAAGAAACAAGCAAAAAACTAGGCTATGGCAAAGGGATGGTATATTTGGTTCAAAACGAAAAGGATAACGATAATCATCCACCTGCAGTTGCGGAGAACACAAGTTCAAAATTATACTCGATGCAACAATTCAGCATTGAAAGTTAACGAAATGCCAAAACTTATTAAAGAGATAAGAAGGTGTGTCTGATCCCAGATTTCCAGAAGGTAACAGCTTTCGTCTTATATTCTAAATCGACAATATCTTCTTCTTCTGGTGCACATTCTTCTTCTTCAAATTGTATAACTTCTAAGACTTCTTCCCGTGAAGGTGGATATCTATCATCAACAAATTCTACAGAATGTGGCCTAAATTCTTGCAAGAATTCTAGCGTTACGTCGTTATCTACTTCAAAGGTTGTATCGTTCCGAGATCTAATTAATATATTCTTCAATACGTCGTGCATTTCACTTTCTTCATTGTTGAAAACTATTGGACGATTATCGTTTGCGACATTAAATGTCAGTATTAGTAATCGAACTACATTTACTGAATTTGCTACCACTGTTGAACCAGTACTCTAATTCTCACAGTCAAATGCAGTATTAAAAAGTTACAAAAGTGACTTTTTCTTATATACTTATTTTTATCCAAACAAATCAACAATTTTAAACTATTACATATTAACTATTACTCACAAAGATTATTGTACTTATTATAAGTATAAGTCATACTTTATCGTTGTTATCATATGTATATACAGCTGTCGTCGCACTATATCTGCCTTCATAAGTATCATTACCAATTTACAAATTCATATATCGAATTTTAAAGAATTAATAAACTCATTGCATAAATTATTCTATCACATTGATTGTGAGTCAGTAATAGAGATATCCGAAATACGTGTACACATCGAAATTAATACATTATTCACACAATATCTGCGGATTACCTTTGTTTTGCACAGGCATTGACAATTACATAAAGCGACGTATCGTGAGGCAAGTTTTATCTTTTTCTAATAATTATTTTACAAAAAGTGAGGGGTGGGGGAAGGCACCACCAAATTTTTAAATAGAAATACTATGCTATTTTCACATATGTAATATGTGATTATTTTGATATATAACTTTGATGTATTTGGTCCAACCGTTATCGAATTATTTTTAAAAAACCGAAAATCAAGTAAAATTGGTTTCACCCTCTTAAAACGAAATTGGGCCGATAAGGAAAATGACTTCGAACATCTTGGGGTAAGGACTACTTGTCCACAAAGTTTCAACTTGTTTTGGAATTTACGGGTTCGGAATGTTGCCTTGTAAGTTGAATACCCCCAGTGTAAAATATTAATGTTCCAAATACTAAATTTTATGTTTTCAACTCGATAATTCTTTAAAAACCAAACCACTAACACCTAACACACCATTATAGTACATAATTGATATTAGCCTACCTTGTAGTTTTACCAAATGAATCGATTGTATTCCGTCATTTTCTTTTCCAATACACTTACTTATTTTTAAAAATTTTTATGCAAACTGTTGGTTTCATATACATATGTGAAAGAATCTAATTTGTAGAACTAAATGATGACATTTTATCAACCAGATGCCTTAAATCGATATTCACTAACTCTCGCCTAACGGTTAAATAAAATATCGAAAGCGATAGAGGCAAATTCAGAAAGAGTTTTTGAACATAGATCCACTAATCTCATGTGCTTCAAAATTCTTTATATTCTTTGATTAACCAATCCAAAATCAGAGTGATCAAGTGGATTATACGAGCATTTAAAATGCTATTTCTTTGAAAAATGTTTATTACGGAGTTTTTTTGTCGCTGTATAAAGCTTTAATCAACCAAATCCATTTCCTTCACATATTTTTAAAGAGAGGATTAGACGTGAAATAAGCAACGGGACATAATTACACTTCAGAATATATCGATTTTTCACAATCCGCGTTCATCGCCTAAAAGAAAAGCAAACATGTAAGCGAACAACAATAATCCCACAAGAGAAACAAGTATTAAGGATTTATACTTTGTTTTAATTGTACTTCTAGCAAACCCCAGTCCGAGAGATTATTAATGAGAGGTCTGTATCGCATTATAATCACCGTTTACTGTCGGCCATTCCGTTTTTGCGTTCGAGAAACTGAACGGAATCTCAGCAGTTTGCAATGGCCCGCCACGAGAAAGGATTGAGTATTAAAAATGCGAAAAGAGAGGGGTGGGATATCGTTCAACCCTCTACAGGGTGAAAATGTTATTAATTATGAATAACGTGCGCGCACACAACTGCACAAGATAAAGTGGAAAAAGAAGAGGAAGAAGAATTCTACGAGATTCGTTTGTTTTTAAACCTGTTTAATTAATTAAAAAATAAAATGAAACCAAACTGAGTCTGTATCTCTTGCTTCCCCATCACTCGATCTTCGAGACATAAAACTACACAATGGGAATTCTTAGTACGTTATTAGTTTGGTTGAGTTTATGTAGTCGAAGATGCTTATTAGTTTTAAGATTCATCTGTCTTCTGTTTGATTATACTGTATCATTCGTGTGATTATTCATATAATTGCTTTTCACAATACTACATCTCTTTCTTTCTGTAATTAATACACATCAATCTCATTCCGCCTTCAATTTTTTTCACATACCTGCATTGGGAAAATAACGTTTTGAGTCATCATCGTGTTCTAAGTAAAGAAATATCGACAAAAGACATAGAAATGTCTTCAATGAATTCTTAATGACAAGGTGACGAAGACCAACTGACACACGTATTAAGATAAAACGAAATATATAAATTGCATAAAAAAATCTGTACCATTGTAAACACAAAATCGAAATTTAGACAAGGAGAAAAACCAAGTTCAGCAATACCGAACTTAATGAGGTAGAAAGAAACAGTGAAGAACAAATCGACAACAAATTTAGGTTGGGACTTATCTAGACATAAAGTTAATTATCAGATCATCTCATTTATTCATTGTATACTTAGTTATAAACATGTACTACGCCTGTATGTTTTATTAAGTATATAATAAGATTTCCAACACTGGCGCCAGCCGTTAATAAGGAAAGAAATAGAGATCAGAAAATAATGCGATGAGTAACGAACTAGTTCGAAACCTAAACTTCGGACATTAAACTAATCTACCTCTCAGATATAGCTTACAAAATCATGTTAAGGAATGACTAGTCTAGTCCGTTGATAGATAACTGTCAAAATCGAATTAACCGTTGACCATTATATGTGTATAAAGGAATTAAATACAGTCTAATTAGTTCAATTGTGAAATAAATGAAAAAGATTTAAGTAATATTTCGAATGCATCTTTCAAAAGCCGGGCTTTTCCTTGATTCAAATTTGGCGAATGCTGAGAGCGAACATCTTAAAACGCTTCACGGACGCATGCGTAATAATAACTGATGGCCGGCTGATGCTTCCTGTAATCAACGAAAGTTGTTGTGGAATGCGAAGGCATGGATTTATTATTTTGATGTTTCGATTAAATAATCACAAACGATATTTTGAGAAGTGTAATGACTAACGCTGGCCACGAGCGGTACCGCGCATCGGCGTAGAATCAGTTTGGACCGAGAGGAACGGTAGTAATACTTCGTCTGCGGAGCAGTACGGACATTTTCGCTGCCGGTCATTTGCGCAATTGTTTATCTGTCCTAGAAAAATTATGATTTCGTCAGCAAAACGACCGCGGTCGGACAAACTTCGAAAATTTATTGCAGAAATTTCAGACTTAACATATGAAGGTGCTAAAATTAAATGTGTAATCTGTAAAATCCCGTTAATGTGTTGGTCCAGACAACATTGTCTACGACACGTAAATAGTGAAAAGCATGTCTCAAAAAGAAATTGCGCACCAGACAATGAAAAATTTATATTTAATTTATGCGTTACGTTTATCGCATGTAATATACCGTTTAATTTACTAGACAAGGAACCATTTATCTGCTTTTGGAATAACTATTCGGAGTGCAAATTACCAAGTCGAACATCGTTATGAAGAATTGTGCCATATGCGCGCGAACATATTGAACAAAAAATAAAATCGGAGTTGAAAGATCAAAAATTGTGGTCATGTGTCGACGAAACAACAGATCGGAAGAAACATTCTATTCTTAATGTAATGGCACGCAAATTGGAACCTCATCAATCGGCACCTTCAATTCTATTAGTCTCCAAACGAATACAACAGTGTACTGCCGAAGTAATTTCAAAGTTAGTGTTAAATACAGTGGACAAGTTTGAACTTTCAACAAACCAACTCTTGATGTTAGTGAGTGATGGTGCTGCAAACATGCTTTCTGTAGGCCGGTCTCTTAAAAAGCATTCTGCTAATTTGTTACACATTACGTGTAAAATTCATGCTCTCAATCTTGTGGCGGATAGTATCAGAAAATGTTATCCTGAGGTAGACGCTTTAATAGCGCATACCAAAGCAGTATTTTTCAAATCACCGAAACGTATTCGCGAATTTCACAGACTGTGCCCCCGTATACCAGAGCCACCAGAACCTATTCTAACTCGTTGGGGAACATGGTTGCAGGCCGCGTTTTATTATCATAAATATTTTGACAATATTAAGAACGTAGTTTTACAATTCGATACAAAGGAAGCTGCCGCTATCCAGAAAAGCCAGTCGAAATTTCAAGATAGTCAGATTAAAATGGATTTAAAAAATCATTCACGACAATTACTTCGGGCTAGAAGATGCAATAGAAAAATTACAAAATCCTGCGGTGCCGTTAGAAGAATCTCTACAAATAGTGCAACATATTCACGCACAGCTATGCGCGATTGAAGATGCAAAAAATGTTTCTGTTCTAGAAAAATTTGAAAGTGTTTTTGAGAAAAATTCTGATTTTGGCACATTAAGACGCATTTGTGAAGGTGCGTCAACAGAATCGTTAAGTTATTTGAAAGATTATTTTACTTACACAAATATTACGTCACTAGATGTAGAACGTTCGTTCTCTGCATATAAACGCATTTTTTCCTCATGCTGTACTAGTTTTGCCGAAACGACAGTTGAAACATATCTAATGTTGCAGATATTTAACAGACATTATTCACTTTGCGATTTCACGGAGGACTCTTAAAATGGTAAGTGTTTGAGCACGTGTTATTTAATTTTTATTTAAAAGATGAGCGAAATTATTTGCGGCAGCAAACATCTCTATTAGCAGAATAACTCTAGTGGAACGCGAGGCCTGGTCGACTCTACGCTACTGCGCGGTACCGCTCGTGGCCAGCTTTAGTAATGACAGTAAATTGCTTATTCTAGACTGCAAAGGTCATCGACATAATCGTTCATATTTTAAAACAAACCCAAAAGTTATAAGTAGAATGTAACACGCGCTATTCCTACATTGTATTTCCGTAGAACTTGATATAAATCCTTATTGTGAAAATATTATAAACAAATATTTCTACCTGATATTTTTTTAAGTTGTAATGAGAAGTTTGTTTGCGGAATATATTTACTTACGGCATTATTCAGTTTTCCAGTAATTCATGAATCTGTAATTCTCGTTCTGTATACATACGCATCCATGTGTAGTAAGAAATACAGGGTGCGCCAGGGAAACAGGAAATTTTTATCATTGGCTTACTTCGGCTACGTTCGAGTAAACGATTTGAAAGTAGTGGGGTATCCATAGTTTTGATGGGCTATTTAGTAAATATTGAACAGTGGTCTAGTCAGCAGCGTGCATTTGCTGTCAAAGCGTTTTATAAAAATGGCGAATCTGTCACAGCCGCACAACGTCTATTTCGTATTCAATTTAATATTACGCGTCGTGGTAGTGTACCATCAACCCATGCAATTAATACTTGGGTTAAGAATTTTGAAGAGACCTAAAACGTAAGCCACCAAGTGCTCAAAGAAGTGAGAACCCCAGAAAACCGTCAAATGATCAGGCCTACTATCCAACGCAGTCCAACGCGCTCTACTTGCCGGCATGCCTCAGCCCTGCGTATTTCTGATAGATCACTTTGCTGGATTTTACACAGCGATTTAAATTTTCAGCTATATAAGGTGCAAATCGTTCAAAAATTGCAAGATAATGATTTAGTTTCTCGGTTGGACTTTTTTCGCCAAACTTTTCAATGAGAATGAAAACCTGATTCACAACTTATTTATGTCAGACGAAGCCCATTTCCATTTAAGCGGTTTCATCAATAAACAGAGTTGTCGTTACTGGGCGGCAGAAAACCCACAAATTAAACACCAGAAGCCGTTGCACAGTGATAAAGCAACAGTGTGGTGTGCATTCGTCGTTTGGAATATCGCCATACTTTTTCGAGGACAAAATCAACACGTAGTAATTGACTTCGGCGCGCTATGCCCACATGATTGAAACTTTCTTAACGCAGCATTTAACGAGATTTCCTGAAGCTAATCGTCACACATGGTTTCAGCAGGATAGGACAACATCCCATACTGATCGAGTGTCGATGGCTGCTGTACGTAACCTTTTTCCTAGCCGTATCATATCAGGAATGAAGATATCCCTTGGCCGGCGAGATCTCCCGATCTTACAGCATGTAATTTCTTTTTGTGGGAATACTTAAAGAAAGCGGTTTTCGAGCACAGTCCACAAACTAGAACTTAAAAACAGAATTTCAGACGAGATAAGCAATATTCCAATGGAAATGCGTCGTCGTGTCACGGTCAAGGTATGAGGAGTGCGTGCAACGTGAAAGTGCTCATCTCGATGACGTAATTTTCCACAAATAAAATGAGCAGTTATATGCTTTTAAATGATGTATTTTGTTTTTATTAATTATAAATATTTTCGAAATTATGACATTATTAAAATTTCCCGTTTCCCTGCCGCACCCTGTATATGTGCACCTCGTGGTTTTGCAGCCGCGAGTGAAAGCGAAAGAAAAATTATATGTATACGCCCTGGCAGAAGGTCTGAGTTAGGATCCACACCACCGTTAGGTTGATCAAAAATACAATATAGTTTTCCGCTTCTTTTCAAGAGGTGCTATTGCATAAGCCACATGTTTGTGCTCCTAAGAAACTTCAGAATATTGCGATATTACAAACATAAGCTTTATACTTTAGCACAATAACGTTTACATGTATTTCATGGACATCATGCCGGAACTAATGAAGGTCAAAATATGTTCTCTAAATATTGCAGAATGTCACATGAATGAATGCTAGGGATGAATTCGCTAATCAAACAAGGAAGATTGTTCAAAATTGTAGGAAAAGCTGCATTTTCAGATATAACAGCTCTGCTTCTGAATGCCGATTTAAAAGACTTTGGTAAGCACGACCCATGCGTTTTCGTCAGCAGCCGAAGTAAGATGAACCTAGTCTGGGTACTAGGACACGAAGGTCATCGAGGGCACACGAATTAGCCCGAGCAGGTCCATCAAATGCTGATAAAAACCCAAAACATTCGATGGGCATAGCATATACGGTAATTAAAGCAACTACTAAACAATGGAAAAATGGGAAGTTTCGTGACTGGTGGAAGAGTATTCCAGGTCAGAGACAGGCCAAGCAATTTCTGATTGGGCAAAGGCCTAAATTTACAGCAGACCTACTAAGCAGGGACAAAAAGTCTGTTAGAACAGTAGTAGGTCTGCTAACAGGACACTGTTTGAGCAACTTGAGCCTGACAAAGGAAACAGTGCTGTGCGACTGTACAGCACTGGCAGGAATACGGCTCTTAAAAATAGGATCGGAATATCCAAAAGCCGAAACCTACGTAGAGGGATCACTCGCAAAGGCTGTTAGGTCGTTAAAACGGCAAAGCTAGCGTAATTGATCTAACGATATAGGAATCGCAATAGATCTAAAAAGGTCGCAGTGGGATAGGTCAAGAACCACCTCGAGAATAAATCTAATCTAATCTACGTTTTCATCAAGTAGTCGATAATGAAATGCAATAATTTGTGTTTTTCTCTTTATGTTTTGTGAACAAATCCCACATATGTTCTTTTAATGTACTTATTTTTCTCGCAACAAACATATACCTAGATCTTACTACAATAAAGACAACATAAACTATCTTTTTGTAGTTCAAGTTTCAGTAGATATTACCAACATGGAATATGGCAGCAATTGAGTGACATATTGTAGTGAAGAAAAGAAATATTTGTTGTTGCTTACTGTGGTTACATACAATACAATATTGTATAAGTATATTTCGTTTTCTTAGCCGTTTCTTGTTTAATAATTGAAAAGATTTCATTTCTTGATTTTAGCGGTTTTATCGTTAAATATATTGTAGTTAGAGTTAATTAAAACTGTTAACTTTAACGTTTCGATAATCTTTATTGTTGTGGACATGTATTTCTGAAGAAGACCATAAAGATTGTCGAAACGTTAAAATTATGTTTTAATTAACTCTAACTACAATATATTTAACGATAAAGTCGCTAAAATCAAGAAATAAAATCTTTTAAATTACACTGGGGAACAATTTGTAACGCAATTTCTGTTGAGTTTGGTTTTTGAGCTGTTTTATAGTTAATTAGGCATAGTGGTTTCAAAACTGTAGTTAGTTTTCTTCTACCAGGTCAAGTTTTATCTCTACACCTTATGAGAATGTGACCACTCTCCGCGAAATCGAGCTTGAAAAGAATGCTTGGTTGGCATTCAAAGACATTGTTAAAGACTATCTTTGAAATACACGAGCACAGAATTACGCCAAAATTATCCAGCAACTCTTAGAGAGCTTCAAACTGCTGGGTTGCAACATGAACACCAATGAGCACAATTTGTATTACTTTTGAGGGTATCCTGTAGCTTAAAAAGTTGACGTGATTGACAAAAACTGCGGTTATTTTTGGATCCAGAGGCCAAAAGATAGTTGAACACAAGTCACAGATTTAAGACAACGAAATTGCTGTTCCCCAATGTTATCAATACAATATTGTTGTTGAACTAACATTAGTGTTACAGGCAGAGAAACGTTTACTTGCATATCAAGGCTGTCCGCCTCAATTTTAGACAATTACTGTTTCTATTACCCCCAATAAAATAACTGTTTTAAATCAAAAGAAATATTTTCTTAGCCTTTTTTCTCCGCTTAGGAGAAGTATATACGAGTAATGAAATAATCGTATTTTATATCCGCCTTGTTTAAAACAGTACGATATATCCGTACATAATGCAGTAAATTATTCTCATACTTGTAACAGTATAATGTTCAAACAACAGTGAACTTAATATAGAATCACACATGAAAAAAAAAATAATCGAGACAATTTCGCAGCGTCATCTAGCGCCTAGTGATGTAGTCCTCAGGCGTGGCGACAGACACATTAATATAGATGCCATACACTGATAAAACATTTTCCAAAGATACCGGTTATTATAATATTTTTTTCCTTCCGGTTTACCAATTTAACCATAGCTTTTTTAAATAATAAAAAGGGATCAATATACCTAAAAATTAACTCATTAATTATTAAACTACATAAAAATAATCCCTATTTAATTACATTATTAAATAAATAATTTAATTACACTACAACATATAAAAAAAAAACAGTTTCATTAGTTCATTTACTTGCTCCTACTTTTAATTATTAACTTTAGATTTTTTTATTACTATCGTAACTTTTCTTTTATTGGATATCCTTGTAGTTGGTTTGAACTGTTTTTTGAACACAAAACTGGTTGCCTAATTTCTCAATAGAACTTTGTGAGATCCGGGCTATTTTTTTCATTCCTACCTTTAAATTGAATATGTTCTTAACTTAAAACTAAATGATTTATTTGGAAGAGACACTTTTCTATCTTGAATTTTCTTGATTTTCTAACCCTGAGAAAATATTTATTTAACAAATAAACTTTCACGAAAAAACTTTACAGTAGAATTAAATTTATTTCTTTCATAATGTAAGGGATTATTTTTAAGCAGTTTAATAATTAATGAGTTAATATTTAAATTTGTTCATCCCTTTTTTTTATTATTATTTATTATATATTTAAAAAAACTATAGTTAAGCAAATAGTAACAAAAGGAAAAAAAATATTACATTAACCAGTATCTTTTGAAAATGTTTATGAAACGTTGTGTTTTGTATGGGTAAGTGGCAACTGTATTTCGGTTTCCACTATCTAGGACGACGTGACTATAACTACTTCAACTAGGTGGCGCTAGGAAATATTTCAGTTGCTGTATTTGAAAATATAAGCATAAGCTGAGCAAATATTAATAAAAAGCAATAGTGCTTATTTTTCTTTCCACATTGATTTTTTGGCAGTTCCATCTACTATCGCGAGGATCGATTTAAACCAAACTGAAACTTAAACTTTTCTGAAAATGTTATTTTTCAGATCAAATGATTATCTCTAGCACTTGCAGAAATGCACACTGAATAATACTAATTATTCAAACTTTGGAAGACAGTATTAACAAAAACAAACATTACTGGCATAAACAAACAACATTAACATTCTAATAACAGAAACATCAAAGAATATCAATGTCGCCTACTCTCGCAGCGTCTAATCTGTTCCTAGACAGTGTTACAAGGTGATACCCAAAAGTTCTCCAAATTTGAATCACGCACGTGAACGAATGCAGTTACAATCAAACACTGCTGTGGAATTGTGTATGCCCCTTTGTGGGTCAGTATGCTACGCGTCGTCATTGTAGGTGGAAACGCCCTTTGTTGGTGAACAATGCATTCTTGGGGCTGATTGTATTTGCGATTTCTCAATTCTCGATTTGAAGAAACAGCGCATCTGTATCAAGTTCTCTTTTAAACTCAGTAAAACTGCCGCACAGACACACAAAATGTTAAGGTAAGCCTTGAGTCAAACACAATCTTACCACTGACTGGTTTAAACGTTTCAAAAATGGCCGAACATCAGTTGATGACGATGAACATTCCGGATGAACATTAGAACATGTCGCTGCTGTTCGGAATGCAATTTTGAATGATCATAGGTCGACCATCTAAGACTAAGAGAGGATATGAGAAGGAATCATACATAAAAGTGGCACAAGAACGACGTTTCCACCATGTTTCCACGAGTTTTCCACCATGACGGTGAGGTATAGTAACGTCACCCACCTTTCTGGCGGCAGCTGACAGACCGTATGCCGTGAACGCAGATTTCTTAGTTAACACCTAGCAGTAACTGATGCACCATGTCTGTTAGCAGTAGTTCTGATAACGAATAAATGATTGTAGTGACCACATTATTATCAGAAGAAGAAGAACATAAGAAAAAAAAGGACTATGTGGATCCATCCTATTAATTAAGAAACAGCAAATCTGTGGCAGGCAAATGTGCGACAACCTTAACGCGAGACCAAATACTGCTTTCATCGTACAGCTGTTTTTTGTCGAAAAGCAACATGGTCATTTTTTCTCATCCAGCGTACTCGCCTGACTTGATTGCTTGCATCGTTTTCTTCTTTCCAAAAATGAAAATCAAACGGAAGGGGCGAAGACTTGACACTGCTGAAGAAATTGAAGGTGAATCGCGGACGGTGCTGAACACAATAAAACCAGACTTCCATTGTGCATTCCTTTCGCAGCATTGGAATCGGTGTTTGCTCTCGAAAGGAAACTTTGAAGGTGACGGAGGTGAATAAAATCCTAGTATTCTTCAATTTTACTTATTGCTACATGTCAGGAACTTTCAGATATGACCTCGTATTTTATTTCTATGAGCATATTTTCGACATCGTCCAGATAGGAGAGATTAATAGTTTCTAAGTTGTCCACTCATACTATTCCATAAATGTTTTATTACTACTGTTTTCTTGTATCTCCATTAATAATACAGATAATAATTTGATTTGAAAGCAACATTTTCAGAAACGGCGTACTTCAGCTTGACTTTAATTAATGCAGGAGGTACTAGAAGCAGCACTTCACAGAGAACTACAAACTTAGAAAAAGGAGTTTATTTTAGTTGGTAGACCCCGCATATGCCGAAAACAAGAATTTTTACCACAACAATATTGGTGGCTAAGGAGCTGACCCATAATTCATCGAAGAAATCATTAAAATGGAATTGAGGGTTCGATATAAAATCAACTTTGAAATTGTAATCAATTATCAATGGTGGATTATTTAATGAATTTAAATTTGTAGTGTATAATTAAGTTAAAATTCGTATTTGCAATTTACATTCATTTGATAATCTTCATAACATAAACACAAGTAACGGCCCAATACCTAAAATCTGATATGTATAGATGAAAATTAATATTAAAATTATACAGATGTTACTAGTTATTTCACTCGCTTTAGCTTGCTTTGCCTGTTAGGCAAAAATTTTAAATAGACGTCAACAAAAAAGAAAGTGTTCGGATTACCATACAACAAAATTCAATTTGCAACATTTTCGTTTAAACTATACTCTAAAGTACTAGGGTAAAGCTAAGGTAAAGCTAAACATGCTAAATCAAAATCAGTATCGATCGTTTCGTGCCAGTTTTATTCTAAAAATTTCCATAAGGCTAACATTGTAAACCATAACTCCCAAAATAAACTAAAACTAAAGCTATTATATGAAATTATTCATCTTTCGCTAGCCTCTCACATACACCTTAACTTCAAAGACTGAAAAGGCGGAGAGAAGAAAAATACGACCAAATAGAAACAATCGACGTGCATTCTTTGCGGTCTCAGTTGGAATAAAGGCCCGAAGGTACAAGAAGTAAGACGATGAGGCAAATTATACAAATTACAAAAATTACACAGGCCCGAATCGAACCAATCCAAAGGCACTTATTTATTCCATTTGTGCGCAGCGTGCATATGCAAAATGGCGAGTCGAATTCGAAATTTCTTAATAGCAGGCATTTCTTGCGCGGCGATACACCAAATCGCATATGCAAACGTAGATGCTACACGTTCTTACGCCATTTCGGTTTCCGCTCAATCGCAATTAATTAGGCTTAAAGAGGAACTGTTTGTTCATGATTAGCGGTTGCGTGATGTGAATTGATTTTAATTTCGTTGCATTGTCAGAGGTGGAAAAGGGCAGTACAGAGTGCCTAAAGGAAAAAATCGAAGAAGGTAAGACAAATCATGAGGAGAAGTGTAGTATAGAATGGGCCAAATTGGTCGTATTTCATGGGTATACCTATCAAGGAGCATGGTTACACCAAAACGAAATACAGAGTGACGGGCCCGTTTTTCGAGATAAATTAATTGGTCAAAACAGACTTTTGATATTCCAAGCGGTTCTTGAGTTATAAGCAGAAATTTTTATACGTTTCTGTTAATCGTTCTATCTCTTTTATTTCTCAAATGAGGAAAAAATATTATTAACATTTTTTGCAGGTAATGTGACCCTATTTAATTTTCCTTTGACGTTTGTCTTATAATCTTAAACAGTTACGAGATATAAAATAAACTTTTGTTTTTTTTAATGGAAGCAATAGTAGGCGCTGGTTTCACTAAAAAGGTTATTTTATCAGCTTTCATTATATATATAGTTTTACATATTTATTTTGAAAAATAGCCGTTATATTTTGTTCTCTTAAATTTTAAATTAGTAAGTGTGGAATGCATAACATTGCTATAGTAACGGGCACATATGCCAAAGTTGATTTTCTAACAGCATTATACATCAGTCAGTGTACAGTTACGGCCCTGAAGATGTCACATACGCATTATACATGTTCAAGCTATTCATATTTCTATCTTTGTTACTGTGTTTTAACTGTTTTATTAATTTTACTTTCGTTTATGTTTCTATTCCAATAGTCTTTTTTCATGGTTATCATATTATTTTGCTTTCGCTATTTGTTTTATTTATTTGACTTTAATATGGTGTATGAAGCTTACATTAAATGTAGAAAAAATCCTATCGCTGCTTCAGAATTGTATTTTCAAAAATATCAAGAGCACAGACAGCCAAATATCACTTTATTTAAAAAACTCAGGGACAATCTCAGAGAGTGTGGGTCATTTAAAAAGCCTAGACCAAAACATTATAATAAACCTGATGAAGAAGCTAAATGCTGCTACTGTTTTAGGATATAATACATCTTCAAGAGAAATTGAAGAGACTGTCGGCACTTCACGAAGAACAGCGCTCCTACGGATCTTAAAAAAATATAAGTGTCGTCCATATAAAATACGAATGAATCGTTTTCTTCATCCAAACGATTTATGACGAATACAATTTTGCAAATGGTATTTACGGATGCGCAACAAAAATCCTCTTTTTAAAGAAAATGTAATTTGGAGTGATGAAGTTCGTGTGACTAGTGATGGTAATTACAATAGACACAACAGCCATTTTCGCAGCATTGAAAACTCACATGCCAAGAGACCTATTCGTCGACAAGGAAGATTTGGCTTCAATACCTGTTGTTTTATTAAACGACACGAGTTATACTATTTTACATATGAAAATAACTTAGCAGCACATTATTACACGTCACTTTTAACAAATCATTTATGTGAATTCATTGAAAGCATTCCAATTCAAAATCATATTGACACATGGTTTCAATTAGATGGTGCTCCTGCCGATAACGCTTTGATTACGAGACAATTTCTAAACCACCATTTTCCAAACAAATGGATCGGAACTTTTGGACCAGTTAAGTGGCCAGCTAGATCGCCAGACCTTGATCCACTAAACCTTTTTCTGTGGGGTTTCTTAAAGACTCTAATTTATAAAACAGAAAACTGCACAAATATTAAATTAAAAAACTGCGGCAGCTTTCAAGCAGATTAGTAGAATACATATAATAAATACTGTTCATTCTGTTTATAAGCAATGTCAGAAATGCTTAGAAAGTGGTGGACAACAATTTGAGCATTTATAAACTTTATTCATGAATGTACACATTTTAAAATTTATTATTGATGTCATTTAAGATTGATTAGTTGAAATAATTAAAATATTTTACATAGATAAATTAAGATTATAGGTGTATTAGAAATATATTCTTTCTGCATTATGTTGATGAATTCTATATCTTTTTGTATTTATGGAATTAATAAAATTATTATGTAAAAAAAGTATTTAAGATACTCAGTAGATATTTTCTGTGGCATTTCTTAAAACTTTAATTTATAAAACGGAAAGCAATACTGCACAAATATTAAAGGAAGAAACTGCTTGACGTAGGTGTTGTCCTGGTAATTTCATGCATGTCACACTTATTATTTTAAAATTAAAGAAAACACAATATATCAGTTATTTTTTAATATAAATATGTCAAACTATATATACAATGAAAACTTTTTAATGAAACCATAGCCTACTATTGTTTCCACTTAAATAAAAAAAACACAAGTTTGTGTTATATCTCGTAACTGTTATAAGACAAATGTCAACGGAAAAATAAATAAGGTCACGTTATCTACAGAAAATGTTAATAAACCCTTTTTCTAATTTAAGAAATAAATAAGATAGAACGATTAACAGAAATTGTTAAAAATTTGGTTTTCGCTCATAACTCGCTCGAAATATCAAAAATCTGTTTTGACCAAATTAATTAGTCTTGAAAAACGGGCCCGTGACTATGTACTTCACTTTTGTCTAGCTATGCTCCTTCACAGGTATACCCATGAAACGCGACCAAATTGGCCCGCCCTTTACAGCAAAACACTACTTAGAAAGATGTCCCTCTACACAGTTAAAATGTAGGTTTTTAGTCTATTTACTTTACTTTTATTTAAATTTTTCGTAATTTTAGCCAGCATTTCTAAAACCTATATTACTTCAATATGATCACAAAAAAAACGTCATCGAGAGAGCCATATTTTTTTAATTATTTTTATGTTGTCTACATCTAACAGTTAAATCTTGCCTAAATCATTTAGGAAATAATTTTGTAATTCCGCTAGCTTTATTAATATTGACTTAGATTACAATATTAGCAATTTATGCTTTAAACAGAAACTTATTTACATGATTATTGTCAAATATGTCGAACGTAATTTAAAATTTCAATCTTGGATTTAATTACCAGATGTAGTTATAACCAACATAAAAAATAATTCCAAAAACAACATGGTCCTCTCCATTACGTTTTTTTTATTATCACATTGTACTATTTCATTGTCTAAACAGTTTTTTATTTTCTAAATTCCAGCTTCAAACAAAACATTTGCGACATTTCTCTGTCACAAAACTTTTGCAATGGTTTATTAACTCTGGAGCGCTTCTCTAAATATGCAGACAGTTTCCCAGATCGAACACGAGCTATATGGTATCGTAACGTTTTCAAGCAACTCTCTCAATGTAATCGAAAATGGCCCAGAGCGACATAATACAATCACATAATAAAGATTACAGATTGAAGGTTGCATTTACAAACCGATTGACTTTGTCGTAGAAATGAAGAAGTTTATGATACCAACGAACTTCAAAATACACGGTGCAATTTACATGTTAAAATCCTATAATTAAAATTGACGGGATCGTGCAGAGAAGAGATTGGTAAAGAGAGAGGAACGCAGTAGACAGATAAGCTTTAACAATTTACATACTTGGTGTTATCGCTGTTCATTATGACATTTGAATTGTACGAATTAGAGTGCGAAATCTGGAATGAACCATTAGATCTGGCCATATACAGGGTGAGTCATCTCTACGGACTTGGAAGATTGTGGATTCGTGAATGCACATTTTTCAAATCGGTTCGTACTTGTTATAACGTCTAATTGTGGACATCGTTTAAAATTAATATTCTATATATTATTGCATTTTTGAAATCCTCGTTAAATTTTGAGGCAAAATGTAACTAAGCGTTACAAGGTTTTTTTTTTTTTTAAGTCCGCATTTACAAAAATCATCATTGATCCGGAAGTGGAAATTACACAGATATGATTTTTGATAGCTTGATTAAACATAAAAGAGCACACGCGTATTATTTTAGTTCTGAATTTTTGGCAACATTCTAGACAAAAAATTACATATTTCTAGCCTAAAATCAACCATTTTCTCGTCATAGCGATTTTTGAAACTGAACTACTGTCATTATTTACTTTATTAGTGTGCCATCACAGAAATAAGTAAGTCATTGTAACAATTATTGAACACAATTACTATTAATGTTAAGTTATTGTATGGTGGTGAAATTAGTTTAACTATTCGAAGTTCGTTATAATATTATTATTATTATTATTATTATTATAACCGGGCCATGGCACAGGTGCCTTTAATCACTGCGAGCTTAATAAATCTATTCGTTATAATATGATTAACTAGTTTATTAATGGCTTAAAATTAAAAATTAATCAAATGCCCTATAGTAGATAATCTACAAAGTGTCTATCTATAATTTTGACCGAAACTGAAAACATAATTTTTTTTATAATACTTTTCACAACAGAAACTTGGTACATACAACAAAACCAAATATTATAAACATATTAGTAAATACCAAAAACTATAGATAGCAATACATATATTGCAACAAATATAAGGAGGAGTAAGAGACAAAGTGCTAAACCGAAAAAAAATGTTACTTTAGCTGATGTTCAAATGCAGGACCATTAACTTCTAAACACTTCTGAATTCGAAGAAGATAGTACGTAGTCTTGTTGTAAATGCAATTCTTATTAAATGTCACAAAATTCAATAATTGTTCAAATGTTTCTGCCATGACGCACTAATAAAATAACTGTTGATAATGGTGCAGTTTCAAAGATCGTTATAATGAAAAAATGGCTGATTTTAGACTATTAACATGTTACTAATTTATTATCTAGAATTTTGCTAAAAAGCACATGTAAATTAGGTGCTTTTATGTCTAACCTAGGTACCAAAATCACATCTGTCTTTCGGAGAAATAACAATTTTCAATGAAACCCAAATAACCCTGAAACATTTTGTTTTAAGACAATAGTACCTTATTACAGTTTCTCTCAAAATTGAACAAGGATTCTAAAAATGCAATAATATACCGTGCATTTTTCTTATCACTGAACATATACATATACATTCCATAACCTTCCATGCGTTGACGTTTTTTTTTATATAATGGAGTACAGGGGCGAGTAGCTACTGGAATTATTACAGAAAATAAAACATAAATACGTCAAATTTTACATTTAATTTTTTCCTTCAGGAATTTCACAATCGGCTTACAAACTGTATGGAATGTAAAGGTGGGTACTTCAAACACTTGTTAAGACATTAAACTCTACTTAGTCTATTTTGTACTTCCATTACGATTCCCTTTGAAATATTTTCTTTGTTAATACACAATCAATCACCGTCTTTTTGTGATCCATTAATTAGACAGGATTAGATCAAAAATTAAATGTCAAATTTGACGTATTTGTGTTTTATTTTCTGTAATAATCCCAATAACTACCTGCCACGCTAAACGCCCCTATGTTCAATTACAAAAAAAACCGTCAACGTATGAAAGGTAAATGTATATGTTCAGCGATAAAAAGATGCACGGTACAGCGTATTCCATTTAAAAGAATACAACTTTGGGTTGCTATGAACCTATGAGACGCCCTATAGGTTTCAAATGATTTTAAACCATGCCCGCAATCAGACCTCATAACAAAAAAAAAGCTGTTTTGAAAAATCTCCATTCATAAAAGCACAATTTTCCGAGCCCGCGGGGATGACTCACCCTGTATAACAAAAAACAATAAACATTAGTGGCAATAATGTAATACATCTTCAAGAAAATGAGCTTTTTTAAAAAATGATTTGTCAGTAGGTTATCAAAATCAAAAGTTCATTCTGCTTTGGAATTATTATATAATCCCGATGCGGGTGCTAAAAGAACTTACTACTGAATGGCTACTGGTTGAATAAAAGAAAAACTAAAGAAGCAATTATTGGTTAGGTTACTAATGGATGTGACCCTCCTGATGACCAGCGATTCTTAACATATGAGGTGCGCCCCCATAAAAAGGGGCACAAACATCCAAAAAGGGGACGCCAAATGTGGAAAAATTGAAAGAAAATTAAAAGGTGCTGTTGTCTCTGTAGTAGTAAAAATGTATTTAACAATTATAAACATTTTTTTTTTAATGTTAACCACTACCGATGTAATTGTCGCAGATCAAAATAAACTTCAATTCATATAGATATTTCAGCGCTTCCAATAAAATTATTGCAAGAAAGGAGCAATTAAAATTGATCGGGAAAAATGGGTCCCAAATACTAAAACGTTGAGGAACGCTGCATTAGATGTTTAACCATCGATAAGACAGCCTAAGAACTTTGTACTAGTATTAAATAACAAGTAGGTAGTACTATTTCATGTTATCTGTTTGTGATTTTGTTTTGAATCCCAGAAAGTATTGCATATCTAAATGGTTCTGCATTTATCACTATTAGCCTAATATACTATTCACTTCAACCCCAGCATTATTTATGAATAAGCTTGCTCAAAACTGTTAGAGAAAATGCCTGTAGGAGGTAACAGACAAAGAAACGCTAAGCTAGTATGGAAATAGCTAATCTAAAAATGCGGATTTTACAATTGCAAAAGTCAGAAGGGTGACTCACGTTGTTGTCGCCACACTTTTTAATAATCACATACTATTTATTTTAAAAATCAATGTTCACGCTATTTCGGTAATTGTTCAAATGAAACGATTTGCAGATAGAATATTTATTACCTATTACAGGAAAGCATTTTGAGTATCCCAACGACAAGCGACCTGTCAAAAAACTCTTAGCTAAATTATAAAATCCTAGGAAAACAAAAAGATGGCAGTATGTGATCCATATTGATGCATTAGCTACTATTGTCATCAAATATTCTATTGTAATTAGAATAACGAAAAAAATAGCATGTGTTTATATAGGGGGTCTTTTAGCACATTGCTACTGCCTACTTGTCTATATTCTTATGACTCTCTGAATTATCTTTCCTGGACTTATAAATACATAATAAAGAGAAAAAAGTGCCCCAAAATCAAAATGTGAATACTTCTTCATAAGACCAACATTTTAAATGAATCAGTTTTGAAATGATTTACATATATCTGCGTATATGGTCGCTACATTTTCACTTCTACCAGCCCATTCCAACTTCTTTCAGAAAGAAATGAAGAAGATTTGACTGGGATATGAAAACTTATCACGCATCCCTTGAAATATTCAAACTTCATTTGTTTAACAATGGCGGTTTAGTGTCCATTACGTCACGACTTTACGGCACGTTGACATGATACTCCTTTGAGATCTCTTTGATCTGAGCGCCGGTCATTTTCCAGCAACAAATTCACTTTGATCGAGAATGAAGGAATTTCCTTATTTTCCCCATCGGTCATAAGCTGCCGGACTGCGTGTTTGTAAAGCTAAATCAATAAACATGCTCGTCTATGTTTGCACGCTAGTCGCGGTATTATTTAGCTCAACGCTGTAAAAATTAATATAAATAATAAACAATTTCGATATTAAGACAGGTACACATATTCGATTTCGTAATAAAGTGTAAAATTTACACGAATTAAATTCTGTTTACGTTAGATGAAACGTTTTCCAACGCAAAATTAGCAACAGTAATTTGATAATTACAAAATGTTATATACGCAATATATACAACACCAACTAAGTCCACCTTCTCATAAAATATTATTCAGAAATCTGGAAACAATGAAATAGAAAGTTTAGATAACTTTATTTTTATGGATAATATCTGGATGTGGAGTCTGTTTAAACGATAATTTAATATTAATATTAATTGTATTAAACAAAACTTAAATTACGTCGTATGTATCGTTAATACACAAAGCATACCATACATAAATAGTAGGTATGTATTAATAAAGAAATCTTCAGAAAAAAATTCAGTCTTACGTTGCGAAATGAGTATCTATTGTATATCCATGTATTACAGCTTATATTCCACATTACACGCCTTAAATTGCAGTTTTTAATTTTAGAACTTAGTTTACATTCTCACATCAAACTACGGCCTTTAAATAAATCACGTCAGCATTCATGATTTCCGCATCAAATTAGAATAAATATAACTGTACTTCACTTCCAATTACTTCTACTGAAATGGTACAATTTCACCAAGCAGTGGACTAACCACATGAAACCTGCTGATGTCACATAAAAAAGTCCAATTCACATACCATCCAATTCTTTTGTAAATTCCAGACATTGCCCGACAATAGAAATACCATTGGATAAACATATAGTCACCTTATTAACAATTCAATTATCCTTTCCTCGCACAAGAGCTAGACCTTTGGCCTTTAAGCTCCTCCATCACAAATATGCAGGTTAAATCGTCCTGTCAGATTTTTCTTTCATACATTTATCACCTCGTCGGTATTCTAAGAAACCTAAAATAGATTCTATGCTAGAAAATGCGGTCTCTAATTCTGATCACATTAGATCGAGGTGGACCAAGAGAGCGCGCCATACGTAAGTATGGGTCTAAAACACGACTTGTAAATCAGCACTTATTTCTTAAGTCCAACGGGGGTCGGGGTCGAAGAAGTGCCATCAGCGCCTTTCTAACTCGAATGAACTTAGCCTTAGCAGTCAACGTGGAATTCTACTTTAAACGCTGATCCAGAAAGACGCCAAGGTACTTCACCGAAGAGCTCCAGGGGATCCTCACACCATCGATATCAATCTCATTCGGAGGAGGTTCCTTCTTTCTCGCGATCCGAACTGCCGCGCTTTTGTCTCCGTTAACCAAAAGACCACTATCACACAACCACCCCGCCAAACCGTCCAACGTACCCTGGAAGAGCCTAACTACAAGATCCTCACTCCCAGACGGCGTATAAGTCTCCGCATCGTTAATGTACATGGAAAGATGTACCTGTGGAACACGCGGGATGTCGCTTGTATACAGAATGAAGAGTTCAAGTGCCAACAATTATCTCTGTGCTACCCCCACTTGGATTGGTTTCGTGGATGACAAGGCCTGTCCACTCCGGACAGAAAATGTTCTGCCGCTTTGATAAGACCCCACAAATAACACTAACCTCTCGCCGATACGGAACTTTCTCAATTTCGGAATCAGACCGCAGCACTATGGTCGATCTATTAGATGTATTTAGTGAATTGTCCCGCCAGAACGTGTCGAGTTTGCTCTTCAAAAAGAAGGTCTAGCGAAACCAGGTACATTTGGAAAATTTATTGTGTACCATTGCACAGGTAAGTGCTATGAATATTATCACATAAAAATGAGTAATTTTTAGGTTAGATTAAATTTATATTTACTACTTCTAAGTTTCATTTACATATATTCAGTGTAAATAAATTAAATATATTGAAATTTGTATATTGTCACCCGAAATGGAGGTATCTTCCGCAAAAGATCGCCGGTCAGCAATATTTTTCATTAATGTAAAACTTGTATTTTGCGGTTATTCCAACTGGTTAAGTTACTTTTATGAAAAAAAAAACACAAAATAAAAGATGCTTATTTTTTAAAATCAAAGAGAATTCAATATCCTTAAGAAAAATAAATTATGACAATAAAACCTTTTTTTAATACAGCATCAAATTTTCAAAATATACTTTTTGGAGGTAGAATAATAAATAATCTTATAATATACGGATGGATTGCACAAAAGATTGTTGTCTACTATTGTACAAGTAATAAAATTAATACATTACATATTTAATTTCAACGCTAATGATTTTTATCAGGAAGTATATTTTAAGTTTATTGCAAAGGTATATAAAAACACGTCTTTTATTACTTACTTTTCTTCTAATCTAACGATCAACAGTTGCCGTAATTAATTATGATACAGCGCAACAAACTTCTTAATTGCAATTAAAAACATTATTTTTATTGCATTGTAGACGAGCAGGTCAATTCATATGAGAACGCAAAAATTTTCGCCACACTCCTATGCCGCATTTATACGCATAGCAGCGTTACGAGCGTAAAGCTATTAAAATACCACTTAAACTAGCAATAGCCGGATCTCATTTCACCTACCTGAAACTCCAAATACAAATGAACACAGTCCGAAAACAAAAGGGAAACAATTAAAAAGTGTAAATTATAAAATACGGACGAAACGCGATGGACCGACTGACTAGGCATCTATACGGACAACGTATCTGTCTCTATAAAGAAACGAGAGAAACGAAGAGGGACAATGAAAAAGACATCTCGTTCTAGATGAAAAATTATACCGAATGAAAAATAACTTTGTGAAATATCGTTTCTGTTGTTTCTTCTTTTCCTTCTTCGTCGATCTAGAGTCATCGTCATCGCTTTGAATTATTTCTTTTTTGGCAATTATACCTTTCCGAGTTAATAACTTCGCAGTCCGTTATTCATTTGTTACTATTGACCTCGGACCGCCCCAATACCACAAAACTGTATAATAACAAAACGTATATCCATATACAAACAAAGCGGGCGCTTCGCCTAAAGAAATACGCTCTTACCATTTGTTCTTCGATTTATTTCTTATTATGTACATTAATATTTTGTTAAGTACAGCTCAGTAATTTACTTAGAATTACGTCAGGTATAGACGTCGTGTTTACTTTACGTATTATTCCTGGCTGCAGCGGAGTAATCATAGTTTATATGTACGTATAGAATTCATTTGTAGAAGCAATTCAGACACTACTTATTTATTGCAATCAACTTCAAGCGTAATTCGTACTTCCATGGTTTAATCCAGTTAGACCTAATATAGCTTCTTTTCAAAACACTGGTTTTCATAATCTATGCAGTCTATCTTACTGGTTAGAAGATTTAACTTAATGTCTTAATTCTCGCTGATTATGATGATGGGCAACCAACAGTTTATCATATCTACCGCAATGTCAGAAATTACGCATTAGAAAATAAAATATTACTGAAGATGTTCGGGAGGCATTCATTTTTCCAGTTATTACTATGCAACAAAATCAGGTAAAAGCAGCGCTCTGTAAGTGGCTTTAATTCCTTCTCCATAAACAAACTACTGTGTACTATTAATGAAAGTTATAGAACAATAACAGCTAAGGTTTGGGCACCTGGTTAAAGTGAAGAAGAATGACAAAAGGAGTTGGCCACACTCAAGTCGTAGCAAGACGAAGAAAGGGGCGATCGCCTTTGACGTAAGAGTGGTGGATAAATATTAGAAAACAAGGAAGATATTAACAATAATACAATTTATTATCCAACGGTATAGGACAATTAAATATGCATATATACATACCCTCATATATACAAAAAAATGATAAAATGAATGAAAAAAATATTTAAATTAACTTACATTTGTGTAACTGAGTGACTGCAATTCATGTCTTTCCAGCAACAAATCCTAATCTCTATCTCTTTCCGCATATATATCATCTATTTTGAAGAACAGATACTTTACACCGAAAAAAAAATTACACAGCATGTTCACTTAGTGCGTGGACGGAAGATAAGATGGTGATTCACTCGATTTATTCGATTGAGTATTTCTTGGGGTTTGTGGCAAGATATCAAAGATTTTTATGTACCAACCAGATTCTACAAGATCACCGATATCGTTACCAAGTTTGATTATATTATTTCTCCCTCTATCTTTTTGGAACATATAATAGAGAGGCTCTTCTAGAATCTTTTTTGTAAACATTTCGATATACCTAAAATGCATCCTTCTTTAGTAGATTAAATATGAAGCTATGCAGATAAGTTTTACATTTAAAAACGTAGGGTGCTGTCACGAAATACTGTAAACTTTTGTTTCGCTAAAGGTATTCATTAAAGCAAATGTGTAAACATTATCCTTTTGGTACAATTTTATGATTACTCGAAGTAAGCATTATTTTCCTATACACATTATCGAGAAGGTTAACAAGCACGTATAAATAATAAATAGGGAAAATAAGTAGACAAACGTTAATTAGAGTTCAACATAAAAGGAATAAATTTATTTAGCACCGCCCACTAAATTTTTTCATCAACAAGAAATATAATAAGAACATACTGAAAGTTCTTGTCGTAATTTAGCTAAATAGGAATATTTATAGAAAAACTTTCTGGATCAATTTCTTAAGGCAATGTATAACATGGACATTACACAAAATAATACTCCCGAGATGTTGATAAATGTTCATAAAATACACGGAATCGTATTACAGTTTGTATGAAGCAAAATGATGATCTTCGAATAGATGTGAAATATCTTAAGAAAAACAAAAGTTTGTAGTATTTCGTCACGGCACTCTGAATTTTAGTAAAAAACTTATCTGCACAGCATTGGTTTACTAAAGAACAACAAATTTTTGTATAGGATATAGGATTACATAGGATCGTGGGAAAATGTACAGGATGTTCCATTTAAAATAATTGAAATAGCATGAATCAAGCATGGCAACGATTTCTATGGTCAACTTGTAGACTCCAATTGATATAAAAAACTTTTCGGTGCATTGTCTAAAACTCCAACAAATTCTCAATCGAACAAAATTTTAATCACCACCCTAGCGTGTAAGGCGTTAAAGATATCGGCCGCTAAAGAAACAGGGACATTTCGCATAAATCTCAATGCATGTCAATTATCTCAAAGACTAAGATAGGTACGTGTAGGAAATATCGCTGAAAGTTGACATGAATTGAAGAGGAGCATTTAAAATCGTAGTAATATACAGGCTGTTCCATTTAAAAACCTAAACTTGTATCGTGCGCAGCGGAAACTGAACACCCTGCATACATGGATATAATTTTATGTTGTGGCGCATTTGTCTCCGAATATTTTTTATTCGAAAACCTTTTCCCTAAATTGGTCATGTATGGACTTATCGTCCATCCACGCACTAGGTAGACACGCTGTATATATAAAATATGTGATAACAACATTTTATCTTAAATCCAACTATAATTTTTATTAAAGCAACTACATATTTTGTTAAATTAAATAAACGTATTATAGTTCTCAGTAGATATTGTTCTTATTTTGAAAATACAAGATCCTACTGTCCCAAAATTTTTCTCTGTGTAAGAAGCGCCGCTGTAACTTCTCGATGGTTGGCTGAAAATAAACAACGGTGGCCAGACCATTGATACGTTTGCTCACAACAAAGCTAAAATATAAACCTTTAAACAAAAACGTTCGATTGAACAATTTATAGGACACAGAACAAAATCTAATGTTCTAGAAGCAAAAGTGCATAATTGCGCGATATGCGGAGCAAAACAGCAGAAAATTAAAAAAAGGCCCTGCAACATAAGCAATGCTTCCATTGTCGATTCGGTTAGGCCTCGACGACGGTCTGAAAACGTTCTCTCTTCTGTGCAGTCCAGATATAGATCGAACCTTTTCTAAATCCGGATTTTTATTTAAAACTGCACGAAATTTCTACGCGACATCTAGTTCTATAGGACCCGTCAAGCTTTCTAGAGCGGCTGTTAAATTATTGATGTTATTTAACGAGTCTTGTATAGATAAATGAGTATTTTCTAACTGCGTTGTGTCACTACAGAATAGTTTATGGAAATGTCATCTATTTCTTTTTGAACGTCCGAATCGGAAAAAAGTTGCTGACTCTCGCGAACCGCTTGAGAAGAATTAAGTTTGAAAATTACATCTTTCACTTATCTTCAATAATCTTGTAATATTTGCAATGGAAAGATACTGCCTCGATCCATGTTCCCCATCGTGTCAATACAGGCTGAGATGGTAGCGGAATTTGCGGATACAATTGCTTGAATACGCGGATATGTTTGGGAGATTTCACAAACACTTTTTTGGTAGATGATATTAAATCATTCACCCTAGGATACTTGCTTCGAATTGTGTCTGCTACGAGATGACATGCGTGTATGACGCATGTTATGTGAAGAAAAGTCGGAAAGCATACTTTTAACATCCTACCAGCTTTCAGCATTGTTGCGGCTCCGTTAGAAACTAACATGGTGATTTGGGCTCCTATGATACAAAATTCTCTTAACATATTTTTTATTATGTTTACAACGGTTTCGGCATCAGTTCTTTCAATCCCTACTGACTAACAACAAGGAAGCTGCTGGATCATTACGTTTTAAAAGACGCGCCACAATAAGAATCACGGTGTGTTTCTGAGCATCGGTAGTTTCGTTCACAGTGACCCAGATTTTTTGATTTCTCAAGTCGTCTTTTATACAGTCTTTTACTGTACTTTGCACATGTGGTAAATTGTACCGCAACATATTTATCCCAAAAAAGACGAAAGTTTTCATTATCTACGTTGCTAAAAATTTTCAAATTTTAAAATTTTCACTTTAGATTCTTAAAGGTCATAATAAAATAGCCCCGTAAAGTGGTTTTCGTTCTTCGATATGTTGAATAGCTTTTGAGATATTTGACTTCGGAATTAGGTCGGGAGGAAGACTCGGAGTTCGTATAGGTAAAAATTACAAAATCATATTTTTAATGATAGATAGATATGACTGTATATTCGAGTCTACTTTTTAATTCTAAACAACTTTTTCCATAAACAATTTTTTAAATTGACAAAAATAAAGGTAGTTTCTCATAGTGGAAAATTCATATTTTATGACAAATCTCGTATATGGCTGATAAATTTTAATGTATGATTATTCCATTATGGATTTTAAACCATGCAGAATTAAAATAAGTAAAAATTTATCCTAAACATAACTAAGTTTTTTTAGAGCTAGATTTGATCATAAAGTCTATCTTCGAGAAATTTGTATTCATGGCCTCCTATTTACAGTCAATCATAATCTGTACATTTCATTGTACGAATAGATTGTGGTTTGAATGGGTGAAATTTATTCTCTTTCATAATTTTTGCAATTGTACCTTTACCTACCTTATCAAAGATGCTTTTGCGCAAGAAACATTTAGGATTTTGTACTGTAGATATCATTACATTTAACATTGTTTCCACATTGGGAACGCGTTTTCGATGTTTGTTACTGAATTAATTTTTAACATCTCCATATGTTTTGAATTTTTTTAGTATTTTCAATATTGTTGTGTTGCGTACATTTTTGTCTGGATGTCTGTTGTTAAATATGTCTGCTGCTTATCGACAACTTTTATCCCTCACAATTAGCACAATTTCTATTTTATCTTCCAAACTGAATGTCGCCGGCATTTCTACTTAGTATGGACAACGCTTTTAGAAGATGGAAAGAAATATCCTGGGGATAGCAGTGAAACATGCAAACCGGAAGTTTTTATTTTGTCTGGCTGCTATCCCCAGAATATTTCTATTCATCGTCTAAAACCGTTGTCCTAACGTGTGCAACCACTACTTCTTTTCTTTCTACTTAGCATTTACATTTTCAAACTAATATTTGACATTTAGTGACAGTCAGATATGTCACTGTCATTGCAACTTTGATTAGAAATGTGCATGTATCACTGTAATAGGGTATAGGATGGAAAAAAATTATAGGACAAAATCATATTTTTAACAATAGATAGACATGACTATGTATTTGTCTAGTTTGTAATTTTAAACAATCTTAATAATATGGTTTTGTAATTTTTACCTATATGAACTCCGAATCTTCCTCTCGACCTAAATTCCCAGTCGAATATCCCGAAAACTATTCAACATATTGAAAAACGAAAACCATTTATTATGATCTTTAAGAATCTGAAGTCAAAATTTCAAAATTCAAAAATTTTTGGCAACGTACCGACGTGACGTACCAATTTTTGACTACCCTGTACATGCTACCTCAAATTTGCATGTGTTCATATTATTTTCTCAGAAAACATAACTTTTTATAAAGAATCAATTTTTTCCTTAAATTTAATAATAAAAAAGTTGTCCATATGCAGCCAACTTAAGTAGACACACTGTATATCAATTGTACAAGTTCACCAATATCATTAATATTAACATTCGCTTGACGCGTGTTTCCAAAAGCATTATTTTACTATGGTGCACACTCGTACTGTGATTAATACCATTACAGTTTAATAGGTCTCAACAATACATATTTTGGATTTTGTTATTCATATGTTTGTAGCGGTGGTTTACTCCTGAAATACCTCCCTACATTTCACTCATATTTGAGTTATAGCGCATTCAACATAAATGGTTATTCAAACCTTTCCTCCACCCTGTATCCTGGGGAAATCGGGTGAATGCATTTACACATTACGTACCTGTGTATCATATGATCGAATGAATTGATGGACGTCGCCATTGAGTTTATATTTGAACATTGGCGGAAATGCTTTTGTTCTAATGGCGTGTGATTTGGTGGATTTGAAAATGCCTGGTGAATCGTGAATATGTGTACTCGTACATATCGCGTACATATAAAAAGGGTGTGCGGGACTGGGCTCAAACCCATCGATGGTGGAAACGTTTTTATCCGTCACTTCGAAGTCGAGAACGCGTATAACGCGATTATAAGACATGGGGCAGATGCTTTCAACGGAGATAACAATCACTTTGCCACCGCATTATGATCAAACAGGCCACTGGACAATTTGTGTATCGAACACCAGAGGCGTACCTATACTGCGAGTTGTATTGCGATTCGGTGTGTACGTATCTGTATCAAAATATTATACAGGGTCATTAATTTAAACTTTCACCTTCTAAAATAAGTAGAGTGAATGAAACCGTTTCACAGTGTGACATTTTAATAATCTAGTGGAACCAAAAATTGCAGCAAGAAAGTAGTTCTGCTTAGTTTTTGTGTCATTAACAGAAACGATAGTCAGTTAGGATCGAGGCGTGACTGAGAGTTTAAACAGAAATACGTCAGCGTTAGGGGGATAGAGAAGCAGCGTCGCGTATGTATTCTATCCTTATCTAAGATAACGATAGAATGATGTATAGTTTATTTCAAATTATAAGAATATAACTTTGAACGGCTTAAATGCTGTTATTGCACCACCTGCGGTAATAACTACCTGGATTCGCAAACAAACTGCTGAGGACCGTAATGACAAAATTTAAGTGAGTTGAATAGAAATGGAATTATGATTTGCGATATGCGTAACTACCTGTTTGTACATTTAAATCTCATTTAATATGTAAATTCTTTAATTGCTTGTAACATCAAATTGCTTACTATGTAAATTTATACTGTTTGTAAAATATATATACATAAACATATAATTATCTCATAGGGCCCTAATTTATAGTCAATACGGCCCCTAGATTCAATATGCATTGCCAGGTTATTATCGCCACAGAAGGTGCAATAAAAGTATTAAAGGCCTTGTAAGTCTACAGTTATATTCTTATAATTTGAAATAAACTATACGTGACCTAGCAATGCCGCCTCTTTATCCCCACTAATCCTGACGTATTCCTTTTTCGTACTCAGTCACGCCTCGTTTAGAAGATGGTTTATACAGGATGATTTAATATGTTGCAGGTAATTTTGATATTCCATAATTCAAAAAGCATACATAATAAAGTGAGAGACAAATTATTGTACATTTATAACTCGGTTAATAATACCTCTTTCGTCGGAATGATAACCTGCAAGTTCGAAGGAGACCTTTTATTAATGGGCTTTTAAATAACGGAATGTAGTAAAGTAACCTTTGTGTGAAAAAAATTAAAAGTGAAAGATGATAATAAAAAAACATTGAAAGGGGGCAAATGTTTTAAGGAAGATCAATTTTTATAACTTCCGAACTTCATCCCCCAGAAGAGGTATCCACTTCTTCGTTAATCATTGCAGGAAATAAGCAGTGGAGTTGCACAAATTAATATTAAAACCCTATTAAAAAATACATGCAAATAAATCTCAGCACCTGTTTTCACTTAAAACTACGACGATGATCTGCCTATTTCATTTTCGGTGGAACACTCTGTTATGCATGTTGCCTTTTTATATTTCAACTAATAGATTATCTCCGTTAATATTAATCCTATAAAATAGTAAATTATATACTAAATTTACTAATGATGATTGTCGTAAAAATTACAGTCATTCTAACTTAGATGTTGATTATAACAACAGTATAAAACGTATATACATATCTTCTGAAAAAAAAAACAATTGTTAGCGACATGTAGTAGTCGCAAGAAACCATACACACGCTAATATAATTAATTGCAACTATCTACATATTCAGACGTTATTTAATTACCATTAAAGACAATATTTTGCATGCATCTGTGCAATTAATTTTGTCCACTTGGATTGCTAAAATATGCATCGGCCAAATTGTACCACTGGTTTATCTCAAATATGGTAGTAAAAAACTTTATAGCCAATGTTGTTACCTCTACTATTTTAAATAATGTAATTCTTGCAGTTTTACGTTGCCTACTGCATCGTTAAGATAATAATTATAAGTAAAGTAGATATAGGAGGTATGGCAATTAAATAACAAGAAATTGTTTCGAACGCTCAAACTGACAACATTGGCGGGTATTCAACGGCGTAGGCATAAACTTCCACAGTTTTAGTAAATGCGTAATAAGTTTCAACTCGATCGAGTGCTTTGTATGTGAAGTAGTAGGTTTGAAAGGTTGGTGTTGAAGCGTTGTATGTCTAAAAACTCGAACAGAGAATTGTGATCAAATTTTTTACAGAATTAGGGGAGAAACCGTCTGTTATTTTACAAAAAATTAAAGAGCGTGTTCGAGACTCGTCAGCAAACGCTGCCTCACCCCCCGTACAGCCCAGATCTGGCACCACTGGACTTCTGGCTGTTCCCAAAAATGACAAGTCCCATGAAAGGGCAACGGTTCGACTCCATAGAAAATATCCAGAAGGAGACGACGACGGTTTTGCAAGGTCTAACTTCGGGCGACTGTAAGAGGTGTTTCCAGAAGTGGGAAGAGAAATGGAATAAGTGCGTGGCACTCCAGGTGGGTTACTGTGAAGGAATGAATGCGTGATTATGTTCAGTTTTTTATAATAAAGCTTTAATAAACAAATTCTCGTTATTTAATTGCCACATCTCGTACATATATACAAATTTAGAATTATAGCAATTTAGAATACTACCGTAGTAATGAGTAGTATCACCGGAAATTAGACAGTTATTTGATTACAAGATGACAAAGAATCAAATGTAAGTAGTTTGAAGATACATAAACATAACAATCAGAACAGTGTTACTATAATCGCTGTTGTAATTTGTTCACCTTGTGCCAGTGCGATATATATACAGTGACGTCCTAAAGTGGGTCCCTCATGCTAACTTTTGAACGACAGAAGCTAGCGTTTTTAGAAAAAAAAAACGATCGATTTCTATTTTTAATGAACTAACTTTCACCGTTATCGGCAGTTCAATTGTATTTCCGGTTCCACCGGAAGTGACGTCGGCTTTCTTATTTTAAATAGAATACTCTATATATTTTTACGTTATTATAAAGATAATCAAAAGGCGACTCCAACGATACTACATATGTTATTTAACTTAAGAAGTATGACGGTATGTAGCAATAAAGGTTTTGGTAATTGTTTTTGCCAAACTGTCAAATCACAATTATTCTTGTTATTTATTGTTATTATATCCTGCATTTGTCATATATTCCTTCTTTGTGCTCGTTATTATTTTCTCTCATTTTACTTTGTTCTGTTAATTGTTATTTCTTTACTTTATCGAACTTTATTGCAATTAATTAATTATGGTAGGTTTGTTTAAATTTGTTAATTTTTGATACTCAGTATGACAGTTTTTTAGGTTTTTTGTGTTGTTACTTTTATGATGGTTTCGGCATGAACCAAGCAAAATTGCTAGGTCAATTTTAATATCATGTAAACCTGGCAACTAATATCACCTTATTTACCGTGGTTGCGCAAAAAATTGTACAAAAATTTAAATCATATTATCTTCTGTTAAAGCAATTCGTCCTGTAAATTTTATATTATCTATCCTTACTTAGCGCAAAGTTCAAATATTTCCGACAGGTAATTTCGTGATACCTCTGTAAACAAAGCAGATGTCGGTTTTTGGAAACATATTATCTCAAGAAACATGTGTGCAATTATTAGCGAAAAAATACAAACCATAACAGAAATTCGATGAGTTTCATGAGTTGCACGAAAAAGGTAAGATAACTGCTTCAAAACTTAAGCTGTTGCTACGTAACTATACCGGTTTTCACGTTCAAAATCATACAGAGACAGTTATCAATTCATCCACTATCGACTCCGAAAATATCAAAGGCCTACCTTTATGATATCTTGCAGAAAATAAAAACAAATCACAGAAACACCGACGCTTGCAAATAAATTGCGCAAAAGTGATCACCAAACAAGAACATTTCGTATACTGTCAACCGGACAAATAATTTGACCGTTGCACCATCTACTAGATGTTTGTTGCAACACATATACGAAATTTCAGACCTCCAGTTGACTAGGTAAGACCGCCGCATATTCTATAAAATTTGTCACGAACTTACCTATGTCACGAAAATACCTTACTTGACCCTATTGTAAACTCTTTAGCATTAAAAAATGTTTAATTTTCATTCAGTTCTATCCGAAAAATAACAAAATTAAGTTAGATCCCACACAATGAATATTTTATGTCACTTTTTCATCAAAGCCTCATTACAATATACCAATTGTTCTGCTAGTTAGCATACTACCTCAGTGGGTTCAGTATATTCTGCTAAATATTTAACCTTAACGCTCTTTTCCACATTGGTTAATGTTTTAATAATAATTCTTATTACCTACATGTACTACATATTACTCACAATATAATAACTCTTCGCAACCGGTAGAGATGTCTTTTAATAGGGTTACTTTATATTTAGACATAACATTTCCTTAATCCTGTTCATAGTTTCTCTGAAAGATTCAAATTAGATCATTAGAAAAATCCAGTTTCAATAGAAAATTCACTTGGAATTCCAGAAGATGCTTATTAAATAATCATTGGACAACAAATTTTAGTTTACTTGTATCTTGTTTGAAAAGTGCATTTTTTGTTAATTTTGAGGCACTGAATACAAAAATGACAGTGAAATTAAAAACTTAGTTGCAGTTTTCAAGAACAAATTATTTTATTTTTATTTTTAACAAAATAATAAAAAATAGATACTTTTACACTTTTAGAGTCACTGAATGCGCCGTCTTTTTGCTATTCTTTTGTGAATTGTTTCTGGACCATCTCTAACAAGAATCCAACAGTAGTGGGCAAGCATGGAAGCATTCCAATTTCCCTGGTACCTTTTCTCCATTGTTGATATATCCTGATGGAAGCGTTCGCCGTGCTCATCACTTACAGTTCCGCAGTTTCCAGGAAAAAAGTCCAGATGTGGATGTAGGAAATGGATCTTTAGAGACATATTGCAACCCATTTTTTGACACGATAACAGCATATTTTCAATGAGAGTAACGTAATTGTCTAATTGTCAGCTTTTTTATTTCCCAAGAAATAAGTGACCACGAAGCGAAAGTCATTCCAAGCATTTTTGTCAATATCTGTTAGAGTGCTGTCAAAATATTCGTCTTTCAGAATATTTCGAATCTGTGGCCCAACAAAAATACCTTCTTTAATTTTTGCTTCAATTAGCCTTGGGAATTTCTGACGCAGGTACTGAAAAGCTGGCCCATCTCTATTCAGTGCCTTAACAAAGTTTTTGATTAGGCCCAATTTGATGTACAATGGTGGCAACAAAATCTTTTTGGAGTCTACCAATGGCGTATGTTGTACATTCTTTTGACCTGGCTGTAATGATTGTCGAACAGGCCAGTCTTGTCTTTTGTAATGAAGTGGCTTTGCCCGACTGTCCCATTCACACAAAAAAACAGCAAAACTTGGTATAGCCTAGCTGCAACCCAAGTAAAAGTGCAACAACCTTTAAGTCGCCACAGATCCGCCATTGGTGCTCATCGTATTTTATGCTTGTCAATAGGTACTTCATATTGTTATATGATTCTCTCATGCGAACGGCATATCCAACAGGAATAGACGGTAGAATATTTCCAATATGCAATAGTACTCTGGCTACTCTGGCTTGTAGTTTATATTTAAAGCCGCTAATAAACCGCTAATGTTATTGCAGAAAACCAAGTTATTTTCCATGTCAAAGGATGGTACTAGGTCTTTATGGCGATTACGAAAAACACATACCGAAACATCGTCTTCTAATAGGTTCCACTGCCGCAATCTTGATCCTAGTAACTCTGCCTTACTTTTTGGAAGTTTTAGATCTCTCACGAGATCGTTTAATTCTGACTGGGTTATTTTGTGCGGTTGGCGGTTTGACGTGCTTGGTGTGAAATCAGGATCTCTTGATGTTGATGGCATATCTTCTTCATGACAAATCGCTGTATCGCTATTACCTGATTCGTAAGTGAATGTTCCTGGGGGTTCTGGAATAGGAAGTTCGTCACTATGGGGCACAGGTCTCATGGCAGATGGTATATTTGGATAGTTGATAACCGATTTTTTCTTCTTGGATATACCTGCGCCTGGCCCAACACGAGGTATCACGCAGAAATAGCAATCATTAACATGATTTGTAGGCTCTCTCCGGACCACTGGGACAGCAAACCGCATAGATCGTTTTTTATGATTTAACTAGTTTCTCAGACTTGAAGCGCATGTATTACAGCAGATATGTGGCGCCCAATGTTTGTCTTGATACCCTATTTTGCAACCGAAATAAAGCCGATATGCCTGTTTTATCAATGGAGTAGTAGACCGCTTCTGGGACGCAAAAGTCACCTCACCACAAACATAACAGAAGTGATCTGGATTGTTTACACACTTTCAAGAGATCTTACAATGTCAACTATTCGATTAGACTCACTAACTTCGACTGATTAACTTCTCCGCTTTGTAGCTGCTTATATACCCAAATACGGTTTCTCGATTTTTAGAGAATATTCGAGAAGATTCGAGACTTTTCTATTCAATTCCATAATATTCGCGATAGTGGCGTTTGTCATTTATTTGTATACAGGGGCTGTTCAGTACAAGGCGGACTTGCGGTTACAGAGTTAATATATAGGAACACATGACATCACGTATCACTAAAACTTGAACTAATATTAAAAAGATAAGTTTATTTTCAGTTTTAGCACACCAAAAATAGTAAGATTTAGTCGATTTTATTTTAGATACATTTTGGCTGTTGTCCAGTGTAACCGGCGAAATTCTACACGCGGTGATTACAATTTTAATAAGTTACAACAGCATAGTCTATAGTACTAAGATACCAGCTTTAGAATCAATCTCTAAGTTTAACCTGTTATTTCTAACAACTTTTTACACGTGACCACGTGTGCTAAATTTACCTTACACTTCATAAACAGCGCATATCTACTCATAAGCAGACAGATACAGCCCAATTTTTTTGTATGACTGTACTCTTTTGGACGAGAATCCGCCTGAATATTAGGATAGAGCGTCAATCACGCTCCACTGATTACACACAGGGTGTACACAAAGTAATTGAAGCGAAGACTTGATTACCAACGAAATTCGTTACGTCCACTTTGACAGCTTTTGATGTTTTTCCTTCGTTTTCTTTTACTTTTTCCTTTCGGCCTTCGTTCACGAAACGCGATGAACACTTTCTAATTTCGCGATGGGATAAATTTAACAAAGACAGTATTAGGTAAGGATTAATGAGCTGTAACTTTATCTTCGCCGAAATTAATTATAGACGTGCAAATGAACATATACGACGGTAGGGCATATTTCAAAAGGATTTGCATAGAAGTAGATACGGTTTTTTAACGGGTTAAGAATATATTAAGAAGGGTTAAAAAAAACAAATTCTATAGGGACAGGATATTGTTATTGTATTAATAGTAACAAGAAAACCTGTCATTGTTATTAATGAAAAAAATTCGGTCCTGTTAGATTATTAAATCACCGCCTTTATCTTTACTATATATTGACATTTTATTGACAAGATTTCAAACTGATCAAGCAAGCATATAAAAACCCAAAATTTTTATATTTAGTACAGTTACCCTTTACCTACTTCGATCATTTTGCTCTACTAAATAATGTCTGACTTTAAAAATTGTAAAATTCTTCAAAACAAAGTTAATCTGTGTACATATCGAAAAGTAAAGCTTAAAAGCGGTACCGTTCCTTCATAATTACAGAAACTTTTTCCCTTTTATCAAACTTTTGAGCTCAGCAACCTCCCAAACCGCTTTCAGAAGGTCGAAAAAGTGCAACATTAGTTATAGCATCTCCAGCAGATATAGCGATTCGAAGAGGAGGACACATTAATAATGTACTGCCAGAAATCTCTCGTTTTCACGGAAGCGAATTAACGGAGCAAAACCACATGGGTTAGGAGGTTTACAAGAGGGGAGGCAAGTGAAAGCGTGCCCATCTAACAACGTTTAATAGTTAATATTTTGGGGAATTAATTTTGAACTTAAGGCCGAGACACGCAAGAAATCTTGATGGAATCCCATCCATTTCGTTCTTAATATGCCGCTCCTACCGCTTACCGAGTCTCCTAACTTCTACGTTTCGCACATTTCCCTCGGATTACTTATTAACAGTTCAATTTGCAGTCTTACTTATAAGAAGCGACCGCTTCCCCAAGAACTTCTTTCAAAACTGCTATGAACTGCCGCAGTTATTTAATGCTGGATGCAAGGTACACGCATAGCCGAATTAAGTTGTAATAATTAAGATAGTTGATGCTTAATAATTTCTACATTTTCCTCATAAACTCTAAGCGAAGAGTACTAATGTGAAATCTACATATCTCTGAAAAGAATAAACAAAAAATAATAGTAATTTTTTGAAAGAATGAAGGAAATACTACTATACGTGTACATATGTAGATTTTCTATCTTTTTTTGACATACTTTAAGGTTTGTAACAATAATGTACCAATCAATTTCGTAATTACTTTTCCACTGACAACACAAAGATATTTAAAAATTTACCTTGGTAAAATGCAAATGAATAAAAGAATGTAAAGGTGTGTATCAGACATACCTTTCTTTGTGCTTTTTTTGTTGCTGACTTTCATTTATATATTAGAATTTACGAAAACACCAAATACAAAAAAGAACTTGATGTATGTTCTTTAGTAAATGTAACAATAATCCATTTCCTAGATTTACTGTTAGGATTAATATCATCAACTGTATTTTAAAACAGTCAGTGAACATTAAGACTTTTATTTTGTTTTATTTCATTGCTTGAGTTTTCTTGTATTAGCCTTAGATTAGCAGAATGATACATCATCAACCTTCTAGCACACGAAGAAAAGCAGCTGACTCTAATGGATTTGACATTCATTCTACCGCTTAAGAATTTAACAGATGCAAAATGTATAGAAAAACCCTAACATCTTTATTCCATTGCAGGAACGTCATAGTGAAAACACTTCTTGTGGTCTCATTAATAAAACCAAGACCATTAGGGAGAGAATACAGAAACTCGATTTTGAGAGCACCCTCGAAAGGCAGTAGAGAATTTATATTGCTTTCTAAAAATTTTTACGAAACATTCTTGAATGGTTTTAATACCAATTTTGGTGAAATTGTCTTCTACGTATTTAAGTTCATATTTGATCTGCACAAAAATATTTGCTCCAGATAAACTCAAGACCGATTCATAGGCTCAACAAACTCTTTTGAAAAGACTCAACTTTATTTGAATGGATGAAGAAGTCATGTCGATTGTCTAGTGGAGGTATAATCCATAATATTTTTTTTTACAAATATAGTTAAATTTTGTGTTCCAGCTTTTTGTGTTAACTTGTCACATATGTAATAAAGTTATTAGAGTAATTGAAAGACCTTATTTTAGTTTCTTATCAATCGAAACGCACACATATATAATAATATAAATAAGAAGACAACACTGAATGCAACATCACTCAAATGTTATTTTGCTCATATAACACGTTGTACAACTTAACCCTACACCATCTTACGAGTATGTTTATATGCGATAATAAAACAGAAACCAAATTAAAAGCACCTGAAGGAACATTCATTACCATCACGCACAATGAATATGTTAAAAAATATGTTAACTGTCTTGTCACGTATACAGGGTGTGATCTGTAATCCCACAGACGGAACTAAGTTTTTTTGTGGAGTACCCTATATCTTGTTTACATTCTACACTACATTCTGAATATTTTTTATTCGAGGTACCATCACTTGCATAAAAATCTGGGACAACTCTTATGAGCTCATTTTGACGTTTTTTCAATCTTGTGACAGTGACTTGTCCATTTACAATTGACACTGACAGACAATTTGACATATTTTTTCATAGTTTACAAAAGACAGGATTAAAATGGGTAATGTCGCTTGTTTCAGATTTGTATGCAAGTGATAGTACATTAAATCTTAGTAACAAAACGTTTTCAAAGAATTGCAAATATCTTCAAAAACTGCTAAACCAAGATACAGTGTGCTTCTAATAAAAAATATTTAGAATGTAGTGCACAATACAAAAATTATATATTATACAGTGCGTTTTACTTAAAAAAGTTACTTTGGTTGCGTCACATTGTAAATAATCATTTCGTGAAATTACAAATAGTTTTAGGTTATGTACTACTAATTACTATATACCCTGCATACGTCAAATTTTAATTACATCTTTGTTTTGAGAATAAACGAACTTTACCACACCGTTGACTCGCCCTATATACTATTGTCCTCGGATGCAGTACTTCACTCTAGTATATTTTCTCATTTTGATTTTTTTTTTAATCACTCTTAAATAATTGTTTTGGCTATTTTGGGATATTGAATACAGTGGACCAATAATGATAGTACGGACTGCGGGGTAGTATGGCAACAACAATATTCTTGGCACACTCCGCACCACACAAATTATTAATTAACTCGGAAAGGCCGTTTCGCACATGGGTCATCATCTTGAGCCGCGTACCGACTGATGTAAGAGAACATATATTAAATCTAACGAACCCGTTCTATCCCTACTCTTCAAGAAAAATATATACAGGTACCTACTTTTGCCCCTTAGACTAAGAAGTTAAAATACGGAGAAAAGGCGGAAAAAGGTCTGTCATCACGAAATGCAAGAAACATGTGGCCATTCCACCCTAATAAAAATACAAATCCAGTGAGACAACGGTTATGTCCCTTTCTATCCATCAAATTTGTGTTCTTTCCGCCTATATCCTCACCTAAAGACTGGACAAACATGCACTATAGCACAACCATAAATCAAAGGCCTATTTACCTTATAAATCGAAAAGACAAGAGAAGTATAAAGGTCCCTTCTCTTTATTGATCAGGTTTGTATGCTTATTTATGTACATAGTCTCATAGGCATCCAATTCAAGCGGCGAAATCACGTTTTTAATCAATTTTAGGTTTTCTAATTTAATATTATGCCCTGTATCGTTTATGTGTTGTGCTACACTTGGCGCTTCTATCTTCCTGTACCTATAACACCTTATGTGTTCATTGAATATAGTACCTATCGCTCGTTTCGTTTGAGCAATATAGGCTGTATCATAGTCACCATATGCAATTTTGTAAATTCCCGACCTTTCTCTGATATCCGATTTATCTTCTGGATTGCCAAGAAGGTTTTTGAGTGTGTCTCGCGAACTGAAAATAATGTTCATCTCTTGTCCCTTAAAAACTTTGCTAATACCCTTCGGTACTCTATGGAAGGGAAGTTTCACAAATTTCTTATCGCGGGTTACTGTTGGATTAAGGTCGTGGAATTTCCGACATAGACCCTATTTTGGGCTTTCCTAAGCATGCGATCGACCTCTATAGAAGAGTAATAGTTAAATTTTTTATGAATTTTAGCTCTTTATTGTACCTACTGTTACTCAAGGGGAACTTCGCCAATCTATTAATTAAGAAACTGATCGCGGCCATTTTGTGTTGTCCACAGTGGTCGGAGTAGAACATAATGTAACTATTAGTGTTTATTTCCTTTCTATAGATATCAATTTCCAGCTTTTTATTATTTCTAATTACTAAACTATCTAGGAACGGAAGCTGATTGTTCACTTCTTCTTCTACTGTGAATATAATACCTTCGAATTTTGAATTTAGTGTCGCGAGGAAATCCGGAATGGTACTTTTCTTCGTATCAAAAACCGCGAAAGTATCGTCTACGTCCCTAAGCTAAATTCTAGGGAAATACACGTTGTCCTTTTTCAAACTAGTTTCAAATTTATTCATGAACAAGTTGGCTATGAAAGAGGACAGCGGATTGCCCATCGCCGTACTCTCTCGTTGTTCATAATACTTGCCCTCAATTTGAAAACGGTTTTGGTTCATGCAGAGCAAAGTTAGACTTTTGTACTCCGCAATTCTGACATCATCAATTTTATTAAGTTTTAAGAACTGAACTAAATATTCTATGGTTTCTGAAATCGGCACGCTGGGGAAGAGTAAACAAACATCAAATAATACTGACATTTCCCCATCTTCTAATTCAATATTATTTACCCTATTTACAAAATCTAATGAATTTTCTACTTCTAGGCTATCTACTTTGATGCGTAAATTTTTGTATTCATTTACTAGCTATTTGGACAGATTATACGTAGGTGAGTTAATACATGAAACTATTGGCCTCATAGATTTTCCCGGTTTGCGGATTTTTTATAGACAGTACATTTTTGGAACTGTCAGGTTTGGGATTGACAGTTTTAACTTAGGGTTCGCATTAATAAGTTTTGGGCAATTTTAGCTTTTTAGTCTAAGTGACAAAAGTAGGCACTTGTATATATTATTCTTGAAGGGGTAGAACGAGTTCGTTAGATTTAATATATGTTGTCCCACATCAATCAGTACGCGGCTGAAGATAATGACTCATGTGTATTCGAAAAGGTCTTTCCGAGTTAATCAATAATTTGTGTGGTGCGGAGTGTGCCGAGAGTGTTGTTGTTGACAGTGGACCAACTTGCGAAGAAACGTGCAGGGCGTCATAAAAATTAAAAAATGTAACATTTACCCAACATTATTATTATTTTTCTAAAGAAAATATTAGGGTACTTAAAAATGTGATTTAACGTGATTTTTATTTTAAAATTGAAAAAAATGGTTAATATAAAGGTTTAATTATATCCACGGTTATTGTTACTAAATTGTGTCTAGTTTATCAAGGTTGTACTTTTTAATTCAATTCTATTCCAGAATTATTATCTTTAATTTTTCTTTAGATTCACTAATTAAGTTTTTATCAGATTAGGATCAAGCTTCTTTAATAACATTAAATACAATACAAATTAATAATGAAGGTAGTTTGCTTAAGAATTTTACACTTTTAATAGCCTATCCCCCATCTGAGGACAAATTATATGTACATACTTAGAAAAACAAACAGCAAGAAAACCGCAAGTGACGAAAATAATCTAATTACAAGTTTAATACCAATTTTTCCACGTGTCAAAAATTGTGTTGACCAGATATACCATATTTATGCGAGTCTCTTATGATCAATAACTTTTCCAGACAGGGACGTAACTGGGTTACAATTTTTGGAGGGCTGAAGACCTGACCCACCCAAATTGGTTTAAATTAAATTATAGATTTTAAAAAACGCAATAAAGCGCCTGATCTCTATAAACATTTATTTACTATATCGAAATATACATTTTTAGATGTATAGGAAACACTAATTTTTATTTAAGGTCAACGAGAGAAACCTGGTGGTTTTACTAAAAGTATCTACGATTTCGTCAAGATCGACCCTTATATCTTTCTCAATATAGATTAAAGACAGACTGGTGAATCTTTCTTGTCCCATTTTCAATCGAAGCCAATTTGAAATTCTTGCCGACAAAACAGGTAAAATAAGGGCAGCTTGGTATAACTTGAAAACATTCGGAAATGTATTAATTCAGTCAACAATTTTTTGATGCTCGTATGAGAGATGATATCATTCTTTTACTGAATAAGATTTTTCAGTACGACCATTTCTGCTTTTAGACTACTCTTATTCATGCTTAATTCCTCCGAATAATGATCTATGAAAACTTGGGAACCAACAAAGTCTAATGCCATAAACTTGTCCACAGATCCGACTACTCTGAGAGTTTGCTGATAGAACCGCGTTTGGAGAAACCCGGTAACCGAATCAAATATCCTATAAGTTGACCCTCCAGTATTCTTTTGGTGTTAAGTCTAAGTCAGAACTCCCCTTAGAACCAACTGAAGAAGTTACTACAAATGAAGAAAGGCTTTCTGGCCATTTCTTCTTCCTTTTTGAAGTTCTGAGCGGTGGTTCTAACGAAATGTCATTTTTCTCTGCAAAACGAGCAATTTCTTTAGACTTTATCAAAACTATCGTCTTTGCGCTTATTCTCCAATACTCCAAGAACACTTTTTATAACGTTTGCTGCTTTTCCAAGTGTAGCTTCTTTTTCTTGGAGTTTGTTGGAAATGATTTGTAAAATATTGAATATATCATTCAATATAAATAGATTAATGACAAAAGAAGGCTGTCTGATCATTACAGGAGTCAACTATAGCTAAATTCAAACGATGTGCCATACAATGGACATATACATGGATATTTCTCCTTAATTCTTGATTGTAAACCTGATTTATTTCCAGACATCATTGCTGTCCCATCATAAGACTGAGACTCAGATGCAGGTTTTGAATATTTAAGTCATTGAGGAGGTTAATTACTATATCCGCAAGGGAACTTGCATCTCTTGCTGTGAACAGTCTAAATTTCAGAAAGCGTTCTTTTACTTCCAAGTTATTTGCATATCTTATGCAAAATGATAAATGTTCTTTTTTAGATGATCTTGTTTCATCGCACATGATTGAGAGCATTCCACATGATTTTAATTCATCTACTATTTTTTGTTCAAAGTTGGACGATATAATTTCAATAAATTCATTTTGGATTTTAGGACTACTGTAATTTTTTTGAGTTTCTGTATATCTTCTCGAAAGATGGATTGTGCTTTGCTAGGAAATCGCATATTTCCTTGAAGTTTCCTCTATTCAGGGAATCTTTATTCTCCTGAACGCCTCTATAAGCCAATCCTTGCCTGGGCAGTAATAAAACAACCTCAGCAATACATTTCAAGTAATAGCGATTTTGCAGGACTTGATTCTTATATGATGTTGACATCTGCATAGAAATGTCTCCTTGTTTTTGTGAAATTTGAAAATTTGCCCATTTATTCATATTTTGCAAATGATTGTTGCAGGACTTATGCTTTTCTAGCTTCTCTTTAAGTTTTTTCCACTTCGTAAATCCTCGAGAAGTAAATGCGTTAGACTCATGTTCTGCAAGATTTTCTTTTCCAAAATTCCGGCAAGCGAAACAAAAAGCAGCATTTTTTATTATATTATACTCCAACCATGAATACGTTTTTATATTGTAGTTAAACAATGATTTTTTTTATAGCGACATTAAATTTTATTCAGAAATCTTTTTGTCAATTTTAGGAATCGTCTGTAGGTTGTAGATATACGACAACCGTTAGATTTGTTGGGGGGAGGAGGCTACTTTTATTCTTGGAGGGGCTAAGCCCCCCCTCCCAGTTACGTCTATGCTTCCAAATAATCTACAAGAAGGTGAAAAAGATCTTGGTTTACAGGAAGATACATCAGAATATTGTATGTATGGCGTATATACTGGGGCTCAAATAGATTTACCGGTGAATCTAACAAGGTATTGGTTAATTTTTAAAATTTAATACAAAAACGTGTACAGTGAAATATTAAACAATCAATAAGTAATATCACTCAACAAGAGTAATAGTTTGGAATTACTAATGAAAGATGGTTTTTTAATGCGATTCTAGCACAAAGATCATTGGTGAAAGATAAACAAAAAAGCAACGTCTTTAATATTAACATTTTTAAAGCACAATACATCATCAAATCTGCAAAATATGCGGGAACTATTTTATCTACTTGCTTCTTTAAACTAATATTACTCTTAAGAACATATATTTAACGATCATTGTTTCAAAATTGCAATCGTTACATATAAACTTCTTTTTTATGCGGCACTTAAAATAATTCATCAATAAAAAGCGATTAATCAAAACGTCTTTTTTTCCTCTCTTCTATAGCAGCATGTCGTGAAAGATGACAAAACTCTGAACACACTAGTGCTCCGTTATAGGCAATCAATTACGAATCGCTGCCACTACAACGACAAAAAAAAACGGGAGAGAAAACTACAAACGTCATAAGCATCTGTCAAACGGTGATATATTCTTTCAGCAATAATAAGTAGTTACGAACGGAAACTTTTTAGTCTCTTTTTGCGGGGATGCTGCATGTATACCCTGAAATTATAAAAAGTGTATGTGTGCGATAAACGATAGCAACGGCTGATCCTCATATTAGCTAAACACAAGAGCGAGATTCGCTTGCTTTATTACCACAGCTGGCGTTTCCTAAAACTAAAATGATACATTATAATTGTGACTGGCAGATTTTACCCCAGTTTTTTGCATCCGTAATTATAGTCTAGGCGTTAAGTGCTGTCTGAACTTTGGCAATTTCTCCCTGTTATTTTCATTGAGCACACGAATATATTTACCATAATTCACACGATATCTGCACACGAAGTATCACAAATACTATTTTTTGTTATCTGCGAACTTACGATTGTGTATATTTAAATAGAATAACGCTTATTTTTTCGTATGTATCACAACGAAACAAATTAAGGGTTTGGTACAAAAGTAGATTATTTCTCTTTTGGTTAAGCTTTTTGATCTATTGTATGCTTTGGTAACTGTAATAGTTGTTGCCATACACTTAAACGAGTGTGGGTTGTAAATGTGGACAAAATATATTCCATAGCATGATATTCTGTTGAACAAATTGCCCATATAAATTATTTTTCTTATGTAAATTTATTAAATTCCTTAATTTATAAAACATTAACAGTTTTCTATTCGATGGCAACTGTAGAACATTTTTGATTTATACATCGGCCCCCATTTCCTTTACAATTTCCCACTGCCTTGCAATATCGATAAAACAATATACTATGGAGATAGTTAATTGATCAACAATAACCAAGAAAGCACATGAAGTACTCAACTAAACTACGAGGTGCATTCAAGTTATAACACCTCCGATTTTTTTTCTTAGAACTGGAAACAGATAGAAACATGCGGTTTGTTTTAAAATAAGCGGGCACGCTTTGCCAATGCGTAACAGAGATGGCAGCACTGTACGGTACACAGAACCTTTAGCGGCAGCGGCGAGAGTGAGAACTGTTTTTGATACTTCAAATGGTGTGGAGCAGATCGCCTCCAAAGTTGGCATTTCCATGGGATCTGCGCACACAATCCAAATGTGAAAAGTCTCCTCCAGGTGGGTGCTACGAATGCTGACAGACGACCACAAGGGTGCGCGCGCGGCATGTTGCCAGGCAATGTTGACGCGTGTTGACGGCATGAATGGGACTTTCTTTTCATCGATTGTGGCAACGAAGCGCCAGTCTGCTCAATGAAAGCGCACAAATTCACTGCCACCAAAAAAATTTCGGATAAGCGCCAGTGCTAAAAAAATGATGGAAGCCAAGAGGGGACCGTATAGGAAATTTATATCTCTAACATTTTAGTGTAATAATGCATATACCTAACAATGGAAGTAAAAGAGATATTTAATTAAGTCCTACATTTGGGTATTGCATTCAAGTAATTGCTGGTGTTAGGGTTGTTTGGGTTTGAACCCAAGCAGCTACCTGCAGTCAAAGACGGCTCTTGCTTTTGTAAGTTATCGCTGACTCAAAATGAGAAGTACATCTGACGTCATATGCGCAAAGAGACTATTTTCGTCGGGCGAGTCTATTATTACGCGGCATTTGAAAAATAGAGGTGGAATGATATCAGCTAAAACTTCAGTAGCGTGCCAAACTTTGATTAGGATACAGCTTGTTAGCGGAGATAGATTTCAGATGTTTTGTTATTCTAGGCTGATATCGTTCCATTCTTTATTAAGAAAACTGTCTTTTTCAAGGCATTTGAAAAGTGTATATTACTTCAGTGGTGAAGTTCAAATATAAATAAATAAAGTAGGTAGATATATATGTTATATTAATTGAGGATTAACGGGTTGCAGCAAGAAATGTGACATTTAAGCTGGCAGACGTGGAAGCTCTAATGAAAAAAAAAATTTCCTAAATAGATACCGAAGAATGGGAGTCTGTTTATACACATGTTGACAAAATAGTCCATGAGTATTTAGAGAAAGAAGACTTACTTGACAATGTAACAGAGAAAACTACGTTTACAGTAAACACAGGGGAATCAGAAACCAGCGAAGAAGATTCTGATAGTGACGATGACGAAGATGATCACAAGGATGGTGACGATGACGAAGATAATCACAAGGATGGTGACGATAACGAAGATGATCACAAGGATGACGGCGACGTGGGTGTGCAACCTTTGTCAGATGATGCTTAAGCTTATAACGAAATTCATATACATGCATGAACAGTTTTTTAAGCACATAATTCAATTCTTATTTGTGCATATTATTGTATTTAAACTACTATTACTTCCTATTTTCTAGTTCCATTTATGTTTATGTGTCTGCTGTATGGACATATATCTATTATTCCAATAAATGTCCATGTTTTGTAAAATCGTGAAGAAATAATACCTTTATAACTATTTTTGAATAATCCTAAACAATATAGTAATAAAACATTACACAAAGTTGAACAAATTCGTTGAAAATATTTTACGAAAAAAAATTTTATAATTGGAATTTTAGAGAAATTGTTTAACGAAACAAAAATAAGTCCTGGGGTGGGTATAATGATAATTCATTTCATTGCCTTAAATTATAATACGCAGATTTTTTTTAATCTAGGTTTTAATGAAGCAAAAAAATTATATATCTACTCTTTTGAGACTAAAATATTATTTTGAGATGAAAATGTATCAAAATTTGGGTAGAACGTTGTTAAACGTTATTACCCTATTAAGCACCTCTATTTATTTAAATTACCGATGCCGCTGACACATTTTGTTCGCGCAGCTAACAATGACGACATATGTACTTCTCATTTTGGGTGAGCTCTACATTCAAATGGTTTCTGGCGTTAATATGGTTTGGTTACCATGACAACAATAAACAAAACATACTAACATTAACGATCTTAGACTGCTAATTCAGTCTTAGTAAAAAAATGTTAATGTAATAGGTATTGGTACAGGTACAATTTATTGGGAAAAAGTGTATAATAAACAAGGATGTTTATTGAAAGTAACAAAAAGCACTGATATCTGCTAGGGAATCAATAATTACATCCAAGTGAAAAAGATAAACAACCTTAAACATCAAATGGTAACAATCCGAAATGTTATCGTTTTCATCAGCGCAATCTATCTGTAAAAGAAAGACAGTACAAATTCAATTTGTTTCCATCTTGAGTTCAGGATAACCAGACATTCGATAGAAGACAAAAGATTTTAGTTTTCTGATGTTTCATATTTTTCCATTAAGTGAAACTATTCGTAAATATAGCATTATAATCTAAAATTCAACAAAGTACTTTTCAGTGTAGGTGAAAAACGCGACATATCGTAAGGTATCATTTGATTCGTTAGAATTTCTACGCATTTAAGAAACGTTTCGGCATCAAATCGGATTTGAAAACGTCAAAATATTTATTAAAAACGGTTTTAAAGGCACCCCTCACAATATGCTGCATACTCCTCATATCAATCTATCCAAGAAATTTGCTCTCTTTTTTCGTGCAGAAATTCTTGGAATGCCAATTACTTTCTGCTTTATGACAAATTTTATTTTTCGAATATGAAAGTAATTCGCGTAGCGCCTACTTCGAGTTGATCGAACGAGTGCAACATCCAATAAATTTCTATAGCTTATGTGGTATATATTCTCGCGTGTTTTCCGCAGCTTTGACAGTTAGCTGCAGCTATAAATTAGTGAAGATAAATAATTCGAGCAACGGGTTTTCTACCAAGAGGTTGATTAGAAAAATAATTTTCACCCGTAGTATAGCGGCACGTTATTCACACGAATGTTTTGACAACAGACGTCCTGTAATATAATAGGTCCTGTTGTGCTGAAAACGAGCAAAATCCTAATTAAATACCAAACACCGCACACAAGATACACAGTCCGTTTCTTATTCGCCTCTCGGGCGGATAAATTTATGGTGGCGTCAGTATGCTCCGGTATCATTGCATGTCTTGATATCTTATTTCAAACCGCCATTAGTGACTGGTGGGTACCGCGCGCCTACAGATGAATTATTGGATACATTTCCACTAATGAGCTAACTTTTGATCATCGCACAAAGAAGAAAACTGCCCGGCGACTGCGGGCGTGCAAACAAAACACCAATGCGAAATAAAATCTTATACATACCTACGAATAACCCATTCCTTCCATTATTTCAATCCTTTGCCCGAAAGAGAATAATGATTTTAGCGACGATAATAAATGATGATGATGATAACAAAATTATTATATACCGATGGAGAATTACATGGGGTGATGTAAAAGAAAACATAAATTACGAACTCGTGACCACAACAAGTTAATGTAAAACATCAAATTTTTAAACTAGGTAACTTCTTCACAACAATTAGACATCATAGTCTCGCGCTAGCAATTAGACATCGAATCTCCATTAGATGCTAGATACTTACTTTAAGAGAGTCTGCATAAAGGCATTCCTATACCTAATTGCGAATTCAATGAAAAATTAACAATTACTCTTCTAGAATCATAAACGACTTCACCTCGTTCCATCGCTCTCACTCACTCATTTTCCACATGTACGTATTTGTTATTGATTAGTTCCTGCTTTTATCTCATTCCATTCTATGTTATCTAGCTTTCCCTACTATAATACCAATAACTGAAGACTTACAATGGATTGTGATTCTTGCAAAAAAAAAACATTAAAATGTATTACTTAATTTTCTACAATTAATAATAATAATATACAAGGCAAGGTAATACTGCAAAGAGACTGTAAAGGCGGCAAAACTTATTTGAAGTTTATCGTCACGTTCAGACTAGCTGGAATGTAAACTATTACGTTTTCGGTCAATATGTGAATGTCGGCATTTAGTAACATTCTATAGAAGACTAGCGAAATCCGCGAACGTTTTTTTTAACTATAAACTATCCTCGCAACCTAACTATGGTAAAACCGGCCCTGGTAACGACAGGAAGTTAATATGTTTGCCGATGTTGAAGTTGTATTTATGATAAGTGTTAGAACAATGCAGAAACCTGTGTATGCAGTACTTCCAAACAAATCTAAAATATAGTATCTCAATAGCCCAATAATGAGGATCTTTTTTACTTTTTTCTTGTGAAAATGCTGTTTCTATCTAGTGTAAAACTACTTTGCCAAGCCCCCCCCCCCTCTTATCTACGTCCCTGCGTGGGACGATCCAAATTGATTTACTTAGTGAATTTTATAAGTTTATTGTTGAAATAATTTCAAATTAGCTTGAAACTTTTCAAATTTTATCGAGGAATTTTGAAATAAGTCTTGTTGTCGAAACTTGTTTATCCCATCTCATGTTTACTATTTGAATTAAACCAAATGGAGATGATTATGTCGAAATTGCCAGGTACGGTAAATCAGAATGGTTACCATGAATACCATTATAGTTTAATGAATACATGTGAGTAGCTGTATGTTCATCCATCTACAACGCAGTTACATAATTTTGAAATGAAGAAATATAATTGAACTTTCTGTTATTGAATTTTGATTCTCGCACTAAAAGTTGTTTACTGGACTTCTTTTTAACAAAAATACTCCTTACCTACATGTGTAAGACAAAGAAAGATTAAGGATCTGGAAGAAATTGAAGGGAAGAGGTCGCCAACACTGCTTCGCTTCGCAACAAAAGTAACTGAATGCATCTAAAATGTCAATAAAACACGCTTTCAAACATAATTAAATGAAGTATCATAACAATATATAAAAAATAAACCTTTTTTATAAATTAAAATATTCATTGCTTTAAATACTAATATACCGAAATATACAGTAAACGGGTATGCTTTAAAGAGGATTATGAAATAGATCGTATAAACGTTGTTTTCTCGATTTTACACATTATTATCGAATGCGTTGAAACTAAATACCTATATCGATATTAAATTGAATATGAATAATAAGCACGCGGCAGTCGAGCAGTTTGAATGTCAACTGGACGCGGTTTTGTGGCTACACTACACCGTCAACCGCTAGCGCGCTGTTAGTAAATTAACATTAAAGGGGGTTCCCTGGTAAACGGCCCAAATGGCCCCAAAACAATCTGTATCCAGAGGGATATACAGATACAAACAAGACACACACATGTACACACTAGACGGTATTTACTCTACAACCTATACGATACAGTCTGTATATACATTTACATACATATATACGCAAACCACTGCCATTGCAGTTCTGTATGCTTTGGTATATGTGGGACACGTTGCAGTTAATTGCAAAACGCCACGAGTATATGGCATAGTAAATATACCTTCGGTTTACAAATTGTAAGTATTGGTGCATTGTAGTAGCCCTATCAACATGGGTCCGAGCCTTTCAATTAACAGCCTGTTTATACTGAAATAATTTAATTATAAGTTCCCCTTTTAGTTCGCAATTACCGTGTGTAATTTTCGTATGTAATTAACTCAAATAGTTTTATAAGTAGTACTGCCGAAATACATCGCTTGTCGAATAAAATGGCTATTTCTAATTAAGACGTTTATGTAATTTTTAAGCGTTACCAAATTGTTGTTTATCCAACATGCCATCAATACCCTGTATTTTAAATGTTCATCTTAAATATATTACAAACTAGAAAAGATTAAATAACTAGTTATTCAACAATTTTATAGCAGCTATAAAAATCAATAAGCAAGAATAAGTAATACATACACGCATACAGAAATAAACTATTGATTTATTAAGTAAACTAAAAGGCGCGGCTTAAAAAAAACACTCGGCATGAAAGAAGTAATCCATCCATCGATCTTTACAATTGAAAGTGAAATTCTCTATCAGTTCACCCTTAAGATTTTAATCACCAAAGGCGTAAAAGAAAAACAAAAGATAGTAACTACAACCGTTTACTAAAAAAACGCAATTTACCCAAAAAAAAACACTTGGACGTTGTTAAAATATTGAAATTGGCACTATAAAATTTTTACTCAAAGAAATTCAGGAAAACCATTCAACAACTTTGTGTACAACATCGTTATTGCTTCCTTGAAATTTAAGTAAATTTTACCTCGTTTTCCAGGAAACAAAAACTAAATAAATTTGTTTCCAGTAAATTTGATCATAAGAACATCTTCTTTCCAAACCGTAGCATGTAACATTTTTCTTAAGATCTGAAGATTTCATTAGAGAAATATAATCTATTGACACTTTTACATTATAATTAATACTTTAATTTAGTAAAATAAGACGGTAGGACAAAGTAAAAATAAAAGTAAATTCATTGAATAAAATTTAAATTGAGACAGAAAGTAACAGTATCTATACTTTCTTTTGGTAGCGACCGAAACTATTATTAAATTATATCCCAGTTCAATGTTTCCATTACAAACGACTATCAAACAAATAGAGCAATTGAACACTTGCTTGAACTTCTTATTCCTATTTATCTTACTCCAGAGACTGTAATGATTTTATAATATAAGAGATATAGAATCAAAACTCACATTTTCAATTTTTTATCAAAAGTGAGTTACTACTGCCATCTTGTTTAGTAACTTAAAATCTATATGTCCAAATAAAACACTTTCAAAACTATTTTTTCTTACATAAATATAAAATTACAAATATACGTTTATTTCAAAAAGCAGCATTCTCCATTTATGAACTACTTGATCGTTTACATCGATCAGTATTTGTAAGTACTCTACTTTATAGATCTTACAAGGGAACAGAAGTAAGTGCATATCACCGATTTAAATGAAACTTTGTGGGTTTATAGTCCGATGTAGTGTAAGAACAACGGTAACTATCTTAGCTGCCTAATCGCTCATTGGCCGGGTGTAAAGCACCCTAAGCTCAACACCACCCTTCGCTGTTTGACTCAATAACTCAGAAACTATAAGAGATATCAAAAAAAAGTTACAAAGGATTTAAACTGTTTTACATGCTCTTAGCGATGGCGTAAATATTTTTCCTATAAAAAATATCTATTTAGGGAGACAACCCTCCACCCCTATATTTTTTGCAAATTTCAGAATTTTTATATACTATAAAAATACAGAGGCAAAAGAAATACTAAAATCATAATTAATGTGATTATAACAGTTTACGCTACATAGTTACCGCAATAATAGTAATCCATGTAGAAATGTTGAAAACAAAGGAATTATTTACACCACGCACAACGAATAAATGCAAGCTTGCCACAAATACCGCATTTTGGTGTACTTTGTGTGTCCTTCGAAAAGCAGAATCTCATAGGATTTTCAAAATGTGGTAGCCGTTCAGCGATGTATCCACTTTTATACCATGCACACTTAAATACATTGAAGAACCTTGGCGATGACAATTGATTATGATTTAAAGATTGTAACTGAATAATACTGTTGTTTTAGTGTAGAATTATGTCGTAATCCATAAGTAGAATTCCATTTGAAAATGTTTTCACAACATTTTTTCAGAGGCGTCTATTTGCTGAAATGGGCTCTTGATGATATTCCTGATATCCCTCGTGTAATTCTTGTTCTTCACGTGTAGTAGGTGTAACGGCGATATTTGCAGCAAGGAATATAACAAATTCAGAACATTGGCAATGTTGATTCTCATGATTTAAACAACTACTGTGAAGCAACAATATTGTAAAACGTAACCGTCGCCAATAAACTCTAAACTGCAAGCTTTAACTTCTCATCCTCTATATGCATTATCAACAAAACAATAAAGTGATTACATCGAAATACTTAACCTGGATTAAATTTAATCAAATAAAATAATTAAATTTAGGAATCATGCATTCTATACGCCGAGATCTATTCGGATAAGGTTTCATTACAAAACCTATTAATATCACGGATATCGATCATGGTGAAAAACAATGGAATACAGATTAGCACTCCAAACACCTGTTTACCTCTATTGAATTTGCTTAAGCATTTCAATAATATCTGATCGAATACGTTTAAAAATATATAGTGGAAAAGTTATTATCACAACTTGGATTACATGATGATAAACATAATGTATGCATAAATGTTCTAAAAGATATCAAAGATATTAACACATCACTATATACCGCGTTAGTAGGTTCCGTAGTTAAGTGAACCGCTAAAATATATGGACAGTGTTACAAGGTTTTCCTGCTATGAAAGTATAAGGTGGGGAACCGCTTGAAGCGAATCGGGGACGCTTCTAGCACAAGGGACAACATTATTCGCTATATATATGGGACTCGCACCTAAAAATGAATTCTTACGTACCCTAGTTTAGCGATTGGGAAAATGTGAAATTAGCTATATCGCTATATCAGCGTACATACGTTGGTAACTTCCGTAGTAAAGTGAACCGCCAAAATATATGAACAGTGTTCCGACGTTTGCCCGCTATGAAAGTAGGTATAAGGTGGGGAGTCGGGCGAAGCAATCTATCTCTATAAGTACGAATCCAATCGCCGTCAAGAGATTATGGCACTAGACTCTAGGCATGCATACCCGCAATTTATTTCTTTAATTGATCATCCTTGCCTTTCATCTTTTCTCCTTGGTTATTTTTGATTTGCTTTGTTTGTGTCTCGAAATTATACCGTGCAATAGTTTCCTTTTTAATTACGTTCTTATATACTAAGGAGTCATGACACGGTACCACATTAGAGATATCACCCAAAATGTTTATTTGAACATCTATTATAATAATAAGCTCAACTGAATTTCTACACATACAAATACATTTTGACATAAAATTCCATTAATTAGTTTTAGAAAACATGTTTTCGTTTTGGAATTTACCTTTAAAAGTTGATGTATTTGTAACGCACTTACTATCATTTAAACATTTAATGCATTGGATATTTAGAAATGCAAAAATGTAATCTAGTTATTTTATAATGAGAGGTTCTATTTAGTTTTGGAATTCGTCATTTTTCCTTTTAAATTAAAAACGTTTTCTTTGTTTCATATACGACAATATTACATTTAAATATTTATTTGGAAATAATGAACGATTAAAGTCCATCAATAGGATAAAAATCAAATATTATGTATTACGTGTTTCCATAAATCTGTATCGAGCAGATACCTCGAACACATACGCTAGGCGACTGACTGACTTGCGACTGTGAGGGATTGTCTAGGGACAGAGGAGTGAAGAGGGCGTTCCAAGCACAAGCGACAACATTATTCGCTATATGTATGGGGCCAGCGCTTATAAATAAATCCTTACGTACCCTAGTATGTAAATTCTAGGCAACCCTGTATTTTTGTAGTACATAAAAATTATAATATTTGCAAAAAAAGGGGGGGTTGGGTGTTGTTTTCCTAAACAAATATTTGTTATGGGGAAGATATTTACGTTATCATTAAGAGCACGTAAAAGAGTTTAAATCCCGTTTTAACACTTTTTTTATCTCTTACAGTTTCTAGGTTATTAAGTCAAACAGCGAAGGATGGTGTTCAGCTTAGGGTGCTTTACGCCCCACCGGTGGGCGATTGAGTAGCTAAGATAGTTACCGTTGTTCTTACACTACATCAATCTAGAAACCCACAAAGTTTAATTTAAATCCCTGTGTTCAATTGTTAGTTTCCTCGGCATACTGAAACAGTGAAATTGGTCCTGACCGATATAATGGAAATAATAAATCATCAAAACCCAAAAATACCTCTGAGAAATGGAAATGAAATACTCGCTCCTTTCCAAAATAAGTATCCACTTTAAGTATTTTCATTAGATCGAGGTTGAAAGAGAGTCAATTCTTAAATGTTGTACGGATACAAGCAGAACCCTTCGAGAATAGATCATAGTAGCCTAATGCTTGCAAGGTCTGCGAGATAGTACCAATAAATTCGGAACGTATGTGTCAAAACTTCCTGGATTTCTGAAACATTATTTATTAAACATTATGTGGGGCGCGGGGTATGCTGATATCCTTAATGTTTACAATGAAAAGCTATACATTTTTTCAAATTCTATAACACACAAGATAATGATAATGATTGACTATTGCAGGATGCTTTCCTTCATTATTCAAAAAGTAATTTTATAGAAAATTGTGAGTTTTGATTCTATTATTCCTTATTTAGTTGAGTATATTCGATATTTATTTTTGAGATTTAGATAACATAACATTTTGCTATAGCTCCTATGCTACTTTTCTAACATATAATTCAAGCAATTCATTTGGCGATATTACAATTCAAGAGAGAAATTTTAAATGCTAAGCTTAGAAAAAATGCAATAAAAAATAAAAAAATGGGCTTACAATAACAAAGTGATACGATTAAAACTGGAACACATGATTTATACTTTCAAATAAACATGTCAGAAACACACGTAATCAAATTAAATTAACTCACATGTAGTAGATAACATAATTTAGAAACCTTCATAATTCATATGCAAAACAGCTACTTACATGACTTGTTCTAAATCAATGAATGCTTTACTTTCATTTCTTAGTTGGCTTTCGTAACAATTTAAAACCTACATTCGCAATCGGATTTTGATTTTGTGAGAGCACTTGTGTACAAAAAGTTCGATATGTTTGAAACATATCTAGCACTTTCTCCTATACGTATCATTTTTCTTTCAAGAATGTATTGAAAACGAAGTAGCTAAAACGGGAGATACAACAAATATTTACACGAATAAAAGATTTTCTAACAAGCGTAATGTTGTTGATTTGATGATTGTGTTGGAGCCTCCGTTTCACAGCAGGATTTAAGTAGCAAAGTAGATAGGCGGTTGCAGTTCTTTAATGGCAAGAAAAATAATATTGTAGAAATCCAATCTATTATTAAGCTTTTGATTGTAGCGCCACAGGTGATTTTTTGTTGTTGAATAATAATCAGAACAGAAAAAGAAAAGTGAGTCAGCGTTCTTGTGAATGAACAGTAATCGTTAACACATTATATACGTATACTCACCTATGTGGGTAATCCAGATAGCTAATAGTATGATATTTAGGCAATGTTTATTTCTTTAGATTGTATTTATTACTCAATTATTTCGTTATATACCAAGCAAGTGAATTGCCGGTGTAAAAAAAGTGAACGTACATGTCACATGGGTAAATATAGATGTTTATATAAATTCTCTTTAAATCGAATAAATGTGTGATATAAGAATTTATTTAATAAATATTAATACGTAGAGAAATTGTGTAGCTAGCCCCCCACTCTAAAATAATACTATATTGCAATTCTTGTAAAAAAAAGATTATAACTAACCTGGGCAAATATGCGGTAACAGCCAGAGCTGTGGCGAACGCATAAAAGTTTACACATAAAATAGAAGGTAAGAAATAAATTATAAAACGTGCTGAAACACTTACCGTTTTAAAAGTCTTCCATGAAATCACAAACTGGGTAACATCTGTTAAATATTTGAATCATTAGATATGTTTCCACAGCTGTTTCAGTCAAGTGAGTGCGACGTGCGGAATCAATGTTTTTTAATGCCGAAAACGACCGTTCGACATCTAGCGATGTTATATTTGCATATTTAAAATAATCTTTGAAGCAACTTAATGCATCTTCACACGCACCTTCACAAATTTGTCTTAATATAAGAAAATCGGAGTCTTTCTCTAAAACACTTCCAAATTTTCGTATTACACACCAATTTGTTTCGCCTTCTACAGCGCATAACTGTGCGTGAACATCATTCACAATTTCAACAGAATCCACTAGCGACATCGAAACATTTTGTAATGTTTCTATTCCCTCCGCTAGTCCGAAGTAATTGTTGTAAATAGTTTGTAAATCTCTTTTAACCTGACTATCTTGAAATATTTCCTGGCTTTTCTTGATTGTCGCAGCTTCTGTTGGATTGAATTTTAAAACTACCTTCTTTACTTGATCAAAATATTTGTTGTAGTAAAACGCAGCCTGCAACCATGATCCCCAACATGTAACAATCGGCTGTGGTGGTTCAGGTAAATCAGGACACAGTTTGTGAAATAGTCGGGTACGTTTCGGGGACTTTAGAAACACTGCCTTTGTACTAGCAATCAATGCATTTACTAGTGGAAAACATGTAGAAATCGTTTGTGCCGCAAGATTTAGAGTATGGATTTTACACGTTACATGTAAGAAGTTACCACTGTGTTCCTTAAGAGATCGGTCCAAAGAACGCATGTTTGCGGCACCATCACTCACAAACATTAAAAGTTGCTTGGTTGAAACTTCAAATTTGTTCAATGAGTTCAACACCACCTTTAAAATCTCATCGGCAGTACAATTTATAACTCTTTTGGAAGCAAGTAAGAAGGAGGATGACGGTCGATGTGGTTCCATTGTACGTACCATTACATTAACCACAGAATGTTTTTGACGATCTGTTGTTTCGACCACACACAACCACAGTTTTTTACCTTTCAATTCCATTTTCATTCTTTTTTCTATATGTTCACGAGCAAATGGCACTACATTTCGTATCGATGTCCGACTAGGTAATTTACAGTCCGCATATTTATTCCAGAAGGAGACAAATGCTTCTTTGTCTAGTAAACGAAACGATAGATTACATAAAATAAGAGTAACACATAAACCAAATGTAAACTTTTCTTGGTCACGTATGCCACTTTTGCAGAAGAATGCTGTTTGCTTTCGATGTGACGTTGACAATGGCTTCTGGATCAACACATTAAAGGGATTTTACAAACTAGACATTGAATTTTAACGTCATCAAAAATTAAGTCCGGCATGTCCACTATAAAGTTTTTAACTGTTGGTCGTTTTCGCGACGTACCTAACTGCGACATTTTTAAAGCAAACATAAGCGTACAATTACGAAATAAGTTACGACAGCCTACATATACACAGAACTACTCGCATACAGCATCGATTTAGTACTGACGCTGTGAACGCGTAAAATAAATAATCGCCGACTCCGCACCACATATCTACTACACTGACTGTTACCGCTGTTTGCCCAGACTAATTATAACTGATAACTTATACAGGATCTTCATCAAAGAATGGAAACCACGTGACCTATATATCTATGCAACCAATATTGCACTGTCGCCCGCCCTTTATTGTGAAATACCCTAAATCCATAAATCAATACATCGGATATCTAATTGCATATGTTGTTTTAATAAGAAAGTATTTAATGATTATCAAATTTCTTTCAGATTTCAGAATATGTGAATAATTATTACTCAATATTATAGACGTATCAATGAAGAAAAGTAATGAAAACTGTCTATAAATAAATAATAAACAATAAATAATTATAATGGGTAGAAATAGAGACTGAAATTATTCGCAACTGAAAACCACGCTAAATACTGTCAACTGTCATATTATTCTATGAAATTCTATCGTACACAATGAAATTTTTAGGGGATTATTCACAGTGTAGCAAACTTCTAAAGTATGCAATCAATATTACAATTAAATAAAATAGTCACGTGGTTTCCATTCTTTGATGAAGACACTGTACTATCTTGTAAAAAAACAGAAGACAATTCGCTTTTAAACAGTCTGAAGGTTATAATTACTACCTACGTGAATGAAACTAATTTTTCTAAAAATTCTATCAAGTATGTAGAAAATGAGGCCTACAACGTATATAGGTTAGCCAAATTTTAATATTGGATATTGAAATTTGAAAATTTCAATATCCAATTCAATTTCAAAATCAAATTTTATTTGCTTTCATAAGGTTTATAAAAGAACCGACTCTTAAGGAAACCAGTTTCCGAATACTAATAAACACCAATTTCTCCGTCTTTTACAAGTATAACCAAACCAATATTACGCTTATTTTAATGAAACTATATAAAAACATAGCAAACGAAAAAAGGGAACCAAACTTTATGCTGGCATTAAACATAGCATAGTACAAATGCACTTATGAGATTTGCACCGCAAATATTTGTCTGGCCCGATACAAATCAATACATTAACGATTTTAGTTGAATTATTCATTGTTCTTTTACACACTAACGTTGGTATCTGAAATAAGTCTTAGACATTTAAAAACCGGTTACCAAATTTTACGATTTCATAAAAAACTGTTTATTAGAAACATGCTTTTATGAACTAGCAAACTCCACAGTTTCCGGCAATTCCCTTCGCTTAATCTCTACCAATTTTGAGAAAAGACTAATATTTTATCGCATTTTCTCCCAAAATCGGTAGAACAAAAATGTAGGTAATATAAGAAGATAATAAAAGTAGTTTCGATAAGATACACGCAGAGAAGTGGCTTCTTGCATTAAGAAAATAGATTTTCTTGCAAAAATCAATCTCAATTCAAGAAAATATTTTTATTTCAAGACAATAAAAATGTATAATACAAGAAAATAATTTTCTTGAAATTTTGTTTGGATTAAATAAATATTTTCTAAGGGTTAGAAAATGCAAGATAGAAAAATGTTTCTTCGAAGTAAATCATTTAGTTTTAAGTTAAGTAAATATTAATATTAAAGGTAGGAATGAAAAAATGGTGCAAATCTCACAAAGCTCTATTGAGAAATTAAGCATCCAGTTTCGTGTTCAAAAACACATCATCAGACTAGCTACAAGAATATCCAATAAAAGAAAAATTACAATAATAGAATAAAAAACCTAAAGTTAATAATTAAAATTAGGAGCAAGTGAATGAGCTAATGAAAAAGTTTTTTTATAGGTTACAGTAAAATTAAATTATTGAATAATTAAATTATTAATTAGGCATTATTCAATAATTTAATTATTCAATAATCCCTAATTAATGCTTGGGTTACTGGTTTCTGTCGTATGTAGTTTGAGGCTAGGGTATAACTTCGACGATTTTTCTGGGTTGGTTCTTCCCACCAATCACAGATGTCACCTTATTAACATTTAAAAAGGATGATTATATATCATATATAAAAAAAGTTACTATTTGTCACATCTAGTATTATTATAATAGATCAGTTTTTAACTTGTTGTGTACGTGTCCCTTTTACAATTTTATTTATGTACTTCGATTTAAATGAATTGTACACAGTCAAAATTTTATTGTCTCATGAATGTAGTTTACACAGTTTTAAATTTTAATTTTAATATTTGACATCACCTCCTACTGCTTATATACATATAATTGTAAGTAGAATTTGAAGATAATTTTTCTTCTCACATGCACTAATTGCACCACATAATTTGCAAAATCTATATAGTAAGATTTTTGGTGATAGAAGGGACAGGAGAAGGAAGAGTCTTTCTATACATTTTGATTCCTAATAATTTAGTTACTAGACTAAAATCTAATTACATTCTATAGTGCAGATGTTTTTATATAGCAACTTATACTCATATTTAATACGTTGTCTGTCCTATGAGTCACATATGGTTCATAACATGTTTTCCCTACACGTCCATGAGACATATACGATTATTATTAATTATTATTATTATTAGCTTTGGTTCAGTACCATTTTAGCCATACACTCTTTTGAAATCCTAACAATCCGGATGGACGCAAAGGCCAATCGAGTGACTATCACACACACAGAGGGTAGGCTATCAGAAAAAAAGGAATACCCACTACGATGCCAAAGTTCATCTACGAATGTTGGTAAGCCTCTAAAAGAAATTGGTACCCGAACAGGTACAATGGCAGATTGCAAATTAATCGCATTTACATTTGTGGGGTTGGTAACTTTCAATCGCTTAAGCAAAGAAGCTTGAAGTTCCATTTGGAATCGGTGGATCTTCTTTGCGCGGAAGTGCATTTCTTGTTTGGCTGACGAGAACCTGCCTTTTGCTTTTGTCCGTCCCAACTTTACAACTGTCGCAGTAGAATTGATGTCAAGGTTGGGTATGGTAAGTGATTTCTCATCTTGATCATTTAGAGTTTCACAAGATCGTCGTACAACTAGGGCGCCTTTTCAAGTGAAAATTGGACATATATGTTTCATTTGCCTACCCGTACACAACATGCTTGTGGTTGGTGAACGCTGTATTCCAGGTAATGCATACTACATAAGCGTCCAAGGGAAGTATGGACTACCATACTGCCTAAGCCGCTACGTAAATATATGAAACGGGGAATACCGGTGGAAGCATGAGTGACGCACACCGCGTTTATATTTCATCATTTACATAGAGACGTAAGCACTACTGTGTATATAAAACACAAATACTACAATAGAACAGTTGGACGTGGTGAGCTCGAAAAAAATTTCTTATGGGGACAGTCAACGTGTTAAAAAAAAGAGAACATTAATTCTTCGATTTTCTTTTCACTGTTTCATAGTGTTTGATAACTTGTATTATGTTTATTCTATTACGTTTTCTTTGGATAACCTCTTAGCTGGCCTGAGAATGTGTCGGTAAAAACACGAAACAGGTCGCCTGATATGTTTAATAGAATTTTGTGAGAAATTGGACTATTGTCTTTTATTCCTACCTTAATTAAATTATTTCTTTAATAATGTAATTAAACAGGGATTATTTTTGTATAGTTTAATAATTAATGAGTTAGTATTTAAGTATATTTAACCCCTTTTTATTATTATTTATTATATATTTAAAGAAAAACTATAGTTAAATTAGTACACACAATAGTAATAAAAATAAAAAAAATATTAACCGGTATCTTTTGTAAATGTTTATGAAACGTCGTACATTAAAGAGTATATCATTGCATGGGTAAGTATGCCATCTATATTTCAGTTTCTATATTCGCTACCCTCCAGCAAAGAGTGTACATATATGTATATGTATACTGTCTTTAAATCGGCATGACTATAACTACTGGCACTACGTGGCGACAGAAAATATTTAAGTTGCTGTTTTTGAAGATTAGTGGCATAAATTGAGAGATGTAAGAGCAATATCGCGAAGAGTAAGAAGCTTTAATGCTTTTATTCTTCTAATATTGTTTGTGTCGGTAGTGATTCCATCAATACCTAGGAGCTATTTATTAGCATTATCTGTCTTTCTACTGTTTCTCGGCATTTTTTTCTATGTATATTTCACTTTTGTTTGAACGTTATTCTGTAGATATCCTCTTCTTTTAGCCTTTTTAAAATGTGAATAATTTGCTGCATTATGTACGTATATGTCGTACTGTTTTTAGACAAGGAAAGCACAATTAATAATGTGCATATAAATAATATGCATTTCAAGAATTCTAAGTAAAAATGCTTTATTTTAAGAAAATTAGACTATTGATTTATGAACAATATCTAAACGCTTTCTGGAATTAAAAAAACTATTTACTATCGTTAAGAAAATATTTTGTGTTATAATGGCCATTTACTCATATTACGAATCGCTTTCTTCAAATTTTCTGCAAGATTTTCTTGAATCAAGTTAACAAATGTCTTACGCAAAGAGATACAATTATTTCATTACAAGTGTATACTTCTCTTAAATGGAGAAAGAACATATTTTTTTTTGATTTAAAACAGTTATTGTATTGAGGATAATTGAAACAGTAATTGTCTTGAATTAAGGCGGGCGGCTTTGATACAAGTAAACGTTTCTCTGCGTGCAATTATGTCACCCTTTAATATTTAATTCCATTTCCTATTTATATAAACATTTTTTTATAATAACAGGAATAAAATTTTAACGTAAAATGTATTAAAAAATATGCATTAAAACTTTCATATTTACTTTTATTGCATAGATTATTATATTTTATTAGCAATTTTGGTATTTTTAATTTTAAATGATTAATATTGGTCACTTGTATAATAATTTCTACCATACAACATATTGTTGCGCTTCTGCGCGGAACCAATTGCCCGCTTAATTTTAAAATCCTTCTTATTAAAAATCTGGGTGTTCCTACAGATATAAAAGGTATAATAAATTAAATTAAAAGATTTTATACATATTTCTCGTAGCTTGTAATATCTATTTCTTTTTTTAGTGTATGTTGACGGAAATAGAGGAACTTGAAACAAATTAAAATCCATCACAAAAGAGAAATATCAAAATACTTTACTTAAATAAATAAATCTAAATCCACTTTCGATATGACCTGAAGCAGATTGGTGATATTTCTCTTATCATTACTAAAATCCCAAAAACCCAACAAATTAGACGCGTTATATTGATCGCATGTTGTATGGTGTATTAGCAAAATGTTCTGAATTTTGCCGCAAATGTTTGATAGATTACTAGATTAATTTGCTGACTAAACTTTAATGCGTAAAAAAAGTTACTAAAATTCTGCATCATCTTGAGACGACAAATACAAGCCTGTCATAACTCTAAAAAGAAAAATAATTAAAAATAAGTAGAGCAACGCAAACTGCGCTGAAAGCCAGTGACTGACGCATAAAAGTTTACACAAAATAAACACGGCCGGGACAATTCGGTATAAGCGTCAGTATAACTGCGACTCGAAAGCCGATCTGTTGTGTATGCATCTACCCTGTCGTATACTACATCGTAGTTCTACGTTTGTTTTGAAAATGTTTCCTACGTCGCGAAAACGACCAAAGTTGGACACAATAAGAGAATTTATTGCAGAAATGCCTGATTTAAAGTATGATGGCGCTAAAATTCAATGTGTAGTGTGTAAAATAGATTTAGTGTGTTGGTCGAAAAGTGATTGTCTACGGCACGTAAATAGTGCAGGGCATGTTTCAAAAAAAAATTCCACACGAGATTATGACAAATTTAAATTTAATTTATGTGTTACCTTTATTGCATGTAATTTACCATTTCATTTACTAAGGAAGAAAGCATACGTCTCGTTTTGGAATGAATATTCGGGCTTTAAGTTACCAAGTGAGAGAACATTACAGAGAGTTGTGCCGTCTGCTCGTGAGCATGTCGAGAAAAGAATTAAATCGAAATTGCAAGAAAAAAAAATTGTGGTTATGTGTGGACGAAACAACAGATCGTAAAAAACATTCTGTGGTTAATGTAATGGTACGCACAATGGAACCACATCGACCGTCACCCTCAATTTTACTAGCTTCCAGACGAATACAACAATGCACTGCTGAAGTAATTTTAATGTTGGTGTTAAATACATTGGAAAAGTTTGAACTTTCAACAAATCAACTGTTGATGTTTTTGAGTGATGGTGCCGCAAACATGCTTGCTGTAGGTCGATCTCTTAAAAACCATTGTGCTAACTTGTTGCATATTACATGTAAAATTCATACTCTCAGTTTCGTAGCAGATAGTATAAGAAAATGTTATCCCGAGGTAGACGCTCTAATAGCACATATAAAAGCTGTGTTTGTAAAATCCCCAAAACGTATTTGGGAATTTCATAGACTATGCCCCGGTATTCCTGAACCACCACAACCTATTCTTGCTCGTTGGGGAACATGGTTAGAGGCTGCATTTTATTATCTTAAATATTTTGAGAATATAAAGAACGTGATTTTAGAATTCGACCCAAAGGAAGCTGCGGCTGTCAAGGTAAGCCGCTTGAAATTTCAGGATAGTCAAGTTAAAACAGATTTGGAAATTATTCAGAACAATTACGTGGGACTAGCGGATGCGATAGAAAAACTACAAAATTCTTCGGTGTCGTTAGAGGAATCTTTGCAAATAGTACAACATGTTCACGCACAGCTTTGCGCGATAGAAGACGCAAGGAATGTTTGTGTTTTAGAAAGGTTTGAAAGTGTTTTAGATAAAGACTCTGATTTTGGCACATTAAGACAAATTTGTGAAGGTGCGTCAACAGAACCGTTAAGTTATTTGAAAGATTATTTTACTTACGCAAATATAACGTCACTAGATCTAGAACGTTCGTTTTCGGCATACAAAAACACTTTTTCTTCACGCCGCACTCACTTTGCCGAAACAACTTTGGAAACATATCTAATATTACAAATATGAAATAGACATTATCCACTTTGTGATTTCACGGAGGACTCCTAAAACGGTAAGTGTTTGAGCACGTATCACATTTAATTTATTTTGTGTAAACTTTTATGCGTCCGCCACTAGCTTTCAGCGCAGTTGCGTTGCTCTAGAAATAAGGTCACAATAATCTAATTTTCAAAAAAGGTTCTACTGTCAAACCTTTTTGTAACCTATTTGTAACAGTACGAGGATGGTATGAGAAGTACCCACGTTTAAAGACAGGTGGCGCTTTGTGTCAAAATTTGCATTGCCGACTGTGAATTCTTTAATCAACGTCTGTCAAATTTTCGAAGAGATTCATTGAGTAGTGTTGTTCTAAGAGCTGTTGACCGTGAGCAAGTTTATGTATTTGTAGAATCATAGAAGAAGAACAGTACCTACCAATCAGTGATTAGATTTCGTTTTTTTTTTTTTTATGGAAAAACGCGTGCAAAAATTAAAACGAAATTCAATGCAGTTTATAAGGACCATGCACCTTCGACAACTACAATCAGATACTGGTTTAATGAATTTAAGGGTGGCCAAAAAACACCTGTTTTTGATAAGAAGCGGCCAGGTTGTCCCATTAAGGTGACAACGAACGATGTCATCAATAAATTTCATGATATTGTGTTAGCAAACCGCCGGGCGAAGATTAGCGGAATTGCTAATATGGTAAACATCTCAATTGAACATGTGCAAAACATCCTTCACAGAAAGTTGAGAATGGGAAAGCTATCGGCGAGATGGATTCCGCGTCTGATGAAGATTGATCAAAACGGAGTTGCATGATAAGCAATGCTAGGACATGTTTAAGTGCATACGAGTAAGTTTCTGCGGTGTTATGTAACTGTAGATGAAACATGGATACATCACTACACGCCAGAAACCAAAAGTCAGTCGCCATAATGGTTTCTTCTCGGCGAACGTACACCAAAGATGGCGAAGACGATTCCATCGGCCGTAAAAGTTATGGCGACAACTTTTTGAGGCATAATCTTAATTGATTATTTGGAGAAGGAAAAGACGAGGAAATCACGGGACCGTACTATGCTGATTTATCGGACCGATTCGACGCTAACTAAAGAGAAAAAGACCCCACCTAGCGAAGAAACAAATTCTCTACTCACTCATCTGCAACTGCACCGTATTCGCCAGATTTGTCCCCCTCTAACTTCTTTCTTTTTCCAAACTCGAAAAAATAACTTGGCAGAAAGCGGTTCACGTCAAATGAAGAAGCCCCAGAACAGAGGCCTATTTTGCAGAGTTTGACGAATCATATTATTTAGATGGCTTAAAAAAGTTGGAACCTCACTGGACTAAGTGTATAGAACTATAAGAAGATTACGTCGATAAATAGATTTGCTAAATGCGTTGTCTTCCTTAACACAGGTACTTATGAAACCATCCTCGTATAATGTATTCTAAAAATATATTTCAACAGACGACTTGGTTTTCTTCTTTCTTTCCAGTGCTCAGCATACCTTATAACGTTATTTATTCGCTATAGCTTTCACAAAAGATTGTCGAACAAAAGAAAAAAAGCTATTTTCATTAGAGAAAGAGAAAACATCTGCCATTTCAATAGTAATAATATATAACAATAATAAAAAGTGCGGTTGCATATAACCTCATATCGGCGAACCTCATTTTATACGTAAAAAAAAAGAAATACTATCGCATTTTGCGAGTGTAATGAACCAAATCATATTGTACGGTTCCGTGGTCTGACAGAAAAGAAATTTTGAGAGCCATTGTACCCAAAAGAGGGCCACATAATCGGATATATGCGGTCGAACAATGAGACGCTACTGTATCTATCTCTTTGTACATGATGGCGTATTTCATAATCAGGCCCTCCTCTCCCTATTTATATGTATGTATATGTTAGGTTCTTTTTTAATAACAACAGGGGGAACCATTAAATTCACATAAATTTGAACTAGCGCTATCACCGCGATTAATATCTAACCAATTATCATTTCAATAACTTTTTCTCATAACAATCAAGTGGTTAATGGTAAATTGAAGATCTTTATATGTATACCTAGTGAGAATTTTAACACAAACTTCATTCACAAAATGTGTTGTAAATACAAGGATAGTTGTCGGAAAAAATAGTTGGAGAACTATTATCTTTGTTCATTATTAGCAGATAATTTTTAAGCAATTGAGAAGAAATGAATAGAATGCCTACGTCTAATTCATTGTGTCTTCTAGAAAGTTGAGGCAAAACAGTTGAGGGTATAACTACATTTAAAGAGGTCTCTTACAGAAAGAATGATGATATTATTTAATTAAAATAATTTGGAATATGACTTGTTATATTGAAGCAGTTAGCTTATTTGCTAAGATTCGTGAAATTGATCTTGCAACAGTCTTTCGAAAAATGATTACTGTCCGATACTGACAGGTATAATTTTGATTTATAACTCAACGTTTCAAATACTCCCATCAATGCTTCAATGTATAATCAACAAATTTTACTGGCTTTATTAATTACAAAGATATTACACATCTGATTTAATTAGCGAATATGATTTCCTTTTTTAACAAACTGCGTGTATTATTATTAGATGTGGATAATTAACATCTACATACATAAATACAAACAGTTAATAATAGATATTTCTTGGAATTTGTATAAAACAAATTATTTCAAAATTTTAAGGCACAATATGCAGCTATCCAAAAGTAATATCCAGCAGGTGAATGAGTTTACGATAATTGCGTATATTTCCGTTCAAACCGGAACACGGTATTGTCCAACCTCTTCAAACCGATACTCGCAAAATTATACGGTGATATAGTATATTATCGCGTGTAAAAGATGCATCGAAAAGCTATATCACGATAACACATGGCGCTATAAAATGCTCAATAAGACAAATGCGATTCATGCAATGCTACGATAAATCCCAATGGGTATAAATACCTAATTTTAATATTTTTATAATGAATAAAGCCAATGTCCAGTGAATGCATAATAAGAAAATTATTATAATAGCCAATAAACAACATGAGTACCTCCTTCATTATGAATGAAACTAATCATGCTAAATATAGCTATTTATTAGGTTTAGTAAGGGAATATTACAAATACGGTGCTTATTTAATAGCAGTAATAGTAAATTGATTTGCATGGTTAATTACGATTATTCAAGTATGTTGCACATGTATTGTATATTGACAAATCGCAAATAGATTATATTTACATATCGTATTTGTTGCCTTAACCGTTTTAAAATATTTGACAAGTAGATATTTATTGTTCAATATTTCTAACTTTATTTATTCAAGTTGTTTCTTACTGGATTAGATTATACCTACACTATCTCTGATTTTTTAATTTTTAATTTGGCTAGCTATTTTTTTATAAAATTATTTTATGGTTTTTAGGTAATTAATTTGTAAGAATTTTATCATCTGAACCATTGAAAATTTTCATCGATTACACTGCTCAACAATAGTGACAACCTTTTTGGTTGTTACTTGCAGTCTTCTTCTAGGGCTAATTTCACATTCTAACAATAATCTGCGAGCATAAATACAGTGAATTATTAAAAAATATGTAGAAGTCTTCTCTAATGAAATAAATATGGAATAAAATCTTGAATTTTGTAAACATTGAATTAAAATATAAAAGATGTTATTAATCGAAAATAATTATACAGAATTTCCAAACAATTACTTAAAGCAATCTCTACCAACACCAAGGTTTGGGCAATAAATAACTTTTATTCCAAATTTTAATAATCTGTTTCAAAATTGTCCAAACTCGCTGCTATTCACAGTACTTAAGGTCAGCGATCCTTGTTCCACCTTTTTAAATCCCCAAAAATTGATCGTCTTTGGTACGGAATTATATTTTAATAAGTTAACTTCGCAGAAGAGGTCCAACTAGTTGCTTTCATATAATGTTCATTTTTTATAATCTTGGAATAGTATTTCAGTCGAAAGCTTTTTAATAATATAATTAAGTCAGTGTTGACAATCTATCTATATTTGCCGGGTTCGCTGGATACTTGTAGCTTGATGTGTATTACGGTATTTTCATTAATTTTGCTCTAAAAGTAAACTTGATTCTTCCGAATTTATTCTTGACAATGTCACATATGGGCATAACGTTCAATACCTCCCTGTGCAAAATTTATCTTTTTCATTTTTTTAATCAATATTACTTGTCTGTTTTGATAAGAATATATTTTGCTTTGTTCTTTTATTAGAAATCAAAGTTCTTTAGTTTTATGTTTTATTAGAAATTCGTTCAGCTTATATTGTTTAACTCGGTGTTCCAGTGTCCTTTATTAAGTTTATCATACAAATATATTTAGTTTGTAAATATGTGTTTTTGTCTGAAATATTTGTTTTTTTTGTTAAATAATAAATATCTCAAAGCGATATATACCCAACATATATCCTAAAGCATCCCCAGCAGCAATAAATGTTAATGGTAATCTCTTTTTGTTGTTACGCAAAGTTGGCTAGGAAAGAGCGTCAAATTGTTTTTTTCTCACGCCAGACTGATATAAAGAGCTCGTTGCTAAGCAAAGTAATCATAACAATTGCCAAACTGTCAAATCTCAATTCCAAAAGCATGAATTATTCCTGTTATTTATTGTTATTATAGCCTGCATTTGCCATACCTTCATTCTTTGTTCTCGATATTATTTTATCTCATTTTAACTTGCTTTGTTAATGGTTGTTTCTTCTTTACTTTATCGAACTTTATTGTAATTATTTGTAAAAATGTCATATACACACACAAGTAACACGCTGTATTTGGAAAACAACCATGAAAATCCCTTACGTCACCTGCGACACCAAATTCGATCTTCAAAACATCGAAATTAAATATAGTTGTTAGATTGGCAATGCTAGAGATAACCGATAAACAAGAAGTTAGTTACGTAAACATTCTGACAGTAAACAAACACTTTTCGATGGAAAAATCTAAAAATTGCACTTTAAGAACTAAACGTTGCAGAAATTATTAACTTGAAAGTATTGGAAAACTGTAAAAGTGAAATAGAAACAGTTACAGACAATAAGGAAGAGTATGTAATCGAACAAATACAATTTTAAGAAGCAATCAAGAGAAATTTCATCGAGAAGACGATCAAAGGGGTTTTAGAAGAGGATAGTGGATATTGATACTGCCGAAAAAAGAAAACTAGGACTCATTAGAAGAAGGAACACACAAACACATACCTATAACATACCCACATATTAACTGTAAGTAATAAATTTAATCTCTGTAAGTGAAAAACTTGAAATAGAAGGAACGCAGATTATCTCCCTATTGAATATCTTTAATCATCATTTGAAACATTACAATATAAATAATAAGAAGACATCAGAAAATACAACAATTGCAGATTAAGAAAGATGCTCTACAAACAACTGTAATATACCATTAAAAAGATTCGGTTAGGGTGTTTATATATGGCAGTGCAAATAATTTATTGCAAGACCTTTAATTTTATTTCTACACGTTGGTACATTATTGCTTGACTTTACATCTGCAGCGAATCCGTTATTTAAGATAATTCTTACATACACATTGTACATATGTATATGTGGAGTTGTTTTTGGACAAGGTCATAGAGTAGCTTAAAATCAATAAAATCTGCGCGAGTAAACATTGTATAAAATGCTGTTGTATTCTAAAAATTATGTTGTTTATAAGCCAAGAGTTAATTAGATCTTTTTTGTAGATAAAAATTCCATGTGAAAGAATGAAAGTCAATTTTAGTTTCAGTATTGAGCAACAACTGAAGCGTAGGATGGTACTATATACTGTGTACTTTTAGCAACGGTATGTTTAAAGTAGTTAGTCAAAACTGGTTTTATAATTAATATACACACATTTATACACCAATGTATCTTCTGACCGGATTAAAGAGTTTACGCAAATAGAAATTCTGTGGAAGGATAGGAACAGCTTTGATAAATCTTTTATAGACCGCTTTTGCGATTTTATCGGCGGTAGTCAATTAATGTCGCCATTAAGGGCACACATTCACATACATATATTTGAATTAACAACCTTTACGTTTCAGCATTTAGCTTTTATGTATAGAAATTGAGTACACTGTAATATATTACATCTCGCCAATCGGCGTCTACATATAGTCACTTAATACAAATCATCTGTCAAATTACTGTGGATAGAGCATAGCCATCTTCATACCTCCAATTGATTAGCATCACTTCTACCTACGTATACGTATATGTATTTTATTTGAATTCACAACAAAGATATTCTAAAGTCTAACTGGAGCGCACATGTTTTTACCGTCGTTAATGAGTTTCATTTATAGCAACATAGTAGCTACCTGTGTTCACGTATGGGAAAGCAATGCATTAATTTTGTATGATAATTTAAAATATAACTTGAATAACTATAACGATCTAGTTAATAACATACTTCCAACTGTGATTGAAAGGTTTACTTATTCGTTTCAAGAACATTTGCATTCTTTGGGCCTGGAATATCTTGGTTAAAGAAATTAATTAAGGAGTAAGTTTATTTCTTCGAGCATTTAAATGATATATACATAACTGTAATTTACAAGGGCAATATAGCACTGAACACTGCCATCTATGTTCTTTGCTATTTTTACGAGGATAGTATGAGAAGTACCCATGTTTGGAGACAGATGGCGCTTTGTGTCAAAATATGCATTACCGACTGTAAGTACTATTCTTAAGTCGACGTCTGTCAAAGTTTCATGGAAATTCATCAAGCAGTGTTGTTTTGAGAGCTGCTGAAAGTGGGCAAGTTTATATATTTATGGAATCTGGGAAAAGGAACAACACCCGCCAGTGATTCGATTTCTCTTTTTGGATGAGAAAACGGCGAGATAGGTGCAGCTGACGATTGATCAAACACTGAATCGCGTGATAACTTCAAAGCAATGTTTGGACATGTTTAAGAGCGAGTTTCTGTGGCGTTATGTGACTGTCGATGAGACATGGATACATCACTACACGCCAGAAACCAAAGGTCATTCGGCAAAGTGGGTTTTTTCCCGCCGAATGTGCACCAAAGAAGACGAAGACGATTTCATCAGCCGGAAAAGTTATGGCGACAAATTTTTAGGATTCGTAAGGCATGATCCTAATTGATTATTTGGAGAAGGAAAGGAAAGTCATGGGACAGTGCTATGCGGATGTATTGGACCGATTCGACGTTGAACTAAAGAGAAAAAGGCCCCACCTAGCGAAAGAAAAATCTCTACCATCATGATGAACTAATTCAGTCACAATATGAATTGATGCTCCATCCACCATATTCGCCAGATTTGGTCCCCTGTGACATCTATCTTTTCCCAAACTTGAAAAAATGGCTTGCGGAAAGCGGTTCACGTCAAATGAAGAGGTAATTGCCGAAACAGAAGCCTATTTTGCAGAGTTCAATAAATCCTATTATTTGGATGGCTTCAAAAAGTTGGAACATCTCCAAACTAGGTGTATAGAGCTCCAAGGAGATTATATCGAAAAATAAATTTACTAAATGCAAAACAATTGCATTGTCTTCCTTAACACAGGTAGTTATTATACCAGCCTCGTGCATGTACGTATAAATGGACTGTTAAGAATATAAAGCGTTATAGGTCTTCCCAAATATCAGATTGTCTGTATGAATCTGCCATTTTCGTAAGTGCAGTTCAATAAATACCCAGATATTTGTTTCAGAAATAAAATCTAAATTATACATAAAATTTAGTCTACAGCAATAACGAACACAATAACATTAAAAACGAGTAAAAAAGTAAAAGCCCAATTTTCTTAATATAAGCAATAATTTAAAAGAGGAAGTTCAATAAACAGAATATAGAAGAACAAATTTATTAATACAATGAAACAAGACTATAAAAACAGAAAGAGGAAGAATTAGAAAAGGAAATTTTAAAACTCAACAACCTCTTATTCTCAAGAAAGTTACACTGGATCTTCTCGGAATTATAATTGAGTTACTATATTCGTATTAAATTGATACAATGACGAAATGCAATCAGTAGAATACATGAAACAGTCAGCAAAGGAATACCAACCAATGAAACAAAAGGCGGAGTTACATGTCCAATATTTCCTCCAGAATAAATACCTGTACTTCAGGGTATAGGAATAGTACAGCTATGCCGCTGGGGCACTGTTGCAATTCTGACAAAAGATTAGCAAGTAGCTAAATAGAATTTTCTACAAGCCGAAACCAAAAATATGTTCAATAAATTTCTCAAATCATACCTGTGATAATTCTTCTTATAATAGGCTGGAGCAAAAGTTTCTTAGATTTACAAAACTGTCAAAAATAAAAGTATAATAGTTGCTATTATTAATGCTGTATTAAACATAATTGTTGTAAACGTTCTTAACTAAGTTATGTTGATATTTTATTGATACATTTTGAACCCAAAATGCCCAACACAATTTTGCGTCATTACTGGAAACTAGACAGAAGCGCTATTGGTGTCGGTCGTATATTCCGTGAAGTTGAAGGTCAACATGTTATCTCAGATCAGACTACGCAAAACTTGTATAAAAAGTTCAGGAATTATCAAACAGATCTTGGATAGGAAGAACATTCCGGAAGACCTTCTATCGTTGACCAAGAGGTTCTTCGCCAAAGAAGAAAAAGTCCACTTCGACTTCCAGTACGCGACAATTGTCACGGGAGCTTGGCCCTTCGCAGTGGACAATAGGTCGCCATCTTCACAAACTGAGGAAGTTCGATTCAGAAAAGTGTCTCAAGAATTGACTGCACAACAGCCACAACGGCAGGTGCAAATCTGAAATCAACCTCTTGCCAATCCACAGAATCTCCATTTCTATCGACGAATTGTAAAGTGTGACGAATGACGGATCTACGTTTGGGTCCTCTACCTGAGGAACTCCCGACGTTGCAGAATATTGCTCAGATGAAAATCCACTATAGTAAACATACTGCAATCTTTGATGAAGGTAAGACAAAATAGATTGTTTAAGTGAATTACTGAAGCCGAATAGATTCAATTTTGCAACCAAAATCATATGGTTAATCTTATCGAATGCTTTAGAGATATCAGTGTAAACTGCATCTACCTGACCACGGGCGTCCAACGCATTTGATACACAGTGTGTAAAGTACATTAGATTGGTTATGGTTGATCTTTTTTCCATGAAACCATGTTGAAAAGGGAATATATAGTTTTTAACATGAGAATATATACATGAATATGAAACTATTTCAAATGTTTTAGCAACATTATTTAGAATTGATATAGGCCTGTAGTTAGCAATATCTGAAGCTGAGCCAGACTTAAGAATTGGACACACCTTAGACATTTTCCATAATGCAGGAAAGCCAGCACTTGTTAATGCAAGATTGAAAATAGTCATTAATGGCCGAGCCAAAGTGACACTGCAATCCCGCAGCAGAAAGCTAGAAACCCCATCTGGACCTACCTTTAGTTTTTTTTATGGCAAGTCGAACCTCCGATTCAGTAATATATGGAATATGGAGTAATGGGACATTTGAAAGATGATCCACGTGGTAATCGTCATTTGCAGTAAATACGTATACACTAGAAAAATAACTAGCAAAGGCGTTAATTATGTCCAGTGAATTCTCAAAAGTAGCATCATTCCAGTGCATTGAACCAGGTATACGAGAACTACCATTTCTTCTAACAATTAGAATTAACTCATCAGGTGGTACCATTGACGGCATTTAAATTGTTGATTGTTTCTTATGGTGCACAAAAATGAAATATTTACTCCCTATTTAGGATAAAACGGAAACTAATGTTGAGTAGTTGTATGTTATTTTAAGAAATTTGAGATGTTACGGAGTGTTATGCAACTATAAAAACGAAAATTTGTATTTTTAAATTATTGCGCTCTAGCGAAGGGTATATTCGCAATATTTTGGTGGATGTAATGATGAAAATAAACAGTTAGCCTTCTCCCCCTTTCCATAATAAGTACTCAATGAACAGACGTTTATATTTTGATACACGGAGAAAAATATATAGTCCATATAACAATAGTAAAATACGTGGCAACAACACAATTTTTGTTAGGGCAACAAATACTTTATTGGATTAAATAAACGTGTTGCAATTCCTACTATAAATTGTTATTATTTTTAAAATGCAAGTGATTATTGTCCCAAATTTGTCTCCATATACAGTTACCATTTTGAGAAACACAACTGTCTGCTTTGAAAAATTTCCCTACCTAGTAAATTTCTTTCGAATCTCAGGGCTGAGGTACCTTATACTCACCCTAACCAACATAAGCAATGCAGTTATTTGATCCATGCATTCCAAAATATTGTTTGGAGAGTTTTAATTTTGGTTAGACATTAGGATAGCAAAACTCGAAACACTTTTCCTAATGACTGTTTCATTATTCAATTTCTCCGACGACGATGCTTTATATTTAAAAATGTAAAATCCATATTTTTTTTCATTCTGACCACGATGTCCATGTAACATTACAGATTGGTTCTTTTCCTTTCAGTTAATGACATAATCCTATAAATGCAATTAACATAATCTGATTAAATTAATTATTCATATGTAATGGTTGCGTTCAGGGCCAGCTACGTTTTTATCTGCACTGTAGGAGAGAAACTTTGAAAAGCAGATGCTTATCTTGAATTATTTATTTTGTCTTAAATGTTATTGTTATTGGTGAATGTACATTAATATTAAGTAATTATTTCTAATTCAAACATGAATTTCTAATCAATGAAATATTTAAAATCAAAACAAATAGTATCAAATAGGAGAAAAATATTTTTGCACCAAATAAGGTATGTAGTACATATATACATCTATAAACCTTAAGAGACTCATATTAATTTTGACTTCGCTAATTTATACATATGTATATACCAGCTGTATCGTACACTTTTTAGTTAATAAATATTTTTCAAGACAGTTGAAAAGGAAAGGACAGCTGTTAAGTGTTTGTAGTACAAAGAGAAATTAAACAAAAAAAAACATAAAGAGTAATAATAATCGATAATGAACACAATGAAAGGGTCATGTGAAGGCGATGAGTATTCATTGAAGTCGGAATAATCGAATCACATCATCGTGGAACGAGTAGGTATATATGTGTTGCACATCTGATAGTCTACTGACTGAGTGAAGTAATAATTACAGAGCGCGCCAGTTTTACTCAGCGCCCGATACACTACTAAACGTTAAACGCTATGGCATTAGATAATGGAGTTTCATTTTAGGGGAGGAGATGTGTTACTCTGACTGGGTGCTGTGTCATGTTCAAAGAAGAACTCACCGTAAATGTATATTGTATGCGTTTCTTACTGAATTATTTTTTCGATGATAAGAACGTTGCCACTTCTATTCATTCCGGCATCGCCGGCGGTATAAAAAACATATTGTAGTAAATGAAATTCTAAAGACAAAAGAATTATTTGAATAATATATTCAAAGAAAAAGTTCTGTAAATTACACTTTGATTACCGACAATAGAGGGAGACAAGTTCTGAAAAATATGTATATGTATATAACCAATGTAGCAGTGTAAAATTAAATTGCAAGAATTAAACTGAATTTATAAAACTCTTATTTTTATCAACATATACAGTATGTTTATGGTTAGAGTGAATAAGAGGAAAAACTTTTTTATTTTACATTTTAGGGAAAAGGAGCATACTTGATAAAAAGTTTTGCTTGTATTTAAAATGAGATTGCCGTGGAGAACGTTAACGTTCCACATACTGCGTGTCCGGAAACTAAAAAAATACGAAAATGACATAAGAGTAAACTACCATTATTTTTACTATTTCGAAAAAGTGGCACTATGAAAAGTTTTTTGGAATTAAAAGTTACGACAGGTTTTCAATTTATGGGAAAATTGGCCTATTTTAATTAAATAATTCGTACACAAAGCTGGTTACATTTTGTAACGTAAAAAAAATTAAAATAATAAAACATTATTCGAACAGTCCTCCACCAACGTCCACACAAATTTGAAGGCGAGCAAGAAATTCTTTGTAACTTCTTCTAACCTCTTCTAAGGATATGGACTGTACAGCTTCCCTAATTCGTTGCTTTAGCTAGTTCATATCATTGTCCAAAGGTCTGCTGTAGAGGATCTGTTTGAGTCGACCCCAAAAGTAAAAGTCCATGATCGTTAAATCTAGACTCAGCGGAGGCCATGGATGTGGGCCATGTAGGCCAATCCAACGATTAGGAAATGTATCCTGTAACCAAGTCCTAACATTTACAGCAGTATGTGCCGGACAACCGTCTTGCTGGAAATACAAAGAATTTCGGTAGGCCAATGGTAAATTTTCCAATTCGTCGGTGAAAAACGTTTGGAGCATATTCAAGTAGCTATTTCGGTTGCACGTATCTTGACAAAAGTATGGTCCCATTATTCCGTAAAAGGAGACGGCACACCAAACATTTACTTTTTTGAAATATTGTCGCCTCGACGGTATTCTAAAATGAGGATTCTCGGGTGCCCAATATCGTGAATCTTGCGATGCAACAATGCCATTTGTCGAAAAAGTGGTTTCATCCGAAAATATAATTTGTTGGTGAAAATTTCTTTCCATACCTCCGATCCACAGACGAAAATCGAGACGTTTCACTTCGTCGCCTGTCTCTAAACTATGATTAAATACTGGTTTGTATGGCACAATTTTATTTTGTTTTAAAATTTTTTGTATTTGGGATTTTTTCACCACTCCTAAGTATTCCGAGCGTCTCTTCGGTGACATCCTTGGATATTTATTCACTGACTGTAAGACTAGTACAGTAGCGGCATCTTCATCGTTATAGTTTTTCTTTTGCCTCGGTGTTTTCAATAGCAACCCTATCCTCAAAAATTTATTAACTATTTTATGTAATGACGACTGTGGCACATGCACACCGGGGTATTTTTAATTAAATTCTTGAATAACTTGGCTATAACTGTTATCACGCTTACCGTAGCGGTAGGATTAAATAATAATTATTTTAAATCACAAGCAAAATTTTCGATAAAAATATTTATTTACGATAAAGGAGAAAAAGGCCATAAATTGAAAATCTGTCATAACTTTTAATTCCAAAAAACATTTCCTAGTGCCACTTTTTCGAAATAGTAAAAATAATGGTAGTTTACTCTTATGACATTTTCGTATTTTTTTAGTTTCCAGACACCCAGTATGTGGAACGTTAACGTTCTCCACGGCAATCTCATTTTAAATACAAGCAAAACTTTTCATCAAGTCTGCTCCTTTTCCCTAAAATCTAAAATAAAAAAGTTTTTCCTCTGATTCACTCTAATCGTGACATACTGTATGTATGTACCACAATCACCATACTCTTACAATGCTATAATACAAATTTTAATAAGAACTAACAATACGTCTACTTTTAACTATCATATGTGCATACTTAATTGTATAGTTAATTAAGTCATGCAATTTGCATTCGTTAGCAACTTCTTACTAGTAAAGAAAAAGGTAATTGTTTTAATTAATATGAAATGTAAAGAGTATCATTCAAATTATATATATACAGTAAAAAATTTGCTCTGTATTAATGTCTGTAGTGTTATGGTTAAGCGAATAGAATTAAAATTACTGTCCGTTAACACTAGAAAGATGCATATACATACGTGTGAATAGTTACGATTATGCCCAATTTGACATGCTCAAACTAGTTGTGTTTAGAGGTATCAATGGGCCGGATCGGGCTGGAATATTTCACATGCAGGTCAGGCCGGGCTTTTTGAAAATAGAACGGGCGAACCATTCGGTCCGCTAAGCCCATTCGGCCCATCAAACCCATTCGGCCTGTTAAATCCGTTCGGCCCGTCAAGCCCGTTAGGATTTTAAACACTCCTTTTTGAAATTTAAACTTATTCTTCCCAAACTTTGGTTTTGAGGAGCAAAGTCGACGCCAGAACCACAAACTAAAAAAGATGTTCAAAGATTTTTAGATCTTATCGCTTATGTTGGTAGATTTGTTGGTAGATCAAAGAGAACTCATCCTTTAAGGGAAATTATTAAACAAGATAACATTTTTACGTGAGGTAATACGCAACAAAAAGCCTTTAACGAATTAAAACAAATAATTGTAAACCAAAAAGTCCTTCAGTATTTTGATCCAAACAAACCAATTACGTTGTCAATAAATGCATCAAAATTTCGTCTTGGTGCTGTTTTAATGAAAAAGTAATAAACCTTGTGCATATACCTCAAAAACAATGACCGAGACTCAAATGCAGCACGCTCAAATTGAGAAAACAATATGTTTTGGCGTTTCAAAATTCAGACAAACCCCTAGTTTCAATATTTAGAAAACCTTTAAATTCATGTCCTGCTAGACTACAAAGGATTACGTTATCATTACAAAAGTACGATATAGAATTGGTTTACAAGCCGGGTAAACATTTAGTTATTGCTGACAGTCTTTCTAGAGCAGCAAGAAAAGAAGTATTTCAAGACAAAGTGGAATTAGATTCTCAAGATTGCACAATAACTAATAAAATAACTATAAATGATAGTAAGTTAACTGAATTAATGAAAGGGACGCAAGAAGATGACGATTTAAAAATAGTTAGTCAACACGTAAAAGAAGGATGGCAAAATAAATATAAGAATGTTCCTGATAATCTTAGATCATACTTTAAAGTAAGAGCTCGTATTACAGAGCATAAAGGACTACTTTACTTAGATCGAAATTTAATTATACCGCAAATATGGAGAAATAAAATATTAGAAGCGATACATACCGGTCACTTAGGTATTACTAAATGCCTACAAAAGGCAAATAACTTTGTTTATTGGCCTGGAATATCTAGAGATATTACCGATTACGTCAAAAAATGTTCAATTTGTTTAAAATACTCGAGTTCTAAATTCAAAGAACCTATGATTTGCCAGGAAATTGTAAAACAGCCATGGTATAAAATAGACGTCGATATTTATGAGTTGAATAATGAATCTTATTTACTAATAGTCGATTACACTGGTTAACAAGGTTTTTGTCTCAAGTATAAAAATGCCTGTTTCCTATGTATTTTTGCACGCTGAATTCAAATTCACTTTCAAAATTACTACATCACCCACAGTTTTTGAGTTCCAGTATATCCACGTAGCATAATACTGTGTGGTTTACAATAAAATGCCGATAAATATACCGGTGATATTTAGGCATTTGAAATAAAATGTTACACAATATTGCATAATTCTAAGTAATCTTGCGTCATTCGGACAGGCAGAACAGGTCTCGACAAGCTGGCCGAGAGCAATATAAGATCTTTGGCCGGGAGCGTAATTGTAGTAAATTGACCGGCTAGAGAGCATTGCAGCTCCACATTTACCTTGTTCTAACCCTTGAGAAAGTATGATGTTGTGTTTAAAATGTTATGCTGATACTCCAAGTGCCATTGAAATGAGCCGAGAAATTGTAAAAATAATCCAAATTCGTTCTGCTACGTCTGCGGCGAGTTGACTTTTAAAACTCAGAAACGTTCGTTTACACCGCTAGTTAGAAAATGTTATGAACTTTATTTTGGTTGTAAAGTAGGCGACCAGGATAAAAATTGGGCCCCCCATATTTGCTGTGTCACGTGTGTTCGGCTTCTCACAGCATGGGCAAAAGGCTCACGTCATATACTTTTTGCAGTTCCTATGGTATGGAGAGAACCTAAAGACCACGTTTCGGACTGCTACTTCTGCCTGACAAATATAACTGGTATTACATCAAAATCTAAATACACTATTGTATATCTTAATCTACCATCTGCACTGAGACCAGTACTTCATAACGAGGAGTTACCTGTACCAGCACCAGCAGAAAACATGACTTTGCGTGATGATGAGTCTAGTGATGAGAAAGCACATCAAGTAGCAGGAGAAAATTTGAATTTGGATCCCACATTTTGAATCAGGATGTTCTTCAAATGAACCACATTTGCTGACTCAAGGAGACCTTAGTGACCTCGTTCGCGATTTAAACCTGCCTAAGAAGCAAGCCGAACTTTTGGGATCCAGATTGAAAGGCTGGAATCTACTTCAGAGTGACACAAAAATTTCGTTTTATCGTAATCGTCATGCCAAATTCAATGATTACTTCTCCCTTGAAGATGACCTGGTGTTCTGCAATAATATTGTCTCAGTTATGAGTGCACCTGGCCATGAATATCACACTGATGAATGGCGTTTGTCCATTGATTCATCCAAAACTCGCTTAAAAGCCGTTTTACTTCACAATGGAAATAAATTGCCCTCAATTCCTCTGGTCCACTCAGGCAACATGAAGGAAACATACGACAACAAGAAGATTCTTTTAGAAAAAATCAAATACGATGAATTTAAGTGGAATATCTGCGGCGATCTAGAGGTTGTAGCGCTATTACTCGGATTACAACTCGGCTACATGAAGTACTGTTGTTTCCTGTGTAAGTGGGACAGTCGAGACAAGAAAAACCATTATGTAAAGAAAGTGTGGCCGACACGAACATCATTGACTCCAGGAATTAAGAATGTTACCAACTCCCCTCTTGTCGATCCTCAGAAAATGTATCTGCCCCCTTTACATATAAAACTAGGACTTATGAAAAATTTCGTCAAAGCAATGGACAAAAACGGTCGCGGATTCGCGTATTTGAGGAATAAGTTCCCCAAAATCATTGATGCTAAAGTAGAGGAGGGTATATTTGTAGGACCCCAGATCAGGGACTTGTTTCGAGACGAAAAGTTGGATATAGAGCTGAACAAAAATGAAAGATCCGCCTGGCTGTCATTTAAGAATATTTATGAGAACTTTTTAGGCAATGACAAATCCAAAGACTACAAGAACATTGTAAAAGACCTTTCAACGTATGAAACACTGGGGTGCAATATGAATCTAAAAATTCATTTTTTAGACTCACACAGATTTTTTTCCCGGACAATCTTGAAGCCGTCAGTGACGAACATGGGGAAAGATTTCACCAAGATATTTTGGACATCGAAAAGCGCTACCAAGGCAAGTGTAGCCTCTCTATGTTGGCAGACTATTGCTGGACACGGATGAGAGACGTTCCTGATGCTAAATATAGCAGAAAATCATACATTTGTACATTTAAAAACATTTTCAGTTATTTTATAAATAAACACATTATACACGTCGTTCTACCATTTATTGCGCTGTCACTTAGAAACCCTGCCTGATAGAATATTTCTGAAAAAAGATTTGAATTCAGCATAAAAAATGCTGCAAGGTTCACATATACTAATCTGCAGTACAAGAAAAAGTTTAAATTTTATTAACCAGTGCTATTATTCAAAGTACCCTGAAGTTCTAAATTTAAAAAATAATTTCAGTTCAGAAAATGTTATCAAAAAAATTAAAAAGTATATTTGCAAGACATGGTGTACCATACATAATTATGACAGATTCAGGAAAACAATTTACTAACGCTAAGTTTAGCGAATTTGCAAATTCTTGGAATTTTAAACATACAGTAGCATCAACAAAATAAGGGTTTAGCTGAAAGAACGATACAATCTACAAAAAACAATAAAGAAGACGATTGAAAGTAACCAAGACATGGATTTTGCTTTATTGTCATTTAGAAACACTTCAGTTTATAACCTTTATTCACCATCACAAATACTTATGAGTAGGTAGTTAAGAGATAATTTGCCCGTAAATAAAACCTCATTACCTAAATTAATAAATAAAACCAAATTTGATCAAAAAATTAAACTGTCACAAACAAATGTAAAATATTATTATGATTTAAAAAGTAGTCCACAAAATAATATATTTAAGCCTGGTTCATTAGTCAGATTTCAAGAAAAGCCGGGAGGTATGTGGAAATTAGGTACAATTAAAGATAAAGTTAGTCTAGATCGTATTGTATTGTCAAGCAAGATGGTAGGCGTATTATTAGAAACAGCATTTATATCAAATCTAGAAATGAACAAAATATATGCTCTCCATCTTACTCAAATTAGTATGTATGATTGTGGCGATGATAGAATAGAAAATTTAAGCAATATTCCAAAAGTAACTCTTTATGGACGTGTAGTGAAATCACCAGATAGATGTAAGTACTGAAAATGTGAAAATTGTGATTTTGATTTACACACAAGAATATCTTGTATTATGTATTATTATTGAAGTATTATTATGTTTTCAAGTATTTACATGCCTAGATATAATGTACTTAAAAAGAGAAGATGTCATAAGATATTTGAATACTTACCTATACATATATATATATATATATATATATATATATATATATATATATATATACAATCTACGTGCATGATGTGTTGCCTATATTGTAATGTTATATATTATACCTGTAGCAAGGTGTGAATAAAAGTTTAATTTAAATCTCCACTTGGTTGTGTTATGACAAAGATGAATAATTTGCGTTAAAATCAACAACAGTGTGTTGAAACCCTATTACCATTCTCTGCACTTTACTGTTTATTTGTAATTTCCAGATTGAACAGTGTCTTCAATTGGACTACCCCGAGCACAATGTCGATAAATTGTTTAATTATCAGGAAGCAAAAAAGACTGTAGCAATATATAAAAGAGCTGTAGCAGCACCTGGAAACGAGTTATTAAATCTTGATGGTGGTAACGAAGGTATCTGACTTGGTCTATATAAATGTAAAATGCTACTCCCACTAGCTCCCAACAGTAGGAAGAAGATCAGATGGGCAAATTGGGAACAAGATAATGGTATTCAAATAGGTGAGTTAATTCACAATTGATCATGTTTTTTACTTATTTTTCCTTATTTTTCTCTGTTTTAGCCAAATATTTCGATATCAGAAGTTATCGAAGGTTGCAACAAGGGACCTATAACACATTATAGTCTAATTCTGCCCACTGCACTGCAACAGCGTGAAGGCATTTTCTATATTGTTGAAGACACTTGTATTTATCGTGAAATATGATGATTCTTTAAAGCCATTTTGGTAATTCATTCAGACTTATTATTATCAGAATAGATGAAAAAGACAGCATCGACAGGCAATTTGTTTGAGACCTGCAAACGTATACTTAAAACAAGAGAAAATTGTGTTCAGTTGTCAGTTCCAAAATATTTGTATGTTTTTGTAATTTTTATTATTCAATAATGAGTTTAATAAAATATTTTTCAACTATATGTCTTTTATTACTAAACATGCTATACACTAGCCAGTGGAAAACTAACTCTGTGAATAGAGTAAAGTAATTCTGAGTGCGTGTCGATATCACACTACCAGTGAATTCTTTTAGTCTGGTAGAGTAAAATAATTCACACTGAAAATGGTGAAAATACACTACGAAAATATGTATTTTGCACTACGAGTGCACTTATGGAATTACATTAACAATGGTAAATGTTCTCTAGCTAATAACGCTACTCATAATGTTAAAAAATTTACACTATTTAGAGGGATCTCCACAAACCCGGCACTTCGCTTAAATCAATGTTATTGCTTGTGGTAAACAAATCAATGAACAAGACATTGGCTACAGGAAGTATGAAAAATTTCATATTTTTTAAATATCCAGTATCAGCGGCAATTATGTCAAAAATGTAGAAAAAAGCTAACACCTCAAACACATCTACACGCTTTTCAAAAGGATCTGGAAACAGTTCACTAAACATATTAAATGTAGAACATTGTAATGAGTAGTCTGGGCAAACAGCGGTAACAGTCAGTGTAGTAGATATGTGGTGCGGAGTCGGTGATTATTTATTTTACGCGTTCACAGCATCAGTACTAAATCGATGCTGTATGCGAGTAGTTCTGTGTATATGTAGGCTGTCGTAACTTATTTCGTAATTGTACGCTTATGTTTGCTTTAAAAATGTCGCAGTTAGGTACGTCGCGAAAACGACCAATGGCAGACACAGTTAAAAACTTGATAGTGGACATGCCGGACTTAATTTTTGATGGCGCTAAAATTCAATGTCTACTTTGTAAAATCCCTTTAGTGTGTTGGTACAGAAGCCATTGTCAACATCACATCGAAAGCAAACAGCATTCTTTTGCGAAAAGTGCCATACGTGACCAAGAAAAATTTACATTTGATTTATGTGCTACTCTTATTTTATGTAATCTATTGTTTCGTTTACTAGACAAAGAAGCATTTGTCTCCTTCTGGAATAAATATGCAGACTGTAAATTACCTAGTCGGACATCGATACGAAATGTAGTGCCATTTGCTCGTGAACATATAGAAAAAAAAATGAAAACGGAATTGAAAGATAAAAAACTGTGGTTGTGTGTGGATGAAGCAACAGATCGTCAAAAACATTCTGTGGTTAATGTCATGGTACGTACAACGGAACCACATCGACCGTCATCCTCCTCCTTACTTGCTTCCAAAAGAGTTATAAATTGTACTGCTGATGAGATTTTAAAGGTGGTGTTGAACTCATTGAACAAATTTGTAGTTTCAACTAACCAACTTTTAATGTTTATGACTGATGGTGCCGCAAACATGCGTTCTTTGGGCCGGTCTCTTAAAGAACACAGTGGTAACTTCTTACATGTAACATGTAAAATCCATACTCGAAATCTTCCGGTACAAACGATTCTTACATGTTTTCTACTAGTAAATGCATTGATTGTTAGTACAAAGGCAGTGTTTCTAAAGGTAAAAAGAGATTTACAAACTATTCACAATTACTTCGGACTAGCGGAGGGAATAGGAAAATTACAAAATGTTTCGATGTCGCTAGTGGATTCTGTTCAAATTGTGAATGATGTTCACGCACAGTTATGCGCTGTAGAACGCGAAACAAATTGGTGTGTAATACGAAAAAGTGAAAGTGTTTTTGAGAAAGACTCCGATTTTCTTATATTAAGACAAATTTATGAAGGTGCGTGTGAAGATTACGTTGTTTCAAAGATTATTTTAAATATGCAAATATAACATCGCTAGATGTCGAACGGTCGTTTTCGGCATTAAAAACCATTTATTCCGCACGTCGTACTCACTTGACTGAAGCAGCTGTGGAAACATATCTAATGATTCAAATATTTAACAGATGTTACCCAGTTTGTGATTTCACGGAAGACTTTTAAAACGGTAAGTGTTTCAGCACGTTTATTAATTTGTTTCTTACCTTCTATTTTATGTGTAAACTTTTATGCGCTCGCCACGCCTCTGGCCGTTACCGCATATTTGCCCAGGTTAGTAATGAGACTCTGATGGAAAAGTTATCTTCTCAGGAATAAAAGTTAAATTGAAATATTAAATGCGTGGGATCTAACTCAACTTTGTTATTTTCCGAATGGAGTGAAATGAAACCCATGTTTACCATAATATTTTAAATACTGCATGAATGAAACTACGATAGATGTGTTTTTGGACACCTAAAATATTTTAGGTGGATCGTTTTCAAAAAATCATACTGTATATGCACACATACATCCATGAAGTGCATCTTAAGAAATTAGTTCACTACTTATCGCTTTTAGTTAAAAAACCATCAGTATCTGCTCATTGATTAGCAGGCAGTTCGAAGTCGTCAACAATGTAATGCTCGTTATATCGCTACATATACATGTAATTATGCCCTCATTCTTGCAAGTGTTTTATTCAGTTTTATGCACACGACTTTTGAAAAACGCACTGTTTCAGAATTGATTGACTTGCAAATTTCAAGAAGCGGTACACGGTGGCTTCGGTAACGGTCAAATCCTTTTGCCCCATAAGAAAAACGAAAGAGAGAGAAGACCACGAAGAGCAAAAAAAGTGAAACCTTTTGCGCGCCCTTGATCGCAAGAAGGAGATACGTCGGTGCTGCTTTTAGTAATTTGTAAACAACCGTGCGTTCGTCCACGAAGAACCTACGAGAAGCAGTAGTGTAGTAGTAGTAGTAATGTGTATGTGTCTGTGCATATGCAAAACATCAAAACGTTTCAGGGTGCACATTTACCGAATGTCAATCAAACCGGGCATTCGAATAAGTTGATAGGGATCGCGTGCATCCATTTAGATCCTTTCGGCTTTCTCGCATAAGAGCTAGAATCCATTATTTTGGTATTAAACACGCGAACGCAACGCACGCAACTCCACCGTTGTGCATAAGTTTACAAATGTACTGAATATAAGTGGATTTGGTCAATTCTACAATTACCCACCAACTCTACCCACCAGCAGCACTCTTACTGTGTTGCCGCTGCCCCATCTGGCGAATGCGTTCAAAACGCTATATTTTTTCATATAAATGTAATTAATTGCATTATTAACTCTTCATTTCAGATAAGATACTGCAGAGATTTCTATAACCATGCTAGACACGAAACAAAAACTGGAAATTTGTTCTCCGTGACAGTAATATCAAATATTGTTCAAATATATTTCTGATTAAATCAGAAGCGGGTATGAGCTTTCTCATTTCAGATAAAATACTTTGTAAACTATGAATTCTTCTCGCTTGATATAATATATTATGAGAGAGATCGTACCAACTTTTAAGAAATATTTTTTCCCGAATCTGTTGACATATTCGGTGCAAATCAAATAAATAGATATCACAAATGTTATATTGGACAGCAACCCCTATTTTTGGCCATTTCTACATATTCTATTCAAAAAATTATGCCAAAACATTTTATTTCACACACTAAAACTCACTCGTCTTGAAGGTAATTCATGAAAATTAATAAAACGTAATTTTTCAATAGTTGCCGTTCAAATGTGCGTGTTTAGACTAGGTATACGTTTGTTCATGATCATAAACATTTATTTCTTCATTCACAAAAATGTCAAATATGATACGAAGATACTGATTTTTGAAATTCAAAGATGCACCTGTCAATATTTTCAGAAAAATGTATTTTCTCAAGGTTGGTACTAACTAGTCACATATTTAAAAGAACTATTCTAGTTTAATGAAGAACGCCGGAAAGTTGAGAATCCATGATATCTTTATCCATCTTATCCATGATATTGCCCACCAAAATTTCATTACGATATTTCCATTTTATTTTTAACCCTGAATGCAAATGTAAACTATAATTTAGTCAAAAACTTAGTAAAATGTTTTAATTTCCAATGTGATTTTGTTGTAGAGACATCGTTGGAGATTAACTTGCATTACAAAGCTAAGGTAATTGATAACAAAAGATATCAACTATAATAGATATGCATATTTTTTTATTATGAAATTATTGCCTAGTTGCTTAATTTTTCCTGTGAATTAAAAACTAGTGATCTACTTATCGACACCAGACAGGCTTTTATAGATTTATAATTTAGCAATACAGCAGTGCCAAGTAATTTCAAGATTCTGTTAGTTAAGGGAAAATTTTCCTTTTAATAATGCTTTAAGTTGCCCCTCAACAGATTGAAGAAACTTTGAATTATCTTTTTGATTTTGAACTTATGCGTCACTGTTTTGATCTTATTGTTAGTCGTTGCATAATTAATTGTTAATATATGATATTCATCTCTAATGTCGAGAATCTAGTAAACATCTCGCTCCCTCTGCATTTAATCTCAATCAGGCAAAGACACCTACAAACCCGTTAACCTGTGAGCTAAGAAGTGCCTCTCACAAGTATTTCTATAAAAGCTTAATCTTGGATAATTAAATATTTATTAATACCTTAATAAACTTAAATACTTTATTAACGGGCAACACCAACAATATAAACAATTGTAACACTTATTTTGACAACTATTCTTCAAATGTATGTCATCAGCTAATAATGAATCTGTTGCAATATTTTGTGCCCAAGGAAAGGAAAAGGCATAAACTAAGATAAATAGTAAGCAGATAAAGTTGAGTAAGCCAAAAACGCATTGAAAAACTGTAAATTAAACCTTATGATCAAACAAAATTTTTATTTGAACCTGTATAAAATTCTAAATTTTTATTGAAACATTTAAAAATTAAAATATTTAACACATTCGCAAAATACTTGCTCGTTACTTTCAATATATAACAAGGCCTAAGCGCTTTCACGTCAGCAACCTGTGACGTATACTGTCTTAGGCAAACGATCAGCCATAAACGCATTTACACGTTCAGACCGTCTCTGCGTTTTGAATTGGTTTATCCAAATTATGTTGGTTTTATTTTAAAAAATAGTGTGTAGTGATATTTCCGTACTTTGTTGGTGATACCTGTAATGTCTTTCTAGTGTTGTATGAGTGATAAAACCTTTTTTGAAACGATAAAAACGGAGTAACCTAAAAACTGTGGCGTCGGCTGTTTTGTATGTTTTGTTTGTTGCACTTTGTAAAACACACTGTAAGTTTAAAAAATCCTAGGCTTAAAAAAGATGGTTTTCCAACTCAATTCCCTAACTGTCCGTTGTATTTGACAAAAACGCGAAGATTTAATTGTTCAAATAGTTTTATATTCTTACGTTATATTTAACAAAATTTTTTTTGAACACGAAGAGATGTTTTTAAATGTGTGTAATAAACGTTCTGTTTTAATACAATATATTTTAAATTATATCACCGAACGTAGCCATTTTGAATATTGATATATGTAAATGTCATATTCAGAGAACGTATTGCAACAATTATAATAACTTGTTTTACAAATACCGTACTTAAAAATGATTGTGGGAAAAGTAATGATAGATTAGGTAAAACACCATATAATAGGCAATTAAAAACCTGGTTAAATAGCATATCTGGAAATTTTCTGGTGAAATTGAACAAAATTTCGAATAAAATTGCAATTGCTGTATCATTTCAACCTCAGTTTCGTCCAAATACATGTACAATTACAAATAATAATTAATCGATTAAATATCAACCACAAATACATCTTTCACGAAAACAGTGCTCGGTTACGTGTTTGGTTTTTGCTTTAAAACTTCGTTTTTCCAAAATAAAATCAAATAGGATGCGAAGAAGGGCTCAGTTGACGACTGGCATCCTCTTTAAACCGGAAGCCCTTCAAAATGCAAAAAAGCGATTCTTTTTCCGCTTAGGCTAACATCGTGCATGGCGATACATCACCTAAGCAGCTTGACGTCATAAAAAAGCATTAAGGCCTTGTTATATCGGCGGTAAAGACTTGTTCCCGTGTATTGGCGCAAGCGCATTAATATTAAACAACTTTTATAAGAAATAAGCGGGGCAACAGCATAAAATTACAAACGTCTCTCTTGATTTTGCTCTTAAAAATGTCCAATTGTTTTACACGACTTTGGAAAAACAGTACTTTGAAATTAGATATAAGCCAGTTTTAGCACATGTAAGTACAGTGTGAAAACAGTAATATGCACTTTATTGCATCCCTTTTATTTAATAGCTCCGGTAGGCGGCAGACTACATTCTCACTGGCAATTTAATCTAGGTATAGTTTCTTGTTCACGTTCCGATTAACAGCATCATTATAGACGACATGCAAAATAAATATTAAAAATCAAGCTTGGTAAGCAACTATTTTCTGTTTCATGTGTCACGTCGTTGGAGAAGAGGTTGTCTTCAAGTTCAAGCAATGAATTGTTGGTACGTTAGAAGGTGTCCACCTCATCAACATCGACGCACGGTCCAGCTTAAAGGGAGCGGAAGGAAGAAGTATTGGTGATCCAGAAACTCCGTCTGAATTAAGTAGGGTGGAGATGGACCGTACACTTCATTAAGCTTCGACCAGCCAAAAGGTTTTCATGTACCAAGGAAGAAGTATGACTGGCTCAGGAACTCGATCTGAATTGAGTAGGGAGGAGATGAGTCGAATACTTCATGGAACTTAGACCAACCATAGTAAGAATGTTGCTAGCTCAGGAACTCCGTCTGAATTAAGTAGAGTAGAGATGAGCTGCACATTTTAGGACTAATCGTGCAAGTGGCGAAGGAAGCGTTCCGAAGATTGCGATGAAGATACCTCTAAATTTCAGTTGAATGATTTGAAAGCGTTTTCCGCCAGAGGATCCATGTAACAGAAATAGTTCAAATAGCGTCCAATAATGTTTTTTTATTGTTATCCATTCAATAATTATTTTTTCTATTTGTATTTGTGTTTGTATTTGTAATATTCATTTTCGAATAACTAATAGGATAAGGAATAGGTTAGTAGCAGTGGAACTTTGGTGGTCATACCTTTACTCTAACCTTAAGTATACCAATATGCTGGGGCATATTTTACAAAGGGGAGGGTATTGCCACGGAAAGTTCCACTATCATCATCTGGATCATCGGCCGATGCGCCGGAAGTCAGATAGACGCTAAGACAGCATGCGATGTGTCTTCTGGCGTATAGATCGATGAGCTAGAGAGTTGTAAGTTAGAGTTAAGCGAGATAAGATACATTCAAGACAGTTGTGATAAATAAAAGTAAAGTGAAACGTGTATTGGAGTATCTTTGTAAGAGCTACCTCCCAACCCTCTCGCAAGGTAAGTACCAACACATATTTATGTAGGCTAGATTGATAGCGAGGTATTTACGATTAAGTGATTTTACGTGACAAACGATAATACGTGACAATATAAGAGAATACTGATTTTTGGATTCCTATTTTATGGATTTAATTAAAGACATTTTGCAGTTAAATTGCACTTTCAACCAACAGCTTTTATGATACTGCACCTTCACCTGTATATACTCTCACTCTTTAGGTATGACGAATACCAATTTTTGCAAATTCAGAAAACTAACCTACACTTGGAAAAGTGCAACATAAGCTGAGAGTAACTTTAAACAATAGTTACAATCAATCACTAAGAATTGATATCATTGCAACAGATTCAAGTATTATCGGTAAGATTAGATTATACTATAAACCGAACGACACCTATGAATTATGTCAACTTATAGTTGATTTATAACTTGTTACAGTATTAGACACGTAGTAGCAACCTGTAGTGACATTTTAGTACGTAAGTTGCTCTTATCCCAAAATTCTTTATAAAAACAAGTGATAATAAAAATGAATTAAACCTTAAAAAAGTGTAACGAAAAATGACGATTTTCATAAGCAGATGGGATCATCATTGTTTTAAAATCTTTTCGCATGAATAAATATGTCGTACTCTCAATTTGGCGTATATTACATATAAACAAAAATCTTCCGATATTGCGCTTTTGGCCTTAAATCTGCAATTAGCTGTAACTGTAGTATATTCAAATCTTATTAGCTAACATGTATCATAAGAAGCTAATTCTAATAATGATAATACTTGAAACCAAGAACACCAAATTTCAAGGGTCTTTCAGCAAATCACTTAGCGGTTTCAACGTGCTCGCGAGCCGATATCACGAGCAAGCAACCGTCGCTCCAACCGAGCGGCCCAACCGCCAGTTACACCGTTCTAACACGGAATGGAATCGTAACCAAATACCAGCTGCCGCACAGACAAAACAGAAACAGACGGCATCAGGAAATAGAAACTGAATGGAGTACGCATGCCGTTTGCGAGTGAGATGGGATCATTCAACAGACGGAGAAATGTAATTCGGATTTCGGATACAGACGACGACGACGTGGTGGTAGTCCCTAGGGATATGATCATTGCCAGACGGTTTGGCTGGAATTGACTCAACGCAACCTGTGGATTCCAAATAAATCTACTGCCACCACCGCTTGCTGTGTCGACCTCATTATTCTCTGCATCCGAAGAAAGCGGAAGTCAGGGAGTGATTCTGATTGCTATGATTTTATTCGCTGTACATGAAATATTTTTAAACGACAGTAATAAATGAGCATCGACTTTTATTTTGTTTTGCGTTCAATTAGGGAGCTTGCGTGCAAAACCAGATATATCAATTTTGTATTTTTCAAGAAACACAAAAAACGTATAAAACTTTGGCCCTCCAATGTATCAAAAAACTGAATGCAGGATAATTTCGGAATTTGAGCAGACTTTTTATGATAGCATGTTTTTTTGTAAAATTTTTTTAGGTTTGCAAATAGGAATGAAACCGTATATTTTGTCTAAAATTAAAACTGACAAAACGTAAACAAAATTAAAGAAAAAGAATGCGAATCTAAGCGCGTAAAGCTATTTCTTCAGTTCAGCACTTCATCGTCACTACCGTTTTCAGTTACCTCTTCGTCTTCATTTGCCATACGTGAACTAAGCAGCTAAACAAAATGAGGTTGCAGTTGATACAATTTCAGAAACCAACCACTTTGTGCCATTGTGCTCACCGAATGGAAGAGTGCAAAACATAAAACCAGCATTTTAAGCCAACCCCAACATATATTGCTGTGCGTCAAACCTCAAATCACGGATTTACCTGGATTTGCTCCAAATCCAAACTTTAAATCCAATTCAGACACATTTTAAATCGGTTTTGCTCACAAAGACCTTAAAAAGTGAATAGAGTAGCTCAAAATTAACCGGTTAACATGTATAGCTGAATTTCATCAAAACATGAATTTACCTCAATTGTTATGTTTTCAGCTACGTCACAAGTATACTGGACTTAAGAGAGAATGTCTACATTTATAAAAAGCGAACCCAATGTGTCCTTTAGGACCAGTCTAAAACGAAATGAAAGCCTTCTCAATTATTTTCTCATTAAGATATTTTTAAATGGTTTGAAGAAAGTTATCACTTCTTATTTAGTATAGAAGGACACCTTTTCTATAATCGGTGTGGCTCTTGGATCAAACTATTGTTCTGAGGAAATTGTTAGGATTTACACAAACAATCACCAATTTTCGAATTCCAGTATTTCAAATGAAAACGGTTTCAAAGTCGAAATTCAACGGCTAGTTGTTTACCAATTTTATTGTTATACAATAGTCTATATTCTACTTCCTACCTATTGCTAGCAAACGGATTTTAAACACTAACATATAAAATCAATAAAATCAAACAGATGTATCGCCCTAAGAACGTCTCACCAAATGACTTGAGATCTCCTGGAGTTCCAAACAAACCTGAGCTATTTCTGACTACACAATAAGGGAAGTCTATACTCCTAAGATCTAAAACCTCGATTTAAAGGCGACACAAGCTATATAGTACAAAATGTATTCACATTACCCCGGTGTTCGTTTAATAATGACTAAAACATATTATAACTACAAAAAGGTATACAAGCTTTTGTTCAACGACGAATGGTACAATATCAACAATCTGTTGATTTCATAGACTATATGAACCTATCTCTATATATATTCTTTGTTTGATGTGACACAGTATAAGTGCTTGCTGAATCAAGTGATCGGCAAATTTCGAAAAATGTACAAAGTAAGACCTCCTAAATGGAAAACTTTCTCTGGCAGCCTAAAACCGGTGAAGCCGCAGGCGACAGACAAACCTAAAAGAGTTTAATCCATTCAACAAGCAAAACGTACGATGCATTCCATTGAAAGAGTAACACCTGAAATAACCTTCGAAATAATGGTCTTATGAGAAGCTGTTCAAGAATGTCGTTTTTTGTTTTAAGGATTACATCTTTGACATGAAACTAACATTTGATACTTTATCCCCTTCCTTCTATAACTCCTAGTTTAAAAATTACAAATGGGGCTATAGATCAAGTGATACACCATTTGATAATGTTTCTTTTAATTATGACGCATTCGTATTTAAGATATATAGAAATGAATGTTTATATACAATGAATGGAATAAAACAAATTGCAAAGAAAGTTAAACGAACACTTACTATGTTATAGATTGTTCAAAATATCTACAATTTATTAGTATTCTTTTATCTAGAAACGCTTAATTAACATTGGTTTGATTTGATTTAAATTTGTTCAATTTCTTGTATTAAAATATTCATTGTTGCACATGTAGAATGCGAACGCATCAAAATAAAAAAAGATGAAAGAGCTTTCAAATGATGCACCACTTGCCCCATGGTCGCATTTAAACATTTTGAAATGAGATTACAAATAGAAGGTTGATAAACGTCAAATATCAATTTTATCTCAAAAAACCCTTCTTAAAACGAAAATTGACCTTACTCAACATCTTTCCATGAGATCGTTGCTTCAAGAATTATTCCAGGTGTTACCTTTTGAATGGAATGCGCACAGAGAAACATTTTCGGAGAGAAAATTCATGTATTTTAAAAATAAGAACAATTTATACTAATCTAATAAGGCATGTAGTTGTTCTAACAAAAATTATAGTTGAATTTAACATAAGGTGTTGTTGTCACATATTTTACTATATTTATTGTTATTTTAACTATATATTTTTCTCTGTGCGGTATATGTAGATGAAGTTACAGTTAAGTAAAAAGAAGTAATACAAATCTGTACAGCCCCTATTGCGAAATTTAGACCGATGCAAAAGAATGCAAAATCATTCAATCATTCAATGAACAATACATATTTGAATACAACCCTAAAACAGTGAACGAAATCGACTTCTCGAAAGGTGCCATATTTACGAGGGCGAATCAAATATTAACCGGACTTTTGTTTTAGAACACTTATTGGTACAGTAAATAAAATTTTGACTACCTTATTTTTCTATATAATCTCCTCTTTTATTCACACATGTTTCCCACCGAATCGGAAGTTTTTTAATTCCGTCATCAAAGAATGAATGTGGTCGCGTCTGTAACCAATTGCGCACGAACGTTTCTACACCTTCGTTGTCGTCAAAGTGATGACCTCCCAGTTCTTCTTTGAGTGGCTCAAACATATGGTAGTCACACGGCGACAGATCGGGACTGTAGGGCGGATGTTCCAGTGTTTCCCAATGAATTTTGTCCAATTTTTCTTGGGTTAATGCAGCTGTGTGTGTCCGAGCGTTGTCATGGAGCAAAATCGCACTTCGATTAGGCATGTCTCGCCTTTTTCGTCGATAGGCCAGTTTCACTTCATCAAGCAGTTGACAGTAGTACGCAGCATTAACTGTACGCCGTTCATGGAGAAAATCAACGAGCAATATGCCTCTGCAATCCCAAAAAATCGTTTGACTGGTGCTTGTCCGCGGTCGGCGTGCATGGGTCTCATTTTGCACTGACTCTCGGCCATCGGAAATTTTGTTGTGCCAGTCGTAGACTTGGGTCCTTGAAAGCGTTTTTTCAGCGAACTGTGCTGTTAGTCGACGCAAAATTTCGGCAGGTTTTACGCCCTTCCGCGACAAAAATTTAATAATAATGCGTTGCTCAACAGACGTGTACACCTCTTACTCAGACATGATGCTACTAACAACCAATCTGCTCTGGCGAGCCAAACCGATTTACTCCGCTCCACTTTACATCCCCATCCAACATATATCAACACGTCACGTTACTCACTTCACCTAGGGAGTGTTAAAAAGAAAAGTCCGGTTAATATTTGATTCGCCCTCGTAGAAATGCTTTCTAAAACCCACAATTGCCTGTCTGTAAATTAATCGAAACGAAACCAACCCCCTGAAAAATCATTGCAGATATACATACTGAAAAAAATGAATAGCCTCCGGTGTATATACACGTTTGTACCTCTTTACAATGTATTAATTATAACACCACAAACACTCATGGAACTAACTGCGTGTAACCTTTAAATATCTGCTTAAATTTCCTTAATGTACGCAATTTATTGATCTTTTATTTACGTAATGGATTATTATATATTTATAAAGTACACTAGAATAGATACATTTACAATACACACATAGACATAGTTATGTTTTTTCCGTTTCGCTCACTTATTTTCAGCTATTATTAGCTTTATTATTTAAAATCCTACGTAGTCCCAGCCGACAGCTTCGTGGCAACAAATTTCGAAGCTCGTTAAGGAACAGTTAACACGCTCGAACTAAATAAAATATCAACGAACATTTAAATTAAGTTTAATTTGAGAACCAAATTAGAAGAAAATGGGAGCGTGGATGACGAGGTGTTGAACCGTATTGTTTCTAGTGTCCGCTTTTTTACACGTGTTTCGTTTGTTTGTAGTAAACGTTCACATGTAAGTAACTTCACGCCAACATCGTCTATAAATTTCAAATTTATAAGATTCACAGCGTGGATAATATTACGAAATGTAAAACTATACGAAATTTATTGATGAAAATAGAGGTTAAGCTGCCAATAATTTTGCACATATAAGCAGGCATTATTAAAAATAATTCTTATTAAATTGTATTGACTATATTTATACACGGTGAACACTGAAAGAATGAGATAATGCAACTGCACACACAGCGTGCACCACTTAACGTGATTTAGCCAAATATACTTTAATGTTATAATTACAGAGAAGTTGTTTTCCAAGTTAAATAAATAACTTTCACGGTCGATAGATCCGGGAGTGTCCCCTGGACACTCTTTGGGCAGTTTAAAATTAATTATTTAACTTGGAAAACAATTTTTGTTGTTTTCTCAATTTTTTCTTCTCTTGTGTATTAGTTTCTTTTCTGTTTCTTTTGAAATGATGTAAGATAACTAATACATTTTTATACCTGTTTACAGAGATTAGGTTTTGAAGAAAATCGATTCGCACAATTATTCATTATACAAAAATCAACAGTTTTTGAGATAATTTGATTTTTATATATATTTTTTTTATTTAAAAAAAAAATAAGTTTTATTTTTTGTTTTTTTTTATTATTTTCTTTAATTCTAAATATTAGTGAGAGTATGTAGTAGACTTCTAAAAAAACGCAAAAATTAAATTATCTCAAATATTGTTGATTCTTGTTGCAATTGAACTCTACTACCACGCCCTCCAAGATATACGTTTATGTACCAGTCATCCTGCATATTGTTTGCATATAATTGCACCTTGCGCATAGCACTCTATATTTTGGATGGTCAAAGCTTGGTGAAAAATGAAATTACGTTGTACATTTATTTTATCAAAAACTCTAATCTAGAATTTAGAGAATACTCATACGTTGAAGAAAGGTAGGGCACAGGAAGCCTATTAAACAATATACAGGGTAATCCAAGTAACAGGCCACTACGGAACCGGTTGAACTATAAGATTAGTAGTGTTTCTACTGCTAGTTAATATACAACCCAATCCAATAAGAATTCATAAAAAAATCAAATTTTACTATTTTTTAAACGGAATTGTATATTTTTCAACATTTTCGATGGTAAAGCTACACGTTTGAAGCCTAATATGTATTGGTAACAGGGTGTTATAACTCTGGGCGAAGAAGACACATTTAGCAATTAAACGCGGAAAAAGTTTATACTATGTACCCCTTTGTCACTTTAACTCTAAGTACGTATATAATTCTGTTTACTAGTGACTCTATGGGCAAGAAATTGGAAGAAATAGATAATATAAAAGTTTATTTGAATATTTCAATATTACAAAATCAGTAACAAAGACAAGTAGCCACTATGAGTTGCCGAAACTTGCGTTTCCACGCTTCCAAGAAGTAGAGACAGCACAAACATATCGTCACGAAACATACGAGGTGTGGCAATTAAATAACCGGACTGGTGCTACTATTGGCAAACAGCGAGCACGCCACGGCAAATTTGAATATGTCTATGCTTGCAAATGCTTCCCCCACCCTGAGCTCGATGGGCACGGTTGTACGTTGCTCAGCTCGCTGTAGCAATCGTCCGTTCAAGCACTTGCGCTTGCGTCGCGTCGGAAAAATACAGAGTGTTCAGATCGAGCAACGAGTTAACCTCAAGTTTCTTGTGAAACACGAGGTTCTAACTACCCTTCGTGAATGAGTGAGAAGACGAAGACCTGATTTGTGGAAGAGCAAATCCTGGATGCTCCACCAAGACAATGCGCCAGCCCATTCCGCCTTGTCTATGAAGGCGTTCTTTGCGAAATCCGGCATCACCGTGTTGGACCACCCACCGTACTCGCCCGACCTGGCTCCCTATGACTTTTTTTTATTTCCCAAGGTAAAATCGGAGCTTAAGGGGACAAGATTTGACAGTGTGGAAGCGGTGAAGGCGAAAGCGACGGAGGATCTCAACAAGCTGACAGAAACGGACATCCAGCACTGCTTTCGACAGTGGAAAATTCGTACGGCGTGTTGTAGGGATCGGCAAGGAGAGTATATTAAAGGAGATAAATTTTGTAATGTAATTGGTGATCAATAAAATGTTTTGTAGCACCAGTTCGGTTATTTAATTCCCACACCTCGTATCAAAAGAAAAATCAGTAAGTGGTCTAATGACGACGTCCGAGTTTCAGCCAAATTTGTAAGTGGATTATTGACGACACCCGTGTTTAAGCCAGATTTTGGAATGTCACCTATTGATAACGCCTGTAGTTAAAGTGTTAAGGACGTAATCGATGTAATAGTCATTTATGAGTATGACAAAAGGACCGCGAGTGCAGTTTTGCGGTCGAGGATGTTGTTGCAAACCGAGGCGAATACATCCGAGACCGCAGAAGCACTTACCATCCCAGTGGCATACAATATTTTTCCTATTACCGGCCCAAAATTTCGAAAAAATCGGCATTGTCATAGTTGTCAATTTCTGTTATGTATTGACACCTAGGGACGTTCCTAGGGACGTAAAATTCCATTACATTCTATGTGAAGGACAACCAAGATACGATGGGGCAAAAGTAAACTTGGACGACTGGCAAGCGACGAGATAATATCGACAGTATAAACAAGGTTCACTTTCATGCAGGTTTATTGCGTAGCGTCCAGGTTTATACCTGTGCCATTGTACATAATTCGTAAATCGCACCTACGACCCTCCAATCAGGGCAGTAATGATTGACTTACATAGCCGGTAGTAGGAAACAGTTGCTTATGTCACAAGGGATGCAAGTGTAGTTTTGCAGTCGCGGAGGTGATTTGCAGACCGAAACGAAGCCGATGTCTGCAATACATCCGAGACCGCAAAAGCACTTACAACCCGAGTGGCATACAATATTCTTTCCTACTACCGGTCCAAAATTTTGAAAATATCGGCATTTTACTAAAATATTTAACATTTGCTTATATGCTTATATAATTGTGAAAGTTGTCAGTTTCAGTTATGTATTGACACCTAGTGCTATATTAATGTATCATTACTTTATGTCCCTAGGTACGTAAAATTCCATTACATCCTATGTAAAGAGTACATAATCCGCAAATCGCAATTACATCCCTCCAATCAGAGCAATAATGATTCACTTACGTAGTCGATAATAAAAAGTGTATTTGGTTTTGCAAAGAGTTACAACAGCCTACTGTAAATTTTATACTACAAATAGATATTTTAATGGAAACTAAAAGCTACTGCAATTTTCTTATTCTCAAAACGATAATCTATAAATTATCACATCACCAATTGAGCTATCTTTCAACATTTTGAAAAATAAACAGCAGGGTGTTTCTTTTAAAAAAATTCTGAATTTTGATATTTTAGAAAAGTGTGTTATTATAATTATTTTCTCTAACTTCGTATTAACCAGCAATGAAAACACTACTAGTTTGACAATTTAACTGATTTCGTAGGAGCAATAATAACAAAGACAGCAGTGGCCCGTTAATTTGAGTAGTCCTGTATATTTATATTTTTATGTATAATACATGTGCTACTGTTAGCTAGATGCCCACGAAAAAATTGCTGTTAAATTTAGGGCAGTTCTTTGAAATGTATTATCAGCATGCTACTGAACCTATATGCCCCATTTTTATTGAAAGTAATTCATTTAGATTCATAGAACTTGTTTGAACGTGGACGCAAAAAATATCGTCCTCTAAACTAACGGGCTCTTCTGTGATTCTGCACATTTAACTGTTCACAAATGTCTACAAGAAATTTTCTAGTTTACGCGAAATTTATTAATAAAGCCTGACAAACGGTTGCATCCGGTGTGTTTACTGTGTACATACAAGGAATCGAGTGGACGTTTGGTTATTATCGGTTGGTCGGTGTGCGTGTACCGATCAACCGATAATAACCGAACGTCCACTCGATTCCTTGCATGTACAGCGGATGCAACCGTTTGTCACGCTTTATTTATTAATACATTTTCCAGCAACTAGGTACGAATAAGTAACACTTCAGCAATTATAACTTGTTATAAATATCGTTGAAGTATATTGCAGCTATTACATGATAAACAAAATATCATCAAAAAGGTGTACTAGTTCTTTGTGACCTCTGCGTTTCACCTTCCCCTGTACTTTAAAACATTATTTCTTCCACACTGATAGAAAACGTATTGTAAGATTATATAACATACAGTTGGCAAAGATTATTATCATTATTATTATATGGCTTTGGCGGACGCCACTGGCCAATTATCAAAGATAAGTCCTGTACAATTATAATGTCTTATCTGTAAATTTACAGAACGTAGTATACATTTTTTTCATAATTTCTTATCTATTCTTATTAGTATAGTATTATTTATTCTTGTAGTGTGGTTTGGTCTTTACTTTCTTTTACTAAGAATCTTTACCTTGTAATTTTCTAAAGAAAACATACAGGGTGAGGCGGGAGGAACAGGCCAAACTCCACGAGAATATTGTACACCTGCAAATAGTCTACAAAACTCATATGTTCTTATCCGATTTTGATTTATTTTCAAGTTATAGCGTAACTACAAATAAACGAAATTTCATACATTTTTTTATGTTTTTTTAAAGGTCAAAAATATAGCCATTAACCTCTAAACATTTTATGCTTCGTCAACGTTATTTAATATCGGTTGCAGTATTTCTAATACATCGAAGTGTCGACTTTTACCTTATAAACTTCATTTATGAAACCACAAAGGATTTATTCAGATAGGCGATACGTCATATGTGATAAGAAGCGAAAAGAACTTTTAATGTCGAACGTGTCTGACTTTTTGTTTTAGGTGAGTAGTCAATGCAAGGATATTTTTATTTTATTTAAGACGTATTAACTCGAAAACAAGCGAAAATTTGGACCATTTACGCTATAACTTCAAAACAAATGAAAATCGGGTAACATATGAATTTTTTTACATTATTTTCACGTGTACAACACACTTCTGGAGTTTGGTCTATTCCTCCCGTCTCATCCTGTATATACTATTACGTAATATATGCATTTGTGGAATTTTAAACTGCCGTTTCAGACTGAATACTCACTGAATATTTTGATAAAATACCTAATTGTACGCCTTCCTCCGGACACTCAGTTAGAGTTACTTACGGTAATTTAAATGTATTTTATGGTAGCAGCACAAAGTACAATAATCACTGATTATTAAAATACATTTTAATAGGTTAATGGCTATATTTTTGAACATTAAAAAAACATAAAAAAATCTATGAAATTTCGTTTATTTGTAGTTACGCTATAAATTGAAAATAAATCAAAATCGGATAAGAACATATGAGTTTTGTAGACTATTTGCAGGTGTACAATATTCTCGTGGAGTTTGGTCTGTTCCTCCCGCCTCACCCTGAATGTTTTCTTTAGAAAACTACAAGGTAAAGATTCTTAGTAAAAGAAAGTAAAGACCAATCCAAATTGTGGCGGATAGTATCAGAAAATGTTATCCTGAGGTAGACGCTTTAATAGCGCATACCAAAGCAGTATTTGTCAAATCACCGAAACGTATTCGCGAATTTCACAGACTGTGCCCCCGTATACCAGAGCCACCAGAACCTATTCTAACTCGTTGGGGAACATGGTTACAGGCCGTGTTTTATTATCATAAATATTTTGACAATATTAAGAACGTGGTTTTACAATTCGATACAAAGGAAGCTGCCGCTATCCAGAACAGCCAGTCGAAATTTCAAGATAGTCAGGTTAAAATGGATTTAAAAATCATTCACGACAATTACTTCGGGCTAGCAGATGCAATAGAAAAATTACAAAATCCTGCGGTGCCGTTGGAAGAATCTCTACAAATAGTGCAACATGTTCACGCACAGCTATGCGCGATTGAAGACGCAAAAAATGTTTCTGTTCTAGAAAAATTTGAAAGTGTTTTTGAGAAAAATTCTGATTTTGGCACATTAAGACACATTTGTGAAGGTGCGTCAACAGAATCCTTAAGTTATTTGAAAGATTATTTTACTTACGCAAATATTACGTCACTAGATGTAGAACGTTCGTTCTCTGCATATAAACGCATTTTTTCCTCATGCCGTACTAGTTTTGCCGAAACAACAGTTGAAACGTATCTAATGTTGCAGATATTTAACAGACATTATTCACTTTGTGATTTCACGGAGGACTCTTAAAATGGTAAGTGTTTGAGCACGTGTTATTTAATTTTTATTTAAAAGAAACATATCTATTAGCAGAATAACTCTAGTGGAACGCGAGGCCTGGTCGACTCTACGCTACTGCGCGGTACCGCTCGTGCCCAGCTTTATTAATGACCTTAAAGAACGCATAACAACGGTTGTCCGCTCTATACGTAAGGAAATGCGTGAAGGAGCTATGGTCTGTATGGTGAAAAGACTCCACACATGCATTGAAAACCAAGGAGTACAGGTCGAAGGAATGCATTAGCTAGCTTCATTTCATCTGGACTTGTGTACATACTATGTATTATGTTATTAAAATAAAAGCCAATCCTATATAGGTGGTAACATCTTTTTGGACAAGCCTGTATATTAATTTTTATACTGATTTTGTATTTTTATATATTTTTTATATAAGAAACAACAATTTTATCAATATCTTTTCAATGTCTTACAGAAATAGCCTGATGATGACATCTGTCATCAGTAAAATAAAAAATCCACTTGGCATCGAATTGAATCTATATTCATTTAGCTTTCATGCTATGAATGCCAATTTGAATAATTTCATCAATTTCATATATTATTCATCTTTATTGTATAAATTGAGGGATAATATTCGTGAAAAACGTCGAGGAAAATTGACAAAAGGTGTTCGATTATTGCGCGACAATGCACCCGTCCATACTGCCACCATTTCACAAGCTGCCATCCGCGAATGCGGCTTTCAAGAATTGGAACATCCACTGTATAGTCAGGACATGACTCCAAGTATGATTATTATTTATTTTTTCATTTAAAGAAAGACATTAGGGGGCGTCGTTTTAAGGACGATAGTGAGTTGCAAACAGCTGTAATACAACTTTTTGAAGGAAAAACTTTAGATTATTTTTACAAGGGTGTAGAATTATTAATTTAAATTGCAGTTAAAAGATTTATAATTTTAAACTGTAAAAGCAAATGCATCTAATACCATAATATGTAATTTGAAATATACTGAATAAGTTCTGCAAATTTTTACTACGTAAGAATTCAGGTGTATTTCTCACTGTAGGCAGATTAGAAAGAATTACATATTCGAATAATCGTAATTTACGTCTTTGCAATATGACTGTATCAATTTAAGTAACATACCCTGTATAGCGGGCCTCGGAATCTTTTTCGTTTCGCTCTTCCATTTGCATTTTATATATCACCCAAAAGTAAATAACCGCAAATATTCCCAAACGTTATGACCCCAATAGAATGCATATATTCACGGACAAACTAATTCTCCTCGCGCGCAATTTAATAACTTTGTTTTTCATATGATTTACGGCCACCTCTCGAACAAACATTTTTGGCTGTGCAGTCGTAAAAACCGTCGTTTTTTGCGTACAGCGCATCATCGTATATAGTTAAAAAATATTATGTAGCTGTCAATTCTGACCCCTACACAGGTCACGTATAAATAACAATGTGATTTTCTGTTGCCTCCTCTCTAAAAACCGATCCTCCTTTTAATGGCGAGGTGTAACTGTCAACAATATTTATTTTAGATGATTTAGCTACCACAGCCTCTGCCGTTATTCGTCTTTTCTCTATATAATGTTCTGCGTTATTGATCCTTTCAAGCTATTGTTCGAATACATTGTAAGCGACGTATGAAAGTGTTCGCAAAATGAAATGTTTCTATGGCAAGCACTAAAAACATACTTAGGAATAGCATCTCATACACTGAAATTCATCAAACCCACGTCAATTTCCTTGAACTTAGAGAAAGAAATTTATGTATATACACAAGCACTGAAAGTGACTTCATTTGTTTAAATTAATCTGTAATTTAATATAAAAACTATACAATATACAGCGTATCCATCACCTAGTGCGTAGATGAAAGATAATTCCCTTCCTGAACAATGTAAAGAAAAAGTTTTTAAATAAAAATTATTCGAAGAACAAGTTCTGCATAACAAAAATTATATTCAAGTATACAGGATGTACGGTTTCCACTGCGTACTATACAAATTTGGTATTTTAAATGAAGCACCTTGTACACTGTTATATTTTTGGATACCTCTCTTCAATTCATGTCAGCTTTTATTAACATTGCCGATATCTATCTAACTCAGATTATGAGATAATCTGATATTTCTGTGAAACGCCGTTGGTGATTCAAATTCTTTTCCATCGAGCGCTTCTTGCAGTTTTCGGTAATACATCAAAAATTTTTTATTCAACACATTCTACAACATGGCTATCGAAATCTTGCTGTTATTTCAACTTCTTTTAATGAAACATTTTGCATATTTTTCCAGACTTTGACAGAGAAGCTCTTCTAAAAATTTCTTGTAAACAGTTCCCTATGCCTAAATGCGTACTTCTTTAATAACTTAAACATGAATCCATTCAAATAAGCTTCATGCTAAGATATACATATATAATATCTTTGATGTTCTAAAGATATTCATAAAAAATAATCTGTAAGTCGTTTTATATGTACAATTCCAACATCATCGAAGTGATCCCCATTTTTCGTACATACAAAGCTGAATATGATTACTTATATTTTGTTGAACTAACGTTTCAGGAGTAATATTCTGTATAATGTCGGAGGTACGCGTTGCCTTAAGAAATTCATCCAGAAAATTTATTCATAAGCATTTCTTTTAGCTAAATTGCATTATATTTTAAACAACTCTCTATAACTTCTTATTTTTTTTACTGCCAAAAGAACTTAGTATGCGATGCTTTAAACAAATCTATTCGTTTTATGCCGAACTCTAATCAACGTTTGTCTGCTTATTTGTTATTTCCACGTGCTAATGATGTATTTTAGGTATAGGGAAATGAAAAAAATTCTAAGAGTTTCTCTACCAGATTCTAGAAAAAGGTACAAGGTATTCTGTTTAAGAAATTGAAATAACATAAATCAAACTTGAATCACCACTTCAGCATGTAAGACGTTCAGATATAGGCAAAGAAACAACGGCATTTCGCCAAAATTGTCCCAATTATTTCAAAAACTGAGCTAGATAAGCATAGGGAATCTTGAAGAAAATTGCGATGAGTTTTATTTTCGAATATTCTTTATTTGAAAATATTTTTTCTAAATTGCTTAAAGAAGGAATTATCATCCGCCCTCTGGTTACTTGAACACGCTATATAAAGGCTTAAAACAGCTTCAAAAATGCTACAAATTTATGAAAAAAACCTAACGATACAAATCTATAGTTAAGTCGAGATAATTCGAGGTTCGAAATAATGATAGCAAGGACTGTGGGATAGTATGGCAAACAAATATTCTCGGCACACTCCGCACCACACAAATTATTAATTAACTCGGAAAGGCCGCGTACTAATCGGTACAGCCCGATTAGTACGCAGCTGAAGATGATGACCCACGTGTCTTCGAAACGGTCTTTCCGAGTTAATTAATAATTTGTGTGATGCGGAGTGTGCCGAGAATATTTGTTTGTCGAGGTTCGAAATTTAGTTTTCCCAGAATCTCTCACAACTGCTAACCGTAATATACAGAACCGCATATTTTTCCATTATAGTAACCTGAAGAACTGAAATTCAATAAAGAAACAACCTAAACATAAACAACCCTCGACAATTTTTTTAAACCAAAAGAGATTACATTATATTTTTGTAACTCGACCTATTGAGACAACTGCATTCATATTTTGAATAGTGAATTCCTCACAAAAACTGATTATACTCGATATCTTTTGATGGAACACATATGCATATAAATTAAAATATTGCAGCGAAATTAAATATCCATAAGTTTTAAATTTACCGAAAATTGAAACCCATATAAACTTTAGTTTTCTTTTTAAAACTATACAAAACGGTTACGAAATAAATGAAACAAATTTATAAAATATGTTACAGTTATTACTTACAAAGTCAACATGCAATAACAATACAAAATGTTAAATTCTCCATTGTAATATAGGTATTCATATTTTGATACATTATTTCTAATGACTACGTAGTACACCAACAATTTTTTAACGTGAAAATTATGTGACGTTCTTTACATCTGCGTTTTTTTAGATAATACTGAATTTATCACTATCCAAATAAGTATTATCTTCTTCTTCGGAAGCAACAACGTCACTTTCTGCACCTTCAACTAGATACATGTATGTATCTACGTGTTGATCAAATATATGCTCATTGTTCGAAAAATAAAAGTTCAAAACATAGTAATTGGATTTAATATAGTAGTATATACCCATATTTGCATAGTACATGTACTTCAAAACACTTCTGACTATTTAATACTATTTAATTTATGTTACGTGCTCTTTATTTAAACAATGTTGTTAAGTTAGTGTTAGTTTGTACATACATACATACTTGTATTTACAATACGAACGGTATAAATGCGTACAGCACATTGCTAAGTTAAGAAAATTGCCTTGGGAACAAAATCTCACAGTAGAGGAAGCAAAAGGAGCATTTAATTAACTTCTTTTTAATGTGGAGAAACCTATTTTTTAAGTGTCACAAACCGTTGAATACATACATATCCCTAACTTCAAAACATAACTCACAACTTCCAATATATTTACTTCTAAACCACAACTCATAGACTGGGAGTTTCGCTTAAAGCTCTAGGCCGAATATTTCCGAAACGAAAAAAATTCACTTGCTTCAATTTAGTAAAAAGCAATTTTGTTATCTACACAAGTTTCAAAAAATTAACAGCGTTTAGAACATTAGCATGTTCAAAATTAAATAAGAAAACTTTCAATTATCAGTTTTATCTTTCATGTTTACTTTCTACAAACATCGAACCATAAAAAGTAAAAAAAAAAATGTTTGAATATTTATTTTAATGAAATACTCTGTTATCGTCTTTAAGGATATATATTTCTTGTAAAATTTATCATTGCCTGCGCAAAACAAGAATTACTTCAACTTGTTTTAGAGAACAATTAATTTTTAGAAAATATTCGTAATGTACAATAAAACAATTAGCAATAACTTATAGCACTATCAAATCTTGCGTTATGTATGTACGTAATTCACTTTCTCAAAAAATTATCTCTTTTTGCTGTATTTATTGCAAGCACCAACACTTACTTCAAGTATAAGTCCTTTTCAAGTAAATTTATTTAAGACATTAAGACATTTATAGAAATCAGGAATACCAAATTAAGACAAAATATATCCTTTATATGGAAGTATTAAAATAGCGGTACAAGACTTATTCTTAGACCTCTAACTTTATTTTAGAATGCCGCATGGAGAACAAAATAGAATGACTTGTACAACTGCGGCAAATGCCAGTACAAATATGAGGTAGGCGCCATAAATTCTCGGCCCGATAGGCTTACATAGGATCTAGCGTGTTCAAACCCCACTGTGTCGTAGTTGCACATGTGCGAGGCCTACACTATATATATTACGGCTCCAAGAGTAGTAGTTTTTAGTTGCCAGCCAGACAATGTGACTAGTGCATGAAAATGTCTCAGGTAACGAAAATAGAGTTCCGCCCGATCATTAAATTTTTAACAAAAAAAGGGCATACGCCTGATCATATTAAACAACATTTAAACCGCGTTTATTGTGATTTATCTCCTTCATATTCTACCGTAAAAAAGTGGGCAAAATCTTTCCGTTTGGGGCAAGAATCCATTGAAGATGATCGGCCAATTGAACTGATTGAACGCCTTAAAACATTTCAGTTATTGAAGAAATGAAAGTGAAGGAATTAGCAGTGATGCCTAACATTTCTGAAACAAGTATTCGTCGAATTCTCCGTAATTATTTGGGTATAAATAAGGTTAGTGCAAAATGGGTACCGCATCTTCTTTCTGCTCTCCAACGTGAACGTCGGGTCGAATATGCGCGCCCGTTTTTAAACATGTGTGAAGACGACCCGAAACCGATTTTGGAGTCCATTGTCACAGGAGATGAAACAATGATTCTGTATTATGATCCTTTATCCTAAAAAGAATTATTTCAAGGACGATAGTGAGTTACAAGCAGCAATAGTACAACATTTTGAGGGAAAAACTGTAGATTATTTTTACAATAGTATAGAATTATTAATTGATCGTTGTAATAAATGTATTGAAGTTAGGGGAGATTGTATTGAAAAATAAAAATTTGTGTACTTTACCAAATTTATTTTTTCTATATCAAAACGAGAATTTATGGCGCCTACATCATAGTTCTAAGATCCGTAACGCGGGCAATTTTGTAGCAATTAGTGAAACAATATTGTATCGTACTTATTGAAATGCTAATACCACGAATTTTTGGCAATTACTACATTAGATTACACAAATTGCAATAATTATTTGAATAATTAAAAAGCATTCTATTTTATACTACCACAAATTATGCAGTGTGTTCTTGTAATTATAATGGTTGAAAGAACAAATAAACGAAATAACAATAACTATTCCATGTTTTCGCATCTCCAACAGCTTCCCCATTTACAGGGAAGCATTAGCCGGCCATAAGGTTATTACACATCTGTGCTCAGGTGTATGATAAACTATGGCAGACCTTACACTCTCAGAGAGTTGCTAGCTCGACACTCAATCTGAAACCGATAGCTTGGCGAACTACGTAGATATTACGCTACCTGTGCCACTAATGATAAAAGTGATTTGAGTATATAGGCAGATTTTTATCTAGAAAAGAGTTAAGTTTGTCGTTGCGACATCTGTTAATGACTAACCAATACTATCTGGGTCTAGTCCTAAGGCAGGAAACATTTAGTTCACATATTTAGGTAGGCTTCGACAATTAAATCGTCTATACGGATAAAAGATGATTTACTTACAAACTCGCCCATTTTCTACTATTTATTTTAAGATAATGTGATGCAATACTACAGAAACCAAACAAGTTTTGGAGGTAATGATTTACCCAATACGCGATCGTATAGGCATATTATACAACGGCGCAATTCAATTCCCGAGCTTTTTCCTACTACTTAACACATTTTTATTAATTCTAAAACAGAAATACGGGAAAGATAATGTAATTCACTTAAGTTGTTTGACTCTCCTTGTTTGAATCGCTATAATATTGAATAGCAAAATCCTTAATTTTTGCCAGATAAACTTACTTAACGTTTATTAAATATCAAAACGGCGTATTTTTTCACTCAAATGTTAGGAACCATAGACTACCTATTATTAATTTTCGCTAGTTTTAAAGCATATTTTACTACAATAAAGTTACTCCGATATTTTAATGCAAATTACTATTTAACAATGGTGCAACTTTCTACAATTACGTAAATTTCCAATACAAAATTGTTTCTACAACGTTGTTCAATTATCTTCATATTTTTCTGCGTATGTCGTACGGATCATACCCACACAGAAAAAAATCCTGTGAAGATAATTGCAACAATGTTGTAGGAACGATTTTGTATTGAAAATTCGCGTAATTTTAGAAAGCTGCGCCATCGTTAACCAGTAATTTTCATTAAAATATTGAAGTAACTTTACTGTAGTAAAATATGCTTATAATAACAATGTTTTTATGGCCGGCCAATCCTCCAATTCCAATTCCAGTTGTTCTTATTTCATTTGCTTGTTCTTTCAACCATTATAATTACAGGAACACTGCATAATTTGTGGTAGTTTAATATAGAATGTTCAATTATCATTATTAATTATTCAAACAATTGTTGCATATTGTGTAATCTAATCTAGTAACTATTAAGACTCGTTATATTAGCATTTCAATAAGTGCGATACACTCACGCTCAATTGTTGACAAATATACAAGTTTATTGCAGCAAACGTTGCAAGTTTTACGCCACTCTTGTCCCGCACAATATTGTTTCAATAATTTCTACAAATTGTCTGCGTCATGGATCCTATAACTATTTATAGTGGAATTTGCTACAATTGTTTCTGTGCATAATTTTAAATCAAGTTAAATTAAAAAAATAAAAGAAAAGATATAAAACGAGGGAAGCTTGATTTAAAAACAACACACAACGTTTAAACAAATACAATATGACTGTGGCTCACAAAACACAAAACAGTAACAAATCTTTCACTTCAAAGATTAAACAAAGAATACAAAAAAGTGAACAAATATATTTAGTGTACAAAATCGATTGTCAGAACTGCCCCAGAGTATACATAGGACACGACAATATTTAAAATAAAGGATATATGAACATAAGTATAGTATTAAAAACCATAATGTCAACGCAACAGCGTTATCAAAACGCAATTGAAACTGAACACCAGTTTAATTTCGATGACGCAAAAATTATTAACAAAGAACCAAATTATTACAAACGTTTAGTTAAAGAAATGTTTCACATAAAAAACCATAAAAGCATTAATGATAGAAAAGATATATCGTTTTTAAGTAACGTTTATAGCAACATTTTAAAATAATTGACTAAAAAATACACATGCATAGATGTAGTTCAACACTGTGATACAGGTAAAAATAAATCCAATACAAAAACAATCTGTTCCACACCTATACTTGCAAGAGCTAGATTAAACATTTTAAATGTATTCGTGCCATGTTTGTCAAACGTCTATAATGTCTAACGTATTTCACAAAATTTATGTTATTTAAATATTTTACAGTTTTGGACGACAACAGCTTATGCAATGATGTAAGCTGATAATGACTAGTACTAGGTACATTTTTGATTATTAATAATGTTGTAGGAAAGATCGAATTTATTTGAAAAAGAGGGAAAAATACCTTCAAAACGTAATAAATAAAACATAAAACAATGTAATTTGGATTGTGCTTTTTGTTTCCACAAGACCGAAAATATTCAAATAAGGAAATATATTGTAGTGAGACATCCTACCTGAAGTGCGTGCGTTCACACGTTAATACATTCGTTTCAATCAATTTTATATCAATATTCGTAAAGAAGAATTTAACGTAGCATTTGCAGAATTCGGATTATTTTGGGTTATTATTCAAATTCTGGCATTTTGATGATTTGTATTATTAATCATTTATTAAAAAAAAGAGACTCCATTAACGTTATCTTACAGAGGATAATCAATGTTCCGAATTATTTTGAGTAATTTACATTTTAGAAATATAATTTGTAAAAATGACGTAAACATACATACGGAACACACCATATTTCGAATCCAAGCAACAAAATCCTTTACGTCATCTACGTCAAGCACCGAAAACGAACATCGCAACATCAAAACTAAAAATATCGAGTCGTTAGATTGGCAACACCCAAACAACGCATAAACAAGAAGATAGAAACAGAAAATCTGACAGTAAACCGATTTTGGAAGATTCATTCAGAAATTTAATTTTAAAAGTTTAATATAAGTTTAAATATAAGCTAAAAAGTGTTAAAACTAAATAACAGTTTGAAGAAGTAAATCAACGCGAAATTTAACCGAACAAGTCATAGAAGGAGATTGGAGAGGATATCAACTTATTATTTGAAAGGAGCAGATCAGGATTCAGAAGAGGAACAAAACCATACATACACTACATATACACACGAATAACTGTAAGTAATTTAAAGAAAAAAATATCTTTGTAACAAGTGAAATACTAAAAATAATAAACGGAACTGATTGTCACCCATTTTAATATGTTTAATTATTTTAAAACATGTCAATATACCAGTAAAACAACACACATTTTGAAGTGCTTATTCGAAAATGGAAAGAGGAGATTAAAATGGAACAAGTTACCCCTTTTTTGCCAGGTTATTAATTTTCTACAAATTATTTGTTTTAATTTAAGAGATTTTAAGCAAGTTCGTATAACCGCTATACTTTTATGAGAAGTTTATTATAACTGAAGAATACAAAAGACATATTTTCTTCATTTAAAGAAAAAACGATTTACGACAAGTACCATACTTTTAAACAAACTTACAATCGAACAATGTTCCATACCTAGAATAGCCAGCGTCTAATGTACGGTGATATTGCTTCCATAAAAAATGCTAAAGTATGTGAAGCTCTTGTGTAAAAGCTGCGCAAAGCTTAAACTAAATGTAAAGGGTTCATATCGTACATTCAGCCTATTCTTGATATTGAAGATACGCAGGTAATTTTTTTCTAAAAGAAATTTTCTTTCAGTTCAAGGCTAACATTAGATTGATATTGAATAGAAACAATAAGGCGTATTTACGTGCAACCAGAAGCTAAGAAAATGACGGGTATCAGGTATAGAAGCGTCGAGTATGCATACTGCAACACGCAGTCCGCCAAATGAAAGTAGCTACGTGCTTAGTTAATAAGTCGTCTTCACTACATATACCTACTGCAAGGTAGACATTACGGTATAAAGTAATTTTACCGTATACAATGGGACGTCGTCCAACAAAAAAGCCCCATTCAAAACTCTCCTAACAAAAATATACCTAATATAAAGTTGCTCGAACTCTGATTGCCTTTGCGAAAATAAATGAATTATTAAAAATATACTCATGCGGTGTACGCCCAAGTGCGGTTTACAGTTAGCCAGCATAATACGAACGGAGTTCGCAAGATGGACTGTGCATTTAATACAAAACTGGCCCGCTACATCGCAATGTTCATACGACTCTCTCTCAGAAAACATTCGCGCCTTTTTTTAATCACCGGAAAACGGGAACATTTTCCCCAGACGTGCATTTTTACCGAACTCATTCCGTCTCGTGAATGTAAGAATTAGCGAGGAATACATTGCATAATTTAAAACTCTAGACAACCGGACAGCAAATAATTTATATACGGCAGTGTGTACGTAGACTGTTATCTATTATTAATTCGATGACGTGTAATTGCATTAAAATATTATCTGGAAAATTACCCGTTACAAAATTTTTATATGCATTGTGTATCTTAGTTTTCGAGAACTTTAAATTACACAAAACTGTAATTATACTATATACTGTACTTATTGAGAATAGTCCGAATTAATGCTATAATTTCATAGCATATGTATACTTTAATATTGCTGCACAAAGTAGCAGACTTCGTTCTCAATAAACTAAATCATTTTCAACCTTATAAAAGAAATTAACAATTTACGTTAATCTACTACTTTTTTTATTATTTATTATTTATTTTTTACTGACTGTTTACTTGAAAGTAGGGATGGCAAAACTGATATATTGCAATGTTGTATCGATATATCGTTCACATAGAATTATATTTGAAATTGCACACTGGCACAGGCATTGTCTCATTTTGCAACACGGAGTGGGTTCAAAATTTATCATTAGCATCAGTTCTAATTAATGATTTAACAATATAAATTTACTATACACATATGTTATAAATTGATATAACTCTATATTCAAATTTTATATATTCTACGAAATTAATACTTCCTCTGTCCGAGAATAGTTGCAACATTTCAATTTAATGTAAAGATTATTACAAGTATATGAGGTAAATTAATTTGTTCGATGTAGTAGGTAGATTGTGTGTGAATCTAAGTGTGCGATGATCAAAACGTCACGTAGCAATTGCACTTTTGCTTTGAGATGCAGATGTCAAACGTCAAATTTTAGTGAATTTGTAATTTAACCGCTGTTATTGCAAAATGGCTAAAGGTATTTTACAAAATACTCCAGCAGGTGGAAAAAAGTATGGAGAATTTAATAATAATGAACGTAAACAAATTTTACATTATTTATTGCAAAACTTCAAAGACGAAAAACTTAATAGGGTGCGATAAATGCCGCCGCGGGTAAGTTTTGCTGTTCCCGTTCAACAATTTCTAAACTGTGGAAACAGGCTCGAGAATGCCAAATTAACAATTTGACCATTAATATTGATTCTCGTAGAAAGAAATGTGGTCATAAGGAAAAAGATTATAGTCAACAAATTGAAAATATTGCTACTATTCCTCTCTGTAAAAGAAGCACATTAAGATCATTAGCTTACTCATGTAAAGTTTGGGATACAAATTGGGAAACCTTAGATAATGTATTTCTGTCTTTCCAGAAAGCGATGGAAAGTACATTATTAAATAAAGGTTGTAATACCTACAAATTGCAATACATAAATAAAATGATATTTAGACGAAGTGCTCCATCAATTGGATCCGTTAAATGCGACGAAAATGCCATTAAAACCGAACCAGAATTATTAAATAACCGGGTATAAATGTAGTGCAAAGTTATTAATGTTTGTTTTTAGTTGAAACAATAAAGTCTTGTTTAGTAATTTCTTGTTTCTTTATTTAATTTCACATAAAACAAAATGTAGCAACTATTTTCGGACAAATATTCAATTGAAATGCAGCAACTATTCTCGGACAGAGGAAGTATCTTTTATTGGGTCCTGAATTATATTTTCCTTTTGTTAGTTGAAAATAATAATAATTTGTTAGTTGTAATAATAACATAAATAAATAATGTGGTAACATATTCTGTATATGTACTGTCAAGCTTTTCTCAAGGAAATTGTTCAAAAAATTGGAATTTTATAAATTAATTAAATTTGTAACTCGTTTGTGGGATTCGGGAGTATTCTTTGATACTCTTTCGACAATTATTAATGAAATTAGATATCACTAAATTGAAATTAAGGAATATTAAAAATTGATTTTGAGAAGGTGTCATATAAACACTATGTTCCTTATGACATTTATTGGAAATCTGCCTCTCTACCTCCAACCTTTTCTTCTACCTTGAATCTATTCTTTAATATCTATATCGTACACTTTAAATTGGGACCGCAGTCAAAATACTAGTTAACTCGAAGAAAGTCTAACCAGAATTAAATAATTTATTGGCGTCCCTCATCTCCGTTATTTGAATCGCGATAGCGATTGTTTCTATTCACAACAAATTTTGATGATGTCTACCCAAATATAAACTAACGAGGAATTTTTGATGAATAAAGTTATTTTTAGACGTAGCATGAGAGAATTAATGTAATTGACACTACTAGATGACTCAAACTAAACGAATCTATGATCTAAAATACAACTGACAACATAAATATGACAAATTAACTGACGATTTACTTTACGATAGATATTTAATTTACGACACCCTGCTAGAAATACTTCTGAATTTACCCTGTTGTTTGTTGTAGGAGAATTTTACATTAATTTTGAAGATTTGCGACATTAAGGGAATAAAAAGAAGAGTGGTTTTATCTTTGTTCCACTAAGATCGTCGTTATCTGGACTTATATATTTTATTTAAGGTTCACACTCCAAGGGGGAGAAATTGTGATTTTCGAAAAATTGTTTTTATCCGTTAGAGAGAATTTCATTACTATCGGGTGGCTATACGTTTGAGACTGACAGCTGATATTTTCGAAGCAAATATTGAACACAACAATATATACTTAATCATGGTCACTAATGTTTAAAATATAGTGTTATCTCTCTTATGGAGAATAAGTACATACATACTTAAAAGAAAAAATCTATATATAAGCGCACTTATTTTATAACACAAAAAGTACTGCAGTTTATGAATGTTATTATACCCACTGGACACTTACAGATTGCAGATTATTGCTTCCACTCATTATGACAGTCGCCAGGAGGTGATAGCTCCATAAAATTATTTATTTAAAAATAAATTCTCATGACTCCATTACGTTCGATATATTTGGAAATATATTGATATATTACTTGATATATCGAAAGAATATATGGAAATCGATATTTCTACACGATATTTTTTCAAATATTTCAACAACTTTATTGCACAAATCTAAAACTCTGCTGAGAAAAATAATCAACTATGGCACATATTAAGAAATTACACGTTCTTAACAATGATATTCAAGCAAATTTGAACGATTTTTGAGAAAAAAATAATACGTATTATATACGAAGGGAATATATAGTATAACGACTCAAACTACATCTTCACAAGATGTAGTTGAACTTGATTGTATCGAGAAAATTGCATCTGATAATTCAATTCAGTATCATATATTTTTTTCATTTATACAAGAACTGGAAAAACTCGGGAATAACAAGGAAGGTTCCTTTTTAAACGCATATTTTCTATTAAGTTCGGTTATTTCTTATTTTCTTTATTTTATGGTAATTTTATTCAACAAACTTATCCTTTTTTTTTTGAGAATACATTCATCAAACTTGTTACTAAAAACGTAGTACACAATGTACAGTAATTCTGTTATGTTCATAAATTAAATTAAACAAATTAGGAATTTTATTAGTTCTAATATATGTATGTTATCTGCTTACTAATTACAATCGTCCAATTCGCACTTCAATATATTGTGATTTAATGTGTAAAATCATTGCGTGATAGTGGAGATTCGTTACTTGTTACCTTATATCACAAGTACGTAATTGTATTTTAAATTCTGTTAATCAGATTTATCTCTAGCATTTAATGAATGTTTTTCAACATATTTTCTAATTTTACAATTAAGTGCCAAACAAACAAAAGTACCAAACGGTAGGGCTACTATTCCTGATACCACTTACAAAAGCATTTCTTGATAGTTGTACTACTACTATTAGAAATTAAAAAATGATAATTTTAACAAATTGTTTCATTCAAAAGGAGTTTGCAAATCCTGCTTTTTTATTTTATTTAAAACTATTTTCTGATCGATACATATCCAGCTTTCAATAAGTTACTCTTGAATACAAAAATAAATAAAATCATCATTTCAATCTAGGCAAGATTCAGTTGAAGTAATTTGGTTGTTTGAACTACATATGTATATCTAAAGCTTACAAATTTAACTTTTGAAGATATTCTCGTTATTATAAATTTTACTTTAAAATCGCAAACATTGTTTGCTTTAGGATCTTTGAGGAATTCAGAAGTTATAAAAACAGATGAAGCAGGGAGTTTATCTAAACACGGAAGTATTAATTTAATCGTTGGTTATAATAATAATCTTATTAAACAATCCAACAAAATGTTCATATTTTTATGCATAAATATTTAAATAAGAATTAAAATATGAAATAGTTTAATGACTAGAAAGATACTTAATAGATGCTATCGTAAATATACTTCAAGAATAATCAATAACGTTTCGAAAACTTAAATATCCATTTATTTTTCGATAAATTATTAACACCACGATATCGAGCACCATATTTTTCACTTCTATTTTATATAGATAAACTGAAAATGTGATTTCAAAAATTTCTTCATGCCAAATAATACAAATTGTTGAATATGGACAACAAAAAAAACATGTATGTAGGAATTCTTGCTGGGTTCCTATTAAGTTTCTGTAGAACAGATTTATATAACAGCAGATATGCACCATAATTTAAGGTCCAGCGAAAACGTAAATGAATGATCTAATACGACGAATATTCTACATATTCCCTTCAAAGAAGAAATGCATTTCGAAAGATTCCCCCCTTTGTTAATACAGTGCGTGCCGCGGCATGCAATAAAACAGGCAGTTGCATATGATAGATGCATTACATAAATACTAACTGGGACAACTTTACCCCACGGCCACTTACAATTCAAATAATTATAAACGTAATAAAACAAGGGGAAATTGAAGTGGTACTGCAGTTTCTACCAACCCTCGCGTTTCAAATATTCCTACGCTATACGTATAACAACGTACAATTTGCCATCGTATTCTGCATGTATAAACCCTAACGATACATTGGTGGCATTGCCACACTATTATCAAGAATCACTTCAATATTTAGAGCTCTTTTACAGATGCAGCATTTTAATTGAGAAAGAGCTTGCGTGTAATAACGTAATAACGCGGTCTACGGACCTCAAGAAACGGATCCTTTTCGGGTAGGTAACTTGAAAACTACCTGATGATGCTCGCATCCGAACCTTTTTTTAAAAAAGCGAATGCGAATATGGGTATTTTTACACTCTCTTGTGTATGATATATGACATGAAATAGTTAAGCATACTTAAATTCAGATGGAATAAAAATACATAATATTCTGAAATCTTAAAGAACCTTTATAGGATTGCATTATTTTATATATTTTGAGTGCCTAGCCCATGCATATTTGCAAATGTTTATTATCTCTCGGAAAAATTGTAACTCATTAGGCATTAATTAATAAATGAATTATGTAACAAGTCCTCATTAAAAAATAACATCGCTTCTCTCATCGCAATAAATCTTAATTTACAAATAAATCAAGTAAAATGTTAAGAAGTATTTTTCAACTATTAGTTAGGTTAGCTTTAGTCTAATTTAATTCTGTGCAAAAAAAAAAATAAAGTGATGATAATTTATGTTTCATCAACCTTTTTTTTTCATGCTTCTACTGAATCTAATATCAATTAAAAAAAAAATAAAAAGTTAATTTTATATGTTGGATTTGCTGAAGCTGGTATTTGAAACATGTTTTATGTGAAGTTATTATAGTGTATTATGATTCACCAAAACTTATCTAGAGACCGCAATATATTTTATAATTTTCAGAAAAAAATCAGAGAATAGATTCCAGATTTTGCTACAATGTCGATTCACCTTCTTAGCTACCGTAAACCGTGTAATCCCTTAAATTATGTCTAAAACGATATGCACATGATTATTTATTTTAATTCAAAAATGACTGAGCTTAGCAACGCATTATAGCCTAAATAGTATTGTTGAAGAGATCGAAATTTAAACGTTCAAATACGTCATTGGTAAGTAAATATTTTTAACAATAAATACTGTGAACATGCTTTGACTAACTGTAGTAACAATTAATGTAAAAGTTATTGGATTCAAATCAAACACGTACCTGGCTGTAGTACAATCTTTGTAGAGCGTATCAAAGTCTTTGCATGAGAGAAGTTTGCAGCGATTGACGCCAGGTTGAATGGCACCAAGTCCTCTTAAGATTCTAACTTGTTCAACGTTGCACACCAAAGGTACTATGTCCAAGCGTTTCAATTTCGTGTAAACTGTATGTAGGCCACCAACCAGGTGCTTAAGGAAGAGCTCAAAAGCCTGAGGCAAGCACAACATTGTATCACCGGCAATAATAAAAGCTGCGACCTTCTGTCCACGATAGTCGACCAATTTGCATTCATTGGCCGTTGGATCGGACGTGGATATTGGCGGTGGACTGTTGTATGATCTCGGTGGACCGTGATGGGCCATCAAATCTAGCGGACTATGCAAAACACCCAGACTATTCAAAAGTCCAAGACCTGGTGGATGCAAGTGTCCAAGACCCATGCTTCGAACCAAACCGGCGTTCGACACTGGCGGCGGACTTAGCGGATGACCCATCGACATCGGCGGACCAAGAGGACTTGCTTGTCTAGGACTGTGCACCTGGTTGTGATTGTTTGATGTTGGGTTGTTGTTATTGTTGACCGGTGACGAAGGTGGCTTGACTGCCACAGCGGGTGAACCTGATGACGCGTGACTACTATGATCACTGTCCATTGCCGAAGTGTCCATCATATCGCGCGAAGTACGTCCGCGAGCAAGTATACTTGCTTAGTTTGTACGAACACTCTATACTACTATACCATATACATTCAGACACTATAACACATAACCTGTAAAACAGTCGAATTCGGAGTCAGCAATACAACGGACGCAAACGTCGTCGATTCTGTTGTGAATGTATGTGTGTGCCGATTGTATGTTTGTCTGAACGCGGGCGGGGCAGTGCGCACTCACCAACCAACCTACGAACACGACCGATATACTCGCTGGTTACAAATGTAATAAATAAAAACATTTGGAAAAACTCTTGGAAGTGCCCGTGGGCGGGCTCAGCTTCGTCACGCACCGGACTCACCGGATTCGCAGTTGCCGGAATGACAGAGGATCGGATTGGCTCCCCACTACAATCAAGCGAGCCAGTGCCCGCCTCGAGCTACCGAAAGAAGTTTGTTTCTTTGTAGAATCGAGGGCGGATGCAGAGAACTTGAAATATGAGCTGTGACGTATTGATAAAGAATGTCACCGTCCTGTCGTACTGGAATCAATACGAGAGAGGTGTACTGCCCAACTTTTATTTCGTACTTGCTTTTACGTATATTCGCGTATGTCGTTTAACATTATTCAGTTTTCAAGATTTGCTTACTTTTTTTAATATCTCAATACCAGTACATACTTCTCAAATTATTTAGAAAATACTTCTTACAGTTGAATGGAATACGTAGAATTCTAAACCGTAAAAATTAAATATGTTATAATTACCATTTTTTAAGCAAAACATTAAATAGTATGGATGTATATTCAGACATGATAAAATCTCGATATATCCAATGAATTAAATCTCTTGAGTCGTACAAAAAAATATATTTATCTTTCTATTGCAAATATGTTCTACAAAAAAAAAAATATTTTTTGCATTGTTTTATTATTCCTAAAATTGAATATGGACACCCTAGCAAATTGGTTACTATGTTTATGGTGGTATGATTACTTGCAAAACGTATTTTAAATTTTCGTAACATTAACTATGTTTAATATATTTTCTAAGTTTTCTGCTGATCTCTGGAATCTAGTGAACTGAGTATCGAAAGTTTTTATTTTCTGGCAAAAAGTAAAATATACTGAAGCATGTACCTAAGTATCTACCCACTTATTTTACTTGTTATACATACGTATATTTAATTTCATTTTTCAAATATTACCGATTAAAACCAAAAACCATTCTACTTTTAATTTATAAAAAAATACTTTATCTAAATTTCATTGGTTGTCAAAACTTGATACCGAATCTATTGTCTGTAGAACTTTCCAAGATTTTTTAAAGTTGCGTGAAAAATTTATGTTATCAAATTGGTATAAAAATACTATATTTTTACTATAACAATAGGAATATTTTTGAAATAAACAGTGTCCTGTGACAAAAAGATATAGCAAGCATAAAAAACCATCAGTTATTAGAAGTGATTAAGATTTGGATTTCTAAAAAAATCAAATCAAAAATATTTTAATTTTCAAATAAAGGTTGGGTTTGGATATTGAGCTACACTACCTGTTTAAAAATTCTCCCTCGAGGTACCATCTATTTAAAATACAAGTGCGAATTAATAAATGAGAACAAATTTAATTCTTGGCGGCCATATTGAAATTTAAAGTAAATTATAACTAACATGTTGCTGGTACATATTAACAATTGAGTTTATCATGTAAATTAAAATAAACGTTTAACACATTAATAGTCTCTATACAGACATCTTATACTTACATACACCAATAATTTTCAAAAATTAATAGCCACATATCTCTCAATTAATTATAGTATTTAATACTGCAATATTTAATCAGAGAACGCGTCAAGATAATGTATTCAGTCTAAATAATTTTAACGTCTACTTCTAACATAAATATTTGTTCAAGAATATTCTTACAAGAGACAGCACATCACTATGTGACAACAAATCCAGTATAAAAATAATTAGAAGGCACACGTATATAAGTGAATGCTTAACTATAGCACCTAGGTGATCTATAATTAACTGAATACACAAAGATTCTATGAGAATGTTTACAGAGATGCGAGAGTAAGTTTGCATTAGCAAACCCTATATATAGAAAATTTTCTAAATGAGATATTGAAATTTATCATAAACTTAGCGTACTCCGCCTAAACGATGTACAGAGAATTAATTAAACTTGTAAAGGAGGATATTCTAATGTAAAATACCGTTTTGTATTAATAGATTTATAAATGTCTGTAAAATCATAACATAGGATAAAGTTGGGTAAATTGTGACCTTTAAAAAGTTGCTGTGGAAATCTTATGAAACTTTTCTATTAAAAATAAATACGTAGTATCATAGTTATTTTTCAAACAGGTAAAAATATCTTCAGTACGATACGATTTATCCGAAAATACAATTTATCCAACCAATCTTGAGAGAAAAATTTTGGGATAGCAACAATTGTATTTTTAAAATAAAAACAATTTACACTAAAAATTACAACACGTTAATTTAATCTAACAAAATATATACACGCAGAGAAATGGTTTCTTGCATCGAGAAAATAGATTTTCTTGCAAAAATCTGAAAATATTTTTATTTCAAGACTATAAAGATGTATAATATAAGAAAATAATCAAGAAAATCTAAGACAGAAAAATGTTTCCCCCAAGTAAATCATTTAGTTTCAAGTTGAGAAAATATTCATATTAAAGGAATGAAAATTTGATCCTGTTCGCGCCAGTATTTAAAACTAGATTTTAGGGATTCCAGTGCGCCTGTCTGTTAAGACGGTGGAATACGGGTGCGCTGCGACAGCCCAGAATATAATATCGGTTAATTTATATCGTAAATTATGTAGTTGTTAGTGTATGTGTATGTTCTCCTTTTTTCCTCCCTACCCTTCTCAACAAAAGTGCACTAACAACAATTACAGGCGGATTCAGTAAGTTATAGACTTTTATATTTAATTATATTCTTTTTTTGGAACCAGCGATTGATTGCGGATATACCTAAGATCCAGATCTCACAAAGTGGTACTGAGAAATTAGGCGACCAGTTTCGTGTTCAAAAATACATCATCAGATCAGCTGCAATGATATCCAATAAAAGAAAAATTACAATAATGGAAAAATAACCTAAAGTTAATAATTAAAATTAGGAGCAAGTGAATGAGCTAATGAAAAAGTTGTTTTTTATAGGTTACAGTATAATTAAATTATTTCTTTAATAATGTAATTAAATAGGGAATATTTTTATGTAGTTTCATAATTAATCAGTTAATATTTAAGTTTATTTATCCCTATTTAACTATTATTACTTATCATATATTAAAAAAAAAACTATAGTTAAATTAGTACACGTATTAACCGGTATCTTTTCAAAATGTTTAGGAAAAATTGTACGTTACAGGTTATATCATTGTATGGGGAAGTATGTTATCTGTATTCTGGTTCCGTCGCTACTATCTAGGACGGCATGACTATAACTACTTGCACTAGGTGGCGTCAGGAAATATTTCAGTTACCGTTTTTTAAGATTAGTGGCATAAACTGGAAGATGTAAGAGCAATGTGGCCAGGAGTAAGAAGCTTTAATGTTTTTTTCTTCCCATATTGTTCTTGCCGGTAGTGATTCCATCAACACCAGGAGCTATTTGTTAGCATTATCTTGGTTATTGTTTCTAGGCACTTTTTTCATGTGTACTTCTGCATTAAGTTCACTTTTATTTGAACATTATTCTATAGATAACCTCTACTTTAGCCTTTTTAAAATCACAAGCAATGTGAGTATTTTACTGCATTATGTAGGGATATGTCGTACTATTTTAAACAAGGTAAACGCAATTAATAATGTGCATATAAATAATATGCATTTCAAGAATTTTAAGTAAAAAATGCTTTATTTTAAGAAAATGAAACTATTGATTTGTGAACAATACCTAAACGCCTTCGGAAATTAAGAAAACTATTTACTATCCTCAAAAAATATTGTTTTGTTTTATAATTGCAATTTACTTATACCTACTAAGAATCGCTTTCGTCAAATTCTCTGCAAGATTTTTCTTGAATCAAGTTAACAAATGTCTTAAACAAAGAAATACAATTATTTCATTACTAGTATATACTTCTCTTAAAGGGAGAAAAAAACGCTAAGAAAATATTTCTTTTGATTTAAAGCAGTTATTGTATTGCGGATAATTGAAACAGTAATTGTCTGGAATTAAGGCGGACAGGTTTGATACTATTAAACGTTTCTCTGCGTGTAGTTGCGCTAACGTAATTTATAGTTGAAGTTAAAATAAAGTGTTGCTGTCACATATTTTATTGTATATATTATTATTTGAAGCATATGTTTTTGTGGGTGTGACAATATGATTTAATTTGTCAAGATGTAACTTGGCTGCAAGCGCTATAGGTACACTGTCTATCATTTATATGATACTCATGCAACTTTCACCATAGACTCTACCTAATGATGCCATAAACCAAAACTAGTTCTGGAATTATTCCAATAGATTAGTAAGGAACAAGGAGGAGTTCTATGTTTTATTGTAATATTACAAACCTTATATACAACAAGGACTATCTACAAATTAATCGTATATCTGTGTAATAAAGGTAGGACAACTTAAAGCACAAGATTCAACGATAAAAATAAATAAATTCATTATTCATACGGTGAGCGTTCATGTAAAATTCAACAAATTCATTAGGTTTTTTCTTGTGAAAAATGTTACTATGTAATTACACTACGGTTTATCAATTTTTACTTAAAATTATCGAGTATTTCAGTTGCTAATACTCAGTATTCTGCATACAATTACCATTCGACTTAAAATTAGATTTTTCGAGAGACCAAATAACTTGGTATTTATATTTTGCAATTTCTACGACACATGGTTTCATTTACTATTATACAAGCGAAAGTTATTAGAACAATTTCCTTTATCGTGAAAACTGGTGGATATTTTACATAAATGTCAAGGAAAGCTAGGCAATACACACCTAACTTATTTTCGAGTTACAGTAGTACTTAACACCTTAATTTAATTACGAAGTTATATCGATTGATTTCCATATATCAATTTTATATATAAAAAGGCTATTTCAGCTGTATTTGCTGTAGTAATCGCGTAGTAAAGTGTTCTAGGCATGTGTGAAATCGCGTGCTCTTACCCCCGGTTTACAGAACATTTTTTAATTCTAAATTAAGTTAATTTCGAATTCAAATTTAATTCTTGATTAACTAACTACCGTTTACATATACAACACTTTGAACCAGTTCAATTCGTGATTAACTAATTAGAATTAACATGGCATTTAGGGAAATCGGCAGCACAAAAATATTTTAGCGTGTGTTAGCGACTATATTTAGATGATCGTTAAAGAAATTCTTGTTATATTTATGCAAATAACTGTTATTTCCTTGGTCTTTCACTATTTTCACGTTAATACAATAATGATTTTAATCACGAATTAATTTAATTGATTATTAAAGTGTCTAATGGTGACTAGTGACGTCACAAACTTATGATGATTGGAGATTAACGTCCTAATTCGTGATTAAATATTTAATTTACTTTCTGTAAACCGGGGGTTAGACTACATGTTGTATAAGAGTAGGGGAAGATGGGGTACAGTGGTCACCTTTGGAAGAAAACTACCATAAAAAATTAACGAAAAGGGTTTTGCTGCTACAAAAAATAGACAACACTCTTTGAACAATATACTTATAATTAATATTTGAAAACATAAACATTTGGTATTTACATAAAATATTAAAATATATATTTATATACTGAAAATGACCACTGTGCCCCATCTACGGGGTAGAGCGGTCACGGTGTTGGGGTACATGTGACAGGTATTTCATATTTTACTAAAAAAGGAAAACAATGTTAATCTATTTTTATTTAACTTTGTCAACTAAACATTTATTCTTATTAATTATATAAAAAAATGAAAGATGCTATTTTATAAAATCTTAGCAGTAACTTAAATTAACACACATCATACATTGAAATATCAATGTCAAAATTAATAAAAGCAGATCTTCGTAGAGTTGCACGATGTTGAGAAGATGTAGGCAGGATTGTAATAATATCTGATTTGTTAATGATTGACTGATCCTCAATATCTGGAAATACAAAATGAGTTTTTCGCTTTCGCAAAAATTTCGCTGTGACTTCATCGTTGTCTATGTCCATAACTTGACCATAATTTCACCAATATACAATCGCTGATTTGTAAACGTGTGGTATCACTAAAATCTATTTATTCGTCTTCTTCTAAATTTAGACCCACATCACTTAACGAGTCATACTTTTCTAATATATTCATCCTCAGACGATGATTCGTCAGGTATAGTCGCTGCTTTTCGTGATTTTTTGCTAGTGGAAACTGTAATATTTTCCGTTTTCGACTTTAAGCTCTTTCATTTAGATTTTTCTTTTTCTTCTTGTTTGATCCTCTCTTTAACTGGTGACTCTGTTAGAACTTTATATTACAGAAATATTTTCGTTACAACATGTTACTAGACAATATTTTAAGTATACAAACATATTTATCAATAATATGTCTGAAAAATACTTAGGCAAATATTACAAATCACTCAAACATCTACAATTTACATTGTAATATATCAAACATAAAATTTGCACTGTCACCACTAGTACCAACTTAGAAACAATTAAGAATGTTTTTAGCTATCTTCATGTAACTTATGCTGCCATCTTTCATTATTATTTGCGCGAAATATGTTACATATACGTGACCAGTGTGCCCCTTATGACCACTGTACCCCATCTTCCCCTACATACATATATGTGAACACATCTAACAAGCTTTCATTTTGAAAATTATTTTAAATGCAACCACTAACGTATATATTAGGATTAACAGCGTTTACGTATGAATGAGCAATAACTGCTGCAATTTTCGTGACACCGCTTTTTGCATTTCAAACATCCTCTATCCTACAGTCTGCCGTAGGAGGACCAAGAGGCCACATTTTGGACAAGTCTAACTTACATTTTCCTTATTTTTTCAATATTATTACTAGCCGAATCAAATTTTGAGTTAACTTGCACTATGCTAATTTGCCATTTGTACAACAGTAAATTTATTAAGTTTTTTAAGTTATGCTTATTTAAAATCATAAAATGTTTCTCTATCAAAATGTATTAATTTAAAAAACTGCAAGATGTATTATTTTTCCGTAAACACAATTTTTTTTGGGAAACTTTCGACTATTACGCAAAGATCTGCAAGGTGTAAAATTCATGTTAAAGTAGCATATAAAATAGCCACTTAGGGTTAATTCTGGTATTTAAATACATTTGATATACCTACATACAGCAAAAGTGTCTGTTGTGTACTCTTATTGTCTGCGTACTATTGCCCGGCTCATCCTACCTAAAATATCTAAAACTTCTTATAAGAATAGAATCAAAACAATTCTAGTTAAACGATCCAAGGTGACTGTATGTGAGTAATTTATAAATGGGAATAGGTATAATAATGATCTAAATTCTCACAAAACTCCTTTAATAAATCGATGCTACCGGTTACGAGTAAGTCAGCTCATCATCAGGCATGAGTTAATTTACTGCAGGTAAAAGATATGTCAAAATATGATAAAATATTACAACTAAACTTGGTCAATTATACTTCGTAACATTAATTTACGACAAGTGATTTTATTCTATACGAAATATAATTGACCAGTTTGAGTTGTAATATTTTGACATCTTTTACCTGCAGTAAATTAACTCCTTGCTCGCAACCGATAGCATCGATTTATGAAAGGAGATTTGTGAAAATTTAGACCATTATTATACTTACTCCCAGTTACAATTATAGTTTATTGCCCAAAATTATAGCAAAGTATCCACTACAATCAGATACACATTTCTTTCAATCAGTTTTTACTTGAATGCCCATTCAGCATACGTCGCTTTAGTATAGTGGTCATAAGCAATAATTTCTTTCTAGCACATTGTAAATAATGCGATGGTACAGTTTGGCCGACGGTACCATTTAGTTTACTTTACACTATTAATATAATAGACTTTTTATTTTTCAAGTAATAATCGAATTGTTATAGCAGTCCAATGATCTTAATTTTTAGTATACTATTTGAGTCAGCCAAATTATAATTTACCCAACCAAAATATATGTTTGAATACAGACAAACAATTATTGTGTTGTTTCAAACAAATATAATGATGATTCAAACAGAATATAATTGGTTTAACAGAATAAACAGTTGTCTCAAGCAAATTTACTTTAACGAAATCAAATTGATTATTTCAATCATATCGGTTTTTCAGTGTAGTAGCAAATTAATGGTATACTTTTCTCAAATCCTCAAATGTAAAATCAATAAAATTCTCTTGCTATAGAGAAAAAAGGTCATAATAATAATAATTACAAATACTCATTTTTCAAGACAAGTATGCTATATAATTACAACAGTCTAGTAATTATAATTCTTCTTTTACTAGGTTAAGTTGGTTTTCGTTCCTTCAGAGGGAACATATCTAAAACCAGGTCCGGAATATAGTAAGTACAAACACACAAAATAACTTCCTCCTAAAAAGAAAGCGAGGAAAATGAAAGTTGATATAAAAAATCATGTAAAGCATGAGTATGAAGCAGTACTATTAGTGTGATGAGCATCCGTGAATATATTGCAATAAGCAACAGCAAATTTCAAGGCAAATGAAAAGTGAAACTGACGTAATAACAGTAACATGACAAAAATAAATAACTGTAGTTATTTATTATAAGCTGATCTCGCTTCTTTGATGAACTTGGGCAGAATTCGTATAGAACTCTCCACACGAAGAAATATTTGGGACAACAATTCCCTGTACTTTTAAAATAACAACGATTAGTAAGACTTATAACAGATTTATTTAATCCAATAAAATATGTAGCTGCTCTAACAAAAATGGTAGTCTGGTCACATATTTCTTATGTTACACTATATTTATTGTTTTATGGACTATTTATTTTTTCCGTGCAGAAATTGGTCACCAATAAACTTGAGATGTTATGAGGAACAGGAAACCCAGCTAGAATCAATGTTTCTATTAATAAGGATGATAAGTTCTTGAGGGAAGAGCACCCGAAAAATTTGTGATTAATATCCTCCTCCAATGAGGAAGAGCAGAGGGGTGAATTCAGAACTGCAATACGGCATAGATATTGCTTGACTGGACAATGACCGATCCGTATTCTATTGAAGGTAGTAACGAATTCCCTAGAGGCACCATACATATGGAAGTGCCATAGGACAGCGTTGACTTTAGGTTGGACGAAATCTGCAAAAAGCAGATTTTTTTATTGAGTGGCAATCATGGTGTGAGGAACAAATGGAGATAAAAGGAAAGACGCTACTTTTATCTCCATTTGTCCCTCCCACCATGATTGCCACTCAATAAAAGCATCTGAGAAAGATTCTTGGACCCGGTTGGATTAGTAATGGTTCTAAGCGGCGGCCAAACACAGCAAGTTGATCGGCCTATTAGTGATTGCCTTTTTGTGATTTGTAAATAAAGATCCATGCGTATGTTTCATTTTATAAACATGGCAATGTCCACATTCTGTGTAATTTTGCGATTCGGTCGTATTTTTTTGCATTATACATCTCTAGGGGTAATTACAAATGTTATGAATCCAACTACATTCTTGCAGAAAGTGTTTCTAAAAGTGTAGGATCGATTTTCGAATAACTTGTTGCAATTAAATTGTTACACAGCAGCTTCAAAATAAATATAAAATATTCCCATCAATGCAAACCTCCAAATTGTAGTTAAAATTAAATAAAAAACCAACACTTGCTTTCTTGCATGGTTATGTTGTTTAATGTTTAATTATTATGAAAATTAATTTCTGACCGTTTCTAAAATGATTAATTTTTTTGTAATAAAAAGTAGCATCAATTTACTAAAGATTCAACTAGCTACTGTTTTTATAATTCTTCATTCAGCATCAAACTTTAATCCAAATTTAGGGGAATCTTATATTTTATAATAAAATTTTATAAGAAAATTTTGCATACAATATAAAAAGATTTGTAAAAATTACAATTTTTGTACTATTGATACCAATGTTTCGATATTATAGATTATTTTACATTCTAACAAGTCAGTATGTTAATAGCAAACTTGTCCTCCTTGATAATAACAAAGTAGATATATATCAATAGATATTTTCCTACACAGAGGCAAATTCTGGGACAGCAACCCTTGTATTTTTAAAGTAAGGACAATTTTTATCAAGAATTACAACACGTTTATTTAAACTAACAAAATATATAGTTGCCCTAACTAAAATTATAGTTGGATTTAAGTGTCTTTACAGTAAAATATGTGACAGCAATACTTTATCTTAAATCTAACTACAATTTTTGTTGGGACAACTACATATGTTGTTAGATTAAATAAACGTGTTGTAATTCTTAGTATAAATTGTTCTTATTTTAAAAATGCAGAGGTTGCTGTCCCAAAGTTTTTCTCTGTGTAAAGGTAACCTTAAAAATAATAAAGCTATACTAAATCCATGTTTTTTCTCTAGTTGTAGTAGAAATATTGTTTTTAATAATATATTTCCGAGACTTTGATATTTTTTGATAAATAAAAATAACACTTCTATATATGACGTACCATAAATAATATCCAAGTACCAAGCTTCATTAAATAAAAAAACTATTTTCAAGAGAAATTAGTAATTACGCAATTTTAACATTATTGCACACCTGGATATCTAATAAATAGCGTATAGCAACGTGTTATGCACATTTACAAAGCATTTATTGATTGCAATTATCTTCCTTCGTGAAACATAAAATAAATTGATGGTCACTAGGTCAGTAGAGTGAAACAACCCTCCAAGAGTATCGTAAATATAACCGTGCCATACCTCCCTCGCAAAATTTTTGCTGGTCTGCCGAGCTGGAACTAAGGGATGTTCACCCCAAACACACGCACTTCGTCTCTTTCTATCTCTCCCGACCAATATCCCTAAATAAAATCCTCTAGAGAGAAAATATCCTTCTCTATCTTTGTAACATTGAATCCTGTTACAATTTTAGGAACATGAAAACCTTTTGCGTTAAATATAATGCGATGTCAATGGAAAAAATCTAGAAATATGTTTGTACAAACGTTTTACTGTCTGAATGTTAAACGCTGAACCTTGTACGTGATATAATAGTATGTAATTAAAATAATTTTTCCGTAGTTCATTCACAACAGAATTATAGCACGTGCTCTAATTATTTTTTGTTTACAATTATAGCGATTAATCAATATATCCTGCAATATAATTTTCTATGTTAGTCAATCTTTCAGACAGAAGACATCTCCTGTAGTAAGTAGTTTAGTATGTTATTTATGTTACATTCGCCTGTTTCTAAGCTAAATATGCATAAATAATTGGTACCCAAAAACTTTGTAGTAGTTTCCATTTGAATATATGAACCATTTTTATTTTATAAGTTGAAAAGCAAATACAGTTTTTTTAAGAGGGCTATATCGTTCTAAATTTAAGATATTGATCAAAAACATATAAATGATTATCAAGTAGGAACATCTACATTGATTTAAAAAATTAACAATATTAATCATTTTTACTCGATTACAACGAAAATACTGTAAGTACACAGTTGAAAATTTTGTGTGAAAATTTACCAAAAAGGATTGTCAACTTCGATACACACAAAAATCAGTGTGAAAATTGACAGAAAGGACTCGTGTAAGCATTTAAATGTGAATATTTTACCCAATATTTTGAGTAACTTCAACCAATGTGATAATGTTGGTTATTACCATTACCACCGATATATAAGACCCCACAGCTCTTCGATGACGTCATGCTGTTTAGGCGATGTATCGCCATGCACGATATTAGCCTAAGCGGTAAAAGAATGGTTTTTTTTTGCTTTTGGTAAGTTTTGAAGAGCTTTCGGTTTAACGAGGATGCTAGTTTTCAACTTTCTTTGCATCCCATTCGATCTTATTTTGGAAAAAACGAACTTTCAAAGCAGAAAACCAAAAACGTAACCGAGCACCGTTTCCGTGAAACATGTATTTGTGATGGATATTCAATCGACTAATTATTATTATTTGTAATTGTACATGTATTTGGACGGAACTAAGGTTAAAATGATACAGTAATTGCAATTTTATTCGAAATTCAATTTCACAAGAACATTTACAGACATGCTATTTAACCAGGGTCTTAAATTTCCTATTATGTGGTGTTTTACCTAATCTATCATTACTAATTCCCACAATAATTTTTAAGTAGGGTATTTGTAGAACAAGTTATTATAATTGCTGCAATACGTTCACTGCTGTGAATATGACATTTACATATATAAGTATCCAAAATGGCAACGTTCGGTGATATAATTTAAAATATATTGTATTAACACAGAACGTTTATTACATACATTTAAAAACATCTCTTCGTGTTCAAAAATAGTTTTGTTAAATATAACGTAAAAATAGAAAACTATTTGAACAATAACATCGTCACGTTTTTTGTCAAATGTGTGAGTTGGAATAGCATCTTTTTTAAGCCTAGGATATTTAAAACTTACACTTATAATTTCACCGGTCCTTGAATCTGTAGCTGTTGAAGAATAAATAATATCTTCTTTTATTTACAAAGTGTAACCCACAAACAAAACAACCGACACCATCTTAGGTTAGGTTATTTCGTTTTTATAGCACTAGAAAATCACTGCAGGTATCACCAATAAAGTACGGAAATATCACTATACAGTATTTTTTTGTAATAAAACCAATATAATTTGGATAAACTAATTCAAAATGCAATAATCGATCCTAACATATGAAAACAACTGACACCATTTTAGGTCAGGTACCTCGTTTTTATCGCTTCAGAAAAGGTTTTACGCCTTATACAACACAAAAACATTGCAGGTATCACCAACAAAGAACGGAAATATCACTACACAGTATTTTTTTAAATAAAACCAATATAATTTGGATAAATCAATTTAAAACGCAGAGATGGTCTCAGTGTATAAACACGTTTGTATGGCCTAAATATAAATACGTCACAGCCTGCTGACGTCAAAGCTGTTGAGCCTTGTTTTGGCGGTAGTAACGTTATTACACAGTATACCTGTAACAATTTTTATACAATTTTTTTGAAAGGAGCACATAATGTTTGTGTTGATTTATCAAAATATTTGTATAACAACAATGTTTCTGTGTGAATCGGTTTGTGTTAAAATAGCGTATTGAAAAATATTAGAGCTGTTATCCTGATTCAGATATCCGGATCTTGGTGTTATACGGATCCATTTTCCGAAACCTCGGATCCGGATCCATTATCCGTTACCCGATAATTCGGATCCCGATTCGCTGTCCGAAATCTTGAATTCTGATTCTATATCCGATCGAATCCATTATCCGATAACATGGATCCAGCCCCGTGCTCTGACAACTATTCCGAGCAATTACCTGCAATTGGTCGAGTAATTATCGAACGATATAGCTGTAATAATCACCAGATTTATTGAACACCTATGTAATGCAAAGTAACTTTAAATTATGCGCATGGAAATCCAGTATTATTATGAATGCACGGATTTTAAAAACTATTGCACTTTTTTCCCATATAACACAAATTCGATGATTTCTTTATTAAACACTTTCTATATTGCAAAATAATAAGGGATCCAGATCTGAGAACCGAATAGTAGATCCGGGTCCGAAAATCGGATAGTGGATCCGGATCCTAAAATCCAGATATCCGGATAGTTTTGGATCCGGATATCCAGATCTCAATTTTTTTCGGATACCTACAACACTAAAAAATATATTGTTAAATTTAAATGTAGAGGCATAAAATAAAACTAATCAGTTAATAAGAATGTAAACATATTTGACTCTGTTAATACTATAACTACAAACAAATAACAATACAAAAATATGATACAAAGTTTGCTCACATAATGTAACTAAACTATGCATGGTATACATTTTGAAAAAATATGTCAGACTAAAAAGTAAAAGTATACTTGCGCTACATATAAGTAGGTCTTTATAGAATTTTGGTGGATCGCGTAATGTGTTATGCGTTATGTATGTATACGTCAATTCTTCAATATTTACTACATTAATATTTTCACTTTTTGGGATCATCGACTTTAATAATCTCTAATACCTTTGTTATAAACAAAACAACGTCATTCACTTTGATAATATTCAAAATGCCTCAAATGTGAGCAAATTTTTACTTCTTAATATTAGTGCATATTATAATTCTTTTTCTAAACATGTATCCGTATTTGATTCACAACTCAGAAATTGAATTTGGAATTTTATATAGGTAATTACCTAAGATATTTATGTATATGTACGTATATTTGTTTGACGTAATAATCTGAAATGAACCGTTTTCTATATTAACTCCTACTGCTGTTTCATTCGCCCACTAAAAAGACATCGTTTGCTGATGCGGGGGAGCTAATGTTTTTGCTGTTTTTGTAGCTTTTAAATCTTATAACAAGGTTTTTGTAAAAACCTATTTTTGCTTTTATATCTCATTGTGCATAAGTTATTAATAAGAGGCCCCCATCCTTCTTATTCTTAGGTAATGTGACAAAATGATGCCTCGATATTAAATTAGTTCGGAATTCCTCCTTGAAAAGAGCATGATGTGTACATATTAGAGTTCTTAATAAGTTTACCATATCTTCTGAAATAAAGAGTGTGAAATCAATGTTACATATACAAGGATGTTTCCAAAAGTAAGGCAACAAGAGCTCTAAGGGAAAATCTCCACATAGTCAAAATGGTTGTCGAAGCATTTGTTCCATCCGCACACCAACGAATCAAAACCGGCATAAGAGAAATCAGCGCCAAGGTCGTGGAGTCACGTGAAGACGATTTACTGCACTTCCACGTTATTATTTGTTAAATAAACTGCAATGAATTTAATAAAGTATATTTGAATAAGTTTGTATCACATATGAAAGAATAAAATAAGGAAATGGAATAAAAAATAGATAACTCGAATAGTTAATAGTTATTTTAAATAGAACTAAAGTACAATTAATAAAATCCCAAACAGTAAATTAAATTACTTTAGAGTGGGCGTTCCCATAATACATTTGCAGTGGTGGCGGCACTGATAACGCTTACTCAACGTCGCTCAATGCAAGGTCACCTAAGATGTTGGTCTCTCTACATAGTATACATTACACATTTAATGGTATGGACCTATACACGTTAACTTAGGCTTCACCGGGCTGCAAGATATATTGTATGTAGCGCAATCTGGCATCCTTGCATTTATCCCCGCCGGCCAGCCTCGCCGCGCGCAACTGCAGTAGCTCTGAGAGGCCTAGCAGATGCACTCTTTGTCTTTCTGTGTGCTCGTAAGGTTCTAACAAGGTATCGTAGACTTCGAATACATTATGTTAGGTTATACAACCGCAGAGATGGTACAGATCATTAAATGGTATTTTGGGGATTGCCGTAAATGCCAACAAATAGACGAACAGCCTCAAATCCCTCTAATGCATCCCGAGCGGGAAGAGGGAGTTCCGCTGCAACAATCTAATACGATATGACTATGACTACCGGCAGTAGGTGACGCCAGGAAATATTTCAGTTGCTGTTTTTGAAGATTAGTGCTATGAACTGAGATGTATGAGCAATGTTGCCAGGAGCAAGAAGCTTTAGTGCTTTTATTCTTCTAATATTGTTTTTGTCGGTAGTGATTCCATCAATACCAGGAGCTATTTATTAGCATTATCTGTCTTCGTTATTGTTTCTTGGCATCTTTTTTTCATGTATACTTCTACATTAAGTTCACTTTTGCTAAAACATTATTCTTTAGATAACCTCTACTTTAACCTTTTTAAAATCACAAGCAATGTGAATGATTTACTGCATTACGTACGCAAGCGCAATGAATAATGTGCATATAAGTAATATGCATTTCAAGAATTCTAAGTTAAAAATGCTTTATTTGAAGAAAATGAAACTATTGATTTATAAACAATACCTAAACGCATTCTGCAATTAAAAAAACTATTTGCTATCCTTAAGAAAATATTGTTTTGTGTTATAATGGCCATTTACTTATACTAAGAACCGCTTTCTTCAAATTTTCTGCAAGATTTTCTTTAATCAAGTTAGCGAATGTCTTAAACAAAGAAATACAATTATTTCATTACAAGTATATACTTTTCTTAAGTGGAGAAAGAAACGCTAAGAACATATTTCTTTTGATTTAAAACATTATTGTATTGCGGATAATTGAAACAATAATTGTCTTGAATTGAGGCGAACAGCTTTGATACAAGTAAACGTTTCTCTGCGTGTACTGTTCTACGAAAGAAATACCAATACGGTCTGTCTATTCACTTCAGAAATTATGATGAAACAATGTATATTGTACGTGAACTTACCATTCAGTCAATAACCGTTTCATATCACCGGTATCAAAGTGCAGATACTGAAGTCCCTCGAGTGCTCTGGCATTAAAACATCCTGTATAACTCCACGTGAAATGTATCATGAGGGCAAAAACGTCATACTCCCGCAATCTTTTGTACACATAAAACGTGTCAGCGAGATATTAATTGCATCCTACAGTTTTACAAATTTTATAATTGCAATTTTCGTGTCATCGCGATGTGTCGATTGGATGTCATTAATTCGAAACACTGTGGGCCGATAATACAGTTCGGTGAGGGTAGTGTGAGGTCAGGTTTGTTTGTTGGGTATGTCATAATCACAGCGCCGCACCGGTATCACACCGAATTAATATTTTTAGGAATATTGTAGGAGATAATTGCGTGCGTCTATCTGACCATCGAGCGTCCATTGTTCTCACGGCGCAGATATAATGCCGACGATGCGCTTTGTGCATAACACTACACACATATAGCAGTACAACAACTGCACTCTCAAATGCACTTAATAATTTTGATCGAATCAGAGCCCATAATGGGATGTATATTTGTGTGCATGCATGTTCAATCAAATCTGTACTACACAATTGCTGATGGGAAATAACGAACAGTTAACTAAATAATATTGAGTAGCTGCTATCCACTGTCAAAGATAGCCTCTGTTAATAATAACGACAGCTTTATAAAGATAACTTTGCATTAGCTACTAACAAGGGAACACCCCGAACCCTAAAATTCAAAAAAATTCGAAACTTTCTGAACAAGTAGTCCACACCCAAGGATGTTGGAAAATATTTTCCTTGTCGGCCCAATCTCGTTTTAAGAAGGTCAAACTACCCCTGAAAGTTTAGTAGATTTTCGGTTTTCTTAAGATAACTCGGCAATGGCTGGAACAAATACATCACATCTACATATCAAAATAATCATCTCACCGAGCTCTATCACATATATAAAAATAGTACGCTAGTTCCATTAAAAAAATTACGGTGCCCTCCCCCACCCCTTCGATAAGGAGCTTATTAAAATCCCACGTTATGTATGTTACGGAACAGTATACGAACAGTATAAAAATTATATTTCATTTTATGTAATATATTTATAAAAACAAAGAAAAAAGGGAGAATTATGTTTGATACGTTAATATACGACTGAATGACATAAAATACATGTAACCTACATACCTCGTAAAATATAACTTATGTATTGTTATGTTCAACGTTGTATCTACGACAACAACTTCTCTCAGTTGTCACTTCGGTACTGACTAAATGTCAGTCTGGCCACTCGTTGGTAACTAAATATCCCTCTTGCGAGGATAATTGGAAATTTCTTCGTTACCATACCCTCTCAGCCAACCGTCTTTGGAGCGAGGACATTATAATTTAAATATAAGTCCAGATAATGACGAGTGTGGGGTATCATGTACAAATCTACTTGTTAGTTGATTTTTCTATTCACTTATTTCGCCCAAATTAATGTAAAAATCGTCTGGAATAAGCAACAGCATAAATTGCAAAGTACAACAAATAATATTTCATCAATTAAATCTTTATCTGAAAGGTTTCTGTAAATTAGCAGTGGATTTTCTCGTTTAAAGCTTGTTGGTGACAGTTCGGACCATAGAATCATCAACATACAACCTCCTGGTTAAGTCACTGCATTCGTTCTCGTATGCTAATATCATTTGATCGAAAGTCATCGAAAAGTTTCTATTTGGGTTAAATTATCAAAATTGGCTGTGAAATAAAACAATCGCCGGTCTTTCGCGATTTAAGATAAAAGAAAGATGAACGACGCCATACATTTTCATCAATCTTTATTCGGCCTTGGTTAAATCAAAGTGTGTCTTAAAATCTAATCCCAATATAAATGTTCGTTTGTGTATTTAAAGTCTTTATTAGAAGTAAAAAGGGTTAAATATCCAGAGCAGGCAGCTTCCTGTGGTGGGTATATAAACAGAGGGTTTATATATATTGGCATCGTTCAAAAGTTAAAGGTCAGTTACTTTTCAAATCTTAAAATTCGTTAATTTCATTTTACTGAGTTGAAAATTCATTCAAAAATTGCCGTAAGGGTATCTAGGGATACCCCCGAACCTACAAGAATCGTTTATTCAAATTAAATTAGAAAATTTAACAAAATTTGAGAAAAACCCCCGAGAAAGATATTTCAGTATACATGTATCTATGTATGTGCGTATATACAAATAATTACTTAATCTGTATGGTAATGCCTCTCTTCATAAAAATGCTTAAAACATAAAAAACGGTTGCACCAGGAAGACCGTATTATGGCACGGGAACCACATATGGCACATCGTGATGGAACTTGAAAATCTGTGAAGGCTAAATGTACAGGATTACCGAAATGATCTGGGTGGTTCGCAATATAATCGCGTTTGTACCAGGCATAAGCAAATAAATCATGATATTTTGTAGAAGATAATTGGTTATACACTAAAGATTGTAATTGTTGTTACGTAAATGCAAATTAATATCGTAATTATGTAAGAGGACCATATCGGAAAATTTCCTAACAACATTTTTCCAAACACGAAATCCATAGACATCCGATCGTTGTATCATGCCAGCAGTTTTCTTTGGTATTGTAAGGATGTTCACGTTCTTGTCGGTCGATATATGATTTCTTAAGGTAGATGGGCAACGACTAGTCCATGAATCTAGCAATAAAACTATTTGAGGTCCAGTATTTGGAAGATATATCTTTGAGAACCATTCCGTAAATAATAATGCTGTTGTTAATTTAGTGGATGCTGAAGCAGTTACATAGATATTTGTTGGTCGTGGTCCAAATATACCACTTTGTTCTTTTAAAACCATAAATAGCGGTGACAACAAGCGTCCAGACACGGATATTGTGGGAAGTATGGTGTGGGTTATCTCGAATATAGACTGCGCAATACTTTCAACTGCTTTCGATCCTTGTGGAGTTAACGTGTGACCAGAGTGTCATTCTATATTGAATCCACTTTCATCAGCGTTGAATGCGTTACTAGGGTCTACTTTCGCAATATAGGGTTTTACTTCTTGTACTTCTTGTCTGACGAAATGCGATTTAACTCTGCCGTTTCTGTACCATATGAACGGGTAACGAATTTGATAATTTTTCTGGAAACTATCCTGTATACTTTTTAACATTTCATAACCAATCTGAAGATGCTTTGAAATTTGTTAGCCCTATTACTTCATTGGCTTTCAAAGCCCATTTACGGAGATCTAGGTCGCGAATTATGGCGCCCTCTTCGCTGTTAATAACAAATTTATTAAAAACGTACATATTCAGAAATGTTTAACAATTGCTCTCTTCTTGTTCCTTCTTTTTGTAATGGTGTTCCCCATCTAAAAATGAAAAAAAATGTATGAAAACAAAAATGTATGAAAGTTGGCCTGCGATTTCTTACCTGTATAATTGATGTGAAGACTTTACTCTCTTAAATCTATGTTTTGTAGCTTCATATGAGCGTTAACCAGGGTCTTTAATTTCTTATTATCTGGTGTTTTACTTAATCTATCATTCCTACTACGTGGCGTTTTACCTAATCTATCATTACTTTTCCCACAATCATTTTTAAGTGGGGTATTTATAGGACAAGTTATTATAATTGTTGCAATACGTTCACTGCTGTGAATATGACATTTACATATATCAGTATCCAAATGGCTGTATTCGGTGATATAATTTAAAATATATTGTATTAAAATAAAACGTTTATTATACACATTTAAAAACAACTCTTCGTGTTCAAAAATAATTTCGTTAAATAAAACGTAAGAATATAAAACTATTTGAACAATAACATCTTCACGTTTTTTGTCAAATACTAGGGAATCGAGTTGGAATAGCATCTTTTCTAAGCCTAGGATTTTGTAAACTTACAGTTATAGTTTCACCGGTTGAATCTGCAGCTGGTGAAAAATAAATAATATCTTCTGTAACTCACAAACAAAATATACAAAACAGCCGACGCCACAGTTATTAGGTTTCCCCGTTTTTATCGCGTCAGAAAAAGTTTTATCGCCTATACAACGCTAGAGAAACATTACAGGTATCACCAACAAAGTACGGATATATCACTACACAGTATTTTTTTTAATAAAACCAATATAATTTGGATAAACCAATTCAAAACGCAGAGACGGTCTGAACGTGTAAACGCGTTTATGGCTGATCGTTCAGCTAAGATAATATACGTCACAGCCTGCTGACGTCAAAGCTGTTAGACCTTCTTTAATATTGGAGGTGGACTGTTCGTTAACCGCTCACCCACTGTATCGCTTGAAAGCAAATGCGCTGTTGCATATTGCGAAACTCAAAGGCGCACATGCATTATTCGAACGCAATTCACGCTAGAGACCAAAATGACTGAGAATATTTATTTTTTACTCTCAGCGGTAGATACCTCATATTTTGGATTTTAATTTAATAAAATTATTGCTTTATCTTTACTGTAAACTGTCATTTTATTTAGCGGACTTCCAATATTTAAATACAGTAAAATATAGGGAGTATAATTAATGTAATTATTTGGACGGCTTTCTGCAGAAAAGAGCCAACCCCAAAGTAATTATTGAGAAATCAGTGTTTGAAGTTGGACGATGAATTAAAGACACTTTGACTAATAACAAATTCTGACTTAAGTGATATACATACAATATATTTACAAACAAATTGCAGTGACAAACCTTTTGGCCTTGAAATTCAGTTGTTTGTGGGTTGGTTTCTCCCTGAAAAATGGAATTTCGCACCTTTTTGTTAAAACGAACTTTATTGTTTCAAAAACTAAAAGAACAAAACATTATAAAACGTTATAAATTATTCAAATCATTCCACTAGGGGTTCCACTTAAAAATCTGACCCTCCCGTGAATCCATCCACATCATCGACCACGGACTCTGTGCCACTAATCTTCTCATAGAATGGCCTGCAATCAGCGGGAATTAAGTCCCTGACGGATTTGATGTCTTCTATTTTTGGAATAGATATCTTTTTTCCTTCGGACCGCAGTGGTATTAGTAAATCTTTGACCGCCGACCTTTTCGATTCTTCCTTATATCTACTTCAGCATACGAGTCATGATCAAAATTTGTCTTAAAAAAATAGAGAATGGTTTCTCCTTATCAAGAAGTATTTCGCGTGTGTTCAACCGGCTAACTTTTTTACTTGCAACATCAATCTTCCTATTTACTATCTAGGTCGACAGTCCCATAGAACTCTGTAGAGAGCATTCGTGAAACATCAAACTTATTTTTTTTACGGCAGTCTTTCATGATTTGTATATAGTCGTCAGGCAGGTAAAGACGTGCAGAGCAACAGAAGTCAATCAGCAACAGAAGTCAATCAGCAACAGAAGTCAATCTGTTGAATTCGCTTATCTGTTGAATTAGCCCATAAAGAGCGCTAGGTTATACTATGCGCCTTGGAGAAAACATTACACTTCTTTGTAAATTATCATACTGTAATCTAAAAAATAAGGATTTGTGGATTGCTTCCTTTCTGCAGAAAGCCGTCCATTTAGCGGACAAATACTGTTTTTAAAAAGAAATTTGTCTTTTTATCGGTGTTGGCATTTCAAGTATAAAACCCCCACTCGCCCAGAAGAGGGGAGCAGATGCTTCAACCACAGGCAATGAACTGCCTCCAATTATTTTACTTCCATAATAGATACGCAAATATCATTTCATAGAATAAGAGACAAAGGCAGCCAATTTGCGTTTTCCTTCCGATTCAGTCTTTTATGTGTTTAATAAATAATAAATTTTATTAAATACATTACGTCTAATCACCATCAAAGAGAACGACGAAGAAGGTCTAAGCTGTCAGGTATTGTATTCCCTCATCAAGACGGCTTCGGCAATCCTAGCAGTAGTCATAGTATTAGCAATAACAGAGCATATAAACTGAGGACAACTTAAGGGTTATCTGAAATTCGCACGCCGACCGGAACTGTCATCTGATCGAAATGATTAATGATATAGCGCGGCTATATTCTGGTCCCCTCGAACTTCTCCCATCACATCATATGTTTCATACGCCTGTATATTCCACGTGGATGTAAAACACTTCACACCCCGATCTCGCATTGTCAACTATTTAACAGGAAAACGGATTAAGTCAAATATATAGATTAGTACTAACTGAAAATAGATTACCTTCACTTGTAACCGATCGTGTACGTATATAATCAATCTTTATTAGACATTTTAATAGCTTATTTGCATGCAAATAAATACATATGTATAACCAAACAACGTATGTTGCGCTATTAAATTTTAAAAAATGTGTAGTTGTGCAATATATTATTGTGTAACTGGTTTGTATTTGTTTTCATTTGCTAAGTAGTTAATTAACTGATATTTTGTTTTGCCTTTTGTAGGTATACAAGATGAGCCAACGTTTTAGCAATATTTCTTTGTTGTCGCTGTTTATTGTTTATTATATTTGTCTATGATAGTTAGCCAATTATTAACAGAGCAACTAGAAAATAAAAATTTCGTCCATACAGAATAGAATTTCATGAAAAATTAAAAGACAGACTATAGAAGGAGGGTCAATTTTTGTGTACAGATAAACAGCAACCAAGATCTCACTCCAATCACACTTAAATCGACACAATACTGCAAGGAAATATAGCAAATACTGCAGAAATACGAAACCAGGGATTCCCAAGCAAAATGGGGGGCCAAATCGTATGAACAACACATGGTGCAGCACTGGTAGGTCCGTCTTGTATTACTCGCGCTGTATGGTAGATAGTAATTTGATATTTTGGGAATGTATGATATAATATTAATTGTTTTATAAAATAGTGCACAGTAAAACTCACTTTTTTAAATAGAACATTCTGTATATAATCCTCTATACAATATCCTCTGAATTGGGAACTATTACAAAAGAAGAGGTCGATGAAGCAATAAAAAAACTAAAAAATGGTAAATCACCCGGGCATGACAAAATAACTGGAGAGATGTTCAAAAAGATGGGACTAACAGGAAAAGAGGTGCTTAAACAAATATTTAATAAAGTATGGAATGAAGAGAAGATACCAGCAGACTAGAAAGTAAGAGTTATATTGCCTAACTATAAAAAAGGTGATCGAAAAATTGTAGTAACTACAGAGGAATAACTATACTTAGTACGGTGGTTAAAGTCTTGGAACAAATAATAGAAAGAAAACAGAATAACAACAGAAGCAACATTGTCAAATTCACAAAGCGGATTTAGAAAAGGAAGAAGCACTCAGGATCACGTCTTCACAATTAAGGAAATTATAAACAAAACTCTGACATATAATAATAAGGCATACTTTGCGTTTATGGATATGGAAAAGGCTTTTGAAAGAGTACCAAGACGAGAAATCTGGAACACCTTAAAGAAAAAAAATGTTAGTAACAAGATGATCAATGTAATTAAATGCATGTACGAAGAAATCAACAACTATATAATAAAGGACAACAGGCCTTAGCCCACTGTTATTCATTACATACATGGATGAGATTATTAGAGAAAGTAATAAAAGCACTAAACCAATATTCATAGGATACAGAAATCTGCAACCAGTCGAAATTTCAGATTGTGTCTTTGCAGACGATATGATAATTGCTGGAAATACTGAGAAGAACTTACAGGACAACCTTATAGTATGGAATAATGTAATAAAAGAGAAAGGCATGAAACGTTCACTATTCACAGTACGTTGTCCTTCTAAATAGTCAGAAAAAATTGGGCCTTGAGGGTCACAGAAGACCGTTAACATCACTTTACCGGCAGACGCGAGAGTTTTGAATTTTTTCTTAGCGGGCGAATCCGAATGTTTCCATTCAAAACGTTGCTGTTTGGATTCAGGTTCATTGTGGTGAATCCACGTTTCATCGCAGGTTATAACACAGTCTAAAAAGTTATTACTAAGGTTCGACAAACGAGTGCAACGTCAAAAACAATCGCCATCATTTTCCCAGCTGGTGGAACAGTCTCCGCCTTTTTCGCAGTCCAGTGTTTAGACTGTGTCTTGGTTTCGGATGTGTAATATTGTTTCCAAATTTCATTTACAGTTATTAATCGACGCCAAAACTCCAACTTATATTGCTTAAACTGCTTCAACAGCGCTTTGGAAATGTTATTCGAATGAGTTTTTGGTCCTGAGCGAGCAAGCGCGGCACCGAACGTGCTGTTAGCTTTTTCATACCCAAATCTTCAATTCATGACAAACACGTTCTTTCGAGATGTTCACAACCTCTGCTATCTCTCTAACCTTAATTCGGCGATCGTCTAGCACCATTTGATGAAGTTTTCCGATGTCATCGGTAGTGGTTGCAATTTTTAGCCGTCCTGAACATTCATCGTTAACCAAGCTGGTACGACCACGTTTAAATTCAGCTGCCCAAAATGTCACTGTGGCAAATGATGCTGCGTCCTATGTGGTTTGAGGCTAGGGTATACTTCGACAATTTTTCTGGGCTGGTTTCCCACCAATCACAGATGTCTCCTTATTTGTTATTAACATTTAAGAAGGATTATTACATATCATATAAAAAAAATTACAATTTGTCACATCTACACAATAAGTTAAAAACTGATCTATTATAACTCAGTTTTTAACTTGTGTACGTGTGCATTTTACAATTTTATTTATACTCTCATACTTCGATTTAAATGAATTTTACACAGTCAAAATTTTATTGTCTCATGAATGTAGTTAACAATTTAATAATAGTTTATAATTGTAAGTAGAATTTGAAGATAATTTTTCTTCTCCCTTTCATTACGAATGACCACGTGCATTAATTGCACCACATAATTTGCAAAAGCTATATAGCGAGATTTTTGGTGATGGAAGAGACAGGAGAAGGAAGAGTCTTTTTATACATTTTGGTACCTTACCATACTCTAAATCTTGCGGTACAAACGATTCCTACATGTTTTCCACTAGTAAATGCATTGATTGCTAGTACAAAGGCAATGTTTCTAAAGTCCCCGAAACGTACCCGACTATTTCACAAACTGTGTCCTGATTTACCTGAACCACCACAGCCGATTGTTACACGTTGGGGAACATGGTTGCAGGCTGCGTTTTACTACAACAAATATTTTGATCAAGTAAAGAAGGTAGTCTTCAAATTCAATCCGACAGAAGCTGCAGCAATCAAGAAAAGCCAGGAAATATTTCAAGATAGTCAAAAGAGATTTACAAACTATTCACAACAATTACTTCGGGCTAGGGGAGGGAATAGAAAAATTACAAAATGTTTCGATGTCGCTAGTGGATTCTGTTCAAATTGCGAATGATATTCACGCACAGTTATGCGCTGTAGAAGGCGAAACAAATTGGTGTGTAATACGAAAATTTGGAAGTGTTTTAGAGAAAGACTCCGATTTTCTTATATTATGACAAATTTGTAAAGGTGCGTGTGAAGATGCATTAAGTTGTTTCAAAGATTATTTTAAATATGCAAATATAACATCGCTAGATGTCGAACGGTCGTTTTCGGCATTAAAAAACATTTATTCCGCACGTCGTACTCACTTGACTGAAACAGCTGTGGAAACATATCTAATGATTCAAATATTTAACAGATGTTACCCAATTTGTGATTTCACGGAAGACTTTTAAAACGGTAAGTGTTTCAGCACGTTTTATAATTTATTTCTTACCTCCTATTTTATGTGTAAACTTTTATGCGCTCGCCACGCCTCTGGCTGCTAACGCATATTTGCCCAGGTTAATGATAACTAATGTTCGACAAACGAGTGCAACGTCAGAGACGTATCGCGCAAAAGTAGGTACGTGAGATACAGTATTATTAAAAAATAATATACTCTTACCTTTTATTGACGTCTTGATGTCCACTGCGACAAAGTACTACTACCTCAAGACGTCAAGACATCATTAAAAGATAAGAGTATATTATTTTTTAATAATACTGTATCTCACGTGCCTACTTTTGCGCGATACGCCTCTGACGTTGCACTCGTTTGTCGAACCTTAATGATAACTGCTATCTATCCAATTATAAGTTTAAATGTACAGGGTGTATTTGAAATACGATAAGAGGATATGACCAACATAAATGTCAAATCCAATGTAGATAATTATCTGATCGCTAATTTAAGAAACTGTGTATGACATCATATTTTGAATTTACTCACAGCAGACATCATTAGGTTAACTTTTGTAGGTAACTATGTAACACTGTCAAGGCATAAACATCGTTATTTAAGGAACCTCAATTATCAAAAAGTTCCTATTTGCACCCCAAAGAATTGATTACTTTAAATTATCGGTTGTTTTTTTAGAAACAATCACAGCACGTGGTAATAGGATAATTTTTAAAAATAATAAGTTCCATATTTCCTGTTTCTTCCAAAATCCCTCCCTACTTCTTAATACATGTGGGAAATTAATTTAAGCATAACGCATTTGAAATTTGCCAACGCTTCTTTAATTCTTTTGTAGGGGGAGTATAGTTAGGCGTAATTGTTTAGCAATCGTTCCTATCCATCATTCTCAACATCAGATGAATAACTTTCTATTGGGTTTTTAACTCAACCTTAGTCAGCATCTTCAACGAGAATTTAATAACCCCGGGATTCCTTTAATGTGTCCCGTTCGAAATATAAAATATTCATTCGCGCACAAAGCCAATTTCATCCCTATTCGATTTTAAACTTTGGCAATTATGCGTGCTCACATCGCAGTCGGCCCAGGCGATGTGACATAACAATCACTGACTAGCTTGGTTTTCGCGCGCCGTGGCCCACTATATAGATTTCCGTAACAATAACAACTGACAGTCGGATGATGGATCGCTAGACAATATGGCGCTCTCTTCAATGAGAACGAGGGGATCGCCCGGCTCATACAATCCGGTTTGGTCTGTATATATTGTGTGGAAGACGAAAAACGACGAATGCTGGATTCCGTAAGCGTATATGTATGTACAACGTACATATTACGTATAGTTTTATTTTCCTGCGTATATTTCAGTGCTGGCAGTACTGCTTTTCTGTCAAAGTCTGATTTATGTCTATACGAATCCCATTCGAACACAAGCAATTCTTTATACTTTCTTAATAATTAAAAATATATAATTAGTTTTTTTTTTTTGTAAATCCCCACTTTATTGTGTTGACTGCTTATATTGAGTACTTTTACATCGTAACTTAAGTCGGGAGCTATAACTACCTCAGTTACTAATCGAGTTTAAGCAACCGTTTACATCGTAACTTATTAGACAGCAGCTAGTACATCTGATTAATATTAAGCAAAATCTATGACCAATATACTACATATTAAAGAAAAATAAAGGCAGCTACATTCCCTCCATACAATAGGTAAGTTGAAAATTGCTAAAGAAAGACTTGACATGACAGGAGATTCAGAAAAATTGCTTTTATTGGCAACGCTGCTAGGCCTCGCGAGTTTCGTAAACTTAATCTGAACACTTTACCTGTGAAGTAGCGATCCAATAAAAAATCATAGATGACTTGCGAGATAGTGGTCGAATTTTTGCAGGAATTTGATAAAAAAATGTATTTAGAGAAACGAAAGATATTGCTATTTTTAGACAATGCAATGTCACATCCACGTGACTTAAAACTAAAAAACATGGAGGTAATATTTCTCCCACCGAATACAACTGCATTTTGTCAATCGCTTGATCAAGGAATTATCAAAACCTTTAAAACTTGAAGCCGATTCATTATTTTAAAACGTATCTTGGCCCAGATAAATACATACGTTTCTTCTGAAGAGTTGATCAAATCAATTAATTTGTTAGATGTTGTTTATTTTATTCAAAAGGCAGAGCGTCAAATAACACCTGCAACTGTTCAAAATTGTTTTCGCAAAGTAGGGTTTACTTGCTCAAATATTCTCGGAGACAACAGCTTTGATTCAGAAGATGAATTACCACTGCCAGTTATTGCTGAAATGTGTAAAACAATAAACCAAAGTGGAATAAGTAATAGTGATTTTAAGCAATATGTTATAATTGATGATTGTTTAGCTCAAGAAGATGAAAACACGGATTTAAATTTTGTGAATTCTGTAAATTTAGTACAAGAAAATTCTGATACTGATGACCAAAATGTGAAGGATCAAAATAGAGAAAATCCCATCAAAAGCTACAAGGATGCTTTTACAAATTTAAGTCACATCAAATTGTTTGCAGCGGCAAATGCAAATTCAAAAGGATTTGAATTGCTTAGAGACTTAGAGCATCACTTCGAGAGTATACTAATTCATAGAAGAAACCTGTGTCAAACAACAATGTTAGATTTTTTTCCTATAATATGATTTCAAAAGTTCAAAGAATCTTTGTCTATTTTTTATAAATACAGTTTTTATTTTGTATCAATTATAATTAACCTGGGCAAATATGCGGTAACAGCCAGAGGCGTGGCGAGCGCATAAAAGTTTACACATAAAATAGAAGGCAAGAAATAAATTATAAAACGTGCTGAAACACTTACCGTTTTAAAAGTCTTCCGTGAAATCACAAACTGGGTAACATCTGTTAAATATTTGAATAATTAGATATGTTTCCACAGCTGTTTCAGTCAAGTGAGTACGACGTGCGGAATAAATGCTTTTTAATGCCGAAAACGACCGTTCGACATCTAGCGATGTTATATTTGCATATTTGAAATAATCTTTGAAACAACTTAATGTATCTTCACCCGCACCTTCACAAATTTGTCTTAATATAAGAAAATCGGAGTCTTTCTCTAAAACACTTTCAAATTTTCGTATTACACACCAATTTGTTTCGCCTTCTACAGCGCATAACTGTGCATGAACATCATTCACAATTTCAACGGAATCCACTAGCGACATCGAAACATTTTGTAATTTTTCTATTCCCTCCGCTAGTCCGAAGTAATTGTTGTGAATAGTTTGTAAATCTCTTTTAACCTGACTATCTCGAAATATTTCCTGGCTTTTCTTGATTGCTGCAGCTTCTGTCGAATTGAATTTTAAAACTACCTTCTTTATTTGATCAAAATATTTGTTGTAGTAAAACGCAGCCTGCAACCATGTTCCCCAACGTGTAACAATCGGCTGTGGTGGTTCAGGTAAATCAGGACACAGTTTGTGAAATAGTCGGGTACGTTTCGGAGACTTTAGAAACACTGCCTTTATACTAGCAATCAATGCATTTACTGGTGGAAAACATGTAGGAATCGTTTGTGCTGCAAGATTTAGAGTATGGATTTTACACGTTACATGTAAGAAGTTACCACTGTGTTCTTTAAGAGACCGGCCCAAAGAACGCATCTTTGCGGCACCATCACTCATAAACATTAAAAGTTGCTTAGTTGAAACTACAAATTTGTTCAATCAACACCAGCTTTAAAATCTCATCGGCAGTACAATTTATAACTCTTCTAGAAGCAAGTAAGAAGGAGGATGACGGTCGATGTGGTTCCATTGTACGTACCATTACATTAACCACAAAATGTTTTCGACGATCTGTTCTTTCGTCCACACACAACCACAGTTTTTTATCTTTCAATTCCGTTTTCATTCTTTTTTCTATATGTTCACGAGCAAATGGCACTACATTTCGTATCGATGTCCGACTAGGTAATTTATAGTCCGTATATTTATTCCACAAGGAGACAAATGCTTCTTTGTCTAGTAAACGAAACGATAGATTACATAAAATAAGAGTAACACATAAATCAAATGTAAATTTTTCTTGGTCTCGTATGCCACTTTTTGCAGAAGAATGCTGTTTACTTTCGATGTGACGTTGACAATGGCTTCTGGACCAACACATTAAAGGGATTTTACAAACTAGACATTGAATTTTATCGCCATAAAAAATTAAGTCCGGCATGTCTACTATAAAATTTTTAACTGTGTCTGCCATTGGTCGTTTTCGCGACGTACCTAACTGCGACATTTTTAAAGCAAACATAAACGTACAATTACGAAATAAGTTAGGACAGCCTAGATATACACAGAACTACTCGCATACAGCATCGATTTAGTACTGACGCTGTGAACGCGTGAAATAAATAATCGCCGACTCCGCACCACATATCTACTACACTGACCGTTACCACTATTTGCCCAGACTAATTATAATATACTAAATATATACTCCAATATTGTATTATTTCTCACAAAAGTTTTCGTATCAGTATACATAGTATTGTCTCTAGTTTCGTCATTAGAGGACACCTCTATTAACCGGACAGACATAGGTGTCCGCTTAAGAGGGAGCACACTGCATAATGTATTTGCAAAATATAGTTATATTTTTAACTAATTGTAAACTGTGCGAAAAGTCCAAAGCACTTTCATTAGTAAAATGGTAACTCCACTTTAATGTGTAATTTTTTATTTAATGTGTAATATAAACAAAATTCCATCCGCACAAATAACTTGTACAGTATGAATACACGCTGCCCCAATTTATTTGTGTCTAACATAAATACGTTTGTTTACACAAGAAAGATGTTTACAGGAAAATTACATATTTCTCAAAAGAAAAACGTCGACGTGTTTAAAAATCTGCAACTTCAAAATTATCGGCAAAACAGTATTGTTATCTTTTGCAGCTGAGCTGATAATCGCAACGTCGTTAATGGGAAGCATTGTTTCCTACATGCGGTGACCGCACAATGAATCCCGCGTCACTGCAACAATGATGTTGAAACAATGTGCGATGCCCATGTTAGATAAACCGGATTATATCAAATATGATTTCACCTGCTGCAGTGAGCGCAGTGAATGCATATGTGCAGCCATATACTCGGTATTACTGTAGTAGTGTTGTTTGAAACTCCCCTACCTCCTTTCACTGGTACAATCCTCATTCTCCGGGCGTCTCTGGGACGTCGTTGGCGTCAATTCAGTTCCGTTCATTGTATCTCCGTTTTCAGTTAAACCATGACCACTGCACCAGTCACACCATAAACATTGTGACACTGCCGGAGTGAATGCTGACAATCAACTTGACGATAATAACGATGATAGGGCTTTCACGTTTATTCAATTCCCGCATTTGGCATAATTCGATAACGCTTTCATACGTCTAGACTACATTTTCTGATTGAGTTGCTTCTAACAACGATACATGTATAATTCTGCATTAAAATAGTGCATATAAATGGATTATTCCTTAAATTATTGGTTTTCATGTTATTACACCTATGTTAGTTGCTTACTAGCCCGTACAATGTGAAAATAAAAATTATACATTTAGTTTTCTAACAAGTTGGGTGTACTTTTAGGTGAACGTCAAAATTGTTTCTGCAAGCAGCAATAATAAAATTCTCAGTTGCTGAAACAATCCCTTAACCCTCTTAGGTCCGAATTAAATTTAAATACTTAAAAAAATATTTCTATTGTTATTCTAGCCTTAAATAGGTTATCTTATCATAAAATTAACATATAACAAAATGTTGATCTTTTTTTTAAATATAGTCTGTCCTTTTCAATGGACAAAGAAACTAAAGTGATATAAGCCATATTGTAATTGAAAAAAGGCAAAGTAGAAAGATACTAAACGGTATTTTGTCATATATATACCGTAAGAGCGAGCGTTATGATTAAAGCTGACCACGAGCGGTACCGCGCAGTAGCGTAGAGTCGACCAGGCCTCGCATTCCACTAGAGTTATTCTGCTAATAGAGATGTTTGCTGCCGCAAATAATTTCGCTCATCTTTTAAATAAAAATTAAATAACACGTGCTCAAACACTTACCATTTTAAGAGTCCTCCGTGAAATCACAAAGTGAATAATGTCTGTTAAATATCTGCAACATTAGATATGTTTCAACTGTTGTTTCGGCAAAACTAGTACGGCATGAGGAAAAAATGCGTTTATATGCAGAGAACGAACGTTCTACATCTAGTGACGTAATATTTGCGTAAGTAAAATAATCTTTCAAATAACTTAACGATTCTATTGACGCACCTTCACAAATGTGTCTTAATGTGCCAAAATCAGAATTTTTCTCAAAAACACTTTCAAATTTTTCTAGAACAGAAACATTTTTTGCGTCTTCAATCGCGCATAGCTGTGCGTGAACATGTTGCACTATTTGTAGAGATTCTTCCAACGGCACCGCGGGATTTTGTAATTTTTCTATTGCATCTGTGAACCCGAAGTAATTGTCGTGAATGATTTTTAAATCCATTTTAACCTGACTATCTTGAAATTTCGACTGGCTTTTCTGGATAGCGGCAGCTTCCTTTGTATCGAATTGTAAAACCACGTTCTTAATATTGTCAAAATATTTATGATAATAAAACGCGGTCTGTAACCATGTTCCCCAACGAGTTAGAATAGGTTCTGGTGGCTCTGGTATACGAGGGCACAGTCTGTGAAATTCGCGAATACGTTTCGGTGATTTGAGAAATACTTCTTTGGTATGCCCTATTAAAGCGTCTACCTCAGGATAACATTTTCTGATACTATCCGCCACAAGATTGAGAGCATGAATTTTACACGTAATGTGTAACAAATTAGCAGAATGCTTTTTAAGAGACCGGCCTACAGAAAGCATGTTTGCAGCACCATCACTCACTAACATCAAGAGTTGGTTTGTTGAAAGTTCAAACTTGTCCAATGTATTTAACACTAACTTTGAAATTACTTCGGCAGTACACTGTTGTATTCGTTTGGAGACTAATAGAATTGAAGGTGCCGATTGATGAGGTTCCAATTTGCGTGCCATTACATTAAGAACAGAATGTTTCTTCCGATCTGTTGTTTCGTCGACACATAACCACAATTTTTGATCTTTCAACTCCGATTTTATTTTTTGTTCAATATGTTCGCGAGCAGATGGCACAATTCTTCGTAACGATGTTCGACTTGGTAATTTGCACTCCGAATAGTTATTCCAAAAGCAGATAAATGGTTCCTTGTCTAATAAATTAAACGGTATATTACATGCGATAAACGCAACGCATAAATTAAATATAAATTTGTCATTGTCTCGTGCGCAATTTCTTTTTGAGACATGCTTTTCACTATTTACGTGTCGTAGACAACGTTGTCTGGACCAACACATTAACGGGATTTTACAGATTACACATTTAATTTTAGCACCTTCATATATTAAGTCTGGAATTTCTGCAATAAATTTTCGAAATTTGTCCGACCGCGATCGTTTTGCTGACGAAATCATAATTTTTCTAGGACAAATAAACAATTGCGCAAATGACCGGCAGCGAAAATGTCCGTACTGCTCCGCAGACGAAGTAACACACCGTTCCTCTCGGTCCGAACTGATTCTACGCCGATGCACGGTACCGCTCGTGGCCAGCGTTAGTTATGATCAACCAGCACAATCGGAATTTTTCGGAAATGCGAGAGCAAAATCGTGTACGTGAACGAATATGTCGTTTATAAAGTGAGCAAGGTGTTTTCGGAAACGCAAGAGCGAAGTCGTGGCTTGCACATGTAGTACGTGAACGAATACGCCGTTTATAACGTGAACAAGGTGCACAAATAAATTTGCGTTTACGTAATTTTGTCAAGCAAATGACATTCCACAGTGACATTCAACACAGCACACGTTTAGATGCGCTGAGTTCGTGTAAAATCGAGTGATCATAGTACGCTCGCTCGTACGGTTTACACAGTGCGGTCCTAAAGTATCCACCCCCACGCTAACTTTTGAACGACAAAAGCTAGCGTTTTTAGAAAAAGATAGGCCGATTTCTATTTTTTGTGAACTAATTTTGCAGTTATCGGCGTTTCAATTGTATTTCCAGTTTAATCGGAAATGATGTCAATTTTCTTATTTTAAATGGAACACCCTATATATTTTTACGTTTATGGAAAGGTAATCGAAAGGCGAATCCAACGATACCACACATGTTATACTTTAACTAAAGAAATATAACGATATGCAGCAATAAAGATTTTGGTAATCTATTTTAGTTGTTACGCAAAGTTGGCTAGGAAAGAGCACCAAATTGTTTCTTGTGATGCCAGACTGATTTAAAGAGCTCGTTACTAAGTAAAATAATTATAACAATTGCCAAACTGTCAAATCTCAATTTCAAAAGCATAAATTATTCTTGCTTATTATTGTTATTATGCCCTGCATTTGTCATACTTTCGTTCTTTGTTCTCGTTATTATTTTTTCTCATTTTAACTTGTTTTGTTAATTGTTGTTTCTTCTTTACGTTGTCGAATGTAATTGCAATTAATTAATTTTGATGAACAATATGTCTGCTTTTTAGATTTTCTGTGTTGTTCCTTTATGATGGCTTCGGCACGAACCATGTGAAATTGCTGGGTCAATTTTAATATTATGTAATCTGGCAACAATTATCATCTTACTTGCCGTGGTTGCGCAACAAATTGTACGATAATTTAAATCATATTATCTTCTGTTAAAGCAGTTCGCTCTGTAAGTTTTGTACTATCTTTACTTAGTGCAAAGTTCAAATATTTCCGGCTGTACAAGGGCAATGTTCATTATGTTCCACTTCGTGGAAATTGTTGTAAAATTCACCGAACATTAAAATTAGGTACCTGAAGCTTATCTTACGCGGTCTATGCGAAGGATTGGTAAAATCAACAATATAAAAAACTGAAACTTGAACCCACTGCCTAACAAACACTAACAAATTTAAACAAACCTTCCATAATTAATTAATTACAATAAAGTTAGATAAAGTAAAGAAGAAACAACAATTAACAAAACAAGTTAAAATGAGATAAAATAATAACGAGAACAAAGAACGGAACTATGACAAATGCAGGTTATAATAACAATAAATAACAGGCATAATTCATGCTTTTGGAATTGAGATTTGACAGTTTGGCAATTGTTATGATTACTTTGCTTAGCAACGAACTCTTTAGATCAGTCTGGCGCTACAAGAAACAATTTGGCGCCCTTTCCTAGCCAACTTTGGGTAACAACAAAAACAGATTACCAAAACATTTATTGCTGCATATCGTCATATTTCTTAAGTAAAAGTGTAACATATGTAGTGTCGTTGAATTTGTCTTTCGATTACCTTTCCAAAAACGCAAAAATACAAACATTGTGCTAACTTGTTACATATTACGTGTAAAATTCATGCTTTCAATCATGTAGCCGATAGTATTAGAAAATGTTATCCTGAGGTAGACGCTTTAATAGCGCATACAAAAGCAGTGTTTGTCAAATACCCAAAACATATTCGCAAATTTCACAGAATGTGCTCCCGCATACATAAGCCACCAGAACCTATTCTTACACGTTGGGGAACATGGTTACAGGCCGCGTTTTATTATCATAAATATTTTGAGAATATTAGGAACGTGGTCTTACAATTCAAATATACATACAAAGCCAGTCGAAATTTCAAGATAGTCAGGTTAAAACGGATTTAAAAACTATTCAGAACAATTACTTCGAACTAGTGGAGGCAATAGAAAAATTACAAAATCCTTCGATGTCGTTAGTGGGATCTCTGCAAATAGAGCAACATGTCCACGCACAGCTATGCGCGGTAGAAGACGCAAAAAATGTTTGTGTTCTAGAAAGGTTTGAAAGTGTTTTAGAGAAAGATTCTGATTTTGGCACATTAAGACAAATTTGTGAAGGTGCGTTAATAGAACCGTTAAATTGTTCCAAAGATTATTTTAATTACGCAAATATAGCGTCACTAAATGTAGAACGTTCGTTTTCTGCATATAAACACACTTTTTCCTCACGCCGTACTTGGTTTACCGAAACAACTGTGGAAACATATCTAATGTTGCAGATATTTAACAGACATTATTCACTTTGTGATTTCACGGAAGACTCTTAAGACGGTAACTGCTAACTGAAACAATAATTTTTTTTTCACATTTTCCTAATACATAATTTATATATACCTATTACCTAATCCTTATTTACTTAGGTTCGAAAGTTTGAATCAACAGTCTGAGAGAGTCAGTGTGAAGTTTTGTTTACTATTGTCATAGTAACCAAACTATATTAACACCAGAAACCATTCGGATGTAATTTCCAAATGCAAGGCTCACCTTTGAGTGCAAGTAGTACTTAGGCACAAAATCTTGAATCAATAATTCTAAAATGTCAACGACACGCGATTAACTATAAATACCTGTTTTACTTTCAACATTAGGCATATGCGTCATTATACAAAAATGTTAGAGATTTGGCAAAGTTTCGTGTTCAATACTGTACACCCTGTATGTTTCGAAGCTGTATGTAATTTAATCTCGTAGAAATTTACTCTAAAATGTATTTGCCTTTTGGTTATTTTGTAGAAATATTTTTAGGCGATTGAGGGCAAAATTATAAATATCTCGATATCTATTAGAAAGAGATGTCGAGATCTATTTTATGGACATATGAAACCCATATTATATTGGTTTATTTCTAGATAGAGAAACGAAAATGCAATAATATACAGAAAGTTCTATTTAAAATAACAAAGTAACTGCTTGGTTTTCGCTATCTATCGATCACCCTGTATGTGCAGAGATATTTTTGAGAGATACTCTATGACGTATATTCCTTCCAGCACTTGAAGATACTGTAATAAGATCTAATACTTACTTTCAGATTTTGCCACTTACAATATTTTACCTCGTGCGAATTATTTCGATACTTAGATAGATTACACCTAAACATTCTTTTATGGATTAATATTTTTAATTACAAAGCGAATTAAATAATATAAATTCATTCAAAAAACGCACATATATAACATACATGCATGTTCAATGTATGGTATCTATTGCGGTTACACGTACATACATACATATGTGTGTATCCGCATACTCTTTTCAGTCAACTTCCAGATAGTGGTGTAGTAAATATTCGGGCGTGTATTTCCATAATGTGATTTTTTTATTTCCACAACACAGTGAAAAATATGCTCATCGATAAATAACCGAAAGAGCTGAAATAGGATCCGTCGACACTTATAGGCAATTTTCCACACCGCAAAACCGATTTTAATACATAATGTGTCATATAAAATTATATCAACGTTATATGTATACAGTGGCTACCCCGATAAAGTGCCCTCTTTATATTATTATACATCTATAGATCATCACATTCTATGAGCAGAAATCCGCCATAAAAATATTATACGCCCGACGAAAAAGGTTGATATAGAATCACTTTTCACTATAAAAAGGGAATTTATTCCTTAGGTTTATGTGTCGAAAAGACACTCGTCCATATGTGGAGCCATTTTCATAAATTTACCTTTTTCGTTCTCTAGCGTCGAGCACCAACCAGATTTACTGTTATTATCGTTTTTTGATTCGCATCTACTCCTGCACCATTTCCATGTATATCAGAATAGTAAATTACACTATTTTAAAAGATTTTTATACCATAGCTAAAAGTGAACAATTTTTATGAAACGTAGTAATATCGATCTAGTGTTTGATTTGATTTAGAAGATATTTCATGAAATCTAAAAATAAAAAAAAGTATTTCGAACATGTAGATATAATCAAAATGACTTAGTTTCCCGAAACCTGCCTTTTCTTTTACTATGCACCAAAAACCTCCAGATAATAAAGAGAGGTTTTCCGTCTCTTGGCAATACTTAAGTTTCTACAAATAATGGGTGTTTTTTTAAACCCGATAGAACTTCAAATTATAAAAAATGATACGAAAAATTAAAATCTAATCAAGTTTTTGGTATGATTCGAAAGATTTATTCATGGCATTTACATATGAAAATAATTTCGGGCATATGGCTGTTCTTGACGAAGCGTATTTTGGATGTCGAATTTTGGGGCACTCTTTCGAGCACTGTTGGCCATATGTCGCGAATAACACGAATAATATTGGCTTCCAAGGCGTCAATTGTTGCTAGTTTATTGACACTAACCAGTGATTTCACGTAACCCTACAGGAAAGAAATCGAGAAGTGTCAAATCGCAAGACCTTGGAGGCCAATTGACAGGTCCATTCCTCGAAATTAACTTATCGTCAAATTTTGATTTCAATAAGTCGATGGCTGTCGTCGCCGTATGGCATGTAGCACCATCTTGTTGAAACCACATCTCGTCCTCCACATTTTCAAACAAAAAATCATTAATCATGGTGCAGTGACGATCTCCATTGACGGTAACGCGAGCTCTGGCCTCATCTTTTAAGAAATAAGGGCCGATAATGCCACCGGCGTGCAAACCACACAAAACAGTGCATTTTTCTAGATGTAATGGAGTTTGTAGGGTCTCTTGTGGTTTGGTCCCACTCCATATGCGACAATTTTGTTTATTCACAAACCAGTTAAGCCAAAGAGGAGCCTCATCGATGAACACAATTTTGCGATAAAACAACGGGTCAGTTTCCAACTGCTCTCGAGCCCAATCAACGAAAGAAGAACACAGATGATAGTCTTGTCTACCAGCTGGATCTTATATGGATGTAGACCAAGATCTTTACGCAAAATTTTCCACGTAGTTGACTGACAAAGCCCCAATGATTGTGACCGACAACGATTGGATAAATTGGGATCTTCTTCCACACTTTCGTTTACAGCAACGATGTTCTCTTCAGTACGCACATTCCTTCGACGTGTTGGTGTTACTGCATCATGTAGAGAGTATGTGGTACGAAGTCTATCCGCTGTTCGACGGGTGGTTTGCTCAGAAGGACGATTATGTGGGCTATAAGAATTACGAAGTTGTCTGTAAGTTGCGCGAATCAGTGACTGATTTTCAAAATAAATTTGAATAATTTGAGTGTTGTTCAAGAGTCTATTCATGATGACTTGCCAGAGTATACTGATCACAAATGTCAAAAATTGAACGCAGTATGACAGCTCGTTTGACAGTTAACTTTTCCATAAGTTCTATCTAAGCAAAAAAAGCACCCGTTGTAACAAAAGCATTTAACTTTTGACACACTTGTATGTGATGTTATTGCTGCTAGACTTTTGCCAAATCCAGGAGTATTCCAATGTCCGTTTTAATGGGTATTTTTAACTTGCCAAGCATCGTATTGACTAGAATTTTCCTTCTTTATTCGAATGAAAGACGTAGGTACTTCAATTTTTATCCGCCATTAAAAATCAACCGTCTTAGTCAGGGTTTGATCTTGCGTCCTTCGGATCAAAAAGGACCGTTTAATCAAGACGGTCTTTGATATGACTTAAATGCTTTATAACGATGCTTAACTGATAACAAATACAGAAGTAAGACCATCTATAAGAGTAATCGGAAAACATAAATAATAAAAAAATGTGAAGTGACAAAAACTTTTTTGTAGGTTAGCAGAGTGTAATCAAACACAAAATATTAGTTTGGCTTTCTTTTAGTGTTACTAGACTTGTTCATTTTCTTTACTAAATGCTTTCAGTTGCATTAAATACTACTCGTGCTGTTCTTTGATCTGTGCCACAATGAAAACAGACACTAGTGTTTGACGCAACGTTACTTTCACTATTATAAGGAGACTTTAGAATGTTGCAGAGAGAAAGGAAAGAAATCAACTCTATTGAAGATTTGATGTCTCTCAATGTACAGACTTAATAGAAAAATTGATAAATTGGTAAATGTAACCTTTCTTTCCACCAATCCAAGCATCCAGTATAAAGAATAGTACAACCTCAATCAGACTAAAACTAATCATTTCAGGACATTGCTCACACGCAATAAAAAAACATGTCAAATAATTTTGCTTAGTTTTTTAACATCGGCTACATCAGATAAAAAAAACATTGTTACGAATTTGCTTAAAATGCGGACTAATAATAGTTAAAATATCTTCATCACTGTCGGGAATAATTTTGTTTATACGAGGATTGATAAAAAAATACGCGGAATTTTTTAATTTCCCATGCTATATAAGTTCAATTGCCACATTTTTTGTTGTGTTGATGCACTTGTCCCTGACATACGTAGCCGTATTGGATGCTTTGTCTGTTGATGGCTGTCAAAAAAGTTACACGTGTTTAGGTGTGCTTGGCGATTTTTTACTTGCGAAAAAAATTGAACTTGTTTTAAATGTTGTTGTAAGAATGAAATAAAATGCAGCACCGTATTGGAAATGTGGAATGTTGTTTTTGGCGAATGTTCTATAAATAAAACATATATTTATAAGCGGTATAAATGTTTCCAAAAGGGCCATGACGGCGTTGAAGATGACGAGCACTGCTTGGTGATTATGGACAATCGCGGAATAAGTATCAGAGAAGTTGCTAGTGATATTAGCACATCGGTTGCCTCATATTCCAAGATTGTTGAATTTCGACTAGAAGCAGCGCCGAATGAACATACCATATTTCTTAATGGGAGCTTCCTGAAGAGACAAGACCGAAAAAACGAAGTTCGATCGAATGCGCAGGTTGTGCTCACTGTGTTCTTCGATTTTAACGGCATAATACATGACGAACTCTTGCCACCAGGTCGTACGGTCATAAAGGGTATTACCTGGAAGTTCCACGCTGTTTACATGAAGCAAGCCGAAAACGCCCGAATTTTTGGCGAAACAATTCATGACAATTGCATCACGATAATGCACCTACTCGCATTTCGCTGCTAAATTTTTGGCCTAAACCTCCATATTCACCGGGCATGGTCCCCTGTGACTTCCTTCTATTCCCGAAACTAAAAAGAGCCTTGAAAAGACAAGGCTGCCAACATTGAAAAGATAAAAACAGAATCGCTGGAGCAGCTAAACACCATACGGAAAATTGCATTCAAGAAGAATACTTTGAAGAGGACAACATTAATATCGATGAATAAATACATTTTTTTTTTTTGAGAAAAACTAAAATTCCGCATATTTTTTTTATCAAACCTCGTATGCCTATTTTATGGGAACACATTTCTAGCAAGAGAACGATAAAGCCAAAACCACTGCTAAGACAACAAAAAATAAGCTGGAAAAGTATTTGAAAACTAAGGGCGATATCTTCAAAATGTCAAATCTATAATGCCAGATAAATTTGAATCATCTGAATGAAATTTACTCCCACAATTAAGCCTGATGGTTCAAAAAAGTGTGCCCCTGATGGTTCCAAATCAAAATAACAAGATTAGAAATGAAATCAAACCCTCCTTTCTTTAGCCTAAGCACTCAAAGAAATCAAGGAAGAAATAAATTCGGAAACGTATAGTATACGTATGTATATAATGGAAACAAATGTAGTGGAAGCCATAACCATCGCATAACAACTGTTAATTTGAATGGTTGTATTACGGGTTTGCTCTAGAATTCTTAGCGCCCATATTCAGTAAGAGAGAGACGAGGTTGTTTGGCTCTCGAAAGCATGCACAAGATCACAATAATTCACAAACAGCTATATGTAATCACCTTAAACAACTTCTAAGAGGATTGATTTCGCCTAAAATCAAAGAACGGCTTTAACTAAAATCGACACCAATTTTATTAAAATGAAATTCATGGTTTTTAGCCGAAATAAAATTCCTGAATATTTCGGTACGCAGTGTAAACACTCGAGAACCTTTTAACTGATAATTCAAATCTTTATGTGCACATTCTTAATACTATCGAATGGATTAACCGTGAGGATATGCGGTAATAAGGCAGTTCGCGTATGTATCTTTACGTTTCGGATATTGACTCGAATGAAAATAAAACGGGCTGCTGGACTGTGATAAGGCGCGAAAGTTTCCCAACCGTAATCGATATAATGCGTTCTACACGGTGACTCTGCATATGAGATTTGTCAGTTCCTCGCTCCCTTTTTTCTCACTCCATATCTACTTTCATCATATATTACCAATATCATCCATTCACGCAAGGCAGATCCGTATGCTCTGTGCAAATTTTGATTCAAGAATTGAATCGTTTTCAAAGAGTAACTAATAAAACGTACGCACTTCAATTCTAGTTATTCCGGGATATTTATTCACATAATCTGCTATTACAGACGCTAGCAACCTCGAGAACTGTTCAATATTAGTTGAAAGACGCTGGAGAGAATTCGTGTACACTATTGGAATGTTCTCATATCACCTTATACTTTCTTCTCTCATTTGTAGTAATACAATAATAATTATCGCTATTAATTCTACGTTGAAAATAATCTGTGTTATTTTACAAATAATTTTAAAATAGTCAGAAGCTATTAGCGTTTTTATAAGAACACCCGATATCTTTTTACAGTTTTGAAAGGGCAATTGGAAGATGAATAAAACAATATCAAATATGTTATGCTTTAGTTTACAATATGCAGCAATAAAAGTTTTCGATTGTTGTGCAATGCATGTAGCAGAAATCGCCAAATTGTCTCCTGTAACGCCAGGTTGATCCAACAAGTTCGTTGCTAGGCAACGTAATCATAACATAATAATTGCCAAGCTGTCACATTTTAATTCTAAAAGCGTAAATTATCTTTGTTATTTATTATTATATCCTGCATTTTTATATTTTCGTTTTTCGTTCTCGTTATTTTTTTTTTATTTCTACTTATTTTGTCAATTATTGTTGTTTTTTCTTTATTTTATCGAACTTTATTGCATTTAATTAATGATGGTAGGTTTGTTTGTCAGTTATTGATAGAGTATATTACAAATGTCTACGCAGGAATCATCTAGTCATTTTAATATTCTGTGAATTTAACAAAAAATACCACCAAGTGGAACGTAATGAATGCTGCTCTTATATACAGCCGGAAATATTTGAACTTTGCGGTAGGTAAAGCAGGATAGATAGGACAACATATTTAGAGCGAACTGCTTTGACAAGAGTTAATAAAATTGAATTTATTTGACAATTTGTTGGGCAATCACGGCAAATAATAAGTTGACCCAGTAATTTTGCATGCTTCATGGCAAAGCCATCCTAAAAGTATTAACAAGGTAAAAACCGTGGAAAACAAACATATTGTCTATCAAAAAGTAATAAATTTGAACGAATCTATCACGACTAATTAATTCGAATAAAGTTCGATAAAGTGAACAGATAAAAACGATTAATAAAACAAGTAAAAATATAACCGAGAAGGACGAAAATATGAAAAATGCAGGAAGCAGTAACAATAAATAGCAAGAAGAATTTGCGCTTTTAGAATTGAAATTTGAGAGTTTGGCAATAGCTATGATTATATTGCTTAGCAACGACCCCTTTGGACTGATTTAGCGTCACGGGAGACAACTTGTTACTTTTTCCTAGCCAACTTTGCATAACAAAAATAGATTACAAAATAAGCAACCTCCTGAATCCAATAAAGAAATACCTTTAAAACTATCAAACGTTCCTCAAAAATTAATTTGGAGGCAAATTAAAAAAAAATATGAGAAAACGTTCCTCCAGCGTATTGTAAAAAGTTAATAGCGCAGTATTGGGCAAGGTAGGGGAAATTACCACTGTTCTACAGCGACTAGACAGACTCGTGTTTTGTCGTCTTTCGGGGAAACCGGTAGGCAACACAAACCATTGCTCATGAGACGAATAAACACGTTTCCGTCTAGTCGCTACAAAAAAGTAGCCATTTCCCCTACCTTGCTCAGCTCTGTAATAGTTATACCTGGAAGTTTTGAATTTCGAGGAGATTCAAGTGCTCAGTTTTTTGAACAAGGTTGTGTAATTCAGAACTATTTAGAATACAATTTAGTAACCTTGTTTAATGCTTACATCAAATAAAGATTCTGAATAGTAAAGCAAAACTTGCTTAGAAAAAGATACTACAGTGCTAACGTCTAATTTAAGAGTAACAAACTTTACACCAAATTACGCTTTCCAAACTACAAGTCTGAAATAAATGGTGATTAATTAAAACTGCAAAATATATATCTACATATTTTGAAAAGAAGTCGGCCCTATAGGATTTCTATAGTCTCAAACAAAAAATTCTAAAAAAGGACAAAAATGCTGGAACTGAAAGATGAGTACTACAGGAATTTTTAATATTAAATCTTTGGTATAGAAAGCTACCGAAAATTCTAAACAACTATAATAATGTGTACATTTTTATTGCTGCCGCTGAAAAGACATATTCTTTCTAGAAAAAGCGTTTTCCTTCTTCTCAACAACAGAAAAGCAAGAATCCATAATTCACTATTACATCAAATCCCCAATGCAAATGGAGTTTTCCAATCAAAAAATTAAGCTAAAGGATGTCAGTGTTAAAATGCCCCAGTGTAAGACTTAATAACTGACAGGATTCTCCAAGAACTCCTAAATAATACAGTTTGAACCACATTGTTATCTTTAGCAAGATATGAATAGCGAGAATATTTTACCTTCCATCAGAAAGCGATAATTTTAATAATAATAGAAAAAGCTAATAACATTTATAACTCTTACTCTTAACCTATAATTCTTGATGTATTACAAACTCTAATAAAGGATCGCATACATAATATTAAAGCTATGATTATCAGATAACATACTTGTATCACTTTTTAAAATGATTTTTAATATGAAGTGTTTTGTACTAAATGTAAAGTCCAAACTCAATACTATCCGTATAATATTTCTCGGTAACCCGAGCTCGCAGTTAAATCATGGCATCGTCCCGTAAATATGGTACATACATTTCTTTCTTTTCTTTAGTAATATTAATAATGTTAGTGTCATGTAACTAATTTGGTATATTTTTTGTTACATATTAAAGTTTTAATCATGAATAAAACAACGACACTTGCTCTAATAAAAAGAAGCGTATTAAAAATAAACCAGCACGAAAGCATTCAGTCACTAGCACGGTTTGCCGATGCTTTACTGTATTTCAAAGACCTATATCTGTTGTGTTTGCAATTACTAATTTCTTCATTCGACTTAATAATAAATTTTGTGTATTTATGTTAATACTTGGATAAACTTCTAAAATTTAAACGTTGGTTATATATGTGGTGCCATCTTATAACTAATGCTTCAAACTTTATATCTTTAAAGCAATATACTCTGTATCACCTATACTACAGAATTCGTTGTTCTGGGCAGAACTGACCTCTCGTGAATTTCCGATTAATTAAGAAAAATAAAGGGCAATTGCAACTAACTAAATTTTACTACTCGTCAAACATAAACCTGATATATTTGAACGTAAAAAAAAGAAAAACATCAATAATCTTGCAGTTTACAGCTTTTAGCATTTCTATAGCAATATTAAAATATGTCACCTTTTTAACAGAGCTGGACAGCTGTAACAATGGTTATTTTCACATTTTTTATTAAACATTTTAAAGTATCGCCGAGATTATGGTTATATCTATGTATGTCGGAAAAAATTAATACTGCAGTACAGTTCATTATTCAAGCTTATAATTCTAGAATCCCACTTTTAACACAGCGTATCTGAAATTCTTCAAGTACGCCATTACAAATAACGTTTTACATATATAAGTATACATCGAAAAGTTTAGTATAGATTGTTTTATTAATAGCAATTGCATTTATAGTTTCGAGATTTACGTAAACATCACAATAGAAGTATACTTCGTTTATAATTGAGGATTTCTCGAGTAATATACCGTCAATGTACTCGTAAGTTTAGCAATTCTTACGGTTTTAATGAAAAATGTCTAAACCATTTTTTATTAATACCATCACAGACAACTAGCCAATGCATATGACGCAATTGAAAACACATTTAAATGACTTATTTCAAGTTTAAAAGATAACGCAATAATGCGTAATCGTTATTTTTTCACTTTCCGTAATAACTTTGCTTTAGCCTCCACAGGGGGCGCCTCCGGTACCGGCGTTGTAGCTGTGTGCTTCGATTTTAAAAGTAGATATGAGTGGGTTCTACGCATTATTAACCAAACTTTTAAAAGAAATTGATTTTACCCGCAGATTGAACGTATTCTCTGTCTAATCCATATAGAAATCTAGAAGTACGGCGCCCCCTCTTGACACCAAACTAAATCACTCTCGTTCCCAAACTATTATAAGCACACCCAAAATTTACATTAATCTATTAATGTTGTAAAATGTACATACAATACATTTTAATTTTTTACACAAAGATGTACACAACCACTTATAGATGACGCCAAAAAGTAGTAAGGACATCTGTTAATCAATTTTGCAATCAGATTTCTAATAGGAATTTTTGATTGGAGAATCCTGTTCAATAACAGAATTGGAGTGAGATGTGTCATGTGTGTCACAAGATAAAAGTGTATTGTTTGTGTAGTAAATTATAAGATGCAAATTTAAATAATTTATAGATCTTGCTCAGTGTTCCCTACTATTACTCCTTCGTGATAATGTGATTTATTATTTCTAAGTAACTGTTCGTTATTATGGTGTACTTTTAAAGAAATAAATAAAAGTCCTTACAAAAAGCAAAGATAAAACAAGATATATTTAAATATGGAGCAAAATGAAGAAAAGGTCGAAGAAATCTTCGTGCAAGAAGGAGTTTTGCTATTAAATGGACCAGCATCACATATGGAATATATGAAACTAACTGGAACATTGTACATTACACGTTATGAAAAACAGACAAATGAATATTCAGGAATATTTGTTGAGTGGAAGCCAAACGAAAATCTAACTATTGATTCAGATATTCAAGATCAGGAGTGGGCTGTTGTCAATACAGTGGAAAAGCGAACTAGAACATTAAGTGGCAGCTTGATACCTGAGGAAGTGAACCGCTCGAAGTATTTAAGGATAAATTTTGATAGCATTAAGAGCTTCAAGGTTGCTAATAATGGTCGCAAAATTACATTTAATGATGGCCGTGGTGATATAATATGTGTCTTTTCTTTTCAAAATGGAAATTCTACGTGTTTTATTGCGGGCCTTAAACAATATATTAAGACTGCTCCTTCAAGAAGAGACAAAAATCTATACATAGTGATGGGTGAAATTGGAGATGATGATAAGCAGATAGAAAGATCATTCAAGACTTTATCATTGTTCCCCGATGACCAACCTTATATGTGGAGCTTTGTCAAAAATTTTCAACACAAACCCTATGAAACTACATTGGAAGCATTTGCAAAAGTTGCAACCATTGGTAATTATTTTTGGTATTATTATTTCCTGGAATATTTTATAGGTAAACATAGGGCACCTAGATGCCCCATATACTCCTGCTTATTTATTTTCTAGTATATAACGAAAGACCTCTAGATGATGAAACAAAGGAAGTTCTCAACAAAAGTATTATTGCAATCGAAGGTGCGACTACGACACATACCCAAGGAGATTACGAAGTTGTGGCAAATGTACCTAAATTACCAGAAAGAAAGGAATGTCCTAGATCGAAACCCCTGACAAAAGAACAATGGTTAAATTTACAAAACTGTGAAGGTAAAATTGAAGACATAGATGGAATTAAACTTCTGATATTTAGAGGAGTAAGTGCTGTAGATATAGAAGCCTACCTATTAGTTTAAACGAAGTCTGTTTATTGTAAACCTTATCTTTTGTTATAATTACGTATTTGTTTTGCCATTTTAAAACTCAATTCATTACTAATACTACAAACTTCCATTTGTGTCACTAACACCAGATATAGTATGTGTGTACAATGATCACTTTTGCTGTTTAATTTCTGATATGCATTTATTTACTTATCTTTACAAACATTAAATCTCTTGATCATGTGTGTGCCTAAACACATTTTTTCAACAAAATAAACTTAAGTTATCAAATTTTATGACTCAAAATTATTCTCTGTTAATACAAGATAAAAATATCAAGTTAGGAATTGTACAGTCGTGTGCGAAATTAAAATCTCTATTTGACCTGTTCATGAATTTATTGCACAAGAAACGTATACCACAAAAGGCATTACACAAACAAAATCCGATTAAAAGAATTCGTAGTGAATCAAAATCTTGTAAATTCATACGATACGCTCTTTCGATTATAAATGCCATAACAGAAAAACTTATGCTATGGACGTACACGCATAGACCTTTATCTCTACCCCTAGACAAACAACTTGGGTATGACAAGTGAAGCCACTCAGATATTTGGCAACCATTTGCAGTTTAGACAATAATTGGTTAATCACGCCTTTGTTGTATGTGTTTTTTTCTGTGTTAAAGATTATCTTTGAACTCTGATAGACATGTTCACACTAATATCACCCTTTGAGAAAGGAGATTGTTTATATTATAATTAATTATACTAGGGTACGTAAGCGCGAGTCCCATGCATATCGCGAATAATGTTGACGCTTGTGCTGGAGCGTCCGTGATTGCGCGTTCCCCATCTTATACTTTCATAGCGGACAAACGGTGTAACACTGTCCATATATTTGGCGGTTCACTTTACTATGGAACTTACGAACGCGGTATGTGTTTGTATTAACTGATTTGTAATATTTTAACACAATTTACGTCGGGTGAAAGAAAAAGAAGAATTTTTCTCAAACAACACGAAGTATCGGTACACTCCTCACCACACAAAATATTAATTAATTGATTCAGAACAGCTGTTTCGACGGCTCCTGGGCAACCTCATTATCAACCAAATGACTGAATAAATCTGAACGAGAAACACTAAACTTGTTTATCAGTACTCTCGGGAAAAGATATATGTATTTACAAGTACCTTTTGCCGTTTAACATTAAACACATGCGAAGTATATATCGAATGAAGAAGGTCTGACCCCGTGTCTGTTCCACCCTCATAAAATAGAGCAAGACATCGATACGTTCCCTCTCGTCAAATGTGTTTTTCTTCCGTCTATACATTTTTAATTCTAAACTATGCAAGATGTACACGACGCGACAATAGAGTCTTTTGTCAATGTAGCACGTTATTTAAAAAACAATGGTCGTTTTACTCTAGTAAATCAAAAAGACAGAAGTAATGAAGGGGTGGAAGGTCTTTATTCAGTAGGTTTCGATCCTTTTATATAGACGAGGTTACGTTCTTAATCAAATTTAATATGCCCGGTCTCGTTTATGTGTTGTACTACACTTGACGCTTCTGTTTTGCCGTACATGTAGCACCTGATGTGTTCATTGAATCTAAACAAAGAATTCTATTGTCGCGTCCTGTACCATCTCACATGGTTTAGAATTAAAAATGTATAATAGACGGAAGAAAAACACATTTGACGAGAGGGAACGTATCGGTTTCTTACTCTATTTTATGAGGGTGGAACAGACACGGGGTCAGACCTTCTTCGTTCCGTATATACTTCGCATGTGTTTAGTGTTAAACGACAAAATAGCAGGTACTGCACTCGCCACGAGTGATGGTGAGCGGTGGGAGTAAGTTCGCGCAGCAGTAGGCGGGTACAATGGATTCAGCATTGGCTGGGTAACAGTTAATATTTCATAAAATAAATTTATTAGAATAAGAAATATTCCACAAAATTTTTACTATAATATAAATTTAATAGATATATAACTAATATTTGAAGACATTTTTATTGACAGTGCTATTCATTTGCATGTTTATAATTATCTATGTATTTACACTTTCAATTGTTTTGATATAGCTATCTTGGCCTCGGCTGTTGGGTACACAATAATAAACCATTATTATTAATCCATAATTAAAGAAAGATTTAAATTTCTTCGGAACTGGAATCGTCGTCGTCGCTATCACTATCATTATTTATATTAATAATTAAACTTTCGGTCGGTCGTTTCATCAACTAAAGTTTCTGAGTCTAAATATTTTTCCTCGATATTGATGACGTGTTTAACGCGTTCTTCCCAATCTCGTGAAATTTGTTGAAATTTTTCGGCTATTGTATGAACATTTTCTAATTTAAAATTTACATTTCTTGCTGCGACATTAGTCTTCGCTGTAGCCCAGGGTTGAGGTCTGGATGATATGGCGGAAGTCTCAAAACTGTGTGTCCTTTGCGCGCAAAAATTTCATTGAACTTGTATGTTTTATGTCGATGTTTATTATTTTTAATAATTTGGTACAGTTGTGGCTTTAACATTCTACCATCAAAAGGAATACTTTTTTTGCGTTAACCAATCGATCATTTCGCCTTTCTTACTATTACTCGTTGGGCGCGATCTTTTTGTACATTGCGATGCGGCGCATAATCTATCACGATAACGGAGTTCGTAGGCAAGTTTGGCATAAGTTTTTCTTTCAACCATCTGCCATAATTTTCTGCATTCATGTCTGAATGGTAATCACCCGTTTTTGAGCTGGACTTGAATATCAACAGACGGTTAGGAATAAAACCCATGCTTCCATTGGCGTGCACTATTATCAGCCTAGGTCCTTTCGAAATGTTTTTAAAAAGACTTTCGTTCCATTCTAATTCCCGTTGCATCTTCTGCCGTAAAGCCGATACCGTAACACGTCGTTCTTTTATTCGATGAAAGTCATAGATCACATCTCGCACTGTCCTTAATTGATATTCTGGTAAGCTACTGACATTCTTTTGTTTCAACCTCTACTTACCAGGACTTTTCTATTTACTTTCATCTGAATTTGCAGCCACATTTTCTTCATGAGCAATTCTTTCTATTGTTCGCACTGACACACCGGTTGCTTCAGACACTAACTGTTTTATTTCACTTACTGATGTACTTTCCCTTTTACAAAAATAATTGTACACATTAAAAACTACTTCGCGCGTTTGAGCACGAATCACTTTATGCACTGCTAGCAAAGACATTTTCAGACGCCTCTGGTAACTACTGAGAACGTATTATTGCAACTAAGTGGGCGTGCACGATTTTAAAAGCGTTTACGACGCTTCCCTACCCTTCGCCATAACTCGTGGCGAGTGCAGTACTTGTAAAAACATATACCTTTTCCCGAGAGGAGGGATAAACAAGTATAACAGAATTAGATTTATATTAGAGTTGTTTTGTGTTTCTCGCTCAGATTTATTCAGTCATTCGGTTGATAATGAGTAACGTTGGCCACGAGCGGTACCGCGCATCGGCGTAGAATCAGTTCGGACCGAGAGGAACGGTAGTATTACTTCGTCTGCGGAGCAGTACGGACATGTTCGCTGCCGGTCATTTGCGCAATTCTTTATCTGTCCTAGAAAAATTATGATTTCGTCAGCAAAACGACCGCGGTCGGACAAACTTCGAAAATTTATTGCAGAAATTCCAGACTTAATATATGAAGGTGCTAAAATTAAATGTGTAATCTGTAAAATCCCGTTAATGTGTTGGTCCAGACAACATTGTCTACGACACGTAAATAGTGAAAAGCATGCCTCAAAAAGAAATTGCGCACGAGACAATGAAAAATTTATATTTCATTTATGCGTTACGTTTATTGCATGTAATATACCGTTTAATTTACTAGACAAGGAACCATTTATCTGCTTTTGGAATAACTATTCGGAGTGCAAATTACCAAGTCGAACATCGTTACGAAGAATTATGCCATCTGCGCGCGAACATATTGAATAAAAAATAAAATCGGAGTTGAAAGATCAAAAATTGTGGTTATGTGTCAACGAAACAACAGATCGGAAGAAACATTCTGTTCTTAATGTAATGGCACGCAAATTGGAACCTCATCAATCGGCACCTTCAATTCTATTAGTCTCCAAACGAATACAACAGTGTACTGCCGAAGTAATTTCAAAGTTAGTGTTAAATACATTGGACAAGTTTGAACTTTCAACAAACCAACTCTTGATGTTAGTGAGTGATGGTGCTGCAAACATGCTTTCTGAAGGCCGGTCTCTTAAAAAGCATTCTGCTAATTTGTTACACATTACGTGTAAAATTCATGCTCTCAATCTTGTGGCGGATAGTATTAGAAAATGTTATCCTGAGATAGACGCTTTAATAGCGCATACCAAAGCAGTATTTGTCAAATCACCGAAACGTATTCGCGAATTTCACAGACTGTGCCCCCGTATACCAGAGCCACCAGAACTTATTCTAACTCGTTGGGGAACATGGTTGCAGGCCGCGTTTTATTATCATAAATATTTTGACAATATTAAGAACGTGGTTTTACAATTCGATACAAAGGAAGCTGCCGCTATCCAGAAAAGCCAGTCGAAATTTCAAGATAGTCAGGTTAAAATGGATTTAAAAATCATTCACGACAATTACTTCGGGCTAGCAGATGCAATAGAAAAATTACAAAATCCTGCGGTGCCGTTAGAAGAATCTCTACAAATAGTGCAACATGTTCACGCACAGCTATGCGCGATTGAAGACGCAAAAAATGTTTCTATTCTAGAAAAATTTGAAAGTGTTTTTGAGAAAAATTCTGATTGTGGCACATTAAGACACATTTGTGAAGGTGCGTCAACAGAATCGTTAAGTTATTTGAAAGATTATTTTACTTACGCAAATATTACGTCACTAGATGTAGAACGTTCGTTCTCTGCATATAAACGCATTTTTTCCTCATGCCGTACTAGTTTTGCCGAAACAACAGTTGAAACATATCTAATGTTGCAGATATTTAACAGACATAATTCACTTTGTGATTTCACGGAGGACTCTTAAAATGGTAAGTGTTTGAGCACGTGTTATTTAATTTTTATTTAAAAGATGAGCGAAATTATTTGCGGCAGCAAACATCTCTATTAACAGAATAACTCTAGTGGAACGCGAGGCCTGGTCGACTTTACGCTACTGCGCGGTACCGCTCGTGGCCAGCTTTAATAATGAGGTTGCCCAGGAGCCCTCGAAACAGCTGTTCCGAATCAATTAATTAATATTTTGTGTGATGAGGAGTGTGCCGATGCTTCGTGTTGTTTGCCATACTACCCCACAGCCCTTGCTATCATTATTGAATTTTTCTCAATTTCAAAATTTTCTAGAAAAGAAAACGATAGTTAGCAAAAGCATTTTATTCATTACATACAATGCTACAGATAATAGAATTATAAAAAATATATAAACATTATAAAATGAGTAAAAAAGACTCGTACTAAAATTCTGATGCTATGGCAGGGAGCGTTACAAGTTCATTTACAAAAATTTTTTGTAATTATTAACAAATCATTTTGTCAATTTACGGTATATTATTCTTAAGATAATAAAAACAGTTTTTTTTCTCTCTTAATTATCTCTATTATTTTCAAAAATTCTCATAGAAATTAAATATTTTCTAGTTTATACAATGCTTTCCTCTAAATTTTTGCCTAAACTACAAGGCGCACGACCTTAAAGGCCTTTACTTTGCACAGTAGCAAAGTGCATGCGCATGTTGCGATGGTGCGTTTAGGACAAATCTAACTCCTCCAATAAGATCGTTGTTAAAATGTAATGGCGCTACTTCAAAAGAGAAAAAAGTGAGATTATTTCTACTATCTTTCACATTTTTTTTCAACTTTTTTTTGCAGGTTCATTTCATTTTTCTGCATATCACTTCATAATCATTTAAAACAGTTTCATTTTCAGAAACTTTTATGCAAGTGTAAGCTAGGTTCTTATTTAAATAAGACACGTCCGATATTCAACGATCTAGTCTGTGTTCGGAGCAGTGAACTCTTTTACTACTGGAAGGCGCACTGACGCAAATAGCCTGAAAGACAGAGAGAATCACTTTAGGTATCTTTATCTTTGTCGGTGCAGTCAGAATCAAGAATGCTTTCCATACGTCTGCGCAAGACGTATAGACAGATGACTTTTCTTCATTTCGGATCAACAACAGATTTCATTCTGACTGTACCACGCCCGCAATGCGCACGCGCATGATAGTGAAGACAGAAATACCTAAAGCAACTCTCTCTGTCTAACACACAGGCAGAATGCTGAGAGCGGCTTCCAGTATTGGTAGAGTTCACTGGTTCGGAGAGCGCACTATCAGTGCTAGTCGCCCCATCTGCATCGTTCATTAATATTAAACGAGGATAGATTGACACAGTAGCGCTGATAGTGTGCTCCTCGAACACAGCCTTAGGACGGCGCTACACATGACGATCTTCTTGTTATAAATAAGATTTTATTTATCGGAGTATTATTTAATACTTTTTCAGGGACATATTTTCTACCAGCCTTTTCGAGGGCTACGATATAATCGTCATTGTTCGGGATTTTTTCTTATATACTCCTTTTCAGAGTTGTAGATTTTTATTTCACAGTGAATTTTTTATTACATCACAAGAATATACTTTCAACCAGCCCTTTTTAAGCCTACAATACATTAATTCCTTTGGTTCGTGCTATCTTTCTTTGTTATTATAACGTAAAACAAAATCATTTAAAAATGCGTTCCATTTCTTGTCTTGGATGTAAAGTTCAGAAAAGATTTAAAGACAAGTTTTATTCTGTCGATGAGATTTCTTTAATCAGTATTAACAACTTGTGACAAAAGTATAATACAAGAAAACGAAAGCTTGACGAAATTGATCAAATTCCTGTAGCTAGTAAAATGTGTAGATCGTCTACGATCTGACCAGAAATAATCCTCTTCTTTCGATGGCGCAGCCTCTTGTTCCGATAGATCCAAGCACTCCTGATCCTAGTTTTTATAGGAAAGGCTTCAACTCCCACATAAGTTGCATATTTGGTTGCAACAGTATTGAAAACATAATTGCCGTTGGCTTGACATATGCGTGAATTACTATTGATGAATTGTAAGCTTCTTGTTTTGCCCAATGCTCGCATGTGCTCCGAACATTTAACTCTTGAAAACTACTGGCCTCTTGTGAAACAAATTACTCGCGAAGTACTACAAGAAGACCAGAAAGTAATTAGTGATCTGATGTTCGATTATTACAAACATTCACGAATGGATGAAAAATGTTGTTTTGATCTCGACAATATTAAGTCAATAGAAAACAATAATTTCAAAGCATGGTTTGCTTTTGATAAAAACCAGTTTATTTAGTGCCAAAATTCATTAATAACAATGAAAGAACAACTTTTGTCATAATACGCCTCTGGCAAAAACATTACTTGACATTCTAGATGACAAAGGATGTTGTGTTGTTGATGGTACATACCGTTTAGTACAAAAATCAAAGAATTTTGCTAGTCAAAAAATTTTATGGAGTGAACGAAAGAAAAGTCCGCTTTATAAACCAATGGTACGATGTGCACCTAATGGCTATATACTCTTTGTCTTCGGACCATTTGACGCAAATCATTAAGATGCGACGATACTAGAAGAATGTTTCGAAAAATACGAAGATATATTGGCCATATTACAAGAAAATGATGTCATTGTGGTCGATAATGGATTTCGTGATGTTCTTAAATACCTTACTGAAGAAAAGAAGATGTTTGTTTATATTCCTGGCGTTGGACAACGTGGCACCTTGGAAGCGAATAAGATTTGTTACGAAAATCCGATGGATCATCGAACAAGTATTTGGTAGAGGTAAAAAGAAGTTTAAAGTGTCGGCTTGGCCAGCTCATAACGCTACTTTAATTCATGACTACGAATCTCTTCAAATTGCTTTTGCACTCCTTAACTTATTTTATGAACCCATCCTGAGTGAACACATGAAGATATTGCACGTCTAATGAAATCAAGAGTGAATGTTTCAAACCGTTTGAAAGGTATTGTTGAGAAATACAATCTTTCTCAAGTAAAAATAATCAATTTCTTCAATTTCCGCAACTGACGGAGGATGACCTATATTATATCAGTCTTGGTTCTTATCAAATAAAAAATGCTGTGTCCTATTATGCAGAACATCTAAACGAAGGTATCTTTCTTATTCATAAGTTCATTTCTGATCCACGTCATCGGACTTCGAATTTAGACTACGCCGAACACGGTATTAACATCACAGATCCACTCCTCGTGAAAGTCTATATGAAATCCCTATATCGCGAAGGAAAACACCATCATATTTTTATACTTGCAGATAAATCGAAAACAGGGAAAGACTCAATAGTGGAATATTACTGTACCTGTAAGAGTGGTTTCCGCACTGTTGGTTGTTGCAACCATATAATGACAATCATATGGTACCCTAGATATAGACAATATAATGAAATAAGTGTACCCAATCCTGAAATATGTAATGCATCAATAACTATTCCGAAAAAGCAAACTTAAAAATCCAAATTGCATTCAAGCTTTTATTATCAAATGCTCAGGGAAGATACCTACTTTTTGTTGCTCTTTATGTATCAAGCACCCCGAAAGTGAGAGGCGAGGGGACTCGCTCAAATCAAGCACCTCGAAAGTGAGAGGCGAGTGGACTCACTCTAATCAAGCACTCTAATCATATTTGTACAAACATATATTCGCGTATACCTGTAAATAATCACATAACAGCAAACGAATACGTTTTTTGAACCTATTATTATGTAAATTTCCATTTTAACATTTTAAAACAGCGAATACGCAAGTTGGTGAAATCAACAACCTTAACCCCCCATATCTTGAAAATAAAAAGCCGGCTCAATCTGAAACTTTCTGAAGATTCATGACTCATTATAAACTAATATTTAGTACCAAGTAGAAGTCTAAATTCAAAGGCGAAACTCTTTTTCACAAAAAATGTAATATCTCAAAGGTAGTACATTCTACATCTATGATGTTGTATATCGTCGAACTTGTCTATGTAAGGTCTGTCTAAAAGATCCGTAATACACAGAGTATACCATTTGAAATAAGAAAATTGACATCCGTTTCCAGTGTAATCGAGAATGCCATGAAGTTGAAAATATTTATAGAAAATACATCATTATCTATGATATCGCTCGTCAAAATTTCAAAAATATAGTTTAATTATTTCCAGAGATACTTTTAACAGGCCATCGTCGTGAATGACCCTGTATAAAGAATGAAAATGGCTTCTTTGTATAATTATAGTGAATCTAGTTTCTTATCACATATTATTAGAAGAATATGTGTTCATCACATCAATTTAATTTGAGATTTTTCAGGGCGTCACTCCATCTCTTCGAAGAAGTGTGTGGAAGTATCTTTTAAATTACTACAGTTGGGAGAGCACGCAAAAAGAAAGAGATCAAGTTACAAAAGAAAAGAAAGAAGTGTATTATAGAATGAAAACTCAATGGATGACAATGACTAAAATTCAAGAAGATAATTTTTCCGATTACCGAGAACGAAAGAGTTTAATTGAGAAAGATGTGAATCGAACCGATAGAACATATACCTTTTACGCGGGCGATAATAATCCCCACATACAACTTCTCAATGACATTCTTATGACCTATGTTATGTACAATTTTGATTTGGGGTATGTACAAGGTATGAGTGACCTACTGTCGCCAATTCTATGTCTTTTACAAGACGAGGTGGATACTTTCTGGTGCTTTGTTGGGTTTATGGAAAAAGTAGTAAGTTGTTAACGAAAGTCAACTAAAATTTATTACTATACGCAGTTCGTTTGAATGAACCTGATTTCTACATTTCAGATATCCAATTTTGACGTTGACCAAGCAGGTATGAAGGAGCAACTTCAACATTTACACACTTTGGTCGCATTTGTAGAACCTGAATTATCAACATATTTAGACAACCACGACTCTGGGAATATGTTCTTTTGCTTTCGGTGGCTTCTTGTATGGTTTAAAAGGGAACTAAATCAAGAAGATGTAATGAAGCTCTGGGAGGTTTTATGGACTGGATTGCCATGTCCAAATTTTCATCTACTAATTTGCGTAGCAATATTAGAGACTGAGAAACGAGCATTAATGGATAACAATTACGGCTTTACGGAAATTCTTAAGGTAAGTAGTATATTAGTGTAATTTATTGTAATATTCAATATTTACAACAACAACAACATTGGCTGTCAATCTAGAACGATTAGGGTGTTCAGGTTAGCCACCCGATTTTCGTAGTCAACACTCCCCACAGGCCTAATGTCCTTGGAGCGAGGACATTTTATTAAAAAGTCCAGATAACGACGATCGTAGTGGAACACTGACAAATCCACTCTTCTTTTTATTCTCCTAATCTCGTAAATTGTCAAAAGTAATGTAAAATTCGTCTAAAACAGATAACAGGATATATTCAGAGGTATTTCAAACATCATTTCGTAAATTAGATCTTTGTCCGAACGTTATTAAATAAATCGTTAGTAAAATTTCACGTTTAAACCTTGTCATTCGGAATTTAGGTCATTGAGTCGCCTAATTTCTGTTAGCTGGTAGCGTTACCGCATGCATTCTTACATGCTATTTTTACAAATAACTCCCTTTCATCGAAATGCATCAGAAAATTTATATTTGGATTTTAATCATCAAAATTAGCTGTGTAAGTAAACGCGATTAAAGGAAGATAGGGACGCCAGAAAATTCATCAATTCTGGTTTGACTTTCGTTAAGTTTACTAGCGTTTTTGACTACAATTTCCATTGAAAGTGTTCGATAGCGAAATTAAAGTATAATTTCAAAGAAGGAAAGGTTCGAGGTTAGAGCTGGCAGATTTCTATAAATTAATTTAGAAAATTCAAATGTTTCCCAAAATTCCCCTGAGAAAAACTTTTCAATATACATATATATTTAGCAGCTGCACTATGTAGAGAATCAATTTCTTTTTAATCTCTCTATTTCATTCATGAAGGTGAGCGATTATCACAAATTTAAGAATTGTCAGTAACTATTGCCAAATCCTGCTTCAAAGGTCGGAGTAAATAATCGCAAGAAAACTTGAGAATTAAGATCGATATTACGATCTCGAATTAAGGATGAAATATAGCGTGTTTTTCATCATTTATTCGTGAAATTTGAGAGTATTAAAAGTTATCTTTTCAGCATATAAACGAATTGTCTCTAAAACTCGATGTAAACTTTTTACTAAACAAAGCCGAAGGAATTTATCGACAAATTGAAGAATCTACACATGCAAACGATAACGTAAGAGAAATTGTTGGCCTGCCTAAAATCGAAAATGGCAACCTGGATAGTCCGAATACAGCTTCATTTACATACCTGGATACAACTGCTGATCACGCATCTGTAAATATCGATACCAACGAAGTTTCCTACGAAAGAGGAATATCCAATTCGTATTTATAAGCGACGTATACGTCCCGTCAACATCTTTTGTTTTTATTTACATTTTTTTTTTTTTTCATAATAGGCGGAGGAAAATGTTGAATATAATTTATATACACTACACGCTTGTTAGGTATTGTAATAAATAACAATGCCAATTTTATTATAAATCTCTAAATGAACACTATCAACACTAAAAGTTTGCTCAAATTTTTTTTTCTTGGATCGGTAACGTACAAACAATTCATAATCAAACAGTGTTCATTATTAGAAGCTGTCTTAGTAGTGGTTTGACTGTTATTAGAATTTGTGTCAAAAGAGCACCCTAGACGTGTCGATTATAACGTAAAATTATAATTACTAAAATTGGACATTTGTTATAATTTTGTTGAAAATTATTTAAAATTACATAAAACGGTATCTTCCAGTTATGCCTTTAACATGTACTAATTAAGTTTAATATCTTGCCTTGATATCCTGTATCAGAATGTGTAAATTTCGTTGTTTTTAATATAAAATATTTATGTTACGTATATAAACAATGACAGTTGCCTTAGTAACTAAGAATATTTCAATATTTTATGAATTGTATTTTTCATTTTAATCGTGTTTCTGTATTATTATAAGCCGTAAATATCTTTGTTTATTCATTTATATAATGTACACAGAATATTTGTAAGTTTATATATTTCAAATGTTACAAATAAAAGTTAATTGAAAATTGATACTCCTTTTTCATAAACAGCATCCTAATACGATGAAACATTCATAGGAGAAAGGTAATAGAAGGTGAAATTACCAAAGGTAAACATTGGTGAATAAAGAAAAAACGCAGCGATAAACAAAATGATTCCAGGTTATTGCATTGTTTTAGCATCCTAAAGTTAATTTGCACTTTTTACTAAGGCTTTAAACTATAATTCGATGGTGATTATTGTATTTAAATATTTCTGGCTGTTATCTGAAAAACGATATTAAAGATGTTATTTTTTAGAAGTTTGTATAAGAAAACTAAGTCTCAGAGACAAATTTTGTTCAAGGTTGTCCTTCAGAAAACGAAAAAAACAACTACCTGAAGCTTCAGTCTGTATGTATACAGATCAGTCCGCACCCTCCGTGTTGCGAAATCATCCGACGATTTCCGAGTAGGTGCGCGAGTAGTTTTGAATTTAACAGTTCCTAATAATAACGTTAGAACGTAAACGATACGTATGTAATTGTTCAATTGTAATGTTTTATTCAAATTAGGGAGTTAAATTACAGCTTGTTATAAAGAATCGGTGTTTTCTATTCCAATGTTAACAAATATTTTACACGCCGCGCCGTATTGATATTGGGTGGCAAGGCAAGCAAATGCCGATTTAATCGTCATGTTTGTACCTAGTCAGGCTGACGACAACAAGACGTTCTCGTCTACAGTCTACAATGCATTTAATCATAAATTTTGTATTGCAGTACGTCTACAAAACAATTTTTCCAACAATAATATGCATTACTTAAATCTGTATATCAGATGTTTCGATAGACTGGTAAGACTGGTACTAGCATATCTTTTAGGTTGGTAAATAAGATTTAAATGGCAAACAAACTAAAATAATAATTCTCTTTTATTAAGCACAAACGAAGGCTCTATCAGATTGCCTAAGCAAAAGCGTAAACAATAAAAAATCTCGAAAGGTATAAACAAAATGGAAACTAAAAACTTAATAGAAGGAATGAGTATTAAAAGAAAGGTATTCTAAAAATACAAGATAGAACAGGAAACATTAAAAAAACGTTAATACGTAACAAAAATAATATTCTCAAATGCGAAGAATCAAAACTAAATTCTACCCAATAACGCAACCTATTAAAGCAGGTGTTCAATCCGATCTCCAAGTGCAACCAGATAGTAGCCTAATCTATTATAAAATCTGTACCTAATTTTGAATAAATATTCTGCTGGCATGTTTGCAACTCGCCTTGAATTTTTCGTCATAATTCATCCAAAATATTTGCTCTTTGGGCAGGTATACTAAAGCTAAGTTCGGGTATTCGTTCGAAGCAGATGAAGAGTACAGAGCACGTGGAGTGGATCAGGAGTAGAGTAAGACTGGATCGCTCAAGCCATACTCCTAAACAAATAGATGGAGTAACTCTACATTTTCGGACGTTAAAGAGCGCGAGTAGGGTACTTCGAGTAAATAGAGTTACTCCGAATACCCGAACCCGCCTTAAATATCTTACTTTTTAAATAATTCCAAATCAAAAAGCCATTTATGGACAAATTCGGCGACTTTACCGGCCAACGAATATGTCCATGATTAGTTATTAAACAGTTTCCGAATGTATTAAATAAATATTGGCGCAATAATAAACTATTAGATGTTCAATAAACTATTACGTCTTGGCGATATTTTACACTGTTTGGCAATAGAATATCTAGATTGAGTAAAATCTTGTTCTGCAAGAGCATGTGCTCTTGCAGAGCAAGAGCACATGTTCTTTCTTATGGTTACGTAGTGGTAAACAACCGTGTGTTTCATTTATCACTTATTTTAATACCAGATAGACGCATTATGAAATAAATTTCGAATTTCTGTCATGACCTGCATAAAACCATTTCATAATTCACACTTTTTCTGCTGTTTCATATACATCTGTTTCTTTAAAAAGATATCGGGTAGATCGCTCTAAATAAGGCTTGCATACAATTAACGCTTATTGTTATTAAATATGATTAACTGATGAAATGTAACCGAAAACGCTCAATATATCTTTGTTTTGGCGTCATTATTACGAAATGCCAAATTCAAAACTATTCACCACACTGCAGATCGGCGACTGCCTCTATCACTTCGCATAGACGCTCGTACATAATCGTGCCGATTATGTCCGTTAGTCAAGCCGCTCCCCTTACCACGCTCCACGCAAATCAATCGCCAATGCTTTCCATTCGATGCATCAACGCCACTATTTTACATTTAGATTGAGCGTCTGTAGTCAGACAAACATACACAAGTAGTATCGTTCGACTGTGTACCGGTTTCCCTAACGCATATACATGACGCAGTTGGACGAATATATCGTGCCCCACTCTGTCAAGCGTTGGAGATCGAGGCGGTCGTCGATCCGCAGTGTGCTACTCACGCACATACTCGTGGTTTGTCGATTTTCGTCGGATCCAGTCGGATAATTTCACTACGCAGGGGTGTATCTAAGCTTTATTCACTTAGCCTACACTAACTACTCCGAGTAACCAGTGTAAAAATATACGTTCGTTGGGCCTGCGTGCAACTGTACACAACCATACACCTTGCACTAACCACCCCAGTGACGTCATTTCACACTACACCGAGTAAAAAGTGCAGCCCGAGCGAATAAACCTCTAGTTGAGCGGACTGATCTGCACCTGCATATACATACAGGTATATATATAATATATACCTGTATATACATATACATTGTACACCAATACTTATATAGAATTCAACGCTTTACTTTTATAGTCCATGCATCTAATTTCGCATATCTTTTTATCTAATATTTCCTCACTATACGCGGGACTTCAACGATGATTCAGATTACAATGCTAACTGATTGTTCATGAGAGTTGTATCTGGATCAATAGCTTACGTGCATTGTATTTATGCTTAGTTATGAAATTTGTTAGAACCGTCGTAGGAGTGAGATTGCTGAATTTTAGCGGTAAACTATGTAGAAATATGTAAATGTTATCCTTTTTCCTTCTTAAGACCAAGAGATTCTTTTTGTTTGCCTTGCCCCTTTTTTTGACGAATGAGGAAATCGTTATGCCCATAATTAAAAAAAAATAAAACATATTATTATTATTATTATTAGGAAGTCGTCCGGGTGACCTATTGCCTATTGGCTTTGTTTTTTATAGATTGCTAGTAGACTTGCTTTTTCCATGAGATCCATGAGATTATTTTCTTCACTTCTTTATCCATTTAGCAACATCTATACCAGTTTTCTTCCTCTATTGATTAGTTTGACGTCCTCCTAAGTAGATAGAAATCACCTACTTCCACACTTTCGCTAATGTATTAGGTATCGTATAACCAGGCGAAATAACCACGTAGGTCACATGTGTATATTTTAATCTGTACTGGGTATGATTTCAATTGGCAACCGTAAATTTTCATGCACAGAGAGTGATTTTATTCCCGACCGGTAGTCTTGGTGTACAGGGTGTGGCTTTAATTCGCAATCGGTAATTAATATTAATAGTAATGGTACATTTCGTTATTAATATTTACATTACATTTATCAGACCCCATATATTAACGATGTAGGTATTATACGATTATTATATATTTACGATTACGAATAAAAATCACACCCTGTGCATCAATTATAGATTCCAGTTTAAAATCACACTGTATGCGGGACTTGCTGCCGCTTCAGAATTTGGAACAATGTGATTTGTTCAATTTGATACTTGTTATCGTAATTCACTTTACTTAAAGTGCTTTACCCAGCCCTGCTTGACATATGTTTTTTTCCAACTTTTTGGATCATGAAATAAACCAAGCCATTTCACCTTATTTGCTTTTCGATTGATGGTTATAATAGTAGGGTCCATAAAAATTGGTCTATTACTCACAAAAATTCGTTTTATTATATGAAACCGGTGCTACCAGTTTCGACCTTATGCTCTTCCTTAGGCACGAATTTTAATTAAAAACAGCAAGAATTTGTCGAAAAAAGAAATGTACAAAGCACTCTAGTCCAGTTTATAGTTAGCTAGCTTCTCGACCAGATATACGGCCTTATGTTTCACTTTCTTCAGTTGTTCACAAAAACTACCGAGTATAGGCCTTCTGTTAGTATCTTCCAACGGATAAGTTGGCTTCATACCCATAGTTCTGTTTCGTCGCATTATACTGTACGGTAATGATTAATGATTCAAAAAACCTAACCAGTGGTATTTTCTACATACACTGAATTTCTTGGGTAATTTGTCCTTTAACATTTAGAGTAACCCTTTCAACAATCGACGCTTTTATTACACTATTAGTCGAATAATGGTTGATGGCGTGTTTTTGCTTTGTGTTGAACGATTGATTGTAAAATTCATCGGGTCGTGAGTTTTAGGAGTATGACTTTGTGTGATCTTTTTAAGAAACGCGTTCAAAGATATTTGGGAAAAGTCAATAACTGTTAAGATATATTTAGAGCAGCAATTCCCACGTGCATTCCCTTCTTTTAGTATATCACAGTAGAGATTTTTTCTAACTTTTAAATAACGTTGACTGCTTTTTTGTGTGGTGACGGCCCAACGGAGTATATAAGCTTAATGCTTACCATAACCATAGGAGTCTTTATTGTGTAAATAGTGTATAGTGGTCCATGGCTTTGTTACTATCACAACCTCACCGTAAAGCACCATTTATTATTTTCGAGTAAGCGAATGGCGATTTCAAATTGTACCACGCTCACCAGAAAGATCTCCCTCCGACATTAATAGGACTTGAACGCGCATCTTCTAACCCTGCCAGTCAGAACCAGACCCTTTTGCCACTCGGCGGCGGGCCGCTAAATTGATTTTAACAGTTTAGTGTATTTCTGTAAAACTTAATTGCAAAATGAAAAACTGTTTTATTCTCCATATTTGTTAATAGTCTTATTCCCTATTTTCACACACACTTCAATTTGCGGTCTTTTAAGTATTCAAAATATCCACTCTTATATAGAAATCTATCGTCATTCTATAGACCATGTTGTAACCACACATTTATAAATTTCTAAGACAATGTAAAAATTTCACCAAAAACCTTATAATCTTCTTGTTAATCAATCACTATCAAGTTATTTTCACACCACTCCAAAAGCGAACTACTGCGAAAGCAGGAGAAAGGATAATATAAAGATAAATTACTTACAAATACCACATTTAATATCAAAACATACATTTGAACCTGCAAAAAGGTAACTAATAAATAACACAACGGCGAAGCTGGAATACTGCGGACACCAACAAAAATTCAAATTGAGATACTAAGTATATGGTTACGTTTACTCTTTGGAACAAGTACAATTTAATATATACAAAAAAAATCGCAATCGTATTTTACGCTGTACATTGTTATGCTTCTATATAAACTATACAATCTACTCGATTGCTAAGATTGTTTCATTAAAGAATAAAACCTAACGATATTGTTAGGAAAACTTAATATATACCTTTTTTTATTTATCTTAGTTCCTATAATCAGCCAATGGTTGATAAAAACATTGTTTGGTGGTATAAGCTCAAACAATGGACAAGAGAAATACCTGTATGCCCAACACATACAGTAATTGCAAACATCAAATATTTACTCCAAAATTAAAATACTTAATGATGTACAAAATAAATGGTTCTTTTGTTCATGTATACATGTATTCGCTGCAATTGCTTGAAAAACAATTCTACACTTAATTGTGAATTAAAGCTTCAATTTTTAAAGATATTGTTACTTTATAAAATGTAACCAAGGAACTTTACTATTTAGTGCAGTCTATAAAAAAACTATACAAAACTCACAATGTTTAACAAAAATGATATATAATACATAAAAGATCAATAATGACTAGACATATGTATAAAGTGCACTTTTGCCGTTTACTCATACTTCAAATTAAATATTTAATTTCAAATAAATTCTTACAATTCAATATTTCGTAATTGTGGTCCTTTCTTAATCTCCTTCCTTTTTTTCTTGTTAACAGGCACAGTATCTTCATTAATAGTTTGAACTAGATTTTCTTTTCGATATGGATTAATATAACTAGGATCTCTTTCGACATGATTTAACTCTTGACTTACTAGATGAAGCAATTTTACAGTACTTTTATCTAATAAATATTTTACTTGATTGGAAAATGCAATACTCCATTGCAAAAGTACATCCCAATTATTATTAGTTTTGAGTACCACATGGGCAATATCAGGAAACCTTAATACTATCTCTCCAAACAGTGCCGTATTCTCCAATATATTTGAAAGAGAATCTCGCACCCTTCCATTACTAGGAAAGTCAGAGATACCAGGTATGAAAGATGATGATTCAATTGATGCACGTGCTTCTTGTATCATTCCAAATATTTTTTCGGTCATTATCACTATCATGGAGTATTGTTTTTCATAGTTTAAGGAAGACTTTAAGGATTTTATTGCTTCAATTTGTTCTGCTCTTTTATGTTTAAATAATTGTTTGTCTGGTATCAGTTTAGGAAAGGTATAAAAACAGAATATTATAATATTACTAATTAAATAAAAAGGATACATAACTGCTCTGCAACTTCAGAATTTTCTATGGTCTCTTCACTGCTGATGTAATTTATTAAAAATATATATATTAACATTTTGAATTCCATCTTTCCAGGCTAAAACATAACCTTAAATCTTATCCTCTCTGGACCAGCTCTGGACCTCTCACCACCTCACGCTGAGTTATTCCTAGACAGTCACATATAGTGGTGGGTCGGTATTTTAGTAACAGTCAGTAACAGTATTTTGGAGCGGTATTTTGTTCTCGTGGCGCGTCACGCTCCCCACTACCTGAGCCGTCCCGCGACACGACAACAGTAGCGGTTTACGTACGCGACGTTCCTTTGGAACGAAAACGTCCCGTCACTGAAAACATTTCCAAGGTTAGCTTGGAACGATATGCTGTAGCGTGTCATTTGCATGGGAACAAAATAAAATCTTCGGAAACGTCGTGATTTACATTCGCGACGTTTCTGCGGAGCGTTAACTTGGCTGAAACGATAAACATCGTCCGTCGCGATCTCATATAACATAAATTTAATCTTGAGTTTTAAGTTAAACTGACATGGAATGTAACAATTGCAGTCAATTAAGTAGAAGGACTGTCACATTCTGCCCCTAGCTTTAATTTAACTCAAGATTAATTTTTAAATCATGTCGGTGCAACCTGTAGACTACGTAATTCTTAATAGTGATGGAAAATATCGCTCCACTCACGGAACGTTCCTTTCGTGACCGCGACAAAATACCTTTACTTTGGAACGATTAAGGATATAATTAATTAGTGTTGGGCATAATCCATATATTTCAATAATCGAATGAATCGAAAGAATCACTTAAAATAATTGAATGATCATTCAAAATTTACTAACGATTTCGATTATTTTCCACAATTATTTGACAGAATCCCAGTGACGAGTGAATTATTTCGAAACTTGAAACCTCGAAGTTTCGAATACAGATCTCGAATCGTAATCCGTTTGTGTGCTCCTGCGCAGTCGAAACAAATAATGAATGATTTCTGTACCATAATCGAATGATCGATTATTCGGGTATAATCGATATAACCGCTGGTATCGATACCGTACTGTTTTGGCGATAGGAATAGTTGTGACCAGGTTACAACTATGACGTCATTGTTGGAGACTGTTGACAAATTTTTTGACTCGAGGAGGTGGGTAACAAGCGGTTACCATTTTATTAAGGTTATGTTTGTGCTGTACTCGAAAAGAAAAACATTGAGATGGATATAACTTTAAACTATTGAGGCATGGATATCGGTTCTAATATCGATTTGGACATTGCGAATATACTTATATATTTGATTAATTTACATATAATACATAATATTAAAAGAATTTTTATTAAAAATTGTGAACTAATTGATTAATAGCTGTATTAAACGGTAGGTAAAAATGTGTTACATTATAGTTGTGTACATTCATGCAAGTCAAACGGATGTCCTACAGCAAAACTGTGAAAATGTTTGAAAAAATATATTAATACCTGTTATTGTAAATTAAATAAAGTATTAGTTAATATTAATAAATCCGTTAGAACACACATTATTTATTAAATGGGACGTAGGTACACTTTGGAAATGGTTATTTTGGCGTATATAAAAGTTAGGTTACATAAACATCAACAAACATAACGGTAACCAAAGTGCTATTTTCGCGACTTATCTGAAACGTACCACGCGACCTGTTACCACTGACGTCAGTAGGGTAACCGCTCTTGGTTCAACGGTTACTCGCCAAAAAATGCTTAAGGTTGCAGTACAAAACAGAAAAGTGAGGTTGGCGCCAACTATGATATTTTTATGGAATTAAAAATGTATCAAATGTCAACTTGTGTCAACTGACATAATGGCGACTGGTCCGGTAGTTCCGACAGATCCTATTGAATTACTAAGTAATGACCCTATCAGAGAAGAACCGTTCATTAACAAGCATTGGACCGCAGGTTTATGTGGCGTATTAACGTTTACGTCCGTATGCTTTGCAAATTGGGCAACTAAAAGACCTGTACTTAGCGGTAAAATAACCTCTTCAAGTTCAAAATGCTAAAATTATGTAATCGTATTCTTAGGTCTACAAAGAAATGCTATGTACACTGGTAGTGCTACATTTCTTGGCGAAGTTATAGACAATTATAGAAAGGAGTATCTTGCTGAAAGAGATGCCGTTCTGAGGCATTACATTCAATTGCATCCCGAAGACTTTCTTATTCCAGGTATAAAATATTGAAACTCCAAAAACACAGAAAGTCCTACCTATATAATTTCTGTATTTTGCAGATCGTAAGAAATATAGCGAGGTCCTAGAAAGTTGGGTGCCTATTCGATAAACTATAATGTATAAAGTAGTTACTACCTAATGTAAATTGTGTTATGTAAAATAAATTCATCCAACATTTAATCTTAGCATTTAAAATACATGACAAAAACGATATTTGGTAAAATTATAGTAATAAGAGTATGTACTATGTATAAAAAGATTATTTTGTATGATTTAAGTTAATTCTATTTTGACTTGTGAGAATTGCATAGTTTTTCTGTTGTGTCAAGAGTTTATAAAAGCAATTGCGTCTAAAAGTGAAAGTGCATTTGCAAATGCACACATCTGACGAAACACATGATCAGAGCTATATTTGAGACACATTCAACAAAGTGTGAAATAGTTCTAACCTCATTATATACCAATTCTCAACCAAAACTCATTTAATACCTGTAGATTTAACAGAGAAAAGAATATTGTGGTGGAGACGTTGGTGGTACTATGGTATACTATATATAGGGAGGTATTGTCACTTCGTTCTTTTAATGAAATACCTCCAAAATGCTGGAAATAACTGTAATATTTACAATTAAAGAGCAATTAATCAAATGTTCACAATTTTTAGGTAGCAAATGTATCCATTACAGTATGAATACTTTGTAAATATTCGTAGTAGTTTAAAATTGGCGCGCATTTTATACCTCCAAAATAGCGGACTGAATACCTCCTTTTATAAGGCGAGTTCGGGTATTCCTTCGGAGTAACTCCATTTACTCCAAGTACCCTACTCCCACTGTTTAATGTTCGGAAATGTAGACTTACTCCATCTATTCGGTTAGGAGTATGGCTTGAGTGATGCACTCTTGCTCTACTCCTGATCCACTCCATGTGCTCGCTCGGGCTGCACTTTTTACTCGGTGTAATGTGAAATAACGTCACTGGTGTGGTCAGTGTAAGTAGGTATATGGTTATGTACAACCGCACGCAGGCCCAACGAACGTACTTATATTCTTGCACTGATTACTCGGAGTAGTTAGTGTAGGCCAAAAGAACAAAGCTCTAGTTACAAACCAATTATGAAAGAAATAGATAGAGGTTAGTTGCGGTATGTCTATGAGAGGATCCAAAATGATTTGCTCATTGGATTCCAATAGTCTCCATCCCCTGCGTTCAGTACTCTCAATATATATCGAAACATACTTATGCATATTCCAGATCTTCACATGTTAACGTAAATAAATCTGTATTATTAATGATTTTGTGCAATTTTGTCTTTGTAATGTACAGCAACATCGGGATATTCTGCCGTTAATTTGAATAAATAATTTATTTTGTATTATACCGCTTAAACCAAAGAAACTAATTCACGTTAATATCTGTTACAGAAGGTTTAATATCATCTAGCAGCCATATTTAAGCTGACTTCAGATATTTAATTGGAGTAGATCAAGAGATCAAAGAGCACGTGGAGTGCTATACTCCTACTCGAACACCGAATACCCTTTAGCAATGTTCTATCATACCCGAACTTGGATGAGCGAGTAAGGTACTTGGGGTAACTGGAGTTACTCTAAACAGCTCTAAACGAATATCCAACTCACCTTTAAAGGGAAAGGTCACGTGTTCTTGACATCCTAGAATTAGTTAGGTTATAAATTATAGAGGTTTTACCTTTTTATATAAACATGTCTTATCAATGTGGTAAAGTAGTTTGTTTAATTTTGCAAGAAAGATTTGGAGAATTAGTAGAAACTATCGCAAATTATTTATATAAATATGGTCCTTGTTCACTAGTACATCTAAAAAAACAAATGAATTTACCATTGCCCAAAGTAGGTAATTGTATGAACAAAACTAATACATCATGATTATAAAATTAAATATGTTCTAGGTGAAAGAAGTGTTATCTGTTTTACTAAGATATAGTTTAGTATCAATCAAACGTCCTTATAATATAAATCTATATTGCTTGGAATGCAATCGTATATTATGGATGTTGAGATACCCAATGTATATAAAACTGATAAAACGTAAATTTGGAGGTGAAGCTGAAGTGTTATTAGAAGAAATATTACAAAAAGGATATGTCAGTGAGGATGATTTGTTATTAACAACTTTAGAACGATTAAAGAAGATTAGCATAACAACAACTTTATCTTCTCTTAGGGAAAAACTAAATTCATTGATAGTAGCTAAATACTTGGTTAATTTTTCCCAATGTAATGAGAATAATCAGGAAGAAGTAAAAAACGAAAATAATAGAGCTATTATAATAAAAAATTTTTGGACCATTAATCCCGACAGGTTTCACCAAGATTTAAGAGATGATTTTATTGTTTCTGCTTTTGCTAAGAAATTTGATAATAATGCTGCTGAATTGGTTCGTGTATTAATTCAGCAAATGTACATAAGAACAGAACCGTGGGCTATAGTTTCAAATCCTGTGCCAATAGTGGAAGTAAAAGATTTGGTTAAGAAAATGAATATGTTTCCACAGTTAATTGCTTACTTTGATCAATATGTTGCAGTGCTAGGTAAGTTAGTTTTACTTGTATAATGAAATTTCACAAGGAAAAACTAAAAATAAAGAATAGAATATAAAATCAGAATGGTACTATAAGAATTAGGTAAAAAAAATTTCTGTATCTTGTGATATTCAATGTTAAATACTTTGCAATGTAGGAGTACTTCCCTCTAATTTTATGTAATTTATCAGAATCGACTAGAGGTCTTGGCTCTGGTTTATGCACAGTATTAAAAACCAGGCAACTATCAATACATTCACGCCCGCAATTATGGAGCTAAATTGCTGGTTTATGCAAGTTTTACAAGAATATAAGCTTCAGTCATTTTGTTAAAAAAATGGACTTGACCGGTTTATGCATTGGACCTCTCAATTACTGTTCCTCAGAAAAGCACTTTAAAATCATTAGTTCATGCACGATATACCAAAAAGTACTTTGTACAGAAGATTAAGGAAAGGCAGAGGATTTAAGAGAGTTACTAGTTTTGTGAAACCTTTATTCACCAAAGAAAGTAAGCAAAACAGATTGAATTTTGCTTAAATCTATTACCTTGAAAATCTATACAATTACGTGCATATCGTTAAAAAATAGTTTTATCTAACAAAAACTAAGAGAAGTTTTTGTATTACTTCAGAAGAAGAAATTCCATGTAGAGCCAGTAAAAGTAGAAGGTTCATAAGCCGCGCTGGAATATCCTAATAAAAAAGCTTACTTTGGTCGTAAATTATGAACTTGGCCATTACATATCAACAAGAAACAGTAAAAACCGACCAAAACGCACGCCAGTAACTTGAGTTATAAAAGCAATGAGAAACATGATAATCATGAATGTATTATAGCAATACATGATAAATGGTTCCATCGTTCTAAACTTCAACAATATATATAGACGTTGGTCCAGGTCTCACCGGGACGTGAGATATATTGTACGTAGCGCGATCTGGCATACTTGCATTTATTCCCGCCGGCCAGCCTCGCCGCGCGCAACTACCATAGCTCTGAGCTGCCTATCTGACGCATTCTTCGTCTATCTATGCGCTCCCAACGTTCTAACAAGTGATCGTAATGGAGAGAGAAGCGAGGGTTTGTTCGTTGGTTGAAATAGGTCAACCTTGCTCTAGCCGGCAAATTGCAGACGAAGTCGGTGTTAATAGAAGTACTGTGAAACGTATTTTGAAACGCAACAAATACAAAAGTTACAAAGTTCAAAATTGCCAGGAGATTTTTCCTCTTAATAAAGTAACATTGTTAGAATTTGAATTTCTTTTGTATAATCATCGAAGTTATTTTTCTTTAGTTTAATTTTATAAGAATCGTTGTTTATTTTCCTACTTAAAATTGCTTTTTCGTTCTCCTACATTGCATAGCAGCAACAAAATGAATATAAGAAACTGTAATTTCTAACATAATCTGAAAATATAGAAAAATTACGCAGTAATCCTGTATTGACACATTTTGCCGGAAGGCGTTGAATTATATATTACGTGATTGAGCGGACATGCGTGTTTATAATATGCGTGCATGCCGCTGCTCGCTTTATGATATACTACGACTGGATAGGATCTCTCAGTGAGACTCAAATGCGTTGTTGCCATTCACAAAGGCAATCCCCCGTTCGTATCTGGACCAACGTGTATACATTAGGGTATCCCTTGTTTTTCAAAATAAAAAATTTTTAAACACAACTTATTTTTTTCGTCTTATTAACACTGTAAATCACATTTTATAAAGTTTTGAGCTTGTTAAACCGTGCCGCATTGCGTCTTAACATCTATAAAGCTGCACGTACATATATATTATGTCAATTATTGGTTAGTGTTCGTTAGTGCAAGACGCGTTTGTTTTATTCATTCCAAACAAAAAGAAAAAAAATGCACAAAAGGTTATAGAAGTATTTCTCCTAGAGCTATGCACCAGTCCCGACGATAGCGAGAGCTACTTATTTACTAAAAACACTCCCAGTAAATGGAAATTAGCTAACAAAGGCAAGAAAACATTGAAGGATTTGTTCTTGTTTATTGTCATAACCTTCAAGCACCCTACCAAGATTTATGCTTTTAAGTACATAAAGTATTACAAAAATTGTACAAGAACATCTCTGAAACAGTTTGGAATATGTTTTGCAAACACTTACAGCATCTTGTCACATGATGAGGTTGACGAAGTTTAAAGATGTTGACAAATTTAACCAAAAGGAATATACTAAACTTTGCAAACCCCTTCCACTTCAGAGAATGACATTGATAATTTTGTTTCAATTTGTTCTTCTGTCTAGAAACGAATAACAGTTTTCTATGGTAGTTTCTTTCTTCACGGAAGAATAATATCCCACTTCTTGAAGAAAGAAAAAAAGGATCTGTATTAACTGCAAATAGCGCAGGTCGAAGAGCTATAAAGTTAAAGCAAGACATACATGGTTTAATAACTACAAGAAGAGAATTACATTCAGTATGCAGAAAATTAACTTAAAAAACCTATATCTATATCCGATTGTTATGTTTAGACGTTATCTTACTTTGAATTATTTCACGAAACGTGAAACCACTACTTAATAAACAACTTTTTATTTACTTTACAGTCAAATTGGGATGAGCTAACGTGTTCTAACAAAGGTAATATTTAGCAATGGGCTAATTGTGACAATTTAAAGCATACGAGGGCGATTCGTAAAGTAAGTTCCCTTTCCGCTTAGTGAGCAGAGGAGTGGGGATATCGGCGCGATCGCAGCGCTGCAGTGTAGTCTGGCAGTGCTAGTGAGAGAATCGTTCGGACATGTGCTATTTTGGTCGTTTAAAATGCCTGCTGCAATTGAAAATCCCGCCGACTATGAACTGCGTGCTGTTATCCGATTTCTGTGTGCAAAGAACATGAAGGCTGTTGAGATTCACCGTGAACTTTGTTCCGTTTATGAAGAGCTATTCAGAACAAGCGACGTGGATTATTGAATTCGGGCATCATTTTTCCTCATGATAACGCCCGCCCGTATTCCGCCGCTCGCACGGTCTACTGGACACTTTTAAGTGGGAAGTGTTTGAGTATTAAAAAACTGGTTCATCGCTATGACAAATGTCTCAATCTTAATGAAAGTAGTAGCTTTAAGTTGTATATGATGAAAACCTCTTCGTGTATTGGTGTTTTTTAATAACCAAACGGAACTTACTTCACGAAACGCCCTCGTATTTAGAGAATATACGTATCGGAATTTACAAAAAACAAATAGCTCCTAAACAAGGGGCTCCTAATGTAGATGCTTTAGCGTGATATTTTCCTTCTTCTATACACATTTGTATCCTTTTGATTTTTTAATACCCTATCTTGCACGAATAAAATAAATACGTCTTGCTCTATGGAAAACTAGTCATTAATTGATTAATACGTGCGGCTTTATCAGTGCAACCTATACTAACATGTTTTGATGCAATACGGTACGGGTTAACGTGAAGGTATGCATTCTACAGCTCTTTACTTTGAAAAATAAGGGACATCCTAATATACAAAATAGTGCTAAACCCCATTTGTTTTCTAACGATGGAATACTGTCTCAGGCTACGACTGAAGATGGTTGGAATATGGAGTTGAAATTCCAACCACCTAATAGTCCGGATTTCAACGTGTTGAATTTGAGATTCTTTTATTCAATTCAATCTGTACAGCACCAATTACCACAGAAAGAAAAACTTTTTGGAATGTAGATTGGCAGACATTAGAGCATGTATTTCCCTCCTTTCAGAAAGCTATGAAAAGTGTACTATTGCATGAAGATTATAATAATTAAAAATTACAACTCATGCATAAAGTTAAATTAAGACGAAGTGGCTTATTACTGGTAAATGTAAAATGCGAAAAAAATGTAATTGAAGTAGCTGAAGAATTTGTAAACAGTATCTCAATAATAATAATCAATTGTATTTTTCATTAAAAAATAAATTATTTCTCTGTCGTCAATAATTATGTGATTCTATTCTGACAAACTAAATGGAAATGTAATAATACTAATAATTACATTAATTATCGCATAAATATTGAAGTCGAATGTACCGATTATTATGAAAAGGAGGCAGTATCTGATATACAGTGGTACCTCGGTTTACGGAATCAATTGGTTCCAAAAAACATTTCGTAACGGATCAAATTCTATAAGAAATAAGGAAAATAAAAATAATCCGTTCCCACAACCAAAGAATAATTCAAAATTCATTTTATGCATTTTAAATACGATTTAATTAATAAAAACTTAGACGATGGAAATTAAATAGAAATAACTTTACACACAATTCTGCAGAAAGATAAAAGCATTTTCCAATAAAGTAATAATAACATTAACTAGGAATTCAAGTTAGATGCGAAGCGGTAAAATACTGAGATGTAAACCATACAAATGATCGCGTTACCTTGTATATAACTATCTCTTTTTAACATGTATGCGAGTCGCGCAGAAATTCTGCCGAATCTGTGAAAGTTGTAACTGCGTTTCGTATCTGGAAGCACCTTTCGGTTTCGGAAACAAACATTCATCAAAACTTTCTTTCGTAACCCGAAAATTCTGTAACAAGATACTATCACAAACCGAGGTACCATTGCATTTATATATTGAATGTTAATGTCACAAGCAATAGTTTTTGTAAACTTTATATTTTGGATACATATATGAGAAATAAACTTACATACCAATGCAGTAGAAGGTTAAGAAAAATACTAATTTAATGCTTGTCTTGATTAAAATCAATTACCTTTCAGAACAAGATAATAGCCGGTTTATGAACAAAATTGGGGAAGCAAGTGGTGGTTCTTTCCAATTAGGTATGAAACAAATATTCACAGTTTTTGCTTGGGAGATATGTGAACAAATTGTTTTGGAAAAGTTTGACTCAAAAGCAGCTAGAATTTTCCGTTTAGTGAAAAACAAATCTTACATTGAGCCAGATCAAATTCAAAAACTTGCAATGATACCAGCCAAGGAAACTAAACGTCTTTGTTATCAACTAATTGAAGAGAACTTCTTCCAAATACAGGAATTGAAAAAGCTCTCCTCAAATAACACAGGACCAAATAAATCATTTGTATTGTTTCACATACAACTAAGTTCTTTAGTGAGGACAGTGTTAGAAATGTCTTACAAATCACTATTTAATATAATGACCAGAAGAAGTTATTTTCGATATCAAAATAAGCGTATTATTGATAAGAAGCAACGCATAGACACTATACTTTTGAGTATGAGAAGTCAGGGTGCTTCTGCGGAGCAATTACTCGATGTACGTTGTGTGTAGATGATACTGCATTTAATAATATAATAATTATCATATGTTCCAGATCGAAGAAATGTTAACGCCTCCAGAACGTGAGTTATTGGAAAAAATTGAAAACTCTTTGAAGAAAATTAATTTATTAGAAATAGAAATTGACCAGACAATACTTTTTTTAGAATTGTTTCTAGCATATCAATAAATTACTTTTCAATTAAAATTTATTTATTTAATTATTTTTTTACTTTCTCCTCTCATAAAGCTACCTTATTAAAAAATATCTGCACCTTTGACCTCTTGTTTTATCCTTTTTGAACAGCATAGATGCGCACAACAGTTCAGCTATTTCAAACAATTTTTTTCAATTGTCTATTGTAAGTATTCTGAAGGAAAGAAACAAAAATAAATATGTTGATAAGAATAGTTGATTTCTGAGCTCAACAAACTTATCCAAGAAATCAACGCAATTTGATTGTCTAAAAAATATCTAAAATTGTTGTCCGACTGATTTTGAGGCCTGATTGTGGGCATGGTTTAAGATTATATTGAAACCTACAGGATGTCATAAATTAGTAGCTACGCAAAGTTGTATTTTTTTTAATGGAGTTATTTTTTTTAAAAAGTCTACATTTACAGAAACCATTATTTCTTCGAACTGCGTATTAGACTAATGTGATTTTTGTATTTAGCTTAGGCATAAAAGAACCTAATACGCACGCGTTTGTAGCATTCTGAGATGTACGTAAGTTGATACATTTTTGTTAAGAAATCGTTTTTTTTTTAGTAGAATATCCCCTATATTATTTTAGCTTTAAATTTTTTGCAAAATTCAAAATGAATAAATAAATTACAGCTTGATAAAATATTGTCAGTTGTTTGGAAATATATTTAGAAAAGCCGCTGCTGCTTCTAAATTCGAGTAAGTGCATTGTTTTGTTGTTTATAATTAGAGCGGGCACTTTTTAAATTTCGCGGATAGTTTAAGTTAGTAGTTACAGCAATAAAGGATATATTTGTCTGTATTAGGTTAAGAAATTGGCGCATGTCATTTATTGCCGGAACCACCAACTGAAACCATCCGCAAAATTTAAAAAGCGCCCGCTCTATTAATAATGATTGCTATTAGGTTTGTTTCTGCAGCGATTTAAAATCGTTTGAAATCATTAGAGCATGCGCATTACAAAAATAGTGTTCGTGCAGTTAAAACGCCAAACTCTGACTACTAGTTTGACGTAATTTAGCGTTCGTGCAGATCTCCAAATTAATTTCTAACCGTTTGCTGATAGTTGCTCCAGCTTGAAGATTATCGTCCAGTAATCCATCAAACGCATGCGTATTGTTATATTGTGAAGTGAAGTGTTATAGGTTTTTTTTTTTGTATATGTTCACACTTCACGCATGTTTTATTAATGTCTTTGGTTTTGTTAGGAATTAGCTGTTCCTTTAAGGTTGTAATTCTGTCTAAACATTTCGCGTTTATTTCTGTTTTCGCTTACCTCTTTTTATAATATTTGAATGTAAGATAAATCTATTGTTTTAAATATGCTTGTAACTTATACATCGCTTGATAATTGTAAAAAAAAGCATTCGTGCAGTTAAATTGTTAAATCAGTTTTAGTTTGCGCATGCGTAGATTAATCCAAATTAACCTCTGATCAAACTATCACAAATCGGCTGCAGAAACAAACCTATTAAATTTCATCACATTCAATAATTGTACCAATAATGTGTCTGTCATGGCACACTGATAAATTAAATATTAACAGTAGTTTAATGTCAAAAAACGCTATAACGAGAAAATGGCCGATTTTAGACTATTGACAGAATTTTTTTGTCTAGAATTTTGCCAAAAATTCAAAACTGAAAAAAAAATCATTAAAGAAATGTTTTGTGCATCTTATTAGCAATTCAGAGTCCTATAAGCGCGTGTGTGTTAAGGACCAAAAATCTCAACTGTCTAATGTACCATCGCTTTCATAAAGGACAAGGGATACTATTATGACATTACCCATTTTAAACATGTCTTTTGTGAACTATGAAAAAATATGCCAAATTGTCTGTCAGTGTCAATCGTAAATAGACAAGTCATTGTCACAAGATTGAAAAAACGTCAAAATGAGTTCATAAGAGTTGTTCCAGATTTTTATGAAAGTGATGGTCCTGTAGTGTGCACCGTCGGAAAGAAGACAACACCTCAGTTGTAATTAACTAGTTTAATTAAAATATAGAATACAACAGACAACTTTCTCGATACTTAAAGATAGACTGGTTACAAGCGATCTGATCTTCGGTATACTATGCCCTCTTATACATTTCTACTGCTTATATTTATAATAAATTCTAATCATTAGTAAACGAACGATATATCTAAATGACATTTACAATAATAATGGCAGTGCGTGACGCAGAGGGTTTTTGTTTTGTCTATATGTAATCGCCCTGTGCGTCGCTAGTTTATATTGTGATATATGAGTTTATATTAACATAATTGTTTATATTGTGATATACGAGTTTATATTGACATAACTCCTTCATCAAAATGAACAATTGGGAAATAAGTAATTCGGACAATATTTAACGTAGATAATAACAATTCTTAATTATGTTTGATACAAGAATGAATGACAATGTTTGGTATGACTAATATAATCTCAGGCGATGGATGATGGTAAATACAATAGATTGATTACGTACGTTGTGATACATTACACATTACAATACATTACAATACATTACACCTTTCCCCTAAGGAAAAGAAAATTCATTTTTCTTTTAATTTGGCTAACCGTTCGCTTCTGCGAAGTGGTTGACATTCCTCCATCTGGATTTCGTCTTGAGACTCTTGACAATTTATTTCTATCGAATTGTTTATAGGTACTGATTTCTTTTTCTTACACATATTAAATGTAATACAATTAACTATATTACTATTTCTTAGCTCGTTTTCACAAATTTTGCGTTTACATCTCTTACATAATCTATACAAGATATACAATAGAATTAATTTTAACATGGTTAAAAGTGTATAAGCTAAAGCATGGTCCTGAAAAAAGGATAGAATCGCAGAATTGTTTTCTGTTTCTATCTGGGTTAAGGTTTCTTCCATTTGATTAAGCTTAAAGCTTGCGACTTTTAAGCTTTCTTTGTCAAGACCAATTGGATGGATGGGTTGTAATTGAAGCAGTGTTAAATTTTCTTTTATTACGTAACAGCATTCGTCGTCACTTATATTAAACTCAGGTAAATATGATTTGTAAGTAATATATCGATTGGTTGCGTTAAAAGAGATTGTCGATAGAACGGTTGTAGGAGTGTAAACCTTACAGCTTGAATTAATGAAAAGTGTTCCTATTTTGGATAGATTGTAGTCTACAGGGTCTTTATCGCGACAATTTACCGTGATACTAATAGGATTATTTAAGACATATAACCATGTGTTAGGAGTGGTTAACGGATACCATGTTTCTGATAAGGTAGGAATTATTCGAGTATCACAATTATCAGGTAACTTGTTTTTTATTTACTAACAATTGCACTTCACAGATTGGCTGAGAAAGTGTTGAGTGTTTTGGGTAAGTTCCTAAACAAATATGATCATTGATTGATATGGTTTTACATGATTCGAGATCTTCTAAAATAGAGTAAGATGTTTTTGTACTAGAAATTGCTAAATATTCTGTTTTAGGTAGTACAAAAATGAAGTGATTATCACGATTTCTTGTTGGAAGAGGTAGAAGTTTATATAGTAAAAAATTGGTTTGTATAACTAGGGGATTACCTATAACAAAGATTAATTTATCATTGGATTTAGATACTTTTATGGTTACCAAGGATAGTAATTGTGAGACATAATTAATATCAAGAGGTACTGCAAAAGAGGTTAAAGGTGGCAAATATGGATTTATTCGAATTAACTCTTGTATATACTGATATGGTGATATAACAATAGGGTGAACAATATTCGATTTTGCAAATAGTATTGCGTCTATTAACGAAGACAATTCAATATCTATTTCATTAACTAATAGTATTAATAAGCTAAATTGTTCATCCAAATTTTGTTTTAATGTCATAGTACTAAATGTTTTTGTTGAATTATTCCAAATTTTCTCAATACGATTAAAATTTTCTGAAAATATCATGTTGTTTCTTTCAACATTGGTAATAGTATTATTGAAATTAACAAGTGTCGTTTTTACTACTTGTATTTGGTCCTTCAATACATGATCAAGATTTTGTTCTTCGTGCATTACCGAATTTATAGCGTTATCATATCGTTCGGCATCAGCATTATCTAACGTGCCAAATAATGTTTTAAAAGCTGAACCTATTCCGTTAATTACACCGCGTTTCTTCCTCGATGCCACAGTCGTGTCTAAAACGGATGTATATTTTGATTTGATTTTGGGAATAATTGAATCTAACACTATTAGTGAAGTGTTGCATAATTTTGTAATTGTAGATTTCTTAATCCTTTGGCATATCCCAGCGATCCTTATGTGATTGTAATCAGCTAATTGTAATTTTGAATTGAAATCATTTAAATTAATAAAGCTCACAACGTCCCAATAAGTTTCGTAAAATCGCAGTTGTCCTAAGTTTTCGTAATAGATACCAGGTGACGTTGGAAAACGGTCGTTGACGATAGTCATAATCACAGGTAGTACTACACACCTGAAATAAAAGCGTGTTTTAGCCTATTGGCATGAACTACTGTTCTTTTATTTTTAACAACAATGGTATAATTTACAGGTGAATTAACCCTTACTATTTTATACGGTCCTGTATATGTAGGTGCTAACTTCTTCGATGTACCTACTTTCGAAGCTTCGTTGGTAAGATATACTCTATCACCTAATTCAAATGTAACATCTCGAACCTTGCTATCGTACCTGCTTTTATTACCTTGCTTTAATTTTACTAGATTTTCCCTTGCGATTTCTTGGGATTTCTGCATTCTTAATCGTAATTCATCTACGTAAGTTTCATATGTGTATTTAAACGTCGGCGGTTGAGTTAGATTCGTAGGAACTGCCGGTTTGTTTCCAAAAACTAATTCATATGGAGTGAATTTCGTTGACGTATGGACGGTTGTATTATAAGAAAAAGTAGCAAAATCAAGCCAGATGTCCCAATCGGTTTGATCCTTATTAATAAAATTCTTCAAATAGTCTGATAAGGTAGAGTGTGTTCGTTCCAGAGATCCGTTTGATTCTGGATGATATGCTGAACAATTAACACGTTTGATTTTAAATAATTTTGATACATCTTGAAATAATTTTGACATGAAGTCTTTACCTTGATCAGTCAAAATAGTCTCAGGAATTCCATAGTTACAAATGAATTTATGCACAAGTTGTTTAGCTACAGTTATAGATTCATGATTCGGAATTGCATAAGCTTGCATAAATTTCGTAAGATCATCTTGGAGTGTTAATATATATTTGTTGCCACATTCTGTAAGAGGTAAGGGACCTACTATATCTAAAGCTATTCGTTCAAATGGTTTACAGGATGTAGTTGTAATTTCCATAGGCTTCTTTGTCTTCTTACGGTTCGTTTTATTGCGTTGGCAACTATCACAACTCCTTATGAAATCCTTTATGTCAAATTTCATTTTTGCCCATTTATAAGCTTGTTTAATACGATTATATGTTCGGTGAAAACCTGAATGACCTGATGTTAGGCTTGAATGATTTTCTGATATAATGTTGTTAATTTCTTCTGGTTGAGGTGTAATAAGAACGTCGTGATGAACTCTAATCAGTACATTTGTTTTCCGAAAAATATAACGCATCATGGATCTTATCTTATTCCAACTTACATTGTCATGACCTATACCGAGTCTAGGTAAATTAATTTCATTGATATTTTGTTCCAATAAAATGTTTCTAATTTTGACTAAACAATTAAATAAATCTTTGGCTTCTAATTTGTCCCAATAATATCTTTTGTGGATTAAAACGAAAATTCTTACATTGTCTACTAAGAATTCTTTAATGTCGCCTAATTTCATTTGAGATTGCCTTAAATTATCTATGCTAGGGAATTTGGCAATTAAATCAGTTAATGGTTTATTTAGGTACTCAAAATCTTCTGATATAGGAATTAAAAGGTTGCCTGATTGACTTATGTAATTTGTATTTACTTCTTCGATTTTGTTGAAGTTTATAATTTTATGTGATAGACTATGAATAAAATCTTCGTATGTATCTTCTTCATACTTCTGGTTGACTTTTGTAATATGCGACTCGAGTTGAATTCGGCTAAGAGAATCGGCATGTTGATTTTTCTTACCTGCACGGTAATCAATTTCATAGTCGTATTCTTCTATAGCTAGTCGCCATCTGAGCAATCTAGAACTAGGATCCTTGACACTAAATAAGTATTTAAGTGGTCGATGGTCTGTTAAAATCATAAATTTCCTACCGTATAGGTATGGTCGAAAATGTTTGGTGGCCCATACGATTGCCAATAATTCCTTTTCGATAGTACTATAATTACCTTCGGCTTTATTCAACGTCCTGCTTGCGTATGCTATGGGATGATCTTCACCTACCTTTCCTTGAGAAAGTATTGCTCCGATCGCATAATTACTTGCGTCTGTGGAGAGTATGAAAGGCTGTGTGAAGTCGGGGTATTGAAGTAAAGGTTCCGATATTAAGGAGGTTTTTAAAGATTCAAAAGCTTCCTGTTGTGTGCTTGTCCATTGGAATGTTTGTCCTTTCCGTAAGAGTTTCGTTAGAGGTTGCGTTATCTTGCTGAATTCGGGAATGAATCGTCGATAATATCCTGCAAGACCCAAGAATGAACGTATATCATTTTGAGAATGCGGTTGAGGATATTTCCGAACGGCTTCTACCTTGGATGGATCAGGTTTAACTCCCTTGTCTGTGATCAAATGCCCTAAGTACATGACTTCCTTCCTTAAGAATTCACACTTGTCTGGTTGAATTTTCAGATTATGCTTTGCAAGCCTATCGAAGACTTCTCTCAGTCTACAATTATGAGTATTAAGATCTCCTCCAAACACCACGATGTCATCTAAATACACAAAGCATCTAAAGTTTTGTATTCCTGCTAGAACTGTGTTCATCAATCTTTGAAAGGTGCTCGGCGCATTACGAAGTCCAAAAGGCATACGTTTAAACTCGTAATGTCCTGTGGGTACTGAAAAAGCGGTTTTCTGTGCATCAGCCGGATCCATTGGAATCTGGTGAAATCCTGAGGTAAGGTCGATTGTGGAGAAATACTTCGAATGCCCTAACTGATCTAATATATCAGTAATGTTCGGTAAAGGGTACGAATTTCCAACACTGATTTCGTTGAGCTTCCGATAGTCGATTACGATCCTCCATTTCTTCTTACCTGACGCATCTGCTTTCTTCGGAACAACCCATACTGGCGAGTTCCATGGAGATGATGATGGCGTAATGATTTCTTGCTTTAACATTTGTTGTATTTGGTCTTCTACTTCTGATTTGTGGACTTCAGGAAATCTATATATTTTTGTGTTTACAGGAATATTGGTTGTTGTAGGTATACTATGTTGCACGGAATTCGTAAATGAAAGTGTGTCTCCTTCTAAATGAAAGACGTGATTGTATTCCTTACATATTCTGACCAGCGAATCTTTTTCTTCTTTATTTAGATGTTCTGTTCTTAAAGATTGAGCTAACCTTTGTATGCGCTCTTTATTGCAGTTTATAAAATTAACGTCAGATATATGTTCTTGGATATTAGTCTCTTCTGAATAAGGCTCTAACATTAAATTTAAGCAAGTAATGTTTATTGGTTTTTCAGTTACATTCAAAATTGAGGTAACAGCTGTATCATCGTCGTTCACCTTAACTATACTAGAACATAAATATACGCCTTCAAGAATTTTTATATTAGGGACTATACCTTCGTTAATTTTAGGATAATTAGTGACATTGATTCTAACAAGCGTTTCACAGCGAGGTTGTATGGTAAATAACACATTATTCAAACCTGTTGAACCTCTTTTAATTCTGAGTGATTATTTTCCTGACTAAGATTTAGATTTTGACTTGAATTTGTTTTATCTAGATTTAGAATAAATTCTTTATTTAGTATGAATATGCGATCTCTTTCATAATCGATTACAGCTTTGAAATGTTTTAAAAGATCATTACCAATAATACCATCATAAGAAATAGGAAAATCATCAGGAATGATGTAGAATATATGTTTCGTAGAATTTGTTTCAAGAGGAATGGTAAGATTGGTATATTGATTTGTATATGTAGGATTCAAGACATTATTATCGATACCTTTTAGTAAAATTGATTTAGATAAATGGAGTTCAGTAGTAGATTCTATCTTAGAATTTTTAATGAGGCTAATATTTGCACCAGTATCAATTAGAAATTTCCCTACGCTATTTAGTTCTGGAATATCTAATGACAATGAGGTAGTAGCTCCTAGATTTATTGAGAAGATTCGGCCACTATTGAATTGGTGTTCCGTTGCATGACCGTCCGCTCGGAACGATTGGAGTTTAAATGTTGCGAGGTACTTGGTTGAGAATTAGTAGCTAGATTTCTTTTTCTATTGTTGTATTCTCTTTTTCGACATTCTGATATTAGATGACCATTTTTTTTTACAATAATTACACACTTTTGGTCTAGAAGAGTTAGAATTCGGGTGTTGTTGAGATTTTTCGTAATTTGTATGTTGAACATGATATACTTTAGAACTTTGATTTTTGTTTTGTTCCTACAATCGAAACTAGTGTGACCCGATTTATTACAGAAATTGCAATGTTTAGTAAACGAATTGTTTATGTTCTGATATTTAGACATTTCAAGTTTTGAAAGCTGCTCTTGTTCTTCTGATAGTGCTATGGCTATAGCAGTTTCTAATGAATTAGGTCTTTGTGATTTTACTAAAATGCTAAGACCCTTGTTTAACCCAGTTAGAAATACATTTAATGCTTGTTGTTTTAATAAATTCACACATGCAGTCCTGGCTTCAGAGCTTAGTTCTTCGTCTAAAGAATTTAATAGTTTAATATAGCAGTTTTCAACCTTATTAGCAAAACTCATTACGTTTTCCTTGAAATTTTGACGGCATGAATTTAGCTCTAGCTGCCATTGACCAACTGTCCTTTTCTCAGAATATGCATCTAAAAGATGATTTTTTAATGTATCCCAATCAGAGAAGGAACGATTTCTTATTAGTGCCCTAGCGTTCTCGGTTAATTTAGTTTCAATTAAAGTTAAAAGTACAGATTTATGTTCTGACTTAACTAGTGACATAGCTTTAGAGCAATTATCTATGAATTCATATAGTTTTTGTTTATTACCATCGAATTTGAACAACATTTTCTCTGCTAGATCTAACGAGATAGACATAATTGATTCTTGTTTATTATTAATCTCTGATTTAGGTCCTCTAGTTTTGGATATATTGTGGATTTGTTCATATATTTAAGTGTTATCTTATATAAAGCGAAGTATATAACGTAAAAATATGCAAAATTACAGTTTTTGTAATTTACGAGATAACAAAGAATTAGTTCCACTTACTGCAGAGATAGTAGATGTAGTAGCATAGTTGTTGAGGCTTTACGAAGAATATGATGAGACTCCTTGGAGGTGCTGACTTCCGGGACTTAGAAGGCTGGAGCAGTGACTTGTTCCTGGACACCTTGATGGCTCTCTTCTTCTTGGTAAACGGTGAAACCCAGATCTAGTCTTCGGTTATTACACACAGACGATTCCGAAAGATGGATGTTCCTTTCCTTCGTATTCTTGAATCTTCTATTGTGTATCAATCAATTAGTCAATCAATTAATACATCAGTAGAATCCCGCTTCTGACACCAGTTTTGTAGTGTGCACCGTCGGAAAGAAGACAACACCTCAGTTGTAATTAACTAGTTTAATTAAAATATAGAATACAACAGACAACTTTCTCGATACTTAAAGATAGACTGGTTACAAGCGATCTGATCTTCGGTATACTATGCCCTCTTATACATTTCTACTGCTTATATTTATAATAAATTCTAATCATTAGTAAACGAACGATATATCTAAATGACATTTACAATAATAATGGCAGTGCGTGACGCAGAGGGTTGTTTGTTTTGTCTATATGTAATCGCCCTGTGCGTCGCTAGTTTATATTGTGATATATGAGTTTATATTAACATAATTGTTTATATTGTGATATACGAGTTTATATTGACATAACTCCTTCATCAAAATGAACAATTGGGAAATAAGTAATTCGGACAATATTTAACGTAGATAATAACAATTCTTAATTATGTTTGATACAAGAATGAATGACAATGTTTGGTATGACTAATATAATCTCAGGCGATGGATGATGGTAAATACAATAGATTGATTACGTACGTTGTGATACATTACACATTACAATACATTACAATACATTACAATACATTACAATACATTACAATACATTACAATACATTACAATACATTACAATACATTACAATACATTACAATACATTACAATACATTACAATACATTACAGTCCACTTCTGGAGAATTAACGATTTCTGGAGATGTAGACTTCAAAAAAAAACTCTAATCTCTGAAAAGCTTAGTTAAGATAAGACGATATTACATTGTTACATTTTGCCTCAGAATTTAACAAGGATTCCAAAAGTGGAATGATATATAGCAAATTTCACTTAAAAATATACAACTATATATACGTAGCTTCGAGCTAATGACATTTTGTAGATTTCAATACACTTTTATGCGCGATGCCCAGAATCAGACCTCATAACAAGGAAAAAATCGTTTTGAAAAATATTCTTTCACAGAGGCACAATCTTCCATCCCGCGCTGATGACTCTTCTGGTATAAAATATTTATTTTTATAAACTGTTTGATACTCTTACCAAATACATACATTTCAACTGAATCGATTTAAAGCATAGAAAGTATTGTTCTTTGTCTTGCTATCTAAGAATAATCGCTAATAATAACTTTGTTATTGAAATTTTCACCTGAATTAATAAAAAACGAATGAGTCATACGACAGCTTTTGTGTGTTGTGTACATACTGGTCAATACTGGTACATACATGTTTCAAATGGAACGTTGCACGTTATGAACAAAACATAAATAAGAAACTTGTATTCTGCTTTCACTATACATGGAAAGTTGAAGTTCACAGACAACAAAGACACGACGAAATGTATTTTTTTAAGGCTGATTTTTGTTGGTAAACAAAAAAAATCAGCTGATGCATTTGACGTTTCGCTATTTTGTTTTCAAGAAAAATTTTTGTTAACCGTTACAAATTGAGTGAGTACCAATGTTAATTCAAATTATAGTTAACGTAATTAAGGAAACTGCATGAATTACAAATTGTTAATTATTTTTTACACTCATGTTTGCGTCATAACCTTCCAAAATGCCTTCCTTATAAATGGATTACTCAACCTGTATCTTTTAATAGTAGATGACCTCTTTTCGTGTTATTTTAAACTTGTTAGGACGTGATTTGGTTTCATTTTAGTTGTGGATACTTTAAAGTACATTATTCTATAATGAGCTCTGATGCTAATGCAAACCAGAAAAGTGATCCTACTGATGTGAAAGGTGCTGTGCCTCGAATTAGAGTTGAAAGTGAATCCTTAGGCAGTGATGATGAAAATAATTCAGAATTGGGAAAACGGTATGTTTAAAAAGACATTTGAAAGAACAGTTATATAATTACATATTTTAGTCAGAGGACTACGTCACAAACATTTATGGTTGCTGGTAGTATGACAGCTGCTTCACCACCAAAATTTGTATCTCTAGAAGAAATTATACAAGCAGCCAATGGAATGAAAGATATGGCTTTGGTACATCAAATTGTTGTAGATAAAGATTTTAAATTGGAAAGATACGAGCCTGAGCCAAACACTTGGCATCGATTTGTCAAGGATAATATGCACAAAGCATTTTGGGAAATTTTAAAAGAACAGTTAGCAGAAGATCCTCCTAATTATTCTCAGGTAATTCTTGAATAATCTCTGTCAAATTTTTACTATAAAAGAAATGTATGATTTTTATAGGCATTTATCCTACTGGAAGATATAAAATCAAGGTTATTTTCAGTACTACTTCCACAACATACTAAAATAAAGCAGCAAATATCAGATATATTAGACTCAGATTTGATAAAACAACAAGCAGAACAAGGAGTTTTAGATTTTCCGGTAAGTATTCCTTTTTCAAATTTTTAATTACAGAATATTTTCATGTTAACTTCCAAGGCAAACTAATTTTAATCATTTTTCTACATTTAAGTATCAATCAATACAAAATGATCCTTCAAGAAAACGTGGGATTTCAAAGTTATGTTTTAAGTTATGCATTGAAGTTGGTAATAATCAATTGTAGCTTGAACATCCAATTCAATCCTAGAAAATGTCGTAACAAATACTCCAAACAATCTATAATTCATAAATAAACTCTTATAATAATAACTTGTTTATACTAATCAATTCCAGCGATATTGTTTTTTTTATGAACCTTATTAAACAGCAAATATCGTGAGATTTCTTGGGCAATTTTTTTTTTGTGTTTTTAAAGTATGCTTAAATTTCGAAAATTTAGGACGAGTAAGATGTAATGGATAATTTGAATTAATTAATCGGAACCAATTGCCAATCTATTTTTATATGCAGACGAAAATTTCCTATTTAATAATTCCCCCATTCAACTATTAACGAAACTAAAGGAATAATTACGAATAATTGTCCAATTTATTGTAGAATCTAAAACAGCATACCTCTACCGATTTCTTGGTCAAGAATATATTCCATGAATTGGTTAATAAATCGCGACGTGTAAAGCCGTTATCAACGATATACACAAGGCCTGCGCGCTTTGACGTCAGCAGGCTGTGACGTATTTTGAAGTAGGCCGTCATTCATTCACACGTTCAGATCGTTTCTTGCATTTTGAAGTGGTTTATCCAAATTATATTAGTTTTATTTAAAGAAATACTGTGTAGTGATATTTCCCTACTTTGTTGGTGATACCTGTAATGTTTTTCTAGTGTTGTATAAGTGATAAAACCTTTTCTGAAACGATAAAAACGAGGTAACCTAACCTAACATGGCGTCGGCTGTTTTGTATGTTTTGTTTGTGGGTTACACTTTTTAAAGAAGATTTTATTTATTTTTCAACAGCTACAGATTCGAGGACCGAGGAAACTGTAACTGTAAGTTTAAAAAATCCTAGGCTTAAAAAAAAGCTATTCCAATTGACAAAAAACGTGAAGATATTGTTCAAATAGTTTTATATTCTTACGCTATATTTAACAAAACTATTTTTGAACACAAAGAGATGTTTTTAAATGTGTGTAATAAACGTTCTGTTTTAATATAATATATTTTAAATTATATCACCGAACGTAGCCATTTTGGATACTGATATCCCTATGTAAACGTCATATTCACAGTAGTGAACGTATTGCAACAATTATAATAACTAACCACATAATAGGAAAGGTAGATTAAGTAAAACACCACATAATAGGAAATTAAAGACCCTGGTTAAATAGCATGTCTGTAAATTTTCTCGTGAAATTGCACAAAATTTCAAGTGAAATTACAATTACTGTATCATTTCAACCTTAGTCTCGTCCAAATACATGTACAATTACAAATAATAATAGTTAGTCGATTAAATATCAACCACAAATACATCTTTCACGAAAACGGTGTTCGGTTACGTGTTTGGTTTTTGCTTTGAAAGTTCATTTTTCCAAAATAAAATCGAATGGGATGCGAAGGAGGGCTCAGTTGACGACTGGCATCCTCTTTAAACCGGAAGCCCTTCAAAACTTAAAAAAGAAATGCAAAAAAAAAACGATTCCTTTACCGCTTAAGCTAATATCGTGCATGGCGATACATCACCAACCCAGCGTGACGTCATCGAAGAGCGTTCGGGCCTTGTTATAGCGTAGGTAACGGTAAAGCAGGCTTTACATTAAAAAAAAATTAAATATCTCGAAAACAGTGAAAGATATACAAAGTGCGTATTAATTGGCGCAAAAGCTGCACACAGTGACATTCGTTCAGTTCTGAATAGAAAACTTCGTCTTCTCGAAGTTTGGACATTTATTCCACAAATAAGCGTTAGTGTTCGATATCTGTTGATAGAAATAGCTGCAATTTTCAATACAGAAGAATTTTAATACTATTTTGTCGTAAACGTTTTCTTTTTGACTTCAAAGTTTGTTTTTAACATTTCTTCATTAACATACGTTCACGAAAAACCCAAAACCCAAGTGGCGCTTTCCGGTTATTACTTTATATTAATAATTTTTTAATATTCTTAATGTTTTCTTTTAGAGTCTAATGTTTAACTTATTCTATTTACCTTTTTTCATTTGTTTGGCCTTTGCATCACGGAAATCTCGAAATTAATGATGAGTTATTGCAGTTAATACAAGATTATGTTATTTTCTCAAAAAATTCTATATGGAATGTTATGAATGTTTAGCATTAAGTGAAAGGAATTTGTATAGGGTACCAACTACTGACAAACAAAAATACAGGGCGCCATTTAAAAAATTCAAGTTATACTGCGTTAAGGTTAAGCAAATATTCAATGCTATTATAGATAGATGTATAGTATAATGTTGATGAAATGGCTTTGTGAAACTGGTTCATTCAATACAGGAAATGCTAATGCTGGTCGACCAAGGCAAAGGCGTACAATACAACTAGAAGAGCAAATTCTAGACGCAGTACAAGAAGACCCCCCTACTAGTAGTATGATTTACATGCAGAGAGTGGATGCACATTTCCCAAACATGGATTGGTCGCGACGGCCCTATCTTATGGCCTGCGAGATCTCCTGGTCTCAACTCTTTAAACTTTTTTATTTGGGGTTCCCTTAAAGAGAAAGTTTCACAATGACTTCTCAAGATGCTAGCGAAGATGCTAGAATTAATGCGGCAGTATTCGATATTACATCAGAAAAAGTAGTATAGACGACGATGCCTTGGTGTCGCCAGTCTCCATTGACGCCTCATCACTGATGCTTAGAAACAAACCGATTTCAATTCGAACAATTTCGGAGGTATTAGTGTTGCTCATTTACTATTAGATAAATATCCAAAAATTGTTATAAAATACACTATGATTTAACATTTTTCAGTGTGTATTGTTTTGACAATAAGTAATTTCAAGAGCAAATCATATCTCGTGTAGAATTTAAAACTTAAAATTCGCCCATCTGATACTTCTAATGATAAGTAAAATGTTTTCGAAGATTGAAATTCAGAAAATATTAGGGTACCTACTGTTACAGTAGTATGCCAGTACAACGCTGCTAAATGTACATTTCTTTCAGATGGTTTCTGAAAACATACGAAGCATGATGCAACATTTTGACATTAAGATCTTCGATTCAGTACCGTAGTTTTTGCGCCAATTTATACACACATTGTATGTAGGGAATCTAGAAAAATATAGACTTAATTTTCACATAAAGTTAAAAAATTCATCGGTATACAAGGCCTTCAAGAAACATAACTTTTCTATGCCACGCTTATTTGAAACACCATATATATTGCAACATATTTCTAAAATCTAGATTCAAATGGCACATATACACCTACAAGGCTGATTTCGTAAAGACAGTATTGCTCGCCCTCTATAAGTCTGCTTGCACACGGCTGGCGGGCTGAATAAAGCTGTAATACACGTAAGTTTATGATGCTTTGTACACTGGAAAATTGCTTTGTGTATGCAAAGCGTCATAAACTTGCCAGTATTACAACTTTTTCTGGCATTTCTGCCGGCCGGCGGTTTTGTCGTTCGTGTGTAAGGAGGCTAACGCTTGGCGTTACAAATCAATGTCTGTATAATTGCATATATTTCATTCTAGTAATAATAGAAATTATAATTAATATATAGCGTGTCCCTGGATTAACGCATGGATAGGTAAAGCAGACAGAAAATTATTGAGTTGAAATTTCATGTTTTGGGGTTCAGCCATGCATGAATAATATATATAATATATATAAATCAAGTATATCTTGGAAATATCATAGGAAATATGCTTTTATTAGAAATATAGAGTATGGCATTTAATATAAATATTTCTCGTTTACCGATTTTGATCGGTCCAACTGTTGACCTGGTTCAATTTAAACTTATCAATGTATAAAATGACATTTAAAAACAGTAAAAAGTGACAGAGACTGATTTACAAAATTAAAATATTGCAAGATATACCCTAAAGAGTTGTAGGTGTTTTTTTTTATTTCGCAACTGTGCGACTGCATCTAGAACGCATTTTTTTCTAAATTCAGCATTAACTGATAATGCATTTCAATTCATCAATTGTTGTATTAATTTACCTGAGAGAATATTTCTGTGTAATAACATTTAAACTAAATGTTAAATGGATGTTTTATAGTATTTTACCAAATAGTTACTTCTTTAAGCATTTATTTTTCTACAAGAGCTAATCTACGACCTACGCCTAACGTACTATCATACTCATGTATTTATTTTATTTACTAAAATCCAAGAGTTTCGTTAATTCTACCTTGATCTTCGTGCCTTTAACAAAATAAGAAATGTATTTATTGCTTTTGTTGTAGCATTATGCCCAATATGTGCTGTCCGTCATGTCAAAATTATGTGCTCCAATTAGAGATGAACGAATTAAAGAATTGAGGGAAAAGACAGATGTAGTAGAAGTATTTAAAGGAATTCTGGAGGTATATCACATAGTATTATGATTTTTTTTTATATCATCATACTATTTTATTTTTGTTTTTGTAGACTTTAGATTTAATGGTATTAGATATGGCCAATTTTACCATAGAGATGGCGAAACCAGAGATTATTGCCCACAGCGTGGAACTTGAAAGAAAGAAATTCGCTGATTTCCTATCGGTTCAAGCTGGTGAGCGTTTGTTTGTTAATAAAGTATCTTGGTAATGTTATCCCTTTTGATTATAGATGGCTTGCAACATACACGCAGGTGGCTTTTACGATATGTTGATACATCAGTGCCTGTGCCATCTGGCATTGATACTGTTACGTACATTAAAAATATAACTAAAAAAGCATTTACGGTGGCCTGTATTGATTTGCTGGAATGGGATGAGAATCTTCCTTATCCAGAGGTAATGTTTAAATTATGATTATTTTGACGTTTAACATCAACGTCGTTTATTTGATAAAGGAAGCAGCCAGGATTAGTATTGACAAACAGAATATTCAGAATGTTCAATGTTGATATTTGATTATCTATGTTCCCTACACAAATATCCATCCTTTATTTTACATATTGTTGTACTTGTACTGTAGCAACTTTTCTGTTCTTTAATCTTTTGCTTTTCTAAATTAAAATATTTGCACAAAGCAGAAATCCAAATGCTAATATTTATTGATAAAATCTAGGCTTGTTCCAACATAAATCATAAAGTAGTCAGACGCGATTTAATTTACTGAAAAAATCCGAAACTGTTTTCTGACTGATTTTACGGTATACGATTGGCTCTGGGAAGTTTGTGATTTGTATTGGAACAAAGCTGGAGTTTATTCTGCAGAACATATTCATATACAATCTCAATACATTTGGATTGTAAACTTCTTGTTATTTCAATAAAAGCTGGAGTTACTTCTGACAATAAAATTCAATTTAAACTATATCCAAAACATATACACTACTTTGCCGGATAAGTATCACAAAAGCAAAAACCTTTTTATTATGGATTTACGAAAAAATATTGCTTATAAAAGCTTTTGCGTATTTTAAAAGTCATAAACCTACGGTTTTACTTCCTTATCCGAGAAGAAAGCATACTCCGATTTTTATCCGTAATTAAAAACCAACCGTCCCGGCCGGATTTGAATCCGCGTCGTTCAGATGGATAAAATTACAGAATAAGTAAAAATAATCGTATTTTGTTAACTTATTAATAGAGCAACGCAAACTGCGCTGAAAGCCAGTGGCTGGCGCATAAAAGTTTACACAAAATAAACACGACCGGGACAATTCGGTATAAGCGTCAGTATAACTGCGACTCGAAAGCCCCTGTTGTGTATGCATCTACGCTGTCGTATACTATGTCGTAGTTCTACGTTTGTTTTGAAAATGTTTCCTACGTCGCGAAAACGACCAAAGTTGGACACAATAAAAGAATTTATTGCAGAAATACATGATTTAAAGTGTGATGGCGCTAAAGTTCAATGTGTAGTGTGTAAAATAGATTTATTGTGTTGCTCGAAAAGTGATTGTCTACGGCACGTAAATAGTGCAGGGCATGTTTCAAAAAAAATTCCACACGAGATTATGACAAATTTAAATTTAATTTATGTGTTACCTTTATTGCATGTAATTTACCATTTCATTTACTAAGGAAGAAAGCATACGTCTCGTTTTGGAATGAATATTCGGACTTTAAGTTACCAAGTGAGAGAACATTACAGAGAGTTGTGTCGTCTGCTCGTGAGCATGTCGAGAAAAGAATTAAATCGGAGTTGCAAGATAAAAAACTGTGGTTATGTGTGGACGAAACAACAGATCGTAAAAAACATTCTGTGGTTAATGTAATGGTACGCACAATGGAACCACATCGACCGTCACCCTCAATTTTACTAGCTTCCAGACGAATACAACAATGCACTGCCGAAGTAATTTCAATGTTGGTGTTAAATACATTGGAAAAGTTTGAACCATCAACAAATCAACTGTTGATGTTTATGAGTGATGGTGCCGCAAACATGCTTGCTGTAGGTCGATCTCTTAAAAAACATTGTGCTAACTTGTTGCCTATTACATGTAAAATTCATACTCTCAGTCTCGTAGCAGATAGTATCAGAAAATGTTATCCCGAGGTAGACGCTCTAATAGCACATACAAAAGCTATGTTTGTAAAATCCCCAAAATGTATTCGGGAATTTCATAGACTATGCCCCGGTATTCCTGAACCACCACAACCTATTCTTACTCGTTTGGGAACATGGTTAGAGGCTGCATTTTATTATCTTAAATATTTTGAGAATATAAAGAACGTAATTTTAGAATTCGACCCAAAGGAAGCTGCGGCTGTCAAGCTAAGCCGCTTGAAATTTCAGGATAGTCAAGTTAAAACAGATTTGGAAATTATTCAGAACAATTACGTGAGACTAGCGGATGCGATAGAAAAACTACAAAATTCTTCGGTGTCGTTAGTGGAATCTTTGCAAATAGTGCAACATGTTCACGCACAGCTATGCGCGATAGAAGACGCAAGAAATGTTTGTGTTTTAGAAAGGTTTGAAAGTGTTTTAGATAAATGATTTTGGCACATTAAGACAAATTTGTGAAGGTGCGTCAACAGAACCGTTAAGTTATTTGAAAGATTATTTTACTTACGCAAATATAACGTCACTAGATGTAGAACGTTCGTTTTCGGCATACAAAAACACGTTTTCTTCACGCCGCACTCACTTTGCCGAAACAACTTTGGAAGCATATCTAATGTTACAAATATTAAATAGACATTATCCACTTTGTGATTTCACGGAGGACTCTTAAAACGGTAAGTGTTTGAGCACGTATCACATTTAATTTATTTTGTGTAAACTTTTATGCGTCCGCCGCTGGCTTTCAGCACAGTTGCGTTGCTCTACTTATTAAACGTTTCTTTTATTTGAATAAACATATAACACAATATTAATAGGACTTCTGCTTCAAAAATTACAATAATAGCCATTTTGCGCAGTATGAAGAAATTTATTTCAAAGACATAGTGTTATTTGTGGGTTTTAAAATAAGCAAAAAAAAATTAAGAATTTATAAATGTATAGTAAAAAAGGTTTTCCTTTTGTGACACATCCAGCAATACAGTGTCACAGAAAGAAACTCGTACAATGTGCAATAAATAAATGTGGTTTTATTCTACTTACAACATATGTAATTGTTATTCTTAAAAAAAAGGAATATGCGTATAATTAGTGCAATCATTTATTTATTTGCAAACGACAGTACACTTACACACAAATATACAAATGTTAAGTAAACATAACTTTTGTAAAATTATTATTATGTATTAATTTACAGACCTACATGTTGGATCAACTTCGATTACAAGATTTACAACAACGTACTAACAAGTTAATTTTAATGGGATCAGTCTTACTGATAACTGTCAGTAATGTTGGACTGAATCTACAGTCAATAACTGCCTTTAAACAATCCGTGAAAGAACATACTTCAGTTTTGCTACAAACACCAAAGGCAGAAAAGTAAGTTCTTTAGTTAGTTTATTTATTATAGTATTTTTTTTTAAATAAGTATACATTTTTCTAGAAGAGGTACGCACGCGAATTATTACGTATACTTTCTAAAGTGTTGTATTTACATGATTTTATATTGAAATCAGTAAATGCCTGTCCAAGCACGCCTTCTATTCGTTCACCAAACAAAATTATAAATTGAAATAGAAGATATGTACATATGTAGTAAATTTGTTTCAAGTAGGAAATAAGAGAAAGGAATTAGTCATTACCGCAAGGGACTTTTCTATATTTTCTGCAGTAAAACGGCTTCTTTTTTGAAGTTAGTACGTCTTCCAGTTTCTAAAACGTTCTTTCAACTTCACAACTTGTAAGCGGAGCAAAATTAAAATGTGATATAAGAGAATTATATTTTATGCATATACAGTGGTTTACGTTAGTATCCTATTACGGAATTTTCGGGTTACGGGAGAAAATTTTGATGAATTTTTGTTTCCGAAACCGAATGGTACTCCCGGGTATGAAATGCGGCTTAGAACTTTTACAGATTCGGCGGAATTTCCGGGCGACACCTATACATGCTAGAAAGAGATAGTTATATACAATGTAATGCGATGGTTTGTCTGGTTAACTTCCCACTATTCCACCGCTTCGCATCTGACCTAAATTCATAGTTAATATTATTCTTACTTTGTCCGAAAATCCTTTTATAGTTGTGTAAAAATCTTTTTCAAAGAACAAAGACGAAAGTTCTACGGTCAAACAATTTCTTATCTGTCCCGTTGGTAATTTTGTAATATATATAAAAAGGCCATCTCACCCTCGTTGTCGTCCATACCTCAGAAAGAGTCCTTATTAAAAGTAGTGTATGTAAGTGAAGTTATTTCTTTTTAATTTCAATCTTAAGAGTTTTTATTGGTTTTTCAACGTAACCTTATTTTCTATATGTTCAATTGTATTTAAAATACATAAAATGAATTTGTGATTATTATTTTTTTTTTTGGTTATGAGAACGGGTTATCTCTATTTTCTTTATTTCTTATGAGAACAATTGATTCCAGTTACGAAATTTCGGATTACGAAATGTTTTTGGAACCAATTAATTCCGTAAACCGAGGTACGACTGTATTTTAATTTTGTATTTCTGTCAATTACCTATGTTAAATGTATAACACTCATTCTCCACATAATAATTACCGTTCAGTGATCGTACAATTTTTGTTGTCAACAAACACATGAAGAGCTAGGATTTAAAACAGCTGACCATTTAGTTCAACTTACACCTCTTCCAGACCATATACAGTTAGTACAAGTTCAATTCTTGCATGCATAGAAGTTAATGAAACAGTACAACTAGCACTTTTGTTAAGCGAACAGCGGTCTTGCACCGAACATGTTCCGTGCAGCAAACGAACACATCTATAGTAATATAGTATATAAATTACTGATAGTAATTCAGTGACATTTGGCATTTTCTTTGCCACAGATTTTTCAAAAACTAATAAAACTCTGAAAGCCACGTATGGGCTAGACTACTGATATAGAATAAACCTATGATAGTAACAAATAACTTTAGAAAAATACCACATATTTTAATCTTTTGTTTCAGGGAAATGGAAGCAGCATTACCAAACATAGCAGAGCAAGTACTAAACGATGTCAAGGAAGCTCGTAAATCGTATAATCTGCCGCAAATGGGTGAAGATGCCCTGCAATCACTAAAGGAACAAATATTGCATATAGCAAATCCAGACAATAGGGTCAAGCAGCTAGTACGTCAGAGAGTAAAGGAATTCTTTTTGCAAATTATTGAGTCTTCAACGGCAGATCCACAGAAAGTGCCTTCGGGTTTAACGTCGCTACAACAAGAATTGACCGCTGTAGCCGGCCAATTTTTACGAATAGTTGCGCACAACAGTACTGTATTTTGCATTTATTATTTCGATATTGTAGAAGCAGCACTGTCAAAAGCAGCTTAAATACATTCTCATGAGCTTACCGATACTACCTACTTAATTACTTGGTAATTAATTTAATTTGTTTTTTCAAGAACATTATTTAAAGTGGGTAAACAAGAATGGTTTTTGCTAAGATTCGATCTTGCCATGGAATAAGTGTTATATTAATTAGACATTAATGCTCTAAAACTTGCTGGTATATTATAAGGTTTGTTTCTGCAGCCGATTTGTGATAGTTTGATCGGAGGTTAATTTGGATTAATCTACGCATGCGCAAACTAAAACTGATTTGAAACTGATTTAACAATTTAACTGCATGAACGCCTTTTTTACAATTATCAGGCGATATATAAGTTACAAGCGTATTTAATAAACTTATGAGCGAAAATATACTCAAATATGCAGATGAAAACAATAGATTTATCTTACATTCAAATATTACAAAAAGAGATAAGCGAAAACAGAAGTAAACGCGAAATATTTAGACGGAATTACAACCTTAAAGGAACTGTTAATTCCTAACAAAACCACTGACATGAATAAAACACGCGTGAAGTGTAAACATATACAAAAAAACCTATAACACAACTTTTCACTTCACAATATAACAATGCGCATGCGTCTGCTGGATCACTGGACGATAATCTTCAAACTGGAGCAACTATAAGCAAACGGTTAGAAATTAATTTGGAGATCTGCACCAACGCCAAATTACGTCAAACTAGTAGTCAGAGTTTGGCGTTTTAACTGCACAAACACTATTTTTATAATGCGCATGCTTTAACGATTTCAAACGATTTTAAATCGCTGCAGAAACAAACTTATAAACTCTCTAAACCAATATATGCATAGATCCTATTATTAAAAGGAATGTACTATTCTTTTTATCTGGACGGTATTACCAAGTGAGATGGTGATAGTTGATTTAGTTAGTTTCAATGCTCACGATTTCAGAAATTGACAATTAGTAATATTGTAATCAAATTTACTATAGTGTTACCAACACTATGCAAAAAATAATGGGAATCATTCCATGAAATACTATATAATCATACCTGTTTATCCTCTTAAAATAAATGCAGTTTCTTTTATTAGGAAATGTGATCTTACTTTAATATTAACCAGACTAAGGCAAATTATAATTTATTAACAAACAAGTATATGTGATACTACTACTTTGAATAGTACATTTAATTATTAACACAATCTTCACAGAAAAGTACCTATATTTCGAATTTATGGTGACTAAAATGTTTTTAATAGTATTAATTATTTTGATTACATAGTCATCATAATTCGTATACTGTATTTTGGCATATGCATAAATGTTTTCCTATAACATTTGTAAAGTATATCTACTTTCGTAATATAAACAAAACTTTTAATAAATGCATTAAAAAGTTATTGGTTTTTATCTCAAAGAATAAAAAGACGGAAGCCAGGCTTTGTGTTTGCTATATTCTTCACAACTCGACACAAAATTTACATTTGATTTGTGTTACTCTTATTTTATGTAATCTATCGTTTCGTTTACTAGACAAAGAGGCATTTATCTCCTTCTGGAATAAATATGTGGACTGTAAATTACCTAGTCGGATATCGATACGAAATGTGCCATTTGCTCGTGAACATATAGAAGAAAGAATGAAAACGGAATTGAAAGATAAAAAACTGTGGTTGTGTGTGGACGAAACAACAGATCGTAAAAACATCCTGTGGTTAATGTAATGGTACGTACAATGGGACCACATCGACCGTCATCCTCCTTCTTACTTGCTTACAAAAAAGTTATAAATTGTACTGCCGATGAGATTTTAAAGGTGGTGTTGAACTCATTGTACAAATTTGAAGTTTTGTAACCGGTGGGTATTTGGGGTTTTTCCTCTCAAAATTAATGGCACTCGGATTGGTGGATATTATTTGACTTATCACGTAATTAAAACAAGGCAGATATAACAAAACTGTATTATAAAATAAGTGAAGGTAACAAAGTAGAATATAACTAGGGAGAAATGACCACGTGCAGTATAACCTAACTTGGCGCTTTTTCTTAAAGTAACTGTAGCTGTGTTCTTGCTAATATGTCAATAATATATTAACACTGTTTACTACCAGAGGGCGGGGTCTGTGCTATTCTTGTGTTACAGTTTCAACTAAGCAACTTTTAATGTTTATGACTGATAGTGCCGCAAACATGCGTTCTTTGGGCCGATCTCTTAAAAAACACAGTGGTAACTTCTTACATGTAACGTGTAAAATCCATACTCTAAATCTTGCGGCACAAACGATTCCTACATGTTTTCCACTAGTAAATGCATCCATTGCTAGTACAAAGGCAGTGTTTCTGAAGTCCCCGAAACGTACCCGACTATTTCACAAACTGTGTCCTGATTTACCTGAACCACCACAGCCGATTGTTACACGTTGGGGAACATGGTTGCAGGCTACGTTTTACTACAACAAATATTTTGATCAAGTAAAGAACGTAGTTTTAAAATTCAATCCGACAGAAGCTGCGGCAATCAAGAAAAGTCAGGAAATATTTCAAGATAGTCAGGTTAAAAGAGATTTACAAACTATTCACAATTACTTCGGACTAGCGGAGGGAATAGAAAAATTACAAAATGTTTCGATGTTGCTAGTGAATTCTGTTCAAATTGTGAATAATGTTCGCGCACAGTTTTGCGCTGTAGAAGGCGAAACAAATTGGTGTGTAATACGAAAATTTGAAAGTGTTTTAGAGAAAGACTCCGATTTTCTTATATTAAGACAAATTTGTGAAGATGCATTAAGTTGTTTCAAAAATTATTTTAAATATGCAAATATAACATCGCTAGATGTCGAACGGTCGTTTTCGGCATTAAAAAACATTTATTCTGCACGTCGTACTCACTTGACTGAAACAGATGTGGAAACATATCTAATGATTCAAATATTTAACAGATGTTACCCAGTTTGTGATTTCACGGAAAACTTTTAAAACGCTAAGTGTTTCAGCACGTTTTATAATTTATTTCTTATCTTCTATTTTATATGTAAACTTTTATGCGCTCGCCACGCCTCTGGCTGTTACCGCATATTTGCCCAGGTTACTAATGACATAATAATCGGCTGGTCACTAGGTGAGCACTAGTTGACGCCCTTGAAACAACAACGCAAGCGCTTATATATTTATTTTCCTCCGCCCTAAAGAATACTGAACACTTATATCATTATTTCATACTATTTAATATATGTAGAAACGATGCCTCTTGCATAATAAATAATGATAGCAAGGATTGTTGGGTAGTGTGACAAACAACAAGTCTCGGCACACTCCGCACCAAACAAACTATTAATTAACCTGAAACAGCCGTTTCGAGAACTCGTGAGTACTCATCGTCAGCCGCGTGACCGTATGATGTGAGAAAATATATTCGGCTTGTTTTTAGTTTTAGGATGTATAGGCGGAAGGAACACAAATTTGACGGATAGAAAGAACCTCTGTCTCACTCTATTTTTATTAGGGTGGGACAGACACGTTTTGTGCTTCGTGGTGACAAGACCCTTTCGTCTATTTCTCCTTATTTTCGCATGGTTTAGTCCTAAACGGCAAATGTAGGTACCTATACATATTTTTATTGAAAATAAGGATAGAGCGGGTTTGTTAGAATTAAACTATTTCCTCAAATCATTCGGTCACGCGGCTGATGATGAGGACCCACGCGTCCTCGAAACGGCTGTTCCGACTTAATTAATAATTTTTGTGGTACGAAGTGTACCGAGACTTATTGTTGTTTACGATGCCTCTTGAGTTTGTTTTATAAAAGCTTTAAATAATTTCCTGGTCTCAAAGGTAACGTAAATAATCAAAGGTAAATTATTCTATGTATAATCTCACCGAAATGAAATAAAATAGAAATTATTGGAAAATAGAAAGAAACCAAACTAAAGTATAGTAAACATAGGGAAAGCAGATGAACATTTATCAAAATAAAAAAAATCGTTTCAGTTCGTTATTTCACATCATAAAAAACAAGTAATCTTTAGCAATACTTATCTAATAAGACACTCATAAGCGCATTATTACATGGGTATCTCTCATAAAAAGTCAAGCATTCTGTTTTCGCAATTTTATTGATAATTATGATCAGTAAACAAAATTGTTTTTTTGTATTTCTATTTCCATTAAATTGAGGGATACTTATGTGATAATTATTTTAATAATAATTTGTTTTGAATTCCTGGCAAACGCAAATAGTTATTTATGCCACAAGGGACATAAGTACAATTTTGCGGTCATGGATGTTGTTTGTGTGCAATATATCTGAGACCGCAAAAACACTTATGATGCTAAAGTCGTACTACGTCTAGTACCCGCCCAAAATTTCGAAAAATCAACATATGCCTATACATTTACATAATCGTCAATGTTGTTAATTTCTGGTATGCTATTTCCTATTGCTATATGAGGGTAGTCTAAAAAGTTTCAAGCCTCAACATGAAGATGGTGTTATTCGTCAAAAATATTCTGGTAATATATTGCGCATGCGTTGAAAGATACTTAGGAACATTTCAGCCATATTGAACGTTCAGATGTTTAGCAGTCGTTTATCGGGCCGTCAATAAATTCTTGCACTTAAAACGCAATAGGTACGCTCAAATTAAAGCCGAGATGGACGCTGTTTACGGGTACTTTGCATCATCATTTGCAATAGTGACATTTTGGGCAGCTGAATTCAAACGTGATTATACCGGCTTGGTCGACGATGAACGTTCGGAACGGCTGAAAACTGCAACCACTATCGATAACATTGGAAAAGTTCACCAAATGGTGCTAGACGACCGTCGAATTAAGGCTAGAGAGATAACAGAAACTGTAGACATCTCGAAAGAACGTACTTGTCATATATTAACTAAAGATTTGGGCATAACAATCCTAAACATGCGTTGGGTGCCGCACTTGCGCACTTAGGACCAAAAACGCATTCAAATGAACATTTCCAAAGCCCTGTTGAACCAGTTTAAGCGAAATAACTCGGAGTTTTGGCGTCGATTAATAACTGTAGATGGTTACTTGGATACGCTCCTGAAGTGAAGGCGCAGTCGAAACGGTGGACTGCGAAGGGTGAATCGGCTTCGAAAAAGGCGAAGACTGTCCGTCGACCGAGAAAGTGATGAGTATAAATAAAGTGATGACTAGTGCTAACGGGTGCATACTAGACATCGTTACTTGACAAGCTGAAGGTAGAAATTGCGGAAAAACGGCCGCATTTGAAGAAAAAGAAAGTTTTGTTCGACGAAGACGCACTCACACTTCAGTAGTCGCCTTAACAAAAATTTACGAATTGGGGTTCGAATTAAGAGATCACCCATTATTCACCAAATCTGGCCCCCATTGACTTTTTTCTGTTTCCTAGGCTCAAAGTTTCAAGGCTGTTGTTTATCTGCAATCTGTCCGAAACCGCAAAAGCACTCACGGCCCGAGTGTCTTATTTTTTCTACTATCGGCCCAAAATTTCAAAAAATCAGCATTTTACGAAAATATTTGATATTTGCTTATATACTTACATAATTCTCTAAGTTGATTTTTTAAGAACATATTTAGATTTAAATATAATAAGTTTGGAAAATATGCAGAATGTACCTAATTTAGTTAAGACTAATTATTTTTCTATCATAAAAGAGAGGCTATATGTAGCCAAAACATTGTAATTTTATTATGTACTGTGATAAAAATAGTTTTAATGTATTTTCATTCATCGTTGTGGTTACCTGATAAAAAGCGTCGCTCCTCTACATCTATCAAAGTTAAAGATAAACACTGATTGCGGATCGATATGAAACATTGCTATTTATTAAGCTTTGAGAAACACTTCTTGTAATAACATAAAAACGAAATGCTAAGTTAAGCTTTTCATTTTACTCATAAATTATTACATATACGTTATTACATATTAATCAAACATTCTGGATAATTAACAAAATAATAATGAAGGCCTTCCAATATATTTAGTATCCTGAGTAGTAACGTTTGCGCCGCTGGATGGTCCTTCATTCTTAAGAATACGGATTTCAACTTCTTCAATATTTCTTTAACATGCATGGACATCTCCTCCATATCACCCACCGCCGCTTCCATCATCTCCACGTCATCCAGAATTGGCTTCTATATAGCGCTTTTTTATTGGTACACATACACACTGCGCATGTCAGTACAAACGGTTCTTGGTTGATACGATGTATCGATTTGACCGAACAGTAACTGGTACTTGTACGGTACAAAGTTAGGTTGGAAGACTGTTATTATCGTTTAAGGTACGGTAGAATACATATTGTCGTTGGAACACTTCGTTTGCAGGTACCGGAAGGTAAATTTGCAGTTTTAAGCGTGTTGAAACGAACCTATTAATGTATTATTACTTTACATCCCTAGGGACGTAAAATTCCATTACATACCGCTGTCAAGGGCAACCAAGGTAAATAACTCGTAAATCTCACTTACGTCCCTCCAATCAGAATGGGTTAGTAAGAAAATAAAATTCTTCCTAGATTTAATTTTACTTCCCCGTAACTATTATGCTTTCTATCGGCACAAATTTTCAAATTTAAATTGATTATTCTAATAAAATAATGTTTTAAGCTTTTCGTACATAAATCAAGAGAATTTCTTTACTTTGACTACCTAAAGGAATTTCTATTTTATATGAATATCACACAACGAGAAGAAGTCATGTTTAAATCTATACCGTACGAGCGAGCGTATTATTATCACCCGATTTTACACGAACTCAGCGCATCTAAACGTGTGCTGTGTTGAATGTCACTGTGGAATGTCATTTGCTTGATAAAATTGCGTACACGCAAATTCATTTGTGCATCTTGTTCATGTTATAAACGGCGTATTCGTTGACGTACATGTGCATTTTCGAAACATGCCGATTATGTTGGCTGATCAACGCTCGTTCTTACGGTATATTTTGATACGTTTTAATAATTATGATGTGAATTTCGTCGCCGTCTGTACTGACACAAAGTAAATTCCCAATAATTATTCGTTTCGTTACTAAAATGGTTGATTTCTGCCATTTTTTAAAGTATTACGACGGCATTCGTTTAGGATATGTGACCGCAAAATCTGCAGCTTCGATGTGAACCTACACAGACAGAACGCAGAAATACCATCGCTTTCATAAAAATCTGGCACAATGGATACTATTATGAGTTATGAGTGTTATGACATTACCCATTTTAAACATGTCTTTTGTAAAAAAAAAATATGTTAAATTGTCTGTCAGTGTCAATCGTAAATGGGCAAGTCGTCACAAGATTGAAAAAACGTCAAAACGACCTCATAAGAGTTGTCCCAGATTTTTATGAAAGTGATGGTACTTGGAGTATTTGAAATAAACAACTGGATCTATCTTTCACTTGTTTTTTATTGTACCATTGCTTTCATAAAAATCTAGGACAACTCTTACGAGCTCATTTGGATGTTTTTTGAGTGTTGTGACAATACTTTGTATTTAACCTGAAAGTTATACTTATATTAGTTTATTTCAAAAACTGCTTTTAGCAAAAAATATATCAAAGATTATTTTTAAATATTGGTTAAGGTAAACCTTTTTTATTGAAAACCATATTACATTGATGGGGCATTATTATTATATTGTTATACAGTGATGGGCAAATATGTGGAACCAATATCTATGGAATTTTTAGAGATATCGAAATAAAATTTGGTAGGTAGATATTATAGTAAATTGTGTTTTTGATTTCAATGTTTTTAACAATTTGAATTTCCAGTTTGACTGGAAGTAAATTCAGTTTTTTCTTTTGTAATGGAACATCCTGTATATTATTTTAATTTTTAAAAAACTTTGTTACAATTACAAAAATATGGGATTCAATATCTTTTATTTCAAAGCCAACTGAGATATTAACAAAGAAAGGACTTAGCGTAAGAATCACATTAGTAACCAAAACTAAATTTAAACAAAACAGTAAAATTAAAGTTCAAACTGACCACCATTTACTTCCTGACAATAGGGTAGTCTGTCTGCAAATTCCCTTGTAACATTGGCAATTACTTCTGGTGTAATTCTTTGAATTTTTTCGGTTATTGGTACCTTTTCTATCAATCCATCTATTATGAAAGGTCCTGTCTAATTGAACTCGAACATTGCGAGCGTAATAGGGTGGTGCCCCATCTTGTTGAAACCAGATATCATTTGGCAGTTGTCCATTTTGCCCCAGCGCCAGAATCACTTGTGTATTTAAAAGCTCTAAATACCTGTCTCTGTTTAAGGTTTCTTCTAAAAAGTAAGGCCCTACAATTGTGTTGTTGCAAATACCGGCCCAAACGTTTAATTTTTGAGGATGTTGCGTATGAGCCTCTTGTACCCAGTGAGGATTAATTTGCGACCAGTAGCGGCAGTTATGTCGATTAACTTTACCGTTCAAACAAAACGTAGCCTCGTCTGAAAACACTATCTTTCTTATCACGGTTACAAATATCCATCGATATTTACTTGGTTCCACACATTTGCCCATCACTGTATATTTGTATACTAGGTTGAATAAATACTTATACTTCGTGTACTAGGATGAATAAATACTTACTTATACTTCAATAATTAAGTATTGCACAACACTTGTCAATTTACGATTGACATTAACAGACAATTTTACATTAAATTATTTAATTTAATCATGTTACAAGACATGTTTAAAACGGATAATATAATAAAATCGCTTGTCCCTTGTCCCAGATTTTTATGACAACAATGATGATCATTTGTTTTGATTGTAACCTTCAAATATTCGGTTTTACCTTTATATCATAAATATTGTAATTCACAATACAATACATTTAAAATACATGAGGAAATTATTTTTTGATGCAATCTCAGAAAATACGTCTACATATCTTGGAAAAATAACATTCTGCTATTTTTCAATAGTATGAAAGATAAGTTCTTATCTAGGTTTTGAAATACATGGGTAATCGTCTGATGAGGTCAATGCACTCAGACAAAATATAAATTGAACAGGTTTCAGACATTCATTGTTTAAGCGTACATCGATAAAGTACTAACTAACTAGCGCTTGTAAAAGCATTTTAGTTTAAAGGATAAAATGAGGCTAGTAATTTTAGAAACTAGTGCTAATGTAGCAGAATGGTCTGCAAAATATGTAATGAAAAGAATAAATGATTTTAAACCTGGTTCAGATAGATATTTTGTTTTGGGTCTTCCTACAGGTAAGTCCTAATACTTTAAATTAAAGTCATATCATTTTCGTTAAAATTTTAGGAAGTACCCCTTATGGAATGTACCAAAAACTGATAGAGTTTTATAAGGCTGGTAAAGTTTCGTTTAAATATGTAAAAACTTTTAATATGGATGAGTATGTAAATTTACCACGAGACCATCCAGAAAGTTATCATTATTATATGTGGAACAACTTCTTTAAACATATTGATATTGATCCAAAAAACGTGCATATATTAGATGGCAATGCACCTGATTTGGTTAAAGAGTGTAATGACTTTGAAAAGAAAATCTCAGAAGTGGGAGGAATTGAATTATTCGTAGGAGGTAAATACATAATTTTTTCTCAAGGTCAAATACTGACTTTATTCATATAGGTATTGGACCTGATGGACATATTGCTTTTAATGAACCTGGCTCTTCGTTGGTATCCAGGACAAGAGTCAAAACATTAGCACAAGATACACTTGAAGCTAATGCTAGATTTTTCGGAAATGATATTTCAAAAGTACCAAGCCAGGCTTTAACTGTAGGTGTTGGAACAGTGATGGATGCTAAAGAAGTAAGCTTCTAAATGTATTAATGCAATGCTATCATCGACATATCTCTATTTATCCCTTGAAATAGTATTGAAATTAAACTGTCAATGCCACTTGTAAATCAGTGTTAGAAGCATTGGTACCTTATTGATATCAATACTTGCAGTAAAAAACAGCAAAAGTTATTTCTTTAAAAACTTGCTGGTCAGACTGTTTTTATTCTTGGCAATTGTAACCCTTGCTTTTGAAAATAATCTTTCGCATGGAACAGACGACGCAATAACTACTAAAAAATTTCAAGCTTGTTTATGCAGTATTGGTACATTTGTACAAGTATTTTAAATTTTTCAGATGAACCGTAATATTTACGGTTCATTTGAAAAATTTAATTTATGTTACACATCTAAAGCCTGTTTTACACCTCGCGACTTATTGGCCAATTAATTGAACAAATTCTTGACCAAGAAATTGGTGGGAACATGCTGTTTCGACTGTGAATACTCGTTTACAGTGTTACCAATGTAAAACTTTGCAAATGTCTGCAATAATCATCAAAATTGTCCGATTTTGCCCGAAAATAGACAAACATTTCAAACACCAACGTATTATAAAAAAAATAGGATGTGCAATTATTTTTTTTTAATTTAAAAATAAATTAATGTTTGCAGAATTTGTAATTGCAAAATGTCTTGTAAATGTTTTAGTATCTATGCTTTATCATCAGATCTAAGATATTTTTTTTTCCACTATCGGCTACGTAAGTCAATCATTACTGCCCTTATTGGAGGGACGTAGGTGCGATTTATGGGTTATGTCGTTACCGCCAATATAACAAGCGCTCTTCGATGACGTCACGCCGTTTAGGTGATGTATCGCCGTGCACGATATTAGCCTAAGCGATAAATGAATCGTTTTTTGCATTCCTTTTATACATTTTGAAAGGCTTCCGGTTTAAGGAGGATGCTAGTCGTCAACTGAGCCCTTCTTCGCATTCCATTCAATTTTATTTTTGGGAAAACGAAGTTTCAAGGTAAAAACCAAACACGTTTTCGACTAATTATCATTATTTGTAATAGTACATGTATTTGGACGAAACTAAGGTTGAAATGATACAGTAATTGCAATTTTATTCGAAATTTTGTTCAATTTCATGAGAGTATTTACAGATATGCTATTTAACCAGGGTCTTTAATTTCCTATAATGTGGTGTTTTACCTAATCTATCGTTATTTTTCCCACGATAATTTTTAAGTAGGGAATTTGTAGAACAAGCTATTATAATTTTTGCAATACGTTCACTGCTGTGAATATGACACATGTCAGTATCCAAATGGCTGTGTTCGGTGATATAATTTAAAATATATTGTGTTAAAACAGAACGTTTATGATACACATTTAAAAACATCTCCTCGTGTTCAAAAATAATTTTGTTAAATATGACATAGGAATATAAAACTATTTGAACAATAAAATCTTCATGCTTTTTGTCAAATGTAACAGACAGTTAGGAAATTGAGTTGGAATAACATCTTTTATAAGCCTAGGATTTTTTAAACTTACAGTTATAGTTTCACCGATCCTTGAATATGTAGCTGTTGAAAAATAAATAATATCTTCTTTTATAAAGTGCAACTCACAAACAAAACATACAAAACAGCCGATGCCACAGTTTTTAGGTTACCCCGTTTTTATCGTTTCAGAAAAGGTTTTGTCACTTATACAACACTAGAAAAACATTACATGTATCACCAACAAAGTACGGAAATACTACACAGTACACAGAACTACACAGTATTTTTTAAAAATAAAACCAATATAATTTAGATAAACCAATTCAAAACGCAGAGACGGTCTGAACGTGTCAACGCGATTATAGCTGATCGTTCACCTAAGACACTTTACGTCACAGCCTGCTGAGGTCAGAGCTGTTAGGCCTTGTTTAATATCGGAGGTAACGGTTATGTTCCCTTTACATAGGATGTAATGGAATTTTACGTCCCTAGGGACGTAAAGTAATAATACATCAATATAGCAACAGGGGTCAATACATAACAGAAATTGATAACTTTGATAATTATATAACTATATAAGCAAATGTCAAATATTTTCGTAAAATGTTGATTCTTTCGAAATTTTGGGCCGATAGTAGGAAAAATATTATGCCACTCGGGTCGTAAATACTTTTGCGGCCTCGGACGTAAAACTGCACTTATGTACCTTGTGACATAAACTTAGCAACACTAGGTTCTACAATATTCATTAAATTGTAAAGTGGATCTTTAAGCTCAAATCGTTGTTTTATTTGGTGTTTTGAAAGTAGTTGCCTATATCAAATATTTTGGTAGTTTTGGTATAGATTAGCTTACATTACTTCGGTTTCGGTTAGTTAATTCAAATTATCCAATCATAATCGTCGCAATTTTTCGAAATTTATCCTCACTTTACTTTAAAACAGGCATGGGCAACCTTTGGCGACACATGGGCCTAATTTACATACATAAGCGCGCGGGCCGCCTCTGATATAGGAATGATACTTTTAATTATTTTTATGGACATTAACTATTGAACATCTCACATTTCGATTTTTTCCTCTGATCGAATTAAAAATAGTGGCGGACCGCCGGTTGCCCATATATGCTTTAAAAACACTAAACAAAGTTCGTAGGTACTTTTCTGTTACTGGGTTGGTACTAAAACACCAAAGTTAGTGAAAAATCGTGGCAACAATAGAGCATGTTATATATAACTATAACTATATAACTCAATTAATCCCACGATAAATTGTACAAGAAGTCGTACCAATTTTTGCTGTTTTACACGATGTAATAAAATCGATCAACTTGTTCGATTAATTGGCGAATTAAGCCAGTATTCATAATCCTTACTACCATGTAATTGCTATATTTGTAATTTCTGTTTGATATAAGCCGAGATAAAAAAAATAAGCGCCATTGTTTCATTAAACAACAGTAAAGCATTGAAATCAGTACACTATCGCTTCAACGACTTTCTGATACCCTTGTTGTTATCATAGTGGGATTTTGAATTACTTTTTCTAAACTCAATAACAATTATATATCAATATACCGGGTGAGTCATATTTCTGCATATGTGAAATAACTCGCTTAATATTAGAGATAGAAGAAAATAGCATTAAAAGGAATTGAATGATAGTTACACGGTTACAATTCTATTTGACATGTTTCCGAGCTTCAATTGTTTTGGTGTGGCTACGCCCCCTTATTTTTTTTTTAATTGCATGACACCTATTTTTTCACACCATTTGATAGAAAATGATTTTTTTCTTCGGATGGTTTAAACATGTTAACACCTGACAACAAAAATTTCGAAAAAAATTCAAAGTTTCCATCGCGGAAAGCCGTGGGCATATTATGAAAATACGATGAAAACTTTGTTTACATTTTTCTCGAAATTTTTGTTTTTAGAGAATCTGGATAATTACAATAAGTAAGATAAAATATGCAATAATAATTTTGGATTACATGACCCAATAAAAGAAATACAGTAGAATAATTTTACAATTACAATAATTATGAACACATACACTATCAATTATAAATTCTAACTGTCTTTTGTAGGTGATGATTTTAATCACAGGTACTCATAAAGCTTTTGCTTTATATAAAGCGATTGAAGAAGGAGTTAATCACATGTGGACAGTATCGGCCTTTCAACAACATCCCCACACTCTTATGATATGTGATGAGGATGCAACACTGGAACTTAGAGTAAAAACTGTTAAATATTTCAAGGTACCTAATATATTTGTATAATGTTTTTTTACTTTCTTCCTTTTCTTAGTTGCTATGCTAAAATAAGCCTGACGTAAGACCAAAACATGCTCAAGTAATGTACAGTGTGACCCATTTAAAATGGAAGCATCCCTGTAGAACCTATATTTTACACCAAAATGAAACCAATTTTTTTGAATATATAGTGGAACATCGGGTCTACTCCCACACAAAACTTCGGAAGTATATCCAAATTTTCAAGACATTATTTTTCGAATTCGAAAATAGCAAAATCTTAGGGATTTTTTGACCACACCACTAAATTCAGGAGGTCCTAAAAAGGTGTTAAACAAAATTTTATTCAAATATATTTATGAATAAAAAAGTTATCAGAGAATCATTTTTCAAACTTTACAGTGTATTATTTTATAAATCCATTTCTTACAAGATTTATTGACCAAGGTAGATAAAAATTTACAAAAAAAAAAACAACAAAATTAAGTAATCAAATGCAATTCCTTATTCAGATTCACTTCAACAATTATCAAATCTAGTTTGCAATCACCCAAATACCAATGAAGCTAATGAACAATTATGCAGTAACTGTCAATGTCACAGCCTGCATTTGATTTAATTTCGACGTCATGGTCTACTTTGGATTATACTTAAATTACATGTATTTTTTTGTATGAAATAACATTTACCATTAACAATTGAAACATTTTTTAAAGATGCTACAATACAGAAATGTACGAAATAGTAAAGCGAGATTATTTAAAAAACCAATGTAGCTAGCAGGTATGACTTATTTCTCTAAAATGTGTAATTTGATGTATTATATTCACTTTTTTAATTGTAGTTAGATTAAAAAAGGGTTATTTGCAATTTGGTGGCATGTAATAACAAGTTTAATTAATTTTTAGTTTTTTTTTTTTATAAATGTTGATCTACCTTGGTCAATAGATATTGTAAGAAGCGAATTTATGAAATAATGCAAAGTAAAGTTTGAAAAAATGATTCGCTCTTAACTTTTTTATTAACAAACATATGTGAATGAAATTTTAGTTAGAACCATTACAGGATCTTCTGAATTCAATGGTGTTGTCAGATTTGTAATAAAAAAATCGCTAATAAAATTTTGCTACTTTCGACGTTGAACAACAATCATAATGTGCCTTAAAAATTTAAATGAACTTCTGAAATTTTGTGAGAAAGTAGATTTTTTGATCCACTATATATTTAAAAAGAAATGGTTTTATTTTAATGTAAAATGTAGATTTTACAGGGGTGCTTACATTTCAAATGGGTCATACTGTGTATACATTGGTTAGTAAAACCAGGTAGTCAGGGTTATGTTACAGGGAAAAAGAACGCCCTAAAAATGCAGCAGTGGGCCTGGTGAAGGGTAAAAAAAATTACAGTTCAAATTACATATAAAACTTTGATAGGGTTGCACCTGTTGAAGTATTTGGATTGTATGATATATTGCAACAGCCTAATAACCTAATATGACTAATTATCTTTGCTAAAGCAAATTTACAATGTCTGTCGCAATTCTACACTTTTCAACATGTTATTGACTTACGTTTCGTATTATTATTCGTATATGTTTTGCAAGATCGATAATTGTTAAATATTTATTTTAATGTTCAATCTTCCAAAACTGCTCTTCTAAACTACCATTTTAAAATAGAGAAACTTCTTTTTCCACACAGTGTATTAGTAAGTAAACAAATCCATAATAATTAAGTAGACTGGAATTGCAATCATCTAATTCGTGTATTAACTGTTTGCTTAAATATTTATGTTTTGGGTTTGGTCATTATCATAATTAATATATCGAGAGTAAGGACACATTCGTGTGTTCTGTTCGCAACTAAAAGTAAAAAGAAAACCGCGTCAAAAATGGAATCCACTACTTACGCTGATGTGGTTTCAGAGCTGAGTAAAGTGTTTCAAATACCAAGCACTAAGCCAGAGTGTTTTAAGATAACAAGTATCAAGTACTTCCATTTACAAAAGTGCTTGAATTACTAAATGCAGTATTCGAAAAAGGAAAGCATGAAGTACCAGGTACTGCAATATCGTAAAAAAGTAAATCTATTATTTAAAAATGTAACTGGTCCAGTTACGGGACAAATTGGTGCCCCATCCGCCATATTCGCCAGATTTGGCCCCCTGTGACTTCTTTCTTTTTCCAAACTTATAAGAATGACTTGGTGGAAAGCGGTTCACGTGAAATGAAGAGTCATTGCCGAAACAGAGGCCTATTTGGCTAATCTTATTATTTAAATGGCTTAAAAGAGTTAGAACAAAAAAATGGTGTAAGGAAATGCTCAAAAAATTCGACAGAGGAACTTCAAAATCCGTATACAACATCTTAACAGGTGACGACTTGTATATATTCGTACGAGCCGGAAACTAAGCAAGAACTGGTTGAATATTTGAAGGAGAAAAACATCGAATTAATATCTCATTGCCCGTATTCACCTGATTTATCTCATAAAGACTTCTTTTTTTTCCCGAATGTAAAAAAAAATGCGTGGACAGCGATTTTTATCGCCTTAAGAAGTTGTTGAAGCCTTTAAAAACCATGTTTTGGAGATACTACCTTCAGAGTGGAAAAAATGTTTTGAGAATTGGTTCGAACGCACGCAGAAGCGTATAAATCTTAATGACGAATGTTTTGAAAAACAATAAAACGATTTGTAACAATTTTTTTTTTCATTGGTTTTTGTAAAAGTAGTCCTCGTATATTGTTGAATTCGTTTCCGACTATCCAAAAAGATAAAAATGTATACGGAATGTCTTATTTAAGATAAAACAGTTTGCATTACTTCCGTTAATACCGGAAATGGAATTGAACTGCCAAGATAGTCCACAAAAATTAAAATTTATATATTTTCAAAAAACTCCCTGTGTTCAGAAGTTAGCAACGGCGGGATACTTTACACTGTATAACAGAAAAATTTAGAAATCGTGTTTTTCGTATTAATCATAATTAATGATTTTGAATATGTTGTGTTTTACAGAAAGTCATTGTATATCCCAAATTACAATCAATACATCTTACGTAGTTGCGTAAAGGAATCGACCACGCAATACGAAAGGAAGCCTAAAAATTTTCGGGAAAAGAAAAAAAAACAGATATTTTATAGAAAAGACCACTTTATTGTTTCTCAAAATATTCGCCTTCAATACAAGTATGGATGAGAGTATCTAAGATAGATACTCTCCTTCATACTTGTATTCGCTAACTTCGTATATATATATACGACAATTTCAAATACAACTACTACCTTACACATAGGTACGCCGATGAGCCGTAATACGGCGAAACGCGCGTCCATACGTAGTGGCTGGTGTAGTTGGTTCATTATTATTCGCCTTTAAGTTTTAAACACTTCTGCATTCGAAGAAACCAGTTGTCGAAATATTTATTCCACTCTGAAGCGGGTATCTCAGAAACGTGCCTCTTAAATGCTTCAACGGCCTCTTCCGGTTTTGAAAAAAGCCCACCACGCATTTTGTTTTTCACAAAAGGAAACATGAAGAAGTCATTAGGTGATAAGTCAGGCGAATATGAACAACGAGTCATTGATTCAATGTTATTCTCCTTTAAATAATCAACTGCTTGATGTGCTGTGTGAGAGCTGGCGTTGTCTTGGTGAAGGATGATACGCCGATGTCTGTTGTTTTTTCTGATTTCAGCGAAGACTTCAGGCAAACAAATTGTTGTATATCAATCAGCGTTTACTGTTTTTCGATCCTCAAGAACAACGGTAGCAACTGGCCTAGTTTTACGGAAGAAAGAAGCAATCATTTTTTTAAAGTGCCTCGTGAACGAACAACTTTTGTTGGTCGATTGTTGTTTTGTTTCTGGTTCTTACGAATATATCCAAGTTTTGTCACCTGTCACGATACTGTATACGTTTGCAGAAGCACCACGATTTAATTTTTTAAGCATTTTTTTGCACCAACTCACACGAGCCATTTTTTGAGCTTCGGTCAAATTGTGTGGAATTCAACGACTGCAAAGTTTCTTCACTACTAAATTCTCATGTAAAATTGTTTGTATTTGACTTGTACCAATGCCTAAGGATGCCTCTATCTTTCGATATGTCACATGTCCATCCACTTCAATCATTTCTCGCAGAGCATCGATGTTTGCTGGAACAACAGCAGTTGATGGACGACCTTTACGAAATTCGTCACTGAGACTAGTACGTCCACGCTAAAATTTTGCAAACCAGTCATAAACTGTGGTTTTGGATGGTGCTTAACCACCAAAAGCGGAATGAAATCAATCGATTCATTGTTGTTAAGTTAGGCCACATTTAAAATCGTAAAAAACCATCGCACGACAATGTTCGCGAGAAATTTCCATTTTTTCACTAAATTGAATTTGAAACGCTATTAAAACGAAACTACTCAGCCGAAAATTTTCAGGTTCCCCTCGTAAAAGATAATACCGTTTCATATTGGTTGTATTTATCGTTCCAAAATAACAGTATTTTGTCGAGGTATTTTAGGGTCGCAGTCGCGAAAGGAACATTCGATAAGTGGAGCTGTATTTCCCATTACTGGTTTTAACTAAAATATACAGAGTATTCCAGTTAAAGAAACATCTGTGATCAGTGCTGATCTCATAGTAAAAAAATGAAAGTTAAGGTGCGCAAATTAAATCTTTCAAAATACAATGTTTGGTTTGGGAAATAATGAATTTGACCAATACTGTTATGATACCGTGTATAACAATTTTGTAGCAGCTATAATTAGTAATTTAATTGTCATAAGTGTGCAGCTGAATTACACTCTGGGCTGAAGTCAAGTTTACAGATTTCGAAATTTGCTAATAGGGGTACACTTTGGCAATATCTGCGATTACTTCATTCATTCATTACCTGTCTATCTGTTTTAGGCACTAGGATTAATGCAAATTATAGGAGAACCGTCTTAGACAACTAAGATTATAACAAATAAGTACTGTATTAAATGATCTGCCAATAAATGTGACTAAAAATCCCGATCCTTGTTATATATACGTATATTTATGCATAACATTTTGTTTATGACTATTGTGGTGGTGGTGGAACACGCTGCGCTTTGGTACTTTGGTTGTTGTTTTTTTCAATGGTAATTTTAACGTGATTGTGATAATTTTTTAATTTCAAATGCAGGCCCTTAGCGCAGTACATCATAAACTGATTGAAGAAGATATCCCTCTAGAACAATATAGGACAATTCATTAACGGTACTCCATTCTATTGTTTATAATTTGATTACGATTTCACTTTAGCATTACTACTGCGTATTGCCTAACTATTTAATTTTTGTTACAGAACTTGACCATGCTCCATAACAAACTTATTGATTCTTAATACGTATTAGCATTTAGTAATTGGTGTATCAAGAATGTTATGCTGGGTATTTATACAAATTATTTCTTTCTCTTTTTATCTCAAATGCTTCGTTTATTTTTATTCTTATTATATTTTTACATTTTATAAATAAAGTGATATAAAAGTTGTTGATTTTATACCTTATACCACAAAAGCACCCAATAATTCAAAAATATAAGTATGTAAATAGCAGAGACTGGTAAAGTTGAAAAGTAAGTCCCTACACCAAATCTCTTACTCCGTATTCATAATTAATATGAAGTCTCAAGGAAAATCTCAACTTTTTTAAGGATACCTTACACTTGGGACAACTTTTGTATTTCATTCTTGGATAAGGATGCATTCTGTAGAATTGATGAAAAGAATTTTATTAAACCATACTGCTATAAAATTAGCTACTGGCCGCCATTTACTAGCTTCACAGAAGTGGTGATATAGGTAAACCACTATCTTCTGCAATTGTTCATTATCAGGTGGCAATAAAATGTACAGAATACATTTTAAATTCTTAAGTTCTAAAATATTCCATAGGATTTTGTACATCTCTAATGTATCGTTTAGGTTGTCTATTATTGTGTATCATATCAATATAATTAAAAAGATCCTGAATATTTTGCGTAATGTATCTTTATATTCAAAGTTTACCATCCTATTATTTAAAATAATGCTTAAAAGTAGTGTTAATTCTGAAATAACCTCAAATCAACAGAAAATTTAATACAAGTATCACACAAGTTATACAATAAATTAAATAATTAAACAAATACACATAATAATTAGAGTTTGTCAAAAAGGTGGTACCGGCAGTGGCGCACCGCATAAAAGTAGGTACGTAATATACAATATTAGTGAAAAATAATATTGTTACCTTTTCATGTCGTCTTGATGTCCACTGTGGTAATTGGCAACCGCCCTGGTAAGCTGCGTAGAATTGCAACATCAGCAACGCTTCCATTATCGATTCATTCAGCCGTCGACGGTGTTGTGAACACGTTGTCGTATACTTCGAAAATGATCGTTTGACATCCAGTGAAGTAAGATTTGCAAATGTCAGATATTCCTTTTCCTCATCTGGGCACTCTTGATTTTCAGTTGTAGACCGAACCTTTTGTAAATCGGGATTTTTCGTTAAAATTGCACCAAATTTTTGAGCAACATCGACTCCTATAGTTTCCTATGTTTTCTAGAGCGGCTTGTGAATTGTTTATGCAATTTAATGCGTCTCGTGCAGATAAGTGACTGTTTTCTAATTGCTCAATAGCTTGTACAACTTCAGAATAGTTCATGGAAATTTCATCTATTTGTTGTTGAACGTCCGAATTGGAAAAAAGTTGCTGACTATCTCGAACTGCTGCAGAATCATTTTAATCAAGTTTCAAAATGACATTTTTCTCTTGTGTTATTACAGGCTGAGGTGGTGGTGGTAATTTCGGACACAATTGTTTGAATACACGGACGTGTTTGGGAGATTTGATGAACACTTTTTTGGTAGATGCTATTAACTTATCCACCATCGGATACTTCCTTCGAATGGTTTCTGCTACGAGGTGACATGCGTGTATGAGGCATGTTATGTGAAGAAGAGTCAGAAAGCATATTTTCAACATCCTACCAACTCTCAGCATTGTTGCGGCTCCGTCAGTAACGAACATTGTGACTTGGGTTCCTGTGATACAAAATTCTCTCAACGAATCTTTTATTATCTTGACAACGGTTTCTGCATTAGTTTTCTGAATCCTTTTACTGGATAACAACAATGAAGCTGGTGGATCATAACGTTTTAAAGGACGCGCTACAACATGAATGACGCCGTGTTTCTGAGCATCAGTTGTTTCATCCGCACATAGGCAGATTTTCTTATTTCTCAACTCGTCTTTTATACATTCCTTTACTGTACCTTGCATACGTTGCAAATTGTATCGTAATTGCATAGATGTTGGCAGCTTCCATGAGGGAACGCCCAAAAAAGACGAAAGTGTTCATTAGATACTAGATGTCGTTTACTTTTACAATGTTTTCTACATTCAAACTTATCGCGACTTAGCAATCCGCTATTGCATATTGTGCAATATGCGGACTTCTATATTCTAATCCAGGGAAATGCCCGAGATATTTATTCACATTCGAAGGGAACGTTACACTCTTTGAACTCTCGCGGTACTGTCGAGATCGACTACGAGTTGAAAATTACCCCTACCCACGCCGCTACCGCTATCCTACTGCCATCCGGTACTACCTTTTTAACAAACTCTAATAATAATACAACTAAAATAACCAAAAACGTAATTTTATAACCCATAACAACAAACATGCTCTGAAACGCCCTATCAAGTATTTTGTCAAGGTATGCTTAAGGTACCTTAGCTACCTTAACATTTTCCTTATCTAAGGTGACCTTAAGTTAGAAATATGTTCTATGAAACACAAATTTCTATATCAAAAAGTGCTTGAGGCAAACCAGCGCGTACTGATTTGTCAAAAAATAATTCTTAGGTTGATTTTTGGCAAATCCTACAGAGAATCATGTAGGTCCTTGTTCATCGAAAACTTAACCGTTCCATGTTTCTATATATACCGCGCGATAGTGTACGTCAGGAGCAATGTGAACCGGTTCAAGATGCCTCCAAATATATACAACACCGCAGGGCGGACTTATACATTCAACCGCACAAAACATCTCTATTTGAAAGATCGCCCTTATATTCATTTGCAAAAATGTATTCTGTACTGCCCGTTATTTTGAAAAATATTCCTGAACTAAACGCATTTAAGAGTGTAGTAAAAAAGTTCTTGATTTCTAAAAGTGATTACTCTTACCAAGAATATTTTACTGACAATTCCGCTGGGCATTCCTAATTGTTTTGCTGTTCTAAATGTATTTTATATTGTGCTGTCCGCTTTATTACCATTATTTTAATTTTAATTAAGCCTGACGTTGTCAACACTTATTCTGAAAGACAAAACATTATTATTATTATTATAAAGTATACATTGAGGAAGAACTATGAATAGGGCGGTTACTACTGAACATGTAGTGAGGTTTATGTAAGTATTCTATAATATACACCGAGTTTATAATTTTTTGTTTTGCTTTGGCAGTTTTTTATTTTCCATTGACAGGAACGTATTTTGGTTTGGATTAACTATGTTAGTAAGTGTATGGATGGTGTGTCCAGATCGACCTACGATGAATTAATGAAATGTATGAAGTTATAGGATGGGTATTACTGTCTTTTTGCGTATGAATTACTAATAGCAAATGTACATTTTATTTGCCAATTAATTTATATAGTACATACATGACAATATTCTATTGTCAAATGATTACCAGCACCCTCCTTCAAAATTCATGCATTTGTTGCATCACAATGTATCACTACAAGTTGAAATCTAAATTTGCGCTCATTATTTCAGTGTATACACTTCTTACTCCTATTCTAAGCTGCGTATAAGAATGGTAGACCAGGGGGTTATAACAGAGATACGGAAAATTCCTCATATTTATTGGTCAGTAAGTGGCACGTGGTATTTTCATTTTTTGTCCCCACGCTAGATTACACTGCAGGTGTATTTCCCATTATTGTTTGTAGTCAATATAGATACTAATTTTACCAACAGTACATTAGTACATATTTAATTTGTCGAAGTTGCCAAAAATCATAGTGATCATTAAAGCTGGCCACGAGCGGTACCGCGCAGTAGCGTAGAGTCGACCAGGCCTCGCGTTCCACTAAAGTTATTCTGCTAATAGAGATGTTTGCTGCCGCAAATAATTTCGCTCATCTTTTAAATAAAAATTAAATAACACGTGCTCAAACACTTACCATTTTAAGAGGCCTCCGTGAAATCACAAAGTGAATAATGTCCGTTAAATATCTGCAACATTAGATATGTTTCAACTGTTGCTTCGGCAAAACTAGTACGGCATGAGGAAATATGCGTTTATATGCAGACAACTTAACGATTCTGTTGACGCACCTTCACAAATATGTCAATGTGCCAAAATCAGAATTTTTCTCAAAAACACTTTCAAATTTTTCTAGAACAGAAACATTTTTTGCGTCTTCAATCGCGCATAGCTGTACGTGAACATGTTGCACTATTTGTAAAGATTCTTCTAAGGGCACCGCATGAGTTAGTAATTTTTCTATTGCATCTGCTAGCCCGAAGTAATTGTCGTGAATGATTTTTAAATCCATTTTAACCTGACTATCTTGAAATTTCGACTGGCTGTTCTGGATAACGGCAGCTTCCTTTGTATCGAATTGTAAAACCACGTTCTTAATATTGTCAAAATATTTATGATAATAAAACGCTGCCTGCAACCATGTTCCCCAACGAGTTAGAATATGTTCTGGTGGCTTTGGTATACGGGGGCACAGTCTGTGAAATTCGCGAATACGTTTCGGTGATTTGACAAATACTGCTTTGGTATGCGCTATTAAAGCGTCTACCTCAGGATAACATTTTCTGATACTATCCGCCACAAGATTGAGAGCATGAATTTTACACGTAATGTGTAACAAATTAGCAGAATACTTTTTAAGAGACCGGCCTACAGAAAGCATGTTTGCAGCACCATCACTCACTAACATCAAGAGTTGGTTTGTTGAAAATTCAAACTTGTCCAATGCATTTAACACTAACTTTGAAATTACTTCGGCAGTACACTGTTGTATTCGTTTGGAGACTAATAGAATTGAAGGTGCCGATTGGTGAGGTTCCAATTTGCGTGCCATTACATTAAGAACAGAATGTTTCTTCCGATCTGTTGTTTCGTCGACACATAACCACAATTTTTGATCTTTCAACTCCGATTTTATTTTTGTTCAATATGTTCGCGCGCAGATGGCACAATTCTTCGTAACGATGTTCGACTTGGTAATTTGCACTCCGAATAGTTATTCCAAAAGCAGATAAATGGTTCCTCGTCTAGTAAATTAAACGGCATATTACATGCGATAAACGTAACGCATAAATTAAATATAAATTTTTCATTGTCTCGTGTGCAATTTCTTTTTGAGACATGCTTTTCACTATTTACGTGTCGTAGACAATGTAGTCTGGACCAACACATTAACGGGATTTTACAGATTACACATTTAATTTTAGCACCTTCATATATTAAGTCTGGAATTTCTGCAATAAATTTTCGAAGTTTGTCCGACCGCGGTCGTTTTGCTGACGAAATCATAATTTTTCTAGGACAGATAAACAATTGCGCAAATGACCGGCAGCGAAAATGTCCATACTGCTCCGCAGACGAAGTAATACTACCGTTCCTCTCGGCCCGAATTGATTCTACGCCGATGCGCGGTACCGCTCGTGGCCAGCGTTACTGATTATACAAGTTCCACGCTCCGTTGGACAACGCCAATAATAGAAAAATACATGCTTATAGTATTTTGTCGCAGAACTCTGCCTTTTTCGAACCATTAAAATAAGTACAAAGAGTATTATTATGTTCAAAACAATGCCCAGCACACATAAAAGTATGATGCACGAGGGCTGTACAGTATTTATTGTCTGTAAGGCTGGGAGCACACGGTCGAAGATATGGGTAGTGTGCTTGGGGATGATCCTCTATATCAGGTAGTGAGAAATTGGTTTCGGGAGTTTAGATGTGGTAGAACAACTTGTGAACCTGCAAAAGGTGCCGGTGGACAGCAAACTGCGTAAATATTGATCGTATCTGTGACTTGATTAAACAAGATCGTTGGCTAACTACTAGGCGTTTAGCAGAGATAACAAACATTTCACACGGTACAATTGGAACAATAATCAATGACTATTTGGAATTTCACAAGGTGTCTGGAAGATGGGTGCATCGAATGTTACCGCCCGAGCAAAAGTGAGCGGGAGTCATCACTTCGGAAGCAAAGTTGACATTGTTTAACAGTGATCCAAAAAATGTCCTGGATCAGTTTGTTACAGTTGACGAAACGTTGGTTCGCTCCTTCGATCTATAAACAATAATTCAAGGAATGGCGATATCGAGGATCTCTACCACCTCGCAAAAGGATCCAACTCTCAGCATGTAAGATTATTGCTACCATTTTCTGGGATGCTTAGGGAATTTTATTGAGTATATACAACGGAAGTGGCCAGACAATTACGAGTCAATATTACGCCACATTAATTAATCAACTTCGTAATTGTATTAAAGAAAAAAGAAGAGGAAAGTTCTCGCGCAGTATTCTCTTTCATTAGTACCATAGGATAATGCTCCACTACATAAAAGCCTTGTTTTCTTAAACACAATTTACAATACATCCGACCTAGCTCCTAGTAATTTTTATTTATTTCCAAACTTCTTAGTTTGTAAATAAATAAAAAAATTTGACTTTCAAACGAAAGCCTTGGGGGAACCAAATTTAACTGAACGACGACGTTATAACAGCAGTTCAAAAATGTTTCTGTAATCAAAATTGTAGTGTTATAGTGTCACAGAAACGATAAGTTCAATTCGAAAACCAGCAAGATACATACAGGATGCCCCATGTGCCTACTATACAGATGGTAGTAGATCAACATTTTCACCAACCAAGAACTTACTTTGTTATTATAAATTGAACACTATATATTTTTACGTATTTGGTTTCTTCATCTAGAAATAAACAATTATAATATCGAACTCATATGTCTATTGTTAACAGATTTCGATATATTTATAATTTTGTCCTGGATCGCCTAAATTTAAATACATCTATTTTTAAAAAATCCAAAATGCAAATACATTTTAGCGTAAATTTTTACAAAACTAGATTGCATATTTGGCTCTATCTAAACATTGTTGCAGGTGTTTCCTTGTTAGACAATATTTAATACACAATTTTTTTCAACTACTGCTTGTGCTATCTGCGGGCTAGTCCCATGAACTAGTATTTTCGGAATCGAGGTCACCTTTAAAGTTAGTCCATAGCGGTGCTTTGTTAAAGGCTGCACTACTGACATCTACGAGTTGCTGCAATCAGCAATCTCGTTATATTATGGTTATGTTTTAAATACAAAACAGCAAGAACTATTTGAAATCTAATGTAACATTCTTTTAGTCGAAGACGATAAATTATTGTAAGTAAATGTAAGATACCTTACGAATTCAAATATGACACATTTACCTCAAAGTCGTGTGAGAACAATAATGAAAACAGCAGATGGGGCTGATAATATAGGCAAAGAAGCAGTATTTTTAAGTACCCGGGCTACGGTGGGTTTAAAATACATATTTTCTTTATAAAATCATTAAAAAAAATCTTATTTCAGGAGATGTTTATTAAATTGCTAGTAAAAGAAGGATATCGTAACACAAATTGTGCAAAGAAATTAAATTATAATAACTTAGTTAATGTTATCCATAATAAGTCGAGATACGAGTTTTTGGAAATTGTTATACCAAAAAAGATAACAGTTCGACAATATAAGGAATTAATGGCAAAAAAGGAAAATCACCAACAGAATAAAGGATCTAGTGATGAACACTCAAATAGCGATAATGATGAAAATAACTCGGATGTAATTTCAGACTGATTATAGAGGTTCCAATATTCTTTTTAAAAGTGTCTTATTTTCAACGTACTATGTATTTTATTATAAACCATAATTCTGATTCGGATAAGGTTGAAAAGAAAAGTATGTATAAACAAGTTATAAAACATCATTTTTAGTACAGTGAACACCGATGCTGTGAAATTGTCAATTTTACAAACAAGAATCATTGTACGAAAACTTCTAATGTATTTATAAAGCAGTTTATTTCATTATAACCAAATTTCAATTAAGCGAATTACGAACAAGTTTAATCCTCCAACGCGCAACGGTATTTTTTTATATTAGTGTTAATATAAAAAAATATCGTTAATACGAACCAGTATAATCTTGCACCTGTATAATTCAGAAACCTTGCGTAAATATTTGTTTCCAAAACGGCATTTTTTTATTCTAGTTTTTGAGAGGTTACTTTAAAGTTAAGATTTAGTCGTTAAAAAAAATTGTGCGAGTACACATAATTTAATAAAATTGAGTAACAGAAGACCAGGGATTTCTTTAAAAAGAAAATTTGGCATTTTAGTAGAGATAGAAAAAAAAACAATGTTCAAAACTAATATCGCGGAAAAATTTAACATTCCGAAATCAACATTAAGTTTGTTTCTGCAGCCGATTTGTGATAGTTTGATCAGAGGTTAATTTGAATTAATCTACGCTTGCGCAAACTAAAACTGATTTAATAATTGAACTACACGAACGTTTTTTTACAATTATCAAGCGATGTATAAGTTACAAGCGTATTTAATAGACTTAAGAGAACAAATATACTCAAATATGCAGATGAAAATAATAGATTTATGTTACATTCAAATATTACAAAAAGAGGTAAGCGAAGACAGAAATAAACGCGAAATGTTCAGACACAATTACAACCTTAAAGAAACTGTTAATTCCTAACAAAACCACAGACATGAATAAAACGCGTGAAGTGTGAACATACACAAAGAAACCTATAATACAACTTTTCACTTCACAATATAACAATGCGTCTGATGGATCACTGGACGATAATCTTTAAACTGGAGCAACTATCAGCAAACGGTTGGAAATTAATTTGGAGATTTGCACGAACGCCAAATTACGTCAAACTAGTAGTCAGAGTTTGGCGTTTCAACTGCACGAACACTATTTTTGTAATGCGTATGCTCTAATGATTTCAAACGATTCTAAATCGCTGCAGAAACAAACCTATTATGTAAGTGAGAAATATGTTCTATGAAACACAAATTTCTTAACCAAAGAATGTTTAAAGCTCCTGTCTACCAAAATATTGCTCTATGGTTAATACATTGTAACGTTTTTCATTTTTCCTGGACGTAATTATAAAATTGAAGCACCATACTATTTTTTTACGAATGTAAATTGACGATATGTAGGTACGTGATTATTATTTTTGTAATTTTAGTATGGATTTTTACTATAAAAAAATGAAAACGTCCAGGAAAATTTTTCATTTTACACGGTTATGCGTGAAGCTAGAAACAATTTTGTTAAACACATCTACAGATTTCCGCATTCCAGATTTCTTACTTTTTTTTCAAAATTAATATTTTTAGAAATAATTGCATTATTTAGAATAAAATGTTAGGCAACCACTTTTACAATTTTTACTGAAAATCCTCAATAACTGCATGATTTATGGTACCTCGCTAGCTCGAATGTTGTGGGGGTATCCTCTTGAATTAGGGTGCTGCGTGAACCAAGTGTAAGCAAGATGCAAAGAACTAGTCAACCAGCATAATACAATAGCAGGTATAGTTCAGAGACATAACCCTGAATTCGATCTTTGCATAAGGGCTGCGTTTATGTATGTACGCAATAAATTTACCTACTTATTTTTTAATACGAATAAAAAATTAAGGTTTCTGAATGTGTTTTGGGTAATTTTATTTTTATAATTCGATATCAAAATATATTGTATTTGTTAAAGAAAAAGAAGGTGTATAGCCAGCGCTGTGAGCAGGGCTGTGTTTCGGTGGCGGGGGGCTGAAATAATAGAAAAAGAAGGTGTATAGCCAGCGCTGTGAGCAGGGCTGTGTTTCGCGGGGGCGGGGCGAGCCTGAATTACTTAATGTTAACAATCCAACAACTTTTATGACATATGTATTAAAATTTTTAAAAAGAACCTGTTAAAATGACTAGTTATAACAATAAAAAACTAAATAAAAAAATCAGTTACATTAGTATTAGAAAAACATGTTACAAAAAGAATTAGACAAAAGGAAGTTTCCCAATCGCCGAAATAATTGAAAAAAAGTTTTTATGAAATCAAGACAACTATCAATTATCATGAGATTTTGCCTGACATAAGTTATGAAAATAAATACATTGTTTTATCATATCGAGGTAATACGAACCCAATTATCTACCTAGACTTGAGCTGGGTAGCGAATTGTGAAAAAATTCAACAACTACTAAAAAAAAAACAAACAATGCAGGAAACACTGCATGCGACTGGAGATTCGATCCCATGTTGAAGAGATTTGACTATCATGTAATTTCGGAGCATATAAAATATTTTTAACTGTATTTGCTGTACTGGTACTTTTCCTCATATTGCATATTTTTCCGAAATTACTTGCCGTTAAACGATAACTTTTTTCTTCAAATGTTGTTGATGTTGACTGACATAATATTTTCTGTAAACTTTTCTTTTATTATTTTTAGTTCTTGTTCGTTTTTATTAGGTATGTTGTCTGTAGGCTTTCTATCTTTTATAATTTATAATAACTGTAATAATAGGAACCCCGTCGACCACATCACCAGCTTCAATAGCGAAAGCGGCTTCTTCTTTCGCAGCTTTAGACATTTCTTCCGAGAAACATGCTTCTATGGAATTGTGCACATTCTCTGAGTATTTTTGATAGGTTTTTCTGGACATTTGAGGAATATTTAGGGCAGCACAGAATTCAGAAAGTTGTATGTAACCTACACCTACAGACATTGCACCTGTTATACTTGCCTTATATATATTTGCACCGAGGTCTTCAGGATCAAATGAATTCTTTCATCCACACACTTTGCACACTGTGACAAATTTGCTTTTCAATCCAATTTTAATTTCCTTGACTATTTCTATGTCGAAGAAGCTATATTCCATTCCTGTATGTTTAATATTTTTGAGCGACTGAAACAGGTGATTGTTTTGATGGATACTGCGTCTTCTCACTCCAGAGCAAAAACGAATTCATATGAGAAAATTGGCCCACTGTTTATGAAAGGAGAAGCCAACTTCTTTTCATGCAACTGATTCACTACTATATATATGTCCCTGAAATTAAATAGCAATCTACACAATGGACTACGCAAAGTGAGCCAACTGCAAAGGCATAAAGCATTTCATCCTCTAAAAAAGTGAGGATGCTAGTTTTTTTGGGTGCCAAAGGTTATTTCTTATTAATTACCTGGAAAAGAGAAATGCCTTCATGGGGGAGTACTACACAGTATTTTTATGAAAAATTGAAGGTTGCGACCACGAAGAAGAGCTCTTGTTGTTCCGCCATGTATAATACCATGGCGGAACAGCTCTTTTTTGTCTGGTGCCGCGACACTAAGTAAAAATAAACGGAAACGAAGTTTAAAATTCCGGATTTGTTTTACTCGCCAGATCAAGTTAAATTACCATTTGTTTCCTAAACCTTATGTAGCTAAACAAAAATTTTGCTCAAAGTATTGATATAGAACATAAATAACCCATTTTCACGAAGGCGAAAGTTGGAAGGAGAATAAAGTATGCCTTTGACTTAAAAAACAATTAAGATGGTTGTTTCTTATGTCAACCCCAAGTTATTCATCAAACTTCATTGGTGAAGTACTTATTTTAACTTTGAAATTATAGAAGGCTAATACCGATATAACTTAAAGGGGTACAAATAAATGTATTTAATACGGATAATACCAAGTGAACCAAAATGATTGAAGATCATTTGAAATTCCCGCAAAGAGAATTATCAGTTTCTACTATTGTCAGTACTGCAATTTATCTGAGATGTAGCCAGTGGCGTATCAATGGATTATTTCATAGGGCAATATGAGAGCAAACCTTAAAAATTTTACAACTAATCTTAAAATGTGAAAATATAAATTAATGGTTGGAGTATTCGTAAGGTAGTAATAGGTATTGAAATTCTTTAAAGATTCAAATATAGTACGATTTATCTATTTGTCAATATATTTAAGTATGCTTGAATAGTGCGTCTGTCACTAACATAAAGGCACAGTATTAGGTTTGTTCGTTTGTCAATTAGTGCAATACGAAGTAGCTCGAATTTCTAAATTGCGCGTTCGTTTGTAAAAAAAACTGGCAATCCGATGTTTCTTTGTATATATTGGGCAGTTTCCGACAGTTTTGAACTGCACAAACTTACACCTCCTCAGGAGGTGGAGTAAGTTTCTGCAGTTCAGTGCAGCTGTCATTACATTGTTTGCCTAACCCAACTTTACTTCATATTTATACAAAATGACATCCGTTGTACTCATTGAAAGTGAAATACAACGATTAATAAATAATAAGGATTTTTTAATGCTATCGTGATTGCCAATTGCCACAATTCTCAATCTTTTAGGTTATGTATACTATACAAATACCAATTTGTACTGTTCGTTTATACCCATTTAGAGCAGTTCTGAGCAATCAAAACGATCACGTGATCATAATCCTATCACACTCTAGAACTAACGCAGGCAAGACAAACGAACACGTTTTGTGAAAAACATCGTTAAAGAACGAGTGGTGATTTAAATGTTTTGTGTAATCGAGGCCAAGTTAATTGGGTAAAGCTCTTTCCAAATATGTTCACATTTTTCGTTACATAGGTACAGTACTAAAGTACTTTAAACTATAACGAATTGTTGTGCATATTATCGTATGTGCTATTTACTCTTTATAAAAAAAATATAATTCACTTAGAACTAAATTATCGCTTGGGTTCTACCTAAGAAATAAAATACAACATATTAATTTATTTATTCAAACATAGTTTAACTCTTAAATTAAAAAGGTAATTAAGTGCAATTACATTTAGTTTTATAACAATATTGTTAATGTAAAGTAAGGATTTTTAAATATAAAAAATTATATCTTCATGTTTTATCCTTCATATAAATATTTAAATAGTTATATAAAAATACTTTAATACACCCCTCTGGTCGTTCCTGTAATTTAGCAATTAGCGATAAATATTCATTTCTTTCCTTTACTTCATGTTTTTGCGGTGTAAAGGTTGCCAAAAGGCATATTGCTACTAAACAAACAGGAACTGTAAGAAAATCCTCGGAGAATAACTTAATAAACTGTATTGCCTCAGCACTGTTTCTGTCATATAAGAACGTTTTTAATTCACTAGCAAATATATCTAGTAAGTAACAATCGTAAGTTGTAATAAATGCTTTCAGTAGCTCATTCACCTTCAGTGCAAAAGCTTGTAGATTGTACACACATTCAGCATAATTATGTATAAAGGTGACGTACATGTGACGACGCAAATCTACTTCAGGAACAAATATATTGAACCATAAAGTTGAAAATTTAGTGACAAGTGAATAATCGGGATGAAATTTCAATACGCCTCCGCAAAAGTCCCGCAGAAGTTTTTCTTCGTTGTTTTTAACATTTTTACTATCGATATCGTTACGATATTTATTGAATTGCTTTAATACAAAATCAAAGAGAGCATGTTGTTTTTCTCCTGTGGTATAAAAAATAAAATTTGTCCAACAATCAGGTATTTGATTATATTCTTGCGTAAACATTATCTCCGAGAGGAATAATTCTAATAATTGATGATCTAATTGATTTATTACATCTTTTGGTGTTTCATGAATAATGCTGAATCTTTTCTGCTGTATATACGGGTGTTTGTTTGATTTAAGTTGTGCATAAGCTTCTGGGATGTACGCGGTTCTATACTGTTTCGGTATACTGTTAATTTGAAGAAGTAAATCGTGTGCTTCTGCATCATCTTCATCAATTCCGTGCATTGTAATTTTCAAAAGCTCCCAAAATGTTGGAATCGGCGAAATTGCTGCACACTCGAGAGACTTTTTAAATAAAATAGTCTTAAGCGATGGATTTTTTTCCGAGGCAACCTGTTCTTTGATAAAATTACAGAATTCATCCACAGGAAAAATTATTTTACTTAAATGAATCGTATGCTTTCTTACAGAAACTGCCTTTTTGTGCAATTCCATTAAAAATGAAATGGCCGTTTTTTCAGGCAACTTTGAAGTAATACTATATAGAGGTAATAATGCGTATTTTAAGTAATCTCCCTTACAAAATTTGGAAAGTATAGGTAAACCATAGACAGGGTTCAATAATACTTTAGTGTTTTTAAGTATGGCTTCAAATAATGCAATTTGTTCCGCAGATTCATTTGGATCAATTTTTCCATCTTCCGAGGGATTAAATAATACTGAAACTGTAATAAATTCATCTTGATTTATCGAAGCTAAAATATCTATTACATAAACTTTAAAATATACATCGTTAGATTCGTTACTTAGCTCTTGTATGCAGAACCGTGTTACTAGTTCTGGTATATTACGGAATGAGTATGCAGATAAAGCACGAATGAATTTTTTATTTTTTCGAATCAATTGACTTTTTAGCAGTAAATTGATATTATCAAGAATTTCGTCCTTATGGTGTAGAAAATACCAGGAAAATAACGAACGGTCATATAAGAAGTTATCTACGTGCTTCCATATAATCCAATTAAGTTCTGTATAATACAGACGAACATAGAACATAATTACATTTCGTAATTCAGAAATATATTTCTCCGACAACGTCTCCACTAAAGGTAAAAATTCTACAAAAGGTATTTTATCTTTGACAGCGTCATCTTGATTGTAATTGTAAACAAAATTCAGGTATCTTACCAACATTTCTTCTGACTTTTGTTTATTTTCCACCTTATCAATGTATTTTCTCAATTCTAAAATACAATATTTCCTGTGTTGTGGAATTTCTTTAAATATATCATTCCATCCGCAATATGTCTTAGATATTACTAATTCAAAGTATTTTTGCATAGGTTCACTAATATCTAAGTTATTATTTAACAAGTGTCCGATCCATTTAACCAAGAAATACGTCTCATCTACATACTGATCTTGGATGATTAATATCTTTTTTATTGCATCTAGAGAATTCCAATGATCTGTACTAAGCATTTCAATATTTGGCCAAGTAACGCAATTCCCGAAAAATCGTCTCAATGCGACGGTATCATTTCTATGTCTCTTTTCCACATATTGTAATACTTTCAGAAGATATTCTGAACTATAATGAAACGCACATGTTTTATAAAGTGCTTCTATATACGTAATTCTCTTATTTATATCAGAACAGTGTTTAATTTTATCCATAAGCATAGTAAACGAAATTTCGGGAGCACAAAGATAAATTAAATCTTCGTCTCTTTTTATTTTAATCTCCAATACATTATTTCGCAATTCCTTGGGCATTAAGCGTAGTAACTCCTCTGTAACACATTTTGGCTTTTCATGTAACTCGCATCCAAATTTCTCCTTAAAATAATAGTTTAAAAACTGGTAGCGTCTTTCTTCTGAAACGAAAGTAACGAGTGTACCAATATCTCTATAAGGCACTAAATAGTCGCTACAGAAAATCTTCATATCGTCCGATGTCCTATTTAGAATATATTTTTTAAATATTTCGGGTCTCTTCCTCAACTGTTGATATACTGCCCGTTTTGCGAACGCTATGTCGTAGTTATCGTTATTAATTAAGAGATGTTCTTTTTGCTTAAGGATTTTTTTACTTAAACGCTTTCCACACTTAGTAACAATTTCATATTTTTCGAATAATTTCCAGAACAATTCTTGATTGATATTAAAAATCATCTTAAGCAATTTCTGTTTATCAGTAACTCTGAACCGTGAATCACGATGTGCGTATTCAAAATAATATTCGAGAAACTCAAGTTTTCTTTTTATTATATATAAAAGTTGCTTATATTTTAAAACTAAATTGTATTTTTCTATTTTCGTTTTTATAAAATCGATGGAACAAGACGTAAGTATAATATTGGCAGACACAATCCCATACTTTTTTTCAATACATTCAAAATATTCATTTGCAAGCTTTTCATCATCAAGAGTTTTTGATAATCTGTTAAGAACCTTCATTCGAACGAAATATGACATTTGCGGAAATATTTCATTTACAAGTGCATCACCGCTAATATTTTTGAAGGTTTCCTTAAAGAAATTCCAGTCTTTCAAAATTTTAAACGTATAAATTAAATTATCTCCACGTTTCAGCAGTTCCAATGCTTTATCATACAATTGATAGTGTAGTAATAAGTCAGCTTTAAATTTCACTTCCACTATGTTTCTAGGATTAAAACTTGCAATCAATTCGGCCTTTAAAGAATATTGAGGGATTTCATTATTCACGTCATTAATAAAGGCATTCAAATTTCTCTTGCTTTGTGCTGGCATTGTAGATGACAAACTATAAAACCTTTCGGTGAACTTTGTTCCAACATCCATTTTAAGGCAGAAGCAAATTACCTAAAACAAAGAAATATTCTTAAAGACGTAAATTTTAAAATAAGTAAAAAGAAAGAATTTTGTGTATGTTTTATATTGCAAATAGGTAATAAAATCATAACTTATGAGACTGTTTCTAAAATTGTAAATTTTTTGCTTTAATGTAATTCAAGCAACTATTTGCATACCGCATGTTTTTGAATTTTCCTTAAAGGTTTAGGTGATTGTGTTCTCCTGTGCTTTCTACACAAAAAACGCATATTTCTATGTTGAAATAATCCCAAAAATAATTTATTTCTTAATCCTCTATAATTCACCGATAGGGATAATTTTTACTATGAGTTGTTAAATTTAAATACAATTTAAATATGTACATATATCGATTTCTTGGAAACAACTCGAACGAAATAGTTGAATTCTGCACTGCGAGACTGCCAGAATTGTTTTCTTATTTACACGTGAGAGAGTCACTAAAATGAAGAATTGTTCCAACCAATAGTTGAGATTGATATAAGTTTAATTCTTTTATCTACAAGGTTATTTATTTCGAATGAAGATAGTTACTTCGATTTGTAACTTCATATACGTTCATAAAAAAAACAACCGAAAGATTTTTCTGAATTTTTAAAACCAGTGATTTGATATTTCTATCGTGGGATCGTGAAAATTTTTATGAAATCATGAAATCTCATGATTTAAAATGAGATCTGGCATCACTTGGTGGACGATTTAGTAATAAATTTTTGCCATGGACCCAAGGATAGCGCGATGAATTTACAGCAAAAAAAGAACAGAATTTACAAGTTGTTCCACCGATTAATAGAACAAAGTCCTCGCTAATTTGTTGAAAGTATCTTTCGAACAAAAGAACACATAATCATATTGTTCAGTAGTTGGAACAGCGTCGCCAAGTTTAGTTTTCTTTTCTGGTCCCACTGGCGAAAACTAGGCCCCGGATACAAATTTCTTTCTTAGGTTTTTTTGTTTAAAATGTATAGGGGAAGACAGCTACCGAAAGTTTTGGAGGAAATTATTAAGCATCCTGTATATATACCAGGTGCGCCATTAGTGTGTTGGCGGAGTTCAGCGTGAAAACTACCAAAAATGGAGAAATTAGATTTTCTGGACGTATATACTATACCACGGCGTATTTTGTAAAATTATTCACAAATATAGTGTTCCAAATTTCCGTAACCGCCTTCAATTTTTTTTATTTTAAATGGATTGCTATACTTTTTATTCATTATTTTGATGCATAAGTCGCTGAAATTATCTTTGCAATGATATACGTGCATTTCAAATAACACCTATGGCCAGTATTTACGTAGTAAAACATTTATGTGATGTTCACGGTTTTTCTGAGGAAAGTGTTTGCTAGATTTTTTGTCCACACGTAGTTGAAACAATTTTCATGAGGTCTTGACACATTTTATGCCATGGAACAAAAAAGTAAAGTCGAAATTAAAGAAAACAGTGCACCAGCTTTAGTGGCAATTTTAGGAATTTTTAGCAGAAATAATGAAATACAATTTTGCAGTTTCTTTTTTTTTTCTTTATTTTCAAGGTTTTTGTTCCAAAGCATAAAATGTCTCAAAGACTCATAAAAATCGTTCTCACTATGTGTGGACAAAAATAAATCAAACGCTCCCCGTAGGAAGACCATTAACGTCACATAAAGGTTTTACTGTGTAAATACCTATGGCCAGCGTTATCTGAAACGCACTGTATGGTTGGGCGTACTTGCGATACTATTTTGACTGTATTGAAAATTTTGTTTAAATTTTGACAGTTGCAGACTCTGGAGTTCTAAAACCTAGCCTTAAAACATTTTATATGCATGCTTCAAGGTGGCATATTCTAAAAATATATACAGGGTGTTAAATATGTCGTGCAACATTTATCGAAATTCAAACGCCTTTTTTTCGATTTTAAATAGAACCTAAATTTTTTGATATTGGTAGCAACTTTCCTGTAAAATTACCTTCAAAATGGGACTAATAGTGTAATACTTATTTCCAGTATTTTCGAAGATATTACGCTCTTATGGGAAATACGTTTGAAATATATTTGATACAGATGGCCATGATTTTCAAACAAAAACTATTATCGAAACGTTTCTGCTTAAAATTTCCACATAAAGTTATCTTTCGTAGTTTCTCTTTGCTATCATTGCGTTTTATTATTTGTTACAATTTTATTAGGGCTCATTTATTGTAATTTGAATAATTTATGTTTATTATCAGTTATTACGTACTGCTTTAAGCTTGCTGCCAATTATATTGTTTTGTTGCTGTTATTTTTTACTAACTTTCATTAACAAAAATTAAATTCCTCGAAAGAATTCATAGACATGGTATTTGTTCTCAGCGTTTGCAACAGAAACCTTCTCTCAGCATCAAGAATGTCAGCGTAATACCCCTTTCGGTGTTTTTCTATGACTGTAAACATTAACCAAAAAAAATTAATGCTGATACAGCTCGTGGTATTGGTGGAATCATTTCTGGCAAAAAACAAAGCGAGGGAAAAGGGACAGCGTAAACCCGCGAACATGTTTCTGCCTACCCGGCATCATCAGCGCGGTTCCGTACCTGTCCTTCTCCCTCGTTTTTTTTTTCACCTCTCGAGTATGTTGTCATGGTGGAGAGGTGAAAAACAATAGAGAGGGAGAAGGACAGGTACGGAACCGCGCTAATGACGCCGGGTAGCCAGAAACATGTTCGCGGGTTCACGCTGTCCCTTTTCCCTCGCTTTGTTTTTTGCCGGAAATGATTTCACCAATACCATGAGCTATATTAGCATTAATTTTGTTGGTTATTGTTACAAGGCAATCTTTTCATGTGTACCGTAAACATTGTTTACACATCATCGTTTACAATGGCAGAAACATGCAGCAGTGAATAAGAAACGCCTTTTCTCAATTAAACAAGGGCAACTTGCCTTAAAATGTAACCCAGTCCAGTGTATGGAGACGGTTAGGAATATGCACAGCGGAGAATGGAGACATATTTGAATTAAGATTATTTTATTATGAAAAAATCTAAAAGTGTAAATTGCATTTTAAAAACTGAAAGCAATAATAATTTTGTATTACGTACGGTCTCTTATTAATTACTTATAATAATCTAATCAATTTGCATAAAAAAAGAACAATTGAGAAGAGGTAAATGGTTTCGTCTTTGTTGTCTCACAATTTTAAAACCAAGTAAAATGTAGTATTATTTAATTATTGCCTTCTGCGTTACATGGTGATACATATAATTGCTCGTACCTAAGAACGTGCTAGGAGTAAATATAACAATGTAATTTCTGTTTGATGGTAAATAAGGCAATAAATATGCGCGTAATATCAAAGACGCCATCAGATATTTGATGTTTGTTTGAAAATCATGGCCATCTAGCTGTTAGATGCCCCGCATATCGAATATTACGAACGTATTTCCCGTAGAAGTGTAATATCTTCGAAAATACTGAAAATAGGTATTACGTTATTGGTACCATTTTAAAGATAATTTTACAAGGAAATTGCTAGCAATATCAGAAAATATAGGTTCAATGAAAAAGAAATTGAAAAAAAAGCGTTTGAATTTCGATAAATGTACGACGCATTAAACACCCTGTATAATATATTTTTACATTATACCACCTCGAGACATATAAAGTGTTTCCTCCAATGCCTCCAAATTGATAGCAACAGAGTAGCTTGTGACACTACATCCGCGTTTTAAGGCTAGGTCTTAAAACTTCAGTCTGCAACTGTCAAAATTTTAACAAAATTTGCAAAATAACCAAAAGTAATTATCGGAAGCACATAACCATACATCATCGCAAAAGTAATTTCAGTGGCTATTAAAATGATGGATAAAAAGTATAACAATCCCTTTGAAATAAAAAAGTTGAAGGCGGTTACGGAAATTTGAAACACCCTCTATATTTGTAAATAATTATACAATATAGCCTATAGTATACTATATACGCCCAAAAAATCTAATTTCTCTAACTTTGGTAATTTTCACGCTAAACTCCGCCGACACATTAATGGCGCACCCGGTATATTAGTTTAACTATTATTTTGTTCTAAGCAGATTAGGCGGCTCAGTAAATATTCAATGCCTACCTAATTCAAGTTACAATTTATTATGTATAAGCAATAAAGTAATCGTAAATCATAATTTTTTATATCTAATAAATATAATTCAATTACTATTATAATAAATACAGATAAGAGAAATTATAGAAGTGGTAAAAGAATAGCAAAAAGAAAACTACCATGCCTATTACAAAATATTATGAAATTCTATTTATCTCACCTCGAAATAATTTATAAAGTATTCCAATTGTAAGGATTTTAGATAGATATGTGCGATATGTCTTACATCAAAACTCGACAGCCTACATGTAAACTGTAAACCTAATCATATTCTCAACTAAATAGATACACAAGCCCACGAACACGAAAGAATCGAATCACTTTGAGGTATGGCAATATTTTCTAGGGATGGGTCGGTATTTTAGTAACAGTATTTTGGAGCGATATTTTGTTGTCGCGACGTGTCGCGCTCCGGAATACCGAAATAACTCGTTACTTTGGAACGATGGACCGCGCGACACGGTAACGATGGCGGTTTGCATTCGCGACGTTCCTATGGAACGGTAGCGTCGCTGAAACGACAAACGTTTCCATCGTTACTTTGGAACGATGCGCTGTAACGCGACAGGAGCGAAACAATATCGACCATCCTCGGTCGCGTTCTCATGTAACCGATTGATAAACACGGTATGCGTGCATATTCTTCAAATGGTAGATGCTATAGGTTTATTCGTTTATCAATTAGTGCAATACGGAGTAGCTCGAATTTCTAAATTGCGTGTTCGTTTGTAAAAAAAACTGGCAATCCGATGTTCGTTTGTATATATTGGGCAGCTTCCGACAGTTTTGAACTGCACAAACCTACACCTCCGCAGGAGGTGGAGTAAGTTTGTGCAATTCAGTGCAGCTGTCATTACATTACTTGCCTAACCCAATTTTAGTTCATATTCATACAAAATGACATCCGTTATTTACTTGCACCGCTGCGTTAAAATCAGTTCTAATTTTTAACAAACCTAGCAATAGTGTGCCCGGGACTTTTAACTTCTATACAGAATCACATAATAGATACTATATCATGATCAAAAAATTAAACAAAATTCAAATAAACAAATGTAGTTGATAGGAGTGCTCCCGAAATTTACTCGTTTATTTTTCATGAATACAACAGTCAAAAATAAAATGTGTCATATTGTAATAAATATCATTTTGTATGGTAAACACAATATTCACGGCACACTCCGCACTATACAAATTAATTAACTTGGGAAGGCTTTTTCGAAGACACTTGGGTCATCATCATCAGCCAAGTCACTTAGCCAAGACACTTGATCCTGTATCCCCTTCTAAAGCTACTCTGTGAATTCTCCAGCTGATTTTCGATTTTCACTTTTAATCTACTTTCTAAAATACGGCCATGTACCTTTGCTGCAGAAACCAGTAGTAGTTTTGATAATCTGTCACCTTTCTTGAATATCGGCACATTTGTCTAACTATTTATTATTTATACATACGTGCTTGTTAACTTATTAGACAATGTACATATGGAGGAAAATGATGGTTACTTTGAGTAGGTAGATGATTGAATTATACAAAAAAAAAAAAAATAACGTTTACACACTTGCTTTAACGAATATCTTCAAAAAAAGCGAAACAAAAGTTTATAGTATTTCGTCATAGCACTCTGTTTTTAAAAGAAAAGCTTATTTGCACAGCTTCATATTTAATTTACTAAAGAAGGACGTATTTCAGGTACATGTACATACATACATATACGGAAACCTTTACAAATAAGATTCCAGAAGACTTTCTCTATCAGTGCATTAGAACACATGTCAAATATGTATATGCTGGGAGAAGCGAAGGTGATCATCGAAGGTTACTCTCAGGTCGTTCACTAATTGTTTCCGAGCAATACTAGTGGCACCGACATAATAGTAGTGATCATACGGCGATTCCTAGCGTAGGATACAACACTACATCTGTCTACATTTAGCTTGAGTTTATTGGAAGCACACCAACGCACCACTGTATTTAAGCTCTCTTGCAGGCAGATGCAGTCATTCCCGTTTTGGATCGCTCGGAAGACCTTCAGGTCATCCGCATATGCTAGCGCCGAGGATTGAAGCTCCACAATTAGATCGTTTATAAAAATGTTAAAAAAGGCTGGGCTTAAATTGGATCCTTTGTGGTAATCCTGAAGTGGCAGTATAAGTGGTAGAGCGATAGCTATTGCAAAAAAACCTAATTTACTCCTTGTTGCAGGTAACTCATGAAAAAAGCCAAGAATTGAGGTGGAAATCCAAAGGTTCTCATCTTTTCCAGAAGTGTAAGATGATCTATGGTATCAAACGCCTTCGAGAAGTCAGTATATATCACATCCATCTAGCCACCATTGTCCAATTCTCATTCATAAATCCGAGTTGTTGCGGTGAGATTTATTGTTTGCAATGGACCATAATAAAACGTTGCAGTGCTTGTTCAAAGACCTTCGAGAAGTTAGATAGAATAGCAATAGGCCGATAGTTTCTAACATCAGCTTTATCACCTTTCTTAAAAACAGGACAGATCCTCGCAGTTTTCCATCTTGAAGCAAATATTGCAGATTTTAGCGATAGATTGAAGATGTACTCCAGAGGTTCTGAAGAAGATATTAGTACAATCCCTCACAAGGAAACTTGGTACGCCGTCATCGCCTGCTGTAAATTTATTTCCTAGCCCTCTACAAGCTGTGGAAATCTTGGTCACTTGGCTGATGATGATGACCCAAGTGTCTTCGAAAAGGCCTTCCCGAGTTAATTAATTTGTGTGAGGCGGAGCGTGCCGTGAATATTGTATTTACCATACTACCCCACAGTTCTTGCTATCATTATTGATAATTTTGTATGCTATTTTTTTCTTAATCAATTAATTCGAATTCTAGGAACATCAGCACCAAGTATAGAGTAAATAATGTTATTACTCATGCGTTATATCTAACATCTACTTTCGTTTCAGAATTAGTCCGTATGTAATAATTATTGCGTAGTAATTAGTACATTTTTTACACTTTGTTATCTAAATTACTGTTACTACCATCTTAGAGGAAATGCTTAAAATAAATGTTAGGAGCCTTCGCCGTTTCCCTACGTACTCATAGAAGACACACACACTTGTATTTTAATAATAAAAATATATTAATAAAACTGCAACGTTCGTTTTTACATTGTTTCGTTTACAACCGTTCACGACTTCTTGTCTATCTCTACATTAGCAACCTATATACTCAATTCTCACTAACAAGGCGAGAATTTCAAATTTTATTAAATTCCAAACCGTCAGCCTATCCTGAGTGATGAATCTTGGCCTTCAAGATCACATTACTTACATTTGCATATTTACAATTATTACAAATCCCTGTATCCGCTAATTCTCATATCCAGCGTGTCCACCTAGTGCATTGACGGACGATAATTCCCTTCCTGAGCAATTTAGAGAAAAGGTTTTCAAGTAAAAAAAGTATTCAGAGACAAATGCTGCACAACATAAAATTATATCCTAGTATACAGGGTGTTCAGTTTCCGCTGCGCACGATACAAGTTCAGTTTTCTAAATAGAACATCCTGTATATTATTACGATTTTAGATGCCTCTCTTCAATTCATGTCAACTTTTAACAATATTTCGTATACCAACCTATCTTAGTACGGTAGCGAACGACGGTATACGGCTATACTTGATTATACTTTCCGGTGATATTCTGCCAACACGCATGAGCAAGATTTGTACTATACGCACCAATTCCCGGGAGCTCCGATAAAGCTGAGAAAACGACTAGAGGGGTTTACTATAAAAAGGATTTCGAGCACTAACTGAAAAGGAGGCTAACAGGATTAAAAGAGAAGAACTACAAACGTACATTCACATATCACACACATTACTGTAAGTAAATCAAAATTATATTGTAAGTGGAGAGGTGAAAATAATAAACGGGATTTGATTATCATTTAATTTAATATTTCATCGTTTAAAACCATGTCAATATGTCTACCTTATTTTCGATGTATTTTTTGATATTCTTTTGTTCGAGTTTAAGCTATATTTGGTCCGTTTTATTTAATTATCCACACACATACCGCTAATTTTGGCCACCAGTAAAGATGGCTTAGACACCCTGACCAATATGGGAGACAAAATAGTCGAGATGTTTGGCGCTGACGATAGCTATGTGTAACCTGGGCAAATATGCGGTAATAGCCAGAGGCGTGGCGAGTGCATAAAAGTTTACATATAAAATAGAAGGTAAGAAATAAATTATAAAACGTGCTGAAACACTTACCGTTTTAAAAGTCTTCCGTGAAATCACAAACTAGGTAACATCTGTCAGATATTTGAATCATTAGATATATTTCCACAGCTGTTTCAGCCAAGTGAGTACGACGTGCGGAATAAATGTTTTTTAAAGCCAAAAACGACCGTTCGACTTCAAGCGATGTTATATTTGCATACTTAAAATAATCTTTGAAACAACTTAATCCATCTTCACACGCACCTTCACAAATTTGTCTTAATATAAGAAAATCGGAGTCTTTCTCTAAAACACCTTCAAATTTTCGTATTACACACCAATTTGTTTCGCCTTCTACAGCGCATAACTGTGCGTGAACATCATTTACAATTTGAACACTATTCTCTCCGCTAGTCCAAAGTAATTGTTGTGAATAGTTTGTAAATCTCTTTTAACCTGACTATCTTGAAATATTTCCTGGCTTTTCTTGATTGCTGCAGCTTCTGTCGGATGGAATTTTAAAACTACCTTCTTTACTTGATCAAAATATTTGTTGTAGTAAAACGCTTTGTTGTTCCCCAACGTGTAACAATCGGCTGTGGTGGTTCAGGTAAATCAGGACACAGTTTGTGAAATAGTCGGGTACGTTTCGGGGACTTTAGAAACACTGCCTTTGTACTAGCAATCAATGCATTTACTGGTGGAAAACATGTAGGAATCGTTTGTGCCGCAAGATTTAGAGTATGGATTTTACACGTTACATGTAAGAAGTTACCACTGTGTTCTTTAAGACATTGGCCCAAAGAACGGATGTTTGCGGCACCATCACTCATAATCATTAAAAGTTGCTTAGTTGAAACTTCAAATTTGTTCAATGAGTTCAACATCACCTTTAAAATCTCATCGGCAGTACAATTTATAACTCTTTTGGAAGCAAGTAAGAAGGAGGATGACGGTCGATGTGGTTCCATTGTAAGTACCATTACATTAACCACAGAGTGATTTGACGATCTGTTGTTTCGTCCACACACAACCGCAGTTTTTTATCTTTCAATTCCGTTTTCGTTCTTTTTTCTATGTGTTCACGAGCAAATGGCACTACATTTCGTATCGATGTCCAACTAGGTAATTTACAGTCCGCATATTTATTCCAGAAGGAGACAAATGCTTCATTGTCTAGTAAACGAAACGATAGATTACATAAAATAAGAGTAACACATAAATCAAATGTAAATTTTTCTTGGTCTCGTATGTTACTATTTGCAGAAGAGTGCTATTTGCTTTCGATGTGACGTTGACAATGGCTTCTGGACCAACACACTAAAGGGATTTTATAAACTAGACGTTGAATTTTAGCGCCATGAAAAATTGAGTCCGGCATGTGCACTATAAAGTTTTTAACTGTGTCTGCCATTGGTCGTTTTCGCGAGGTACCTAACTGCGACATTTTTAAAGCAAACATAAGCGTACAATTACGAAATAAGTTACGACAGCCTACATATATACAGAACTACTCGCATACAGCAGCGATTTAGTACTGACGCTGTGAACGCGTGTAATAAATAATCGCCGACTCCGCACCACATATCTACTACACTGATTGTTACCGCTGTTTACCCAGACTAGCTATGTGTACGGCATAGATGTAACCTCACATGAGGATGAACGGTTAGTGCGTTTTGAGAAGCAACTATTAGACTTAACCGAAATGATTAGTGAACTAGGTACATACATGGCCAAAAGGCACAAATCATCGTATTCACAAAAAAACGCATAATTCAAGGCTTAAAGTCAATTATGCTATGGGGAGTGGAGATCCCATTGGTTAAAGAAACGAAATTCCTTGGAGTATGGTTCGATTAAAGACTTACATGGAATCCTCACATCAATAAAACAAAGACGTTGCAGGTGGAGACAACAAGGCGGCTAAGTGGCATACGAAGACTAGCATGTCTGTGTGCCAGGGGGGCCATGAGAATCACGTCGACAGCTGTTCTGGAGGTCATCCTTAACCTAGAGCCACAACATGTACATATTCAAGGAGAGGCTGGGCTAACAAGCTACAGGCTAATGAATGATCAACCTCCATAATTAGATCGCACGGTGCAGATCATCAAAAACTGTTAAAGGAACTTAAGGAGAGGCCGATAACTAGCGGGCTCAGTGACGCCATTAGTTCCAAAGCTTCGATAAGAATTATAAAACGGTAATACCAGAGAGAGAAGAATAGAACAAAGGCCCGCCTATCAAAGCTGAATCTATCTGGTACGCAGATGGCTCAATGACGGAAACTGGAGTCGGAACCGTAATGTGCGGGATTAAACCAAAAATAACTAAGTCGCTAAACCTAATTCAAAGCGCCACAGTATTTCAAGCCGAAATAGCAGCAGTGCTGGGGTGTATCGAAGAACTAGAAAAGCAAGAAAGTAACTATCGACCTATTGCTACCTATTCAGACAGTCAAGCAGTGATAAAATCACTGGACTCCACACAGGTAAAGTCGAAACTAGTGTGGGAATGTATGAATGCCCTCAATAGGCCGAGCAGCCAATCTAAGGTGACCCTGGTCTGGGTACCAGTACACGGAGGTCATCGAGGGAATGTTAAGGCAGACGAGTTAGCCCGAGCAGGCTCGTTAAATGCTGACAGAAACCCAAAAGATTCGGTGGGCATAGCATATACGGTAGTTAAAGCAACTACTAAACAATGGAAAAATGAGAAATCTCTTGACGGGTGGAAGAGTATCCTAGGTCAGAGATAGGCCAAGCAATTTCTGATTCGATACAGGCCTAAATCTACAGCAGACCTACTAAGTAGGGACAGAAAGCCTGTCAGAACCGTAGTAGGCCTGCTAACAGGACACTGTATGCTCAAGAAACATATGAACAACTTAAGCCTGATAGAGGAAACAGCGTGTAGATTCTGCCAGGCGAAAGAAGAGACTGCCGTCCACGTGCTGTGCGATTGTACAGCACTAGCAGGAATACGACTCTTAGAAGTGAGAGCGGAATATCCAAAAGGCGAAACCTACGCAGAGGGATGACTCACAAGGCTGCTAGGTCTGGTGAAAAAGGCAAAACTAGCGTAATTGATCTAACGTTAGGGAACCCACAATAGATCTGAAAAGGTCACAGTGGAACAGGTCAAGAACTACCTCGATATTGAATCTAATCGAATTTAATCTAGGTACATGTTCGTAAACTACATTGGTCTCAACCGTGTTCTGGTTCCCGTTCGCGATCCGCGAATCGTAATTCAGATACGTGTTGGTGACAAAGCTAAAAAAATTACATGCTCCATCCCATTTTAGGTAAACCAACAACTCCGGAAAACTAGCTAAGCTCTCATTACACGCGGCAATCAATGAGGTTATAAAATCACGTCGTTTTTAGTAGATTCTGGTGCAGACATTTCAATACTACTGTATAGTAAATGCGAGAAACATCTGAATCCTGCGAAGAGGAGGTTGTACGCCGCAAACGGAACAGAAATCCAGACATACCGAGAACAACTATTGCGTTTTGACCTTAGCTTACGCCGAGCTTTCCACTGGCCTTTCGTTAATGCCTATGTATTTACGTCAATATTAGGCGCAGATTTTATAAGCAATCTTGGTTTGTTAGTATATATTCGTGACGCATGCTTACATAATACCATCATCAAACTACAAGTCAACGGCACAACGTCTTATTCACTTGTACCCTCACCTGTCTACACCATTTTACCACGTTTTTAACACCTTTGATGGTTACAAAATTTACCACCACCAAATGACATTTAAAACATCGTTCATCTAGGGCACGACATCTACCCTCGCACAAATTAGCTGCCGCAAAATTAGAACTCCAACAAATGGTGGAACTATGCATCTGCCACACGGTACCTAAACGAGACGGTTCCTGGCCTCCATATGGTGATTTTTATGTTCTAACCGCCATAACCAAGCCGGACCGATATCCTGTACCTAATCTACAGGATTTTAATGCCGAACTGTCAGGTAAGACCATATTTTCTAAAATAGACCTAATTCGTGTTTTTCATCAGATCCCAATAGCATCCGAGCATATAGAGAAGACAACTGTAATTACACCGTTTGGCCTACATGAATTTTTCATAATACCTTTTGGTCTGTAGAACGCTGCCCAAACCTTCCAGAGATTAATTAATTGAAACGTAATGCCATCACCTATCCACCATCTATGGACGCGCGTTTCGATGTTATACATCTCGTCAGCATAGCTTTGTGGAAGGTAATGGCATTTCAATATTTTAAATCGTATATATGCGAAGTAGATGTTTACATGTACGCATGACGAAATCTAATTAGATATCCTCATTCATTCCAGAGATTCATTCATGAAATCACGAGTTTGTCGGGGGCTAGCTGTTTATGATTAAAACACGAACTGAAACATTTACATACGTTTAATAAACGTAAACACTGACAAACTTAACATATTATATAAATTTTACGTGTTGTTTTTGTACTGAACTTACTAGCTAATTATTTGTACCAACCTATGAACGTTAGAAAACGTTAAGAAAACTGAAAACTAAAATGCAGTGCAGCCAAAACCTTTTACAATTTATCTCAAATTACAACATGAGATGAGAATAGATATTACTCAAGTTACTGGATGTCAATGAAGCATTCGACTGGTAACATCACTAGCTACAACGCTCGCTATCTCAAATTTGCGTTCCACAATCAGTAGTTTTCAGAAATGCATTCCAAGGAAACATTACCTTTCTGCAACCCAGCATATTAACGTATTTCGTACGGGGATAATACCAGGCGCAATAATTGTAGTTCTCATGCAACAGCTCCAGGAAGAACACCTGCAACCTGGGAAAAGCAAACAAGTAGACTGTTCGATCTCAGAACGTAATGTTTTAATAATTTAATTCCTATTAGGAAGGTTTTTTAGAAAATACATATTAACAAAATTTGATGTGGTGCAATTTCAATTGTAGAGAGTGTATGTAGATTATAGGTACATTTTCGCATTTTTAGAGAATTCACTTTTTACTTTATTTTTAATATATCTCACTGGTACTTTGTGTCATTGTCATTACTAACATTCCACAGCAAATAAATCATTTGCTGTGGAGTATTTTCCATAGCACATTTTTGATGATGATAATGATAAATAAATAAGCCGTAAATAATTGAATTTCGTCAAGGACATGCGATCATATTTTTTAGAACCGACTTTCTGTGCGTCTATTACAATTGGTGACGATAGATAGTAAGCAGCCAGTAAGTTTATTTTTTATTCTGCTTTATATATTGTCTATTAATTTGATACATCTATTTACTGTAAATATTCCTATATTTGTCGACGTAAATATTTTTGCATGAACTGTGGTTTCCATTCCGTAGTAAACCGATATATAATGGAATAATATTGTTTGGTAATCCTAGTTTTAGGCATGTTGTATTTCAAATATAATTCAAACTTATTTAACTTTTGTTAACAACATTATTTGGTCAACATATTCGAAATCCCGGACGTTATTATCTACAATTATATTGTTTGCATTTGATGTTGTCGTAATCGGATGTTATTTATATCTTATTATTTAAGTACATACTTCTTTGTTTATTCATTAAATATTTGTCGCGAGGTTCTTTTGTAGTTGAGGTTACTTGTAGACATGAAAATACAAACATTTTGGACAGTACGATGGATAAATAAGTAATTTAATAATTTTTCTATTAGTCTAATAGGTTCAATTGAATGTTGATATGGTAAATTAAGTTTTTATAAAAAAACCTGCAGTTGGTATTGGGCGTTAATATAAAGCGTGAAACTAAATTATTATTTAATTGGACACTTTTTATTGATTTATAAAGTAGACAGGTTGAGATTAATTATGGAATTCGATATCGGCCAAATGGCCGCCGCGGCTGTGCTGGCAATACCCTGACCCTTTTAATCAAATTTTCGAAGACTTTTTCCAAGTCAGTTGGCTCAATTTCAGCTGCAGCGTAGGATTTCTGTTTTCAGTTCAGGAATTGTTTGTGGTTTGTTAGCATAGACCTTGGACTTTACAAAACCCCAGAGGAAAAAATCGCATGGCGTCAAGTCGCAAGATCTGGGCGGCCAATTAACGTCAGTATTTCTGGAAATCACACGACCAGGAAAAAAGAACGATCCAATTACACCTTCAGCCCATAATACGCACTAAACCGCGGCTCTTTGTGGGTGGATTCGTTTTTCAAGTATAGCACGAGGATTTTCATTGCCCCAAATCCGACAATTCTGCTTATTAACAAAACCATCCAAATGAAAATGAGCATCATCGCTAAAGATGATGTTTTTAAAAAAATTGTCAATCACCGTTTGGCTTTCCATCACCTAATTAGCAAACTGTCTCCGTTGCAAATGGTGTCGTGGCTTGAGCTCCTTAACTGAACTTTGTAAGGGTGGAGGTGAAGGTCTTTAGTGAGAATTCGTTGCAAACTGGTAATGCTGAATTGTTGAGAACGATGACGTGTTGATCTTCCTGGATTCTCATCGATTGACGACCGCAATGTTTTCGGCCGACTGCCGGTAGAGTTTGTTTGTACATAACCGAACCAGTTTCCTCAAATTTTGTAATTAATCTTCGATCAGTGGACTCAATTCCACGAACTTTTCGAACAGTCTCCGCAAAACTTTCACCAAACTTGTAATGTGTTTTAACAATAACAATACGTTGTTCTCTTGTGGAGCGATTCATTTTTCATAACTTCAATGACTACAGATGACACATGTCAAACATTAGGGTTGTCGTCTTAAATATTAAAAAAAGGTGGGAAATTTAAGTCCAGGGTACCTGATGGGCCACCCTTTATAATGTCACAAAATGTTAAATCAATGGGCCTTTTAAAAGGGTAATTATTCAGGGTCAAGTTTCAGTATAAATTTATATTAGTTCATGTTATTGTTGAATAGCTAACTTATAACAAATAATATTGTTCTTATAAATATGTGATGATTAGAGTTGGTATTCTCGTCAGCCCAACAGGACTGGATCCATTGCAGTAAGTACTCACTACTGGAACCTCTCAAACCGACATTTTCAATTTTGTTAGCCAGCAAAAGAATAGAAAAGTACACTGGCAAAGCAATTACGAAGGTGGTGCTCAATTAGTCAACTGTTGATGTTTATAAGCGATGGTGCAATATAAACGACACAAAAAACTGGTCGCCCTTTAGAAAAGTGGCAGAATGTTTTAAAAAAAAGATCCAGATTTTACTACATTAAGACAAATTTGTGATCGTGCGTCTGCAGATCCGTTACAGATTATTTTAACTGTACCTGTCTTACATCGGTAGATGTTGAACGGGCTATCTCAAGAACATTTTTTCATCACGGCGAACGCTGTTAAGTAATGTGGAAACATATTTGATGCTGCAAACGTTTCACAGATTTTATCTAGCTTTCGGTACCTCATTTCATAATACGTTTTTTAGAATGTTTTTAAATAATTTGGATTACTTCTTTTATTATTTACGTTGCGTTATTGTATCGAGCACAGTACTACAACACTGTGCTCGAATTGGAGACTTTTTTGCAATAAGCTGGACACCCGAGGGGTGAACTTAATTCGAGTATGCTGAATCCAATGGCGTTTTTTAAAGTTAGCTCGCGTTTTCGAGCAATTTCAATTTAAAAATTTTAGGTCCAAAGATCCCAAAAAACGTAATTTTTGTCATTTTTTGACCATTTATTGAATTTAAATCGATGGAAATCGATCGAATAGACGAATCGACGAATACATATCGAATAGAAACTATTTGAAAAAAATTGAGTCGATTCACTCGATTTTTCATCATTTTTTATAAAACGATGATGACGATTGATTGCTCCGTATATCCGAACATCTGCTGCCAAAATGTTCATTTGTTTCAAGTCCTTCGCCAAAAGAATGGATTGTCGATGTGATAGTTTCAGGCTTCTTATCATATTATTCAAACGAGATTGCGTAATTTCAATGTGATTGCATGGCCCCGTGACATTTGATGATTCATACATTGATGTGCCTTCTTTTTCGGTTTTCATGGATTCTAATGCTGATGGTTCAGATTGTTCTGTTTAAATTAGTCTTGGAACAGGAATTGTATTTGAATGCGGGAGCGGCAATTGAGTATATGTTGTTGGAATGTATTTGAAAGAACAACTTTTTCTTCTATTCATACCGTCAGTATAATTCACGCACGCATAACATTCAGCTGGATCATGTTCTCTTGGATCTATCCAAATCATCGGAACACCAAATGGCATAGCGGCTCCGGTTTTTGTCCATTTATTCAAATTCAAAACGCACGTTGTACAAACAATAGACGGCGCCCAATACACATCAGTAAAAATATTTTGTGAGAAATGTTGTTGATACAAATCAGCGGTTTCAGCACTTATTTTACGCCGAGGGGTCTTAATTACAAATTTTCCCACACGTAACAAAAGGTATTCAATTTAGAACATTTATGCATTTTTGATATTTCAAATTAATAGATTTTACAAGCCAATACAATGAACAATTTCGAGCTTTTCACTATTCACTTCGGCTTGGGTTATTTGCCTTAATATTTAGATATTAACACTTTAAATTTTGAAAACAAACTGAGCTCTCGGCGATTAACAGCGCCGCTTATATACCAATTTTTTGGCCAAGTGGCAGTAGCGGCGATGGAAGTTTCTAGAAGGTTCACGAGTGGTCCATGAAAGGTTCTCGAAGGTTCCAGAAAGCTCTTCGGCCATTGATCAGGCTTTCCAGAAAATTCCAGAATGTTCCAGATGATTCTTTGGGCCTAAAATTTCTAAATTTAAATTGCTCGAAAACGTGAGCTAACTTTTAAAAACGGCTGACACTATTGGATTCAGCGTACTCGAATTAGGTTTACCCTCAGGGTGCCTAGCTTGTTGCATTTTGCAACTAGCATAGTGTAATTAATCATCTTTATTTTTTTTTATACAATATATTTTTAGAAATGATTCTAATTTTGTTGTTGATACTGAGCGTTACTCTTTTATACTGGAAAATTGCAAAGCATTACACTTATTGGAATGGGAAAAATGTAAAACAAAGGAAGCAAATATATTTCCTAGGAGATAATGCAAGTATATTTTTTGGTAAAGAGTCTGTTTATGATGCATTTGTTAACATGTACAATGCATTTCCGAATGAAAGGTAAGTTGCACTCTTGATAATATATAGAAATAAAATTGGCTGTGTGGTGCGTGTTCTCATTTTGAATAATTTAATTTGTTTATTTACAAGGGTTTACACAAACATTAATCATTCTATTCTGGTATTTTATTTCTTACGGTTGTACCATGTTTGGTGCAAGAACAAGACTTGACAACAAAACACAGGAAAAAATCGGAACGTTGTCCGAGCCCTCTCATTTATGTTACCAACAGTCGCTACTGTGAGAATGTCGCATGTCAACATTTAATTATTTTATTTTCTTCTATTTCTGCTAAATTTGCCTAATTATTTTTTGTTTAAATGGTGAATAAAGAGAAAAGGAATTTCGTGAGTATACATACATCGTGTTACCGAATAGATGTAACAAAAGGAAACACTTTTTTATTATCGATTAATGAAAAAAAATTGTTTATAAAAGTTCGCTTGTTCTAAAAGTGTCACAATATTTTTCCAATAAATTTCTTAATACTGCATAAAATGTTTTTATAATCTCTGAAGCAGACTTTTCCTGTTAATATTGTGCTAATATCTTTGCATTGCACCACGATCGCGGCAGCGATCAGATGCATTACACGAAAGTAATTAAAACAGCACAGACTTTGCAGACAGCAAATGGCATATCGCGACCACGTATATGTGTTCCCTGCTTCCTACGATCATAATCGCCAACGCTATCGCTATCGCGATCGTGGTCGTAATCGCGTATATGTGTTTTCCTCTTAAAGCTTTTTGTATCTAGTTGATGATGGTAATGTTAACATAAAAGAAGTATTCAATAGGTTAATAAAACACGATCACATTCACTTATAGTATTATTCCACCGCCTTCCACAGTACATAACTCCTCTCTTCTTCGAAATTCCTTCTAATACTTTTGTAATTTCATTTTGACAATTAAATATTGAATATTGTTGCAGGAAGTAGGTATTCAATACATTCAATTTAAAGTTACGCTAATTTTGTTACAACTTATGCATTCTAAAGCAAGTAAAATGAATACGAGACTATTATTATATTTTATCATATAGTATATATTTGAAAGTTATTCCAAGTAAACGATTCTTATATTAGAACCACCATCACGACTTCTGTGTAACTTTTTGCGTGATTCTTACAGGAGATATATTCAACTTAAAGTTACAGCAATTTCATTACAGCTATACAGCGTGCCCACCTAGTGCGTGGATGGAAAATAATACCTTTCCTGAGCAATTTAGAGAAAAAACTTTCAAGCAAAAAGTATTCGGAGACAAATAACATAAAACTATATTTAAGTATACAGAAAGTTCAGTTTCCACTGCACACGATATAAGTTACGTTTTTGGATGCTTCTTTTCAATTCATGTCAACTTTCTTCAATATTCCCTGCTCCGTGCGGATTCTGGGTTTTTCCATTCCATACTCTGTCGTTTCGATTCGGGCTCGTAGTGATGAACCCACGTTTCATCAACGGTCACTATTTTGCTTAAAAATGCGTCGTCTTCCGCGTTGAAGCGATCCAGTAAGCGTTGGCAAATGTCCAAACGTTTGGTTTTGTTTTCTGCGGTAAGCATTCGTGGTGCCCATCGCGCACACACTTTACGAAATTTTAGTTCATCGTAGATAATTTGATAGGCAGAACCGTGACTGATGTTTAAAGAAGATACAACCTCACCTATAGTAACTCGCCTATTTGCTGTAACGATCTCTCGAGCTTACTGAATGTTGTCGTCGGTGGTCGAGGTTGATGGCCGTCCAGGTCCCTCTTTTTGTGTTACGCTCGTGCGGCCACTTTGAAACATTTCGATTCACAAAAAACCCTTTTACGAGATAAAGCACAGTCCCCGTATTGGGAATTTCAGCACCTTTCACACCCTCTGACCAAAAAAATCGGATCACTGCTCGTTGTTCCTTTCTGGTGCAAACTAATAACGGAGCTGACATGCTTATGCTGTTGTAGCTAGCAGACAAAGGGCGCGATCGTGATTAAATTCCGCACACATGACCACAGAGGCGCCAACTCAACGCATGCGCAAGCGGCCACCACTACGATAACCTTCAAAGCTTGTTATGGCGAAAGTGTAGATAATATTTGACTTACTCTCGTAGTATTTCGTCACAGCACTTTACGTTTTTAAACGATAGCACGCATGCTTCATATTTAATTAACTGCAGAAGGACGCATTTTAGGTATAGGGAAATGTTTACAAAAACGATTCTAGAAGAACTCTATTAGATTTTGTGATGCTCAGAATCACTAACAACAACTTAAGCACTATTGCAACAGGAGAACCAACATTGACTTCTTCATTACAAAGGTATTAATTTAAGAAACCTCAAAATAGAATCTAGTTTTGATCTCTCATCTGATCATTTTCCTATACTGTTAAGCTACTATGCCGAAACAGTGAACAAACTAAAGGAGCCATACATCTGCAATAAAAATACCAACTGGGAGGCATTTAAAGAAAAACTAGATTAAATTGTCGAAGTAAATGTGACAATATGACATTGATGAAGCAATAAAAAACTTTACTTTGGGCATTCAAAAAGCAGCTTGGCATGCAACTTCCCATATCAACACTAATAAAACAAAAAATCCAATAGTTGTTAGAGAAAAAACTGCAGAAAGAAGAAGACTTCGCAAAACATGGCAAAAATGTAGAACTGAAACAAATAGAAAAAATTACAATAAAGCTGCATCAGAACTGAAAACGCTCTTACAAACTGTTAGAAATCAGAACGTGAGAGCGCATTTGGAAAAACTTAGACCTACAGAAGCAACGGATTACTCCTTCTGGCGCGCAACTCGAAAGCTGAAACGACGGCAAGGTACAATGAAGAAAAGGCAAGTGTATGTGCTCAGCACCTAAAAAATGTATGCAAACCCTACGACATTGAGGCAACACAGGAAGATAATTACGAAATACTGAAATTCCTAGAAACACCCGTCCAGTTGGGTCTTCCTATTAAAAAATTCACACATAAAGGAATCGAAGACGTAATTATTAATGAAATTAATCCCAAAAAGGTCCCCGGATCTGACTTGATCACCGGAAAAATTTTACATAAACAAAAAGACACTAATAGCATTAACACAAATATTCAACGCAATCTTGTTCCATGATTATATACCTACCCAATGGAAGTTAGCGGAAATCCTTATGATACCAAAACCACTATAATGTCCTAACGAGCTGACTTCCTACAGACCTATAAGTCTTCTTCCCATGATCTCCAAACTATTCGAAAAACTCTTGCTGAAACGATTAGAACCGATTCTTACAGAAAGAAACTTAATTCTATTCCACCAATTTGGCTTCCGTAGCAAACACGGAACCATTGAACAAGTACATCGTCTAGTACAACAAATAAGTAATGATCTGGAGAATAAAAGATACTGCAGTGCAGCATTCCTAGATATCAGTCAAGTTTTTGACAAAGTGTGGCACACCGGACTTTTATACATGCTCAAGAAAAATTTTCCTTATCATTATTATTTAATTCTAAAATCGTACTTATTCGATCGTTATTTTCTAGTAAAACAACAGGAGACCCTCTCTGAATTATTCAAAATAAAATCTGGACCACCGCAAGGTAGCGTAATCGGCCTTGTTTTGTATATTATTATATTATTACTGCTGACTTACCAACCAACAGACTAACCACAGCTACCACATATGCTGATGATACAGTCGTTCTTGCCTCGCACATTAACCCACAGAAAGCATCATAAAACTTGCAAGCTAGTCTGAACAAAGTACAAGGATGGCTTTATAAATGGAAGATCAAAGCAAATGAAACAAAATCCACCCACATGACATTCACAACTCGGCATGAACCTCGTCTTCCAGTTTATCTAAGCGGTAACCAACTAACCCAAACAGATTCCACAAAATACCTAGGAATGGTAGAAATTGGTAGAAAATCACAACTAACAACACGAAACAAATTACTTGTCTACAAGTTTATATTATAGCCTGTTTGGACCTATGGGATCCAGTTATGGAGCTCTGCCAGTAATTCCAACTTAGAAATTCTAAAGGTTTCAAAATAAAGCATTAGGGATGACAGTTAATGTTCCATGGTGCCCAATCTATTTGGTGATAGAAAGAGACCTGAAGGTGCCCACAATCAAGGAAGAAATCTCAACTCAGTGTGCATCAATGGGCTCTGTTAGAGGGAAGTTTTTCCTACATGACCTTTGTTTGTCATACCTTTAACTTATTGTTCCAAACTAAGGGAACAGATTGTTAAATACATTGGGGATAAAAAAAAGGTTTTGTAAAAAAGTACAGGGTGTTCCATTAAAAAAAATTGAAATAACATGAATCAAACTTGGCAACGATATCTGTAGCTATCTTGTAGATATAAAAAGATCTTCGATGTATTGCTAGAGACTCCAAGAAATACCCAATCGAATAAAATTTGAATCACCACTCTAGCGTGTTAGGCGTATAGGATATCGATGGTTAAACAAACAGCGTCATTTCGCAGAAACCTTAAATTATGTCTGTCAATTATCTCAAAAGCTAAAATAGATGGATATAGGAAATATTGAAGAAAGTTAACACGAATTGAATTAGGTATACATATGTATGATCACCACCATTATTCTTAGCTATATAACGAGAATTCATCTTAGGTCGTAATTGTATATTATTTTTCCAATCATATTTTTAGATATATGGGAGCGTATCAGATGTTAGTACCTACATTGGTAGTAAGAGATCCTGATTTAATAAAGCAACTGACAGTTAAGGATTTCGACCATTTTCTTAATCACAGAGCATTTGTACCTGAAGGTGTTGATCCCTTATGGAATAAGAATCTCTTTGCTTTAAAAGGTATAATCTACTTTTTAAAATATTCTTGTTTTATATATAATATACTGTTATGTTATGTTCAACGTCGTGTTTACGACGACAACAACTTCTCTCGGTTGTCATTTCGGTACTGAAGTAAATGTCAGGCCGGCCACTCGTTGGCAACCAAATACCCCTCTTGCGGGGATAATTGGTAACTTTTGCGTTACCATTCCCCCCCTCAGCCAACCGTCCTTGGGGCGAGCAAGGTATAATTTAATTATAAGTCCAGATAATGACGAGTGTGGGGTATCATGGACAATTCTACTCATTTATCAATTTTCCTATTCAATTATTTCTTCCAAATTTATGTAAAAATCGTCTGGAATAAGCAACAACGTAAATTTCAAAGCACAACAGATAATATTTCGTCAATTAAATCTTTATCTGAAAGGTTTCTATAAATTAGCAGAGGATTTTCTCTTTTAAAGCTTGTTGGTGACAATTCGTACCACAGAATCATCAACAAACAACCTCCCGGTTAAGTCACTGCATTCGTTCTCGCATACTAATATCATTTGATCATCGAAAAGTTAGTTTCTATTTGGGTAAATTATCAAAATTGGCTGTGAAAGAAAACAATCGCCGGTCTTTCACGATTTAAAATAAATGAAAGAGAAACGACGCTCTCAATTTTCATCAATCTTTATTCGGCCTTGGTTGAATCAAAGATTGTCGTGAATCCAATCCAAAGATAAGTGTTCGTGGTGTATTCAAAGCCATTATTAGAAAAACAAATAGGGTTAGATATCCAGAACAGGCAGTTCCTGTGGTGTGTATTTAAACAGAGTGTTTATTTACATTGGCGTCGTTCGAAAGTTTAAAGGTTACTTAATTTTAAAATCGTAAAAATTCGTTAATTTGATTTCACTGTTACAAATTCATTCAAAATTGCCGCAAGGGTATCTAGGGATACCCCCGAACCTAACAAAAATCATTTAATAGAGTAAAATTTGAAAATTTAACAAAATTTAGAGTAAAACCCCTGACAAAGATATTTCAATACTTGTTACATACTTGTTAAGCTTAAAACGAACAATTATATTTAGAATAAGATTGCCATTGCAGAAAGCTATATCAGATTAAACCAGATAATAGGTTTTAATTTGATATACAGTGCCCGGCAGAATGAAATATCCATTTTTAAATTACATTCATTTCATAATATAATAAGATATTCATATCAAGTCACCATGCTTCGCTAAAACATAATATCGGGCAGAGATTAACGCAATGCCAATTGAAATGTTGGGCCGGATGATGCAAAACATTTGTGCTACTCTTCAAGAGTGTCAGCAGCATTTGACTGATATAATATTCAAAAAATTTAATTTTCGCGTTTCCTTAAAAACCCCTTGTTTGATTTTTGTATAAAAATTTGGCAATTAATAAAAACAATTTAATTTAACGGCAAACAACACTAAGTGTCGGCATACTCCGCTCCACACAAATTAATAATTAATACGGAACAGCCCAAGAGTCCTCGAAACTGCTGTTCCGTATTAATGAATAAATTATGTGGAGCGGAGTGCGCCGATACTCAGTGTTGTTTGCCGTACTATCCCACAGTCCTTGCTATCATTATTTAACTCAATTTAAAATGGATATTTCCATCTGCTGGACCTTGTATTTTCAAAATTTCTTTCCAAAGGCTTCTGTTAAAGTGTAAAGTATCTGCCACCTAAATATTGCAAAAACGTTCATTTACCATCAAAATCTATTTACCACGGTTCAGTTACTATCTCTATCGTAAATTATCGATGCATTTTCGTACATGTGAGTACTAAACTACTAAATTAGTTCCGTACGCCAACCATTCTAATTCACCCCTCCCGTTCGAATTCCCTCCATAGTAAGTATAATTACTTATCTGCCTCTATCGGGTGTGTCAGCGGGGTTTAGCGTGAAAACTACCAACGATGGAGAAATGAGATTTTATGTATGTATATAGTATACCACAGCGTATTTTATAAAATTATTTACAAATATACAGAGTGTTTAAAATTTCTACAACCGTCTTCAACTTTTTTATTTTGAACGGACTGCTACATTTTTTATTAATTATTTCGATAGTCACTTGAATTATATTTACAATGATACATGGTTATGTGCATTTCCGAGAATTGCTTTTGGCTGTATTGCAAATTTTGTTAAAATGTTGACAGTTGCAGACTCTGACGTTTAAAGACTTATATCGAAATTCAAACACTTTTTTCCAATTCTTTTAATTAGAACCTTAATTTTTTTGATACTACTAGCAATTTCCTTGTAACATTATCTTCAAAATGATATCAATAATGTGATACTTACTTCCAGCGAAAAAAAAGCGTTTGAGTTTCGATAAATATTACACGATATATTTAACACGTTGTAAAGAGTAACTCGAGACACTACAACTGTTTTCAATCTAGGTTTTAAAACGTCAGAGTTTGCAACTGTCAACATTTTAACAAAATTTGCAATAAAGCCAAAAATAATTGTCGGAAGTGCACATAATCATGTATCATTGCAAAGATAATTTAAGTGACTACCAAAATGATTAATAAAAAATATATGAAATTCATTTCAAATAAAAAAGTTGAAGGCGGTTGAGGAAATTTGGAACACCTTGTATATTTGCAAATAATTTTACTTGTGTACAGAGTATAGTATATTAAAATGGATTACTATTACTAGATTTTGTTTGCTAAAAACTTAAGTTTACTTAAGTATGTACTATTTATTAGCAATTTATTAATTCTCTTCTTATTTTAGATACGCAATGGCGTGAAATGAGGTCTACACTCAGTCCAAGTTTCACATCTAGCAAAATGAAAATGATATTCACATTGATCTCGGAGTGTGCGGATGACTTCATGAATCATTTTCTGGAAAAAGGTGGCAGTCAAGTATTAGAAATGAAAGACACTTTCACCAGATATACTAACGATGTTATTGCTAGTGTTGCTTTTGGTATTAAATGTGATTCCATTAGAGAACGCAATAATGTTTTCTTTACTATGGGCACAAAAGCTACGAAATTCGGACCTTCAACAAACATTAAATTTTTGTTTTACCTCTTAGCACCGAAATTAAGTAAAGTAAGTAAAGTTAAGTGTGAAACATATACTTGACATGCATTTTGACTTAGAAACCCGGCATTATAATAAACCAAACAAAACCTAAAGTTTTTCTTTTTTTATTTAATCGCCGTTACTGTTTTTTTTAAGGGATACATGTTGGTGTTTTAACTTAAAAGTTCTTTTGTACTAAAACAGAAATGGGAAAGCGAAAATGATCTGGTACTGTATTTTTTTACGCCATATTTGTGTAAAAAATCGGCCTTAAGTTGGCCTCAGGTCATCATATAGCGATCAGTGTGGGATGCTACTTTTATTACTCGAACTTCTTTGAGTGAGATCAGATTCTCTCGTCTTGAATTAAAGGTATCGAGAGCACTCCTGGGATTAATCCTTAGACTAGTTACTGTAATTCCTTTTCTAAATAGCTTTCGAACCATCATGGCTTTTGTTTGTTTGTTTTTTCAGTTTCACAGGATTTATTTTTTTATATGTACTCTTATATTCTTTTATTGATCAGTTGCTGGAAATTTTGTGTATTTATTGCTGGTGATTCTCTTTGTTCTGGCATACACATAGGGAAAGAAAATATCTAGTTATACGAAAGAGCGTACATGTGACAACGGTAAACGCGAATGGGTGATTCACCACAAGCGTAGGGGTTAGCGGTAGTCGACGGCTCACAACGTGGTTAGTTACGAGGTGGACTGCATTATGTGCGGACGATCTTAGTAAGAATATCTAGAGTATGCGGACGATCTTAGTAAGAATATCTAGAGTATTTATTTTTCTTTTCTTTTATTTCATCAGAATCTGTTTTTATTTTCGTCTTTAGAATCTCTTATTAGTTTCGTCTAAGCTTCGTAGCAACAACAAAATAAATATGGGAAATTCTAATTTTCAGGCGACCATGACTTCTAATTATTACGTGCATTCTTGCACACAGTAGGTCTACATCCCAACGTTGTTAGAAGCGTACTAAGTATTAACAGGCGACCCGCATCGAATCGATCGGATTCCACTCAAGCCCCTCCTCGCTCTCTCGCCGTATATATATAGATATAGCTAATTTCACATTTTCCCAATGTGTATGGATGCCCCCCTGCATCGTAAGGGGGTACTTCTTTGTTTTCGGTTAGTTTGCAATTACTTTTTATTAGAATATTTTCTATTTTCTGTATTAATAGTAGATTTTTCATTTGTATAAATTGGTTTATCTTCAATTTTTTGCGTTTTTTTCCAATATCTCAATTGTTCGTATTCTTTCGTGTCTTGTTTTATTATCTCTTATTTAGGTGACTTCTGATTGCATGGTTACTAATCGTCATGTGGAACGTTTGAAAAGTTTATACAGCGTGCAGGCACTAGGTCCTACCTAAGTAATTTAGAAAAAATATTTTTAAATAAATTATACACAGACATGTAGTGCACAATATTAAATTATATTCAAGTATACAGGACGTTCAGTTTTCGGTGCACACGATACAAGGATCGTTTTTTTAGTATATAAGGACTTGTCTCCGAATATTTTTTATTTGAAAAATTTTTCTGTAGATTACTAAGGCCACTTAGTGGACACGCTGTATATAGTATTGGTAGTAGATTTCCCCACTGGAGAATTCCGTATTCTGTATTTAAGTTTTTGCTTATTGTTTGTTTGCTTCGATCTTTTTACTTCCTTATTAATGTGTTCTAACTGTATTAACAACAATAAATATTAAAGTTAACATTTTTGATTACAGTTGCTGGGTATATCTTTCTTTCCTAAGGAAGTTACGGAATTTTTCTTTAATGTTGTTACGCAAACCATACAAATGCGTGAATCTCAAGGTATCGTTCGTCCAGATATGCTGAATTTGTTGATAGAAGCTAGAAAAGGAAAGAAGATATCCAATTTGGAGACAAATACTCCAAACGAATCTGTCCTTGCTGCCATAGAAGACTCAAATATAAATAAAGAAAATAAAGTAGCCAAACAGTATCTTACTGATATGGATATTGCGGCCCAGGCACTAGTATTCTTTTTTGGCGGATTTGAATCAGTCGCAACACTAATGTCGTTCACTGCGTATGAACTCACTCTAAATCCAGCATGTCAAAGAACATTACAAACGGAAATAGATGGAACTTTGAAAGAATGTAATGGGCAATTAACTTATGAAGCTTTAATGAAGATGAAATATATGGACATGGTGCTTTCAGGTACACATAACCGTTTTGAATATTATTAGATATTAGTTTTTTTTACTAGTACTTTTTCACTGTCTTTACAGAAACCCTACGTAAATGGCCACCAGCTATAGTAAGTGACCGCGTATGTTCTAAGAACTATACCATAGAACCAGTGCATAGTCACGAGCAACCAATTTACTTAAAAACTGGCGATTTAATTTGGATACCCATCTGCGGTATACATAATGATCCTAAATATTATCCAGAACCTGAAAAATTTGATCCAATGAGATTTAGCGATGATAACAAAGCTAATATTATTAACCCATACACGTACCTGCCATTCGGTACAGGTCCGAGAAATTGTATCGGGTCCAGATTTGCATTGATGGAAACAAAAACAATACTGTTTCACATGCTTTCGAAGTTTGATTTAAATGTATGTCAGAAAACTGATGTCCCCATACAATTAAATAAAAAGGCTATGCAAATGATAACAAAAAATGGTGTATGGATTGAATTAAAACCTAGACCATGTTAAACAATTTGCAGGTTTTCACAATAAACAATTTTAATGCAGTATGGGATGCATATTTTTTATATAAATGCTTTTTTGACGGCTTTTAGGATAAGTGAAATAAACTATATAAGATATCAGTGTTTGCATTGTATTATAGTAAGCCTAAACTTGTATAATTTTTAATATATTGAAATATATTACTACTCAGTCATACATCGAAAAAATTCTCTTGTAGTGTATTACCGAAAAGTACAATTAACAAGTCAGCATATCTCCATATTTTGTTCCACTTAAAAAATATTCGGCGACAAATGCTGCATAACATAAAATTATATACAAGTATACAGGTGTTCAGTTTCCTCTTCGTACGATACAAGTTTGATTTTTAAATGGAACATCCTATATACTATTACGTTTTCGAATGTTTCTCTTGAATTCATGTCAACTTTCTTCAATATTCCCTCTACCCATCTATCCGCTATTTCTTGAACTACCGATACCTTAAAGGCTTTACGTGCTAGAGTGGTGATTCAAATTTTATTCGATTGAGTATTTCTTGGAGTTTTCGGTGGGAGATCGAAGATTTGTTTAATCAACCAATTCTCCAGAAAGGTCATCGATATCGTTGCCAAGTTTGATTCGTGCAATTTCAATTTTTTTTTAATGGGACGTGCCGTATATTTTTACAAAATCTAATAAAGTAGCTCTTCTAGAATTTTCTCTGTAAGCATTTCCCTATACCTAAAATGTTTCCTTTTTTAATAAATTAAATACGAAGTTGTGCAGATAAGCTTTTCGTTTAAAAACATAACAAAATAAAATAACAACATACTGAAAGCAATTTAGCTAAATAGAAATGTTTATGAAAAAATTTCGTGGTTGAATTTCTTAGACAAAATAATACTTCCGCATTACAGTTTTAATGAAGGAATATGCGATGTTCGCCTCTAACAAATGTTGAAATTGTATGCATGAATAATAAATGTCTTTAGAAAAATGAATGTTTATAAAATTTCGTCGCAGTCCTCTATTCATTTTAGCAAAAACATTTTAGGCATAGGGAAATAGATCGTTGAAAAATATAAAAAAATATATAAAGTATTGTCTGAAACCCCAAGAAATCCTCAATGGAATAAAATTTGGATAACCGTTCTAGCATGTAAGGCGTTTAAGATATCGGTCGTTATAGAAACAGCGACATTTCACAAAACTCTCAAATTATTCAATTGTCTCAAAAACCAAGACTGATGGGTATAGGAAAATTGATGATAGTTGACATGAATTGAAGAAAGGCATCTAAAATCGTAATAGTATACAGGATGTTTCGTTTAAAAACCAAACTTGTATCGTGCGCTGCGGAAACTGATGCTTAAGTATAATTTTGTATTGTGTAGCATTTGTCTCCGAATATTTTTTATTTGACTTTCCTCTAAATTACTCAGGAAGAGAATTATCTTTCGTCCGCGCACTAAATGGATACGCTATATAGATTGGGCTACAGTACATCAATATGTATGTGTACTTCACAAATTTAAGGAAGTCAGATAAACATTTGGAGAAACCACATTTTCAACTGTATACAATGACGATAATCTAAAAGCTATCGCAGATGAATATTCAATTCGCTTTGTTAAAAGACTTGATTTCGCACTAACACTGATTATTAGAGTTTGTTAAAAAGGTGGTACCGGCAGTGGCGGTGCGCCACTGCATAAAAGTAGGTACGTAATATACAGTATTAGTGAAAAATAATATTGTTACCGTTTCCTGTCGTCTTGATGTCCACTGTGGCAATTGGCAACCGCCCTGGTAAGCTGCGTAGAATTGCAACATCCATTGTCGATTCATTCAGCCGTCGACGGTGTTGTGAACACGTTGTCGTATACTTCGAAAATGATCGTTCTACATCCAGTGAAATAAGATTTGCAAATGTCAGATATTCCTTTTCCTTATCTGGGCACTCTTGATTTTCAGTTGTAGACCGAACCTTTTGTAAATCAGGATTTTTCGTTAAAATTGCACCAAATTTTTCAGCAACATCGACTCCTATAGTGTTCGTCAAGTTTTCTAGAGCGGCTTGTAAATTGTTTATGCAATTTAATGCGTCTCGTGCAGATAAGTGACTGTTTTCTAATTGCTCGATAGCTTGTGCAACTTCAGAATAGTTCATAGAAATTTCATCTATTTGTTGTTGAACGTCCGAATTGGAAAAAAGTTGCTGACTATTTCGAACTGCTGCAGAATCATTTGAATTAAGTTTCAAGATGACATTTTTCACTTGTGAAAAATATTTCTGATAGTAAGATACTGCCTGGAGCCATCTTCTCCATCGCGTTATTACAGGCTGAGGTGGTGGTGGTAATTTCGGACACAATTATTTGAATACACCGACGTGTTTGAGAGATTTGATGAACACTTTTTTTGTAGATGCTATTAACTTATCCACCATCGGATACTTCTTTCGAATGGTTTCTGCTAGGAGGTGACATGCGTGTATGAGGCATGTTATGTGAAGAAGAGTCGGAAAGCATATTTTCAACATCCTACCGACTCTCAGCATTGTTGCGGCTTCGTCAGTAATGAACATTGTGACTTGGGTTCCTGTGATACAAAATTCTCTCAACGAATCTTTTATTATCTTGACAACGGTTTCTGCATTAGTTTTCTGAATTCTTTTACTGGATAACAACAATGAAGCTGGTGGACTATCACGTTTTAAAGGACGCGCTACAACATGAATGACGCTGTGTTTCTAAGCATCAGTTGTTTCATCCACACATAGGCAGATTTTCTTATTTCCCAAGGCGTTCCCCGTCCTCCAGCTCTGACCTTTCTCAGGATTAAATTTAATTAACTTGTGGTCCGACATTAAACCCTCTACCGGCACGTGCCACTCATGAATCTTATTCACAATGTTTGGAGATGCCAAGGTGGCATCGACCATCTTTTGAGAACGCGAATTGACAAAAATCAGTTCGCGCCCTTAGTTTAATAGTAGTAAGTTGTTACAGATAATGATATCGTATAGCGACCTACCTCTGCAATTGTTTTCTGCACATCCTCATGTGGAATGGTGGGCATTTGAATCACACCCAATTGGCGGTGCGCTCCAGTTCCTTGGTCGGTACTGGGCCCTCCTGCTGTAGATAGGGAAATACCAGAATCAAATCCTTCCCATTCACACAGCCCACCGCTCGAACGGCCACGAGGTCGCTACCCGAGTAGAGTGGTAGTAGATAGGATTGATATTGTTGGGGTACGTAAATGGCAGCCCTCGCAAACATATCCACTAAGTTCACTTAAAGCAGAAACCCTGGATTTTACAATCCAAGACTCTCTGTGTCTTGCATCGTGCCCAGGATAGCGTCGTCAAGACAGCTCACGCATGATGCATGTTGATTTGAATGAAACTTACGGTACTGTCCCTCTTAGCCACCATTTGTATGGTGGAAGAAAAGCACCAACGATTGAAGAGATAAACTCTTCTAAGTCTTCAGCGGCATCTTCTGTCACTGATGTTGTTGGGGTGATCGCTCTATCTCTCGATTTTACGGGGGATGTTGGGACAGGAATTTCGCTTGCATCCTCAGTACCAGGAGCTGAGTCGTCTCGTATCTCCATATCCTCTCCGTTGATGTGTTGTCATTTCCTTGATTTTGTTATGTTTTGAAACATATACTTCAAGCGACCACATTTTATCCTTCACAGTGCGGATGTCCTCTTGTCCCACACCAAGAGAAACAGATGGCCGTTGTTCTTGTCGGTGTGGTGGAACATGCACCATACGCGTACGCTCACGTTTGGATTTTGCGACGCTAGGTGGCTGAGCACTCGCTCTTTGTCTTCCGGAACACAGAGGTCCTGAGGGATCCAGAGGGTAGCCTTAGTTAGCTTTGGATCGCTCTACAGCCTTCCTGCAACAAGGTCAACGTTAATAAATCATTCGATCGAATACCTGTATGAAATCCACAAATACCTTCCCGATAGAATATATAACTGCGACGAAATAGGGATTACTACTGTACCCAACAGGCCATCCAAAATTATATCTAAGAAAGAAAAGAAATATGTGGACTGTGCCGACCTCTGCAGAGAGAGGAACTCTCGTAATCGCAGAAGTCTGTTGCAGTTCAAGAGCAACATCTTCAACTGAAATACTGCTCATTTCTCATGTCACTAGGACAAACGATAATCCTAACGATGGGACAACACAACTTTCTCAATGCAGAGATCGCAGAGGTGGATTTAAAAATAAAGAAAGAAGAAAAGGTAAAGTGACAGGAAAGCAACCCAAGGAAGTCAAAAAACAACCTTTTTCATCAGGCATCGAAAGTCTAAGTCTTAAATTTGATGACAGGGAGTCTGAATGGGCCGTGGGCTTGCCATCGGATGATGATAAAGACAAAATCATCAACACCATAACTTCAGGAATGGTTAAAGAAGCAAGCTGGATTATTATAAAGCATGCAGTGAGTCTTTTCCCTAGTATGGTGATGAGGAAAACTGCCAAAGAATTAGCAGTAAAATACTTTGAAAAAACACAAAAATATTTTCGATGGCCAGTAAAAGAGAATGTGATGACATATGCTTCCGAAGACGTGTATATGATGATTCAAGAACGGAGACCAGCACGACGAGGATTCTTCCATGTGCCTGAATTGTCCCATTTTATTGACATATTTTGCTTCAACAAACTAAATTTGCGATATTTTTTATGTAATATCTTTTTGGTGTTTTTTTTGTGATAACAAATATAGTTTTTTAAAGAAATAAAAGGTTTTTAGTGCAAGATTTTTGTTATTTCAATTTATTCTCCAGGAATTTTTGCTCACTCGAATGCGGGCAAAGTGAAAAATACATATTTATACAAAAACGTGTTTCTCTATTAAGTATTATTTTCTGTGACAAATAAATTCTAAAAAGATATAATTTACGACTCAAATGATCCTAAATTTACTTGTGTCAAGTAAAAAAAAAGGTTGGTATTGTGTTTCAAACCTCAAGTTTCGCCTTGCCCTCCTTCCCTTAGTCTTATCTCTCTCATGAAACTGTTCCAGAAAGATCACCTGCAACCTTACAAAAGCGAAAAAGTGGATTGCTCGATCTTAGGTTGTAATGTTTTAATAATCTCATTCCAATTTCAAATGCAGGGAGTGTAGATTCATGTGAGTACGTTTATTGCTCTGCCACTTACTTATAGTATTAGTTAAGTTATTTTACTGGAAATAAGCTTCTGGACAAAATTCACGCATTACTAACATTTTTAAAAACATTCAGAGATAATGATAACTTTTAATCTACTAACTGTCTTACAAGTAAGTTTTGGACCTCCTCTGACATTTCAAGTATATGCTGTTTTGTTTTAAAATTACAAATGTCAATTAGTCACGTTTGACCACAATTGACTTAAAATCTTGTAAAATTTTTGTTATCGGTTGTATCACATACGTTTTAAAGTTCATCTACGAATGTTGCAAAGTAGAAAAATGGAATCACCAAAGAAATTTATCAGTGGAGCAGGCAGCACGGGCATCAACTCTGCTGGATGAGGGATAGTCGATGCGTTATGTTGCCAGTGTGTTAGGAAGAAGGTGACCGTTTTCTGAGACAATCCGCTCTTGGAAACCGGAGAATCACTAGTAATGTGTTAAAAAATGACTTATCAGCTGTTCGTAATGTTGTAATATCGTCCCGAACAACCCGAAGACGTTTAAATGAAACCGAATTAAGGAGCAGGAGACCGGCAAAAAACCAATACTTACCAAAGAGCACAAAGTTCAAAGATTGTGTTTTGTCAGAAATCATTGGTCTGTTAATGATTGGAAAACGGTTTTATTCACTGCGGAAACGAGGGTTAGCTTAAAATCTCCCGATGGACGTGAGCGCGTCTGGCGAGCTGCAACATTTTTCCAAGCGTCCCGTTTGGTGGCGGCTCTGTAATGCTTTGGGAGACATCTGCTTCGGCGCTCATACAGAGTTGGTCCCTATACGTGTGAGGTTTGTAAATGCGGATTATTACTTGAAGAACATCGTACTTGAACACGGTATGCTATTTGCTCCTTTTGTGGGTACTTAACAGTTTGAGTTCAGTTCCATTGAACATTTATGGGACCATCTCAAAAAAAGGTCCGAAGTCATAGACTCCCACTTGCTAACTACAATCTACTGGTGGATGCAGTAATTGAAGAATGGAAGAATATTCCCCAAGATACCATTGAAAATTCAATCGCTAGCATGGCAATACGTATGAATGCGGTAATTAGAAGTAGAGAAGGACATATAAGGTACTAACGACACATTGGATCCATTAACTCTATTGCTTTCGACTTTTTATGATTTTCATTTTGATTTTCGTTTTCTTATCTCAATCATTTTCAACGAAAGAAGTGTTTAATGATTTAAAATAAGGTAATGTTTCGCTGATTTCTTTCACAAATGATCGTATAAACCCTATTTGTAAGTTTCCATTATAATTTAGTTTAATTTTATTTTTATAAATGTAATTACTTAAGTTTAATAAAGCGGTGCGTTAATTTTGTCCAGGACTTTATATTATATTAAATTATTTTCTGTTATTTGATTATTGTGTATGTTGTTGTATTACCACATAAGTAAAAATATTCGGTACGTTTTTGCTTTTTAAGAGGATTAGTTCTTAATTTATTTCTATTTTATCTCACTGGTACTTTGTGCCATTAGATGTGGAGTATTTTTGATCGTTGATATGCGAGGTTATTACGGGCACCACATAATATTTTCAATTAGGCTAGCAGTACGCTTAACGTGTCATCTTTTTTGATGATAAATAAGCAGTAAATAATTGAGTTTCGTCAAGGACATGTGATCATATTAGGACCCACTTCTGCGCGTCTAATAGAATTGGTGATGATAGGAAGTAAACAGTCAGTAAGTTTATTTTGTATTCTGTTTTATATATCTACCATAATTTCATATTCCTCTAGATATTTACTGTAAATATTTATCTTTTGGCGAAAATATTATTGCATGAACTGTGCTGTACTCTGCGTAACAGGCCAATATGTGTACATATTATAATGGAATAACGTTTCGTATTTCAACTATAATTCAAATTTATTTAGTTCCTGTTAATAGCTTTATTCGGTTAACATAATATTTGAAATGATTTGCGAAACGGATGCAATACATTTTATTATTTCATTTTTTATGCTTCTCAGACGAATTTAGTTTGTAGTTGATAACCAGATGCTATTTATATCTTATTATTTAAGTACATACTCTGTTAATTCATTAAATATTTGTCACTGTTCTTTTTGTAGTTAAGATTACATATTTGTAGAGGAGAAAATACACTCATTTTGGAAAGTACTTGTAATAGATAACTGACTTAAATACCATAAGATCAACGTGAGCACTATTATTTTTTATTAGTTTAATAGGTTCCACTAGCTTTTAAGATATTGAATTGTTTTTATTTAAAAAAAAATTTGAAAATTTGGGGCGAATATCAGATTAGACTAGATAGAGATTATTCAATTACTAACATATAAGATTGAATTAGTTTATTTAGTTAACAAAAGGTTACAGATTATTACAATTTATATACAGTCAGCCACAAAAGTGTTCGTGCACCTACCTAATGTTAAAGAATATTAAATCTAAACATTCCATCATGATGCAATATTTTTATTTCTTTTTAACAAAATTAGAAAACACTAATTACAACATGAAAGCAATTATTATTCAAAACTATGACAGATTATAATAAATATTATGAAATGGAATGTCAAGAAAGTCTTCGTACACTGCGTTTAATGCAGACTCCCGATTGTTGTGAAATAAATATGTTAGGAATTCCGTAAATCCCTTTAATATGTCCACGCACTTGCGAAAAATAAGCATTCAATTCATTGCAAAGATGGATCATGGATTGACCGTAAAGTAAAATACATGTCCATTGATACGAGTGAACTAATATAGCTAAAACTATTGGTAAACCGCGCTCTACAGTGCAGAGTGTAATAGAAAAATTCAAAATATCGGGAACAGTTGAGACTGCATGGCGAAGTGGACGTCTCAAAATTTTAGATAAGCGCGAGGAAAACTGTGACACAATGTAATACAGTGATATCTAAAATCTTAGCGATGCAGTCTCAACTGTTGCAGATGTTTTGAATCTTTTTATTACACTCTGCCCTGTAGAGCGCGATTTATCAATAATTTTAGCTATTTTTAACAATAATTTCTTTTTTTGTGTGTTTTATTATTAGTTCACCCGTATCAATGGACATATGCTTTCCTTTACGATCCATCCATGATCCATCTTTGCAAATGAAATGAATGCTTGGTCCGTACGCTTCCCCGGTCGCCAATAATACTATACTCTTGGTCTCCGGGTTGGAACCGCGTTGTTGTTGTTGCTTCTACAAAAAAAGCTACGACAAGGACGCAGTTCCAACCCGGAAACCAAGAGTGTAGAAATGAATGCTTATTTTTCGCAAGTACGCAGACGTTTAAAGGGGATTTACCGAGTTCCTAACATATTTATTTCCCAACAACGTAGAGTGACTACATTACACGCAGTGTACGAAGAGTTTCGTGATATTCCATTTTATAATATTTATTATATTCTGTCATAGTTTTAAATAATAATTGGTTTCATGTTGTAATTAGTCTTTCCAACTTTGTTAAAAAGAAATAAAAATACTACATCAAAATGGGATGTTTAGATTTGATATTCTTTAACAATAGGTAGGTGTACACTTTTGTGACTGACCGTATCGACATCATGTTACATCATCATACTGATTCATCAATTTCATCATTCATCAAAGATGAATGATGAATAACGCTGGCCACGAGCGGTACCGCGCATCGGCGTAGAATCAGTTCGGACCGAGAGGAACGGTAGTATTACTTCGTCTGCGGAGCAGTACGGCCATTTTCGCTGCCGGTCATTTGCGCAATTGTTTATCTGTCCTAGAAAAATTATGATTTCGTCAGCAAAACGACCGCGGTCGGACAAACTTCGAAAATTTATTGCAGAAATTCCAGACTTAATATATGAAAGTGCTAAAATTAAATGTGTAATCTGTAAAATCCCGTTAATGTGTTGGTCCAGACAACATTGTCTACGACACGTAAATAGTGAAAAGCATGTCTCAAAAAGAAATTGCGCACGAGACAATGAAAAATTTATATTTAATTTATGCGTTACGTTTATCGCATGTAATATACCGTTTAATTTACTAGACAAGGAACCATTTATCTGCTTTTAGAATAACTATTCGGAGTGTAAATTACCAAGTCGAACATCGTAACGAAGAATTGTGCCATCTGCGCGCGAACATATTGAACAAAAAATAAAATCGGAGTTGAAAGATAAAAAATTGTGGTTATGTGTCGACGAAACAACAGATCGGAAGAAACATTCTGTTCTTGATGTAATGGCACGCAAATTGGAACCTCATCAATCGGCACCTTCAATTCTATTAGTCTCCAAACGAATACAACAGTGTACTGCCGAAGTAATTTCAAAGTTAGTGTTAAATACATTGAACAAGTTTGAACTTTCAACAAACCAACTCTTGATGTTAGTGAGTGATGGTGTTGCAAACATGCTTTCTGTAGGCCGGTCTCTTAAAAAGCATTCTGCTAATTTGTTACACATTACGTGTAAAATTCATGCTCTCGATCTTTTGGCGGATAGTATCGGAAAATGTTATCCTGAGGTAGACGCTTTAATAGCGCATACCAAAGCAGTATTTATCAAATCACCGAAACGTATTCGCGAATTTCACAGACTGTGCCCCCGTATACCAGAGCCACCAGAACCTATTCTAACTCGTTGGAGGACATGGTTGCAGGCCGCGTTTTATTATCATAAATATTTTGACAATATTAAGAACGTGGTTTTACAATTCGATACAAAGGAAGCTGCCGCCTGGCGAGGGAAGCGAAAAAGGGCATGATATCCTAGCTAATGTTAATAAAAACGTTTATATTGTTAATATTAATTACGTGCCTGTATCGCGCCGGGTATCAAATGGACGCTCAATTGGATGGAAACATTTACTTAGACTGAAAAATTACACAGCCTACGGGACAAATTAAAAAAATACATGTTTATACTTTCGTGCAAACTCGTTACCTAGCCTTATCATATGGTTAAGATTATGATCACATTGGGGAAAGACTAACGAACTAGGAGTACTAGAAGCGGCAACGGATACTATTCACTGTATACCGGAGTGAAGCCAACATAACGTCGAGTATCGTTTCATTTTTGTTAAAAAATTACGAGGCCTTTTAGAACTTGATACTTCAGAATGCTTCTGAACTGTTCGGGTATTATAAATTCGTAGTAGTTGTATGCCTTTCCACCAATTCCAGGTGAGTGCGTTTGGTAGAGAATAAAATTGTTTAACTCTAATAATGCCAAAATAACTGATAGGTACCTATTCGAATTTACAAATCAAATGGAACATATATTACGATATTTTAATATCTTGAATACTGGAAAACAACGATAGTCCCGGTACACTCCGCATCACACAAATTATTAATTCACTCGGAATAGCCGTTTCGAAGACACGTGGGTCTTCATCTTCAGTCGTGTACCGATTGATCTAAGTAGTGTGTTTGGTTTGTGACAAGAGTTTATTATGTTGGAAAACACAAATGTGTAGGAAACATGTAAATTTGAAAAAACTGGAGAAAGACCGTATAATGCGTTTCTATTTGAAGAAATAATGATAGTAAGGACTGTGGGGTAGTATGGCAAACAACAATATTCTCGGCACACCCTGCACCATACAAATTATTGATTAACTAGGAAAGGCCATTTCGTAGATACATGGGTCTTCATCCTCAGCCGTGTACAGATTGATGTAAGAGAACATATATTAAATCTAACAAACCAGCTCTATCCCTACTCTTCAAGAAAAAATATACAAGTACCTACTTTTGCCGCTTAAAACTAAAACCAAGCTAAAATAAAATAAAATAAGGAGAAAAAGGTAGAAAAGGTCTTGTCACCACGAAATGCAAGACATGTGGCGATCCCACCCTAATAAAAATCTAGTGAGACAACGGTTATGTCCTTTCTATCCGTCAAATTTGTGTTCTTTCCGCCTATACCTCTAAACTAAAGAATAGACACATGCGGAATATATGGAAGGATCGATGTCTCTTGTTATTGTAGCACAAACCATAAATCAAATGACCGCCTCACCGTAATAAATCGAAAAGACAGGAAAGGTGTAAAGATCCCTTCTCTTTATGGATTAGGTTTGCATTCTTATTTATGTAAATAGTCTCATGGCCGTCCAGTCCAAGCGGCGAAATCACGTTTTTAATCAATTCCAGGTTTTCTAATCACATGCAATTTTGTAAATTCCCGACCTTTCTCTCATGTCCAGTTAATCTTTTGGATTTCCAAGAATATACGTTCATCTCTTGTCCCTTAAAAACGCTACTAATACCATGGATACTCTGTGGGAGGGAAGTTTCACAAATTTCTTATCGTGGGTTGCTGCTGGGATTAAGGTGATGGAATTTTTACATAAAGCCTATGTTGGACTTTCCTAAGCATACGATCGACATCTGTAAATAAACGTAAATAGCTACATTTTTCATGAATTTAAGCTCTTTATTGTACCTACTTTTACTCAAGGGGAACTTCACCAATCTATTAATTAAGAAGTTAATCGCGGCCATTTTGTGTTGTCCACAGTGGTTGGAATCGGACATAATGTATCTATTAGTGTTTGTTTCCTTTCTATAGATGTCAATTTCCAGTTTTTTATTATTTTTAATTACTAAACTATCCAGGAACGGAGGTTGATTGTTCACTTCTTTTTCTACTGTGAATTTAATAGTTTCGAATTTCGAATTTAGTGTCGCGAGGAAATCCGGAATGATACTTTTCTTCGTATTAAAAACCGCGAAAATATCGTCTACATTCTTGATACGATTCTTGGCAATCCAAAGGATAAACCGGACATGAGAAAAAGGTCGGGAATTTACAAAATTGCATATGGTGATTGTGATAGAGCCTATATTGGTCAAACAAAACGAGCGATAGGTACTAGATAAAGGAAACCGGGCATGATACTATATTAGGAAACCTGAAGTTGATTAAAAACGTGATTTCGCCAATTGAAACGGACGTCTATGAGACTATTTGCATATATAAAAATGTAAACTTAATCAATAAAGAGAAGGGACCTTTACACTTTTCCTGTCTTTTCGATTTATTACGATGAGGCAGTCATTTGATTTATGGTTTGTGTTACAATAACAAGAGACGTCGATCCTTCCGTATATTCCGCATGTGTTTATTCTTTAGTTTAGAGGTATAGGCGGAAAGAACACAAATTTGACGGATAGAAAGGACATAACCGTTGTCTCACTCGATTTTTATTAGGGTGGGATCACCACATGTTTTGCATTTCGTGGTGACAAGACATTTTCCGCCTTTTTCCCCTTTTATTTTAGTTTGATTTTAGTTTTAAGCGGCAAAAGTAGGTACTTGTATCTATTTTTCTTGAAGAGTAGGGATAGAGCGGGTTTGTTAGATTTAATATATGTTCTCTCACATCAATCGCTACACGGCTGAAGATAAAGACCCACATGTCTTCGAAACAGTTGTTCCGAGTTAATTAATAATTTGTGTGGTGCAGAGTGTGCCGAGACTATTATTGTTTGCCATACTACCCCACAATCCTTGCTGTCATTCCTGAATACTACTTTGTATCAAGTAGGTACAGGTATGACTGGTATGCATAACATTTTTTTATTTTAATAGATCTTTGAATCTAAACACTAATTAAGAGGATAGCCCTGAAAAGATATTTCATAGCTAATTTTTATGGACAGTATACCTACTTTCCTTGTCGTAAAATAATTACGAATTGTGTGGGGTTTGAACAGCAAAGCAACAGTTCTCAGAATTTGTAATTCCACAATTGGATGTTTCGAATAATGCATTCGCAATATCTATGCGTACTAGTTCCAGAATTGGTCGGTACTGCGCATGAACATATAAATAAATGAAACTATCCTCCTCTTTTATACCATAGTTCTTTTTACACACATTACACCATCTTAATACGTTGAAATACTCAAAATGGGGTATTGAAGTGATCGAAGTTAAAGAAACGATAGTTCTGTTTTACCATCACTTTTGCAGTACTGCAGTAAATATTTTGATATTATGTTGGCTTCTCCTAAACTACTATCACATAAATCACATATAAATTTCTTAATTAACCCAAACTTCTGTTATCTAATATAGCAATATGCCTTTTACAAATGTGTTTCTTGATTTTAAATTAAATACAGGATCCCTATGATATAATTTCCAAAAGTAAAATTTCCTGAAGAAGTATTTGAATTGGATTCGAAATGAATCACCTTACCTAAGTTCACGCTTTGTCACTACTTTTTACATTTTAGCATTTTTTAAATACTTTTATTTTTAGAAATGATTCTAATATTATTGTTGATACTCGGCGTTACTCTTTTATACTGGAAAACTGCAAAGCATTACGCTTATTGGACTGAGAGGAATGTAAAACAAAGGAAGCAAATATATTTCTTAGGAGATAATTCAAAAATGTTATTTGGAAAAGAGTCTATTTACGATGCATTGGTTAACATGTACAATGCATTTCCAAATGAAAGGTAAGTTGCACTCTCTGTAACTAATAATAGAGTCGGAATGGTTTACAATTCTAAATATTTTTATATTTAAAATGTTTACAAATGCTTATATAATGTTTGGCAGTAACGGTGAGTAGGTAAGCTATCTGTGTACGAGGCCACTTTAATCGAGCTTTTAATCGAGCTTTGATTAGCAGCTCGCGCTTTTAATCCGCGGGTAATTTCAGGGAATCGAAGTTTAATTAGCGGTTCGCGCTTTTAATCCGCGGGTAATTTCGCGGAATCAAAGTTTGATTAACGGCTCGGGGTTTTAATCTCGCGTGATTAATTAGCGATGCCGCTGATCCGCCGAAGGTGGCATACACGGCTTTGATTCGCGCTTTTTAATCCGCGAGAAATGATATTATCTTTGGTTAGCCCATCTATGTAGGCATGTTAGCATATTTCCAAAACGGCTTTTGAACGGCTACTGAACAGCTTCTGAACGGCTTTTGAACGGCTACTGAACAGCTTCTGAACGGCTTTTGAACGCTACTGAACAGCTTCTGAACGGCTCCTGAACAGTTTTGAACGCTGCTAATCAAAGCTCGATTAAAAGCTCGATTAAAGTGGCCCCGTACACAGATAGCTTACCTACTGCGGTGGGTGATGACGTAAACAGGAGGGCGCGGACAACGATTTGATTTCCTCGTGTATGTCCGTTGCATAGTACAATGTACACAATACGCAAGGGAAATATACGAGGGAGTCGAATCGCTGTCCGCGCCCTCCCGTTTACTATTGATGTTTGGTTACCGTAGAGTCATAAATATTTAGTTATTCCATATTCTTTTATTTGTGCTAAAACTCGCCTAATTATTTTTTGGTTAAATTGTGAATAAACAGAAAATATATTGTAGAAAGTAATATTAAACAACGAAAAGGAATTTCGTGATTATGCGCCGTTTTGCTGGATAGGCTTCACAAATAGAAAACCGTTTTTTATTAACGATTTATAAAAAAAAAAATTATTATAAAAGTTTTCGCTTGCCCTAAAACTTAAAGATATCATCATACTTTTTACATTATATGCAGAGGGTGGCGTTTTCACTGTCGGTTAGTCGAATGCTGGGATGCTTTATTCCTGGCCGAATGCTGAAAATGCTGTTATGTGTTTGTGAGGATTCTTGATACTGTTGATCAGCTTGTTTATTTTCAATGAAACATGTGTATTTTTTCGTTTTCTGATACCACACATTATTCTACACAAGTTCTGTTAAGAATTCCCCATACCGCTTTTGAGAAAAATTCCTTTCAATTAATTTTGACATTTTATTGGCAGCAGAATGAAAAGTCAGTAACAGAGAAAACCTTTGAGTTACGAGGTTGACATTTTTTAATTATGTATTCAGTACGTGGTAGTACTGTATAAAGTTGAAAAATTGAAAAATTAATGATAAGGGGCGATACAAAAGGTTATTGATTTATACTAATAAATAAGACAATAACTCATTTATTTTAAATGTAACACTGCATATTATCAGCGCGTATGATTTCTCTGATTATAGTGATAATTCTCTTCATGAGTTGATCAATTACACTGGGGAACAGCAATTTCGTTGAATTAAATCTGTGACTTGTTTTCAACTAACTTTTGGCCTCTGGATCCAAAAATAACTGCAGTTTTTGTCAATCACGTCAACTTTTTAAGCTACAGGATACCCTCAAAAGTCATACAAATTGTGCATATAAAGGAAAATAAAATAAAAACTTACCAAATATACTGTTTATAAAGAATAATTTTATTCATACAAAGGCTATAATAGTTACTGCAGATAGACATAGGAAGTGTTAATTTTCCCTTATAGAGAACAATCAGACAAATCATATGCGCTGATAATATATATAGTGTGACCCTGGATTAACGCATGGATAGGTGGCAGACAGGAAATTATTGAGTTGAATTTTCATCTTTTGGGGGTTCAACCATGCTTACACATTAAGTACTAGCATAATTTATTACTCTGAACATTGTCTTTTAATAACCCTATTATCGCATCTCCTATAGAAAATACATTTTACTAATTGAGAAAATCCCTTTTTTGTAAATTTCCAAGACATACTTCATTTTTCGGCAATAAAATTATGGCATAAATTACTTACTATTCAAGCATGGCTGAATCCCAAAAGATAAAATTTCAACTCATTAATTTTTTGTCTGCCTTACCTATCCATGCGTCAATCCGGGGACACGCTGTAGGTTGATCCATTTAAAATAAGTGAGTTATTGCGTCTTACAGGTTAATGTAAGTCAATAACCTTATGTATCGCCCTGTATTATTAATTTTACAGTTTTTTAACTTTGTACAGAAGTACAATAACTACACAAGATTATATAGCCAGAAAATTGCAACCTCGTAACTTGAACACTTTTTCAGTTAATAACTTCATTCCGCTATCAATGTAACGTTAAAATTCATTAGAATCCGTTTTTCTTAAAAACGGTCAAAGATAGGTATAAAGAAATCTTAACAGAACTTATGTAGAATATGTGCCATCAGAAAATAAAAAAATATATAGCGTGTTCCATTTAAAGTACGTTGGTATTTGTTTCTGGTATAACCGGAAATAATTCAATGTTGCCAATATTTTCATTTGAAAGATCTGTGTAAAAAAAATCCAGGACAAATTTTCAGCATTCAGCTAGTAGTAATTTCCAGCAGTCGGCTTAAGCGCCACATCCTCTACATATTGCTATATACGAGGGTAAGTCAAATATTATCTACATTTTCGCCATAACAAGCTTTGAAGGTTATCGTAGTGGCGGCCGCTTGCGCATGGGTTGAGTTGATGCCTCTGTGGTCATGTGTGCGGAATTTAATCACGATCGCGTAATTTGTCTGCTAGCTACAACAGCATAAGTATGTCAACTCCGCTATTAGTTTGCACCAAGGAGGAACAACGAGCAGTGATCCGATTTTTGTGGTCAGAGGGTGTGAAAGGTGCTGAAATTCACCGGAGACTTTTGTCACAATACGGGGACAGTGCTTTATCTCGACAACCGACGACAACATTCAGCAAGCTCGAGAGATGTTTACATCAAATAGGCGAGTTACTATACGTAAGGTTGCATCTTCTTTAAACATCAGTCACGGTTCCGCCTATCAAATTATCCACGATGAACTCAAATTTCATAAAGTGTGTGCGCGATGGGTACCACGAATGCTTACCGCAGAAAACAAAACCAAACATTTGGACATGTGCCAACGCTTACTGGATCGTTTCAACGCGGAAGGCAACATATTTTTGGGCAGAAATACTGACTGATGTTTAAAGAAGATGCAACCTCACCTATAGCAACTCGCCTATTTGCTGTAACCACTTCTCGAGCTTGCTGAATGTTGTCGTCGGTGGTCGAGGTTGACGGCCGTCCAGCTCCCTCTTTTTGTGTTACGCTCGTGCGGCCACTTTGAAACATTTCGATCCACAAAAAAACGCTTTTACGAGATAAAGCACTGTCCCCGTATTGTGACAAAAGTTTTTGTAATTATTAAAGCAGAATTTTCCCTATATATATATAGGGAAAATTCTGCTATATATATATATATATATATATATTGTGTTAAAATCTCCATTAAAGTATAAGAAACAATCAATAAGTTAACAAAAAACGAATATTTTCACTTATAGAATAAGTGAAAATAATTCCACTGCCTTCCACAATACTCCCTTCTAACAATTTTGTAATTTTAATTAAATATTATGACAATTCACCTAAGTGTAGTTCCCCAAATACAAAGTGAAAACATTACGAACAGTGCAACTAGATGTTACCGCAATATTAATAGGACCATTATACGCACTATTAAGAAATTTATTTCAAAAATATGCTAAGTATGGTACTGTTCGTGGGTTTTCTAACAAGCAAAAACTTTTATAACGAAACACAATCCTAACGGTTGTCGGGTTCTGCCATGTCATCTGAAGACATTTTCTCTTCGTAAATCTTGTGACATCTAGCAGTCAATACGGTGTATGATTGATATAGTTCACCTTGACTTGAATGAACGATCATAAAGACGGTGCAACATAGCATTAACACTCTAACTGCTCAAACCGAGTATATTTTCCTTACAACAACTACCGTGTAGAAAATATGAGGAAAAATAAAGGATATCTTACGAAATATTAATACCAAAGTTAAACAAGGATATTGGTTTCCTTTTTAATTCAATATTATTTACTATAGTATATAACGAGAATTAACCATAGGTCGTATATGTGTATCATTTTTCCTTTAATATTTTTAGGTATATGGGAGTATATCAGATGTTAGCACCTACATTGGTAGTAAGAGATCCTGAGTTAATAAAGCAACTGACAGTTAAGGATTTCGACCATTTTCTTAACCACACAGCATTTATACCTGAAGGTGTTGATCCCTTATGGAATAAGAATCTCTTTGCTTTAAAAGGTATCATCTACTTGTTAAAAGTATTCTTGTTATGTGTATATTATATACTTGTTAAGCTAACAATTGTATGTAGAATAGGATTGTCTCTGCAAAAACTAAGACTAAGTTGATATGTTTTAATTTGATATATTTTCAAACTCTCTTGTATTTTTATCGGCTCTAGGCAGCGTGGGAAATTGACAAATTTCAAAACCCTGCCTCAATGACGATAACCCCGAACAATAGTTAAAGCATTAAGAGTTTGTCGGGTAAACTAAGACATATGGTCATCTGCGCTGGTGAAAACAAAATAGTATAATGAAGCAATAATAAACTCGAAAGTATTTCTCCCAATATATCTTAAATGAAACTTTCAATGACTGGTGGGTAGGTGAATTAAGTGGACATATAATGACAACAAGGACTGTGGGGTAGTATGGCAAACAACACTAAGTATCGGTACACTCTGCACCACACAAATTATTAATTAATTCAGAACTACCGTTTTAAGGACTCGTGGGTTTCCATCGTCAGCCGCATGGTCGAATGATGTGAGAAAAAAAATTTAATTCTACCATGCTTGTTTATCCCTACTCTCGAGAAAAATAAGTACCTACTTTTGCCGCTTGATACTAAAACATGCGAAATATACGGAAAAATAGACGAAAGGGCCCCTTGTTATTGCAGCACTAAACGCCAAACATGTGGCCATCTCACCCCCATAAAGGTATTAGTAAAGTTTTTAGGGGACAAGATATGAACGTATGTTTTAGTTCACGTAACGCACTCAAAAACCTTCTTGGCAATCCGAAAGATAAACCGAACGTGAAAGAAAGGTAAGGAATTTATAAAATTGCATGTAGTGACCGTGACAAATCCTATACTGGTCAAGCAAAACGAGCGATAGGCACCAAATTCAATGAGCACATCAGGTGCTACAGATGCGGGAAGACAGAAGCGTTAAGTATAGCACAACACATAAACGAAACCGGGCATAATATTAAATTAGAAAACCTGAAATTGATTAAGAACGTAACTTCGTCGCGGGAATTAGACGCGTACGAAACTGTTTACATAAAAAGGAACACAAACCTGTTGAATAGAGAGAATTCACCGTTATATTATTCTTGCCTTTTTGATTTATTAGAGTAAAACGGCCATACGGTTTAAGTTACGTGCTGCAATGACATCTCTTTCCGTATATTTCACATGTTTTAGAGATAGGGTATAGGCGGGAGAAACACAAATCTGACGAATAGAAGAAACGTACTTGTCTTGCTCTATTTTTATAGGGGTGGGACGGCCACATGTCTGGCGCTTGGTGCTGCAATAATAAGGGACCCTTTCGTCTATTTTTCCGTATATTTCGCATGTTTTAGTGCTAGGCGATAAAAGTAGGTATTTGTAAATATTTTTCTCGAGAGTAGGGATAAACAGCATGGTAGCATGGTAGAATTAGAATATTTTTCTCACATCATTCGGTCATGCGGCTGACAATGGGGACCCACGAGTCCCTGAAAGGGCGGTTCCGAATTAATAAATTGCTGCGGAGTGTACCGATACTTAGTGCTGTTTGCCAAATTAAGTGGTAGTGAAAATATCTGTACTCACGTTGTTCTTCGAAATAATAGCCTTGTGAATTGGAACAATAAAGAAAAAATTGTTTTTAGAATCGCCAAGATCATTTATTTTTGTGAGTTTTCATGGCATAATCTATAGAACCTATGCTGTATTAAACATCAACAACCTATTAATTTAATCAAGCCATTTATACACTCGTAAACACAAAAACCAATTTGTAGAGATCCATTGAAATTGCATTCATCTGATTTCTTCACCATACCTAAAAGAAAATCTTTACATTATTACCTTAGCAACGTTTTGTTATTCTAATAACTAATTTTATGAATTATTCATTCCTGATATGTTATACTTATATCATTTATATCAACGTATATAAATCTCAGTATATTTAATATTTACCACGTCCGTTCGATATTGGTATATTTTCTGCCAATAGCACGAACAAACATAGAATAAAAATTACTTTGTCCATTATTCTTAATCTTACTAGCAAGTAGCAAGTTTTTGAATTAAACGGGCGATTCTATCATCTTTATAGATTATTCGATGGATATAATAATTACGGATATAATACCAATTGTTTGTATACTACAATTGGTATTAAAAATGTTACGATGTCGTGATCTAACGAATACTTTACAGAGGAGCAATATTCGGCAGTGGTCGAAATTGTGTTTTACTTGTAATTATAATGCTGTGGCCCGAACATAAGTGGAAGGTAAAGTTAATGTATACTTTATTGATATCTCAATTGATTGATTTAATAGTTTAAATTCCTTTATTAAAATCTTTTAAAATTTCGTAAACAATATCAACTTTTCCTAAAGGGAGAAAACGTTAATTACTAATTAAAGTTTTATACTTTCGCAATCATTACTTACCACTTTAAATAGGTGGAAATTAATTTATAGACTCTTGACCAATGACTTCCTGTATGGACTGTGAATCACGCAGCATAAACGTGCTATATCATTCAGCTTTAGCAGGCATATGCGCTAGGCTAGAGAATAAGATACTCGTATCAATCAATGCTACTTGCGTAGTCCTTTGTCTGGTCTTCGATATAAAAACAGGCGCTAGCAAAATGCAATTTTTCAGTGCCGTAGAATGCGTGTTAGATTTATACATACCTGTATCATAAAATTGTATTTTACTTAATAAAAATGAAAGTAATATAAGTGTAAGTTACGTTAGACATGATTCATTCACATTAATTATTGGCACATATTCTTAATTTTCTTCTCTCAAATGGACCCATTTATTAGTCAGAACATCCTTACGTATGGGAAACTATTTTTAATATCAGAATTAATAAGAGATACATACTGAAAAGAGATATAAAATGACTGATGTGTCATCTCTATTTTAGGCAACATTTTTTTTTTCAAAGAAGTACCAAAATTACTGGATATGTTCTTCAGTTTTAGAATATTATTTACAGTCCTAATTCCTTCTTTTAATTTAATGGTTTATGTTTTAAAATATTTATTTTTTTAGTTCTAATAAGAATATCGTATGTTTATTAGAACTGACAAAAGTCGCTGCCCTTTGTCAGTCAAGAGAAGATCATGAAAAATAAAAGTAAACTAAGGGATAATGGAGAACATAAAATATTTATTAATTATGATATGAGTAAGGCAGAAAGAATAATACGAGGAAAAATAAGAGGAAGGGCGCAAGAAGAAAAGGCGGAAGGAAATTCGGTAAAGGTTGGATTTTTAAAATTGATAATAAATAACGAGGTGTGAAAATGGGATGATGAAGTAGGAAAATTCATCACAATAAAGAACCAATCAAAAAACTAGCTACAAACAACAAGCTAGACGGAAGTATGGAAATGACAGGGCATGAAAAAAGACGAATTAGAAATAAAAGTAGAGACATTAAAAAAAGTGATATATTAAGACTGGGAAGATGGAACATGAGAAGTATACAAGGAAAAAAATGGAATTAGGAGATGGGCACATATTTATATAGAGTGGAGTAGATATGAATAATAGAGCAGCAGCGGTAGTTGGTTGTCTATTATATGAAAGGCAAAAAAGTAGAATTAACCACTGGTAAACAGTTAATGGACGAATATTAAAAATAGAATTAAAGTTCAAAACACACATCAATCTTAGCAGTATATGGACCTAATGAAGATGAGAAAGCAGACAAGAAAGATGAATTTTGGGAAGAACTATCTTTAACAATGGACACAGCTAAGGGAAAAATATTTGTTGCGGGAGATTTTAATGGAAGAGTAGGAAATAAGAGCGTAAATACAACGATAATTGGAAATCACGGAGAAGCAACACGAAATAATAATGGGGGAAGACTAATAGACTTTTGCCACAATCATGATATGATTATAACGAATACCTTCTACGAGCATAAGGAAATACACAAGTACACAAAAGTACAGCCAAGTAGAAGTCTATAATAGACTATGTGTTAACCGAAAGAGGAAATAGAAATTTAATAATAGATGTGCGAGTAAAAAGAAGTTATGAAATAGGTAGTGATCATTTTCTGCTATTAGCCAAAATAAAGAATCCTGATATATAAAACAACAATAACCAGATTAAACACAAACAAAAAATAAAATATGAAACAAGATCATGTAAAATAAAAGAAAAAAAAATAGCAAGCAAATATCAAAGTAAAGTGAAAGAAAAATGTACAAAAATACCTGAGACAATGGAAATAACAAGCCTTGAAGAACTTTGGGAAATATTTAAAAACATGTTTACATGCAGGCATGAGGAAATCTAATTAAGATATCCTCATTTGCATATTTTTGTCGAGTTAGTAGCGGCAAACGTCTTTACAGAACTGAACAAACTATAGTGCTCCAGATTCTGACGCGACAGCAGTCCTCGACTACTGGCTTAAACCACCATAGTTAATTAATTGAAATCGTAAAAGCCATCACCCATCGGTAATGGTATGTGGAAGTCAATGGCATTGCCATTACCTTCCACAAGACACATTGAAGAGCAGTAAACTGCGAAATGCGCGTCTGTGTATGGTGAATGGGTGATGGCTTTTACGATTTCAATTTAAAAACATAATCGTAGAAACAGCGAAAGAAATTTGTGGCACTTTTAGAACAAACAAACACAAAAAACAAAGATCGTAGTGGATAGATGAAATAAAACACGAAATAGAAATGAAGAAAAATATATGGAAAGAAAAGCAAACCAACAATAGTATAAATAAAATAATAAAATCCAAATAAAAAACCACTTCTCAAAATCAACATAAAAATTCTTAAAACATAACAAAAAGACATAAATTCGTAAAAAATAAAATTGTAAGCAAAAACAAATTGTAAATAATTAGATCATTAAAGGAAAACAATAGCTAAATAAACACCATTCTAAATAAATAATGTAATAATATCAAAGGAAATAAGTATTACACGCATTTAACATCAAAGTTAAATCAAGTAGAAATGGCAAATAACAATATTCCCACACTCCACACCACACAAATTATTAATTAACTAGGAAAGGCCGTTTCGTAGACGCATGGGTCTTCATCTTCAGCCGCGTACAGATTGATATGAGAGAACATATATTAAATCTAACGAACCGGCTCTATCCCAACTCATTAAGAAAAATATATACCAGTACCTACTTTTGTCGCTTAGACTAGAAAGCAAGTTAAACTAAGGAGAAAAGGTGGAAAAAGGTCTGTCACCACGAAACGCAAGACATGTAGCCATCCCACCCTAATAAAAATATAAATCGAGTGAGACAACGGTTATGTCCTTTCTGTTTGTCCTTTGTGTTCTTTCCGTTTTTACCCTTAAAAATAAATGTAGAATGTACGAAAGGATCGACATCTCTTGTTATAGCGCAACCATAAATTCCATCTTTACCGTAATAAATCGAAAAGACAGGAAGAGTGTAAAGGTCCCTTCTCTTTATTGATTAGGTTTGCATTCTTATTTATGTAAATAGTCTCATAGGCGTCCAGTTCAAGCGGCGAAGTCACGTTTTTAATCAATTTCAAGTTTTCTAATTTCATATTATGCCCGGTTTCGTTTATGTGTTGTGCTACATTTGACGCTTCTAGCTTCCCGTACCTGTAATACCTGGTGTGTTCATTGAATCTAGTACCTCGTTTCGTTTGATCAATATAGGCTTTATCAGAATCACCACATGCAATTTTATAAATTCGGGACCTTTCTCTCATGTCCGATTTATCTTTTGGATTGCCAAAAAGGTTTTTGAGTTTATTTCGCGAACTGAAAGATATGTTCGTCTTTTGTGCCTTAAAAACTTTACTAATACCTTTTGATACTCTATGAAAGGGATGTTTCACAAATTTGCTATCGCGGGTTACTGTTGGGATTAAGGTCGCGGAATTTCTGACATAAAGCCTATATTGGACTTTCCTAAGCGTGCGATGGACCTCTGTAGAAGAGTAACCGTTATAAATAGCTAAATTTTTGATGAATTTTAGCTCTTTATTGTACCTATTTTTACTCAAGGGGAACTTCACCAATCTATTAATTAAGAAGCTAATCGCGGCCATTTTGTGTTGTCCACAGTAGTTGGAGTCGGACATAATGTATGTATTAGTGTTTGATGGCCACATGTCTTGCGTTTCGTGGTGACAAGACCTTTTCCCGCATTTTCTCCTTATTTTACCTTGCTTTCTAGTCTAAGCGGCAAAAGTAGGCACTTCTATATATATTTCTTGAAGAGGGGGGATATAGCGGGTTCGTTAGATTAAATATATGTTCTCTTACATCAATCTGTACACGGCTGAGGATGAAGACCCATGTATCTACGAAATGGCCTTTCCTAGTTAATCAATAATTTGTATGGTGCAGGGTGTGCCGAGAATATTGTTGTTTGCCATACTACCCCACAGTCCTTACTATCATTATTTCTTCAAATAGAAATGCATTATACGGTCTTTCTCCAGTTTTTTCAAATTTACATGTTTCCTACACATTTATGTTTTTCAACATAATAAACTCTTGTCACAAACCAAACACACTACTTCTTTATTATTATGCTTTAAGTCTGGGAATTGCCATAAAAATCTTTTTACACTGTTGGCAAACAGGTACGAATTACGCGTAGGCGTATTCGTAAATAAGTCAATAAACAATCTCACATAACAACAGCTGCTCAAGTGCTAGATACTTGCAAGGCGGGGAGCGGCGGGTGGAAGCCGCTCGCTCGTACACGCCTACGGTAGAGAGCCCCGAATGGTGGTCTCTATTCATGATTCTGTTTCAATCACTATTGCCTTGAGGGTAATTTTGGCGCTCCCCGATTTTTAAAGTATGGGCGACTGCCCAGTTCGGTATGTGTAATCTTACAATCAACTGCATTGCGCTAATTCAGGGATGGATATCGTTTTACATTGCCAGTATTGGTTTTTAAAGTTATTCGGCATGCAGATCCTCCCTTTGCATAGCACGTATCTTTTTTCTACCGATAACTCTTCCCGTTTCTTATAAAATATAAAGATTTCTCGTTCCAATTCAGATTTGATTGGTCGTTTTGACCGTCATTATAGACGAGAAAAGCTTGCCCCTTTTTGTAGCTTCTTTTAATGATTGTTTTGTAACTGGTCAGTGTTTCAGTCTTAAGCCTGTTTTGTCCGTCGCGATTTATTGGTCAATTAATTGACAAGTTGATCTTCGATTTTGCCGTACCGTGTAAAACAGCAAAAATCGGTACGATTTCTTAACCAATTTATCGTACGATTAATTGAATTGAATAGAGCATGCTTTACTTTTGCCACGATTTTCCACTAACTTTGCTGTTTTAGAACCAAACCAGTAACAGAAAAGTACCTACGGTTTGTTTTGTGATTTTAAAGTAAAGTGAGAATAAATTTCGAAAATTTACAATTATGGTATAATTTGAATGAAGCAACCGAATCCGAAGCAACCTAAGCGAATCTGTGCATACACCAAAACTGCCAAAACATTTCACAAAGCAGATTGTCAATCTACTTTTATAAGCAAATGAAAATTTCTTACTTAATAATTTTTCTATTCAACTATTAACGAAACTAAACGAGCATTCACGATCCTTTAAAAATTGTTCAATTAATTGACCAATAAATCGCGGAAATCCATCCATCTCACTTTTAGACGCTGTTTGTTCGTTTATAGGTAATCATCGGCTGACGCATTTTCTGTAAATTGTAGGATGCTTAATTGTAAGTTTGATATCGTAGTGCAACGAAAAAGGCGATTACTGGCAATTTTTGGTGCATCGTAAAAAATCCTTCTCTGAACTGTTAAAAGTGTAGTGTTTGCTATGCAGATATTACTGTTTTTTCTTCTCTGCGAATACGATTGTTGATGATTTCCTGTCAATCGTCGAACACCTGCTTTCATTGTCGGAAGATATATTCATCTCCGTCGCCAATATGTCGTATTAAACAAACGAAATCATTAGGAATTTGTATAAAGATTACTTGCCGCAACAAAAACGTCAATTTACCGTCAAGAACTATTTACCACTGTTCAGTTATTATCTCTGTAATAAAATATCGATACATTTTGGTAGATATGTGTGCTAAACTATTAAATTAGTACCGCGCGTTAAAGATTCGAATTCACCCCTCCTGTGTATATGTATATAATATATTAAAAGGAATTATTATTACCAGATTTTTGCTAGCAACATAAGTATGCAATTATCCAGTAATTTATTAATTCTCTGTTTTTACTTTTAGATACGCAGTAGCGTGAAATGAGGTCGACACTCAGTCCAAGTTTTACATCTAGCAAAATGAAAATGATATTTACATTAATCTCGGAGTGTGCGGATAACTTCATGAATCATTTTTTGGAAAAAGGTGGCAATCAAATATTGGAAATGAAAGACACTTTCACCAGATATACTAACGATGTTATTGCTAGTGTTGCTTTTGGTATCAAATGTGACTCCATTAGAGAACGCGATAATCTCTTCTTTACAATGGGAACAAAAGCTACGAAATTCGGACCTTCAACAACTGTTAAATTTATCATTTACACCATAGCACCGAAATTAAGTAAAGTAAGTAAACTTAAGTGCGGAACATTATATTTATTTGATATGCATTCTGGCTCAGAAAAGCGCTATTGCAATAAATCAATCAAAAAACTTGCGAATCTAAAGTGTGTATTTCTTTTTCTATTTACTGTTATCGTTTTTTTTAAGAATAAATTTTAGTGTTTTAGCACAAAAATCCTTTTGTGCTAGAACATAAATGGCAAAGCGAAGATGATCTGGTACTGTAATATTTTTATATTTGTGTACCACACCGACTTATGTTAACCTCACGTCGCCATATGGCGATGCTGGGTCTATTACTCTAACTTCTTTGAGTGAGACCACATTCTCTCGTCTTGAATTAACGCTATCGAGAACGCTGCTAGGATGAATCCTCATGACTCATGACATGACTTATGACCGTTAACGTGGTTTCTTGTGTAAATGGGTTTTGAAGCATCCCATAGCTTTAATGTTTTCTTTTTTAATTTCATATGATTTAATTTTTTAGTTTCTTCTGATGATTAGATTTTTTGGAACTTTTGTGTACTTATTGCTGGTGATTCTCTTTGTTCTTATATACGAATGGCTTCCTGTTTTGTATGTGGGTATATCTTTGTTTTCGGTTAGATTGCAATTGTTTTTTTATTTTCTGTATCAATAGTTTATCTTTAATATATTGTTTTTTCAAATATCTCCATTGCTCGTGTTCCCTTGCACCTTATTTTATTATCTCTATAATTTATTTAGGTTACTTTTAGTTGTATAATTTTACTTTTAGTTGTATAATAAAGTTAATTGTAGAGGTAAATACAGCACGATGTACACATAGATTTCTAAACATATTCAGGTACTATGGTTCCTTTTTTTTATTTTATACATGTATGTCCGATTTTAAATTATATTGCATCATTAGTCCTAAGTATTTAATTTGTTTTGTTTAATGTAACATTGATTTTTAATCCCTATGTTGAATGTGCGATTTTTAAATTCAGTATGTCGTTTGCGTAGTTATACAGCCTGTCCAGCCAGTGCGTACCTGCACAATTTGGAGAAAAAGTTTTCAAATAAAAAATATTTGGAGGTACGCCCTGCATAACACAAAATTATACTCAAGCACACAGGGTGTTCAGTTTTCGCTGCACACAACACAAATTTCGTTTTTTAAAATGTAAGTAGACTCGTCTCCGAATATTCTAGATTTGAAAACTTTTTTTCTAAATTACTTAGAAAAGGAATCACGCACCAGGTGGTCGCGCTTTATATAGCACTGGCAGTAGATTTTCTCCCTGGGGGATTCCGTATTCTGCATTCAATTGGTCTTTTAATGTTCTTATTGTGTTGTACCTGTATTGGCAACAATAGATATTAAAATTAACATTTTTGATTACAGTTGCTGGGTATATCTTTCTTTCCTAAAGAAGTTACGGAATTTTTCTTTAATGTTGTTACGCAAACGATAAAAATGCGTGAATCTGAAGGTATCGTTCGCCCAGATATGCTCAATTTGTTGATAGAAGCTAGAAAAGGGAGGAAGATATCCGATTTGGAGACAAATACTTCGAACGAATCTGCCCTTACTACCTCAGAAGATTCAAATGTAAATAAAGAAAATAAAGTAGCCAAACATATTCTTACTGATATGGATATTGCGGCCCAGGCACTAGTATTCTTTTTTGGCGGATTTGAATCAAGCGCAACACTAATGTCGTTCACTGCATATGAACTCACTCTAAATCCAGAATGTCAAAGAAAATTACAAACAGAAATAGATGAAACTTTGAAAGAATGCAATGGGCAATTAACTTATGAAGCTTTAATGAAGATGAAATATATGGATATGGTGGTTTCAGGTATAAATCATCAAACATTTTAAATATTACTAAATACTTATTTTTTTAGTATTCTTACAAATATTGTTTTCACAGAAACCTTACGCAAATGGCCACCAAGTGTAGTAACTGACCGCGTGTGTTCTAAGAATTATACTATCGAACCAGTCTACAGTTACGAGCAACCGATTCACTTAAAAATTGGCGATATAATTTGGATACCGATCTGCGGCATACATAATGACCCTAAATATTATCCAGAACCTGAAAAATTTGATCCAATGAGATTTAGCGATGATAATGAAGCTAACACTATTAACCCATACACGTACCTGCCATTCGGTACAGGTCCTAGGAATTGTATCGGGTCCAGATTTGCATTGATGGAAACAAAAACAATACTGTTTCATATGCTTTCGAAGTTTGATTTAAATGTATGTCAGAAAACTGATGTCCCCATACAATTAAATAAAAAGGCTATGCAAATGATAACAAAAAATGGTGTATGGATTGAATTAAAACCTAGACCATGTTAAACAATTTGCAGGTTTTCACAATAAACAATTTCAATGCAGCACGGATACATATTTTGTATATAAATGCTTTTTCAATGACTTTTAGGATAAGTGAAATAAACTGTAAGATGTCAATGTTCGTATTGTATTTTATTAAGCTTAAAATTGTATAATTTTTAATATATTTTACTTAATATATTACAACTCAACAATAAATAGCAAAAATTCTCCCGTAACGCATTGCCTATAAGTGCAAATAGCAAAAATTCTCCCGTAATGTATTGTCTATAAGTGCAATTAACAAGTCACCATATCTCCATATTTTTCAAGACTACGTAGATTTGACAGAATTTCCACGCGACTCCTGTATATGCCAAAAAGTGATTTCTAGTTGCATATGACGTAATGCAATCGTCGGTGTGGTTATCCTCTCCTACTATTCCGTTTCGGATTCGACTTGTATTCATAGTTAATATTGGTCTTACTTTATTCGAAAATCCTTTTACCTTTTTGCGAAATTCTTTTCTATGATCGAAGCCGAAAGTTTTATAATTACTATCAATGTCTTATTTGTCGCCTCGCTAATATAGTAATATAAATAAAAACACCCATAAATCCAAATAAAAAATTAATTTCGCACACGAACTACGGCTGTCGAAAGATTCATTCACCAAATCTGGATATACATGTTGGTCCAGATACGAACAAGGGATTGCTTTGTGAATGGCAACAGCGCATTCGAGTCCCACTGAGAGATCTCTCCAGTCGCAGTATATAAAGCGAGCATCGGCACGCACGCATATTATAAACACGCATGTCCGCTCAATCACATAATATTATAATTCAACGCCTTCTGACAAAGTGTGTTCATACAGAATTACTGCGTAATTTTTCTGTATTCTTAGATTATGTTGGAAAGTGCAGTTTCTTGTAATCATTTTGTTGCTGCTATGCGATGTAGGAGAACGAAAAAGTAATTCTAAGCAGGAAAATAAACAACGATTCTTATAAAATTAAACTAAAGAAAAAAAAATTCGGCAATTATACAAAGTACTAAGCTCATCCAGAAAGTAAGTACCGTTTTGGTATTGAAAAAGATTAGCAATTTGTTTTCATTTGTATTTTATTACAGAAAAATCTACACACCTTAAACTACTTTTCGACATATTCACCGTGCGAATTAAGGTATGTGTCATACTTGGCACTAATTGCAACATACCCGCATCATAGAATTCGGCCGCGTAACGATGACGCTGCTTGATTCATTTCGCTGAGAACAATTCTGTCACCCTCCTTATGGTCCGGATCTAGCTCCATCCGACTTCCATTTGTTTTCTCATTTTAAGAAATTTTTTGCCGGCCAGCACTTTGCAAGTGATGATGAGATCAAGGTAAACGTCCAGAACTGGTTCAGACGCAGGCCGTCGAATTCTATGACGCGGGCATGTTGCAATTAGTGCCAAGTATGACACATTCGCATGGTGAATATGTCGAAAAATAGTTTAAGGTGTGTAAATTTTTCTGTAATAAAACACAAATGAACACAAATTGCTAACCTTTTTTAATACCCAAACGGTACTTACTTTCTGGATCAGCTTAATAAATTGAAATTCTAACAATGTTACTTTAGTAAAGGGAAAATCTCCTGGCAATTTTGAACTTTGTAATTTTTGTATTTGTTGCGTTTCAAAATACGTTTCACAGTACTTCTACTAACACCGATTTCGTCTGCAATTTGCCGGCTAAAGCAAGGTTCGCCCATTGCAACTAACGAACAAACCCTCACTTCTCTCTCCTCCCGCTCGGGATGCATTGCGGCAATTCCCAAAATGCCATTTAATGATCTGTACTATCTCTGAGGTTGTATAAACTAACATAATGTATTCGAAATCCACGATCACTTGCGAGCACATAGATAGACAAAGAGTGCATTAGAAGGCTTCTCAGAATTGCGACAGTTGCGCGTGGCGAGGCTGGCCGGGGGGGATAAATGCAAGTATGTCAGACCGCTCTACGTACAATATATCTCGCACTCCAGTGAGACCTGAGCCAATGTGTATACACCCCCATTTGGTTCTGCCTCCAACATTGGCAATAGATGATATATGGTGTGAAGCAAGCTTATTTTATATTGAAAACCTCACATTCACCAAGGATGCAGTTAGCTCTATTCAACGTTGCAAAATGTAGTAAAGTAATTCCAGCTTTCACATTTGCCATAACTACAGTACTTCACAAATTTAAGTGACCCATTTAAACATTTGAAGAAACAATTTTCAATTAAACATTTCAAATATTTTATTTGACAATACTCGTAATCTATAAAGCTATCGCATGTAAGCGTTCAATTCGCTTTATTAGAAAAATTGACTTCGCAGAAATATCGATTTATATTTTTAATTTTATTTAAATTCTGACTAAGTAAATTAAGTAAAATTATTCATTTACAACCTAAACCAACTAAATAATGAACAATTTATAATACTGTTGGTAACCAACACTAGATGTGTATTTAGGCATCAGCTTCCTGTACAGTCTTTTGATTTACTAAATGACTACCTACCCGGAGGTAGACTATACCTTGCCTTTTAGCTCTCTTTTATAAGGGCGGAACTGCGATAAACGATAACAGTGGCAATACTATAGGTTCGTTCCAACACGCTTATAAAACCATAAATTTATCGTCCGGTACCTGCGCAGTGCAAACGAAGTGCTCCAACTACATTATGTACCATATCTTGAATGATAATAATAGTGTTCCAACTTAACTCTGTATCGTACAAATACCGAACAAGAACCGTTTGTATTGACATGCACAATGTGTATTTGTACCAATAGAAAACATTCATATTGCCTATCATATACCATTGTCTATCATTTCCTTTTTCAATAGTGATACACAATCGATTCCAAAAAGTGTTTCAACATCTACGACACCATTTACTAATTCACAAACGATGTGTACTTGGCGCACGCCCAATAATCGATGTGTGAACTGGTACGCGTGCCGTACAGAAATCGGTAGTTGGAACGAACCTTATATTCTAGCGGCCTTAAGAGGTATCAACTGTAGATCAGCAGAGGATTGCTAGAATTGCTCCTTCGATCGCAGGTCCTGAACGACAGTTCGCGCAGACTTTTAGCTAATACAGGTATATTAAAGTCCTTGCCCATTTGTGAATTCTTGATACACTAGGATGTACCTATCGTCCTAAGTACTTGATTTTATCGGCTAGTATCGACCTCAAAAGTAGGGGTGAATCGAAGTAAATACCAGAAAAATATCAATACCTTTGTTTCAATTCCAGTAAAAAAGGTATCGATACCTTGCACTCGATGCTTTACTTGGTATTGGAAATGATGTCAAATCGGTGGCAGTAATGAAGATCAGTTTGACCACGCAACATGAATTTACAATTTCCTTACGAAAGCTTCAACGCTCTTATTCTCTTATTTCACAAGCAAACCTGTAACTATTCAGTACTTGTTTCGTCTATTCCACGCGAAAACTTATTTTCGAAAGCGCACACGAGTCTTCTACTGAGAATTATCGATCATCTATCAGTTATTGAAGAGCGTAGAGCTAGTGTTCGGTTCGATGGGTCAGTGGTAAGAGAACCTGCTCCTGACTATGGCAGAATTAGGCGCCGTTCGTTCGAGTCTTAGTAGGGTCAAGTATCAGATTTTGTATGTTGGGAAATAATTAACTGCGCTTCTCCTTTGACGGCGACGGGTGATTATAACAAAGCCATGATACACACCACCTGGACGGACGTTTAATGGACGTCCATTGTATGTATGTAGCGGACGTATATTGTGCATCCGTTTTATGTACAAATATCCAACAGTCAGTACCGGTGGTTGATGACGTAAAGGGAAGGGCGCGGACAGCGATTCTATTCCCTTGTGTATTTTATTTGCATCTCATGTACATTGTACTATGCCACGGAAATACACGAGGAAATCGAATCGTTGTCCGCGCCCCCACCATTTACGTCATAATCCACCGTTGCACGATACAAGATTGCAACAATGTCGAACTAATTGAGTTGATTTGGGCAAAATAGTTTTTTTATTTAAACAGGTAGTGCTCGTGTTAAAATTGTTTAGTTTAATTCAACGTAAATTCTTAAACAGACGATAAAAATTTGGCGTCTAACCATCTTCTCCAGTCACATGATCGCATTGCTAGTAATGTCTTACTTCTTTCATCTAGCTTTTGTCGATATCCAAGATTTTTTGCAAAAGCTTTGGTACCGAACAGTTATATATATTTTAGATCGGGTTGTCTGTTGTTCCACATTTCCAATAGTGTTACTTTTAAAATTTCGGTTGGTGATCTGTTTGTCAAATATGCCGCAACTCTTATTGCTTCTCCCCACATTTCTTTTCCTACATTGGAATCAAAGATAAGGGCTCTTGCTTTATCTAATAAAGTTCCGTTTAGCCTCTCTGATTTTCCATTTAACTGAGGAGAATATGGTATACATGTAATCTAACACTGTTCCTCTTTGTTTACACCAGTATTTTAATTCATTACGTACATATTCTGCACTTTTATCACATCTTAATTTGGATACTTTTAAATTCCATTTTGTTTCTGTTTCCATTATGTATTCATTTATGACGAGGCTCCCATTCCCTCGTGCATTTCCGTTGCATATCGTGTACGTTGCACTATATAAAAAAAATCACGAGGAAATTGAGCCACAGTGAACCAGCCGCCGCGGTAAGAGACAGTGTTTAACAAACGCATGATTTCCATTTTTCTATTGCTGTGACATTTTATTGCTTCAAATGTACTTTAAAACACTAAATACTAAACTACAAGTCATTTTAATTACATGAACGGGAAAATCCCATAATTATTATTATACAACATAAAAATGCTTCCAAGAATATTACATTAACATCTGGCTTTTGGTGTTGTATGAAAAATACGCAAGTGTGTGTCAATTACAAATGTTTGGCAATAGTTTTCATAGCATCAACTTAAGTGACACAGGTTTAATTAGAAGTGTTCTTCTATAGATTATACTAATTGACAGAAACAACAGTTTCATTACTTACGTGCGCGGTTCTGGGTTTTCTCTAAAATTATAATTATAGCAAATTCATGCTGATTGAGTGATGCGAAAAAAACATAAATAACAGATATTACTGTCAGCTATAATTTTTTCATTTACATTTGAATTGAACACTAAAATAGCATAATGGACCATTACACAAATATTACGTGTAGCACCTTGCATCCTGTTACATCAAATTACAAATAGAAGAAGTTTTTTATGCTTCATGGTCCATTTTGTAACTTTTATGCACATTAGTAAAGTGGCAATGTAATGATAAGGGCGATTTACCTTGTCATTCCTTTGTTTTTTTTTGTATGTATGTATATATATACTGCAGAACCATGATGAGCAAAACATTGTAGATTATTTAATCATGATTACTACAACTATAAACATCTTGCTGTTAACAACATGTGTGAAACAATCCTTGGCGTGCGTAAGTAAAAATATTTTCTTTCATGAAACCGAAATTCATTTTCTTATTTATTGGTAACAAGAAATCTTTACATATTTTACGATTTTTAAAATATTAATTGGAAGATATTGTTACCGGCTTGTATCAAAATTTTTAAATCTTCCGTCTATTACTAGATGCTTTGTTTTCGTATATGTGACTGTTATTTAATAATGTATTCATGTTTTTGCACGTATCCTTGCATAATGGATATAACACTTATGCACTTGCTTATTTACTTATATGAATTTTATTTTTAGAACGGTTATACTGTAAAAGTGAATGACATTAAAAATTGCGGAGCAAATAATGTTATTCAAATAGAAAATTTCGATGTTCAATTGGATAATAACTGCAATGTTATACCAAACGGCTGTGTCACAATAACTAAACCATTTAAAACTGCGAATGTAAGTTATTTTTTGGCAGTTACAAGTTAATAATTCCTGTTTAAGTTGAACTTACTTATTTTCAATATTTTTTTAAAGGTGCATTATGTAATAACTAAACCGCCAATGCCAGCTTTAACAGGAAACGCTGACATTTGCAAACTTGTTGAAGGGAATAAATCTGCAATTGATATCTTGAGCAGTTTTGCTCTTCCTAATAGATGCCCGGTTAGCGCGGTATGTCTCTGTGCTATTATATTTCAAACAAATTTTCGTTTTTTACATTAACATAAGTGGTGTAGGAAATGGTTTTTGTGCATTTGCTAACCGTTTATTTTCATTTATACAAACGATTTTAAATATTATTTATTTACATTGTTTACTTTTTACAGTGGATTAAATGAGAATCAAAGTAAATAATAATTATTATCGTTATGAATTTCAGCAAAAAGTATGTGTAAATGGCAACAAGAAGATCAATATTGGAAGATATAAAAGTCAATTGGGATACTTTGCTGGAAATATAAAAATAAAAGCAGATACTAAACATGACTCTGGAAGTACTTGTATGGAACTCGATTTGACGCTTGCTAAGCACTGAAACCATTATGAAACAGAAAATTTGTAACCTTCCTCGACAAATAAACTACTAATAATTATTCTCATGTTTGTTTAATCTCAATCGTGCAAGATATTCCCAAAAACTCAAAGTTAAATAAAAATAAAATTTTCAAAATAAAGTTAATGAAATATATCGTTTTTTCATGGACACGCAAGCAAAACACTGTGTGAAAACAATAAGCAGTGGATGTCTTATTCCTTTTGCAGATTCAATAATAGGAATTTGGTGTTTGTACTAGAGCTGTAATTTACTATTCGGATATCCAGATCTTGGTGTTATCCGGATCAATTACCGGAAACCTCGAATTCGGATCCGCTATTCGAAATCTCGGATCCGGATCCGTTATCCGAAACCTCGGATCCGGATCCATTATCCAAAACCTCCAACCTCGAATCCGCTATCCGAAATCTTGAATTCGGATTCATTATTCGATCGAATCCATTATCCGATAAAGTGGATCCAGCTCCATTCTCTGACAACTTTTTCGAGAAAATACCTGTAATAGGTCGAGTGAGTATCAAACAATATAGCTGTAATAATCATCAGATTTATTGAACACCTATGTAATGCAAAGTAACTTTGAATTGTGCGCGTGGAAACCCAGTATTATTCTAAGTGCACAGATTTCAAAAACTATTGCACTTTTTCTCCATATAACACAAATTCCATGTTTTCTTTATTAAATACTTTCTATATTGCAAGATAATAATGGATCCGGATCCAAGAACGGGATAACGGATCCGGCTCCAAGAATCGAATAACGGATCCGGATCCGAGAATCGGATAGGGGATCCGGATCCGAGATCAGGTAGTGGATCCGGATCCGAAAATCGCATAGTGGATCCATTTTGGATCCGGATCTCAATTTTCTCTACTGACCTTTAGCCGTTGACCTATATACTATTTTTCAGCACGTTGTTTTAAGTGTGAAATGAGAAATTCAAAACCTATATGCCGCAAACTCGCAATTATTATGCGAATTATCCCTGCTGCTGCGAATTATTCTGATGTCGTAGAAATTGTGTTCTAAAGCCAGGTCTAAAAAATATGAAACGCCTCTAGAATGTGTATCAATAATTGAGTAAGAATTGTTTCTTAAATTACTTCAGGTTTTAACCACGATAGGATTGTTATTCGTTCGTTTGTAAAAAAGAATAATCAATATTAATTATCACTCGATAATGGACAGTAAGATCTTAAAATATGTTGCCCCTCTACTAACTTTTGAACAGTGGGTCGAAAGGTAAGAATGAAAAAGTAGTCCAGATCTGATAACATTCTGTATTAAAAAATTAGGCCACCGGTTTTGTGCTTAAGAAGACATCCTCAGGCCAGCTACAAGGGTATCCAATAAAAGACAATTACATAATGGAAAAACCTAACGTAAACAATTAAAATTAAGAGCAAGTGTATTTCACTTTTTGTACAAATCATTTAGTTAAGAACAAATGTATAAAAATTTCAAAAATTGTAAAATTGGAATTGCACAAACAGATTGAAAAACGATTATAATAAAATTGTCTAAACAACATGTGAAGTTACATTTTTTTATAAACTTCAATTAATAGCCAAGGCACGGCAACCGTACGGGAACTCGTCATTGCTAGCATAACCGTTCGTTCCCACTTATCGGTAAGAAATGAGAGTGTATAATAATATTCAGTAATGCACAGTCAGTGGAAATTGGTAGAAGGTATAAAAAACACATCGTTCTGGTACCGAATTCTATTTCTACAATTTTAAGCTTTCTTGTTTTATATATTGCTGCCTGTCTTTCAAATTATTCTTAGGTTTAGATATTTTTCATATACATAGTAAATACATAGTTTCAAACATCTGCATTTAGTTTTTCGTCTCAGAGTTTACCTTTCATTCTCCCGACAACGCCAGTATTGTTGAATGTAAATTAATTTTAGAAAATAACTTACTAAGGAAATTACAATTTACAAATAACCATTTTACAAACATAATAACAATAAATTATTTTAAATGATACAAAAAATCAATGAAAAGTTATTCTCAGAGAATTTGGACAGAAGTTCAATCAGAGAATTATGTCAGTGTTCAACATAATCGCAGATTTACGTACCTATATACTAAATTAATTATGTATTAATGCAAATCTAAATACCGATGTAGGTACTCATCGGCGGAGGGGTGAAGGACGCATATTTTGACGTCATTGGTAGTAATATACAGATGTACTTGTTGGTAACAACGTTTAAATAAATCATATGTGCCAGCTGCGTGTAAGCTATCCCGTACGTTTTGCCGAGGCTTGCTAATTACTAATAACTAAACCGAGACATCTATGAATGGTGGTAAAGACCAACAATGAAAATGTCGAACTAATCTAAGCTGTAAACCACACAAGACAAAGCTCAAGTCACTACAAGAATATACGATTTTAAGACAAATACAAGAAACCAAACTGCAAAAACAAGAAAAAAAGAGAAAATCATGTTTTATATAGATTTGTTTCTGCAGCCGATTTGTGATAGTTTGATTAGAGGTCAATTTGCATTAATCTACGCATGCGCGAACTAAAACTGATTTGTAACCGATGTAACAATTTAACTGCACGAACGCTTGCGCCATATTTACAACCGGTCTATTATTTCCATGTTGTCTGTGTTTACATTTATCAGGCGGGCCCAACGAACGTATATTTTTACACAAGCGCAAGCGAATAAAGCTTGAGTTAAATTTTATAGGTTATGACCATCCAAATGTCATTTATAAATTAAATAGGTATTTTAGGTTAAGTCTATCGACACCGTTACAAAAAGGTTAAGGCTTTGTTCGCTCGGCTTACACTAACTACTCCGAGTAAAAAGTGCAGCCCGAGCGAATAAACCTTAAATGTGTAAGTTGGGAAATACGTTCAGAACCTATTTGGCACCGAATTTATTTAAATGCTCGTTGTTTACAAGTATTTAAATGATATCAAAATCCAATTACTGCAGTCATATTAAAGCATATAATGAATGCTCTCTTCAAACTTACCGCGTTACTGCATTCCAATTTAAAGGGACAAGATCACCAACAATTTGAACGAAATATCAAAGGTTCTGACAGAATCATCGTATGTTTATGTCTCTAATTTTTGTTAGTAATCTATCCTGTATCACCAACTATTCAGTGCTGCCCACTTAAATGTACTTAAAGGCCGTAACGAACCGTTATCCGTTCGCACCAATTTAAAGACTCTTAAGACAAAGAACATATTAAAATTATTAGTTGAATAATTTTGTATCCATTTTTTAAACTAATTTTCATTTTGCTACATATTTTTCCACAACGTTGTATATCTCTTTTGTGTGTTAGTGTATAACTTACCGATCAATCGTTCTAAAGTTTGTGTAACATTTTATTTTAAAACTGTTTTTACATCCATACGTCATGTGCAACAAACAATACGTCACACGAATCTTAGGTGCAGAATTTAATTCTGCAGCAGTTCTCTCCTGTTCGGTCCCTTCACCAACAGTATTTTTATTGTCTAAAGTCCCTTAACTCGCCGACTGTAATTTAATGACCGAGTTCCCTTAATTCACTGACGGAAATTATTACTGCCTGAATTTCCTTAACTCGCTGACGGTTTAGTTTATATTGTCCGAGTTCGTTTAGTTCATCAACGAAAACTATTACTGTCTGAATTATTACCAGTGAATTAATCACTGGTAATAATTTTATTGGTTGATTTTACCTACATGATAACTCATTTCCCGGACACCGTTTATTTTCCCTTGTAAACCAATTTTAGTCTTCCGCGACGAATGTGTTTAATTTTATTTATCGTTTCTTTTACATGATTATAAGCGAAAGCTTTGTTTGATTTAAATTTGTAATCCTAAGGTAAGAATTTTGTTTCGTTTTATTTTGCTGTAGTCCGAATGTGGTTTTTCTTTTTGTAAAATTTGTAAATATATCGAAGTATAAAAAACTCACTGTTTTCATTCGAAGAACTATGGACGAACCAAAGCTACCTCAGGTAGATTGTTGATGAACGCCGTGCTTCAGATCGCTGTAAAGCACTTCTCACTAAGTTCACAAACTTCAACCTACGTGGAGACTGTTTATTTAGTCATACCAAACTTTAAGACGTTTTTTCAAAATTAATTTCTTACAAATAATTGCGGCGACATCTGTTAATGAGATGCGCAACTACTTACCTCTATATTGCTAAGGCCAAATGTAGAGTTCCTATTAACGTTGAGAATAAGAATATTTTATAGGAAGGAAAGAAAACAATTGATAAGCAATTTATTTTAATCAGATTTACAATTACAAGTAATTTAATTAAGAAAGTAGTTAGCAAAATTGGTTCTTCATATTTTGCATGTTGCACGCGTTACAAGGTCACGTGGTTTTCACTTATGATGGGTCACGGTACTACTTAAATAAACTTTAAGAAATTACTTCATTTCGTGTTCCCAATTCCAACGTAATAAAAAAACTCACAATTTTGAGATGAGGATCGACAGTAAAACGTGCCATCAATTGTATAAATTGCTTTTTATTATTTAAGAAATTTAGAATGACAGGTAATATACATTCACAATGTCCGTCAAATTCCAACAGTGGAAACACAAACAAGTTATACAATAATAAAAGTGTTTATCACAGAAATTTGACTTAACAAAAACTAATCAGTTACACATCATCATCATTCTATAAAATCAAATACTATTGGAGAGGGAGTACCTCTTTGTGTAATTCAGTCGTGTAATAACTGCAAACGAAAACTATCTATCAAGATTACAAAAATTAAAAATACAAGAGGGGAACATTCAAAATACATTTACGCAGTATAACCTAAAGACTAGTATATAATTACAACATATTATGGAATATTCACAACTATAATTTTATGTTTAAATACATCTATAATATATTATCTGAATGGGCATTTTTACATATATATTTTAATCACTCAAAAATTACTTTGGTAACAATACATTGTAATTGGATCATCTCCTTTATGCTATAACCAGAGGTTCATCATCAGAAAATCCTCTAATTTGAGGAGTATCGTCTTCTTCCAATCCATTATCGTCAAACGTTGCAGCGTCTGCTCTTGTGTCGTAATGAGAATTTGCAAATCTTGTGAAGCTATTTTGTAATCTTCTATGCCTTATGTAGAGGAAGCCGAAAGCACCGCCCATAACGATAAGTAGTAAGCAGACTACAACTAGAACCGTCGTTAAGCTGGTTTTGCTTATGTTGTCACCCCAAGCAGCCTGTATTGGGTTTATAACCGTAAATACTTCAGATAATACAGATCGATAATCGTCTTGGGTCTTTAATTGTACAGCAAAAGAATATTCGGAAGCTGTTGTGTTTGTATATATAAATGGTGGTTTATCTACTTCAAACACTTGAACAGTAGATCTATTAATCGTGTTACCTTCATTGACTAAAACTTCGAACGTGTAGTTTATGTTAACAGATGGCTTCTTATGTTCTTGCCAGTATATGAAGTAACTACCATTATTCTCGGATACAGCTTGCACTTCTAGCGGTGGAGGAATTGGTGGAGGCGTGTATATAATCTTGCCGGAAGGAATAGCGTTTTCCACGTCAGTTGCAACTATTATTTCGTATTTACCACCTTGACTAACAGAGAACGTTTTGCTGACTTGATCTTGAGTTATATTGGGGAAAGTTAGAACTTTAGTGATATTTTTCACTATTTCGTGAACAGTGACAACGTAACCGATAGGATCATCTATTAAAGGACACGACGCATCCCATTGAACTAGCATACTTGTAGAGGGATCATCAGGACCTATGGTAGCATTTAACCTTTTAGGCGGAGCACGTCTATTAAAGTACGTCTTAATAGTTGATCCAAAGGCAACTGGGCCAATACCTAATGGCCCAATAATACCAACTCCAAACATGTAGTTTTCGCAAGCTCCCAAGTTGTATATTGTTGCCGTCAAATTTGTAGTATTATATTTCCATCCTAAAAAACAGATGTGTTTTGAAACAAACTGCATTTATTTTTAAATTTAAACGAACAAAACGACGCCAGTTTTTTATTTGGGAACAGTGTTTTTAAAGGCTAGTGCTAAAATGACTGGCTATTTTTGAGTTACAACTACAAAGGCAAAATTAACTTAAGAAGTCATGTCATGTTGTTGTATCAGCTTCAGCTTGTTTTAGATTTTACAGTTGTTCGTTTTGAATTTTCCTTCCCGTGAATTTCTATAAACACAATAAAACTGTTCTAACAAGTAGTGTTCAGTATTCACTCAGCCTTTATAGAAGGCGATAAAGTGATCAATACGTAATTTCCATGAACAGCAGCCGAAAGAGGCTCTGAATATTTTGAAAGATATGATTTCAAAGCAATTTAAATAAAGTTATTTTTGATTTACATTTTGCAAATACGCACCTTTTTAAGTAAGTGTTGTATTCTAATGTACATGGGAAAATAGTATAAGTAAACCTTTAAAGTTGATTTCTTTTAGTTCTATAAGTGACCAATAATTACCTAAGTAGGAACGTCAAAACCGTTTGCTAATAATATGTTAAATCAAAGCACCTTTCAAATTTTCCTCTAAAAATTGATTACTACATATTACCTAAGATTTATTCGCTCGGGCTGCTCTTTCTACTCGGTGTAGTGTAAAATGACGTCATTAGAGCGATCAGTGCAAGTAGGTGTATAGTTGTGTCCTTGTTTATTATATCTTATAAACAAGGGTTGTGAGCAACTGCACGCAGGCCCAACAAACGCATACTTTTTACGCTGGTTAGTCGGAGTAGTTAGTGTAGACCGAGCGAAAAAGGCTCTAATGTAAATATGTCTTTTCATTTTACTCTTCCAAAAACAGAGAATAAATTGTTATGAACGTTATACCTGACAAAGTTTCATCAGCAGTCAAACCATAGTATATACCATAAACCCAGTTTACTTTACGTGAGTCTACAGCCACATCCCAGCTTATTTTTACAGCGATACCACTTTCTTTATGTAAAATTAACTGTAGACCGGTTAATTCCGGCAATGCAGTTCCCCTAGTGCTTGCTGATATTGCAGATTCAGGACCTTCAAACTGCTTGTTGAATGATCTAACCTATTTAATGAAGAAAAAGATATTGAAAAGTTAAAATAAAGAGTAACAAGACTTTATACCTTGAAAGTATACAAAACCGCTGGAGCTAAATGTGTAATAGTTATATTGGTGATAAACGCTTTCCGGGAAGGTAACTTAGGGTATGGTTCGTGCACTTCGATGTCTATAATAAACCCATCATACGGTTTATTATAAGTCCACGATAAAGTGACGTTATTATCGTAATGAGTAACTACTGTTAGATCTCGTATAATATCAATTTGAACATCTCCATCAAAAATGATCTTCTTAACTTCCGACATACCGCTGGCATATTTTCCATTGTAGGCAATCACATAGAAATTATAAGCAACATCCGGTTGAAAATCATTACTTAATAAATGTGCGGTAGTGTTGTCACTTAAGTTGAATTTAATGGGCGGCGATGGTGGATACCAACAAACTTCATAGTACTGGATAACACCATTAGATTGCTCCGGTTTGTTCCAAGAGATAAGAATGTGAGATCCATTCTGTTGAGCGACGCTAACGTTTGTAGGAACTGATGGCGTGCCTTCACCTAAAATAATGATTTAATTCATATAATTTCTATTTAGAGATATGCAGGGGAAGAGAAGATAAGAGGGGTTTGTATGAACTGGAACGTATTGCGCTGAGTAGAGTAAAATTGTCGTAGATCAACTAAAAGAAGTGAGCATTACAATTCTTCTAAAAGCACAAGAAGGAAACCGTATGGGGAAGGGAAATAGTGATTATCGATTATACATATTTGATATTTTTCATGTATGGCTTTTCAATATTTGTAAATTGGGTAGTGCAAAATTAATGTAAAAATTTGACAGCCGACACTGACTTGCTTTGTCATAACTTAACCTAAATTTATTTATTGATAATATCTTTTGTAATGGACAAAAGTACACAGAAACGTTATAAGGTATGTTTATTAGCAGTTTTTGCAGTAATCATAACATACAAATTGCAAAACATACGTAGAAAGCTTTGATGCAGCGTCAAAGTTTGACGTGTGTATAGCTTCGCAACGCACTAATTTCGCACTACCCTATGTGAATGCTACTTTATTGTATTAAATACTGGGAACAAAATTAATTTTACTCCAAATACACCCTTGCTGTTTTCTTTAAAAACTCAAAGCAACGATTACCATGGTGATATGTGTGCGGAAACAATTACCAAGTGATTTGAAGATACATTAATTCTGAATCTTTTGAAACCTGTTGCTTGTTTGTTCACAATAATGCCAGTTACCATTTCAAATTAATGAAAATGATACCAAATGAAAATGCAACCGAAAATGAAATGAAGCAGTATCTAAAACCTCGTCAAATTTCTTTTGATAATATGTTAAAACGAGAACTTTTATGCATCATAAGAGAAAATCGTAAAGAGAAGGTGTACGTAATTGATAAAATAGGTTGAGAAAATAGGCATAGAGTTATAAAACTACCACTTCACAAATTCAATTCTATCTCGAAGTTATTTAGGCTAACTGCAAAGATTACTATAATTAAAATATTGATACATAACGTTTAAGGGTGAAAATGTAAAGAAAACTTGGTTTTGAGCTTTAGAATAATTAATGTAAATTACTGGCAAAAATGTATCGATATACAGGTCGAGCCGCTTATTATTAAACTATAATGACAGTAATTCAGATTTTCAATGGTATGATTTAGATTCAGATTAATTATTGCACTGTTACTTTGTTTAATTTAAATTCATCCGCCTTCATTTTATTTGTTTTAGTCATAGTATATTTTCAATTGTTTTTCCTGTCATTTGCAACCTAATTATGTATGTAATTATATCGTTTATGGAACTACCTATTTTCTTTGAAGAAACAATGCAATATCTTGTATGTACAATGTGTCCATCTAATGCGTAGACGGAAGATAATTCCTTTCCTGAGGAATTTAGGGAAGGTGTTAAAATAAAAAATATTCGGAGAGAAGTGCTGTACTACATAAAAATTATCCTCAACTATGCAGGGTGTTCAGTTTCCGTTGCACAGGATACAAGTTTGGTTTTTTAAATAGATTATTTTGTATATTATATATTATATTATAACGTTTTTGGATGCCTCTCTTCAGCTCATGTCAACCTCCTTCAACGTTCCCTATGCCTATCTATTTTAGTCTTTGAGATAATTCACATAACTTGCGATTTTTGCGAAATGCCGCTATTTCTTTAACGACCGTTAGCTTATTAAATTCGATTAAGTATTACTAGGAGTTTTCAGCAATACACCGACTAACGTCTACAATTCATGTCATTTCAATTCCTTTAAATGGAACAACCTGTATATTTTTACAAAATCTAATAGAGAAGCTTTTCTAGATTTTTTTATAAACATTTCCCTGTACCTAAATGCTTCCTTCTATAGTGAAAACATAAGTGCTGAGACGAAGTATTATAAACTTTTGTTTCGTTAAAGATATTCATTAACGCAAATGGTACTGTTGTGCGCCATGTAATAGAGGACACGCGTCGCTCGCACCGATCTACATATTGTATTAATAACAATCGATATGCACTGTAATATGTCAAGTTGCTATGATGTATAACTGCTTTAAGAACAAAACATTTTAGTTTGTTTACGAGTTATAATGTTACTATTAGTTTATTGAATTCATAATACAAAAATAAACTGCCACAGGTACAATTCCATCGCATCTACCGCATCATCTACAAGAAGTAACCATAATTTCTCTACATACATTGTAAGTTAACCAGCATGTATAAATAATAAAAAGCGAAAATAAGTAGACAAATGTTAATTAGAGTTCAACATAAAACTAATAGATTTATTTAAAGCATGGTACAGTAAGTTTTTTTACCAGTAAAAAATATAATAAGAACATATTGAAAGTTGCTTAAACATTTTAGCTATTTAGCTAAGTGGAGGTGTTAATGCAAAAAAGCTTTCTGGACCATTACACAAAAGAATACTCCCAATATGTTAGTAAATGTTTTAACCCATTTGCATCATTTGACGGAAAAATCCTCAAACAATAATTACGAATTTTGCTGTCAAATGATGCAAATGGGTTAACAAAATACAAGGAATCGCATTATAGTTTGTATGAAGGAAAATGTTTCGAATAGGAGCACAAATTGTATGCACAAATTAAATTTTACAGATTCTTTCTCAAGTTTACAGTATTTCTTCGCAGCATTCTACGGATTTTAGTAAAAAACTTATCTGCATAGCTTCCTATTTAATTTATTAAAGAACGACACATTTTAGGTGTTTATAAAAAAAATCTAGAATAGTGTCTTTATCCTGGAAAAATAGACAGCGAATTGGAAAACTCCAAGAATAACTCAATCACTCTATCGTGTAAGGCGTTTAAGATGGCGGCCGTTGAAGAAACAACAGCATTTCACAAAAATCTCAAATTAAGATAGAAATATATAGAGAATATTGACGAAAGTTGACGTAAATTGAAGAGATGCATCTAACGTCATAATAATATATAGTAGGTTCCATTTAAAAAGCCAAACTTGTATCCTGCGGTGCAGAAACAGAATAACATACCTGAGTATAAGTTCATGATGCGCAGCGCTAGTCTCCGAATATTTGTTCGAAAACATTTTCTCTAAATTACTCAGGGACGGAATTACGGAGTAGGTGGACGCGCATATAAAAACGGACACGTATATAAAAATTAAGTCAATTAAATTTGATTCTGAGATTACGATCTCAAAATACATATTTATAAAAATATGAAGGTTAAGAATCATATAAATAGTTAACTAACAAAACATCTATTTCATTTTTTGATAATTCGAGTAAAATAAATATCAATGACGTATGTACGTCAATTTAAATTTGTTTCGTATACTTTTGAGCGATGAGCCATATTCTCTTTATAGCGACTATAGCGATGTGTTAGTGTTGGGTAAAATTTAGTATGATTCATGACACGATGATTAAATAAGTCAATCCAAGCTAATAATTAAATCAGTTTCAATTACCCCTTTAATTAAGGACCGATGTAGTTTTAGTTTTAACCATCAATCGTGATTAAAACTAAATGACTTATTTTATTATCTTTTTCTCTTTATAACTTATAGCAATGATTTAAATTCTGTACAAACATAGCTAACAGTTTATTGTCGGCACTGATTTGAGTTCCATAATTTAACTGATTGAGATTAATGATTAAAACTAACGGTTGATTGATTAAATCATCATTACGATTAATTTTTACAATCGCTATTACTTCAGCAATAATTGTAATTTTTAATTGAATTTTAGTCAGCTAGATCGATCGAACGAAAAATTAATTAGTTACGTCCAGCTCTAAACTTTGCCTTTCAACATCCTATATTTGAAGTCATACATACGGCGTTGGACCAAATGAACAAGAGTTCTCAAATTTATGTTAGTTATGGAATAAATAAAAATTTGATACCTAAGAATGTACCATAAGCCTATGATTAAATATGAACGGAAATGCAATCAAATCAACTCTGTAATTACCTGTAATATCCGTGTAGAATTTGGCAGGAGCAAATACCTTTTCGGAATTAACAATTCGCACATAAACAGTCATGTTGTACTTTGTATACGGTTTCAATTTTGTAAAATGATAGTCAGGTTGCGTAGTCCATGTCTTATTCACCCACGTGTTATTACCTACTTCGCTTATAGATGGTAGATATTCTAATTTGTCTGTATCAGGAATAGGTAACCACCAATACAACAGCATAGATGATTCGTTCTTTGTTCGATCATCTACTCCCATTTGTAGTACTTGATAATATCGATTCGAGTTTGAGCAATTCCTTTCATCGAATCCGTCTTCACACTGAGGTTTTCCATCGCACAATAACGTCATCGGTAAGCAAATAACTACATCACAAGGGAAGAAGCCGTTTGCGCAGCTTGCGGTAGCAGGCACCTCCGGAATGTTGTGATCGTGTGTGCACGAACTTTCGTCGCTACTGTCCGGGCAATCGGTAACACCATTACAAACCTTGTCAATGTGAATGCAATTTCCATCTTTCCGACATTTGAATTGATCCTTATTACAACGGGAAATTTTAGGACAATGCAGTTCGTCGTCGCTGTCCACGCAATCCGGCGATCCATCACAAACCCAAGATGCATGTATGCATTCTCCGCTAAGACATTGGAACGTGAAGGGGCCACAAACATGAGGCTCACGCCAGGGTGCGTCAGTAGATGGCGATTCAGTTATTGTGGTGAGGTAAGTACAGCCCACCTGAAAATAGATGATTCGTTAAATGATGCGAAATCTATCATAAGGATTTTATATTTGCAGAGTATTTTAAAAAATAAATATGCTCTTCTTGTTTAAAGTAAAAAAGGAATTAAACTAGTATTCACCTCATCGCTACCATCTTCACAATCTTTTGCACCGTCACATTGCCACCAAGTTGGGATACATTTCTTATTTCCACACATAAACATCCAATCATGACAGCTAGTATTCATGGTTAAAGGAGGAGTAGGCGCAAGCACTGCTGTACAATTGGCTTCGTCCGAATGATCCTCACAATCATTATCACCATCGCAAACCCATTCCTTTATAATACACTTCTTTTCAGGTCCCCCACATTGAAATTGGAAATCTGAACATGTGATATTGTGGCAGTTACTTTCATCAGATCTATCTTTGCAATCATAATCTCTATCGCAAATCCAAGAAAATGGTATACACGTAATTCCACCAGTTTCACAACGAAATTCGCTATTCTTGCACGTAACTGGCTCGTCTTGATAGCAGTTTTGTTCATCGGACCAATCACGGCAATCATTATCAGAATCGCACACCCATCTACTCGATATACAGCGGCCATTCTTGCACTTAAATTGACCTTCGGTGCAATTATGAATTGGACAGCTTCGTTCATCTGAACCATCTCTACAATCCAAATCGTAGTCGCACTTTAAATGTTCTGGAAGGCAAGTTCCATCGTCACAAGCAAAGAACAAAGGACCACAGGAAGGACCATCGCAATTTAATTCATCTTCTCCATTGCTACAATCTCTATCCTTATCACATACCCATGTCTTAGGTATACATTGACCGTTATTACATGAGAAATATTTGGAGCTACAAGTACTTTGATACTGTGGGCATGTCATATTCCCGTATGGCAGGATCCCTCCAGGGCATAAGCATACACCGTCAACAGAAGGTTCTAAAATATCCGGACATAAACAGTTTGCCTTATCTTTAACTGACACGCAGATGTATTCGCAAGATGAATTTAAGCAAGCATTGGTGCCAGATTGAATACTATGAGCATATATTTTCATTTCCATTAATCCCGGCATTTTATCAGCCAAAACTGCAACTTCAATACCGTGATCCTTGTCTGCGCTGAAAATGGCATTCTTTTTCCAATCGTCCCAATACATTATATCTTTGAAGACGGCAACTGAAAACGGATGCGATAGATAATCCGTATTGGTTAAAACCTTTTTAAATTTATTTCCGTGTAAATCAGAGCTGCCAATGTAATCTTCCTTTGCATCTACCCAATAGAGTCTTTCAGCTATATGGTCTATTGATATACCGTTAGGCCATTGGATAATTGGTTTATTAAATAGTACTTTAACATCTGATCCATCCAAATTCGAGCGGCTAATTGACGGGTTTTCAGCCCAATCTGTCCAGAATAAATATCCTATACGTGGGTGAACCGTTATTCCTCTGGGTTTTTTCAAAATAGGTGGCGATAAAATCGTTCTCCTAAAGTAATGCTTATTGTGGGATACATCTGTTCGAATAACTTCGATTTTGGCATTTTTTCCATCAACAAAGTATAGGTTGCTCGAAATCCAATCATATGCCATACCTTCTACAGAGGATAAATTCGAGCTTACGAGTATTTCATTGCCCGTAGAACCATTTAAACATTGTCTGCCAATGTGATCCTTGATAATATCTGCCCAGAACACGCAATTATTTTTCATATCAAAATCGATTGCTATAACATTTTTAGAATCTGTTATTGGTAACATTTTCGTTTCTCGCTTGAACGGATCCAATCGAATTATTTTATCGCGCTGGGCGACCAAGAGGAACGTCTGAATTTCATCAAACGGACAAGGAATGAGATCCGGTTCGTAATTATTCATAAAATCGATAATACATTTATCTCCAGTAATTTTACGATACCCTTTCGTTCTGTTGTAGTGTAGATCACCAGCACTGCAACTTTTTGGAATTACGTACGGGTCATTTTTAGAACTTTTATTGCGAATGCAGTGTCCTAGAGTTTCGTCTCTCATAAAACCAAATTCACTGAAAAAAAGAACAAAAAATTAGTGATGTTAAACTCAATCAACATCTGAATTAACATGCACCATATAGTGATCCTGTATACATTTGTTTATTTAGGTACAACGACATTTGTTTGTGTAAAAAAAATAAGTTCAATACCGATTTACTATAGATACATCCAAGCTTAGTTATAACCAGGGATACGATTTGTGCTCACCGCCAAGATGCGAAATATAAAAATTTGCTGATCGGAGTACGAATAGATAGGTGGGAAGTACGGACCAGGCCGTTGGTAGGGATTGCAGTCTGCTTAGTATAATATACCGTACTAAAAATGGATGTAGTATTGTATCAAAAGAATTGATTTAATTTATTCGTAGACATAACTGTTTTCTCAGGGGAAAATATTATTTTTGTAATATGCTCAACGCTATATGATGTTTATACAAATATTTATATGTGTGAAATAATATTATTAACATATTTCAATAATTACTTGCAACAGTTTTCATTTGCCAAGTTACTATTAAAACAAGTAAAAATTAAAGTAATGTATGATTTGCGGTAACCATCAAGTGCTTTTTTATATTTTCAAAAATAAATCGTCTTCGATTCTCTCGCAACAAAGTTTTGTATTAGGAGAAACTCCTCTCTACGTCACAAGAAACTACCGGTGCAAAAGAATGTTTTTTTATTTCATCTTCGTTGTAGTTTAAATTGTGAACGAGAACATTGTCTCCATTTTGGTGAAAAGCAGATATAATTTTCAATTTACCTAAATCAGAATTTTTGTTAAAAACAACTTTAAACTTTTCTAATGCTATATTGATTAGCGGATCATCTGATTCTGATAATTTTAACTCTACTTCATGTAACAAATTCAAACTGTTGCGATGAGAGGGTCTGTTTTGCAATTTTACAATTGTATTAGACAGACACTGGTAATGTTTTTGAATATTTTCTAAATCGTGCTGTATACTTTCTTTTTGCAGTACAATTTGGGCATCTTTAATTGCCACTGCATGTGTAGAATCTAGTTTAAAAACTGCCGTTTTAATTGTATTAAAATTTTTGGCGTAGTACGCAGCAGCTTCAACCCAGGTTCCCCAACGTGTTAAAATTGGTTGTGGGGGTAACCGCAAAGCAGGATATAGTTCCCTTAGTCGAGAAATACGAGAGGGACATTTCGAATATATTTTTTCACCGGCGAAATCAACTGATTGATGTCATCCGAATGGTTTCTAACTATTTCGGCTACGCGTTGTAAACCATGTGCCAAATAAGTTACGTGAAGCAACTTAGGATTATTTCGTTTTAATTCTTTAGCAGCTTTAAGCATATAAGGCGCCGCATCAGTCACCAACAGAAGAGCTTGACCAAAATTTAATGATTGCGCGTTAGGCCACAATAAATTCATAGAAATATTGAATAGATTGATGATACTTTCACTGTTGGTAACTGGTAATTAGGGATGGGTCGTTATTTAACTATCTGTTATTTTATAACTGTTATGGATCCAATAATAAGTGTGCAAAATACAAAACGAAAATTGGGCATGCCACCGAGAAGTGCATTTTTTTTATGTAATTCTTATGTTGATAAACTGTAATTTGCCACTAGGCTTACTCGATAAACAACCGTTTAAGGACTTTTGGGACAAATACAATCCCGAGTTGTGGTTGCCAACGAAGAAAACGGCACGTAAGCATGTTGCATTTGTATCCGATGACGTGGAAAAGAAAATGAAACGCATATTGAAAAAACAGTTTCTTTGGTTATGTGTTGACGAGACAACAGACTGTAAAAAAAATTCAATTGTAAATATTATGGTACGCATACTAGACCCTAGTAAACCTACATTATCACTGTTACTAGCTAGCCGAAGACTACAAGAGTGTACTGCTGCAGCAATTACGAAGGTTGTACTTACTTCGAATTTCAAAAGATAAAGTGCTGACGTTTGTGGGCGATGGCGCAGCGATAATGCGTTCGGTAGGCCGTTCTCTTCTTGAACATGGTTGCAAGTGTTTACATGTTACGTGTAAAGTGCGTGCTTTACATCTTGTGGCAGAAACCATTCGAGAATGCTTTCCCGAGTTAGATGCATTAATAGTAAGCACAAAAAGTATTTTTGAAATCTCCCAAACGCCTACGATCATTTCACACAGAGTGTCCTGGTATTCGTCAACCACCGGAGCCAATTCTTACACGTTGGGGAACATGGTTGCAGACAGCTTTTTATTATGCTGAACATTTCAAAATAGTAAAAGCTGTTGTTGCACAATTCAATCCTGCCGAAGCTGCAGCTATTAAGGAGAGCCAGTCGAAATTTCAAGATATTTCCGTTGAAACAGATTTAAAAAATATTCGTATCTACTATAAAGGATTAGCTGATGCAATAGACCAATTACAAAATAGATCGTTATCATTATTGGAGTCTCTGCAAATTATGGACGGAGTACATACACAGCTACTAACTATACATGACGCAAAATATAATCACGTTTTAGAAAAGTTCGAGAGTGTGCTACAGAAAGGTCCAGATTTTAGCACACTAAAACAAATTTGTGATGGTGTATCGAATAATCCACTGACTAAGTACAAAGAGTATTTTAATCATGCATGTATAGCATCAGTAGATGTTGAACGCTCTTTTTCAAAATACGAACTCATTTTCTCACCACGGCGAACATCGCTCACCACAACTGTGGAAACACATCTAATGGTGTCAACTTTTTGCCACTCTTATCCATATGATGTTAATACTGATAATGGTGCTTCTAGTTTTACTGTTCTGTAGCCAAGGCTGCTTAAAACGGTGAGTGTTTCACTACTTTTCACATATTATAATTATGTATTAGTTCTGTTATTTTTTTTCTATTTTCTTACTATTGTTTTTGTATACTAGGCAGGTACGGCTATGGCACGGCTCCCTGTTACCGGGCTCTAGTAATAACCGTAAGAAGTAAACAAAATAGTTTCTTCAAAAATCTGTTGTACTTAATACTGTAAGTGTATGAGTAACTATAGGTACTTAATAAAAAAAGCAGTTTTGTTTTTCAAAGATAACGAATATACGTATTCGCATTTTTTAAATTAAGGTTACGTTAATTTGAATACGCCACATAATTATCACTTCAATAAATTATATAACATTAAAAACTTCTTAACGGCGTGGAGAAGATTGGTGAAAAATTTGCACCATCAAGTATGGCTCGGTGAAGGATGCTCGTTGCGATGAAAAAATGTTCTTATACAGGGTGCGGCAAAAGTAACTGACACATTTCAAGGCTAAATAAAATCCGAACAAAGTATATACATTTTTTTTAAGTTACAGTAATTTATTAGTTTTAAAAACAATATCAGTTAAGTGGGTGCAATTGTTGCGTACACACTGATGAAGGCGTTCACGGAAGTTGTCCATGATTCGGCTGATCATTTCTTGTGGAATGGCAGCCACTTCCTGTCGAATTGCTTGTTTTAATTGGTCAATAGTGCGAGGGCGATGAGTGAATACCTTTGATTTGAAGTAGCCCCAAAGGAAAAAATAACATAGGTTCAAGCCGGGTGACCTGGCAGGCCAACCGATGTCACCTCGCAACGAAATCAAACGACCGGGGAACATCTCCCTCAAAATCCCCAATGTATGGCGAGCAGTGTGGGCTGTTGCCCCATCCTATTGAAAATGTGTCTCATTGCTGAATAACACAGAAACTGCACGGGGGATATGTTGTTGAATTTCCAGACACACTGCTCTGCGGTTTTCCCAATCTCTTTCCTTGAGTTCCTGTGCCAACATCATTTTGTAAGGATGCATTTTGAATTCTGTGTGGTCAGAAAGGCCAAACGCAGCAGCGTGGAAATTGTTCAATGGACGCTGTTATTGCTTCCACATATTCGGGAGTTCTAGCAGTCAGAGGTCATCCAGATTGTTCCCTTTTCAGTGTTGATCCACTAGCTCGAAAGTTGTTGACCCATAGCAAAATCGTGTTTCGAACAGGTACGGCGTCACGTCGATCAAGTCTAAAGTGTACTCGAAAAGCTCTTTGAGTAGTAGTCACAGATTCGTTGTTTTTAGTAAACGTTTCAACAATGAAGGCGCGATGCTCACCAGTTCAGTTCATGAACTACTCACCGAGCACCGACTTTTGAAAATGTGTCAATTACTTTTGCCGCAGCCTGTATTTCGAGAAAGACCAACGGAAGCAAGACAGGTATAATTAAAAATTTGTGTTTGGGGTGGCACACCACTGTTCTTATTTCTGTGTTGTACACTATTTGCATGTCTTTTACTGTCGCCTTTGTTCCGGTACATTGAGGGTATTTCGCAAACTTTACACAATACTTTAGCTCTAGTATAATTTAAATCTAGAAATTCATGTAAATTTAGTGACTTTATCAGCCAACCGTTCTTTATTTTCCTTGCGTACGTTAGACATACTTACATACATACACGTCGGTCCAGGTACGAACGGGATATTGCCTTTGTTAATAGCAACAGAGCATTCGAGTCTCACTGATAGATCGCATCCAATCGCAGTATATCATAAAGCAAGCAGCGGTACGCACGCATGTCAGCTTAATCACGTAATATTATAATTCAACGCCTTCTGACAAAATGTACTAATACAGAATTACTGCGTAATTTTTCTGTATTCTCAGATTATGTTAGAAAGTATAGTTTCTTATATTCATTTTGTTGCTGCTATGCGATGTAGGAGAACGAAAATGTAATTCTAAGTAGGAAAATGAACAGAGGTTCTTATAAAATTAAGCTAAAGAAAAATAAATTCGATAATTATACAAAATAAGTTGAAATTCTAACAATGTTAGTTTATTAAGGGGAAAAATCTACTGGCAATATTGAACTTTGTATCTTTTGTATTTGTTCCGTTTCAAAATACGTTTCACAGTACTTCTACTAACACCGATTTCGTCTGAAATTTGCCGGCTAAAGCAAGGTTCGCCCATTTCAACTAACGAACAAATCCTCACTTCTCCCTCCTCCCGCTCGGGATGCGTTAGAGGGATTTGAGGCTGTTCGTCAATTTGTTGGCATTTACGGCAATTCGCAAAATACCATTTAATGATCTGTACCATCTCTGCGGTTGTATAAACTAAAATAATGTATTCAAAAACCAACATCTCTCGTTAGAACCTTACGAGCGCACAGAAAGACAAAGAGTGTGTCAGATAGGCTACAGCAGTTGCGCGCGGCGAGGTTGGCCAGCGGGGACAAATGCAAGTATGTCAGATCGCGCTACGTACAATATCTCTCGCACCTCGGTGAAATGTGGACCAACGTCTATATTTATCTTTATAATTACGTGTAACGCAGTGAAAGATTGAGTAGAAACTATTACAATAAATCAATAATTTCATTTGTTGAGGTAGCTTGTGCTGAGTCGTCCACATACATACGTCGCGTCGTGGGCCGGCCAACCTTGTTTCTAAGCTGGTGCGAAATGCTCTGCGCCAGGCTTAGTTATAACCAAGCCTCAATAGGCTGTACGGGATGACGCACACCTTGCGAGCGAATATGTATGAGATACGTAATTTTTCTTACTTCCATAGACATGAGATGCAATAGGTTTTATCGTTCTGGTTTTAGAATCTGTGGATTATTGTAAATAAGTACAATAATAATTAAAAACATCTTTAAATAAAACATCACAATCTATTATTACCCGGTATTGCGCTTTGCAGACACAGACGAACTAGGTAAAATAATATTAACAATTTTAATTTATAGAAATAAGGTAGAATTAATTAAAGAAGCGACTGTTTTCAGCTGGAAAGTTGGTTCTTCTTGATGCCACATTTTCATTAATAAACAGTTCGTTTAGTACACGTAAATCTGTGTTTCCGTTGAACACTGACATAATTTTCTGATTTAACTCGTTTCGAAATTTTCGGGAAATAACTTTTAATTGATTATTGTATCATTTAAGATATTTGGAGTTTCCACTAACGTTATGTTTCTCTTCTCAAAATATTTCATTGTTGTTATTATGTTTGTAAATGGTTATTTATAAATTGGAATTTGTTTAGTAAGTTATTTTCTAAAATTAACCTGTGAATGGCAACAGCGCATTCGAGTCTCACTGATAAATCCCATCCAATCGTAGTATATTATAAAGCGAGCAGCGGTACGCACGCATATTATAAACACGCATGTCTGCTCAATCACGTAATATTATAATTCAACGCCTTCTGACAAAATGTGTTAATACAGAATTACTGCGTATTCTCAGATTATGTTAGAAAGTACAGCTTCTTATATTCATTTTGTTGCTGCTATACGATGTAGGAGAACGAAAAGGTAATTCTAAGTAGGAAAATAAACAGCGATTCTTATATTGTTAAACTAAAGAAAAATAAATCCGATAATTATACAAAATAAATTGAAATTCTAACAATGTCACTTGATTAAGGGGAAAAATCTACTGGCAATTTTAAACCTTGCAACTTTTGTATTTGTTGCGTTCCAAAATACTTTTCACAAAACTTCTACTAGCACCGATTTCGTCTGCAATTTGCCCGCTAAAGCAAGGTTCGCCCATTTCAACTAACGAACAAACCCTCACTTCTCTCTCCTACCGCTCGGGATACATTAGAGGGATTTGAGGCTTTTCGTCTATTTGTTGGCATTTACAGCAATTCCCAAAATACAATTTAATGATCTGTACCATCTCTGCGGTTGTATAACCTAACATAATGTATTCGAAATCCACGACATCTTGTTAGTATCTAACGCGCACATAGAAAGACAAAGAGTGCATCTGATAGGCCTCTCAGAGCTACTGCAGTTGCGCGCGGCGGCGTTGGCCGGCGGGGATAAATGCAACGATGTCAGATCGCGCTACGTACAATATACCTCGGAGCTCGGTGAAGCCTGAGCCAACGTGTATCTACTATGTATATGAAAAATACCTAAACCTAAGAATAATTTGAAACACAAACAACAGCATATAAAACAAGAAAACTTCAAATATGTAGAAATAGAATTCGGTATCAGAACGGTATGCTACTATCCGTACAATACTGAATATTATTGTGCACTCTCATTTCCTATTCATAAGCACGGACGAACGGCTATCCTAGCAATGACATGTTCCCGTACGGCTTGCCGAACCTTGGTTCTAACATTACAATTGAGATATTTTATCTAATGCCAGACGCAGATACATGTTATTTGCCCATTTTAACAAGACAATAAACCTAAGCATATTTCTAAACGTGTTAAACAGTGGTTTGAAGAAAAATCAGAGAGGGGTTTTAAGTAAGCTAAGGCCACTCCCAGATCTAAATCTTACTAGGAACCTTTCGGAGAAAAATTCATTGTGTGGTAAAAAGATTATATTTATCACTGTGTCCACGCAAAATAACATTGCTTCATTTTTGTAGTAATTGTAGATTCAAATATTTGGTTCTGGGTACAATAAATTGCTTGATTTTAGTGATACTAAAGAAATAAACTGGATGCAAAATACCCACTAAGCTGGCTACTTCATACATTATTTTTTCTGTCAACCACTGTATATATTACTAGGGAGCAGATCGATGGCTATCCCTATTGCATCGGGAAGGCATTAGAACATAGACGTACTCGTATAACACCTATACACCGCTGCTCTGTTAAACAGTCTCTCACAAAGTTTTATTGTAGGATCGTTCGCGCTCTTCCTATGTAACTATTTATCTATTTATTTTTTCTTCTCTTTAATTTACCCGTAAAAATTATTTTATTAAATTTTCGGTTGCTTAATTTCAATCTCTTAATATAATACTTATTTCTTTGCGTTTAAGCAATGTCATAATTATTTTCTATTCTTTTATCAGGTTTAGAGTTAGTCGGATCAGTTCAGACGAAACAATGAACAGATTAGGTAAAAGTGTGGTTAACGTTGTTATTTGTGTTTACACCCAGATATCAATAAAACCATATCTAGTAGTAACTATGGTTCTGGAACCAGTGAATACTCAATGTTTATTTTATTCTAATAATGTGAAGAAAGTTGGAAGTATCGTAGATAGTTTAAACGAGCATTAATTAATTTCAATTTTATCGATGAATATTTTGGAGATTTGGCTAAAGAAATAAATACTGCAAAACACACACAAGAAATAATATTTTAAACAAACTGCTCTTAACCCAGTTCTAAATATACTAAAACGTTTCTGCAACGAAAATATTGCATATAATGAAAATGACGGATGCAATAATCTTATATCTCCTTTTCAAATGCATATCTCACTAATTGTGATGCTAGAAAAGTGTCTCTATATTTAAGGATGTTCAGACTGACTAATAGACACATTTCAGACAGGTAAATTTAGAATATGCTTAATAATTAATGTGAATAAATCATGTCGAATATAATTTACATTTGTATTACTTTCATTTTATTAAGTAAAATGCAACCTTATGTTCCACGTATTATAAACCTAACACGCATCTACGGCACTGAAAACTCACACTTTGCTAGCGCGCGAAGGTCGGACAAACGATCATGCAAGTAGTACTGACCGATGCGAGTATCTCAACCTCTAATGCATATGCATGCCAAAGCTGAACGACGGCAGCCAGCCGATGCCGTGTGATGCATAGTCTATAGAGACAGCCGTCGGTCCGCGCCCTATATATTGCACACTATAATTGTTACATAAAGATCGATCATTCCCAGAAAATGTTGATAGTGCATTGATTCCCTATCAGATTCGTACATTCTCCCAAAATTTCGCCTACACTTTACTGATAAATGATAAAGTACAGAATAGAATTTAGTTTTTTCGTTGATAAAATAATTATTCATGATGGTTGGAGGGAAAGAAGTTTCTTGATGGATTAAAATTAAACTAAGAAACTCCTGATTAAATTTGGTGTTCCCTTTCTCTGAAATTTCTTTTCAACTTACCATTCATAATCTACAGCTGTACATTCACAAGGCTGAGCGGATATAGGAAAATCGTAATTTTCGCCGTTGTAACACGATACATTTCCCAGTCTTCTTTTATATACTGATTGCTGGCCCATATTACACGGAATTGTACTTTGTCCATTGATTACGGTGCTGGGCGTCCAATCCTTATAATCCTCCTACAAAGTCAAAGAAAATGATAGATATAAAACATTTTTTTTATATTATAGACGTACTGGTTTACATTGATTCTTAAATACACTCTGTAGATCTATTTTCACAATTATCCATCTATGTGCATCAGGCAAAGAGCCGAACATCGTAAAAATTGTAGTATTTTCACCGGGCTCCGTCATTAAACCATATAAACGAATTTCTTCATCGTGAAAAGGAATTTCGTTCCATTTTTCTCCTTCATTAGTAGAATATAAGATGTAACGTGTTTCCCTACGCACTTTATAATACTTAACAGCTGTTAAAATACCACCATGATCACCCATATTGAAAAAGTATAAATCTCTCAATGCTTGCTTCCATGTTAACCCGGCATCTGTGCTAATATAAACACCAAAATGGCCCTAAAATATTGATATGTAATTTTGCTTAGCGTATTTGTCATCATCTTAACCTTTAAAGATTTTCCAATAACACCAGTTGCAACTAAAATGCCAGGTGCAGATTTACTGCTCAAAATACTGACGGTTCGGGTGTCCGGATATAGTTGACTAAATCTCTGACTTAAATGTAAAGAGCAATTAGCCGCTAAGTCACACGAAATTAACTGTCCTTCAATATCTCGTTCCGGAGCTTTAATGTAATCCCATGATCTGCCGTGGTCGAAAGTTACTTTCGTTACCAAATGTTGTGGACCTAAATTTAGCGAAGGTGGTGCATGGGCGACCTGCGAAGCAATGTATATTCCAGTTAATCCCTCAACCTTGTATATGTCCGTGAAAGGTTCTTCAGCTACGTGACTGAAAGAAAAAACAAATTTGATTTTTTGGGTTACATCATAACAAGATCCTACTTACTGCAACCAAGTATCCGGCCAAGTTGTATTGGGAAAATAAGATAAAACATACGGAAGAGATAGTGTAAAGCGAATCGTGTCTTCTTTAACAGCTAAGCTTTCAGAGACGTACAAATGAGATGTCATATCATTATGACTCACGGAAACTAATGCGCGGTCATTTGTGATATCTACAATTTGATAGGCTTGCCTTCGTAATTGGGTGTCGAATATACACTGCTTGGCCTTTTTAAACTTATACGAAACAAAAAGATCGTAATCTTCCTAAAATTAATATAGATGTTGTAAATTACGTTGAACAGAAGATATAACGAATAACATACACTAGTGGATTTCTTTGTGAAAAAAACATAGTCTCCTTTAACATACATATCCACAACATCTTTTGTCAGCCATACAAAGTATCTCGCCAATGGTGAACTTTTAGTATAATAAATTGAACTCAAATTTGAAGGAAGCATCCGTTGTAGTATTAAATCTTGCTTACTGTTCGCAAAAACAAATGATTTGACATGTTGGTCGAATACTTGAAAACTTTCACCAAAATCTGACGAGTAATATAGCTAAAATAAGAAAATATTTTATTAACTAAACTAAAAAGTTTATTTTCGATACCTAATTGTGAAAAGAATCGAAAAGCAAAAAAGGTAGCGTGTGCGCTAAACTCGATTTGGTGGGACACAAACATCTCGTCCCGAAACAAGAAAAATATAGGGGGAGCTATGGTTGAAACAATACTAACGTACGGAAGTGAAGTGGGAGGTTATTGGCCGTTGAGATGGATTACCTTAGAAGGAGTGCCAGAGTGTCAAGAAGGGAAAGAATTACTAACGAAGAAATCAGAACCATAATGCACGCGACGGAAACAGATGTAGACAGGATCGAAGTTAAGGGGTTAAAATGGTTTGGCCACTTACTGAAAATGCCAGAATTGAGATGGCCGAAGTAGTTGTTTGTATGGAAACTACCAGTAGCACGAAAAAGGGGAAGACTGCGAAGGTCTTGGTATGATGGGATACAAAAAAGTATGGTAGAAAGGAATCTAGAGGAAGAGTTAGCACAAGATAGAGAGGCATGGAAGCGGAGGCTGGGTAGACAACAACTTATTGTATGATTGTGTATTATGACATTTGATGTTTTATTGTACATAATTGACCCAATATATATATATATATATATATATATATATATATATATATATATATATATATATATATATATATATATATATATATATATGTAATTGTGAAAAGTTAAATTTAGATAAAAAAAAATTAAGTGAATAAGTTTTCTTTCATTTTATTTAAATTTTCGTTAAAAATTATTCAAAAAGCATTTAAGAATTGTGTCAAAAAGTTTGGAATATTCCAAATATTTCAAAAACTACTAAATGTTTCTCTTTGAAAATTGGCATATCGATGTAGTTCAAAGCGGCGTATATTGGATGTGTAAAACCGTTTTTTTGTGGGTGAGTCGGAAAAACACCACCTTATTGTTTTAAATTGAATATCCTGTATGCTTTTGAAGATTCTAATAGTCACCTGTAAAATAAATACGGGGTTTAGTGGGTTTATCTGTTAAAATGACACAAATTTTAAATGAACAACATAATCAAAATAAGCAACACTTGAAAATTGAGCAAATACTACTTTATGATATGTTCAAAATGTCTGCCATTGTTACCTAGGCAATAGCTAAGTCTGGCACTAAATTCCCGTAAAATATTGTCAAAGGTGTCCCATCGAATTTCGTACATCTGATTTCTACTCGACTCTTTAAATTTTTAATAGATATTAAGTGGCCTATTTTTATAAATCTTATTCTTTAAATCACCTCACAAACAGAAGTCCAAAGGAATGAGGTCTGGGTATCTGGCGAATCACTCAATTTCGCCTCTGTTTCCTATCCATTAATTTGGAAACATTTGGTTCAAAAATTCACGTACTTCTAAACCAAAATGCGCGAGAGCACTATCCTCTTGAAACCAGATGTTTCTGGGTCTGGATAAACGTTTTCCAATTGTGGAATAATCTATTCGCGTAATAAGTCTAAGCAAAGCGCGGACGTAGGGCTTCAATTAATAAAAAATGGTCCAATGATGCTACGGTCTACCCACCCAAACATTAACTTTTTCTGGTCTTTACTTGTGTACTTCGGCTATCCATCGGGGATTAACTGCAGACTAATATTTGGAATTATGCCTATTAACGGTGCCGTTCAACATAAAGGTAACTTCATCAGAAAAAAAGGGCAAAGTCAGGATCAGTATTGCACCTGTCCATTAAAATTTCGCAAAACTATGTCCGTCTATTGAAGTCATCTACTGTCAGTTCATGAACTAGGTGAATCTCGAAAGGATGAACCTTTTCGCTTCTAAATAAACTTACAACTGACCAGTCACACATACTGTGGTCTAGCTCAAACTGTCCAAGTGATCGATTTGGATTATCCTGTAGATCAATTAGAATAACCAGAGCCTTATCACCACCAGCGGCTATTTTCGGTCTGCCTTATCCGCATCTGTTTTTCACACTTCCTGATTGGTTCAATTTTTTTAGGAGTTTGCTTACACAAGACTGATTGATTGCGGTTAGAATAGGTTTGATTGAATAAATCACGTATTTCCCGTCGTGTTCTCTTCACCATATCCAACTGTCATTAAAATCTCACTTCCTATCTTTCAGTCTTTGACTGCTTATGAATAAATTGATTATTGTCTTACTTTCTATTTGTCAATATCTAGCAGATCCCAAGGGGGATTTCTAAGCCTTCTATTTTCATAATATTAATATATCAATTCATTTTAGCAGATAAACCCTATGGCATTGAATTTATCTTTCAGAGGACTATTAGAATCTACAAAAATATATTGAGTGTTCCATTTAAAATAGAAAAATTGGTATTTTTTCTGACTTACCGTTTATAATTACAAAAATGGTTTTAACCTCAAAGATACGCCGATTTTAACCACATCGATATGCCAATTTTCAAAGAGAAATATTTAGTCGTTTTTGAACTATTTGCAATAGGTTTGTTCGTTTGTCTTGCTCGCGTTAGTTCTAGAGTGTGATAGGATTATGATCACGTGATCGCTTTGATTGCTCAGAACTACTCTCAATGGGTACAAACGAACAGTACAAATTGGTATTTATGTAGTATACATAACCTAAAAGGTTGAGAATGGTGGCAATTGGCATTCACGATAGCATTAAAAAATCCTTATTATTTATTAATTGTTGTAATTCACTTTCAATAATTACAGCGAATGTCATTTTGTATGAATATGAAGTAAAGTTGGGTTAGGCAAATAATGGAATGACAGCTGCACTGAACTGCACAAACTTACTCCACCTCCTGAGGAGGTGTAAGTTTATGCAGTTCAAAACTGTCGGAAGCTGCCCAACATATACAAACGAACACCGGATTGCCAGTTTTTTTTACAAACAAACGCGCAATTTAGAAATTTGAGCTACTCCGTATTGCACTAATTGACAAACGAACAAACCTAATAATCCAGACTTTTTTGACGCACTGTATACTGACTCTAATTATTAAAAACGGTGATATTTATACCCTTTGAGTATTTATTTAAAATGATTGATCATCGCATTTTAACATTTGTGAATGATGTAGGTACTAAAATGTAGGGTTTATTCAAAAACCGACTTTTTTTCCAAGAAAACGGTCTTGAAGTGGAATTTCGAATTTTTACATCCAAAATACGAAAGTATTTCGAGGATATATTCAGAAGGTTAAAAACAATATTTTCAAGAGAATAATCATCGCTTAATTCTAGCAAGTGGTAATGAAAATATTCTTTAAATTGCTGATGATTACTTACAAATATAATAATTGTACTATTAAATTTAAAATCATTGAATGAAAAAATCTGGAAAACTACCATTAATTATTTCCATAATATTTGAGAATCAGATTTGAATGTAATGATTTATATTTCGCTTTTTAAGCTTCTGCTTCCCATTTCTTCTGAAACACGCTGTACATCTATAGAACTACACAAAACAAAAAATATATTCCATACACAAAACATTACCACGAAAAATTCTTCTGGAATTTGCATTTCAAATTAATATATTTGATCAACTTAAGAAAATTAATTTTACTACAATGTTATACCCGCTGCCATTTCAGATCAACATGTTCTCACATAGCACCTAATCTCCGGGATATCAACATGCTTAACTCATTGTTCTTTTACACAATCATTTTCGTTCATAAAACGAGGTTTCTAACTTCAAAACAGGCTTTCGAATATTACAATTTTATAAAAAAACGATTTTTAGAAATTGAATAGAACTCTACTAAAAGTGTCATAAAATTACAACATACAAACTCTTAATAATTAATAATTTTAATAACTTAAGGGACTAACATAATTACCAAGTATTTAACGTAAAAATTCAGGTGTGTTATACTTACTTCTCTGTCTGAACTAGCCTTGTCGAGAATAAGAATAGTTCTCGGATGCAATTCCCTAAATTGAACTTCACTTGGTGTGAAATTAACCCGAATCCTGGTGATATTTTTGCCATGATTAGTTGTTATAAAGATGTGCTTATTCCTGGTGTCGGTGAAAACAAACTTAAAAAAATACAAATTATTACTTAAGATATGCTTACGCTAATATTATTTATCGTCATATAATATACATGGTAATGAATCTATATTTTTAAACTCAACCTTTGAATTATTGTATATTATGCATTTCGTTGTCAATTGTTTATCCGCTAATAATATAACTTATTAATTTTATATCTAATCTTTGTAATCCATTGCTTTTATTACATACTTACTCATACGCAAGTGATACTGAAAAGTATACTAAGCTGTATCTATAGTAATTAAATAAACCACAACAAAAAATATATTAGCTACATATCAGATATTGATTAAACTTTTGACTTTAAAATTGTCGGTTTCTTTATTTCGGTGTACACATATGCAGCTACAGAATACAATATCTAAGTATCAATTTACATACGTCTAACTACTTTTTAAAACAATTTGTTTAGATGCCCAATACTTTCTATTTTTCTTTTCATTTGATTTTATAATTATCTTGAAATAACCAAAAATTTTTTTGGTTATTGTTACTAGGCAATCTTTTCATGTGTATCTTGAAATGTTTCAAAATTTCAAGCAATGGTATTATTTTAAAGAATTTGAGAAATCGCAGTCAGTTTGGATTCCATAAGATTTAAGTTGTGATGTATTCATTTTGTTTCCCGGTTGACAATAGCTTTGTTCGCAGACCAATAAAAAACTATCAGAAATCGCCTGACGCATCTGTACTGTATTTTTGCTGTTTGCACAGAAAGAATCCAAAGTTTGTACCAATTTTAAATTGTAACCCGTTGTTTGCGGTGTTTTCAAATCTATTATCTGCTGCTGTTATTTGAAGTAAGACATTCAACAAAGTCCTAATAGAAAGAAGTTTGTTAGAAAAATTTGCAGTTAAAAAAGGACTTAGGCAAGGGGACCCGCCCCCGACACATTTATTTAATTTAATTCTAGAAGCAATAATGAGAAAAGGGGAGATCCAAACATCGGGATTAATTTTCCACCATAAAGAGATCGAAAATAAACGAAAGCAAAACAAAATACATGGAAATGTGCGCAGAAGTGGCGCAAGATTATACATGCAAGACTTTTAGGTGGAGGAGAACATAAGTTTGAAAGGGTGAGTCAGTTTGAGTACCTGGGTGTCATAGTTACTAACAAATGCCAAGAAGATAACGATATAGACAAAAGAATACTAAAAGGAAACAGAGCAATGTGGTAACTGTTAAAAATGTAAAAGGCAAGAAATATACCCAAAACAGTCAAAATATGTATGTACGAAACAGTTATGCGCCCTGCGGTTCTGTACGCATGTGAAACGTGGACGATAACTATTGAAAACAAACAGGGCAATCGGGAACGAAAAGCTTTAAAAAAAAATATTCGGTGGGACCATTAACCGAGATGTAGTGTGGAGAAGACGAACAAATATGGAAATTAAAACTATGTATGGAAAACCGACAATAATCTAAAGAATTATAGGACAAAGGACTAGATTCCTGGGGCGTGCCATCAGAATGCTGGAAAACATGGAAAAGATGGAATCAACAAGTAAAAGAGGACATAGAGGAAATCGGAATTTATGACTGGAGAGCGAGCAAAAGACCGAAAGAAGTGAAGAGGAGTACTTAAGAAAATAGAAGGCAAGGGCCTTTAGGGCCTGTAGTGCTGAACTATACATACATACAACTTACATACATATACTTAAAAACCGCTGAAATTTCGCTGAAATGTTTTTTTAGTTGTTCTAAGAAACGACTATTTAATTTTCTAGGAAAAATTATATACCAGAACAATCTGGAATTTTCGGAATTTTCTGGAATTAAATACGAGGTTTGTTGTCTTTTCGTATAGTATGCAGCTTCGAGTGTTTCGACAGATGTAGCGTGCGGAGTGTACGAGGTGCATTCAAGTTATAACACCTCCGATTTTTTTGTCTCAGAAATGGAAACAGATAGAAACATGCGGTTTATTTTAAAATAAGCGGGCACTCTTTGTCAATGCGTTACAGAGGTGGCAGCACTGTACGGCACATAGAACCTTTAGCGACAGCGGCGAGGGTGAGAACTGTTTTTGATACTTCAAATGGTGACGTTTTCATTACAAGGTCAGCGTATAATCATTCGTTTTCTCCATTTGCGTGGTGTGACACTGATAGAAATTCATCGCCAGTTGAGTGAGACATGTGGTGATGGTCTCATGGATGTGTCTAACGTGCGTCCGTGGACGCGACAGTTCAAAGAAGGCAGAACATCGTGTGACAACAAACCAAGACAATCTCGGCCTCGCATAAGCCGATCTGACGACATGATCGGGCGAGTGGAGAAAGTTGTTTTGGGGGATCGCCGAATGAGTGTAGAACAGATCGCCTCCAAAGTTGGCATTTCCGTGGGATCTGCGCACACAATCCTGCATGACGACCTGAAAATGCGAAAAGTGTCCTCCAGGTGGGTGCCACGAATGCTGACAGACGACCACAAGGGTGCGCGTGATGACGGCATGAATGGGACTTTCATTTCATCGATTGTGACAATGGATGAAACATGGATGTCGTTTTTCAATCCTGAAACGAAGCGCCAGTCTGCTCAATGAAAGCGCACAGATTCACCGCCACCAAAAAAATTTCGGGTAAGCGCCAGTGCCGAAAAATGATGGTGGCCATGTTGTACTCTTTCTCCAAGACAACGCACCAGCGCATCGGGCGAACGTGATGCAACAGTTTCTTCGTGCAAACAATTTTGAAGTGATTTCTCATGCTCCCTACTCATCAAACCTGGCTCCTGGCGACTTTTGGATGTTTCCAACGATGAAAGACACTCTCCCTGGCCGCACATTCACCAGCCGTGTCGCTATTGCATCAGCGATTTTCCAGTGGTCAAAACAGATTCCAAATAAGCGTTCGCAGCGACCATGGAATCATGGCATCGACGTTGTGAAAAATGTGTACGGCTGCAGGGAGATTACGTCGAGAAGTGATCGGAGGTGTTATAACTTGAATGCACCTCGTATATTCCTTATTTAGTTATGGCAAAGCGAAAACACAACGCTGTCGCTTCAGGATAAAAGTGAGATTATAGACAAACTTGAAAGAGGGCAAAGTGTGACAGGAATTGTAAAATTCACAATAAGTTACATTAAAAGGAAAAAAAATGAAAATACTGCCTACGTCTCATCAATAGTTAGCGATTCCGGGCAACGAAAAACTATCAAATAGTGCATCAAACTGAGTGCGAAAATAACATACCAGATCATCAACTGCTACTTCTACAGCGCATTGGAGGTCAAGCAGCTGCTGCTCATATAAAATCCCTGAAGCAGCGACATATTGATTCATATTTTAATGGTTAATACTAAAGTTTTGATTGAAATAAAATTTTGTTCTGTATTTTTAAAGTTTTCTAATCCACTCCGAAAACATTCATTTGAAGCAGTTTTAGCGAAAAGATTCGCTATTCCGAACATTTCCTTTCCCCAATTGGTTTGGATTAGCGAGGTTATACTTTAATCAGAAACTGACTGCGAATAAAGCTAATATATTCTCTTTTCTTATTATGTACTCCTGAATACAACATACTGAGATTACTGTCTCCTAAAGATTCAATGTTCAATGTACCACGAAATTTTATTTAAGAAAGGTGACTTGACTTTTTTTATCAAATCTTTGCGCAGAGGTGAGATCAAAAGGTATAATTTTAAAACGAGGTGGGTAGATGCAAAAAGCGACATGTGATAAATTTGAAAAAAATTAGATATGTATTATTTGGTTCGTTGGTGATTTAAAGTAATAGAAGCAGTACACTACTCGCTGTAATATGTTGACCTGGGGCCAAGATAAGGTCGACTTTGTCCACAAATATAGCGTTCCCCCAACCATGGAAATGTAATAATTCTTGAGAAATTTATCGAATGTTAAAATTGCAACCTTATTTTGCATAGTTCGTGACACGTTGCATTCAGAATCTGTAGGCATCAAATATTAAATACGCGGTTAAAACCGATTTTTTTGTAACCACTGACATAGCGATCAGTTTTAGAGCGTAACAGTACGTTATGAATATTTATATAAATGTATTCAGAAGTATAATTACATAAAACAACTTCTATTAAAGAAAGTGGAATAACTAATCAACTTTCTCGGTAATCCAAATTCAATATAGATCCATTTTTTCCTACTCTTAAATCTTAGTAATTTAAATAATAGAATTGAAAAATGACATTAAAAGAATCTTAATTATATTATGTTGATAAAACTCTCGAAAACAATACTTACATGTGTATTAAAATTTGGATGATTGTAGAACTTCTCGACGGATGAATAGGAGCCATTGTCAAGCTTGAAGAGCTCCGTTTTATTTTCGAAAGATTCTCCATAATCGTAAGAAATGTAGACCGCAGAAGGATTAACATTAGCTGAAGACGCAAGATTTGAAACAGGATCCCTGGCTAGACATATGATAACATCGCTACCTTCGCCCACCCAGTGTACCATTAACTGCTTGTGAGTATCGTTCAACGCATGAACCTAGAAACGAAATATAAATTATGTAGTAGCTTGGTTATTTAACGTGACGGAAAAATCGAAAGGTTGTTTCGAATTTCAAGACGGAATTAAAGATTTATAACAAAATCAACGCAGATGTTTTTAAATTATATTGATCGATAATGAATTTTAAGCCTTACTAGAAGAATAGATTTTTGTAATTATGTTTACAGATTGACAACCAAAGCCCCTTTAATAGCTTCGCATTTAAAAGATCTGCATTTTAGATATGGAAGTAGCTATTAAATCAGATTTGGTTGTCAACCGGTATAATTCAAAATCTAACTAACAATAAGTGACGAAAGTTGGTTTAGAAAATTCACTTATTTTACTATATCTACAAAATATATATTGTTATGGTTAACAAAAAGCGGTTAAAGCATGTATATGATTGTTGTTCGAGAATAATTATTAGTCTTATACTGTTGTACGAAAAAACTTTTCAAATTTCTCTTTATACAGTGCGTTGCCGGATAGGTATCATAAGAGGAAAAACTTATTATCGATTTTTGAGAAATCAATAATTTTCAAGAAAAAGGAATAATCTTTGGGGTACTCAAAAGATTACTTACATTGCAACGATATTCAATTAAGAAGAATACACCGTGCTATTGTTATCAGATGTTGTATGATTGATGCATTCGTCGCAAGTGCTAAATATACTGAGAAAAGTACCGGCCGAATTAATTCTCATTGTATACACTTTATTGTGTGAGGTAAAATAGCGAATAATTTGCGTTAAAACTTATTCAAATAAAGAGTGTGCATTATATAGAGTGAGTCAACAGTCCATTTTTTCTCCAAACAAAAATTAAATCAAAATTTTATATATCTAGACGTATATAATAATTATCACGCACAACCTAAAAATATTTGTAACTTCACAGGTGATTATATACAAAGTAGCGCAACTAAGTTAATTTTTTTTAGATAGAACCCCGTGCATATCGTTTTTGTATTCTAGACTACATTCTGAATATACTTTTTTTTTCATTTAAAAAGATAACTTAGTTGTGCAATTCCGTAAATAAACGTCCTGTGAAGAAATGTATATTTTTATGTTATGCACCAATAATTGCCACATACTTCTACATACATCTGTCGAGTTTTAATTTTATCTTTACGAAAATAAATAGATATTAAACTACTGTAAGTAAAGTATAACTTTCTTATCTTTCTAAGAAACTAAGAATCTAACTCAGAACTTGTTATTACTACATTACTAATATAGTCTTTTCTCCTGTTACGCACTGTGGATAAAATATATCAAAACTTATATCCCCCGAAGCCCTGCTATAACCGGAGTTTACTATATTTGTTTAAGATACTTTCTCCCACAAAAATCTTGCTCCATTGGGGATTACATACCCTTGTAGGATTATTTTCTTAATTCAAAGAAATACACTTCCTGCAATTTTCTTAAACGTAGTAAATATTTTTTCAAGTAATAAATACAATGAGATCCTAAAGTATCCGCCCGTCCTTCATACTAACTTTTGAGCGACAGAAGCTAGTGTTTTTAGAATAAGTCGATTTCGATTTTTTGTGAACTAACATTTAGCTTTATCGGCAATTCAATTACATTTCCAGCTTCACCGGAAGTGACGTTAACTTTCTTATTTTAAATAGAAAGACGAGTCTAAAGATACCATATATATTATGCTTTAGTTTAAGAGGTATCACGATATGGAGAAATAAATGCTTCAGTAATGTTTTGTTGTTATACAAAATTGGCTAGAAAAGAGCGCCAAATGGTCTCCTGTGACGGCCGATTGATTTAAGGAGCTCATTGCTAGGTAACGTAATTATATCACCTTATTTGCCCTAGTCGCGCAACAAATTGTAAAATAATTTAAAACTTATCGTTATTTATTAAACAAGAAATGTTTTAAAAACTGTTCCATATTCGGGAAGAAATTCTCTATCTTCTTGCCTTTGGAAACCTCCAAAATATCACTCTACTGTGAGATATCAGACCTCAAACTTGTGGAGCTAATATGATACAGTTGAAGGGGCTAATGTGATACAGTCTAAGACACCCTAAAAGCCCAACAGTCTGAAACTACAACAGAAGTAAACTCCAAAACAAAAGAATATACTAATCTGATACAGCCGACAAAGGAGAAAGGACAAAAGAAAGCTAATCTATTTTCTACGTCGGACAGTGATTCAGAAATCCAGAGTGAGATTAATCTTCTAGAAGAGGATAGTGATGACTACGACAGAGGAGATTTCCAAAGAGATATTGGGAGAGAAGAACAGATCTGGAATTTGAAGCGCTAATTGAATATTGTGATTAACCACCTACGATTAACGATTGGGCTGTAGTTCAGTTTAGAGCACTGCACGGGCCTATTTTTAACGACCAGGCCCGCCCGTGGCCCGTTACAGTATGGAGTATACCCGTCCGGCCCTCCCGTTAGGAAATTTAGGCCCGTTTGGCCCGTCTAAATTATTTTAGCCCGCTTAAGTAATTATGTCTGCACAGTTTACTTCTAAACATTTCTTTAATTACTACATTATGTAGAGTATATATTTGTTATTAATAAATTATATTGTCTAAATTTCGTTATATACATATGTAACCTGCAGCACTCAGCTCATTAGTAAACATTAACTGGAAATAACATTGCATACATTAAAATTGTTAATACAAACGATAGCGTAAAAACTAAACAGCATTTACTGCATACGTTATATCCATTCCATGTACTTAATAAAACATTCTCGGCCCGTCAGGCCCGTATAATTTTAGGCCCAGCCCGCAACGAAGAGACGAGGCTCGCCCGCGGCGGGCCCGGGCGGGGCGGGCCCGCCGCGAAGTTGCATTACGTTGGCCAAATAACTTACATTGAAGCTGATGAAGCAAGAGTTAAATTCATAAGAATTAAAGAGAAATGTGGAAACAATATAGTTTTTTATTTGAAGGAGCCAGAAGATACTTCATTAATTAAAGCATAAGATGTGTTGGAAAAGCTTGCTGAGCCTGATCTTCGACGAAGGGGGGAATTGATATTCCACTCGTTTTTTAAGAATTAATTCTGATTTAAAATAATATAATATAATTATTTTAGGGCATTGTAGAATAGGGCAAGGATAGTTAAAGGTAAGCATTTGGTTAATAGAAATGATACAATAGGTTAAGGACGTGTCATTATAGCCTCCACTTATTCTTACAGTCAATAGGCATCGAAATAAAACACTGTATTGGTTTAGCCCCGTACACGTATCATATTAGCCCCATCAGGCGGGGCTAATTTGATACACGGTTTCAGATTTTTTTCAAAATGCTACTACTATTTTTTTTTGCATCTATAAATGGATTTAGCATCAAGAAGTGTATATCGCAGTATTTTTGGCAGTAGATTTGGTACAGTAATTTAGGAGTTACGGTGGAAAGTTTATATTTTTGTATCATATTAGCCCCGATTGACCTCGCCCGTAAGTTTAATTGAGTCGCGTAAAATCAATATCAATAAAACAAAACAGAAGTGGGATTGTGAAAATGCGCATGAATTAGGCAATTGCTAAACATGCAATTTATGAGGAAATACCAAACCATTGTAACTCAAAAAATTACCAACACAACACACAACCTAGCAATATTATAAGTTATTATTTTAATTTTATTACCAGAGAAGGGTTCCTAGAGTGTGAGTTTTCGACTATTGTACATATCTATCCTTTAGTATTTTCGATGACAGTTATTATTGGCAAGTTATTGTTGACTATGCCGCAAAGCAATGAAATAGACATCGAGGCTAAAGCCAAGAATAGAATGTACAACAATTCAATATTAACGGATTCGGAAACAATGTGTGTCTTTATTAATTCATTCCTGTCATTTTATGACTTTATAGTTAAGTATTATTAAATTCTGTGCCTTGTTATTTAAACTAAATTCAGCGTTTACCATTACATTTTAGATCATAACAAACATAATTTCAGATCTTAAAACAAAAATCGATGGAGAATGTACATATATTGAAAAAACAGTAGCTTATGTTAATATTTGATATGGTTAATAAACAGTCAAATCGGTTTTGCCAAAAACAAATAATTTATCGTGAGTGAGCAAATTGACCCAAGGTTAAGTCAAACAAATTTGTTTTTGATGTGGTGATTATTGATGCAATCTACAATAGTAACTTTCTGATATTTGTTTAGATTAACCTCTTTTTGATACACTTTTTACTTCCAATCAATTTGAAATGTTGTACTCGACAAGATTTACAGCTTACACATATTGAGGTTTATATTCAAGCATACCCAGAAAAAAATCTCTTAAAGATAATTGCAACAACGTTGTAGGAATGATTTTGTATTACAAATTCACGTAAATGGGGGAAGTGGACGTGGTTTAAAATTATATTGAAACCTATAAGTGTCTCATAAGTAACGCTGGCCACGAGCGGTACCGCGCATCGGCGTAGAATCAGTTCGAACCGAGAGGAACGGTAGTGTTACTCCGTCTGCGGAGCAGTACGGACATTTTCGCTGCCGGTCATTTGCGCAATTGTTTATCTGTCCTAGAAAAATTATGATTTCGTCAGCAAAACGACCGCGGTCGGACAAACTTCGAAAATTTATTGCAGAAATTCCAGACTTAATATATGAAGGTGCTAAAATTAAATGTGTAATCTGTAAAATCCCGTTAATGTGTTGGTCCAGACAACATTGTCTACGACACGTATATAGTGAAAAGCATGTCTCAAAAAGAAATTGCGCACGAGACAATGAAAAATTTATATTTAATTTATGCGTTACGTTTATCGCATGTAATATATCGTTTAATTTACTAGACAAGGAACCATTTATCTGCTTTTGGAATAACTATTCGGAGTGCAAATTACCAAGTCGAACATCGTTACGAAGAATTGTGCCATCTGCGCGCGAACATATTGAACAAGAAATAAAATCGGAGTTGAAAGATCAAAAATTGTGGTTATGTGTCGACGAAACAACAGATCAGAAGAAACATTCTGTTCTTAATGTAATGGCACGCAAATTGGAACCTCATCAATCGGCACCTTCAATTCTATTAGTCTCCAAACGAATACAACAGTGTACTGCCGAAGTAATTTCAAAGTTACTGTTAAATACATTGGACAAGTTTGAACTTTCAACAAACCAACTCTTGATGTTAGTGAGTGATGGTGCTGCAAACATGCTTTCTGTAGGCAGGTCTCTTAAAAAGCATTCTGCTAATTTGTTACACATTACATGTAAAATTCATGCTCCCAATCTTGTGGCGGATAGTATCAAAATGTTATCCTGAGGTAGACGCTTTACCAAAGCCGTATTTGTCAAATCACCGAAACGTATTCGCGAATTTCACAGACTGTGCCCCCGTATACCAGAGCCACCAGACCCTATTCTAACTCGTTGGGGAACATGGTTGCAGGCCGCGTTTTATTATCATAAATATTTTGACAATATTAAGAACGTGGTTTTACAATTCGATACAAAGGAAGCTGCCGCTATCCAGAAAAGCCAGTCGAAATTTCAAGATAGTCAGGTTAAAATGGATTTTAAAATCATTCACGACAATTACTTCGGGCTAGCAGATGCAATAGAAAAATTACAAAATCCTGCGGTGCCGTTAGAAGAATCTCTACAAATAGTGCAACATGTTCACGCACAGCTATGCGCGATTGAAGACGCAAAAAATGTTTCTGTTCTAGAAAAATTTGAAAGTGTTTTTGAGAAAAATTCTGATTTTGGCACATTAAGACACATTTGTGAAGGTGCGTCAACAGAATCGTTAAGTTATTTGAAAGATTATTTTACTTACGCAAATATTACGTCACTAGATGTAGAACGTTCGTTCTCTGCATATAAACGCATTTTTTCCTCATGCCGTACTAGTTTTGCCGAAACAACAGTTGAAACATATCTAATGTTGCAGATATTTAACAGACATTATTCACTTTGTGATTTCACGGAGGACTCTTAAAATGGTAAGTGTTTGAGCACGTGTTATTTAATTTTTATTTAAAAGATGAGCGAAATTATTTGCGGCAGCAAACATCTCTATTAGCAGAATAACTCTAGTGGAACGCGAGGCCTGGTCGACTCTACGCTACTGCGCGGTACCGCTCGTGGCCAGCTTTACTCATAAGTTTCTGTTTACCCAAAGTTGTATTTTTTTTAAATGGAACACGCTATATATTATTGCATGTTTGAAATTCGTACCAACTCCTGTTGTCCTGAAACTAAGGTTTTCAGAGTTATTAGGGTTTTTTTGAAAAAAAAAAAAAAATTATAGAAATGGTTATTTCTCGCGATGTGATTTATATAGCACATCAAAAATAAAATTTATTCTTTGGAGTTTATTGAATTAATAACATTCCTTTAGGATCTTTTAATAATATTCACATATAATGTAAGTGTCCATATTTAATTTATTTATGTAACTTTAGATTAAGGGGTTTCAGGATTCTCAAAAATGCATTTGTTCTAACCACTACTTACGTTTCAAATAAAAAAGGATGTTAATTTAATAATTTTGTTTAAACTAAATAAATTATTTATTTAGACCAATGTATGATTGTTTCTGGTTTAGCTAAAATATTCTTTAGCATCAACTAGTTGTTTTAGTTGCAACAAGCATAACTATTTTTTCTAATCAGTTGAATATAGGACTAACGTAATACATTTTCAAATGTCATACAGTACGGGTTTGATGTATCAAGCGAAAAACTGATCTCTTATCAATTTGACAAACTTGTTTACATGTAATGTTTATACTCCTATAAAGAAAAATATTTGTTCACCGTATTTAAACCCGAAATGTTATTAAACTAACCTTTTTTTTTTGTTAATTCAGTGCATGAATTTTTCTGTGTGGTATTTCAATTTCGGACGATTTTTTGTGGTAACAGGCTATGTAAAAATATAATTCATTTTTACATCCATATACTTCACACGTTTCCGATAGCATTTCTGTATAGATTACGTCATATTGCCCGGAATTCTCTTTAAAATTTTATTTCTCAGCATTCACAAAATTATTGTTAATAAAATCTCCTTTCCCTTGAAGCCAAACATTGAGACATTCATCGAACATAATTTGGTGATTTCTCAATTCAAGATTTCTATTGATGTGACAAATAGTGTAACCCTCCGGAGAAAGATGATGCCCGTTAGATATTGTAAAAATCTAATGCAGCTTATATAAATTTAGTGAATTGAATAAGTTCTGTAACAATAAGTTGTATACTACAGTCTTCTTTTGTACTCTTCAATTCTTGCGTCGATAGGCTCAGACATTTACATAAATACTGTTCTTAGACTGACAAACAAATATTAACTCAATTATCGCGGGACGTTATCCGTTAGTAAATGTATACGTGTTACATCCATTTCTCGTACTCGTGTGTTTAAGCATGTATAAACGGGTGAAAAGGAATAGTTGATCGATTAACACGATTGTACAAGTGGAAATAAGAAACTTTTTTCAACACGAAATTACCGCTGACATTTTAAAAATTCCTATGTATAATTGCCATACTGCAAGTGGTTTTAAGGTATTCCGTTAGGAGAATAAAAGTATGACACAAACAACAAGCGAAGCTTTGTGATAATAATAAAGCATTGGATTGTTGCCTCTACAGCTTTGAACGATCAATAAGATTCGACAAACGAGTGCAACGTCAGAGGCGTATCGCGCAAAAATAGGTACGTGAGATACAGTATTGTTAAAAAATAATATATTCTTATCTTTTATTGACGTCTTGATGTCCACTGCGACAAAATATTACTCAATAAAAGGTAAGAATATATTATTTTTTAATAATACTGTATGCATCTCACGTGCCTGAGATACATACAGTATTATTAAAGTTAGTAAGTTGGCGCAGATACGTTCTCCTAAACGCAATTGATTCACAGAGGTGTCATTTTAAATTCCGCGCCATTTTTGAACTGTTAACATACAGCTGTAATTGCAATGACATTTGACAAGTAAAAACTAGGAATCGACACACACTCGCACAACGCACTGAAAATTCACTACAAAAATTGTGAAAATATCGCGGAAACGGTTCGTAAAGTTCGTACTGCTTTTGGTCATCATCAAGCGCCTTCTCGCACAGCTATAGTGAATTTAGTCAATAAATTCGAACGACAAGTTAGTGATGTAAAGACTCCAACTCGTGCTCGTCCGGCCAGGTCAGCTGAAAATATCACCGCTGTGGCTAAGAGTGTGGCTAAAAACCGAGGTTTGTCCATTTCGAGACGATCACAGGAATTGGGAATATTACAAGCCAGTTTGTACAGCATTTTGCATAAAGATCTTGGCCTGCATGCGTATAAGTTGCAGTTGACATAAGAATTGAGGCCAGTAGGTCACGCACAACGCCGTACATTCGCTGATTGGGTGCTGGGAATGCATAAACAAGATCATGACTTTTCAACAAAATTATTCCGAATGATGAGGCTCATTTTCGCAACTGTCGCATCTGGGGCTCCGAAAACCCAAGAGAAATAGTCGAACACCCTCTCCAACCACAACGAGTGACAGTTTGGTGTGGTTTTTGGGCTGGCGGTGTAATCGGGCCATACTTTTTCGAAAATGCTGCTGGTTCGACCGTTGCAGTGGATGGATTGCGTCACCGAACGATGTTGACTGTCTTTTTTGGGCCTGAGATTGATGCTATGGATGTGGATGACGTTTATTTTCAGCGGGACGGCACCACCTGCCACACAGCTCGTGAAACGATGGCTGTATTGCGTGAAAAATTTCCTGGACGTGTGATTTCTCGAAATGGAGACTTCAATTGGCCGCCGAGATGGTGCGATTTAACACCATCAGGCTTGTTTCTTTGGGGCTACATTAAAGATAAAGTCTATGTCAATGCTCCAGCAACGATTCAAGCATTCAAAGACAATATTAGAGCTGCTATTAGCGAAATACAGCTGCTATTATGGAAAAACGTGATGAAAAATTTCATCAAAAGGATGACCGTTTGTAGGCAGAGCCGAGGCGGACATTTGGCAGATACTGTGTTCCATTACTAACCTCAGAGTTTGTACTTTGGATTAAAATAAAAATATAACAATTTTTTACGAAAATATTGCGTTTTTCTGTTGATTTAAAATAACACCTCCTGTTGAAAGACCCTGTATAACAGGCCTTCTATACCACAGTGTTAAAAATGTAACAGGCTATCCTATTTATGGTTACAATGAATCAATGATCCAATATTGGAATGCAAGAACAAAACTTTTTGGGTAGTTTTAATTTACAAACAGGTATGTGATTTCCATTAGGAGGACACTTCTGTTAACCAAGCAATATTTTTGATACGATGTTCAGCTCTGAAAAAGTTCCACTGCATACAGTTTAGTTTTAATAAGCAATCTTTCACGAAGCAGTGCTTTAAGAATTATTTCGTCATTTTACTTGTCTGCGTTAATTTAGGCCTTATAATACAGCCTTTTTCAAACGGAGGAAATTCATAATTCACTCAAACATAAACACTGAAGTAGCACGAATAGTTCAATTAACGTGAAAACAAAATCTCATAACATTTAGTTCAAGTTTCAACTAAAAAGCGCTGTTTACTCAATATATTTAATAAATCAATGAAAAAGATGTTATGTACAAAAAAGCACCTTTGGAACCATTAATTTTAATATTTAGCCTTCAATAACTTAGCTTTAACACTACGGAAAGTGGCTGAAATATCTTTTGTAAAGTTGAATTGCCCGTTATAGAAATAAATGGATTTTTAAGACCTTTCAGAATTCAATAATCAGAATTATTATAGTGCTAATTTTTTATTGACTGGCTAGATTCTCTTTCAAGTCCTCAAAATTATTTGCGAGATACTTGCTGATAAATCTTCAATAGTACTAAAGCATATGAAACAGTTTTATATATTTACATTATGTTATGAAAGTTTACCTACGTGTTCTAATTTGCAATACATATCATTGCTGTATGCAACTTTATTTAAGCTTTCAAATATCAAATTGTCTAATAAATCAATCTATCTATCAATGACAATGAAGATATTGATTTAAAATCAAAATTATATACAATATTGAGGTAAATATGATTATTCAAAAAAATAGATAATTATTATTGATTGTTTCATTTCATCACATTCAATCACACTAGCGATTCGCTAAATACAAACCAACCTTTTGTATTTAGCGAATCGCTAGTGTGATTTGTAGCGGGAGCAATAAACTGTTCATTTTGCAAAGTATATTATGATGATTTAAGATATTTAGCACAAGAAGTATGTATATTCTTTCCTTATAAGCTAAGTATTTAATCAACGTAACAAAATAAATTTCTTTAATATTTTTGCTATTCTCAAACAAGATTTATTCCCTATTATTGAAAAGAAAAATTCTTATAAAGCATTTCCTCCATAGTAATTTTAAGGTTCAAATAAAAATATATTTCTGAATGGAAAAAATTATAATATAAGCCTATATAGTAAATTTCAGCTACATAGTAACATACGCTTTATTATTTGTTTTATGCATCGACTGTTACAATGGAAAATTGCGTATTTCCAAAGTAGTAATTTAACACAGGATTTTTTTCTAAGTACAATCAGAAAAGGATGTTGATTAGACGAACACAAATTGTTAGGCCTCAATATGTGAATCTACATCGCGCCGCTTGCAACCTTGATAAAAGAAAATAACCATAAATGAATCGACATCGAACTGTCTTTATAAATTGGGAGGTTATTCTGGAAATAAACACCTAAATCAGATTTATTACGCAGTAAAAGGAAATCCAATTCAAGAAGAAAAATCAATAAATCTGTGTTTACGTCATTGTTTGTTTCTTTTCATCCTAACACGTTTTAGAAATGGTAAAATGAGTTACTGTCGCATTTGTGCTACAGTACCTATTAATATTCAAAACCAGACAAATTTAAATAAACCTACTAATTAATTGTAATAATGTTCGATAAAATAAAAAAATAACAATTATCAAAACAGGTGAAAATGAGCTAAAATAATACTGAGAACGAAGAACCAAGGTATGAGAAATACAGGATATTAGTACTAACAATAAATAACAAGAGTAATTTACGCTTTTAGATTTAAGTTTGACGGTTTGGCAACATTTTTAATGATTTAAACACAGAATCAATGTCAACATGTACAAAAGCACCACTAATATTGAACCCTGAAGAAATAAATTTATTGATCTTGCATAACGATCATGGTTTTCTTATCAGCTCTAAAGTAATTATTAGAGTTGCTCAATTTGCGCCAACAGCCAGTGGCGGGCGCATAAAAGTTTACACAAAATAAATGGTCAGAAATAAAATATAATACGTGCTCAAACACTTACCGTCTTAAGAATCTTCCGTGAAATCACAAAGTGAATAATGTCTGTTAAATATTTGTAACATTAGATATGTTTCCACAGTTGTTTCGGCAAACCGAGTGCGGCGTGAGGAAAATGTGCGTTTATATGCAGAAAACGAATGTTCTACATCTAGTGACGTTATATTTGCGTAATTAATTTCTGGAACAACTTAACGGTTCCGCAGACACACTTTCACAAATTTGTCTTAATGTGCCATAATCAGAATCTTTCTCTAAAACACTTTCAAACCTTTCTAGAACAAAAACATTTTTTGCGCCTTCTACCGCGCATAGCTGTGCGTGAACATGTTGCACTATTTGCAGAGATTCCACTAACGACACCAAAGGATTTTGTAATTTTTCTATTGCCTCCACTAGTCCGAGGTAACTGTTCTGAATAGTTTTTAAATCCGTTTTAACCTGACTATCTTGAAATTTCGACTGGCTTTCCCTGATAGCCGCAGCTTCCTTTGGATCGAATTGTAAAACCACGTTCTTAATATTCTTAAAATATTTATGATAATAAAACGCGGCCTGTAACCATGTTCCCCAACGTGTAAGAATAGGTTCTGGTGGCTCAGGCATACGGGGGGAAAAGGCTGTGAAATTTGCGAATACGTTTTAGGGATTTGACAAACACTGCTTTTGTATGCGCTATTAAAGCGTCTACCTCAAGATAACATTTTCTAATACTATCTGCCACATGACTGAAAGCATGAATTTTACACGTAATATGTAACAAATTAGCAGAATGTTTTTTAAGAGACCAGCCTACAGAAAGCATGTTTGCGGCACTATCACTCATAAACATCAACAGTTGGTTTGTTGAAAGTTCAAACTTGTCCAATGTATTTAACACTAACTTTGGAATTACTTCGGCAGTACATTGTTGTACTCGTCTGGAAGCTAGTAGAGTTGAAGGTGACGATTGATGTGGTTCCATTGTACGTACCATTACATTAAACACAGAATGTTTTTTACGATCTGTTATTTCGTCCACACATAACCACAGTTTTTCATCTTTCAACTCCGATGTAATTCTTTTTTCGACATCTTCACGAGCAGATGGCACAATTCTTTGCAACGATGCCCGACTTGGTAATTTGCAGTCCGAATATTTATTTCAAAAGAAGATATGTGCTTCCTTGTCTAGTAAATTAAACGGTAGATTACATGCAATAAAGGTAACATAAATTAAATTTGTCATAGTGTCGTGTGCAATTTTTTTTGAAGAATGCTGTTTACTATTTACGTGACGTAGACAATCCCTTTTGGACCAACACATTAAAGGGATATTACAAACTACACATTGAATTTTAACGCCATCATAATTTAGGTTAGGCATTTCTGCTATAAATTCTGTAACTTTGTCCAACATTGGTCGTTTTCGCGACGTGGGCAACATTTTTAAAACAAACGTAGAACTACGAAATAGTATTTACGGCAGCGTATATGTATGTATACACAACAGATCTGGTTGAGACTCGCAGTTATACTGCGGGTTGTATGGAACTTCCGCCACTGCCCGTTGGCGCTAGTGAGCAACTCTAGTAATTATTAGATAGCATCGCTGTCGTGTATTTAAAAAACGACATACTTTTCAAATAAAGATACTGTATTGTACATACTAGGGTACGTAAGGATTGATTTATAGGCGCGAGTCCCATACATATAGCGAATAATGTTGCGCTTGTGCTAGAAGCGTCCCCTTCGTGCGGCTCCCCACTTTATACTTTCATAGGGAGCTAACGTTGCAGCACTGTCCATATATTTTAGCGGTTCACTTTACTACGGAACTTACTAACGCGGTATGTACTTTCCTTACAAGTGTTCACAGTGTTCACTTTTAAAAAAATTTACTTTAAATATATATCATTATCAATTTGTCGATTTGTTTAATACCAATAATTCATTTATCTAAGGAGCCTAGCATTCGACAAATAAAGATAATAAGAAATGCGTTTGTGTTAAGATATTTAAGTTACGTCAATTTTTCGTCAACATGACTAAGGTTTCGAGTAACCGCATAGAAGTAATCAGACTTTTCTCTTAGTTGCGCAATTTTGCTTATCTAGCTTACGGGAAGCGAAATAAAGGAGACTCGACAAACATATTTTAGCGTCATATGACATAGAAATATCTGAATCATAAATACATAATACTCGTGACCAATATAAGTTATTAGTCATTTCTTTTCTTCTTACGTGTGCATAACATTTTGCACTTCGATATTCGATACACATACATATGTTATCAATTTTGATAAGTTAACATAACGAAATGTGTAATTTCCCCAATTGTCTAGTGGTTGAATTACTTTCTCAATTTACTGAATGAAAAGTCAATTAAATGAATCTCATAGCCTTGTAGAGTACTTCAATTAAACACAGGATAAAAGTAGAATTCGAAATCTATTCGAACTGGCCCATATACAAATCGCGTACAATTTTCTCTGTTGTCTTAAATAATATCTTCTTCCAATTAATTCTAGCATACAAAATAGTTACATTCTACTTTAAAAAGAAAATACAGTCTTGATGAGATTGTTTTGTGTTAGATATACTTTATTTCTGTTTTCATAATGATTAATTATATAATTTATGTAAATCAGTCATAAGATTCTTACAATCTTACACATACAAGCGACTTTTGCAAACGTCTATACAGTCATCTCCGCGGGCTCCGAAGATTGTGTCTTTGTAAACAGAGATTTTTTTAAACGGTTTTTCACTTGTTATAAGGTGTGATTATAGGCATGATTTAAAATTATGATGAAAGTCTTTGTTGTAAGATAATAGTACTTTATTGCATTTTGCCTCAGAATTTGACGACGATTTCAAAAATGCAATAATATATAGCATGTTCCATTAAAAAAATAAGACTTTGGGTAGTTACAAACTTATGAGACGGACTGTAGATTTCAATATACTTTTAACACATGTCCACAATCAGACCTCTTAACAAGAAAAAAGCATTTTGAAAAACTTCCATTCACGAAGGCACAATCTTCCAAGCCCGCACAGATAACTCAGCCTGTATATCTCAGTAACAAAAGTAAGTATAGTCTCTATCAAGGGCGCACCCAAGGAAGAGTTTTGGGGGTTAACACCAATCCCGTAATAATGGCACATTATTTTCAAGCAGTGGTGATTTCGTGATAAAAGAACTAATAATTAAGAATTTTCGCACTTTCGAAGATCTTTCAAAATGTTTTCAAGGATGTACCGGGTGGCCAAATAAGAATAGCAGCCGGCTATATCTCGGAAACTAGTAATCACAGAGCTTTCGAGTAAAATATTTTTTAATAAACGTGGCGTAACGGTCACGACTAAGTATTAACTTGAAGTTTTCATCGTGTTTTGTCTAATTAAGAGTTATCGAAAATATATGCATTTTATTCCCAATTCAATTCCCTTTCTTTTGCGTTGAACACATTTTGTCGTATCTTCTAAAGTAAAGTGGTGAGGTGACATCAATTGCTTTTTTAAATAAATGTTGGTTACTCCTGTTGGGCTTAACCGATTTTAACAATCTTGGCTTCGTTTAAAAGAACTTTATTTGATCTATGAAATGCAGTTTTAGTCTGCTTTTTATGAATTGTACCCTTACCACTAGAGGGCGTTATCTAACTTTATAACAAATAAAGCGGCTTTTCGCAAAAATTGTAAATAGAACGATATGTATCTTTTCACGCGGAAAAGTAGGGGATTAAAAACTCAAGCTGTCGGTGAAAACTGCATCTCGATACCTTTTCTCTAACCTAGATATTAACGGAAAAATGCAAATATTTGTTGCACCTGCTATTTTATTTAAATTTCTATAATCATATTAGTAAAAATAAAAAAATATACTCTATTTCAAAGATAATTATTTATTTTAGTGCCTTATAAATAAATTAAATCTCATTGTTTTAGCGATTTCAACTTGAAATAAACAATAAAAATTTGACTAACCTAGTAGGGGAATTCTGAAAAACGAGTAGGCTTTGAATAATAAAAGATGCAGAATAAGAAAAGATTACACCTTATGTGCCAACGTTGAAAAGGCTCACGTCTTCGCTTAGACCATTTTGTTAATGCTTTTTTCACCTTTTTAATGAACAAAATATGCGTCTTCCAAACGAAGCATTTGACATGGACAGACGAGACCACCTTTAATAGTGATGGATGTGTAAATCTCCATAACATGTATTCCTGGTCATAAACGAATCCACATTCGTTGTCAGATATTTTATTCAGCATGATAGGTATCCGGCGCATTTTGCTGTAATGTTCGAGACTTTTTAGATAATGCTTAAACTAGCAGGTGGATAGGACGAAGAAGTGTATTTCCATGGCGAGCTAGGTCTCCGGACTTAACTTGCTTAGATTTTTGTTTGTGGGGAAGAATAAAGAACCTCGTTTTTGGTACCAGGCCCATTACAAGAGAAGACATGATTCTTCAAATAAGAAATGCAATTCGAAGCATTTCACAGGCAGAAGTCGAGACAGCTGTTTTGTCCACTTGACAGAGAATAGAATCATGCACAAAAAATTATGGAAGGCAGTTCGAGCATCTAGGAAGCTACTGATAATTCATTTATGTTATATTCTACAAAGGGGCATCACAGTGTGTATTAAATAATAATATTGTTTTTCGAAATTCACATAGTAGGCTAATCAAATTTTTATTGTTTACTTCAAGTTGAAATCGTTAGAAGAATGAGTTAGAAGAATGAGTTTATTGATGAGGCATTAAAATAAATAATTATCTTTGAAATAGCGTATATTTTTTTATTTTTACTAATATGGTTATATTTAGGAATTTAAAAAAATAGTAGAGTCGGCAAAACCGGGTCGTCCAGGTGAAACAAATATGTACTTACATTTTTTCGTTAATATCTCCGGTTAGAGAAAAGATATCGAGATGCGGTTTTCCGCCGTCTGAAAAACATATCCTTCTATTTAAAATTTTTGCAAAAAGCCGCTTTACTTGTTATAAAGTCAGATAACGCCCTCTAGTGGTGAGGGTACAATTCATAAGTAGGCAGTTACTATAGTAACCGTCGATTCTGGTAGGATACACTACAATTGTGGTATAATTTACTATACATTTCTCTCGGTGTGTTCTCATACTTGGAACCCATCCTAATTCTGAAAAACTTCATTTCCATGTCAAACTCAAAAACTTCGATATTGCCATCGTCATCTTCTGTATGGGCGTGTTTGTTCTTTATGTTTCAAGAGGATGTAATTCAGCGTTATCAAGGAATAAAATAATTTATCGTTTTCTATTATACATTTCTTTGTCCAATTCAATTAACCACTCGGTCATCCATTCCTCTCTGTTTGGTTTCTACGTGCCTGGTAAATCTTTGGATGCATTATTTTTTAAAGCTCGCGGACGAGCTGTTTCCCAATCACCAATAAATCTTTTTTTTTACCCACCACATTTACACCAAACAAAAAGGTTAATTTCTTATTGACAATTTACCACCTGTACACTTTTCCGATTTTAGCGGTAAGGTTTTGTCTCGTAATGCGCAGAAAAAAGGTCTACTTTCATTCCCGATGAACATGTCCTCTGGTCAGTAACTAAGAAACGTGGTAGGAAGTTTTTGTTTTTATAAATTGGCCACTTGATATGCCTCACACGTCACTTTTGCCACTAAAAGCTTGAAATGCTAATGCCTCGATTTTCTGCTATTTCCTTATCTTTGGCCTTTAGCAACAGTCCTTATAGAGCAATGTTTTGACTTCTGGCTTTTACAAACCATTTAAAGCGGGCTTTGTCAATTTTGAAGCTCCAGTATCAAAAAAAAAAAACTCTTCTTCATGTTTCTAATAATTCCAGATTGCCATTTTTTGTGGGTATCTTCTTTATTTTGTGCTATCGGCTGCTTGCGTTTTTCCAATATCAAATCATTTTGCAATATCACGTACTAACACCTTTTTTTGTTTAACAAATTCGCTATTTTCATTTTTACTTACAATGTACGTACTCTTTTCTTTGCAGTCATTTTAATATAATATACGTCCGGCAACTTCTAGTAATAGGAAAACAAATAAGTAACGTTAATCATTATTTATCACTGCCGGGCCCAATACATAGAACGTTTCATGTCAAAAAGTTGTGCGCGCATCCGTTTATTAGAACGTCCGCGGGAACACTATTTGCATATGAAAATATAGGCTCCAGTTTGGTTTCAAGAACTTTGTCAGGACAATAAAGATGTCCGTTTTTAGAGCTGTCCGTTAGGAGAGCATTCACTATATACGTAGACAGAAGCTTATTTGTTAGGAAAGAAATACCTATCATGTTTCAACCACCCCCTAAAAAAATGCCGTGTCTAACGAACGACCAAACTCCTCAATGTCTACCGCACTACTGAACTCTGCATCCACATACGTACATCCCCCCCGCACAGGCGTCGCTGCGGGTGCAACCGCTTGTCAGTTTGTCACGCTTTAGATATAAGGCACGGTTAAGCTATTTACAAGAAATAATGTTCTAGATATGAAAAAGATAGATGAAAATCATTGAATATAATATTGACGTACAGAGTGTGATAACTAGAGCCGGGTAACAGGGAGCCGTGCCATAGCCGTACCTGCCTAGTATACAAAAACAATAGTAAGAAAATAGAAAAAAAATAACAGAACTAATACATAATTATAACGTGTGAAAAGTAGTGAAACACTCACCTTTTTAAGCAGCCTTGGCTACGGAACAGTAAAACTAGAAGCACCATTATCAGTATTAACATCATATGGATAAGAGTGGCAAAAAATTGACACCATTAGATGTGTTTCCACAGTTGTCTCGGTGAGCGATGTTCGCCGTGGTGAGAAAATGAGTTTATATTTTGAAAAAGAGCGTTCAAGATCTACCAATGTTATACATGCATGATTAAAATACTCTTTCTACTTAGTCAGTGGATTATTCGATACACCATCACAAATTTGTTTTAGTGTGCTAAAATCTGGACCTTTCTGTAGCACACTCTCGAACTTTTCTAAAACGTGATTATATTTTGCGTCATGTATAGTCAGTAGCTGTGTATGCACTCCGTCCATAATTTGCAGAGACTCCAATAATGATAACGATCTATTTTGTAATTGGTCTATTGCGTCAGCTAATCCTTTATAGTAGCTGCGAATATTTTTTAAATCTGTTTCAACCATGTTCAAGAAGAGAATGGCCTACCGAACGCATTATTGCTGCGCCATCGCTCATAAACATCAACACTATCTTTTGAAATTTGAAATTTTTCCAACGTACTAAGTACAACCTTCGTAATTGCTGCAGCAGTACACTCTTGTAGTCTTCGGCTAGCTAGTAACAGTGGTAATGTAAGTTTACTAGGGTCTAGTATGCGTCCCATAATATTTACAATTGATTTTTTTTACACTCTGTTGTCTCGTCAACACATAACCAAAGAAACTGTTTTTTCAATATGCGTTTCATTTTCTTTTCCACGTCATCGCGTACAAATGCAACATGTTTACGTGCCGTTTTCTCCGTTGACAACCGCAACTCGGGATTGTATTTGTCCCAAAAGTCCTTAAACGGTTGTTTATCGAGTAAGCCTAATGGCAAATTACAGTTTATCAACATAAGAATTACATAAAAAAAAATGCACTTCTCGGTGGCATGCCCAATTTTCGTTTTCTATGCTGCGCGGAATTTACGTGTCTTATACAGTTCCACTTCTTATTTGACATCAAATGTATTTTGCACACTTTACAAACTATCTTACTCCCGTTGTAAAACAAATCGGAAAGTCAGAAATAAACTTATTTACTATGTCTTGAAAGGATCATTATTTAGCCTTCGACATGTTCACTAAAAACTACAATTAATAACTACGTCTATATCAATAAAATCAAAACGCACTACACTAAATAATAACAACGTCTATATCAATAAAATCATCAACACACCCTATCTGCTATCCAATGCTAAACTGAACTGAGTGATGATTTGTCGTGTCGTATCATAATCGACCAGCCCTCCCCGCCTACCTAAACACAGTCACACCGCCGCTGCGATTGCTCTCCAGTTACCGGGCTCTAGTGATAACACTGCGAGATTCCTCGACAGTGTCTTTCTTATTGGTAATACAAAAATTTAACTTTTCATTCAAAAATCATAGGTATCCGTTAGTACTACAGTCTAACATTATTCTGACATATACAGGATAAACCAATAAAAAATTATATATCAAAGTTAAGTTTGTTTTAAGAATACGTGCAGGATATTACCACATATTTAGCTTCTATTGGGTCACTGTGCAAAATTACCCATACCTAAATTCAACCGCTTTGAAAATATTTATGTTTTTTTATGTAGGATTCTGCGAAAATAATCATAGTTTGCATAATATGTGATATTTTATTTTCCACGTTGGGTATTTTCGAACCTAGAGAACTAAGAATACTTCCACTTAAAAAAAACGCTCGATCGTAGTTCATCCATTGTACCAAAAATATTATTTTTCGGGTGACATTTTCGGCGTTATTTTAAATGCCGAGTATTTGAAAGTTTGCAATTACTGAATGAATTTGCAACAGTTTAAAAGGTATTTTCTTATATTGAAACCTAGCTGAGATTTAAAAACTTAATGTTGAGCTGTTTTAACACTATGAAACAATTAATTCACAATTTTTACTCGTTTTGGTTCCTTTGGTTATTTTACATTAGATACAGTCGAAATGTTCGTTTGACATCTGTCATCAGTGCATTAAACAACGTAAAATAATGCGCGAGCCAAATAGGGCCCAATGAAAACTGCTGCCGTTCCAACAACCTCCAAGAAGACAACAAATCAGAATACGTCCATGACTACAAAGAGTACCAAATCGGTTCCGCCTGCTGAAGAAAACGAAGCATTAGTGTCGATACCACCTGATGGTGGATGGGGATGGTTAATAGTAGCTGCAGCTTTCTATATATTTTTCGTATCAGATGGTGTGCTTATTAGCCTAGGTGTTTCCCTTCAAGAGATAGCCGATTCGTTGAAATGCACTCCTAGTGAAGTATCTATTGCCGGCGCTATTCAATCATGTTGCTACTGTTTCGCAGGTAATTACTATGTTTTATATTTCTGCGCAATTCTACTGAATTACGAGAAACCGTTTATGTCAAAAAGATAATCTTGTATGATCTTTAAGAATAAAAATATTTTCATTCTTGAAGTAGTAATACTATAAAATGCAACAGATTTAAATATGTATAAGACATAATTTTCTTAAATCTAACACAATTTTGTAAAGTATAGAAGTTACTCATACAATATGTCTTCCCTTCCGCGTAAGTGTTTTGGTACCTTTTTCTACCTTTTTCATTTTATTAAATTCAATCATTAATAAAACAATATTTATTATTACAAAATATGAATTGGAGAGTACCAAATCAGGATAAATTTAATGTTAAGGCGAAAGTATTGTTTTTGTACAGAAGCTTATCATACTAGAATACCTATACGAAAGTGTAGACGTAAATTTTAACTTACGTCATTCCAATTACTGCACATCTCATTAATTTTAGGAGAACGCGTATAAACATAAAATCATTTTTATACCATAACTAAATGTTATCAGACCTATCAAAATTTGATAAATTAGCTAACGAAATATACTTAAGTTGGTGCTTATTGTTTTTTATTACTATTTTTTTTTTAATTTTTACATGCACAGAGTTCGTCTAAATGGTAGAGAATTGGAAAGTAGAAGCTTAACTTTATTTTAGATTTACATATGTTACCGGTTAACAAATTATCAACTGCGTAAATGAAATGGCTTATACTACCTTTGGAAGAGCATTAAAAACGATTTGTTTTGGGTATTAGCTCTATGCTCTGCTTAGGTCAAGTTTGGGATGGGTTAAAATATGTAGGTTAACTGCGTTAACAAATTCAATTTTCTTATAAAAGGAGTACCTAACATTAAAAATGATGGATGAATTGCTTTGCCTTTTAGAATGAATATAATATAAGTGTCTCTTCTGAATGCGTAGTAGTAATTAGCTTACATACCAGAACTATGCTTCGCTTAATACCTTAATTCCATGTCAAATGGTGAAGAAAGCATTCACAAGCGCTCACTGTGTTTACCGCTAACATCTCTCATATTTTACATAATTTTCCCAGCTATTTCTGCAGACGGACGTTTACTTTCGCAATTATTTTTTGCATTAAAGGAATCCACGAATATGTTCGGACCTCGACTTGCCCAATTATTGTTTAGACCCGTAAATGTGTGTATTTCTTCTTCGACGTCTAGAAACCTTACTGCAAATAACTTCAAAATCTGGCTAACAGATGTTTTCCTCCCATTTACGGGACCAAACAGTGTTCTCTTCATTGATTCTTGGAGTAGTTGCCGAACTTCAGAAATTGGTGCCAATACATAAACTGTAAACATTTTAAATGCACCCAAAAAAACAACGGCAATGGTACAACGTCTATATGTGTTTGGTTTTAGACTCTGGAGAAATGTTATTAGAACTTTTTCTGATATAATGATTCTTATGAACTACAACTTATTATTACGAGGGGTATTTTTTAAATAAGGCCCGTTTTTTAATGAGAAGAAAAATACTCTAAATGTCATATTCTACATACTTTTATCTACTTATCTACATAATTTCCATTTTTGTTCAAACATTTGTCACGCCGCTAAACAAGTTTTTTAATTCCGATGTCAAAGAAATCTGCCATCTGTGAAGAAGCCCAATCCATGACTGCTGTTTTCACATCTTCGTCGTCGTTGAACCGTTGACCACCAAGAAACTCCTTTAAGTACCGAAACAAGTGAAAATCACTGGGTGCAAGGTCTGGACTGTAAGATGGATGCGATTCAGTTGTTCCCATCCAAAAAACCTGATTAGACCTTGTGTTTGCGTAGAAACATGTGACCTTGCAGTGTCATGGAGCAACATCACACCGGAAGACAGTAGGCCACACCGCTCAGAATTGATTGTTGTGTCTCTCGGCATAAAATCCACTAGCAAAATCCCTTTCCTGTCCCAAAAGACAGTTGCAGTGATCTTTTGTGTTGAAATTGTCTGTTTGGCTTTCACATTGGTTAGCGAAGACGTGTGTCGCCATTCCATTAATTGTTGTTTGAACTCAGGAGTCATGTGAGACACCCAAGTCTCATCTCCTGTAACGATGTGGTTTCTTGCACTCAAGAATCGAATTACTGATCGTATCTCACAGTCGGCGGGCGACTCAATTTTATTGAACATTATAAACTTCTACAGCGCAGCACAGACAGACGATACAGCAGCAAATGGCTTCTAAACGTGGGCAAAGCATGCTGAAAGCAGGCCCGCATGCGCACTGTGGCGATCGACCGTCATTCTCACTCTCGATCATAAACGGGCCTTATTTAAAGAATACCCCTCGTATTATTATTTGCTAAATTTGTTCTCTACTTAAAAGGGACTTTATTTTTGATAAAAAAAATGTGGGGTATCCAGTCCCCCGCCATATATTTTTTCCGAAAATAATTTGCATCAGCCTGATGACTATTTAATTACGCTTCAACTTATATTCTAAAAATATATATACTGTTATGTTAAACGTTGTATGTACGACGACAGCTTCGGTTGTCACTTCTGAACGACTAAATGTCAGGTTAGCCACTCGTTGGTAACTAAATATCCCTCTTGGGGGGAAAAATGGAAATTTCCCAGTCACCATCTCCCCTCCAGCAAACTGGCTGCGGAGCGAGGACATTATAGGTTCGTTCCAACATACAGTTTCTGTATTGTACATGTACGATACATGGATTAGTTCATGAACCGTTTTCTACACATGCGTTAAAAATGTATTACTTTCCGACCGATTCCGTATCATGGCGTGTTGAAACAGCTTACGGTCATTTACTGAATTTGGACCTGTCTGTCACTTTAAGTTTACCTGTGACTATACATATATGTAGGTTCCCAAAAGAAATAATGAAAATTATTTCATTATTTCTTTTGGGAACCACTAACTGAACGTTTAAATCGTCATCATCACTGGAAGAACTATTTAAGAAATCAGAGAATCCTTCCAAATCCCTGATTTTAACAGATTTCTTAAATAAATACTAATAATAAACAATTACGTTATTTGCAGGTTATAAACTGCAGTCATTTATCGCACGTACGAAAGTCAAATAAACTAATTACATTCTGCGCATGCCTCTGACTAGCGGTTCCACAAAAATCTGCGGATCGATTCGACCGTTCAGTGAACGATTCGGACTTCGTCCAATTTTATGTTGGAACATCCGACTATTCGTGCACATTTCAGTCAGGAGTTATGTTGGAACGCCTAATTTGCTTTGCGCATGTACCCGGCGATTCACAAACTGGTTTGCTGGTGTGTTGGAACGAACCTTATATTTAATATAAGTCCAGATAATGACGAGTGTGGGGTAGCATGGACAAATCTACTCGTCAGTTAATTTTCCTATTCACGTAATTCGTCCAAATTCGTGTAGAAATCGTCTAAAATAAGCAACAGCGTGAATTGAAAGGTATTTTAAATAATATTTCATCAATTAAATTTTTATCTGAAAGGTTTAAGTAAATTATTGGAGAATTTTCACGTTGAAAGTTTGTCAGTAACATTTTGTATCATAGAATCCTCGAAATACAACCTCCTAGTTGAGTCACTGGATTCATTCTTGTATGCTATTTGCAGAAATAATCTCATTTGATCGAAATTCATCGTAAAAGTTTCTATTTGAGTTAAATTATCAAAATTGGCTATGGAATAAAACAATCGCCGGTCTTTCACGATTTAAAATAAAAGAAGATGAGCGACGCCATAATTTTTCATCAATCTTTATTCAGTCTTGGTTGAATCAAAGTTTTGCTTAACTCCGATCCCCATTTAAAGTGCTCGATTGTGAAATCAAAGTCTTTATTTGAAGAGGAAAGAGTTAAATTTCCAGAACAGGCAGTTTCCTGCAGAGGTTATATAAACAGAGAGTTTATATAACACTGGCATCGTTCAAGTTTCAAGGTTAGTTACATGTATAATTTTAAAACTCGTTAATTTCGTTTTATTAATTTGGAAATTCGTTATAAAATTGCCGAAAGGGTATCCAGGGATACTCCCGAACCCACTAAGAATCGTTAATGTAGTTTAAAACTAGAAAATGTAACAATTTTCCCAAAATCCCCTGAGAAAAATATCTCAATACATATCTGTTATGTTGTCTGAGATATTTACAAATTGTGCAAATTTTTGGAGGGAGGTGTACCCCAAAATCGGGTGATTCAGCCGCTAAAAAAATTGTGTTGTTTTTATACCAAGGTACTCATTCAGTCACTACAATTTCCCCTTACCCATGTTCCCTTGTCAATAAAGATTAAGTTCTGTAACCTTATAAACATTTCTTAAAGCGCTGTTGGTACCTTTAGACAGATTTTGTTCAACGGTACTTACGCCCCTTGTTACAAATAAATCCATATTTACACGAGAAAACAGTAGTAAGGCGAAAACAATTTGTTTATAAATAAGACGATAAATAATTTTTTAAAAAGAGATTGAGCCATGAAAATCGTCTATTCTATGTTCCACTAATTACTTAATTAGTTCTGCGCTACAAAAGGAAACGTTTGTCAACTTTATCAACGATATGAAAAAGATTTGACCATCACTATTTTTTCCATTTATAACTTAAAGTTTAGATTACACATTGTTTTCTGATATTTTATAACAACATATTGATACTAGTTGTGTGAATTTGTAAAATTCTGGATATAGTAATCCTACTCGATATCAGCATGTCATCTTTTATATTTCAATTTGTATATACAAGTACGCTTAGGTAATTTGCTTTTATTCTACCCATGATGTATGTATATTAACTCGCTCTAGCGTATGTACCAAGGTTGCTATGGCCTACGGCACTGCAGTATTTATAACAGAATCAATCTTTCGTTTCCACCCTATTCATCTGCGCATAGATTTCAAGTGCTACAAGTCATCGCGGTATTTTCCCATATCTTAAATGGTTATATATTTTTTGTGTTGAAAAATTACCAAATCGCTGTACGTAATAATTACTAGCTATGAAACTAATTTCAGTAATCATTTTTACGTCGACTACAAAATGAAGTGCACATTGTTTACATTATTAACCACACCCGTAGTTACGAAACATAAATCCATCTTTTATTACCAAATTGATTAACATGTTTATGATTACTGCGTTAATATCGCTTTTTAATTGGAAATACTAGTATTTTAGACTATTCAAGGAATAATTTTTGCTTCTAGCAACCAGCTACATATGTATATAAAATTACAAATTTATTTACACTAAATGCACAAAACCACATCCGTAATTGCACAATACAAGGGAAGAGGTAATGTTTATATACCACACAAAAACGGTAGAGCGATTAAATTCAGTTATTTAAAAATTATCAAGAATTACGTTTAGTTGGACAATAACAGCAGAATGGCTTCAATACCTCTTTCACTCCAAAAACTAAAAATCTTTACGACTATATTGAAAAATTTTTTATGGAGAAAGAAAAGAAAAGGTAATCATAAAATAATCACAACTATTCTTTTAGTTTTAATCTGTTCTTGAACTGCTTCAAACTATTCTTACGATATTGAATATACATTTTCAATGCTGTCCAGAAGCTAGTTAATTCTAGAACATTTCGTTATGCCTCCATTTCTGCTTTTATCATAGATTATTGTCACTTCTCTTATTTAATGAACTTTAATGTTTATTCAGACTGTAAAGTTGTTAATGTTGGCATTCCACAAGGCTTGGTACTGGGTCCTACGTTATTTCTAATATTTATAAACGACCTAAATAATTACATTGACCCTTCGGGTACTACAACTTTATACGTCTATGACATTTTTATTATTCATGCTCCTACTTTTTCAGAGCTTACAGTTAGAACTCATGTTATTTTTGGGGGTATATCAAAGTGGTTAGATACTAATCGCATGATACTAAATTCACAAAAAAATGCAATCTTTTTTTGCAATAATTCCAAATTTAAACGTTGTAGAGTTTTCAACTTCTAATAAAATTTTAGGTATCGTCTTTAATGAAAACGTAAAATGGTCACCGTTTATCAAGTTTATGTTTTGCTTTATTCAATCTTAGAATGTCATGTAGTTTTGTAATTCTCCTACTATATTATCATTCTATTTTTATTTCTAAATTTTGGTACGGAATAATTCACTGGCGTCACTGCAGCGATGTTGATAGAATATTTGTATTACAAAAATGTGTACTAAGAACTATTTTTAATTTAGGTCGCTAAAATCTGGGAAACAGGTTGAAAATGAACAAATGCCAGATAAGACATCAAGCTAAGAAAAATGTATAGTTATTTAGTTTTAATTAGTTATAATTTAAATTATAGTTGATTCAACTAAAAACCTTTTCTTGAATACCGACAAACACATATCATGTTGTTTCAAACAAATATCATGTTGATTCAAACAAAATATACCTAGTTGGACTAACAAGATAAATAGTTGGATTAGAAAATGTAGAAAAAACACATTTTAGTATGCTAAAATGTTTCATCAAGAGTCGACAGTGCGTTCAATTAATATTAGATAAATAGTTGCCCCAAGCACATACATTAGAGTAGAGATCACAACTAAAAGAATCTTGTAAATGAAAACTTTCCAAATCATCTTTCTCGATACAAATTATTAATTTAAAACTAAATTGAGTTTAATTAACTATTCTTAACGACCAATAACACTATTTTCAACAAAATTTTTTAATAGTTGCTTGCTTTACTTGGTTTTAAAAAGATTATGTAACAGCTTAAGCATTTTTTGAGATGTGTTTTCTAAAAAACGCGAGCATAAACGTATCACATATCTTTTTTGTTTTCATTATAGAAGGTAATTTCAACGAAGAAAAACCTGCGCTTGTAACGTTAAAGTTACTATTTACTATTTTGTAGTATTTTGAAACAAATTTCACAACAAAAACGACATATTTACTATTTTATCTTCGTGATATAAAAAGGAAAGAGAATGTGAATAGCATTAATTCAATATGCTATTCACATTTTTTTTCCTTTCTATATCACTAGAGTAACCAAAACTTGCGGATTCGCATAGGCGTCGATATTACGGGTTAATATAAGAATACGAAAAATTCATAAATAAACTTACTTGCTAATTATTCAACAAATTAGAGGCATGAGGATGTGAACTACTGTAAACTTGCATCATTGCATGTTTCCACAGTTACTTCTTTAAACCTTGTGCGTCGACAAGAAAAAATATTCTTATACATAGAAAACGATCTCTCCACATCTAAGGAAGTTACATATGCATGTAGAAACTGTTTTTCAAAATCACTTAAAAGTTCACTATTCTTACACTTATTATAAACGGCCTCTAAAGTATTAAAATCGGGATTTTTCCTTAAAACATCTGCCAACTTTTGACTAGCGCATAATCCTGGCGTATCATTTAATGTGTGTAATTTATTTTTTACACTCTCCACTATGTCTAATGATTCCTGCAATGACAATTCAGTACATTGTAGTTTTCTGATGGCATCTAGTAATACTGTATAATCGGTACATATTGTTAAATCTTCTAAAAGTTGAGGAATTTGAAATTCTCTTTGACTTTCTCTAATTGCTTTGGATTCATTCCGATTAAATCGCATTATAACTGATTGAATTTGTTGAAGATGGATCAAATAGTTAGAAGCTGCTGTTAGCCATGTACCACATCGCGTTAAAATTGGTTCAGGAGGTTCTGGAATACCTGGACAAAATTTACGAAATTCTTTTAAACGTTTAGGAGATTTACGAAACACTGCTCTAGTACTTCCAATCATCCGATCAACGTTTCCGTAATGCTGTCGAACAACTTCACCAGCTAAATGCAAAGCATGCAGCACGCAGGTTATATCTATTAAGTTAGGAAATATATGTTTTAAGGATCGCCCAACACTTAACATCGTTGCTGCACTATCTGTCACAATCATCACAACTTGATCTTGGGCAATTTTAAATTTTTTCAAAGCGTTCATTATCACTTTTTGAATATTTTCCGCGGTACATTGTTGAACACGTTTGCAAGCTAACAAATATCGAGATGCTGTGTTCTCGCTAGATAAAATGCGAGCTATTACATTCACAATACTGTTTTTCTTTATATCGGTCGTCTCATCCACGGTAATCCATATTTTTTTGGAACACAAATCACGTTTACACACATTTTCTAGCATCTCTTTCATTCGCGGCAAATGATTCTGTAATTGTGTTTGTGAGGATAATGGGTACTTTGGAACGTATTGTCGCCAAAACGTTTTAAAAGCTGCTTTTCTCACCAACGACAACGGAAGATTACAAGAGGTAAACATAATTAATAAATGTATGAGGAATAGTGTATAAGGTATTTCAGTTCTTGCATTTCTCATATGCTTAATACCATTGACATGCCTCTGGCAATCAGTTCTGTCCAATGTAGCCAAACGAACATTGCATATTAAGCAAAAAACTGCGCTACCGTCATATTTTAAATGGGGAAAAAGTGACACATACTTATGTACATTAGTAGCAAATCTATTACGAGGCATTGTTTTCTTAGGTATGTAAATATTAGTTTTATATGAAACGATACACTAATTATGTACTTGGTATAATACTACTACAACACACAAAAAACACCAGCTATATTTTCAAAAGCGACACGTAAGTACATAACCTTGACCGTTCGACTAATCTCTGTAACAGCTCAACCGGTACTAAAACGAAATCTCTCTCACCGCGGTTTAACATGATTTATATTCAAGGTCGACACTACATGCCTGCTTCTCTACCGGTTTAGTTTATTTATGAATTTTTCGTATTCTTATATTAACCCGTAATACCGACACCTATGCGAGTCCGCAAGTTTAGGTTACTATATATATCACCAAGATAAAATTGTAAATATGTCGTTTTTGTTGTGAAATTTGTTCCAAAGTACCACAAAATAGTAAATTTATATCATTTAAAACCGTAGATTAGAAGCTTTATTAACATTTAAATACTTTGATCAAGGTAGTCAGAGATCATGTTTTTGCATAACTGTCAAACTGAGTATACGACAACCACGTAAAGTTGCTAGGCTTTTGTCCGTAATAATTTTAAGTTCACGATTCCTTTTATTAAAATGTCAGTAAGCAACAGATTGAAAATGTGTTGATGGCAGCCGATAATTATAAAACTTTTAGATCGGCTGATGCGACTTTTAACCAACATTATTTATTCGATAAATTCATAGTTACAGATACGGATTGTTACCTTTAAAAAAAGCTTATGTAATATTTTTGTAATAAAATTACGTACCAAATAGAGCGACAACGAAAGATCTGTAGGTTCTTATAACAATATTTTGCTTTTAAAACACTTAAATAGAATATTTAATGGAGCGAAAACTAGCGAAAAACAGCTACTTCCTGAGATAGTTTTCAACGAATTTATTTTCTCTAGGGGAGTTGCCATTCTATACGCATTTTACATACATATGTACATACATGCATATACTAGGGTATATAAGGATTCATTTATAAGCGCGACTCCAATGCATATTATGAATAGTGTTGCCATTTGTGCTGTAGCGTCGTTGATTCGCTACGCGCGTTTCCCACCTTATACTTTCATAGCGGACAAACGTAACACTGTCCATATATTTAAGCGGTTGACTTTAATACGGAACTTACGAACGCGGTATACGAAATAAACTGAATTGGTGAAAGTTTCTTAGCCGTTTTTTTGACGATAATGAACTTTAAAACTAAATTTTATGTTTCGACAACAATATATTTATTTTCTTCAGAATGTACCGCTTTTCTCCGTTTTTATAAAAAAGTGTAGTAGTAAAAAAAAGTTTTCTAAAACAACTTTAATAAGAAAACTTTCTCTGGAAGTACTACATTGTATAAATTTGATTTAAGCGTCTGAATTTAAATTTTATTTGTTTTGGGGCAAACATCGTGCTTATTGAGTACGCAGAGAACGGTAATGTAGCAAGTGTAGAGACAATTTTCTTCTTGAAATTGTTTTAAAGAATTAACTTAAATTTTTACTATGTAACATTTTTTATAAAAAAGAAAAGGGACGAAATGCAGTATATTTTGATGAAGACAATGTATTGTCGAAACGTAAAATTTAGTTTTTTGCAATTTCCTATTAATCAAGAAGCCGCTACCATCAAGAAAATAACGTTTATTATCGAAATAAACTGTATACAAACGAGCGATAGACCTAACTATTTTCATGGTTTTAGACCAACTTTCATAATTTTGCTTGCAGCATGGATGTTTAATGGCAGATTTACGATGAAGCAGTGGACAGAAATAATGTAATGATAGGTTGATATACAATTTACGATCGGGAATACGGCTGATTGTATACGATTTGTACATTCTAGAGGCTTGTTTTCTTTTTAAGCATTCGGATCAATTCGGGATTAGCAAATACAATGAGTACAGCACAAGGAGTGCTAATTATCTCTTATCTCCTCAGCCACTACTACTTTTTTTTCTGAAAAACCTTATATTCACGGAGTGATGCATATAATAATTTTAAGTTTAACGTGAAAAAATTATTACTGGATTATAATTGGTATAACTAGAGGACATTTTTGCATCATTAAGTTTTTTGTTTCACGCTTTCTACTTTTTTTTCTGTATTTTTGTGAGTTACAACATAAATATTATTATTATTATATTGGCTTTCAGTAATTTAAAGGGCCTCTCTCATATTTCTAATACAGTATACTCTCAGCCTTAGCATTGGTTATTATTTAACAATTTGTTAGTTAATAGTCAGACGAAATGCATTTTATTTCATAATAAGCATAAATACAATGTAAATAACTTCATTTTAAATGGCAGCATTATTGACTTTACACTTTTATGAAAGCTTTGGGTATTTTTGTTAACAATGACTTACAACGGAATGACCACATTAACAGCCTTTCTAACGAATTGTCTAAAGTTTGTCATGCTTTGTGCAATTTGAAAAGATCTTGCAGTTTTAAGGTTTTAAAAAGGTTTTGCTTTTCCAATTTCTATTCTAACAAGGGAACATCCTGAACCCGAAAATTCAAAAAAATTTGAAACTTTATGAACAAGTAGTCCACACCCAAGGATGTTCGAAATTATTTTCCTTGTCAGCCCAATCTCGTTTTAAAAGGGTGAAGCAACCCCTGAAAGTTTAGTAGATTTTTGGTTTTCTTAAAATAACTCGGCAATGGCGGGAGCAAATACATAACAAGTATATATCAAAATAATCGTCTCATCGAGCTCTATCATATATGAGGCGTATAGATGCAAAAGCAGACATTTTACACTAAAAAAAATCAGTTAGTTACGGATTCCTTTTTTAAAAGTGGCCAGGAATATGAGTACAGACCCTCAGAAGCATAAACAAATAAGTTAAATGTTATTGGTGTTTTAAATTTAGCTTTAGATGCAAAAGTAGACATTTGCGCACAAACATTACGTGCAAAAGCAGAAATTTGTCTTTGACCAATCCGGTTGCTGCTTTTTAGTCACGTTATCTCGCGATGCACCATTGTGTTTGTGTTGTAGTATGTTTTTGTTCGTAACCACAATAAGTATTAAGAAACAGCTAAGCAGGAGGAAAATTCTGTTGAGGTTGATGATATGGTTATGGATATGTTAAATATGTACTTATTTTCTTAAAATATTAATAAAACAATTTTTCTTGGCAATTTTCTTTTATTGAAACTCATTTTTTTACCATAAATGGTACAATTATTAATACTATAGAATGCAAAACCAGATATTTGCATGTCACTTAGATGCACAAGCAGACAATTGAAAGTCTCAGATGCAAAACCAGACATGTGTAATTTTTTTAACAAAATATCTTTTCAGTGGCGAATCAGATATTTTTTGATCAAGCACTAACATCATTTTTAAATATTATTACAAATGTTTGTCAAAACTGCAAGTTGATTGATTAGCTTATAAGATTTTGACAGGTTTTTTGCAACTACTCTTGCGTCGAATGTCTGCTTTTGCATATATACGCTTCATATATGAAAATGTATGTTTTTTTTTCAATTGTACTTCTACATTAAGTTCACTTTTGTTTGAACATTGTTATGTAGATAACCTCTACTTTAGCCTTTTCAAAATCAAAAGCAATGTGAATAAATTACTGCATTATGTACGCATATGTCGTACTGCTTTAAACAAGGTAAGCGTAATTAATAGTGTGCATATAAATAATATGCATTTCAAGAATTCTAAGTAAAAAATGCTTTATTTTAAGAAAATGAAACTATTGATTTATAAACACCTAAACGCTTTCTAAAATTTCTAAAATTAAGCAAACTATTTATTATCCTTAAGAAAATATTGTTTTGAGTTATAGTGGCCATTTACTTATATCAAGAATCGTTTTCTTCAACTTTTCTGCAAGATTTTCTTGAATCAAATTAACAAATGTCTTAAACAAAGAAATATTACAAGTATGTATATACTTCTCTTAAAACAGTTATTGTATCGCGGATAATTGAAACAGTAATTGTCTCGAATTAACGCGGACAGCTTTGATACAAGTAAACGTTTCTCTGAGTGTATAAGGATTATTTTTGATCTTTCTGAGCTAGAGTCATATAGGGATACTGTCAGATCACATGGAATATTAGATTTTTATGTAGTCTACATTCTAGAAATCCTATGTTTAGTTTTTAAACACATCTAAATCTTCTCCTAATACTTTTCATACTCATTTTACTAGAAATAGTAATTATCTTTTACCTATATGCCACAGAACTGCTTTATTTCAGAGAAGCATTAATTTTTAGGATGTACATTATATAATAAATTACTTACTAATTTTAAGTGATTAAATAATTTTAGAGAAACACACCATGCTATAGCTTGTTATTGTTTTCTTTTGTTGACGTTATTTTATTATTATTATTATCGTTATACGACAAATAACTTCTGCATATTGTATTAGTAACTATCAACAATAAGATTAGAATTTTTAAATCTAATATATAAAAAATTCGATGAAAATCCAAGTAGTTTTATCAAAAATATTCGAATGAGCCAGAAATTTGCCTAACCCGGTATATTCAGCAACATTTCAAACGATCTAATTAAAGAATATGGACTACATCGGAGGAAAAGTACTGGAGACTAGTCCCTCTGCATTTTCTCAATTTTTATCCAGTGTAAAAGTTAATAAAAAAATATTCAAAATTAATTTAGTTCAAACCTTATGGAATAAATGCTTAAACCATTAAATTTATGGTAAACGTTGACTGGCACGAAAGATAAACCTTTTGGGTCACTCTTGTTTTCTTATCTTTTACAAATTTGGAGACTGGAGTATCTTATAATCATTCTGTATTATTACTTTCATAGGACCATTTTCTGCTGCTTTGGTGAATAGATTCGGATTCAGGTGGGTAATATCGATAGGCTCCCTAATTAGTAGTGCAGCTTGTTTTCTAACGGGATTCTCGGAGAGATGGTATCAAATGATACTAGCTTACGGTGTCCTAGGAGGAACTGGCTTTGGAATGATGTATGTAGCGGCTATCATTGTGATCGGTTTCTACTTTGAAAGATGGAGAGCATTGGCTTCGGGAATATCTCTATGTGGAGCTGGATTAGGTTCAACGTGCATGCCACCTTTGCTCAGTCTAGTAATAAAAGTACTTGGATGGCGAATAGCCTATCATATTCTTGGGGTTATGTGCGCTATCTGTTGTATATGTGGTCCTGTATTTAAGCCGATCAAGCCAGTTAGAGTGAGTAGATATCAATTTATTAAGTAACTATTGAAGAAGCAACTACCGTCCTTTCACAGGTTCGGATTGACTTAGTAGGTGCTCCAAAGAGAACGTTAAGCAATATTACCGAAGTGCAAGAAACCAAAAGCAGGATGAGTCAGTTTTTTCTTCAGTATAATAACGCTACCTACCCAACGGTGGCCGATGTTAAGACTTCTGTTATTGCTCTACTTCGGCCACCTAATAAACTAGCGGCTACTAGATCAGCATCTAGTGAAATAATGGCAACCACATTAGCTGCGGATGTTTCCGATCATGCATACAGTAAACGATTAGAACATAAATATAAATGTAGCTGGAGAAGATGTTCTATGTGTTGTTATAATTGCTCAAGCTGCTGTAGAAGAACAAGAAGAAAAACAGTTTCTAAAACGATAGAAATGCCTTCCAGACCGATGTACAGGGATGATATATTCTATACGGGGTCAATTTCAACTTTACCTGAATACCAGAGATCGTGCATGGTGAGACCTCCAGAAGTGGTAAGATACGCGAAATATATCATTAATTTTGCAGCTTCAAACCAAATGGAAATGCACTCTCCTTAGATATACCAAACAGGTTATTTATTATACCGTGCCTACCTAAAGTTCCGGGCCACCAAAATAATTGGTATAAAATTTTAAATGGCACGCGCGGTTGAGTGACGGCATTTGAACATTTCCATTTCATTATTGCCCTAATTAGAGGCGAGTGCGATTTACGGATTACTTACCTTGGTTGCGTTCCTTGTGACATAAATAACTATTCTTCTTAAGTATCTTTCATTTTAGTACATTTTTCAAAATGCGTTTAATCGGTACGGAAAGGATTACTGCATTGATGATGGGAGGATATGGCAACAGAATAAGGTCCTATCGAGAAATAGCGGATTTATTCAATGCCACATATCCTGACCGTGAGACAATTTCAAAGTCAACTGTTGAAAGAACCGTTTGCCGTTTCCAAAGAATCGGTGTAGTTAAAGATGCGTCTAGATCCGGAAGACCCAAAAATACTAGTAATGGCGATATGGTTTTAGATGTTCTACTAGCTGTATATGATTAGCACATCAGTCTCACGAATTTTGAAGAAACATCACTAGCGTCCTTACAAAATACATCTCAGTAGAAGTGTACAAATGATTGCAACTCATCGGGGAAAAAAAATCCTAGAGGTTTCGCCGATTTCGCGTTTTCACGTCGGAAACTTTCGAGTCCTCACTCAACCTTACATGCCATTTGAAATTTTCCGGCTACCCTCACCCCCCGCCCTTTGGGGGTGTGAAGGTGGGCGTTTTTGTGGTTGAATAATAGACTTTGTGAAACCATTGTATCCCTATAAATTTCAATCCTATGTTTTAAACTATTCAAAAATTATTTTGGTGGCCCGGAATTTTAGGCAGGCACAGTACCACAGATCTGATATCGCGTTTGACTTCAATTCAGTACATATCGTCGTTAGTTTACACGAAATTTGATTGTGAAATCTATTTCTTTTTCGAAGTACAAGGACACAAACACGAAAGGTCTACAATTACTGTTAAACAATTGCGCTGCTAACATTGTAAGATAACTGAACAAACCACAAATCAAAATAAAAAGCGATTCATTTATAATAATCTCAATGACTGGAGATGACAAATGACATTAGAGTGAAAAATATATGTTTTATTGAGTCTCAGAAAGACATTTAATTCCGATTCTCTCAGGTAATATGTGCAGGGCACGATGGGTATGTCTGATTATTTATTTACAAGAACAAATTTATTGTTAGCTCTATTAAGTTAAGTTAGTTATGCTATAATGTATAACTGTAGAACTTGATATTTTCAGTGATTTATTTCTGCATGATTGTTGCGTATTCATTTCACCTTCATCTTTTCAGTTTCAAATCGTCAACTTTTGATTAATATAATTTCTTTAGGTCACACGTTCCAACTCGTTCGTATAGTTCTTTTAAAATTTGATGAATAGCCCTTTTCTAAGATCACCCTTAGCTTGACAATGTAAGCCGTACGAGTAAAGGAACCGGTATAACAACTGATATATTCGAAGAATTGCACTAACATAAAAAAATTACCAACAGTAGTGTACCTAACATGTAATTTCTTGTTGATGATACAGTGTTAAATCTTACAATATTATAATCTCATTAAATTAACACTTTTCCAGTACTGCGGAACAGCTTAGTGGTTTGTTTATATTCTTATCAATCACATCCGTTAATTACTAGTACACCAATTGGCCTTCATGAATATAGACGAATGAATGTTACGCACTCATATTGATCTTTCCGCTTCAGTGCCACGTAAACGCGCATACACCAGCGATTATGGGTGGCAAATCAGAAACAAATCTATTGTTGCGTATCCTGAAGTGATATGACCTGCGACAGCCGTCTAGAAAGATATAAATACAAATGTGTTTTCTTGGTACTATTGCACACGAATATTTCCTTATATTGTAGTCAACAATAGACATGATATTCAGCTTTATGTTATCGCTTTTAGCGGGGAATTAAATTTAACGTTTCCCTACAGAATACGCATTAATCTTCCTTAATATTACAACTAAAAAAAAGTTTAATTATCGATGTGTTTTTTTTAACCTTTCGAAATGTATACTAAAACAATTGAAGGAATAATTGGAAATTTGAAGAATTCATAGAGGTTGTGTTTTTAAGCGGAACATTTTGTATATGTCTTCAATTCTCTTTGCAATCACATCTCAATACAGCATGTTCGTGTCTGAAGCTAACTACACTTATAAACTTTTTACTTTTATAAAAAAAAATCTTTTATGATTAGTGGTGTATAGATTGAATCTGTTTTGGTTTCACAACTAAATTCTTAGTGAATATTTTATAGTACCGCAAACCAACACCCTAGCACGAGGCTTGTTTTTAAAGTAAGTACCGTTTTGAAATTCTGCTACCGTGAAGGCTGCGGCGGCTTTCTACGCTTGCGCGCTGGTACCTACATCTGTTAACAAGTAGTGTTGGGCATAATCGATATATTTCAATAATCGAATGAATTGAAATAATCGTTTAAAATAATCGAATGATCATTCGAAATTTACTAACGATTTCGATTATTTTCCACGATTATTTGACAGGATCCGAGTGACGAGTGAATTATTTCGAAACTCGAAACCTCGAAGTTTCGAATACAGATCTCGAATCGTAATCCGTTTGTGTGCTCCTGCACAGTCGCAATGAATAATGAATGATTTTTGAACCATAATCGAATTCGGGTATAATCGATATATCTCGATTATATAATTCATAATCGCCCTACACTAATTTCTACCATAGTGCGGCGGAGCACCGTCATGTTGTGCCCACATCTGTTGTCTTATTTGAAACGGAATATCCTCCACACTGGCAGTTCTTCTCGTAAGAATTGAAGATAAATTGGAGATGTCAAACACGAAAGGGCCAACTAATTGATCCCCTAACAAACCACACCAAACATTAACTGAAAAACGGCGTTGGAAATTCCGTTCGTAGGTTGTATGTGGATTTTCAAGCTGCCAGGAATGGGAATTCCTCAAATTATTGACGCCGTCTCGAGTAAATGTATACTCATCGGTGAACAACATTTTATTAACCAGATTACGATGTGCGTTGAGCCAATTACAAAACTGCATACGAGAGCCTAGATCAGTGGGCAGCAAAACTTAGACACCGTCAGATGGAACGGGTACAAACCAAAGTTATGCATAATTCTCCATACAGTCATTCGACTAGCACCAGTGCGAACTGATATTCTGCGGACATTAGTTGATGGGGCTCTTTCAATACTATCCAGTATTAAATCATAGTTAGCTGCTGATGGACATGTTAGCTTAGCATTTGGAAATGATCCCGTTGCTCTAAGATGTGCGAAAATTCTCTCGAATACTCGAATATCTTACGATTCGGATGCCGGTGGCGGTATTCCCTCATTGGTGCCCTCCCGCTGCAGTTGCAGTACCCATAGACTAACAGCATATCTGCGTATTCTTTATTTGTAAAAATAAACATGACAATAAGTTTGAAATTAACCGTGTTTACTTTCATGCGGAGTACAATCAAACTAACACAACCGATCTGTGATAAGTAACAAAACATAGCACGACCTACTACAATTAAAAACATCATATATCGATAAGGATGCATTTGAGGACCGTGTTCATATAGACATTTTCGACTCGAATTTACCTGAGGAACACGTCGTAAAAGTTTGTACCTTACCCCACGGGACACCAGGTATATTACAATATTAGCGACGCGACATCAGGAATTTTTTGAGTGTAGAACTTTCAGCTTTGTTCTTTGAAAACGATTTTACACAAAGATAAAATGATTTTCCAATAAAGTAAGAATAAGATTAACTATGAATTCAAGTCAGACGCGAAGTGGTGGAAGTTAACCACACAACCCATCACGTTACATTGTATATAACTATTTCTTTCTAGCATGTACACGTCACGCGCGGAAATTTTTCCGAATCTGTAAAACTTGTAAGCCACGTTTTGTTTTCGGGAGTACCTTTCGGTTTTGGAAATAAAAATTCATCCAAATTTTCTTCCGTAACCCGAAAATTTCGTAATAAGATACTATTGTAAACCGAGGTACCACTGTATATGTACAACATATTTTATTTTGTTTCACAAGTTGTGAAGTTGAAATAACGTTTTCAATATTTCAGTATTGAAAACGTTCATACGAACTCCAAAAAGAATCCGTTTTACTGAAGAAAATATAGAACTGCAGAAAATATAGAAAAGTCTCTTGTGGTAATTGCTAATTCCTTTCTCCTATTTCCTACTTGAAACAAATTTATTACATATATACATGTCGTCTATTTCAATGTATAATTAATATATGAATTTCGTTTAATACATTTATAAAAACCTAGCATCTGAAATATGGAACATACACTCGTCATGATACAGCGTCTCTGTATCATGTTTACGATTCGTGGTTTTGAGTCATATCCCTTACGATTTTGCCGTTCACTGCATATAACACACGTGCTTATCCTGAGAAGTAACATTTTTTTTATTTCAGTTTCTTCCAAGGAATTTGGCTTTCAGTTTTTGGCAACATTAATATTAACATTTTTCAGTATAAATTGACTAAAGCAATCAACTACTTGAAAATATCTTCCAGGTCCAACCATTCAAACGCAAGTTATACAATGTGTCCATGGATAGAGTTCCGAAGAGGAAAGACTTTTTTATTTGTAGATTTAGAGGAAAAAGTCATTCTTTATAAAAACGTCTCCTTGTCTGGAAACCGTAATTTCGAATATCAGATATGTGACTGTTATACAGGGTACATCAAAAATAACGGTTAATCACTTCGATTACGTTTTTTTCTTCAATTATAAAAATATTTTCAAAATCGCGATTTATTACACGAATTCTGCAAAAAAGTCGAGTAAACATTTCTCCCTTAGTAGTTAATTTCGTAGCAAATTACTAAGCCTCGGGATGACTCACACGCAACTGAAATATTTCTTGGCACCACCTAGTTCCAGCAGTTATAGTCATGCCGTCCTAGGTAGTAGAAACCGGAATATAGATGCCACTTGCCTATACAATTATATAACGTACAACGTTTCATAATAATATATTTTTTTATGACTATTTACCACGTGTACTAATTTAACTATAGTTTTTTTTTAATATATAATAAATAATAATAAAAGGATAAATAAACTTTAATATTAACTCATTAATTATTAAACTACATAATGATAATCTCTATTTAATGACATTATTAAAGAAATAATTTAATTATACTATAATATATAAAAAAACTTTTTAATTAGTTCATTCACTTTCACCTAATTTTAATTACTAACTTCAGGTTTTTTTCCCATTATTGTAATGTTTCTTTTATCCCTGTAACTGGCCTGATGTGATTTTTGAATGCGAAACCGGTCGCCTAATTTCTCAATAGAACTTTGTGAGATCTGGACCATTTTTTCATTCCTACCTTTAATATGAATATTTTCTTAGCTTAAAACTAAATGATTTATTTGGAAGAAACTCTATTTTCTTGATGCAAGAAGCCATTTCTCTGCGTGTATTAACATTTTTAATTTAGAGAGTAAGGATTGAATGAACCTTTCCGAATCCACTACCCGATTTTCTGGATCCAGTATCCGATTCTCGGATCCGTTATTATTTTGCAATGTAGAAAATGTTTAATAAAGAAAAATGTATTATATGTACAAAAAGTGCAATAAGTTTTAAGATCCACACATTGAGAATAATACTGGATTTCCATACGCACAATTTAAAGTATTGTATTACATATGCAATCAATAAATCTAGTGATTACTACAGCTATATTGTTTAATAATTACTCGACCTATTGCGGGTATTTACTCGGAAAAGTTGTCACAGAACGGGATTGGATCCACGTTATCGGATAGTGGATTCGATCAGATAAAGAATCCGAATTCAAGGATAGTGAATAGTAGATAATGCAAGGATAGCGGATAATGGATTCGGATCCGAGGTTTGGGACAATGGATCCGGTTCTGAGGTTTCGGATAATGGATCCGGGATTCGAAGTTTCGGATAGCGGATCCAGATGAGGTTTCGGATAATGGATCCGGATAACACCAAGATTGGGATATCCGGATAGTAAGTTATTCGGATCCAAAATTATCCGGATCCGGATAACAATTCTACTAATTACTTATAAATTCTCGCATACCTTTATTTTTACTTTCAAGTAAGCCTTAATCATTCAGAAATATTAGAATAATACAATATCAAGTAGTCTCTTCTAAATAATATGAAATGTTTTAGTTGTGATCTTTCAAATTATTGATAATTACGTCGTAATGTTGTCAAAAATCTGTAAAATAGTGAAATTAAAAATTATTTTTGATGTACCTTGTATAGCAATTGCAAATCTGATATTCGAAATTGTAGTTTCAAGACAAGCAGACATTTTTATAAAGAATTACTTTTTTCTAAACCTACAAATAAATCCTCTTCCGAACTTTATCGATGGACACACTGTATATTGCTATATGCTAAGTGTCAGAGAAATTCAAATACAAAGTCTGCCACTGAGGTCTTTTAATGGAATTACATTTTGTATCAAGTCATCCTGATCGTCTTAAGTAACTACAGCTGGAGTATTTATATCAATTTTCCAAACTTTTAATGATTCTTCAATTGTTTCGGTACCAAGCTCAAATGGATCAGAAGAATATTCTGATAATATGAACTTTTATATAAAAAATTAACGAAGACAAGCTATATGCTAAAATATAAGGAAACACCTTCACACAATAATTGGTTTTCGCCACGGTTTATATTTGGAGTTACAGTGGTCAACTTCTTGTCTAATTTGTTTCACCTCCCATGTAGTTTGCACCAGTAGCGGGGGGTGATGACGTAAACGGGAGGGCGAGGACACAATTCGATTTCCTCGTGTATTGCCGTTGTACAGTACAATGTACGCAATATGCAAGGAAAATACACGAGGGAATCGAGTCTCTATCAGCGCCTTCCCGTTTATGTCATCACCCATCGCTGGTTTGCACGTTGAGTTACGGTGCAATTTAAGATTCCCTTGTCCGAAAGGAAGAAATATTGAATTAATTCTTTTTGTTTGTCATTATTAGACGGTTTAAATCCGGAATATGGACAGCTATCATCACTAAACCTAGCCGGTAATCCTCACAGTTTTACGTATGTATCACATGCGGTATGATCGAATTTAGAATCTTCTTTTATTTAAGCGCAGTACATAAAAATACTCTTATCTTCCATTATTAATCCATAAATAAACCCATCATTATTTATGAAGAATGATTATCAGTTGCTATACATTATTTAGTTCTATTTATGAATACCATTCACAACTTTTACTTTCTTCAAATAGAATATTTATGCAGACGGTCAATACACATTAAAGTGATAAATGCTTCCATCTAAGAGTCTTTCCGAGAAAACGATATCTGCTGATTTCGAATTGTTAAACCGTTCCCTTCAATACAATGTGAAGGTGTCAATACCGCTTTTAAATAAAAAATTATTGGAAATTGGATTTTTGGAAATAATTTTTCATTAACATACATGTATGGATAAAAATACGAGGAAGTTTTTTATGTTATCTACCTAGCTATGAAAACAACGAGTTAGAGAACAAACAAAATTTTATTTTTCGACGTAAGAACCATTAACACTAACACACTTATTCCAACGTTTTTCTAATAACGCTATGTCTTCGAAGAGAAATCTTTTGGTAATTCTGCAAAATACGACTCCACGGCGTTTTCCAAGTCATCATTCGATATAAAGCGACGTATTCTCAAGTGTTTTTTGAGTTTTGGAAAAAGATAATAGCCACAGAGGGCGAGGTCGGGACTGTAAGTGGATGCTGTAATTCCTCAAAACAGCACTCATTGACTACTGCTTGAACAATCCGTGTTTTATGCACCCTGCAGTTGTCGTGCAGAAGCACACACTTTATGTGTTTCGGGGTTGAAACAGGTTTTCGCACGGGTCTTCTTGGTCTTAAGTTTGCTTCTGTCAATCTATTCCCAACTATTTGATCGGAAATCTCCAATCCATGAATCGTTCTGATTTGAAGATCTTTTGTTGTGGATGTGCGAGAACACAAGGATGATAGCACTAAAAATCGATCCTGTATTCGACTTGTTTTCCTCTTAGAAACTTGTCTAATACGTCTTTTATATCCTCCGGTTTCTAAGTAACGATCCCACATACGATGAGCCTAACGTTAAAATCCCTGGCAACTTCTCAATTACTGGTGCCATTCTTGATAGCGACTACAACACGTACAACAACTAACTTATTAGACGGCCCATTTCAATGGTGTCAAGATTGACACTTTATGATGAACTGTCAACATTAATTACTGTTCCACAGCAAACTACCTTTTTCATTTACATTTTGATTGTTTTTTTGTATCGGTATTGTTATCTTAAAAATGATACGAAGGATTTGTTTTGTTTTTGCAAATTTATTCAAATAAAATGCGAGTTTTTAACATAAGCTTTATAAGATATCTATTCTATTGCGACTTAAAAAGTGATTGAGATGTAAACAAGTGTTCCTCTAATTATTTTGCGCAGTGTATCCATATCGCTATCTATGAAAATATGCTAATGAAAGCAGACAAGGAAATAATTAGATTTTCTTTGTCGATAATATTTTGTGCAAAGTTCCTTTTTTAATATGCAATGTAAAATAGAATTTACAAACCTGTGCATAAAAATGGCAGTGGGCACACGTGTAAATTAATAAGAAAATTATGTTAAGGTGGAATGTCGATAAGACTGACTTTATTATTATATACGTGGTTTAAATCTGTCGGGATGACTCTTAAATATAATATAATATAATATAACTCTTAAATTTCACCAATATTTCCTTTTATTTTAAAGCTACATCAGGGTCATACTAGAGACTCAAATTTACTGATATAATTTAAAAATAACTAAATTATAACTTACAATGAGTTAAAGTAGATAGACTTAAAGATTTAATGATGTCCATCTTGGGAGCGTTGACTGATGAATAAGGAAATCAATAAAAAACAAGGCGATGGCATTTGTTGAAGCCACGTGCCCGCGAAATTTAAAAGGAAATATACAGGTTGATTATTATACATTTTAAACAAGTCAAATTAATGTAATTAAAATCCCCTAACTTCAATACATTTATTACAACGATCAATTAATAATTCTATACCCTTGTAAAAATAATCTAAAGTTTTTCCCTCAAAATGTTGTATTACAACTGCTTGCAACTCACTATCGTCCTTAAAACGACATCCCATCGATTCCTTTTTGGATAGAGGATCATAATACAGAATCATTGTTTCATCCCATGTTATGGACTCCAAAATCGGTTTCAGGTCGTCTCCACACATGTTTAAAAACGAGGGCGCACAATAGACTCGACGTTCAAGTTGGAGGTGGGGTACCTATCTTGCATTGATCTCATTCATACGCAAATGACTATGGAGAATTCGGCGAATACTTGTTTCAGAAATGTTAGACATCACTGCTAATTCCTTCACTTGTAAATGGCGATCTGCTAATACAATTTCTTCAATAATTGAGATGTTTTGAGGCGTGATCAGCTCAACTGGCCGACCGAAGCGCTCATCATCATTAAGGGATTCTTGCTCGAAACGGAAACATTTTGCCCTTTTTTTTAGTTGAATATGAAGGACATAAATCACCATAAACGCCGTCTAAATGTTGTTTGATGTGATTAGGCGTATGCCCTTCTTTTGTTAAAAATTTAATGACGACGCGGTACTCAATTTTCGTTACCAGAGACATTTTCATGCACTAGTCACGTTGTCTGGCTGGCTACTAAAAAATACTACTCTTCGAGGCGTAATATGAGGATAATTTGACATTAATCTAGCCTTCGATAGATGGCGTTACCTGAGAACGAATTGCTCTCGGTTTTGACATCTGCCATTCATCACATGTCTGTCAAAATTTCAAGCAAAAAACACAATTAGTTTGGTTTTAACAGTCCTCGAAAGCAAGCAACTTTTGTGTTTTTTGAAAATGGAAAAAGTCGAATATCGTTCAATGATTAAGTACGTTCATTTGAAAGGGAAAGACAATGCAGAAATCAAAGTCGAACTGGATGCTGTTTATGGCGAGTCTGCACCGTCGTTAGCAACAGTGAAATTTTGGAAAGCTGAATTTGTTCGTGGTCGTAAGAGTGTGTTTGATGATGAACGTCCAGGTGTCCCAAAAACGGTCACTACACCAGAAACCATCAACAAGTCCATGATATGATCATTGCAGACCGTCGAACCGAAGTGCGTGAAATAGCAGAGGCTCTAAACATGTCAACTGAGCGTGTACATAACATCATACACGAACTTTTGAATATGAAAAAGCTATCCGCGCGATGGGTGCCGTGTTTGCTCACTGTCGACCAAAAACGCACACGTGTGACGGATTCGAATAAGCTTTCGGCAATGATAAAACGCTATCCGAAAGATTTTCTTCGCCGATACGTCACTGTTGATGAAACGTGGGTCCATCACTACACGCCGGAGATGAAGGAACAGTCAAAGCAGTGGAGAAAAAGCGGTGAAGGCCCACCGAAGAAGGCCGAGACCACCCAATCGGCCGGAAAGGTAATGGCGACTGTTTTTGGGGTGCGAAAGGCATTATTCACATTGATTATTTGGAAAAGGGCAAAACAATAACTGGCGTGTACCGCGCAGATTTACTGGGCCGTTTCGACGCCGATTTGACGAAAAAACGCCCTGGTTTGGCTCGCAAAAAAGTTCTCTTCCATCAAGACAACGCATCCGCTCACAGGGCGGCCGTTGCACTGTCAAAATTGCACCAATTGGGCAACGAATTGATCGACTACCCACTGTATTCGCGAGACCTAGCCACCTGCAACTTATTCCTGTTTCCAAACCTAAAAAAAATGGCTCAGAGGACGCCGTTTTGCAACGAACGATGAGGTCATGACCGAAATTTCACACTATTTTGAGAAGCTCGAGCAAAATCACTTTTTGGAAGGGATAAAAAAGTTGGAAAACCGTCTGATCAAGTGTATTGAGGTAAAAGGAGACTATGTTGAAAAATAAATGAGAAAAAAAACAAAAATCGTGCGTTTTCTTACTTAGGCTAGATTAATGTCAAACTACCCTCGTATATATAGTGTAAAACTCGCACATGTGCAACTACGACGCAACGGAGTTTGAACACGCTAGAACGTGTATAAGCCTGTCAAGCCGAGAATTTATGGCGCCTATCTCGTATTTATAACTGTAGGATTTTTATAAATCTATTTTTTATAAAAACTTTAAACCACTGAATCGCGAAATCAAAATCAATCTTTACCTATTGTTTAAATTTTTGACTGTATCCAAATGAAATAAATATTGCTTAAACCGTCTATGTCGGATCTAAAATTCATAATGTTAGGATGCTGATTTATGTAAACCATTTCCAGAAATAAACGAATAATAGAATAATTATTTTCAATCGCTAACACTTTTACATTGTTCCATTTCATGCAAAGTATTATTAGTGGGAATAGCTGACGTTGTAGTTTCTTTGTTTAGATTGCAATCATTGCGATGTTTGGCAATTCTAGATTTTAACCAGGTCGATGTTTGGCCAATATATATTTGAAAGATTAAAAAGCCTGTTCAAGTTTTGTTTATGGAAAGATGAATGAGATAGTTTGATTACTCTATTTCTCATGGCATTGATTAAGTTAATTTTTTGATTCATAAGCTGTGCCGAGTGATATTTTACGTATCTCCCTGAATGTGTGGGCCTTTGATACCAATCTAATGTAATAATATTAGACTCTGTTCTTATAACTTTCATGTCAAAAAAGGGTATTGACCTATTTACCTCTTTTTCTATAGTAAACTGTACAGGATTAATTTGGTTAAATGTATTTAACAGAGTTCCACATTCATGTTCTGGAAGAGAACACAAAAGATCATCAACAAACTTCCTAATGAAACTGAGCTGAAATGGTAAAATTGGTATAACTAAAGTCAAGAAATGATCCATGACAATTTGTGCCAAGATAGAACTAAGAGGTGATCCCATATTATGATAGTATACGTAGGCACCAAAAGATTATCAACAAGCAACAAAACCTATGTTTCCATTAAACTAAAATTTTATTTTACTCAAATATTATGGCACACCATGCCTGTACATAAATATAGCAATTATAATAGAAAGTAAAGTAATTCTTCTGTAACTATAACAAATTAATATTTCTAATGTTTTAAACATTAATACTTGATTGTATGATGCTTATTTTTAATATCATGTCATCGACAGAGCTTGCTGTCAACTAGTCGTTGACATCTCTCCAGTGGAATACATGTCTAAGCAGAGCGCACTACTTCTGATAATTGAAGTCTATTCATGACAGCGTCGATGTTGAGATATCTAAGTTTCTCTGTTTCAGTAAAAAATTACGTAGAAAAAGAAAGCGTAAAACAAAAAGAAATTACACAGCCAAATTACTTTTTCTACGTGGCATTGCCATTCTTTGGCACAAGTTTGTACGTCAAAAATGCATGATTGAAGTGTATTAGCAAATTTGTATACGAGGGTGATTCGTAAAGTAAGATCCGTTTCCGCCTAGTCAGCAGAGGCGTGGAGATATCGACGCGATCGCAGCGTTGCAGTGTAGTCTGGTTCAAAGTGAGTCTGGTAGTACTAATGAGAGAATCGTTCGGACATCCTTTCCTGGTATTTTGGTCGTTTACAATGGCTGCAGCAATTGAAAATCCCACCGACTATGAACTGCGTGCTGTTCTCCGATTTCTGTGTGCAAAGAACATGAAAGCTGCTGAGATTCATCGTGAACTTTGTTCCGTTTATAATGAAAATGTCATGAGTAACAGTGTGGTTAGAAGATGGTGCCGTATGTTTCAAGAAGAATGAACTAATGTCCATGATGAAAAACGGAGTGAACTGTTGTGGCGGACAAAATTTTGGGTAATGTCGAAGAGAAAATTCGTGAAAATCGGCGATTCACAATTACAGAACTGAGTGCCTTTTCCCCTCAAATTGCACGTCGTTTTGTACGAGGTTGCTACTGAACATTTAGGTTACCACAACTTTTATCCACGGTGGGTGCCAAAACTTCTTACCGAAGACCATAAAACAAAGAGAATGGGATCGGCACTAACTTTTTTGACGCGCTACAATGTTGAAGGTGGAGATTTCCTCGGGCATATCGTAACAGGTGACGAGATTTGGGTCGTCTATGTCAACGTTGAGACGAAAAGGCAGTCAATGCAGTGGGGTCGCTCTAATTCGCCTACGAGGAAACCTTTAAAGTGCCATCAATCATTTTCTTCTTATAGACTTTATGGAACGAGAGACCAGAATAAACACTAAAGTCTACCGTGAAACTTTGAAGAAGCTCAGAAGAGCTGTTCAGAACAAGCGACGTGGATTTTTTTCATGACAACGCCCGCCCGCATACCGCCACTCGCACAGTAGGCCTACTGGAGAGTTTTAAGTGGGAAGTGTTTGGCTGATTTGGCTCCTAGCGACTACCATCTCTCCCGTAACATGAAGAAATGGTTGGATCATACTGGTTTGAGAGCGATGAAGAGCTGCAGGACAGTGCTTACAGCATGGCTTAATTCACAGGCGACAGAGTTCTATGAAGAGAGCATTAAAAAGCTGGTTCATAGCTATGACAAATGTCTCAATCTTAATGGCAACTATGTAGAAAAATAGCTGAAAGTAGTAGCTTTAAGTATATAATCAAAACCTCTTCATGTATTGGTGTTTTTTTTTAATAACCAAACGGAACTTACAAATCGCTCTCGTATATAAGCGTACGCAAATGTTTAAATCCATTTGAATATGCAGTTATTTGGATTTTTATAAAATTTTCTAAGTGCAAGTAAATATGTACATACATATAGCGGATACGGTGGGCGTACTTATATTTGAATCAAACTTCCGGCTTAGCCAGAAATTACTTACACTTTCTACCCATCGTGTTCACTATATACATTTACTTATAGGTACATAGGGAATTTTATGGAAATCCAAGCAGCCGTATCAAAGGGATTTGAATGGGTCCAGACAATTGCCGTGTATATAAAGTATTGATTTTAAGCTTAGTATATAAAAAGTTTTATTATAACAACGTAAACCAACTACAATTAGTTAATCAGAATTGGCAAAGCTAAATAACACATGGCTACTGTATAATAAATGCATATTTTTTTGTAAAAGCACAAATCGTAAAATTATATTAGAGACCTTTAAAAAATCGTTCCAATTTAATTATGATTTTCCTAAAAATAAAAAAGAATGTTTTTGTCTTTCTCGCTTATTTTAACTTTAGCGTTCATTTCAAAAATAAATTGGCGACTCATGATAATTACGTCGTAGTTCATATAAATACTTAAACATCACCGCCTGTATAATTAGCAATTTCCATAGCGAAATAAAAATTGGTTATTACATAGTCATATCGTGGTACTAATTCATTTTTCCCCTAAACTCGTCAAGGATTTTGATCTATTTTTGTAATTTGGGCCTAAAACATGTTTTTGTTATGTTGAATCTCATAAAAAACACCACAGTTTACGTAATAATAATAAATCTGCTTAACATATTGTGTTTGGTTAATGAGGTTTTTTTTTGTCTATTATGGTTACAATAGTTATAATTATTTAAAATTGTGGATATCTCCATGAGATATTTATTCTATTTACAAATGTAAGCACGAGGTATGAAAATATTTTTCAAATTGTTGGCAAGCGGGTGTTACCTTGACCGCACTTCATCAGCTGTATTTGTGTAAACATATCATTATCTATAACAGAGGAATAACATTATTTTCAGGTTTCTATGTAGCAAATAATAAAAGGAAAATGTGACTTGTCATAAAACATCGATGTAACATAAACCTAGTTCTGTTGTATAGTATGATAGTGCATAATTCCACTCTAAACTTATTTAAAACAAAACAAATTAGCTGAGCAGTTTTTGCTACTTAGCTTTGTACTGTAATTTAATTCTGAATATTTCTGCAATCATGTTTAAGAGTGGACGATTTTAATTATATTCATTTCTATTTACAGAGGTCTAAGAAATCAGTTCTAGAATACCATATTTCAGTGACAAGAACAGCAACACATCATGATATCGAAGAACAAACAATGTGCAAGCTGTGTCCAGAATCTGTTAAACGGACATTGGCAACAATGTTGGATTTTCGCTTACTGAAATCTATGTCTTTCAACTTAATGCTAATCAACTCTGTGACAGTTGCATTTTCGTTTTACACCCCGCTTGTACACATTAAAAATAGGGCCGTCGAAAACCACATGGACGATGCAGTAGCTCTGTGGTTGATTTCTGGTATCGGAGTAGCGAATACAATTGGAAGAATAATATGCGGTATATTATCATCTTTTCCCAGCATAAAAGCAAACATGGTATGCGCTGTTTTACTATTTGTGGGCGGAGTTGGAACGGTTGCGTCGGGGATATCCTACGAACCCTGGTTTCAATTCTTGTACGCTGTTATATATGGATTTTCATTGTGTAAGTGCACCCAATTATCCTTTACGAGGTAAGCGCCATAAATTCTCGGCCTGACAGGCTTATACAAGTTCAAGCGTGTTCAAACTCTGTTGCGTCATAGTTGAACATGTACGAGGCCTACACTAAACTGAGTGGCGCACCACATTCGCGTCGGTTTATATACGAAAAACGGCAAAATATTTTAAAAATATTTTTCTTATGAGCTATGTAGGTTCATTTTAAGCATGTTTTAAAATTGTTTTGAAATATACAAGGTGACTCAAAGAGAAGTTACACACCAAAGTTGTGAAAATGTTAACGGAATACCCTGTATATTATTGCATATTTTGATAGTGCGGGCTAAATAAAGGCAAGTTACTGTTACGTTTCCTATACCTAACTCAAGCCGTTTTTGAGACATTTAACTATTCTTGAAAATGTAGACCAAAATTTAAAAGACGCGCCTGTCTTACGTATTTAAGCCTACTTTCGTAAAATATATGGCAAGGAATGAATATTCAAAACTAAAAATGCTAAATTACTAAGAAACTATAAGACATAAGTATAGGAAACTTTAATACAGTTTTATAAATAGTTAAAATTAGAATCTAAGTACGATAATGAATACAGTTTCGTGGAAAGAATGCCTAATAACAATAACCAAAAAATAAATGCTAATATAGGTGCTAATATTGGTGGAATCATTCCCGGCAAAAACAATGTAGCAGAGAAAATAGCGCTAACACATGGACATGTTTCTGCCTACTCGGCGTCATCAGTATGGTTCTGAGCACAATCTTCTGCCGCTATCATTGCGTTTGCCTCTCAGTTTATGTTGCTAATCTCCAAAGCAGCACTGAATATGTCTCTCGGCGACACCTATCGCCAAGAAACACAGTCACGCCGTCTCAGAGGGTGCAAGACAAACCGGAGTGTAGATGTCCACCACCTATCGGGCAGCTCCTGGGCTGCCAAACGCAAGGGGGCGTTGTGCCTAGGCACAGCGACATCTATACGTGCAAATGATTCATCAGGCTTACCTTGGTTAATACAGAGTCCATTTAATATAAGAAAGTTATTTGACTTTAATGATAGTCCAAATCAAAGGTATATTTTCGTCCACCCTGTATAATTTTTAGGGGTCATTTTTATTTTGTCATCAAGTCTAATACTTCGACTGAAAATAAATACAATTAGAAATATCTAGCTTAAGTAATGACTGGTGCATCTCTTAAATTTTGGTCTACATTCCCGAGAATAGTTAAATGTCTCCAAAACGGCTTGAATTAGGTATAGGAAACATAATAACCTACTTTTATTTAGCCCGTACTATCAAAATATGGAATAATATACAGGGCATTCTATTTAAATTTTGATAACTTTAGTGTGTAACTTCTTTTTGAGTCACCCTGCATATTTCAAAACAATTTCAAAACATGCTTCCAATGAGCCTACATAGCTCTTATGCTGTTTTCCGTATATAAACCGACGCGAATGTGGTGTGCCGTCCTGTATATATTACGACTCGAAGAGTAGTAGTTTTTAGTAGCCACCCAGACAACGTGACTAGTGAATGAAAATGTCTCAGGTAACGAAAATTGAGTACCGCGCCGTCATTAAATTTTTAACAAAAGAAGGGCATCCGCTTAATCACATTAAACAACGTTTAAACGGCGTTTATGCTGATTTATCTCCTTCATATTCCACTGCAAAATGTTTCTGTTTGGGGCAAGAATCCCTTGAAGAAATGAAAGTGAAAGAATTAGCAGTGATGTCTAACATTTCTGAAACAAGTACTTGCCGAATTCTTCATAACTATTTGGGTATGAATATGATAATATATGAAGATTAATGCAAGATGGGTACCGCATGATAACCCAGCTGTTCCCATCCAAAAGACTTGTGTTTTCGCAGAAACATGTGGCCTTGGATCATCCACCTTACAGTCCAGATCTTGCACCCAGTAATTTTCACTTGTTTCGGTACTTAAAAGAGTTCCTTGGTGGTCAACGGTTCAACGACGATGAAGATGTGAAAACTGCAGTCATAGATTGGGCTTTTTCACAGGCGGCAGATTTCTTTGATGTCGGAATTAAAAAATTTGTTGAGCGGTATGACAAATGTTTGAACAAATATGGAAATTATGTAGAAAAGTAGATAAAAGCATGTAGAATATGGAAAAAGTATATTTTAATATTTACAGCATTTTTCTTATTATTAAAAAAATACCCCTCGTATATCAAGCCGAGAATTTATGGCGCCTACCTCGTATATCTATAAAACAATGTTACTTTTTAGCAAGCATATCAACTCTACGATCAGTGATCATAGTGGATATTTTGGGATTGGAAAAATTAACAAACGCTATTGGAATGATATTGCTTTTCCAAGGTGTATTTTCATTTATAGGAACGTATACATCGGCATTGTTAAGAGATTATACTGGAGAGTATACCCTATCCTTCTACGCTTCCGGTTCTGTTCTTGGCATCGGCGCCATTTTTCTAATGCCTTTAAAAAAGTTTAAGGTCGAAGATAAGAAAAATATATTACGTTAAAATTCTAGAATAAGTTGATTTTAAACATTTAAATGTTTTAGTAAAAGGAACAATTATAGTTTTTAAACTGCGTTTAAAAAAATACGATAAAATTAGACTCAGACAATGACAATGCTTTAAATTCGTATTTATAAACTTTAATTTTAATCCTACGCAATTACGAATAAGTTCGAGTCGCTTTTGTATTTAATTTAACGCCAACTATTTAGATGCATTCATGTATGTATGTGCGTACATGGTACTCTCAAGTTTTATTCGATCCAATAATCAGAGAAACAGCCACCAAGCATTTCTCTAACCATATTACACGTCAATTACTGCTTCCTCAGTTAACGTGTCCGCACCGAACTGTAATTTTAAAAAGCTAACTGTATGATTTAAAGATGTATATTGTGTAGGCTGGTTTAACGTTACATTAAGCAATTTGTACAAATGGAAGTTTACCGGACATAGTTGAAGAATTTTATGTAATTATCACATTAACGCAAATAACAATTGCAAAGTGAAATACGTGTACCTACTTAAGCACCTACTTAAACTTTTAAAAACGCTGTAATATCTTAAACTGCCAAGCAGTGCCCGTGTAGGTATATTAAAAACTAGCATATTTTATTCTATGAGTATAATACACATGTACACTTACTAATGGAAGTTTCTAATAAATTCAATAATAGTGGAGTACGTACAACCAAGATTGCTTAGTTGATGAAACTACTACTATCAGAAAGTGTAGTCAAGTGCAATTTAAACATTTATAATTTAATGTTCTAGACCAGGGGTTTCCAATGGGATCGGTATCCACCCTTTTGGGTCGAAGAAATTTTAAAGGTCAGTGATGATCAAGGGATTAATTGGGGGGTTGATAGCCGAATGTATAAGTCAATAATATACAACGAAAAACAAGAAACATGTTGAACATTTTTGAACGAGGTGATTGAAAAATTATGTTTAGCAATTTTAGGCCAAATATTTAAAAAGTGTAAATACATCAATCCCAGCCATCGCATTAATTGAAATCGAACTTTTGTGCAATTCTAATCTGAGATTTTGTTTCTGAAAACTTGTTTATATTTGTAAAATTAAAAATAATAATAACACAAAAAATAAAACATAAATATAATAAACTCTTTTTTCTAAATTTTTGGTCATATGCTTAACCTAATAGTTATCTTTAAGTTATTTATGCGCAATTATTTGTGTGGTATTAGTGATGGCAGTTGGGTAAATACCTGATGGGTGGGTAGACAAAAACGGGTATACACCTGGTATTTACCCGAACTAATTTTATACCTCAAAAAATGGAAATGTGTAACGGCTACATTTCTCCAGCTGGTAAGTACTCATTTAACGGGAAAATATCCAGGCAAATACCGCATAATGTGATGAGTTCATCCTGGGTTTCCCCAATTTTCCTTTGGCTCTCATTTTGTTTGGTTCCAATGATGAAGCACAAGAATTGGATGCAATTGATTTAGAAATGACATCTTTAGATTTCCAGGAACATGAAGATGTCCAGGATTCTATAGCAGATCTAAATCGTAACAGAATAGCAAGACAATGATTTAGGAGATGATGAAAAATGCACAACTTATAAAAATTGTCCATATTTTGTATGAAAATAAATAAGAATAGAATATACCTTGTTTTCAATGCAAACATATATTTTCAGTTTACTTTAAGACGTTCATTGCTAACGGTTAAGGTACACCATACCCAGAATATATTTTTTAAAGAAATTCTCCCTTTTCTAGGCAAAAACTAATTTTATTCTGTAACCCTACCTTTTCTTTGGCTATGTTTATGCCATGTTTGGCCTGTATCACGGATCCGTGCTGCCAGCACTAGCACCAAAACTTTGATGCCACAGGCCCGTGCCAGACCCAGCAAATGTGCTAAAAGGTGAAATAAATCAAATAACATAAACATACATATGTGACTATAGACTATTATGCATTAGTTTGATAACACGCTGTGCTAGTTGCAAAATGCAACAAGCTCATTCGAGTACGCTGAATCCAATGGTCACAAGCTAGCTCACGTTTTCGAGCAATTTTAATTTAAGAATATTAGGCCCAAAGAACCTTCTGAACATTCTGGGATATTCTGGAAAAAGGAGAATATAAACAGCGCTTTTAGCCGCTGAGAGCTCAGTCTGTTTTCAGAAGTCAAAGTGTTAACATCTAAATATTAAAGCAAATAGCCCAAACCGAAGTGAATAGTGAAAAGTTCGAGATTGTTTATTGTATTAGCTTGTAAAATCAATTAATTTGAAATATCAAAAATGGATAAATGTTCTAAATTGAATACCTTTTGTTACGTGTGTGGAAAATTTGTAGCCGCTATGCCATTTGGTGTTTCGATGATTTGGATAGATCCAAGAGAACATGATCCAGCTGGATGCGCGCGTGAATTATACTGACGGTACGAATAGAAGAAAAAGTGGTCCTTTGAAATATATTCCAACAATATATACTGAATTGCCGCTGTCGCATTCAAATACAATAACTGTTCCAACTTCAACAGAAGAATCTGAGCCATCGGCATTAGAAACCATGAAAACCGAAGAAGCAGGCGTATCAATGTATGAACTAACAAATGTCACTGCGCCATGCAAACATTGAAATCACGCAATCTCGTTTGAATAACATAATACGAAGCCTGAAAATATCACAGCGACAATCCATTCTTTTGGCAAAGAACTTGAAACAAACGAACATTTTGGCAGCAGATGTTCGGATATACGGAGCAATCAATCGTCATCGTCGTTTTACGGTTTTTTTTTTAATCCATTGCGAATAATTCCCTAGCTTATTGCACTGATATCCGAGCGTTGATTTTAACGATGCAAAAGGAATATAACCTCGAGCATTGGCGATTGTCTATTGACTCATCAAAAAGTAGTTTGAAAGCGGTTCTGCTACACAACACCAATTCAAAAAATTCCATCGCTAAAAAATCATCGATTTAGTGCAATATAATGACCAAAAGTGGAAAATTTGTGCCGACTTAAAAGTGGTGACTCTTTTAAGAAGTATGCAAACGGGTTATACCAAAAATATGTGCTTACATGCGCATGTGGAATACCCGTTTTGCCGGCGACCAATATAACGAACGGAATTGGCTTTTACGTGAGGAATTTAGATTGCGACAAAACAATGTTATTGAGATTCCACTTGTGCCGATTGAAAAGGTTTTGTTACCACCGCTCCACATCAAACTAGGAATTGTTAAAAACTTCATAAAAGCATTGAACCCAGAAGGAAATGCATTCAACGAATTGCGTCGTATTTTTCCACGGTTAAGTGAGATGAAATTTAATTTTGTATTATATTTTACAGGAATATTTAATGGATCGGACATTCGTAGTTTAATGAAGGACAAACTATTTGAAAATACACTCATTGACATGGAGCTTGTGGCATGGGATTATGTGAAAGCGGTTATCGACAATGTTCTCGGAATTCAACGATCCGAAAATCGGCGCATACTAATGGAAGACATGCTCACTGCTTTTCACCGTTTAAATATTCGAATGTCATTAAAAATTCATTTTTTGCATTCCCATATAGAAAAATTCGCCGAACAATCACCAAATGAATCCGATGAGCGTGGCGAGCGTTGTCATCAAGTGACGGCGAGGCTCGAACATTGGTACGGCGGCAAAAAGCTACATGCTCTTTTGGGTGACATTTGTTTGAATTTACACGAAGAAGATGACGATACAGAAGAATCAGGTCAATCAGAGAAAGAAAAATGAAAAAAATCAAGAAAAATTTTTTGCAAAAAAATGATGAAAAATCGACTGAATTGATTCAATTTTTTTGAAATAGTTTCTATTCGATGAGTATTTGATCGATTTATATCGATTTAAATTGGTCAAAAAATTATAAAAACTACGTTTTTTTGGGGTCTTTAGGCCTAAAATTTGTAAATTGAAATTACTCGAAAACGCGAGCTAACTTTTAAGGTTAGCACCATTGGATTCAGCATACTCGAATTAGGTTCAACCCTTGGGTGCCCAGCTTGTTGCAGAAAAAAAGTCTCCAATTCGAGCACAGTGTAATCTTTGTATACTCACACCATCTCCATTCATACTTCCATGGCGATATACTGAATTTACCCCAATCTTTGGATAAATACCAAGTAAATACCCGGACATTTATCCAAAATTTTATTTACGGGGTATATTGCCATCACTGTGTGGTATACTGTGTATTTATAGTGATAAAGTGTGAGTGGTAAAGTAGTGAGTGGTCTGATGACCAAGTGAAGGAAATACAATAAATTAAATTTCTTTCATTGATGCTATTTTTATTGTGTTTAAACGAAGCTTCACGCAGTTTCACTTCCTTCGATCACCCTTGCTGGCTTGGGACCCACAGTAATGTAACGTGGTAATTGCGTCCCAGTTGCCTTAGATTTTGTACAGACCAGAATCATATGTATAAGTCTTAACTAGAACTGCCTAACTATCGCTGAATATATGGTTGCGCCTTGGATCCCTTTCTTAAGGTTCTTTGAGGCGTACAGGTGTAATGCAGAAATCTTTGCTTGAAATATGTTGGTGTGGTGCCCCGTAGGCAGTTTTAGGTGGTAGTTAAGACCACCGATGTCTATGCGTGATCCGATTACTTCTATTCTCGAGCCATATGTCATGGTGCCACCATGCCAGGGTGTCTTTTTTGCATTGAGGTTCGCCAGATATCCACTCAGTGCGGCTTTCAATGATCACCTTGTAAGGCTGATCAGTTATATTGCATAGGGATCGTGTCCTTTGTAATGTACATTAGACAGTATCCCTTTGGGATTTTAAGATGTCCTCCAAGATCATCAGGCGCTTGATAAAGCCTGCTTCTGAATATGGATGTGAAGCGGCGTTATTCACAACAGGACTGTCAACGTTGCTGTGGGACAGTACGCATCACACCTGTAATGTTGAGACATGGGAGTGTCTGAATATGTTGAAGCTGCTGTTGCACAGTCTTCTGAGTTGTTTTTGGCTACCAAACCAAAGAGGCGTAGGTGATCATAGCTCTGATTATTGCAGTACATCACCAGAACATCATTTGAGGCTTAAGACCACAGTTCTTACCAAACAGCTTTCGGCACACTAATAATGCCGTGATGGCATTTTGTAATCTTTTGCGGGTTTATGCGCAGGCTATGATTTCGACACCAACTGTAAGTGTTATTAAGAGCTCTCTGCATAAGTTGAGGTATGATATTCTTATTGCTTCCACGGATCATGATTAGCAGGTCGTCAGCGCACCCTTGCATCTCGTATCCGTTAGCAGTTTAGTTTCTGTAAAAGATCATTGACAACAAGCCACCAGACTAGAGGTGACAGGGCTCTTTGGGGACAGCCCCTGTTAGCTCTGATTGTTGCTGTGGAAGAGTCCAAGAATGCATAGCTATTTCTTTTGCTATAAGTGACTCTTCCAATTTGCTTAGTTATAAAGAATTATAGCGTGTATCATGTTAAACAGAAATTTTAGCACTGAGGTAGAAAAGAAGTGTCGGTTCAGTTCCGTTTCATCAGTGTCAGTAAAAAATAAGATCGTTATTTTGTTTGTCGTAGACGTATTCACAAAAGCCTGGTACGGTTCCGTATTTTTTCCTTTAGTATCCGTTCCGATATAACGCATTTGCAGTCAACGGTAGTTTTGTCATTTTAAGGACGTCTTTTCCCGGTCAGTATGTATTTTAGGCGTGTGTTTGTGTATTTACAAGAATGGATAACGACAAATTTATTGTATTAGAGCGTCAGTATTCTGTTCGTTATGACATGACTTATCTATCACATCCGAAATACATCGACAACAGATATAAACTTGGTATTTATCATGGGCTACCTACTCCTTCTATAGAATAGCAAACTCTCCTTCGGTTACTCTTTTCGACCATGTACCCACTTACGCTCCTTAGGTTGATGAACTTCTTCCTCATCTAATGCGATGATAATCAATGTGAATTCTTCGTCTGTAAAGTGTACTACCTCCATGATCCACAGGGTTGGATATCGGGTAAGGCAGCAAAAAATGAAAATGTTCTCAATTGTTCAGATTCAAGCTTTCCAAATTAATTTATTGCTTCATCTCAATAATAACATTATTAACTGATTTAAAAATTACGATACTGAACGGCACGTGTGGACAGGCATCACTCGTACCGAACATATATCAATACTGAACTGAATCGTCCGCGAAATTTAAAAAATGTTTAGTCGCCTCGGCTGTATTCCATTATTTCATTTAATCGATACAAATACTAAAATCGTTTTTCTACTAACTGCATATTAACTAACTATAGTTTGCCAATTTAACCGATGTCGTAGAACTAATAGCAATAGTAAGCTGTTAATTTGAATCATCCTGTATAACTTGACATTGAAATATTCACATGGCAAATGACAGCTCAGCAATGCATATAAAAAAGTGTACCAGCATATTCTAATGAAACCTAGTACCGCTATAAGTATGTTTCAATGAGCATGCAGTTTTACGTTGTACTATAGTGCAACATCAGGATTACAATTAGAAATTAGAAGACGCTATTCATTTCAGATTGTTTTTAAATAGTAATGGTATATGTGTTTACAACTTAATTTAATTATTTCTTGGTACGTCGCAGCCACCCACTTGTGATTATTCATAAGAATTACTTCATTTGAAGAGTCACGGACACGGATTTTTGACACCACTGCGGCCAAAAATAATTACTTCCTTCATCCTTATTCGAATTTTCTACAACAAATCCATATTAACGAAAGAAATAATACCAATAAGGAGGCTTCTTGGTGCTATTGCTATTAAAATGTACATAAAGCATCAAGAAAAGAGTTCATAACTTATACAACCGTAACTAATTTAAACAAAGTAAAAATAATGAAGAAAAATAAATATAGTAGAACTCGGTTACATATAACGTTATTCGCAACATAAAAACGACAATGGAGAAATTAATAATAAAAACAACTAAATCAGTAATTTTTTTGACACACAAACCCAGGTAGTTCAAAGTAGTCCTTGTAGGTTTTGCGATAGTCTTATGCAGTGCGCACAGCATGGAAAATTGTTATTTAATCAATAGAGGTAGTAAATTCTATGACAGTTTCTTCAGGAATTTACAAAATGTAGTTGTACTTTTCAAATTTTTGTTCAAGAAGATACTATTTAAAAGTGCATTCTAGGCATTTTTATTAATATTTCAAAACCTAAAAATTCAAAAACCTAAACCTATTGATGATGATCCAAACAAAGGAATTTGATAATTTGGGATACTTCACATCATATCCAACGTCTTTAAGACAAGCAGGAATTATCAGGACTATCTGGGTGTTCAATACGCAGAATACTTCGTAAAACATATGTTTCGCCCATATTTGTTTGCCATGATTCAACAACTAAAAGAAATTTACTTCCCAAGAAAAGTTTTTGCAAATTTATTTTAACATGGTTTCAAGGGCACGAATCAGGTTTGGGCAACATTATCTGGACGAATGAAGCTAAATTTGCAAGAAATGATCTGCTTAACCGGCACAATTCCCATTACTGAAGCAATTTGAATCCTCACGTATTTGGCACGCAAAATTTCCAGAAGAATTGGCGACTCAACGTTTTATCAATGTTGGATTGTTTCCTAATGGTCATGATATCACTTTGATATCTCCAAAGTTGGATGACATTTTAAAAAACTACATGTTACATTCTCATTGCTAGGTACTCTTCTTTTTTTTGAAAAAAAGTTGTGTTACAATACACATTTTCCTAAATATCTTGAAAAGTATGCATTTTAGATGTGTAGTGAATATGACTTATTCATTTTTTTTTGTAACAGCAATTTGATAGGAAAAAAAATAGGCAGTTGTATTTAAAAATTAAGTATCGACACTTTTTACATTTGAAAGTTTAACCGTAATTTGCGGACGCGCTATTAATCTTTTCCGAAAATTAATTTAGTTTCTAATCCCACCCTACACGGTCGACAGTTCTGCAAAAGTTAAATATCTTCATAGTTAGAAAAGTTCAGATGCACTCGTCCATCTGTCAAAAATTAAAAAAAAATGCAAATATCTCAAATATGGTTAGAAATAGCGACATAGTTGTTTAATCAAATAAACCTTAAAATTACACCAGGGATTCAAGATTGTAATAATACACTGGCGAGCAAAAAATTTAGGTCACTTTGAAATTGTGATGTTCTAAGTTTATAGTTTGCAAATTGTAAATCATTGTACTAGTAGGTGCCGAGTCATTTGTTTTCGGAGAAATGTTATCGGTCATGTATTGCCACAGTATTTGCGACTTTTTATGAAATAGCGCGCATTAGCTCTAACTAAAAATTCACATTGCGTTGTCTATTTTTCAGTTTAGTGTTGATTACTATCTATAAAACCTATCGGTCGCATGGTTTAGTGTTTGTAGTGTTTATTTAGCAGGTCATAATGCCTACAGATCCCATTGTTGTAGCAAGAATTGTAATGTTGATACAATATGGTCGAGGACAACGTGAAATTGCAAGAATTGTTGGTAAAAGCTTATGTGCTGTACAAAATGTGTACCAGCACTTTAAGGAGATTTGGCCTAATAACCAGAAAACCAGGATCCAGGCGAAAAAGAGTCACCGCCCCAAGAGGTGACCGTTTTTTGGTGTCTGCAAGTTTGCGGAATAGAACAGCTTCTGCGGTTTTGCTGCGAAATCAACTCCAAGAAGTTAGAGATGTGAATGTTAGTGGATGGACCATTAGAAGAAGGTTTCGTGCTGCTGGATTGTCTTGCAGAAAGATGGCTACAGGTCCGCCATTGCAACGCCGGCATCGAATTGCAAGATTGGCTTTTGCCCGAAATCACTTGGCATGGAATAATGAGAACTGGAGCAAGGTACTGTATTCAAATGAGTCGCGTTTTTGCCTCAATGGGTCAGACGGACGTTGGCGAGTATGGAGAAAACCAGGAGAAAGTTGCAGTTTGTATTGACGAGCGACTTCCATTTGGTGGTGGGTTGATTATGGTTTGAGCAGGAGTTAGTCTTCATACAGAATGGCTCTCAGACAGCTCACAGGTACATTACGGAAGTTCTAGAAGATAATGTCATGCCTTTCATGCGCACAATGGGCGAGCATGGCATTCTCATGCAAGATAATGCAAGACCTCACATAGCGAGAGTTGTTAGAGAATATCTGGATGAGGTTGGCATTAGAAGATTTGATTGGCCAGTACTCAGTCCAGACATGAATCCCATTGAACATATCTGGGATGAGTTGGGACGACGTATCCGAAGCCATATACTAGCTCCAAGAACTGCCCAGGAGCTGAGAGAGTTTTTATTGCAGGAGTGGAATAACATCGACCAGAATGTGATCCGTCATTTAATTGAGAGTATGCCTCGTCGACTTCAAGCAGTCAGTAACGCAAGAGAAGGGAATACACGTTATTAAAAAATAAGATTTCTCATTAATGTTAGTTCTTTTTTTACATTTGTAAACGTAAATTTGTTGCTTCTTCAGAATAAATCGTTAAAATCAAAAGAATGCTTTCCGATTCAATATTGACTATTAAATTTAGCTTTCAAAAGACAGTACAATGAATTATAATTTTCAAATATAAACATACAACAGACAATAACAAAAAAACATCACAATTTCAAAGTGACCTAACTTTTTGCTCGCCAGTGTATATGGAGCATTCCATTTAAACTCACCTACTTCTGGTATAACTAGAAGTATTGGATTATTGAAAATATTTTAGTTCAACAATACATGTAGGCTTTAGCATATTGCCATTTAGAATCTTTCAATGTATACTCTTCCACATATTGATCGATGCAGTTCTTCTTGAGACACCCTGTATAGATTTAGATTAATTAGAATTACGAAAAATGAATTTTGCATTTAAAAAATCACGTAATTGCTCGTGTTCATGTGACTTGATATTCTTTCTTACGCAAAAATAAATGGCAAAGTCAAAATGTACATATATGGACTAATAAAAATTTACCCGTATGATGCGGTCTTTATGCAGTGGCGTAGCAAGGGGGTGCGGCAGGTGCGCTCCACACCGGGCGCCTGGAAAGCGATAGGCCCATGGGGGCCCCAAAATCACAGGAAACATTTTTTTTCGGGGGTCCACAAATCTGGTTCCGCACCGGACCCGGAGAACCCTAGCTATGCCACTGTCTTTATGTATGAAATTATGTAGATGCTGTACAAACTCAACAAGACATTCAAGAACGCGCAAAAGGGCACGAGTAGTGACAAAACCTTACGGCTTAAAGAAACATGAACATTGCTCACACGTAAAATCAAAATCTTAAATAAAGAAGAAATCTGGAAGCAGGATGTCTCTAAGAGATGATTCAAATTAAGAAAAATCAAAATTTCTACTTTCTACTTAATGAAATTCTAAAGACATAACGTATAAGCAATAAAATAAAACCTATAGCAATTGCAACCATAACGGTAATACTCTTCCCATGTTTTGTCGATGGAGTTTGAAACAGTTTCGATGTGGTTCGAATAGCGATTACATGAAGGTTATTTGAAACGGTGGCAAGAAGATTAAACTTACATATGCTAGCTGACTTCTGCTTGACTCTTAAGGCAAATATGTATATCTGAAGATGAATGGGGCAGAAAATGTTAAAGAGATTGACTTTAAATCGGGTAAATTATTATTTGAATTATTTGAAATCAGTATTTCTAGCTAATACTATTAAAAATCAATTTTTCATTACCATTTAACAATCAAAATCTGGAATTTTATTATTCAGTTTGGTTTTGTTTCTGAAATAGTTACTACACAAAACTCAACTATCATATGACAACAACAGATAACTAGGACAGGAGGTTTCTAGAAAAAAATGAGGTAAGTATTTTGTTTTATTATCGAAGATGCGTTAACATAACGTTATTTGACCTTGCATATGGAAATTTCTCGTTATCAACAAATGGCATTTTGCGATAATAAAAGAAAATAATACAAACTGGAAGGAAATACGAACTAGGCTTATAGATATTGCCTACAATAAATTGCGCTCTCTTTATTTTATCCACTTTTCCTAGCCCTAAAGTACATTTTTTGTTGTATGGAAATTTAGAAAAAAACCTAAACTTAGAAAAACTTGAATTAGTGAAGTACCGTCGATGAGAGCACTGCACAGGCCTATTTTTCACGGTTCGACCCCCACGATAGCGTAAAAACTAAACAGCATTTACTGCATACGTTATATCCATTCGATGTATTCAATAAAACATTCTCGGCCCATCAGGTCCGTACGATATTAGGCCCGGCCCGGAATTAAAAGAGACGAGGCCCGGGCGGGCCGGGCTTTTCCTAGCCCGTGCAGTGCTCTACCGTCGATAACTAAAGGTCTAAAAATCCAAGATCTTGGATAGATTAAATATAAGTGTAAATAACAAAAATAAGTAGTAGTAGTAGTAACTATTCTACAACGCTATTAGTATAAAAAAATCATTTATTCCACTTTTATGACGGTTTTTTTTTTAGTAAAATAAAAGCCATGGTAATTTTCCTTTATGACCCGATATCTAAAAACAAAATCCATTTCTGCCATAACTTCAATTCAAAGAATTCAGGTAAATTTAAAACTGCAGAAGTTGTTTATAGAAATTCCGGAAACATTTTGTAGTAACATTAATAACACAATGTCAAGGTACCATATGTCACTATAAGGATTTATGTGAAAACGCCTAAGTTGTTTTTATATTCTCAATTGCAACCAGATGTTTTTAAAATATCTGATAAATTAAATAAACCAAGAATTTATACGACCAGTAAAAGGCATATTTCTTTCTGAATTAGTAAAGTGCGAGGAAGTGATGGTTAACCATAAGCTTTTCCTCCTGCATATCATACATGTATATCGCAATTCTATCAATGTTGTTTCTGTTTGAAAACGTTTACAGGTTTATAATACTCTTCTTCAAAAGCAAGGGTGTATTTAGGAAATAACAATTCAATACTATAGTTTATTTATATTTCCGGATTCCTATTATTTTCTCTTCAATGTTAGTGATAAACCATGTGCAATCTGCACGCACCTTAACGTTTTTTTGTATACACAAACTCCTGCTCGTTTGACACTTCTGAACAGAATAAAAAGATAGGCAATTTTTTTTTTCTCATTTTATTTTAGTATTTACCTAATTTTCGAAATTCGAATTTGAAGTTCAAATTTCGAAATAATAGAATAACATAATAGAGTGATATAATATAATATATGCCTTTATGGTGCCAAACTAAATAGAAAATAAAGACAAAAAAAATTGAAAATGCACAAGAAAATTCTATTCTATTTGAAACCAATCTTGTTACGTTATTTGGAAAGAAGTACTTCGTACCAAAGCCAGCACGTAATTACAATATCGTTAGTAAATCATAAAATATTTCTAACATTTACAAATTATTTATTGTTTATTATGGGCAACAATGTGTTTTGGCGAAATGTAATTTGTAATTATCTGCGTATTGGCTATATTTTGCAAAAGAAAAAACTGGATAATCCTTTTTACCATCATTTTCTTTGAAAATTATTTGTACACAAAATAATATTCTAAATAAATAACTTTTAGTTGCAATACTAATAGATATTTTTACAAATAAGGATACTCTACATTCCTTTAAAATTCTACTGAAGTATAAGAATTTCAAAGAATGGGGGAACTTTTATCTTAATAACAATTTTCTGACATGTTATCAATAAGTTTTCCATTTGGTACGTACTTTCTGCTCGGCTGTCATCGTATTATTTATCGAGTATGATTTTTATTTGGAATTCGAGATAAATTTGGCCACTAACAAATATGCCAACTATTAACCATTTGTCATCTAATAAGTGAACAACACACAATCTCTTTTACCTTGCAAATGCATTTCAAACAAACCATTATCAAATACATCAAATTACATTTGGAAGCTCCCTTTTGAAAATTGGAGCTTCTCTGTTATCTCCGAATATATTAATGGAACGCATGCTCTCTCCCACTCATTAAGGTCATGGATAGACGACCGCGGAAAGCGCAGCCATTTTTTTAATGTGCTGGGTTTGTTTGCGCGCATCACGCAAAGTTGACGCCCATCTGCTGTAACTTAGAATCAGTGCTCCCTTTCCCATACATGATCACAAAAAACTGTCACTTTTGCACATCAAGCCAATGCACGCTGCATTGCAATGCGTTAGCTGTGTGCAAAAGTGACAGTTTTGTGTGATCGTGTATGGGGGGTAGTGAGATCCAAAAACACTGCATTTTACGCGGTCGTCTATTCCTGACCTAAATCTAGATAAAGTAACACTTTAAAACTTCCACAAGGAAAAAATGACATGTCGATCATAAATTACATTATTAGTTCCTTTGCCTGTCAAAGTCAACTGCCATTAATTATTTGCAGATGTACTTGCATCTCTGCGTATAAATTATAATTAATAATAATAATTTCAGATAAATAATTTCAAAAATCACTCTTAAGCCTAGATGGGTATTCTATTTCAAATTACATAGATATTAATAATTGAAGTATAATATACTTGATCTATCAATACTGACACTGTACAATATTTCTGCAAAAATGGAAATATTTTTCAATAGCCCACGTTTACATCTTACTAACACGTAACAATTATTAATCAACGTTTTTGCGTCCCGAAGAAATAAGCGATAAAGTACTAGGATGATTTTACTGAAATCTTCACAAAAATTAAGTTAGCTTTAAAGCGATAATATTTAGACATACCGAAGAATATTGTATTTACGTTAAATTAATTGCTGAATTCAAATGTTTTATAAAAATTAGGGCGATCCATTTAAGAAAATTAAGTGTACGTTATTTCCGGTGAAACCGGAAGTTAACTAGATGTGCCGATACTTTCTAACAATTAGCCCCCTCGAACAAAATAAGTCTGCAGATTTGGAACCTGTTTAATTTCTGATATACGGCTAACGTAAGCTCAACCTGTGACACCCTGTATAGGTACATGTTGTAAACTATTTTTTACATGTTCTAAATATTAAAAGATAACATAGAAAATATTTTAACATAAAACTAATTAAAAAGCAAGTTTAATATAATAATTACGATATATTTAGTTATATTAAATCAACAACGCCATGTACTTAATTATGTAATTAAAAAAAATAACTTGGAATATTACTTGTCAACAGAGAGTAGACACAAGATTTCGCTTAATTATTGAAAAATTGCCAAGAAAAGTACATAACATAACTGGGAATTACACGCCACGAATCAGGAAATTACAGGTTTCTCTCAGTAATTGCCTAAATTGTCATAATTTTGTTGATAATAAAACCCACAAGTATGTAAAATCGTAAGATGATGATATGGAAAATTCCACTTTGAGACTAGGAATCTTGACATTACTACTAACCAACTAATTTACAGCTAATTACTTTATGTTTTTTGCACGACTAAAGAAGAAAACGGAGAAAATTGGTTTCTAATTATTTTTATTCGTATATGAACAGGAACGTACGTGTATGCCAGTTTTTTCTAAAAATTGAAACATCATTAAAATTGTCCACAGTTAACTCTTTTTGTAGATGCAATTTAGAAATTATCCTTATTATATTACAATAGAATTGATATTAACATGTAAATATTTCGCTTTTGTAATATTCTTTTGTTTTCAATGTTTACTACTGATTTATATGGCTTATATATTGATCGCTATACACATCCTCCTCTTTCATTGATTTTAACTGAACACCACATTCAAAACTGTTTGAAATTGTAAAAGATTGGTGGTTTTCTTCAACAATAAAATTTTGCCGAATCTTGACTTTGATTCTGTTCGTGCAAAACCGACAGTGTGCGCTTAACCGTCGGTTGTTCTATTTGCCGATGTCGCATAGCAGTTTTAGGGGTAGTACGATGTACAGAAATAAACAATTCGTTCTAAAGTTTACATACAGCTAGAGCAACGCAACTGCGCTGTAAGGCAGTGGCGGATGCATAAAAGTTTACACAAAATAAATTAAATGTGATACGTGCTCAAACATTTACCGTTTTAAGAGTCCTCCGTGAAATCACAAAGTGGATAATGTCTATTTAATATTTGTAACATTAGATATGTTTCCAAAGTGGTTTCGGCAGAGTGAGTGCGGCGTGAAGAAAAAGTGTTTTTGTATGCCGAAAACGAACGTTCTACATCTAGTGACGTTATACTTGCGTAAATAAAATAATCTTTCAAATAACTTAACGGTTCTGTTGACGCACCTTCACAAATTTGTCTTAATGTGCCAAAATTAGAGTCTTTATCTAAAACACTTTCAGCTGTGCATGAACATGTTGCACTATTTACAAAGATTCCACTAACGACACCGAAGAATTTTGTAGTTTTTCTATCGCATCCGCTAGTCCCACGTTGTTCTGAATAATGTCCAAATCTGTTTTAACTTGACTATCCTGAAATTTCAAGCGGCTTACCTTGACAGCCGCAGCTTCCTTTGGGTCGAATTCTAAAATCACGTTCTTTATATTCTCAAAATATTTAAGATAATAAAATGCAGCCTCTAACCATATTCCTCAACGAGTAAGAATAGGTTGTGGTGGTTCAGGAATACCGGGGCATAGTCTATGAAATTCCCGAATACGTTTTGGGGATTTTACAAACACAGCTTTTGTATGTGCTATTAGAGCGTCTACCTCGGGATAACATTTTCTGATACTATTTGCTACGAGACTAAGAGTATGAATTTTACATGTAATATGCAACAAGTTAGCACAATGTTTTTTAAGAGATCGACCTACAGCAAGCATGTTTGCGGCACCATCACTCATAAACATCAAGAGGTGATTTGTTAAAAGTTCAAACTTTTCCAATGTATTTAACACCAACATTGAAATTACTTCGGCAGTGCGTTGTTGTATTCGTCCGGAAGCTAGTAAAATTGAGGGTGACTGTCGATGTGGTTCCATTGTGTGTACCAGTACATTAACCACAGAATGTTTTTTACGATCTGTTGTTTCGTCCACACATAACCACAGTTTTTATCTTGCAACTCCGATTTAATTCTTTTCTCGACATGCTCACGAGCAGACGGCACAACTCTCTGTAATGTTCTCTCACTTGGTAACTTAAAGTCCGAATATTCATTCCAAAACGAGACGTATGCTTTCTTCCTTAGTAAATGAAATGGTAAATTACATGCAATAAACACATAAATTAAATTTAAATTTGTCATAATCTCGTGTGGAATTTTTTTTTGAAACATGCCCTGCACTATTTACGTGCCGTAGACAATCACTTTTCGACTAACACATTAAATCTTTTTTTACACACTACACATTGAATTTTAGCGCCATCACACTTTAAATCAGGCATTTCTGCAATAAATTCTCTTATTGTGTCCAACTTTGGTCGTTTTCGCGACGTAGGAAACATTTTCAAAACAAACGTAGAACTACGACATAGTATACGACAGCGTAGATGCATACACAACAGATCGGCTTTCGAGTCGCAGTTATACTGACGCTTATACCGAATTGTCCCGGCCGTGTTTATTTTGTGTAAACTTTTATGCGTCAGCCACTGGCTTTCAGCGCAGTTTGCGTTGCTCTACATACAGCTATATAAAAGTTGTGGAAGATGAAATCAGTAGATTATTGAAATGATGTAAAGAAAACCTGCTTATGTTGTATAAACGTGGAAAAAAACAAAGCAATTTGAGAAGTTTCAAAAAAGGAATTAAAAAACAAAGTTTATAGACTATCTCACGTTGAGATCGATGTATAGCTGATATGGAGACGTTGCCAGATTTTCAATAGAAGTGTTATTTGATAGAAGGAGGATAGAAATTATTATCAAAACTTTACAGGATAGTTATTCATGTGTACGGTGAAATGGTTTTATATAAATGAAGTTAAGCGTACGTGAAACAATATATGGAATGAAAAACCAGTATGAGCATTTTTTTATTCTTATATGTATACAAATTGAATTTTATTTTGTTTGTTATAACAAAAACACTTGTATTATGCATAATTTGCAGACATTGAAACAAATATATTTATAATAACTTAAAAGCTATATTCACGCCTCAGTTTTAAACATAGTAATTAATGAATGTTGTGTTGTATCTGATGACCAAGTCAAAGACTACAATTTTATTCTGTCTATTGTAGCGAAAAAGTACTTGTTTTTAACTGTTTCAAATTTTAAACTTCTTTCTCAAATAGTTTCTGAGATACTTGAAGATGAACATGACCCCAAAAAATGATGCAAATTTAGCGTCTATATCTTAACTGGAAAACCTAAGAGCTTCTTGACTCAACAACCACTTAAAGGCGCTCTGTTTTCTCTACAATATACTTGGTTTCTGTGTTGGGGTCCTTTCATATAAGAATAAAAAGGAGACAAAGTAACTGCTTGAATGGACTGTGCGCATTATCTAAAAATTTTCCTCCATCTTTGTGAACATGTAATCCAGTAAACTAACAAGATATTCTACTGAAAATTAGTGAAGCTGTTTAAAAATAGGTAGGGCAAAGACAGTGCAAATTTTAATGAATTGTAGCAAATCCTTTTCATACCACATGCTGTCAAAGTTAACAAAAAAACTTTTCATGCAATTTATATTCATTGTCTGAAATGCCATTTATTACGGTTTCAGTTCGCTCAAGTGTTTAATTCACAAATTAGTAAAAAAACTGAAAACTGTAATTTTACAATAAAATACATTTATTGTTAGAGATAAAGAAATTTTGACAAGCATAGACAATACAGACAAGTTTTACAGGTTTAAATATATTCCAAGATTGATAAGTTAAAAAAAAAGTTAAAAAATAACCGTACGAAGTATAAGGAAGGTAAGTTAAGGGTGTAATTAAAACAACGTCGATGTAATTCTATTTAACTGTTGCCGAAGTCGGAACTGCGTTTCTTCACGATTAATCGTACAGAATTTAGAAATATCAGATATTGAATGTTTTATTGAGTAATAAACATGGTAATGAAAACTCAGATCCAGCCCAAAAGATACAGACATGACCTATTAGGGGCGTCTGCAAATTGTGTGCTACTGAAAACGGCGGGAGCACCGATGATCTCATTGTGGACGGGTCACATGCATTTCACTGGCCGTCAAGAAAAGACCTGGAAGCACCCTCAATAGCAACAGCGCTGGGGCGGCAGTACTGTTTTCCAGATGCGGTTGTTCAAAGCATTAACAAGAAGTTCAGCTCCTTGCAGTAATTTTTTCATTCATATTTTTCGAGATCTTTTCTAGGAATACGGTGACAAGTAACACATGATAACTTAGTTTACCGTGAAAGCTTTCTAGATAACTTTTTATCTATACGCTTGCTTACATCCGCAATAGTTTCAGCAGTTCTTTTCTTCGGTCTACCACTATCGGGTTTGCGACTTACTATACCAGGTTCACGAAATTTAGTAAGGCAGCGAACAATTTGTTGATATAAATCAAGATATGATACTGCAAAATGTACAAACTGAAGACGAAATTCATCCACACATAGTTGCATAAAAGACCTAGTGGCGGCTGGTGGCTGGGAGGTCAATTACAACGCTATGATTTCCTCATGTATTTCTGTTGCATAGTGCAATGTACACGATGTGCAACGGATATACACGTAGAAATCGAAGCGTCGTAATGCAGCTCCGCAGCCACAGTGCACCAGCCGCCGCTGGTAAGACCATTCCTCATTCGGTTGCTTTTGTTTATGATCCTATTTCCGTAAAAATACAAAATGGACATTTTTAATTTTATTGCATACTACTCTGGCCTAGTGTCTACTGCGATTGTCTATCTTAATATCTCCCTGCAACTCGAATAAGGCTTCATAAATTGCACCAATTTGATATCGCAATGGTGTAAGTGTATCAACAGGGGATTCCACCGTGTTTCTGATTCATGTTTAGATTGTGATTTGATGTTAATGGGCTCTTTCCTGCGGCGCCGCTTACGTGACGTGCCTCCCCCTGCAATGCCTATTGCCTAGCGCCGCCCCTGCTCCTTAGAATAGGAACTACATTTGCCGTCAGGAAAAATTCAACGTTTTTGAATTGATGTTTTACTAGTAGCCTATTTTATTTTACTTTTATTACTATTTTAATTACACAGAACTATTGAATGAACGGCATATGTAGTAATTTCCAGAACAGTTATTAGTGATTGTGAAGCTACGATAATCCAAGTGACAACATGAATATAATTATACTTTTTAGATTGTCTAGTGATTACAGCTTTACAAAGTCGTTGCCTTATCACGAAAATGTTTTTGATTATGTTTTCGACGGCTTTGTCTCGGGGAGGCCCCCTTTTAAGTTAACATTAAGTGTGCAGTAAAGTAGATGTGATGTCGATGAGAAAAATGCTAAATTACATTGGATTTAATTGTATGGTATGGATGACATGTTACTTTCATTACAACAAAATAGAATAACAGAATATCTTAACCGCGATATTTTTCCATAACATTAAAATCGTTCACAAAATATAACCTTTTTGGTGATAAAACCCCTATCAAAACTTAACCCAGAATAGGTAGAAAAAACCAAATATCACATTTTGGTTTAAAAATCTTTTACAGAAAGATTTTTGTTAGAATCAATCGGTTGTCTGAGGGAGATAATATACTCAGTACATATTTATTTTAGATATATATATATATGAAATATGAATCTTGACACATAAGCTTACCATTTACAAACTTTAAAATAGTTCTCAGAACCATAATCAAATATTTTTAAGCAAAAATCTGTTTGTATTTTCTGGATATGCTCTTATCAGTAATGGAAATTATCTGGAAATAAATATAAAAACTTCCAGATTTAAAGAAATTTGTTTAGTGTAAGAAAAAAAATATTTAAAAAAATATGTTATCAATATTTTTATTAAAAAAATAAGGATATCCTCACATTACTCTTAGTTATTTGGAATAGAAATAATTTACGTGAAAGCTATATTTTTGTTTGATAACCTAAATTATAATTTTCATAAATTAATAGAAATAAAAAGTACTATAAATCATACATAATTTTGTTAATTCGTACAAAACTGAGACTATCTACCTACGTTACATATGTAGAACTTCGACGTACTAACATTACCTCTTGTTTGAACTAGTCGATAAGCATGCTAAGTCATGCAGCTAACAATATACATATTTTCAAATAAGTCATAACGATAACAACAATAACAACTTGAACAAAAATAAGACTTACCGTAGTAAAATTGTTTTTTAGTTGTGGAGCATCTCGTTTATGCCTCACATTAGAATCTGTAAATATTTCATCCCCCTCATCCGAGTTGAATAATAGAGATTTTTCCCTGCCAGGTGGTGAATTTTCATGACCGTATAAAGTTACTCTCTCATAATTATAGTTCGCAATCACATTTAACACCAAAAAATTTGAAAAAAGTGACGTTATAAACAGTTTTCGCAGCACCATACTTAATACAAGACGTACAAATGACAACTGCTCACAACGACTCACGACAACGGTGTAATCTTGCAGTGAAGTCAAACATCGACATCGACCGAAATCATAAGTCCGTTAACCGAGTTTATCTAATACTTAGTAAATGTACATATAGGAACGCAATATTATTAAATCAGGGTTACAGTAGACAATTTACATTTAATACCTTTGTAGTTAATATAGCAAGTCTAATTTCATTAATTAATAAAATAAAATCAATCAACTACTTGGCGGACTAACAACATAAATTGTTGACATAAATAAGTGTCACTTAAGCGTAATGTAGTATATACAATAATGTAATGCACTTATTATTACTTATTATACACTTGCATCTAAATATTTGAACGCTAAATAGTCTTCCACATACACCACTGGTCATCAATATTTGTACATCTGAATTTGATTTTTTAAATGATTCCTATAAAATTAATTAATTTCACAATTGATTTTGTCCAATCTAAAAAAAAAATAAAAACGGTGTGCTTTCAAAACTTGTGAATACTAACGAAATAGACCTGTAAATTATTTGTTCCAAAATATTGCAATTTTGTATTTCCCACTATCTGCCGTTGGACTTGGTTCTTGTTTATGGATTCCTGTAGAATTGTTTCCATCAGAACAAACTCAATTCGATAATGAATTTATTCCACATCAAAAAATCGTAGATTTTCTATCAATAATAAACATAAGTGAGTCATACTCACGTGAAGTTTAATCTTAATAAAAATTTTCTTTGTGAATTATTTTTAGAATAGTAACCTAGAATAAGTAAACAACTGTGTAATTTCTTATTCTATTCTCCATAAGAAAGTAAATCAACATAACCAACACAATGGTGTTGGTAAATATTTTTATTTAAGTGTTGTTTTAATAATAAATTGATGACAAGTGAATTGTTTTTGGGATCAAGCCCGAAATTAATTCATTTACACGTAAATGTAAAAAGTCTCTTTAAAAAAGCCGTACACCTAGCGACATCTACCAGAAACATTTAATATTTTTTCAACATATCTTAACATCAAACTAACCTCACTTCCCTCACTTTTAAAATAATATTGTAAGCAGTTTTGTTTGAAGATGCTGAAGAATAATTAAATATATTCATCTATTTAGTATTGTTTAATTAATATAGCCGGAATAAACATGTTTAAGAATAGTTTTAATTTTACTGTACGATGTGTTCGAAGCTATACTGCAAAAGCTTTTCAAAAAGCGGAAGCTTCAATTCAGGAGAAAAATATTTCTACATTGATCTTAAATAGTACTGGTACTTCTTCACAAAATTGGAAGGCATTAAGAGAAAAACTATTAGCTGCATCTAGAGAAATTACATCTAACACTGTAGATTCCTTAATAATTTCTTCGTACATAGGGAATGAACATCTTACACAAGCTAAAAGTTATATAAACTATCTTCAAAGCAAAAACATAAAGTTAAATTTGGCTACAGTTGGTAAATGTTTTAAACTTCATTATTTTATGCATTTAAAAGGATTGACAACAGAAAAAGATGAAGAAGATATACTTCAAATGTAAATAGATATTATAAAAAATTCAATGATTCTAATAGTTTCTTATTTTAGGTATGAAAATCTTATAAAAGAATATTCGCTTTTGGATTCAATAACTAGTGAAAATGTTATTCTAGGATTGTCTGTAACCAAAGAATGGAAGACATGTTTTCATATTTTGAAAGCCATGAAAATTACTTGTATCCCAAATACAGCCTCATACAATGCTCTTATATCTGCTGCATTTAGTCATGATGATTATGATATGGCCTGGTTGCTATTTGAAGAAATGATAGGTAATTGTTCCGGAATCATTTATTATACGATTTACAATTAATTATCTGGCTACTTTTCTGCATATTTTAATATTTTCAACACATATCCATATTACTCTTAGGTAATTCAACAATTCTTGGGTTCTTTTTAACTATAATTAACTCTTACAATCACTTTTTTTAAATTTATTTAGCTGCCAGAATGAATAACTACAATTTCTTTGTGAGGGTGGATTCAATATGAATATGAGTTCCTACTTTATAATTTTAATCAGTCAGAGACGATAACATAAGTTTAGTAGTAATAAAATGCCTTAGCTATAGTTTGACTGATTAATACATATCTGGGTAACGTCCCCACCACAATATTTTTGTTCTCAAAATTGTGTCATTGGCATAGTCACAGACTTGTATGGACAACCAACTTCATAGGAAGTTGCTCACTGCAGTTGTTTCTGTTTACCAAATTACAAATGCATTATGACCCATCTTTGTCAACAGGCGGTATGGTATCTTCAGATGTCGTCACCACCTGGGATAATTCGTTTAAGTTCGTTCACAATCGTACCAAATCGTTGTTTATTCGATGTTTATATCGCCATTGTTGTATTATTGGACGAAGCGTCAGGTAACGGGATACACCTCGCGCTTCTAAGAGCACATATGCACAAAGCAGTGAACCGTGATGCGGCCAGCCGTCAGGTTGACCACATGCACCAGATTTAGATTAGATTAGATTTAATATCGAGGTGGTTCTTGACCTATTCCACTGCAACCTTTTCAGATCTATTGTGGTTCCTCTATCATTAGATCAATTACGACAGCTTTGCCTTTTTCACCAGACCTAGTAGCCTTGTGAATGATCCCTCTGCATAGGTTTCGGCTTTTGGATATTCCGATCCCACTTCTAAGAGCCGTATTTCTGCTAGTGCTGTACAATCGCATAGCACGTGGACGGTAGTCTCTTCTTCCGCCTGGCAGAATCTACACGCTTGCTCATATGCTTCTTGAGCATACAGTGTCCTGTTAGCAGGCCTACTATTGTTCTGACAGACTTTCTGTCCCTGCTTAGTAGGTCTGCTGTAAATTAAGGCCTGTGTCCAATCAGAAATTGCTTGGCCTGTTTCTGACCCGGGATACTCTTCCACCAGTCATGAGATTTCTCATTTTTCCATTGTTTAGTAGTTGCTTTAACTACCGTACATGCTATGCCCACCGAATGTTTTGGGTTTCTGTCGGCATTTGACGAACCTGCTCGGGCTAATTCGTCTGCCTTAACATTCCCTCGATGACCTTCGTGTCCTGGTACCCAGACCAGGGTCACCTTAAATCGGCTGTCCAGCCTATTGAGGGCATTCATACATTCCCACACTAGTTTCGATTTTACCTGTGTGAAGTCCAGTGATTATCACTGCTTGACTGTCTGAATAGATAGAAATACATCTGCCTAAGGCAATAGTAGATTTGTTGATGGTTTTATTGATGTGAGGATTCCATGGAAGTCTTTGATCGAACCATACATCAAAGTATTTCGTTTCTTTGACCAATGAGATCCCCACCTCCTCTAGCATAATTGGCTTTTAAGCCTCGAATTATGCGTTTCTTTGTGAATCTGTTCACACAAGTTATCTACTGTATTCAGGGCGTTTTGCATTCTTTCTGATATTACCCCGGCACTGCATGCACTAAAATGTGTTGTTAAACTTATCTCTATACGCACTGCAATTCGGTTGCCCGTAAACGGGTCCGGTCGCTTGGAGAGCTGTGGCCCCTACTGTGATCATTAGTCAATCCTACTAGAATTTTGTCGAAACTAAAGGTGTTCCGACATCGCATTGACACGTTGCCTACGGTTTTACTTCCTTATCTCAGAAGAAGGCATACACCGATTTTTACCTGTAATTAAAAACCAACCGTTCCGACCGTATTTGAACCCGCCTCATTCGAATCGAAAGGCAAGTATGATAACCGTTCGACCACCGAGTCGGTCTTACTACTCAGTCATTCTGATAATTGTTTAATTTAAATATACCTCTGGATTGGGTAAAGTTCTAGTGGGTTTGGCTAATGATCACAGTATGGATCACAGTAATCGATGCCTAGAAGTGCGAGGTGTATTCCGCAACCTGATGCTTCGCCCAATAATAGAATATAAGATGATACATAAATAGTGTTCTCTTCATGGTTAGATAGATATATAGCTACTGAATCAGATTTGGTTGATAGCTGATACACATTTTATTGCAATCTATGTAAATAAATAATGCTACTGTGAATAAGTATCACTGTAAAGCTGCATTCACATAGGATAGTGCGAAATTAGTATAAGAATTTGACAATTGGGACCAATGATTTGCTTTGTTATAAGCTAACCTAAATTTATCTGTTAATATCAACAATTGCTTTTGTAATGCATGGAATTGCGCGGAAACGTTATATGCCACTTGAGTACTCGAACAGCGCAAAACCCGTTTTATATTTCGTTCTAAGTTTTAAAATCGACTTTTCATTGCCAATCATAATAGTTTACAACAATAAATACCTTAAATTTTCAAAGTAACATCCTCTTGAAATTTGTGAAATTACAAACACTTGTAGCGTAATTATAAAATATAGTAGTGTGGCGATTATCACTGTTATCAGCCAGAAAAGGAAAAGAAACGGTACGTTTACATACCGTATCTAAGAAAAACAGACATGCTTCTTAAATTTATAATGTATGCATGTATATACAAAAACAATGTCCAGTGCAATGTGAACGCATAGAGGAGATAAAAGCTGAAAAATAACGTACTGTATACATGAACATATACTAAATTACAAAACCAAATACAAAGGAAGTGCAATAGATTTAGTGATCTTTGTATTCGAAGCCGAACAAAACCCAAACAGAGTCAATGGGACCGATTGGAGCTGAGCATAATTGAACACGATCAAACGGAACTGAATATAGTCGAATGTAACCGAACACAACCGAATATAGCGGAACGAAACCGAGCAAAATCGAATGTAGCCAAACAGAACTTAATATGGCCGAACGCAGCCAAACTATGAAACTAAATATATATTGATGTAAATAAATGCGTATTATATTTTTGTAATTTTTTACGTGTAATAGATTGTGGTAGGCAAGCAACAGGCTACATTTCCTAAAAACAGCTGGTATTATACATATATATTAATATTAATTTATTTCATTAATATTCCATACAGTAGTCAAACGCGTATATGATAATGAACTAATTAAATTAGTTTAGAACTTACTAACATTGACTAAACCGTGTTAGAAAGCTCCGTAATAAAGTGAGCCGCTAAAATAAATGGGCACTGTTGTAAAATTTGCTCGCTATAAAAGTATAATGGGGGGAGCTGCGCGACGGGAATGATCACTATCAGTAAAAACTAGAGTTTGTTAAAAAGGTGGTACCGGCAGTGGCGCACCGCATAAAAGTAGGTACGTAATATACAATATTAGTGAAAAATAATATTGTTACCTTTTCCTGTCGTCTTGATGTCCACTGTGGCAATTGGCAACCGCCCTGGTAAGCTGCGTAAAATTGCAACATCAGCAACGCTTCCATTGTCAATTCATTCAGCCGTCGACGGTGTTGTGAATACGTTGTCGTATACTTCGAAAATGATCGTTCGACATCCAGTGAAGTAAGATTTACAAATGTTAGATACTCCTTTTCCTCATCTGGGCACTCTTGATTTTCAGTTATAGACCGAACCTTTTGTAAATCGAGATTTTTCGTTAAAATTGTACCAAATTTTTGAGCAACATCGACTCCTATAGTGTTCGTCAAGTTTTCTAGAGCGGCTTGTAAATTGTTATGCAATTTAATGCGTCTCGTGCAGATAAGTGACTGTTTTCTAATTGCTCAATAGCTTGTGCAACTTCAGAATAGTTCATGGAAATTTCATCTATTTGTTGTTGAACGTCCGAATTGGAAAAAAGTTGCTGACTATCTCGAACTGCTACAGAATCATTTGAATCAAGTTTCAAGATGACATTTTTCACTTGTGAAAAATATTTGTGATAGTAAGATACTGCTTGGAGCCATGTTTCCCATCGCGTTATTATAGGCTGAGGTGGTGGTGGTAATTTCGGACACAATTGTTTGAATACACGGATGTGTTTGGGAAATTTGCTTTTTGGTAAATGCTATTAACTTATCCACCATCGGATACTTCTTTCGAATGGTTTCTGCTACGAGGTGACATGCGTGTATGAGGCATTTTATGTGAAAAAGAGTGGGAAAGCATATTTTCAACATCCTACCAACTCTCAGCATTGTTGCGGCTCCGTCAGTAACGAACATTGTGACTTGGGTTCCTGTGATACAAAATTCTCTCAACGAATCTTTTATTACCTTGACAACGGTTTCTGCATTCGTATTCTGAATCTTTTTACTGGATAACAACAATGAAGCTGGTGGACCATCACGTTTTAAAGGACGCGCTACAACATGAATGACGCTGTGTTTCTAAGCATCAGTTGTTTCATCCACACATAGGCAGATTTTCTTATTTCTCAACTCGTCTTTTATACATTCCTTTACTGTACCTTGCACACGTGACAAATTGTATCGTAATTGCATAGATGTTGGCAGCTTCCATGAGGAAACGTACTTAGCCCAAAAAAGACGAAAGTGTTCTTTAGATACTAGATGTTGTGGGATGTTGCACACACTTAATATAAAAACAAAATCATATCAAAATTGCAAATATGGAATACTGTTTCTTAAATTCAATACATGACGTTTACTTTTACAATGTTTTCTACATTCAAACTTATCGCGACTTAGCAATCCGCTATTGCATATTGTGCAATAAATATGCGGACTTCTATATTCTAATCAAAGGAAATGCCTGAGATATTTATTCACATTCGAAGGGAACGTTACACCCTTTGGGTGTCCCATCTACGCGTACTTATTTGGCGTGCGGGATGCAACGTACTGTCGCTTTGAACTCTTTCGCGGTACTGTCGAGATCGACTACGAGTTGAAAATTACTCCTACCCACGGCGCTACCGCTATGCTACTGCCATTCGGTACCACCTTTTTAACAAACTCTAGTAATAATCTAATCGCTGCCATAAGAGGATCGCAGTAGACTCTAGTCAAGCGATGCGTTATACCCCTATTTTATTGCCTTAATTGATTATCCTTGCCTTTCTAGATCTTTTGCTCCTTTGTTATTCCTGATTTGCTTTGTTTGTATCTCGTAGTTATACCATGGAATATTTTTTGAATTACGTTCTTTCTAGGAAGTCGTTAAATGGTACTACGTTACTAGCAGTATGGCAAATTACTGCTTATTTGAATATTTATCCATTATCTATCGTAATAATAGATTCATTTGAATTTTTACACATACAAATACGGTTCATTTTGATATAAAGTTCCATTAATTAGATTAAAAAAACACGTTTTTGTTTTGGAATTCAATTTACCCTTAAAAATTATGTTTTTGCTATACACTTTCTATTATTTGAACATTTAATACATTAAATATTTGGAAAAGAAAAAACGTAATCTAGTTATTTTATAATGAGAGGTTCTATTTATTTTTGAAATTTATCTTTTTTTTTTATTGAAACCGATTTCTTTGTTTCATATACGGGAATATTACAATAAAGTATTTATTTGGAAATCATCAACGATTAAATTTCCTCAATAACATAAAAATCAAATAAGATGTATTACGTATTTCCTGAAATGAACAATGAAGCCGAGCTCGTATGATAGGCGACTGATTCACTGACTAGCATCTAGCATGTGTGTGGGGAAACTGAAGAGTGAGGGGGGCGTGCTTACGCCTAGACGGCAACATTATTCGCTATACGTATGGGACCGGCGCTTATAAATGAATCCTTTCCAGCGCTAATATAATGGGTTAGATGAACACATGCGCACTATAAAAGATGGATTTTTCGGGCAAGACTACTGCGCATAATTGCAACTCACTGGGTGCACTCAGCATTCCTATTAGCTATTCACTCAGCTGTTGTAAATCACTTGCGTCTGCTGAACGCCACCATGCAGGAATCTAATGTATCAAAATAGTCAGTGCGTAACTTAAAATTCTCGTTTTTGCTTGCTACTTGCTATCACTCCCAATCAGCTTTCATTGTACCTGTTTTAAATTATTTAAATTGGAGGGATACATACAATATAATTTTCCAGTTCAATTAAACAAGTATTTTGCTTTTTAGTTCCAGTTTATTATTATTTTTTTAGAGAATAACCGAGCTCCCACAACATTGACATACTTGGCATATTTAGAACGAATAAAGGAAAACGAATGCAAAACAAAACATTCAAGATTAAATGATTTGTTTGAGAACGTAGCATCATATGGTCTTGACTTAGGTAAACAAGTGGCAGAGAAAATTCTGGAAATAACCGATGGTAACTCAAAAATCACTTCCATTTCAAAAGAAGGGATGTGTAAGTGTTGCAATAGTAAGCTACGGCGTCTCGGATTGTCTGCATCTGAGTTCGAAGAGTTGAAGAATGCTTTCTTTAAGAATGTAATTATGGGCAAAGATGTATTTTGTAAAACTACTCCTATAGAATTGGAGCGATTTAAAGGATTTGTTGATAATATGGATAAATTTGATGTGATCATTGATGGTCTGAATGTAGCGTATTCGGCTGGTGTGAAGCAATCGCCACTTGTTCATTCAATGCTGGTAAGTGTTGTACTAGTTACTTGTATTGATATAGTGCTTATATGTGGCGTTTTGGTACCATTTCAATATATTTGTATTTATTTTATTTATAAATACTCATCATTCTATACCATAATTTTTACTAATAAACTTCTCACTCAGCTTGCAGCTGTTGTGCAGCATTTTACCAACCAAAGGAAAAAGGTACTTATATTGGGAAGAAGCCATCTGGAGAAATTGCCTAAGAAAAACTGGCTTTTTGTAAAAAGAAATTCTACTGTGTTTTTAGTAGATGATAAGTCACAAGACGACCCATATATCCTTTATTGTGGATTACATTGTGGTCCCAACACCATAATTGTTTCAAGAGACTTTATGAGAGGTCACCTTTATTTACTGAAGGATAAATATCATAAATTATTATTCAATCGTTGGCTAACACAAAGCCGTTACCATTTACTTCATGCCAATGAAGAAAAAGTATTCTTTAAGGTATGTGGTAGAATATACTATCTAATTTAAACCATTATAACCAAAACAGTCTGATACTTTACCCAACAAAATATTTATAATGTATTCTGGGGATAGTCACTCATTATTGAAAGTGAAATCAACAAATAACATTTTATCAACCACAAAACAGCACTCACATCCCTTATGACAGGAATAGCTATATTTTATGGATAACTTAAGTTTCCGCAATAAAAATCAATTCACATGTATTACGGCAAGAAATTACCGAATATGTCCTTTATTCCATAAACTTATCGATGCTGTTATTGTTTTGAAACTAAGCAAGGGATTACATCCAGACCCCCAGATTTTCCTACACTGTCGCCTCGGGTTTCTCTTCTCTCTTTTGCCATCTCTCCACCTTTTACTGATTTCCCTTCTACTTCACTCACTTCTCAATTACATCTAGTGTTTTTAATGTATTTTCAGATTGCTTGCCGGTACCTGTACACGATTTTCACTTATGCATTTTTAGGTACCCCTGCCTTACATGAGAACACCACAGAAAGATGAAAACTACTGGCACGTCCCATATATAGTGGAATTAAATTCCGAGAAGGAACCAATCTATAAATGGCTGTGTATAAATTGGTAATATTTATGAATTTTGAATAAACACAATTTAGTAATATGCTTATGTTTTTTTTTCATGTCCCATCATACTCTTGTCAAATAAATTTCATAATTATGCGATGTCATAACAACCCATTAATGTGAATATTTTGACGTGAATTGAATTTTTGAAATTTTCAAAATTCCATTGTGGATATAAAAATATAAAATGGCAGAAGACGAAGGTACATTTTATTATTAGATGTATGTGTTAGCTAACCATTGTTTTTAAATTTTAAGTTATTGATGAAGACTTAAATATTGAGGAGGGTCATCAAAATCCCGCAAAACGAAAAGTATATGGCGGTTACTTGAATCGGCAATGTAATGCCAGATTAGAAGAATTGGCGAAGCCAAAAAAATGGTTTATGTTAGCGACATGGCGCGAACACAGATACATTTTCGATCAAGATCGAATGCAAATGCTAAAAGAAAAAATACAAGAAGAATTTTCTATGACTCCAGAGTAAGTATTTAGCAGTAAATTTTAATCGCCGAGTATGATTATCTGACAGTCCTTCTTATATGCGGGATAATGTTTGCGATGAGCTATCATAACCGTCTCGAATGCACGCAGTATGTTCAAAATGAACAGTTTAACATATAGAAGATGATGTTACATAGAGAAATATATGATTGAAATTAAAAAGAAATAACTTCACTCACATACAGTAACCTTTAATGAGGTGAGGTGGCTTTTTCATTTATATTACAATATTAGCGACGCCACAAATAAGAAATTATAGGAATTATACTTTAAAAAAGATTTTACACAAGGATAAAGGATTTTCGGATAAAGTAAGAATAATATTAATTTTGAATCCAAGTCGGATACGATGGTATAGTGAGAGGCTAACCACACAAACGATCGCGTTACGTTATATATAATTAGAATAACCAAAACTAGCGGACTCGCATAGGCGTCGGTATTACGGGTTAATATAAGAATACGAAAAATTCATAAATAAACTTACTTGCTAATTATTCAACAAATTAGAGGCATCAGGATGTGAACTACTGTAAACTTGCATCATTGCATATGTTTTCACAGTTACTTCTTTAAACCTTGTGCGTCGACAAGAAAAAATATTCTTATACATAGAAAACGATCTCTCCACATCTAAGGGAGTTACATTTGCATGTAGAAACTGTTTTTCAAAATCACTTAAAAGTTCACTATTCTTACACTTATTATAAACGGCCTCTAAAGTATTAAAATCGGGATTTTTCCTTAAAACATCTGCCAACTTTTGACTAGCGCATAATCCTGGCGTATCATTTAATGTGTGTAATTTATTTTTTACACTCTCCACTATGTCTAATGATTCCTGCAATGACAATTCAGTACATTGTAGTTTTCTGATGGCATCTAGTAATACTGTATAATTGGTACATATTGTTGTTAAATCTTCTAAAAGTTGAGGAATTTGAAATTCTCTTTGACTTTCTCTAATTGCTTTGGATTCATTCCGATTAAATCGCATTATAACTGATTGAATTTGTTGAAAATGGATCAAATAGTAAGAAGCTGCTGTTAGCCAAGTACCCCATCGCGTTAAAATTGGTTCAGGAGGTTCTGGAATACCTGGACAAAATTTACGAAATTCTTTTAAACATTTAGGAGATTTACGAAACACTGCTTTAGTACTTCCAATCATCCGATCAACGTTTCCGTAATGTTGTCGAACAACTTCACCAACTAAATGCAAAGCATGCAGCACGCAGGTTATATGTATTAAGTTAGGAAATATATGTTTTAAGGATCGCCCAACACTTAACATCGTTGCTGCACTATCTGTCACAATCTTCACAACTTGATCTTGGGCAATTTTAAATTTTTTCAAAGCGTTCATTATCACTTTTTGAATATTTTCCGCGGTACATTGTTGAACACGTTTGCAAGCTAACAAATATCGAGATGCTGTGTTCTCGCTAGATAAAACGCGAGCTATTACATTCACAATACTGTTTTTCTTTATATCGGTCGTCTCATCCACGGTAATCCATATTTTTTTGGAACACAAATCACGTTTACACACATTTTCTAGCATCTCTTTCGTTCGCGGCAAATGATTCTGTAATTGTGTTTGTGAGGGTAATGGGTACTTTGGAACGTATTGTCGCCAAAACGTTTTAAAAGCTGCTTTTCTCACCAACGACAACGGAAGATTACAAGAGGTAAACATAATTAATAAATGTATGCGGAATAGTGTATAAGGTGTTTCAGTTCTTGCATTTCTCATATGCTTAATACCATTGACATGCCTCTGGCAATCAGTTCTGTCCAATGTAGCCAAACGAACATTGCATATTAAGCAAAAAACTGCACTACCGTCATATTTTAAATGGGGAAAAAGTGACACATACTTATGTACATTAGTAGCAAATCTATTACGAGGCATTGTTTTCTTAGGTATGTAAATATTAGTTCTATATGAAACGATACACTAATTATGTACTTGGTATAATACTACAACACACAAAAAACACCAGCTATATTTTCAAAAGCGACTCGTAAGTACATAACCTTGACCGTTCGACTAATCTCTGCAACAGCTCAACCGGTACTAAAACGAAATCTCTCTCAGCGCGGTTTAACATGATTTATATTCAAGGTCGACACTACATGCCTGCTTCTCTACGGGTTTAGTTTATTTATGAATTTTTCGTATTCTTACCCGTAATACCGACGCCTATGCGAGTCCACAAGTTTAGGTTACTCTATATATAATTATCTTTGCCTAGCATGTACATGAGTTTCGCAAAAATTCTGCTGAATTTGTATATATTGTCACCCGTGTTTCGTATCCGTCACCACCTTTCTGTTTCGTAAACATAAATGAATCCAAATTTTCTTTCGCAATCCGAAAATGAAGAAGGTATTGTCTTAAACTGAGATACCACTGCGTAAACGCTTACCAACGATGTAGCTATAGTTATAGTTTTAACACATGAAAAAAAATTTTTGAGAGTAGTTCTATTTCGCTGAGGCACTGCTATCGCAAATTATTAATAGCTTTTTCATTAGCACGTCAAACACTTTAATTTAGTTGTGAAAAACTGTAAAATTCATGATGGTAGAAATTGACAAAATAATATGATACTAAAACTAGAAGGTAATTTCAATCCAAAACCGGTAATGCCTAATTTTTCAAAAATGAACGTTTTCACTGCTTCTTGTGTTGGAAACTCTAGACCCTTCATCATGGTTGATGCGTAATTAAAATGTCCTTGGGTTTATCGCGCACAGGATATTTGACGAACTATTTGGAACTGCAAATCCACTACATAAACCTGAGTATATATAATAACCGCATCAATTGAATACTTACATAATAATATTAGGAACTGCATTTATAATCACTAAAATATGTTTTTAGAGAGACGGAGATGTACTTTAATCAATTAAGAAATCGTGCTAGGAGAATTTTGAATAGAAAGGCTTTAGCAAAACAAATTCGTCGAGAAAAGGCATTAGCTAAGGATGAAGCCAATCGGATTTTTAAAAAATTACTACGAAAAGCCATGAAATACGCATTTTTAAATCCTCCACCGCCGATTGTTTCACCTGTATTGCGAGAAACATCAAACAAGATACTGAGAGAACTATGTTCTCTTCATGGTGTTTGTATTCCAAAACGTGACAATGCCGATAAAAAAAGTCTTTTTCTGTTATACCTATCAGATTGGGCAGCAATTTTGATATCTAACGTATATTACGAACTTAATGTTAACGAAAAAGTTGAAGGTGAGCATATAAAGCCAGAACACTCTAAAGAGAGTGTGCACAGTTCTGAAAAATCGGAAGAATCCGGAGAAGAAGAAGGGGAAGAATCAAAAGAAGAATTGGAAGAGGAAGAGGATGAAATTTCTGGTACAACTGAGAAAGAACGTCCGGAAAGCCCATATGATACAGAAGAAGCTGGGGATGAATATGCAACCGAAACAATAGAAAGTCCGCCACCTGCTACGCTTGGCGACTTAGCCGGCGATGAAACTGATGCGGGAGAAGACTTCGGATTCCCAGAATAGAATTTGAAATAGTGTTTGGTTGTATCTGTATTACCGTAATAACCTTTTTGTATATAATACTTCATTTTCTTTTGAAAAAAAAAAGGATTAATATCCTTTTTTTATATGTAAAATCAGCAATACATCGGCTGTTCCATCTAATAAAAACTGCGGAAAGAAATTTGCATGCACAGTTTAGTTAATAGAACTACTAATAACGTGTTAAAAATAAAAACAAAGTTGGTTCTATTTTATTCATAGATAATGGGATTTGTACAGTGATGTAATGAGTCGGGTATTTCCACGCATTAAACTGGAGTTAATTAGTGGACTAAAGTTTAATTTATGCCGGGTCTAGTCGGACCGAGGCGGATACACTCGTTATGACAGGAAGTGTGTATTCGCAAGTTTTGGCGACTATCTGATACTTTTTTTTATAAACGAATATTTTTCTCTCCTTCTCGTTCACTCACTTGAATTAAAGGCACAAGTGGGCTGGGCCGGGCTGGTACATTTCAGATGCGGGCTGGGTTTTTTTTAAATGGGACGGGCGGCCTGTTTGGCCCGTTAAGCCCGTTCGCATTCCGAACATTCATTTTTTGAAATTCAAACTTAGTATAAATACCTTAGTATTTACGACAACGGTTTTTGAAGATAGAAAGATCCTGGGGATAGCAGCCAAACGAAATAAAAACTCCCTTTTATGAGATTCTAAGCTTTCGCATACTTCTCTGATGAAGCGTAAATGCGAAAACTTAGAATCTCACAAAAGGAAGTATTTATTTCGTTTGGCTGCTATCCCCAGGATTTTTCTTTCCATTTTCAAAAACCGTTGCCCTAACGTGTACAGCCAGTACTTCTTTTCTACTTACTTAGTATTTACATACGTATTTTGAAATTTAATAATGTGTAAGTACATTCATAATTTGATACCAAAAAATATAAAAAAAAGATATAATTTATATGGTCACTTAGAAAGACGTTTAAGGCAGCAGCACATTTTGCACTTTTTCTGTTTCATATTCTTTTATTATTAAGTTAACATGTTCGCTAGTATTAGTTGCTACGGAAGATGATTGTATCAGTACTGATACCAGTCGTAAAAGTCCATTGTATAATATTGTAATGTTTTCAAATGCTGTAGTAAAAACACTGCTTTGAAAAGCATCATAAATTCATTATTCATATCAGACAAAAAAATGGAATTTCGTGAAATTAAAACAGTGTTGTCATAAAGAAGGAAAAACCTCTTCGTGTATTAGCATATCCATGTTATTTGTTCGAATCAAATAAGTAGATCGTCATTGAAATTGTTATTAATTTTTTAATACTGAAAATAGTACTTGGAAAAAATGTGCTTGTCGGCCCGAACGTACTTGATGGGCCGATAACCGGCGAAGCTAACTGACTGACGGGTGGGCCGGGTTAGCAAGCGTGACGGGGCGGGCCGGGCCAAGCTGACACATGTCGGGCTGGGCTAATAAAACGTTCGTTTTTTTTATTCTACCGGATGGAGGCAGTGATGGGATCAGCTATTAGCGCACACGTTTTTAGTTAATAGTTGGATTTGTGAAGGATGCATCAGTTATCTTTTATTTGTATTGGTGGACTGTTGGTGAGTTAACCAAATATCAAATTTTTGCACCTGTTTTCAAAGTCGATGGATGGTGAGGAAGTAGTGAAATGTCAGTTTGATTATTATTATTGTGGATTTTTCATATTGACACGTTATCGTAAAACCATCATTGGTGGAATCCATCAATCAAACGTGTTCGATAAAAAACCGGGCGTAAAGTTTCCGGCCGGGTCGGGCTTACAAAAATCTCAAAATGCGAACCTCTAACTTGAATCTCTAAATAATATCGTTAATTACCTCACACGCACCCAGACATTTATAGAATAATTCAGAAGCGGTACAGAAGAACTCGCATAATATATCTATCTGGTAGTGAATAATAGTAATTTTTAACTAATTAATTTGTTTATTATCATATACGCGATTGTTTAACAATTATACTGAAAGATATTGAATAAGAAACGAAGTAGTTTGAGTTGTTTCTTATCTCTGTCGATTAGCAACTGTTAAGTAGTGTTCACATAGGGTAGTGCGGAATTAGTGCAATATGAAGCTACACATGTCAAACTTTAACATTATTTTTTGCATTCGTTTTTGAATTTGTGTTATGATTACTACAGAAACTGCTAATAAAGATACCATGTAACGTTTCTATACAATTCCGTGCATTACAAAAGCAAATTTATCAATAGATAAATTTAGGTTAGGTTATGGCAAAGCAAATCGTTGGTCTCAGTTGTCAAATTCTTACACTAACTTCGCGCTACCCTATGTGAACGCAGCCTTACTTGCATACCACGCCCAGTACCTACTACATACAATTTTCGAATACACTTGTTAATTTACATCAATATTATAGTTTGATATCTCCCATATTTGACATTTGGCTCGAAGTTGGAATCAATCGCCACAGCATGTTAAAATACTACATATTTATTTTTATTGTTTTTATCTGTCAGGGTTAATGTTTATTTTGCAACTTTTGTTATTTGTTTATCGCTAAATATATTTGTAATAGAAGGATGTTTGTATCTAATTTCCTTAATAGATACATCAAAAACGGATTCCTAAAAACTACATGCTATAACGCGTGTTTCTGTAACGTGTACTTTTTTGGATCCCTAACTTCTACTTCTACATATACAGTGCGTGAGCGGAAGAAAATTTCTTTCCTGAATAATTTAGAGAAAAAGGTTTTAGATAAAAATATTTGGTTTTTTAAATGAAACATCCTGTATATTATTACGTTTTTTGATACTTTTCTTCAATTCATGCCAACCGTTTTCAATATTCTCTATACCTATCTACGAAATAATTGAGATATTTGAGGTGTTTGCGAAATTTCGCTGTTTTTTTAACGGTCGATATCTTAAACGCCTTGTACGCTAGGAGTTCTCTACAATACATCGATTTTTTTTCTTTCAATTAGTGTTTGCAAGATCAATTCATGCTATTTCAATTTATTTAATGGAACATCCTGCATGATATGCAATGCTGCCTATACATTTGTTATCAATATACTTGCAAGTTTAGAGAAAATTTTTGTCTAGATTATGTTTCGTCTAGGGAAAATGTGAATCCGTAGTCTTGTGTTTCATATTTTTTTAAAATGGAACAGATACGTATACTTACTAATATTTGTTACAATACAGTAGTTATTACTGAGAACACTCACCAAAACGTTTCTTTGAAGCCTGCAATGTTAAATATAATAGCTCATTAATTAATTAGTATAAACGGCGCAGAAGAGGAAGAAGTAATCAAACGGATTTAAGTTAAGCTCATTGCGAGCATTTCCGGGCTTGTAAAACTGTTACGCAATACATTGATTTACGTATATTTTCTAATTGGTTTAAAAACTTATATTTATATATGTTGAAAGTTTGTGGGCTTCCGGACTTGGTCTCATTTTAGTTGCGACCTGGACGTGAAAGGTAAGTACAGCATATACATTTATTTTTTATATATACTAACGCAGATAGATATTTAGGTATCTGCATATTTTTTATAAACTTACTGTTAAAATATTTACTTCTCCTACTTGAAAAACAATGACTTAGTAACGGGAAACAAGATAGCGCACTTCCGTTTTTGATATTACTTTTTAAAATATAAGCTAGTAGTGAAACGTTTGCGAGTTCGTTATGATAGTGGGTTGCTGATATTACACCTTTTTACGTGAATTTATGCTATATCACGTACGTGTTCTTTAGTATTTATATGTTAAAACATTTCGTTAATCTAAAAATACAGCTTAATAGTTACATTTCGCATTGCAATACAAATTGTTAACGTTTTTCTAGTCTCCTGACATTTTTTATATAATTTAAATATTCCGATTTCCTGCTTTAAAATAAAAAGTGTATTTGAGGATCTTTGCGCAAAAACGACGTAGCTTCCTGCTACCCTTTCTTGTTAGAAATAATGAATACCTGGTATTTACAATTCTTAAAACATACTCTTTTGTTACGAAACGCAAAATTAACATCTATGCAAATTACGTTTAAAAATGGTTATTTGGATTCTATGCCATATAAACTTTTATGGAGCTGCGACGTTCTTTGCAGCAGGGTCCTCATTTGCTTTCTCCAGCTCCTGGCAATTAAATTAAAGCCACCCTTATACTTTCAGAGAAATTTGTTATAAATAATATAATTTAATTCAAAAAATTAAAATAAGGGTACTACTAAAAGTAGCTCTTTTGTGTGTTGTCCATACAAAAATAGTGCAAATATATCAAAAATTCACCGACAACTTTCATTAACGATATTATTATTACCAAGTGGCCCTTATTAAATACGTTATTAACTTCTTTAATTTTAAATGATATACAGTCTGCTTCAAAGCAAGTCGGCACTATTGTTATCTTCCTTGTCTTTAGAGCTATAGAGTCCATTAAATTACCAAGTGTTGGTTGTAAGTTGTGTATTTTTTGTACTGATTGTATAAATAATTAAGACAAAAACAATTGAATATTGAACTTAAATTTTGTTTGTTGTCTAGTTGAGTTCGCTTATAAGATACCAAAATAGTATTTCTACAATGTGAAGTAAGTACACTTTTACATGAGTTTAAGTGTGGGAGTAAAGCCTATGTAGTTTTTACGTATTTCCACTTTTTTATAAACTTCCTTATTTTAGATGCAAATCGTTCTACAAATAAGCCCAGAAAACAGAAAATTATGCTCGTATAAATTAGTAGTATAGATAATACGTTTACACATACTTTCTAAGTCACCTACAACTTTTTAAAAGGCAGAGGTTAAATAATTTCTAAATGGTAATCCACTTGGCAGTTTTTAAATTTCGCAATGATTTAAGTTGGTAGTTCCGGCAATAAATTCCCAATTTTTTGGCAAATATAGTCTTTAGGTTTGTTCGTTTGTCTTGCTCGCGATAGTTCTAAAGTGTGACAGGATTATGATCACGTGATCGTTTTGATTGCTCAGAACTACTCTAAATGGGTACAAACGAACAATACAAATTGGTCTTTATTACTGTTGGGCATAATCGATATATTTCAATAATCAAAATAATCGTCTAAAATAATCGAATGATACTTCGAAATAATCATTCGAAATTTACCAACGATTTCGATTATTTTCCACGACTATTTGACAGAATCCGAGTGACGAGTGAATTATTTCGAAACTCGAAACCTCCAAGTTTCGAATACAGATCTCGAATCGTAATCCGTTTGTGTGCTCCTGCGCAATCGAAACGAAAAATGATTGATTTGTGAACCATAATAGAATGATCGATTATTCGGGTGTAATCGATATATCTCGTTATATCATTTATAATCGCCCAACACTAATGTTTATGTAGTATACATAACCTAAAAGATTGAGAACGGTGGCAATTGGCAATCACGATAGCATTAAAAAATCCTTATTATTTATTAATTGTTGTATTTCACTTTTAATGATTACAACGGATTTTGCATGAATATGAAGTAAAGATGGGTTAAGCAAATAATGGAATTACAACTGCACTGAACTGCACAAACTTACTCCACCTCCTGAGGAGGTGTAAGTTTGTGCAGTTCAAAACTGTCGAAAGCTGCCCAACATATACAAACGAACATCGGATTGCCAGCTTTTTTTACAATCGAACGCGCAATTTAGAAATTCGAGCTACTCCGTATTGCACTAATTGACAAACGAACAAACCTTTTATTGCCGGTTTCACCAACCTAAATCATCCGCAAAATTTAAAAAATATCAAGTGAGAACAATGTAACAAACCCCTTTCACAAGGCATTATATACCGAAGATAAAACTATACCGGATATTGGCAGAAAAATGGATTGTTATTAAAAAAAAATAGTGATGACTGACAGCTGAAAAAACAGTTAATTATAAAATTGAACAAAATTATAAAAAAAGATATGAGAAATTCAAATCGTTGTAGCAGTCTTCGCAAAATTTATTCGTTTGTTTGATATTCACTTTCTCTGACATTTGTTGCTTGCACACCGTATATGGATTTTTCAGCAATTCTGTGGATATACTAGGCGAGTTTGGGTATTTGTTCGGAATAATAACATTTACTTCAAGTACTCTACTCCCGCTTCTTAACGTTCGGAAATGTCGTAGAATTATTCCATCCATTCGTTTAGAAGTATGACTTGAGTGATTCACTCTTGCTCTACTTCACGTGCTCTGTACTCTTGAACTGCTCCGAACGAATACCCAAACTCAGCTACTGTAGTATACAATTCATCTCCTTATATTAAAAGAAACGAAAATTATATTTGTTAAAAAATGGATATCTGCGTTTAATATTACCGTACACAATTCCTACTGACAATTTCAATTTTTACAACTCCACATGTATCTGTGTTTTCCATTCACACCTCCTTGTTTTAATCTCTTTTAAATACAAATTATTTTTGTTAACAATATACGTACTTACATGTCGAATCAAAGAAACTAACTGTAAGGGTTTGAAATTGTAAAAATTGGGAACAATTTTCAACTCCTTTGTATACATATGATGACAGTTGTATTGATGCGTGACGTCACATACTTGACGTAACTTGTAAATAAGCCTGGTATTTTAAGAAAATGTGAGTTATAAACAAAAAAATAGGAAATTATTTTGCCCTAGGGTTTGGTACAACCCAACATCCTGTCTTTTGATTGTTATTAATATACTTTTTCAGGTCCATGCTGAAAGATGACCAAAAAGTTTGAGTTCGATTGGCGGATTCCTGTACCCGAACCACTTTTAGCAGGTTGTGTTTTTGATAGATGGACAGAAGAAAAAGATAACGTTGTTTGGGAGCAAAATGCTTTATTTAAAGTAGATGAATATGGCTTTTTTATATACTGGAAGAGTGAAGGAAAGGTATGTTTTGGTTATCTATTACTTTTAACTATTTTGATTCTTTTCGCATAAAATCTATGCTAAATATTTACTTCAAATCAGTAATGTAATAATTTGAACTGAAAATAATTTTTAAGTATTTTGTGGTGTATATAACGATATATTTTTCAATGAATATCTTTGATTTAATTTTTAAATCAAGATTAACAATAAGATTTAATTATAGACAAGGTAATTTTTTTAATCACAAGGGCTGAAAGTTGCGAGTATTTTTCAAATTAAGGGATATTTTAATTTCTACAATAAACATATCCATTTGTAGCAAGTTTTGAAACAGTTTACTTACCAGCAGCATATTTTTGTCTGATAACCTATTAAATTCATTTAAATTTTTTAGGAGGGCGATGTTATCGAGTTATGTCAAGTAAGTGATATCCGTGCTGGTGGAGTACCATCAGATAGGAAATTGTTATATAATTTACAAACGAAACATGGAAATGACTTAGACGAAAAATCTTTGACAATATGTAGTGGAACAGACTACATTAATATAAATTACCAGCACGTTGTTTGCCCAGATGCGAAAACTGCTAAGGTAAATATCAATTTTCATTTATTACAAAGAAGATTATTGCAAATTCTAAAAGAATTTTTAAAATGCATTAAATTTTTTTTCCAAGATTATTTTGTAATTAATTAAATACAGATTTCATATTACTTCTCTGTAATTTTAGAATTTTGACTTTTATATTTGCTCTAGTCTTCACAAGAGCTTTGGTGTGGTATCTTTTCCATGTTAGAACTGAGTCAGTTTATTTTTAATAAAAATGCATGCATACATTCATTTTAACATGCATGGTAATTTGTATTTTATTAGTCATCAATTTTATTTATTATTTGTTTTATTTATTTATTTATTTGTTTGTGGTTATCATTTTCTGTTATTATAGCAAAATATAAAAAAGATTTTATTAAAAATCTTAATTAAAGGTGTGGTTGGACGGCTTACGAAAAATAACACACAATGTCAAAGCCAATAACTTCTGTCCAATGACATGTTTGAAAAAACAGTAAGTTTGTCGTTATAAATATAACTTGCATGTGTTTGTTTTTCTTTTTCATATATTGCATGTGTACAGATTGTGAGTTAGATGAAATTGAGACATTCTTTTTATATTACGTTCACAAAAATGTAAATATTTATAAATCTTTAATCCATAGTCGGTGAGGTAAAATTTTTGCCACACAAACAGGGACAGTGCGGGGGTCTGGCACTCCAGCTCACCGATTACGGGTTAGAAATTCCTCTTTCAGTGTTGCAATAATAAATTTCATTTCTATTCCTCTTACTACTTTACAAAATATTTTTTCCTTGATAGTAAAGAATAAACGATTTGGTTTTTGTTTTTAGATTATGGAAATATCTTACGTTTTAATTAATTATTCAAAAACTTCATTTGAACCTTGATACTGTATACATGCTTTGTAGTTTAACTAATGTTGATTAACTGCATGTTTTTTTGTTTTGTTTTATCGTGCATGCACTCACAGATATGGCAAGAGGGCTTAAGAAAGATTACGCATAATAATAAAATTGTTAATGTTTGTCCACGAACAATTCTTATGAAACAGTAAGTTTTTTTAACAATTGCGAATGCAACGCTAGATGTAGAGTATCATTCATTTTATACATTTTATTAATTTGCGATCCAAACACTCAGATATTTTATATAATTTTGCTTGTGATGAAGGTGTGAAGGCGTATCATTAAAATACACCGATTATAAATGGAGTTGGCGTTTTTTAAATTTTTCGGATGGTTTAAGTTGGTAGTTCCGGCAATAAAGGAAATACTCCCCAATTTCTTAATGTAATACAGACGAATATGTCCTTTATTGCCTGAACTAACTTGAGTCATCCCTGAAATTTAAAAAATGCTAAATCAAATAAGGGCTACTTTTTTTTTCATTTCTCTAAATGTAAATGTACTGGGCGATTCAGTAAGGGTAGCAAGCGACCATATCTCGGATATAGCCAGCAGATAGCCAACCTCATACTCTTATTTGGACATACATTTTTGGAGACGAAAACGCTTTAGTTTGGAGATAAACCACTGTTAAGAGGGGCACTAACGTTGTATTTCCAGATTTCTGCAGTTTTAAAGCCTGTATTTCTAGATTTCTGCATTACCATGTATGAATTAGTCAGAGAATACGTCTCAAACTGCGCGTAAAATCATCTATTCTGTGACTGCGTTTATCCCCAACAAATAATTCGTAGAATTCACCTTTAAAATTCAAGCACGCAGACTAACGTCGAAGCCAGAGGCTATACATGTGAAATCAGAGTTATTACGGGAAGAAACTGACAAAATAATGATTACGATATATTCCGCCATTTTCTAAACTTTAAATAAGTTATTAAAATGTGTGTCCAATTGTGCCAAATTGCCAATAATTCATGCCTTCATATCCCCTAACAGCTTTCGCTAATTACAGCGGACATCGGCTGGCCATGAGTTATTATTTCGCCCGCGCCCGTAGAGTGTCTTAAGATGTTAACCCCAGCATTCCCCAAATTTGGAGTAAAGAAAACTACGGAAAACCTTACTCTGAGAGATGCAGGCCCGAGGTTTGAACCCGGTACCCCGAGACTGATAGCCCCGTGGCTAAGCACTGCGCTACCAGTCCCTTATACATATACATTGGCTGTCTATAAACCTCTTATCTGTGGTAGAACTTGAGAAAAAATTATTCTGGTAGATGTCATAAAAACATCTTTGACAATATTCTGAAGATTCTGAAGATGTCGCAAGGTGATATAATCTGTTACCTATTATTATTGTTATGATTATTATTTAATAATCTATTATTAAGGCGGGTAAAAAATAAACTTAAAAGAAGTCGCTGATAATTATCTAAATGCTTATAGTTTGTCCTATTTATGCGATTTTCTCGAAAAATTATAATGGAATGATGTAGCTATAATCAGCCCAGAAATGCATTGTCTGATTAACCTGTCCAAACCGCAAATTGATATCTTTTGTTGTTCCAAATATACATATTTCGATTTTTGTAAGTTTTCTTAAGTTTTGGCCACCTTGTATACTATAAAGTATTATAAGCGTTTTGATGTATGATTTACAAAAAAGTGTGAGAGAAACTGCAAATTTAGGATGAAGTTCTTAAATTCTTTGTTGTCGACCTATTGTTAGAGTAAATCACCTCTATTTGTTTTTATTTGATATTTTTGTAAAAGTCAAATAAAACCAACAATTTAAGAGTTTAGATATAAATGATTATAGTTTTGATAATGTTAGGTTTTTTTATTTTTCTTTTCTGAAAGCACACAGCTTACAGGATTAGCGAGAACTTAAGAAAATGTACAAGAATTGAAATAACTTTAGAACGACAAAAGGTATCAATTTGCGGTTTCGACAGGTTAATCGGGCATTGCATTTTCATTTTTCTGGACTGATTATAGTTATACGATTCCATTTGAATCTTTCAAGAAAATCGTATAAATATGGTAAACTGGCAAACAGCACCATCCAGTTTCTATTTAAAGCAACAAAACATACACTATCATTTACTTTCTTAACCTAGTTGATATTCTGTTCACGACGAGCCCAAGCTTTTGAAAATCAATTGACATTCGTTAAGGTTACAGCGACTTTTGTGTGATAAAAAGTATGCTTTCTCCGTTACTTTATAATAGGCGAAATCACAGTGTTATTAACCAAATTTGTAGATAATTATCGCCGGCTTTTACGTTTATTTTTCGTCCTTCTTAATAATAGAAAATTACTAAGAAAAAAGTAAAGAAAATTAAATAACAAATTACGCGATCTTGCGACAACTGCAGGATCTCGAAAATATTTTCAAATATGTTTTCGTTACCACACTTACTAGTATATTTCTTTCTCCAAGTTCTATGACAAACGTTTACCGAAATATGGCCGGTCGCCACCCTTAATGAATTACAGTGTATGTAATGAACTCCAACTACAGCAGGTTTCATGTTGAGATCGAAGCATTGCTCTTATGGAGATAGCGTTAAACGTTGCCAGGTTCCCAATAGACGTATAAGTTATTGTTGTTTATGAGCATGGCGTAACGATTAACGATTTCAATACAAATTAGACGTTATGTGCAAGCACCGAATATATAGAAAAGAAATAAACCAGATTGAGCGCTTTTTATTTCTATCAGTGCAAATGTAGTTGTGTTCGGTTGATTATACACATCTACTTACTGGTTATATATCGTTTATAGGCATTAAAGCAAGTATGTTATAAATTATTTTTCAAATTTGTTTTAACTAGTGGAATTATATTGTGTCTAATCTAAAGCGAGGTAATGTCTCTGCGCGGCATAGGCGTGCGGTTTCTTGAGTAAGTACAATACCAAAAAATAAGTAATAAATCGAATAATAACAGAACCAATCAAAAATTATAATATCTGAAAAGTTGTGAAACACTCACCCTCTTAAGCAGCTTTATCAAGCAGGTTGGAGGGCTACATCGCAATTATCGACCATTAAAAGCAGAAGCACCATTATCAGTATTGTCACCCACTGGATAAGAGTCGTAAAAAGTTGACAGTACTAGATATGTTTCCTCAGTTGTCTCGTTGAACAATGCTCGCCGTGGTGAAAAAATGTGTTTATACTTTGAAAAAGACCGTGCGACATCTACGGATGTAATACATGCATGCCCTTTTTTTCTATTTCTATATTCTTCAGTATTTGTTTGTTACAGTCCACCTTATCCCAGCACATCAAATGTTTCCCGCATACTTTACAAACTATTTTAGCACCATCGTAGAACAAATCCGGAAAGTCACAGATAAACTTATTTACTGTACCAGCAGGGGTCGTTTTTTAGCCTTGTTTACATTACACATTTTAAATTAATAATTATATATTTATAACGAATAATATGTAGCACAAAACACAACGCGCGCTCTCGTTTCCTAAACTGAACGAAAAATAAACAAGCGGACGCTGACAAAGCGAGAATCGATTTTTACACACAGCCCGCTACTCCGGTGAAACGCCTATGTGTTACAGAGATGATTACTTCGCTCTACTAGTCACCAAGCCGAAGGAGGTTATCTGAATACATTCTGCTTATTATTCAAAAAATATGTACAATATTTACAGGTTATATCTCATTTACGAATATCAAAAAAGGTAGAACATTTAAATTTATTATAAATCCACATTTCAATATGAGCTAGAGGAGTTACAGAAACTTAATTGTGGTTGACGACCAAATCAGAACAATATCCAATTCTATTGTATTTACAAGAACTTATTTTCACATATCAATTTTAAATGCAGGAATTAATGAAACTTATATTGCATCTAATGACCAAGTGAAGAAGACGATCCAGTTGACGGGTGAATAATAAATTCCTTTGGGTCATCTTGTAACTCTTCGAGCCGCCACATATCTTCTTCAACTAAAACAAAAAAAAAATACGGGAGAAAGTAATAATGAAACAAAATTTATAGCTTTCATAATTAATATAATTTTACTAATTCTGAGCAGACCCACTTTCATATTTATCTTCGATAAGTTTTGGCATTTTATAAACTTTGAATGCTGAATTTGTTGCATCAAATATCGTTTTTAATTTGTGCTCCCACTGTGTTCTCCGCAATTGCAGGCGGATGATTCTCGTTATCCTCTTCCTTTTGAACTAAATGCACAATTCCTTTTATTAAAAATCATTTCTTTTTCTCTTATAGAATAACTTTCGCCACGGCGCCTTCTTTTTTACATGATAGTAATTAGTTATTGTAATAATTGACATTATTAACAGTTGCAGTAGTTTTTAAAACAACTAATTCTCTCAAAATAGATCCAATTGAAGGGAAATACGCGGAAAAATGGACACTGGAAGTAACAAATAACAAGACAAACGATGAACTGAAATTGGCAGGCGACATAAGCGTAAACAAAACGAACGTTTTACCCTAGGAATAAAGCTCGCCATTTGACTTGGCAACACTCCTAGTTCTAAAAAAGAATAGTTACATTCAAATAGATATAGACTGGTAAAAGAAGGCATCAGACCCAATTCCTCGATCTCAACGTGAAGCCAACTATAGTAGGCTAATTTAAATTTATATATTACTATTGGTTTAAATCGAATGTTTTTAATAATTGAATAAATGTTATAATTGATTGATTCGGTTAATTAATTGTATTTAGTTTTTCAAAAATAATAATCATTAAAAAATATTCGATAAAATGATTTGTTAAAAAATACTAGACAATAAAAATCACTCGTTAAAGGTAGTAACCGAACTATCAAATGAAAATAATAGTTAATGAAAACATTTGACTAAAAGTATTGTAGTGCATAAATTATGGTATGAAATTAGTAGACAATTGTCAATTTTACATTTTTTCATATACCTTTTGTGATTATTTTTATAATTATTTTAATAGTTTATTACGTACACTCTCAGCATGTAGGGATTAAAACGTACAGTTCAAACCATGGCGGAAAATCTAAATGTATGGCGCTATTTAGATTTAATCGATTGTTAATTAATTGATGCACTGTCTTGTCAAAACCAGAAAAATGTAGGAAACCTGCATTGGACCAATTGTAACTGACATTTGTGTGGTATGTAATAAGGGTATCATTTGCCGGACGCTTATTCCAGACGGGATCTTAAAGAGAGTGTGGTATAATTGTGTCAGAGCTCGTTGATTGGTAAATTGTGTACAATTTTGCACTATAAAACGAAGACATTTTGCAGCCACAAAGGAGATGTTGGGAATGTGTTGCCCAAATGTAAGTTTGATATCAAATAAGATCTCTTAATCCTTAATTGGTTCGACGCGTTCGATATTAGCAGGATTAAGCTCCTAGTTGTGGGTAACGGATGCAGATGTACGTGTGATACAAGGTAGATTATTTAATATACACCATCAACAGATGCTTATAAGGTCACATTGTAACCAGTCACAATCTTGAAGACCAGACACCTAATGAAACAACTTCGACTCATTTGTGAACAGTAATGCTTTGGGCGAATCGTAACGGTACGTATATCGTTGATAAATAAAACTCCAGAAGATGTAGCGTGCGTGAAATAGCTACACAAGTGAAGTGCTAAACCCAAATGACATCAGTTTATGCGAAATTAAAGAGTGGTTGAAAAGGTCAAATGCTTTGGCAAAACCGAAATATAAGACATCAACTGGCGCTGGACTGAGTCCTTGGCATGAGACAAGAACTGAGTAAACTGACATAGTTACTTTTCAATAAAACCACTACTACTGCCTGCTGTTTTTTAACTAATGATTTCTATTGTCTACTATTTTTATTCAATAACAAATTAAAAGGGCTCCTCGAGAAATAGCATTGCTGTATAAAACTAAAAGTGGGGAGTGAGAGGAAAAGATAAAGTATTAACATTTCAGAAAGGTTATTTTGACAAACTACTGAATGGGGAGGAAGAGGTAAAACATCGTAAAAAATAACAGAATTCAAAAATTGGCAAGACCAACAGAAACTACCTACTATTATTCTTAAAGGATTTAATGAGCAATAAATGTTCAAGAGAGGATGAATTAGTTACTGAGCTCCTCAAATATGGAGGTGACATGGTTACGAGAAGCCATTTTGGAATCATGGAAGGAAGCATTTATCCATCTAGTGCATAAAAAGGGGCATACGACATACGGGCAATTGTAACTATGTCATTGCTTAACATAGCCTACAAGATTTTAGGGATAGGTGAATACTAAATCGGTTTGAACAGATTAGTAATTGATCATACCAACAGAATACGAAGAGTAAATAGGAATTAGCAAATGTTTTAATCGGATTAGAAGATGAAGTGCAAGGATTTGATCGAATAATAAGTACAAGAGTATACCATTAAAGCAACGGAAACCTTCATGTATCAAGGAGCTTTCATCGGTAAAAAACCTAGTTGTATGTCGGAAAGGAAGAATTATGAAAATAGATATGCATTCATTGAAGATAGCATAGAATAATAGGAATGTATCCAGAAGGCTTAAAGTGAAATTATATAAATTGATCACGTGACTAGTAGTAACTTTACTTGCGAAACCCGGACTTTCAACACCTTCGAGAAGAATATGTTAAGTGTGTGGTAAGGAAATTTGCTTAGGAAGTTATTCGAGGAAAAAGAACAGAATGAAGAAATAAGAATATTAAGATATAATAAGTGCTGTAAAAGAATAACTGGTTTCTTTTTAAATTGAGGACGATTTCTTTACTTCATACACGACGATATTACATTTAAGCATTTATTTGGAAATGATCAACGATCGTTTAAGTTCAATAGGATAAAAATTATCAAATAACTCAACTGGTCGTAATTTTTAAGTGTGTGAGATCGTTTAAGGAAACTAAGTGGTGAGCGCGTGCTTAACACAAGCGGCAACGTTATTCGTTATAAATGGAAAGAGCGGTTCGTCGTAAATTTTTACCAAGCTGGTATGTATAGCATTGTAAATATTGGGATGTCTAATACATATGAGAAGGTACATTGCAAAGCGCAGTTTTTGAGTTGTGTTTTTCTACAAATAACATAGAACACGTGTCTTGCATAAAATATATTTTTGCAAATGCAATTGTGTGCGATGGGGACATTAGTGTAGATTTACCAGGGGCACGTAAAAAATAAATACTGCGTTTTGCAATGTACCCTCTCATATATTAGCCAAACTGTACAGCAATTTCCATTTCAGATGTCAGAACATTCGCCTCACTTGCGCCTCTTATAGTTACGTTTGGTGCGAGTGAGAGGCATATGATATACCTGATGTCTGAGATGGACATTGCTGTACATGTAATATATGTAGAACAAAAATACATTGCTGGTGTTTTTTAAGCCTGATTTACACGCCGCGACTTATTGGTCAATTAATTGGACAAGTTCTTGACCAAGAAATCGGTGGAAATACGTTGCTTTATATGCTACAATAAATTGAACAATTTTTTAGCGATCATAAATACTTGTTTAGTTTCGGTAATAGTTGAATGTGGGAGTTATTAAGTAAGAAATTTTCAACTGCTTATATAAATAGATTGGTAATCTGCTTTTATCAAATGTTTTGGCAGTTTTGGTATATGCACAGATTAGCTTAAGTTGCTTCAGTTTCGGTTATTTAATTCAAATTATCCATTACATCATAATCGTCGTAAATTTTCGAAATTTATCCTCACTTTACTTTAAAAACACTAAACAGAATTCGTAGGTACCTTTCTGTTACTGGGCTGATATTAAAACAGCAAAGTTAGCGAAAAATCGTGGCACAAATAGAGCACGTTCTATTCATTTCAATTAATCGTACGATAAATTGTTCAAGAAGTCGTATCGATTTTTGCTGTTTTACACGGTACGGTAAAATCGAAGATCAACTTGTTCAATTAACTGGCCAATAAATCGCCGCGTGTAAAACAGGCTTAATAAGTTAGATGCGCCTTCAGTCAATCTTTGATTTAAAAGAGTTTAATACTAGAGAGCGCTTCCAAAAATGTTTTTCCATCAACTACTTTTATGTTTGTGTTGTACGTAATTATGCATTAAATAAATTACAAAATTCGAATATTTTTAAATACAGATTATAAATGATTCATCCAAAATTATAATTATGAAGAATTGAAAACAAAGATTACTAAGTAATTTTCAATTATTTTAATTTATATTTCTTGTAGTAGAACAAATAATTTTACCTTTTGTATTCATAATTTTCCTAGTTCTCAAATTTTGAATTTAATTTTAGGAATAAAATAAATAGTGTGCATTGTTGTGCATTGATATTTGACAAATTTTTACAGCTTGCTTACTTTAATAAATTAGAAGCAAGATTAATGTAATATATTAATCTTGCCGTAAGTAAATATTTTCTAAGCTTCTGGATAAATTTTACTGATTATATTATAATATATAAAATGGCCTTAATTTGCATTTCATTTCCTATGAATAAGCAACATGATGCCATGCTAAACCCGTAATTACCTGTGAACATCCATGTCAATTACTGAGTTTTTAAGACTTCACTTATAATATCGATGAATCATATGTATTTTACCAGTTTCACATCACTAGTTTTTATTTTGCGCAATTTGTACATATCTGTTGCTGTGAAGTAAAAAATTATTATTACATCAATCATTCATATTGTCTGTTGCTTTTACATGAAATAAATTCCTTACGGAAAATCGTAACGGCATTTTTATTAAATTCTTCAGTTGGATGAGATTATGCTTCTTGGTTGACCCCCAAGGGAAAGTTCCCGTAAAGGTGGTAGCTCGAACATTTGCTTCTGGAAAAACAGAAAAACTTGTTTACCAATGTCTTTCCGAACTAAGTTTGCCTAGCGGAAAATCTGATGTAATAGAAAAGGAAGATTTTACCTTTGACAAATTCTATGGTTTGTACCATAAGATCTGCCCTAGAAATGATATCGAAGAACTCTTTAGAGAGATGTAAGTAGTTAATGTCGTATCATGCAACACAATTTTCGTAATTTTGTTTAATTACTTAATAAAATGGTAAAAAAATCTTTAATCATTTTTAGTGCTCAAGGAAAAGATTTTATTAGTGTCGAACAATTTGTTAATTTCCTAAACGAGAAACAGCGGGATCCTCGGTTGAATGAAATACTTTATCCATTGTACGATGACAAAAGGGCGATGGAAATTATACAAACTTATGAGCAGGATGAGAAGGCTAAAGAAGAGAAGAAACTAACAAAGGATGGATTAATTAGGTACCGTTGCAATTTCTGTAACAGAGCAGGGAAGTTATTTAAAATAAAATTATAGGTACCTTATGTCAGATGAAAATGCGCCGGTATTTCTGGATCGTTTGGATATTTACATGGAGATGGATCTGCCGCTCTGTGCTTATTATATAAATTCAAGTCACAATACATATCTAACTGGTCGACAGTTTGGAGGAAAATCATCTGTTGAAATGTACAGACAAGTTCTACTTGCTGGTTGTAGATGCGTGGAATTAGATTGTTGGGATGGTAAGCATATTATTATTTGGTTGCAGCGGCGGCACCTGAGTTTGATAAATGTGTCTTCTTTGACTAGCAATTGTAAAAGAAGTCAAATTATACTTACATACGCATTATAACATTGACGTAGATGATAATGATTTTTAATGTCCATAATTACATAGTTAGATGCACTACACTTATACTTTTATTTTTATATTCGGAACTTAACTGTATTTGATGTCTTGAAATTAACATTAAAATTTAAATATTCACTTTTTATAAATTAGTTCTATACGAATATTTTTCGCGGTTGCAAGTTTTTTATAACTTTTTCACTAAAATCTACAGCAGCAGCTACACTCATTTCATATTTTAAATTCATCATAACAGCTAAATAATTTGTATCTCTGCTATAATGCCAATTTACGCACTTCTAACGTGCACTGCAGGGACTCATTCTGAATATCCTTTCAAGTATCCTTAAATATGGTAGCAAAGCAACTTATAAATGTTCCCGAAATACCTTGTCAAATTGTGCACTAAAATTTATTAAACCGCCAAATATACCGGGTTTGTCCTCGAAGAGCTAGTTCAAAAACTCCACTGAATCTTATACGCAGTTTATGATTCGCGATAGCACATATCGATTTCTATCAACTTGTTCATTATGTTTTTACACAATAATTCAGTAAGCGGAATCCCACTGTTTTTGAATATTTTGATTTCCTAACGCAGCAAGTCTTACCTTGTTTGATAAATGCTTTTTATTTCGTGTCGCTTGGTATTTTGACTAAAGTTGCCTATGTCTTTAACACCAGGAATTGTCCAGCTCTTATCACCACCAAATAACATGCACAGAAAACAAAAGTACGTATTTTCCTCATCAACTGCAGATGCACTTGTATTGAGATAAAGGCTGTTATGAAATTGACATTTATAACCTTTGTTTCTGCTAGAAGCAGCAACTTCATGTTTTATTTCCGGTGTCGGTTTGTCTAATTCTTTAACTTTAGTTTTATCTTCGTAACTTAACGAACTAAATTTATGCTGTTGTAAATACGATATCGCATACATGTCTTACGCACGAAAACTGATACCTACACCATTAAACGTTAATGAATAACCATTTGTGGCTGCATTCACTGCAGCCGCAAAATCGCTGTATTTGCAATTGTTAGTCACGTGCAGTATTGGCCAATGAGGCCTTATTTTAAAAATATTGAGCTGTGAACACAATCCGATATGCCTCCGTATATGCTCGTGTTGCTTCGTTACTTGGTAGTTCGAATATGTAGATACACAGTGCAGCAGCCGTCCCTGTTTGGTTGGTAAGCTAGCAATAAATGTTTCCCATTTTAAATTCTATAATTAGCTTTTGACAACTACGTATATACAATAATTAATACTTAACTTAGACATAATAATAAAATATCAGAATTTGATACAATAAAGCAAAGTTCGATTGATAACAATTACAATGTAAACTTGATAAACAAAATTACCGAACAAACACAAGTAAATCTGTTAACTTTATTAGAAATATCCTGTTTGGAATACGACGCAAAGTACATACGGAAGACTGGTAGAAATATAAACATGAATTGAAGAATATATAAAATATATAAACTTCAAACGTAGCTAAACATTTATACCATTCAACCATCATCTAGATAAAAACAACGCAAAACTATTACATGAACAACCTAAATCCTTTCTATTACCCCTACGAGAGGCTTATGGAATTTATAAATTAACTAAAAAATTAAGTACACTTTTAAATGATCGAATCAGCTTAAAATTTAAACCTATATTTTATATGTTCTATGTTATTTCGTAAAATTATGCACACATTTTTATTACATAACAGAATTATTATTATTTTTGTTGTATGTTAGTTTAAATTATTTAATATTTTAAGTATTATATTTGACAGTTATAAAAATTGTTATTTAAGTAGACCGAACGATTCAAACTTTGCGAAAGAGAACTGATTTAAATATTTCAAAACACCTTTTGAATACTGACTTAAAATAACAAAAAATGACTCTCAATTGTTCTTTCGATTTATGATTTTTTTATCAGCTAATCTAAGACTTGTATTTACATAAAAAATCACAATGTAAACAGCTACTAATGTAAGATTTATTTAGTAACATTTTTAAATGTTTTAGCTAATAAACGCAGTTTTTGCAATTATTTTCAATGTCAAATATTATATGTAACGGCAGTCACCGTGACAATTTTTATTTGACTAATTAATAATCTTTTTTCAAGCACTTCTTATCGTCAACACTTGATTTTCCAAAAGACTATAAATAGTTTTTTTCCATTTGATGCCGTCTTTTTAGTGGTCACTAGGCTGTTTCTGTACGAACAATTTTATACCATTTTCTAACAAATCATTTTTAATAAAAGTACCAGAAGTTTATAAGCCAAATACAACAATATTTGTGGCTCTAATTGTTTTAGTTTCCGATGTAGATGTCTTTCCTATAATTGTTTTTGGTTGAGTGTGGTCCTACGCAAGGAATTCACACGCATACGGGAAGGTGAGATAAGTTGGCGACCTTAAAGAAAAAAACAAATAGAATGCAAACTTCTGTATATGAAACAATACAAAAATATTCAATGTATAATGTGGTTTCGTCATTACTAATCACTCAAGGTGTGCACAAAGCACAAATAAACCGTCCAATACCTTCATACGATGAGCAAGTTTCATGCCACCATAAGTCGCATTAGTCACAAAGAATCTATTCTTCTCTTGGTGGATCTATATAGGGTTCAAAACACCCGTGGCATGCTACGATTTCGTCATTTTTGACATTCGACTGGGATCTTTGAGACAGCTCTTTTTCGGTTTGTTCCTTACGGCTGCTTCTAGACAAATTAAATTTGACACAATTTGCCCTCCTTTTCTTTTCTTCCCGTCTCTGTTCCTTCTCAGACTGCTCTCTTTCCTTCTCCTCAAGCTGATCCTTGACAGGTGTCGAAATTAGCTGAGCTTGACTGACCATATTTTGGAAGAGATCTTATTTCCCATGATTGATTTTGGCGCCGGGTTTCCATTTCTACGTTGTGATGGGCCAGGGGTAGGATTTTGAGGACTAACGATTTTCTCTCCTCGTTACTAAAATTATTTCTCAAATGAATCAATGGTTTCACGTCAGAAGAATCCTAATTGCTATCTTCTAAATTATTTCAGAGTTTCGGTAGTCTTTCTTGCTAGGGATGCAGGACGTTCCGACACTTCGACAGGTGCAAAATCCGCATCCGAGATTAAGTCCGAATTGTATGGTTCTATTCCTGTCCATCCAAAACCTTTCATTGCTAATCCTACCGTTGCTGCTCTTTGATAGGCCTCTCAAAAAATGTGGCCAACGTTTTTATAAGTGATTGTTTTTCCAGGATTGTTCACGATGAATTTATTACATGTCCGCCCATAATGTTTTCAGAGGTCTGTAAAAGGCAACGTCTAGCGGTTGCAATCGATGAGTTGTATGCGGTGGTAATCCTATCATAATAATGCTGTTTTCTCGGCAATAATTCACGGCTGCTAAAGAAATATTGGAGGAATGATGGGCAACAAAATAATAACTTAGGTCGCATACGCACCCTTGCTAATATTAAAAATGGCGGAATGAAGGTACCCTGGGCGTTCATGGCGCAAACCACAGTTGTATTTCGCCCTCGTTCATCGGACGCTACTTTGGCGATTCATCTCTCTCTTGGTGATAGAACTTTTGGTATTTTGCAAGCGACTGTAGATAAGCCAGATTTATCTGCGTTATAAATTCTGTCTGGACCAAAGTTGTGTTCCAACCTTAAGTCTCGTAGCAAACTTAAAAAAAGTTCTGACCGCTACTTTGTTAAATCTAGTTAAACGTGCAAGAGATGTAGATTCTGGTGTTCGGAGACTGATTCGGTGAGTCTTCATAAATGCGAAGAGCCAGTCTTTTCCGGCCATTCTGATTTGTTTGTTGAAGCGATGTGAAATTTGGTTTACTTCCGCAAATTCAAATGCTAATTTGCGGCACTCAGTAGATGTCAAATCAAAAGCTTTTTGGTTCAAAACATTTATGTAATTTGCAAACTGGCGCTGCTGTTTGCCAGTGAATGTGGTTCAGTAGCATCCGCAATGAATTATAGGACTGCATATAGTGCTGCGATCAAGCTATCGTCGCTCCACTCTCGTTCATTAGTTTTTCTTTTGTAGGTACGAGGCATCTGACAAAGAAATACTATAATGAACTTTTCGCTAAGACGACGAACCCGGTATGAACATTGGTTGGGGTAAGATGACGAATTCGTCAACTTGCTCCCGGCGGCATACTGAACAGTGTTTTCGTGTTTGTGATTCACGAAACAGGAATAAAAGGCTTAACACTAATGCACACTACAAGTTAAAATTTCCTCTTACCCTTAAATAGCGAAAAAAATCCTTACTTTATACCAGCCGAAAATAATAGCACTAGCAGTAGAATTTGACAAGCAGCCATAACGCCCGTAATTCATTCTCCAGCGCCACCTAGTTTCTGCTAGTTACACTTAAGCAACCATAGAATGCTAACGCAAATATCACCGATTGTATATCTGTTTTACATTTTGCCCAAACGAACGTTCGTTATCTTACCCACCTCACCATATTATCCCACCTTCCCCTACTACACTTTATTACGTTATTATTTTATCACTCTATAATAATAATTTGATTTAATGACCAACTTACATTAAGATTTATCTTTAGGTTTCTTTTAAAGAATGTTCTTATTCATCAATATTTTATTATTACATAGTTAACTATTTTAGGTAAAGGTGAAGATGAAGAACCTATTATAACTCACGGTATGGCGATGTGTACCGATATCTCTTTTAAAGATGTGATTTATGCAATTCGCGACACTGCCTTTGTAACATCAGATTATCCTGTGATCTTATCTTTTGAAAATCATTGCTGCAAAACACAGCAATATAAATTAGCAAAATATTGTGATGAAATTTTTGGAGATTTACTACTTAAAGAGCCACTTGATGATTATCCATTGGATCAAGGTGTAGCGTTGCCTCCTCCTAGTGCTTTGAAAAGAAAAATCCTTATTAAAAATAAACGGTCAGTATTGTGGCAACTTATTCCTATTTTTAACTTTGTAAAACATTGTAATTATGTATCTTCACTTTGTTATAATTTTTTTTTTAATTTGCATCAAAATCTATACAGGAAATACCATTTTAATTTTATGTCACTGTAATTTCTAAAAACATATATTTTATGTACCATATATAATATGAGATTATATATGTCATGAAAGTTCTTTATTAGATTAAAACCTGAAGTAGAAAAACAAGAATTAGAATTATTCAAGCAAGGTCAGTTTGTTATTGAAGACGAAGAAAAAGAAGATGCGGGTTGTACAGATAGGCCTATTCCACCAGATATTCCTGAGGTATGGATTGTTTAATATTGCTTATTGTATTTGTATATATTTCATATTCATTTCCTTTTAGACTCCTGCAGCTGACGCAGGAACCGGAGATGATATTCCACCACCAGTTCAGTATACAGGTTCTACTACTAATGTTCATCCATGGTTAAGTTCGATGGTTAACTATGCTCAACCCGTTAAATTTCAGAGTTTTGATTATGCAGAAGGTAAGATTGATTAGAAATAATTTTGTTTTAGAGAAAATCATTTATCATTAAAAATTATAACATATTATAATATATTATCAATTGAAAAGATGCCGAGCACTAAAATAAATACCGTTAAATCTCTTTAAAACGGACATTGTTCGTCTCATAACTTTTGTGCGGACAAGAGGGACTATTTTGCACTAATAGTACAAAACCCAGAAACTAAAAACAAACTGGCTTAGTTTACATAATACCGTTATAGAAAACAGTTTGATCTGCGTGTTAAATATGATCCTATTAATAAGCGTAATCCAGGAGAGAAACCAAAAGACTCCAGTTTATGTAAAAGAAGTTTGTGATCAATCCTATCAAACGCGCGAGAAAAGTCAGTGTATATGGTATCCACCTGTCCTTGATTATCCATGATTTCACTAACATACTGAGTAAAGGAGCATAAATTTGTCGTTGTAGAACGGCCAGTCATGAATCCATGTTGATGTGGCGATATGTATTGTTTTATATTGAAAAATATAGTATAGTGCAAGTATTCTCTCTAACCTTAGAGAAGTTATTTAAGATAAAGATCGGCCGATAATTAGTGGTTAAAGCTTTGTCGCCTTTTTTGTAGATTGGAACAATTCTTACTCCCTTCTACCTTTCAGGGAAGGTAGATGTGCTAACTGCTAAATTAGTAATTTTGGCAATTGGCTTGTTTAATACGAAGCGAGCATCTCTAATCAGAAGCTTGGTACAAGGTCTTCACCTGCAGTTAATTTGTTCTGAAACGAGGCCATAATATTAGCTACATCATCTTCACAGATCGAACGAATGTTGAACGTCTGCGGTTGTTTGAAGTTTTCAGTAAACGGGTACTCTAAAACTGTGGCACTGGAACACTGAAACAGTTCACTAAAACCCGTACCACAACAGTTGTGGTAAGGGTTTTAGTGAACTGTTTCAGTGAAGTTTTCAGGCAAATCCAGTGTGCCAGCCGGCAAATAGGTTTCGGCGAAACAATAAGCAAACGCGTCTACAATTTCTTTAGGGTCATCTAAATCAACTCCGTTAGATGAAAGTCGCCCAGGAATACGTGTCCTCACTTGCCTTGCATGAACAAAGGTCCATAACTGCTTAGGGCCAGATTTCATTGATGTTTCTATATATGTAATGTAGGATTTGTAGGCATTGGAGATTTGGTCTTTTGTTAGAGATCTTAATCTATAATATTCTTGATAAAACTTAGGGTATTTAACGCGTTGTTCGAAATCCATGATGCGCGACAGATACGATAAACCTGACCTCACTCTTCCGGCTGTGGAAGCGGACTGACAAGACACAACTTGTTCAAATTTGACACTGACTATCTTAAGGGATCAGGCTCTCGAACTTATTACTGCAAATGAATGTAGTATCAGTAGTTGCTGCTATAAAAATTAATTCGCCGTATTTTTTGATCACACCTCGTATGTTATAAAATCGTGCCGAAAAATGTTTACGTAATGGGATTCCTAAAGTACTTACTCAACTAACTTGAACTAAAAAAAAATAAGGGCCTATCGAATGTTTAATGAAATTCACTTTTATAACTAACTTAAGTTGATTTGTTAATCCACCTTTACGGCGATCACCTAAACAAAATGAGTAGTTTCTTTGCCCGCTCTACTCTTTACTTTTCAACAAAACATCATTTTCATGTTATCCTCGCGATGAATATTTTCAAGACGCCCTCTAGCCCATTCACCTACACGTCAAAGTTATTTTTCGATGAGAGGAAAAAGTATATATAAAGTCTACTTGAATTATTTTTTTCGCAACACCCTCACTCGTAAACTTCCTTAAAAAATAACCTTCGCTTCGTTTCTACCGTACCTGCACATTAAGTTTTTTTATTTCGGATATTCTCTGCTTACGTGTTTTTGTTTCCGAAAAATTACCAAATAAAGATCCATTTACACATATCATTTCCGTGCTAGTATCGGTTCAGTTCCGCATCAGTGACGCCTGTTCACATATATATGTACGTTCAGTATCGTCAGTTTCAAATCTGTTCACATTGATTGCCATCGCATTAAATGAGGAAGAAGCTCGTCAATCCAAGAAGCGGAAGCGGGTGCATAATACATGGACGAAAAGAGGAAATGATGGAGAGTTTGCTACTCTGTATAAGTAGTTGCTAGCCGATGGAAAATATCGAGTTTATATGCATTGTCGATATATTTTGGAAGAGATAAATCATAAAGAACAGAATACTGACGCACTAGTTCAATAAGTTTTTCGTTATTCATTTTTGTAAACACACAAAACACCCGCCTAAAATATATAGTGACCAGGAAAAGGGAGAGAAAACAAAAATATCGTTGCTTGCGAATGCGTTATCACGGAATGGAAACTGAAAGCAAAAATACGGAACTGTACCTAACATGTGTGAATACAGCGATATTATTTTTCACTGCTACTGATGAAACAGGATAGAATAAGCACTGACACAGAACTGATATGTGTAAATGGGCCTTAAACAGTTATATGGATTAAGTGGCTGTTCAATTACGCGGATTGTATTCTATTATCTTTTTTTAACTTTGGGTTTATTACGTCTCCCATAAATAATTTGTTTTTTCTTTAAAAATATTACATCGGTAGGTATCCATAAGATTTATTTTAATTAATTGAAAAGTTAGTAATGGAAGCAACAATCTTTTAGCTATAACTAAATAAATCTCATTAAAATCAATTTAACTTCAAATTGGAGCATAACTGAACATGCAATAATAAATAAAAATATTTGCATACTATTGTTTACTGTAGACCTTTACTTGATTATAACAATAACATTAAGCCAGTTTCTAGCTACAAAAATCTTTATCAACATATTTGTCTAAGTAAATAGCATGTAAAATTACATCTTTTTTTAAATTTATTTTATACTTTTGTTACATATCCAATGTATGGCTAAGGAAGAGATTACGTGCAATATTCATATTTTCAGAAAAAAATATTCATCACAATATGTCCAGTTTCTCAGAACCTGTAGGTTTAAATTATCTCAAGACGCAAGCAATCGATTTTGTTAACTATAATAAGCGACAGATGTCTCGGATATATCCTAGCGGTACTAGGGCAAATTCTTCAAATTATATGCCTCAGGTAATTGTAGGATTATAAAAAAAAGTTGTCAATATGCCATTAAGTTACATTTTAGGTGTTTTGGAATGCAGGTTGTCAAATGGTATCATTGAATTTCCAAACGTCAGATCTACCGATGCAACTTAACCAGGGAAAATTTGAGTACAATGGTAATTGCGGTTATTTGTTGAAACCTGATTTCATGAGAAGAACAGATAGAACTTTCGACCCTTTTGCTGAAAGTCCTGTTGATGGTGTTATTGCTGCTCAGTGCTCTGTTAGAGTTATTGCTGGACAGTTTTTATCGGACAAAAAGGTAAGGAAATACTGAAAAATAAATTTTTGCATTGTAATGTCTTAAATCCTAGGTTGGAACGTATGTTGAAGTAGACATGTATGGCTTACCTACTGATACTATTAGGAGGGAATTCAGAACCAGAATGGTACCAGCTAATGGCCTAAATCCAGTGTATAATGAAGAACCATTCTTATTTAGAAAAGTTGTGCTACCTGATTTAGCCGTGCTACGTTTTGGTGTCTATGATGAAAACAGTAAGTGTATATGGTATATCGTTTTTAAAAATGTATTATAACTGTAATAAATGTTTGAAGATAAACTACTTGGTCAAAGAATACTTCCACTAGACGGTTTACAAGCGGGATTCCGTCATATATCTTTGAGAACTGAAGCTAATTTTCCAATGTCGCTGCCTATGTTATTTTGTAATATAGAACTTAAAATTTATGTACCTGATGGATTCGAAGATTTCATGGCTGCCTTAAGCGATCCACGGGGATTCCGTGAAACACAACAAAAGCAAAATGAACAGATGTCTTCAATGGGTATTGAGGTACAATAAATTAATATTAGTATTCATTCAAAATTGTCAAATAATTTGATTTAGACATCTAGTTTCATAAGTCAACGAGCTAATGACACTAGCGCTTGATACCCGCTCACTCTCATTAAAAATTAATTATTAATCTTTAACATAGCGTGGGCTTTTTATTTGTATCCGTTCCTTGGTTTAATTTAACAAATCGAAATATAAGAAACCGTCTGATTGTGATTGCAGTTTCTTTATCTAAGACATTCAAATTTGTCCATTTACTATTTATGACAGTCTGCAATTGTTAAAGAATATTAACAATGTTATGTTAGCAAGTGCAATAGTTAACTAATATATCTAACATTCCATTTAATTCCATATACCCGATTTTATATTTCCTTTTACGTCTTAGGTAGATAAAGGAGATAAAATGGAGAAGAGAGAGGAAAAGAAAGAGGGTTAGTGAGTATCTCCTTTTGTTGGTTTTTATTGTACTGTAACTTTTAGAACCTCTGGTATTTGAACCAATTACCATTGAACTGATTCGGCAAGATAAAGCTTTTCAGAAAACGACTAAGAAACATCAGAAAGAATATGATACTTTGAAAAAGAAACAGGCAAAAGAAAAGATGGCAATGCAGAAAGCTCAGTGTAGTGCAATAGATAAAATAGTTAAAGGAAAGAAGTGGGTAGTAAATTGAAAGGGCATTAATTGAAGCGTAATAACACATGGTTTCCTTTTTAGCAAAAGCGATCTTATAAATGACGCCACTGTAAGAAAATTAGTAACTGAACAAACTCTACAATGGAGCGAGTTGATGGAACGACATCGAAAACAAGAATGGGAATTTTTGCGCAATCAATTAGATGATCAAAGAGATCTTATACGCAAACACATGGAATTGATGCAAGTTGGTCAAATAAAGCAGCTGGAAGCCAAACATGAACGCGAACTAAAAGAAATGAACGCAAGGCAGGCGAAGATATCGGTTGAAACGTCTAAAGAAGTGAGTAAACTTTTGTTAATATATTATCAAAGCTCGGTACTTCGAAAGGAATGACGTCACGCGTGTCAGCACTAGTCTTATTGGTGTCGCTCTATACCGGGTGTCCAGGATAACATGAAATACATGGCTACGTTGGAAATTGTTACAGATACAAGGTCGGTTAAATGGGGAAAAAGTTGCGCACTTATACGACTAAGTACAATCCGGGATTACATTTTTAAAAGTGCATTCCGTTACCGAGATACAGGGTGAAAACCAAAAGTGAGCGTTGTCTAAAAACCTTATTTTCTCCATTATAAAAAATACATCACATTTTCAGCATAGGAGTAGTTAGTAATGAGGACTTCAAAAATGGCCTTAGAAAAATTCTAGGCTCACTGGGTTCTTTGCACTTGTACCCAACTTTTGTTTTTCTTATGGGCGCCATATTGGATTTTGGAACAACATATTTTGCAAAGTAGCAAGCGGGAGTTACATAATTCGCTCTGCTACATTTGTTTGCAAGAGGCTTGAATATCTAGCCGAGTTTAAGTTTTCATTATAAAAGATAGGGCCAACAATGTGTGCGCCAATAACACCTATCCATACATTAAACCCCCATTTCACTTGCTGCCTGACTCCACGAATTAGATGATGATTTTCATTGGATCAAAAAACAGTACTTTTGCGATTAAATAATCCGCAATTGGTGAAGTGACTCTCGTCCGACCATAGAATTTTCATAGTAAAATGTGGAATTTTATTATGTTTTCTGATGAACCATTGACAAAATTCCGTTCTTCCCATTTCGTCACCGTTTTGAAGCTCTTGGCAGGGTCGCTCACGATAGGGATGGTATTTGTAACGTTTTAAAATGCTACTGGCTGTTGATCGGGCAACGCCTATAGTATTTCAATTTCGCGTAAAGAAGTACGGGGTTTCTCAACTACGACTTGCAGGACCATATTTTCTTTGTTTTCGTCTGTGTGCTTATTCCTTTTCGACTTAACGAAACTTCCGTGATTTATTAAATTTTCACGTAATCGCCGAAATATGCTTCTACCTGGCTGAAGTCTTTTTGGGTATTTATTGAAATACATTTTTACGGCCATCTCATCATTTCTCCGACAAAGAATAAAACACGCCAACATATATTTATCTCTGTTCGAAAAATGATCCATTTTAAAATCACAAATCACTGACTTTTTACACTATAAAGGCTGTTTGACAGCTAGAAAATTCAGAGCCGTTGCGATTGTTTAATAAATGTGTGATAGGTGCCAGCCTACTACGGTCAAATCGTAATTTTGCTTTTTTTTTTATGGTTTTTCTTCATTGAACATAGGGATGTTATACATGGTTGAAAAGCATTTTTATGACCATTTCAAAAATGTAAAAATCCAATATGGCGCCCATAAGAAAAACAAAAGTTGGGTACAAGCGCAAAGAACCCAGTGAGCCTAGAATTTTTCTAAGGCCATTTCTGAAGTCCTCGTTACTAACTACCCATATGCTGAAAATTTTATGATTATATTCTTTATAATAAAGAAAATATTAAGGTTTTTAGAAAACGCACACTTTTGGTTTTCACCCTCAGTAACGGAATGGATTTTTAAAAATGTAATCCCGGATTGCACTTAGCCGTATAAGTGCGCAACTTTTTCTCCATTTAACCGACCTTGTATCTCTAACGGTTTCCAATATACCCATGTACTTCATGTTATCCTGGACACCCGGTATATTGTACCGTGATGCACTTTTAATCGGTGACTAAATGTTATTCTACCCAAAATTGTAACTACTAAGGTTAATTTCGAAAATCAGTGTATTCTGCAGTAATGTGGAGATTGGGATTATACTTGCTTAAGCTTTCATCAACGATTATTTTTGGTACTTTCATGCTTTCTTTGGGATCTAGTCTGTAACACACATAGTTATTACAATTTTCAGATTCAAGTTTATTGTTGTCCTTGTTCACTAATATGTACTATTAGGGTATACCCTGAAACATTGTTCCAATTCATTTCATGTAAGATCTAGTTGAATATAAAGTTATTTGCAAATTGCCCTAACCGAAACTAAGATTCTGCGTGCAAAATAATTATTGCGACGGTTTGCGTGTTTATTATCATGATAATAATAAAATACATAAAAAGTGATAAATTTTCATATACTTTTGATAAACTGATACTGACGTATTCCTTTCATCGCAGAAATTGAAAAACAAATCTCGTTTTAAACATACACTAGGTGAAACGCGAGCTCATTTATATATACAGAAAAATTATCTACGTTAAGAAAAACATTTGCTTCATACAGCAATCGTGTGAGGAATTTGATGAATAACAAATCAGATATGAGTGTGGGGCCCTGTGGGAAGCCAAGGGAGGTGTATCTTGGCCCCAACAATTTGTCTCTAGATCTCATAGTTTGCTATTATATGACACTTCGAATGATTGTGATGGTTATAATTTATACGAATTATAAATTAATTCTCAATCAATAGAAATGTAGGTACATAATTATCATTGATTATGGCAAGGTATTTTTTAACATTTTTAAATTCAAAAATATAACAATGGGAGTTATTGTCAACAACTGTCAGGGTCTGATAGCATCACGACCACTAACGACGTATACATGGCACGACTATCAAGATAGCCAGCGGATAAAAGGTGGCGATATTTATAAATTAACACATGGGCTGAAAAGTCCCGGGCCTAAGACATAGATGGCGCTAGTTTTATTGCATTCACCTGTTTTGCAGTTAGTACTAACCTTAAAAAGACAGCTGTTAAAATTTCATGATATTCTATTCATTAGTTTGTGAGTTATTGTGCTAAGAGTGACGCTACTTTTGTTATTTCCAAAACAATGGATCAAAAACAATTTCGTGTTTTAATTTTACACTGCTTCTTGATGGGAAAAAATACCGTTCAAGCGAAGCAATGGCTTGAAAAGTGTTATGGGGACTCCGCTCCATCAGAAACAACAATAAAACGTTGGTTTGCTGACTTCAAACGTGGTCGTAGAGACACCGATGATGCAGAACGCAGTGGACGTCCAAATGAGGCGGTAACACCAGAAAACATAAAAAAAATCCACAAAATCGTTTTGAATGATCGAAAAGTGAAGTTGCGTGAGTTAGCTGACATCGTAAAGATATCAAAAGAACGTGTTGGCTTTATATTGCATGAGCATTTGACTATGAGAAAGCTCTGTTCAAAATGGGTGCCGCGTTTGCTCACTGTTGACCAAAAACAAGAACGTGTTGATGCTTCTGAGCAGTGTTTGGCCATGTTTAAACGTAACAAACCGGAATTTTTGCGTCGATATGTGACAACGGATGAAACATGGATCCATCACTTCACTCCGGAATTAAAACGATCATCTGAGTGGACAGCAACTGGTGAACCTCGTCCAAAGCGCCCGAAAGCACAACAATCGGCTGGAAAGGTTATGGCCTCGGTATTTTGGGATGTGCGTGGTGTAATATCCATCGACTATCTTGAGAAGGGAAATACCATCAACAGTGAATATTATATAGCGTTACTGGAGCATCTGAAGGCCGAAATTGCAAAGTAACGTCCGCATATGGCGAAGAAAAAAATTTTGTTTCATCAAGACAACGCACCGTGTCACAAGTCAATCAAAGCAATGGCAAATCTACATGAATTGAACGTCGAATTGCTCCCACATCCACCGTATTCGCCAGATTTAAAAAAAAATGCTCGCCGGTAAGAAATTTCGCTCGAACGAAGAGGTTATCGCTGAAACTGAGGCATATTTTGAGGCAAAAGATAAATCGTTTTACAAAAGTGGTATTGAAATGTTAGAGCGGCGCTGGAATGATTGCGTTGTTCTTGATGGAAATTACGTTGATGAATAAAGCTAATTTTGAACAAAAAAAACGTGTTTTCTTTGTCAGGCCCGGGACTTTTCAGCCCATGTGTTAAGTATAACGAGAGACGCAAAATTGCTACCGCATACCGTTATATCGAATAAAGATTCTTGACATTTAGCTAATGGGCGCATTCTACCAATAGGAATGCATGCCTTGGATTTTCATTGGTTATTTACTCAATTGTTCCACAACGGTTGCGTCCACTGAATACGCCCATTGTTTAAGATGCATTTTAGCATTGCTTCTTGTTATGTTATAAGTCGAGCTGTACCTTAATACATCGTCGGCTTAGAGTTATAGGGTTGTATGTGACAGTTTTTGTGAAATTGAGATTTTGATATAACGTTGTATGTGTTCGCCTGCACACCTCAACTTGAGTTTGGTAGAAGTCACTACCTCCTTTATAGAAATATATCCAGAAATACATAAGTGAATGTCTAAAAATATTCAAATATTATAAAACAAAGTTGTATGTAGTCATATACAACTTTATAACTGAAATGTTTACTGAAAGTTCAAGGTGAATTACACATACAACCATATATCATTAATTTTCAATAACATAACCTATAAAACTACATCTCTTGTGGTGTGTGTGTGAATTAAAACGAACTTGCAATACATATTTTGTGTGTTGAAAGTTATGGATTTTGACAGCGACGATTCTACAGCTGATAAAGACTACATTGCAGCTGATAGTGTATCAGATAGGTAAGATATTTGAAACTAAAATCAATCATAACATTAGTGATGAAAACGAAATTGAAAATTCGAGGAATGTGCATGAAAACTGCAAATTAGACAATCCAGAACAACAAAATAAAAGCACGAAGATCAGAAAGCGTCAACGTAAATGTTCAGAATGGAAGTGTAATATTCGGAAGCGGAAGCATGAAAAAAGAGAGGAATATATTTCTGCAATGAAAAAATTAGTTGTAGCTAAACAATTAAAACAATGAAGGACTGTATTAACAACTGCCACTTTAAATGCCAAACATTAATCTCCAGTAAGGAAATAGAGCAGATTTTTAAGTCATATTATTGTTTAACAACAGATGAGAAACGGCTGTTTCTAGCCTCTACAACTAAAAAGTTAAATTCTGATAGGAGGCGAAGAAAGGGAAGCACCGAAAAGTCTTCTAGAAGACATTATACTTATTTATATTATTTTGATGTTAAAGGGATCAAGATTCAGGTATGTAAGAACTATTTTTGTGGAACACTGTCAATTAGTCAAAAACCCATTTATACCGCTCATCAAAAAGCACAAGATAATGTCACATTTATTCCAACAAAAAGTATGCAAGGAAAACATGTCAAATATAAAATACCTGAAACAGACAAACAAATTGTGCAACAACACATAAACTCTTTTCCAAGAGTTTCCTCACACTACTGTCGCAAGTCAAGTGACAGAGAATACTTAGAATCAGGATCAACTGTTGCCAACATGTATGATTTATACCTTCAAAAACTGCAAGAAACAGGGAAAAACGCTGTTAAATTATCTGCGTACCGGCATATATTTTCAAAAGAATTTAATCTACATTTTTTCAAACCTAATAAAGATAGATGTGATTTGCGCGAAGAAGTAAAGTTACTTAAAGAAGAATCCCGATTATCAGATGAGAAACAGTTACAATTCGAATCACACATCCTTGAAAAAAGCTTGATGAGAGAAGAGCTACAAAAAGATAGAGATAATAAAAATCAAGCAGTAGTATGTTTTGATTTACAAAATGTATTACAATGTCCAAAAGCAGAAATAGGTCAATATTATTATAAAACAAAGTTTTCGGTCTACAATCTTACTGCACATCTTTCTTTGAATAAAGAAGTACATTGTGCTTTATGGACGGAAGTTGCTATGGGCCGCAAAGGCAACGATATAGCAAGTGCACTGTATAAAATTGTTGAAGTTGTATTAAAAGAACATCCCGAAATCATTGAATTAACACTATGGAGCGACAGCTGTGTTCCGCAGAATAAGAATAGTGTAATGTCCTTTGCAAAGGCGGAGACTTCTTTGAACTCACCCTTCTCTAAAGGTGATCACCATGAAGTATTCAATACCGGGTCATTCTGCGGTACAAGAAGTTTGATGCCGTCCATAGTAACATCGGTAGAATTTTAAGAACTCGAGAATATTTTTCTCCGGTAGGATTACTGAGAATACTAACATCAAAAATAGGCCGAACGAGTAAATACAAAATTATTCAAATACAACCGCAAGACTTCCTGAATTTCCAAGAAAATTGTGCTAAACTGAAGTATAATATAGTACCTTACACCAAAGTAAAGATTTTAGTGTATACTCAATCCATATATTTGAAATTCAATACAAATGTTCATACACAGAAGAATTTTCATGGATTTAACAAATATATTTTTAAATGTACGGCTCAATAAAATAAAAAATACACTACCTGAAAACAAGATTTCTGCCATAAAATCCGTGCTACCTTGGACGCCAGCTATTGACAGAGCTTACTTTAAAACGATTTTACCAAAGGATAAGGATACATCAAGTCACAACTCATAGATTTCATAATCCTTTTTAAGATTTCAATTTTTTCCATTATAAAACTAATATTTTGTTTAGTTTTTTTGTTGTTGTAACACAGTTGTATGTTACGTTTAAATAAATATTTTCTTATTTTTTGTGTTACAAAGTTGTTTGTCATTTTTTCTATGCCCATTTTCCACACTGCTTTTAATTTTTTTTTTGAAATTTCTTATAAATGCTTATACTGAATAGCAATGCAGCACCTACAATGTTTTTATAGGTCTAATGATCAACGGTAACTAAAATGGAACACCTGAAAACTTTAATTGCATTTATCTCAAAACTACTGGTATAACACATAAAACCTTATAACTCTAAGCCGACGACATGTTTCGTACTGATATACAGTGCACTGCTATAAAGCGTCACTTTCTAGGTCACGAGCTTTGGTTATCATTAATTTGAAATTAAATTATTAAGTTACATTGATGTGTCAACATTTTTTAACTTAATTCTATTTAGCGGCATTCTCACTGCTTGCATAGTGCAATCTTTTATTACAATGTTATTTAGTACGTCAGTAATTATAGTTTTTCATCACATAATTGTCACATACGTTTTTATTAATATTTTAACATTAAGTATGATTCATTTACTTCCAGATTAACAACGATAAAACGTTAAAGTCTAAGCAAGAAAAGGAAAGAAGATTGCGAGAGAAACAGCAAAACAATACAAAGAGATTTTTAGATGAACGGAAGACAAAGACTCTAAAACAAGGTAAAGAGAAAGAAAAATTGAAGATCAAACATGATAAGCAATTAGAGATGTTATCGCATGATATACAGAAAATGATGGATATGTATAAGAATGAAGAAATGGAGTACGAGACGTCTAGCAAAAGTGAATTTTTTGCTTAAATTAAGCGATATTTTCCAAGGACCAAATAAATTTGAATTTTGACATTTTATTGTTTCTTGTTAAATATATAGTAATAATGAAATTGGCTATAAACACATGGCCTCAGGATTAAGTAAAATGTTAAATTCTAACTATATTGTTTATTAAACAAAATGTATTTATTAAATTTGAAGTATTAATAAAATTAGTTTCCATCGTTCATATTTTTTCATCTATTATACTAATCGGTTCAACAACATTCATGACGTTTCAAGTAGTACTTATTGAATTTTACAAACTACAATATGATATCTGATGTCTCCTTAATGCAGTACAGTGTCAGTTATTCAAACTAATTCCGATCATGGTTAGCTAGTAGTGGAAAAAAGTGCATGTAAACTGTGGTGGAAAAATTTCCTTATTTCCCAAGATGCTTTACATTTAGGAAAATAATACTGCTTGTCTGAGAATGCTTTTTCTATGTTGGTATACAGTAAAGATATTGCTTGCCTCCAATGAAGATGCTTATGGAACCAGCCATTTCTCATTTTGTTCAAAGTCTTTGAGTATAGGTTTCACATGCACCTCATGAAACCCATATTCATTAACAGATGAAATATAAAGTACGGTGGTTATCTTAAGCATGTTTTTTCTTTCTTTAATGTAATCATCAGAAGTAAAACGTTGGGAATAGACCAATTTATTTTTCGATCCAGTCCACGTTTCAAGATCTTTTTCTAAAATTCGTAACCAAGTCTCCAGTAATTCACCTAGTGGAAAGCTACAGAAAGCAAAGCAATAAATTTTCTTATAATATAAATATGGTGAAATCTCTGTAAAACAAACGGCAGTTCCATCATTTCTGTGCCGTTAAGGGTATTACAGTACAAAAAATAATTCAGCGTGTGTCTACAAAGACTGTCTACTCAAGAGGGACGTTTTATAGAGATTTTACAGTACTCAAAAACATTGCGTGTGGAAAGGGACGCCTTCCGGCTTAAAGTTTCGAGAATTAGAACACCCCTGGACAGAACAAGACATCCAATTATATTAAAACAAATTCCTAAACTATAAAAGTACAAAAAAAAATCAGAATGTAACTATATGTAAACAAACTATGGTTGACACAACTACTTTCAAAATGGCGGCCTACTTTGTATTCCTATAAAATAAGATGCCCATTTATTCGATTCATATTGATTTAAGCACAAGGGTTATTTGGGATAATTCTAATAGAGTACGATACGGTTGTTCGATCTCTTTGGACTGAAATGTTTTGTATTTCTCTTTGGTTTCTCTCCCCTTTGCTTTTTGCACCAATGAATTTTCTGAGCAAGGTACTTCTTGTCGTCACTCTTCAATACTTCAATGGGCGTTTTCACATTCACTGATAACGGCACGGCACCGATATCAACGCGACACCATTCACATTTGCCGACACATCGTCGACCGATTTCAGTGCGAAATATTTTGTTTCTACTATTTTCTTTGGTTTTATCCCAAAGATACAAATTCTATATTAATGCAATAACATCGTACTTAAACGTAGTCACTTTTAATGCTATGCTATTACAAATGATCTGCTTGGGGTCATAAGATGAAATAATGGGCAAGCTGAGAGACGATGAGAAAACTTATTCCAGCATCGAGAGATCGGCAACTGCGACACAACCCCGACAGATCAGTAATTGCAACGACACGACCCCGACATATCGGTAAGTGAGAAAGGGTTCCCTTTATTTACATAGGATATGGGATTTGACGTCCACTGGTATTGTTGTCGGCGTCGTGCTGCCATCGTGTCGGTGAATATGAAAACATTGGATTCTGAAAAGTATGGCAAGTTTGGGTCAATTTTTTCTAGTCATTCTTTGATTTTTATGAACTTATCGAAATTATGCGTGAATCACCGTCAATGCTTAATAAATAGGTGTTCTGCGTATGCTTTGGGCTATATGTTTGATGCAACAACAGATACATAGCTTCGTTTGGTCGTTTTTGCTCCTTCTACTAAAGTCAGACGTATTCTTTATTACAAGTGCCAGGTTCAAAATGTCGCTATCTGCTACACAATATTCATTCAATTACTTTTGCGCTCAACTATTAATTAAAGAATCAATAATAAAAGATTATAAAATATATGTATTCAAGTTGGTGACTCGGTGTGAGTTCATAGTAGTTAAACGTAGATAAAAATGGATTAAAACTCACAAACAGTCCTTTTTATCGACGTTTAATGATTATTATTCAATTAATATGAATAAGTGCAGGTGCACTTAAATAATTGATATAAGTAAATAGCTAACGGCATAGAGGTAACTATTTTAAGCAGGAGCGGGCAAGGTCTTGACCTACTGGAGGACAATTTGTCATCTTTGTTATAACTGCGAAAAAGTGATACAATGCCTTAAAATTGTTTGCTATGCCTTTTTCTTTTCTAGGCATAGGTAACGTTTTCAGCATAGAGAATGCCATGATGAAATTCCTTTAGATTCAAAAGTGTATTATTACCTACAAATTTGAATGTCATTCATGTTTTTTTGTTTATTTTTTAAATTTAAATTTTTTTGAACGGGCTTTCGGGGGGAGGCAGGTATCCACCTCTACAATGTATCAATAAATAAACTACTTTTGATTATATTACAATTCCATGTTATTTCTTACGATAAATCTTACATGCTTCCTATGATTAGAACTACTTATACAATAAACAAAGAAGTAGAATTAATGTTTTCTTCTTTACCATGACATCTTTCACTAAAATCGCGGATAAAAAAAGAGCTTTAAAACTCATATCTGTGCCAAAATGAAATGCCGAATAGGTCGCCGTAGTAAATGCTCCTGCAGTATTTTCAAATAATTCAATTTATTAAATTGTCGATTGTAGCAAAGAGTAAACTGTGCTCTATCATTTCTTTTCATATATAAAAATCTATTTTCTTAATGTATTACCTTAAGAATTGAAATTAAACTTAAAAAAGCAGAATAAAATTCTAGATTTTTAAAGTAAAGCACCATCTGGCACCATCTATTGTTTCATTTCATAATGTTTTATAAGTCTCTAACTGAAATTTCTAGAATTCTCGAGCAAATAGTAGAAAAGTAATAAAAGTGAAGAACAGATTGATAGGTAAAATAGTTAATTCCCAGATTGCAGCAGTTTTGTGTGTTCATAGTGTATTTATCAGTATATCCTAAAAATCCAAAATTGTGTTGCCATCAACAGGGTGAATCAAAGTATTGTTATTATCGCCGATTAAATGTTTTAATTTCCTAAAATATACCTAGAAGTAAAGTGCATATTTGAAATCGTCGAAGTTGCAGATCATTCATCAACAAAAATCATTCTAACTCTTTAATGAAAAATTAGTATGAACATGACAGGTGATCCTAACCAGTCCAGTAGACCCAGTGTGCTTGGAATAAATTGTTCTTATCCAACTCCCGATGACTGGAATACATTTCCTCAATCAGTTACATATGCGCCAAGAAATGATTTCTGCCAGTTTTCGCAACCAACTTCAATGCCTACAAATAATTACTTGTTTTATTCAAACTTTGGTCCGTTGCCACCATCTGTTAGTTTTCCAATGCCAGTAAATCAAGAAAATGATACTATACATAGATCTATACCTCTACGATGCAAGAGGAAAACAGATACACCAATGTAAGTATTTCTTGTAGTAAATATATTTGAGTTCTTTTAGTTTTTGAGTTAACACTAACACTTGTTTAAGTAACATTTAAGTTGAATTAGTAGGTTTATTCTGTAGTAATACTACAGAATGGATATATATTTTACCTTTGTTTTAGGTAAGTTACAATAATCTTTAAGCTGCTTTTACGTTGGATAGTGAGGGATTAGTGCAATATTTGACATCAAAGATTTACCATATCATGACGTAACCTAAATTTATCTGCTTTTCTTTTGCAATGCACCGAATTAGACAGAAATGTTTGTTTATTAGCAGTTTCTGCAGCAGTCAACATACAAATTTAAAAATAATTGTAGAAAGTATTGATGCAGTAGAGTGGTAATGTCAGAGTTTGACATGTTCGTAGTTTTGCACTACATTAATTTTTAATTCTACATTCTACTTCTGTGTCAATGATCGTATTTAATTTGCATTGTGAAAATTTTTGCATTACACCTTAACATTTGCATTAATTTTGCATTACCCTATGTGAATACCACTTTAGTTTAAAGCTTGTTTTACACGCCGCGATTTATTGGTTAATTTGAACAAGTTCTTGATCAACAAATCGGTAGAAATACGCTGCTTTCTTTACATGCTATAATAAATTGAACAATTTTTAAAGGATTATGAATGCTCGTTTAATTTTGTTAATAGGTGAACGGGAGAATTATTGAGTAGGAAATTTTCATCTGCTTGTAAAAGTAGATTGGCAATCTTCCTTTGTCAAATGTTTTGCCAGTTTTGGTATAAGCACAGATTAGCTTAGGTTGCTTCGATTTTGGTTACTTAATTCAAATTATCCATTACATCATAATCGCCCTCAATTTTCGAAATTTATTCTCACTTTACTTTAAAAATACTAAACAAATCGTAAGTGTTTTTCTATTATTGGATTGGTATTAAAACAGCAAAGTTAATGAAAAATCGTGATAAAAATAGAGCATGTTCTATTCAATTCAATTAATTGTACGATAAATTGTTCAAGAAATCGTACCGATTTTTGCTGTTTTACGCAGTACGATAAAATCGAAGATCAACTCGTTTAATTAATTGACCAATAAATCGCGGCGTGTAAAACAGGCTTTATGATATACCAGCTTCTATAAAATTATTTGAGAAATGGGTGAGAGATGAATAATGTCAAAAGCTTCTTTACATATTTTGTTATAAACCACTTATTTTAAAGATAAAAATACTTATATTAGTAAGTAAGAACTAAGGTGGTGCAGCATACATGGTTAGTTTGTAGACTAACAAGAGTCTTTTGTAGTACAATCATCCATAAAGCCTATTTTACACGCCGCGATTTATTGGTCAATTAATTGAACAAGTTGATTTATCGTACTGTGTAAAATAGCAAAAATCGGTATGATTTCTTAAACATTTTATCGAATTGAATAGAATATCCTCTATTTTTGCCACATCATTAAATCATTCATCATAAAGTAAAGTGATGTAAAATTTCGAAAATTTACGGAAATTGATGTAAAGCCTGCTTTACATGCCGCGATTTATCGGTCATTAATTGAACAAGTTCTTGACCAAAAAATCGGTAGAAATTAGCTGTTTTACATCTCACAATAACTTAAACAATTTTTTTACAATCGTGAATACTCGTTTAACTTCGTCAATAGTTGGACAGGGGAATTAATAAATAGGAAATCTTCGTCTGCATATAAATCAATGTTTTGGTATGGGCACAGCTATAGGTTTGGTTACTTCAGTTTCGGTTAGTTAATTCAAATTATCCATTGCATCAATCCCTGTAGGCTTTCGAAATTTAGCATCACTTTACTTTAATAACATTAAAACAAAATTCGTAGGTATTTTTCTGTTACTGGGTTGGTATTAAAACTGCAAGGTTAGTGAGAAATCGTCGGAAACTCGTGGCAAGAATAGAGCATGTTCTATTCAGTTCATTTAATCGTACGATAAATTGTTCAAGAAATCGTTTCGAGTTTTGCTATTTTAGAGTACGATAAAATCGAAGATCAACTTGTTCAATTAATTGATCAATAAATCACGGCGTGTAAAACAGGCTTAATTAATACTGACATGCGATCATGTACAGTGTCAATGTATGGGCATCCCCATAGCTCTTGACCACATCCGTTTTCTGCACCACTTTAAAATTATGTTATCTCAGATTCCCTTTAAGTCTTCACGAGCCATTTACAAGAATTATAAGTAGCAAAAGAATATTATGTTATTCGACAAGTCACTTTAATAACTATATTGTAAAAGATTAGGATAATGATAAAAAGATTATGTTTATTTTAGTATTAAACAATAACGTATTAAAAATAGTACTTTAATAAACCTTAAATAAAATGCAAATTTCTAAGGTGAAACATGCAATTTAAGTGACTTTGTGTAGCCGAACGAACAACTAGCGAACATGTTAAAACATTTTTTTCTCAAAATCTTTCAAGGAGTTGTGACACACCCTACATAAGAAATATTTATTTCGAGTTGAAGTCAAAGTGGACAGGTTATTATTCAAATTCTTAAGGAAGTGATTATTGTAAAGAGAATCTGGAGATACTTTGGTGTAGCTTTAGCGGTTTGCTGAGTCTATAGTATTTCTTTAAATTACGTAGAATTTATTAATCTAGATAATTATATTTTAGACCGGTTCCAGCGAAACAGCAAATTACAGAAGAGCGAATGGCAGAACATCTATCTAAGCTTCATATTAGTTCGGAAAATCCAGCCCCTACTACAGAACCAGAAACGAATGATTGTAAAGAAAGACGTTTGTACATGTGTGAGGAAATGAGAAAATTGCAAACAGACCCTATTATTCCACAATCACTACTGGAGAGAATGAATAGTCCTTGCAAAGCTTTGGTGTTATGGACACCGCCAAGGCGACCTTTTTCATTTATTGACCCGGATAATGAAAATAATAATAATAATGAAGATGAAGTTCCTGATAATAATCTTATGGATTTGGATCGATGAACGTGAAGACTGATTTTTTAATAACCTTGTACATAATTTGCTCGAAATTAACATTTATTATTAGACAGTTTATATGCCGTTAAATTTCCTGTTGTTACGGATTATGATGGATAGTATTCAAATAAGTAAGTAACCAATTTGTTTGAATTTAAAGACTACGTGTATATATAGGCTGTTTTAGAATATGTTTGGGTATTTTGCTCACTTATAGTTACCGAAAAGACAAACAAATGGGTCTTAGTAACATAGGGTCGAAATTCGATTGTTTCAGAAATACAACAATTTTATATTTTAGTATTGACTGAAATGTAAAAATGATATATATAGCATAATGGCGTAACTTGTTTCTTGTTTCCTTTACTTCGTTATGACTATCATTATCTTTTTTTCTCGTTTTTAACTGATATAGTTTATCCAGATTTTCTGCATTGTCGCAATTCTTATTTCTTGAAGTAACTTGGAGATTAGTGAATTCTTAAATATTTATTGATTCTTACATTGTTAATTAAAATAGCAGTGGTATACAAAATATTACAATATAATAAGTAATACAAAAATATTAACTTAATAGTGTGATTTAACAAAAGGTATGGCCTTTGTTTTCTATAACCGCTTGATACCGACGTAGCATTGTATTAATTAATTGTTGGCAAGGATACTTACTAAAGAATTGCTCAATCTTGCATATCTGTTAGTCGTACCACGTGACTCGCGTGACATCACTCGCGGACCTCGTGATAGTTTCTGCGCGTAAAATACAATAGGAGGACACGAATTTGTTTATTCTGTAGTTAAATGATTATACTCCTATGTGGTATTATTACTAAATTTAACTAATTAATAATTAATTGAACTCGTAATTGATAAAATAATACCAACGATAATAGTGTAATCAATCCAGTGTTAATTTAGTATTCATACTTTACCTTTATTTAGTTTATTACTTCGATTACTATTATGTATTCTTATTTTTAAAGATAAAATCACCCATTCTTATTGAACTAATCTATCAGCCAAATAGAGGAAATTAGAGAAATATAGGTACATAATGTTAATAATAGAAATATTTAGTTTACTACACAATTTTTATCTAAATAATGGTCACAGCACCTAAAGATAATACAATTCTTAAACTCTATATGAACAGCAAATATTTTTCTGTTTAAGAAGTTATAATTACTGGATTTACTAATAGTTTCATTAATTTGGAGAAACATTAGATATTCTAATTTTTATAGATAGTATATGAGACCAATTAGTAAGTACAAAAGCTAAACATGTTTTACATAAAATATAAGAAAATCTAATTCATAATTTTTTTTAGTTCTCTTCGTTTTTTTCTTTCAACATCCTCATTAGGAGTGCTGCTGACAAATATGCGTTTTCTTTTCTCTCCTTTTGTCTGAGCATTCGTAGTATTCATGTAATCAATACGTATGATTAGATGTAATTTACAAAATGCCTTAACCTCAATCCCCATTTCATCTTTCTTCTTTATTTTTTTCTGCCAATTTCTTGGTTACCAGAGGTCCTTTTCTTAAGTACTCCCCATGGAAATTTTGAAAATAATTATTCCATTTAATGATCTTGTTCAGTCATTCTGAGGATAGCTTTATGAGCCCTCCATAAGAGAGTTGTTGAACCGACGAGGATAAGATGTAACTTTGCTCTGATTCAACAGCTCTAGTAGGATCACGCAGATGTGGTAGCTTTTCCCTAAACTTTTTGCAAGATATCCAACAATGTTCTCTAAAGCATCGTATGTAGTTTCCTCAGCATTTGGTACAGTCGGGTAGATACATTCTCTTGATGAAAATAAGCTATCAGTAGAACTACTGAGCTCAGAGGCTGATGGATCTGACATGGTAACTAGCAGTTTCCATAATGGATGCAACAATATATTCCTCAGGAATTTGCTCTATACTATTTACTTTTAAAATACACAATTTTTATATTAGCTTATTATCTACTGTTTATTGTATCATATATGCACCTACACCTATACTTTTTTACCTGGGAATCTAAGATTCTTGGATTTTTTCCGAGAATGATCATCCTCATTTTCTTTATTGCCTCCAATGGCCTTGGATGATTACTTCATCCCCCGCTCCTAATTTGAAAAAAGAAGTTTTCAAGGCTGACCTGGTTGAGTTTGTGAGTACATATAAACTCCGCTTCAAATGCTGACTTCGTCTTGGAGTAGTGATTTTAGGGACTTCATGGGCGTTATTATTCTTTTTTGAAAAATCTGCAAAGTATTTTTTCCTGGTACTCTCATTTTAGAAATAGTTTCCAACATTTTACCTAAATGTTCTACTTGTAATTTTAAATTGACTCCAAATGCACATTTGAAAGGATTGACGTCAAACTTAATGCAGCTGTTAAAGATGTCAAACCACTTGTTGACATCGCAAATTAATTTGTCCACGTCCCCAGATAATTTTGCATCAGTTCCAGGGTTATATCTAATTAGTGCCTGGCCTACAGTATTTGATCGCACATTTTGGCGCTGGTTTTTTTCATGTTATGTGTTTTCTAGAAACTTTATAACAAGCATCCACTTCACTTTTCATTGTTTGTTGAATTAGAGATTCCAGTGGAGCTTTTCAATCAATTATCCAAGTGCCAGTTTCGGAATAATTTTAACAAATGTGGAACATCTGCAAACATATGAATATTTTTTCTTGTTTTGGGGTGGTGGAAAGACGTTTTCTCTAACTGAAAAATCTTTCCACAGTCCCATATTACTTCCTCCACAATCACTTACACACGCAACAACGTTGTATCTAATTTGATGCAGTGCTACTATTATATTTAACAAAATATCTTTTGTTATTTTCTGGTCAAATGCAATGTATGCATTGTTTTTAATTAGTAAACAATCCTCTCGCCATACATATTTGCATTTGATTGTTTGGGCCAATTACTTCATCTGTAGCAACGTCATATTCCAATACTGATTTTATTTTGACTTCGTCAAATTGAAGTACTACCGTTTTCTTGAAGGCACTTAAATTTTCACCAGCCAACTTTAGGAATGTAGGCACATCAGTTAATATTTCTTGACTCATGTTAATTCTTGAAGCCCATCTTCTTAATGATGACAGTCCAGGAATGAAATTTGTCCCTTAAATACAAGCAGCACTTTTTGCTATAATAACGCAAAGTAAATGCTATAGCTGTTTCATCGTGGGTCCAATTCACTTTCTTTTTCTTATAAAATAATGGGTGTTTGATTATATGTTAATATTCTTTAAAGAATATTCATAGGTGACTTTATAGTATTTCAAATTCCCATTTAACAATTTCATTTTATTTTGGATGTTCTTATAGGCAGCAAACTAATTTTGCAATGCAACAAATTGTTAATAAAGTTGATTACAATCGTGTTTCAGTGATGACACATTGGCACAACTTAATTTTGGGCAGGAAACTGCAACTGGGCTATCATCAGATTTAGTAGAATCCATAGTACTTAAAGCTGCAGATAACATTTTACCACTACTTTGAAGAGTTGTAGTATCTGAAGTAGATGGTATGCTAAGGAGTTCTTCGACAAGATCTTTCTGTTGTCTTTTTTTATGTCTCATCTGCCTCTCTGACTTGTGACTAAGTTCTTGCCTGGCTGGTAAGTGCAAAGAGGGTACAGCTGTTTTCTTTAATTTTTTTTCAACGGCAGATCTATAAATGATTTAGCCATATTTAATAATATTTAATTACGATATTTACATAATTTTGAGTGTATGCTCAGTTATTTTTAAATACAAAGGAAAATAAAGTGATGGAAATTTTCTAAAGACGATTTTGTTATAAATCAATAACTATTATCAAGTACATTTCTAAAGAAACGCTACAAATTTTCTCAAAGGTGAAAGTTTTACATACCTAATAGCTCATCATGTAAATCCCGTTCAAAATCATTTTGAGTAGAATGAAGAGAACAAATCTGTCTAGTCTCAGGATTGAATTTGTCAGATCGTTTACATTGGTGTATCCATTCTTTCCCAATACTTGTAGAGACAAAGTCGTTTTCTTTAGGGAGATTATGAAAAATAGTATTCTCTCCCTTTCTTTTTGCAGCAACTCTGCTATTGTTGTAGCCAAACACAGCACATCGTCGTCCAAGCATTTTTCTACAATATTAAAGAGAAATCATAATTTAAAGGATGTCTAACTTCATTTGATCATTTACCTAACAAGCTCTTCGATAAGAACACTAAAAACGATTAGTCTATAAAAATAGTAATTGATATTTATAACACACTTAAACGCTATCCAAAAATAACAGTAAAAACAGCATCATATTAAAATATAAATAAACAACACGATAACCATGCTTACATCACATCAACTTGTCACGTGATCTCGACAATAATATTGCAGCATAGGGAATGAGCAATCCTTATTGTATACTATTTTTGCACCAAAACAAGATTTTAATATATGACATACCGCGCATGCGTGGATTCTTCAAAATACGTGCTATTTCCTTTTAGCTCTAAAACAGTGGTGGTGTGTACGGCGGTTGACGTCGTCTTCAAATTTTTGGCACACCGCGGGACAGCGACACAGCTGTGATGTGAACCCAAGGTTGGTAGAATACATTTACTCTAAAGGTTGTCTCAGTTCCTACCTTGCAATAGTTGACCGAAAGTTTGTGGGCGGAGGGGTGAAAGACGCGTATTTTGATGTGATTGGTGGTAATATATAGATATACTTGTTCGTAACAACGTTTAAATTGATGGATCTCATACATATGTTCTATATTCCACTACCACCCCACGTCATTACGCATGCTATTTTTAAATTGAAACCACCTTTAGAGTAAATGTATTCTACCAACCTTTATGCGTCGCGTAAAACAGCCTTCAAGAAAAACTTAGTTATGCAACCTTGTTAACGTATCTGGTTTCATAGTAGTACGATTTAAAGGGTTTAAATTAAAGACTTCAACGCTTACTCGAAAGTAAGATATTTTTATGAAAAGTATTAGGGAGAGAACTTTATTTTGTAATTTTCTACCATCAATCGCACTACATTTATAGACTTGTCTTGTGTTCCAAACTGCTAAAATTTGGAATAGAAGGAAGAATTAGTTGCATTCAAAACTTGAAAATAACAGGATCATTTTTTTACAGAATACATCCTACACTAAACCAACTTACCGTTTAATATATCATCAGGAAGCTGGATATATTTCTTCGTGTGCGGTATACAGTTTCCGACAGCTGTGATTGATACATTCAGTTTGATACAAATCTATCTTGATGGTACATATTTTTTCAAATTTCTTTATCTATACAAATTACATTGCCTTTATACATACGAATAAGTAGTTCACTTTTTTCTTACATTTTTTGCTACATACTAATAACATTTAAATTAAATTGAAAATTATGTAGCTTATTTTATTTAATTAGATATTTTTCGAAGTACTTTTTTTACTGAAGTAGTTATAGCTGTAATTTAATCGAATGTAAAAATACAAGTTTATCAAACTAATCAATAAGAATTTAAAATACTTTTTATTCTCTCCTTTTTGCCTATTTTGTGTGAGATTTTAAATATCTGAATCTTGTAACAGAATACCAGAAGCGATAAAACTCAATTGAATTGTTAGGCACTTAGATTTCTTTTTAAATTTCCATTAGTCTTAAAAAGGCGAGTGCTATAAGTATAACACTGTTTTATCCGAATAAATACTTTAAGATTGTACTTCTTATTATGGATATCATCACATAACGCATAATTAAGAGAGGTACGTATGTAAATCGCTTTTAGTATTTAGTTTCAAGATTTGTTGCGTTTTTGTATTTCTTATTAAGGCAGAAGATAATAACCAATTCCAAGTTGTTGTATAGAATTGGTTTATAGAGATAATACGTACTTTGTTTCAGAATAATGTGCCAGTGAGTTTTATTATTTAAGATGTAGATATGACGTTTTCGTGACTTTATTTATATTTTTCCAAAGCCAGATGAATTTTATATATGTGATAAAATAAAATACTTCAACAAAATGCTGTGTTTTTACTGGGTCCTTCCGATGCTAAATCACTTCCCTGTTAGATATACTAACTTTGCTGAAAGTCGTTGGTATTTATGTGCTTAATTCTTGATGATAGCAAGGAGTGTAGGGTAGTATAGCGCACATGAAAGCTAGTGGCACATATCGCACCATACAAATTGTTCGATTAATATTAATTAAATTAATCCAGTCGTGAATAACTTCCCCAATTTATCTTGTAAATTTTCGAGAACTGTGAAAAGCAGTGTTTCTATGCAGCACATGATTGCAAACAAAACATACCATTGTTGGGTGGGCGTTTTACAAAAATAAAGGAACTACATATCAATTTTGAAATAAGATAAGTTGTCTTTCTATAAGTATATATAAATCATATGTGACACACTGTACAATGTTATTTATTTACTCAAATAAAGAAAATGTAATAAATTGCCTAGATTTGTTTTTACTTTATTAAATGAAAACTAATAAACTCCGTATAATACATATAGAACCTTCAAATAATCTAGAAAACGTGACCACAAGTACAGTAAACATAAAGAATATCATCTGTCGAATGTGATTTAGTAACATTATTAATCTATTCTTTTGTTTAATTCTTGGAGGGCAGATTAAACTGCATTATCATTCATTCATGTATTTTTGGTGAAAATAAAGTAGTTTTCCTTAAAAAGATTTGTTCCAAAGTACTGTTTGACACCGAGCATGATTCTGTACAGAATTTCATGTTCGTGATTTTGTTTTTTTCATGTTCGTGTTTAAATATGTTTTATTTCCATCCATGATTCTGTACAAAAAATAGACAACATACGCTGTTATGAATATTTGTTTCTTGATAGTTCCATTTTGACTGAGAAACGGTTGTTTTGTACACTGACAATAAAAACTTGATAATCGGACAAAAGTAAACCTGGACAATACTCAGTAAACCTGTACGAAAGAGCCTTATTTATATTGCCTATCTCGCCGCTTGCTAGTCGTCTAAGTTTACTTTTGTTCAGTTGTACATGAATGTACGTATGTACAATCGGCCCATAAAGTAATGACGTAGCCTCGTCAAAGGGAGATCTCCCGAAGATTCCCGAGGTTGTACCCTGTAGGGAGGCTTTTGCCGATCTAACGTTCTTGTAAGACGAATGCGTACGGCGAAAAATGTGAGTCTGGGGCGAGCAAGTGAGAGGATACATACTTACGCGCGTGTAGGAGAGGGCGCAAAAGTAGTGTCAAGAAAGCAGTACGTATGTTTACATTAAGGGATAGATAATAGGTCGAACAATGTATAAGAATGGGATGAAGAAGATTCCCGAGGTTATACCCTGTAGCAAAGGATTGTAACTCTGTGAGAAGCTAGGCGCTAACGTAAAAACAAGGATAGGGATGGGACTATTCAAGAACCCCTGCCAGATATTATCCAGATGTTCATATGTGTATCCTAAGAAAGTTGCATCTCGAATAACAGATTATTTTTGGTGTGCAGTTCTATGAGCGACAATCTCCGAAAAAAACTGAGTTGTTGGTTTAGTTTCTGTTGGTTTTTTCTACTTTTTAATTAACTTCCAACACAACAGGTTTTTAGTTGTAATTTATATTTTAGTTTCTACTTTAATAGGTAGTGGTAGCAATTAGTAGTAGTATACAGATTAGTCCGCTCAACTAAATATACCCGCGTGCTGCGAAATCATCCGACTGCATCCGACGAAAATTGACAAATTCCGAGTAGGTACGCGAGTAGTTTTGACAGTTCGTAATGACATTAAAACTTTAACGATACATATGTAATTATTAAATTGTAAAGTTTTATTCAAATTAGAATCATTACAGCTTGTTGTGAAAAACCGGTGTTTTCTATTTCAATGCTAACAAATATTTTATTAGCCGCGCCGGATCGATATTGGGTGGCAAGGCAAGCAAAGATATATTGGATGTTTTCAGTTACATTTCATCAGTTCTTCACGCTTAATTTCAGTAAGCGTAAATGGATGTATGTGAAACAGCAGAGAAAGTAGGAATTATTAAATGGTTTTATGCAAATCATCACAGAAATTCATTATTTATTTCATAATTCGCCAAATTGGCATTAAATAAGTTTCGAAACACACGGCTGTTTATCCCCAAGTAACCATAAGAAAGAGTCACAACTGGTTAATAGTAAAGAACAAGAATTACGAGAAATAGGAATATCTGCTCTTGCAGAACAAGATTTTACTCAGTCTAGTTCTATTGCCAAACAGTTTAAAATATCGCCGAGACATAATAATTAGTGCGCCAATATTTACTTAATATATTCAGAAACCGTTGAATAAGTAGTCCTGGATATATTCGTTGGTCAGCAAAGTCGCAGGATTTGTCCCCAAATGACTTTTTGTTCTGGAGTTATTTTAGAAGTAAGATATTTAGTATACCTGCCCAAAAAGCAAATACTTTGGATGAATTCTGACGAAAAATTCAAGGCGAGTTGCAAACATCCCAGCAAAATATTTATTCAAATTAGGCATGGATTTTATAATAGATTAGGCTACTGTCTGTTTGCACATGGAGATCGGGTTGAACACCTACTTTAATATTTTGTTATTGGGTAGAATTTAGTATTGGTTCTTCGTATTTGAGTATATTACTTTTTCTTATGTATTAAAACTCTTTTTAATATTTCCTGTTCTATCTTGTACTTTTAATAAATAATACATATAGTTTGTTTTTTGTTTGTACCTTCCAAGATTTTTTATTTTTTAAGCTTTTGCTTGAGCAATCTGATATGACCCTTCACTTGTGTTTAATAAGGGAATTATTGTTTTACTTTGTTTGCCATTTAATTCTCATCATTTACCAACTTAAAAGATATGCCAGTACCAGTTTAGTCTTATGTAGTACAAAAATATTTTATACGGAATACTATCGAAACATCTGGTATACATATTTAAATAATAACGCATATTATTGTTAGAAAAATTGTTTTCTAGACGTACTACAATACAAAATTTATGATTAAATGCACTGTAGACTGTATAAGAGAACATCTTGTTGTCTGATTAGATACAAACATGGCGATTAAATTGGCCTAGCTTTGCGCGGCGTGTAAAATATTCGTCAGCATAGCTGGATTCTGGGGATGGATCTCACATGCTGGCCCGGGGGAGTTAATCCGAGTGTCTCCTCCCCATTTTACGGCGGAGGCTTATTTAAATGTGTTGAAGACTGTATTGATTCCAAATGTGAGGGCAATTTATCCGGAAGAAGAAATGGAAACTATAACGTTTGTTCAGGACAATTCCCCGATACACCGCGCCGCAATTGTAAGGAACTGGTTTGAAGAATATAATGAAGTGAATCTTTTGGAGTGGCCAGCAAAATCCCCAGACTTGAACTCAATAGAGAACGTGTGGGCCGCAGCGGTAGGAAGCTGGGAAGATGTAGAGAATTACGGCGTAAGGGAAAGGAATCTAGCACAGTTGACACGGCATGTTATGGATGTATGGGAACGGTTCAGAGGTCAACATTTTTGCGAAAATGTTGTAAATTCAATGCAGCAAAGAATGCAGGATTGCATCAATAGCAATGGGTATACACAAAATACTGAAATCCGGAAGTGGGGATTGAACAAGTAAAGTGCAAAATATTTATTCTAAGTGTAATGTATCGTTTATCAATGTATATATGTAGTGTTAAGGTTTTTTTGTGTAGTGTCGCATAAATAAATATCAGTATAGGCCAAGTAATATGGATAGCAAGATGCGAGAGGGCTAATATTAGCAGATTAAACGTGATAAACATTTTAAAAGAACGATTGCTGCTATTAAAGGGAACCACAAAATTAGAAGGATTGTGAGATGAAAGAAAAAGGAGACTACTGTTCTTTTTTTATGGAAGAAGCTGTGAATAGATTGAGTGTGGTGTGCTTAGTAATGGAAGTTCGTTATTTTATCGCGTGTCTTGTACTGCAGTTGATGTTGTGGTGTCACGTTTATACTTCTCCCTAACAACGTTGTATAAATATATGTGATATTATTAAAGGAGTATTCCGCAAGTTAGTATTTTCTTATTCTCACCAGTCACAAATATTGCAGTAAGATCAAAATTTACACTTGTTTAATTAGATCTAGTTTATATTTTTACTATAACAGTTATATTTCGCCTTAATATACATATGTTATTTATTACTTCTATTTCGATAATTTAATACATAATTTATAGATGTAAAATTCCTAACATAAATTCTTTAATAATGCCCTTAAATCAAATTTACTAATGTACGCGGACGACACACAGATCTATTATTCTTTTAAGCCGGCAGATTGGCAACAAGCTGGCTCTAGTATAAGTGCATTCTCAAAAATTCGGTAATATAAGTGTCTTATTATAATTTTATTGCAGCCCATAAATCAAAGGCCGTGAGAGCTATCGCTTTCCTTGTCTATACTGATCCCTTCTAGGGTTTTCTTACCTGCGACAAGGAAGCACGCGTTTGATGTATACATATTCATCCCATTCTTATACATTATCTCCTAATGTAAACATACACAGGGAATCTTCTTCATCCCATTCTTATACATTGTTCGACCTATTATCTATCCCTTAATGTAAACATACGTACTGCTTCCTTGGCACTACTTTAGCGCCCTCTCCTACACGCGCGTAAGTATGTATGCTCTCACTTGCTCGCCCCAGACTCACATTTTTCGCCGTACGCATTCGTCTTACAAGAACGTTAGATCGGCAAAAGCCTCCCTACAGGGTACAACCTCGGGAATCTTCGGGAGATCTCCCTTTGACGAGGCTACGTCATTACTTTATGGGCCGATTGTACATCATTCTATACAGAATCATGTACCGCGTCAAACGGCTTTTAAGGTTACTGAAAAAAGAAGGGAATTGTATCTTACATCTATACAGGTAGCTTTCAGCAAGTGAGTCAATATTGCTTTTATAAGTGTTATAAGTTATAAGCGATTAACATAAACACCTGATATGACGAACATATGAAAAAATTAAATGAATAATAATTAAAGCGAGGTAATGTCTCTGCGGGGCATAGGCGTGCGCTTCCATTAGTAAGTGCAATATCAAAAAATTAGTAATAAATCGAATAATAACAGAACCAATCAAGAATTATAATATCAGTATTATCACCCACTGGATAAGAGTCGTAAAAAGTTGACAGCATTAGATGTTTCCACAGTTGTCTCATTGAACGAAGTTCGCCGTGGTGAAAAAATGTGTTTATGTTTTGAAAAAGGTTGTTCGACATCTACGGATGTAATACATGCATGATTAAAACACTCCTTGAATTCAGTTAATAGATTAGTCGATGCACCATCACAAATTTGTTTCAATGTGATAAAATCGGAATCTTTCTTTAACACACTCGAACCATTCTAAAACGCGATTATATTTTGCGTCATGTGAAATTTGGTCTGGCTCTCCTTAATAGTTGCAGCTTCGGCAGGATTGAATTGTAGAATAACAGCTTTTACTTGTTTAAAATATTCAGTATAATAAAGAGCTGTCTGCAACCATGTTCCCCAACGTGTAAGAATCGGCTGTGGTGGTTCACGAATACTAGGACTCTGTGCGTGAAATGATCGAAAACGTTTTGGAGATTTGAGAAACACTTTTTTTGTACTTGCTATTAATGCATCTATCGGGGGTAAACATTGTCGAATAGTTTCTGCCAGAAGATGTAAAGCGTGCATTTTACACGTAACATGTAAACACTTGCAACCGTGTTCAAGAAGAGAACAGCTTACTGAACGCATTGTCGCGGCACCATCGCTCATAAACATCAACATTTACCGTGGTGAGACTTGCAAGTTTTCTAACGTACTAAGTATCGCCCTCACAATTGTTGCACCAGTGCACTTTTCGTCTTTTGCTAGCTAGTAATAGTGGAAAAGTCGGTTTATGAGGGTCCCGTACACATACTATAACATTTAAAATAGAATTTCTTTTACAATCTGTTGTCTCGTCAACACATAACCAAAGCAACTGATTTTTTAATGTAGATTTGATTTTCTTTTCCACGTCTTCGCATACAAATAAAACATGCTTACCTGCCGTTTTCGTAGTTGTACCAAAAGTTCTAAAATGGTTTTTTTTTCAAGTAAGCGAAGTGACAAATTACAGGTTATCATCGTGACAAGTATATTGAAAATAAAGGCAGTTCTCGTTGGCACGTCCTTTTTTCTATTTCGTGTATAGTTTCGCATTACACTAATTTCGTGCTACCCTATGTAAACGCCATTTAAGAGCGGTGAGTTAGCGACACGGGCCAATCGGTACGCATTAGGGAAAAGTGCAATGCTTCTTGATTGATTCGTTTTGCTATCTCACCGCTTTTATGGTTTATCACAGTTCCATTATCAACGTACCCTTGAGACACTTATGTGTACGTTTTATAGCATTTTAGTTTCAATAGTGTAGCACTGGAGCAGTACAACATTTCATTATCGCCCTTACCATAATGTTTCACTAACACTAGACGCATGTTGATAGCTAAGCTATCATCCTCAGCAGTAGAATTCTTTTTTTTGTTCACTTGTTACAGCTGAAGAAGATAGCTTTACTATCGAAGCGAGCGTGCAGTGTTAGAGAAGTTGTGGTTATGGTCAGGCTTATAGCGATATATGTTTTACCTTATATTGACACTTTACAATTAAAATTAGTGTTCATTTTTTAACTCAAATGCATTTTTATTTCTTGGGTTTATATTTTTTGAAAGCGAAATGAAATAGGAAGATTTAATTGAATTTATTTATTTATGAAATTCCGACGTTCAGAGAATTTATACACTTCTGCCTAAAGGGCACTTAAAACATTTGTTGGAAATTAAAAAATTATTATGCAATTTTATACTCATTTGTCATATATTTTTAAGTATTTCTGAAACATGCCTACTGTTTGCCAAACATTACCCTTTTATAATAGGTTAACTTTAGTTTCCTTTTTTAAATACTTTAATACAATTTATGATTTTAGCAATGAATTTTCTAGAGTAGATATAGCTATGTCAAATAATTTTGTAGGAATTAGATTAGATTCTTTCTTTACTCGAATAAAACAATATCCTCAAAATATGGATTTTGTTACGCCCTGACATAACATAATGATTCTAGTAATCTTCACGTGGATACAAATCAAATTTAGCGCATGCGCCATTTTTAGTTTGAAAAGCAGCATGGCAGCTAGTTCGCAGGGTGGTGTTGAATTTTACGAATTTTTTAATGTTTCGTTTGTTTATTGTGTGCATTGTGTTTGATGTGTCTTCGTTCGACATGTAAACTTTCATCAGTTTCATGCTGTAACTATCTTTGTGAGTGTCTTCTGTGAAAAATACAATAAATTAAGGTTTGTAATTGTTTATTTTTATTGTTATTACACTGTGTTTTGTGATCGGTGCTAGTTGTCATTATTCATTGGAATGTCACTGTTCCAACTCCGAGTGCAACGAATCAAATCAACCACTTAATTTTATGATGTGCAGCTTACAGGATGATTATAGGTTAGATTTGATTGACCTACATTTGTACTTTATATGGGTATTTCATTTGAATTACAAAATTGTTTGGAAGTTCTTATTTAATTTGTTACGTTCGTCTTAGTGTTCCTATACATGTTTGTCCTTTTTTTAACGTTGTTGTGTATCAAACAGAATATTTACGTTCAACTTTACATCTTATAAATGCATTTGCATGCTTGATTACTTATTAGTACAGAGAATAACTAAATATTCTGCATTCTCTGTGGGCATTTTATTATTAGCAGTGTTTTTCGCATTGCAATGTCTTTGCATTGGGGTTAATGGAAAAATACACGACAAAGTTTCATATGTATTTTCACAGCGCCCTTAAAAACAATATAAAATATGTTCCGTTCTTGAAGTATTTTTATGTGTATTGCTTGTATCGATGTGATAAATGAAGGAATGTGCCCCAATGATCAAATTTATTGAACCCAATATTTTTTAAATTATTAAATTATTACAGTGCGTTATACAGGATTTCTGTTTGGAACAGCTGAGAAGTTTAGCGCACTTGACTGCTTCAAACATTTCTTATTACATTATTTTACAAACATTAATTCTATGCAGTATGAAAGAACGGGTATTTGGAATATTTAAGTAAAAGTGATTTTTTTGTGACGAGAAAATTTGCAGTTCAAACGCATGTTCTTTAGTGTAAGTTTGAGATGCGCAGAAAACTCCACAATTTGATTACAGTTGATTTAGAACGAATGCTGCTAATGTTTGTTTGAAAAATTCGGATAACTAGCAAATTCTTCAACTTAAAGATTTAAAATGTTTCTCAGTGATATTTTTTATGGAATGAGGTTCAAGATTACTTTTATTTACGTATACGAAAATAATCACTACTTTTTAGGTTAAAATTGCAGATTTGTACGATTCCTGTACGTTGTTATGTAATATAATATCTACGTCTTGTATTATACTTTTCTGTTTCTAAATTATTCTCGCTTTGTCTCGATGCAAGGTTATTAGCAAAGAACTATAGAGCCAGCATCGGTGAAGCCAACATAACGTTGATCTTGTACACAAATATGTGACCTTGCCACCACCATTCAGTAACGTATCGCTATAAATGTACTTACATAATAGGGTTAGATGCACATGACTGCAATTTGGTGTAAATAAATACGAGTAAATGAAAACTACACTGCTCTTATCATCTTAAGCTGCAGGAGATTTAAATTACGACGAGTTTACGATTAGAAACGATAAAGTTCAATTCTACTTTACCTTCACTCGTGGAGGTTTGGATGTAAATATTTTGGTTTTATGTTTATTCCACTTTTAAATGTACACAATGCTTCAATTATTTCAAGGTCTTTGGTTATTAGATTAATATATTTCAATCATCGTCATCACTCAACTGTACTAACTAGTTTTTCTCATGTTGCCGTAGCTATTTTGTTCGAAGCTATTATGTTAGAAACTACAAAATTATTTTCCAACCTAATATGCAAGATTTTAATAATACCGTTATTATATATGTATATACGTCTTGTTAGTAAACATCAAACTCGGAGGGTATGTAAGTATTTTAGGAAATTTCATCTTTAAGTTCTTTGCAATTCGTTTGTGTTAAAACTTATCTATTTACCGTTTCGATTTACAACAATTGATTCCCGGTACTTCAATCTTGCAATTGAAATGTCAGCATAAATCTAGAACAATTTATTTGGTTCTTATTTAGTTGACTTTCGATTCAGGTGGTTTCCGGATGACTACGATCTATTTGGCTATTTGCTTAGTAGAAGTGCCGGGGATTTATGGATTTATTCAATATAAGTATGCGTGTTGTGTTTTATTAACATGCCTAAAATAGCGAATGTTCAATAAAATTTTGCGTCGAAGTAATCCGTGGAACTATTATTGTACGTGTGAGTCAACCAGCGATGTACAAATCACGCCCTTGCATTTGAGCTCTTCAATTGAACGTTACTTCTTTTTGTAGTTTCGTTGACATGGCTATATGAACATTACGTATGCTATATACAGTGAGTTCTAAAGTATCCCATAATATTCGGTGAATTTGGCAACAATTACCACGAAGTGGGACATGATGAATACTGCCTTTGTACAGCTGGAAATATTTGAGCTTTGCTCTAAGTAAGTATAGATATGATCTACGGAGCGCTGCTTTAAAAGAAGATTAAAATTTTAATTATTGTACAATTTGTTGCACAACCACAGTAAATAATATTAAAGTTGACCCAGCAATTTTGCATGGTTCGTGCCAAAGCTATCATAAAAGCAATAACACCGAAAACCTAAAAAACTCACATATTGTCTATCAAAAACTAACAAATTTAAGCAAACCTACCGTAATTAATTAATTGCAATAAAGTTCAATAAAGCAAAGAAGTAACAACAATTAACAAAACATGTTAAAATGGGAGAAAATAATAATGAAAACAAAGAACGAAAGTATGACAAATGGCGGATATAATAACAATAAACAACAAGAATAATTTACGCTTTTGGAATTGAGAGTTGACAGTTTGGCAATTGTTACGATTACTTTGCATAGTAACGAGCTCTTTAGATCAATCTGACGTTACAAGAAACAATTTTGCGCTCTTTCCTAACCAACCTTGTGTAACAATAAAAACAGATTACCAAAACCTTAATTGCTGCATATCGTCACATTTCTTAAGTTAAAGTATAACATGCGTGATATCGTTGAATTGGCCTTTCTATTACCTTTCCAAAAACATCGAAATACACAGGGTGTTCTACTTAAAATAAGAACGTTGACGTCACTTCCCCGGAAATGTAATTTTACCGCCGATAACGGCAAAAGTTAGTTCACAAAAAATGGAAATTGACCTATTTTGTCTAAAAAACGCTAGCTTCTATCGTTAAAAAGTTAACATGGGAGAGATACTTTGGGACCTCACTGTATATAATACAGTGTCTAATGAAGCAGTTGGAGACTCTTACCGGTAGTACCGGTCACCAAACTATCAGCATTTGCAAAGTCATGCTATAGTATTGTTTATTGAAACAGCATTTAAAAGCATTTATTTTGGTACCTGTTAGCGTCATGCTGTAGTTAGCTCAAGTATAATCTGAATTTGCATAACATTTGTTACGAAGTTAAGCAGTTTAATTGCCTTATGAAAGAAATAACATACTATCCAGTAGTAATATGCTAATATGACAGTATCCTACCTTGCTTAATATCTTCGTTCCATATCCCATACGCTCTGGTGGAAGTGCTTAACGTGTTTTTCGTTAACATCTCTCACGTTTTGCAGACGGAAATCTAAATGCGATCCCAGAATATGAATTTTGGACTTTTTATAACCAAGCCTATAAGAGTTTAGCGCTGGATCGGGACCTTACGGTGGTCTACAGAAGAACCAGCTAAAATTAGATTAAAAGATCGGAGGGAAAACATACCAGGACATTGTCAGACCAAGGCATTTCATTTCAATTTCTCTAGATGCAGCAAAGATAATGTCACCTCTCAGCAAAGGAGATCTTCAATATACTGGCGGAATTACTGACAAGATCTGAAGGCTTAAAGATCAGTTATACAAACAAAAAAACTAATTTCTCAGTAATTTTAGCACTGAGGCGAAGAGCGAATATTTATTAAAGGACTACATTAGTACGTATTAGGGTCAGTGTCACAATAGATCTTCTTAGCTCGTAGTGACTATAAGCACTTGTGTCGAGACCCGCAATAATCACCATCGCGTTGTATGCATACACAGCCTCGATATTGACACAACTTTTATTTCTCTCATCTTTTGCATTCAGCTGTACGAATTGATCAAATAATAATTTATGGTGGTGTAGCTAGTAAAAGTCATTTTTAGAAATGTTCAATGGGATTATCGCTTGCCGCATTATACGTTAAAAGAAAAAGGTTGCAGAAGACCAATCGGCAGTACTGGGTCCATCCTATATACAGTGCCCGATTCAGAATGGGAACATTCCACACACTGCGTGGAAAACTTGTACAACTTCCCGATTAGTTTTTTACTTACTATAGAATAAGCGTGGCTAGCTTCAATGACTTATTTTATTAGAAATGCTTGTTTCTTCTATTTGACACTAACAAACGTCTGGCCATATCCACAGAAGAAGAGTTAATTGTTACATTAAGGTAAGTAATAAAAACATCTTCTATTTTATTATTTATTTTATTATATCGAGTGTCTAATTGAAAAAAAAAAAAAAAACTCAGATTGGCTGGTTTCCTATTTTGTTTGTATCTAATTACATTGGGCACAGCTAACGCGAGTATTGTTTCAATTAAACACCCTATATTCTATTACATTGACTACAGTTGTAATATTTCATCGGACGCCGAGGAACCCGGAGTGAACTGCGAGACATACGAGTGCAGCGTCTCATCAGTGTTTGCTGGAGACGGAGCAATCGGATATGTAGACTGTTGTGGTTCTGGGTGCTTATGTTGATGTATTGTAGAAGTTGAAGTGGGTGAATGGACGTAAGATCTGGATAAGATTGTGTGTTAACATCAGCAACTGATGCATAGGTGAATTGTTGCGATGGAGGTGTTGGATGAAAGTTTAGTGATCTCCTTCGTTTAATTTGTTGTAGAACTAGTAATATTTCAATTTTGGCTTTAAATTTGTCGTCCTTCGATAAAGATCGCAATTGAGGAACTAATGACAACTTAAAATGAGTGTCCTCATCGGGGTCTTGTCGAAGGGCATTTACTATTCCTTCTTCAATAGTCGTGGTGTCTTTGTGTTGGACTTTTCGTTTCCGGTTTGTAGAGGTTGACGACCTAGCAGGAGCAAAGAGCTTCAACAACTTCCAAATCGGGATTTTCCGGTTCTGCTGATTCTTGTTTTGGTAGATACCCTCAGAAATAGTAGTTTTTCGAAATATTCTCCTTCGTTTAGGTGTTGCTTGTCCGGATTTTACATCTTTTTGAACCTTTAGCTCTCTGCTGAAGCATGATCATAAGTTCAGTCATTTCCGTTGATTGTTCTGACCTAAAACAATGCGGATACATAAACATCATTTATTATTGCTATTGTAAATATATCTTGCAAATATTTGTGAAATCTATAGTGTTTTGGCGTATGGTGAATCACTAACACTAATCCTCCTTTTTCAGGTACTTAGCAGCAGGCTGCAGTTTTAAGGCATTCATTTCAATGTTTGATAGCACCTTTTACTATACGTGGCATTGTAGGCTGTACATGTGATGAAATATGGAACAAGTTACAACCACTATTTATGCCTCAAAAAACTACTGAAAATTGGATACGTGTTGCTGACGAATTTTACAGCTGTACACAATTTCGAAACGTCATCGGCGCTGTGGATAGTAAACACGTACGAATTATTTGCGCAGCTGCTTCTGGATCTTCCTTCTATAATTATAAAAAGTTTTTTTTCATGCGTCCTTATGGCTTGGACTGATGCTGATTATAAATTTATATTTATTGATGTTGCTTATGGAAGTTCCAATGAGTCACAAGTTTTTAAGGATTATTTGACGCAAAAGACTTCAAAGAAATCAGGTGAATATATCCAAGGGAGGACAGTTACCTAATGATGAATCTGGGAGAACCATGCCTTTTTACGTCGTAGGTGATGAAGCGTCTGGTTTATCAGAACACATTTTGCGCCATTATCCAAAGAGGAATTTGATATATCAAAAAGACTTTCAACTACAGGCATACACGGGCTCGGCGATTAGTCGAATGCATGTTTGGGATATTAACAAATAAATGGCGTACATTTCATCGTCCTCCAGACCTAAAAATTGGATTTAGCGTCTGCATCATCAAAATGTGCTGCATGTTGCACAACTACGTTAGCATTAAAGACGGAGTTTCTTTTACAGATATCCTTTATGAACATTCACTTGAACACGTAATAAACAGTGAAACATAGAGAACAACATTGACAAACGGGACAAATGTGCGACAGTATTTGACATCCTATTTTGTTTCGCTACAAGATTCAATCCCTCGACAATACATCAGTTGAAAGTTAAAAGCAGCGAACGAATTAAAATTCTGTAATTTTTATTTCATTTGTAAAATAAAATATGAAGTTTAAAATACATACATATGTACTACTTACCGCATTGTATTTTATTTTCGACAGACAGTTCTCCCCAGTTAGGAATTCCATACATATTTCCTGCCATAACTTATTTTGAAGGTTCACACCTGCGTACTCAGGTTCTTCATATACTAGCCTTGGAAAGAATTCATTTATAAGCGCCGGTCCCATACATATAGCGAATAATGTTGTCGTTTATGCGTAAGCACGCCATCCTCACTCTTCAGTTTCCCCACACATACCAAATGCTAGACAGTGAGTCAGTCGCCTGTCGTACGTGGTTGAGTTATGAGCTCGGGTCCATTATTTCAGGAAATAATCTATCGTATTTGATTTTCATGATATTCATGAAATTTAATCGCTGATTATTTTCAAATAAATACTTTATTGTAATATTCAATCACAAAAAAAGATAAATTCCAAAAATAAATAGAACCGCTCATTATAAAATAACTAGATTACATTTTTTCGTTTCCAAATATTCAATATATTAAATGCTCAAATAATAGAACGTGCATAACAAAAACATACATTTTTAAGTGCATGCACTTAGCAATCATTTGCAGTGCTGCGAGTAACGTAGAATCATTTAACGACTTCCTAGAAAGAACATAATTCAAAAAACTATTCCACAATATAACTGTGAGATACAAACAAAGCAAATTAAAAATAACAAAGGAGCAAAAGATCGAGAAAGGCAGCGATACTCAACTAAAGAAATAAACTAGGGATATAACGCATCGCTTGACTAGAGCTTACTGCGATGCTCTCATGGTTGCGGTTAGATTATTACTGATACTGATTATGCCTGTCGCGCAACTCTCCCCTTATACTTTTATAGCCAGCAAATTTTGCAACAGAGCCCGTGTATTTTAGCGGCTCACTTTATTACGGAACTTTCTAACACGGTATAGCGCCAGACGTGCTTCAACTTGTTCAATAAACTTTTCCATATCATTAATAACTAGCAGCTCCATGGAAGGCTGGCGAGGCATTATTAATATTCCAAAACAAATTTTGAAATAAAATTAAAAATTTCGCCGGCGATGATCAATTAAACAGTTGACCGTGTGCGCGTTTCAATATGCGTCTGTGGTATATTAGCAATTGTTCGATAATAGTCCGATTTTTGAATCAAAGGTGCTCGTCGTCTGCTTTTGACTAAATAATTGAGTTGTTCTGTAGTTCTGCTGCGTATGCACCTACATTTAACTTAACATTCATATTTATAAACTATCACTCGACTAAAAATCGATTGTGTGCGCTCACCCTAAGAACACAGGGGTGCTTCTAACCAGTACAACTTGTAACTAACAGTGGAACTTGTATTATTTATGAGCACATACAATGTATTTCTTGGTTATATTATTCATTACAGTGATTAGCTTTGGGCAGACATCTTATTGACTAACGTAGGTATATGGGGTGTAACAGACGTCATCGTTTCTTTTCGAAGATATCAGAGTCAATCCGATGGGTCGGGTTGCATAAAAAGTTACTAGCTGAGATGTTCAGTGGAGTCCCATGTTATTACTGTATTGCAATGCTCTAATCATTAACTCCGATCCATCCTCCAATCCCAACAATATCGTCAGGAATACTTTTTAAAACATATTAGGAAAAATTGTACCCTGCTTGTGCGTATTTCGATTAAATGATGTCAATCTATCACAAAACATTTAGGCATAGAGAACTTGCACATCCTATCTTGCATTTGCAATAATTTCACAAATTAAATATCACTCTGTAACAAGTCGTCAAGTCCTATAGGAAGTCACACTTTTCGGTTGTCTATACTTTCTAAGGTCACAGAGTTAGGCTTTGGAACGCAAACTCCTATGAGATATTATAATCAGTAATATGGTATTTGTAGTAGATAAGAATTAGGAATACATACTTGGCTAAGTGTTTTATTTGCCAAGAAAATTCAAGTGTTACAGTACACAAATTTTATTTCAATTAGAAGGTTAATTCAAGTTTTGGTCATTCAAAAGTACGCGGGATTTCAGTGCATGACGTTACTATAGAGAGTTCGCGTAACGTCAAAGTTTGAGGTTCGTCTTTCTTCTATTTAATTTTCGTAAGACGTTAGTACTTGCTGTTTATTTTACTATAAACTGGAGAAATGGAAGTCTGGTGGACATTCCTGGATCTACCGACAGTAAAAATTAATTTAAGTTAGAAAACAATTTCTCTTGTTATAACATTACAGTATATAGAGTCTAGCCGTAAGTTTTGTCAGTACCTTGTACTAAAGTCAAAGTACATACTGTGATATAAGCTTTAAAAAGATATATAGTTTATTCAAACTTCATCCAATGATATTCCTCCTGTGTCCTAACAATTTTAGACTTGCATACTTTTTCACAAGTGTTTTGTTCGAGAAGATTTCACAATCTGTAGTCAAGCAGATTCAGATCTGGATTTCCTGGTGGACTGTCCTCCGGTATTATAAACGATGGAGCATGGTTTCGGAGTTGTTATTATGTACCCTTAGCTTTGTGAGCTGGCGCGTATTCTTGCTGGTTTCCCTGTATATTTTTATGGAATGGCGTATAAAAAGTTCGTCAATGTCGATGACTTTGGAAAGATAAAAATGTCGGGATTATATTTTTCACCTTTGATGTAATTAATTACACTATAATTTTTCCACTCTAGAGCGAACAGAAGACTATTGAAGAAAATTTTATATGGTGTACTTTGTCCAAAGAAATAAACCAGCTTTGTTACATCATCTTCTGGGCGAAAAAGGTGAAGCGCAGATAATTATCTCTCAATATGCGAATGATGAAAGGTGTATCGGATCCACCAGAAAAGCTATTGCTGGGTGGTGCTCGAACTCTTCACTCCTGGCACGTCACCGTAAGAAATAGACCGTCCTATTACAGGACCACCGGGCTGTTTACAAAGTCGTTGTTAAAGAGATTCTCGTTACTGACATTTTAGCTTTCGACTACAAACTTTCATAACGACCAGATAGGTTGTACCAAACGTAGTTTGGTATTCACCTCGACTCTAGGTACGCGAGTTTCTTTAGCGTACAGTCATTTATTGTCTTATTTCCTTCGATGAATTAAAGATTTGAACAAGGATTGTAGAAGACGGGAATCAGGAAGGGGACCAAGCACACGATGCGGACGACTAGTGTCTACATGCAGTGAAGAACAGGTGGCTTGAGTGGATAAACTAGTTCGCAAGAATCAACAGTATGAATACACTGATATTTTCGAAAGGCTTCCACACTTACTATTATAACATATTTTATTATAATTATAAAATATTAAATATATAAATTATATTGAAAGCAACCTCACTTTAAAACTCATGATGATGAATAGCGTGATTTTGGAAATGTTACACATATATAGTAAGTATAGTAGGCAATTTAAAAGTAATGTTAGTTACAAAAATTACAATTTCTATTTCTTACGAATAAAATAAATTAATGGATCTAGTATGACTTGCACTTTAATTCCACTTAATACTTAAATCCTACGGCAGTGATGTATGATACTTATGGTTTCATAAAATATGGCTTATTTTAACATTCGCAGTTAATCTATTATTCTACGTAGACGTGTTATCCTCTCTACCTAACAATAATTTTGTTTGGGGTGCTATTATTCGTATAATAACGCTTCAGTGGGAACGTACAGTTATAGTGCACTTCCGCTTTTGTTCCCGCATACACAAAAGGCGGTTAATAATCTATCCGACATAGAGAATTGCTAAATTGTGTTATAGTTCTGTGTTCGTGCCTATGTTAAAATAGCGTCGTTATCCATCAAATCTAGAATTCTCATAAGGGAATGTGTTTTTGATGATGATCTCTCGGTAATAAATTGTGTAATGATACTGTTAGATAGGGATTTACTGCGTTCTCATTCATAAGGCCTGTCGAGATATCTCGGTATCAACAAGATATTTAAAACATCAGCGCTATTGACTGAACATTTTAAAGAAAGAAATAGTGTGATTGAGGGGTACGAACACATCATTAACATCCTGATTTAAGCTGTGATGCAGATGAACGTTTCTGCTCCAGTTAATAGAGGTAAGTTGGGTAAATCGTACCGCTTTGTAAAAATTCCTGTGGAAATCATATAAACACATCGATGTATTAAAACGTAAACACGTAGTGGTAACATAAATTTATTTTTCTATTACGCAAATACTGAAAGCTGTAAAAATAACGATTGCTTATATGAAAGCTTCTTTCTTTTGCGACACTATTAATTTATCAGACTGTTTTTGTAAATTCGGCCACTACGTAAGTTAGACCAGCTAGGAGCATTTATGTCGCTGCTTTATGTCTGTATGTGAGGGATGTTTTGCCATGTAGTTACACTAGTACTTACAAAGAACTTGTAGTAACATAAGCATTTGCTTACATTGTCGAGTGAAGCCAACATAAAACCAAAATATATACATTTAATCCTCCAAGAATGGGGGCAAAAAGGTTGAACTTTGTTGTTTGTAATCGTAACTCGGCTAGTAGTTCCGATTATTTATCGCTTAACTCTGATATCGCATTTTATGCTGTCGAAAACCGTCTTTTTTGGGAATTGAGTACACGTCCAGCGCACTGCTCGGTTCTGGACTACTCGGGCACTCGGTTTTAGAACCGGGTATTCAACTATTCGGCTTTAGAAGCGTTTTCGTGTACACGAAACCGGATATTCGAGTATTCGGTTCTAGGATCGAATACGGGAACAGTAGCACTAATATATTAATTATACACATCGGGGAAATGTGAAATTAGCTATATCTATATATGTACGGTGAAAGAACGAGGAGGGGATTGAGTGGAATTCCATCGATTCGATGCGGGTTGCGTTAGTACGCTTCTAACAACGTTGGCATGTAGACCTAGTGTGCGGAAGAACGCACGTAATAATTTGAAGTCATGGTCGCGCTTTTTCGTATAGCTAGACATTTTCTTTCTTTATGTATATATATTAATGCTAGGACTGTCGAAAACTGTTTTTTACAGAAACCGGGTATCTGTCCAGCGCATTACTCTGTGCTGGGTTACCTGGGTACCCGATTCTATTAACCGGATATCCAGGTACTCGAAATCGGATACCCGGAACCGGATACTCCAAATCGAGTGCCCGGAACCGGATACCTGAAGAAGTCAGAACCGATGCTAAAAATTTCGAGTACCCGGGTACCCGGTTTCGGGAAATAACCTTACATTTGAACCTATCACGATGATAAAAACGTGCAATGTATGTAAAAATTACTGTACTATAAAAGAGCAACGTAGTTTTCATTTGTTTGACTTTTTCATTAAATTATTGTCATGTTACTAGCCGAAATTCGGACGCAGACAAGTATTCGGTAATTTTTAAGAACAGTGACTTCTATAGGAATTGGACCAGTACTCATGCCCTATTGGCATCATATCACGACTTCGCATTTCCATATTCCATGAAATAAAGATATTGACGATAACTGCGTCCGTCACACGCTCCAGTTTTGTTTAAAATCGAGAACACCAGAAACAATCATTATTCAAAATTAAAAATAATTAATTCATTAGTCATTACTTACTATTAATTCCTAAAAGGTTTTACTGGTTGTTGTATCTATAAAACTATTTAAAATTAAAAGAGCTGGCGGTTTACTGAACACGGGAATCACAGTATTTTTCTTGGTTTCTTTGGGTACGACGGATTAACTGCAACTGCCCAAATAAATATTGCACGTACCTGATCAAATTCACATTGTATGTAACACATGGGCTGAAAAGTCCCGGGCCTAACACATAGATGGCGCTAGTTTTATTGCATTCACCTGTTTTGCAGTTAGTACTAACCTTAAAAAGACAGCTGTTAAAATTTCATGATATTCTATTCATTAGTTTGTGAGTTATGGTGCTAAGAATGACGCTACTTTTGTTATTTCCAAAACAATGGATCAAAAACAATTTCGTGTTTTAATTTTACACTGCTTCTTGATGGGAAAAAATACCGTTCAAGCGAAGCAATAGCTTGAAAAGTGTTATGGGGACTCCGCTCCATCAGAAACAACAATAAAACGTTGGTTTGCTGACTTCAAACGTGGTCGTAGAGACACCGATGATGCAGAACGCAGTGGACGTCCAAATGAGGCGGTAACACCAGAAAACATCAAAAAAATCCACAAAATCGTTTTGAATGATCGAAAAGTGAAGTTGCGTGAGTTAGCTGACATCGTAAAGATATCAAAAGAACGTGTTGGCTTTATATTGCATGAGCATTTGACTATGAGAAAGCTCTGTTCAAAATGGGTGCCGCGTTTGCTCACTGTTGACCAAAAACAAGAACGTGTTGATGCTTCTGAGCAGTGTTTGGCCATGTTTAAACGTAACAAACCGGAATTTTTGCGTCGATATGTGACAACGGATGAAACATGGATCGTCATCTGAGTGGACAGCAACTGGTGAACCTCGTCCAAAGCGCCCGAAAGCACAACAATCGGCTGGAAAGGTTATGGCCTCGGTATTTTGGGATGTGCGTGGTGTAATATTCATCGACTATCTTGAGAAGGGAAATACCATCAACAGTGAATATTATATAGCGTTACTGGAGCGTCTGAAGGCCGAAATTGCAAAGCAACGTCCGCATATGGCGAAGAAAAAAATTTTGTTTCATCAAGACAACGCACCGTGTCACAAGTCAATCAAAACAATGGCAAAACTACATGAATTGAACGTCGAATTGCTCCCACATCCACCGTATTCGCCAGATTTGGCTCGCAGCGACTACTGGCTGTTCGCAGACCTAAAAAAAATGCTCGCCGGTAAGAAATTTCGCTCGAATGAAGAGGTTATCGCTGAAACTGAGGCATATTTTGAGGCAAAAGATAAATCGTTTTACAAAAGTGGTATTGAAATGTTAGAGCGGCGCTGGAATGATTGCGTTGTTCTTGATGGAAATTACGTTGATGAATAAAGCTAATTTTGAACAAAAAAAAACGTGTTTTCTTTGTCAGGCCCGGGACTTTTCAGCCCATGTGTTATGTACATTCTTTCTTGTATGTTGAAAATAATATTGCGGTTTATTGCTGCACAATATCGGAAGAAAAGTCCAAATAAACATTTTCCCTAAAATTCATATTATTTAGATTTAAATGGGAAGTTTTACAAAATAAGTGAATTTGTTTATTCTTATTTTTTATCTAATATAAGAGAATATTTTTCAAATATGACAAAGACGTAGAAGTTGGACACAGAAAAATATGCGGTGAATCCTGTGGTACTGAACTACAATATGTACCGCACCCTAACATTGAAGTAAATTTCATTAAATATGTGTCAATACGCATAAATGAAATCGTTTTATTTATGTATCTCTTTATGTGTAACAATAACTGCACTACATTTGTTATAATTAAACAAAAACTTACAACAAGGGCTTATGTATTTTTAAAGCTGCAAAAAAAGTAAGCAACAGAACACGTGAGTGCTGCTACATTAACGGCACCGACGGTAAGCCACTACGTATAATTTATATAATGTGTAATATTTACCCAGTTAGAATTAAAAATCCGTCACAACGAAGAAAACAACAGCGTCAATCACAAATGGCAACAGATCACTGAATCGCTTACACACATATATGTTAAAGCTGGCTAGACAACATATCGACTGCTTGCGATTTCCCCGAATATAATACCACTGCTGTAGCACTCACTGGTGGCGACTTTATTATCTCTCTGTAATGATAATCATCTATTACCCAATTAATATTCCCGATAAAATTAAATGAATACTGTGATTTGTGAGTACAATATCCTTCTTTCAATGTAGGTACCGCGGCGTTCAATTTCATTTACGTGTCGCCGGAAGTGACGTCAATTTTCTTATTTTAAATAGAACACGTTATATATTGTTATGTTAGATAATCGGAAGACGAATCCACCGATACCGCATAAATGTTACACTTTAGCTTAAGAAATATTACGATATGCAGTAATAAAGGTTTTGGTAAGCTGTTTTTGTTGTTATGCAAAGTTGGCTTGGAAACAGTGCCAAATTGTCCCCTGTGACGCTAAGTTCAAAGAGCTCGTTGCTAGGTAACGTAATGATAATTAACTGTAAAATATCAATATTCTCTTTCCGGATTGGAACCGCGTCGTTGTCGTAGCTTTCGCCGGCGTTTCGTCCACACTCATATATGACATATTCGGGGCTGTACACTGACTGGAGACTTATTCATTCCGGAGGGGTTCATATGGGGCTTGTTTTGAGTCAATGAAGCGGAAATGTTATGTGTCGATGAAGCGGGAATGTTATGCGTTAATGAAGCGGAAATGTTATGCATCAAAGAAGCGGAATTGTTATGCATCCATGAAGGGTGGTTAAAGATACGTGTCCATGGGGCCAGATGACAAAGGTGTCGTCAACGTACCTGTACCAACAATTTGGCTTAAGGTTGTAAGATAATAGGGCTTGTTGTTCGAACGCTTCCATAAAGATGTTTGCAACGACAGGAGACAGAGATCCTATAGCTGCGTCTTACACTTGCTCGTAGTATTTACCCCGAAGCTGAAAATAGGTGGAAGAAAGACAAGCTTCAACCAAGTCAACCGAATCATCTGGTTGGTCATTGGAGATGAGGAACTCTCTAATAATGGATACTGTATCCGGCATGGGAACCTTGGTGAAATAAGGATTCAACATCAAAGTTGACAAGTAAATTGCCAGGATTTACCGTCAACTCTTTCAGTCGTTGGACGAAATGTTGGGAATTTTAAATGAAAGATTCGCTGTGCTCAGCGTAAGGTTTTAGAAGGTTAGAAAGATACTTCGATAATTTGTAGGTAGGGCCATTGATAGTGTTGACAATAGGACGTTGGGTTTGTGAGTTTTAGGGAGACCGTATAACTTAGGGACTGAAGAATCACTAGGGAGAAGTGACCTCTGAATATCGGTAGCGATAGATGACGTTTTGATGGAATTAATGATGGAACTCGGGAAGTAGGATCGTGTTTAAGGAGTTGATAGGTGCCGTCTTGCAGTAAGGAATGAACTTCTTGCTCATACTCTTCGCTGTGCAGGATCACCGTAGCATTTCCCTTATCAGCTCTTAGTACAGCAATTTTAGGGTCAGATTTCAGGTTTCTTAAGGCCTGGGTTTTTGACTTACGAAGGATTGATTTTAGAGGTTTGGCACGAGCGAGGATTTTGGGCGTTTCAAAGTGAATGGGATCAGCGGTTTCAGATGGAAGACCGACAAGAGCAGACTCTATGCCAATAATAATGTCTTTGGTAGGAATAAGTTTAGGCGTAGGGGCAAAGTTGGGACATTTGGAGAGTACAGCAACCTCATCAAAAGATAAAGGTCAACTAGAATGGTTTATGACAGTGTGTGACATGACTCTAGAGTTCTGGGATGGTCTAGGCTTAAGGGAATCGAATTTTTGGGTTTGTCGTGCTGTAGTAAGTGAATGGGTTTTTTCGGCTTGATGATAAGTGATGCGATCTAGGACATTCCAATCAGATGGGGATAAGATGAATGATAGCTCTAAGTGTAAGTGAAAAAGTTTGATAGAAACGGAGTTCAGATCACGTCTAGTTTACTTAATTCGTTCCCACCAATGCAAAATTTGTGCGACGGAAAATCTGGTTAACAGAAGGAGAAGCAATATGATGTTTGATAACAAGAAATTAGGAATAACATGATTATCTCTGCATCTAAGTAAAAAGGATGTCTTACCAGTCTTTGCCGTAGTTTCTTGGTTTTTAGTACATTTATTTTATTTGTCAGGTCTTCCGATTCGGCTACATATGTTTTCTCTCCAATTTTCTCTGCTTTCCTTAATTTAATGGGCACCTGCACATATTTTGCTATAAAATCTTCCAACCTTTCTTTCAAGACTCTACTATTCAGTTAGTATCTAAGGGTAGTCCTTTGGTCACCAAGTTATTTCTTCTATTTCCTCTTTCCAATTGTTCGATTCTATTAGTTGCCTCTTTTAATTCCACACCAGAGTTTCTCGTTATTACGTTTCAGCTCTCTGATGATCTCGAGGGTTTCTTCCTGCTCCTTTCATAAAGAATTAATTTCGCTCATTAGCTCATCGCTTCTACGCATTAATTGTTTCATCATATCAAGCATTCCATCTTCATTCATATTTTTTTCTCTTCCTACCATCATCACTGTCACTCTCGAAATCCTCAGCTGCGTCATCCTGCACCTTCCTATAAGCTTCGCCACTGGCCATCATTTCCGTGTGTCAAGCCACATCGCACGAGACGACGTTTTTATCATTTCTACCTTTAATATGAATATTTTCTTAACTTAAAACTAAATGAAAAACTTGGAAGAAAACATTTTTCTTTCCTGGATTTTCTTGATTTTCTAACCCTAACAATATATTTATTTCATCCAAATAAAATTTCAAGAAAATTATTTTCTTATGTTATACATTTTTATGGTCTTGAAATAAAAATATTTTCTTGAATAGAGACTGATTTTTGTAAAAAAATCTATTTTCTTGATGCAAGAAATCATTTCTCTGCATGTGGATGATTCGTTGTCGAATATCTTGGATCTCTACAAATTAAAAGATGTATATTGCTTAGATAAATTATGTGATAGTGATGCGATTGTCAATTATTCGTAATTGTATTTTCCACAATCACGTTATTTCTAAATTTGAGAACGAAATTTTAAAACTTGGATTGTATTGTGTGTGCACCATATTTATCCTCTCGTGAATTTTTCCATTCCAGTTGCCTCCTTTCTTTCGTCCACGTATACGCATACAAGTTCAAGAACTTTACGACAGTTATGCAAATGGCCGTTTGACATCGATTTCTATCACACCACCTCCGCCGTTGCCATCGCCATCGTTTGGAATCCCCATAGAGATTTTTCTCTCGCGTTGTCGATGTCGGGCGACACGACGACGGTCACGAGGCGTCGCTCTGGCCATCATTCTCCCATTCAGAGTTACTGCCGGTAGATACGGAGACTAAATCATCGACACCCAGGGTATAAAATCGAACGTCGCATAAAAGGAGCCAGATCAACTATCGGAATTTAATGATTTCCCAAATGGTGCGGCGACTAACTTGCGATTTCGTTTTTCCGCTTCGAAGATGTAGAGATTAAAATTTGAATGCAATTTATAGATTCGCGAGTGAAAGGTTACGATGGTATATAAACCTTGTTCATTGTTCATATGTATAGCTGTAAAGGTGGTAATCAATAATATGTATATGATGTGTTATTGATTATATTTTGATAGGACGTGAGGAAGAGCGCTATACAAGCTCCAACTTTAATTTCACAAAAAATGTAAAGTTAATTATATGTAGGTATGTACGCATTTTGTTAATCGTTGTTCACTCTCCACGTTTTTGTGAAATTGAGGTCCTCATTTTTTTCATTACTACAATTTTCACAAGTGCTGTGCACAAATTCCATTGCGGTCAAAATATGAAAAAGGAATGAAATTAATAATTAAATCATTAACATAATTTTGTGGTAATTTAAAATTACACCAGGTATCCACATTATGTAATATTTTCAAACCGTCTGTCATCTGCTGCTAATTTTGCTGCACGTTTACCAATACATCAGGTGTTATTAACGCTACACGAATAATGATTTTCAGTAGTAATTTGCCCATATCGGTTGTTCTACCTGAACAGTGTAAATCTAGTTTTTGTGAACGGCCATAAAACGGAATCGTTCGCGGGATCTAGGTGGCCATCATATTTCACTATGCTTGCTCGATATTCTGTCGGCGCATGTAGATATTGATGCATTGTTGTTGAGTTATGTGCAGGACATCTGTCCTGTTATCTGCGTGAACTCTAAAGCGATTTATAAATACTTAAGCGTCTGTGGCATATTGGAATACTTAAGCAAGAATAAATCTACAGGATGTTTCAAAACTCAACTGGAAAGTTGTCAGAATATAATTTATATTAAAAATGAGAACTCGTGCCCAGTCGATGCCTCCAGTAATTAGCGAAAGCTGTTGGGGAATGCGATGGTATGAATTGTTATTGTTAAATGGCGAATGCAAACGCAATTTGAATTAATGTAGTAGAAGTAAAACACTGTGTTGTACATCCTTGTCAGTACATATTGCATCTTGTTTTGGAAGTGCATTGCGTATGTAAAGTACAGGCATTGCTCTACCTGCTTCACAAGCGTTAGTTACTAGTTGCGCTTATGATACACCTGGAGTTTTGTAGATGACTCCACAAATACTGTTACGTTCTCCTGGCCTGAAGAACAATGCCGCTAGTCGTCTGCTTCGGTGTATCTTTCTTGCGAAGAGGGAGAACCGATTGCTTTGCTTAGATGTATAAAATACTTGCTTATTTATTCGATACCTCACTACTCAGAAATGAAACACGGTACGTATGTATAAAAGGATTTACTAAAACAGTTCCCCTTATTATTATATAAAAAAACAAAAAAAATGCGAGGGTTCCCTCTTATAAAATACATAAAAAAAAATATAATAATAATATATATTATAATACGGTTTCCTTACTTACTACTATACTGAGTATATATTAAATCGCAACGTTTGCATCTGTGTCTTAAATTCGCAACGTATATTTGTATGTATAATTTTAAACGCACCTAGTACGAATGCGAGGCATTTTGTTACCTTGTGTCTTCAGTATCGCAACGCTTATTTGTATACTAATTCGCAACGTTTATATGCATTATGCATTATTAGGGCCACCACCAGAACCCTGATGGAGTTCGAACGTCTGGTCGCGGAGACAGTAGCAGAGTACAGCCATAGAAGACTACCCAGTTAGAATCTATACGCTATGTGCCTTATATGTATGCTTCGTCTCGCTACTGTCTTCCTATAGTAGCGGAGATTCCAAAGATCAAACACCGTGCGGGTCAGAGCACTGCACTGTGCACAGGCAAAGGAGCTCTGGATGGCAATCGTGACACTTCGTTCTCCGACGAAGTTCCGACACGTATACGTGCGTTGTGCTTGCTCTTTCGGCGGGTATTGTCTGTTTGATGCTCAATTGCAGCGGTCGTCTGTTTAGAGTGCGTTTTATTTCGAGGTTTGCAATATAATAGCGTACCAAAGTTGCGATTATTTTAATTAATACAGTTTTACATCAATTTTCACCTTGGGTGCGGGTGATTTTGTTATATTTATGTATGTTAAATGAATTTAAATTAGTTTTTGTGTTAAATATGCACACATACAATGTTTTAAATGTATACAAATTCAATATATACAAGTTTATAAGAAATAAAGCAAACGAAATGGTGAATATACAAATAAGGCAAATGAAACATTAAATTTACAAAATAAAACAATAAATGATTGATTTACAAAATAGTATAAATACAGTAACGAATTTGTTAGCGTAAAAAACATGTTAAGAAGCCTTAACAAATACAAATTCAATGGATTCAGATCCGATGAGCGAATTGGTCAGTATGTTGGACCATTTGTTTCTATCCGATTACGAAGGAACGTGATCGAACTATTGATTGAAATGCGTACACTGAAAAACTGACATGGTTGAAATAACTAAACTGATTTTGTTAAAGGAAATTTGCTTGGGGCAACTATTTATTTTGTTAATCTAACTATATTTTGTTTGAATAAACATGATATTTGTTTGAAACGACATATTTGTTTGCCCGTATTCAAACGATTCAATGTCGTACTTAAACCGGTTCCCCCGCCTAAACAGAAGATTTGCTTTGAACATTAAAATTCCTATATTAGTCAAAGTGTTTGAGAATATTCGCTAGTTAAACGAGTAGGTACTATGAAAAGATCTGTGATGCTCATGTAATTCGAATGACTTTCTCAGCCCATACATGTAAGAGTTCTTTCTTCATAAATAAGACTTCATCAGTAAGAAGTATGGTAGTCGGGAATTGGTTATTTCGACCTGTTTTGTTTAAAAACCGTCTACAGAACTGAGCACATGCAACAAATGCAATTAGCAACATCATACGCTATGTACCGTTATGTTATGTTCAACGATGTATTTACGACGACAACAACTTCTCTCGGTTGTCACTTCGGTACTGACCAAATGTCAGACTGGCCACTCGTTGGCAACCAAATATCCCTCTTGTGGGGATAATGGGAAATTTCTTCGGTACCATCCCCCCTCAGCCAACCGTCCTTGAGGCGAGGACGGTAGAATTTAATTATAAGTTCAGATAATGACGAGTGTGGGGTATCAGGGACAAATCTACTCGTTTATTAAGTTTTCTATTCAATTATTTCTTCCAAATTAATGTAAAAATTGTCTGGAATAAGCAACAGCGTAAATTGCAAAGCGCAACAGATAATATTTCTTCAATTAAATCTTTATCTGAAAGGTTTCTATAAATTAGGAGTGGATTTTCTATTTTAAAGCTTGTTGGTGACAATTCGTACCACAGAATCATCAACAAACAACCTCCTGGTTAAGTCACTGCATTCGTATGCTAATATCATTTGATGGAAAGTCATCGAAAAGTTAGTTTCTATTTGGGTAAATTATCAAAATTGGCTGTGAAAGAAAACAATCGCCGGTCTTTCGCGATTTAAAATAAAAGAAAGAGGAACGACGCCCTGAATTTTCATCAATCTTTATTCGGCCTTGGTTGAATCAAAGTTTGTCTTCAATCCAATCCAAAGATAAGTGTTCGTTGTGTATTCAAAGTCATTATCAGAGAAGTAAATAGGGTTAAATATCCAGAACAGGCAGTTCCTGTGGTGTGTATATAAACTGAGTGTTTATATACATTGGCGTCGTTCGAAAGTTTAAAGGTTAGTTAATTTTTAAAATCTTAAAATTCGTTAATTTGATTTTATTAAGTTGCAAATTCATTCAAAATTGCCGCAAGGGTATCTAGGGATACCCCCGAACCTACAAAAATCATTTTTTAGAGTTAAATAAAAAAAATTAACAAAAATTTGAGGAAAACCCCCGAGAAAGATATTTCAAATTTGGCGCCCAACGTGGGGCCAACCTGACGTCTGGTCAGTACCGAAGTGACAACCGAGAGAAGTTGTTGTCGTCGTAAATACAACGTTGAACATAACATAACTTTTTGGGCGCAAAATTTGAAATATCTTTCTCGGGGGTTTTCCTCAAATTTTTGTTAAATTTTTTTATTTAACTCTAAAAAATGATTTTTGTAGGTTCGGGGGTATCCCTAGATACCCTTGCGGCAATTTTGTAAAATCAAATTAACGAATTTTAAGATTTTAAAAAATAACTAACCTTTAAACTTTCGAACGACACCAATGTATATAAACACTCTGTTTATATACACACCACAGGAACTGCCTGTTCTGGATATTTAACCCTATTTACTTCTCTGATAATGACTTTGAATACACAACGAACACTTATCTTTGGATTGGATTGAAGATAAACTTTGTTTTTTGTAGAAAATGCCCGGGAAAGATTTAACAAGTGAACAAAAAACCACTATACAAGCTCTTCTACAATCAAACAAACATTCACAACGAGAAATTGCAAAATTACAGAAAGTATCTCCTTCTTCTGTATCGCGTTTAGCTAGAAACTTAAACGAAGGAGCTAGCACATCGACACAAAGACGGGCAAAGTGCGGTCGGAAAAGAAAAACTTCGAAGAGATCTGACCGTGAAATTGTTCATCAAGCTTTGAGCAATAAATTTACTACAATTAAAATGATTCAAAAAAATTTACAAGAGAGAGGAATAGAGATTTCGAGCAGAACTGTCAGGCGCCGATTGCGCGAAAATCGCCTAATGGGCCGAAGACCTGTAAAAAAGCCGCGTTTAATAGAAAAAAATGAAATCTGCTCGTCTCAACTTTGCAAGAGAATATCGACATTTCACAGACGAGAATTGGAAAAAGGTGAATAACTTAACAACATGATTTTTACTGAATTAATGTTTGCATTATTTAATAGGTTTTCTTTAGTGACGAGTGCTCGCTCTGTGTGTTAGTGCAGCGAGCACAATTTGTTCGTAGACGACCTGGCGAACGTGTCACAGAGTTCATCGTTCTTCGAACTGTAAAACACCCTCCGCAGGTAATGATTTGGGGAGTGATTAATGGAGACGGACCCAGCCCTTTGTATTTTGTAGGAGGTACAATGCGTCAAGAGCAGTACATAAATGTGTTAAAAAACACGTTATTATCGTATTTTAAGCCAGGACGTCGCATACCGACAGGGCGTAAATTTATGCAAGATAATGCTCCTTGCCATGTGGCAAGGTTAAGAAATTCTTTGAAGACAATCACATACCTCTTTTACGTTGGCCCGGAAATTCACCGGACCTCAATCCCATCGAGAACGTATGGAATCGACTAAAAAGTAAGGTATATGAAAGAGAAAACCCTACAAAGGAAATATTAATGAAGAATATAAAGGGTATATGGGAGAACGATGAAGATACAAAAGGGACAATCATATCTTGCATTGAAAGTATGCCCCGAAGAATTAAGGGTGTTATTAAAAATCATGGGTTATGGACTAAATACTAATTACTTATTTAATATTTACATATGTTACATATTTTTACAATATGTTTTGTAAATAAAAAATATAATACATGTATAGTTTATATTTTATTATGAAGAAACTACAAAATATTGAGTGTTTCAAGTAATTTGGCCAGGGACTGTACATTAATGATATTGTTTTGTTTTTATCCGATTTCTATTTAACCATATATGCTGATGATATATCCATTCTAGCTGGTAATGATGCTTTTAACACTATTGATAACCTCTTGGGTGTATTGTCTGATTGGTGTGCTAACAACAAGTTGTCGCTTAGCATGGAAAAAACTAAGTACATGGTGTTTCATACTAGGCAAAGACAAATCTCTGCGGCGGCTTTAGCATTCATTGCCGCCGCTCTGGGGGAGACTTCTTCAACTAAGGTTTTCAGTGTGACGATGGAGTTCAGGCTTCTCTGGGATGAACACTGTGTTGAGTTGGCTAGTAAAATCTCTCGCAAATGTTACCTTTTCAGATGTTTAAAATCTCAAGTTGCCATTTCTGCTCTTAGAACACTTTACTACAGCGAGGTACAATCTAGACTGCAGTATGGAATTCTCATTTGGGGTTCATCACCAGGGGCAAAGAAGGTTTTCCTCGCCCAAAAAGCTGTTGTGCGTTATATTGTTGGTGCGCATTTCATACAGTCTTGTATGCCTATATTTAGTGAGCTGAATCTATTACCGCTGGCTTGTGTTTATATTCTGGAGACATGCTATTATGTGTACACAAATTAAAAAAAAATTAAAACCAATGCCGCCTTTCATACTTACCAAACACGAACCTGCGGTGATTTGCAAGCTTCAACTAACACCTTGACCGTTACACGCCTGGGAGTCAATAGGTATTAATATTTATAACAAAAACCTTGCTGATATTAAAAGCAGAGAAACTCTTAGAAACCTCAGATTCCGTTTAAAAGCTTTTCTCTTGACTTAGCTTTATAATTGTATACCTGGATTTACCTGTTTTTTTTTTTGTTGTAGTTTGTTCTGTTTTCTTTTTTTTTCCTCTTTTGTCACCTTTTCTTTTGACGTTTCTCAATAATGTACATTGTACTTACCTTGTATATTGTTGAAATAAAGTTATTATTATTATTATTATTAAATCTGATGTACATTTTGTGAATTCCGACAATTGATAAATATTCAGAAAGAATAGCTAATATTGTTGATATCATTGCATGGTTTACTATATCTTAGTAATTAAATTGTAAGTTTATTGTGTATTTCAAATGGGAACTTAAACTGTTTAACCAAATTTTATGATATTAATGTTTAGTTTAGTACGTCTAAGAAAGCAAGGGTCTACGTTGCAATGGGACCGCTTCCTACTTCTGTAAATGTCTTAATTACCGACAAATGTTCGTAACGACCACATTAAGATCCAGTAATTGGAAAAATTAACCGCCTTCTGAACGAGAAAACTGAAGGAAATAATAAAGAAACTACACAGAAGGGCTTTTCGTTCGTTTGAGAAAGTCCGTAACTATTTTGCAGCATATGTTGCGTGCCACCAATTAGACGACATAAATTTTACTGGGTTCGTTTTGAATAATTTTGTTTAAATTTATTACGGTAGTGGTTAAAGGAAAACAGAAGGGAAAGACTAAAACCAGATAAAAATACTTCATTTGTAACACCATCATTGGTATTCTGACACTATTAATTACTTACTCTCATCTACTTCTAATATTCAAAACCTAAAATAAAATGAAAATTCAGTGCAAGCTGTTTATAATGGAACCTCCGTTATAATGAACAATTCACGCCATTTAATTTTATGCGCTTTAAGCTTGTATATGTTACGCTGAACAAGCGAAATTGCTTATTACGTGACACAATTGTGGCAAAATTTTGCCTATTCCGTGACATCGGCAGCGGCTTTGCCTAGTAGACGTAAGCAGCAATATTATTGCCCTTGTCGTGTAATAGGCAATAAATAACGTGCCGAATTCGCAAAATGGAAAAAAACAAACATGCAAGCAATTCAGGTAATGTTGATCTTCTAAAACATTGTTGCAGTGTAAAAGTGAGCTTACAAAATACTAAGTTGGTAATATGTAACAATGACCTTAAATAAGTTACAGTAGCACTAAAGAATACAGCTGTGCATACATATATTGCTATGCTTCAAAAGATTACATTGGTTAACAAAATTTAAACTTTTTCGTGTCCCGCAAATTAGTATATGTGAACCTTGCAGTATTTTTTTTTGCTAAATTCAAATCGATTTTCAGAAATATTTTATCAGGCAGGGTTTCTAAGTGACAGCGCAATAAATAGTAGAACAACGTGTATAATGTGTTTATTTATATAATAACTGAAAATGTTTCTAAAATGTACACATTTATGATTTTCTGCTATATTTAGCGTCAGGAACGTCTCTCATCTGTGTCCAGCAATAGTCTGCCAGCATAGAGGGTCTCCACTTACCTTGGTAGCGCTTTTCGATGTTCAAAATATCTTGGTGAAATCTTTCCCCATGTCCGTTACTGACGGCTCCAAGATTGTCTGGGAAAAAATCTAAATGTGAGTCTAAAAAATGAATTTTTAGAATCATATTGCACCCCAATACGAAGTCAAAAGGTCTTTTACAATGTTCTTGTAGTCTTCGGATTTGTGATTGCCTAATAAGTTCTCACAAATATTCTTAAATGACAGCCAGGCGGATTTTTCATTTTTGTTCAGCTCTATATCGAACTTTTCGTTTCGAAACAAGTCCCTGATTTGGGGTCTTACAAATATACCCCCCTTTACTTTAGCATCACTGATTCTGGGGAACTCATTCCTCAAATACACGAATCCGTAACCGTTTTTGTCCATTGCTTTGACGAAATTTTTCATAAGTCCTAGTTTTATAATTGAAAAGTAATGCCATCACCTATCCACCATCCATGGACGCGCGTTTCGATGTTATACATCTCGTCGGCATAGCTTTGTGGAAGGTAATGGCATTTCAATATTTTAAATCGTATATATACGAAGTAGATGTTTACATGTACGCATGAGGAAATCTAATTAGATATCCTCATTTGTACGTTTTTGTCGAGTAAATTACTGCAAACGCCTCTACAGAACTGAACAAATCGTATTGCTACTAATTCTGAACCTATGGCGGTTTAAGCCAGTAGTTGAGACTACTGTCGTGTCAGAATTAGTAGCAATACGATTTGTTCAGTTCTGTGGAGGCGTTTGCAGTAATTTACTCATTTAAATTCATTGTATTTGATTTTTTCTAAAAGAATCTTCATGTTGTCGTATGTTTCCTTCATGTTGTCGTATGTTTCCTTCATGTTGTCTGAGTGAGCCAGAGGAATTGAGAGCAATTTATTTTCATTGTAAAGTAAAGCGGCTTTTAAGCTAGCTTTGGATGAATCAATGGACAAACGCCATTCATTAGTGTGATAGTCATGGCCAAGTGTACTCATAACCGAGGCAATATCATTGCAGAACACCAGGTCATCTTCAAGAGAGAAGTAATCATTGAATTTGGCATAACTACGATAAAACGACATTTTTGTGTCACTCTGAAGTAGATTCCAGCCCTTCAATCTAGATCCGAAAAGTTCGGCTTGTTTCTTAGACAAGTTTAAATCGCGAACGAGGTCAGTAAGGTCTCCTTGAGTCAGCAAATGTGGTTCATTTGAAGAACATCCTGATTCAAATGTGGGATTCGAGATTTTTGTGTCACTCTGAAGTAGATTCCAGCCCTTCAATCTAGATCCCAAAACTTCGGCTTGCTTCTTAGACAAGTTTAAATCGCGAACGAGGTCACTAAGGTCTCCTTGAGTCAGCAAATGTGGTTCATTTGAAGAACATCCTGATTCAAATGTGGGATTCAAATTCAATTTTTTTTCTGCTACTTGATGTGCTTTCTCATCACTAGACTCATCATCACTCAAAGACATGTTTTCTGCAGGTGCTGGTACAGGTAACTCCTCGTTATGAAGTACTGGTTACAGTGCAGATGGTAGATTAAGATATACAAGAGTGTTTTTAGATTTTGATGTAATACCAGTTGTATTTGTCAGGCGGTCCGAAACATGGTCTTTAGGTTCTCTCCGTACCATAAGAACTGCAAAAGGCATATGACGTGAACCTTTTGCTCATGCTGTGAGAAGCTGAACACATGTGACACAGCAAATATGGGGGGCCCCACTTTTATCCTGGTCGTCTACTTTACAACCAAAATAAAGTTAACATTTTCTAACTAACTAACGGTGTAAACGAACGTTTCTGGGTTTTAAAAGTCAACTCGCCGCAGACGTAGCAGAACGAATTTGGATTATTTTTACAATTTCTCGGCATTTCAGTGACACTTGGGGTATCAACACACTTTAAACACAACAGCACACTTTCTTAAGGGTTAGAACAAGGCAAATGTGGAGCTGCAATGTTCTCTAGCCGATCAATTTACTGCAACTGCGCTCCCGGCCAAAGATCTTATATTGCTCCCGGCCAGCTTGTCGAGACCTGTTCTGTCTGTTCCGAATGCCGCAAGATTACTTAGAATTACGCAACATTTTATTTCAAATGCCTAAATAATGCCGGCGTATTTATCGGCAATTTATTGTAAAGCACACAGTATTATGCTACGTGGATATACTGGAACTCAAAAACTCTGGGTGATGCAGTAATTTTGAAAGTGAATTTGAATTCAGCGTGCAAAAATACATAGGAAACAGGCATTTTTATACTTGGGACAAAAACCTTGTTAACCAGTGTTATTATTATTACTGCTAAAAATGTCAACAGGTATCTGGCGTTCAGAAGCCGGACATTTAGTTACTTGCTTTATAATCAGATACATATTTATTTTTAGTTTTGCGCAAAACTAACAACCAAAAATCGATGTAGAAATATTGAAAAGAAAGGAATTGCTTACACCGTGGACAATGAATAAATACAGGATTTCCACAAATATCGCATTTTGGGGTACTTTGTGTATCCTTCGAGAAGCGGAATTTTACAGGATTTACCAAATGCGGTGGCCGTTAGGCGATGTATCCACTTCTATGCCCTGCATATTTACATGGATTGAAGTACCTTGACGATGACAATTGATTATGGGTTAAAGATTGTAACTGAATAATACTGTTTCTCTGGTGTAGAATTATGTCGTAATCCACAAGCAGTACTTCATCTGAAAATATTCTCACAAAGTTTTTCCATATTCCAAAACGCTAATTGTCTAAAGAGGTACCATTCAAGTTGTCTTCTTTGGAACTGTGAAAATATTAATTTTTTTTATTCGTTACTAAAGTAACGGTGCTAAAGTTTGCAGATCACTCGGACAATGCCCATTCCAGGAATCCAATAACAAGGTACTTTCAGCTCCAGTATTTGGTAAAGTATACATCTAAACTAATCTTCAAAATGCTGAGAAGTTAGTTTGCCGGACGTTGAAATGAAGATGTATACATTAACAGGCCCCCAAAGTGTTTCTTGCATCTGCGATCCAAACCGACCTGTTGTTTCTTTTAAACAAGGAAGAGGGGGGATAAGAAGCGTGTTTTTGCTGAAATTGTTGACATGATTGTGTAATTATTCATAATAAAGGCTAAAGATTGCACGACGATTTCCACTGTTTTTGTTAGTGTTGGGTGATTATGAATGATATAATCGAGATATACCGATTCTACCCAAATAATCGATCAGTCGATTATGGTTCAGAAACCATTCATTATTCGTTTCGACTGCGCAGGAGCACACAAAAGAGATCTGTATTCGAAACTTCGAGGTTTCGAGTTTCGAAATAATTCACTCGTCACTCGGATTCTGTCAAATAATTGAAATCGTTAGTAAATTTCGATGATCATTCGATTATTTTAAACGATTATTTCGATTCATTCGATTATTGAAATATATCGATTATGCCCAACACTAGTTTTTGTCCCCATGGCGGATAAGGTTCGACCGGCATGTATTTCCAAATTAAAGCCACTCTCATCCGCATTATAAATGTTGTCGTGTCCAACATTGGTAATTTTAGGTTTCACTTGATCAATAAATCTCTGGACCGTGGACCGTAATTTCTCAACATCGCTGTGACTGGATTGTGTAATAAACTTTGTTAATTTACGAGAGACAATTTTATGTACTTATTTGAAATACCATACAGACCAATGACTTGTCTTAAATGAGGAATAATCAATTTCTTCTTTTGCTAGAAGCGCCCATCTGCGAAGATCTATGTCATGGGTAATACTTGTGCTGTTCACCGCATCTTTAAATTTTGCAAGAACATACTCTGTAATGTATCTAGATTTATCCCTATTACTACCACTCCGGCCAACACTTGCTTCGCACCTCGGAAGCTGAATAGTCGATTTTACCTGCAAAGAAATTGGACTTAAAAGATGCAAATGCTATTATTAGTATTGTTTTACAAAAATGTTGTAGAAGATATGCTTATGTACAAATTTTAGTAACCTTTCTCTTATATATTTATAAAAAGAATAAGGAAAATGTATAGTTGAACCGATGTTTCACTTAACGTACAAATTATTTAACATTACCTTTCCAAGCCGATGTTGCATAGATTCCAACGAACGTCGTTTCGCTTTTCCACTTCTCCAAAACTTAACAGCTTGCGTTTTGTATTTGATATCAATCATAATAATTCCTTCCTGGGGAACACAGTCTTCATGTTCGTAATCTTCATCATATTCACTATTTGGCAAAGTCTTCAAATTCTTGTGCTATATCTGTTTCAAATGCAAACAAAGGCTGCTCTTGGGCTCTTATAATGATACCCCTTAAAGCATCATGTAACTCTTGTTCTTCATGGTTAGTAGGTGTAACGGCGATATTTGCAGCAAGGAATATTGTATGTAACAAATTCAGAACATTGGCAATGTTGATTCTCATGATTTCAACAACTACTGTTAAGCAACAATATAGTGAAACTTAATCATCGTCAATAAACTCTAAACTGCACGCTTTAACTTCTGATCCTCTATATACATGCATTTGGAAACAAATATTTGTTATAGGGAAGTTATTTACGCCATCGTTAAGAGCATGTAAAATAGTCTAAATCTTGTCTTAACTTTTTTTTAATGTCTCTTATAGTTTCTGCGTTATTGAGTTAAACAGCGAAGGGTAGTGTTGAGCTTGGGGTGCTTTATACTACGCCAGTGCGAGATTGGGCAGCTAAGAGAGTTATAGTTCTTGCACTACACTGGTACATTTTGTAGAGTGCTTCAATTTCTTTCAACGTGCTTCATTGCAGAAGTACTAAACAAAGTATTTCAAATATCAAGGAACAAATACCTCCTTTTAAACGAGATTCAAGCACCGTGCTTAAAGCTCTAAAAGTGCTTCAAGCACTATATCCAAGTACTTTATTACAGTGGTTTACCTAGTTCTGGAAAACACAGCCAATACTGTTTCGGATCTCTTACAATATTAGATTCAGTATTTGACACATAACTGTAGTGCAGCCTTTGAGTTGTTGATATCTGCAGGCAATCTGTGGTTGCATTGTGAAAATAAAATTCTTTTATACAATCAAGCCAATATGATTAAAATGTTTTTCTGCTAATTGCATTAAATTTAAGGAAAATACAAATATATAACATACTTCATATTATTTAATGAAATGTCATGAAATGCATACAGATTTTAAATTCAAGCATTCTTTCAAATACATTTTAGAGAGCGGCCCGCCTGAAACAATATCCAACAACTTTTACAACACGGTATTCCACGGTAATATACACGATTGCGATAAAAGTGAATTGCAGATTTAATCGCGATGTAGGTCCCATTGAAAGAAAAACAATGGATATTACTACTCAATATAGATGGGCATTCAATGGACCTGACCGACAACAAACGTCCTCGAAGCGTAACTTCGAGACCTAAATTTTCCGCCCCTGTCAGAGATAACGGTTCCGAATCGAAATTCGCGGACGTTCGTGGCTTTACCCAATTCCAAATACCTACTGATAATGGACTGTAGGTTAGAGATAGAAGATACATGTTCAGGTTACCTATAGTCTATCCCTTTAAGCAATTACAGGACGAACGTATTAATATCGTTTGGGGATGCATAAAATCAATTCTAATTTCATGTTTTTAAAGTTAATAACTAGAAATTCTGTTCAAAGAATCCTGAAGGATATTCAAATACACAGGGTGAGTCGGGAGCAAGGGACTGGAGTGTATTGTACACGTGAAAATAATGTAAAAAAACTCGTATGTCCTTATCCGATTTTAATTTGTTTTTAAGTTATAGCGTAACTACAAATAAACACAATTTCATACATTAATTTTTTTTAATCATAGAGTTCTTTTAATAAATGTTCAAAAATACCGCCACTGACATCTGCAAAAACATCTAAACGTTTTATACTTCGTCTACGAAGTGCGCCTGTGGCTGTCCTAATTGCTTCATGCGTTTCTTTAATATCGGCTGCAGTATTTCTAATACGTCGAATTAGTACATCCTGAGTGCCGACGTTTACATATTAAATTTCATTTTTAACCAGCCTCATAAACAACAGTCTAGCTGTGTGAGGTCTGGAGATCTTGAAGGGCAATTAATAGAAGAACCGCGACCAATCCAAATCACCGCAAACCTATCGTCCGAATGTTGCTTGACCTCACGAACGAAATGTATAGGTACTCGATCATGCTGATAATACATTTGCATTCTGATGTTTAGAGGAACATCCTCTAGTAGTCCTTGTGATTCATTGTGTAAAAAATTCAAGTAGTGCTTTCCTGTGAGGCGATTCTCTAAAATAAAAGGGCCAATTAAATAACTATGGACCATACCACGCCACACGTTTACCGAAAACTTGTGATGAAAATTACTTTCAACTGTTGCGTGGGGATTTTCGTTTGACCATGCATGAGAGTTTCGAGTATTATTAATGCCGTCACCGGTGAATGTTGCTTCATCCGTAGAAATTATGCGCGATACAATACGCCAATTATTATTTATCCACCGATATAATTCCATACGCTTAGCGTAATCTTGCCGGTGCTGTATACGCTGAATATGGTATGGATATAAGCCTTGTTTGTAGAGTGTGTTTAATACTCTTTTTGTGGAATGCCCAATTGAGTACTATTTCTTCTACTAAATCCAGAATATTTTCTACTTTTTCTAAACCTTGTCGAGCAGCTTGTTCAGATGTTATACGAGGGATGATCGTAAAATAAGGTTCCCATATTTTTAAAAAATAGACAGCATTCTCTATTTTCTTAACATTACACATCGTTTTAAAGGTAAAAACTTAAGCTATTTTTCGACATAATCGCTATTTCTATCCAAGCATTTTTGCAGACGGTGCTCCAACTTTTGTATCCCCATGTAAAATTCTGCCGCCAGTCAAAATCTTTTCAATTGTGGTGTTGGAAATCTCAGGAATCCGAAGAGCGAGTTGATGAATGGTGACCCTCCGATCTTCAAGCAGTATGCTCTCGACCTTTTCAACGATTTCCTCTGAAACTGATGGTCTTCCGCTCTTCATCGTGAATTTCCGTCCGACCTCCAGTGAATTCCCTACACCATTTGCGGATGTGTTGAACAACTATACACTTTTCTCCATAAACTACAGTTAATTGGCGATGAATGTTTATAGGTGAAATCCCTTTCGCGTGTAAAAAACGTATCACAGTGCGAATTTCGCACCTGGCCGGTAGCGGCGATCGGGAGTTCCATCTCGGACGGCTGCTTAGCCAACACTGAGCAGGATTTCGCCTAACACGTCTTATTGCTGTTGTAGGGCTTTGGGAACCTTATTTTACGATCATCCCTCGTATTAGCACTGGGAAGCATTCCGGTCTCGCACAGTTCGTTGAAAACTGATAAATACGTTTTTACCAGGATTTCTCTGATGTGGAAACCGTTGACGATATTCTTCAACAGCAGCTGTAGTATTTCCATTATAAAAACCATAAACAAACACCATATTTGCATATTATAAATTTGAATATGTGTGTGCCATTTTCTAACAAAATAATGTACAAACTCGAAAATAAATGTTAAAGCACTGTCACAACAAACTCTCACTGACATATATTAGAACAATAAAATTATTGAAATGATCTTGAGCCTGGAAAGGATTGATTCAGATAGTCGGTACGTCATATGTGATAAGAAGCGAACGTACCTGACTTTTTGTTTTACGTTGCAATGCAAGGATATTATTATATTTGAGACGTATCAACTCGAAAACAAGCGAACATTTGCACCATTTACAAGAGCGCTAGTTAAAAGTTTTTAATTACCCTATAACTTGAAAACAAATGAAAATCAAATAAGTGCATATGCGTTTTTTACATTGTTTTCATGTGTACAATACACTCCTGGAGTTTGGTTTGTTCTTCCCGACTCACCCTGTATTTTTCAGTGGTTGACGATGATTATTGGGCTTTTCATCTTTAATTTTGTTGTTAATTCTTTGATTTCTTTTGATACAAAATTATTATAGAATACCAGAAAACAGTAAAAAATGTCCATATTTAATGACAAGGATTACGTTTCAGAAAAATTGATGCTATATTAAATCTTAGACGCAGTGGCGAGAATCATATTTTTTTAACTCTACAGCGTGATCCAAATTATGTGCACAGTATTGTTACCATCGTTATTATTAATAATTTAGTAAAGTAGTAGTGCTTTTAGTGGTGGTTAAGATGCAATGAGCAACAATAAACAGGAAAAATTGAATTTCAGTATTTTTTGAATTAAACATCCTCTATACTTTCTAGAAGCTTCGGACAATTTAATTTGTGATATAAAAGTCTTAGTAGTATCGTCTTATCTGGATAGTAAAAAGAATATGGATAAAAATCATAGTAGGCTATCTACGTTCTAAACCAGAACAAATATTATTTCTCGAAAGTATCCAAAAAATTACTTAATTTGAATTATCAATATAAGCTCCTGGACAAAATTAATGCACCGCTAACATTTTTTAAAAACATTCAGAGACAATGATAATTGTTAATGTCTTACAAGTAGGCTTTGGACCTCCTATGACATTTCAAGCACATGCTGTTTTGTTTTAAAATCGCAAATGTCAATTAGTCACGTTTGACCACAATTGACTTAAAATCTATTCAGAAACTGCAGATTAAGACAAGTTATTAAGTTAATTTTTGTTATCGGTTGCATCACATACGTGTTTTAAAGTTCATCTACGAATGTTTCAAAGTAGAAAAATGGAATTACCAACGAAATTTATCTGGATGACTAATACTCGATGCGTTATGTTGCTAGTGTTTTAGGAAGAAATCATTCCAGCAGAAATCGCCTGGTTAAACGATTTAACGACAGAGGATCTCACATTTGAAGGTCAGGACAAGGGCGAAAACGATGTACCAATGAAAGAGATGACCGTTTTCTGAGATAATTCGCTCTTAGAAACCGGCGAATAGTAATGTGTTAAAAAATGAGTTATCAGCTGTTCGTAATGTTGTAATATCGTCTCGAACAATCAGAAGACGTTTAAATGAAACCGAATTACGGAACAGGAGACCTGCAGAAAAACGAATACTTACCAGGGAGCACAAAGTTCAAAGATTGCGTTTTGTCAGAAATCCTTAACATTGGTCTGTTAATGATTGGAAAGAGGTTTTATTCACAGAGGAAACGAGAGTTAGCTTAAAATCTTCCGATGGACGTGAGCGTGTCTGGCGAGAAGAAGGAGAAAGATTTGCAAGCTGCAACATTTACCTGAAGAACATCATACTTGAACACGCTATGCCATTTGCTCCTTTTATGGGTCCTACTTTTTTTATTCATGCCAGACAATACGCACCTCTATATGGGCAGGTTATTGACTACGTGCATGGTGTTGATATTCTGTTAATGAAATGGCCACCTAACAGTTCCGACTTCAGTCCCATTGAGCATTTATGGGACCATCTTAAAAAAGGGTTCGAGGTCATAGACTCCCATTAATTGAAGAGTGGAAGAATATACCCCGGGATATCATTGAAGATTTAATCGCTGGCATGCCAGTGCGTATGAATGCACTAATTAGAAATAGAGAAGGACATATAAGGTACTAACGTCGCATTGGATCCATTAATTCTATTGCTTTTGACTTTTTAGGTTTTTCATTTGGATTTTCGTTTTCATATCTCACTCATTTTCAACAAAAGAAGTGTTTAATAATTTAAAATAAGGTCATGTTTCGCTGGTTTCTTTCACAAATGATTGTATAAACCCAATTTGTAAGTTTTCATTATAATTTAGTTTAATTTTATTTTTATCACTGTAATGACTTAAGTTTAATAAAGTGGTACGTTAATTTTGTCCAGGAGTTTAGTTAATATTATGAATTGTCAGGAAATAATTGTTGTTCTTGTTCGAGAATAAACGTAAGTCATAATGAAAACGTAGATTTTCAATTCAGGAACTATCCTATCAATGGTATTCCTTTTAGTGACCTATTGGGGAGACATGGCTCCACTACACTCGTTGAAAGGAGGGTAAGAAAGTATTCCTGCTGTATTTATGCAGGATATTATTAGCAACAAAATCGATTCACTCGACTTGCTGTCCGGAATTGATATCCTGGTGCCGCGTTTGGAAGTAAGAAATATCCAACTACCTCGCATTCGTGCAGCTAGGACGAACGTTTTGTGGCGAGCACCATTGGCCCACCCAGCGAGGAATTTTAATGCACTAAGTTTAGCCCTAATTCCTGTTATGTTATTAGTTTTTCATTAATGTGTTATTGCATTATACATTTATTTTTGTCCGCTATGGATTTCCTCTTGGGCATTTAATAGATATTATTATTATTATAAAGAAAAGTATCGTAAATGGTGTGCGGATAATCGAGTATTATAGAATTTCAAGTCGGCATTATACGAACCACTCAAACCTTTTACCGCTTAGACCCTTTTGAACTTTCAAACGCTCTTCCTTTTCACATTTATTGAAATTAGATTCACATTATACGCGTTAGTAACAGTAGGTGGATAACTTTTTATACTTTAAGTTCCTATTGCAATTTTCATATAAGCCGTGCGACTCTTCTGCCAAGTAGAATGTGAGTATTTTAATAATATTCTCCAGGAAACACGAGTGTTTTTCTTCCTTCTGGCGAAAAACGGAGAAGTGGTTATTGGAAATGCCTTCTCTAGTTTGGTATGGGGTGTGAGAATGAGTATTTGAACTTTAAAAAGATGATAGAGAAGGACCGAAGACGTCTAAAGCTTTAACGGTTTACAGATTCTGGATTCGAGGTTCTATTGTGTTCTGTTGGAGGGAGATATGTCGCCTCTTTACAAAGAATTTTCCTTATTTTCACGATCTGTTCCATATTAAATTTTTCTACGGAAGAGGAAATATGGATTGTATAATGCAAAAAGCACGAAATGAGTGTTGTTTTTCTTATAATCATGATTTCTGTTGTTCTTCATAAGACAGTTCCATTTAGTATTGTCTATTTTTTCACTGCTGTTTGTTTTCCAATAAATACTCTCTTTTTAAATGTAGTTACTGCAATTGCATAGTTATTATGTGTCAACATCTCAATAAAGCTTGGAAGCAAATATTGGTTGTTTCTATAAATTTGAAAAATCAGTGCCTTTTGAAGAAATTTAATTTAAAGACATAATTCTAAGAACATGCTTGTTAATAAAAGTTTCTTATACTGCAATATACGCTGACGTATTTAATGAGAGTAATTTGTGTCCCATCCAAATAACTCCTGGAAGGATTCTTGAAATAATGATTTCATAGACAAATCCCGGGACAAGTCATTTTCTGGGAATCATTCTTTGATATAAAATATTTACATAACCTTTTACCTAAGATAATGTCTCTATTTTCTTTATTTTGATATATTCGCGTTCGAGATATACAATTTTTAATTTAATATAAGATACGAACAAAATTGTGAAGAAGTACAACTTCAATTTATTGCAGGAACTATTACTTTGGAGATTATTTAATATGTCCGTCATGCAGTAAAATAGACGTCGACGAACATTTTCAGGAACGTTGTGCAGTATCTGTGCCGTACCTTCTCGATGTGTTTGCACAATGCGTTCTTTCAAATTTTCTAAGCTATTAGGCGGTGTTACATAAAATTTAGATTTGGTTCAACCTTAAAGGAACAGTTCAGTAGAATTACAGTCAGTGATCTAGGTGCTAATCAATTGGATCTTTTTTACCAATTCATCGATTAGGAAAATGTTGGTTCAAATATTCCGTTACTGGTGTTATAAAAGGAGAGGACACGCCCTCACGCTGCACAGTGGTCCAAAACCAATTAAATCGACGCATTGCCTTTCATTCACTCTAATGTTATTAAACGAATAAAGTATGTTGATCTTTTTTTGTTGCACATATTTTAATTTCGATAGTTTCTAAGTAAACATAATTTTCACTTTAATTATTGCTCATTTATGAGACTTTTAAAAAATTTTTTCAAAATTTCAGAGATAAATATTTTGTTATATACATAATAGACTGAAAGACTTGTGCTAAAATATGTTTTTCGATGTAGAACTAAATAAGAGTACCTAATTTGTTTTGTTTTCAAACAAAGAAGATTTAATTATATAAAAGTATAAGTAGAGGCTACATGAATTTAATTTTAAACTGTATCAATATATGTTTCATCCAGATCAGACAGACTGACATTTGGGTGTTTGTCTTCTCGTACTTCATCTTCTTCCTCTTCGTCTCCCGTTGCGCTGTTGTATGGAGAGCAGGTTGGCCATCCGTTTGTGATATTTCGAAACGGTAGCATCTTGCTAGGTAATTCTATTGGATTGATTCTGTTGCGTCTTGTCCCAGAGAAATCACAACATACTTTGAAAAATAATAGATCTGATGTCAATAAAAATCTATGAAAAATATCACGAAGGGTTTCTTTCCTGGATATTTTTCTGGAAAAATCACTCCGGAATCTTTTAGTATTTATTATTATTATCGCCTCCTTTTTCTTCCAGTTCGATGTCTATTAATAAATCTTGATTCAACCAAATAGCATTTTTTAAAATAAATCTGCCCCATCCGTAATTACTAGCCCTCCATTTAGTCGCCCATTTCGACACGAAAGTTTTTAATCCGTTCTTTTCTTTGTGTTGAATGTTTGTAGTTATTTTCTTTATCATCTAGATACTGTTCGATTTCATTGACTATTTCTATTTCTTGGCCGTTGCCAAAGTCATTTTTTAAAAACTTGGTGCAGATTAATTTGCAATGGACCTAAAAAAGTTTCGTATCGGGCATTAAAATCAAAATTTTTAATAACACAAAAGATTATACTCCGTCAAGTTTTTAAACCAAATGTTAATATACCAGCTTCAATAATATAATAATGTTCATTTTGCAGTTAATTAAAATTGCCAGTTTACATTTAAAATTTAATAACTCGAAGAATGGGACGAAAAACGTCTGAATCTTTCGGGATAATTTAACAAAGCATACTTCTACCTATCCTTTAAATTTCTTAGCGAAGCTCGACGGACTTCTCAAGATACAGTACGTTAAGAGCAGAACTAGTGTCAAAAATTAGTACTTTGATATACCTGATATTATACAATTACTATATAAAAAATAAAAACAATTGCTACATGGGTTAAAGGTATTTACCTTGATGTTTTAAATCCATATTTTCAACTAATAAAAATATCGATTTTAACCCACTGATAGATACACTGACAAAACAAGCTCACAATATCACTGACTGTACGGCACAGCTTTTCCAAGAAAAAATGTAGGGATTATGATTATGATATTCTGGGAATTTCACTTTCTACCCCTATGCGTCGTTTTTGTCGATTTTGGACCACTGTGCGCTGGGAGAATAACTCATCCTCTAGATTATTTCATAATTTTTTTTCCATAGCTTGGGACATCATTATTTATACATTTCTATATTTAAATTATCTTCCACGAAGAAAGGTACTACGATGTTATCCTCTGGAATACCCATCCAAATATTAAATACTGTTTTCGTTATACCACTATCTGCAACTGCGTTTGGGTACCGTCGCGTCGTGCATCGGTTCCGTTTAAAGTGATGTCAGTATATTCGTTTGGATTTTGTTGAATACAGTCGGTCAAAATTTGACTAAATTGCCACCGACTATTATAGTTTTTCCTGCTAGATAGCCTTCCACCACCTAGGTGCTTGTTACAAGTTCATCATTTGATTTGGGAACAAATTGATTTATTGAACACTATTCAGTATTGCTTACAACCATCTCTCTTCTTAATGCATCCTTTTACATGAATAAACTTATTAGCTTACAAATAGCATCTCGAGATATTTACTTTCACATTATATGAACTTGCTGTTACAGTTCCTTCGTGGTAGAAGCTGAAGTTGGATTCCGTAAAAGACAATCATCCCAGTGGTAAATCGTAGGTGTGTTGCATTACACAGCCATTTTAAGAGAGAATCTTCGGCGTCCCACTTGAATCTCGTCTTCCTTCTTCAACGTGTTTTGCCCTTTCCAATTCCGCAACGTAGTAGAATGGTTTCGATTTAGTTTGTGGGCAATCCCTGTAAACAAAACCCTATCTTCCCTTAACCCAGCAATTCGCCTCCTTTCAGACGGAGTTAATTGGTTATAATGAGTAGGTCCTTGCACGCAAAACATCTTGTACGATTCGTGGAGTATCTGGATCTTAGGCATAATTACAACATCAAAAGTGGTTATTTTTGTGTTTTTCCATAGTTCAACACTTTCGTATTTTAAGTTTCTTTATTTGAATTAATTAGCAAGTTTTAGAATTATTTAATTCATTATGCTTTTATTTTCTTGCTTGTATGTCATCTCCTTTTAAAATTATATTGAAACCTACAAGTTTATAACTACCCAAAGTTGTATTCTTTTAAAAGGAACGTTCTATATATTATTGTATTTTTAGAATCCTCGTTAAATTCTTAGGCAAAATGTAGTAAAGCACTATTGTCCGAAACTAAGGGTTTCAGAGAGTTATTAGGTATTTTTTGAAGAAGTTGACATTTACAGGAATCGTTGTCTCTTCGGAAGTGCGCTATAGAGAGATGTGATTTCTGGCACCTAGATTAGGCATACAAGGACATACATTGGTGTGACATATTGTTATTATTATAATAAATAAATAACTATTAGGAGAATAACCAAAAATTTATGCCAATATAGCTCATGGTATTGGTGGAATCATTCCTGGCAAAAACAATGTAGCAGAGAAAATAGCACTACCAAACGGACATGTTTCTTCCTACCCGGCGTCATCAGCGCGGTTCCGAGTATAATTTTCTGCTGCATACAAACGCGTTTGCCTCTCGGTTTATGTTGCTAATCTCCAAAATCTCCACCAATACCATATTAGCATTAATTTTTGGTTATTGTTACTAAGCATTTTTTCATTTGTATTAGGAGAACAGCTTAGGGAAAATTGAATAAAAAGACATATTTTAGAAGGTATCCTAAAAAATTGTTGTCTGGGGCACAATTGTACCTCGCCCGGGTTTATGATGGTTAACGTACTAGTTGTTCAAAATGTTCTTCATGTGTAACTTTCTCGAAAATGTTAGGTGAAATATTCTTGTTTGTATTCTTTCTTTGAGATCTCACAATGATAGCATAATTGGGTGCTGCCCCATATAGCTGCAACCAAACATTTTCGCTTGGTACGGACGGATCTATTACATTTGACTACAGGTGTCCATTGGGAACTGCATCGGTCGATATACGAAAGAGTACGGATGGGAAAATTTTGAAAACTTGGCAGTACGTTACAACCGACATGTACTATTGAACTAAAATATTTTTAATAATTATTATACCGGAATTGTTATACTGGAAATAGCTGTCAACTTTGTTGTTTTAGATGGAACAGCCTATATATTATTACATTTTTTAACTCCAAATTCAGATTTAAGGTTTGTTTGATAAAGCAACTGTGTTGCCATTTATTTGAAACATTTTAAAAAAATGCAAATATTTCAATATTCGCATTTTTTGAAAATTTTTGACAGGTGGATGAGTGCATGTGAACTTTTATAACTTGTGAAAGTGTGTAACTTGGAAAATTTCAATTTTTTAGTTGTTATTATAGTTATAACAACTACAAAACACATAATCAACACAAAAGTAAAAAAAAAAAACGGAGGCAAAAAGCAATTATTCTCATTAATGAAGTCTCTGATTAATCGCAATGCTGAACAAGTTTTGCAAAGGATCAAGAAAAGCAGTGCAACTTCCTCTGCTCTTTTACCTTTCAAAGACTGCAACTGTACAAATTTCGTAACATGATTCTGGTAAACGAGGATGAATTTGTAGTCATAGTCAGGCTGACTCTGCATGTCAATTAAATCAACCTGACATCTTGAGTTCATCTCCTTAGAAATCATGGGACGCACTATAAGTCCTTTTTTGTCACTTTTGATTTCTTTGCACAGGTTTCACATAATGTCAGGTACATTTTTATCTGTTCTCGAGTGATGTTTTGTATTTGTTCTGTAGCTGCTTCAAAATTTTTGTTCCTCCTCAATGTCCAATCGCCAAGTGTGTCTCGTGAATTATGTTGAATATCTGCTCTGTATGCACATAATAACGGACTGATGATGACTCGTCACTCACGGGTATATTAATTTTTCACTATCACTCACCCAACTTCATAATGTCGTACAGCTTCAATCGTTGATAATCCTCAGGTTTTTTCCCATTGGTTTCAGATTTTGACACTCGCACTTTCTCAATTATGTTCTGGTAGCCTTCTTTACTCATCATTCCACTATTTTCCTTCTTATCCTTAAAAGCATTCAATAAACTTTCATTAAAACGCGTCTCCAATGTGTTAAAACGACCGGTATCCGTATCAAGATAACACATGACATCTGCACTCAATGAACGTTCAACCTCGACTGTCATGAAAGCAAGCAATCAGATGCCACGTGCAACTAAGACAGGTTGAAACTTGCACACATATAGGTTCAAACTTGCATAAATGTGACATTTATTATAGTAACCAGAGGGTGCTGGATATTATTCATAATATGTTAATGTGATTAATTCTTTAGAATATCACATTAATCAGAAGCGCTTGGTGTTATGTATAATACTCGGTTATTATGCATACTACCCTCATTTATCAAAGTAACGGTAACATATATATCCATCACGGTCCATTTATATATGTATATATTGCAAGCCTACTGAAACCTTTTAGGTTCCATTTATTGCTAACTATCTAGTGAAATGCGACGAGCATTGTAGAAAAAAAAAATGGTTTTAAGGATCGTCACTTCATTTAAAAAATGTCCTTGCAAATAATTATTTGCTTATTAAAGTCATAAGTGTTATACGTCCCTGAAATCAGCTCATCAAGGAAATTTCAAAAATATAAAAATATATGGGTTGTTCAATAAAAAGAAACACCTATCTTGTACTCCACTTATATGAATCATCCTGCGTGTTTCAAATTTCGTTTAAAAAGCGCATCTTTTAGACTAAAAGCTGACCTGTTCGAAAGTTTCACATAAAACTCACATAAAATAACATCAAAATGATTTGTAGTTCATAAGTGGTTACTACACCTGTATACAAAATTGTTTTTACGCAATCAATTAAAAGAAAAATGGCAAAAGGATTTTTACTGTTGTTGTTATTGGGTCACTTTTAACATGTTTCTGAAGTAACGAATAGAATAAGAAACATTATATGTGTAAAGATCAAGAATTTAAATCGTAAGCAACAGTTTTGTTATTAAATACTAATTAATATACCGTAATAATTGCCCAAATATCAACCTGTATGTTTTCTTAATTTGAGGCTATTGTTGAAGATGTGGTAGTAATAAATATGCGTAACTGAGTAGTATCTCCGGAATAATGATCTTTCCTTCTTGAATACGCCTGCGATCGCATCTAAATCTATTATTGCATGATGCGCGGACGAATTTAAACGTTCTCTTTAAATGAACGGTAAAAACCGACTTCCTGTCCAATTTGAAGCAGCCAAATAACAACTATTACTGGGTAGCTGAGCGCCAGTCGCTGTCTCTTAAATTCGTAAGTATAACGTTTACATGGACTGTTTAAAAATAGAGACTTGAAACGTATTGTGTACTTAGCCGTTTCATTACCGGGTGCTGAAAAGATGATTTGATCGTCGTTCAGTAACCGACGTGCGACAGGTTATGTTGTAAGTTGATCGTTGCGGTGCTGGAGTAATCTAGACAACAGTCATGTGCTTTTTCCTTGAATAGTGGTTAGTTATTTATGTTTAGTACTATTTTGTTTGTGACAACATTCAACAAATTCATTTTCGAAAAGGATCATTTTATAAAGTGTGAACAGTTCTGGTAAGTTTTTGTATATCGTGCCAGTCTTCGATGTTTTTACTGTTTTAATGTAGAAACAGAGTCCGGGCTGATAGGCCGTGGTCTATCAGAATTTCTTTCGTACATTTCATTCGCAACTTGGAAGAAATCCCAACGGCCTATCAGCCCCGAACCTGTTTCTAGGTTAAATATGGGCCGTAAAAGTTTACATACTTTGATATCTATTATTTGTTAAAAAAACTGTAACCGTGCTATATTGTAATATCCGAAATACACTTCTTAATGCAGCTCTTACGTAGGTAACAAGTATTTAGTTTAATAAACAATCGTTTGCATCAGTTAGTGTAAATACGTATATAGAAACGTTGTTTCGATATATTTACAGCTTTACAATGCGAGTGTTTCACCGGGAAATGCAATTGTTGAATTGAAAAAGTATGAATTAGAGAAGTTTAAAACTGTAGCAAATTACTAACACTAACACCAGTAGGGCTGGCTCACTTATCTAAAACATTTTAATTTGCGTATTGTAAATGGAACATCCTCTATAATATAACGGGTGTTTTTTTTTTAGATAGAACTTAGAACTTACGAAAAAGTTAACTGTTAAATGAGTTGATATACTGCGTTTACTTTTTGACATTTATGACCAGTATACTCTGGCAAGTCATCGTGAATAGACTCACGCTTGAACAATGCTACCAAATTATTCAAATTTATTTTGAAAATCAGACATCGATTCGCGTAACTTACATACGATTTCCTAATTTTTATAACCCACATAATCGTTTTTCTGAGCAAGCCATCTGTCGAACAGTGATTACATTTCGTAACATATACTCTCTACATGATGCAACAACACCAACGCGTCGAAGGAATGAGCGTGAGTTCAGATGAAAGAATCTCTTAAGAACCCTCCCATATTTTTTTAGTGCAGTTTTGGAATTTTAAAATACACGTTTCGATGTGCCATATGCAAACTATAATTTCTTTTAGGGCATCAAAAAGATAGACTTTTTGTGTATATGGTCTGTTAATGTATATGATCTGTTAATGGAAAACGAAGGTCACTAGTTTGTAACTCAATATTTCACTATTTATTCAGGAGTACACAACAGTGGACAAAATCGATATAAAACTGAAATTTCTTTGATTAATGATTAAAATCTACAACGCAGGATTTCTACGTCAACAATCTAATATATTATACGAAGTGGTATCCAAAACTTGCCGAAATTTGAGTCACACGCCTGAATGGACTCAGGTTACAATTAAGAGCCGCTACGTGTAATGGTGTGAGTCAGCATGTCAAGTGGCGTCGTTCTTAGTGGAAACGTTCTTTGTTTATAAACAGTTTTTCATTGTTGTGTTTGCGATTTTTCAATCACCGACTGCTCCACAAATACAAAAGGAAGTATTCGGAGGCAACACGTTGGGTCATCCGCAAACTTAGACAACGTTTCAAACGTGCTCGAGCATCAATTGATGACCATGAACGTTTCGAACTTTCGATCATTCGGTATTACAACAGAACATGGTGTTGCAGTTCGGAATGCAATCGTAAATGATCATAGGCAGGCCATCCAAGACGTCTATAACATTGTGGGATTATCTTTTGGCACATGTCAGCGGATTTTGTCAGAAGAATAGAACCTGAGAAGGGTAACAGCAAAGTTCCTGTCACGACTGCTAAGCGATGAACAGGAACAACATTACACATGCGTTTTATAGAGAATTGAAGAACAGCTTCGAACTGAACAAAATTTTCTTTGTAAGGTCGTCACAGGTGACAAAAGTTGGGTTTATGGGTACAATCCTGAAACCAGACAACAATCGTCAGAATGGGAGAGTCCACTTTCACTTTGGCCAAAGAAAGCCGGTCAAGTCACAAGTAACACCAAGTCCTTAGTGATCTGTTTTTTCGATGTTGATGGAATTAACCGCAGAGATTTCTTACCCCTGAGTCAGAGGATTAATACAGAATTGTATCATGCCATCCTAAGGCGGCTAAGGGAAGACCTGCGAAGGAAACGTCCAGAGAACTGGCGCAGGAAAGGCTGGGTTCTCCACCATGATATCCCAAGGTTACATACCACCTTTATCGTACAGTAGCTTTTGGCGAAAAACAACATGGTCGTTGTTCGTCATCCAGTGTACTCGCATAACTTAATTCACTGTAAACGTTTTCTCAGCTGTAAGCGGACCTTCAGGCTACCACCCTACGTGAACATCTTCGTGAATTGGCCAGAAAAACAAAGAGCAGGAAATTCGGCTAATCCCTTATTATCGAGAGTGACAGAAAAGCCCCAGGACCGCCCTCCACCTAGAAGCAGGATCACCAGGTTACGAGACTGTACTTGTGATTGAAGATAAGATTGATACAGCAACTTCAGTAATTTAAAACCATATGGATACGTATAGTACAAATTTCTATTGGAGAGGAATATCTACAGAGATAAGAAACCCAAAAGGCCTAGGCCTGGCTTCGGTAAGAGTTGGAGATCACTGTATTGCGATGTTTTCTTCGTTCCAAAGATAGAAATCAAGGTGAAGGGGTGAAGATTTGAGCCGACAGAGGAGACTGAAGCTGAATCGCGGTCGGTGTTGAATACATTAACAAAACAAGACATCCAGAATGCACTCCTACCGTACCAGAAGCGCTGGGATCAGCGTTTGCATTCCTAAGGGACAACTTCGACCATTTTTGACATTTTTACACCAGTTATAAGTTTATGTTTGACCCAAAGCGTCGTTTCCGAATGCTTTCTTTAACATTTTATGCGCTTCTGCGGCATACCGAGTTTAAAACAGATACGCTGTTCCCCCAAAGTTCTACATGTTTCAACATGTGTATGTATTTGTATTTTACGCCATAAGACAATGGCAATCTCAATCTAACTAGGGCCAATTGTCAGCTTTTCGAAAAATAAGTTTTTCTGTGTTAATTAAAATTTTTTAAACTGGTTAGAATTGGAAAATGTTGGATTTATTTATGGCAATCGTTTATTATATAACTAGAGACGTCGACAATTTTTGCTTAAAACCGTTCTAGAAAAAGTTACATTCTGTTCAGAAAGACGTTTTATTGCAGGATGACCTAATTGAATCTGTTATTGAAGAAAAGTTGACTATGGATGTGTTGTATAAGTATTTTATAATTTTTGGTTTTGATTCGAAATTCTAGACAAGTTCCATCTAAAAAATTGTTATTGGCTTTCCGCAGTTAAGGTTTTAAGGTTTAATGATTTGGATAGGATTAACCTAAGCATAAGGTCACATTTCAATATAGCAATTTTATAATTTGTTAAAAATTTCCATCTGTCTTGGGAAATTCATAACTCCAAATGCTAAAGAAGACAAGCATTCAATGCGCGACACCACACGTCATTAATTTTTAATAAATCAAATTACGTAACCTCAATTGTAAAATTAGATTTTTCGATTAAACCATTTCGTAGTTTTTGAAATACGCGATCGTAACTTATGAGATTGAAATATTCCGGAGCTGAAGCTATATTTAGCAAATAACATTTTAAGCAAGTAAGAAATAGTATATGTAACTACGTACAGTAAAACAAGAAACTAATGTCTCTTCAAAATGTTTCCATGTGGGGCAAGAATCCCTTGATGTTGATGAGCGCCCCGGTCGGCCAATTGAACTGATAACGCCTCAAAACATTTCAATTATTGAAGAAATGGTATTAGCAGATCGCTGTTTGAAAGTGAAGGAATTAGCAGTGATGTTTAATATTTCTGAAAGAAGTATTCGCCCTGCTCTCCAACGTGAACGTCGGGTCGAATGTGAGCGCTCGTTTTTAAACATGTGTGGAGACGATCCGAAACCGATTTTGGAGTCCATTGTCACAGGAGATGAAACAATGGATCTGTATTATGATCCTCTATCCAAGAGGAAACGATGGAATGGCGGCGATCCGATAAACCTCGTCCCAGAAAGACGAAAGTCGTTCAATCAACGAAAAAGGTGATGGCTACAATATTTTGGGATTGTGAAGATATTTTACTCATTGACTTTAAAGTGCGCAATACAACTGTCAACAGCACATATTATGCATAAATTGAGGGACAATATTTGCGCAAAACGTCGAGGAAAATTGACAAAAAGTGTTCGATTATTACACGACAATGCACCCGTTCATACTGCTGCCGTTTCATAAGCTGCTATGCGAATGCGACTTTCAAGAATTGCAACATCCACCGGTATAGTCCGGACATGGCCCCAAGTGCTTATTATTTATTTTTTCATTTCATTTTTTCATCATCAGATTTTAGGGGACGTCGTTTTAAGGACAAGAGTGAGTTGCAAGCGGCTATAATACAACATTTTGAGGGAAAAACATTAGATTATTTTTACAAGGGTATAGAATTATTAATTGATCGTTGTAATAAATGTATTGAAGTTAGGGGAGATTATACTGAAAAATGAACACATATTTCACCAAGTTTATTTTTTCTATATCAGGCCGAGAGTTTATGGCGCCTACCTCGTATATATTTCTAGGCGTAGTAACGGATCTGATCCTGTGGCACCGCCGAAAGGTGCAACTCTACTTATAGGTTTTGCAGGCTACAATCAGTCGGCGCAAACCGAAAAAATATATTTGAAATATGTACTTTAAGAATCATAAAATACATAAATACACTTTTCAGAAATTGTATTATTTGTTTCAAGATCATTTTCTATTCCACAAATAGATTGTGCTGATATATTTATTGCCAAATAACACCAGACATTTGAAATAATGTCTTAATTCAGCATAATTATTAAAATAAACACATTTAGTAAGTTAATGAAAAGCGATTGTTTTTACTCATTCTTTAATTTCTCCGTCTTCATCAAAAAGAAAAAAGAAATCATTAGAATGAATGATAGTTACTTGCTGTGGATATTTGTCAAGAATACAAATTGTGGTAATTTCAAATCCTTGAATAAAAACTACGTACAAATTGCAATTTTCAGCGCATACATTACTGCACATACATATAGACGTACACCGTGCTGGACAGACGTAAACTTTTGTTGAATATAAAATTGGGAATATTTAATCCCGGGGGTCTTGTATCTATACCGATGGCGGTGCAAATTGCATTGGTTCAATTTCAAACTCAATATAACTTTTGCCGTGTTCACACGCTCTTCTCCGAAATTCGTATTTTATCAAATACATATGTGCCCGAAACTGTGTTACATTTCGAAGCCAGATAACGTATTGATGGTGATCGAATATGGATTTTTCATATTTTGCGGGCGACTAAACTAAAATCTAAAAGAGGAATATCTTTGACACGCCGTAGTTTGCAAATGTGCACTTCATATGCACTACGGATATTTTAGTTTTAAAATCAACAGCTTGTATATTCCAAAACTGAATTGAGCTTCATGTAAATTACATTCTACTTAGTATTAAGAGCTACAAAGATATTTTGTATTTAGAGGTCTTTTCCTGACCTGTTGTAGCTTTATACTCTCTCCTTGAGAAAATTCTATTGTGGTGATTAAGTTAAATATTTAGGAATTCGCAAAAAAAAAACTGAAGATAACTTAAATGTTACTAGCTTGAAAAGTACTTCTAAATATTTTCAGCTCTGCAAGGGTAGTGTTTATTAAATTTGGCTTCGTGTCATGTCTACCAAATATTAAAATTGGTTCAAATTTATCTTATATGACTCATGCGTAGGTCATTGTAAAAGCAAAAACATAAAAAACTGAAACAAGCATATTATCTATCAAAAACTGACAAATTTAAACAAATCTACCATAATTGATTAACTGCAATAAAGTTCGATAAAGTAAAGAAATAATTAACAAAACAGGTATTTAAGATAATAAAGTTGGTAAAACTTTTGATGAAGTTGCAAAACTACGGATAACACCAAAGGTTAATTTGCAATTTTTTTGGTGAATTAGCCGAGGATTCCAAGATATTATCTTTTCATGCAAGATTCCTGGGTATTTGACCTTCGTAGGGAAGTGCAATTATTGACCAAGAAGGGTTGGAGGGCTTGGCTCCTCTAACTTTCACAGTCTAATGCGGATTAATTGTGAAATATTCCTATTTGCAACAGCCGTGAGTAGCAATGAACACATTCTGCGGGGTAGTTAACACATGAGTCTTTGTGACTCTAATTAAGACGCGTACGTTTGTACTTCATCCCCAAGTGTCTCTACGACCGCTACTAGGTCGTTTACAAAAAGTGACCATAGCAGATGGGAAAAAACTCCTTCCTATGGACAGCCTCCGCTCGGCCTGAAACGTATTTTCACGGAGCGAATTTGAGGCCAACCTAGCACCAACCATCTGCCCGCCTGACAGGCATCCGGGTATGGGTGAAGAGGACTAGTGTTGTCGAATTTGAAAATGTTTAAATTCGAATATCCGAATTTCTATAACTTCGAAATCCGAAAATTGGAAATTGAATTTGAATTAAAATTTGTACTTTTTTAATCTCTGAACATACGATTTCAATGGTGTTACCGTAATATAAAAATAAACAAATTGACAAAATATCAAACTTGACAGAAAATGTCATCTCTGTGAATTATGTGCTTTTTAATTGCATGAACCTTTGATCTAATAATTTTAAAACGCAACTCCTGTTTTGCTCGACTTATAAAAGCTGTTTATTGCTCGAACTCATCGATCAAACGTTCGAGCAACAAAAACAAAGCCATTAGCGTCTTATGATATACTGTCGAATTTGAAAGTTAATTTATTTGCAGCCTCACAGTCCACCCTATTTTCAGTTTAAAACAAACAACGCATCAAAGCATTGAAGGTTATGTTCAGAGATGGCAGACACATACGCAGAGAAATGATTTCTTGCATCAAGAAATTAGATTTTATTGCAAAAATCAGTCTCTATTCAAGAAAATATTTTTATTTCAAGACTATAAAAATGTTTAATATAAGAAAATAACTTTCTTGTAATTTTATTTGTATTCAATAAATAATTTCTTAGGGGTTAGAAAATCAAAAGGATCCAAGACAGAAAAATGTTTCTTCCAAATAAACCATTTAGTTTTAAGTTAAGAAAATATTCATATTACATTAACCGGTATCTTTTGAAAATGTTTATGAAACGTTGTACGTTAAAGCTTATATCATTGCATGGGTAAGTATGGCATCTGTACTCCGGTTTCTGTTGCTACTTTCTAGGAAGATATGACTATATCTCCTGGCACAAGATGGCGCCAGGAAACATTTCAGTGCTGTTTTTGAAGATTAGTGGCATAAACTGAGAGATGAACAGTAATGTGAGCAGGAGCAAAAAGCGTTAAGTAACGTTCACATATTGCATCGCGGGGGTAAGGTAGGAATTAAGAATGTTCGCACAATGCAATTAAATACGACCGTTCACACAGCGGTGTAAGGCAACATTAATAATTGGTGTACAGCCGAGCTATACACACGTTAAATTATCGTACTACCATGGCGTTGTATTAATGCAATCGACCAATCACAGCGCAGGTCCCGGTTCCTGTCAATTTGTATACATACTTGTGCATACTTTTGGGGGTATGACAAAACAACACATAGATATAAGTGGATTCCGAAACTAGAATGGTCACAGAAGCTTATCCAGAAGACTTAAAAATATTTGATGTCATTATATATATTTATATTACAATAATGCGGCTACAAGTGACATGGGATTGTAAATCAGTAAAACCTGGGGCTCATTCACTTAGGAAATATAATCTGAAAATAGCTCTCAAAGCCGAAGGTTCAGAAGACTCCAACAAGTGTTTCTGCTGATAAACATTTCATTCAACTATGTGACATTGTTATCTCCTGAATTAGTGAATTAGCATTGATTGTAAAATTTCACGTGATCAACGTGATAGGGGTGAGTCTGTAGAAACATATCATTTAAGAAAGAATAAAATGTTATAATTCTTTGATATCTCCTTGATTTGACTTTCTAATTACGTACAAAGTGTTATTCTTTTTTGATAAACATTAGTCATTTCTATTGCAACTTCCATTTATTCTTTTACGATGAATAAAATAAAATTTAAATAAACTGTATTGCATTTATTTCATTTCTATTCCTTTCTGTGATAATTTGTTGTAAAACAAAAATCATATTTAAAATGGTTTCTTTATATCGTTATCATGAATGTAGCTTGGTTTAGTTTTCTTTGATTTTTCTTATTGGTCATTCATCCATCACTTGAAGATTCATAGGCAGCAGTATCCACACATACATTTGTAATTTGCATCACATATAGCAAATAAAATTCTAAGTTTACAGTCCACAGCTCTTCAAATATTTTTCGAAATATTTGACAGACCTTTGATTTGCTTCTATTATTTTCAATAAATTTTGAAATAAATCAACATTGCATATAAGAAAAAGAATCGGAATCATGATTTAAGATTTCCTGAATCAAATTTAAATAGTCCACTTGTTTCTTTTGAGTGTTGATGGGACGTACCCGCCAACCTTTTCTCTTTTTTACATTTGTTTTTAAATTTGTTGGTCATGATTATTGCAGAAACTGTTAACAAACACAGTATATAACGTTTCCGTGTCATTCCGTCCATTACAAAAAGCATCATTTACAGATAAATTAAGGTTATGATACGACAAAGTAAAACGCGATGTCAGCTGTCATTATCTCCCGAAATTATTTTTAGAATTACCTTAGAATATTGCAAATAATTTCCCGCTAATCTTTACGATAATTTCACGCTACCCTATGTGAACGCACTTTTAGTGCTTTTCTCTTCTCACATTGTTTTTTCCAGGAGCGATTCCATCAATACCAGCTATATATCAGCATTATCTTGGTTATTGTTTCTAGACACTTGTTTCATGTGTACTTCTACGCTAAAGTTAACTTTTGTTTGAACATTATTCTGTAGATAACCTACCTTAGCCTTTTTAAAATCACAAGCAATGAGAATAATTTACTGCATTCTGTACGGATATGTCGTACTGTTTCAAACAAGGTAAGTGCAATTAATAATGTGGATATAAATAATATGCATTTCAAAAGTTCTAAGTAAAAAATGCTTTATTTTAAGAAAATGAAACTATTGAACTTTCTTGAATTAAGAAAACTATTTACTATCCTTAAAAAAATATTGTTTTGTGTTATAACGGCTATTTACTTATACTAAGAATCGCTTTCTTCAAATTTTCTGCTTGATTTTCTTGAATCAAGTTAACAAATGTTTTAAACAAAGAAATACAATTATTTCATTACAAGTATATACTTCTCTTATGCGGAGAAAAAAAAAACTAAGAAAATATTTAACAGTTGTTGGATTGTGGATAATTTAAATGGTAATTGTCTTGAATTAAGGCAGACAGTCTTGATACAAGTAAACCTTTCTCTGCGTGCAGGCACACATAATGCATGCAGAGTGAAAGAGAATAATTTTTTTTTTCATTTCATGCTACCTTGTTTAATATTTGAAATTCGAATTTTGAGATTGAAATCCAGACTTCGTTTTCGAATTAAAATTCGTCTTGGAACTTCTTTACAGTAAGAATTCGAATTTTCGAATTCTGGAAAAATATAATTTTATCAACGGCCCTAGCATCTGACTGAACGTTTTCTGAAAGCTCGCAGGTGATTTTTAAATTCGAAACAATTTTCTCGTTGAAAACATCCTTTTCCGAAATGGGAAATAAATTTTTATGTTACTTCTATTTTTCTCCTTAGCAATTGTGTCGTTTAAATGTAATTTTTACTTCTTTAAAGTTATTTTAATTCAATTTTCTCTGGTAGGGTTAAACTAAATTATAAAATATCATCCATTTCGCTTTACTCTTGGTTTCCGGTTTGGAACTGCGTTGCTGTCGTAGCTTTTGGCAAAAACTACGACATGCCTAACGATGCGGTTCCAAGAGTATAGTGTTATTGACGACCGCGGAAGCCTATGTACCAGATTCCATTTCGTTTCTTTTTGACGCTTATATGCATGGGTTGTTCTCTCAATAATAATAAAATTCCATTTTGTGACTAGATAATAATAAATGATTTTGCTTTGTATGATACTTATGCTAACAGCAAAATGCTATCATCTCATTACGTTTGTATCCGATTTCACACACAGCACATGTGTGACTACTACCATATTTATTTACTTGGACATGCTTTTTATATTATAAAAGTACTATCTACCTTCACTAGAAGTATCATTATTCATCATTTACACTCTTTACTTTTAGTGTATGTTCACAAATTGGTTAAAGAACACATGCTGATCTTAAAATTCATCACCGTAAATTTCCAGTCGCGCTATATTTATAATAAAAGAAAAACCGATGAAATGTTACAAGGTAGTCGACGAAGTGGGCGTCGGTAGATTGCGCCTTAAAAATTGGCAGCGAGAAAAACTGTCGGAAGCGAGATAAAAAGAACATAAACAACTGAAAGTCTGAAGTGTGGAAGTGGAGACGGAGGAGGACTGCTATGGCACACTGCGACCCTCGCACGGTGAGATAAGTGATAAGGGTAATCGGAGACATAATTTAGAGGAAGCCAAGGAACGGAGAAGTTTTTCCTATTTATTCGACGATTCAGGTGTTAAAACTGACGAAATGGCGGATGGGGAGTGATGAAGAAAGGGAAACAATTTTATAGAAATACATATTAGATATCCATACCTATTTGACGTGAATTTTACCCAATGCTTTGGTACATATATGTTTACATAAATGTAAATTTTTACGTCTACATACATTAGGGTGTCTCAAGATACAAGGAAAAATATTTTTTTTGTGAAATCGGATACGCATACCCTCTATTTTTTTTTCTATTTCATCTCAGTTACATAAATAAAACGTATTATTGCAATAAGATAACGGTAACCCGTGTCGGCTTCAGGTCAAACTTGAACGTGAAATCTTGTACTGGGAATACTATGGAATGATTGTGAAATTTATTCAAAGCAGATATTTATTACCATACTACAGTAAAAGAAACATTACTGTACATATTTTCGATTCAATGTTTGCTTTCTACAGTCAGAATAGATCTTCATGTGTTCTTGTACGCAACGTAACAAAAGTTATTTTTGTTCCTCCTCAACCGTTATTAAACCATGAAAGTCCTGCATCATTTTCACCGCTCTTTCGACTGTATCGTTCACTGCTCTAAGCATTGAGACCGTCTTTTTCGCGTCTAGAAACGAAGCGTTATTCGCCTATGAAGAAGCACTCTCGTTGAGGAAACTATCATCAATTTTGAGTCTAGAAAACAATGACTGGCTTTTGACTGATATGAAATCATCGATGCTTTTCTCTGTAAAAAAAAATAAATAAAATAACAGGTAACAATTGCGTGATTTAAATAAATAACTAAATAAACAACCACAGTATCAATGTATCAGACTCACCATACAATGAACTACAAAGTTCTTCCTTCAATGCAATGTATCTTTTCTCATGGGTCGAGAAATTTTCTCTATCTAAATTTGCTACCATTTTTAATTTTGTTTCTTTGTCCACATCATCATCAAATAGTGCTAAGACTGCTATTTCGTCAGTCAAATACCATAAATGCTGGTTAAATTTGTGTAAAGCAGATTTCGAGATACTTTCATTCACATTTTTGTAAGCTTTCAAAGATTTCAAAAAGCACAAATCTTTGTAGGGTGCTTTAACTGCCAAAATGCATTGAAGCCATGGTTTAACGTAGATTGTCACGATAAACAAGCAGACGTTTAACAGTGCTGCCTTATTCTGGGTGTTTAATTTCAGCTGAGAACTAAATAACGATATTTTCAGAGAGTAAATCGCTCGGGCCGTCCATCGAGTTTGGTGCATGGCACTCGGAGGTCTCATTTTAATTTTTTCTGCATCTCCACCTAAAAGTGCGATAGAAAGTTCGATCAACTCTCGATAGTCATCTCTGACCATAACATGAGTAAGTTCAGCGCGGTAAAAGTCAAGCAAATATTCAAATTCGGGTACGGTTAGGAACAATTCCACTGTTTCTCTACAGCACTGTATTTTGATAGACACGTAAATTTTATTTGCTTTCAAATTTCTAACACTGCTTCTTTCAGGTCTCCCCTCGAACTATACTCCGTCCACGTCGAATTGATATTTCCCCAGTTTTATTGTTACATTTAGTTTCAAAAGCACATCGCGAACATTTAACATTTTGTGCTATTTTGCTTTAGGGGGTTTAGTGCCCTTGCATGTAATTAGAGAATTTTTTGTACTTTTTTCTTATCTAATTCTCACGTTTTATGGCATTATAGCTTTAAAAGCAATTAGAACTTTTATTAATTATACGGTATTTTTACATTTATTCCTATTTTTACGCGCAGTTGGTTGCCTTTTTTGCTTGCGTAAATTGGACAACACAAGCAAATATCATAGCTCTCTAACAATTTTGTTAGAGAGTGGATATTTAGAAGACATTAATTAATAATAATAGCTTTTAAGGTTGTCATAATTCTTACTGTTCATCATGAAAAATACTTCTTTTATAAGGCGGTGATGTAAAAAAATATTTCTTGTTACGTTGTGGATATTTACCAACCGATGGCATAAAGTTTCAAAATTAGAGAAATGCAATTTCGAAAGATACTTGTTAGAACAAAAACAGAATACTATTTATAAGTACAATAGCAGTGAAAAGTAGCACAGATCTTCACAAGTTAACAAGTCTTCAATGTCGTTCTAACACAATTGTAAGAAGAGTGTAATATGTGCATAATCGCATATGTATGTATGTACTCATAGAAAAATATTTCACACTTATTTGGTGTTTATCAATAAGCATACATATCGGGGATTGTTGTATTAGAGACTGAAAGGCAGTAGACATACCTGCATATATTTTTCTAAAAGTAGGATTAGCTGATTTGAATACATTTCAATATTAAGTGTTTAATCAATTAACAAGCTTAAATAACAAAACTAAATATGAATGTAATATACGAGGAGCGCACTGTATATTTGTGAATATGGCAAATTTGAGGTTAGTTTAATGTAGCAAGTGTTTGTGAATAAGTCGCAGTTTATTTGAATTCGATATCTTTTTTCAAAAAGCTTGCAGAGTTATTTGAAAAGTTAAACGGTCAGTATGAAATGGAAGTGACCCGAGAACATTTTCGTGCAATGATTTTGTATGATTTTCGTTCAGGTTTAACCTTTAATGAATCATTTGCTCGTTTGCGACATGCGTTTCCTGGAGAAGTCCTAAGTCGGACGACCGTGTTTAACTGGTTCAAAGAATTCCAACGGGGAAGATCATCTCTTGAAGATGAAAATCGTGAAGGTCGTCCTGTTTCAGCAACAACTTCAAGTCACATTGATGCCGTTCGTCGCATGATTGGAGAAGATCGTCGAGTGACCTACAGTGAAATTCGGGCAACTCTTGGCATTGGAATGACTGCAATTCAGACAATTCTTCACACACATTTAAATGTGAAAAAAGTGTGTTGTCGTTGGATACCACATTGCTTAACAGCTGATCAAAAAAAAGCAAGGGTCGACTGGTGCCTAGAAAATCTTCAACGTTATCATGAAGGTACGTCTAAGGCCGTTTGTAATATCGTTATCGGTGATGAAACATGGATCTACTGCTATGATCCATTAATAAAGCAGCAATCTACCCAATGGATGTTTCAAAATGAAATGCGACCCACAAAAATAAAACAATCACGAAGTTGTGATTGCCTTTTTCTTCGGTTGTACTGGTTACATTTGCTCTGTTCTTCTAGAGAATAGGAAAACAGTTAATGCAGAATGGTATACCACCATTTGCTTGCCAACATTGTTGTCAGAAGTTCAGAAAAAACAAATTGTGTTACACCATGACAACGCTCCTGCACACTGCCAAGTTAACAACGGAGTTTCTTCGCTCTGCTGCGATAAAATTAATGTCACATCCACCTTATAGCCCGGATTTAGCTCCGTGTGATTTCTTTCTCTTTCCAACTACTAAGAAGAAATTACGTGGAATCCATTTTTTAACACAACAGGAAGCTGTTAGTGCATTTGAAGAGCATGTTAGTGCAGTGTCCAAGGAAACCTGGGCTACCTATTTTACAGAATGGTTTGAGAGGATGTCGAAGTGCGTTAAATGTAAAGGAGAGTACTTTGAAAAAGAATAAATATTGTTCGTTTTTATATTTTTTGTTCTTATCCTGTATTCAGAAACATACAGTGTGCCCCTCGTACGTTTCATGTTTCATAATTTGCTGCCTGTCTACAATAAAATTATGATACGATTGTGCGACTCTATATTTCGGGTACATATAGTCAATAATAAGAGAGCAACATTCCTTAAACCCTAGTAGGGGCGTCACGGTCTAATTATGTACTATTACATAACTACGTACATGGGTGATGTTTTTTAAGGAAACACATTTATAAATTTTCTTTTGTACACATTTTTAATATGTTTGTACTTATTTTTTGGGGTTAAGTGCGCAACGTATTTCTACATGTAAACATGTCATAATACACATATGTAATTACAAATAATATAGTGTAGAACTGCATAAAAATATTCTATAATTCATTAGATGAAAGTAAATTCAATTTGTTTGTAAACTTACTTTTAAAACATTAAGTATACGTAGTTATAGAAGGGAGAAGAAATATACACATATTTGTGAAATTACTGCACCGTGCGTTTGATTTGTTCTCACATTTTGCTAGGAAATTCTCATTTTCGTATTTTTCAATTATATTTGTTTTCAGCTGTGAAGCAACTTTTACTTCCCATTCCTGCTACCCTCAAACTTCGAAATTGGCCGTGTGCTCTCATTTTGTGCTTCAATATTAACAGAGTTATAACGCCCTTTTTTGGCGGTGCTGGGGACAGCCGATACTCTGGCATTTTGAAATTTTGTATACCCTATCATTTTCTGCTCATTTTATGCCATTTGGTGCTGCAAATAGGAAATTTTGTCCTGCATTATTAACCGAGTTATAATGTTTTCTTTTTGGCAAGACCAAGGACATGCTTCTGGAAAAACACCCAGCATTTCAAAATTTTGGAATTTTCTATACGCCATCACTTTGTGCTCGTTTTGTGCTGCAAAAAGAAAATTTGTGTTCCAATTATTAACTGAGTTATTAATGCTTTGTTTTTAACGGGGCTGCGGACATAGTTCTGGAAATACATCCAGTATTTCCAAATTTCGGAATTGTCTATACTTTACCATTTTGTACTCGTTTTACCATTTTGTACTCGTTTTGTGAAGTAAAAAGAAAATTTTGAGCTTCAATATTAAACGACTTGTAGCGCTTTGAATTCCGGGGTTGGCATGTCCCGAGTCTGGATTTTGAAATTTCGTATATGCTATCATTTTGTGCTAATTTTCTACCATTTTGTGTTGCAAAATGCTTTTTCTCTCAATTTGGAAAACACAAGAATACTTACCAAGTAATATCCAACTTTTTTTTGATATCCGATTTCTAAAAAAATAGTGGCAAGTTAATGCATTTGGAAATGCATGCATATATAAACCAGAAATAGGGTGACTTAATTTTATTATTTCAAAATAGTGTTTAAATTTGACGATTTAAAGTGCCTATCGTCAATTTTAATTCATTCAATCTTCAGGTTGTTTGATACAAAAGTAAAATATGCTGTTGATTAAAAAAATATATTCGAAACTATTTCCTTATGGAAGTGCTACGAATGGAAATATGTTTGTGTACTCGTATCTAAGTTACAACCCCATACGTCATACAGTTATTCAAGATACAGGTAATTTTTCGGAAGGGTGGTGATTTTATGTCGTCAAAGTCGAAATACGATCCTCGGGACTGCGTATCTCGATACATTTCGTCAGATTTTCCCGCAAAATATTCTTTATATACCTATCGACTGAATTTACGCTCGGGGAAACAGTAAACACGGCGGAATATTTTCACGGTCAGCTCCCTTTGGCCTATAGTTCCCTCGTCCGTGTTTCTCTTCACATGTAATCTACATATCGATGACGTATATTTTCAACATCATATGCAAAATGCCTTTTTGTCAAGCGTTCTTTCGCCTTCATAAATTTGGGATTTTAGGATATTTTACGTTATCGGGTGTCAGCGATGGCATACCCTATATACATATACATATAAGTCCTATATGTATGTATATATGCGCCGTCGTATATGCGGAATGGAACTTCTTCGTTTAGGCTCAGTTGACGTACATTTTTTAGAGCCATTGGCGATAAGACTGCCGAAAATAAGACGGTAGAGGGAAAACTTTTATCCACACGAGGAAAGGAAAAAGTTATTCTCTCAGAAACTGACAGAGCGTAAAATAATGCGGCAAATCTGTTTGAAATATCAATGCCCGACCAACAGAATAGAATCCCCGCCAAAGCCTGAACATAAGCCGATTCAGTGTCCGAATTAGAATAGGTTTTGGGACACTTACATGCACTAAAGATTTATTGTAAGGATGTATGGTTTTTATTTATTACTATAATCTCTAGAATGGGATAGATATTTATTTTGGATTATTTTCAGGGCTCCATAAATCATCTGAGTTATATCTGCTGTGGTAGTTCTTCATGTGTTGCTTTAACATTGACATCAAAATTTGAAGGCCAACGCTCTTTTAAGACCATTCCCGGTAGCATATACCAAAATTAATGCAAAACATCTAGAAATGTTTTAGATGTTTAAAGTTTTAAAAATTGAAATGTTCTTTTTATTGTGTGCGCAAAAGGACTGTAGATTTATCCAGCCAGGTATCATAGGAAAATCATTTTGATATAGATTCCTCAGTCTTCTTAGCCAGATTGACAACCAAAACTGATTTAATAGCAAAGTATGGAACAGTGAAGAGAACATTGGGGTAGAGATATGGAATAGTACCGTTTACCGTGGTACACATCTATGAAATATAGTCATTGCGTGATGATTCGCGTGATAGGAATGAGAAATAGGGTATAACTAGGAAAACATCAAAGATTTCGCTGAGCAGCTGAATGCGTCTAATAAAAGAACAAAGAATATAAAAGGCATGGGGGTGATAAGTTTATGTTTGTATGTTGCCAACTTATTCACAAAATGCAAGATTAGTCGGAAAACGTCAAATATTGAGTCGGGCAGTTAAATCCAACTAAAGTCATGCGTGAAACAACCATACAATATGTAATGCAACTAGACGGATATCGATGTACTCAAATAAAATGGCGGATTGTTTGAGTTATTCTGAACAAACTGCCAGTTTGGATAGTTAATATTAGTTGTAGTTTATATCACTACAAAGAAAAGAAACAAAACTTGGAGTTCTACATTGTATTTCTCTTGTTGGCTTGTCGTGATTGAGCTCATATACCACTTAAGAACTTCATTTACTATTTAATTGTAACTACCTGAAACCTTGGGTATTGACTAAGACAAAACATCATGTTTGAGGGCTTACTAAACTGACTGTATTTGGTACTTATATAAGGCATCCCAACGGAAAAAATTAAAACTCCTGGGGTTCTTCTTACGATTTGCATCATGTTTGTATGTTGCTTAATCCGCAATTAACTCAATTGCTGCAAGATTGTTTCCTTTTGTACGTTCCTTCTCCCGTATTCTACGAATCCAAGACTCAGTTTACAATTTCTATTGCATATTCCGGGGAGACCACCGAAGTTTCTACAAATGAACAGGGTATTCATCATGGGTAAATTTTAACCTACTAACGGTTGAATAAAACGATCTGGAAACTATGTGATCTGGGTGCCGTACTCTATGATTCTAACTAGGATGGGTAAAGCCACAATGTGTAGGTCTGTTAACATTGTTTGCTTCCGTGGAATTGCCTCTTTCTTCACTAAACTGGGAAAAACACCTTAGTGTCAGTTATATCTCCTTCCGAGGTAGTGTCTATTTATACTTCGTTGGATAATGTTTGAATGCCCCTTAACTCAATAGTAGAGCAATTTGTTATGATGTTGTAACTCAATAAACTTAGTTTACATGTTCCAAATAGTGGATTGTATTTGACCAGGCCTTCTCGCAAGGATAGCTGAGAGAAACCTCATCTAACCTAACATAAGAATTCCTAGCACCCCTAGACATACGAAATTCATATTATATTTATTTTTATGTTTAAATGGACAAACTAAAAACGTGATAATATGCTGCTACTTATCAATCAGCATTTATACACGGAAATACTTTTACGAAGATATCCTACGGTGTCTATTATGCCATCAGCAATGACGAAAGTCAGTTAGGAACGAGGCGTGACTGAGAGCGCCGTAGCATTCTACCCTTGTCTTAGATAACGATAGAATGCATGTGCGATGTCGCCTCTCTGCCCATTCTAATGCTGACGCATTGCTAAGTCACGCCTCAATCCTAACTGATTTTCGTCTTTGGTCATCAGTTCATTTTGACCACCTATCATTTACTCAATTTGAGCAATTCTACAATTCCGGAAGGTCGGGATAATGTTGGTTTTCAGTTTTTCCTCTGTTACGGTTGTACGTTTTGTCGATAATTTTACTAGTAATTTTGGTTGTCCTCTGTTAATTGTAAGATAGCATCCACCGTTCATCATGTTGCATCAAGTGGTTCTTTCATAGACTACACCGGGCTTCCATAATTGTATGCTAGTATTTTTATCAATACACTGAATGAATTTTATGTTTAAAACAAAAAATATATCTTTTAGTTAATTTTTTGTATAATAATAATAATAATATATATTTGGTATTAGTTATGTCGTTTATGAAAAGAAGGAATATAAGGGGTCCGAAGTTAGACCCTTGTGCTATACCAGAGGTAGCGATGTACCTGGAAGACATATAATATCTGTGACATACTTGGAATTCTCTATTGATTAGATAGGATTCCAGCAGAGAACGTAATGGTGTAGAAAATCCAAAGGAATTCAATTTTTGAAGGATAATATAATGGTCTATCTGATCGAACGCCTTCTGGAAGTCCAAATAAATAGCGTCGATTTGGCCTCTGTTGTCTATTGCTTCTGACACAAATTGAGAAAAATAGGCTAGATTCATGACGGTTGAACGCTGGCGCATGAAACCGTGTTGCTTCTGAGAAATCCATCCGCGCAACTCCGCGTATAAATGCGTAAAGAGAATGCTTTAGAGAAGTTGCAGAGTAGGGGGATTGGACGATAGATGCTGATTTCACCTGGGGTCACCTTTCTTGAGCACTGGATAAATTCGTGCTAATTTCCCACCGGAGGGAAATTTTGAATGCTTCAAAATAAGGTTAAATATGACGTATGGCAGATACGTAAGCACAGTCTTTAACTATAAACCCAGGAATATTATCTGACCTTGATGTGAAAGAGTTTTTGGATTGTTTGAGTGCTAACTCAATTTCTTCAAGTGAATAGAAGTAAATATTACCGTAGCAATGGACACATCGTGAGATGTAGGTAAATGACTATTTCGAGATTCAAAGTAGACACTGTTAAATTATTCCCCAAAGGCATTCACTATGTCAATAGGTGCGGTAAACTCGTTATTGTACTTCATACGCCCAGGGATTCTAGTATGTCCTCGTTTATTTTGAACAAATGACCAAAATCGTTTCGGACCGCTACACAAGTTATTCTCTATAATGTTGATGTAAGTCCTGTAAGCTGCAATGATATGAGCTTTTGACTTTGGACCTATAGTGATTGAATTGTTCGCGAAGATATTGAGTTTTGTAACGTTTGTACTTTTTCAACATCAGTGATTTAGTTTTTAAACATTGTATGATTTCGAAGTTGAACCAATGAGGATAAACTTGGCGATAATTTACTGCTGGTTTAAATTTGGGAACAGCTGTGCTGAAGACTACATGCAAAATATCATAAAAACTAGTGCAAGCCTCGTCCACGTCTACTGCAGTTTCCAAGACAGCCCAGTCCGTTTAAAGTAATGTATTGACAACAATAGAAAATTAGCTTTTTAAAAATTAAATGTATGTATTCGAAGGTCGGTTCATACTGAATGGAAACTGCCAATTCTATCTCGAAAGACAGAGCTGGGTGATAAGTATCCTCGCTTACTAATGGACTAAGATCCTAGGATACTTCACATGGCATATTTGAAAACACTAAATCTAACATACGTTCGTTACTATTGAGAATCGTATTTAGTTGCTGCAAATTGTTAAATTCTTTAAAGTTGTTAAGTGTAGCAGAACATGCATCATTCGTATTATAAACAAAAGACGCAACATCTTTTGAAAATCTTCAATAATCAAAATATAATCAGAAAGCATATAACTAAGTATTTAATACATCAAAAAAGTATTGAAAATCTGTGGCAGACACATTTAGTGGAATATATAGTGTGATCACAATAATATTGCTACCGCTGGGGCCCAATAACTTCACTCCAACTAAGTCGATGGCACAACTGGCATCCGATAAAGTTAGGGCATCTTTCTTTTTGCTTTCATAACGTATCACAATTTGTACAATTTTCCTTTGACATTAGTTAGGTTTTGAATTAGGTTTTCTCAGCTTCGATTTTGCAACGGTGTTGCTAGTTTTTTCAATAGTGCACTCAAAAAAATAGATAACACCAGGTATGAGAAATATCTTTTAATATAATTAGAAGGCAAAACTAAACATTTTCAGTTAGAATGTTACGTTCTATCAGAACTTAAAAAAGATGCGGGGTGTTTCATTTAAAATTCGAAAGTTGAAGGTGACTTCTGGTTAAATCGGAAGACATTATTACTATTAAAACACCAATGTTTCTATTTTAGTCATCGTAATAAGTTACCTACAAGGACTGAATTCCATTGCAATCCTTGAAATATTGTTGGAGATATTTAGGTGTTTCCGGACTTTCCCCCATTACTGTATATTAAAGAGCACCTACCAGATATTAAAAGGTAACATTATTGTAATAAAATTTATTAACATTATATTAAAGCTTATTAATTTGGCGATGAAGGTTATTAACTCACTTTTATCATCTGGGTTCTAATATTTATTTTTTTAAGTGTGCTTGTTATTTCTCCAGTACCAAAAACTTATTACATTTAAATGCGTTTTCTTGACATGTTTATTAAGTGAAAATAGATTACAGGCTGAAAAGCAGATATTTTTAGAAAAATACCATCGATGTAAATTGCATATTATAATCCAGTTAACATTTTTTCTAAAGAAATTTTACTGCAATTTATGTCATAATTTAATTTTGCATGATGAATTGAGTGGTGTATATGCAAGAATTTTTGCAAAGTGACTGCAATTTCCATCTCCATGATAATGTGCTTCAAATTGTCTCCGTTATTAAATTAATTAATTAAGGTGCACTAAAATATGGCGTATAAATATAAATTTTCTTTTGTATTTCATTTAGTGTGGTAAGAATAATTGAGTGAGTTATTTTGTTTTCGGAATATGTATTTAGACTGTTAAAAGTAACAGAATACGCCTGCCTTGACAAAATTTAAATATGATAATGGGCTCCACGTTAGAAGAATTGTAGCTCGTAATTTGTTTGCATAATGAAACGCTCGGAGCTCGTGTTTCTTTTCGTTCTCCTCTGCTTGGTTTGCTCTGTGATGAAATTCAAATATCCTGGAGCGGAGAAGGTGGATGTTTTGTTTCCAATTTCTTACGTCACAATTTGATTCCGTCTTGTTTACATGTTCCTCCATCTCATACATGCGAGCGTTTCTTTTCGTTGTTTTCCCCGCGTTCATGTTTATTTGTTGAAAAGGAATTGTTTTTCACGGGATCTCTTTATTGCGGTATTTACATCTATCTTTCATTTCCGGCTTATTCGGTAATATTGGAAGTATAGGAAATAGATTGATATTTTTATTTATTTAGGTTGTTGGATTTTGGGGCTGCTCCGTGTATCTACTGATTTTCACGGTTATTTTTGATTTGGAGAATTGTTTGTAATCGGAGATAATATTCCAGATAAAAATACTGAATAAGTGGTTTGTTTTCATCAAAACGTTTTCCGATGATTTTAAATACTTTGAACAAGCTAGTTATATAAATTACAAGGGGAAATTATTGTATTATCTACCTAGCCATGAAAAAAATAAGTGGCGTTGGTAACTTTTTGCTGTCACATAGCTGTGCCATTTTGATACAAGCTGATCAAGTTTCGGTCATATTCAAAAGGATGTTTTGTTTTTATAAAGGTTTAATCAACAAAAAAATATTTATGACGGGATGATTAATGTTTGTGGAAAAGATGCACCGTCATATTTTACGGTAAAGTTTTGGTGTGAACAATTTCAATGGGGCAAGGAATCATTTCAAGATGACCCAAGATGCGGAAGGCCTGTTGAAGCAAGAGCCATTGAAAACATCAAGTAAGTTGTGGAACTGGTCTTAGGAAATCGAAGAATAAGAGTTTCAATGATTGTTGAATTAGGGATATCAGAAGCTATAGTTTTAAAAATCTAACTTACATAAAAATTTAGGAATCAATAAGGGGCAGAATACATGAGCAGCTTCTAGCTGCCTCTACCGGCAGCAATTTGCTGTCGGTGAGCTACACGTTGCGACAGCATTTTGTTGCCAGACCGAGCAGCATTTTGCCGCTGGAGCAAACAGCATTTCCGCTTATTACTGACAGCTGTCAATAACATATTTTGAAAAAATCTTAATTTCATTTTGTTGTGTTACTCATTGTATAATTAAGAAAAGTAACAAAAGCGACTAAAGCAATGTTACCTACACAAATACCTACGTAGAGATGTTGAGAACATCCCGCCACACTTTAGGCCCGCGCTGTATAATATTTCGGTAAATGGAAAGGTAATATACGGGGCACATAAATTAACGTGGCACGCATGATATAGCATTACCTATCTTGCCGGGTAACTGCGTTTGCTTAAGGCTCGATTACATTGGGCGAGTTTAGTAGCTACAAGTCGGCGAATTCACTAGCTGCTAGTAAACTCGCCCAATGTAATCAAGTCCACTAGCTAACTAGCAGGTAGCTCAGCTTGTGCGAGAAAAGTTGAAAGCAGGGCTACTTTACTCGCTACTCGCTGGCGTGTAGGCTACCTAGCTAGTAAACAAGCTGTGTATAATCATAGTTGCTAGCCAAATCGCTGCGAGTATCTCGGTGAGTTCTGGTTCCTCAGTGTTTTCAAAATGTCTATGGAACTAATTCGTAAGCGAGTTGAAAAGTTGTGTGTAATCGCACAAATCGCACAAACAGCGGATTGCGAAATTAATCGATGGAGCAATCGAACAGTAAATGGCACGTCAACAGCCATGCCGACAATGCTACTGCGGGTAACTAATTCTTCAATTAATTTGCGGGGCAAAATAAGTGTTACGGATTGATAGCCAACTGTGAGGACGGCATATCAATCGGACTGCGGAATTGATTAATTAGCAGATCAGTTAATGAACGGTTAATAACATGTCAACGGTAATTACGACTATGCCAAAGGGTAACGTTAGGGGCCTATAGCCAACTGTAATGACGGCATATCACGGAGACGACAATGTAGTAGCGGGTTGCGAAATTAATTCATGGATCAACGAATGGTAAATGGCAACATTAATGCCGACCATCGAATGAATGCTTGAAAGCGGCCGTGGAAGTGCTGTTTGAAGACCTACTGAAAGATTTTTTTTGAAGGGTGTAGGTTTAAGTGTGTGACCGTTAATCATATGTTGAAAAATACAGGTTTTTTGTTTCCAAAATCTTTTTCTTCGTGGCTAAGTAGATAATATAAAATCTCCCCTCGTATTTCTTGTTATTTGTAATATTTACAGAATCAAAACATTTTGTTTCAGTTTTTTTAGGCACCACAACATGACAAGCTTGCTACGTCTTGAATTTTTTATCAAAAGTTCTTAGCAAAGGCACTTATATTAAAATAAGTTATCCTTTCCGATGCATAACCAAGATTATACTTTATTTACTCATAGCAGTTATTTTTAATCAGTACCAAAACATTCAAGAAATTAATAAAGCAAAACATTACTTCCATACTGAACAAATACTCTTTACATAATAAAATAAATTATACATTTATAGCCGACGTTTTTCTACCTCTTCCTTCCAAGCCATTTGTTAATTAAATCTAATTAATCTCCCGGGGAGCTCCCTTCTTTTCTAAAAACGCAAAATTACACTTTTTCCGCTTATCCAACACTTACTTTCGCCATATTACATCGTATATTTCTCTGTCATAACGTTAAGCAGAAATTCACCTTTTTTATTAATCTCGTAACTTCGTCCTTCCTTTGCCCAGTTCTCACTTATTATTCGTGTGCAATGAATATGTAAAAATAAGGAACCCTCTTCTTAAAAAGGGGAGAAGAGATAGCCTATTCGGCGGTAATTAAAAAGAGTTTTAATAAATCCTGGAGATAACAAAAATAAATTAGTCAAGTTAGGGCTTGGAATTCTGGTTATATTTTGGGCTCTCCGAATTTACTTCTGAACTTTATTTTAGTTGATGTAACAGTTAAATGAATCTTGCAGAAAACCCTTCTAATACTCAATTTATAAAATCTACCTAAGGTTTTTTTGTTAAACTTGGGTAATAGACAATAAGATTGCTATAATTATATCATTTAAAAGGGGTCTTTTATGAATATAAAGCATTTACATAACCCATGTAAAAAATGTTACATTTTTAAGGTGCAAACAGAGCCATTTAATATTTGGTGTCGAGAAATTATTGAGTATTGCATAGTATATTTCTTATTTAGTTTAAATAAGCGATTAAAAGAGTAGGGTTGTTTACTCTTGTTTAAATGCGGCGTGTCTAATATAATTGGTATATGCCCAGTAACAGTGATTTGTCCCAAGTACGTCAAAAATAAGCCAACGGGAATAGGTCTTTCCAGAACTAAACAAAGACAAAATCCTGGCTCTTTTAAATTTTATAAGCGGCCCAGAACACTGTCAAATCCCGAATTTTATGTTTAATCATACCAAATAAGGCTAGTTAATTGACATCGAAAGTTTGCTCAGAATAAATTTGTGTAAAAAATTGATACTGGAACTCGGCAGTACAATTTAACCCGAAATTTTATATCGCTGCAGGAATTTAATTGGAAATATGTTCGGAAAGTTAACCTTAAACTTTAAACATTATGCGGAAAACGTATACGTGTATATTCTACGTATGTAAAATGCCACGGTAATGCCGTTCAAAATACAGCTCCTAAACCGAAAACCCCAAAACATAAATATTCAACCCCTTACGGTTAAATAAATCTATGAGCGAAATTAAAAGCGGTGGTCGAAAGAGGGAAAATAAAGTGTAGAACGCGATCACATGCTTAATCTCCGTTGCAGTGGAAGAGGAAAAATATGGCTAATGAAAAAGTAAAATAAAAGCTTTCCTACCCAATTTAGGAAATCGTACGTTAAGGTGTAAAAGGAGAGAATGTAGTCGAACATTTGTTCTCTACTGGTAGGTGGTAGGTGGTTGTTCCTATTACAAGCTCTCTTCATATTTATTTATTTGTTTACTACGTAATCATGTAATTTGTCGTAGTATTAGAGCTTTATTGATCTTCGTTGGTAGCTAAATATTCATTCAATTGCTTTCGTTATACACCAATTTATTATGCTAATATTTCGATTTCTGTGTGATAAGTAAAGCTGGCCACGAGCGGTACCGCGCAGTAGCGTAGAGTCGACCAGGCCTCGCGTTCCACTAGAGTTATTCTGCTAATAGAGATGTTTGCTGCCGCAAATAATTTCGCTCATCTTTTAAATAAAAATTAAATAACACGTGCTCAAACACTTACCATTTTAAGAGTCCTCCGTGAAATCACAAAGTGAATAATGTCTGTTAAATATCTGCAACATTAGATATGTTTCAACTGTTGTTTCGGCAAAACTAGTACGGCATGAGGAAAAAATGCGTTTATATGCAGAGAACGAACGTTCTACATCTAGTGACGTAATATTTGCGTAAGTAAAATAATCTTTCAAATAACTTAACGATTCTGTTGACGCACCTTCACAAATGTGTCTAAAATCAGAATTTTTCTCAAAAACACTTTCAAATTTTTCTAGAACAGAAACATTTTTTGCGTCTTCAATCGCGTATAGCTATGCGTGAACATGTTGCACTATTTGTAGAGATTCTTCTAACGGCACCGCAGGATTTTGTAATTTTTCTATTGCATCTGCTAGCCCGAAGTAATTGTCGTGAATGATTTTTAAATCCATTTCAACCTGACTATCTTGAAATTTCGACTGGCTTTTCTGGATAGCGGCAGCTTCCTTTGTATCGAATTGTAAAACCACGTTCTTAATATTGTCAAAATATTTATGATAATAAAACGCGGCCTGCAACCATGTTTCCCAACGAGTTAGAATAGGTTCTGGTGGCTCTGGTATACGGGGGCACAGTCTATGAAATTCGCGAATACGTTTCGGTGATTTGACAAATACTGCTTTGGTATGCGCTATTAAAGCGTCTACCTCAGGATAACATTTTTTGATACTATCCGCCACGAGATTGAGAGCATGAATTTTACACGTAATGTGTAACAAATTAGCAGAATGCTTTTTAAGAGACCCGCCTACAGAAAGCATGTTTGCAGCACCATCACTCACTAACATCAAGAGTTGGTTTGTTGAAAGTTCAAACTTGTCCAATGTATTTAACACTAACTTTGAAATTACTTCGGCAGTACACTGTTGTATTCGTTTGGAGACTAATAGAATTGAAGGTGCCGATTGATGAGGTTCCAATTTGCGTGCCATTACATTAAGAAGAGAATGTTTCTTCCGATCTGTTGTTTCGTCGACACATAACCACAATTTTTGATCTTTCAACTCCGATTTTATTTTTTGTTCAATATGTTCGCGCGCAGATGGCACAATTCTTCGTAACGATGTTCGACTTGGTAATTTGCACTCCGAATAGTTATTCCAAAAGCAGATAAATGGTTCCTTGTCTAGTAAATTAAACGGTATATTACATGCGATAAACGTAACGCATAAATTAAATATAAATTTTTCATTGTCTCGTGCGCAATTTCTTTTTGAGACATGCTTTTCACTATTTACGTGTCGTAGATAATGTTGTCTGGACCAACACATTAACGGGATTTTACAGATTACACATTTAATTTTAGCACCTTCATATATTAAGTCTGGAATTTCTGCAATAAATTTTCGAAGTTTGTCCGACCGCGGTCGTTTTGCTGACGAAATCATAATTTTTCTAGGACAGATAAACAATTGCGCAAATGACCGGCAGCGAAAATGTCCGTACTGCTGCGCAGACGAAGTCATACTACCGTTCCTCTGGGTCCGAACTGATTCTACGCCGAAGCGCGGTACCGCTCGTGGCCAGCGTTAGTGATAAGCTGTAGTAAATTCTGGAAGAAGTAGAAGTTGTGGTACAAATTTTCGAATTAGAATCTACAAACTTACGCATTATGTGCATGGAAAGATCCTAGTGTAGCCAGTAAACAATAAACTACATATTGTATTTTCGAACTAGCAAAGATTCTGGAATGTTGTTATGTTGGAATGTTAAAATACCCTAATGCGAGGTGTAGTAATTATTGCACCGTCTGTTTGTATTTAAGCGAATTATAATTCCTTTTTTTATACAGAGTAATTTACTGACATTTTTATGTGTGTATATATGTATGTTGTTGGATTCGGCGGCGCAAATTCCAGCCGTAATGGGGTACAATGTGAGTCCGACCAAATAAAATTTCGATTGTAAAAAATAAAATTCTTCAGTTATTGTAAAGAAAATGAATAAAAACAGTTGCGTATACAAAACTACGTTTTTGTTGTAGATAGTAATAATATTCTTTATTGGCCAACAGAAAATATAGTAACATTTCCATTTACAAGATAATATAAATTGCGACAGATATGAAGTAAAATAAAATGTATGAAGTAAAATAAAAGATAGCAGGGACTGTGGGGTAGTATGGCAAACAACTCTAAAGTATCGGCACACTCCGCACCTCACAAGTTATTAATTAATTCGGAACGATTGTTTCGAAGATTTATGGGTCCTCATCATCAACCGCATGACCGAATTAATTAATAACTTGTGTGGTGCGGAGTGTGCTGATAATTTAGTATTGTTTGCTAATGCAATACCAAATATTAAACAAACAAGTAAGAAGTTAATTCAAAAAAATACTCAAAGCAGAAAACAAAATGTAATATAAATACATTGAGTAATTAATAAAACAGTTTCTTCAACAATTTGTTTCCATTTTTTTGTCATGTAGGAGCTTTATCATGTGGAAACATTTGTCTGGTATTGCTGTACTTCAAAAGTTATCAAAGACATTGTAAAATACTCAGGTACTGTAAAATTAGTTTGGAAGAGAATGTGGCACATCAATACAATTGTTAATTAATTTCTGTAGGAAATTAGCGTTCATCTCTTGAAATCTATAAGGATAGAAGCTTATGCCTCACCAGTAGACTCACACAGTCAGACATCATAAATTTTAAAAAATGTACTTTTAGAATCGCTTTTGTACTCTTTCAAGTAGGACCTGGAGATATACTAGCGTAGGTAAGGATTCATTTATAGGCGCAAGTCCCATACATATAGCGAATAACGTTGTCGCTTGTGCTAGAAACATCTCCTCCGCTCCTCAGTGCCCCTAGACAAGCGCACACACTCGCAACTCAGTCGCCTAGCATACAGCAGCTCGGCGCAGATTTTAGGAAATACGTAATACATCTTATTTGATTTTTGTCGTATTGATGGACTTTAATCGTTGATTATTTCAAAATAAATACTATTGTCGTATATCAAGCAAAGAAAACGTCCCTAATCCAAAAGGAAAATGATGAATTCCAAAACTAAATAGAACCTCTCATTATAAAATAAGTAGATTGCATTTCTAAGTATCCAACAAAATGAATATAAATGAAACAGGCATATTTTAGTTTCGTGCGAACAAGCGAGAAATACAGCGGTGAAACTCTTAAATGATCTACTGGATCGTATAAGACATACTACAGTTTTCGTAGCAAAATTAAGTATGGAGACAATGAGGTAGACAAACGACATGGTCGTATCGAATACGTCAAGGTCTCTGATTGTAGAGTATTTAGGAATAAGTGTTTGGTTCATGGTGTATTCGTAGCAAAAAAATTTTTTTGAGCTGGAATAGCCCACCACGTCACACTTGCTTTTTAAATGTATTTTATTCTGCATAAATAACGTAGTAGTTATCGTTTTAAGACTGCTTTGGAGAAGTAGGTAATTGACTGAAGAAGTGATGGTGTTACAGATCTTAAGATCATCACTAACCTGGGCAAATATGCGGTAACAGCCAGAGGCGTGGCGAACGCATAAAAGTTTACACATAAAATAGAAGGTAAGAAATCAATTATAAAACGTGCTGAAACACTTACTGTTTTAAAAGTCTTCCGTGAAATCACAAACTGGGTAACATCTATTAAATATTTGAATCATTAGATATGTTTCCACAGCTGTTTTAGTCAAGCGGAATAAATGTTTTTTAATGCCGAAAACTACCGTTCGACATCTAGCGATGTTATATTTGCATATTTGAAATAATCTTTGAAACAACAATGCATCTTCACACGCACCTTCACAAATTTGTCTTAATATAAGAAAATCGGTGTGTTTCTCTAAAACACTTTCAAATTATCGTATTACACACCAATTTGTTTCGCCTTCTACAGCGCATAACTGTGCGTGATCATTCACAATTTGAACAGAATCCACTAGCGACATCGAAACATTTTGTAATTTTTCTATTCCCTCCGCTAGTCGGAAGTAATTGTTGTGAATAGTTTGTAAATCTCTTTTAACCTAACTATCTTGAAATATTTCCTGACTTTTCTTGATTGCTGCAGCTTCTGTCGGACTGAATTTTAAAACAACCTTCTTTACTTGATCAAAATATTTGTTGTAGTAAAACGCAACCTGCAACCATGTTCCCCAACGTGTAACAATCGGCTGTGGTGGTTTAGGTAAATCAGGACACAGTTTATGAAATAGTCGGGTACGTTTCGGGGACTTTAGAAACACTGCCTTTGTACTAGCAATCAATGCATTTACTAGTGGAAAACATGTAGGAATCGTTTGTGCCGCAAGATTTAGAGTACGGATTTTACACGTTACATGTAAGAAGTTACCACCGTGTTCTTTAAGAGATCGGCCCAAAGAACGCATGTTTGCGGCACCATCACTCACAAACATTAAAACTTGCTTAGTCAAAACTTCAAATTTGTTCAATGAGTTCAATACCACCTTTAAAATCTTATCGGCAGTACAATTTATAACTCTTTTGGAAGCAAGCAAGAAGGAGGATGACGGTCGATGTGGTTCCATTCTACGTACCATTACATTAATCACTGAATGTTTTTGACGATCTGTTGTTTCGTCCACACACAACCACAGTTTTTATCTTTCAATTCCGTTTTCATTCATTTTTCTATATGTTAACGAGCAAATGGCACTACATTTCGTATCGATGTCCGACTAGGTAATTTACAGTCCGCATATTTATTCCAGAAGGAGACAAAAGCTTCTTTGTCTAGTAAACGAAACGATAGATTACATAAAATAAGAGTAACGCATAAATCAAATGTAAATTTTTCTTGATCTCGTATGCCACTTTTTGCAGAAGAATGCTGTTTGCTTTCGATGTGACGTTGACAATGGCTTCTGGACCAACACGTTAAAGGGATTTTACAAACTAGACATTGAATTTTAGCGCCATCAAAAATTAAGTCCGGCATGTCCACTATAAAGTTTTTAACTGTGTTTGCCATTGGTCGTTTTCGCGACGTACCTAACTGCGACATTTTTAAAGCAAACATAAGCGTACAGTTACGAAATAAGTTAGGACAGCCTAGATATACACAGAACTACTCGCATACAGCATCGATTTAGTACTGACGCTGTGAACGCGTGAAATAAATAATCGCCGACTCCGCACCACATATCTACTACACTAACTGTTACCGCTGTTCGCCCAGACTAATCATCACTGTATGCCAGTACATTACAGTCCAATTTCGTCGAAGGAAATCGTCCAAGTTATATTGAATAAAAGAGCACCTAAATTCGATCCTGGGCATACACCTGAAAGAACAGTGAAAGATTGAAAAGTGTAGTAGTTATAGTAAATATAGTATAATAGGAACGAAATAAGATCGGGTCAAGTTTGTATCAGCTGGAGTAAAGCCAATGACGGTTAATCTTGATATCAGTAGTAGGTGATCGATAGTATCAAACGCTTCACTTAGGTTACTATACATCCACTTGCTTACGCTTATAGAAAGATTCGCTGATGTGTTAGATAAGTAAAATTAAAGTTTGTTTATAATTTTATTCACCGGTGTGAAGTTAGCAATAGATTTTTTTCCGTAAAATCCACTTCAGATGTAACACAATCACGCTATGTAAACAAAATCAGTTCACAGGACCTTCCAACAGAGTCTAGAACTGATAATATTCCTATAAAGCTCTTAATAAAGCGCACTGCCGAAAACTTTATTTATTTTAACGTTTGCCACCTATTAATCAAAATTTTTTTCCACGGTTGTGTTGAGGAATGTTCAGACAATCAAAGTTGACAATCCCGACTAAATGAGCACGCTGTTGTAAACTTTATTTATTTTGACAACGTTTGCGGTTAACTTTGTTTATAGAAATTGTTATAAAAATATTGTAATTTTTATATTTTGTTAAAACAATCTCCGAACATTCTTCAACACGATCGTGGAAAGAAATTTGGATTGAAAGGTGGCGAACGTTGTCAAAATAAATGTTTTCGGCAGCGCGCTTTATTAAGAACGACCAGGAAGGGTTAGGAGCTTGGACCGTTTATCAGTTCCTAGACTCTGTTGGAATACCATGTGAACTGATTTTGTTTACATAACGTTATTGTGTTACATTTGAAGTCGATTTTACCGAAAAAAAATCTATTGCTGAAATCTATTCCTAACTTCACACCGGTATTTTATTCTTCAGTATTAAATTTAGATTTGTCTTCTAATCATATGGAGTGTCATTATTATTTTCATTCGTATTGTGTATTATAAAAATGCAAATATGATTGACTGAAGTGCTGTTTTCACGGAACAATACAGATTTCGCATTTAAATTCGTTGTTTTTTCCATAAATTTAGATGTGCTGGTAGATAGAACCGATGTAGCCAGTGCTAACATCAGTAGTGGCTGGTGGTAACGTATTGGGACTTCAATTACAAAGCTTCGATTCCCTCGTGTATTTCCGTTGCATATCGTACATGTTGCAGTATGCAACGGAAATACACGATGGAATCGCAATTTTGTCATTGTCCCATTTACGTCACCACCAGCCGCTACTGGCTGATATTATTGCAAAAAATGGAAATCGTCCTTAATGTCACTGCGGAATGTAATTTTTTCAAACATTCGGTAGACTTTTTAGTCTACATTCCTTAATAGCAGTAACAATTTTATGTGGAATTGAATTCTAAATATAAGTGATTCATTACATTTAGAAGGAGCTATGCAAGAATTTATAATTTCAAAATTCTTATTTGTTTACTTGAGAAAGAAACAGAAAATCTCGATTGCTCCATCCTTCGCAATTCACGTTTCTGTGAGAGTTTCGGCTCACAAAAGATCCCTTTATTATTTTTATATACAGATAATTCGGCTTTGGCCTTTCTAGTGTCGTTTCGCCATACCCTAATCCGAATTTTATTGTCATTGTATTATTCCGTTGACGGTAAAGAGATAGCGCTTCTTTTCGGGCTATACTCATCCGGTTCGAAACGCATCACGGTTTTATGATCCACGGAAAAGTATAAAACTGATCGTAAAATGTTTAATCCTTTCATTATTATCATCGAAAAGACGTTAAGGTCATATCGTTTCGCTTCTGCAATTTTCATGCACAGATACTGGCCCCGCTGACTTTTACAATAAGCGTAAATTCTCGTTTACGCTCCTTAGTAGTCCCATAATCTAAATTTGAAGATACTCGGTTGGAAATTAAGGGAAACATTACCACAAAAAGAGTGCTAATTCGAAGGTAATATCGTTCGGAAAGAAACGTTTTATTTATGTATGCGTGTATTGTAGTAAAAAGTTGCAATAACCATTTAATTTTTTTTTTATTTCCATTTTTCTCAAAATTTATAGAGAGAGATCACCATCACAATTAGTGGCAACATATTCCATTCCGTAATAGCTACGACTGCCATGCTCCTCGGTATTTATGGTTTTATGATTTTCTAAAAGTTTTTATCTTGACCTGTGAATACATAAAAATTTCAGGGAGTATGATGGGATCGAGATGCAAGTTTTCCAAAAATTAGGTAAAAAAAATTAGAATGCAATGACCGATTAACATGTCGAAACCGCAAATTGATATCTCTAGTCGTTTCAAAGATATTTCAAGTTTTGTAAATTTTCTTGTTTTGTCACACAGTAATTTCACAATGACCTTTTCCCTGATTTTTCAGTGTAAGGATGCAGGTCAAATCAATATTATTTTCTTTTGCCTACTGTATTGCGGTTGTTAAGCAGTTAACTGCCCCGGAATGTTTAATTTTTGGGGAGGTCTGTTGTTAGGCATCTTTTTCGTCTTCATCGCAAACAACTTCATTTAATGCATTTTCATCAAGAAGAAGATCCTCCGTTTCTCCTATCCCTTGATGTATATCTTCCTCCGTAAATGAACGTTCATTAGTAATCCTTTCTAACATACTTGAAACATTGTCATGTCTCTGTTGTGTCTTGTAACTGCGTGCGCAACACATGTAAAGGAATAAGATCTTCAGCTTCATAATTATTATTAAAGCTTTCCGTTAAGTGCTTTCTACATTTTTGTAAAGATATTGTTGACACCTTCTCCCATGTGTTACTTAACAAATATACTGCATCAAACAGATTTACATTCTTTAACAATGTACTCACATCACCATCACTTGCATGATGGATAAATTGGTGTAATAGAAAACTTTTTCTATACAATAATTTTGTCAATCTAATTGCATTATGGTCCATAGGTTGTGACAATGCAGTACAGTTGGATGGTAGGAACAATACAAATATATCTCCATTTTCTGATACTAACTCTTCTTCATAGGACTTGGTGCATTATCCATGAGTAGTAACGACTTCTCTGCATGCATTTTTACTTGATGTATACTTCACCGGAAGAGCCTTATTCCTAAATGCTTTTGGATGTTTTAATTTGCCAATTACTATAAGTTTTGGCTTATGCGTATCATTTCCATTAATACAAGCTAAGAGGGTTACTTGTTTTCCAACCTGGAGCTCTAGCTTCATTAGAATGGACCATCGTTCGTTCAAGTAGCATTTTTCAGAACAAACCCGATTCATCAACTATTCTAAAGTTGACTCGGCAAGAGGTCCCTTTCTTTCATTATCCTTGAAGACTTTCCGAGGAAAGGTTTGACTGCGCTTTTATTATTAAGTTTTCTTTGCATATTTTCACATGTCGATGACCATGTCGGGATTTGAAGTTAAGGAGCCAACCTCTGCTCACTAAAAATGTTTCTTTGTTGTAGCATTCAATACAAATTTGTTAATCGCGTTGTTGGAGAAACTAGACATACAGCTATTTTTCCATTTCAGGGCACCTTGGCATTTGGAGGGGGTGAATAACAACAATGAGAAAATGTTGGTTCAAATCGGAGAAAAGAGTTTGAATAGGGAAAAAGTTAACTTTTTTCAAGAAAGAGTGAGTAATTGGAGGTGTTTAATTGTGCAGTTACAGCTAGCAGGGACCGTGAAAATCCATTAGATGTATTTTTTTTTTTGCATCACAGTCCTGATTGAAAATTACTTTTAATCAGTTATTCTCTTTGTGATTAGGGGGATTATCGGTAGGCGGAGCTACGTTGAAGGGTAGAAGTAATGTGAAAAGGGGGGTAAAACTAGAATTGACTCTATTTCCTTTCGTCCTGATGACGATCATATCCGGTCTGTAATGTGCGAGGGTAGTGGAGAAGTCAAAAACGTTTTGCTCGTAGTCCCGCCCCACTTTTACTGACTGCCATACTTATAATGATCTATTAGGTAGCTGCAGATGACAGGGATCTAATGCAGAACATTAGCAGATAACTCGCGACCTCTTTCTGTTTCTCTCTATCTTCCTTTGAAGTGTACGTCTGCTGACGATGGAAAGCCGCTTGTTGTGTTTTTTTTTTTAACTTGAATGGCGCTCTAAGTTTCATATTTCCGTTACCGTAAAAAGTTCTTGGTATGTTGGTGAAAGCAATGGATTTATTGACACTAACTCGATTAAAAATTAAATGCTCCTAACTGCTACTTCCAGATTAGTTTTAATTGTACCTATAACATGTGATGTCAGATTTATAAAGTAAAGGCGAGCTATTTTTATTAAAAATTGCTTTCTGAAATTACAAGAAACATATCGCAGATATTTACATACTTTACATATTCGACAACAGTGGGTAACTAGAAACCTGGCAATTTGTGATTTGTAATTGAATACTGTTAAGGTGTTAGTGAGTAAGATGTTTCCTTGTGTATGTTAATTTGAGAACTAAAGAGGAGTAAAGGAAATTGCAACGAAATTATAGAAAAAGAGTTGGAGAATATTGAGGAGAAGGACAACATAGATAGAAGATGGAATGAGTTAAAACAGAAAGTAAATATAGTCGCTAAAAGTTGTAACACAGAAGTAAAACAAGAAAACAAGTGGTTTGATGAGGAATGTAGAGAAGAGTTGGAAGAAAGAGGAAAGTTGAGAATAGGGACGTTGAAGAAGAAAATTGACGAATCAAAAATAAGATATGAAGAGGAAAGAAGAAAAACTAAAGAAATATATTGAAAATAAGAAAACATGATGAAAAATTAATATACATATTGGCTTCCGTCGGCGTAATAAAATTTTTTAATTAACGAAAAATTTTCAACCCCGGTAAGAACTCGAACCTAACATCTCCTGTTCTCCGGACACGCGTGCTAACCACGACACCACAACAAGAAGTGTGTGTCCTTTTCAATGAAAAATACCCAAATATGAAATCAATTACTCAAGCTGTTGCCAACAAAACTTTGAAGCGTTTTAGGGAAACGGCTCTTGCGAAGACTCTTTTTAAATCTAGAGAACGAAAGTGTTTCTTCAAGTAGAAGTCGAGGGGATCTTTTTCTCATATCTGGGTTATATTGCACACTATATAAGAATTGTGCACATTTAGCTACTACATATTTAAAACTACTCACACGCAGCATTTCGACCATAAAATGGAGATAAGACCGAATCTCGAATATCAAAATCAACCTGTCGCTGTGAATACCTAAGGGTATTGAAATACGTATTGGGGCATATTTTTTCTAGTGAGTTTGTCAAAAGTTAAAATATATGTGGGGTATGAAACAAGCAAACAATCGATGAGAGGATTAAGAAACCTCTTAAATATCTACCAAATTACAAACTTTTTATGTTATCTATTTTTTAAAACGTATAAAGGATTAAAGTAGCGAAGGAACAGCCGCCTTTATGATTAAGAATACGCTTTCTCGCAGCTCTAAACACTAGATTAAAAACAAATGACAGGAGATCTATTATATAAACTTAGCTTTTTACTAGACTTAACAGCACCATATTGGAGGAAAAAGATTATACCTGCGAAGCGTTCTGCAGCATTCTTGCATTTGATTACAGGATTATGATTCTCAAATTTTTAGGCAGTTTTTAGCACAACACAAGCAAGCTTTAATCATTTTTACCGACGGATCCAAAAATAGTAACGACTGCGGATGTGCTATTTACAATGATGTAGATCAAAAGTGGTGTTGGTCTATTGCATTTCATACTTCTAAAAATATTTTTACTTTTACACGTGAGTTTGTTTTTTTTTTACTAATATTAAAGCCATTTTTATTTAATATCAAAAAACATCGTTTTAACTACAAATTCATGACATTCTTGGTTTAAATAAAAATTATATTTGTAACTAATATATTGTGTTGTTAGTTTTAATTGGAAACAATGTTACTTTTACAATATTTCATATTAATAGTAATAGGTCGGTTGGCGTTATCGACAGTTTCCGGTTTCACCGGAAGTTACGTCAACTTACTTATTTTAAATAGAACGTTCTGTATATTAAGTTTTTGGAAAGGTAATTCAAAGGCGAATCCAATAATCCCACATATGTTGTAATAATAATAATATATGTATGTTTTATTACACACAAAAAAAGGATTACAAATATTGAAAAAAGAAAAAAAAAGGACTGTACATAAATACATTTTCAATAAATATTCCAGTAACCCTTTGCGGTAAACGGCAGAAAGTCGATCTGCAAGTGAATGCAGCATCTGTTTTTCGTTCCTGCCGCGATGATTACATCTACAAGAAAAAAAAAGCTATGCAGCTATTATGTACCAAAAAGCAAAGCTGATATTTCTACGTCAACATACAGTAGTAAAGAGATAAAAAAAATTAAATGAAATTGTAAATTTAAGTAATTGAATCATGAGTCATACGTCTTACATGACATTTAAAAGAAGAAACTGATAATTTTTTTACGAAATCCGGCAGACCATTGTATAGTCGCGCGACGTTAAACGAAAATGATCTTTGAAAAAGAGTGGTTCGATTAGCAGGGGGTGGGATGTAGTGGGGAAATCTAATATTAATGCTATGCACATCTGTTCTAAACCTTAACCCGAGGAAGAGATATGGCGGAATCTTTGTGGTTAAAATTTTATGATAGAAACAGTATTGGTGCAAGTAGCGACGAGAACGCATATTTAACCAGTCGAGTTCTGCAAGTTTATGTGAAACATGTTCACGGCTTTTTAGACCGTACACAAAACGAATGCAGCAATTTTGAAGTTTTTGTATTCTTTGCGCAGTAACACTATCAAGGCAAGGTCCATAAACAACGTCGCAATAGTTAAAATGCGACAAAACGAGCGCATCAGTTAACCGTTTCCTAGATAGAACAGAGAGACAATTTCTATGGGAATAGAGATACTTTAAATTGGTATACGCATTGCGGATACACATACCAATGTGACCTTTAAATCTTAAGTCAGAGTCGATTAGGAGGCCAAGAATAATTTAGGCTTTTGAAATTGAGATTTGACAGTTTGGCAATTGTTATGATTACTTTGCTTAGTAATGAATGAGCTCTTTGGATCGATCAAGCGTCACAAGAAATAATTTGGCGCTGTTTCCTAGCCAGCTTTGCGTAGGAACAAACAGATTACCAAAACCTTTATTGCTGCATATCGTCATGTATCTTAAGTTAAATTATAACAAATGCGGTATTGTTGGATTCGCGCTTCGATTACTTTTCCAAAAACGCAGGAATATACAGGCTGTTCTTTTTAAAATAAGGAAGTTGAAATCACTTCTCGTGAGATCGGAAATGTAATTAAACTACCAATATCGGCGAAAGTTAGTTCACAAAAAACTGAACTCAACCTATTTTTTTCTAAATATGCCAGCTTCTGTCGTACAAAAGTTAGTATGGGAGGGGAGATACTTTAGGACCTCACTGTATATTAAATGTTAAAGTTTTATATTTTTTATTTATGTTTAAAATATTTCTTGTATATGTTAAATATATTATATTCCTGTCCTCTATTTTAATAAAAAACATATTAGACTGCAATATAATTGTATTAATTTTGCAATATATTTTTCTCTGCGTATTCCTCTGCTTCCAGAAGAATATCGTTTTAACGTTTTAAATTGCAAAGGTTAATTTCAAATCCATAAATTATTAAGATTTCAGTTATTTCTTAGCATTTAAGTTTTTAAGCGAACCAACGTTGTTTGTAGAAAAGTGTAACACCCTTCCTTAGAAAAACGTTTTAAAAATGACCCACATTGGCCGGAGTCATATTAAATCACCAAACTTTAAAATCCATACATAGGCTAGCCAAATTTTTTGGCGCATTTGTAAACTATTTTTATCTCTACACTCTATAAGAAGTAAAAGAAATTTGGGAAGATATAAACATTGTACGTTGCAGATAATATTTTGTACCTATTTTCTGGCATTCATTTCATGACTCTCCCTTAAAAAAAGCATTGATAAATGCGACTATAAGATAAAGTGTGACATTCTTTTTAACTCGTTTATCTATTGTGACAAAGTTTGTTTTCCTTTAATTGGAATATTTGTCACAGCAGAACGTATAACGGTAGACTAGAGTATCGTGCGCTGCGATCAAAATAGACACTGCAGGAACGACATATGCCCCAAAGACATCTTCATTCAAGTAGAATAACAAGTCGCATTTTCGCCTAACTAATCGAATTAGAGTAATGGAGTTTGGGCCTACTTCCTTTTTAGATTATTAGGGTGAAAATGGGAGTGGTCGTTGTGTAGTTGTAGTATATACGTAAGTAGGTTTGGGGCATCTATGGAACTTTTTCTATTTACTTTTATTAGATGACTTTCATAAAGGTTTTTATATATAATATATTTCCCATGTATGATATCTTTTCAGAAAGGCTAGATTAGAAAACAGTGTAGTATAAAAAATAGAATTGGTACGGTTATATATATTTTGCACTTACAACTTGCCATAGGTAAGGTGTATATGTTACGGTTAATGTATTGTTATGTTATGTTCAACGTTGTATCTACGACAATAACAACTCTCGGTTGTCACTTTGGTGCTGACCAAATGTCAGGCTGGCCACTCGTTGGCAACCAAATATCCCTCTTGCGGGAATAATTGGGAATTTCTTCGTTACCATCCCCTCCTCAGCCAACCGTCCTTGGGGCGAGGACGGTAGAATTTAATTATAAGTCCAGATAATAACGAGTGTGGGGTATCATCGACAAATCTACTCGTTTATTAAATTTTCTATTCACTTATTTCTTTCAAATTAATGTAAAAATCGTCTGGAATAAGCAACAACATAAATTGCAAAGCACAACAGATAATATTTCATCAATTAAATCTTTATCTGAAAGGTTTCTATAAATTAGCAGTAGATTTTCTCTTTTAAAGCTTGTTGGTGACAGTTCGGACCACAGAATTATCAACAAACAACCTCCTGGTTAAGTCACTGTATTCGTTCTCGTGTGCTAATATCATTTGATTGAAAGTCATCGAAAAGTTAGTTTCTGTTTGGGTAAATTATCAAAATTGGCTGTGAAAGAAAACAATCGCCGGTCTTTCGCGATTTAAAATAAAAGAAAGAGGAACGACGCCCTAAATTTTCATCAATCTTTATTCGACCTTGGTTAAATCAAAGTTTGTCTTGAATTCAATCCAAAGATGAGTGTTCGTTGTGTATTCAAAGTCATTATTAGAGAAGTAAATAGGGTTGAATATCCAGAGCAGGCAGTTCCTGTGGTGGGTATATAAACAGAGGATTTATATACATTGGCGTTGTTCGAAAGTTTAAAGGTTAGTTAATTTTTAAAATCTTAAAAATTCGTTAATTTGATTTTACTGAGTTGGAAATTTATTCTAAAATTGCCGTAAGGGTACCTAGGGACACCCCCGAACCTACAAAAATCATTTATTAGAGTTAAATTAGAAAATTTAACAAAATTTGAGTATAACCCTTGAGAAAGATATTTCAGTATATATTGGTTAATGTTAAGAATCACCGGGTATGGATAATAATTACCAGTGATATGAAGACTGGTAAATTTGATAAAAATATACTTTATATCATTTACCAACAACACTTTTAGCGATAGGAAACAAGTTATATTATCAACTATTCACAAATTATACAAGTTTGATAGCTGGCTTAGCTTGAGTTATTAATAGAATTGCTCACTGGCGCCAACGGGCAGTGGCGGAGATTTAATACAACCCTCAGTATAACTGCGAGTCTCAGCCAGATCTGTCGTGTATACATACGTATACGCTTCCGTAAATACTATTTCGTAGTTCTACGTTTGTTTTAAAAATGTTGCCTACGTCGCGAAAACGACCAATGTTGGACAAAGTTACAGAATTTATAGCAGAAATGCCTGACCTAAATTATGATAGCGCTAAAATTCAATGTGTAGTTTGTGATATCCCTTTAATGTGTTGGTCCAAAAGGGATTGTCTACGTCACGTAAATAGTAAACAGCATACTTAAAAAAAAAAAAATTGCACGCGACACTATGACAAATTTAAATTTAATTTATGTGTTACCTCTATTGCATGTAATCTACCGTTTATTTTACTAGACAAGGAAGCATATGTCTTCTTTTGGAATAAATATTCGGACTGCAAATTACCAAGTAGGACATCGTTACAAAGAATTGTGCCATTTGCTCGTGAAGATGTTGAAAAAAGAATTAAATCGGAGTTGAAAGATAAAAAACTATGGTTATGTGTGGACGAAACAACAGATCGTAAAAAACATTCTGTGGTTAATGTAATGGTACGTACAATGGAACCACATCAATGGTTACCTTCAATTCTTTTAGCTTCCAGACGAGTACAACAATGTACTGCCGAAGTAATTTCAAAGTTAGTGTTAAATACATTGGAAAAGTTTGAACTTTCAACAAACCAACTGTTGATGTTTATGAGTGATGGTGCCGCAAACATGCTTTCTGTAGGCTGGTCTCTTAAAAAACATTGTGCTAACTTGTTACATATTACGTGTAAAATTCATGCTTTCAGTCATGTGGCAGATAATATTAGAAAATGTTATCCTGAGGTAGACGCTTTAATAGCGCATACAAAAGCAGTGTTTGTCAAATCCCCAAAACGTATTCGCAAATTTCACAGACTGTGCCCCCGTATGCCTGAGTCACCAGAACCTATTCTTACACGTTGGGGAACATGGTTACAGGACGCGTTTTATTATCATAAATATTTTGAGAATATTAAGAACGTGGGTTTACAATTCGAGTCAAAGGAAGCTGTGGCTGTCAAGGAAAACCAGTTGAAATTTCAAGATAGCCAGGTTAAAACGGATTTAAAAACTACTCAGGACAACAATTACCTCGGACTGGTAGAGGCAATAGGAAAATTACAAAATCCTTCGGTGTCGTTAGTGGAATCTCTGCAGATAGTGCAACATGTTCACGCACAGCTATGCGCGATAGAAGACGCAACAAATGTTTGTGTTTTAGAAAGGTTTGAAAGTGTTTTAAAGAAAGATTCTGATTTTGGCACATCAAGGCAAATTTGTGAAGGTGCGTCAACAGAACCGTTAAGTTGTCCCAAAGATTATTTTAATTACGCAGGTATAACGTCACTAGATGTAGAACGTTCGTTTTCTGCAGATAAACACACTTTTTCCTCACGGCGCACTCGGTTTGCCGAAACAACTGTGGAAACATATCTAATGAAGTAGTAAAGTAGTTATATGCGTTTAAAGAAACCCTAAACAAGGATCCCCGTTTTTCAGCTCAATAGACTTCAGTAAGAAATTGATCTTGTAAGGAAAGGTGACCAACTCGCACTTCCAGAATTTAATTAAACTTGGGTGGTTTGTAGATCTTATAGGACTATGTAAGTACCGTTTTCCATTTCGGCTGAGAAACGGTTTCGGAGGGTGAAATCGAGTTTTGAGTCCTCTATGAAACAGTAAAAAACAGTATACTACGCTGTGTTCAATTCCCCACTAAATTATGGTGTGTTGGCATGATGCTCTTGCAGCGAGGCGTTTAAAATTTTCATTATACAAAAAAGCTATCAGAATGTTGTGTATAACGAGAGCTGCAGTACGTATTTTAAGAAAGAAGGTATACTTACGTTATTATCTATGTTTATCCCTAACGTGCTAGTATACGTTCACTGCAACACGGATAGTTTCTGTCTGAATGGCCATAATCATTAGTACGGCCATAATCAACAACAACAGTACAAAACACGAAACTGCGATTACACTGGGCAACAAAATTTCGAAAAGTTTATGCTTCCGAGATTAAAATAGTAATGAATTCAATGTGCTGAACACGATTATAACTAAGAAAAGGCTGAATTGGTTGCGGTTTCTTTGTAATGAGTATGCATTTTTGAGAAAAAATGTATATTTGTGTATATTCTAATACATGTTAAGAGTACCTTAATTTGCTTAGGATTTTTGCATTCTTTTGGTCTGTCGTTTGTAGTTGCCGAGGGAAGTATCTCTGATGAGACCATTTACCCTTGTATCCTTTCCTCATCGTGGCAATGTTCTTTTGAAAACGTTCGCCGTGCTAATCAGTGACTTGCCCGCAGTTATCAGGGAAGACATTTAATTGGGAGCGAAGTAACTGGATCTCTAAGGACATATTGCAGCTGAACTCATGAAACAAAGCCAACATGTCCTTGACTAGTTCCTTATAGTTTTCAGCCTCCTGATTCCTAGAACGCATCTCAAATCTGTATTCCTTTACTTTGAAGAAGTTTCTCAAAGTTGTAATATCTGAAGAGTTGTTTAATTTGAGGCCTCACAAAATCGCCCTCTTTAATTTTGGCTTCACCGAGCCGAGGAAATTTTTGATACAGGTACTTGAATGCTCGTCAATTCTTATCCATGGCTTTTATCATGTTTTTGATGAGACTGAGCTTGATATGTGAATTAAGAATGATGATTTTGTGCGATTCTACCAATTGTGGATGCTGTACATCCGCTTCTCTAGGCTTAAAAGATACCATCAATTTATCTTACTAAATTCAATTTTATTACGCGATAGCACCTACAAGGCGGACAAAACGTAAGTACATATCTCTGCAACGAGAGCCGATCAACTTTTTTCGAAGTGATATTCGTGTTCGGTACGTTAAGTTCATTTAGAATTGGATATTTTAAGAAGCAATGTCATAGTTGCTCAGTGTTATTTAAGAGTCCCCATTGACCATCACGCAGAGATCGGTGCATTACTGGAGACCTAAATTGTATCATTCGATCTCAAAACATTATCCGCAGATCATATTGAAGCAGTAACTAAACGTATTCTGAAGGAATTAGAATGCCACAGCATAGATGAATTTGTCTCTGTTTACAAATAAATACTATGCATATACTTTATTTTGTTTGTCTTGTTTAAGCCTGTTTGTCCAGTTATTATTCTGATTTTTATCTATACATTTTATGAGGGGAGATTTTTATATTATCCACCTAGCCATGGGAAAAAGATTCTCTCCCATCACCGCTTTCAAGTATTCATCCGAAGAGAAACGCCGTCCTCTCATGTGCTCTTTTTTCTTAATTTAGGGAAGAGATAATAGTCACTCGGTGCCAAGTCCGGACTGTCAGGTGGATATTTTATCTATAAAACCGTTGTCGTTGATTATTTCCTAGACCTGGTGAGTTTTGTGGACTCTGGTACTGTCATGAAGCAGCATAATCTTTCGCTCACAATGTTGAAGTCTTTTTTGTTCTGCATCCCACAACACCAGCCATCAGTTTTCCTGATGAAGACTGCGTTCTTGCTTTTTTTGGTGGCGAAGACCCCTTATGAACCTATTGCATGGATTCTTGTTTTGTCGGTGGGTCCCAATGATACACCCACGTCTCATGACCCGTTACAGTTTTTGAAAAAAGGATCTTTGCCGTCAGCCAATGCTGTTTTCTTCACAAATTTGCCGACGACAACATGTTTGGTTAGTAGTAAGCAATTTCGGAATCCAACGTGCTGACATCTTATTCGCTCCTATATCTTCATGTAAGATTTTTAAAGTTAAGTTTCTGATATCCCTACTTCAACAACAATCATTGAAACTCTTATTCTTCAATTTCCTAAGATCAGTTCCTCAACTTGCTTGATGTTTCCGATGGTTCTTGCTGCAACAGGCCTTCCGCATCTTGGGTAATCTTGTTGTTTACACCTAAACTTTACCGTAAAATATGACGACACATCTTTCCCATAAACATTAATCACCCCATCGTAAATATTCTTGGGTACAATTGCTTCCTTCGTTAAGAACTTGATAACACTTCTGTGTTCTAGTTGAATTTCACTCATTTTCTGTAGTTTAAACTTTTATAACCTTTGAAATATGAACAGCAAAAAGTTCTCTTCACTTTTTTTTCATGGCTAGGTAGATAATATAAAAATATCCCCTAGTATTTAGAATACCATCATTTTATCTTTACATTGAATACGTTTTTTACCTTTTAAATTTAACATAGTACCTTTATGCTACGTATGTACCTGACTATGTTTGGAGAGGTTTGATTGTAAATAAAACGATATTATTATTAAATGAAATAAATATATACGTTTATTATATCTACAACGCCATTCTAACTAGAAATCAGAAATTAAGCGGTCGAAACCATAAAAAAAATAGATAATGTATATCAGCAGTAAAAGGAAAACGAAAAAGTTTCGGAGGTAACGTCAATTTTAGATGACATATTGTAGTATTTATAGTAGTACACGAGCAATTTCAGCGAAATACGTTCTATCGATCTCCATTTTATTTTTTCCTTCTCGGGATCCTTGTGAGTTGGTTCCGCATCATCAGTTACTTGACCAGACTATTGTCTCGCTTCAGTGTAACCTATCAATATTTTCCCTTTGTCTCCTTTTTTAATTAACTAGTAACATCTTTTGTGCTGATTCGGGCAGATTTTCAATTTCAAGAGCTAAACGGATGTCTTTCAGCCAGGATTCTTACAATTAAGCGGAAATTGCTTTGTTCGGGGGGATTAATCGAAACGGGTAGACTTAAAAGCGGTATTTACCATTTTAATAAATTAACCCAACGTTTCTTCCGCAGCGTGGACACGTAGATAAGTATTGAATTAAGATTCTACACTGATAGAAAAGAATTATCAATTCAAGGAAAAGTATTTTTTGAGCATATTTCTTAATGGAAAGCAGTATGTGCTGTTTCGAAAGAATGGCATGTTTGACTAGACACCTTAAATTTTTAAACATATAGCTCTTAACATCTATATCTTTAAAAAGATTTAGATTTAAACCGAAAAAGTCACGCACTTGATGGGCATTTTATTGTTTTTGCCATATCTGTGTACTTTAAGAAAGTACTTTCCGAAATCAAAGAAATCAATTTTTTTTTTCATAGACGATTTCATTACGATCATTACCGATTGCGGTGAAACTGTGTTGGGGGAGGTTTGCTCTATTTAACCCTCTGCGCCACGCTCGCGCCATTTTGTGTATTGTCCAACATTTCGTTCTTAGTTTTTTTTTGGTAGTTGTCTTTTAGAAAATATTTAGACTGTTAGACAGTAATGCATGAAGTGGCTGATAATTAACAACAGTGGGGATTAGAAGAGTTAATACAATCCCTTCATTACCAATAAATCAATAAAAAAAGTAAGCAAAAGTAGCTTATAATCGATTAGAATAATAAATGCACTGTCTTGGCTATATTAGAATTTTTTTTAACTGCCTCTGGATTTTATACATATAATAATAAAACATTTCAACAATTCCGAATTTGTTTTTATCATGTTCTTTCTTTAATATTGAAAATACTGGTTCAAAAATGGATTTGAAAGAATATTTAAAAAGTAGCGTATTCACTTTTCAGCGTGTATCGCAGTATCCTTATATGCAACTCCTGTAAAACCTGTAGAATCCTTATGATTGGTTTTTTTGATTTGCTGTACAAAAGTTAGTTTTGACGATAGGTCTAAAGTTACGCGTTTGTCTAAGCTGCCAAAAAGCTGGACGAACAATTAATTACTTCTTTATTTACTTCAATGCCTGATTTGAAATCAGCACAGCGTGGCGGTACTGAAAGTTGTAGTGAGCTACCGTCTCGCCACACTGAAAGTAATGAAATAGGCGAACATAGTGAGAAATAAACCTGTTGAGTATTTTAAAAGAAACTTGGCAGGTAATAAAAAGTGTAGTGTTTCTTCTTTCCTGTTAGCTTCAAACGATTGATTGGACCTTAATTAAGTGCTCGAACTCAGTGGCATTGGAACACTGAAACACTTTACTAAAACCTTTACCACAATACTTCCTCGCACTTGACGCACGTTTCAATAGCCAAACTATCATCATCAGCAGTAAAACTGAACTAACTCTTCAGTTAGTTCTGTTTCATTATTCCCTAGAAATTCTAGTTTTGTATATGAAGCATTTTTTTTTATTTATTGGTTGTATATAATAATAGTTCCAGTTGTTGTTTTTATTGGGCGAACGATATAGTTCGATTTAAACTTTATTTTATTTTAGAGTTCATTTTTTATTTGAAATATTTCGTTTCCTATCTTAGGTAGTAACATTTACATACTAACAAACGCGTACTTACTTTCCCACTCTGTGTTTTTACTTCAAAACATTTAATTTTTTTATTTTAATCAGTAGGATTCTTTAGCGGAATAGTTGTTTATTTTACGATTCTGTAATTCATTGATTTCAGTTTATAGGTGTAGATATTTTAAAGCTAATTCTTTTATCAATTAAACTCAGATTTTCGCTATTATGTGATTTACAAGAATAAATATTTTATTGGGTCTCGAACTGGAATAAAGCAGAGCGATACTTTCGGTAACACTGTATGCGTTTAATACATTGCGTTAGCCACCGAAAGGTTTGGTTTCCGGGCGGTATGTCCAAAAGTAACCTTCAATGTTATTATAAACATGTATATATATTTTTTATAAATCCTTTTCCGTCGTATTGGCGTTACAAAGTGGGCAAAATTTTACCAGAGAAAGTGTTAGTTTTTGTTCAAATACTGCCAACCTTTTCGATCAAATTACGTCCAAAGTTGTCTTAAAACAGGTGAAATAATTCATTCCAAAAGGAGAAGAGAATATTATAATGTAAGGGAGTCACCAAAAATTAGCTGATTGGTGTTACATTGTAAAATGTTCTATTTGTAATATAGAAAATTGTCACCAAATTTTATTTGAAAAGAAGGAAAATCTTAGAGACAGGGATTGGTGTTTTCGTTATACTAATTGTAACTGGAAAACCGACTTGAAGTATTGTATACGAGTATATGTATATGTCGTGTATGGTTAGAATTAGCAGTAGATATATGAAAACTCATAAATTATGAGTTTTCATACATTATGAGTCATAATGTTGGATAAAATAAGAATATGGTATTCTATTTACGTATTTACCTACACATAACGTATTTATTTACGAATTTTTTTTCTTTTGATTATAACTGCTGACAGTGTAACATTCTTAGAAAAAAGTGAACATATTATTTTTTAACAATTTATGCTATACTGTTTTTTAACAATACTTATGGATGAATAATAGCGCAATAGCACTTCTTTAGATAGTTGTAACTAGTTTAAAGATACAAATGACAACTTCTAAAGGACAGAAATAACAATACCACTAAAGTTAATTATCGTAACACCTTATACACCAGAAATCTACACTACGATAAACATACTTTACCTTGCGTGGTTAATTGCGCTCCTAGGTTGACATGTACCAGCTTGCTAATATTCTCTAACTTTCTTTTGAGTTTCTAAAATAGCCAGTATATTTTTGCGTTACATTAAATTTTGTTGTAAGTCCTTGCTAGAGTTTTACGAATTAAAGTTTACAATGAATTATCTCCATATGTTTTATATCTATGAATTTATTACTTTAAAATTTATTTATAGTCCAATAATACTCAAAAGTACATTGCAATTGTAGAATAAGCTAACTTTATACTTTTTCTATACCTACATCTATGGGATTTTCAACTCAATTCCAGTTTGCTTTTGATAATTTTTCTGAAACATTATCAGAGCACATGCAGAGAAGTAAGTTCTTGCATCAAGAAAACAGATTCTCTTGCAAAAATCAATCTCTATTCAAGCAAATATTTTTATTTCAAGACTATAAAAATGTATAATATAAGAAAGTAATTTTCTTTAAATCTTATTTGGATTAAATAAATATTTTCGTAGGGTTAGAAAATCAAGAAAATCCAAGACAGAAAAATGTTTCTTCCAAGTAAATCATTTAATCTTAAGTTAAGAAAATATTTATATTAAAGGTAGGAATGAAAAAATGGTCCAGATCTCACAAAGTTTTGCTAAGAAATTAGACAACCGGTTTTGTATTCAAAAATCATTAGGCCAGCTACAAGGATATCCAATAAAAGAAAAATTACAATAATGGAAAAAGTTAATGATAAAAATTAGGAGCAAGTGAATGAAGTAATAAAAAAGTTTTTTATGTGTTACAATATAATTAAATTACTTCTTTAATTGTGTAATGAAATAAGGACTATTTTTATTTAGCTTAATAATTAATGTGTTAATATTTAAGTTTATTTAACCCTTTTTTATTATTATCTATTATATATTAAAAAAAACTACAGTTAAATTCGTACACGTTGTAAATAAATAGTAAAAAAAAAAATTAAACAAAAATTACATTAATCGGTATCTTTATGAAACGTTGTAAGTATGGCATCTGTATTCCGGTTTGTATCGCTACTATCTAGAACGGCATGATACATATCTCTTGAAAGTAGGTGGCGCCAGGAAATATTTCAGTACTTGAGAGATGAGGAGTAATGTGGGCACGAACAAAATGCGTTAGTGCTTTTTTCTTCTCACATTGTTTTTGCCGCTGGTGATTCCATCAATACCGTGAGCTATTTATTAGCATTGTCTTGGTTATTGTTTCTAGGCACTTTTTCATGTGTACTTCTACATTAAGTTCACTTTTGTTTGAACATTATTTTATAATCTCTACCGTAGCCTTTTAAAATCACAAGCACAAATGAGAATAATTTACTGCATTATGTACGGATATGTCGTACTGTTTTAAACAAGGTAAGTGCAGTTAATAAAGTGGATATAAATAATACGCATTTCAAGAATTCTAAGTAAATAAATGCTTTATTTTAAGGAAATGAAACTATTGAATTATGAACAATACCTAAACGCTTTCTTGAACTAAAAAAACTATTTATTATCCTTACAAAAAGATTGTTTTGTGTTACAACGGCCATTTATTTGTACTAAGAATCGCTTTCTTCAAATTTTCTGCAAGATTTTCTTGAATCAAGTTAACAAATGTCTTAAACAAAGAGATACAATTATTTCATTACAAGTGTATATTTCCCTTAAACGGAGAAAAAACGCTAAGAAAATATTTCTTCTCATTTAAAACAGTTATTGTATTATGGATAATTGAAACAGTAATTGTCTTGAATTAAAGCGGATAGTCTTGATGCAAGTAAACCTTTCTCAGCGTGTACGAACGTTATCATCTGTTATTGTTTTAGTTGTTTCGATGTCATTCTCCTTTTAATTACATACATTTTGTTTTCTCTTTGTTTTGGTTTTGGGGACTGTATCCTACGTAGATATGCATATACATAATACGTATTAGTCGTGCGTACGTACACCACTTTCACTGCAAGTCCAATATAGAATGTCAAGCAGACAAATTTGGCAATACGTATTTTCATTAAGGCATAAGTACGTGGTTTGTATTAATATAACATTTACGTATATATATATATATACGTACGTGCTGGATTTTTCAAAAAAATTTGCTTTAATTCATAACATCCGAAATATAAATAATACACGATGTCATTTGCAACTGGATCGTAAGTCGTTGCTATGGTCTATTAATAACTCAATAATTGCAAAGAAAAAGGAAAAGGTATTATTCAGCTAAAATGCAGGACTTTATTTACACTATGTGGTAATGAGTAGATTTCAAAAAATATTTTAAAATATTTGCATACCTGATTTTAAGCTTGTTTTGAAATGTGTGCGAGCAGTAGTGTTTTGGAAATGAAAGAATTGAATATGGAGGATGTGGAAAAACTTCCCAGCCAAGATCTGCCAATTTTCTTTGAGACATCAAAGAAGCATGTGGTGGCATTGTGTTTCAGCATGACAATGCTCGATTCCATGCTTCTTTGATTTTTCAAAGAAAATTGGCAAATCTTGGCTGGGAAGTTTTGTCACATTCTCCATATTCTCCTGACGTGGCACCTTCAGATTTTTACCTTTTTCGACCAGTACCAATTTTTTTGAATGGAAGGACTTTTCACACAAAAGATGGCGTTCGAACGGCCTTATCCGAGTACATTGTAGATGAATTATATAATAAATATATTGTAAATTTCACATTTGTTTTATTTAAAAAATACGACGGAACTTTCCGACATACCCGATAGGACGCCATGACTATAACTGCTGGAACTGGGTGGCGCCAGGAAATATTTCGATCTCTACAAAATTTTTTGGATTGAAAAACTTTTCATACAGAAGATGACGTTCGAACAGCCTTAACCGAGTACTTCGATTCCAAACCTGGGAATTTTTTTGCTGACGGTATTAATCGACTACCTGAAAGATGAAGAACAGTTGTAGAACATGATGGTCGGTATATTGTAGATTAATTGTTTAATAAATATATTCTAAATTTAACATTTGATTTATTTAAAAAACTTTTCGACATACCCAATGACTGCTGAACGAGGAAAGCTAGAAGGAAGGGATAAATGTAAAAGATATGCGATTAACGTATATACACAGTGCATGGGTTAAGCCTAATTCTTAAGCGTCCCATGTTTTTTAACTATACGAAAATTTTTTTTAAGTAAAAGATGTTTGTCCTTTAATTATGTTTAAAAGCATACAGAGTTTTTCAATATACAAGGTGCTCTTAAAGAAAATATCACCACATATTCAGTTCTGATGATTTTGAACGTGCTTTTTATAGGGCGAGGTTAACCTTATGGAAATTAAAAACAACATTTATTTCATTTTTAAAGATTTACAATGTATGTCTTACACTATTTTATTTTAAGTTTCCGATATCTTAATATTTTTATTAATAATAAATAAAAAAGTATTATGCGTATATGTATTAATGCGATATATTGTTTAAAGTAATATTGATGTCAGGCAAACGGAATCATACGACTAGGTGCACCTATTATTGTGTGTGGTTACTTATTTTCGTAATTATTCAAAATAGCCAAATTTGTTAGATGTTTATGTTTACAAGGTTTTATTATATGCATTATCTGATTGTTTGAATCATACAATTCTGAAAATAATGATAACATTGACAAAGGCACGGTAAACCCGCCGAACACAATAGAAATCCTATAGACACGAAAAATCATGCACACGCATACGACAAGACTAGAATTTACTGCTAGATACTCTATACTGTAAGATGACAAGTATAAATGAAGTAAACGTTATTAAATGAAGGCGTTTAATGTGATTAACAGAAAGCAAACATCATTAAATCATCGCGGAATCGAGCTACACGATTTACATATGCAGAAAAATAATTATAAAGAATCAAGAAGACGTAGAAATTAAAAGCGTCTAGAAGTCGAATGGGAACCCTGTATCGCTGAGAAGAGAACTTGGAGAAGAATGCAGAAACTAAGAAAACTTCAACGCCTCAAGGAAATGGTTACTAAATTTTGAAAGAACGTACAAATTTGTTTCATACAAAATTACTAAATTTATCAGATGGGACCGACTGCTTGCAATTGGAAGAAATTTCAACTGATTTCTATTAACAATGTAAAACCACTAGTCCAAATCCATGGTACTGAAAAATATATAACGCAAAGGAAAATGTCTTCAACCTAGAAATACATACATGCTGAATGTTCTTTAGCTTTAGCTTAGAATATAGTGTTAGTTTACTTTAGGGATACCCTATACATTGAAAAACCCTATATGGTGAAGCGGAATGAAAATATAAACAACTTATTCTTAAAAAAAATTTTTGTGTTGTTACAAAAAGATCGGATGCCAAGAGTTAGGCTTAAACGTAACACCCTATATATACGTCAATTACGTATTCTAAAAGGCCTTAAATATGGTACAACTTCAGCATTTATACCTTCCTTCTAGGTTTCTTCGTTGTGCAGTTATATTGAAAAAATCGAAATTCGAGGGATTTCCCTCCTTCAAAGTTTCGGCAGATAATTAAATTGCTATTGGCTTACCTTAGTACGTTTTATATTTCCATGAAGTTAAGATCTGAATTTTACATTGCAGAACTTATCTTTATTAGACATACGCTATTTGGTTTCCCATATCGTTATAGCAGCCTACAATAAATACCTACTAGGTTACAAACGTGCACCTTTACTGGAAACTAAAAACCATTGTAATTTTCTTATTTATTAGTTTCAGAACAATAGCCTATGAAACTTTTATCTGAATCACCTTTCAAAATTTTGAAAAGTTATACAGGGTGATTCATTAAAAACATAGTAAATTTTGATTTTTCACAAAAATAAGTTACTCGGTCATTTTTTAATACTAACCAGCAGAAAAAACGACTAGTTTTTCAATTTAACTCGTTTTGTAGGACCAATAGTAATACAGAGGAGCACTATGGTGACCTGCTAATTTGTATTATTCTGTATATTGCTGTAAGTACATAGCATTTACAAGCGTAACTTAGCAAATTTATGTAATTTTATCACGAATAAAGTAACAAAACTAAACAACTCTGGTTACTAATACCCATTCTAGTGTATCCAGCGATCTGAATTATTTGTTAATTTTAATAAAATTTATGTTAGTTGGGTGCATCTGACAAGCAAACACTAAAGTATGCATTCTCAAAAACTTTTTGCAAAAGTAGTGCCATAACCCCTTTCGTGAGATTTCTTTAATTATCTGACGACGGCCCTAGAGCGGGTCTGTGGAGGCTGCGATGAATGCAACTGTAAAGAAAAGAACATACTTTACGTATTCAGTGTTAATAGTAAATTGTTCGGTAGCTGAATCTGAACAAACCCAACAATGTTTCTGAACAAAACTTGACAAATTACATATCATTAAACAAGTGCAAAGATAAGTGGATCTATTGGGTTTTGCGTGAATGCTCCTCATTTGTGGTTTCTATTCCAAGCTATGAGTAAGTGAATGTAATAAATTAATCTTTTTTTACATTTCATTTAGGCAGACATTAGATATTCATAACACTCTAATATAGTTTTTGGACTGTTGCAACGCTTGCTGGTAGCTATGTTTAAATAATTTAGCGTCTATAGCCTCGCGATTTGATCGTTTTGTCGCCGTCTACTCTCGACGACCATTAAATATTAAACGCCCACTTCCTCAGATTTAACACGTTGTTGAAGTTGTAAAGTAGCGTACACCGCACAACGCCGTCAGGATCATGTGCATATACGCGAGTACTACGAACAAGACATGTTTAATAAATACAATACCTAGACAAATCTACGTTACTGCACTTGACTCAACTCTCGTTTGGTCCGCTCGTAAACGACGTATAGGTGAGTATCAAAGTCTGCTTGTTATGCCAGGCACATCGTGTCATTTCTTTTTTCCATTTCTCAGTAGTCCTTTTCTTAATGTTTTATTTTTCTCGTGGATTCGTTTCTGCATCTATAATACCTTGCATCTTACTTGGCGTAAGTTGTTGCACCTTGCTTGCCACCTCGTTAACGTTCCGTTTGAATTATTCTTGCTTGAATAAGGAAGAAAGGTCCGGGCACCGATGTCGAGAACACTTTAACGCTCACTTCTCGTGCCGCTGAACGTGAGATACGTATAATTGTTTAATTTGTTGCATAACATGCTACATCCCCGCTGTGGGCGTAACCAATTAGCGAATTGTTTCGAACTGCTCTGATGATGTTAATTCTCTTTACAGAACTAAATACTAATTTGAATTACGACTACGAACTGTTAAACGTAAGCAAATAGCTATTACGCTTAACTGCTTACGTCAATAAAACGATACTTCTGATATTTATGTAGTTATAGAGAAATTCATTTAATTAATTTTTGCAATTTATAACTGAAGCCTTTTAGAAATATTTTTCATTCATGAATTATTGCAAAACCCTATAAATTGCATTCAGCTGTTGGTTTTTGTGTTACAAATAAATGCATACAGGTATATTGTTTGATCATCACTTGCCGGTGGTTCCATTACACCTAGACCCACGTGCAGTGCGTAGTACAATTAATGAGTGGATCATAAAACAACGCCAATTATATTGAAACCATGCAGCTGGTCAGCAAATAACATTAAACTCTGATACACTTACAGGATTCAACTTAGGACAGCAGCATGTCTATTAATAGGGGCGGCCACAAGAGACCATAATAACCTCAGTTCCAGAGCATCAGCTGGTGGAATGAGGAGTTGTCCCTACTGAGGCAACGAACACGCAAGTTATTTAACAAAGCAAAAAAAAAACAATGAGTGGTCGGAATATCGAAACACACTCACTGTGTATAACCATGCCCTAAGAAGGGCTAAAAGAGGGTCATGGAGGAAGACATTGTAATACTCACCAGTGGAAGAAATGCCAGCATAACATCAGAACTAACGCAGAGAGTAGCAAAAACGGCAGTATGGTACAAGAAGGAGAACCTTAGAGTAAACCCTGCAAAAATTGTACATGTACGCTTCACCAAGAGAAGGAAATTGGATGGTCTAAGAGCGCCGACTCTTTGCAATGAAGTAGTACAGATCAGCCAGGAGGCTAAATTCTTAGGTGTAGCCTTGGACTCTAAACTGAACTGGAACTCACATTTACAAAAAATGACCGACAAATGAAAGAGGGTGTTGATGACAACCCGTAGAACTGTTGGGAAAACAGGGGGCTCAAACCACATATGCCGTACTGGCTGTACACTACGATGGTAAGATCCATGATACCTTATGGCTGCCTGGTTTGGTGGCCTAAGATCACATAGAACCATACGATAATCAGTCTCTCGAAAATTCAGAGATTGGCATGTCTATATGTAACTGGAGCCATTAAAAGCACCCCAACAACTGCTATGGAAACCATGCTAAACCTACCTCTTCTTGAGATCTAGCTAGCATACAGACTGAAAAACACTAGTAACTGAAGAACCACTGGAGAACAGAGAGGGTCTGGGCACACCAGAATAGAAACAGCAGTAACAAACCCTATCTTTGATATGGGTAGCAACACAAAAATCTCCAGGATGTCCCATGAAAATTTTTTTAAGTTTTCTTGAATTGGGAAGAATGGAAAGATGGAGAGGGTAGAAAATCCAAATCTGGTACACAGATGGGCCAAAAGCGGGCACTACTTCTAGCGTTGGTGTTTATGAGGAAAACCAGAGGTACAAAGTATGTACATCACTTGGGCGATACACCACGGTATTTCAAACAGAAATATATGCTACACAAACCTGCGTGTGGGAGAGTCTGCGTCGGCGACCGCAGGGTGGGACGATTTGCATTTTCTCCGACAGTCAGGCAGCCTTAGAGGCACTAGCATCTTATCATGTAGCCTCTAAACTAGTACGGGAGTGCATGTAAAACCTAATCGTTCTGTTTAAACACAACAAGGTCACACTAGTGTGGGTGCCAGGACACAGGGGTATAGCGGGCAAGGAAATTGCAGAGCAGCTAGCGAAGGAAGATTCAAAAATGAATTATATAGGCCCTAAACCAGGTCTAGCTATTACCAAGAGTGCAGTGCGTGGTGCAATTAATGAGTGGATCATAAAAGAACACTAATTAAATTGGAACCATGCGGCTGGGAACACCGTCGCAGCATCTGACTGCTGACCTGCTTGATTTAAGCAAGATACAGCTTAGGGCAGCAACATGTCTACTAACGACATGGCTGTTTGAGAGGCCATTTTCATAAGATGGGGATCTACAAAGATGAACCTTAATGTAGACTTTGAATAAGGAAGAGGAAACAGCTCCTCATATTATTTTCGAATGTGCAGTGCTAGCTCAACGCAGATTCGCTATGCAAAGCGCAATTGGTCTACCAGTGGAGAAAGATTTACTACATGGGCTCTTAAACCTGATCAAGGGATCTAACCTGTTCAAGTAAAACGAAACCGAAGCAGGAATAAAATAGGCTACTAAGCTTCAATGTTAAGGATGCAAAGACTAACCCTGGTTTGGTAGAAATCAAATCAAGTCTATTAATAGGACATGGCTATTTGAGAGGTCATTTGCACAAGATGACAAGATGGGGTTCCATAAAGATGAGCCCTTATGCAAACTTCGCAATCAAATGGAGAAAACCACAAGTTATATTATTCTAATTAAACCTGATTGAAGGAACCAACCTGTTTAAGTAACACAGAAACTAAACCAGGATTATTGCAATAGACTCATTATGCTGCAGTTTTAAGTTTGCAAAAAACTTTATCCTGTTTAATAAGTTTCAACTCGGTCGAGTGCTTTGTGTGTGAAGTAGTAGGTTTGTAAGATTGGTGTTGAAGCGTTGTATGTCGAAAAAAGGTGCGATAGAAAACTCGAACAGAGAATTGTGATCAAATTTTGCAGGGGATGAAAGCTGAGTCTTCCAGTATGACCCTGAGACTCGTCGGCAAAGTACAGTGGGTTGAGATTGGAGGAGAGTGTCTTCAAAAAGCAAGAATGTCGCGGTCACAAATGAAGACAATGCTCATTTGTTTCTTCGACATCAATGGCATTGTCCACAAAGAATTCGTTCCGCAGGGCCAAACTGTTAATTCGGTCTCCTATGTTGAAGTTTTGAAGCGGCTGTGTGTCAGGGTTGCGCGGGTAAGACCTGAGCTGAAGAAATCTGGATGGATCCTTCATCACGACAACGCGTCCGCCCATTCGTCGCTTCTTGTTAGACAGTTTTTAGCGAAAAAAATAATTCCAACGCTGCCTCATCCCTCGTACAGCACAGATTTGGCACCACTGGACTTCTGGTTGTTCCCAAAAATTAAAAGTCCCATGAAAGGACAACGGTTCGACTCCATGGAAAATATCCAGATGGAGACGACGGCGGTTTTGCAAGGTCTAACTTCGGGCGACTGTAAGGGGTGTTTCCAGACGTGGGAAGAGAGATGGAATAAGTGCGTAGCACTCCAGGGGGATTACCGTGAAGGAATGAATGCGTGATTATGTTCAGTTTTTTATAATAATTATTTAATTGCCACACCTTGTATTGTAACTAAGGAGTTAGATGACAAATGTAGAATAATCCTAAAATTAACCATAAGTGGAGTTGGAACACCGTTATTCTCGGCAGTCGATACCTCGATAACATTTATTTGTCTTAAATCTATCCGTATAACGCGATATACTTAAGAAGCTTATTTACAAAATGCCATAAGTCCCCTTTCTAACTAAATGCAGTTGTTGTATTTTCAAATCAACTTTTTGAAAGATTTTATTAAATAGTTTCATATGCCTTGCTATTCAAAGTCGTTATCTTTTATAATATGTAGTGCATATTTGAAGTTGGCGAAGTAAACAAATTCTTTTACTTCTTCTGAGACACTGTCGGAAATCCAAACCAAAGGTGTTTATATGGTATTGTTAAATGGTGTTTATTTATTATCAAAGCAGCTTGGAGGGTATACAAATAATGAGGAATTGTTTGCTTTTGGGGCATAATGTCATGTTGTCAATGTTATTTTATCAGATATGCATACATACAGATTTTGACATTGGTAAGAATAAAGAAAAGACAGTTCTATTCTTCACATCAATATACTACTATCGTATTGCGAAAAATAGGTTGCTGGTGTTATCCTATTTTCCTCATTGCAGGTAATAGGCTCTTCGATAAGTAAATAATAACTAGATGCTAGATTCATTTGTTCATTAAAACCGTTCGGAATTTACAAACCAGGAAGGTGCCGACTACACACATACGTGGTCAGAATATACATATTGATGCAAGTGTATGCAGTCATATGTGTATGTGCTGACTAATAAAAGAAACCATTGTTATGTAGACACCACTTCATTTTACCATTGGATTATATTCTGCACGATTGCAAAGTCGTGTTCTGCAGCGATTTATAGAAATGCGGCGCTTTATTTATTCTAAAATGCATAGCGCCTCCAAAAAATGCATTCGAATGTTTCTGTTTAGCAATATTTACCTACAAATATGGAAGTACTTTCTTCGATCTGACAATGACATTGTCTGATACACAAATAAGTATATGCGGAATAGAAATTCCTCTTTGAACTAATTGATATACTACACTCGTAAGAAGGCAATGGTGATATAAAAACAAAAAGAAAGTAGGATTGCCGGTAGTCTTGATGTTAAATCGATGTTAGGTGCTTCAATTGTCGATCGAGTTCTTTTTAGTGATAATTAAGTGAGTGCGGTTTATTATCTTTCATTACACGGACCACTATGAAGTTGGAGGTAAGATCAGTTTTTCAAGTGAGCTTTGATTTATAGCTTAGGTTTTAAGCAATTAGTTATAAATACGATAATCTTAATACAATAATAATGATAATCTTTATAAGATATAAAGCCAGTAGAATGTACAATATGAAAGGGACTAACAGTCCTAGATTATGGAAGAATTTCCAAGGACGCAAAATTGATTTATAACGTTTGGCAAGCCAAGAAAATTTGGAATTTTCACTTCCTATGTGGCTTTGAAAATTGATCGTATAATTTTATATTCTAATATTTCCGCAACGTATTGAACGTTTTTGTAGTAATTTAGAAATCCTTATATATATACATTAGAAATTATACTTTTTAGTTATTTTTACGTTGAAGTAAGAGATAATTTTTTGGCATTATGCTCCTTGTGTGATTTTGAATGCCCTACAGAGAGTACTGGTTGCATTTTATAAACTTTGAAACCCAAGAAAGATAATACAACCTACAACATTTTCCAAATTGGGTATTATGACCGAAAGCATGCAATCAACTTACTGTATAAACAGATATGGATAAGCCTAGATTAAAATTATTTTCAAAGTCTATTTTTTCGTTTATATCATATGGCCCGATTTTTACGGAGTTGAGTAAACAAGAATAATTTATTTTTCTCTATAATTCTTAGGAAAAACATATTTCAAATATTGGTGTTTGAAGTTTATAACGTTTTCGTGAAAGTGGATCTCTTTGAAGTATGCAAACTATGTTAAAAATATTAATTTGTTTCTCTCTAATATTAGTAGGAATTGCTTACCCGTTAAAAATAAAACCCGTCAAACGATTTGGGGAAGTTCCTGAATCATTCTGATATATTTCACATTCCTACGTCTTCGGTTAGAGTACCGAAGAATTTTGATCTTATACAATATTTGTATAAACATTATAACGTTGATATCATGGTCCGTTAAAATAATGTTCAAGTACCACTTCAGACTTCTTCTGGCTTTAAATCTACATCAAAGTATTTCTTCGTATTAATGGGAACTCTCTAGTCTCATTTGTTTACAGTTTCTACTTCTTTTTGTTGGACTTGTTTCTGCTGAGATACTTCATGATCAAAGTTCCGAGGAAATAGATCCAATCAAGCAAACAGATGACAGTGGCGAAGACAATGAACAAAGCAAACGAACGCTTTTAAGCAATGGCAATCACTATGCATGGGAAAAGCATGTTAAATATCATCCTTCAGGGCACAAGTACCTTCTTGGCTACAGAGCCGTTAAACTGCAGTTAGTGCCAGTTGCAAAGCCTCTTTACTCACGGCCCGTTGGAAGACCCACGATGCATTTGAGGCCGGTACATATTGGAAATAAACCGGTGTTATCACTAGTACCACCGAAGTTGAATCCTGTTTACAAGCCAGGTGGTTACGTCTATAATAAACCATTACCAGTTAATGTACCGCCCAATATACCTACGAAGCCATGGCAACATCAAGGTTGGGATTCGTTTATACCAGAAACCGATAAAAAGCCTTTCGTGCCTTCAGTGCCACTTCCAGAACCAGATAATAACTTACCGGATACAAATTTTGTTCAACCGACAGTCCCAGCTGTTCCTCCCACACCTTTTCCTATTTTTCCTTCGGTACACGTACAACCTAGGCCTATTTTCAATGTACTGCCCAGTGTTTCATTGCAACCTGCAGTACCAGTACAACCGCCAATACCTTTTCACCCAGTGCTACCAGTTCCGCCACCTCTGCCGACTGTAAACATACAACCTGCCGTTTTGCCTACCCCTGTACAACCTCTCCTACCCTTACCTTCTCCGGTTCAACCAGTTGTCCCAGTGCAGCCAGAAGTGCCTGTACATGCAGGATTGCCTGTACAATCTCATACAATTCTACATCATCATAGACCTTTGGTACCTATTAACTTTTTACCAGGAAAATTGAATATTCCAGTTCCGGATTTAGGTGTACTGCCCTTCGGAGCACAAGTGCCAGTTCACTTATCTGCACAACAGTCTCATGTAGTTCATAAGCCTGGAGTAGTAGCCATCGGATCATCAGTGCCTTTTCCTCTATTCCCTCAACAACCAGGAGTAATTCATCGTGGAGGATCTATACCTGTCCAGTTGATACCTCAACATCCTCAAGAAATACCTAAGGTGCCTGTTGTAGAACCTCCTATTGTGCAGAAATTCGTTCCGCAACTTCATTCAGCTATATTACCTAGACCACAAGTATACCTTGGCGGACCACAAGTTTTGCATAGAGTACCTGATGGAACTCCTTTAGAAGGTGGATTTATGCCGGTCGAAAGTTCACCCGAACGTCCCCATATTCAAATATCCGTGAATCAGCAGCAACCCATGTCTAACAGTTTACCTCAAATACCCCCTCAACAACATAATTTTCAATATTTTGTCCAACATTTTCCAGGTAACACCGTTCAACAACAGCATGCGATAAACGTTCAACCTCAACATTATGATGTAGAACAGCACGGTAGTCAAAACCCGTTTAATGAACAGCAAACACTTCAAGAATCACCTGGCTTCTTTCAACCTGGGAAGACTGATTTGCAAATCCCAGAATATTTACCGGAACATCCTCATTTTAAACAAGTGCAAGAATATTCGCATGATAATGGGTACGATATAAAAAGAAGATGAAAAGCGTATCTCAGAATATAGGGTGTGTTATGTCTGTGCGTGTGTATGTGTGTAACATTGTTTTACTTGCACATGTTTTTAGTAGTTTATTTAAGGTAGTATTATACAATACTTTAGGCTTTAAGGTCGTATGCATGTGATTTGATTGTTGAAATAAATTTTGTATTTATTTTGTATATGTTTTATTCGTCAGAAAAGAGGATGGTGAGGTTACATGGAACTGTGGAAGGTGCTGTAATGTGAGAATAGGCTTTTATACAGGGTGAGATAGGCGGTTAACTTTGGCGTTTTATGCGCTCTCTCTATTTCAGTGCGCAACGAATAGAAACCCTGTGTTCCTTCAAATGACTTGATATAATGAAAATTGCACATTGAAATACTGTACGTTTTTTACTACCTTTGAATACAAATCATTTCTAAACTCGTCTATCTTCTACAACAGCTAGAGCTAAACACCTGTTGTATTAGTCTCCATTCGCTCATCTGTTATCGATAGCATCTGTTAATTTTCAACCAACAATAAGTTATATTACGCATTCTATTTAAAAATGCTCATTATTTTTAAAATAAAAAACCTATTTCTTAATCTAATTTAATGATTTAAAATTACACTTTCTTTCCAAATTATAATATGTCCCATGCTTGGGTTTACCGTCTAGCATTAGAGTGGAGTGTTATATCAATGTATCTGCAACCATCAAATGTGCAGGTTCAAATGTCAAATTATTATTAACACCAAATAGAATTATTCTTTACGCGTTTAGTAGATTGATTGATTGATTGTTGCCAAGGCAGGATTAGTCTTTTCATCCTTAACACGGCGGCTCAATGGGCCTATTGTATTATTCTTGTTTTCGTTTCGGTTTATTTAAACAGGTTAGTTCCATCGATCAGATTTAAGAGCTTGTGCAGTAAATCTTTCTTCATTGGTGCGAATCTGCGTTGAGCTAGCGCTGCGCATTTGAAAATATTATGAGAGGCTGTTTCCTCCTCTTCATTACAAAGTCTACATAAGGGTTCATCTTTTTAGATGCCCATTTTATGCAATTGACTCCTTAAATAGCCATGTCAAATGTTGTGATGGCCTTCTCATCATTCGATTTGCTTTTGTCCAGCTGCATGGTTCCAATTTAATTGGTGTTGTTTTATGATCCATTCATTAATTAAACCACGCACTGCGCTCTTGGTAATACCTAGACCTGGTTCAGGTCCTGTAAAATTCATTTTGAACCTTCTCTCGCTAGCTGGTCAACAATTTCATTGCCTGCTGTACCCTTATGTCCTGGCACCCACACCAAAGTAACCTTGTTGTGTTTAGGCAGAACCATAAGGTTTTGCAGGCACTCCCGTACTAGTTTGGAGGCTATATGACAGGATGCTAGTACCTTTAATGCTGCCTGACTGTCAGAGAAAATGCAAATCGTCTCCCGTCATGGTTGTCGACATTGACTCTCCCTCGCAAAGGTTTGTATAGCATATACTTCTGTTTGAAATACCATGGTGTATCGCCCAAGTGATGCACATACTTTGTATCCCTGGTTTTCTTCATAAACACCAACATCAGAACTAGTACCCGTTCTTGACCCATCTCTGTCCTAGATTTGGATTTTCGGTTTTCTCCCCTCTCCATTTCTCCATTCTTCCCAATTCAAGAAAAAATTGAAAGGTTTATCATGGGAGATCCTCTCGCTACCCATATCAAAGATAGGGTTCGTTACTACTGTTTTTATTCTGGTGTGCCCCGACTGTGGGTTCTCCAGTTACTAGTATTTTCAGTCTGTATGCTCCCATTATGGCGTCTCTCCTAATATGGATGTCAAGAGGAGGTAGGTTTAGTATGGGTTCCATAGCAGCCGTTGGTATGCTTTTAATGGCTCCAGTTATACCTAGGCATGCCAGTGTCTGAATTCTCGAGAGACATGCTTCTGTGTGATTTTAAGTCACCAAACCAGACAGTCATAAGTTATCATAGGTCCATCGTAGTGTACAGCCAGTACGTCATATGTAGTTTGAGTCCCCTTGTTTTCCTGACTGTTCTACGGGTTGTCATTAACACCCTCTCACATTTGTCGGTCGGTTTAGTGGAGAAGTGACTTTAAATATGAAATATAAGGTTTGAAAGCGTATGGGGCGAAGATGAGTTATGTTCTCGTTTCTCCGGGATCATCGGTGGTTTGAACTACATACATTAAGTGACTAAAACCTCGGGATAGAGAGAAGGGCCTAAAAGGATGGGATTCGTCTCTATAAGCCGCTACAACGACATTTTACGCGCCGATAGAGTGTCGCCCTTACCTAAGTGCACCTTGCTGAATAGCGCTAGTCGTGGCGATAACTCTATTGAGTTCTTAGGTTATACCTGTTTTCAAAATCTAAATCATTTTCAAGTTTTCTCTTAGACTCTCTTAACTTCTGACAGTTCTTTACACTGCCAAGAATAATTTAAATTATTTTACTATGCTTGATTGCATTTCTCTCTTGGTGTTTTTTAGCAACTTAAGCAACTTTCTAAACGTTTTCCAAAAATATTTTTTATGTAAAACACTTCGTATGTTTTAATATTTTTGGAAGCAAGTGCCATAAAATTTAGGCTGGCACATGAGTGTTATTAAAAGGCTTTAATGATGCTAAAGTTTTTATAGCAAGAAATTAAACGTTCGATTTATTTCCAATAGGATAGAGCACTTGTTAATAATTATTTTAAAACTGAGTTTGCTAAGTAGAATCTTTGGAAGTTAAATGTAAGACTAAGTTAACACTTTGTACGTTGCTATTGAGGGCAACACCTTCTCGTAGAATTAGTAAAATAAATTTGTTGTATCACTAAAAATACGAGAGACGTTCAGTAATTAACGAAACAAATAGCTGGGGAAACGAACAACTTATTTAATGACAATTAAATTTATACTACTTTTCAATGTGGTCTCCACCAACATTCAAGCACTTTTCCCATTGCTTTGCGAGCTTTCTAATTCCAGTGCTGAAGAATTCTTGACTTTGGTGACCGAGCCACTTGTGTACAGCTTGTTTAACCGCTTCGTTGTCTTCGAACTTGGTGCCGTGTAAAAGCTCTTTGAGCGAGCTCAGCAGTTAAAAATCGGGCGGTGCGAGGTCGGGACTATAAGGAGGATGTGGTAACACCTGCCAACCAAAATTTTCGACCATTTCCCGCGTTTTCTAGGCAGTATGGGGGCGGGCGTCATCGTGGAGCAGAATCACACCTTTTGAGAGAGCACCCTGGCGTTTTCTTCTTATCGCAGGTTTCACTTTATGTTGAAGCAAGTTACAATAGTACACTGTTCAATGTATGTTGTCCTTTTAAGTAGTCACAAAAAATTGTACCTTGAGAGTCCTAGAAGACCATCACTTTACCGGCAGACGTGAGAGTTTTGAATTTTTTCTTAGCGGACGAATTCGGATGTTTCCATTCAAGACTTTGCCGTTTTTATCTCAAGTTGTAACGCGGTCTAGAAAATCATTACCTTCCGTTAAATGTATAATAAAAAAAAGTTATGGACTTGAGTCAGCTGTCTTGGAACCCATCTCGAACACGTTTTCCGATAATTCAGCATGTCATGAATGATTGAATACACAGTTCCAACACTAACGTTACACAAATCAGCTATTGTCACGATTTTTTTACACCTGTCATCGAGAACAAGGTCATTTATGCGATTTTGTAGGGCGTTGGTCGACACTTCAACCGGTCGTACGGAGCGATGAATATCGATATTTGTTCTGCCCGATTTAAACTGTTCAATCCACTTATACACGTTTCCGCGGCTCAAACACTTTTCACCATACTGTTTCAACATTCTCGAGTAAATTTCGGCGGGCCCCACACCTTCGGATAACATAAATCTTATTACTGAACGTTGCTTTTCCACCGTACACGTTTCGAGAGGAGCTGACAGCTGACTTAATTTGTCCCCAAGGTTGCCAACTTGACCTATAGAGAGTATCATGTAATAATATTGATTACTGAACGTCCCTCGTATATTACGAAATTCATAGTTAGGCTGCGAGCATAGCAATAATATAGATTCTTTTCTATTCTTGAATATTGCTATCAATTTGCGTTTGAGTCCTACTAGGGTCAACTAGCAGACTTGTTTGGTGGGTTCGGTATCATCTCGTGTCACACTAAAGGCTCATGAGAAGCTTTAACAGCTTACATACCCTGTTGGGCCGTTGCCATACATACTAAAATAACTATAAGGCGACCATTAAGAGTAACTATTTGCATTCCATTAATGCTCAGAAGTATAGTTTCATATCTGTCGACACTGTTAGAATCTTTTATGATAAAGCACATGTGTAAAAGTTAAAATCAGGTGTGTCAATGTGCGCGTATCTTGTATATCTATATGATGAATAAAACATTCGCGAGAGACAACCTATTGTGTATTTTTATTGCTCTTTAAACGGTTTCTCTCCATTATTAGAGTTTCCAATTCTGTATGCATTCTTAAGTACCGGCATCAATAATTTCTTACTGTGTTCATAAATGCTATTCGAGATTAAACAAGATTAATCGTCGTTAAATTACATTAGCATTGTTTTCTAAATACCCATTGCCATTTTTCTACTTAGCGTAGGTCGTTTGTGAACATTTTCATTTTTCTATAGCGCAAGCTCATTTCTTTAAAATTGAATAATTTGTTTAATTCTAAATATTATTAATTGTGAGCAACGACATATCCAAAGGAGGTTATTGGCTGGTAACTACTGTAATGTCAAGAATAACGCTATTATAGTCTGCGTGGTTAGAGTTTAGCGGTATTGCAGTAAGTTTGGCCAATACTTTTTACTGATGTAATTCTTTGCAATTTGTTGTACGTACAGTCTGTTTGACAAGAGCGTGATCGGCGAAACTCGAAAATAATTTAGGATAAAAAATTTTAAAGAAATTACACACATTATGCATGATATAGAATGTGATGCTTTATTATTAATAAAATGTCCAGTCGCCTCCATTACCAATAATTGACTGGACTCTCGGAGGCATGCTTCTACTAATTTGATAGCATAATAGCATACAGGTCGAATTTGACGAGATAATTGCTTGACAGTCCAGATCTTCTTTCCTCGAAGCTTAAACTTCATGAGTGGCCAAACATTTTCTATGGGATTTGCATCCGGCGACTGCGATGGCCAATCCAGTACATTAACGGCATTTTCTTGTTTCCACGCAGTACAAAGATGACTCCGATGTCTTGGGGCATTGTCTTCTTGCAGCAGCCAATGTATGTTTTTTCTTGTGAACCACCTTTGGACGGATGGTAATAAAGCCTTCTGATATATTTTGACCATTTTAGCAGCGTTTAAATTGTCTGTAAACACGTGCAAAGTGCCAAATCCCTGTTTTGAGAAACAGCCCCAAACATGCACCTTTACCGGATGTTTGACGGTCTGCCGGATTAATCTATTGGCGTGGGTACACCAGGTTGAGTAATGGAAGAACGTGCCAAAAAAGAACCTTCGTCCGAAAAAATTACGTTGTCCCAATCGCGATCCAAATTTTCCTTCGCCCAAGTGAGTCTCTTTTCAACGTGTTTTTCGGACAGTAGCGGTTTTTTCATTGTGCTACGAAATTTCACTTCATAAGCCAGTAAAAGTTTTCTTATAGTATCACATGACACATTTAGACCCTTATTACGCAAAACCACTTGCCCATCACGTAATGATACGCGACGATTCTTTTCGTATAACTGCGAAATCATCCTGTCCTCCTTTTTCGTCGTTTTTTGCGTGGAGCCACGATCCGGCAGATCATCGACATTTTTTACTTCAGAATATCGTTTCACCCACTTACTAACAAATGTCTTTGACTTATTGTATTTAGCAGCCGTTCCGTGCGACATTTTCGGCTCTTTTGCTTGCAAACACAAAAACACGGCTTCGTAACGTGATGCGTACGCGGCACTCATGACGAAATACGTCCTAAGGTTTTCTATACAAAGCATCTTAGGGGAAGGGTGTCACTACTTGCTTATGGCATCTCTCTAACGGTTTTCAAAAAAAAGTCCGCCGATCACGCTCTTGTCAAACAGACTGTATATAAGAAGCTTTATTGAACACATATTACAGTTTCAGTTTCGATTATCAAGATTGTTAACAAGCGTGGCCTAGCTCAGTTTCTACATTTTGAATTGGAAGAATGAGGCATTCAACAAATAAAATACTGAAAACTCTAATTTCAATAAAAAAAAAACATATTTATTGTTAAAGTACGAAGGAAAATTTACAAATAAATAATACAGACAAGTTAGAAAATTGTATATATATAGCAAGATTAATGTTTCGAACTTATTGACCATTGAGTTTGGTCATTAACGGTACGTTTTATGGGAATGGTAAAACAAGGAAGTAATAAAAAAACGCACTTGTAATTTTATTTGACTGTTATTGAAGTCGTAAGTGGCATTCGCACGTATTCTTCTCGACGGCGACGACCCGGTGCTTGAACGCCACTGAATGCAATTTCGATCGTCTCGTTGGATGGTAAAATCTCAGCAGGAACCATTCGGAGTTTTCAGGGAGAGATGAGAAGGGATTGTACGAATATATGGATTTATAGTTCAGCAAAAGTTTAAAATATTTAACAAGTTTAATATATTGATCAAATAAAACATGAAAATTCAAAGAAAATGCACATATCAAGTGAGCAAAGTTAAAGTGAATATTACTAGCAAATAACAGAGAAATAAAGTAATATGCGGTAGTAGCGTTAGGCGCAATTTGCATTCTCTTAATTTATTACAAAAAATCACTACTCGATCGAGCATGCACGAAATATGGATCGAGCTATAGTTATAGATCATACCACTATAAATGACAACCGATAAACGTACAAAACGCCGTAAACTAACCTCAAGAGATATTAATTATAGCTCGTGGTGTTACACAAAGAAATATGTAGCTTAAAACTAACTCACATGAACGATCGGGCGGGACACGCTGTAGGTATGGAGATGATCTGACGGGTGGAAATTCTCTCGATGGCGGAGAGCTCGTTCTGATGCGGAGTCCTAACCGAGGTCCGAAAGGGTTGACCCACATGAAATCCGTACCTTAGTACGTAATCTAGACGATCGGCTCAAACGCAGACAAATCTCAAAAAAAACCAAACGATCGCCTTGCGTACCATTTATCGCACCAATGTGTTATGCCATACGGCCAATGCGTAGTCTCTAGGTTACTCGAACTAGCTACGGGTGTTCTCAGCAGACCAGCGGTTTAGCTTCTCTCAGATGAATGATGAATATCGACCGACATCTTCTTTCTCATCCAGGACAAGGCTTGCGCCTTGGGCGCTCTTGTTCTCCCAGATGCTTTCTTCCAATTAGAATTTAATTGGTTGAAGTTTTTGTTTATTTCTCTTCATGATGAGTATCTCGGTATAATGGTGTCCCACTTCATCGTTGGTGTCGTCAGCCTGCGAGATCTCATTCGCAACTCGTCGGATCCTAATTCTAGGCGGAGGTCTATCTTGCGGTTCCATCACTGATGAATAATGAATAATCATAATGTTGCCTCTTTTATATGTTTTACGAAACGCATAGGCTCCTCCCATAGCGATATTCCGTACACCAATAATAATGCAGGAATAAATGCATTAGCTATGACGTAAGCGACATGTGCTTATAGAAACGGATTAATTGCTAAGTACGGGGATTAGCTACGGATAAAATTCAATTTAAATATGACCATATTGTAGAGCAGGACGAGTACTATTATTGGACTGAGTATTGTTTGAAAACTAGGAGAAATAAAGATTTCTAGGTGCCTAGAAACTATGCGTACGACGTTCGGTTACTGAATGAAACAACATTAATGAATTATGAACGTAATGCAAATTAACTGCTACTAGGAAGAATAAGGTATAACGACGGTATTTAGCCGTGCATAATTTTGAAATATACACGTATTAGGTATTTTATTTAGAAATAAACATTGCAAGGAAATACATCTCAGATGCCAATACAATGATTCATGGGCGGGAACGACTACGTGTCACCAAAAACGGTTAGGGATGTAGAAGTTCGTTAGAATTATTGTTACGCGCCAAAATAACGCTGTTTGAAGTAATTCAAATGCATTTTCGCTGGGGACCACAAATTAGGGCGTAACAGAGCAGCGACATAATAATACTATGAAATTGTCGCTTGTGTCTTTACTTGTTGGTTAATTGTTTCGTGCTTTTTGGCTTTTCTGGAAAATTGCATTGTAACTTACAGTTAAAGGCATGCAATACCAATTATATTTACTTATGTAGCGTTGTAAAACTTCTGGAACAAGAAAATATGCCAAAGTTTTAATCAACATTCTTCCCGCGTATAAAAGTTCGCTGGTTTTCTAGTTAATTAGTAGTACTATCACTGTTGCTATTATCCTGTGCAGGCTTATCTATAATTAAATCGAATTCACTATGAATGTTTCAAATCTGTGTACACCGACCTTATTGGTATCGACAATAAGGCAAATATTGCTAAATTTGATTAAATGCGTTGTTAAAAGTTACAAATAATACCTTATAAAAGTGCAGTGCCTAAGATATACACTGTGACCCACTTGAAATGGAAGCACCCCTGTAGAACTTATATTTTACATTAAAACGAATCCATTTTTTTTTTAATACATAGTGGGTCAAAAAGTTTACCTCCACACAAAATTTCAGAAGTTCATCTAAATTTTCAAGGCCACTGACTATATTTCGACTTCGAAAATAGAAAAATTTTATTAGCGATTTTTTCAGTAAAAATCTGACTAGACCACTGAATTCAGATGGTCCTAGAATGGTTTTATCCAGATTTTCACTCAAATATATTTATTAATAAAACAATTTATGAAAGAATCATTTTTCAAGCTTCACTATGAATTACTTCATAAATCTACTTCTTACAACATCTGACCGAGGTAGATCAAAATTTATAAAAAACAACAACTAAAAATTAACTAAATTTACTGTTAAATACCGTAAAATTGCAAATAATTATTCAACCAAAATAAAAAAAAGTGAATATAATACATGTACCAAATTAAGAATTTTAAAGAAATAAGTGATACCAACTAGCAGCTATATTGGTTTTCTAAATAGTCCCGATCTATTTTTGTTTAAGGCGTTTTTGTATTGCAGTGTCTTAATTCAATTATTAACAATAATAGTTATTTCATCCAAAAAATATATTTAATTTAAGTGAAATCCAAAGTAGGCTATGACATCAATACTAATAATTTATAAATCAAGTTAAATACGGGTTGTGACATTGACAGTTACTGCATAACTGTTCATTAACTTAATAAATCAGTTAAGTAACTGCAAACTAGATTTGATAATTGTTGAAGTAAATCTAAAAGAAAGGAATTACAATTGTTTGCATAATTTTTGTTGTTTTTTTTTTAATAAATTTTGATTTCCCGTGGTTAGTAATGTAAGAAGCGGATTTATGAAATAATGCGCTGTAAAATTTGAAAAATGATTCTCTTATAACCTTTTCATTAATAAACATATTTGAATGAAATTTTGGTTGAAACCATTTTAGGACCTTCATGCCTTGAAAATTTATATGGACTTTTGTAGTTTTGTATCGAAATAGACTTTTTGATCCACTATGTATTAAAAAAAATTGGTTTCATTTTAGTGTAAAATAGATGTTTTACAATGGTGCTTCTATTTCAAATGGATCGCACTGTATATACTTTTTGAGAATGTTTTTCAGTATCTGCTAGAATACATAGTCGTTTATTGTATGGAAAAAAAGGTTCACTGGGAAAAGCCCCGCTAATAGTTAAAATCTCAGCTAAGTTTTAAAATTGTCTCACCGAACTTACTTTCGTTCATTGTTTATTTATAGCCCAACCAACGATGGATTAATATTACTACTGCAAAGCAGCAAAATGACCTACAAAGGACTGACTTTCGAAAAAATGTGTATTTCAGAGTAATTCTAATAGATATGTAAAACTCCTGAGTTTCGTGGCCTTATTCTTTTACTGAAACTTTGTTTAAATACTGAATACATTTAATATTTTCCTTGACGTTTCGATTAAAAAATTTGCAGTAGTCATTAATTTTGTTTTAAAGATATTTATATAATAAGTAACTTACCGTCTTATTTATTTTCTGTCACCATACTTCTTTATTAATATCTTGTTTTTTTGTAGTTAAACTAATTCATGTATTTTTACATTATTTAAAATTTTTATTTTTGAAAATAATGTAAAAATACATAAATGGCAGTAGTTGTTTTAATATCTCAAATATTTTGTTCAAAATCCTAGCTACTTTTTTTAACAAAAATGCAGGTTGCTATTCGTTGGCTTCTTAACTTAGTTATCTTTATTATGGACAAAATTTTAGTAGTACTGTCTAAATCGAATCTTACGTTTTCTGAGAAACAGCAGGTATCTACATTCATATGTTGTAGAACGTCAAAAAGAAAGTTGTGGGAATATTCCCTCCATGAAAAATTTAAAATTGCCTGCAGCGCTTTAATAGCAGCCCGTCTACCTTAGGTAAACTTGGGAGTACAATTGCATAATGTATTATCAAGTAATGATCGTAACTACCGAACGAAGTAATAAATTAGATCCCCCGTAGCCTTAAAAATTACAAGCAATTTCACAGGCAGTTGCCTCTAATGACATGTGATAAAATTACATCGAAGATCCCTTCCTGTTACGTAAACAAAAGTAATTGATAAGTAATTGATGTAGTAACATTGCTTTTCTGTTAATTTGATTGTCAAATATAAGAAATTGATGGAAGAAGAAATACAAACGTTAGTGTCTACACGCAGAGAAATGGTTTCTTGCATCAAGAAAACCGATTTCCTTGCAAAAATCAGTCTCTATTTAATAAAATATGTTTATATCAAGACTATAAAAATAATCTAATATAAGAAAATAATTTTCATTAAATTTTATTTGGACTATATAAATATTTTCTTAGGGTTAGAAAGTCAAGAAAATCCAAGACGGAAAAATGTTTCTTCCAAGTAATTCGTTTAGTTTTAAGTTAAGAAGATATTAATATTAAAGGTAGGAATGAAAAAATGGTCCAGATCTCACAATGTTCTATTGAGAAATTAGGCGATCGGTTTCGTGTCCAAAGAACACATCATTCGGCTAAGGATATCCAATAAAAGAAAAATTACAATAATGGGAAAAAATCTAAAGTTAATAATTAAAATTAGGAGTAAGTTAAAAATATGTTACGGTATAATTAAATTATTTTTTTAATAATTTAATTAAGTAGGGTTTATTTTTATGTAGTTTAATAATTAATGAGTTAATATTTAAGTTTATTTATCCATTTTTACTATTATTATTTATTATATATAAAAAAACTATAGTTAAATTGGTACAATAAGTAAATGAGAATAAATTCTCAACGATAAATGTCACCAACAGCTTAAAACAGAAACCTGTTAAAATGAGGGATTTGGAAGGATTCACCGATTTCTTAAATAGTTCTTCTTGTGATGATGACGATTTAGACGTTCCAACACTCCACGATTACGGAATTGGTCGGAAAGTAATACATTTTTAACGCATGCGTAGAAAACTGTTCATGAACTAATCCATGTATCGTACATGAACGATACACAAACTGCATATTGGAACGAACCTAATAGCTCTTCTATTATTTCGATAATTCCACTGGAACTATACAAATGTTGACGTCACAATAGTGGAATGGCATAAGACAAAACGAGAGGGACACGCGATGCACAATGTGCCAATGGGAAGACACGTCTATACGGAGTTTTATAACAGATCACAGAAACGATTGGATTCAAGTGGCTTAGTTAGCTATAGAGTTGGGAAATACCGCTCCACTCATGGAACGTTCCTTTCATGACCGCGACACAAAAATACCGCGACAAAATACCGTTACTTTCGAACGATATAATATAACCGATATGAAATGGCCCCTTATTACGCTGGTTGAACTCTTTATATATTTATATGAAGCACACTGTAATTTGAGATCTATAATGAGTATTTTTAAAAACTGGTAAAGTTTTATCAGATAGAAGAAGCAAATTAAGTTCAGCTAAAGTAAAACGATTATTATTTTAAAATTACAACAAAGGAATTGCTTAACTTCTTTATGTTATAACTACTTTTAAATTTAAATATTTTTATTCTTTTATTAGAATTCAATTTATTTTGAGTAAATGTTTAGTAAATAAATATAGTTTCATATTTATTTTACACTGCTACAATTAAGCTACACTAGCTGCACGTAACGAATATGTAGTCTAAAGGTGTTACTCTTGTATTACGCTACATATAGCAACTACTCTTTGAACAATATGCACGCATACCATGTTTATCAATCGGTTACATGAGAACGCGACCAGGAACGTCGCGAATGTAAATCGCGACATTTCCGAGGATAGTCGACTTTGCTTCGCTCCTGTTGCGCTACAGCGCATCGTTCCAAATGTTGGAAATGCTTATCGTTTCAGCGACGCTACCGTCCCTGTGTCGCGCGTCAGCTCATCGTTCCAAAGTAACGAGTTATTTCGGTATTCTGGAGCGCCACACGTCGCGACAACAAAATACCGTTACCGTTACTAAAATTACCGACCCATCCCTAGTTAGCTACCAAAAATCAACTGTTTACCCGCGCCTAGTACCCTTTCATACTGTTTAATAACGACATCAAATTAATTTACTTACCACAGCAACACATTTACAGCAAACTGTTTATTTGTGGATGCAACGCGAATATAATAACTACAAGTTAATGTATATCTATGGTAAATGTATTAGCAACACAATTTAGTTGGACAATTTTTCTCTGTGAAATAATAATGAAGATAGCTTTAGTGGTCTATTAATTTGGATCACTCTGTATGCAGAGTTTTATTGTGTTTAAGATGTGATTTTTCTAGACAGGCTCTGGATTCGAAATTAAAAAAAGAATTTTTGACCGAAAACACAGCATCGCTTCTTTATTGCTAATAATATTATTTAATTTTTATTTCAGTGCGTTCTAGGATGGCTATCTCAAAATATCAATGTATTTTGCTGCTGAAAGTTATTTTGTCATAACCAAAAATTAATGCCGATATAGCTGATGGTATTGATGGAATCATTCTCGGCAAAAACAATGTAGCGCTAACACACGGACATGTTTCTGTCTACCCGGCGTCATCAGCGTTGTTCCGAGCACACTGTCATGATATAAATAACTACAGTGACTTTTCTGTACCATATATATGGAATACAACAACAAAGAAATGCAGGTCAAGTAATTGCAGTCTTGTTGTTAACTTATTTTGTTGTCGTACTTCCTTACTATTAATAATGATTCAAGCGCCTCTGAAGTGTTACCTACTTATTGTCCATTGTGCAATCTAAATCGTTTATTAAAAGAAAACCTAGACAATTTGTAGATCGTATTTTGTAAAGACAAAGATTTGAAGAAAGTTTCTAAAAACGGTATTAAGGTTCACAAATCGTTTTCGTAATAGTCCATCAATTTGTAACTTAGCAAATTAGAAGTTTCGAAAAAATAACACGGAAATTAAGTTTGGAACATTACAAATACCCTCGCTATAAATGAGAAGAACAGAAGGAAAGGAAAAAATCCAATTTAAACCAACAAAATTTCAACCCGGAACGAGCTTTTTCCGTGTATCCATGGATGTTGTGTAAATGCGTCGGTGGATACGCCCGGGGATCGTAATTACTTCGGATATAAAAAGCACTTTTGGCAAATTTATCTTATTTTTTCATTCTGTCAATTTGCCATGTTTCAATCTCGTCCGACCGACGTCGTTCCATTTTTATTCCCGTAACGTAAACTGTGTAGCATTTCTATACGAGGATGGAAACTGAAGGAAATTTATTTAACTTCTTGTGTCGACAAATAAATTACTCTTATTACTAGCGCGCAATTCCTGGATCGTGTTTGTTTATACAAAATATTTTACCGAAATTCGCTTTTCTTCCGCCTTTCTCGTTCGTTGAAAACACATTTTATTGATTGTCAATATGTCTCAGAACAATAAGTCTCATGTTGCTTGCTTATGGAAATCTACATACATAATTCTTTAATACTATATGTACCTTTTTATAAATAGCATCTCTTGAAATAGCTTCTATTGTTTTTCTTTCGGTGAATATTGCTTTAGAAATTCGTACAAATGTTTTCGCTATATTTAAAATTAGGTTTTGTGAGAGTTGTGGAGAGTAATCGATGTTTTGACAGATATTTTTATGCCATCTGGCAACCTTGAAGCAAAATTTGGTACAGAATGCCCTACATACTGTTAGATATAATAGTGTATATGTGTGACCGTTTGATTTGTTAATCAATGTATTCAATATTACTTCCGCTGCCAATAATATTGTTGAAAGAAAATAATTAATAGAAGTAGTTGTTACAGATCTATGTATTACAAATGTAAATATATGTGGTGGGCGGTTTCCTTTATTGTTTCAGACGAATTTCCCATATTGTTAGATTATTAAGCATACTGTAAAATTTCAAATCTTCAACATACATTCAGGGACACACGGCAGTAAATTGTTACGGAATTTTCGGGTTACGAAAGGTGTCCCCGGATATAAAACGCGGGTTACAACATATACAGATTCGGCAGAATTTCCGAATTTCCGCGCACTCATGCACATGCTAGAAAAATAGTTATCTACATGGTTAGCCTCCCACCAATGCGCCGCTTTGCATGCGAAAGAGATAGTTATATCACAACATAGGGAGAATACAGTAATGACTAGAGTTGCTCACTAACGTCAACGGGCAGTGGCGGAGGTTCGATACAACCCGCAGTATAACTGCGAGTCTCAACCAGATCTGTTGTGTATACATGTACGCTGCCGTAAATACTATTTCGTAGTTCTACGTTTGTTTTAAAAATGTTGCCTACGTCGCGAAAACGACCAATGTGAAACTGTGGAAACATATCTAATGTTGCAGATATTTAACAGACATTATTCACTTTGTGATTTCACGGAAGAGTCTTAAGACGGTAAGTGTTTGAGCACGTACTATATTTTATTTCATTTATTCTGTGTAAACTTTTATGCGCCCGCCATTGGCTGTTGGCGCAAATTGAGCAACTCTAGTAATGACTAGGCCTGGCATAGAGCGCTTTGCGCCAGGTTAGAAGTAAGGGTGCGCGAGTCACGACGCGACGTATGTATACAGAGGAATCGGCATGAGCTAGCTCAGCGAATTTCCAGCGAAATTTCGCAGCGTTACACATTATTATAGACATATATATTTTTTTGGCTTCCGTCGGTGCATTATGAAAACCTGTATTTGTGGGTGAATTATGAAAATCTGTAAGTTCCTTGGAATTGAAGAGACTTTTTTAAGTATTTAATTACGTCGGAAATTCCAAGGAAATTACAGATTTTCATTATTCACCGACGATAGCCAAAATATATTAATTAATTAGTGTACTTGGCATGTAAGAATTAAAAATTGTCTGCCGAAATATGATATATTTGCAGATAAAAATAATAACTAGGTAGGTATTAGAAAGAGAACGTTCCTGAAGATCCTCGTGGTGTAGTGGTTAGCACGCCCGTCCGGCACGCGGGAGGTGTCAAGTTCGATTCCTTACCGAGACCAGGTTTTTTCAAATATTTAATTACAATTTACCTTGTTTACTTTTTAGGGCTATTGCATTACATACATAACAAATGCCGTGTTTAAACAAAAAATGGCAATAGAAACACTTCAACGCGTGCATATATTCGCTATATTTACCAAACATTTTTATTGCGTCAGTTTTTGTTTTTTACCATAGGGTATTGATTTCTAAATTTCACTTCTGTCGGGTGTGAGACACACATGCACTCTTTATTTATAATACGCGGTCCATGCGACTGATCCGATTCTATCGCGAAGACCGATTATGCCAGGCCTAGTAGTGACACTCGACCGTTTTCAGTCAGCCAATTTTTCACGTACTAAGATGCGCATAGTGGCCGAAATGCGCGGCAGAAAATGGTTCTCCGTTGGCTTAGGAGCATGGCGGTAGGAACAGCATCTCATGGTCATCAAAATTAGTTGATAAATTTCATTCATAAATAGGCCAAGTGTTCTGTTCCTGTATTCTCCCTATAATGTGGTTATACTCCACGAATTCTCATAGAAAAGGACTCTCCTCTAAACACCGTCTCCTCTTCTCCTCCCCATCCTCCTCACTGTCATCTATACACCAAAAAGAGTCCTTATTTTATTAAAGATACTGTAAGCGAAGTTATTTCTATTTAATTTCAATCATATACGTTTTTATTGATTTCTCTATCTAAGTGTTTTGGAATAAAATTCAATTTGTTCGTGTATTGTAACTTTTAATGCATCGTAAGCTATATTTTTCGCTATATGTTTTTACGTGTCGGTAATGTAGGTAACAAAAATATGTAGTTTTTTAAAAATACAATAAACCAACTTTGGCGGGTAATTCTAAAATCAAAACAATCACAAACACTAAGATTATAATCTAATTATTTTATACATGTTAAATTGTATTTAAAATGCATAAAATGATATTTCGATTTATTTGATTTTAGGAGCGGATTATTTCTATAGTTTTTATTTTTTATAAGAAAATTTGATTCCAGTTACAAATTTCCGGATTATAAAATGTCCTTTTGAACCAATTAATTCCATAAATCAAGTCACCACCGTACTTTTTTATTTTTTCTGAACCGTTCAAATGTGGTATCAAACGAATCAAAAACGCATGGGAAATTAGATATCCAACTAATTGTGGAACTTCCTAATTGACTTTCACCTATGCGCATGTAAGAGCACCATGAAACCCAGCTTCTGACACGTCTTAGCCGATTCTAGAACCTCACTGACCTTGATCTATGCAGGTGCATAGATCAAGGTCAATGAGGAGGTTCGGAGACCCTCTACTGGTCTGTGAAGACTAATGCTGGCAAAGTTACATAACCTCAAACATTTACTGTGGTAGAAAAAAACCTATTTTTCGAAATAATAAAAATGCGATTAGTTATAGAGAACCTAATATGAAGTTACCCTACTATTTAGCATAAAATGCATGTATTCTTAAAAAATTCTAGAATCTGATGTTTTTTTTTTCATTAAAGTTTTCTGTAGATTCAAACACCATAATTATACAGCGTATCCGCCTAGTGCATGGATGGAAGATAATTTCCTAAGTAATTGAGAGAAAAAGTTTTCAAATGAATATTTGGAGACAAGTGCTGGTCAACAAAAAAATATATTCAAGTATACAGGGTGTTCAGTTTCTGTAGCGCTCGATGCAAGAATCTTAAATAGAATGCCGTGCATATTATTATGTTTTTGAATTCTTCTGTTTAATTCATGTCAACTTTTATCAATATTCCTTATACCTATCTGATTTTTGTGAAATCTCGCTGTTACTTTATTGGTCGATATCTTAAACGCCATATATGCTAGAGCGGTGATTCAAATTTGTGTATTCTTGACGTTTACAATACACGAAATTTTTTTATATCAACTGGCATCTGCAAGATGGCCGTCCAAACTGTTGCATGTTTGATTCATGCTATTTCCATTTTTTTTAATGGAACATCATGATTGTATTTCTCTAGAATTTAATAGAGAAGCTGCTCTATATTTTTTTTATAAACATTTGCATAATAACAAGCACCTACAAGATCACCATCGCAACCGTTGCCATATTCGACATATGCTATTTCATTTTTTTAATGGAACACCTGTATATTTTCCAGAATCTAATGGAGAAGCTGTTCTACATTTTTTTTATAAGCATTTCCTTATAATGGGAAGCTACTCAGATAACTTTTTTGCTAAAAGGCATAGAGTGATGTAACGAAATACTATAAGCTTTTTATTTTCTAAAAGTATTAATTAAAAATAATCTGTAAAATTTCCCTTCGTACAAATTTCAATGCGATTTCTTGTATTTTGTACAGCATTTCCGGAGTAATATTTTGTTTAATACCCACGGTAGGTGTTGTCCTAAGAAATTCATCCAGAACATATTTTCATAAACATTTCTATTTAATTAAATTGAGAATTTCAAACAACTTTCAGTATATTTTTTACTGTTGAAGTTAGTGTGCGATACTTTAAATAGTTTCATTCGTTTTATGCAAAAACTCTAATCAACATTCATCTCAAACAACACGAAGTGTCGGCACACTCCTCACCGCACAAAATATTAATTAAATTAATCCGGAATAGCTGTTTCCAAGGCTCCTGGACAACCTCATTATCAATCGAATGACCGAATAAACCTGAGCAGGAAACACAAAACATCTCTAATATAAATCTACTTCCATCATACTTGTTTATCCCTCTCTTGGGAAGTGGTTACTCTTTTATAGATGTCGACCGTATTCTTAAGAAAGTCCAACATAGGCAATATGTAAAAAATTCCACGACCTTGATCCCGGTAGAAACTCGCAATAAGAAATTTGTGAAACTTCCCTTCCACAGAATATCGAAAGGTATTAGTAAAGTTTTTAGGAGACAAGATATGAACGTATGTTTCAGTTCACGTAATACACTCAAAAACCTTCTTGGCAAAGGTCGGAAATTTATAAAATTGCATGTAATGACTGTGATAAAACCTATATTGGTCAAACAAAACGAGCAATAGGTACTGGATTCAAAGAACACATCAGGTGCTACAGGTACGGCAAAATAGAAGCGTCAAGTGTAGAACAACACATAAACGAGGCTGGTTATAATATTAAATTAACCTGAAATTGATTAAGAACGTAACCTTGCCTCGTGAACTAGACGCATTTGAAACTATATATATATATATAAAAGAATCGAAACCTACTAAACAAAGACCTCTCACCTCTCCATTACTCCTGTCTTTTTGATTTGCTAGGGTAAAACGACCAGATGTTTTTTCGTGTTCAGATTAGCGAGCCCTCACTATATGATGTTCCTTAACACATTTCCTCAGGTTAGTTCTATACTACACCTTCTACATAAAATTTTCATAATTTATGTAGAAAACAGTGTGTCGTATTAGAATGCTTAAGTTTCATTAAATTTTATTCAGGTGTGTTACAAGCAAATAAATTTCTCTTTTTTATTACCGCATGATACTAAAATTATCTGCACTTAGATCTTAAATTTTAAGGTTTCCAGTCAGGTAGATCATAGTTAACCATTAGACAAGCACAATTTCACCGTATTATTAATATTACATCTACTTTGTATGTAAAGTGCACCTTCTTCGTTCGCATACTATTTCACTATCTTTAGCTTGCTTTTCTTGGCATGAACGTATGTATATGTACAGATACGTATATGGTCAGAGATTCTAAGTTACTGATCAAATTGGATGCAGAAAGCAATTAGAAAGTGTTTAATAAATGTAAAGTACCAAGAGTTTAATTATTATTTTATTGACATTAACGAACGTGTTAATAGCGATACGTCTGCTATATGAAAACGACCTTGACTTCTAATTTTAAATAGAAACGAGAACTGTGTGTAGTCATCAGCGTATCCTCTATTTTGTTGAATTTGAAATTTAAATTTACGGCGCGATTATCTCGCCATCAAGTTTAAAAATAGCACCTTCCTGTATGTATATGTATTTATGTGAACAACATAAAGAAACTCTTAGTTTTAGTTCTTGAAGGTGTTAAAGATGAAAATACCTTGACGCAAGATTAGAGCAAGTAATTTATGTGAAATAGTTACACTATAAATATCACTTAATAACACTTGGTGTGTTGACTAGTGCTACAAGCTAGCAGGAAGTGTTAATGTACTAACCGAATCATTCAGGAAAAAAAAACGAATGCTTTATCTATTCCTAGTATATTTTTAAAAGTCAGATACGTTGAAATGATTTTCCACTAACCAAAATAGATTTGACCCAACTTCGATAAGTACCTCTGATGTTTAAATACTGACAATATTGCGGCTTCTGAATTAATTTAAAGGATTCAGAAGTGCGTGAACTTCATGGAATTATACAAAATGGAGTGCTATTTCATGCATTACCTACGAGGTGGTACTCACAGCTCCCACAAGTTCCCGAATGTTGCGGTAAATAAAATTTTAGGATACCAGGGTTTGATTCATTTCCGTCCAGCTTATTAACATGGAAAAAACAGATTAGTAAGGACTTTCTTTGGCCGAGGTGAAGATGGACTCTTTTATTAATTTGAAATTCAAATTTACGGCGCGATTATCTCGCCATAAAGTTTAAAAATAGCACTTTTCTGCATGTAATTTATATGAACAACATAAAAAACTCTTAGTTTTAGTTTTTGTAGGTGTTAAAGATGAAAATACCTTAACGCAAGATATTGTGTTTCGTTTCGTGATTATTCTCATAAACCCAACTTTCGTCACATGTGGCCACCTTACAATGAAAACCCGGCTCAGTTCGAAGCTTTTTTTTTAATTCTCGATAGATATCTGTTCGATGTAGTTTCTGTTCGTCGCTTAGCAATTATTGCACGAACGTTGAAGAATTGAACATGAGAAGGGTAGCAATCCTCATGTTCAATTCTCCTGACAAAATCCATCGATAAGATTGTAGGAGTTTGCTGGATTCTTGTTTTATTCTTCCGTACTTTTTTAAATCCTGCTGTCGTCCTGTTTCTATCCATATTCTTCTTGCTAGAATTTTCGTCTCATATTTACCCTGGCATGCTTCATTAAACTATTCTTTTGCATTCTCATATTTTCTCAGTCCTACTACTTCTTTTGTAGCTTCAATTATACTCGTTTTAATACCTGTCCATTCTATTTCTATATCAATTTGATCATGCGTTCTTAGTTTATCTTCGACAGCTTTTGAAAATTGTTGTTTGATTTCGTTCCTTTGTGGTCTTTTTATGTCCCAACTCTTTTTATTTTTCTTCTGTTCTCATTTCTGATGACCTTCTCATTACTTTTTGCAATTATTAATATATGGTTTGTATCAGCATTGGCTCCCTTATACGATCTGACGTCAAGTACTACTTTTGCCCATTTTCTTTTGAGACTAGCAAGTGGTCAATTTGGTTGCCATTCGTTCTCCCTGGCATCATCCAGATTATCTTGTGTTCCTTTTTGTTTCTATTTTGTGTTTATAACATACGTACAGGGTCCAGTAGATTGAAGTATGCGAAATCAAACGAAAGGTCCTTGAGAAAACACGAAAATTTTATTTTTTGAATATTACATCGATCAAATGACCTCCTCCTCGCTGCTAACATTTTTGAAGACTGCCGCATTACCCGTTTCAACATTTCAATTGGTATCGCGTTAATCTCTGTCCGATATTATGTTTTAGTAGTTCCAAAGTTTGAGGACGATTAGAAAACACTTTTAACTCTATGAAGCGCCATAAAAAGAAATCGTAACTGAGAGATTCGCTGACCATGCCGGCCAGTCGAGATCTCCGAATATTGAATATTTGGCCAACGCTCCGTAAAGCCGGAATGCGCGAGCATCTTCAAGCTGCCGCTGTCGGCAACAATTCACTGTTGGCGAGCTGCTCATTGCGACAGCTGTCAGCAGCTTCCAAGTTGCCAAGTCGGGCAGCATTTTGCTGCCAAATCGAGCAGCATTTTGCTGCCAAATCGAGCAGCATTTTGCTGCCGGAGCGAGTAGCATCTCCGCTTGCCAATGACAGCTGTCAATTGGAAAATAATGGCTTTCTATGAGGAAGGTTTTATTACTTCGCAAGAGAAGACAAAGAGAAACCCGTAGATTTTGGATCCACCCCATTCTGGAGCTTAGGGAAAAACATGATATTTACTCATCTCCGCGAAAACGAAAGAAAATTTTCCAAATATTTGCGCATGTCAGTTACGGCGTTTGATGAAATAGTAAACATTTTAAGAAATAAAATTAAACGTAGTGATACTATCATGAGGCGAAGCATTTCAGCTGAAGAATAAAATGCTTTATTTTTAATAGCCATAATAATATAAGTACATATCTAGAAAATTCATAATACAGTTACAGAAAAATCTTTTTTCCATTCTGTTATGTTACCAAATGTTTAATTTAAGAGTTTTACAAGAATAATACACACACGTACACACAGAAGTACCTACGTAAAAATGTTGGAAATATCCTTTCGCACTAAATAACGTTGTTGCGTATAGAATAAGAAAAAACAGTTAATAGCTTTCCAAGGATAAATATATAAGTGTAGTTTACCGAAAAATTCTTGTAACTTACCTTACACAACAAAAATAAACTCAATCTTTTTGCATATTACTCTGAAAAAGGCGATCTTTTTGTCATTTTAATTCTTATTTTACCTATGTCTTATTTAATACAAATAAAAAGGTAAGATAAATTCATGCGTATAATTAATGACATATGTGTGTGTACTCTTATTGTAAAAAGTGCGGTTATAGATATTACACCATTGATTGTGATAGGAGATGTATGCGCCTTTTTTTTTTGTCCGGCAGTATAGAGCAGTTCGTGTGCGATGCACAACTGGTAAGTTGACAGATGCTGCTTAGATCAGCAGCTGCTTGCAGTCCGTGTGCGCGGTTGTATTTGAAACAATGGTCCGCCGAACTACGACAGCTTGAAGCTGCTAACTGCGGCAGCTCGTTGCTCCCCGTGTATTCCGGCCCATATTCACACCTAAACTGACATTTCTCTCAAACACTTTGCCCACTGTCTTAAATTTCCATTTATCCCGAAATCATGGGGTCTTGATTTGAATTTATATCTCATTATAATATGGAATTAATTAATTTTGAAAATGGATACTTCATTCTGCCAAACCCTGTATTTGTTATAGAAGTCAGATTACATATGTTTATACGTTTATATTAGATAGGTTTTGTCTCCTAATTTGCGTATTGCCTTTACTTGTACTTGAATCTTGAAAACTGGTTATTGCGCTTGTTAATTCTTTTGTGTCTGCCGTCCCTATCTTAAAACCTATCATTACCACATTATTCCTTCTTTTTTCGTTCTACATCCATTCCAGATTTTTTTGGACGTCAAGTTCTTTTCTAATGTCTTTATTCTCCTTTGCTAATGCTTCATATTCGTTTCTTTTTTTAGTTCATTTTCTTGTTTTAGTGTTTGAACCTCCTCTCTAAATTTCTTTTGCTCCCTCCTCGTTTCTTTTATTTAATTTTTTATATCTTTCATTTTTGATCTCACATCTTGCATTAATTCCAACATTTTATCCATCTCGTTTTCCTTAACTTGTTTGGTTGGTGTTTTCATTGTCTTTCTTCTTTTTCCAAAGGGTTTTACTTCATTCGTATCATCACTTCTTCTTCCTTTATTTAAATCGTGTCCGTAGAATCGCTATCCATCTTTATTGTTTTAGTATGGATATAAATTTCTTTCTAAGAATTACTTCCCGATTATGTCGCACGACCTTTACTCTTGAGCTGACCCTGTAGTATTAGGTTGTAGATATTGTGTTAAAAAGATTTGTATAAAAATCATCGATTTTAATTCAGTTTGTTATTGTTCCAAAACATAAATTGCAAAATGCTCATTATTAATAATAATTATTCTTTAACAGAAACGTTTTTTCTCTCCTTTCTTCACGTATATTATGTTTACAACTCTAATAATCTTACTAGTAGAGTTATTTGAAATATGGCGGGAATTGTACAAAGCGCCTCTACTAGAGCACTGCACGGGCCTATTTTTTACGCCCCGGCCCGCCCGTGGCCGTGTACAGTATGGAGTGGGTCCGCCCGTTGCATTCATTACATCGGCACAACGCCCGCCCGTTAGAAAATTTAGGCCCGCTTGGCCCGTCTAAATTATTTGAGCCTGTTTAAGTCATTATGTCTATTTTTAAACATTTTTACATTTTGTTTAACCAAAAGAAAACGTAACATAACATTGCATACATCAAAATTGTTAATACAAACGATAACCTAAAAACTAAACATTCTCGGCCCGTCAGGCCCGTACAAATTCAGGCCCGGCCCGCAATGAAAAGAGACAAGGCCCGCCAGAGCACGCCCGCGGACCCGGGCGGGCTGAGCGGGCCGGGCTTATCCTAGCCCGTGCAGTGCTCTACCTTCTATTATAATTTTGCATAACTTGATATCCAAATTTATAAGGATTGCATCGTTTGGGGGTAGTCTATGAAGAATAACAAATGTCAAATTTTACGAAAATAGTAGTGTCAAATCTCAATAGCGCCATCTAGTGGTCGTCTGTAAAAACTTAAGACGCTACTCTCGCACTTGGCATATTGACTCACAAAGAGTATATACAATTCTACGCAGCGGCATTCGATTGTAGTGTTTACGCGTGTGATTCAAATTTCAGGAATTTTTGGGTACTACCTCGTATGCCTGGCAAAGGCGTCATTTCATGTCAAGTGGTTTAGGATCTCTCATCTGACCATCACAGATTTTAATGAAGGTTTATGTGCTAAATCTTACCTAACTTAAACTAACAACAACGCATGTATATAGTGTCTCAAACTCGCCAATGGGAGTTTTGTGAAGATACAGCGATTTGTTTGTCACCATTCTGTGATGATCTGCCATATCTGTGAAATACTTTTGGAATTCAAAGTTTTTACAATTTGCTATGGTCTATTTAATGGCGCAAATTTGTACGGATTTCTAAATGAGATGTAGAGAAAATCTCTGGAATATGAAGGTTATTTTAAATAAACCATTAAGTTGTGTAAAATTGCTTCATTCAGTTTCATTCATTTTAACATTCTTTAAAACTCTACACTAGTTAGTTAAATCATCAAAATCCGTAATGTTGAAAGTGGGGTACTTATCTGAAATTAGACCATTTAACACTGAATGAAAGTTTGAAAAATTTTTTGAAGAAGTTCACTTTTTACTAGTGCTGTAGGTATCCGGAAAAACTGAGATCCGGATATCCAGATCCACTATCCGATCCTCGGATCCGGATCCGTTATTATTTTGCAATGTAGAAAGTGCAGTGTTATATGGAGAAAAAGTGCAATAGTTTTTAAAATCAGTGGATTCAGAATAATATTGTGTTTCCTTGCGCACAATTGAAAGTTACTTTGCACTACAGTGTTCAATAAATCTGATGATTATTATAGCTGTATAGTTTGATAATTACTCGAACTACTATTGCAGGTTTCCAGAGGTTACTACGAAACTTTACGGTATTTACTATATGCTCGAAAAGGTTATCGGAGAACGGGGCTTGATCCACGTTATCGAATAATGGATTCGATCGGATAAAGAATCCGAATTCAAGATTTCGAATAACAGATCCAAGTCCGAGGTTTTGGATAATGGATTCTGATCCGAAGTTTTGGATGGCGGAGATCCAGATATCCAGATACTACATTATCCGGATCCAAAATTACCCAGATCTGAATAACAGCTCTACCGCTACTTTTTACCTAAGATTCTGATTTAGACTAGAAATACCATTCGTTTTCAAATAAATGAATATCCTCGCAAAGTACTAAAGCCATAAGTTCTTCATTAACACTTTACTTTCATCGCGAAATAATTATTACGGCTTGCTCTTTATAACACTAAAATTTTTATTCTATGTTTTTCTTCTAATGGAAATTATTGCATAGATATTTTTCAAAGATTTCTTCACAAAGAGTTGATATTTCGAGAATTGACTCGGAAAATATTATTCATGCAATAAAGAGGTTTAACCATAACAAGATGCACATAAATTTTACTGACATAAACTCATCTGGATTAATTGAAACCTGTGCATATACGCAGAAAGCACTTCGGAGATATTGCGTGCGTATGTTATGATTTGCATCTAGACTAAACATGTCAGCCTTTAACCCCAACGCTAAATTTTTCCTGTAGTGTTTACTGTCGGATGATATATTCAATCCTGCAAGTTTACTATAAAAAAGAATGTTCGAGCTAATCCCTTTGATGAATTTAATTTAATACATTTTGAGAAATATGCGTAATGTGCTTTTTTTATTATTTGCTATTGACAGTTAGCGTTGTATAACCGCAATTTTGGTTATCCATCGTGGTTTTCACCTGCAATAATCGCCAATATCAAAATTAAACATTACTATCACCCGAAATGGAGTAGGGCTAGAGATTTTTCTTAACGAATTCAAAAGAATGACAAACTCAAATACAATTACATGGTCTACCTGAATATGTTAGAAGATTCTTTAAAGACGTTTCCACCTCAATTGTGGAACTTTTTCCGTGCTAAACTACGTTCAACGAGAATTCCCGGTAAATTTCATGGCAATTATGGTAATAATTTCGAAAATCCGAAAGATATAGTTAATGCATTTGCTGGTATGTTTTTTCATTTACCCATGCAGTTCTTAAGTTCTCCATTCTCTGATTCTGGTTATAGTTTTCTTCCACATATTGTATCACCTGTAATAGAAGAAAAGTTACACAAATTAATGATTGCATTGCCTAATAAGCAGAAAGCGGGTGATAACTTATTATCCAGCTTCCTGATCCGAAACCTTAGGTATGTGTTTGCATTTTCACTTCGTATAGTTATTAGACCGTCTGTTCCGACCTATACGTTCCCGCATAAATGGAAAATAGTGAGAGTTGTGCTAGGTCATAAGAAGGGTGACACTACATCTCTGTCTAACTATAGGTTGATATCTACAATATCTAACTTGCCAAAATATACGAGAAAGCTCTTTATATCAGCATTTACAATAGTATTGGTTCAGTTATTTCCACCAATCAGCATGGCTTCATCTCAGGTCGGTCTACAGTTATTAATTTGGCCGTGATATCCATTGACACAACTTCTTCTGACATTGAGGTTCTATAACACGGGAAATCATACATAAATTAATGACAAATACTATCGATTGCTCTTTCCTACTTGAACGTCTTGTTCCACGTATCAACTCTAGATACAATTCCACTTTCATAGTGCCATTTGCAAGGTTTAATGTTTTGAAACGGGCTCCGATACACCCATTCTCTCGGATCAGCAACGGTGGGTGCCTCGAACCTTAAACATTCGTCAGCAAGTGCATTTGAATATTGCGCTTTTGTAATATACTGTAATGCGCAAAAATTACTTACCTATAGGTACATACGAACATCATACACATACGTACACACATTCACACACGTACACACATTCACACATACATTAACGCAGATATAAACACATACTCACGCACATGCATATAATTTTGCGTGAAGATCTTGGTCTACATCCGTATAAGATCCGGCTAGTACGGGGATTAAAGCCACAAAACTATCATCTACATCGTTCTTTCGCCAATTGGGTTTAAGAGCACTTGGAAACTAACCCATTGTTTTATCGCAAAATTGTGTTTAGCGATAAGGCTCGTTTTTGGCTTAACGTGTTTGTGAATAAACACAATAGCCGCATATAGAATGGGACCAATCCACAAGAGACCCTACAAACTTCATTACATCCAGAAAAATGCACTGTTTGGTGTGGGTTGCATGCCGGTGGCATTATTAGTCGGTGAGGCCGGTGCTCGCGTTACCGTCAATGAAGATTGTTACCGCACCATAATTAATGATTTTTTGTTTGAAAATGTGGAGAACGAGATGTGGTTTCAACAGGATAGCGCTACGTGCAATACAGCGACGGCAACCATAGACTTATTGAAATCAAAATTTGACAAGTCCTGTCTATTGGCCTCCAAGATCTTTTGATTTGACACCTCTCGATTTTTTCCTGTGGGGCTACGTGAAATCACTGGCTTATGCCAATAAACCAGCAACTATTGACGTCTTGGAAGCCAACATTGTTCGTGTTATTATTAAAATTGGACGTCCAGAATACGCTTCGTCAAGAACAGCCACCGCGGCTGTTCTTGGCCATATGCCCGAAATCATTTTCAAATGTTAATGCCACGAATAAGTCTTTCGAATCATACCAAAAATTTGATTAGATTTTAATTTTTCGTATCATTTTTTATAATTTTAAGTTCTATCGGGTTTAAAAAACACCTATTAATTTTGGAACAAAAGGAATTTTAAATTTCTAATACTATCTTCTAGGTTTCTTTTACATAAATACGCGAAACAAAATAAGTAGTTGTTGGTATTGTTTACTTTACTACAAAATTTGATGGGTATATGGATTTAATGGAATTATAGATACAAAGCATTCTGTGTTCTTGCCAAAAATGCGTTTAAAGAGGTAACATAAAAATCTAGGTGTTTTTCGTGGATTACTATCAAGTTTAAAAATTATTAAAGCACACAACCTTGTAGCATTTGGAAAAGCCTATTCAAATACATTTTGCCTTTCATTAGCATATTTCCAAAAAAAGGGTCAAACCCCACTCCTACACAGTGAGAAATCATCTCCTTGTTTGCTTAAAATATTCCCTTGTATCATTTAAAAGGATTATGTGGTTTATTACCCTGCAATTTTCACTAACGTAAAGAACAAAAGTGCATAAATTAATTAAACTCCGTCTGGTAGTTTAGAAATATACTTTTTCGTTTGAAAAATAAATCACAGAATGTGTTTGGTATAGGCATCAACAATTTTTTGTATCTTAATTCTGAATATCTGTAGCGGGATATTGGAGTGAAGTGCGTGGCACTTGTATTAATTTGCATAATTATATTTTGAATTTTCGATAATTATCAAAATTCATTATATATAGAATTTGAATTATTTTTAATTATCATTCGAATTCATCATTTTGATAACATTTATATTATTGCTTCTTTGTTTCTTAAAAAAAAGACTCTATTAATATTAACTTATGGGGAATAATGAAGGTCACAAGTTATTTTCAATAATTTTCTTCTTAATAATATTTTTTGTAAAAAAACACAAAAATCATGCACAACGCTATTTACATGGAATCTAGTAATCAAAATCCTTAACGTCATCTTTAATAACCATCATTAGGTCAATCATAAAAATATTGAAGTCGTTGGAAAAACCGGAATACCACTGTGACGAAATAAACAAGAAGACAGAAATGGACATTTTTGACATAAGACGAAGTTTTGAATAAAACTATTTAGAAATTTAACTTTTTTTAATTGAAGTCTGAATTATACAGGACCCAGGACAATTAAAATTAGTTACAAAACTAACGGTTAATTTGTTTCTAACTTAATACACTAAGAACAGGCTGAAACTAAGATATCTCCATTGAATAACTTAGTGTTCTAATGTCTAACAAGTCCAAATGGTTTTATCCGTTAGAGTTGTCTGGTAATATTGCGCACATTGAGAAGTCTGGATGCTTCTATGTTTTGGTTTTGAAATCTCTTTTCATGAGATTTGGCAAATCGAGTGATTATGTCTGTGACCGTCTCGATCTCGAGATCCCGATGAAGGTCAAAAATACGCATGTACCAAGGCGTATTAACAACACACTTGAGCACTTTATTTTGAAATCTATGTATTACTTGGATATTAGATTCACTGGCGCATCCCCATAGCCATTATATAACTCTAAATTGGACGTAGAACTTGCTTATATAATATAAACTTATTGTATGTTGAAAACTTAGAATTACGACCAAACAACCCACACATTTTTCTGAACTTGATGGTGAGTTCATCACGTTTCTTCTTAATATGCCCTTTCCACCGGAGCTTGGCGTCGAGAGTCATATGAAGATATTTTGCTGTGTTGGCATATGGTAATTGAGTACCATTAATAAAGACTGATTATTATGCAATCTTCTTGTTTGTAAAGTCAATATGTGTCGATTTGGATTCGTTCAGTTTAATGCGCCATTTTTTAGTCCAGATGGCAACTTTGTGTCTGTTGTACTGTATAGTGTTGTTGGAACATCATTAATATACAGCAGATACAAAACTGGGCCTAGAACACTATCCTGAGGGATAGCAGCCTTGATCGGCTTTAAATCTGAATACGAATCTTCGTATCTAACTCGAAAGTATCGATTAGTCAGGTAAGATTTTAGGAGTTGATAGAAATGATCAGGAAGAAGTGATCTTAATTTGTATAATAGACCTTCGTGCCATACTCTGTCAAATGCCTGCGTTACATTCAGGAAGACAGTAGAGCATACATTTTTGTTTTCCAAAGTTTTTTCAATTACATCGGTAATGCGACGAACCTGATCTAGTGATTATTTCCGAAGCCAAATTGATGTGATGGTATCAAGTTTCTTTATTCAGGAATAGCTTTGAGACGCTTTAAAATTAGTTTCTCAAACAGTTTAGACATAACTGGCAACAGTGAGATGGGTCGATATGATTCCACTTCACTTGGATTTTTGCCAGGTTTTGGTATGATGATGACTTCAGCTCTCCTCCATGCATCTGGGACATAGTTTAGCCGAATACAAGCATTGATCAAAGTGGTTAATTTAACCAAAGCTTTTCTTTTGAATCTTTTAAGTATCTCACCTGTGACAAGGTCAAATCCAGACGCTTTTTTCGCATTGAGGTTGTTTTTGATTTTATCGGCGACTTCCTTAGGGGTAACTAATGGAATTTTATGAAGATAATCATTAGGGTCAAGACGTGGTAAAATATCATCTCCCTCATTTGGATGAAATCTTGCAAGATGTTTTGCACATACATTTGCTTTTTCCAAATTATTACGAGTCCATTTTCCGTCAGTTTTTCTGATTGGAGGCAGGTTAGTTATCGGTCGTTTTAGATATTTAGTAGCTTTCCAAAGTGAATATTCAGTGCTCCTATCTGCAGTAAGTTCTGTAAGAAACTTATTGATTGATGATTGTTTGATATTTTTAATTTCTGTTGTTAATTGTCGAGTAGCTCTGTTAAGCAAACTTTCATCATATTGATTGATGCTACTTTCTTCTGAGCTATCATTTTTCTAATATTAGGTCCCTAATTTCTTTCGGGAAATTAAGACCTTTTAACATTCTTTTGACAACCGGCGTACTATTCCAGGCAGCTTCCTGAATAACCGTGGTGAAGGCATTTAATTCTTCTTCCAATTGATCAGTTGTCTTAAACGGTACCAATAGGTTAATGTCATTTTCTAGTAAGTGATTGAAATAATCCCAATCTGTGTGTTTGTTAATCAAAGTTGGATTCAATCTTTCACAATGATTTTGTCATTAATTGTTAGGTAAATTGGAGAAAGATCAGAGTTCATGTCAAATCCATCAGAAATATAATTTAAAACAATTTAAAGCATTTTGGTTATAAAAACTAGTTAAAAGAAGTCTAAAACCACTTAGAACCACTTACCTAGAAAGAAAGTAAAGAGGATTCAACGAAGAATTTAAAAACACCCACACTTACAGCTGTAAATAGTTTCTTTAAAATTGATCGCAAGTAGATTATTGAGAATAAAAAAAGACTTGTGACCATTTGTTAATTTTATATTTCATTTGAAACATCTCCATATATATTTACATATACATAGGTATACCTATTCGTCTTCTTTTCGACCTGATCATGTATTGTTTACTACGCATAATCCATCTACCTATTTTTTTTCTTGTGTATATTATAATTTATGGGTTAGGTTTCGGTATAATTTTCAATTTTTGTTCTTCTCGAGCTACATATTCAGCATTCAGGAAGGATATGATACAAAAAATAAGTTTAAAAACAGCACTGCTAACGCCGGGTCAGACGTTTCCGCAGAACTTCTTGCACCGGAGGTAATTTATTACGAGACCCGTCACCTATACGGAAAAAATACAAATGTAGGATATGCGTCGAGAAAAAATCGGACATGAAATGTTCGTGGTTGAAAGCTTTGGTTTATAAAATATATGGGCGTCGTAAGTAGACACAAAATGCCAGAAAAAATAATACCCGAACATGTTTCGGTTGATGTGTAGCAGCGGACGAGAAAATGGCGTAATAAATATACAGACATAAATAATGAGGCCGATGTCCATTGTAGCGGAACGAAGAGCGACCTCCTCCAATATGATTCTGTCATTTCTTCGTTGGAATTCAATTCACTTCTTTCAACATCTTTTTATTTACATAGTTATTTTTCTTGATTATGATTTCGAAATTAATTTTAAAAAATCTAATTTAGTAACTTGTAAGCATATCGAGCAGTAAATGATGATACTGCCGTTACGATCTTTGAAGTGATAACAGGTGTATAGTTAATTTCCTTTCTCTCGTAGTAGTAAACATTAAATTCCACAACTTAGAATAGTTAGCGCTGAATTACATAAGTTCGCTCTAGTTTGCGCGACTTCAGATGTGTGACCTCTAAAACTAATGACAAACTTTAATTGCAGGGACTCCTCACGCTTCGCTTATTTTACTATTGTCTGTTGAAACACCTGCTCAGATCAATTTCAAATTCCAGCGCATTGTAGTTGAAATTATAATATTGCTTGTAAGAAACATAAATAACTTATACGTTGCAGGCGCATAATTAACGTTGTTGTTTCAATAATTAATACCTTTTTTGTCTTTTAATATTTTTTCTGTTTACAACATAATATGGAATGTGTTTAGTTTACATTATGTTTTAAGGATAATATCCAGCAAATGCCATGCTCATTTTCCATAATTCTCGTTAAAATTTCGGGTACTAACGTCTGAGTTTCCCGGGAAATATTGAACTTCAACTCTTGCATGGTTCCGGATTTATTTAGAATATACCCTATTTCTCAGAGAAAAAAGTCTGCGACCGTTAAATTTGGCGAGCGTGGTGTTCAGCAGAAATGTGAAAATCATGAAATTATTTTTGCGTCAAAAATTTCTCGAGCAGTGGCGGCATCATGCGCCTGCAGTGTTTTCCACTTCTCGTCTTGAAAAATTGTCGTTCATCGTCCGGTATTGAGGGCCATCTTCGTTAACCGTATTTTCATTGTTTTCAAAGAAGTTGGGCTCAATGACCCATTGCGAGGTAACACGACACCATACTTGACACATATTTGACGTTCAATAATGGTTCTCGGATTTTCCGTATCCCGTATTCTGCAGTTTTGTTTATTAAGCTGGCCAGTAACGTGAAAGCGAGCTTCATCGCTCATTATGAAGTTGTGGATAAAATAGTTTTGCATTTCTACCAACTCTTGAAAATGTGTACCAATTGCATCTTATAGGAATAAAAGTGCAACTCTCGTAAAATCCTTTGCATGGACCGCCTGCTCGACACAACTCTTGACCACGTCTTCTCGTGGAGGTTTCGGGGTCTTCCCAACATTTTCTTGGACATGAGAAATGTTTTCTTGCATCCGGACTGAACGACGTCTTCCGATTCGTGGAAAACTAATCGATAAATTGTTGGTGCACTGGGCGCGTTTCGAAGATGAAAGAAAATTACGATATGTTCGCCGTGTTAAAACAATCGAATGTTGCGTTTTAAAGTAAAATTGAATAACTTTACTTCTTTGTTTGGATAAATTCCGCAAGTTTTAATTTTATAGCCCTGAAAAGAAAAAAGAAGAATAAAATCATTATTTCACATTTAAATCATATCGTTAATTATGCGCCATTCTACGCATGTGTTTATTGTAGCTTTATTGCTATACTTTTAAATTGTATCTTATTAAAATAAAGTTTAGAGAAGCCTTCAAACTGTTTCTATGTTACTCTTTCTTTGGCTTAACATACATGTGGACCAGTGGAGGTGCGAATGGGCTGGGTTGGCCCGTCTTGGCCCGGTCAGACTGGAATATTTCAGATTCTGGCTAGGTTTTCTTTTAATGGGACTGGAGCCCCGATGACTAGAAAAAAAAATGCCTTTAACTTCCGCCAAATTTGAATTTTTCATTATTTGAAATGTTTCTAAAAGTTCACACACCAAGACAATTTTAAAATTATTTATTTATGTGAAAACTTTAATAAGTTATAATCGTAATTGAAACTGTTTTTGCATAACATTTGCCTTTTTGCTGCAAGGCGTTTTTCAAGTGAAACATTTATCAATGCTAATTAATTTCTCTCTAAATGGCTTCCCTAATCCACCAATGTTAATGTATTTACTTTTACAAAAACCTTTGTTGTCGAATGGCCGTGGATTGTCTGTTTTTAATTAATTGTTTTATTAAGTTTGACACTACGTTTTAATTATTAGAGCTAAATTATTTTTCTGCCATTCATTGAAAGGGAAGGAAGACACTTTGAGATTGAATTTTTGTTTTCTTTCTTAAAATTATGCGCAAATTACTATTAGATACATAAGAGAACAAATTACTGGTTTGTTGTACGAGGGGGGAGACAAACTGCATCGGCGAGAAAACTACTGAATATTATTAGATGAAAGTTTCTGTGGGTTAAGTTGGCAACCTTGGGAACAAATTAAGTCGGGTGTTTGAAAGAAATAAAAACAAACATAACCTCTTTTGTTCATTTCAAAATATTGGCTCCTCTCGAAACGTGTACGGTAGAAGAGCAACGTTCAGTGATAAGATTTTTGTTATCCGAAGGTGTGGATTCAGGTTCATAGTGGTGGATCCCCGTTTCAACGCAGGTTATAACACGGTCTAGAAAGTCTTTACCTTCCGTTAAAAACCGTCGTTTGAGTTCAGAACAAATGCGAACACGAGTGTCTTTATGGACTTGAGTCAACTGTCTTGGAACACATCTCGAACACGTTTTGGGATAATGCAGCTTGTCATGAATGATTGAATACACTAACATTACACAAACTAGGTATTGTCACGATTTTTATACGCCTGTCATCGAGAATAAGGTCATTTATGGGATTTTGTAGCGCGTCGGTCGAGACTTCGGTCGTCCGTAGCGATGAATATCGGTGACACCTGTTCTGCCCGATTTAAACTGTTCAATCCACTTATACACGTTTCCGCGGCTTAAACACTTTTCACCATACTGTTTCAACATTCTCGAGTAAATTTCGGCCGGCTTCACATCTTCGGATAACAAAAATCACCGTAAACGCTTCGAGAGGAGCCGACATTTTGAAATGAACAAAAGAGGTTATGTTTGCTTATATTTCTTTCAAACGGCTAACTTAGTTTATCCACAAGGTTGTTAACTTGACCCACAGAAGGTTTCATCTAATAATATTCAGTAGTTTTCCCGCTAATGCAGTTTGTCTCGTTAATTGGTGAACGTCCCTCGTATGTTTAAATAATCGTATATTCAATTACTTATTATGTTTGACTATTATTAAAATTGTCGCTTAATTAGACTGAATTATTCAAATTTCACGAACGAGTAAGTATCTATTCAAAACACTTTTTGAATAACAACAAATTGCTAGCTGTTTTTTTAATTTTTTTTATGAAATGTTTTTAGTCTAAGATTTGTATTTAGACAAGAAATCACATTTTACAACTTTTTCTCTATTTTAGGTAGTAAATGGACTTTTTGCAATTATTTTCAAAAAATGTCAAATTTTATAGGTAACGGTAGTCATGTGACAATTTTTCAACTTATTGGGAATCTTTTTTCAAGCGCCTGCTAGCATCTGAACTTGATTTTTTAAGAAAAAAGTATTTTTTTCCATGTGATTTCCATATTTTATTGATTATTTGCACTGATCTTTTTTTATTCTATACTTTTTCTCTTTTGCAGATAATAAAGAAGTAAAACTCCGTCGTCCAAAAGAAGTCTTCTAGAAGAAACAAGAAACCAAAGTGATATATAACAAATTAAGTAAAAGTGATTCCTTCGTTACGAAAATTAAAAATGTTACTACTTAGTGATCGTAAAGTATAATTTCTTAAAGGAAATATTTGTTATAATTATATAATAATTAATATCGAATGAAAAAAAGACTTATTTATTGTTGAAGTTTGCTTTCTCAAGAAACGGTATTCCTTATATGAAGATATACATAGTTATATATACATTTATATGAAAATTCTACATATTGTTTATATGATCTGTTGGTGTTCTACCCTTCTTTCCCATTTTCTCATTCGTATCCGTCGATTCTCGTAACGAATACTCGATGAATGATTGCCTTTATGTAATCACATGCGTATATCGCCGGCATGACCTTCTCTACTGGTACTTCTCTAGTTGTTGTTATGCGGTCATTGCCCAATGCAGTTAGTCTTTGAAGATCTAAGCTCAGTTAACGTTTGGCGGTCGGCTTGTCGTACGGTTCCAGTCTATTTTTTGCGTTGTATACGTTGAGGTTATATTATCGCAGTGGATATCTGTCATCGATGTAACCTGTGCTTCTCAATTCTACAAACGCATATGAATACTTCCTTTGCATCGTTTTTTGTGTACGTTTAACAGTGCCTCGCTTGCTATTATTGTTATAAGTGTGATATTTTGAAGTCGAAATGGAAGTGACTTAAGTTGTTTGTGTTCGTTTTTCCTCCCGAATCATGGCCGAGGAAAGCTCTATGAGCGGCTCTTCTAATCCACGTCGTTTGAGTCAAATTTTCGATCCCCTTTCGCGATTGAGCGAATTAACGCGGGAATCGCGATCGACGCCCAGCAGTCCACGATTGCTGCCAAGAAGGCCAAGGGAATCAAATTCGGGTACTTTGCCACCGTACGATAGCTTAGATCGTGGTATCGGAGGTGAAATTCTTCTTGGGCATAATGGGATTAATTGGCAAGAAAGATGTTTCGAGCTGCAATTGGAGTTGCAGAGGAGTCGAGCTCAAGCTACACGGACTAGGGATATGCTCAGAGAAAAGGTAAGATCTTTTTACTTATTTATCACCGGAATACGGAATACCCATAGATATATTAAATCAAAGATGTACTAAAACATCTAACTCACGATATCTAATAATGCAGTACACGTGCTAGTACGCACTTTAGTAATAATAACAAGGAGTAATAAGGATAATCATTTTAGGACAGATTATTATTGTTCTAATGGAAGTTGAAGAAGTTATGCTTAATTGCTCTTTAGTTGTAATGACTAGTTACTTCTTTCAATCAAAATTTATATCAGCATCGAATAAGATAAATAATCCTAGAATATACACTGTGAGTAACAAGTAATTTTTCTTTTCTGGCAGTAATATTCAACATATAGGTTTTTAGATTCCCTATTAACAGGTGATTCCATGCAAACTTCGTACATGATCTTAAAATTTATACAAGGCGGTTAAAAATGCATTTCTAATGAAACTCCTAAAATGGGCTGATTTGGTTTGGATGTAGAGAAATTATTGAGAAAGAAGCTTAAAAACTTCCGGTGTAAAGCTCGTGTTAAACATTCTTCAAAACGTTAAGGCCGTTGTGGTGTATGTTTATTAATTGTTTGCTAAATTACATGTAATACAAAGAGGTGAATAGGAAAGAGACAAACTATAAGGTATAACAATTTTCATCAACCTATTCAACAATAATTTGTAATGTAAATGCTGCATTATTTGCTAATAGAAATTACTGCAAATAATTTAGAGGAGCACTTCCAGAGGCTTATAACTTTCGTATTGCGATTTTTTAAGGTTAGCATTAAAAAAAAATCTTAGTGATCGGGTGTAAGTATTAGTTTTTTGAAAATGTTGCTCAGAAAGTAAAATGTAAAAATAGTCCATGCGTTGACTAACTCATTGTCCTTCGCATACGAATATAAAAAGCTTATAACTATAAACATACTTTACGGATAGACTCGTTTAGGTGATTACTCTCGAAAAAATGTTTGTCTTTTGAAGCAATCGATGAATTAAAGAGCCTGAGTTTGATGATACATATATTTTTCATATTGCATAATATATTGTAATGATATTTGTGTGTAAATAAAGTTTATTATAAATTAAATGAGTCAAATGAAACAAATTAATCTCAGGGCTAACGTTATTTTTGTTAATCGTGGGAAATCTCACTTATTGTTTTTTTGCAAATCAACAAATGTTAAGGGAAATGAAACGATATTATCAGTTATCAATCAGTTTAAAAGAGGCAGTGTGCTTATTTGGAATTTTAAATAAATAAATTTGGTTAAATTATATTTCTTGTGGACAATAAACGTACAAAAACCTAAATCAAACCCTACCCGATAGCTAGTTTTAAATTAAATTATTATTTTGAAGTTTTAATTTTGAAATTTGGATTTTTAAATTAAAATTGGATTAGATTTTTTTTTTAATTTATATTTGGCCAAATATTTTAATTTTCGGTACCTGTACACTGTTGTAGAATCTCAGCAACACAGATTTTCAGTGTCCTTTTCTTGAAAACGTAACCAGCCTTCGTTGGAAACCAGGTAGTTTGATCTTCGGGCCTTGCTCCTTGAATTGTAATTCCAAATTAAATGTCGAAAAGAGCCTTTTTGATGATGAACTGCAGTTTTATTTTAGAAAAGTTTCATGTTTATTGAAGTTTTTGATAAAAATATCCAAGAATTTGGAACATTTCTGTGTGTCGAAAAACTGTTTATGTTTGTTGCTTTTGTTCAGAGCCCCAGTTAACTATTTTTGGATAAATAAAACTTGACTTTTCAATGTCCATTTGAAATACCACCCGCCTCCTTGGTTACGTAGTTTAATTTTGTAGGTACGATGTATTAAAATGTGGTTTCCATGTGAAGGATGAATTAAAATCCATTAATTGCATGTGATTAGCAATTTGGCTATCCACATTCAATACATTTTAAATAATTTGTTTTTAAAAGAAATATGATTTAAATTTTTCGTTGGTAAAATTAATATATCACTGGGTCTGCTGTTAATAATTTTTTTTTAAACGAAATTATCATGTGTTCATCATCAAGTTGTCATTTCAACACACTTTCATCCAGGTAAACAAATATCACAACAATATATAATATATAACAGTTTATATATCAGTCAGTAGCAAATAACAATCAGTAAATGAAATTAAAAAAAAGTGTCACAATTATTTTACTGGGATTTTTGCGTTTGATGACTGTTACAAATGTTTTCAATATCTGGTCTTATGTGTGAAATAGCTAATTTCATTTTCTCTTCTATATTTCTCAACCTTTCTCGTTTATTCGTCTTAATATTCTTAATGTTAAAAAAACAAACTCACATAAGTACGATATTGAAAATTGTAATACAATTTCAATCGCTTTTTCAGAAACAGTTTTAAACTCGGTGAACAGAAATCAAAAATTTTCAGCTGTAATTTCGGAAAATTTAATTTTGAGAGTACAATCCGTCGGTAACGCAATGAATTCTTCCATTTCTTCTAACGAAAACTTGTGGAAACAGTTTTTTCTTCTAAGTGTTGTAATAGGAATTATTTCATCGCTATTGTTATTTAGGACTGGTGGAAACATATCTACTGTCCTTTTTTGAATTATGTGCACTAATATTTTTTTTGAAATGCTGACAGTTTGTCAGTGGATATTAAAATATTTTCGTTTTTTCCTTGCATAGCGGTATTCACATTATTTAAATAATTGAAGATAAAAATATGCCATTTTGATACACCAATTATCATTTGTAAGAAAAGTTTAAAAAATATTATTCGTTTCGTTTTAAAAAAATTCATCCTTGAGTTCCAAAATTCGGTTCAGTACCTTATCTCATCATAACCACCTTAGCTCGTTTTCTAAATGTAAATAATCGCTACTGAGTTTCCGTAGGCACACATTTTTTAAGTAGGTGTGTTTGTAATTGTTACGATTTGTTGTATTTGCAATATTTACAATTTGGTCTAATACGGATTTTAATGTCGTAAGTAATGTTTCTGAGATAAGTGATTCTCGGAGTAAAAAGCAGTGTGTAGGTATGGTAGGAGTTTTCCTCTTCGCAAAAGTAATAAATCCTTTAATAGAACCAACCATTGAAAGAGCATCATCGGTACAGATTCCTACACGTTATGTTAGAATTTTCTGAGTATGACGAAATGGAGTAAAAAATATCTGTTTTGTTGCGTGTTCGGTATGTAGTCGGCAGCACAGAAATTGATTCGCTGTTTTGTTGTCATTAATGGAACAAACAGATTCCAGTACGTAAGCTATACTGCTGATATCAGCAGACTCTTCAATTTATAAAGCAAAGTATTATTCTGAAAGCTTATTAGTAACTGTTTTCTTAATATCATTTGACGTAATATGTATGATCATGTTTTTTTATTGTGTTGTCCGAATGAGAAATTTTTATAATTTCTATTTTTGCATTATCACCAAACATAATTTTAACTGCCTCAGAACATGCTTGAAGAATAACAGTAACCTTTTTAGCAAAAAATACATCCGTACACTTCGGTTATTGTCAGAAGTACATAGGTACAAGCAAAGATGATAAAACTAATAACGGAGCAGTTTACAGAGCACCAGCGTTCCGCGGAACATTGTTTAACAACTACTGACCTAGAGTGAGGTAAGGTTATGAAAATGGAGTGTTATTCTATACTGTTAAGTAGCCTACGGAAAATTTGAGTATTTGATTGAAGGCGTATGTTTCTTGCAAGAGAATGCTTCCAGATGCAAGTCTTTGATACCATTGCAGAAAATTAATGAATTGGGTTCTGAGTTCATTGACCCCCTCCCTTATTGATCAGACTTAAGGTCGCCAGATTACATATCATCGAAATTCAAAAGTAGAACTCTAAAAAAGGAAAAATTGAGCAGTAAGAACTAGTATCGAACAAAGTCATGACAGTTTTGTCAAGTGCATAGGTTAAAAGGCGACTACGTGTAATAACACAAATTTGTGAAGTACTACGATTTCTATGTTGGGTTGAGAATTTGTTAATACCTCTTTAAAAATAGGAGCGTAACATTTTGAATCTGGTTAACTAATGTAACGAATGATTCTCATGCGTGCTCAAAGCTTCTTCAGCGATTTTTTGTTATTATAGTCAAGAAAGTTCAAGATTAGCTGGTCTATTTACCGCAGTGGGAAAAAGGACGTGGAAAGTATTTGAAATTAGCGGAAAGAACAAATTTGTTGAATAATAGGTACCGGTAAATGCATAAATTAAGTTATTTGGTCAAAAAAATATTGTGGCAAACTTCTTAGCTTGCGATATCTAATGAGAGATTCAATATTGTTCGGTTATAAGTAATTATTTTGTTTTATAGATGTCGAGTTGTTTCGAATGAAATGTTCGATGTTTCTCTGTTTTATGTTAACTCCATCAAAGGAGATGTCTTTACTTTTCCGCAGCAAATAAACATTCGAATAGATACTTTTAATTTGTTATGGCCTCTTAAGATGAGATTGACATGTTTAATTTTGTGTGTATTTAAACAGTAATCATGATGAAAGGAAGAGAAAACGATTTCTGTTTGAGTACCTTTCCCGTTAAAATTCAACTTAGTTCAGTGAATGTATTTAGAAGATTTTTTGTAGTTTGTTTATGGCATTTTCCTTTGTGAAAAGAGTTCTGACATTAATTGATTGAGTTTCAACTCAGAAAATTTGTATAATACGAGGTGTGGCAATTAAATAACCGGACTGGTGCTACAAAATATTTTATTGATCACCAATTACATTACAAAGTTTATCCCCTTCAATATACTCTCCTTGCCGATCTCTACAACGCTCCATACGAATTTTCCACTGTCGAAAGCAGTGCTGGAAGTCCGTTTCTGTCAGCTTTTTGAGAACATCCGTCGCTTCCGCTTTCACCGCTTCCACACTGTCAAATTTTGTCCCCTTAAGCTCCGATTTTACCTTAGGAAATAAAAAAGTCAGATGGGGCAGGTCGGGCGAGTACGGTGGGTGGTCCAACACGGTGATGCCGAATTTCGCAAAGAACGCCATCACTGACAAGGCGGAATGGGCTGGCGCATTGTCTTGGTGTAGCATCCAGGAATTGCTCTTCCGAAAATCGGGTCTTCGTCTTTTCACTCGTTCACGAAGGATTCGACAGGAGTTCGGACACTCAAACGACGATTTTCGCAGATCAATTTACCAATTTTCTGAATGTTGTTGTCCGTTTTTGATGTTGAGGGTCGTCCAGGCCGCGGATCGTCTTCGGTCGTTTCATGTCCCTCCTTAAACCTTTTACACCACTCAAAAACTTGTGTGCACGATAAACACTTACTTCCGTACACTTCGTTTAACATGGCATGAGCTTCTGTAGTAGTTTTTCCCAGTTTCACAAGAAACTTGAGGTTAACTCGTTGCTCGATCTGAACACTCTGTATTTTTCTGACGCCACGCTAGCGTAAGGACTTGAACGGACGATTGCTTCAGCGAGACTGAGCGACGTACAACCGTGCCCATAAAGCTCAGGGTGGGGGAAGCATCTACAAGTACAGACATGTTCAAACCTGCTGCAGCGTGCTCGCTGTTTGCCGATAGTAGCACTAGTCCGGTTATATAATGGCCTTACCTCGTACATCAAGCATATTTTTCATCTGCTTGTGCCAATGATATTTTGTATAACGTTGATTTACAGCAATTATTACTTTGTATATTAGTGCTATTCAAATGTCTGTCTCTTTAAGAAGGATGATCAAGCGTGTATATTTAATGCTGGGATAATTTTAGGCTTGTGAAAAAGTCATCTTCCTCATATTCAAACGCAGATGAAATAAAGTACATTCCTCTCAACTTTCGTATCGATTATTCACATAACTTGGAAAGCTACTCCATTTTTGAATGTTACTTGTTAGCTACTGATGATTCTGTTCTTTATACATGAATCAATTTGTTTATATTTTTTATGTTGCTTAAAGGTTTTTATTAATTTGAATTAATCTGTAGATGGACACGTCACTTTTTTAGCAAACTGCCACCAGAAATCGCAGGTGGAAATTATAAGAATTTGAACAGTTGAAACAATACAAGTATAAAGAAAATAAAAACCTCGACAGCTTTAGCAGTGATTCAAATTATGTAAGAGAATGAGTTAAAAGTACGTGTAAGGAAATAGACACTGAAGTGAGTACTGTATTTCTTTTATTTGACGTCATTGCTAATCGCATAGCAATGTCAGCTTTGTCTAAAGAATGGAGGTAATTTAGGTGTTAGTATGTAACCTGATAATTAAGAATCGCATTTAAATGAGAGATAATTAATTACTTAACGGTTTTTAAATTACATACATTTACGATTACAACGTATTATTACTGCAGGTGTTGATATTTATCTCATATGCATTACTAATATTTCAGATTGACCTGTCTCGTGAATCACCATTGTAATTTTATTTCACTACATTTAGACACCTGTTAAGTTCCTGCTAAGTTCCTGCTTGATCTGACACTAATTTGTATTGTAGATTCGTGAGACAAACACATAAAACGACTTTTAAGTTAGTGACGAGATCTGAAAACATGTGAAATTGACCCTGACGTAGAACAACAAGAAAATCCTACGCTTATTACTTTCATATTATGCCAATCAAAAAATTTAAAGGAAGCATATTAAAATTTATTTATGTGCATATTATGTCCTGCAAGTTGACAGGATATATGTGCGGCATGGCTATGTAGACATATGCCAATGCGGGACATAAGTGGTCTAGTACAAAAGGGTGAGATTATTGTTGAATCGCCTTTAATAAGCAATTACAATAGGCAAAATTTATGAAATTTCCCGCTACTAGAATAGATTTTTGTTTATTACAACTGCAGCAATAGGTATGTTTATTATTCATGGTAACGTATTACATCAAAGGACACCCATACATCCTATGAGTACTGTGCCATATCTAGTCTTGAATTCCGTTAATAAATGTAAATAAAAACTTGTGTTTTGTGCTCTAACATTTGTATTAGATACAGAATTTGACAAAAACTGAAGAAAATTTAAAATAAATAGACCGCGTATTCTGCTGATAGTTTCCGGTTTGTTTACGAGAGGCGCCAAAATACGGGTCCACGTTTGTAGCCAGAGTTGCCTTTCTAATATGTTATTCTATGGCTTCAACAATAACAAATGTCAAATTTTACGAAAATTGTAAGGTCAATTCTCAATAGTACCATGTAGTGGTCGTTTGTAAATACTTAAGACGCCACCCTCGTAATTGGCATACAAATTCACAATGGGTGTATACAATTCTACGTAGCGGCGTTTGATTGTAACTGCGGCCTTAACTTATGGGTATCACCTCGTATGTCATGCCAAGTGGTCTAGAATTCCTCATCTTACATTTACCGATTGTAAGTGCTGAATGTTACCTGACTCAAACTAACAATAACCCTTATAGAATCACAAACTCGCCAGTGGGATATTTGCAGAGATATAGCGGTTTGTTTGTTACCATTCTGTGACGATCTGCCATATCTGCGAAATATTTTTGTAATTTAAAGCTTTTCCAATTTGCTGTGATTTATTCAATGACGCAAATTTGAATTTTTTGATATCTGAGTGATGTGTACTGAAAATGCCTGGAGTATGAAGGTCGTTTTAAATAAACCATTGCAAGTTGTATAAAACTGCGGAGCTTCATTAATTTTGTCATTCATTAAAGCTCTACACTAGATAGTTAAATCATCAAAATCCGTAATGTTGAAAATGGGGTACTTATTTGAAGTTAGACCATTTGACAGCGAATAAATTTTCAAATAAATCAATACCTTCGCAAAGTAGTAAACCCATAAGTTCCTCATCAACACTTTACTTTCATCGCGGAATAATTATTTCAATTTTCTCTGTACAACACTATAAAATGTTTGTGTTTTCATTCTAACGGAAATTAGATATTTTTCAAAAAATTCCTTACAAACAGTTCGAGAACTCACTCGAAAAATAAATATATCAGGTTAAATGTTTTACTTTTGTTTTTTGAAACTTTGCTGTAATACTTTCTCGTTGAAGGTAATATTCGAATAAATGTGTATTCCCTTAGGAGTGATTTTGGGTATCGTAGCGATGAACGCCAAAATGCTTAATTCATAATTTTATGCAGTGTTCATGCTTGTGCACACACACACACATACACGTACATAAAATGTAACAAATTTTCGACTACTATACGTGACTGCGGTACTGCTGATGATAATATATAATGTCCTCTCTTCCGAACGAAGAATGGAAATTTGCCCTCGGTGCATGTAAATTAATAGCAGCTTCGAAATCGACGGGGTTCCTTTTTTCTTTAATTTTTATCGTCGAGTTGTAATCTACACGTATCCGTCGGTCGGAGAATTTATAGACGTGATACGTTGCTGGTGCTATTCGTCGAAGTATTGTGAAAGCTCTAAGAATAAAACGATTCACTTTATGGCCTTTCCACTCTTTTTACGTTCCCGGTCTTCATTAAGACTGAAAATCGTTTAACTCTAAAATATATCCCGAATAAAAAGAGCTCCTGTTCTGATGCTGGGCATGTGTTGTAATATTTATGGTGAAGCGCACCTTGCATCGTTAACGAGACGTTATTTGAAATGGGAAGAGGTCGTGAGAAATTGGTGAAATTTCAAGCAAAGTGATGTTGAAAGATATATATGATTAGGAGAAGACAAGCTTAAATTATGTCGAAAGATGGGATATGATAAATGTATCATGGAAGATCTGGTTTTTAAATATTTTGTTTTTTTTCCAAGAACGCGGTCTTCGAATGCAATAAATAACTTCCATGACGATTTTAATAAATACATTTTTATTTGTTCAACCAGATATTAAGGCACATATTTACTTTAAAAATAACGCATTATGAATAACAGGATGATTTGCAAATTTCTAATTTTTAAAACATTTTGTCCACCTATGTTTATTTATACTCAATCTGATTAGTTAAGTGCGCCTCGACTCTCGCATTATTTATTTATGCAGCTATAATAATCGAGTGTTGGGGCTATCGGCGAGATGGGTGCCGCGTCTGCTGACGATTGTTCAAACACTTCAAAGCAATATTTGGACATGTTTAAGCGCAATGCGAGTGAATTTCTGCAGCGTTATGAATAGAGTAAGATAATCGTTCGTTGCGCCATAGGCGTGCGGTTTCTTCAATATTTATAATACTCAAAAAGAAGTAATAAAACGAATAATAATAAAACAACTAATCAAGAATTATAATATCTGTCAGGCTGTGAAACACTCACCCTCTTAAGCAGCGTAATTAAGTAGGCTGACGGATTGCATTGGAATTACTGAACATGAGGAGTAGAAGCACCATCATCAGTATTATAACCCAGTGGATAAGAATCGTAAAAAATTGATAGCATTAGATATGTTTCAATAGTTGTCTCGTAGAACCGTGTTCGCAGTGGTGAAAAAATGTGTTTATATTTGGAGAAAGATCGTTCGACATCTACCGACGTAATACATGTATGATTAAAATAATCTTTGAACTCAATTAATGGATTAGTCGAAGTTCCATTACAAATTTGTTGTCATGTGATAAAATTGGAATCTTTCTCTAACACACTCTCCAACTTGTTTAAAACGCGTGCGTAGCAGAGTATGTACTTCGTCCACTATTTGCAATGACTTCACTAACGACAACGCACTATTTTGTAATTGTTCCAGTGCGTTATGTAAGCATTTATAGTAGCTATGAATACTTTGTAAATCTGTTTCAACAGAAGTATCTTGAAATTTTGACTGGCTCTCCTTAACAGCTGCAGCTTCGGCAGGATTGAATTGTAGAATAACAGCTTTTACTTTTTTGAAATGTTTTTTTGTACACTGTCTAATAGTTTGTGCCACAAGATGTAAAGCATGCACTTTACAAGTTACATGTAAACAGCCGCAACCGTGTTCAAGAAGAGAACGGCCTACCGCACGCATTGTCGTTGCACCATCCCTCATCTTGACGTGTTGAAACTTGAAATTTTTTTAACGTAGTATCACAGTCGAAATTGCTGTACTAGTACACCCTTGTAATCTTCTGCTAGCTAGTAACAGTGGAAATGTCGGTTTATGTTGATCCAGTACACGAACTAGAACATGTATAATAGAATTTTTTTTATAATCTGTTGTCTCGTCAACACACAACCAAAGCAACTGATTTTTTAATGTAGATATGATTTTATTTTCTACCTGTTTGCGTACAAATAAAACATGCTTACGTGCTGTTGCTGTAGTTGGCAACTTCAACTCCGGGTTGTATTTTTTCCAAAAGTTATCGAAAATAAAGTAATTTCTACTTGACGCGCCGTTTTTTCTATTTCCGTGTTTTGCAGTATTTACATGCTTCCTACAGTCGTTCTTTTGCCAGTACATCAAAGTTTTTTCGCACACTTTACAAACTATTTTAGCACCGTCGTACAACAAATCTGGAAACTCAGATAAAGTTTTTTACTTTATCAGCAAAGGGTTATTGTTTAGCCTTGCGCACACTGGACGTTTTTAATTAAAAATTTTCTTGAATAACTAGTATTCCGCTCGCTTGATTTAATTCGCACGCACACACCGCGTTAGTGATGATGAATGTGTACGAATTTGAACTGCTTTGCCGAGTTCTGTTGGCTGCTCCAGCTGTTACGGCTATGCTGGGACGACACGATTATCTTACCTTAGTTATGAAACATGGATACATCACTACACGCCAGAAACCAAAGGTCAGTCGGCAAAATGTGTTTTTCCCGGCGAACGTGCACTAAAGAAAACGCAGACGATTCTATAAGCCGGAAAAGTTATGGCGACGATTTTCACAAGGCATAATCTTAATTGATTGTTTGGAGAAGGGAATGGCAACCACGGGACAGTACTACGCTGATTTATTGGAGCGATTCGACGTTGAACTAAAGAGAAAAAGGCTCTACCTAGCGAAGAAAAAAATCTCTATCATTATGATAACGCCGCGGCCCACTCATCGGCAATTGCGACAGCAAAAGTAGTCCAGTTACGGTACGTATTGGTGCCCCATCCACCATATTCGCCAGATTTGGCCCTCTGTGACTTCGTTTTTTTTCCAAATTTGAAAAAATGGCTTGGCGGAAAGCGGTTCACATCAAATGAAGAGGTCATTACTGAAACAAAGTTCGACAAATCGTATTATTTGGATGGCTTAAAAAAGTTGGAACATCGCTGGACTAAGTGTATAGATCTACAAGGAGGTTGTGTCGAGAAATAAATTTACTAAATGCAACAAAATTGCGTTGTCTTCCTTAATATAGGGATTTATCATACCATTCTCGTGCGATGCGGAAATATAGACGGTTCGAGGAATATCGAAGCTGGTATTGAAACTATCCTAACGTAGTGTAGGAATGAAAATTCAGCAATACAAGTAGGGAGAGAACTATCTGCTGCAACAGATATTGGTGTAAATGACACTTGCCGTTCCAACATATGAAGGGACCCTTCACCTACTAACATCAGATATCCCAGATACACCAAAAGCAATAAATCTTTCTATGTATATTACCTCTAGCAATAAGTCTAAAATACAATTACATCATTGCTAGAGTGTAACGATATGAAGTCATATAAAAAAGGTTTTGTAGAAAATTGTATCAAAATGTAAACGTTTCAGAAGACAAATTTCATTTCGCATAGCAGATACAAAGTCATCCTTTCGGAAAATTACAGGCTACGCTATCTCACATAAAATAAAGAAACCCTTTTTAAACGTCGTACTGTAAAAGTATGCAACAGAGGAGCAATAAAGAATACTGTACTGTGACATCGCATTCTATTAAGGAATTCAATAAAAATTCCTCTTCTACCCATCTTATTCAGCGAGAAAAATAAGCGACCCCAACGTTAAATTTCCTTTTCACGTTTACATTAAATTTTCTATGTATTGAAAACTTTATTAAAATTGTCATCGTAAGTCTTAAGATATTATATTCTACGTAAAAAAGAATTGTTTGCTTGAATGAATGAATCAAGCAGAATAGAAATGAGAGTTTGGAGAATATGGTCATTTATTTGTTTTCTCGTTTAAAAACGTATTTCCACATTATCGCTTTGTTAAAAAACCTGAACTGTAGCATTTCTTTGAAATAACAGGAATCAATATTATCAAAATCATTTTATCTTTTGGATTGTATAATTTTACTGAACAGAAGAAAATAGATTTGAATATACAGTGGTGTGCAAAAGAATAGGTGCGAACTACGTACTAATTTATTCAGCAATGTTTCATGCTGTTTCCATAATAATAATTAAGCGACATCTAGTGCGTGGTAGGGGGTTTATTAATTTAGAAAGCTGCTATGTTATTTTCTGATCTAATATTGAATTAACCATTCTTTCTTCCTTGCGGCTTTAAATTGTGTGTGCAATAAAATAGGTGTATTAGTGTGTTGGGAGTTGAGGAATGTGTTTGTTTCTAAAACTTGGGGAATTCTCTTGTTGAATAAAGAGGTAAAGTATAAAGGATTAATTTATCGAAACAATATTATAAATAACTGAATATTTCGGTAGATATGGGTCGTGCTAAGCACTGTAGTACGGAACACCGGAAGCAAATTAGGAAACTGAGACAAGAAAGGGAAGCGTCTAAAGTTATAGCAGATATTTTAGTTTGTTCACAAAACATGATTACAAATGCTCTGAAATGGGAAAATAGACAATAAAAACGTGGTAAAACTAGAAAAACAAGTGTTCGAACAGACAAATCATAAGGTTAGTGAAGAGAAATCTTTTTATAACTTCCACACAAATAAAGGAAGGGCTGCAGCTTAATATTGGTGCATCAACAGTTAAAAGACGATTATTAGCAGCAAAATTATCAGCAAGATGTCGGAGAAAATGCCCACTATTATCACGGCGGAACGTTCTACGAAGACTGGAGTTCGCCCAAAGACATATTCTCTGGCCGATCGAAAAATGGCACGTCTTATGGAGCGATGAGAGTAAGATTAATATTTTCGGGTCTGATGGTGGAGAGAGCTATGTTAGAAGACCGATATACAAAAAATTTTCGCCGGAATACACCACAAAAACGATCAAACACGGAGGAGGAAATATCATGGTATGGGGGTGTTTCTCCTGGTTCGGCATAGGTCCGATATTTCGTATTGAAAACATCATGACGCAAATAGAATGTACAGAAATATTGACAGAAGTGATGTTGCCTTATACCGAGTGGAATATGCCGCTGCGCTGGACGTTTCAGCAGGATAACGATCCTAAACACACGTCCAAAGCAACAAAAGCATGGTTCGAGAATCATAACGTTAACGTACTGCAATGGCCAGCTCAGTCTCCAGACCTAAACCCCGTAGAACATCTATGGGGTGATGTCAAACGTGCTATAAGCAATATTCCTTTTAAAAATAAAGAAGTTTTATAGAAGGCAACTGAATATGCTTGGTATGCCATACCACTTGAGAGGTGTCGCCGATTAGTGGACTCTATGCCGCGTAGATGTGCTGAGGTGCTAAAAAATCGTGGACAGGCCACTAAATATTGACTTACATACTTACCTAGTTTATACTTTTTTAATTAACATGTTTATTAAAACTTCTTTACACAAGCTATTTTTAATTTTATTTTTTTTTAATGTCTAACATTTTACTTTTAAGTTTAGTTTACTTTTTAATGTCTATAGTAGTTATATCTATGTAAATTACATGCTGGTTAAACTTCTTTAATTTTTTCGTTACACCTATTTTTTTGTACACCACTGTACATACTACATAAGTACGGCATTTACAGTCACTTACACGCATATACTTTATTTATTGCATGTTAAATATTAACCATTAATTGGAAAAACAGTATTCCTGTTTGCGAAAGAAGCAAACTAAACAAATACAGGGTGAGTCGGGAGTAATAGACCAAACTCCAGTTGAGTACTGTACACGTGAAAATAATGTAAAAAGACTCAAACGTCCTTATCCAATTTTCATTTGTTTTCAAGTTATAGCGTAATTACAAATAAACAAAATTTTATACGTTAGCATTTTTTTAATCATAGAGTTCTTTTAATAAACGTTCAAAAATACCGCCATTGACCTCTAAACATTTTACGCTTCGTCTACGAAGGGCACCTGTTGCTTTCCTGATTGCGTCGTGTCATTCTTTAATATCGGCTGCAGTATTTCTAATACTGAAGACAAATAAAAATCGGATATTAATATATGAGTTTCTTTACAGTATACTCACGTGTACAATACACTCCTGAAGTTTGGTTCGTTTCTCCCAACTCACCCTGTATAACGCAACATGATGATAATTTATAATGTCTATCCTTGGGACCCATCAAAAGACAACCGAAGCGAATATTTGCCAAAAATATATAAAATACCAACTCTCAATAAAAGAGCTTTGGGTTTGTAAAAAATAATATACAGTACTTGCGCCGCCACGATTATAATTTGTGCAGCAATTCTAGCCAAACCACCATTGGATTATGACTCAGCGAGGAGACAACATCGAATACTTCGTGAAGAAGATCCCAATCGCGGTAGCTAGCGAAACGTCGAGAAGCAGTTCTCATAGACCACTATCCTTTGTCTCGGAAAACACGAAGACATATTTAAACGCCGGCACAACAACATGACATTAAGATTCTTTCAAAATATTTTATTGACAGCTGCCAGTGGCAAGCGGAAATGCTGCTCGCTCCGGCAAAAAAAATGCTGCCTGACTTGGCAGCTTGAAGCTGCTGACAGCTGTCGCCACGAACAGCTCGCAGATAGCAAATGCTGCCGGCAACAACATAAAGTAGTTTCTAGCCCATCTAGTAATGATAGGTGCAGACAGTAAAGGAAGCTCTGACCATTTTTCTTTATATACTGCAACTCGCAATTGTGCTTTTGAAAAAGCTTTTTTCACCAAAATCGTAATAAATTGTATTTTCTTTGATATGACACTAATGTATTCCTTACTTTATATGCATCTTTGTTTGAAATGTGTGCGGTTTGTACAGAAGAAAAGCTTCAACTTTTGATTTCAATACTTTATTAAAATTACCATAAATATTCTTATGCGGTATGCATAATAGTCACAGCGATAATAATCTAATACTAAGTGTAAAAAATCATATATACATATGAAAATTCTTCTTTTCTTGCAATAAAGGCAGACCGCTGACACTGCAATCTTCGCTAAGGTGAATAAATACGACGCCGTTGATTGGCATGTATATAAAACATAAAATAGCAAACAAAACAAATATAAAATCGGTAATTTTCCTTTACAAGGGTTTCAAATTCGTCTTTAATATACTTATAAACCTGTGAGCAACATATGTAACGTGTAGTATGTAGGGGTATACATCTTTTTGTAATCTATCAGCTTTGATCATATACCAAAATATGATCGTTGTAACTAGTGTCTGTATACTTTCTACACTGTCTACAACTTTTGCAATAGTCTCTGCATTTACAGTTTTGTAAATTTTAGAAATTACTACGTACCTGCATTGGATCTAAGACACCAGTCACATTAACAATACTTCTCCCCATTTTATCTCTTGTTTCGTGAGTGCCTATCCATATATGTTTATTGTCAACCTTATTTTTCACAGAAACCATTACTTTGTTGTAGGTTTTCGTGACTTGTCTGTGTAAGGTTGTTTCACTTGGAGTAGAGTGATCAGTATACATTTTTAGAAACCTCTTTAATACCTTGTTTTTCTTAGAGCTTTTATTGATGTAGCCTTACAGATAACGTTCCGAACAAAGACGTTAAAAATTGTACGTATACTACTGTTAAAACATGCATGTTATTCAGATAATAATATGTATGTTTCTCTACGAATATTTGAATAGAATACAGTAGGTAATAGAACACTTTATAACAAGAACTTAGCAGGAATCGAATATTACTTACAAGGGAACACCGGCAACTCGCACTTCTCGATTTCGATGAAATTGCACAGACTGAAAGAGTACCTTGGTATAAGAACACCATTTTTTGGGGGTACAGCCCCCTCCAAAGATTTTTATGTTTTTTTTTTTATTTGTGTAAATATCTCGGAAATTATAACAGATATCTTTTTCTTTTTAGAATATAATTTGAAGTAAATTGCATAGTCCCAAGGATGACGCGAATTATTTTCGGAAAAAATTTATAACGCGGGACGGTTACTGTCGCCATTATTTTTGGTATTAAAGGAATCTACGAATACGTTTAGACCTCGAGTTGCGCAATCATTGTTTAGACCAGTAAATGTGTATATTTCTTCTTCGACGTCTGGAAAGCTCACTTCAAATCGTTTCAAAACCTGGCTAACAGATGTTTTCTTACCAAATATCGGACCGAAAGGTGTTCTCTAGATTGATTCTTGGAGTGGACATTGTGTTGCCGAACTTCAGAAATTGGTGCCAACAGATAAAACTGTTAACATTTTAAATATCCCTAAGAAAACAACAGCAATAGTACAACCTCTAGATGTGTTTGGTTTTAGATTATGGAAAAATTTTATTAGAACTTTTTCTGATACAGCGATTCTAATGAACTACGATATAGATTTGCATCAGAGAAATAGTATTATTAAGCTGCAATCGTTGACCCACAATCAGTTTTCTTCACCGAGATTTTTCGATGTCTTCAAATACTCGTGGTATAAGAGTGGATACGTGGATGAAAGACCTGGATCCTTTAAAATCCAGTACAGTTTTGTTTTGCTAAAGACACGGAGATTACGCCCTTGTGTAGTGTTTGTGAAAAAACTGTTATTGTGTGTTGTTCGTGGTGCAAGCAATACCTGTGTTTTGAACACTTTTATACTGACTACCATTACTGTAATCATTATATAGTATAATTATTATATGTATAATACTACCAGTCACAATTATAATTTCAATAATCACATTACAGTGTGAAATGTATTGAATGTTCCATAAGCATTACACATTGTCTTTTATTCTGCTCCACTGTTTTCCGAAAATGTGTTAGTTACAAACAAGTTAGTTATATGAATGTTGCTCTATAGAATATGCCGAGCTGCAAATTTACACTGCACGAAAGAATGTTTCTCATACATTATTTTAAACGGCCACCTGTGGTCATTTCGATCACATTATATTATAGTATTTCTTAAAGCATGTATCGAAATAATAAATAATTTCTAAATAAATTATATTTATAACGACAATCAATGACAAGTACAGTTTTATTATCGTCTTTTAATATCTTTATTATTAACTGTATCAATTTGACCACATACATATTCTACATAAAACCGACTCTATTTGTGCTCCACTACTTTCGGCTTTCACTAAGTACATAAGTATGTAAAATAAATTATCATTTTTGTTTTAAATTTTTTATTAAATTTATCACATCACACTTACTAGAAACTTATTTTGTTAATTCAGTTGCTTTTGTGATGACGATTAATGGCGTGTAGGTAATCATTCGCTCTTTTTTGCAACAAACCACAGAATTATGGCATGCAATGTAGAACAGATCATTTGTTAGAAAGAAATCCCCATTCCAACCATTTCCTGGGGAACGTAAATATTTTCTTAACGTACGTATATGTACCTATTCTTTAAGCATAAAATGGCCTGCGTCTTTTACATTTCTTTCTGCTGATATTTCATCTCTCGTTTCTGATCCATTTGTGACGTTAACGTGAAACGGGCGCATCGATGTGATAAAATATTAACAGAATTTACCAGTATCAAAATATCCCGTAAACGGAGACAGCGGATGCGGCACACTTCGGCTGGTAGATGGAAGACAACGGTTTCTTGTTTGTTCTCTCTTATTCGGTGCTTTTGTGCTCTCGTCTTGGATCACGTCGGGCACTAGATATGAAAAAGTGACGTGAAGATGGTCGATTTCCGTCTCCGTCCCCTGCGGTTCTTTTTTCCATGATGTTGAACGGTCTCTTCGTTGCTGTCATCTGCGCATAGATGCGGTAGATACTTTTCCGCCGCTGCGGAATACATAAATAATAAATGCTTGCCTATCAAATATTCATGTTTGTGATCTCCTGGCCTTTACCAATGTTTTGCAGATGTGTGATGTATCGAAAAATGTACTTTATTATATATAGCCCACATAGCTGTCTTAGAGGATGTATGTTACATACATTTTGCCATTTGATTATCTCATAATAATAATCAATTTTCTTAGGTATGCATGTAGTGTGAGATCCTAAAATATCCCGTCCATACTAACTTTTGAACAACAGAAGCTAGGGTTTTTAGAAAATAGGTCGATTTGAATTTTTTTGTGACTAATTTTTGGTATTACTGAGTTCAATTGCTTTTCCGGTGTTACTGAAAGCGACGTCAACTTTCTTAAATAGAACATCCCGCATATTTTTCATTTTAGGAGCGACAGATGAAAGACAAATCCAACGATACCATATAAGTTATACTTTAGCTTATATCCCACAATAAAGGTTTTGTTAATCTGTGTTTGTTGTTATGCAAAGTTGGCTAGGGAAAAGTGCCAAATTGTCTCTTGTAACGCCAGACTTATCTAAAGAGCTCATTGCTAAGCAAAGTAATCGTAACAATGCCAAACTGTCAAATCTCAATTCCAAAAGCGTAAATCATTCTTGTTATTTGTCATTACACGCAATGCAATAAATTTGTGAAACTTCCTTTCCACAGAAAAGATTAATAAAGTTTTCAGGGGACAAGATATAAACGTATGTTTCAGTTCACGTAATACATAAAAAACCTTCTTGGCAATCCGAAAGATAAACCGGACATGAAAGAAAGGTAGTGAATTTATAAAATTCCATGTAATGACTGCAATAAAGCTGATATTGGTCAAACAAAACGAGCGATAGGTACTAGATTCAATGAACACATCAAGTGCTACAAGTACGGCAAGACAGAAGCGTCAAGTGTAGCACAACATATAAACGAAACCGGGCGTAATATTAAATTAGAAAACCTGAAATTGATTAAGAGAGTAACTTCGCCGCGGGAACTAGACGCGCATGAAACTACATAAAAAGGAACACATCTCTGTTAAACAGGGAGGACGCACCACTTTAATACTCTTGTCTTTTTGATTTACTAGGGTAAAACGACCATATGCTTTAAATAAAGTGTTACATTGACAAAATACTCTTTCGTCTTGTCCCGCACATCTTGCATGTTTTAGATTTAGAATGTATAGACGGAAGAAACACAAATTTTAAGAGAATTGTACCATTGTCTTGCTCTATTTTTATGAGGATGGAACGCCTACATGTCAGGCAATAACAAAGGATCTTCTCGTTCTGTATATATTTCGTATGTGTTAAGCGGCAAAAGAGAATACCTGTAAATATATATATATTGTAATGTTCAATATTTACAACATTAGCTGTCAGTCTCAGACGTATAAGATATTCATAATAGCCACTCGATAATAATAAGTCCCTCCAGCGGGTAAAAAGGTAATTTTTTGTAGCCAAAATTCCCCCAGGGCGATTGGCCTGGGCGATTTTAGGGTAACGTAGACAAAACTCCATCTTCTGTGCAGTTTCTCCATTTGTAAATAGTCAAAATTAATGTAAAATTCTTCTAAAATAATCAACAGGGTATATTCAAAGGTATTTCAAACATTTCGTAAATTAAATCATTATCCTAATGTTATTAAGTAAATCGTTGGTAAAATTTCACATTTAAACCTTGTCAGTCGTTATTTAGGTCATAAAATTACCTAATTTCAGTCATCTGGTAGCGTCACCGCATTCATTCTCGCATCCTATTTCTACAAATAACTTCCTATCATCGAAATTCTTCATGAAATTTATATTTGGATAAAAATCATCAAAATTCATCAATTCTGGTTAGACTTTCGTTAAGTTAACTAGTGTTTTGACTACGGTCTCAATTTAAAGTGTTCGATTGTGAAATTAAAGTTAATTTCAAAGAAGAAAAGGTTAAAGGTTAGAGCAGGCAGATTCCTGTCACAATAAACAGAGTGTTTATGTGACATCAGCTTCATTCGAATTCCAGGCTAGTTTGTATTTTTAATTGTAAAATTCATTAATTTCCATTAATTTAATTCAAAATTCACAATAAAATTGCCAAAAGAGTATCCAGGAGTACTCTCGACTCCATAAAGAATTTAAAATTGCAAAAATTCAAATTTTTCACAAATTTACCCTGAGAAACACATTTCAATAGATATATTTTCATCGAAAGTAGGGATAAACAAGTATGGTAGAATTAGAATTTTCTTTCATATTCATTCGGTAATTCGGTTGATAATGAGGACCCAAGAGTCCTCGAAACGGCTGTTCCGAATTAATTAATACTTTGTGTGGTGCGCAGTGTGCCGATACTTAGTGTTGTTTGCAATTTTCTGTTTGCATGAGTTAAGGTGATTGCTTAACTATTTAAAAAGGTAACGCATATTCTCTTTAAATACTCTTAAATTTTCGACGGTGTGTTTCTTAATACCGTGGGACGACCTGTTAATAGTGATGATATTGATACATACATTTAAGAGAAACGGATCAAGATGACTTGGTTTGCAAAATATTTTCTTGAAGATAAACTTTCTATGCAGACTTTGTGTGAGTTCATTATTAAGGTTAATAAAACAAATTGATACACTTTCTCACAATAATTTTTACTATTAATTTTTTTGGATTAACAGCGACCGGTTTCATGTGAACACTCATCATCAGGCCATGCTAGAAATTACAAGAATAATAAATCAGATTATCTAATTTTTTCCTCTTGTACTTTCTAGTATGGCCTGATGATGCGTGTTTACACGAAACCGGTCGCTGTTAATTCAAAAAATTAATGCTAAAAGTTATTGTGAGAAAGTGGACCAATTTGTTTTATTTACCTTAATTATCTGAAGATTTGTACGAATTTAAACAGTAGTTACTTAGCATCTACTCTAAAGATTTCTTATTAAAACTTAATAAGAGTTTAAATTCTTAATAAGTAAGCTTTTCTAAATCTAATTTATATTGTAATAGTCGATTTTATGAACTCCCTACAACTACATTCTTAAGATCCTTTAGATGCACATAGGCTCTTAAAAGGTATTCTGCAATGAAAACGAAATGTAAACATAAATTAAAAAAGTTTTTCTGAGTAGAAATTTGCAGAATTCATGTTGATTATCATAATGTATTCAGCGATTCAAATATGTTAATATTTGAAACTCTATTATTTTCCAAAAGCTTGTAAAAATGCAATTTGGCCGGTAAGTCTTTTCCAAACTTTTGCATATATGTATATAAAAAAGCTGCGAACTCTTACGTGTGGGTCACTAAATTTCGTATTCGCATTTGCTTTAATAAAGAAGTCGTGCGTAAGTGAAGCGTTGGGAAGTTTTAGGCAGGATGAACTGCTCGTGGTGATGCGGTCCTTTTTATCTATTTACAAGATAAGATTTCTCGCCCGGGCTTAAAAATACATGCAAACGATCATAGCGACCGCGGTTATGCAATAAGGGCGGAAGAGTGTATCGTTCCCCAGACGCTTTTCTTTCAGAGGTTCTAGATGGCGTGTTGTGCGATCCTTTGCAAACGCCTTCCCCGCCCTCCACTTAACCTGTTTGTGCTGAGCGGTACGGCTACATAAAATAAACAAGACAATTGCTTTCACAATCGCGGTAAGCAATGAATTTCGATTTAGTATTTGACAGGTTTTGATGGTTCCCGTGCTTCGCTTTTAAGAGAGGTATAATGCCTGCGGGGATGGTGTATATTTGTGCCTGTGATTTCCGTATATGGGAAATTGTATTCTACCGTTTTATCAAATTTTCGCAGACATGGATTACTTTTCGATATGCATTTTTATATTTCGAATCTTACTGCATTTGAAAGAGTTACGTTGAATGGAAATTGTAGTCCAATCATGAAGATGTTAGGTTGAAACATTGAGTAAATCCATTCCAAAGCGGATGTTTCAGAAAATGGAATGGAAATAGAATTGCAAAATTTTCACGCCAGTACGTTCTTATTATATTCCTTCGATAATTTATTCATTTTCTCTGCAAATATCTACATATATATTGAGCTTTAAACTAAAAACGCTTGTTTAAAGTTGAAACAGACAATTTTGGGGAAATTGGAAAAAATCTTCATTTAGATCTTACCCAACTTCACCTAAGATTCGTTCTTTTGTTAGAAAATGCATAGTTTAGCACTTGTGTGAAGTTTTGTGGAAAATTAACTACTAACAAGGGAACATCCCGAACTCGAAAATTAAAAAAAAATAGAAACTTTGTGAACAAGTCCACACCCAAGGATGTTCGAAAGTATTTTCCTTATCGGCCCGATCTCGTTTTAAGAGGGTGAAACTACCCCTGAAACATTAGTAGATTTTCGGTTTTCTTAAAATAACTCGGCAATGACTGGAACAAATACATCAGAACTATATATCAAAGTAATCGTCTCATCGAGCTCTATCATATATATGAAAATAACATCCTAGTTCCATTAAAAAAATTTATGGTGCCCTCCCCCACCCCTTCGATAAGGAGCGTATTCCCACGTTATGTATGTTACGAAGCTTTTAAAACAGTATAAAAATTATATTTTATTTTATGTAATATAGGTATAAAAAAAAGAAACAGGGAGTATTATGAGAATGAGAAATAGGGAAAATTATGAGAATGAGAATGACATGTTAAAATACATGTTACATGGCATACTTCCTACTTATGTATACGTGTATGTATGTGCGTATATACAAATAATTACTTAATCTATATGGTAATGTCCCTCTTCATAAAAATGCTCAACAAATAAAAAACGGTTGCACCACGGACACCGTATTATAACACGGGAACAACATATGGAACATCGCGATGGAACTTCAAAATCTTCTGTGAAGGCAAAATGTCGAAATGATCTGGGTGGTTCTCAATATAGCCACCGTTTGTACCAGGCATAAACGAATAATTATGATATTTTGTAGAAGATAATTAATTGGTTATGTACTAAAGATTGTAATTTAACAATGTTGCTGCGTGAATGCAAATTAATATCGTAATTGTGTAATTTCCAAACACGAAATCCATAGACGTTCAATGGTTGTGTCATGTCAGTAGTTTTCTTTGGTATTGTAAGGATGTTCACGTTATTGTCGGCCGATATATGATTTCTTAAGGTAGCTGGGCAATGACCAGTTCATAAATCTAGCAACAAAACTGTTTGAAATCCATTATTTGGAAGCTATACTTTTATGAACTATTCCGTAAATAATGCTATTGTTAGCTTACTGGATGCTGAAGCAGTTACATAGATATTTGCTGCTCCGTATATTGATGCGGCCACTCGTGGTCCAAATGCATAATTTTTATACTGTTCGAAGGACTCCGTAACATACACAACGTGGGATTTGAATACCCTCCTATCGAAGGGGTGGAGGCGGAGACCATAATTTTTTTAAATTGAACTAGGGTGCTATTTTCATATACATGATAGAGCTTGATGAGACGATTATTTTGATATACAATTGTGATGCATTTGCCATTGCTGTTATTTTAAGAAAGCCGAAAATCTACTAAACATTCAGGGGTAGTTTCACCCTTTTAAAACGAAATTGGGCTGATAAGGAACATCGTTGGGCATGGACTACTTGTTCATAAAGTTTAAAAATTTTTTGAATTTTCGGGTTCAGGATGTTCTCTTATAAGTAGAATTGGCCACGCGCGTCAACAGGCAGCTGCGTCGTATCTATACGGTTACATACAAGCCTCAGTGTAGCTTCGACCTTTCATTAGCGCGGTACGTAGTGTTTAGAAATGTTGCTTACGTCGCGCAAACGACCCAAGGCGGACCAAGTTAGAGAATTTTTAGCCGAAATTCCTGACTTAACGTATGATGGCGCTAAAATTGAATGTGTAGTATGTCCCGTTGATGAGTTGGTCCAAAAGGGACTGTCTACGGCACGTAAATAGTGAATGGCATGCTTCAAAAAAATCTTGCACACGAGACTATGACAAATTTATATTTAATTTATGTGTTACTTTTATTGTATGTAATATACCGTTTAATTTACTAGACAAGGAAGCGTTTGTCTTGTTTTGGAATAACTATTCGGAGTACAAATTACCAAGTCGGACATCGTTACGAAGGATAGTGCCATCTGCTCGTGAATATGTTGAAAAAAAAATTAAATCGGAGTTGACAGATCGTAAAAAACATTCGGTCGTTAATATAATGGCACGTAAAATGGAACCGCATCAATCGTCACCTTCAACTCTTTTAGCTTCCAGACGAATACAACAATGTACTGCCGAAGTAATTGTAAAGTTAGTGTTAAATACATTGGAAAAGTTTGAACTTTCAACAGACCAACTGTTGATGTTTATGAGTGATGGTGCCGCAAACATGGTTTCTGCAGGCCGGTCTCTTAAAAAGCATTCTGTTAACTTGTTACACATTACGTGTAAAATTCATGCTCTCAATCTTGTGGCAGATGGTATCAGAAAATGTTATCCTGAGGTAGACGCTTTAATAGCGCATACAAAGGCAGTGTTTGTCAAATCCCCGAAACGTATTCGCGAATTTCACAGACTGTGCCCCCGTACACCTGAGCCACTAGAACCTATTCTTACACGTTGGGGAACTTGGTTAAATGCTGCGTTTTATTATCATAAATATTATGAGAATATTAAGAACGTGGTTTTGCAATTCGATCTAAAGGAAGCTGCCGCTATCAAGAAAAGCCAGTCGAAATTTCAAAATAGTCGGGTTAAAACGGATTTAAAAATTATTCACAACAATTACTTCGGACTAGCGGAGGCAATAGAAAAGTTACAAGATCCTTCGGTGTCGTTAGTGGAATCTATGCAAATAGTGCAACATGTTCACGCACAGCTATGCGCGATAGAAGACGGAAAAAATGTTTGTGTTCTAGAAAAATTTGAAAGTGTTTTAGAGAAAAATTTTGGCACATTAAGACACATTTGTGAAGGTGCGTCAATAGAACCGTTAAGTTGTTTCAAAGAATATTTTAGTTACGCAAATATATCGTCACTAGATGTAGAACGTCCGTTCTCTGCATATAAACACATTTCTTCCTCGCGCCGCACTCGGTCTGTCGAAACAACTGTGGAAACATATCTAATGTTGCAGATATTTAACAGACATTATTCACTTTGCGATTTCACGGAGGACTCTTAAAATGGTAAGTGTTTGAGCACGCATTATTTTATTTTTATTTAACAACTACGCGAAAGTATTTACGACAGCAAACATCTACACACAATAGCTCTAGTGGAACCCGAGGCCTAATCGAAACAACGCCGCTGTCCGTTGGCGCAATTCTAGTTTAGTAGTTGTAGATGCAACTAACAGAGAGAATGTATTTCATAGATATATATACGAGGGTAGTGAAGATGGCGTTACTCGTCAAAAATATTCTGGTAATATAATTACGCATGTGTTGAGGGATACTTTTGACAATTTCAGCCATGTTGGACACTTCGTTGTTGTTTAACAGACGTTTGTATCAGTTGTTTCTGTAAAAATGGAAATATCGAATTAGAGCCGAAATGGACGCTCTTTACGGAGACTCTGCATCGTCATTTGCTGGAATGAAATTTTGGGTAGCCGAATTCAAATGTAGTCGTATCAGCTTGGTTGACGATGAACATTCGGGACGGCCAAAAACTGCAACTACTACCGATAACATCGAAAAAGTTCACCAGATGGTGCTAGACAACCGCTGAATTAAGGTTTGAGGGTTAGTAGAGGCTGTGGGCACCTCGGAAGAAGGTGTTTGTCACATATTGACTGAAGATTTGGCCATGAAAAAGCTAACCGCGTGTTGGGTGTCGCGGTGTCGCGCCTACCCCAGGACCAAAAGAATTGAAGCAGTTTAAGCGAAATAAGTCGCAGTTTTGGCGTCGATTAATGACTGTAGATAAAATTTGGATATACCAGTGCACTCTAGAAACGAAGGCGTAGCCGAAACAGTGGACTGCGAAGGGTGAATGGGCTCTGAAAAAGGCGAAGACTGTTCTATCAGCCGGGAAAGTGATGGCGACCATATTTTGGAATGGTCATGGAGTTGTGTTAATTGAAAATGGAAAAAAAAGTAACGGGGGCACATAAGTCATCATTATTTGACAAGTTAAAGGAAGACATTGCGAAAGAAATGGCCGCATTTGAAGAAAAAGAAAGTTTTGTTCCACCAAGAGTCTCACACTTCAGTGGCCCCATGGCAGAAATTCACGAATTGGGGTACGAATTGATACACCATTCCCCAGATCTGATACCCAGCAACTTTTTTTATTTCCTATCCTCAAAATTTTGTTCGGAGGATAGAGATTTTCAAAATATAATTGTCTGCATTCATTTTAATAATCGATGAATCCTAATGTATTTCTGGAAAAGCAGTGTAGGTTGGTTTACTTCAAGATTGTCTGCAGTAATACTTTTACTGGTGGAATTGCCAAAAGGTAAGGTAAAATTGTTTCTCTTAAATCATCTTTCATTTCCAGTTTATTCTATCAGTCTCTATGAATATTTAAGGAATCGCGCCATTGCCGTACCAGTACCTAATTCATACGCCAACATCTCAACGACGGTGATGTAGCCTTCGTATATCTGTATAGTTATATGCGGTACCTACATAGTATGTGTATAAATGCGCTCCCATATATCCTCTCGGCTAAAACTCTGTACCGTGCCATGTATAAGCGAGGTGGATTTATACGTGCCGGTAAATTAAATTGAAGCACACGTTGACGAGCTCCATCTGTAATACCATCATTTATTCATGGCACTCAGGTGAAGGAAGAAGAAGCACTTTGCCGAATATTTACCACCGCCGCTGCTGTTGATAGTAACACAGTATCGGGCTCAGATCGTACGGTCTATTAATATAACTCGGCATTTATTTCTGTCCTTCTCTAGCGTCTTCTGGTACAATATTCACATCGTATTTTTGGATTAAGTTCGTATATACAACGTGCGGAAGTAATGAAAAAGATATTGATGACTAGCGTGAAGTGTTAATAATTTTTGAGTGGGATGTTAGAAGAACGAACTGACTTCCGGTTTAGAATTTTTTTATATTGGAAATGTACATTTGAATTAAAACCGTAACCGGCTTGTATACATACATCTTTTAATATGCACTTTATGTAATTGAAAGATCGGTATAAAATTATTTAATTACTCAGGGTTAACGTTTTATAAATTATTTTAACATGTGGGATCTACTTATTTTATTTTGCGAATAAAAATCGAGTGAAAGAAAAACAGTTTTTAGTGTTAAAGAGTTACAGTATTTTTATTTAATTAGAACATTTTTGAATTTATAACATTGACCTAATGTAATCCCTATCCAACAGCTACATTAAAAATATTTATGCATTTATTTGAGTTTTTGAAATTTCAAATTTGATTTAAATTGCATCTGTTTGTTTATTCGGCCAAATAATAAATTTTGTACTTGCTCACTGAAGTTCTTCAGTGAAATGTTGTACTTCGATGTCCGTTTCTCAAAATCTTGGCTTGTAGCTGTACCCGATTCAAAACCAAATATCTTTTTCTTCAAATATTGTTTTGTGGATAATCATTTTGAATGAATTTTGAAACAAGTCTTGTTGTCGAAACTTGTTTATTCCATCTCATTTTGTTTTTCAATTCAGATCTACAGCTTATTATCCGAATTAAATAACATCCTTGCTGTTTTCAAAATCCACCAAAAATACCTTTCGCTTCCTTGGAGACGATTATGTCGAAATTATCAAATACGGTAAGTCAGAATGGTTACCATGAACGCCATTATAATTTACTGAATGCATATGAGTGGCTATATGTTCGTCCATACCACAATGCAATTGCATATTTTCGAAATGAAGAAATATAATTGAACCTCTCGTTTGTGAATTTACGAGGGCGATTCGTAAAGTTAGTTCCGTAGGTTATTGGAAAAAATACCAATACATGAAGAGGTTTTTATTATGTACAACTTAAAGCTGCTACTTTCAGCTATTTTTCTACATAGTTGCCATTAAGGTTGAGACGTTTGTCATAGCGATGAACCAGTTTTTTAATGCCCTCTTCATAGAACTCTGCCGCCTGTGAATTAGCCATGCTGCAACACTGTCTTGCAGCTCTTCATCGCTCTCAAACCGTTGTGGTCCAAGTCATTTCTTCATGTTAGGGAAGAGATGGTAGTCGCTAGGAGCCAAATCAGGGCTGTAGGGAGGATGCTCAAATACTTCCCACTTAAAACTGTCCAGTAGACCTACCGTGCGAGCGGCGGTATGCGGGCGGGCGTTGTCATGAGGAAAAACGATGCTCGAATTCAATAATCCACGTCGCTTGTCCTGAATAACTCTTCTGAGTTTCTTCACAGTAGACTTCAGCGTTTATTGTGGCTCCTCGTTCCATGAAGTCTACAAGAAGGACGCTTTTGTTGTCTCAAAAGACAGTGACCGTGATTTTTCTCGCGGAAAATATTTGACGACACTTTAAAGATTTCCTCGTAGGCGAGTTAGAGCGACCCCACTGCATTGACTGTCTTTTCGTCTCAACATTGACATAGGCGACCGAAGTCTCATCACCTGTTACGATATGCTTGAGGAAATCTCCACCTTCAACATCATATCGTGTCAGAAAAGTTAGTGCCGATCCCATTCTCTTTGTTTTATGGTCTTCGGTAAGAAGTTTTTGTACCCATCGTGCACAAAATTTGTGGTAACCTAAATGTTCAATAGCAACCTCGTATAAAACGGCACGTGAAATTTGAAGAAAAAAGGCACTCAGTTCTGTGATTTTGAACCGCTGATTTTCATGAATTTTCTCTTCAACATTACCCAAGTTCGTCCGTCACAACAGTTGATCTTCCACTCTGTTCGTCATCATGGACATTAGTTCGTCCTTCTCGAAACATACGGCACTATCTTGTAACCACACTGTCACTCATGACATTTTCACCACAACGGAACAAAGTTGACGATGGATAAATAATAATAACAATTTATTTCCAACGACTTACAAAAGTATAGGAAATGGTCCAAAGACATACACAACACAAACACAGTAGCCTTCATGTTCTTTGCACATAGAAATCAGATAACAGCACGCAGTTCACAGTCGTCGGGATTTTCAATTGCAGCAGCCATTTTAAACGACCAAAGACTCATATTGAACCAGACTACTCCGCAGCACTGCGATCGCGCCGATATCCCTACTCCTCTTCTCACTAGGCGAAAACGGAACTCAGTTTACGAATCGCTCTCGTAGTTTCTCACACTAGAAGTTGTTTACTGGATTGGAAAAATACTTCCTACATTTGTAAAACAAAGAAGGAAAATGGATCTGGGGGAAATTGGAGGGAAGAGGTCAACACTGCTTCGCCTCGTAACAAAAGTAACTAAACACAGTCAAAAAGGTCAAAAGAGTACACCTCTAAATGTGAATAAATAAATATCATAATAATATATTTGATTAATGGATAGATATTTTTTTTTGTACTGCGAAACATAAACCGACCAGTTACCTTTTGTCTTAAAAATTACTAGCTGCTAAGGTGAATGATTGGCTCTATGTTTATCATTATGGAGTTCTGGTTGCATGAAAAGTTGTTCTGTTTGAAATGCGTTTCGTATTGCTTGTAGTCTATGCTTTATTATATCTACAATCCATCTTTAAACAGTATAGTAATTAATAAATACATGTAAATATTAACAAAAGGTTATATTCACATGGCAAATGAAATATTATTTGAATATTCGGTATTAGTTTCAAGATCAGTTGAGTCTCCCCTAAGTAATTTCTAATCTGGTTGCTCGCTATGGCCGCGACGCCCGAGGAACTCTATTACTACGTTCACATAAGGTACTGCGAAATTAGTGCAATGGTTCGCACTAATTTGACAACTAATACCAATGTCATAACATAACCAAAATTTATTGCAGTAATCATCAAATACAAATTCAAAAACAAATGTAGAAATTATTGATGTAGCGCCGTGGTAGTCTCAAAATTTGATGTGTGTATAGTTTCGCTTCCTAATTCTGCACTACAGCGTTATGTGAATGTTCGCATTAATTTGCATTGCACTTAAATCTATTACAGTCCTACTTTTTAATTTTTCGAAGAAATAAATGTCTACGGGTCTTGATCTCATCGGTCAATTGGGGTGTATTAAGTATTTTTCTCAGACCAAGGGTTACACAATGATTTTCCTGAATATTCATAAAAGTCTATAGGAGGATATACAAATGGTCTCAAATAAAACGAAACAACAGTTAACTTAACAGAAGTGATTTCCAAATTCAAGCTATAAATAGAACGAAATGAAAATTTCGTTTTATATAAACAAGAGAAGATCTCGGTGTAAAAATCAGGTGTGTCCATATTTTCTTGAAAAGTAGTTTACATTTATATAAAGAACATGAGACTCTTCATCTCCCAGTGCAATAATCAGGCATTTCCGTTAAGTATACTTATAGGATATGTGACTTAGATGACCAAGCTTCCGCTGCAAGAAGCAGGTACATACATATGTTCTGATATAGTTGTCAGAGAAAAATTATATATATAGTCTAAACAAGGGATGGGCCAAGGCTCTTGTACCCTCGTGGCCTCTATGCGGCAGTACGAATGTCGCTACGAGAAAATTTCTGCAGGTGCTGTCGATCCATGGATCTCGCCAGTCCAAAGAGTCACCAAACCTTTGGTCTTAAGGTTCTATTATAGCCGGCCCTGGATTCGAGGCACTCGGACCTTAGATGGAGAGCGGTCCTGCAGCTTTACCACCTTCCTGGCCAAGGAGTTTTCACTGGCTTCAACTCTCTCCCAGGTGTTGTTGGAGAGAGTCTGTAGATACTTCCGCAGAGATGGAATCTGCAGATCTTTCCCAATACCTTTATTGCGCACAACCCATGATGCTCAGACCAGGTGCGTTTGATTCAGACGTATCACCAATTTCTTCGTTTGATACTCTACTATCGTTGACCAAGCCAATGGCCCGTAAATGAGTATTGCTCTTAGAGCGGTAAGATCGAGCATTCTTTAGCCACGGAACTCCAGCACGCTGTTGAATCCTATGTGCGGGGCGAGTTGGTATTTAACCCTTAGGTATTTATTCCTGGTCTTCCTGACCTGGTGCATCCAAGTCAGCCTTTTGCCCAACACCAGCTCTAAGTAGTTTGTTAATAAAGCGGGCAGCGACACATTTTCTGCTGTTAATCTGAAGCCTTTATTTCGCAAACTGACAATTGATCAACTGCAGTCTGTATTCGCCTGGTCAGCATTCGCTCGTTTGCAGGATGAGTAGACGACGATGTCATCGGCATAGATCGTAAATTCTGCGACTGGCGGTTTAAGGATGTCGTGTGTATATAGGTTATAGAATTCTGGAGCGAGTAGAGGGGCTCTGTGGAACACCGGGTCAAATAGGTCTTCGCATAGATTTGTGGTCCTTGAGCCTGACCACACAAAAATGACTTCGAATTATTTACATTACTTGAAATATTTCATTTCATTCGTTGACAATTGTTACTGTTTTAAAAAATTCTTGCCTGAGGATGTACTTAATGCACGAAACCGGTAGCAACGTGTAAACCAATATAGAATTTTGTAGCTGAAGACCACTTTTATTTCTTCCCTTATAACTGATGAAGTAACTAAAATGTAAAATTTTGAAATGTAAGGTAACTTGTTTTCTATTTGGGAACTGAAAATATTTTTAATCACTTCAAGTTTACTTTTATTTACGGCCATCATGGTTAACAACTTTAAATTTAAAACAGTGTTTGTCTATAAAATGTGTTAAAGTAGTAATAATGTAAATTGATTTGGTTGTTATTGTTTTTAAAAAATTTTTGCCTTGATGAATGCTTCATCGAAGCGTCGGTTGTATACACATAAATTCTACCCTCATGTTTGCTTAAATGTTTATTTTTATTTCGTTATTAATTAATACTAGAACTAAAACGACTAGGCCGTTGTATTTGAATTTCCTTTCGTAATGCCGTCAAACTGACGGCTCTGGCTGTTTTAGTGTTAATTGACTTCGTTATGATAGCTAACTCTTGATTGCAAAACTTTCTTACTATTCATAAATATGTCGTAATGCCAGTATGTTCTTAGCAGTTACACCTATTTAAGTAACAATCTTCGTTGTCAACAACTTTATAGTCGTTTAAATGAATGTTTGTTTTAAATTATAGCTTCTTTTGTTGAAATATCAGAACAAAATTGCGCCAGTGTTAATTTGAATCAGTTCGTTGCGTGAAAGGATATGTGAAACTAGGCCATATAAATGTATAACCAATTCCTAAAAAGACATTCTCTGACAGAATATTTTTTTCAAACTGCGTAAGTCTGGCAAAAACGATTCTCATGAAATTAGACATCGTAAAATTTTCAGAATATGCGGTGATAAAAGCGTAATTTGCTTTACGTTATTGCTATGCCACGTACGTACTTTTGCGTCGTGATCCTCTTTCTGCTTCTTAACCCAAAGTTACATTATGTAAATCGAAATCGTGATCGTCGGTATTAAAAACATATGCTTGACTTCGGATTTTTTTTAGTTACTATAATACACCGAGTCCCTTGTACATATTACAGCCACCAGAGTGTTGCATGAACTGGTGTGAATACGCATACATGGGAAGAACGTAAAAGAAATACCATACTTTATTGCACGTGTTGCCAACAAATCGTCTTTTTGAAGGGACGCTAGACACTCGTGTAGAATAGACATGGTCTTTTTTCTCTTTCTTCTCTAAGTGTGGTGATAATGTGGTATTGAATGCACGAATGAATTTTATATTAACTCGGTTTAAGCTCCCACACGTGGTTATCAGGTTGTAAGTCATTTTAAAATGTACTTAATTATGTTGTCCTGAATCTATGTATATTAGAACATTTAGTTCTTGTTTATTTTTCTTTTTATACCGCTTAATACCAGAAAACGTTTGCACTTCTAAATATTCATGAAAATGTGTTCTTTTCTGTTTACTTATTAACTCATATGCTAATTGCATTAAGGTCAATAAGTAATGTAAGCACTCATAAATAATATGTTTCTTAGCTGACTTATTGTTAGTCGCAGTTATCAGGATGAATACGTATTTAGATTTGACGGACGATCTAGGCGCTTTCACAAAAATGTGTTAACCCTGGCATGTAGGTATAGATTGTAAAAGGTAAAGCAATGTATCAATTTATTTTTCAAATTATTCCTTTCATAAAGCAGTTAGACTTTTTAATTGCGTAGCTTCTTCTTCGGCTTTATCCCTATTCTGGGTTTGCCGTCTTTTCTTTCCACAGCTCTCTATCATTCCAGTCGCCATCGTTGATCTCTACCCTCCATCGCTCTCTTGACGTACGAGGGTAGTTTCTCTAGCCTAAGTGAGAAGCACGATTTTTGTTCTTTTTCTCATTTATTTTTCAACATAGTCTCCTTTTACCTCAATACACTTGATAAGACGGTTTTCCAACTTTTTTATACCTTCCGAAAAGTAATTTTGCTCGAGGTCCTCAAAATAGTGTGAAGTTTCGGTCATGACCTCATCGTTCGTTGTAAAACGGCGTTTGGGAACAGGAAAAAGTCGCAGGGTAGGTCTGACGAATACGGTGGGTGGTCGGTCAATTCGTAACCCAATTGGTGCAATTTTGCCTGTGCAACGGCCTGTGAGCGGGTGCGTTATCCTGATGAAAGAAAATTTTTTGCGAGCCGAATCGGCGTCGAAACGGTCCAATAAATCTGCGTAGTACACGCCAGTTATTGTTTTACCCTTTCCCAAATAATCAATGTGAATAATGCTTTTCGCATCCCAAAAAACAGTCGCCATCACCTTTCCGGCCGATCAGCTGGTCTTGGCCTTCTTCGGTGGGCCTTCGCCGCTTTTTCTTCAGTGCTTTGACTGTTCCTTCGTCTCCGGCATGTAGTAATGGACCCACGTTTCATCAACAGCGACGTATCGGCGAAAAAAATCCTTCGGATGGCGTTTTTGGTCGACAGTGAGCAAACGCGGCACACATCGCGCGGATAGCTTTTTCATATTCAAATGTTCGTGTATGATGCTATGTACACGCCCAGTTGGCATGTTGAGAGCCTCTGCTATCTCACGCACTTTGGTTCGACGGTCTGCCATGATCATATCATGGACTTTGTTGACGGTTTCTGGTGTAGTGACGGTTTTTGGGGCACCTGGGCGTTCATCATGAAACACAGTCTTACGACCACAAACAAATTCAGCTTTCCAAAATTTCACTGTTGCTAACGACGGTGCAGACTCGCCATAAACAGCATCCAGTTCGGCTTTGATTTCTGCATTGTTTTTCCCTTTCCAATGAAGGTACTCAATCATGGAACGATATTCGACTTTTTCCATTTTCAAAAAACACAAAAGTTGCTTGCTTTCGACGACCGTTAAAACCAAATTAATTGTGTTTTTTGCTTGAAATTTTGACAGACCTCATGTGGCAGATGTCAAAACTGAAGGCTAGATTAATGTCAAACTACCCTCGTATCTGTGCCATAATAAAGGTGGCGCTCCCCTTTTTCTTCTTCCTGGTGGTTGCCATTCCAGCATTCTCTCTGACCATCTTATCCAATCCTATTTACATGTCGATGCCACCCAAGTGCTCTATTTTCTAGTGCTCTTGCAATGGAGGACGTTATATTTCCAAATTTCTTCGTTGCGAATTGTATTTTCTCTGGTCACCTGTAAACTTCTGCGCATGTAGTCCAGTTCTACCGTCCCTATTTTATCTCTAACTCTCGTCGTCAATGGCCACATTTCAACGCCATATAGAACTATGTTCTGAACACTTTCAAAGATTCGTTTTTTATTTTCCTTGCTGAGAGTTTTGTTCCATATTACACCATGCAGTGATTTAGTAGCTTGCTTACCCTGTGCTATTCTCGTTTCGGTATCTCTGGAGCAGGTACTCTCTTGGTGTATGACTGACCCTAAGTATCATCTTTCTCTATGTTGCTATTTCTTGTGTCCAACACTAAGCGATGATTGCTTACACATTCGCCTGTCTATAAACTCAGCTAGAGGTAACCATAATACTAATGTCAAAACAAAAGTTTACAGATGTTCCTTCAAACGCAATATAAACCATTTCATGGCCAGAATAGTTGATAAATTATTGATTAGTGTAATTTTCTTAAAAGGGAAACGTAAATTTCATTTCACTTGCTGATGCTGTACTTACTGCTTGTACAAATGCGAATATTTCGATTCATTTACCTTGTTTAAAATTTAATTCTTCAAGCATACTACAAAATTGGGAAAATTGATGTTAAAACATGTTGTAAAGCTTGCATTGCATTCAAAATACAATTTGTTTGCCTATTCATTTATTAGGATGGCTGCAAAACCGTTGTGTATGTGTGTGGCTAATGCTATTAGGTATATATTATTGCGATATTGTTTGCATATTTGCTTAATTACATAACAAACAGGTTTAGGTATAATAGTCAATATTATGGCATTTACATACGTCAGTAAATTCTTTTTGAATTAGTAGTCGCATTTGTGTATAGTTATCATTACGATATGTTAAATAAACGTGTAAGTACACATACACATATAAACAATTAAATTAAGTAAACTTGTGCTGATTTCAATAAATAATGTATTAAAACATATAGATTTTATATAAGGTGGTAGTTATAATAAGCAATAAAATGAGAAATTTAGTAATATGTAATGGGGAAAAGGACAAAACTAAAATGGGCTTACTTATATATTCTACATTTTATAAAAGAAATCGCACTAAAATCTCGGCATTCTTATCGACTTAATGTTGGACTTGTGTGTCTATGATGGGTTTGCTTTAATGTAATTACTAACCTGGGCAAATATGCGGTAACAGCCAGAGGCGTGGCGATCGCATAAAAGTTTACACATAAAATAGAAGGTAAGAAAGAAATTATAAAATGTGCGGAAACACTTACTGTTTTAAAAGTCTTCCGTGAAATCACAAACTGGGTAACATCTGTTAAATATTTGAATCATTAGATATGTTTCCACAGCTGTTTCAGTCAAGTGAGTACGACGTGCGGAATAAATGTTTTTTAATGCCGAAAACGACCGTTCGACATCTAGCGATGTTATATTTGCATATTTAAAATAATCTTTGAGACAACTTAATGCATCTTCACAAGCACCTTCACAAATTTGTCTTAATATAAAAAAATCTTTGTCTAAAACACTCAAATTTTCGTATTACACACCAGTTTATTTCGCCTTTTACAGCGCATAACTGTGCGCGAACATCATTCACAATTTGAACAGAATCCACCAGCGACATCGAAATTGTAATTTTCCTATTCCCTCCGCTAGTTCGAAGTAATTGTTATGAATAGTTTGTAAATCTCTTTTAACCTGACTATCTTGAAATATTTCCTGGCTTTTCTTGATTGCTGCAGCTTCTGTCGGATTGAATTTTAAAACTACCTTCTTTACTTCATCAAAATATTGGTTGTAGTAAGCGCAGCCTGTTCCCCAACGTGTAACAATCGGCTGTGGTGATTCAGGTAAACCAGGACACAGTTTGTGGAATAGTCGGATACGTTTCGGGGACTTTAGAAACACTGGCTTTGTACTAGCAATCAATGCATTTACTAGTGGAAAACATGTAGGAATCGTTTGTGCCGCAAGATTTAGAGTATTGATTTTACACGTTACAATGTAAGAAGTTACCACTGTGTTCTTTAAGAGATCGGCCCAAAGAACGCATGTTTGCGGCACCATCAGTCATAAACATTAAAAGTTGCTTAGTTGAAACTTGTGATGTGGTTCTATTGGACGTACCATTACATTAACCACAGAATGTTTTTGACGATCTGTTGTTTCGTTCACACACAACCACAATTTTTTATCTTTCAATTTCGTTTTCATACTTTTTTCTATATGTTCACGAGCAAATGGCACTACATTTCGTATCGATGTCCGACTAGGTAATTTACAGTCCGTATATTTATTCCAGATGGAGACAAATGCTTCTTTGGCTAGTAAACGAAACGATAGATGTAAATTTTTCTTGGTCTCGTATGCCACTTTTTGCAGAAGAATGCTGTTTGCTTTCGATGTGACGTTGACAATGGCTTCTTGACCAACACATTAAAGGGATTTTTAGCGCCATCAAAAATTAAGTCCGGCATGTGCACTATAAAGTTTTTAACTGTGTCTGCCATTGGTCGTTTCCGCGACGTACCTAACTGCGAAATTTTTAAAGCAAACATAAGCGTACAATTACGAAATAAGTTACGACAGCCTACATATACACAGAACTACTCGCATACAGCATCGATTTAGTACTGACGCTGTGAACGCGTGAAATAAATAATCGCCGACTTCGCACCACATCTACTACGCTGATTTGTTACCGCTGTTTGCCCAGACTAGTGATCATTGTGAGAGAATCACAGAACAAAGCAATCCAAAGTAACACACAGGTAATGCAGCTCTTGTCGACGGGCAGTCCTTGTATGTATTTATTGCTTAATATTATATAATACTTTTGGAGAAGTAAATAAGTATGAATGTCAGACACGTAATGGTATCAGATAAGTATGTCTGCGAATGCATTTTTTATTCTTGATGACAAATTTAGGCTATTTGTTATACAGAACGATTACTCTCTTCAATCGTTTCGGTAGAAATATAAACCTACGCATCAAGAATCCGATGAAAATAAACGACATAGCTACAACGCTTTCAAGAGGAACCTTGTAGATGTGAAGATCTTTGTACGCACGTAGCAGTAGAAAGATACTGGAAAGCAAGCGGTGGATAGAATAGACACAGGAAGTATGCAATGCGTGACGGTACATAAACGACGCTGTAAGTACCTTTACGCTGTTACGGCACACACTTTATCCTGGGGACTCGGAGACTTGCACACTCCGGTTTATCTACTGTATAAGAAAGTAATGGCTTTTTATGTTCTTGTAAATGGGCCACTTCAATAAGAGAGGCTTGTGAAACACTAAGAAGTCTTCAAAACTCCGCCCGCTTCCTAAAGTTTTAATATACGCCGGGAAGTTTCTGATAATATATAATTTGAGACTGTTTTCGTCGAAGCGTGAACTGGATGAGAGAAAGAAGAAGGTGATGTGCTATCAACGTTTGAGAAGCGCCGTAAATTTAATAAGTTTTCTATTCTAAAAACTCCCTTGTGTAAGTATTGTGTAAGATATTGGATTTGCAATAAAAGTTTCAAAAAATTGATAAAATATTTCCGCGTTATTCTACTGTTAAAATCAAACAAATTTTTACATGAAATTGCAAATTTACTTTGGTTAGTCAGCTTCTTCAAATAGAAAACGATGATCCAAACCAAATACTACATTGAATCCATTAGTAATTGACCTATATATTGGCCGGCAAAAAGTTGGCATCAAATAAAAAAAAATTATTTATAGTTTTTTAGAAAATCAAGTCCTGATGATAAGAGACGCTTGAAAAAAGATTATCAATTAGTCGAATAAAAATTGTCACCTAACTTGCGTTAGTTACGAGGGCGAATCAAATATTAACCGCACTTTTGTTTTAGAACATTTATTGGTACAGTAAATAAAATTTTGAATACCCTTTATTTTCACACATGTTTCCCACCGAATCGGAAGTTTTTTTCTACACCTTCGTCGTCGTCAAAGTGATGACCTCCCAGTTCTTCTTTGAGTGGCCCAAACATGTGGTAGTCACACGGCGACAGATCGAGACTGTAGGGCGAATGTTCCAGTGTTTCCCAATGAATTTTGTCCAATTTTTCTTGGGTTAATGCAGCTGTGTGTGGCCGAGCGTTGTCATGGAACACTTCATCAAGCAGTTGACAGTAGTATGCAGCATCTCACGGATCGCAAGAACATTCGTCTCATTGGTGTTTGTCCACAGTCGGCGTGCATGGGTCTCATTTTGCACTGACTCTCGGCCATCGGAAAATTTTTTGCCCCAGTCGTAGACTTGGGTCCTTGAAAGCGTTTTTTCAGCGAACTGTGCAGTTAGTTGACGCAAAATTTCGACAAGTTTTATGCCCTCCCGCAACAAAAATTTAATAATAATGCGTTGCTCAACAGACGTGTGCACTTCTTACTCAGACATGATGCTACTAACAACCAATCTGCTCTGGCGAGCCGAACCGATTTACTCTCCTTCACTTTACATCCCCATCCAACATATATCAACACGTCACGTGACTCACTTTACCTAGGGAGCGTTAAAAAGAAAAGTCCGGTTAATATTTGATTCGCCCTCGTATAAATAATTGCAAAAACATTTAGTCGCTAAAATAGAGAAAAATTTTACTAAAAAGTTGTATAGAATGTGATTTCTTATATAAATATAAGCCGGCCTAAAAAATGTTGACAAAAAAATCATAAATTAAAAAAATCAATTAATTTTTTGTAGTTATTTATAAATGTTCAAAAAATGTTTTAAAATATTTCGCGAAATTTGAATAATTCAGTCTAATTGAACAACAATTTTAATAACAGTAAAAAATTATATTTAATTAAATTATAAAATTATTTAAACTAAAATCTAACAAAAAATAACGATACTTTCTTCTCTTATGTATATAAAAAAATCGTGCATAATTTTAAGAAACAACATAGAAATAAAACAAAAATTCAATTTTAACCTGTCCTCCTTTCCTTTGGTGAATAATAGAAACAGAATTTAGCTCTAATAGTTAAAACGAACTGTCAAACTTGAAAATAACCCATGGCCATCTCATATTTTGTCAACTTAATTGATTTGAACATGTAAAATGAATATAGAAAAAAAACCAAGTTATTTAGGCAACTGTAAAATAATATTTATAAAGGTTCATTCATTAATATGGGTGGATGACGGTTTTTAGAAGTTATTGAAATAGAAATTAGTTATCATTGATAAATATCCTTAAAAGCACCTTGCGTCAAGAATCCAAATATTACGGAAAAATATTACTTATCCTTAAATAAAAAGAAAACTAAAGAAATAATTAACAATTTCAATTATTTTTTACAATTATAACTCATTAAAGTTTCCATATAAAAAAATGTAATTTTAAAACTGAGTCTAGGTATGTGAAATTTTGAAAACATTAAAAAAAATTAAAAATCCAAATTTTTCGGAATTAAAGAAGTACTGTTTTCTAGCTTTCAGATTGTTTAGGTAGCTAAAACTAACGCACGGTAAAAAAATCTCATTGAAATCTTGTTTAGTTTCCAAAAAATAGTACCTACCTGAAAACGTCTGGGCGTTTAGATTCACATTTTCTACGGAAACAAAAATATCCCAATGAAAGTACATTAACTTGATGTAAATTGATTTAGTTTGTATCAATAGTTACGAAATCTACATATGTATAGAGATTTTTTATTAAGTAATTAGAGTTATACATATATTTAATTATAAATTTTAGTGTACTTTTAAACACTATCTTCTTGAACTGTCTAAGAAAAATTTAAAAAAAATGAAACTTGTATTAGAGTGTTAAAAATTAGCAAATTGGAAATAGGTCAGAAAGCAAGCGACTTTTTCGTTTACCATATTACAAACATTTGAAAAATAGAGCTATATTTTGTAATTTTCTGAAGAAAGTATGAAAAGTCACGAGGTATCTCTGCGCATGTGATTTGACATCATTTTTTTTAAACAAAAATAAATGGCGTTCCATAATTTACCTATATTCATGAATAAATAATGGATAAATAATAAATGCAATTTTCGCCATATAATACCCATTTTATGTATAGGTAGTAACTAGCTTTATAAAAATTTTCTATTTTACGAAATTTTTAAATAGTACACATGAAAAAAGTGCCTAGTAACAATAACCAAAATAATGTTAATATAATTCATGGTATTGGTGGGATCACTCCCGACAAAGACAATGTGAGAGAAGAGAAGCACAAGCCTTTGGAGATATTTTTGCCCGGGGTCATCGGCCCTGCGCTGAGCGCTTTCCCTTGTTCACCGTTGGTGTTCGTCTCTCAGTTTATGCCAATAACCTCCACAAACAGCACTTGAAATATTTCCTGGCTAAGTGATGCCAAGTCATGCTGTCTAGAAGGTAGCGACAGAAACCGGAGTATAGATGCCAAATCACCTCTCTAGCAGTTCTTGCACTGCTCACATGGTTTTTGCCGGTAGTGATTCCACCAATACCATTAGCTAAATTAGCATTATTTCGTTATTGGTACTACGCGCTTTTTTCGTGTGTATTTTTAATACATCATGGTAAGCCTAAGGAATCATTTCCATGTGCAAATACCGTAGCGCTCAGGCGCAACGCCATCTTGCGTTAAGCAGTCCAAGAGCAGCTTGAGACGTGGTTTGGCGTCTGTACTTCGGTTTCTGTCGCTACTTTCTAGACGACATGACTATATCTCTTGGCACTAGGTGGCGCCAAGAAATATTTTAGTGCTGTTTGTGGAAGTTAGTGGCATTAGAGAAAGGGAAAGCGCTCAGAGTAACGCTGATGACGTTGGGTAAGCAGAAATTATTTTGTTTATTTTAAAGAATGATTCCTAAAAGCACTTGAAAACTTTGCACTTACGTCTAAAGACTGTTCAAATAGTAAGTGTTTCCTGTAAAATGTCACTGCCGTTCTTAGTATTATAACAAAGAACAATATTCACAAAAACTAGCAGCTACTTACAGGATATTATTTGAAGTAGAGAGCAAACTAACTGTTTACGTTAACGCTATTTAAAGAAGCAGAGGGGTAGAATGTTGACACTTTCGTTTTGAATGTTATTCTACTGTCACGTGAGCACTAGTCTAATAATACGTGATTACAGCAATGTAGTTATAATTCTTATTGCAATTGCTTTCTTCGTTCTTTGTTTCTATAAACAATAACAAGTCAGTTATCGATGCATTCACTATTAGCTGGTGCTAAGCGTTTTCTGAAACTGTTTTCTTGAAACGATCATATTTCAATACGAGAGTAGTCTGAAAGTTTCCAGCCTAACACAGAAATAAATACTTTGTTGTCAAATTCAGTTTTATTTCTCAACGTATGTAGTAGCCTCATCATTTGATGTAAATCTCTATCCTCCGAGAGAAACTTTGAGTCTAGGAAACAGAAAAGTCGCTAGGGGCCAGAAGTGTGAGTTATCTTAGTGGAACAAAACTTTTTCTTCAAGTGCGGCTGTTTTTCCGCAATTTCTGCATTCAGCTTGTAATGATGCGTAGTGTGCCTGCTTTATTGTTTTTCCTTTTCCAAGATAGTCGCTTTATACAACTCATACTATACCAAAAAACCGTTTCCTTATGGAACAGTCCTCGCCTTTTTCGGAGCCGATTCACCGTTCGCAGTCCACTGTTTTGACTGTGTCTTGGCTTGAGGAGTGTACCGGTGTATCCAAGTTTCATCTACTGTTGTTAATCAACGTAAAAACTTCGACTTGTTTCGCTTAAACTGCTTCATTAGGGCTTCAAAAATGTTCATTTGAACGTATTTTTGGTTCTGAGTAAGCAAGCGCGGCACCCAGCGCGTGCGATTAGTTTTATCATGTGACAAACATGTTCTTTCGAGATGTCCACAGCCTTTACTATCTCTTTGGTCTTAATTCGACGGTCGTCTAGCATTTGGGGCACTTTTCCGATATTATCGGTAGTAGTTGCAGTTTTTGGTCGTCCCGAAGGTTCATCGTCAACTAAGCTGGTGCGACTACGTTTAAATTCAGCTGTCCAAAATTTCACTGTGACAAATGATGGTGCAGAGTCTGTAAACAGCGTCCATCTCAGCTTTAATTTGTGTATGCGCATTGCCTTTCAAATACAAGACCTTGATGACGTTTCGATATTCGATTTTTCGATTTTTACAGAAACACTATTATCAACTGATACAAACGCCTGTTAAACAACAACTGAATGTCCATCACGACTGATATCTTCGAAAGTATCTTTCAATGCATGCGCAATTATATTACTAGAATATTTTTGGCGAGTAGCGCCATCTTCAGGTTGAGGATTGAAACTTTTTAGACCACCGTCGTAAGCATCCTAATTTCTGGTTTTAGCGTTAAATGCACGAAGATACGGAGACGAAGCAGTTTTATTGTCTTACTTTATTTAGCATGGCGCTATTAAGTTGCCTGCAATTTATGTATACACTTTTTGCGTAATAACAAGAAAGTAGTTCTGAAATTCCATACTTAAGCTTCATTAAAAGCATTAAACAAATGGCATGCATAGATATGCAACCTCATTGTCTGGTTTTCAATACAGCAATAAATGCTTGAACCGTGTTTGAAATTCAGTACAGTATCAGTGTCATAAAGTAAGAGTGTTCCGTTGAATGGTGCATCTATAAAAAAGAGTATGTGTACAGAGGTATGTGTTGCACTGTACGATATTACTCGAAAAAACGTTGAAATATTCCACTTTCTGGAAAGTCGACAGGATTATGTGGTACTTCGCATTCAATTACATAATCTGTTTACTTTTGAAAATGTGCCGTTCGGTGATAAAAGTGATGTATTGTCTAATAACGCCGTCGCTGCGACAGCGCCACACAGTGACAAAAATGTGTAGGGAAACATGTCGGGGAATGAAGCGTACTGTTTATCAGGATGGAAATAAACAGTGAATATAAATTGTTCTGTTTGAACGGTTGATGGAAATGGCACGATATACAGTGACGGGTATTCAAGCAGGATTTGGCGCAGACTCAAACAAATAGAATGACGAGCTATTATCAATAAAACGAGAAGAAAAGCAGCGAGTAGGATTAGTTGATGTTTTACCAGCGAAGTCCTTCGTGCATCAAGAAAAGAGCAAATTGATACAGCTTTTACGGAAAACAAGTTCCGTAGTAAATTTTCCTTTAACACTTTTTCTCGCAGACATATTAATACAGCTTTGAAGCGTTTTCGTACCGAATTTATAGTTATAAAAAATAAGAGAAAATTAGATAAACATTTGTATACCATCAGCAGTGGCGTTCGTGACCTTTTGACGAGGGGGGCTCGATTATGATCAAATCTCCATCAGAATATTTGCTTTACCAAGTAAAGCAAATGCCATACAGGCATTAATGTGACCACGATATTCATGTTTCTTTCTTTTAGTGGTTAAATGATGTGGATCTTTCACACCAGTTCTAACCCAACTGAAATTTGATGATCCAGACCCAGTATTATAGAACACGCACGGAAAACAATGTAATAAATTTGAAACTTCATATCCACATATCCATTGATTTTTTTATAAATTTCCATGGAAAATCGTCGTGTGGACGTTCTATTTTCAGCTGTTCTTTCCGTTATTTGTTCCAATTTTAGTTGAGGTTATGGCCTATCGTAACTCTTATTTTAATTTTTTCATTATTCACTTTGTGATTTCACGGAGGACTCTTAAAATGGTAAGTGTTTGAGCACGTGTTATTTAATTTTTATTTAAAAGATGAGCGAAATTATTTGCGGCAGCAAACATCTCTATTAGCAGAATAACTCTAGTGGAACGCGAGGCCTGGTCGACTCTACGCTACTGCGCGGTACCGCTCGTGGCCAGCTTTAATTATTTGTATTGACCTGAAGGGTTTTTGTATCTGCATCTTAAGTATGTTATTTACATATTGTATTAATGTTATTTACATATTATATTAATGTTATTTACTTAATGCAAATGAGGGTTTAAATGAATATTAAATTGCTATTGGAAGAAAATTTTAATTTCTATCATCGCCATTTTGGCGAAAACATGCACTCAGTTACTCAGTTGTAATTTAGTTTCCGTAACAAAAACTGAGGGCGAAAACGCTAGCCTTAAGTTTCATTTTCGAATACGTTTGTTGCAAAGAAATGGCATCAACAATCTCTGAAAATGAAGTGCTTCACAGTCAAGCTCGTGAAATTGTGTATAATGTTTTCAATTATTTAAAAACAGAAAGTGATAAAAGTTTGACGGAAATAAAAAACATTGCGTTTAGGGCTACAGGTGTATCAATAAGAACCATTGAAAGGATTGCGAAAGAAGGAAATAATCCACGATATGAAAATGAGCCTATTTTCAAAAACCCGAACAAACAACGTCTCCTCCGCAAGTGCCCAATTACTGAGCTTCAAGATTATGAAAAAGTCGATTTTCGAAAAATAATTTAATAATACACTTTATTTTGTAGTCGTTTTTTATTATGCTAAAATAATTTAAAAATAAGACCGAGCTACGCCACTGCATATTGCATTCAAACTTGAATTTGCCCGAACGATGTCCGACAGTACCTTCGGATAGCGCCGGAACTCGCCATCCTACAACGCGAGACCTGTACTTACTATTATTTTTATCGCTTAATTAGTTGTTTGGAAATAAAATTATTCTAGAAAAATAGGTTTTATTTATTTTTGGAATTCTTATCTACTTTTTATTTAATTAAAATAGTCTTTTTGTATTCGGAAATAGCCGTGATCGTTTGGGGATAAAAGTTACAGAATAATATGTATTTCCTAGAAAATACACTGGTGTTGTAATTTGTAAGTGTATGAGGATGTTTAAGTCACTGAGCGGGAAAAAGCATGAACAGCATATGTATATACTTGTTTAACGTAAGCGGCAACGGTATATACGAATTGTACGTATGGAAAAAGCGGCTATCCATAAATGCTGTAGCGGCTGGTATAAGTTCTGCATATACCAATTCGTATGAATACTATTTTGTTTTGTAAGAAGATCAAAACAGTGATTAAAATTTGAACACACCCAAACAAACTTCACTATGCATAAATTTCAAGCGAGATCCTCTCTTAGTTATCGTTAATTAAGATCTCGTGAACCAGCATTAAAAGACTAAATATACCTCATTTTCCAGTAAATAATATGCGAGTGTAATACGGACAAAATGCTTATGTTCACTGCAGTCGTTCTTAAAATAACTAGTTAATACCATTTAAAATTCGTTTGAAAGACAGTGATGCATGCAACTGCTCTTTGATTGTATCTGCTATTTATATTTTTAATGGATGGATAAATTAGTCCAACCTTATGCTTACAACATGTATGTATAAATCTGTGTGAAATGTACACGGTTAAGTCAGTTAATAGGTGTGACTGGCTATGATATTCTTTATATAAATAAATTATTAATAAAACGTAAGGTTGGACTTCTTGACGTTAGTATATCGTGATTTGAATCGATTCTTAAGTTGCCTTTTGATAAACTGATCCTATCTGGTTATTTAACGAGGATTAGTAATACACTGACAAACCAATATGAGTAGGCCGGGTACAGAGGGTTTCACGCCAGGTTAGAAGTAAGGCTGCCGCGCCCACGTCGTGACGTATGTATGCAGATGAATCCGCACTGGCTACCTTAGCGAATGAAATTATTGATTTATTGCAGCAGTTTCTCATCAACTCTTCGCAATGTTAGTCATAATTATAGGGATAAATATATGTACGTATGTCTAACGTACGCAAGGAAAATAAACGACCGTTGGCTAATAAAGTCACTAAATTTATCAGTGAATTTCTGGATTTGAACTATAATGGAACCAAATATTGTGTAAAGTTTGTAAAATACCGTTAATGTGCTGGAACAAACACGACTGTAAAAGAAATATTAATAGTGTACAGCACAAAAATAAGAAAAATGGCGTGCCACCTCAAACCTAATTGCAGTTGGATTTACTTTTAATGTTTGCTGTATGTGGTCTACCGCATCGCGTACTCGATAAAGAAGCGTTTCGACAGTTTTGGCGTACATACAATCCCGAGTGGAACTTACCATCACGGACAGCGTTACGGAAAGAGCTACCGAGGATACGTAAAGATATCGAAAATAGGATCAAAGCAGAATTAAAAGATAAATAGCTGTGGCTATGTCTTGATGGTCAGATAGATTGTAAAAAAAATCTATTTTGAATATTATAGTACGAGTACTAGATCCTGTTTAACCGAAATTTGCAATCTTATTAGCTAGCAAAAGACTAAAAAAAGTGTACTGGCGAAGCAATTACGGGCATAGTGCTCGATACGTTACTACAGTTTCAAGTGTCAACTAGTAAACTGTTGATATTTATGAGCGATGGAGCAGCGACAATGTGTCGTGTTGGCCGTTCTCTTAAAGAAAAGTGCGAGTGACTTTTACATGTTACGTGTAAAGTTCATGCTTTCATCTTGTGGCACAAACTATTCGAGAATGTTATCCGGAGGTGGATGCATTAATAGCAAATACAAAAAAAGTGTTTCTCAAATCGCCCAAACGGATTCAAGCATTTCATAGGCTTTGTCCCGGTATCGCAAATCACCACAGCCGATTCTTACACGTTGGGGAACATGACTGCAAGCGGCTTTTTATTATTCTGAACACTTCCAAGAAGTAAAATCTGTGCTTTTACAATTCGACCCTGAGAAAGCTATAGCTATTAAGGAGAGCCATAAAGGATTTATAAATACTTCCGTTGAAACAGATTTAAAAAGTATTAGCAACAATTATAAACGATTACTAGACGCAATAGAAAAACTGCAAAATACTGGGTTGTCGTTAGTAGAATCAGTGTAAATCGTGGAAGAAGTTGATACATTGCTACACGGTATCAATGACGCAAAAAAGGTCGCGTTATAGCAAAGTTCGACAGTGTTAAAAAAATTCCGATTATACGAGATCAAGACAAAGGTGTGGTGGTGCATTTATAGATTCATTAATTAACTCTAAAGATTATTTTAATTATGCCTGTGTTACTTCCATAGATGTTGAACGGTCTTTCTAGAAATATAAAAACATTTTTTCATCAAAGCGAACAACCTTCACCGAGACAAATGTGGAAACATACCCGATGGTGCAAGTTTTTCAACAATCTTCTCCACTCTGTTAAGAATTTACGTTTATTTACTATATTATTATTTATTGTGACGGTATTGAGTACAACACGTTTTTGAGGAAACTACTTTGTTTACTTTTTACGGTTATTACATTACATATACAACAAAAACTAATAATGGCAATAAAAACACTGCAACGTGTGCAAATATTCGCTTTCTTTACCAAACATTTTTATTGCGTCAGCTTTTGTTTTTTACACTGGGGTACTGATTTTAAAATATCACGTCTGTCAGCTGTGTCACACATACACTATAATTAGCGGCCCATGGAATCCGATTTTATTGCGAAGACCGATTGTGCCCGGCTTAATGATAAGTCATTTATACAGATCTACTCAATTTATTGTATGCTTGGTGTTCTTATATCGAAATATGGTTGTACGTTTTCTGTATACTGCATGTTATGTCAATTACTATCCTTAACTACAAATGCTCAATCAGTTATTGTTTTGCTTGACCTGGAATATTTTTATTCTCAGTTTTGAGATTTCTCTTCTTTTCCTAGTTTAATAGTTGATTTAACTACCGTGTACGCCATGCACACAGAGGGTTTGGGGTTTTTGTCAGCAATTTGCGGGTCTGCTCGGGATCATCTGCTTTGACATTCTCTCAGTGGCCCTCGTGTTCTGGTACCCAGACCAGGATTATCTTAGCACTCAGTTTATTAAACACGTTCATGCAGTTCCATACAAGTTTCGGCTTTGCTTGTGTGGAGTCTAATGCCTTTAGTGCTGCCGGACCACAAACCGATAGCTTCGTGGTTGTTCACTTCTTCAGTACATCCCAGCACAGCCGCTATGGTTATGGACAACTAGAAGGTGAGATGGATTCCATGGAATTTAGGCCACAATAAGCCTATTATGCATCCTCTCTTTGCCGGGGAGCTCCTTAGACCGTCAACCAAGCCACTGTCTTAGCATATTGTCAGGGGGTTGCCAAGAGCAATCGCTCTAATAGTGTTCACTTCCGTATAACGTCAGGTATGTTAATGTTGCCCACTTGATCGGATACGTCATTGACTTTAGCGGTGCATCAGGAATTACTTTTATCCCATACCTTCAAGAAGTTTTCATAGGTGATAGTTTTGATCCTTTCATGAAGTGCAAGTGGCAATTGGAGGGTTCTGGGTCGTGTGGCATTCTGCTCGAACACTGCCGCTATTTCGGCTTAGAATACTCTAGCATTTTGAATTAGGCCTAGTAACTTATTATTATTAGAGTAATCCTGTTGATTCCGATACCGACCTCAATCTCTATCTTTGAGCAGATAGATTCAGCTTTAAAAGAGTTATTTGTTCCAATTTTAGTTGAGGTTATGGCCTATCGTAACTCTTATTTTAATTTTTTCATTATTCACTTTGTGATTTCACGGAGGACTCTTAAAATGGTAAGTGTTTGAGCACGTGTTATTTAATTTTTATTTAAAAGATGAGCGAAATTATTTGCGGCAGCAAACATCTCTATTAGCAGAATAACTCTAGTGGAACGCGAGGCCTGGTCGACTCTACGCTACTGCGCGGTACCGCTCGTGGCCAGCTTTAATTATTTGTATTGACCTGAAGGGTTTTTGTATCTGCATCTTAAGTATGTTATTTACATATTGTATTAATGTTATTTACATATTATATTAATGTTATTTACTTAATGCAAATGAGGGTTTAAATGAATATTAAATTGCTATTGGAAGAAAATTTTAATTTCTATCATCGCCATTTTGGCGAAAACATGCACTCAGTTACTCAGTTGTAATTTAGTTTCCGTAACAAAAACTGAGGGCGAAAACGCTAGCCTTAAGTTTCATTTTCGAATACGTTTGTTGCAAAGAAATGGCATCAACAATCTCTGCAAATGAAGTGCTTCACAGTCAAGCTCGTGAAATTGTGTATAATGTTTTCAATTATTTAAAAACAGAAAGTGATAAAAGTTTGACGGAAATAAAAAACATTGCGTTTAGGGCTACAGGTGTATCAATAAGAACCATTGAAAGGATTGCGAAAGAAGGAAATAATCCACGATATGAAAATGAGCCTATTTTCAAAAACCCGAACAAACAACGTCTCCGCAAGTGCCCAATTACTGAGCTTCAAGATTATGAAAAAGTCGATTTTCGAAAAATAATTTAATAATACACTTTATTTTGTAGTCGTTTTTTATTATGCTAAAATAATTTAAAAATAAGTCTATCTATCTATCTTTGAGCAGATAGATTCAGCTTTAAAAGAGGGACTTTTCCTCGTTTTTCTGTATCCACTTTTTAAAGTTTTATATTTTTTATGAAAGCTATTCAACAGCCGTGTGTGATCTGATTATGGGGGGTCGACTGTTAACAATAAGTAAATGGTAAGTCAAAAAATATATTATAACTGAAATTCAAGCAAACATCTGCTAAAAATTGACTACACCTCGTACGTGGTGAATCTTCATTAACACAGAAAAAGTATTTGATCTGCCCCATTTTATATTTCTGCAATTAAACGGACGGCTAACACAGTATACTGACGCACAACAATCCACGACTGTTCTTGTCGGGTGGGTTAATATTGATTTACGGTCGCTAATTCGATTCGACTGTTAATTGTGCTAATTTATGAGATTTTACATATTGCGGATCGTACAGCAGATGTTGCGTAATATTTTGCAAAGCATAAATAACATCAATAGAGCGCGCCATAGAGATGTGAGCTTTAAAATGTACGCAACAGTCTGGATTTGTAAAACGGATGCGCCTAAAATATAGTTTTAATTTAATTGAAATACTATTTAGATAGTAATGCGTATCAGTTATAATTAGCTTAATGATCGTTAAAATTTAGTTTAAATAGAGGTGTAGTTAATCGGTATTAAAACTGTTACTGAAATTTTAATCTAATATAAAATAGATAAATTATAAAATTTTGCACTTCATTACGCAAATGTTTCAATACACTATCCACAACAAAAGGCTGTGTAATATGGACACATTAATTGGTTATAACATGAAGTTAAAACTGGTGGAGATCGACATAATGTTTTATACAAGAGAAAGTAGTGGTTACGAATTTTAGTCCTTTTATTTGCCACCATGTAGTTCTTCATTAAGTTCTCTACAAGTGACACACCTTTTATTTTTGGGACTGAATCACCAGTTTCTAGTATGTTAAAAACAGGTATCTGCCTTCGTAAATAAGTTTCTTCTCCTGAGCTGTCGATGTTTGCTGATACATGTTACATGAATTAATTTACTTTCATAAGTAGGTCTGTTGTAATTTGGAACGTGTTCAAGCATTTATTCATTAAGGTATTTTCGCAGCAACCCTGCTTTAACTACCATTTACTTGTTTAGTTATCTATACATTCTTGTGTAGTTAAATAAATTTTGTTTCGTAAGTGGAATACAAAATATTGTAAAAAATACTACTTTACTATACAATGAGGTCATATAGCATTCTTCTCTTGCCCTAGTATCTATTGGATGAAAGAATCGAGCGTTTTTTTAACATCAATGTTATTTATTTGCTTGTATACTAAGTTTTGGCGCTATCGACAGTCCAATTCCATTTCTGTGTCACCGGAAGTGATACCAACTTTCTCATCTTAAATAAAATACACGTATGTTTTTAGATTCTTCGAATCTATCGATATCACATACTCATGTGACGAACCGTTCCAGGTTCGCACAAATTTAAAAGACTCTAAAGTGTGAAGAAGAACGTTAAAATTAATACTTACTTTTTGTAGAGCCTTTAAATTATTATTGCTACTTTATTTAATTCCAGTGTAAACCAGCTCATTGCTAATCAGTAATTTTGGTTTTTATCTTTTAAATTGATTTGTAGAAACTCTGTATAATATTTTTGCGAACCCGTGTATATTTTTCATTTGTCGATTAGAATTGAGAGATGATGTAACGAGTGATTTGCCTGTACGCATAATGTACAAGGCCATCGAACGTCATAGGGTTAAAAAGTGTGACGTAGTGATTTCAAATGATATATAAAGGCCCCGAATTTGTCTTTAAGCCAGAGTCGCATACCGTGATTCCAGAGTCGCATCTCGTGATTCCAGAGTCGCTTCGGGTGACTCCCGAGTCGCTTTACGTGATCCGTGGTAATTCTTCGAAGCTGTGGCCGGCGTCTACGCAGACCACGCTAAGACGAGTCGAGAGGAATATTCCTCTTGATGTTCGAACTTGTGTGGATAATAATAATAAATTTTGTAATTTACATTGAATGATAAGTTTGAAGTTCATCTTATTTTATTTTATGTATTCGTCAGAAATTCGTCTTTATTTTGGGAATATACAATAAAGAAACTGTATATATTACCTATTTATTTTAATCATTAAAACCTGCTTTGGTCTCCGCAAGAAGCTATCCCGCTTGACGCACAAAACAAGTAACATTTGTAAACATTTACTTTCGTTAACACCGATATTGTTTACCGAAATACAAATGTCCAAACACGTTAGCTGTTTGACATTGATACAGCAAGGCGACATCTATAAGCAGATGCGTCAATCAACTTGCTAAGTCCACAAGTGAATTTATCCCGTAAGAAAGTAACGACGAATGAGATAATTTGAAAGAGTGTTTTATTCCGTTTCCCCTGTATTATAAGTATAAAATAAAGCACAAAGAGAATCTTAAAGTGAGTCGTTTATTTACATTCTATGAGGTACCAAAGTTGCAGAATCTATCCAGATAGGGAGCACTTAGGGTAGAGGTTGGCACATGTTGGCAATTCTCCGTAACCGTTAAAGGTGAGCTAGTAAGTTACTCGAAAACGAATAAGCGTTTACATATTTGACCAGCGAACAAGTCATAACGTTAAATTGACTCACGAGCAGGCAATGGCGGTTACAATATTTTTATATTTTTCGAATCTAATTCAAAACGTGATTTTGTCACTCTAGACAGTGACACCATATAAATTCTTATAAGCACAAATAAGGTTTTATTTTACTTTGGCCTAAAATAAATTATATGTTGATTTCTATATTAATCACCAAGGATGCGTTTTCAGGCCACCCACTAGCGTAGCATTTTTCACTTGAATGTAGTGGCATCGGTATTGGCTGAAACTGGCATTTCCCGAATACGGAGCGGAGATACGAGCAACAGTTTATCATATGTGAAAATATACTGTAATTCAGCGGTCGACCGACCCACTGCTGCAGTACTGACACTAACAATTATTTGTAAGTGACAAAGTACGTTTAATTAACGAAAACAATTTCAATAGAAATCAGACTAGTACATAATAGAAGCAATTTGTTACAATAAAGGAAACAAAGAAAATATTTAAAAGCACTCGGTGGTTATCTCAAATCATACGTTACTTTAATATTTACTTGTTTGAATAGTAACTTGACGAATGAAAACTGTTTCAAGTAATTATTGCAATATCTTAATAATATTGCCACACACATATGAATATTTGTGTAAATGTCATACAGTGTTGAGAATATTACAATTTCTCTCCTGAGAAAACATGCCTACGAATAAATTAAATAAATTCTGTTGATACAATACTACATGCATTTTTCATCTTAAAAGTTATCGTCATATCAGTTCCTATCATATACGCACTTACGCACATACATACAATAGTGGTCATATCTCTACGTAAATGACGAAAAGAAAGAATACAAGCGCGGTGTGCGTCAATCGTGCTACAACCCGTATTCTCCGTTTCGTATATTTACGTGGCGGCTGGAGCAGTACGGTATATTATACTAGACACAGCAGACCGCAATCCCTACCAACGGCCCCGTCCGTACTTACCACCTATCTATGCGCACACTTGGAGCAGCAAATTTTCATATTTCATATCTCGGCGGTGGGCAGAAATCGCGTCCCTGCTAATCACTATTCTTAACGCAAGAGCCACATGATATGGTACTATCTTTATGCTAGTTTAAATTCAATATTTTACAAGTAATTTTTCACAATTGGAGACGTTTTTAATGAACCTAAACGCTGACAATGTTTTCCAATTAAAAAATAATTTTCGGTCATAGATTCGCAAATTACAAAATAATATCGTATACAAAAGATTGATGATGTCAAAATGTCATGTTTACGTGCTCTCTCAATCCTATTGCGTCACATAACAAAACCTCTCGTTTTTTCAAATAATAGAACTTAAATTAGCCTTGGTCTTTCTTTTAACACCACGACTTGAAATTACTTTTTAAAATAATCTACTTAACGAAATACGTCTTCTCACAAAGGTGGCTCGGACTGAAAAGGCTCGATTGTCTTGGCGTCTATTCGCTCCTTTGTTACCATTAGCTTTTATTAAATATAAATCATGGCCAACTACATTACACATTTCATATCGAAAATACTTCACATTCTTACAATTTAACCTTTCAATCAACTAAATTTCTTTTCTGTAACAATAGTATATTACAAGCTGTAAGATGCTATATGAGTTTGCTATCTAGCGTTTTGTGAATTGACATTGGCGAGTATCGGCAACTATAAAATATGGATATTTTCTACCGGACTTGACGATTTATTACAAAGTGATATTTAATTTGCGAAATTACGTTTAAAACAAAATAAAATCTACGTAGTTGCATTAAAAACGAGTATTTAAGATCTGAAGAAAATAGAGCGAAGATGAGTTATTTAGCCGTTTCCCCGGGATTATCATTGGCTAGTGGTAGAGTTGCCTAATAAAACCCCGAGCGACAGAGAAAGGGCAACCTCATGGCTATAAAAGCCGATGAGGAATTGAAAATGGGCCAGAAAAAGGATAACTGTGACATAGGTTGCCGGACCGGAATCGGCTGAACGTCATTCCTCGTAGCGCTAATGACTGCGATTTCACATGTTAATTTTTAATACCACAATGTAAGATTTGCGCAGGTCTTTTAGATCCATAACTTTGTGATTCTCTCCCATATCGCTTTATCTCTTGCTTTTCCTTTCCAGTTGTTTGTTTACTTTCCTCTTAAGTTTTCTACTGCTTCCCTCCACTGTCTTCTGAGTCTGCCTCTTTTGCTTCTGGCTTTTGGTATCTTCCATGGTATATTCTTAACCACTCTATTTGCCTTTAGCTTTTCCAGGTGATCTATCTATCCTATGTTCTAGCCTTAATGAAGACGTCGATTGGGTTCCTCATACATTTCATATAGTTAATTGTTCGTTATTTTTTTCCAACCCAGCTCAGTTAATTTTACCTTGTAGATCACTCGCAGGATGTTTTTTTCACACATTTCCAATTTTTGGCTTCCGTTTAGTGGGCACCCGAGTTTCGCAGTTAATGTCGGCCGTATGGTTTTGGATATTTCTTTTGATTTTAATGTCTTTCCTAAACCCCCTGCATATCTGTTTCCTGTTCGGATTCTTAAATTACCGTTTCTCTCTCGCATTTATTGCTTAGTTAGTAAGATACCCGTATAGTACATAACATTTTCTACCTCTTCAATTTCTAAGATTTCTCCTGGTTCCATTTCTCTCTAGTTGCTTACTGTCTTCGTTTATATTAATTTTCAATCCTATTCTTTTTGTCGTTTCTATTAATTGTTTTATGATTTTTTCTAGCCTTTTTCTCTTTTGCTGCATATAATTCCTTTTATATTTATTTTGCTTTCTCCTATTATTTTCTCTAGCGCTAAATTAAAAAGTGTAGTTGAAAGAGGACCTTACACTTTTTTATTGCAAAATGTGTACTCATTTACCTTTTAACTTTTGCTGCGCATTTGCTATTTCTCAGAGTTATGTTTATTAGTCTTATCAGTTTTTTTGGAATACTGAAATCTCGCTTGGATCTTTTGTGTTGTCATAAGCTCTTTTGAAGTCAATGGATATTATACGTGTTGATACTCCATACCTAATAATGAAGACATAGTCCGTTGTTGATCTGTTCTCTCTAAATCTTGCTTGATACTTATCTAGTACCCCCTCTGCGTAACTTTCTAATTTCTGTTTTAATATTGACGCTGATGTTCATTCCAAAATAATTTACGTAACTTGATATACTCAGTGTGGCTTTATTCCAAACGTTTGGCATTATTTCCTCTTCCCAAACTATCATTTCGTATAATTGTTCCCTTAAGCATTGCCCTCCATATTTCAGGTTTTTAGTTGCACTTTTGTTTTCTCCAGGACATTTATTTTGCATACTACTTAATACTTCTTCAAATTCTCCTCGGGTGGGTGTTTGTTATTTGTAGTCCATCCTCTTCTAATATAATTTCTTTGCCATCATCGAAATGTTCTTTATTTAGCGGCTCTACGAAATATTCCACCATTCCAGATTCGGCTCTTCATTTTTTAGCAAATTGCCCTTATTTTCCTTTGGGCACAGCCCTTTTTCTTTGTATCGTCTTGTTATGTCTCTAGTATACTTGTACACTTATTTTATCCTATTTCTCTGATTGTTTTTTTCTAGCTTTTCCAGTTGTTTTTCTAATAAGCTTCTTTCTTTGCTCTTCTTTTTTAGTACCGTAAAATCATCTAATTTGGATCAACTCCCTCGCATGGAATAAGTACTATTCTCCGTTTAACGGATTAAATGAGATTGCCTGCACATAAAAGTTGAAATTTTTACCAAATGCCAAGATAGTAAATATTTATTCTGAATTTGGGGAGTGTTCCAAATTATTTGGCGATTTAATAGATTTTTCATTACGTTTGCTACGGATGAAAAAACTTAGAAAAGATAAGGGCAAACAATTTTTGCGGAAGTTATTAATTTTTGGTCGTGGATATTTTTTAATGTTGAAGGTAGACAACGATAATATTTTAAATGTTATTTATAATATTTTATCTTCCTTCTCGTTTGTTTTTTGCATGAAAAAATTATTACGGCAGAAATATCGTTAAATAGAGTTATTTAGAAATTGATAGTCATATTTTAGACTGAGGTAGATTGAATGTTGCAGAAATCCTGGAGTAAAATATATGTCTGCCATCTAGTTGTCAATAAACTACGAAGTCCAGCTTAGACCTGATATCGAGCTTTAGAGGAGGTACCGAAAACTTGAATGGAGTTCAAAGCTGTATTGATAAAAACTTTCCCACCATTTCGTGATTTGCATTAAATTATGTCAAAACTTTAAGCACAAACACAGCCAGCATTTTTTTTTTAGTTTCCATACGTAAAAGACTTTGTCGCTAAAAGTTTCTACTATTATGAAAACCTTTTTGCCTAGATTTTAGAAAGCTAACAACAATTTAGTTTAAATACGAATTACATAAATGGAAGCCCAATTTCTCTGAACAATGATGTTTCAACCTTTGTGCAATAACAATTCGGTTAAGAAAATGGAAGACTTGAAAGCTTTTCCAAGCTCAATATGCTTCCGCGGCGTCCGCTATAACTGCACAGGGACTTTTATGCAATTTCTGTGAAAGTATCGTTGCGCTCGTTTTCTCATCTGCTACTGATTTCATATTTAAAGTAGGTATTCGCGCCCAAGTGCTAGTTACACTGCATTTACTTACACGGAGACCTTGTTACGTTGCACAGCGGTGGCCTGTGTGCCAATAGATTACTAACCAACCTGTCTGGCTGCAATCTTAACTCTCTCCTTATCGTTGGTTTCCCGCTCTTCTCCGGCAATATTATTGGTGTTCCCGTCGTTTGAGTTGCTACTCCCGCTGATAATGCATGCGGACGCGCCATGCAAATCACGTGATATTTTTATAAAGCTCTAGTGTAAAATAAAGGAGGAAAAATATTAAAAATTTCAACAACCAGCGCACGATACGATCAATAAAATGCAGGCGGTTTTACGAACAATGCTCGTGGGAAATGGAAAGATAGCTTCCTATGTTATGACAGTTGTATATCCAGCCGAGCTTAATAAATTTTATAAATATTAATTGAATTTAATCTTGGGAAAATTAATCTTTCTTGACAAGAGCAAGAGATACATATTTGGAATCAAATGACAACGAGAGCATTTTTATTAGTGGTAAGTGGTAGTCTGCTTCTTATTATGATAAAGTTACTTCCGAGAAATAAAGGTTATTTTAGAAGATTAGCTTCAAGAAGTTATATTTTCCTAAGCTTTCTGATCAAAGAACCTAAGAAAATCTTTCCCAAAAAGACGTCTACATTTGCTAGCGCATTTAAGCGGTGCGTTTAATCCACATTACCTCCAGTAGCAGTAACTGTTTATGCGCGAATGCTAAGAAGCGAAAAGCATTCAACTATTGCGCAAGCAATCAAAAGTATTGAAACCGATGCAGACTATTAGGTTATAATAAATTTACAGTAAACAAAATATCAGTATTTTTGAGATTAAAAGTGCATCTTTCAGTTTAAAAAAAATTCAAATTTTAAGATTTGCGAAGCTTACTTTTCTTTTTTTGTTTGGTAAATTAGAAGTAACTATCGCGAAAGAATTTTTTTAGTCTTCTAGGTATTTTCTTGTACATAATACAGATGAAAACATCGGCTACCTGATGCTTTAGTCAATTCTGAAATGTTCCCCATAATAAATGTGGAATGTACAGAAACTATTTACAATTTGGAGATTATATCCACGGAGAAAAATATTTCTTAAAATAACAATATACCGGGTGATCCAAGATGGGTGGCGACGTACCATATATGAGAAACTAAAAGTTGTATAGCTGTGGGAAAAAAATATTCATAAGAGAACTGTCAAAGAAAAAATGCTGGAAATTATTTTTAAGTTCCTATTTCTACCGCTGGGGGGCGTAAACCGCTATAAAAAAGGGTTTTTATAGAAAATATATCCATATAAGTTGTCAAATAAGTCTTATCGTCGTAGAGCTAGTTGAATTTGGAATCCTTTTTGGGGAGCTTTTTTTTCTGTAGAACAAAAAATAAGAGCTCGAGGGGAGGGGTAATGTTTTATAATTAAATTGGCTGTAATTTCGGTTTTGAATTAACCGAATCTGATAAACAAGATCTGATTCGAAAGAGGAAGCTTTACCGATTAAAATAATAAAAAAAAAATATCATGACCTATTGATTCTCAAAGTCATCGCTAGAGGGCGTCATTTGGAAAAATCACAGTTTTTATCATATTTCTCAGAAATTTCAAACAGAACGACCTAATTATTATACCATATTTGGAAAGTAGATTAAATTTCCAAGAAAAAATGTTGACGAAGCAATCTGATATATCTATTAGTGTTTGAATTATCGCCAAAAGAATAATTAATAACACGTTAATTCTTACCTATACCACTTTTAGTGTTTCGCAATGTCCTAGTTGATTTTTAATTGTTGTTCTCCGGACCTTCCTTCGCACTTTATCCAAGCTTAGGACTGGTTCAAATTATGCGGAACACAAAATTTGAAGCGTGTTTAAAGGCTAACGGGCCAAAACAACAATGGAAACAACAACGATTTTAATATTATTATTTTTTAATATTATTTTAATATTATTAAAACGGGAAATTTATAAATGTTCAAATGTACAGTGCAACACTCACATCTGTTTGTAATACTGAAAGCAGCACTTTCAACTTTAGCTCGTGAAATCGTAGCAACGGCATCTCGAATTCTTTCATACATATTTTCCCGTGTAGTTGGACGTGTTTGATACACAATATCTTTTATTCTTTGCCACATGTAAAAATCTAGCACTTTATGATCCGGAGATCTAGGAAACAAACTACCCATTCCAATCCAACGATTTGGAAAAGCAACATCTAAAAAGTTTCGTACTCTTTGAGAAAGTGTGCCGAACATCCATCATGTTGGAACTACAAGGATCTCCTTATATTCAAAGGAACATCTTCTAAAAGAACAGGAAGTTCATTTCTTAAAAAGTCCAGGTATGTGTGGCCATTTAGGCGATCATTGAAAATAAACTGTCCTATAAATCTGTGTCCTAAAACATCCCGCATCCAGTGAGGATTTGCTTCTGACCAATAATGCATGTTGTGTAAATTAACTCTGACAAAATTAGTAAAAGTAGCTTCATCGGTCCATAAAATTTGAAAAGGAAATTGGCGAATTTCTCTGCACATATTTTTCAACCAGTAGCAATAATCCAACCCCCTGTCAAAATCAGTATCTGACAGAGCCTGCTGGAAAATTAGATGATAAGGATGCAGCTTAGAATCCCTAAGAATTCGATTCACTGAACCGTGCACCTAAGTGTGAAGAAATGACTCTGATACTTAAATGCGGATCCGCTCGCACGTACGCAAGAACATTTAAGGTATTGTCTTTATCTCTTACCAATCGCCTTTTAGTGGGAACTCGAATAGTACGCACGTTATCCGTTTGTCTTAAACGAATTGCTAACCGCCGAAACACTTCTGCTATGATGTGTTCGTTCAGGATAGCTGGCAGTATGTTCGTGTTCTGCAAAAAGCGCATTTTCAAAACTTTGAAAATATACGACAAGCATATCGTAAGCTTGGGCATTAGAACAAGCCATTTTTGATGAATACAGAACAAATTTAACAAGCGGTGAACACAAAGCTCAAAAAGAATCAAGATAAAAAGAAATTTTCACATGACACTTATCAAAGCTTCACTCATTTGGCAATTCAATTTATTTCCATGAACGCCTATCACTGTAGTTTTATAGCTACATTAGAGAATATTTAATACGACAAATAAGTAAACTTAACTTAATTAAGTAATCATAAAATTGATGAAATAATTAGGGAAAATGTAAAAAATTAATACAAGTACAAAAAAATTTGTCAATTGTACATAGCATGCTTGAACGAGTTATTAATTATTCTTTTGGTGATAATTCAAACACTAATAGATATCAAGGAAATGAATAAAGGTCCAGGCTTCTCACACCTTCATTCATTTCCTTGATTACACTATAACTCACACTTGAGCCATGACTGAATATGTTAATAGATATATCAAATTGCTTCTTTAACATTCTTTCTTGGAAATTTAATCTACTTTCCAAATATGGTATAATAATTAATGAAAACTTTGAGAATCAATAGGTCGTGGTTATTTTTTATTTTAATCAGTAAAGCTTCCTCTTTCAAATGAGATCTTGTTTATCAAATTCGGTTAATTCAAAACCGAAATTACAGCCAATTTAATTATAAAACATTACGCCTCCCCTCGAGCTTTTATTTTTTGTTCTACAGAAAAAAAGGGCCCCCAAAAAGGATTCCCAATTCTACTAGCTCTACGACGATAAGATTTATTTGACAATTTATATGGGTATATTTTCTAAAAAAATCCTTTTTTATGACTTTATAGTGGTTACGCTCCCTAGCAGTAGAAATATGAACTTAAAAATAATTTCCGGCATTTTTTCTTGGCCACTTTTCTTATGAAGATTTTTTCCCACAGCTATAAGACTCTTAGTTCCTAATATATGATACCTCGCCACCCATCTTGGATCACCCGGTATGTAGTGAAATACATATGTGACACTTTTTGTTAATTCCAACTATAATTTTTATTAGAGCAACTTCATATTTTATTGGATTAAATGAATGTGATGTAATTCTTACTAGAAATTGTTATTTTAAAAATACAAGAGTTTGTTGCTCAAAAATTTTTCTCTGTATATAAAAGAAGGTTTGATCAAACTCGACTGTCAGCTCTATAACCTACATTCTATCAGCTGTAAAAAATGTATAGTTGATCAATGGTTGCGTTAATTTGATGTTATTTGTGTTAACACGAGCGAGCGAGAATACTAGTCAATCACTTTGGCGCGGCGAAATCGCATGCGAATGTTTTGAATAGCTTTGGAAACAATTTTTCGTAAGGGACTACCAATGGGAGGATAGTATTTTCTAGAGGGCTACATGCCTTTTTGTTCTATTTTTATGAATTTGAATTGTTTGAAAGTTAAGAGCCTATATATAATACAACTTTAATCTTTTAATAATAAAAAAAGATTTTAATAGTTATGCGTATGTAACGATATAAAAAAAAAAGTATATTACAAGGTTGGTATTACTTAAAAAATCATAGTAGTTTTTTCTTAGTTAGAAATTATTTTCGTATAACACCAGCACAATTTGCACCAGGTGTATTCTTTTATCTTCATGGTTTGAGACATTTTCTTATGAAATATATTGTAAACGTTAATCACTTTACTAAAAGAATGTATAATAGTTGAACGACCCTTATATAATTTTCTAACAACTGGATCATCTGCTTCTTTCATTTCACCTGGTTTTATGCTTTTCTACAAAAAGGCCGCTGTGATAAAGTAATAAAATAAAACATCTGCAAAGTTTATATTTTTTCTACTGATTTCACTTAGGTATAATATAATATAAAATATAATTTGTTTATGTTTCCTACACCATCATTTTCATGTAGTAATGTTGATATAAACACAAGCAATCAGTCTACCACGTCGAACCATGTAGAATAATGGAGTGGTCTCCTGGAAGTAGACGGGCCATCGCATCTTCGAAAACTGTCGAAATTCGACCACGCGAACGAAAATCTATTGCTCGCCCTTTCGAAATGAATTAAATTTCACGACGTTTAATTTTCTTTTATAAGGAACTTTGCGGCGTGTTATTCACAACGCGTTTGGGGATAAGGGCAACTTTCTAAATTTTGATGACTTCTAGATTTTTCAGTCGTATTCCTTCGGTATCAAAATAACAAAGGACATGTATCGCAACTTTTTGCTAAAGCTTTATCGATCAGTGCAAAATTTATTTTTAATACGCTAATATACGAGGTCTGTTCAAAATGTATGCGACCTTTGGCCGGGAAAAATCGAACTATTCACTTACAGGTATGAAAGTTTAATCGCCTTCAAAATACTCTCCTTGGGACCGTACGCACTTATCACAGCGTTGCTGCCACTGTTGGAAGCATCTCTGGAAGGCCGTTTTTGGAATGCGGTTCAGCTATTCCATCGCATTCTGCATAATACCTTCCCGAGTGTCAAATCTTTTCCCTTTCAACGGCATTTTCAACTTGGGAAATAAGGAGGCTGACGAACATCCGTGAGGAACGTACTCCACGGTAGTCGAAGAAAACTGTCATCACTTTCACATTGCTGCGGACTTGCCGTGTTTTCTTTGGCCTCGGAGATGTTGAATGTTTCCAATGGGAAGACTGCGCCTTTGTTTCAGGGTCGTACCCATAAACCCACGACTCATCACCAGCGATAACAGTCTTCATGAAGTTTAGGTCGTCATTTGCCACGTCCAGCATGTCCTGCGCAATTTTTGCACGTAGTTCCTTATGCTCCACCGTTAGCAACTTCGGCATGAATTTTGCGGACACTCTCCGGAAGCCTAAATCATCATTTAAGATGGCATGCACGGAGCTAATGCTTATTCCAACCTCGTCTAACAATTTTCTAATAGTGATACAACGGTGCTGCAGGACTAAGGTGTTAACCTTCTGAATGGTTTTGTCATTTTGGCTTGTTGAGAGCCTGTCAGAACGTGCGTTACTGCGACCAACTTTGAACCGATTGTACCAGTCCTTGATTTGTGTACCCATGGCATCGTCACCGAAATCTTCCTGAATCTTCCAAATGGTGTCCGCCTGAGTATCACCAAGCTTCTGAGAAAATTTGATGCAGTAACGCTGCTCCAGTCGTTCCGTCATTTCGTGAAATTTGCAAACACGACGAGCCGCCAACACATTACCGCACTCACGTACTTGCCACTGCCAAGGATCACGAGCTGCGCACGGGATATTCTACACACATGCGGACGAGGGTACTCCACAACTCCCTACCAAATATCATCGCATTAGCTTTATTACTTTCGTGGGAAATATGGCAGGTCGGATACATTTTGAACAGATCTCGTATCATCCTACACCCACCTTAGCTTAAAAGATCTATATACAATGTGACCATTTGAAATGGGAACAGCCCTGCAGAACCTACATTTTACACTAAAATGAAATCAATTTTTTTTTAATACATAGTGGATCAAAAGTCAACTTTCACACAAAATATCAGAAGTTCATCTAAGTTTTCACGGTGTACTATGATTATTTTTCGAATTCGAAAATAATAAAATTTAATATTAACGATTTATTTTTATTAAAAATTTGACCACACCACTGAATTAGGAAGGTTCTGAAATGCTTTTAACTAAAATTTCATTCAAATATGTTTAACAAAAAAAAAACGAGAGAATCATTTTTCAAACTTTACCGTGCATTATTTCATAAATCCGCTTCTTACATCTACTTACCAAGGTAGATCAAAATTTATAGAAAAAGATTAAACTTATTATTAAATATCACAAAATTGCAAATAACCATTTAAAAAAAATCTATATATCTTTTTATCGTTAGGTGTAGTTGTTAAATCACTACAGAGCTTTTATTATTTCTAATGTTTTTGTTTCTCATTTATTATTTTTCTCCACTGTTTTCTATCTCTTGATAATATCTCAGCCTGGTTCCATGTTAGTCCCTTGTCTTTTAGTAATTTTGCCACTTCCTGATCCCATTTCATTCCTCGTCTCCTTTTGTCTGTCTTCTTTGCCTTCCATATACTTTTAACTTGTCTGTCAACTTATCTATTTATGTGTCCTCACCACCTCAATTGGGATTTTTCAATGTATTTTCTGGAACTATCCATTCCCAGTTTTTTTCGTGTTATTATTTCATTGCTTGTCCATTAATGTTATATTTGCCACTTTTCTAAGGTACTTCATTTCTACTATTTGAACTCTTTTTTACAACTTCTCTGTGATTAGCTTCCATATAACTATGACCCATGATTATCCATGGGTCATAATTGGCTTCCATATCAGGGTTGGTAGGTATTGAAATATCTTTCTCAGGGGTTTTATTCTAATTTTGTTAAATTTTCAAATTTAACTCTAATAAATGATTTTTTTGTAGGTTCGGGGGTATCCCTAGATACCCTTGCGGCAATTTTGAATGAATTTGCAACTTAGTAAAATCAAATTAACGAATTTTTAAGATTTTAAAAATTAACTAACCTTTAAACTTTCGAACAACGCCAATGTATATAAACACTCTGTTTATGTACACACCACAGGAACTGCCTGTTCTGGATATTTAACCCTGTTTACTTCCCTGATAATGACTTTGAATACACAACGAACACTTATCTTTCGATTGGATTGAAGACAAACTTTGATTCAACCAAGGCCGAATAAAGATTGATGAAAATTTAGGGCGTCGTTCCTCTTTCTTTTATTTTAAATCGCGAAAGACCGGCGATTGTTTTCTTTCACAACCAATTTTGATAATTTGCCCAAATAGAAACTAACTTTTCGATGACTCTTTATCAAATGATATTAGCATACGAGAACGAATGCAGTGACTTAACCAGGAGGTTGTTTGTTGATGATTCTGTGGTACGAATTGTCACCAACAAGCTTTAAAATAGAAAATCCACTGCTAATTTATAGAAACCTTTCAGATAACGATTTAATTGATGAAATATTATCTGTTGTGCTTTGCAATTTATGTAGTTGCTTATTCCAGACGATTTTTACATTAATTTGGAAGAAATAATTGAATAGAAAACTTAATAAACGAGTAGATTTGTCCATGATACCCCACACTCGTCATTATCTGGACTTATAATTAAATTCTACCGTCCTCGCCTCAAGGACGGTTGGCTGAGGGGGGATGGTACCGAAGAAATTTCCCATTATCCCCGCAAGAGGGATATTTGGTTGCCAACGAGTGGCCAGCCTGACATTTGGTCAGTAGCGAAGTGACAACCGAGAGAAGTTGTTGTCGTCGTAAATACAACGTTGAACATAACATAACAGTATATTGTGTTGTATATTGTCATTTTGGTCTTCTGACTAATTTCCTTTCTGTTAATGAAACCTGTCTTCATGCTGTGGAATAGTCTTATTGTTGCAGTTATTTTGTTGTTAGCTCTCTTTACTCTTAATATTTTCCTATTTGTTGTTATTATGTATCAATTACTGCCCTTAATTACTTAATATTCTCAACCTGTTCTACCGTTCTTCCATTGATCTTAAGGTTGTTCTTTTTCTTGGATATAACTATAGTTTTGGTCTTGTTGGTGTTTATTTTCATCCTTCTGCCTTCTAGTGTCTTAACCCATTTATCTACATTGTGTTGTAAATTTTTCTCGTTTTTTGCTACTATCACAATATCAAGCAACAAAGCATACAGTGTCATACAATGTCAAACAACGTTTGAACGATAGGTTTCCAGGGCTTAGGATTGGTCGCGGTGGTCCTACTAGATCGCCTCCAAGATCTTCAGACCGCACACCACTAGACTGTTGTTTATGGGGTTGGTGCAGAAACACTAAAGACATGGAGCAATCAGGAGAGCAATAAACGCCCTTCGTAAACGAAGCATAAAATGTCTAGAGGTCAATGGCGGTATTTTCGAACATTTATTAAAAGAACGCTATGATTAGAAAAATTTTAATATATGAAATTTTGTTAATATGTAACTGCAATATAACTTGAAAACAAATGAAAATAGGCTAAGAACATAGTCTTTTTACATTATCTTCACTTGTACAATACACTCCTGGAGTTTGGTCCGTTCCTCCCGACCCAGCCTGTATAATCGTTTGCTTTTGACAATGGCGGAATAAATTAGAAAAATCTAAAGATCGTTTCGAGATTTTGTGGTGGGCAACATTATCCGGATTATAATATCTCGATTTAGTAATCGAATGATACTAGAAATCCTAATCGATAAAACTATTCGTTAAAAATAGCAATTATTTATCTTGAATCTTTTTATACCTTTCACTAACTTGAAATAATTCTTATAAATATTTCTATATTTTTTGCTGGTGGATGACGGCATGGTTGTCACAGGTGTGTGGGATTAGAATAACATTGAATCATTTTTACGGTATTATTTCTAAAAATACATTCAGATTTATATATTTGATGGAGAAGAAAGCAAATCATAACGTTTCGATACGTTCGTAATATTACTGATTCATATATTTGAATCGAAAGAAATGTCACGAAAAGCAAATTCTGGGTAGGATAATATTTATGTAGGAGGCGGGAATCTCTAACCTCTACACCGTCTTCTCGGCGACTTCGTTTAAATGAACTTTGGAGAGTAGTTTGGCGTCGTGACGTTGGCGCCAGAAAGACGTCTGCACGGAGAGATGCTTCAAAATACAAGAAGAAAATGACAGGGACGCGTGGATTTACTGCGAATTTTTCGCTAGAGGAAAGTAAACTTCACAAAGATAGATGAGGGGAATTCATAGAGATATCTATAACGTAGATTGAACAGTTTGGCTTTGAAATATTGTGTTCTTATTTGCGGCGTATCCGCTTGTTCAATTAATATCTTAAATGAGTTGTGTTCGTGATTATCTTTGCTGTCTGTTTAGTAATTATCCGTATTAATTTTTATAATGAATGCTCTTCGATTGCCTATATAATTTCAATAGGAATATTCGGGTTATTGGCATTTGTTTGTTAGTATAGTATCTCAAACACTAAAGTATCGCTACACTCCGCACCACACAAGTTATTTGATTAATCCGGAACAATTGTTTCGGAAACCCAGGAATTCCCGAAATTAATCAAATAATTTATGCTGCAGAGTGTGTCAATGCTCTAATATTTGCCATACTACCCCTCAATTCTTACTACCATTATTTATTTAGTGTTGTATCCAGTAAAAAGCACAGTAATTGTTTTTGCAGATAAAAAAAAAATTCAAATAAAAGGTGTAGTGTTTAATTTCTTCCAAATAAAAATTTGTTAACTATTAGAATTGTATATAGAGAGCGCATCCAACAAAACACAGTTTTGCTTTTCTTAATGGAACATCCTATAGATTTTTATATTTTTGGATTGCCCTTCATTTCGTGATTCCAAATATATTATGTAAGACCATTGTAAGTAATTAGTGGCTTCTTTTAATGAATAAAATTAGGAAATTTTCTGAGTTAATAAGCGAGGAGGCTCTGAAAATGATATGCCAAAATAAAACAGTTACTATAGTTTTTCGCTTGCTGTCAATCTATAAATTAACATGGCTTACACTAGCTGAAAAAGTATAAATATTCGATATTTACGTAAAAACCAATAAAAATAGACATTCTACAAGGAGAGAATATATAGAACTGCAACCGAATCTACAAACTCCTTTTGCAAATACGTATGTAAATATTTACCGTTATGTAAGATATGTATACTAAAAGTTTTGTACGAAAAAAACGTCACGTAAAAGAAAATTGAAAACATCTTAATACGTGGCTTTATTTTGAAGGTAAGAATTAAATACTTCCCAGTACGTTTCACTAAATAACTTGTTTCATAATTCTATTATAGAATATTCGGAAAGCAGCTTATTAATTGCTGCAAGGGAGTTAGATAATAGCATCTCCATAATCCATTGAACTTTAAAAAAGTATGACTACAAACCGTATAAGATATTGTCCTTCAGTCGAAAAGGTGTGTAACATATACATGGTAATTTCGATTACGTGGGTTTCCCAGTTTAATCCGCTTTCGATATTTCGCCCTAGAAATTTGATTGATAACATTTGTTGAGTTGCCCTTCCGTTTATTTTTAAGAGACAACCTTCATACAGACTACTTGTGCCTGTCGTGAATAACATAATTGAAGTTTTCTCTGGTTTAAATATAATTTATTTTCCGAACCACATGCAAAAATTGTTTAAATTCGACTGGAGGTCATACATCAATTCAGGTATTTGTATGTTGTCACTAATGTAGACCCTGTCATCTGCGTAGAGTACTGGATTCTAAGATGGGGATCTACAAAGATGAACCTTTATGTAGACTTTGCAATGAGGAGGAGGAAACAACAGCTCCTCATATTATTTTCGAATGTGCAGCGCTAGCTCAACGCAGATTCGCTATGCAAAGCACAATTGATCTGATGAGAAAGATTTACTACATAGACTGTTAAACCTGATCGAGGGAACCAACCTGTTCAAGCGAAATCAAACCCAAGCAGGGATAATACAATAGGCTACTATGCCTCAATGTTAAGGATGCAAAGGCTAACCCTGCTTTGGTATAAATCAATCAATCAACTAGATTTAGCACCAAATAACCTTTCCGAAAAAGAAGAATAAGAAGAGTACTAGACTACATAATGCAGTTTGCAGGTCATTGATGAATAATATGGATGTCCAATTATAGATCTTAGGCCACGCTCTAGCTTTAAATGATACGACCTATGCTCATCGATATGCATCACCCACTCAAGCCCATAAAAATGCTTCCGCATTTTCTTTTATGTAATTGTAAAGCAAATTAAGAAATTGCATGTTAGCTGATGTGTTAGACCTTTTACTTTTACCAGATAAAACATCAAACTAACGAAAACACAATGTAAATTTGGCGGAAAACTTGAAAATCTACACTGAAGAACTTATTTAGTTGAGTCAATCGAATTATAGTCGATCCAACTAAAAACAAAATATTGTTGGACTAACAAGTTAAACAGTTGGATTAGAAAAGGTAGAAAAACACTTGGTATAGTTTCACATATTTCTTCTCTAATCCTACTAAAATGTTTCACCAATAGCCGACAGTGCGTTCAATTAATATTAGATAAATAGTTGCCGCAAGCACATACGAGGCGTGTTTTTAAAGTAAATACCGTTTTCAAATAAAACAAAAACAAGTAAACTTCTCTTAACAATTTTATTTTTACATGAAAGCCTGTACCTTATTCTACTTTTTTTACATAATTTCCACCAATATTGAGGCATTTATCGTATCGTACAATCAGCTTTACAATCCCATCGTCATAGAAGTCTGCCGCCTGATTTAACAACCACTGGTCACAACTTCATAGAGAACACTTCTGGAAACTTGAGGAAACTCATCAGATAACGATGAAATCGTGAAGCGTCTGTTATCTTTCACTTTTTCGTCAACTTTCTGAACCAAATCTTTAGTAATGACAGAAGGTCGCCCACTTCGTTCCTCCTCATGGACATTCGTGCGGCCATCTTTAAAAGTTCTCACCCATTTCCGTACCATTACATCACTCATAATGTTTTCTCCATACACTTCACGGATCTGACGATGAATGTCGGCTGATTTAATACCTTTAACACTAAGAAAACGAATCACAGCGCGTATTTCACAGTCGGCGGGATTCTCGATGGGCGGAGACATTTTAAATAGTGACAAACAAACGTAAACACGGTCGAATCTTTCTGTAATGGAGTGTGTGGCTTGTTAACAGATGAAGGTACACAGCGCGCAAGCGTAGAAAGCCGCTGCAGCGCTAACGGTAGCAGAATTTCAAAACGGTACTTACTTTAAAAACACGCCTCGTATTTACATCAGTGTAGAGATCACAACTAGAAGAATCCTGTAAATGAAAACATTCGAAACCTTCTTTCTCAATACAAATTATTAATTTAAAAGTAAATCGAGTTTGATTAACTATTCGTAACGATAGATAACACTATTTTCAACAACATTTATTTTATTAATTACTTGCTTTATTTAGTTTAAAAAAAATTATGTAAAGCTTAAGCATTTTTTGACATGTGTTTTCTAAAAAAAATAAACGTATTACATATCTTTTGTGTTTTCATTATAAATAGATGGCAATTTTAACGAAAAGAATCTGTGCTTATAACGTTAAAGTTATTGGATTAATGCTATTCACATTCTTTTTTCTTTTTATTCTTTTTATATTATGAAGATAAAATTGTAAATATGTCGTTATTGTTCTGAAATTTGTTTCAAACTACTACAAAATAGTAAATGTATATCATTTAAAACCATAGATTAGAGACTTTATTAACATTTAAATACTTTAATCAAGGTAGTCCCAGATCGTGTTTTTGCACAACCGTCAAAATGAATATACGACAACCACGTAAAGTTCCTGGGCTTTTGCCCGTAATAATTTAAATTCACCATTCCTTTTATTAAAATGCCAGTAAGCAACAGATTGAAAATGTGTTGATGGCAGCCGATAATTATAAAAGTTTTAGAGCGGCTCATGCGATTTTTAACCAACGACATTATTTATTCGATAAATTCGTAGTTATGTACAGATACGTATTGTTACATTTAATAAAAGCTTATGTAATATTTTTGTATTAAAATTACGTACCAAATAGGGCGACAACGAAAGGTCTGTAGGTTCTTATAACAATATTTTGCTTTTAAAACACTTAAATAGAATATTTGATGGAGTGGAAACTAGTGTAGTAAATTTTATTGGAAAAACTATAAATTGTTTAATTTATTATTGAATTCCATTTAATTTTCTATTTAAGTATTTTAAAAGCAAAATATTGTTATAAGAATATTTTGCTTTTATTTCAGAAGGTTATTTTCAAAAAAAGTAAAAAAGGAAAGTTATTTCCATATGGTGCGAACCGTGAGAATGACGTACATATATAATTCACGATTTTACTACTTGTAACTCACCATTGAAGTTGGATAATTTTAAATGTACCCTGACCAAATTATTTTCGTCGTTTTATTTTCCAGCACATCAAAGTTTTCTCGCACACTTTACAAACTATTTTAGCACCGTCGTACAACAAATCTGGAAACTAACAGCTAAAGTTTTTTACTTTATCAGCAAAAGGTCGTTGTTTAGCCTTGCGCACACTGAACATTTTAATTAAAAATTTTCTTGAATAACTAGTATTCCGCTCGCCTGATTTAATTCACGCGCACACACCGCGCTAGTGATGATGAATGTGTACGAATTTGAACTGCTTTGCCACCCGGCAGATGTTTACGCATCGCATCAGACAGGCGCGCGCCGTGTTTCGTTGGCTGCTCCAGCTGTTACGGCTATGCTAGGACGACACGATTATTTTACCTTATTAATGATGTTTGGGCAGATTTACGATGAAACAGTCGACAGAAATGATGTAATGAAAGGTTTACGATCAGGAATACGGTTTGGAGTAAACCAATTAGACACTTACTTGTCATACGTGCATATGTTTTGCATTAACTCGGTTTAGGAAAAAACACATTTTAATTCTACAATTCAAAAAGTAAAAACATGGAAACCATTAAGTAATTTAAATAAGAATGGTTTTGTGGCCCAGTGTAAGAGGGTTGGTTTTGACTGTGACAGGGCGTTATGCGGTGTTCGTTTGAGTACTACCGGGTGGTAGATTTTTCTGGCGAAGAGATGGTAGTAATAAGGCTATGAAACGCTCAACACATTTATACACTAAAAGGCTCCCGAACTTGCAACTAACTTTAAAGCTTATATACCCCATAGGGTCACCTCGGGTAACAAAAATTAGTTTACAAGTAAGTTTTTTTAGAAGTTACCCGAAAATAATAAAAATAAACAGAGATTGCAGCAATATTTGCCTCAGGTTTTTCTGACAAGATGTAGTCGACGATAGAGTGCACCTTATTCTGGTATTCTAGTTTAAGAAATGGGACTCTTCTGGCACTGTTGTGATAGCTTAAATATGAAACGTCAAACTCATCTTTTGTAAATATGAATTAAAGAGAGTGTTATTTTTCAGGCATTCCAGAGGTACATAATGAAATGAACATCATTTCCGATTATCGTCGAATTTTGGATTAACTTGTGTTCCATTACCACGGATTGCAGTAGCTTAGCTTCTGGTGTTGGTTCAAATTTTTTGGATAAGACTACTATTGTTAATAATGGAACGTAACCTCATTGAAATGTTATAGTTTATAAGATGACACTTATTAAACTTCTGTGTAACTGAAAAACTTTAATTCACTCTAGGCGTTTGTGAATTTCATAACTTCTTTTTTTCCTGCCCAATAGTGGAACTGCAAATATTGACATAGCCGCGATTAGATGGATTTATGTACATGCTGGAAACCTTAGAGAAGCTGATATATGCCTGTTCAGTACTAATTTAGTATTTTGCTTTTCACAACAAAATTGCAATCTAGATTTTCTAGAACACCAGAGTGCTCAAATATATAAAACTCAAATATTACATGGTAATTAATTTAATATATTACTGTTTCATATTATTAATAGGGTGTTAATTAACGAATCTTCTCCACACCTTCCTAGCACTTCATATAATTCGTTTCTTTTTCTTACGTGACTGAAACTGTTATAAAAAAAGGGATAGCGCCTACTTCCGTTTCCCATCCAATTTCAATTAGACGTATACGTAGATGCCGAAAGGCGTACTTAATTCGCATTTAAGCGAATTGAATTTGAAGACAATCGACAGTTTATCTTTAGGTTCGCTCCTTTATCTCTGTTTTTGTTCGGCAAATAATCGGGCATTATCAAAATGTCTTGTAATATCGGTTCATTCATCGGCGGAGCGTTCGCGATAAGCCTATCCGAGAAGCCGAATTGAATTGACGTTGTCTTTGTTTGCGGAAGACAAGATGGAAGACGGGGAATTATGACGGGAAGGAGAGATGACTAGAGTCGGGTGATGGTGCTTGATGGTTGTTCGGAGCCTTAAATGACAACGGCTTATCTTGCTCGCGCACTTCGCACCAGCCCTGTGTAGTCGACGAGATTTGAAACGCTAAAAATGTTACGGAACTTTTACTAGGGCGTGATACTTAGTAGTATCTTACCCACTTCCTTATTCACTGAAGGGTACATAATACAAAACTATATGTGCAAACTCGTGCGTATTGTAGTGCGAAGGAGTGAATTTTCATTTAGGGGGTGTATTTTAAATAGAAATTATCCTGTTTGGTCGTAATTATTATAGGAATGTATGTAGTTTATTTAAAGTGAGGGTACTGTCTTTTTAGGTTTGCAGAACATCAATATTGCGTTAGTATAATCTGCATTCATCTAAATTCGTTGGTCAGAAATTAAGTAAATGCATTCCTTTAGTCCCTTGATGATTATTTACGAGTGACACAACCAATAATGATAGCAAGGATTGTGGGGAGTATGGCAACTAGAAGATATGGCGATGGGTAATCCGTTGTCTCCTTTTATAGCCAACTTGTTAATGACTAAATTTGAAATGTGTATGAAAAAGGACACCGTGCATTTTCTTACAGTCTGGCTTAGGTATGTAGACGACATTTTCACGGTTTTTGATACTAAGGAAAGTACTATTCCAGAATTCCTCATGACGATTCAAAATTCGAGAGGACGAGTAGAGGAAGAAGTGGACAACGAACTTCCATTCCTAGATAGTTTAGTAATTAGAAACAACAAAAAACTGGCAATAGGTATTCATAGAAAGGAAACCAACGCTAAGAGATACATTATGACAGATTCTAACCACTGTGGACAACACAAAATGGCCGTGATTATGTTATTAATTAATAGATAGGTAAAATTCGCCTTGAATAAAAGTAGATACAATAAAGAACTTAAATTTATAAAAAGTGTAGCTATTTATAATGGTAATCGCATCCTTAAGAAAGTCTAACACAGACGTTATGTAAGAAATTCCACGATTTTAATTCCGGGAGAAACTCGCAATAAGAAATTTGTGGAACTGGAAGATATGAACGTGTATTTAAGTTCGCGAAATAGACCCGGAATCCTTTTAGGCAATCCGAATATGGAAAAAAGGTCGGGAATTTATAAAATTGCATGGGACATAATCACCCCATGTAATACAGCATATATTGGACAAATGAGACAAGTTATAGGCACCAGATTCAAAGAGCACAGGACTCATTACCGCTATGGGAGAATCGAGTCGTCAAGTGTAGTACCACACATAAACGAAACCGGGCGTACTATTAAATTGAAAAACTTCAAATTAATTAAGAACGTAACCTGCGAACTTGTTAACCCGAAAAAGAGGTCCTCCTAGTCACTTCGCTTTGATGAATTTAGGGGGGTAAAACAAACACATGTTTACGTTTTGTGCAACAGACAAGAACTTTTTCCTTTAGTTTCGAATATTTCGCATCTTTTAGTTTTGAGGAATATAAATAGTAAAAGTAGGTACTTGTAAATATCTTTTACAGTAGGGATAGAATTAAAATCTTTTTCCCACCTCGTTCGACTAGACGGTTGATGATGGGAAACCACGAATTGTTTTGAATTAATTTAATAATTTGTGTGGTGCGGAGTGTGCCGATACATAATGTTTGACACAACCAAGTTAATTCTTTTTGAATAGAACATCTTATATATCATATAATTTTTGTGTTTTACATTACATTTTGAATATTTTTTTATTCGGGGTACAATCACACCTTAACCTAAGAGTGTTGACGATATTTGCATTTTCTTAAATAAAATTCCCGTTTTACAAAGTTCCTTATATTTTATAAGCGTTTATAAGTAGGCAACTAGCATAGGGCATGTGACATCTCACTACCGCATTGAAATAACTTGTCGTTATACACGCTGTTCTAAATAAATATAGTGGCTGTTACATATTTCTATGTAATATTCGACTTGTTTGTTGAACTTACTGGTGTGCATTCGATTTTGTCTAACATTTTGCTGAGAAACCCTTATTTTCGTTTTTTTTTTAATATTTATTTGTTTTTCGCTGTTGCTCGTTATTGTTTGCTATACTTACTTCTAGTAAGTAAAAGTAGAACTATATAAATAAAACAGTATCCAAATTATTACGCTGCAATTATAAAAATTACGTAGAAATATATCTGAGAGCTGTTTAATGCAGTAAAAACCTATGGCTCCTTAAAGAAACATTGTTTGTGATATGTTTTGAATAAATACATAAATAATTGCCAGATTAAACTCATACATATGTATTTAAATGACTACAAACTCCTTAACATCATAAAACTCCCACTTTAGAGACATTGCCTTGATCAGATCGTAGATTTGAAGTTTATACAGATTGGTAAAATATGAAATTAGCTATATCTATATATGTACGGCGAGAGAGCGAGGGGGGATTGAGTGAAATCCGATCGATTCGATGCGGGTCGTTGGTAAGCTTGTAACAACGTTGGCATGTAGACCTGCTGTGTGCAAAAACGCACGTAATAATTTGAAGTCATGGTCGCCTGGAAATGGGCGTTTTGCATATTTATTTTATTGTTGCTACGAAGCTTAGGCGAAACTAATAAGAAATCCTAAATGCGAAAATAAAAACAGGTTCTGATGAAATAATAGAAAAGAAAAAGAAATACTTTAGAAATTCTTTCCAAGATCGTCCGCACATAATGCAGTCTACCTCGTAGCTAACCACATTGGTAACCGTCGTGGACCGTCGACTGCCGCTAGCCCCTTAGTTTGTGGCGAATCACCCATTCGCGTTTACCGTTGTCGCATGCACGCTTCTGGAAGTGTCCGTCAAGAATTTTTTTATAGGTAATAAGAAAATTCTCCGTGCGTCCACGGAAGTCCCCCAGAAGAAGAAGAATAAACCGTAGCATATTAAAGAGTGGGAGTTTGTAAAGTACGCTGCCCTCACTGCGCCATGCGTGGCCATATGTTCTGGCCCGTTTATAGCAAATAGAGCGAATGTGTTGAGATCATGTCAGACAAGCCTCGATGATAACACCCAGGAGATTTATCGCTGCGACCTAACGCGAATATATCTTGGAGAAACTAGGTTTTGTGTCTTGGCATTGTTTACTTTCAATTTGTTTTCAACTTCCTCAATAGGAGTTTCTAATTTTCGACGGAGTTCCTTTTGATTGACATTAGCTGGACGATCGTTGATATACATAATAAAGAGCAGCACACTAAGAATGGATAGATGGGGAAACCCACGCCTCATTGTAAAGATTTAGTGGAGTTGGATTTTTTCATTTTTTTTTCTGCTGAAAAGCGTTCATGGCGTTGAATATGACCTAAAACAATAAAAACTTCTTATCGGCAACGCTTATTAGCAATAACATTCTCAATTAAAGTTTCATATCTTCGACATTTTGATAAGTAAAATATTGACGTTTATATTTGTCAAATCATAGTTTACCTTAAGTTCGTTTGACAAATGGGACAATTACTATTTGAAAATTCATACATGCAAATTGATTAGAAGTACCCGCAATTAATTTATGAAACTAGTAATCCTATGAAATCCAAACTTGGAATTACTTTGATTGTGTATAAAATACAATAATTTTATAGTAGAGGTATAATTGCCCAGTTTGAGTTGTAATATTTTATCATATTTTGACATATCTTTTACTTTTAGTAAATCAACTGTAAGTATTTTCATATTTAGGAACTGTTTTTTTTAGAATTTTAACGTACAACATGTGTCAAAAAGTGCGCACCATATGGGATTTATTTTTGGTAGCACCTTTTAAAACCAACTTGACGCCTATTAAACGCAATTTATCTTCTACCGTGTACAGCCTGGGCATTTAAAATTGAAAGAGGCTCAAGAGTACATTTATTTTCAAAATAGAGGAAAATGTTATTAAGAAAAGTTGTTTAGAATTAACAGTTATACTCAAATATGAAATCACCGCAATAAAAAATTTGCCTTTTCTTTCTGGACCAGCCTTTATACATTTTACATTTACATCTACGATAAATTTCTTAAAGTATTCGTAATTGATATAACGAATAAAAAACAGGAATTAATGGTACTCCTTAGGTGTTTTGAGTTGTTATCAAGAATTATTAAAACGTACGTGAAAAATTCATGTATTTTTGGTGCAGTTTGTTTCTTCTTCCGTGGAATAAGTGGTAGTTTTGTTGAGAAAATGGTTTATTTTTCAAGAAAGAAGAAAAAATAAATAACATTGAATATATTGTAACTCAGAAATACATTAAATTATGTTACTTTACTTATTTTAAAGTGTAATTGCTGGAACAGTTTTCATTCATATCCTAATTCACCGAGCAGATGAACAAAATGCACCAAAAATTCGTATACTTTTCTTAATAATATTTTCCTTTAGACTTTATTTTTTACTAGTTACAATGTTTAAGAAAAATAATTTTGACATATGTTACTATCTAACGTAATTATTAAAGGAAGTGTCAAAAATAAATTATGTCTTGTGAAATGTAAAAAATAAATTATGTCCTGTGAAATATCAAAGATATCAAACTTTAATTGCGAATATTATTGCTAATAAGTGTTGCCGATAAGAAGTTTTTATTATTTTGGGTCATATTCAACGCCATGAACAAGTTCCAGCAGAAAAAAAAATGAAAAGATCTAACTCCATTAAACCTTTACATAACAGATTTTCAGGATCTTGATATGATACAGATAGAGATACACAACATTCTAACTAATTTTAATCTGAAAAAATATGAAAAAAAGTAACGTACGGAAACATACTGGACGTAATGACCGATGTTGCACATGGATACCAAATTTATGAAGATGCATGGTTGTTTTGACGTGAATGGTTCACTACAATGTGGATGCTTATCAAGAGTGCCAATAATAGCCAGATGTGCTGCATTTAATTTACGGACTGTACTAGCCGTGACGTAAAAGAGGTATAGACGCTACCATTAGATTTTTACTACTCGTAAAACCCGAAACGTAACTTTTTATTTCGTATGCGGGTGACACGTATTACTCGACAACTAAAACTACTTGACGCAGATTTACATTGTAACGTATATTATGGAGTTAGAGTTGTGTTTTAATTACTGCAGTTATCCTATATTTCGTAACTATTCCTTTTCTCAAAATTTATGTGCTCTGTTATACTTATAATATTATTATGGTCTAAACTTGCACTTTTTAAAAAATGCTTTCAAGCATTATACCTGTTATATGAACCGAAAGTCTGAAAATGTAATTGTTTTTTAATGCCTTGCCAGTAGTCTGGGCAAACAGCGGTAACAGTCAGTGCAGTAGATATGTGGTGCGTAGTCGTAAATTGTGAACAAAATAAAATAAAGTATGTTCTTATTTACACCCTATTAAAAAGTCACAAAGATCTGTGCGTGTACCTTTGCGACGTTGTTGTTAGTGGAACTGAATTCCGAACAGGTTGTAAATGATAATGAGGCGAAATTATAGCACTCTTTATTACACCAAAGAAAAAGATGTGCTGATTCGTTTTGGCGCTGTGCTTCTGAAATCAGAGCAAAAGTGTGAATATAACCAGAAAATGTTACATCTAAAATTATTCTAGGACACAATCACTCGAAGAAGTCGAAGCTGTTAAATTGACAAATTATAAGTGCAAGTGCAAAACGGAAAACAGCAGATGAGGTTGTGGGAAAACTTTCGAAAATTATCCATACGGTTTTAACAAACTACATTGAAGTCATGGACATGTTGACTGTAAGAACGTCACTTACATTGCTTATGTATATCGCGAAAGAGAAAAGGTACAGCCAACGTTACCCAAAAATGCAGAAGAAACCATAACAATTTTGAGGAATTTTTCCTACAAAACTATAAACAATTTTACAGCTATTTGCAGCGAAAAAGAGAATATTATCGTGTTTACTTCTGAAACAAATCTGAAATTTCTGTGGAATGCGGATAAGGTGTACTTATATGGAACCTTCAATTATTGTTTAAATTATTCTGCACAGTTATTTTCTCTACACGCGGTAATTAATAATTATTTCATTAGTATTTTGCATTTTATCCAGTAAAATATCAGAAACCTACCAAGAGACTTTACAAATGCTAAAAGCATTTAAGTTTAAATATTTCGCCAAAGTTTAATAGATTTTGACATAATGCTTTAATGTTTATTTGGTCACACATTAATATAATAGGTTGTCGTTTTTCTTTGACGCAAAGTTGGTTCAGAAAAATTTGTGAACTAGATTTAATTACAGAATACAGAAATACTGAAAGCGACGTTTGAGAATGGTTGAACTATACATTTGGTCTACCATTTTTGTGTTCCAAAGTTTGAGACAGTGGACTCTTTTTGGTATACAATACGATGACGTTAGATTATCAAAATATTCGGATTATTTGATAGATACTTCTATTAATGAAAACGCAACTTTTCTACCGCACACATGGATAAACTTTACTGTCAGTATGGACTGGACAACAAGTTGATGTGAATTATTCTACGCAAAATCCAATAGGAATGAGTGTCGTATTCACAACAATTACTTCGGACTAGCGGAGGGAATAGAAAAATTACAAAACGTTTCGATGTCGCCAGTGGATTCTGTTCAAATTGCGAATGATGTTCACGCACAGTTATGCGCTGTAGAAGGCGAAACAAATTGGTGTGTAATACGAAAATTTGAAAGTGTTTTAGGGAAAGACTCCGATTTTCTTATATTAAGACAAATTTGTGAAGGTGCGTGCGAAGATGTATTAAGTTGTTTCAAAGATTATTTTAAATATGCAAATATAACATCGCTAGATGTCTAACGGTGGTTTTCGGCATTAAAAAACGTTTATTCCGCACGTCGTACTCACTTGACTGAAACAACTGTGGAAACATATCTAATGATTCAAATATTTAACAGATGTTGCCCAGTTTGTGATTTCACAGAAGACTTTTAAAACGGTAAGTGTTTCAGCACGTTTTATAATTTATTTCTTACCTTCTATTTTATGTGTGAACTTTTATGCCTCTGGCTGTTACCGCATATTTGCCCAGGTTACTGATTACTATATTTCTTACTGCTCACAAAAAACTTAGTGTGTGGTGCTAAATAAATTCTATTGCTTTTATGTTAAACTCTAACATTTGTCTACTTATTTTCGTTATTTATTATTTGTACCTGCTGGTTAACTTGCAACTAGCCAAAGTATGTATAAGATAAATAAAATTTTGTGCTTAACACGTTATGAAAAGACTAATTTTATTTAACTTATGTAATTTGCAAAACTTGCTCACTTCATTCGCTCGTTTTGACAAATATGAAATTCGTCTTAAATAAAATTAGTCTTTTACCTATATAACTGTTGTACACCTATTTCTTTGTAAAGGTGATGAAAACATTTAGAGTAGACAAATTACAAGTGCAGTGGATTCGGCCACTGTGTTCCATATAAGCCTAATCGCTAATCATAGTAAAAATGGTGTTTATATAAATAAGGAAGATGCAAACTAAAGTGATTTAAAGTGTATAAATTGAAAGATTAATTTATAAATCAAAGGAATTCTGAATTATGACTAAGAAAAAGCAAAATCCTTTTTCAGATTAATATATAACGTCTCCTATAGATAGTATTTCTCGCTTAAGTGAATATTGTAATAAGAATTATGAAATCTAACGAGTCTCCTTGGACCTTCGACATAAATTATTGAAATTGAGTCACGATTACAATATCCGGCACGCTCACGGTACGCTGCCATGTAACTTTTAACTTCTAACGATCTTGCATGTAGAAACTAAGTTCAAGTGAATTAAGTGATTTTATTTTAACCCTCTGTTAGTCACTATGCTTGTTGTAAGATAGTTAATCGCTAAGTGTAATTTGTACACCGTGTGGATAATAAGCAGTTGTTAAATAAAAAATAAAAAAAACAATGCTAGTTCAATAGGAATCATTTTCAGAAATCATCCACCTGAATAAAATTGTTAGCAACATAAAATAGAATAATAAAGTTGACAACAAATATAAAGAAATATAAACATAAATAAATATTCTAAATAGACAATTTAATGGAAATAAGCGAAATACTTCACGTTGAATCCCTAGATATAGGAACTTTTTTCTTGTCCTCATTCTTATTTTGACACTTTACTACACGTATATACAATTCAACGTGTTCCTTGCAGGCCAGCTTGTGATAACTACTACATCGTACAGTAGTAACCCTATTTTTTTTTCCAGTCGCGTAATGTACAATTTCCCTTTTACTTTATGTGTAGCTTCTTCATTTTGCCGTGTTTCTTGAGGTTTATATTTTGCTAAAAACTGCTTTACATCTCATAGAAGATTGTGTATTTGAGCCCTATATGGAACAATTTTTTATAATGTTTTTCGCACTAGATTTTCCTAACTTATTTCGCAAAGGATGTTTTTTCCAAATAGTCTTTTTATCTTTTCCTATAGAGGGTGATAAAGTAGTCTCTTCTTTCACTTCATCGTTGATTTCACTTTTTTCTGTAGAACAAGAGTTATATTCGCTGTCTTCAATATTTTCGTCTGACGCATCACAGTCTGCAACTACTTTATCTTCCGACTCGTCCATTATTGCTTGTGATATAGTTTCTAACTTTTGTTGGGTAAGTTTGTTTGGATTTTTCACTGGAACCGAATCCCTATAATGTTAATGGTTATACACACGTACTGAATAAACTTTTTATTGCAGTAATTGCACAAAAATACTAAAAAGTACTTACATTACTAATTGTTATGTGTACTGCATACAACGGCTATAAAACTTGCTATGATGCAGTTAGGTACTTGTAATGACCTAGGGTGAAAGAAAGTGATAAAATTGTGATGAACTTATAGGTTATGTAAAAAGAATAACGTTTTCACTGTAGTAATTGCAAATAAGAACGTAAAGTACTTACATTACTGGTCGCTACGTGCACTGCATACACCGAGAAATATTGAAACCGTTAGAAAATTTCTTAGGACCCACTTCGACATTTCTAATGTAATGTACCGAGGTGAAAGGAAGTGATGGGCTGAATGGAAAGGTTATGTAGGAGGAAAATGATAGTGTGGTTGTCTATACTAACTTATACTTATTTCAAGTGACACAGTGTATTTTTTACACCTTAGCAACTAACAAGGGTAAAAGCCGATTGTTCTAACAATTAAAGAAGTATTTTTTCAGAATGACTTCTATAATACTGGATCTACACTTTTTAATATGTGCAATTTCAACCATGCTTATATTTGTAGTTATTTAGATTGTATGTTATTTTTTATTGTTAATGTTTACCTTTCCCTTATTGTCACGTCATTTTTAATCCTAAATACATAATTTTTTTTTGGTAGGAAGCAAGTAATACTTTAAGATGTTGAAGCGCATGTTTACAATCATAAATAATGATGGCAAGGACTGTGGGGTAGTATGACAAACACTAAAATATCGGCCCACTCCGCGCCACACAAGATACTTGACTAACTCGGAACAACTGTTTCGGGAATTCGTGGATTCTATCAACCATACGACCGAATGAAGTGCGAAAAAGATTTTAATTTTAACTTTCCACGTTCTATCCCTACTCTAAGAGATTTACAAGTATTTACTTTAACCGCCTATTACCCTAAAACTAAAACTAAAACATTCGAAACTGAAACCAAGGGTTCTTGCCTATAGCACAAAAGGTAATCATGTGTTCGTTTTACCTCAATCCATCAAAGCTAAGTGGCTAAGTGGTTCTTTTTCTCTGTCTAACAATTTAGCATTCTTTTTCATACAAATGGTTTCGTAAGCGTCTAATTCTCGCGGCGAAGTTAGGTTCTTAATTCATTTGAAATCTTCCAATCTAATATTATACCCAATTTCGTTTGTTTTGTGTTACACTTGGCGATTCAATTCCTCCATAGTGGTAATGCGCTATATGTTCTTTGAATCTGGTGTCCTTCGTAGCCGATCCCAGAAAAAATACAGTATTTGATCGTGTTCTTAAAACTTAATAACATTCAAAATTGCGGAATACAAAAACAATATAAAATTATTAACAACTAGAAGGTACGTCGATGGGAAATCGGCAACCTTTTTTCGTGGCCAACTTGCAGATGAGCAAATTTGAAACGTGTATAGAAAAGGACACCATATATTTTCCTAGAGTCTGGCATAAGTATGCAGACGACATTTTCCAGAATTCGTCGCGACACTTAATTCAAAAAGAGACAAGTGAACAGCTAATTCCCGTTCTTAGATAGTTTCATAATTAGAAACAACAAAAATAGGAATAGACATCCATACAAAGGAAACACTATTAGATATATTGAGAGAATCTAACCACTGTAGACAACACAAAATAGCCGCGATTGAATAAAAGTAGATACAATAAAGAACTTAAATTTATAAACAAATGTGGCTATTTGTAATGGTTACTCTTCTACAGATGTAGATTGCATCCTTAAGAAAGTCCAACATAGGCATTATGTAAGAAATTCTACGACTTTAATTGCGGCATAAACCTCGGATAAGAAATTTGTGAAACTTCCCTTTCACAGAATATCGAAAGGTATTAATAAAATCTTTAGAGGACTAGGTGAAAGTGTGTTTTAGTACGTAGGTTTCCGCGGTCGTCAATAACACTATACTCTTGGTTTCCGGATTGGAACCGCGTCGTTGTCGTAGTTTTTGCCGTCGTTTCGTCCACACTCTTATGGGGCATCTTCAGGGCTGTTACTGCACACTAATTGGGGACTATTCGGAGGGGTTTATACAGGTCTTGCTTCGGGTAAATGGAGAGGAAATGTTATGGCTCAATGAAGCGTGGCGGTTGCTGGAAGGTTTGATAAGTTGGGATTTCCACGTGTTATGTAAGTTGTTGAGATGTTTGAAAATTTCTATTGATTCACGGATTTTTCTGCTATAATATTGACGGTTGCAACTCTACCCGCATCTTATCTCGCAAGATTACTATCCCTTCCATCACACGTGGAAGGGATTTCTATTTTTTGTGAACTAACTTTTGCCTTTATCAAAATTTCAATTGTATTTCTGGTTTCACCCGAAGTGACGTAAACTTTCTTTCTCGTAATCGAAAGGTGAATCCAACGACACCACGTAACTTAACTTAAAAAATATGGCGATGTGCAGCAGTAAAGGTTTTGGTAATCTGTTTTTGTTGTTACGCAAGTTGGCTAGGAAGGAGCGCCAAAATGTCTTTGTGCTCGTTATTATTTTATGTCATTTTAACTTGTATTGTTAATTGTTATTTCTCCTTTACTTTATCGAACTTTATTGTAAATAATTAATTGTGGTAGGTTTGTTTAAATTTATTAGTTTTTGACAGGCAATGTGCTTAAGTTTCAGTTTTTTATGTTGTTGACTTTACGATGACCTCTGCATGGACCACGTAAGATAAACATCAAGTACTCAATTTTAGTATTCCGCGAATTTGGCTACAATTACTACAAAGTGGACCCAGCAATTTTGCATGGTTCGTGCCGAAGCCATCATGAAAGTAACACAAAAAGGCTAAAAGATATTACTAGAGCGGGCCAAGAGCGCCACGCGCCAGGTTCGCAATCAGGCTGCCGGGCGCATATATGTATGTAAACATAGGTAATTTAAATATGTAATTATTAGGACGAGGACCAAAACCACTGTCTATTACGTCGTGAAGACGCGCAAATATACACCTGCAGTTTGGGTGTTCGTTGATAAATAGGGCGTTGTTCACAGTGGGCCACTACAAAAAAAAAGTTCATTCATCGACGGCTACGAACTAACAGCGCGCTTATTCATTTACGGATGACGCGCTCTATTCATCAACAAATGACGAGTCTGCAGATGTTACGTTTGCACCACTTCGTGGCATACTAGAAACAAGCGTCGGTGTGCTCGCTTTAGTGATTATGTCTAACGTAACTATTAAAAATAAACGGCCATTACCTACGAAAGTTAATAAATTTCTTAGTGAATTTGTGGATTTACACTACAATGGGAGTACAATTTTCTGTAAAGTTTGTAAAAAGAAACTACTGTGCTGGAGCAAACGTGATTGTGAAAGACATATAAATAGCGCACACCACAGAAATAAAAGAAATGGTGTGTCACAACAACGTCAATTTCAATTAGAATGGCTTTTAACGTTTATGGTATGTGGTCTACCACTTCGTATACTTGATAAAAAAGCATTTCGAAAATTCTGGGGTACATACAATACCGAGTGGATACTACCATCTCGGACAGCGTTACGGAGAGATATTCCACGAATACGTGAGGACATTGAAAATCGAATTAAAGCCGAATTAAAAGATAAACAGCTGTGGCTATGTCTTGATGAGACGACAGATTGCAAAAAAAATTCTATTTTGAATATAATAGTGCGCGTATTAGATCCTATTAAACCAAATTTTGCAATTCTATTAGCCAGCAGAAGATTAAAACAGTGTACCAGTAAAGCAATTACGGCCGTAGTTCTCGAAACGTTACAAAAATTTCAAGTGCCAACCAGTCAACTGTTGTTGTTCATGAGCGATGGTGCAGCAACAATGTGTAGTGTAGGCCGTTCCCTTAAAGAAAAGTGTGAAGGACTTTTACATGTTACGTGTAGTAAGTCCATGCTTTACATCTTGTGGCACAAACTATTCGAGAGTGTTACCCGGAGGTGGATGCATTAATAGCAAACACAAAAAAAGTGTTTCTCAAAAGTCCTAAGAGGACTAGGGCATTCCACAGGTTATGCCCTGGTATTCGAGAACCACCACAGCCCATTCTTACGCGTTGGGGAACGTGGTTAAAAGCCGCTTTTTATTATAATGAACATTTTCAAGAAGTCAAATCCGTTATTTTGCAATTCGTCCCTGCCGAAGCTAGAGCTATTAGGATGAGCCAGAAGGGATTTCTCGATATTTCTGTTGAAACACATCTAAAGAATATTAGCAACAATTACAAAGGGTTAGTAGACGCGATAGAAAATTTGCAAAATTCTGGATTGTCGTTGGTAGAATCAGTGCAAGTCGTGGACGAAGTTAGTACATTGTTACACAGTATAAACGATGCAACAAGTGGACGAGTTTTAGCTAAGTTCGATAGTGTTTTAAAAAAGAATCCGGACTACACGAGATTAAGACAAATGTGCGATGGCGCATCTGCAGATTCCTTGACTAAGTCTAAAGATTATTTTAATTACGCCTGTCTTACTTCGGTAGACGTGGAACGGTCGTTTTCGAAATATAAGAACATTTTTTCGTCTCGGCGAACATCCTTCACTGAGGCAAATGTGGAAGCTTATCTGATGGTGCAACTTTTTAAACAAGCCTATCCGCATTATTAAGAAGGATAGAATTTATTTATTATATCTTTATTTACAGTTACATTATTAAGTACAACAGAATAAAAAAAGCGTTCAGTTTCTCAGTTATTTCCTTATTACATCCCATTTACAACGCATACCGTTTTCAATCAAATAAAAAATCATAATGAAAATAAAAACACCTCAGCGTGTACATATATATATATATATATATATATATATATATATATATATCCGCTCTAATTACTAAACATTATTATTGCGTCAGCTTTTATTTTTTTACTCTTGTGTATTAATTTCGAAATATCACATATCTGCTGTGACTCACATATACGCTATTTACAATAAGCGGCCGTTGCGCCTGATTCCGATTCTGTTGGATGGCGCAATTTGGCCCGCTCTAGATATTACCATAATTAATTAATTGCAATAAAATTCGATAAAGTAAAGAAATAACAACAATTAACAGAACAAGATAAAATGAGAGAAAATAATAACGATAACAAAGAAGGAATGTATGACAAATGCAGGATATAATAACAGTAAACAACAAGAATAATTTACACTTTTTTAATTGAGATATGGCAGTTTGGCAATTGCTACGATCACTTTGCTTAGCAACGAGCTCTTTAGATCAGTCTGGTGTTACAAGAAACAATTTGGCGCTCTTTCCTAACCAACTTTGCGTAACAATAAACAGAAAACAGATTACCAAAACCTTTATTGCTGCATATCGTTATATTTCTGAAGTTAAAGTATAACATATGTGGTATTGTTGAATTCGTCTTCCGATTACCTTTCTAGAAACGTAACAATATACAGAGTATTGTATTAAATAAAAGAAAGTTGATGTCACTTCCCGTGAAACCGGAAATACAATTGAAATGCCGATAACCGCAAAGGTTGGTTCACAAAAAATAGAAATCGACCTATTTTTTTCTAAAAACGCTAGCTTCTGTCGTTCAAAAGTTACATGGGAGGGCACTTTAGGACCGCACTGTGTATGCGTATATATTACGTAAGACTATAAGCAGCTTATATTTTTAACGTTTCATCATTACCTACGTAAATCTTTTCAAATTTCAGACCGTTGAGCACGTTATATGCTAATATTTAGGAGGTTTGCTTCCACCTGCACGCATTCGAAGTTTTCATATCTAAGCTACTCTTGAAAGCGTTGCCATGGTATTTATTTTTACCTCGGTTTCCATACCGTTGAAATTGGAAGAGAGCCCCAGGGCTTCAATCGATATATTAATTAATTTAAGGCTTGTTATACCTTCCGCTAGCGAGACGAACAGAGAACGCTTTTATTTTACAAAGCGAACTCATACTGAAATAATTTTATTCGACTGAGCAATCCGAGTGAAATGGCAAATTAATTAGTTGTGTGACGATTTAATTTAATTGAATCGAATAAATTGTTTTCGACACACAACAAGTGATACAGCTGGGAATGCTTTACTTATGCTTCTGTAGTATTTCGTATTTTAGAAAAGGAAGAATGGCTACCAAGGTACGTTGGGGTGCGATAAAGTCTGTAACTGAGAGGGGTGGGGGATTATACCAAAATGGTTCTTATCTGCTTAGGAAAATTTTGAAAATTTTATTAAAAACATCCCAATTTACTACTACGTACTTTTTATGTTTGTGGTACAGCAACCGATGTATATCTTGGCGAGCGATGGATATGCGATGGGGTGAGGGAAGGTACGTTAGCGATTAGTTCTGGAATATACTTCTGATTATCAGTAGCGTCGAGAAATTTATATTTCATTTATTTCTTCACTTAGTATTTACCGCCAACTTCTTTAATACAATGTATTATACAAAAGTACGTTCACTGATAAATGATTTTATTAAGATCTATATGTAATTAAATTATAATTTAGAAATGTCACTGAAAAGCAAAACATCCATAATCAAGGTAAAGTACTGCTTTTACATCAGTAAAATACAAACTAAAATCATTTCTCAAAGTTTCTGTATGAATGTCAACTAAAATTTTGTTTTGTAAGTATTTATCTTCAGTTTTTATAAGATGTTGACAGCGCTTTTGCCAATCTTCAACAGAAATGTTATCAAATTCTTTCTCCACTAACATTCTCACATCATCCATGTTAAAAGTCACATTCCTAGCAGCAGCATTATTTTTTACAGTAGCCTATATCATTTTTATTGGATTTAAATCCGGGTGGTATGATGGTAATTCAAAAATTGTGTGCCCTCCAGCTCATCAAATTTATGAGATATGCCGACTTCTATGATGCTTCATGAGTTCAAACAATTCAGATTTTAACATGAAATTTCGGAAAGCAATTCCTTTTCCTGTCAACCACTTTATCATAACTTTTCTTTTACTAACGCTGCTAGGCGGCTTATTAATTTGCACGTTGCGGTAGGATGTATCAACTATGACAACCACGGAGTTTTTTGGCAGGTTTAGTAGAAGTTTCTGCTCCAACCACTTTCCATTCTCTGCATTCATATTATGATGATTGTATGGTATTTCACCCATACTTCCCCCAGCATGTACAATAATGTAACTCTGCCCCTTAGATATATGTATTTTTAGACAAATCTTTTGTTGTTATTACTCCAATTTTTCGAACCTGTATGGCCGCTATTTATCCTCTTTGAACCAATATCCATGCGTTCAATTAAGACTTTTCTATTATTTTGTGTACACCTGTATTTAAAATGTTTTTAAAATTGCAAATCGATATTTCCTTGGTTTTTACAAATTATTAAATTAACTAATGAGAATAAAATTTTTTCATTAGACACCGCTAGAATTCGAACCTATGACGCCAGTTTGCCAGACCGGTGTGCTGACCACTACACCACAGAGTCTAATGTTGATTCGAATCCTTTCTCATTAGTTAATTTAATAACATTGGTAAAAACCAAGGAAATATCGATTTTCAATCATTGCCGATGGAAACCACCTATATATTAGTATTAATGTATACTTGGTGCATAAATAAATATATGTCTGTCGAGATGTTATAATACATCGGCAATCATCTGAACAACTAGGTTAAACAAAATAATTCGAATCAACATTAGACTCTGTGATGTAGTGGTCAGCGCACTAGTCTGGCAAACTGGGGTCGTAGGTTCAAATCCTACCGGTGTCTAATGAGAAAATTTTATTCTCATTAGATAATTTAATAACATTGATAAAAACCAAGGAAATATCGATTTTCAATAATTGCCGATGGAAGCCACTTATATATTAGTGTTTTTAAAATTCTTCGCAATGATCTGTCTGACCCCTTCCTTCCTAACTCCTTTTTTCATTTTCGCACGTATAGCTGGCACATTTACACGACATTCTTCCCTGCAATCGAAGTTACAAATTATATCCCGAAAATTCCTAATTTCATGTTCCTGTCGTTTTTTTCCAGGACTGCCAAATTTTCTTTTCATTCTTTGATTTCTTAAACAATCCTACCATCTTCACGGACACCTCCGTTGCTTGAGAAGCACATTCCTTTGTATCCTTCAGTCTGTTCTTCGGTTTTATGTTAATAAAAGTACGTGTATGCATTAAACACAATTTTACGCAATGGACTGTGAAGAACTTGTTGCCCACGGTACTTATTCTGCTACGCTACTGTAACGACTCGTTAGCACACTAAGCTGTACTAACCGGGAACGATAGGTTTAAAGATCTCGTTGAGAATGCGCCCCACCGCTCGCCAGGATATACGTCTGTTGCTGTACATAATATTAAAGCTTGTGGTTATTAAATTAGTATATATTTTAAATGTAAATATAAAAAAAAAGATTAGAGAAGACATATTTTGAAATGTGGCAATGGATAAGATGTATTGTGGAAAAACTCAGTTATAGATTACAGCAAAAGGACAATAAATATTAATTGGGTACTCTAAATCTGTGGCACTGGAACACTGAAACAGTTCACTAAAACCCTTACCACAATACTAGTACTGTGTTAAGGGTTTTAGTGAACTGTTTCAGCGACAATAAATATGTTATTTGAAACAAATAATTTTGTTGATTTAATTTGATTGTCCCAGCAAACTCAAACTGTATTCATTAACATATAAAATGTAATCATAGCAACTCCACTAATCATAATTAAATATTCTGTTGAACCAACTGAATATGTATTATTTATTGACACTGTCTGTAGTCTTAGTGTTCGTGGTATATGTCTTGGGGTGTTTTTCTAAACAACGACATTTTATAACGCTAAAGTTCTGTACCTAATGGACTGAAGGAGCAAAGAAAGCCAAGAATAATTATCCTTTATTCCCCAGATATCTAACTACCCAGTTTTATCAACTGGGTAGTTAGATATCTTTACCCTTTCAATCCACTGAGTACAGAACTATGGCCTTATAAAATTGGATTGTTTCTGATGGTTACACGTATAATAGAAAAGATAATTGTTTACTACCAATGTGCAAATTTTTTAAAGAAAATCTTTAATGAACGTATCGGATTCAAGTAAGCTTGTTTGAAGCTTTTTTAATGTTAAGGTGCATTCTTTACAATATAAATTACACTTTTATTTTGTTATTTGCCTTAAAAGTAGCTACTCAGGGGTCTGTTTTATATAGAGTGGTTTTTAAAATAAGAAAACTATGCTTTTATACCGAAAAAAGAAAATGTTGCTGTTTGTTATTCAATTTACTAATTGGAATAATAGGAAACATATTTCCTTATTCAAAACAATGACGATGTGAAGACCGAGGTAGTCCTGTGAATAAAATGTGAAAATGTGTAGGTAACTTATGTAATACAGTTCTACATAAACAAAATGGTATTCATGTTTGTTTTATATTATTTTATTATCTTGCTTTTAGATGGGTTCACTGATTTAATCATTTTTGCTAGCACCTTAATAGTAGGTAGGTACGAACTGATTTACATCTTGTCAGCGGAATTATTCATGAATTTAACTTGAATTGGCGCCAAACGAACTAAGCGAGCGGTTGCTTCGTTTCTGTTTCTGATTGCGTACGCTTAATTTATGATGTATTATTTCCGACGAAATCTTAAAATACGTATCTACTGATGATATTGTCCTTGACTTCATTTAAATTTTCTGGTTTTTGTTTTTATAACTTATTGTGAGCTAATGATGCAAAAATATAACAATATCTTTTTAAAATGTCATTTTAATCGCTGTTAGTTGTTAAAGTGGATAGTTTATTTTAGCTGAGTTTTCATAATCAATTCGTGTAGTTCTGCAGCCATCCAAATGTACAAAATGTTAATGATAATAGCTTTGACAAAAGAACGGTAATTTTAGAGTTCCTTTTGAAAGATTGCAGGTAAAAATAAACTCTTTATAATCACTATTTTTTTCTGTTGTATACCGATAATGTTTTTGGAGTTTTGAAAAAGCTATGATTGTTATATATGTTATATATAAAAGGCCTGTTAGAACGCATTCATATCAACTCCTGAAAATCAGTTTTGTCAGTGTTAGTTTAAATTGTTTGATGAAATAAAATCTTCGTTGTGAAAACCATTATAAGGGACAAAGTATGTTTCGATAAATTATATATTATGTTCTTTAGAAAATATAAACTTTGAATCTTTATAGTTATAAATTTGATTGAAAATCAATTACATGTTATATTTTTAAAGTGAAAAATGTGTATACGAGGTCTGTTCAAAATGTATCCGACCTGCCATGTTTCCCGCTAAAGTAATAAAGCGAGTGCGATGATATTTGGTAGAGAGTTGTGGAGTATCCTCGTGCGCAAGTGTGTAAAATATCCTGTGCGCAGCTCGTGATCCTCGGCAGTGGCCAGTACGCGAGTGCGGTAGTGTGCTGGCGGCTTGTCGTGTTTGCAAATTTCACGAAATGACGGAACGACTGGAGCGGTACTACTGCATCAAATTTTCTCAGAAGCTTGGTGATACTCAAGCGGACACCATTCGGAAGAGTCGGGAAGCTTTCGGCGATGATGCCATGGGTACTACACAAATCAAGGACTGGTACAATTGGTTCAAAGATGCTATTGGGGAGTATGTTCGGCGCCGGTTGGCCTGCCTGTGAAATGGCTGGTCGAGGTGGCGTGGCTCTTCGAGTGAGGTACCTGGCGGACTAGGAACATTTTGTTTCTCAGTTTCTTGAGGAAAGTAGTGTATGCGGAAGTTAAATAATTTTAGTTATATAGTATAACGTTACAACTTACAACATCGAACGTAATTGTCATTAGCGGCAAGTAAAGTGAGTTCAGTATGTCTATTCGTTCAACGTCAAAATCCCTCTGGCGGCTATTAGCTCTTTTTCAGTAGCTCCAACTACTTTTATGACATCCTATCGCAGGATCGGGGGTGTGTGAATTGATTTAAGTCCAGTCAAGGACGAGCGCGGGGGAGCTGATAAGTAACTTGTCTTCTATTTTCTACACATCTTAAATCTTCAATTTTATGGAATATTTTCTTACACCGAGTGACAGCATAAATTCATTAAATTCTTTGGCATAATTTCGAAAATTAAATATCGTTCATCAAGTAATCAACTTGTTCGTTAGTAAAATTTATTATTGTAGAGTTGTTGATACTGTTATATGTCACGGAGAAGCATGGATTGAGTCTTCCGGTTGCGTCCCTGCATGGATTATGCTACATTGAAAAATAAGGATATTGGTTGGAAGTTCATTATCAAATCATCGCTAAATAATGGAGCGGAGGGACGCTAACTAATTTCTCACTTTGAGTCAAGATATTCATCCAGGTAGTACGTGTTTGGCTGTGTTTCCATTTTCTAAGTGTTTAACGTTTAAATCGTACGATAAATATGAGGTAAAAGTCAAGTTTGGTGGTTGAAGAATAGGCAAGCTTCCAGTAGATAATATATAAAAATAAAGTTTATATGGGATCGTTATAATTCCAGGTTAGTTTTCACTTTTCCAGTTTTAATACTCGTAAAATTTCATAAACTGATATCTAGTTAAATTTAAATTGCCAAAAGAGTGTACTTAGGGACACTCCCGTACCCTCAGCACTCGAAAAATTAATTTTATTATTTAATAATTTTCCATATTTAAAACATTACAATAGATAAAGCTAATTAAAAAAATACGTGAATGGTTGTACACTAACCCTGTAATTATGTACTAATGCCCGCTTTATAATAATATTAATTTTTTAAAAGTTGTGTTTGAATTTAACATTCATTGTAATTGCTTGTATTTCATATTCTTCTAACAACTGTATTTTCGAGGAGCTATTAGCCTTATTATTCAAATGCATTCGTTGTATTTTCTTATCTAAACTTGCTCACAAAGCGACGGCATTAAAATGCATAATGTAATACCTACATAGGAATATGCATGGACATAGATGGAATATTCTAGTTGGAGGATTTCGTATACCATATTCGTACATATGTACGTATGTCTACGTATTACGTTTACATATGCATATAGTTATATTTATTAAACTGCATCTACATTCTAAACAGCTCTTGCACGTCTGGCACTTACTCAATGAGTATCCTCTTAAGCACTTCCAGAAGTACACTTAGTATCTCTCGTTGGAGCGTACAACGCGCTACGCTAAGTAGCACATCCGATTGCTGTAAAAGGTTCGAGATTAGGATTTGATACGCGATTCCGTTGATAATCTATGCTAATTTAAATCCCCGCATTGTAGGATGAGGCTTCACGTAGTAAACTACGTTAGACACTTATATACTCGGCAAATTGCACGGAGGATGTTGGAAGCGTAAGTTGAACATAATAAATGAGTTGCAATATCTCACTTTAAATACGTAGAAGAATGATTTGTTCTACTGCTGCAATATCTTACAAAACGTCTTGTTAATGTAATTACTTGACCGAAACATCAAGTAGCATATGACTTTAGTAAGGTGGAAAGCTTTGAAAATAGAAAGATGCCATTCTCTTCCACAATTTAGAATAATAAAACATGGACGAATCCAACCTTCATGGAGATATACTTCTATTCCAGAGTCGGTCATATCTTTTTAGATCCCTCTCCAAATACAACCTGTTCATTGTGCTAACTCATTTTAGGACCCTGATGAAGCTTTAAAATAAAAGCGAAATATTGGTGAAATTTAACACATTGACAGCCACGGCATTCATATATGAATGACAGTGACTTTTCTAAAAGTGCCACGTCGTTTATATTTGCATGACGAACACTATATTATAGTAAGCCGCGTCATTTATATATAAATGACAGTAGGGCATTTATATATATAGGGATTTTATACTGTGGCCTACAGGGAACAACTACCTATATTTGGTTTGGCCTGCCTGAAAAAGGTATGAGAGGGTGTAGAAAGAAATCAATTTTTTTACGGCTTTTATTGTACCAAACAAAAAATGCAATACAAAAATTCTTACATTAAGTCGATTTTCTCGTTATACTAAGACTATGTACATATGTAAAAAAGGCTTAATCTATGGTCCGAAAAACTTAAACTGAAGGACGACTATATAAAAAAACTATATAAAAAATCTGAAACTAACGTTATAATTAGAGTTTGTTAAAAAAGTGGTACCGGCAGTGGCGTACCGCATAAAAGTAGGTACGTAATATACAATATTAGTGAAAAATAATATTGTTATCTTTTCCTGTCGTCTTGATGTCCACTGTGCAATTGGCAACCACCCTGGTAAGCTGCGTAGAATTGCAACATCAGCAACGCTTCCATTGTCGATTCATTCAGCCGTCGACGGTGTTGTGAATACGTTGTCGTATACTTCGAAAATGATCGTTGGACACCCAGTGAAGTAAGATTTGCAAATGTCAGATATTCCTTTTCCTCATCTGGGCATTCTTGATTTTCAGTTGTAGACCGAACCTTTTGTAAATCGGGATTTTTCGTTAAAATTGCACCAAATTTTTGAGCAACATCGACTCCTATAGTGTTTGTCAAGTTTTCTAGAGCGGCTTGTAGATTGTTTATGCAATTTAATGCGACTCGTGCAGATGAGTGACTGTTTTCTAATAGCTCAATAGCCTGTACAACTTCAGAGTAGTTCATGGAAATTTCATCTATTTGTTGTTGATCGTCCGAATTGGAAAAAAGTTGCTGACTATCTCGATCTGCTGCAGAATCATTTTAATCAAGTTTCAAAATGACATTAGTAAGATACTGCCTGGAGCCATGTTCCTCATCGCGTTATTACAGGCTGAGGTGGTGGTGGTAATTTCGGACATAATTGTTTGAATACACGGATGTGTTTGGGAGATTTGATGAACACTTTTTTGGTAGGTGCTATTAACTCATCCACCATCGGATATTTCTTTCGAATGGGTTCTGCTACGAGGTGACATGCGTGTATGAGGCATGCTATGTGAAGAAGAGTCGGAAAGCATATTTTCAACATCCTACCAACTCTCAGCATTGTTGCGGCTCCGTCAGTAACGAACATTGTGACTTGGGTTCCTATGATACAAAATTCTCTCAACGAATCTTTTATTATCTTGACAACGGTTTCTGCATAAATTTGCTGAATCCTTTTGCTGGATAACAACAATGCAGCTGGTGGACCATCACGTTTTAAAGAACGCGCTACAACAAGAATGACGATGTGTTTCTGAGCATCAATTGTTTCATCCACACATAGGCAGATTTTCTTATTTCTCAACTCGTCTTTTATACATCCCTTTACTGTACCTTGCACACGTAGCAAATTGTACCGTAATTGCATAGATGTTGGTAGCTTCTATGAGGGAACGTACTTAGCCCAAAAACGACGAAAGTGTTCATTAGATACTAGATGTTGTGGGATGTTGCACACACTTAACATAAAAATAAAATATTGAATTAAAGTTGTAGCGTTTTACCTCTACCAAATTAAAATGTTATAACTATCAGAATTTTGTATACAGGGCGCCGCCAACAAAACATAATTATGCCTTTTTTTAATGGAATACCCTATATATTTTTATATTTGTGGATAACCCCTCATTTTCTAATTCCAAATATATTATCTTACATACCGTACGAGCGAGCGTACTATGATCAATCGATTTTACACGAACTCAGCGCATCTAAACGTGTGCTGTGTCGAATGTCATTTGCTTGACAAAATTGCGTAAACGCAAATTCATTTGTGCAGCTTACCCATATTATAAACGGCGTATTCGTTCACATACACGTGTAAGACACGACTTTGCTATCGCATTTCCGAAAAATGCCGATTATGCTGGCTGATCATAATACGCTCGCTCTTACGGTATATATTTTAAGTAATTCGTAAGTTATTTTACTGAATAAAATTAGGATTTTTTTTTAGTTAGAAAGCAGGTCTTATATACCTAATATGTATTATATTTGGAATCAGGCAATGAAGAGCTATTCAAAAATATGCCCGTGTAACGTGCATACGACAATAAAGAGTTGATGTTTTGTTCTGGCGTCAACGCCTGAAATATTTTAAGCAATAGGGAATATAATACTCTTATACGTACCGGAATTTTGATACCAATAAGAAAGTTTTGGTTTAATTTTAAAACACGCGTTTAAAATTTCAAAATTTTTGAAAATGTCCGTAGAATTTGGATAAAGATCTAAATTTTCGCATAATTTCTAATAAATACTAAAGGTCTATAGAAAAATTAACAATTTGAAGGAAAATTCCTTATGTTTATACCGGAGATATATATTTTTTCGTAATACGAGGACTTTATCCCAATTTCTTTCAGTGTTGACACAATCCAATGCTTTTGAGAGACCACAACACGTCTGCATAATATCCTTCTCGTCAAAAACAGATGTTATCGCTTGTATTATTTCATTGGCCGCTGTTACCGTGGATTAACCTGATCGGCACCCATGCTGTTCATTGCAGTAAATGTTGTTTTTTGTGAAGAAACTGAGTATGCGACTTTTAATCGCTGTTTTGAATATTATAGAGAATATAGCTACCAGCGCGATAGGTCGATAGTTGCATAAATCTCTCGTCTTCTTTTTTGAAGACGGATATTACCTTTGTCAGTTTTAATTCATTTGGGCAGATCCCCTTTAGCATACACTCGTTAAATGAATGAGCAAGAGGTTTCTTTAAGGTGAGAGATAATACCGCTGATCTGCGTAGTTATTGGATACAGAAAAATGGAGCGTAAACTACTACTATAAATCAGCTCTCAATTTAGCTCAGTTTACCACTATAGTTAAGCATAAACTACCACTATAGTTTTATCCTTGCTCAGAAAAAAATCTACAAAAGGAATACATGTGCTGAGAACACTAGGATGAAAGCAAAGAACATATTGAAGAAACGGAATAGGTATCGCAATGAAAGAAATATGTTTTACACAAATTCGCTGTGTATAATTTCTTCAATCTGTAATTTCCAGCTTTAAATTGTAAATAATGTAACTCGCACTTTCATTGCGTTTTATTGCAGCACATCTGAATGTGCTGAATGAAAACTGCCATGATTATGCCCGGGTATACTCATGTGTTCAGTGGTGGAACTGTCTGTGTTTGAATATTAAAAATTTTTTTACGTTGAAGATAGCTACATCTGCATCAGTACCATTAGTGAATCTCTAATTACTTTCAAAATAATGCACTTGAATTTGTACCAGTCTACTGTTGCGTGTTTCTACGGTACGTGTATGTTTGTAAACTAACCATTGTTGGGAATATTGTAAGGCCATCTGTGCGAGAGAGATGATGTTATTTCCGCACATTCGGTGGAGGATATATCGTGACATAAGTGAAATGTCACCGTGTTTAAGTGAGCGCATTCGTTAGGTAGAGCCGGAGTCCTCTGCGTGTAGCGGAGGAAACTCGGCGAGCCCCAGGTGTTCACGCGTCTCCTTAGATGGATTCGATGTCATTCTGAACCCGTGTGGACCCTGCCATCATTCAACAGCGGTAGGATAAGAACAGGACGTATTTCCTGGTCCTATACTGCGTGTGCTTTCTCTTAGAGGATATTCAATTTTGGACGGATGAAATTGGATAATGCGTATAACAAGAAACGAATGCTGATGAGAAACGTTAATCGTTTACTCATCTCAAGTTTAAAAGTAGTGCGTATTATGCAACTTTCATGAGCTACAACTTCTCTCTGGTTAATGCTTGTGCGAGAGTTTTTATATTATAGAATTTCGAAGAATACTAATGAAATATACGTACAAAGTAATTGCAGAGTAATTTGTTTAATTTTATAATTATGTGTAATAATATTTTAGTGCTAAATTAGTGGATTGGGGATTAGAAGCAACAAACACAAGAGTGCAAAAATAGCCAACTACAACATACATTTAATATAAATAAGATCCTGGACAAAATTAACGCACCATTTTATTAAACTTAAATAATTACTTTAATGAAAATAAAATTAAACTAAATTATAATGAAAACTTACAAATTGGGTTTATACAATCATTTGAGAAAGAAGTCAGCGGAACATTACCTTATTTTAATGCATTAAATACTTCTTTTGTTGAAAATGAGTAAGATATGAAAACGAAAATCAGAATGAAAAACATTTCAAGAACCGAAAACAATAGAATTAATGGATCCAACGTGACGATAGTACCTTGTAGGTCCTCCTACTCCTAATTACGGCAATCATACGCTTCGGCATGCTAGCGATTAATTTTTCAATGGGGAATATACTCCCATTCTTCAATTACTGCATCCACCAGTTTATTGTGGTTGGCAGGTGGGAGTCTACGACCTCGGACTTTTTTTTAGAAGGGGCCCATAAATGCTCAATGGGGTTGAGGTCGGAACTGTTAGGTGGCCATTCCATTGGCGGAATACCAGCAGTATGCAGGTAGTCAATAAACTGTTCAACCACGCGGAGATGCGCATTGTCTTGCATGAATTAAAAATTAGAACCCACAAAAGGAGCAAATGGCATTATGTGTTCAAGTAGGATGTTTTCCAGGCAATAATCCGCATTCATAGATCTCACACGTATAGGGACCAACGCCGTATGAGCGTCGAAGCAAATGCCGTCTCTAAATATTACAAGGCCGCCATCAAACAGGGCCTTGGAGGAATGTTGCAACTTGCAAATCCTTCTCCTTTGCTTCACCAGACACGCTCACATCCATCAGGAGATTTTAAGCTAATCCTCGTTTCGACAGAGAATGAAACCCTTTTCCAATTGTTAACAAACCAGTGTTAATGATTTCTGGCAAAACGCAATCTTTGAACTTTGTGCTCTCTGGTAAGTGGTGGTTTTTTGCCGGTCTCCTGCTCCTTCATTCGACTTCACTTAAACGTCTTCTGATTGTTCGAGACGATATTACAACATTACGTATCATTGATAACTCGTTTTGGAACACACTACTAGTGATTCTCCGGTTTCTAAAAGCGGATTGTCTCAGAGAACGGTTATCTCTTTGACTTGCACATCGTTTTCGCCCTTGTCCTAGCCTTCAAGTGTGAGGTCCTGTTCCTTTAAATCGCCCAACCATGCGATTTATACTTGAATGATTTTTTTCTAACATACTGACAACATAACGCATCGAGTATCCCTCATCCAGCAGAGTTGATGCCCCTACTTTGCCTATAAATTTCTTTGGTGATTCATTTCTTTACTTTGAAGTGCTCGTAGTTGAACTTTAAAACACGGATGTGATACACCCGAAAACAGAAATTAGCTTAATAACTTGTCTTAATCAGCAGTTTCTGAACGGATTTTAATCAATTGTGGTCAAACGTGACTAATTGACATTTTCAATTTTAAAACAAAGCAACATGTGTTTGAAATGTCAGAGGAGGTCCAACTCCTACTTGTAAGACAGTTAGTAGATTAGAAGTAATCATTATCTCTGAATCTTTTTAAAAAATGTTAGTGGTGCGTTAATTTTGTCCAGGAGTTTATATAAAATATTTCAATGTAGTTTACTATCATCCATTTATATAACAAAGATGGTAATCTCATTTTATTATTATTTCTCACTGTTGTAAAGTAAAAGTAGCAAAATCAGATAAGATTGTGTGGTCAGGATGGTGAGCATCCCAACGGGGTTTATAAGCTATTAAACTTGTCATAGCTACAGAAAACTTTTGTGTAATTTAATATACCGGATAGTTGAGGGTCTTGAGGATGGTTTGCGCACGAGAATTACGTTGTGTGACCTCAGCAAGGCCTTTGACTGCGTTGATCATAATGTATTGCTCGACAAACTCTTTGCGTATGGGGTACGGGGGAATGTTCATACTTTACTAAGTTCTTACTTGTCTGATCGTTCGCCATTTGTGGATGTTAAGGGTAATGTTTCCAAGTCTCTTACTGTTAAATATGGAGTTCCTCAGGGTTCCGTCCTCGGACCCCTCCTCTTTATCATTTATGTAAATGACCTTTTTGAACATATTACACCCGATGTACGTGTCATGTATGCGGATGATACTACGTTGATATCATCTGCTGAAGACGCAGATACTCTATTTAAGATGTCGTGTGAGCTTCTGGCTGCTATTGAGGGGTGGTTTGCGTCCAATAGATTAAAATTAAATAACGAAAAGACTCAATCTTCATCTAATTACAGGAACTTTGAGATCGTACGTTTTTTGGTTTCCTAATATTCGCTGAACGATGAATACGAAACCTCAGGACTTGCTTTCGAACTAGAAATTGAAGCTTCAAGATATGCTGTGAAATATTCTAGAATATTTATGATGTTTCCATTACTTGAAGTAACCGGCTTCTTTTTAGTGGCTGAAGCATTTACTTTACCTTATTTCAAAAAATTAGCTTGTATTTTTTTTTAATTTTTTCGTCGTCAATAGAGCTAAATAAGGATACCGATCATTAAACACCCTACACGTTCTATTAATTATTTCATCACATTTACTATGTACATAAAATAAATTTAATATATCTTTATTACTGTGCTCAGCCATGATTAATAGCTTCTGACGTAGATATAAACAAAATGTCATTATTGCAGTGTTCATTTGTTATTAACTTAAGTAAAATAAAATGTACTTTGTCATTTCTGCTTGTTTATTGCTAATAGATAATCGACTTCATAGTTTTTTCGGAAACTAGCGAATTTAGGAATGGGAAGTAAAATATGCTTTACTCGCATTTTTTCGAGTAGAATATGTAGATATCCTTAATAATAGAGATGGCCGTTTAAAAATATTGAAATTTTTCAGTTGAATATGCTAGTGTTTAAACTATATTTTTGGAACACTCCGTATAACTAGTCCATAGTGGCTCTGTGCGAGATGAAGTATGAATGGCAGAGATGAAAAAGTGGTTCAGATGTCACAAAATTCTAATTTGGACTACCTTTCACTCTGTATAACATTTTTGGTATGTATTTGTAGCAATAAAGAGGAATTTATGTTGCCAATAAGAATCTCACAGAGTAATATCGAATAGAAGATATTTATAATGTACAGGTCTTGTAAAGCGAATACGTACAGCAAAAAATGTGGGCGTAATGCCAGCAAGTGAGAGCATACATACTTAGGCGCGATGGCGCGGTTGACTTCTGATCTCCAATCGCTGAGAGGAAGCGGGTGACTCACTATTTTTTGCTGTACGCATTCGCTTTACAAGACCTGTCTATATGGCTTCCATCCGTTTTTTCAGAAAATATTGATGTTTAAGATAAACTCTGCGCTTGTCAAATTTTCCAAAAAAAAATTAATATTTTAAAGATGATGCGTCCTAAATCTATAATATGGTATATCCTTGAACTTGTCTTTGAAGTGTCTATTTAAAGGATCTACAATGTACATGGTATTCGATTTGAAATAAGAAAGAACACCATGAAGTTGAAAATACTTGGAAAATACATCATTATCCATATCCATATGACCCACCAAAATTCTAAAACGATATTTTTATTATTTCCAGAGATACTTTTAATAGGTCATCATCTCCCATCTGCAAAACAAGTACTATTGCAATACCTGAATACGAACAAAAAACTTCAATCTGTAGTTAAAATATAGAGAAACTATTTACGATATTATATCTCTATAATATGCAAGATATGCTATTTGAAATAAGAATGTTGATATCCGTTTCCAATTTAATCAAGAGTACCATGAAGTTGAAAATATTTTTAGGAGATACATTATTACTAGAGTTGCTCACGAACGCCAACGGGCAGTGGCGGAGGTTCGATACAACCCTCAGTATCACTGCGAGTCTCAACCAGATCTGTTGTGTATACATGTACGCTGCCGTAAATACTATTTCGTAGTTCTACGTTTGTTTTAAAAATGTTACCTATGTCGCGAAAACGACCAATGTTGGACAAAGTTACAGAATTTATAGCAGAAATGCCTGACCTCAATTATGATGGTGTTAAAATTCAATGTATAGTTTGTAATATCCCTTTAATGTGTTGGCCCAAAAGGGATTGTCTACTTCACGTAAATAGTAAACAGCATTCTTAAAAAAAACAATTGCACACGACACTATGACAAATTTAAATTTAATTTGTGCTACCTTTATTGCATGTAATCTACCGTTTAATTTACTAGACAAGGAAGCATATGTCTTCTTTTGGAATAAATATTCGGACTGCAAATTACCAAGTCGGGCATCGTTATAAACAATTGTGCCATCTGCTCGTGAACATGTTGAAAAAGGAATTAAATTGAAGTTGAAAGATAAAAAACTGTGGTTATGTGTGGACGAAACAACAGATCGTAGAAAACATTCTGTGGTTAATGTAATGGTAAGTACAATGGAACCACATCAATCATTATCTTCAATTCTATTAGCTTCCAGACGAGTACAACAATGTACTGCCGAAGTAATTTCAAAGTTAGTGTTAAATACATTGAAAAAGTTTGAACTTTCAACAAACCAACTGTCGATGTTTATGAGTGATGGTATCGCAAACATGCTTTCTGTAGGCCGATCTCTTAAAAAAACATTGTGCTAACTTGTTACATATTACGTGTAAAATTCATGCTTTCAGTAACGTGGTAGATAGTAGTAGAAAATGTTATCCTGAGGTAGACGCTTTAATAGGACATACAAAAGCAGTGTTTGTCAAATCCCCAAAACGTATTCGCAAATTTCACAGATTGTGCCCCGTATGCCTGAGCCACCAGAACCTATTCTTGCACGTTAGGGAACATGGTTACAGGCCGCGTTTTATTATCAAAAATATTTTGAGAATATTAAGAACATGGTTTTACAATTCGATCCAAAGAAGGTTGCGGCTGTCAAGGAAAGCCAGTCGAAATTTTAAAATGGGTTAAAACGGATTTAAAAACTATTCAGAACAATTACTTCGGACTAGTGGAGGCAATAAAAAAATTACAAAATCCTTCGGTGTCGTTAGTGGAACCTCTGCAAATAGTGCAACATATTCGCGCACAGCTATGCGCGATAGAAGATCCAAAAGATGTTTGTGTTCTAGAAAGGTTCGAAAGTGTTTTAGAGAAAGATTCTGATTTTGGCACATTAAGACAAATTTGTGAAGGTGCGTCAACAAAACCATTAAGTTCTTCCAAAGATTATTTTAATGACGCAAATATAACGTCACTAGATGTAGAACGTTTGTTTTCTGCATATAAACTCACTTTTTTCTCACGCCGCACCCGGTTTGCCGAAACATATCTAATGTTGCAGATATTTAACAGACATTATTCACTTTGTGATTTCACGGAAGACTCTTAAGACGGTAAGTGTTTGAGCATGTGTTATATTTTATTTTTAACCATTTATTTTGTGTAAACTTTTATGCGCCCGCCACTGGCTGTTGGCGCGAATTGAGCAACTCTAATCATTACCCACAATATTGCCTATTGACATTTCAGAAAAGTACCTTAGATATTTCCTAAGATACTTTTTTTAGGCCATCGATCGCCACAAGTGAACCTGTACATGTAAGGAAACGGAATGCAGGTACCTTATACTTTTGTAGGTATGGGTAGTTGCAATTCCCGATGGTGCAAAGGATTTGCGACATTGGCAGCGATTTTTGAGTTAGAATCAGTTGGACAATTGTAATATTGGTATTGTTGCACATCCAAATTAAAATTCTTGCGAATGCATTCTCTTAGACTCATTTCGATAGCTGGAACTTCATCCTCAGATAGTAATTACATTATTAGAATGATATTTTTTGATATCATTTCAAGATCTTCTTCGCTAGTAACTTCTGACTGAAAATCAAGTGATAGTTGGGTTTGTTTTCAAACCTATTTAGTCTACGAGGTGCTGTTTTTCAGGATTGAATAATTTTATTCCTTCTAAGCTTTTTGGTGAGTCTCGAAACGAATGAATTGAAAACTATTACATGTACATACATTCGATAGTTGTTCGTTTAATTCCCATAAGCTGAAACAGTTCACTAAAACCCTTACCACAACACTTAATTCGTACTGGACGCACGTTTCGATAGCTAAGCTATCATCATCAGCAGCAAGACTGATTGACTGATGAAATTTTTGAAAGATTGTAGAAAATTTAACGTTTTTCCGAATTTCATTCAAATTAACTGCAAGAGTAAATCAAGTTCGGCTAATAGAGCTATTTCTTCGGCCAAAAGTTGTTGGTTAAATTCAGAAATTAAGTATAAGTATTTTAAAATTAGTCAACTAGAGTTAGAAGCATATAGTTTACATTTACAACTTTGTAACAACCTATGTATTTTAGAATATTTTGAATGGATTAATTATCTCAACAGGATTGAAGATGTTATTGCTAAGAAAGTTTCAGATAAAGAAAAGGTTCTCAAGAAAAAGTTTTCCAAATTAGTCACCACTAACAAACCGAAACCTGCCGAGATAATTAACCCAACTGCATTAGTTAAAAACGAGTCACATGAGTCTTTTAGCAAAGAAGAGATCGACTTATTAAACAAAGGTTTGAAATACAACCTGAAATTTAATAAGCCTCCGGTTGAAGAAATTATAGTTGGCATAGAAAACGCGATCAGTAATTTTGATGATAACACAAAAAATTTTATTCGTACCGCTTGTAAAAGTCAAATTTTGGAAAATATGCAAAGAAATGCACCTGACATTGAACGAAAAGATCAAATCATTGCTAGAAGACTAAAAAACAAAAATTGTTTTTATTTAAAATCCGACAAGGGTAATACTGTAGTCATCTTAGACAAAGAAGATTATTTTAGTCGAGTCAACACCACTTTGTCACAAAGTTCTTATTCAAAATTATCAAAAAATCCTTTGTCTAAAATGATTACAGAAACCAAAAAGACAAAAAACAGTCTTGCTGCTGATGATGATAGCTTGGCTATCGAAACGTGCGTCCAGTACGAATTAAGTGTTGTGGTAAGGGTTCTAGTGAACTGTTTCAGTGTTCCAGTGCCACAGTTTTAAAGTAACCGTCCCATAAGCTGTTCATTTTAACGTTTTTCTTTGGTTGTTATTATCAACCAGTTATTGTTAATATAGATCGTTTAATGATTTGAACCGTAAGGTAATCAATCAAATCTTACTGTTATTTCTATTTTCTTGCCACGCTTAAATCTGTAACTACCTGTAGATACATTCAGTTATTAAACTAGTCTATTAATCTGATCATGGTAGTGGATAAGCATCGTTTGTGAAATGTGGTGCTTGAACTACGTGCATCGTCATAGATGCATGCATAACGTCGAATTTTCATACTTCGAGTGACTCTACGCTGTGCACTTACCTATATCACTATATTTCTTGCATCTTCATTGCTATGCATAGAGTACCTATAAAACTCGATTTACCGTCACTGTGACATGACATACATCTTTATACGGCCATACTTCACGTTAAACAGGGCGGAATATCCGCGGGGACAAGTACAAAACTCCACCATCTCCAATAAGTGATTACGGCCGACACGTGCTGTTTCTGTTCTTGCCGTTGCCTTTGGTTCCTGGGAGAGAACTGCTTGTGTGATTGATTAGCGCTGAACGACTCGGCGGTGGAAGAGGATGCGTTCGCTGTCTAGCGCATGAAAACGAAGAGCTAGAGACGCTGGAAAAAATGAAGCAGCATCCCGCTTAAGGGTGCAAACTACAGAGCAATTTATCTTTATTATAAAAAGGAAACGATTTGTAAGCCTCCATGGGCGTAGCCAAGTAGAGGGCTAAGTTCATTGTTAAATTTACACAATTTTTGCGCTTCTAATTGAAATTAATGGTCCCGTATTGTTTGTATTGTTGGAATTGTTACGCTTTCTTTTCCCGACATAATTTCGTCGCCGAAATTCGACTAAATTGATATCCAACCGTGCAGAACAAAAATAACTGAATATTTAATTTGTGCGAGTTCGTGCGAGATGGTAGATTTACAACGATAATTTTCGAGTTATTTTCGTACTTATGTGTGCACAGAGGAGAAACTGTAGCGAAATTAACCTTAGGTAGGTAGTGATACAAGCCTTAGAAATACTTGTATTCGTGGGGCAACGTTACTACTAAATTTTTTGATATATAATAATTTCAGTAGAATTTAATTTTTAAAACAAGGCTGCATTTCTCATCCGGTTATAACAATAATTATAAAATCGTAGCGAATTATTCAGTAGAAATATGTATGTAGACAGTGTTGCGCCGTGAGTATCAGCCGCCCTTGTGCAAAAGGTTTTTTGTGCTCCCTTCCGCAAAAAGCTTTTCATGAAAAATTATTTCATATTTACTTTTGAAATTGTCCCTTCAAAAAAATCAATCTTATGTACTAGCATACCATAATAAGACAATTATAGTTGTTACAAGTTTTTAAAAGCTTAATTCTACCTCGGTTTCTTACCAAAAAGGCGGCTCTCATATTTAGGCGTCTTTCTGCAGTGCACAATCCACCTAATGTCACCGCGCGGCTGTCTGCGTAGATACTACACAAACTTACCATTAAGATTTTTATTGGGGTTTTTCTATGTGGATAGAATGAAGTTATTTGGAATTAATTATAATAGTTATTTGATTTTGTGATGCCGAAGAATGCTACCGGATACAATTACTTGAACATAGCGAATTCATTTTGCAAACGAAAAGTAAATCATTTCGTTGGCATGTAATAATTCTCGGAAAGGTCTTTTTAAATTCGTGGTGTCCTTGGTCCTTTCAACGTAATTAAATTTTTGAAAAATATCAATCCCCGTAAGGATTCGAACCTGACATCCGCTTGCTGGACAGGCGTCCTAACCACTACACTACAGGGTCTTAGGCCAGGAAGGACTCCTTTTTTATCCTTACTGGGATTGATATTTTTCAAAAATTTTTTTACGTCGGAAAAACCAAGGAAGTAGCGGATTTTCACATTTTACCGACGGAAGCCGATATGTTTTAATCCTTTTAAATTTTTTTATGACTATTTGAAGTAAAATATTCCCACGAAAAGAATTTCCAACCTGGGGCCTATAATCGCAAATGCCTGTGTATTCTTCAGAAAAAAACACTGAATTAATGAAATGCAAAGCAACCGATGTGAAGTATTACATTTTTCAAAGATCGTTGTATGTGATTTATTTATTTAATATAATGCCTAAAATAAGGAACCTCTTTTAAATGGACTTTACGGCGAAGTTGCTTGGAACATTTTTTAAGGGTTATCATAGTAGAAGTTAATTCAAAGAGTGCTGCAGGTGACCTTCCTTTCAAATCTGGAATCGTGTTTAATGCACATAAGATTGCCATGAAATCGAAAATATTATTGGAGATTGGTGATTTAACGTTCAATAATTATAACCATTAGGCACATGTTTACAATAGTTCTTTGCTTTCATCTAGTGCAAACTGTTACCTTATCTGCGTTCTACTGTTGATTACCTTTTACATGGCATTTTCGAATATGCTAACAGTTTTTTTCTATCGGGTGCCGAATTTTTTAGGATGTAAGATTCACTCGTTGTTATTATCCTGAATTATAGATGTACCTATAACTTCACCAGATTCATCCCCGATTTTTAGAGGACCAAGATCCGAAAAGCAAACGAAGGTGACCCAAACATACAAAAAATGAAGTAGATGAGATCTATCTCGTCCCCTCATTATCCATAACCATGCCCCACGCGGAAAACGACTCATCGAAATAACTTCATTAACTAATAGATTCTGTTAGTTGTCAGGAAATGTTAGTAATATATGTGTGGTATTGTTGAAGTGTAATAAAACTGTATAAGTTATTTGCAGATATGTATTTTAATGACTATAAATTTGACTTTATGTTTTGTTTGCACAAACATATGCTAAGGTGCATTAGTGACGATTTTTACATTCTGGCCCTAACTTTGAATTTTGCATGTAGCTAAGCCATATGTACCGAGCAATTCAGGCAGATGCCCTAAATAATTCAGAATAAGTTGCCCAGTGTGTAAGACAATACATTAACACAGAAAAGAGTTGTACTGTACACATAGCCCAAAATGGTCCCAAGATCCTTATTATAAATATGCCAATCTTTGTCAATTGCGCAGTAAAGTGTCTGCAATAAAAAAAAAAAGAATAAGGTAGGTTATTTCGAGTTGCTCTAATATTTGTTACAGATTTCGATGCTGTTTAACGTTAATTATATGTGGTCCAGCAATACTACGCCCGTCTTACTACTCGGAATTTACGCTAGAGAACAATTTGATATTTTGGGGATGTAATATAATGTTACTTGTGCATTTAAAAAAAATATATTCCGACATATTGGGCGTTTTATAAAAAAGGTAGCGCAGTAAAAGTCACCTTTTTAGGCGGAACTCCTGTATATTTTTACATTACTAAAGATCCACAACTACATTCCCTTTGCTTTGTGATTTCTGTGTTACAACTGTTTCTGATAATAAATTGAAAAATCACATATCCTAAAGGAAGTATTCCTAGGTCCAAACGCTTTTGAAAATTTATTGAATAGTAAAGGCAGAAATAAGATATTAGCACGTATTATTAAAAGTAATGTAAAGCTTGATGAAATTAATGAAATATTAGTTATTTAATTTAATTTAAAGTAAAGTAATCAAATATAGAGATGATAATGAAAGAAAGCAAAACGTGAGGTAGCAAATGTTCAATGTGTCTTCCTTCTATTTTAGCACATTCCTTCCCGAGCATCTCTCGGAATACGTGTTATTCAGATAATCTTGTACAGCAACAGAATACTGTCGTGATGAAAACCATATCTATCATATCATATCATCATTTAGAGTAATTCATTTTTACGCAAAACGAACGCCCCTCAGTGTACTCTTCATACTTTAGCAACTTGCCATTTGTTTTATTTCTTATTAGCCGCTAAATTGATAATCGTTTAGGTACATTAACTTTATTAACATCTTTAACATTTTGATTATTCTGGATTATTGCAGAAACCGCTAAAAACTGGTATAGGGAAACCTAATAGGGATTGATGCAAAATGCAATTCTGCATCTAGTTATATATTCCGAAAACTTTAGGAACAACTTTCCTGATAACCACCCTATACATCCGGTGATAAAAACAATTTACTGGCATCCTCACCCAATTGCAACCAATCCCAACAACAAATCTTATTGCTAAATTTGAAGGCATTTGGACGGAAAACTTTCTTTCGAATAGGTGATTTTTCAACTTTTTAACAGAAACAATTGTAACTCGAAAACCACAAAACAGGTTACTTTCATAATCTGGGGATAGATGGAGTGTAGTTAGGGATCCTTAGTAATGTGAAAATATACAGGCTGTTCTATTGTGTAACATCAGATACTTAGAATATCGCTGAATCTTCCAAAGACATTTCACTATATTCTAAGTAAATAACATCTACCTTTAAAGGTTTATTTCAACGTACGTATACCTTATCAGAAACAAAAAAAGTATTTTGGTAAATATCAAACAAATATTATACGAGCTCAACTTTAATAACAAAAAGTTTAGTGTTGTATTTATACACTTTTGTTTACGTATTTTTAAATGATATATGAATGAATTAGTAAATTAATTTTTTGTCTAATATGAAAAATTCGAAGTGCAGAACAAACTGAGAAGGTATTAATAACGACGAAAAGAATTCGGAGGGTCTGTAAACAGAGCGGTTGGTGGATCTACCCACTGAACAGCAGTTATATCGTAAAATATGTGAAAAACGTCATAAATTCAGCACCCCTAGTGTATGAATTTAAATTAATTGAATATTTCTATCTTTTAACGGCATAAGGATGCAACTGCGTTCCGTAAGAATCAGTTTTTGCTGATGAGTTTTAATTTTCCTACGGATAAAAACAAAAGGAATCGGTGAATCCCTTTTGAGAGGAAGTATTATAGGAATTGAAACGGCATTATGAAATAACACCATCTTCGTGTGGAGCGCAGCTGTACGTCAGTTCAACTGTTTAGTAAACATTAAACAAACTTTTTTATGGATATAAAACTTATATCTGATATCCACATAAAGTAATTTAGAACAGTGTACTTATTTGACGTATTTTAAAGCGAATGTAAACTAAATACACCAGATATCCAGAAAGTTTGAAATAAATAGATCGATTTAATGCAATGTTTTTAAGTGTTGAATCATTCGTTTTGATGTGAAAAAGCTTTGTTTTGTTGATGTCAATAACTCTGAAGCTGAGATGTAAGATATAATTCGGATAATAATCAATCGTCGTTAAAATTCTTCAGTTCAACGGTCCCCATGATTTATAAATCTTGTCATTTTTGCAAGCAAAAGTGCGCAACAACAAGGTCTCTAGATCAGTGATATTCTGTGTTTGGACCGTCTGTATCTATTTAGTTGCATAATGTCAATAAAATGAGAAACCAGTTGCTCAGTGTTGCTACAGTAGATTTGGTTTTGCCAATCTGAGATACTTCTAAATGATCACTCCTGTACAACACAATGCAATATTTGTTGCAAACCTGCATTATTTCAATATTAATAATGTAAGCATTGCTTTTGTTTTTACTACAAAGGCATTTTCGTAGACACTTGGGTCATCATAATCAGCTAAGTACCGATTGATGATGACGTAAGTATCTTCCAAAAGGCCTTCCCGAGATAATTAATTTTGTGTTTACCATACTACCCCACAGTCTTTGCTACCATTATTTATCAAAGAATTTTGAAGGGTTCTCTTTTTATCGAAACTTTGCCAATTCTCAGCAGAAACGACGTATTCGCTAAGAAATTAGATATATCTTTTCTGTTATTTGCAGCATCCAACAGCACATCTAATATGGGTGGAATGTATCATAAAAAGAAATTGCGTACTTTATGTTTGATGAGCATTCGTATCTACTCATTGCGAGCGAGTGTTCTTACGAATGATACTTTCATTTGTCTTTTTCTCCACAACTGCAGGTAAATGATTCTCATTACCTTTTTCCTGTGACAGTGTAAATAATATAATAAAACAAGTATGAGATTTTATTCTAGTACTTTTCTCAAATGGTTTTACACATAAATGATTTTACACACAAAATTATATTCATGGTCATAAGTCATAAGTTTGTAATTAATACAACGATAGCCTACCTTCCTGTCTTTGACCTTTTCAACTTCCCATTTTTTAAATAAATTCTTGGACGGCAATATTACATATGTACTTCTTGTAGTATAGTAAATATTTCGATTTATGAAAAAGAACCTCTTTTTATTATTGTTGATATAAGTTGTTATCTATTAAATAGCAGGTTCCTATCCTTACAATTAACGTCTATTTGCACAATACGTTGTTAATTACCCTTTCATCAATATTTTGGAGATAACACGATGTGCAATGTGATGGCTTCCCTTTGTATGATGTGCGATAACATTGGCGATATTGCATAATAACCTGTGCTTGCAATATCTAACTTACTATTACTCACAGGAAGTGCGAGGGTAGCACTTAGGTAGATATTAACTTCGCTTTAAGGCTAGTTAGTAGTTATCCCAGCGTTAGGTACCTATTGTGGCATAACATAATGTGTTTACTGAAACATTGTAGGTACCTATGAAAATACAGATCTTGATTATACCATTTAAATGTTTAGGTCGCAACTGCAAAAGCCGATATTTCTAATTCCAAATAGAAAGTAAAATTCATAATGGAATAGGGAAGTTTAGTGAATGCTATCATTGCATCGGCTATAAGTACGATTATTAAATGAATTAATATAATTTATGTAATTATTAGTACCAATTGCTTGAACCTGAAGGTGTACCAAGAAAAAATATATACTTGTAACCTTTCAAAGGTAAAGTACAGTAGTGTCGCTGTAAATAACAATAAAATTAAATGATAGAATGTCCAAAAATGTAAATTAAGCAAAGTAAAGGAACAATTTGTTGGGTGCCAATTTTGTGTGAATTGAAAAAGTCATTGGGGGAATCCATTCGAATGAATGATAAATTGAAAACTAGAGAGGAGATTAGTGTAGAAATTGTTCAAAGCCAAAATCTGTCAATGGAAAAATGAATTAATATGTAAAGAAAGAGATAATGCTTGATTAATCTTAAATTAACACAACAAGCAAAAGTGGGTGAAGAAGAAAGGAGAGGCGAGGTGTGAGTAACACGTTAACTTGAAAATCTAGTAAAGAGGAGATAATAATACTAAAGAAAAATGGAAAGCCAGGAAAGCCTAAGGAGACAATCGCGACTCTCTCACAGATGAGCCGCTTCCCTAAAATATATATGAGAAAATAGAAGTAAATACCCACCCCTGGAGAAGCCGCAATCCAGAAGAATGATATCCTTCGTGGCTCTGGGAAAGTGGATGCTTCCACAATGGACACATTTCAAATTACATTTCATGTTTATTGACGTATGTTATAAATTTTAAAGCATGTTTACTACATACCACCAAACATTTATCACTGAAAGTTATTTTAGTAATGGACAAAAGCAACAGAATAGGGAATGGCCTTTATGCAACTATGTATGGATGAATTTCGTCTTCAAGTCTCACATTTTGCAGTATCTTATCTTGATTTATATCAACAAATTGTTCGCCACGTTGCTAAATTTCGTGAAACTGGTACCATAAGTCGCATAAGTCAATTGGAAACATTAGAAAGCTTTCATAGTAAATTAATTTGTCATACGGTACTAGTTAGCATATTCTTGGAAAAGATGTCGAAGAATATCCATATAAAATTCTTCATTCAGTGCAAAAACTCAAGCCCATTGATCACGTAGTGAACGTGCAATTGGTTTAAAAATCAAATCAAAAATAATATCCTTGATAAATCCTCCTTCTCATGCCGAGCTTGGTTCCATTTTAATGGTTTTATTAACAAACAAACCAGTCAAAACCCTTATGTCATCAGTCATCATACAGAAACTATTGCATTCTGAAAAAGTTGGTGCTTGGATAACAGCTTCATTATTTTTTCATAAAGCGGTAAATGTAGAAATATATCGTAATAACTCATTGCGACCTTTTCTGAACCAGTTGCATGATGACGGACTAAGGGATGGATACTTCCAACAATACACCGCCACAGCTCATAAAACACTACAAACAATGAACCTCTTACATGAATACATCGATAACCGTGTAGTAGATATTCCTTCATGTTCTCCGAATCTAATTATTTTAGATTATTTTATTTTACCACATCTAAAAATACAGTATTTAAAAATACATCACACATAATACAAGAACATACCGAAGCAATTCAAAATGTTTGTGACACCATCTCAACGCCACGTTAACGCATTTAACATGAAACAACGAGTAAGGATTTGTATTGTTTGCTAAATTCTTCTTTTACTTTTACTAGGAAATACACTTCTTATTCTGCTAGCTTTATTATTGTTGACTTAGATTACCACATTCGCCAGTTACGCTTCAAAGAGAATCTTATTTAAACAAGTGGAAAGAAGATATGGTCTGGATATCTCACAAATCTTTCCAGATATCCAGACCATATCTTCTTTCCACTTATTTAAACCTCATTCACACAGAGTCAACATAGATTATTTAGAATCTTATTTGCATCATTATTGTCAAATATGTTAAACCTAATTTGTAAAGTTTCAATTTTGATAAAATTTAAGCAAGATTTAACTGTCAGATGTAGTTGTAACCAACTTAAAAAATAATTAAAATAAAATCATTGTCCTCTCGAATACGTTTTTTATGATCATGTTGTATTACTTTGTTATTAAGGCGATCACTTAAATAAATTAGTTACGCTTCTGGCATTGTGTACAGGAGCGCTATTTTGCTGGTACCATAATTGAACATTTGAGGCCAAAGGTAAATCATCTAAAAGTTCTTATAGGTAGGTTTGCGGAATTTATAAATACCATAGTGCATTTAAGCTTTCTTTAAATATTGAAATGTGTTTTCTCAGGGATTTTATTAAAAAATTGCAATTTTGCAGGTTGATTAAATTTTTAACTCGTTTGTGGGATCTGGGAGTATTCTTTGATACTCTTTCGGCAATTATTGATAAATTTTGATGTCAATAAATTGAAATTAACGAATGTTAAAATTGAAAAAATGTAACTGACCTTGATTTAAGAAGATGTCACATAGTAACACTATGTTCCTTATGACATTTACGGGAAATCTGCTCTTCTCTACCTCCAGCCTTTTCCTCTACCGTAATTATTCTCTAATTTCTATATCGTACACTTTAAATTGGGACCGCAGTTAAGATACTAGTTAACTCGAAGAAAGTCTAACCAGAATTGAGTAATTTATTGGCGTCTCTCATCTTCTTTATTTTAATCTCGATGGCGATTGTTTCTGCAGCAAATTTGATAATATCTACCCAAATATAATCTTTCTAATTTTTGATTAATAAAGTTATTTTTAGACGTAGCATGAGAGAATGAATGTGGTAACGCTACTAGATAACTTAACTAGACGACTCTATGCTCTAAAATACAACTTACAACATAACTATGACAAATTAACTGACGATTTACTTAATAACTTTACGATAGATATTTAATTTACGAAACCCTGCTAGAAATACCTCTGAATTTACCCTATTGTTTGTTGTAGGAGAATGTTACAGTAATTTTGAAGACTTTCGAAATTAGGAGAATAAAAAGAAGAGTGGTTTTGTGTTTGTTCCACTAAGATCGTCGTTATCTGGACTTGTATATTTTATTTAACGCCTACACTCCAGGACCAGCCGGCCTGGGGGGAAATTATGGGTTTCGAAAAATAGCTTTTTCTCCGCCACAGGGAATTTCATTACCGTCGGGTGGCTATCCTGAACACCCTAGACGTTTTAGAGCGACAACTGATATTTTCGAAGTAAATATTGAACATAACAATATATAGGACCAACTAAACGGTTTCTCAACATGCTAGAATAAACACTAAAACCGAAGCGAATTTGATCGCATTGTGGTTGCGCCAAATGGTAACGAGTACCAGTCGGTTTCATAAAACACGCTTCACTAAATTCTTATTTAGTCCTATTCATAAATCATTTGTAAATTACAGTTCTATATACATATATATGATTATTTGGTTTTAATGTCTGAACAATTTGAAACTAGGTGAAATTTGTTTTTTTCAAAATCTTATCACTACTAATTGACTTTAGAAACCAATTTAGTTAATTAAGGGGACTCGCTTACCATTTGTGAATGTGCATTTGTTTTCGTGTCTACTTGATTTGAAATTAAGACATTTACATAACGTTTTTAACTCTTCAGTTCTCATGTCGGGTCATATTGACCCAGATCGATTTTTTATATCAATTATTTTAATTTCTATAGAGTTACTACACAGGATGGCCCACCGGGAACTGCATCTATCGATATACGAAAGAGTATACATTGGAAAATTATGAAAACCTAGTAACATACTATAGCCTACGTGTACTATTGAACTAAAATATTTTTAATAATCTGACACTACCGGTTATACCGGAAATAGCTTTAATTTATTCAAATTCTAATACTAGCCTATAGGATCAACAGTTCTGCAAAATTTCAATTCTCCAAGTTAAACACGTTGACAGCTGAAAGGGCAAGTGGATGAAGGGGTTAAGTCACATTTTTTAAAAAATCAACTTTTTGTTGTAATGAAAAAGTTTCATAGAAGCTTAAATGTTTGACCATATATTATTAATCCACAACCCATTACTAACCAAACAAACTGCATTTGAAAATAACCACTCAATAAAAAATGCCAACTCATCCTATTTATTCAAAAACATTTTTTTGTGACATAACTTCTTCATTCGCTTGCTCCTTTAGTTATAAAACTTCAGATGCACTCGTCCATCTGTCAAAAATTTAAAAAAATGCAAATATTCCAAATATGGTTAGAAATAGCAACATTGTTTTATCAAACAAAGCTTAAAATTGAACTAGGAATTCAAAAATGTAATAATATATAGGCTGTTCCTTTTAAAATGACAAAGTTGACAGCTATTTCGGGTATAACCGAAAGTATCGGATTATTAAAAATATTTTAATTCAATAGTACATCTCGGTTTTAGTGTACTGCTAAGTATTCAGAATTTTTCAATGTAAACTCTTTCATATATCAATCGGTGCAGTTCTCGGTGAAACAACCGACGAGCCGAGGCTCATAATTAAAGCTGGCCACGAGCGGTACGGCGCAGTAACGTAGAGTCGACCAGGCCTCGCGTTCCACTAGAGTTATTCTGCTAATAGAGATGTTTGCTGCCGCAAGTAATTTCGCTCATCTTTTAAATAAAAATTAAATGACACGTGCTCAAACACTTACCATTTTAAGAGTCCTCCGTGAAATCACAAAGTGAATAATGTCTGTTAAATATCTGCAACATTAAATATGTTTCAATTGTTGTTTCGGCAAAACTAGTACGGCATGAGGAAAAAATGCGTTTATATGCAGAGAACGAACGTTCTACATCTAGTGACGTAATATTTGCGTAAGTAAAATAATCTTTCAAATAACTTAACGATTCTGTTGACGCACCTTCACAAATGTGTCTTAATGTGCCAAAATCAGAATTTTTCTCAAAAACACTTTCAAATTTTTCTAGAACAGAAACATTTTTTGCGTCTTCAATCGCGCATAGCTGTGCATGAACATGTTGCACTATTTGTAGAGATTCTTCTAACGACACCGCAGGATTTTGTAATTTTTCTATTGCATCTGCTAGCCCGAAGTAATTGTCGTGAATGATTTTTAAATCCATTTTAACCTATCTTGAAATTTCGACTGGCTTTTCTGGAAAGCGGCAGCTTCCTTTGTATGGGATTGTAAAACCACGTTCTTAATATTGTCAAAATATTTATGATAATAAAACGCGGCCTGCAACCATGTTCCCCAACGAGTTAGAATAGGTTCTGGTGGCTCTGGTATACGGGGGCACAGTCTGTGAAATTCGCGAATACGTTTCGGTAATTTGACAAATACTGCTTTGGTATGCGCTATTAAAGCGTCTACCTCAGGATAACATTTTCTGATCCGCCACAAGATTGAGAGCATTAATTTTACACGTAATGTGTAACAAATTAGCAGAATGCTTTTTAAGAGACCGGCCTACAGAAAGCATGTTTGCAGCACCATCAATCACTAACATCAAGAGTTCGTTTGTTGAATGTTCAAACTTGTCCAATGTATTTAACACTAGCTTTGAAATTACTTCGGCAGTACACTGTTGTATTCGTTTGGAGACTAATAGAATTGAAGGTGTCGATTGATGAGGTTCCAATTTGCGTGCCATTACATTAAGAACAGAATGTTTCTTCCGATCTGTTGTTTCGTCGACACATAACCATTTTTGATCTTTCAACTCCGATTTTATTTTTTGTTCAATATATTCGCGCGCAGATGGCACAATTCTTCGTAACGATGTTCGACTTGGTAATTTGCACTCCGAATAGTTATTCCAAAAGCAGATAAATGGTTTCTTGTCTAGTAAATTAAACGGTATATTACATGCGATAAACGTAACGCATAAATTAAATATAAATTTTTCATTATCTCGTGCGCAATTTCTTTTTGAGACATGCTTTTCACTATTTACGTGTCGTAGACAATGTTGTCTGGACCAACACATTAACGGGATTTTACAGATTACACATTTAATTTTAGCACCTTCATATATTAAGTCTGGAATTTCTGCAATAAATTTTCGAAGTTTGTCCGACCGCGGTCGTTTTGCTGACGAAATCATAATTTTTCTAGGACAGATAAACAATTGCGCAAATGACCGGCAGCGAAAATGTCCGTACTGCTCCGCAGACGAAGTAATACTACCGTTCCTCTCGGTCCGAACTGATTCTACGCCGATGCGCGGTACCGCTCGTGGCCAGCGTTACTCATAATAGTTCCGCCGGCACACACTTTAGGATATATGCTTTAATATAATGCGAAATCTATGCAAATGGCGAAAAATTTTAACAAAACTATTACAACTACAATAAAATATTTTAACTTTCAACTTTTAAAAATTGAAAATTATATTTAATTTTCATAACAAATAATCTTTGTATAACAAGGATTGTGATTCAACTGATGAGTCATAATAGTTCGGCCAGATTTTAATATTGGGTAACGTCACCTTTATTAGCAATAACCGCCTTAATTCTGCCAAGCATTGTGTTCACAAGTCTTCCACACTTTTTTGGAGCAATATTATCCCATATGTTCTGCAAGGTAGCTCTTAATACAAGTACTGTGCGTGCTGGATTTTTCCGTAGTTGCTTCTTCATGTTATGCCAAAGTGTTTCGATTGGATACAAGTCTGGACTAGAAGACGTCCATTTTAGCATTGGAATGTTATGGTCCTGGAACCACGTAGGTATAATTTTTGCCGTATGCATGGTGCATTGTCCTGTTGGAAAATAAAGTTACCGTCATTCGTTGCACATTGTGCAATTGATGGTAAAAAACTTTCTTCCAGAATCTCCTTGTACTTCTACGCATTAACTGTTCCATCGACAAAATGTAATTTCCTTACACCTTTTGCCGATGTGCAACCCCATATCATGACTGATGCTGGGAACTTTACTTTTCTTACCAGACAATCATTATGATATGCCTCAGAGGATGCGTCAACACTCTTTTGCGAGAATCACCTATGCAAACATCAAATTTGGACTCATTACTCCAAATTATACTTCGCCATCATCTTTGAGTCCAATTTTGGTGTTCTTCGGTACATTTCAGTCTATTACGTTTTTGTAATGTCGTCAGTAATGGTTTTTCTTTTCCCTCTCAGTAAAATAGTCTTTTCCCTCTCGGAAAAATAGCATGTTACCAACAAATTTCACAAAAAACAGAATTTTAAGTTTTCTTCAATAATCTCAGTTAGCACTCAAAACTGCACAACGTTGCTAATTTGATCAAATCTCCATATTTGCCAATATAAAAGATACCGATGATAATCTACTCGTCTGAATTGCATAAAATTGACAAATTGAACAAATCTAATACTGAAAATAAATTAATAATCGAAAGATACCTATGCTGTATCTAATCGTTTTTTTGAATTTTAGTGCCATGATGTAAATGATCGACATAATTTATATAGAATTGAAAATCACTTTAATTGACAAAATTGGTGCACCGAAGTTTTATAAAAAGAAAGTATTAAATGAAAATCCCTTCCAATATTATACTTTAATATGCGATATCTTATTGGTACGCTGACGACGGATCTGTATTTATATTTTCCGTCGGTTCTTTTGCAATAGCTGTTATATACAGCCATATTTATGTAATGCAATTTTGCGTTTATGGTTTCACAAAAGCTCATTGCGCGATTCACAAATGCAATTTTTACGAGAAATTGCTTCGCAAACAAATAAAATTCCATGGGAACGGTAAAAATAGGAACCAGACAAATACCAACAAGTGTTTCAAACAATGCGGACCGAACACCGGACTGCGTCTGTACTTAGATCGCGAGAGGTTCCTACGTGATTAAAGACCGAAAGAGAATGAAGAAAACCTTCGTTCCTTCTGCACCAAACACTGGGGCGGTTCTAAATTGAAAAATAAATTCTGCGAAATTACGAACACGTGTACTCTTCCATTGTAGTGGCTATTTTGTCATTAAATTAGACTTAACACGGAGTACGGAAGGTGGAAGTGGGTTTAATACGTATTGCAGCGGATAAGTGGCTTTTTTAAAGAAAACTTTCAGTGTTAATTTTCGTTCCCTACTTCTTCCAGACGTCGGTGTGGAGAATTTATTTCGCAAAAGGGTAATTGTGGTTGCTTTCGCAGATAGAAAGTTTTGCTATCTTATATTGCACAAATGTATGTAGAGATACAATCCAAATTATGGAGGCGGCGACTAATTATAAAAGGTATACTAATACATAGGATCTAAACCAAATTACTTGAAATAATAGAAGCAGCAGGCACACAACGTTGTGAAGCCAACATAACGTCGATTTTGTCCATAACTCGGCGTATAGTTATTACTATAAAATTACGGGATATTTTATTTGCGGTAACGTGTTTAATAGGGTCAAAAAAACACGCGTAATATCAAAGATAGGGTTTGTTATTGCTGTTTCTATTCTGGTGTGCCCGGATCCACTGTGGGTTCTCCAGTTACTAGTTTTTCAGTGTGCATGCTCCCATTCTGGATTCTCCCTTGATATGGATCTCAAGAGGAGGTAGGTTTATGATGGTTTCCATAGCAGCTGTTGGGGTGCTTTTAATGGCTCCAATTATACATAGACATGCCAGTCTCTGAATTTTCGAGAGATTGGTTATCGCATGCTTCTGTGTGATTTTAGGCCGCCACCAAACCAGGCAGCCATAAGTTTTCATGAATCTTACAATCGTAGTGTACAGCCAGTACGTCATATGTGATTTGAGTCCCCATGTTTTTCCAATTGTTGTACGGGTTGTCATCAACACCCTCTTTACATTTGTCGGTCATTTTTTGTAAATGTGAGTTCCAGTTCGGTTTACAGTCCAAGGTTACATCTAAGAACTTAGCCTCCTGACTGATCTGTACTATTTCATTGCAAAGAGTCGGCGCTCTTTGACCGTCCAATTTCCTTCCACCGTTTTTAATGCTCTCTGCATTAGTTCTGAGATTATGCTGGCACTTCTCCCTCTGGTGAGTATTACAATGTCATCAGCGTATCTTTGTATGTAGTAGCCAGCATTGTTTAGCAAGACCAGCAGTTCGTCTATCACCATGTCCCACAATAGAGGAGATAGTACCCCTCTCTGTGGGCATCCTCTGGTGACAGACACCTGGATCGTCTCACCCGCCAACGCTGCCTCTACTTGTCTGCCATGGAGCACGGCTTTCACCCATCTACAGACCGTTTTCTCTACTTCATGGCTGTTTGCAGCCTGTAATAATGTTTCGAATGAGGTGTTATCAAACGCACCTTCTATGTCAAGAAATGCAGCTAATGCAATTTCTTGATTGTTTAAGGATGCCTCCACCCGCGACACTAGTTGATGCAGGGCACTTTCACATGATTTACCTGATTTATAGGTATGCTGATTGGGATGTAATGGCCTTTCTGTTAGAAAGGCTTCCCTGATATACTTTTCAAGCAGTTCTTCCATGATCTTTAAGATGGAGGATGATAGGGTTATTGGCCTGTATGTCTTTGCCTCAGCGTATGAACAATCCCCAGTTTTGGAATAAACACAACCTTAACCCTATTCCAGACGGATGGCATGTAACCCAGCGCCAGGCTGGCTCTATAAATTCCGCAAAGCACTGGTGCTATTGCTCTTTGCTGAAGAGGCTGGAAAGGTCTCGTCAGGTCCAGGTGACTTACAAGCCTGCACACTTAGTTGCTATTGTAGCTATAATTATGAAAAGAATTGGTGGAATTTTTCTCTATATACGTCTTAAAATATAAAAATAATTGAACGTTTTGTTTCTGAAATATTTACGTTATGACGAGCCTGTGACCGTCCGCACAAATTTAAAGACTTTTAAGTTAAAGAAAGGACAACGCTATTAATGAAATAATTTTATTTGAAGTCTAAATTATTTTTTAATTTTGTTCAATTTTATTTTGTCACTTATTTTTTGACGGCGCTGTATGTTACTCTTGAGGGATGGTGTATACAGGTCTTGTAAAGTGAATGCGTACAGTAAAAAATGTGGGCGTTACACCGAGCAAGTGAGAGCATACATACTTACGCGTGAGCAGGAGAGGCCGCGACGGCACGATTGATTTCTGATCTCCAATCGCTGAAAGGGTGACTTGTTTTTTTTTTTGCTGTGCGCATTCGCTTTACAAGACCTGTATATCCTTATGTTACATTTTATTTTGAAATCGTTTTTTCCTTTATACGTCATGTGCAAGAAGTGATACGTCAGACGAATTTTAGTTATGTAAAGCCATGCAGAATATTATGCTGCAGGAGGTCTCTCCTGTCTTTTGTCGTCCCGCTTGTATTGCTGACGGCTAGAGCTGTCCTTGGTGAGTATCCGATTCTCCGCTTGAGAACATATTACTTTATTAGTTTCCTTATTTTCATATCTAAATAGAATTTTCTCGGCAGAATCTTTATACCTAGATAATAAAAGTGAGTTAGTAACCTTTATCAACATGTTAATAAGCTTTATTACAATTATATTACATTTTCGTGTCTGGTAGGTGCTTTTTAATATGCATATATTCTTGTACCTCTTATTAAAAATTCTGGCAGTCCCTAGATAATGAAAGGTACATTATATTAAGGAATACGATATTTTTCCTACCTGTTATTATTTATTATTTTAAGTGTACATCTTTTGTATATAAATACACCCCGAATTAAATTTTATTTATTCGGTTTAATTTAAGAATTTGGTTTTGTCTTTGATCTTTTTTTATTATTTTGTAAATAAAACTAATTGCTGTTACTTACCTCAATAATATTAATTTGCACGCATGTGACAATTGTTTGTTTAAACCATCACAGAAGTTTAACACTTGACAATTCATTTTTTGGCAAATAGATAAAAATTCATAGTCCCATAGTAGCGAGAGGAGCAAATATTTAGGTGGAAGCCTTGCTGTCAAAGTAGAGATCTTATTGTCATATATAATCATAAATGATTGATTGAGTTGGCAATACTTGGAACCAAATTTATATTTTGAATAGTTGACAGCGGTGTGTACTTATTTTCTTTCTATCTTGTCTTTATTCCGTACAAAACCTGTTTTTTTTTCAAAACAAACTCTATAAAAATCTAGTGATTGAAGTGAGTTACTTGAAGTTGGAATTATGATATCATTTATGCATAAATATCATATGTAGATTCCATTAATGATGCATTTCCCAACGGAGCAGAATATTTTCATTGTGATGGCATATTTCCTTACTGGTGTTCTAAATGAAGACGGTTTTTCCTATTCTGTACTGCAATGCTAAAGGCAATTTCAAGCAACATATCCTGACAATGATATTGCTGATCCGGACTTTCAACAATACCAGGAACGTATTGTTCAGCGTTTCTTACAAACTGTCAATGTTTCTAAAGGAAAATCTACTGGAAGACCACAGTAGTTACAGAGGAGGCTGTGGCACATGTTCAGGCACGAATGGAACGGAGTCCTAATAAAGCTCTAATTGTAAGACAACTATCTGAACAGACCGGTACATTCAGGAATGTTTAAATCTCTTAGATAAATAATTAGTTATAAATTTTTTGTATAGGTCTTTGTGTAGAAAGGTACTTAAAAAAGATTTGCATATGAAGCCGTATAAGATGTCTGTTGTACAACACTTATTTCCTGTCGACTACATAGCCCGTGTTCAATATTATCAGTGGTTTGAACAAAATATAAATGACAATAGCACCTTGGACAAGACATTTTTCACTGATGAAGCGTGGTTTCGTCTTTCAGGATATATAAATAGCCACAACTATCGAACTTGGAGCTCAATTAATCCGCATAATTTTGTAAAGAGTGACTTGCATCCGATTTAAACTGGTGTATGGGTTGCTATCTCTCGTCTATGGTCGTATAATAGGTCCAGTTTTCTTCGATGTGACAATTAACACTCAACGATATAGAAAAATAATACTGGAGCCATTTTAAATAAACTGCATGAGGATGAATTACGAGAGGGGTATTTTCAGTAAGACGGGAGCACCTCCTCGTGTAGCCAATGCTACAATCCAATTTCTACAGCAATTTTTTCCAGGAAGAATAATAAGTAGAGGATTGTGGCCAGCACGATCACCAGACCTTACACCTGATTTTTTTCTATTCGGCTATTTAAGGAATAGAATTGTTCGTAACCGTTTACACAACTTGGAAGAGATGTAAGAAGCCATTACGAATGAAATTGCAATTATTCCGGTAGAGTGCATACAGAATGTTTTCGAAAATCTAAAAAAAGAGAACAAATTTGTGTTTAGAAAATCAAGGCCAGCATCTCCAGCAGTTTTTGTAAACGCTGAGAGCAGATACTGTCTTATTAAAAAGCTATTATAAGCAATTTAATGATAATCAATTGCTCAGTTTGTTCAAAAGTTTCTTTAAATTATAATATAAATATATTTCTAATCGTAAATGTTCTGTAATTAGTAATTTCGACTTGTAGCAAAACATACAACAAATAAAAATTAACAAGTGGTGCATATTTGTTTTGTAAAATGATATATTTAACTATCTTGTCTCATTTTTACCTTAAAAGTAAGAAAGAATACTTCTGAAAACAAGTATCAATTAATTATACAATGGCCAAACCATTAGTTGCAGTCTTTTTGCAAAAAATAACGAACATACATATAACCACAATCATGTTTCATACTAACTAATTAGTAACTACCAACTTAATCAATCATTTATGCTCGCACTGTAGGAATATTTACGGAAAATGGGAATTAAGGATTCCATTTTTGGTTTTATTTGTAGATACACAACAAACCTGTTAAGATTAACTAATATTATCTCCCGCATTTTGTGAACGTAGAAAAGTTATCAAAACTGATATACCACATTTAGAGAGAGGAACATATGTAGGTTAACGTAAAACAGTTTGAAATGAGACATCTTGTGTATTTTGACACGTTTGAAAAAAAAAATTTATAAATAAACATACAAAAAGTATTTATGTTTGGATTACTTGAAAATGATAAACGTTACTGATATCAATAGATTTAAATAAACTAAAATTAGCTTGCTGTTAGCGTAGTAGGTGTCCTGTCCAATACATTTCTAAGCCTTGCGGAAAACATTCTGTTGACGGATTGACGGATTACTGAAGCAACTACTTCCGGCGAACTCATAATTATTTTTAATTATTTTGAAGCTGGGAGCTTATTAATTAGAATATTTGTAATTGTAGTTGATTTAATTCTATTAGATTCTTGCCACCGAAAACCTTATTTAGTATTTCTCTGAGGAATCGCGGGATGTCGAGGTTTACATACAATATCGAAATTTTGAAAAGTTTGAAAATAAAATTGCTGACAGTTATCAATAGCAATACCTAAAATGTTAAATATACCCAAAAAATCTGTTTTTTCGGTAAATTAATTAACGCTTGTTTGAATTTTGTTTCTTTGTGTTTTGAAACGTAAAAACTTTTTGCATGTATATTTTTTTAAATTAATTTTGAAATATAATAACAATAAAACTTCTAAATATTTTTTAACAAATTTCAAACTCCTATCTGTTAACTGACATTGTGCTGCTAATAGATTAAAAATTTCCATGGATACCGACATTTGACTTTTATTTCAAAATGTTCATTGATTTTCATTGAGGTTTGTGTTAGCTAGGGGATAATCAAATGCAGTTCGAAATGCAACTGAAACTGGCATGGAAACCGTAAAAGCCGCATTGAAATACAGTGAAACCACTACTAGAAGTTTACATACATAAATATTTAATTAAATTTGTTTTTGTTATTTTTGTTATCACGCAATATTTTCATTTATGCGTGGTTTTGCTACATCTGAAATAAGGCTTTATTAATTATTAATAAAGAGCAATTGGTCAAAAAGTTTTACATAGAATTCGTACTTTACTGAACATCCTTTCAATATGCTTTCGATAAGCACTTTTACTTCGGTCAATTACTTTGCTTTGCTGTTAGAGTGAAGATTTTACGGCATTAGTTATACTAGTTCCTTTTGTATGGGAAAGATAATACTGGGATGCATCACAAAGATTTTATGGGAAATATAAATAAATAAAACGCATTTAATGTGAGCGAATATAAAAGAAGCCCGTTCTTGACGCTGTAGCACAATTATTTCTAAAAAGGGAGCCGTAAACTGGTTTCATTTTAGTGGCAGATAAAAAGATACTAAAAATTATGAGTGCAGCATTTTATAAACGTGACTTTATGAGCTCCTTCATAGAGAACTGAGCTTTAATATCGGGCATAAGCCATTAGCTTCTCCATATTTTTTGCTTAATATTCCTTTGTTCACCGAATAAGGTCGCTTGATTTGTGGTTACAATACACAAAAAGATTGTTATATTAAAAATATGAAGATCACTAGTGCATGATATTGTAATAAAAAATGCATTTGTTGTTAGAATGATTTGATAAAGCACCTTATTAACAAAAACCTCTTTTGTTCTAGGTATGTCCATATGCTTTACAATGATACTTGGTCTTGGTAAGTTTTTATGTGTATTAGGAATAATTGTTAGGTATTAAGTACAGCGCTGGTAAAGTTGTTCTGTATTATTTTATCATAATTATTTAAAAAAATTGCAGAGAGCAATACTAGTTTTTCTATGTACCCGAACTCAATAAGATTCAGTACTCTTTATTGTGAATAGTATATTTTTAGGAGAAAGATTACTGATAGGGGTTCTCTATCTTTAAAGGTTTGTTGACTTTTATAGAGAGACTCTGCACGCTTATCATTTGTTTCATATAAAGACCGACAAACCTGTACACAAAAATAGCAGCAGCAGTAAACACAAATTAGTGTTCGATATGTAATAAAGGGTGTCAAGTTAGGAATGACCCAATTTGAATCATTAATTACACACACCTATGTGGAAACAGTTTCAACATTTCTATTTATGTACAATCAATGAATAAATGTTTAAATTTTATTTTATTAATCTTAATACTTAAATATCACGTCCATTAGAAGCTCTCCGTTGTGATCAATGCATATATGAGCACGTTTCAATAATGAGCTCATTGCACGCCGACACATTTCAGCTGGAATCTCTGCAGTAACTTGCCTAATGTTATTTTTCAAATCTTCCAGATTTTCCGACTTGTTTTGGTATACTTTTGACTTAATATAGCCCCACAGAAAATAATCGGGGGGCGATAAATTACACGAAAACACCTCACGCAGGACTTCCATTGATAAATTAGTGTCTACTGGTAATTGAAGTTAGAGCACTGCACGGGCTAGGAAAAGCTCGGCTCGCCCGGACCGCTCGGGCGGGCCTCGTCTCTTTTCATTGCGGGCCAGGCCTAAAATTGTACGGGCCTGACGGGCCGAGAATGTCTTATTAAATACATCGAATGGATATAACGTATGCAGTAAATGCTGTCCAGTTCTTATGCTATCATTTGCATTAACAATTTTAATGTATGCAATGTTATGTTACGTTTTCTTTTTTGGTTTCATACAATATAGTATACAAAAACAAACAAAATAAATGTTTCATTCTACTCATTATAATGTAGTAATTAAAGAATGTTTAGAAATAGACGGTGCAGATATCATTACTTAAACAGGCTAAAATAATTTAGACGGGCCAAACGGGCCGGGCCGGGCGGGCCTTGTGCCGAGGCAATGAACGCAACAGGCGGACCGGGCAGGCCTACTCCATGCTGTAACGGACCACGGGTGAGCCGGGCTCTGAAAAATAGGTGCATGCAGTGCTCTAACTGAAGTTGACGCATAGCGTCCGTTAAAAATGTCTGTAACATTTCCACATGTCTTTCACAAATAACAGAAACAGTTTCCTCTTTCATTTTCAAAAAAATATGGGCCCAGGACTCTGGCTGAGCAAATGCCGTACCGTAACAGTTACCTTTTGGGAATACTTTGGTTTGTCGAATGTAGTGCGTGGATTTTCAGCAGGCCAATTCCTTTCGCCATAGAGTTGGAAGTGGGACCCGTCGCTTATAACCCTGTAGTTAATTAAGTCCTGGCCTCCATTCAAAATCCAACGGCAAAACTGTAAACGTATATTATGGTAATTTAGAAGGAGCTTTTGAGCTTTTTGCCACTTGTAAGGATGAGAGTGCAAGTCTTTCTTTAATATTGCTCGTACGGACTCATGAGAAATTCCTATTTGTTGCGATAAGTGGCGTAAGGATTCACTGGAATATTCTTCAATTGCATTTCTAACATGCAGGCCGTTCTCTTTTATTCTTGCTCGTTTTGTCCTCTCCTGTCCTCCTCCTAATTGTTTTGCCAGAAATCGTCATTACGTGTTAATTATCGCACCTCTTTTAATAAATTGTTCTACACAAAATACTCTTTGAGCAATCGACTAACGCTCCATATTTAATAAAATTATAAGATATGACAGAACACTTGGTAATTAACTTGATATTTCAAATTCTTATAAATTAAGATTAATACTGGGTCACTCTTAATTGGCACCCTTTATATTGCGCTACGGCTAGCATTATTAAAAATAAATTGCTAATATGTAAAATCTTAATCTTAAAAGCGCAAATTATTTTTGTTATTTAATGTTATTGAATCCGGATTTTATATTTTCGTTCTTTCTTCTGGTTGTTATTTTGGTTTTTAAAATAACCGCATTTTCAAGGAATTGGAACATCGGCCACTAAAGCAAGAACAAAGAATGTGTTCAGCCCATCTGCGCAATTCGTATGCACAACACAGTTGCAACTACAAAACGCGTCTGTTTATGATGGGGAATATAAAAAATATGACTTTTCTCTCAGAAAAATTACACCAGCCTGGAAAAATAAACCTTTTAGAAATTATCAGAAATATTTTAAACGCAGTTTATACTGCTAATTATTCCATGAAGAAAAAGTGATCAGGAAAAAAGGTAGCAGAAGTTTTAAATTTTTCTAAAGGTATGGTATTTCGAGGTCTTCAACGTATAAAATACTTTTCCTGAAAAATGGTTCTCAAATTGTTTGTCTTTCATCCCGAATTTACTGCTATTTTCAGGGCTATCAGTTCGAAATAGATTTTAGAAAAAAATGCAGTGAAGCATTTACATATTTAGAAGAAATCGCTAGAAGTTGCCAGAAGGAACTTGCGTTTGCTCGCGAGCATTTAAACTGGACAAATCGAGAATCTATTTTCAGACGAAATGAAAATAAATAGAATGAATTTGATAGCAAAAGAAAGCAAAAGAAAGAAACTAGTTGTGGTTTTGTGGGGTGTAGGTGGCAACAACTAGTTGGAGTCGTTTTTTTTTTTTGAGAGGCGTTGGTCCACTAAAACGATTGAAAGAGTGTTTAATAAACATCAGTTCCAATAGAATTATGTTACAGTTTTGGACAGGCTATGTAATGGCCCAAATTTGAATCCAAGTGAGGATCTGCGACAAAAGGTAGAAATGCGCATGGCAAAAAAAATGCAGGAACATACATCAACCAGAGCACAGCGGGGCATTTAGACAAATTAGGCGGTCAAAATTATTTCTATGGTCTAATTAATTGTAAATGCGTCGACGATTAATTTATGGTGATTAAACATGTCATGTTTTTATTTAGAAAAATATGTTAGATGATATTTTCCAATTATTTGTGTAGTAAATTTATTTAGTTTTGTTGATATATCATGCTAAATAACTTACCTTTACTCATTATATTGATATTTGTTGGGTCCAAAGTAGAATTCGAAAAAATTCAAGTGGAAAAACAGTCAATCAAGGAATCCTAGTGTTTGACCGACACTATTCTGCGAGTAATGTTTACAAAATCTGGAAGTAAAAAACTTAGTTTTTATGCTACTCAAAAATGAAATATCGGGAAATACCCGGAAGCTTACAAATATACTTCAATCTTCAAAATTTTTGTAAGGAAGCAAATGAAACATTAAACATTCGTTTGTATGTACCCACTTAATCACAGTTCATAACCATTCACTTCAAAATATAATCGTAATAAATAATATTCTCGACAGGATATAAACACAAATAACGCCGTGTAAGACATATGCATTAGAAGAAATCAGTGGCCGCTGGTGGTGACGTAAATGGGAGGTTAATTACAACGTTTCGATTTCCTCGTGTATTTCTGTTGCATGGTGCAATGTAGGCGATGTGCAACGGAAATACAGGTAGGAATCGAGGCGTTGTAATGCAGCTTTCCAGCCACAGTGCTCTAGTCGCCGCTGCAAGAAATATCCATCTATCCATCGTAATCTCTGGGCCCTCACTACACCTATTATATGCGGTGCATTATATAACGTTTTCAGCTCTTGATTAGTTCGCCTTGCCCACACCTCATTTATTTTTTTCTCTTTAAATATCTTTCTTAACACTTTTCTCTCCTATGCTTCTAGTATCATCCTTTCCATTAATCCTAAAGTCCACACCTCACATCCAAATGTCACAATCGGCCGTATAATTGTTTTATAAAGCACTAGTTTTAATTTTCTGGATGCCGACTTACTGTTTATTAATTTACTAAGCGCACATAAGCAACGATTCCCTGCCATTATTATTTGTTGGATCTTCTTCATGTCAGGTTTTCTGTTAAACATTGCCCCCAAATATTTAAAACTTTCCATTCCTTCAAAAAGATAAAGTATTTACTGTCCTTATCAATTGCCATTGCATGTGTATTTTAATGTTATAATTTACAACATCATTAATGGAACGAGTGGATATACTGAACTCACTATACCTTATAGTGAGTTCAGTATATTAACGTCAAAATCTTTCTGGCGGCTACGAGTTCTTTCTCAGTATCTCCAACTCCTTTTATAGCCTCCTATCGCTGGAGCAAGGATGCTTGGAGATTGCTTTAAGTCAAATCAACGACGATCATGGTGGAACGGATAAATAAGTTGTCTTCTGTTCATTTTCTTCACTTCCTAAAACTTCAATGTTAATGAAATAGTTTCCTACAACAATTGACAGCATAAATTCAGTTGTATCTTTAGCATAATTTCGAAAATTAAATATCTTTCGCCAAGTAATTTTCTTGTTTGTCAATAAATTTTAATATTCTACAGATGTTGGTGGTGTTAAATGTCATAGAGTAGCATAGATTCAGTCTTCCAGATGCTTCCTGTATGGTACGTATGATGCTATTAAAAAAATAAGAATATTCGATTGAAATTTATTATCACATTATATTTCTAAAGGTATAGTTATCCAAATTAGCCTTGATTAAACAATTACTATCGCGAATGAAATGAAGGAGTGAAGGGACGCCAATCAATTTCTCGCTTTTAGTCAAAATGTTCATCCAGGTAACACGTGTTTGGCTGTGTTCCCATTTTATAAGTGTTCAGGATTTAAATTCTATCATAAATACGAAGTAAAAGTTTGGTGGTTTAAGAATGTGCAGAGTTCCAGTACGTAACATGTAAACAAAGTTTATTTTGGAACGTCACAATTCCGGGTTTAGTTTTCTCTTTTCAATTTTGAATACCCGTAAAACTTCATTAATTGATATCTAACTTAATGCAAATTGCCGAAAGAGTGTCTAGGAACACTCCCGGACCGTCCAATTAATTAATTAACTTCGAAAAATTATTGTTTTTTAAATTGTTTCCCTTGTTTAAAACATTACAGTATACTCTTCAGATATTTATTGATTATTGATTTTCTGATTTTGGTAATTACAGTTACTTATACTGTTGTTTTAATGTATTCCATTTCTCCCGCATAATTTTGTTTGCAACAATTCTTTCGTCTTTGATTTTTAAGGTTCTACCTATACGTGTGTGAACAAGTTAAAAGAAATTGATGTATCAAAAGTTATTAGTATAAGCTTTCACTCGCTTGCTAGTCAACTCGGAGATTGCGAGTGTTCAACGATATCAACAATATCATTTTACACCTGCAATAATAAGCCTCATTATTCATTGTGTCATTCATCAAAGGTTAATATTGGAAAAGTCTAACATTTCGTTAATCTCAGAATGTAAATCTCTCTACGATAAATGTCCTATTTAATTTTCATATATTACTCTTATCAGTTAGTTGCTACATAGAAGCTCTGCTAAATTGTTGTTGCGTATTGCAATGTCATTAATAGGTAATGAGAAGTCATTAGCCGCAAATGCTAAAGTGTTAATTAGAAGCTTTTGTGGCGTATACAAATAGTAATAAGATGAAATTAGATTCGTTTATAATTAGCCTCTGTATAGAGTTGAACGTCGAGATCAAAGACGTAAGACCTCCATTTTCGTCGGTCTCATTAACTCAATACTTTGAAACTAAAGCGGAAACCTAAGAAAAAGAGAAGAGCGTAGCGTCTCTGACATCATCTCATTTTGTATTTTAATTTTGGAGCTTTTACTTTGCTGTCGTCCGAGTGTTTGTCAGATTTAAAACTGATTTACTCACTGAAATAATTAGAAAAAGAGGAAGTCGTTCTATACAGTCACTACGGCCGCGAAGGCCATAAGTTATTCGGGGCGAAGACGATATCAACTCTACGGAATAAATTAGGCATAATTTAGAAACTTCTAAACGGTGGACTTAAAAGTTTTCCCGGAAATTAATCAGCAGGGAAAACCATATAAAAATTAAAATTTTACAGAGTTCATAAAGTGCATATTTAGGTGTTCTACACCGTGAAACTATGGTAACATCTTATTTTAAAGAAGAAATTGGGTTAAGAGATTGTTTATAGAGGGAATGTTTACACTCTACCTTTTCCACGTCTGTACTGTTCTCTGTTTATGGTTAGTGGGTCACATACGCATTTATTGATTTTGAATATATCTGGAGAAAGAAAGTGTTTGGCGCCATTTAGAAATGTCATAGGACTTCCATGACGACCATAAACTTTAAGAATCAATTGTGTAGGTTTAAAACTAGCAGAGTCTAATGAACTTTATGTTGTAGTATTTCCCGGTGCTAAACATGACATGTACGCTTCTGAACGACGATTTGATTTAATATGCCTTTTATGTTCTTTATACAATCCTGAATCCGAGCGACTGTTTGCCATAATAATGATTTATAGTTATTCAAATGCCTAAATATAAATCAAAAAATCAGTGAAATTAATTTAGAATTTTGCAAATTACAATATTTCGACTTAATTGAAATATCCTGACAGCATCGGCTTTAAGATGTTTCAAGACGGTGATAAGTTTTTTGTTTTCAATTTGAAACCTTTACATAAAATTTTGAAAATTGCACAAAATTCCTCTATTGTGCGTGGATTAACTTCAAGTAAATGTTTATTTTATAACATTAAATTGTTGATATTTGCTTTTATAACGGGTGTTTTTTTTTGCTTAGATAGAACTTAAGAAAAGGTTTACTGTCAAAAAAGCTGTCATATTGCGTTAATTTTTGGACATTTATGATCAGTATACTCTGGCAAATCATTATAAATAGACTCACACTTGAACAACGCTACCAAATTATTCAAATTTATTTTGAAAATCAGTCATCGATTCGCGCAACTTACCGACGACTTCGTGATTTTTATGGCCTACATAATTGTCCTTCTGAGCAAGCCATTCGTCGAACGGTAGATTTCGTAGCACACACTTCCTACATGATGCAACAGCATTGATAGGTCGAAAGAATGTACGTAATGAAGGGAATATCGGTGCTGTAAACGAAAGTATGGAAGAAGATCCCAATTTATCCATTCGTCGTCGGTCACAATTATCGAGGCTCTGTCCGTCCACTACGTGGAAAATTTTGCGCTAAGATCTTGGCTAACATCCGCATAAGATCCAGCTGGTACAGAAATTAAAGCCATGAGATTATCATCTGCGTCGTTCGTTCGCCGATTGGGCTCCAGAGCAGTTGGAAACTGACAAAATTCTGTTCTGCGATGAGGCTCATTTTTGGCTTAACGGGTTTGTGAATAAACAAAATTGCCGCACATGGAGTGGTATCAATCCACAACAAACCTAACATCCAGAAAATGCACTGTTTGGTGAGGTTTACACGTCGGTGGCATTACTGGCCCTTATTTCTTCAAAAATTGCTTCAAAAATGAGGGCGGAGCTCGCGTTACTATCAATGTAGCTCGTTACCGCACCATGATTGACGATCTTTTGTTTGAAAATATGGAGGACATTGATCCAGACAAGATGCGATTTCAACAGAATGGCGCTATGTGCCACACGGCGACGGCAACCATCGACTTATTGCAATCAAAAGTTAACGATGTTAATTTCGAGGAATGGACCTGTCAGTTGGCCTCCGAAGTCTTACGATTTGATCCCTCTCGATTATTTCCTGTGGTGCTACGTGAGGTCACTAGCTTATGTCAATAAACCAGCAACGCTTGATGCTCTGGAAGCCAACATCGTTCGTGTTATTCGTGACATATGGCCAGCAGTGCTCGAAAAAGTGACCCAAAACTAGGCGTCCACAATATACTTCGTCAAGAACAGCCATTTACAAATATTAATGCCATGAATAAATCTTTGGAGTGCAAAAAATTTGATCAGAATTTAATTTTTCGTATTATTTTTTATAATTTTAAGTTCTATGGGGCTTAAAAAAACACCCATTATTTGATTTAAAAACGGGTTTAAACCTTTTGATTCTTTCAATTTTAAGTCAAATTAATTTAATTTCTTATTTTGCAAAATCCGATGTCGGAATATTATACATTGTAAATGTTTTGGAAGAAGTTTTCGTCCCTACACTGGAATTACTATATTTACGAATCTGACTGTCTTAAAGAACGATCAATTGTAAGCTGTAATTTTTGGACTGAATTCTATGAGTTAATGAAATACTTCTGAATTTGGTGATGTGTGTTGATTCTCTCTCAATATGGATTACACAATGTCCACGTAATTGCGAAGTGTACATATATGTACAGTGGTGTTAAATTTAATTAAAATCCGGATTTGCTATGCATACATGCTATTAATTAAGCATAAATACCCTCCCGCTGCGCCGGTGAGAGTTTTAAACTTGGCGATTAGATCACAATGGCGTCTTATAGTCTATAAAATAGATGCAAATCTTAAAACTTTTTATTAGTATTTAAGTTCCATACCACCCGTTACATTTAATATTCCATATTTAAAAATATGCAGTTTTAATCTATCTAACTTTCTGGATTAGCATTTATTAGAATTAGAATGAGTTCTCCAACCCATGTATAAAATCTTCCTTTAAAAGTTATACAGCTTTCACAGTATACACTGTTCGATGCAACATCGTTCTGTACTTCTGGATAATGTATTAACTGGGGATTGGACGTTAAAGTTGCATTGGACTAAGTTGTTGTGTAACGACAAAACCAGATGTAAGTAGATGCCAACGATTTTATAAAGTTGATATTGTAGTTGTAGATTCCGAAATTATAATAGCTTTGCAATATATGCTACGGTGATTTGTAGTATGCGAACGAAGTTTGTTTAATAATTTCAACATAATTGAAGCATAATTACCTAAGTAGCATGTATTTTCACTATGAAATATAACTCGGTATATGCGGTAATTATACAGAGTTACGTTTTTTGTGATCAGTAAAAAATATGGAGAAAGTAAAAGCTGTTTCTCCACTAGAATGAGAAAATATATTAACTTCTATAAAGAGAAAGTGGTTATGTAAGAAGGAAGAACGATATTTAAAGTGTTCGAAAACTATGGTATTCAATATTGTCTGTCACTATAAGTAGCAGAACACCACGGAAAATTGGAAAAAAGAAAAATAAACTTTACAAAGTGACTTCTGAAACAGATGCAAGAATTGTGCTGGATCTAATTAAATAACACCTGAAATCTATTGACTCAATTTAAATAAAGCTCAGTTATTTGGAGGAGTTGCACGCAAGAAACCTTTAGTTAATAAGTGGTACCGAAAAATTCCAATACAATTTGCAATGAACTATAGGCAGTGGAACATAAATCAATCAGGGAAGAGAGAAATCTAACAGTAGACGACGTTGGCCGTTAGGCAAAGAGTGTGATCCTAATCATACTGATGGGGGCATGGAGGTGTCTCCATTATTGTTTGGGAATGGTTTTGTTGGTATGGAGTTGGTCCAATTTACGGCATTCAAGGAATTATGCACCAACAAATGCTATCTTACCTGGGAGAAAAATTGATGGTCGGTTAAAAATTTCGCTACAACAACAATTTGAAACGCACAGCTGGGATAGTAAAAGACTTGCTTGTAATGTAGTCACAGTTTTGGACTGGTCTTCATACAGTCCGGAAGTAATAGAAAACGAATTTTGGAGCAATAACAAATACGTAATTTCTTCTTGCAGGAGTAGTTGTCACCTGCCAAGCTATTTTTCAAGAATACTATGCACGTTCTGTTGAATCTGTGCCTAAATTTAATAATGGTGTTAGTTGTCATTTTAGTTTCATATTATTTTTGTTTTTGCTATTATTTTTCGCCGTTCCTTTTTATATAATGTGATTTTTTGAAAACGATCGACCAGAATACTTCAGAAACTAACACGAAAATAAACATATCCAGAAACATATCTAAGTGGCACGTGTTTTGACCTATCAATTAGACCTATGACGTCTGCACCCCCACGAGTACCCCCCCCCCCCCCCCCCCCCCCCCCCCAGTACCCCCCATCATATGTCGATTGAAGTAGAAAGTATACTTATCATTAAAGCAAGTGTTTTTTAGTCAACATGATCATAAGAAGATAAGCTTTCATGTGAGGTACCACACGGTGGGGGCGCAGGTGTAAGAGGTAATAAATGTGTTTCATAGGTTGAAGCATGCCTCCCTTATAATACGAAGGACGTTCAGTAATTAACTGGACAAATGGCTGTGGAAAAAAAACAATTTATTCAATGACAATGAAATTTATACTACTTTTCAATGTAGTCTCCACCAACATTTAGGCGCTTCTCCCATCGCTTTATGAGCTTTCTAACTCCAGTGCTGAAGAATTCTTGACCTTGGTGTCCGAGCCACGTGTGTACAGCTTGTTTGACTGCTTCATCGTCTTCGAACTTGGTGCCGCGTAAAAACTGGCGTTTTTTTCTTATCGCAGGTTTCACTTTATGTTGAAGCAAGTTACAATAGTACTCAGTGTTCACAGTACGTTGTCCTTCTAAATAGTCACAAAAAATTGAGCCTTAGGAGTCCCAAAAAATTCAAGACTTTGCCGTTTTAATTCAGGTTTATAGTGGTGAATCCCCGTTTCATCACAGGTTACAACACGGTCTAGAAAGTCATTACCTTCCGTTAAAAACCGTCGTTTGAGTTCAGAACAGATGCGAACGCGGGTGTCTTTATGGACTCGAGTCAACTGTCTTGGAACCCATCTCGAACACATTTTACGATAATTCAGCTTGTCATGAATGATTGAATACACAGTTCCAACACTAACATTACACAAATCAGCTATTGTCACGATTTTTATACGCCATCGAGAATAAGGTTATTTATGCGATTTTGTAGCCAACTGGTCGTCCGGAGCGATGAATATCGGTGACACTTGTTCTGCTCGATTTAAGCTGTTCAATCCACCTATACACGTTTCTGCGTCTTAAACACTCTTCACCATACTGTTTCAACATTCTCGAGTAAATTTCGGTCGGCTTCACGCCTTCGGATAACAAAAATCTTATTACCGAACGTTGCTCATTCACCGTACACATTTCGAGAGGAGCCGACATTTTGAAATGAGCAAAAGAGATTATGTTTGCTTTTATTTCTTTCAAGCAGCTGACTTAATTTGTTCCTAAGATTGCCAGCTTGACCCACAAAAAGTTTCATCTAATAATATTCAGTAGTTTTCCCGCTAATGCAGTTTGTCTCGTTAATTACTGAACGCCCTCGTAAAAGTAGTTGTGTTTTCGGAAATTTTTATATTTGTTTTAGTTTCTGAAATATTTCAGTTGGATTATTTTGAAAGTTTACTTCGTAGTAACTCCTAAGTAAACATAAGTAATCAAACATGGTGGCTATTTTAAATGTAATAGATTAAATTTTTAAATCAAAATGGTGAAATGGTAAAATGAAACACCTCATCATTAATTGAATAAAAATGGAAACGTCAAAAAAAGGTATATGACAGCCTTGAAACAACAATATAGAGTGAGTTAATAAATAGCTAAAATAATCCAGTACGTTTCAACATTACATTTTTCTGAAGTAAACCATGAAACAAATAACAATAAAAAAGTGACCAAATCAAACACCCCGCTATGCTAAACATTTGTTAGTGAATTCAACCCGCTCTTTTTTTTTAAATTGCAAGGCTGAAATAGTATTTCTATTTCTCTGAGTGTGCAACTGAAATAACATTGCTAGTACATTTTTATTTACTGTAGCTAACATTAGAAATGTTATTCAATTGTGTGCCATACGAGGGTAGTCTGAAAAGTTATAAGCCTCAACATGAAGATTGCGTTACTCGTCAAAATGTTCTGGTAGTATAATTGCGCATGCTCCGAAGGATACTTTTGAAAATTTCAGCCATGTTGGATGCTCAGTTGTTGTTTAACACTGTTAGTTGATGTTAGTGTTTCTATAAAAATGGAAAAGATCGAATATCGAATAAATTCTTGCATTATAAGGCAATACGCCACACTATGGGGCCACGCAATTGAAATCCGACCAAAAATGGTTTTTACAAAATTTCACAATTCATGCCGAAAATAAGCTCACATTACTCAGAAAAGGTCACAGTCTAACGTACAGATGTTGGTTTTTAATTTTATAGCGAAACAACTTTGTACCTCAGTTTCAAACCTGATTAACAAACTGCAACTGAAAATCGCTGCATTTGCGTAAGTTAATTCTTCGTGGAATTAAAACGTGAAATTGGTATTGCTGCATTAAGTGTCATACACGGATTGAAAGAGCTCGTCTTGCTCTACATTTTAGCGTTAGAAAATTACAGATTAGTAGATTTGTATTTGTGTAATGACTAAAGCTGGCCACGAGCGGTACCGCGCAGTAGCGTAGAGTCGACCAGGCCTCGCGTTCCACTAGAGTTATTCTGCTAATAGAGATGTTTGCTGCCGCAAATAATTTCGCTCATCTTTTAAATAAAAATTAAATAACACGTGCTCAAACACTTACCATTTTAAGAGTCCTCCGTGAAATCACAAAGTGAATAATGTCTGTTAAATATCTGCAACATTAGATATGTTTCAACTATTGTTTCGGCAAAACTAGTACGGCATGAGGAAAAAATGCGTTTATATGCAGAGAACGAACGTTCTACATCTAGTGACGTAATATTTGCGTAAGTAAAATTATCTTTCAAATAACTTAACGATTCTGTTGACGCACCTTCACAAATGTGTCTTAATGTGCCAAAATCAGAATTTTTCTCAAAAACACTTTCAAATTTTTCTAGAACAGAAACATTTTTTGCGTCTTTAATCGCGCATAGCTGTACGTGAACATGTTGCACTATTTGTAGAGATTCTTCTAACGGTACCGCAGGATTTTGTAATTTTTCTATTGCATCTGCTAGCCCGAAGTAATTGTCGTGAATGATTTTTAAATCCATTTTAACCTGACTATCTTGAAATTTCGACTGGCTTTTCTGGATAGCGGCAGCTTCCTTTGTATCGAATTGTAAAACCACGTTCTTAATATTGTCAAAATATTTATGATAATAAAACGCGGCCTGTAACCATGTTCCCCAACGAGTTAGAATAGGTTCTGGTGGCTCTGGTATACGGGGGCACAGCCTGTGAAATTCGCGAATACGTTTCGGTGATTTGACAAATACTGCTTTGGTATGCGCTATTAAAGCGTCTACCTCAGGATAACATTTTCTGATACTATCCGCCACAAGATTGAGAGTATAAATTTTACACGTAATGTGTAACAAATTAGCAGAATGCTTTTTAAGAGACCGGCCTACAGAAAGCTAACACTAACTTTGAAATTACTTCGGCAGTACACTATTGTATTCGTTTGGAAACTAATAGAATTGAAGGTGCCGATTGATGAAGTTCCAATTTGCGTGCCATTACATTAAGAACAGAATGTTTCTTCCGATCTGTTGTTTCGTCGACACATAACCACAATTTTTGATCTTTCAACTCCGATTTTATTTTTTATTCAATATGTTCGCGCGCAGATGGCACAATTCTTCGTAACGATGTTCGACTTGGTAATTTGCACTCCGAATAGTTATTCCAAAAGCAGATAAGTGGTTCCTTGTCTAGTAAATTAAACGGTATATTACATGCAATAAACGTAACGCATAAATTAAATATAAATTTTTCATTGTCTCGTGCGCAATTTCTTTTTGAGACATGCTTTTCACTATTTACGTGTCGTAGACAATGTTGTCTGGACCAACACATTAACGGGATTTTACAGATTACACATTTAATTTTAGCACCTTGATATAGTAAGTCTGGAATTTCTGCAATAAATTTTCGAAGTTTGTCCACCGCGGTCGTTTTGCTGACGAAATCGTAATTTTTCTAGGACAGATAAACAATTGCGCAAATGACCGGCAGCGAAAATGTCCGTACTGCTCCGCAGACCAAGTAATACTACCGTTCCTCTCGGTCCGAACTGATTCTACGCCGATGCGCGGTACCGCTCGTGGCCAGCGTTACTGATGATACATATAGGTACTCTCGGATGTCCTATATAATATCCTAAAAGAAAATCTTGCGGTTTTGCTGCGTTTATTCTACGGCTAACGAAAAACGGTCAGCATGCACTTAATCTACAGTGATATTACAATTTCTACCTTGGGAACCTGCATCTTTTATTTTTTTACCTAATTTGTTGTTGTGAATTTCAAATCAATATTGGAATAAATAATTTGCTAAAAAATTCATAAATGATTGATTTTCAATTTATCTTGATAATATAACTTTTGTAACTTTTAATTATGTATTTCATTTTTAACGATCTTAAATTTATTGGTTTTTGTAAATTTTATTCTTGTACTTTTACTTATATCTTCTAATTTAATAAGTGGCTGTGTCTAGAAAATGCTCTTTTACAGTTATTTGTTTGATATTTAAAATTTTTATTGAAAAATAGCTGAACTTCTTTCAAACTAGAATATCTATAAATTTTAGAAGGCAGACATGTGCAGTTAGTCCTAAGACATTCTACGATCGTACTTAAAGGGTATTTGACCAAAATGAGTAACTTTAAAATCGCTAAACGTCCTTGGTGCGCTGCTTTCATAGAACACGGGAAGCTTATTTCAACTGCTGAGACTTATATTCGGCAAAATTTCAACCATTCCGAACCTCAGTTGAAATGTGTAATCGTGAATATTAAAAAATATGTACGTACTTCCTGAATTCAAAATCGTTGAAAAAAGGCGGCACGCAAAGTTGACGTATTTTTAAAAAATAACAAGGATTGGTTAGACACTGAGCTGCTTGTGCAATTTGAAGTAAGGGAAGAACATTCGACGTCATCTGGAATGGTACGTGGAAGACCGTGCAAGACTTTTGAAAATTCAGCTGAAACGACCCAAAGGTGTAAAGCAATTAAACTCTTTCGCGAATCTGGATTGGATCATATTTACAGCTCATATGTACGAGGATTGCGCTCAATGGGGAAAACCGTTAAAGCTGAAATTATACAAGAATTACACGCGGCACCAATAGAAAAGAAACAGGTTCTACTGCAAATGCTAAGAAACAGCACAACTGCGGAACCATTTACACCGGATGGAGCTCTGGCTATATACAACGATATATCTTTAACAAGAAACAGGTACCAATATTTATTAAACTGCTTGCACACTAAACAGTGCAGTTTATTGCTATCGTGCAAGAAACTGAGGGATTGAAATTACTGACATAAGTGCGAAAGTAACACTACAGTCGCTCTTCGATCACACATGCAAGAGAATTTTGATTCTGTTGACCTGCAAAAATTATCACAGTTACGTACACAAAGTGGGGCTGTGATGGTTCTTCAGGACAAAGTGAATATAAACAAATTCTTCCTGGTGAAAGCTCCCTGATAGTTGACAGCAATTTATTTGTCGCTTCCTTGGTACCAGTTCGCCTTATTGACGAACTAACACAGAGTGTAATTTGGCAGAATCTCTCATCAGTACACAAAGTCCTGATACTCGGACAGTTATCTGAACAAGCCCAGGAATTGTGCAATAAAGATTACAAATTATACAGATTACATCATGCAAGAAAACGTTCTGCTAGGAACGAAGACGTTTTCCATACCTTACTGTTTACATCAGATCCCTATATATCCAGTCTCAGAAAAGTATCCACGCCTGCAAATGTTGAACTGGACGAGGAAGCAGGAGTTTGTTAATTTTTTGCATGCTTAGAAGTTAATAAAGTTATTAAAGTTAAATCGAAAATCATGAACGGATCACATCATTTAACCAATGACGAATGTGTAAGTGCTTCAACTTTGAAAAACTTTGACCTTCAAGAAGGACGTACAATGCGCTATTTAGTTAATTTGCTGAGCATTAATCATGCAACAGTCAATCAAGTGGTTAGAAGATTCAAGGAAACCGGATGGCACCCTAGAAAACGTGATCAAGATAGAAAACGAGTCGCAAGTGCAAGAGATGATCGTTTTTGCAATTGTAAGTTCTCAGTAACCATCTTAAAGCAGTTTGAAATGTCAGAGTTTCTGCTTTTACTGTAAGGAAAAGGTTGAGAGAATTAAGATTGAGTAGTAGAAGGCCTGCAGTTGGGCCATTACGTACCACAGCACACAGAGTTCAACGTTTGAGATTTGCCAGAAATAATGCAGATTGGACATTTGGAGATTGGAAGCGAGTTTTGTTTTCGGTCGAAACTAGAGTAAGTTCAAAATCTCCAGATGGTCGCGAGAGAGCATGGCGAAGAACTGGAGAAAGATATCTTGACTGCACAACCTCTCAAAGAGATCCTTTTGGTGGTGTATCAAAAATATTCTGGGGAAGTATTTGCTTTGACATCTGCACAGAGCTAATCCCTATTTGCCAAAGGTTAATGAATGCTGAATACTACCCAGAGAACATTATTCAGCACCAGATAATGCTTGCACCATTTTTAGGGAACAATTTCATGTTAATGCAGAATAATGCGAGACCAACATCGTTAGACAAGTTTTGGATTACTTACGAGAGGTCAATATCCAAGTCATGGACTGGCCACCACGAAGCCCAGACTTAAATCCGATTGAGCACCTTTGGGATGCTCTAAAAAAATTAGCAAGGCGTCATTTACCACCTTCTGATAACCTCCAGGATTTGGAACAAGCTGTTCTTTTCGAATGGGATAATATTTCCCTAAGAAGTAATCCAAAATTTGATAGTGAGCTTACCACGGCGAATCCAAACAGTTGTCAAAGCTAGAGGAGGTGTCGCGCGTTATTAACTTTTATTCTTTTGTTCCATTTTTTGGTTTCTATAGTTTTCTAAGATTTCCAATAATACCGTTTTGTTTCTGAATTTGTAATTGAATGGAATTTGTATTTGTTTTTTCATAAGTATCCATTAAAAAGGAAGTTAATTGATGAACCGATGTTTAGTTATTTCCAGTTATATTGTCTTTTGATGATACTAAAAAATAATTCACCAAATAGAAAATTTTGTAAAAATTATATAGAATTATTTGAGTAGTACCTTAATTTTGAATATAAGATTATTAAAAATAACTAAGAAATTAAATAAACAGAATTGGTTTTCTAAGGACTAAGACACTGGTTTAAGAGCTATGACATCGTGCATCATTTTTAAATTGTGAAATAGTAAAATTTGTAATGGTATGTGGATTACTTCTCCCCCTTTGTTGTTTTCAGAAAAGTGTATGAAGTATAGAAGAAGCCCAGAAGTGTTCGTTTTGTTTTCTTGTTAAAAAATTATTTGTTATATATTTACAATAAAAGAAGTTTCACAATATGTTGCTTTTATTTATCGTGTTGTAACCAATTTGTTGAATTTGGAAGCGTATGGTGCTAAAAATGGTTTTCGAGTTCGATAAAATGTTGTAGTCGACATTTGATTTGATTTTCCTAAAATGACCGACAAACCGTCCAACTAGAGTTTACACTTGTTCAAGAATTATTTGTTATGAAAATGTTGCTCCAGATTTACGTACGAGAGTGAAACTAAAACACCATATTTGTTTTCACTGCAGTATTGATTAAATGCATAGAAACATCGAACCAGTAGCTAACCGGATGAAACTTAGAAGTTTTAGTTTCACCATTGTACATAAATCTAAAGCAGATTTGTGATTTGTTGTAATGAGCAGCAATTATCATGCAGCTAAGTAAAACTACAGAGGAATTTTCCGTTTTCAAATTTTTACATCAGGAAAATGCAAGGCAAAATTGCTATACTATATCTAAATTTTCACAATGAAAGGCAAAAATTGCGGAAAAACGACTGCATTTGAAGACAAAAAATGTTGTTTCATCAAGACAACGCACAGTCTCACACTTTAGTGGTCGCCATAGCAAAAATTCATGAATTGCGGTTTGAACTGATAGACTGCATGCGCCCAGCGACCTTTTTCTGTTCCCTGGGCGCATCGCTGGGAAAAGTGCATAGACCTACAAGGAGATTAGGTTGAGAAATAAAACTGAATTTGTCAAAAAAGAAACTTGTTTCGGTGTTAGGTTGGCAACTTTTCAGAGTACCCTCGTATTCACGCTACTACATCTCCTTTTTATACTTTCTATACGGATATGCATGTATGTACTGCATTTTCATTTAATGTAGACGTATGTTTCAAAACGACGAAGTGTAAACCGAAAACTTGCAGCTGTGCATGCATAATTAAATTGCATATCTTTGCATCGTTAATGTTGTATGTACCTTTCCCCGTTTTGCAGACCTGAGTTTAACGTATTTACGAATAAAATTGAAAAAGGTACAGTTATGCTTTGCAATTGCCAGTCCGTTTAATGACATAAATTTTTGATTTTTCGAATTTTGTCCGTAGTTACACATTCCGTAAAATACTAAAATACGTCCGAATACGTAAACAGTCAACAACAAAACGATATAATCCCCCATTATTGTACGCGGAGGACAAAAGCGCTGACAAAGCGAACTGAAAGCGCACAGTCTAAATAAATTAACCACCCTAATCGGCATTGCCGTATCGCTTTTGTACCGTCACAGAAATAAGATAATAAAAAATGAAATGGCAAACGCGTAAAAACAAAATATACAAACCGAGCCCGCTGAATGTATAAATGCTTTGCAAACAGTAATTCCGTTACTGTAGCGTCCCGAACAATAAGGGAGATATTAAATTTTTAATGAGGAACAAAGGTTAACAGTCAAATTGTGTAAAGCTCGGAAGTCGATGGACGTTATAACACGGTTACCGCAGGTTTGTATTACTATGAATATGAGAGGTGGACATTTGCAAGGAAACACTTTATTGTTTTTTAAATAACTAAACTTTTGTATCCAACGTATGTACTGCAAAGGGTATAAAATTTGTAAAGTACATGCTTAATTAAAGATTTCTGGTTTGTAAGTAGTAATACGGAAGTTGTCCGTTTGCTCGTCTTGTTTTGTCTGAACGTAATAAATAATGATTAAATGTGAGTCTATCCGTATATTCAAATGGACGTAATTGTCCACAAAACAATGACTCTTGACAAATTAAAGCAGATTAGTGTTTAAATTTATCAGTATACTACCACCGGAAATAATCCATGAAATTGTCAAATTATACGTTTAATTGCCTTTCACCCCCAACAATTTACAAATTGGTATAAATTATGTAAAAAATGTTTTCTAAATTAATAACTGTTGCTTGTGAGCTATACCGGGTGTCTCAAATTCAATGTTACAAGTGATATCTTCCTTACTTGAGAGATATAAGATCGAGCAGGATGTCGTCGGAAATGGTTCGTAGAATCCTAAAAGATATACTTTTTAAATTTACACCTAATAAACCACCCTCTAAGAAACCTCTCTCAAACCAATTTTTTTTTAAATTCTTCATCTTTTTTATTTTATGACTGAAGTACTAGAAGTTATGAATACAACAGGATAAACAAAAATTTAATTTAACAAATAGCTACTAATAAAAATATATTATAAATTAGTTAGTTTAAATTTTGACCTAAAAATATCCCTTTCGGAAAGCACGTCCAGAAATCCCAGAGAGACAAACTGGTTAGGATATAAAGAGTCCCTCAGAGAGTCTCTCGAGGGAGGTACGGCCATAAAGCCATAAAGACGGTATACCTTGAAAACTGCGCAGAAAAAGTAAGTCGGCAAAAGGGTAATAAAGCAGCGTAGTGGAGCGACAGCCTGGCTAAGCTGAGGGCCGAAGTAAGAAGGTTGTTTAAGAAGGCAAAAAGCAATCACGACTGGGATACCTATAGGATAAAACTTACACAATACAACAAAGAAATCCGCAAAGCCAAGAGGACGTCGTGGAGGAGATTCTGCGAGGAGGTCGACAGTACCCCCGCATGTTCCAGAATCCACAAAATCTTAGCAAAAGATGGTTGTTTGGAAAATGAACTGCGTCTCATAAAAAAAAAAGATGATACCTACACCAAAACCAAGGAGAAAAGTTTGCAGGAACTCAGAAAGGCCTACTTTCCAGCTTCAACAATTCTAATAGGGTCACAAGAGTCCCTCGAACAGAGGCCAAATAAGCCAGGTCGAAAGGACTGGAAACTGGCGACAAAAGTGACTAGACCAAATAGAATTAGATGGACAATAAACAGTTTCCAACTATTCAAACCTCCCGGAACCTCACTTGTGTAATACCTTCAAAAGCTGTTTAGCATGGGGATACATGCCAACTCAGTGGCGTATGACTAAGGTCATATTTTTACCTAAAGTGGTAAGGGTCTCTGACCTAACACCAAAATCTTACAGACCCATCAGCCGTCCCCCTTTCTATTAAAGACACTGGAGCGGCTGGTGTACAGGTATGTTAGAGATGAAGCGCTGACAAAGCAATCACTCAGCGCATGCCAATATACGCATACCAACCAGGAAAGTCAACAGACTCAGTTCTAGATGACCTAAATAGGCTAATCTATATGTCAATAGAGGATAAGGAGATGGCAATGACTGCCTTTCTGGATGTTGAAGGGGCGTTTAACAACGCCATCACGAATTTCTTAGTAGAGGCAATTAAGGAAAAGGGAGTCCCTTCACGTCTTTGTCAATGGATAAGGGCCAGCCCTGGAGGAACGCATAATAGCAGCGTCTCTGAGGGAGGCTAATATCAAAGTAAGGGCAAGGGGAGGCCCTTAAGGAGGCGTCTCTCGTCGACGACCTAATAAGAAAGCTGTCCAAAGAAGGCCTTCACTGTCTAGGATATGCGGACGATCTAGCAATAGTAGTACGAGGGAAATTTGCCGGGGTAATATCAGAAAGTACTGATAACAGATAACTGGTGTAAACAGCAAAGACTTACAGTCAATGGTCAAAAGACACAAATTATTGTATTCACAAAGAAACGCATAATTCGAGGCTTAAAACCAATTATGCTAGGAGGAGTGGAGATTCCATTGGTCAAGAAACGAAATACCTTGGTGTATGGTTCGATCAAAGACTCACATGGAATGCTCACATTAATAAAACCATCAACAAATCTACTATTGCCTTAGGGAGATGTAGATGGTTGTGTGGAAAACGTTGGGACTAAGCCCAAAAATGATGCTGTGGTTATACATGAGAGCCATTGGACCAATGATAGTATATGGCTCGATGGTATGGTGGTCAAAGACATTGCAGGTGGAGGCAACAATACAGACTAGCATGTCTGTTTGCCACGGGGGCAATGAGAACCACGCCGATAGCTGCTCTGAAGGTCATCCTTAACCTAGAACCACTACATGTACATATTCAAGAAGAGGCCAGGCTAACAAGCTACAGGCTGATGAATGGTCAACCTCCCATAATTAGATCGCATGATGCATATCATCAGAAACTGTTAAAGGAACTTAAGGCGAGGCCGATAACAAGCGGGCCCAGTGACGCTATCAGTCCCAAATGCAGCTTCGACAAAAAAGTCGCTAAGCCTAATTCAAAGCGCCACAGTATTTCAAGCCGAAATAGCAGCAGTGCTGGGGTGTATTGACAAACTAGACGAGCAAGAAGGTAACTATCGTTCTATTGCTATCTATTCAGACAGTCAAGCAGTGATAAAATAACTGGACTCCACATAGGTAAAGCCGAAACTAGTGTGAGAATGTATGAGTGCCTTCAATAGGCTAGGCAGCCGATCTAAGGTGACCCTGGTTTGGGTACCAGGACACGGAGGTCATCGAGGGAATGTTAAGACAGACGAATTAGCCCGAGCAGGCTCGTCAAATGCCGACAGAAACCCAAAACATTCGGTGGGCATAGCGTATAAGGTAGTTAAAGGAACTACTAAATAATGGAAAAAACGAGAAATCTCATGACTGATGGAAGAGTATCCGAGGTCAGCGACAGGCCAAGTAACTTCTGATTGGACACAGGCCTGAATTTACAGCAGACCTACTAAGCAAGGACAGAAAGTCTGTCGGAACAATAGCGGGCTTGCTAACAGGACACTGTATGTTCAAGAAAGATATGAGCAACTTAGGCCTGGCAGAGGAAACAGCGATTAGATTCTGCCAGGTGGAAGAAGAGACTGCCATCTACGTGCTGTGCGATTGTACAGCACTAGCAGGAATACAGCTCTTAGAAGTGGGATCGGAACATCCAAAAGCCGAAACCTACGCAGAGGGATCACTCACAATGCTGTTAGGTCTGGTGAAAAAAGCAAAGCTAGTGTAATTGATCTAATGATAGAGGAACCACAATAGATCTGAAAAGATCGCAGTGGAATAGGTCAAGAACCACCTCGATACTAAATCTAATCTAAATCTAGTATAAGTTTGGTTGTGCGTATATAGTCATATCGGCTGTTCGAACAAAAAAAAAAAATCAGACATTTATTTCAATTTGCGAAAATAGTTTATGTATAGTTAAATACGTGGTGAAGTGATGTTGTTAAAAAATCCTTAAAATGCCTTCTAATTTTTTTCCAAATGAATGTGTCGATATCTTATTAATTTATGGAAAATGTCATAAAAACGCTCCTGAAGCAGCAACACTTTATGGAGAGCGACTTCCTAACAGAGTGGTACTACCACTATGGCATTTCCTCGTGTTGATGCTAAAATGCGCATCTGCTCATTTCCATCAAGTTTAAAATATTCTCATCATGCCACACCAGTTAGAACAGAAAAAATGCAAGTAAATGTACTGGCTTCTGTCGGATTGAATTCACATGTTTCAGTTAACTGCTGCAGAACACATGGGAATAGGTAAATTACCAGTACAGAGGATACTAAAGTTTCACTAACACCATCCTTTTAAAATTCAGTTGCTGCCAGCATTAAGGCCTACAGATTTTGAACGGAGACTAGGATTCATTGCGGTAATGCAAGTAATGTTAAGCAATGACCCCACGATTACCAATAATAATTCGTACTGTCGAGGTACGATTTCATAACAATGGGGTTGTCAATCGCCATAACTACCATTACTGGGCTCCAGAAAATCTTTATTGGATGCGTGAGACTTATTTTCAGGTAATATGGGATGTTAACGTGTGGTGCGGATTATTTAAAGGACGAATATGATCAGTTTGTATTAAATATTTCTTGAACGCCATTTTCGTACTTCTCGTACTTCTCTTCGTACTTCAGTTATAAAGTAAAAAAGATGAAGGGTGCAATTAAAAAAAATAGTTTGGGGGAGGTTTCTTTGAGAGTGGTTTACTAGGAGTAGATTTAAAAAGTATATCTTTTAGGATTGCGCAAACCATTTTCGAAGGCACCTTGCTCGACCTTGTAACTGTACAATAAGGAAGATATCACTTGTAACATTGAATCTGGGACACCCGGTGTATGCATGTTTGATTTCGTAGAGTAAAGTAATTATTTCTTACTTGTGGCAATGTAATATACATAGAGGGTAGTACCATTTTAGTAATGACAATGGAATTGGAAGACCTAAATTGTACTAAACGACAAAATTGTAAGCACAATAACTCACTCGCCGTCGCGTCGCGTCGCGTGGTTCGAAATGTTGTACACGCAACGTAAAATTAACACTAACAATTGTAATAATGATAAAATATAGCTTCAGTGGAGAATTAAGTATTGTACAGATGGCAACATTTTCTGAAAAAAAATTGTTTCCTATTTAGTTTAAAAATATATTTTTTTTTGCAATTATTTAGTTGCTATGGCAATCGACTTGGTTTTTTCACAGCCTACATTTTCTCTTTAAACGTATTTTGGTAAGATGGTTTATTTCTCTTTACAGTTGTACAATCTTCTAAAGTCATTCTTTCACAAAATTCCCGAGAACAATTAATGTTAAGGTGTAAATATATAAAAGTACAACAACCAACTGAAAAGCAAGCTCGCCGATTTAAATGAAACTTTGTGGGTTTATAGACCATTTAGTGTAAGAACAGTGTAAACAATTTTTTTAGGTGCTCAATAGCTCGTTTTTGGGGTATAGAGCACCCTAAATGCAACACAACTCCTTGTTATTTGCTTTAATATCTCTGAAACTATGGAAACTATTCCTAATTTTTTTTTTACAACTTTTTAACTACTTTACTAGCATTAAATGATAGGGTCAGTAGTTTCTCCCCAGCTGCCACTAGTTTGCGGGGTCAACCCACAACTCCCATATATTTTTTTTTTCAAATTTAACGATTTTTTGCTAAAAAATGAAAAAAAATGCGTTCCCTGTATCAAATTTGCGGTGTAATAATCCAATTTGCTAAAAAGGCACAACTACGTTATATCCAGTAACTAACACAAAGATAAATAATCAATAAAAATAATAAATTAAATAATTACTTTATTTGGCAGTATGTATCAATAGATAACATGCTCAAATTGGTAACCGTTCTGCATACAGTATCCGAGTTTCTCGGTAAACCCCTCCATTACATTCATTAACATTGCCCCTGACAGTTGAAGCATTGTTCAAAATCCGAATTAAACTTTAGGGATTATTTGAATCGGCTATTTCTAGTTGCGTGAAATGGTACAATTTTCATCAAATAGCCTGCCCAGTCGCCAGATTTAACATATATGGATTTGTGCTTCTCACAAAATCATGAATTCAACCAACAATAAGTTGTTTAACGAATGTAATGCATGGATTTAACACTAAACTGGGATATCATTTAATTCACAACGGCCATCAATTTGACTACACAATAAGTAATAAAACACATTATTTGATTTGTAAGCGTATTATAAGCAAATTATAAGAAAACTAAAAGCATGGTAGAGAAAAGTAGGCCACCTTTTAAAATATAAAGAAGAAAGGTAGGCAGTTAAATGGTTACACGAAAGGTAACTATTTTTAAACTGGTGAATAGTAAAAACAAAATCGAAAACATCCTTTGTTGAGGATATATTTACGTGTGAGCGATATTCATCGAGAATACAGTGCATTAACTACTTTGCCATTCTGTGTAACAGAATACTTGTCGTGATAAACTTTCTTCACGCAGAGAAATGATTTTTTGCGTCTAGAATTTAGATTTTCTTGCAAGAATCAGTCTCTATTCAAGAAAATATTTTTATTTCAAGACAAAAAATGTTTAATATAATAAAATAATTTTCTTCAAATTTTATTTGTTTTAAATAAATATTTATTCTTAGGGTTAGAAAATCAAGAAAATTCAAGACAGAAACATGTTTTTTCCAAGTAAATCATTTAGTTTGAAGTTAAGAAAATATTCATATTACATTAATCGGTATCTTATGAAAATGTTTATGGGACGTTGTGTGTTAAAGGTTACATCATTGTATGGGTAAATATGGCATCTGCATTCCGGTTTCTGTCGCTACTTTCTAGGACGGCATGACTTTATCCCTTGGCACTAGGTAGCGCCAGCAAATATTTCAGTGCTTTTTTTTAAGGTTAGTGACATAAATTGAAAGATGAACATCAATGCGTGCAGAAGTTTTTGCCGGGAGTGATTCCATCAATACCAGCTATATACCAGCGTTATCATAGTTTTCGTTTTTAGGCACTTCTTTCGTATGTCCTACATAAAAGTTCACTTTTGTTTGAACATTATCCAGTAGATAACCTACTTTTAAAATCTCAAGCAATGAGAATAATGTAGTACATTATGTACGGATATGTCGTACTATTTTAAACAAGGTAAGTGCAATTAATAACGTGGATATAGATAATATGTATTTCAAGAATTATAAGCAAATAAATGCTTTATTTTAAGGAAGTGAAAATATTGATTTATAATCAATACCTGTACTTTCTTGAGTTCAGAAAACTATTTACTATCCTTAAGAAGATATTGTTTTGTATTGTTACGGCCATTTACTTGTACTAAGAATCCCTTTCTTCAAATTTTCTGCAAGATTTCCTTAACGTCAACGAAAGCGGAGAAAAAAACGCTAAGAAAATATTTCTTTTGATTTAAAACAGTAATTGTATTGCGGATAATTGAAACGGTAATCGTCTTAAATTTAGACGGATAATCTTGATACAAGTAAACGTGTCTATGCGTGTTGTTTTGGAAATAATTGCTTTTAGTTTTGCGAAATGGTGGTTGTTCAAGGACTTGACAGACTTCTTTTCTGTTATCTAGATTCAATTATATATTTCCTTCTCCAACCAATTTTGACAGTGACTTCTATAAATGAACTCCTATGTTAAAATATCGATGTTTTGTATTGTGTTGCTAATTTGTTTATACCGAATGCCTATATGTATGAATGCAATAAACCACCACTTGCTTTGACCTGTTAATAACTGTAAAACTACTATAACAAAAAGTTAATTAAAATTACAATATATATGAGAGATAAAAATGTGCGAAACTTAACAACGTTCACTGTCTTTACTTCTCGACCTACTGCACATGCGTATTTTTTCAGTGCTGCTTGATGAAATTGACGTTTTTCGGTTACGACGAACTATACCGAACAATCGGAATTACTAATTTTTTGTACTACGAAGGTACGAATTAAAATTTTGTTTGGGCAAAGTAAATCGAATCCCTTTAACGTTTTTTATATCCCTTTGAATATAGCTAAAATAGGAGGTAACAGCCTTTGAAAATTAAGAAAGAGGATGTGTAGAATATTATAATTTGATTGTCATTTATTTAGAAAATTGTCTGAAATGAAGTTTAAACTCGTAGCAATTGTAAAGCGGTTATTAAATTTGGCACATGTAGTATGAACATAGTAAAATGTGAATTCATGGAAAAATTGCCTAATTTTTTAAATGCAAAATTCACTTGGTCACCCCTAAAAATATAAGGTTAGCTAGTACCAAAAAAAAAGTTAAATGGTATTGCTAAAAATTTGCTATATATCACACATTATATGTATGCTTTAGTAAATATAGTAAAACCTCTAAATAGCGACCACAAAAATTTATTGTAAAAATGGCCGTTAAAAAGTTATTTTTATGTTTTTTTATTTTAAAAAAATGTAAATATCGAAAATTAGCTTAAATAAAAAAAATAATATTTTACATGCATTATTGTACTTTTTTCAAATATTCTTCAATCGAGGTTTGTTTTAAGTTTTTAATTTTTGTTTGTAAAACCTGAGATTCACATTTTGCTAAAATTTGAGCAATTTGTACAGCTAGTTCATTTTCATCATTACAAAACAAAACACTTTGTACATCTCTTAGTTTTTCACACATTTCATCCATATCTTTAATGTTTGAATTACAAATGTCAGATTCTCCCATATCAATTTCACTGTTTGAATTACAGTCTTGAGCATCAATTAATTCGCTGATTATTTCTTGAACGTTAAAACTGTAATTTTCGGTCAAAACATTGCAATCGATAGATGCATAATTTTCTAGGCTTACACCACGTAATACAGGAAGAAGCTGGGTTATTTTCCGTGAAACCTGCTTTTGCAAAACATTTTGAAATTGTAGCTGGCGAAACGTCTTTCCAAGCTGCTGATATCCAAATTAAAGGGCTGGTTAAATTAACACTTTTTTCTGCATCTTGAAAAGAACTTTCGAGGTGTGTAAATGTTAGAAGTCTTCTTGATTAGAAATTTTCTATAGCTCATCTTAAACTTATGGATAATCCCTTGATTCAATGGCTGACAATGGAAAGTGGTGTTTGGAAGCAGGAAAATAATGTTCACATTTTCTAGTGTCACTTTTGGATGGGACATGGCGTTATCCAGAAATAATAAGACTTTCCTATTTTCTTTTCTCATTTTTTTATAATTTTTTTTAGCCAGGAAGTCATAATCGCTGTTGTCATCCTAGCTTTTTTATTAGAGGCAGTTTGTCGAGAGGGCAGTTTGTCGATATGAGATTCTTTAAAGCATCGAGGGTTTTTACTTTTCCCAATGATTAATGGGGTTTCCTTGTCACCTTCCATATTTGCACAAAATAAAATTGTCAATCGTTTTGTTTTTTTTACCGGCACGTTTATCGTCTTTTAGAGCGAACGTTTTGTTGGGCATTGCAAGATAAAAAAGTCCGGTTTCGTCAGCATTGTACACATTTTTTGGTGAATAGTCCTTCAATATTACTTGTAGCTTTGGTTTCCAGGCTTTAACACTGTCCAAGTCAACATCAGTCGACTCACCACAAATTGTTTTAATTGCGTCTTTTACAAAATTTTTCTAGTCATCCATTTGAAGCTTGAAAACTCGTCAGTTTCAAATTTTCGGCAACTTCCAAAGCTTTTTATTTTATTAAAGGTTCAGATATAAGGAGATTTTTATTTCTGGCTTTACAGAACCAATTGTAAACTACTTCGTCAATCGTCGATCCTTCGGTTTTGGGAAACTTTCTCTTCTGCTCTAAATTGGAACCTTCTTCAAAACGCTTCTTTAAGTCGGATTTGTTTTTTATAATTTCAGTAACTGTTTTTCCAACACCAAACTTTTCAGCCAACTTTCTAGCACTGGTACTGAACTTTTCACTTTCCATAATAATGTCAATTTTGTCTTTAAGGGACAAAACAACTTTTTAGCGACATGATGATCGTTACAAAAGCAAACAAATGTGCTTGAAGTGAATAGACCGTAAAGTTACAAACAACTAAATACATACAATCATACACACATATTATGCACATAATTCCCCCAAATCTTAGAAATCTGCAATAATGTAAATCTGCTTACAATTGTTCCATCTGTATTAAATTGAATGAATAAACGTCAATTACGGGAAGGATATCTTTGAGGTGGGTAAGCCGAATACCGTTTTTCAGAATTGTCCGATAATGATAGGTAAAATTGCAGGCATTTTCGCAAGAAAATTTTCATGGAAGTGGCCGTGGCCGTTTTATGGAGATGCCCGCTATTAGGAGGGTCATTATTACGGGTATTCCATATAAGTTGGTTTTGTAAATTTGAGAAGCTGGCCGTTATTAGAGGTGACCGCTTTTAAGAGGCGGCCGGAAATAGAGGTTTTACTGTACATATTCTAGATGTATTGATGAAAATAGTGAGTGTTTATGTCCTTTTATGCGGTTTAATTATTTTTTAGATTTGGTAAGGCTTATGTTAGATACAGCTCTCCGATCTATCTAATTTCCAAACTATCTTTCCAACATTCGCAAACAAAGTTGTCGAAAAGCTAATCCAATTCGTCATCTCTGTAATAAGGTTAGGTTTGCCGGTATGTTGAACGTTCTAGATTACTCTATTGCATTAGTTAGAACATCATAAGCCTAGAGGGATAAATATTGAGAGCAAATTTCGACGTGTTTGCTTGAACTAATATAATTTCCAGTCGCTTTAATAAATAACGTCCCCGTATTAGCTTGTGTGGTGGACTGTAGAGGCTCATTGGCCCGTTCCTATGTTCGACCGGGTACATATTTACATTAGATAGAACTAATTTCACGTACATAAACAATCCCATTCCTATGGAAATGCAATTTCCTGACTGATATTACGTTTCGAGTATGTTGCTCCAATAAGCACGTTTGCCCTAACTATAATTTTAAATCTTGCATCCGCAGAGAATTCTTATTACCGACATCCAAGCTTTCGTCGCATGTTAATTGCAATCTGTGTTACCTATTTCGTTTGATAACCTCATTGCGTAGAGGCACTTTTATGATTGCTGAAATAAAAGGATACACAGACAAATAGTGGAATCAAGGCATTATGTGTATATGGGTAACTAACAAGGGAAGGTTTCCAACTCGAAAATTCAGAAAAATTTGAAACTTTGTGTGTGAGTTCACCCTAGAACATACTCAAAACTATTTTTTTTTATTATTTTTTTATTTTTAATTTTTCTTATTTTTTATTTATTTATTTTTTATTTATTTTTTTTTGTTTATGGATGTTTTTCCTATATACCAACAGTTTGGTTCTCAGATTTTACGAGAGAGATACATCACATTAAACTAATTTTCTCTGAAGTGAAGGCAACGCTAACCGGATTTACTAATATTTACACAGATGGCGCTAAAAACAACAACGCAACTGGTTATGCTTTCTATGTTCCATCCACAGCATATTGTGTTAAAAGCAGAAGCAAGTGTGTTTACTGCTGAAGCCCTACCAATCAAAAGTGCATTGCAATATATTCTTCAGACAGATGTAAATAAATACGCTGTTTTCAGCAACTCCAAACGCGTTCTTCTTGGTTTGAACAATACAAACTACAGATCATTCCCGATTATCTTACATATTTTACATCTGAACTACATGCTGTATCTGAGGGGTGAAATAATTACATACGTATGGGTGAAAGTCCACTTTACTATTCGTAATAATGGATTAGTGGATTTGTTAGCTAAAAGTGCCTACAATGAAACATCAAAAGATGGCATACAAATTTCATATACTGCCTTTTTAGTAAAAATCCGGCAGCTACTACAACAACGCTGGCAAGATACCACGAATTTCTACAGAATCTACGGGAATGTCACCAATAAAAGATGGTATGATAGTGGCTACATTAAGAAGCATATGTTCTCACAAATTATGAGGCTTTCTTTTAATCATGGCAGATTTCCATTTCATCTGCATAAAATAAATTTGGCCGACAATGATTTATCGCGATCGCTGTAAAGAAATAGGGGACATGAATCACATCATATTAGGATGCAAAAAGCACAGTTCAGACGAATTGGTAACAGAACTTAAAAATATGGAACTGCAGCTACCGTTAAACGTTAATTATATTCTGGCTCAGGAAAGTTTTGAAATAAAGTGAAATAAAGTGTTGAAATAAAGTCTTTTTACATTTTTAAGGAAAGAAAAAATTATGTTATAGCTTTTGATACTCCTATGTGTTTTTATCCTTTGTGGATTTTTCCTTTTACCCTGTGGGGTCTACCTATGTTCCTTTAAGTTACCCGATTGGCCCCGGGTGTGAAGTGTGTCTGTGGTTTTGATACCTGTGTTCATTCCGGTTGCTAGGTGTCTGGGGTAATTGGTCAATGGCGTCAGCCAAAACCATATAATAACAATAATACTAATAATAATAATAATGCTTAGATAAATTTTCGATTTTTAACCAATATTCCGGTTATTTAAAGTTATCGGGCCACTATTGCTAACTTTGCGATTGTTGTAGCTACAATGTTGGTTAAAAAGATGTAGTGATTTTTCTACTGACCACGATGGTACTGAGAAAAAAACAATTGCACATCGCATTTCAGCGCTAACTTGAATTGTTTATATTTTTCAAATTGAACATCCTGTATATTTTTTAATTGATAATATTGAATGGAAAATGAAACTACGTAAAATATCCTTGTAGTACTATAGCCCTGAAATGAAAAACAAAAGAAATACGATGGAATTTATATTGGACATTTGAAATTGTAATAACTTAATTATCAGAGCAGCTATTGAGATAGTCGAAACATTTTCTCTTTTTTTAACTTTTGTGTTGATATGTGTTTTATAGTTATTATTGTTACTAAGTGTGACATGCTTGAGGCATATTTTGCATGCGGTAGAAACTGCAGTAGGAAGGGCCCTGCAGTGTTACAGCAAAACAGGATAGAATCTTACTACTAGAACATACTTTCTACATCTCTTCCTAAAATTTCGCGAAAACCTTTAAAGTTCATCATCATCAACGCCTTTAAATCTCTTCGGATTATGGCTTAAGCGTCTTGTATCTATTTTCTGCGGTGGATTAGTCCGTTTTTCCTTTTTCTGTCCTTTGTTTTTACAATTTGTTGTGAGTCCTTGCTGACTTTGTTACTTGTTTCCATATCTTCCTGTCTCTGCATTTCTCTTCCCATTGCTTTATGTAGATCTTTTTCCGTATTGCTCCATCATGCTCTGGGTTTTCCTCTATTTCTTCGCTGGATTGGTGTCCATTTAGTTACTCTTTTTATCATCTCAGTTTGTGGTCTTCTCATTATATGTCCTGCCCACTCTAATCTCTGGGATTTAATAACTCTTACTATATTTTCGCCTTCTAGTTCTTTTTCTATTTCCTTGTTTCTTTTTCGTCTTCTATCTCCATCTGGAGTGATATCCGGTTCTAGTATTGTTCGCATAATATTACTGATGTTTCCGCGGCATATGTAATTACCGGTCTTATTAATGTTTTGTGTTTTTATTTTTGTTTTCTTGTTTAATTTTCTGCTTTTCAGCATTTTTCTGGTGGTAGCTCTGTAATTTTCACATAATTCCTTGTCTCCTTTTATATGGATTGGCGTTATAACACCTTTATAGCTAAGCGATCTAATAAAAGCGTAGTCATAAATGAGGAAGCAGAGGTAAACGTTCTGCTTTGAAGCTAATCCTGCCAGCTCCATTCGTGAAATGATGCGGGGATTGGATATTAGTGTAAGGATTATTCACGGTATTCCGAAAGATCAATAGTAACAATAATAGCAACTACAAAACATATAATCAAGACAAAAGTAAAAAGATTAAATAACCGTAAGTAAAAAGCAATTATTCTCACTAATAAATTCTCTAATTGATCGCAATGCTCAAAGGGTCAAAAAAAGTAACGCTTTCATCTTAAAATCCATCAAATCTCTTTCGTCTCTCATGTTGGGGCCTTAGCGTTATAAAAGTAATTTATTTGAAATGCCAGTCTATCGATTTGTGAAAAAATATACAGGATATTTAAACCCTTACCGCATACCGTCCCATATGTAGCACATAGCACTTTTTTTGCACATACGCCGCCATCTATGAAGTTATAATTAAATGTGATAATTCTATTTTGTAGTATAGAGAACGCTTACTTATGTTTAGGGCTAATACTCACTTCTACTTCATAAGATATAATTTTTTGAATTCTATTAGTTCGTTACACTTAAATGGCGGCAAGTCAGTTGTTGGAGTAATTTTATTTATATTTTTTTTTCTTGTTTGAGATAAGTTTGAGTGGAATGTATTTTACTTTTATGGTTTTTAGATGTTTATAAGTATATTACCGTGCATAGTAGTAGTGTGTATCGTCAATGTTGAAAAGTACGTGCTAAAAACGGTATGTGCCATATATGGGACAACATGCAGTAATAGGTAACTAAATGTTTATATTTTGCAGGCATAAATAAAATGAATACTAAGAAATTTTACGGACATAAATTAAATTCTGTACAGTAAATTTACCTAATGACGGCGATGTTAGTGAGTGTGACACTTTATCTGAAAATAATTCGCCAGAAAGAAACACTTGGGAATATGATGAAGAAGACTTGATAATTCCAGAAACAGAAATTGATACAGAAAGTGGTGATTAGAGAGCGGAATTATATGCATCGGAAATTGACAAAATGTGCGCATATATATACAGAAAAATTCTGCGAAATATGCACAATTTTTGCTAAATATGCAGTTTTATGCACATATGCTTCAGATACCGATTAACTTCTTGTTAAATGTTATAAAACAAGAATAATCACAAGGAAGCATTTTACAAACGTTTATTGTTCTTACATTATTCCCACATACATTTTAAAATCACAATTATATAATCACATACGTACTTAAAATTTACTAAAATACATACTTAGACACTAAATATTTTTATTATTAAAACAATTTACAACTAAATGTTTTTCTAAATTTTCTAATGAAAAATTATGTCGCCTATCTGTGAGAATGCATTTATATATCGAAAAAGTTCTTTCGACATCAACGGAAGTTATTGGTGCGTACTTTAATGCATTCATAATCTCAGGACTTAATTTCATACTTGTTTCTGTTTCATCTATTTTTAATTCACCAGTTAAAATCAAACTGATTTTTGCTAAACTTTTGTATCCTACATTTCTATTAATTATTTCTTTAAACTTTTGACTTATTGAGTTTCCTATTCTACCCGGAATATTTGAAATACTATTTTCTAAATCACTAATTAATTTAACTGATTCAGTTAGTGGCAGCGATTCTTTTTCAAGTTTTGTTATTGCCCAAGAAACAAATTTATAATTGGCTTTAATAAATATCAATTCATTAGGCAAAGAAGAGTTTTTCAAAATTTCTTCACATTTTGCAATAGAATTGCAGTTGTCAGTAGAGAATTCTGAAATAATGTTTTTGATCTCTAGATAATGGTTTGCATAAAATATTGCGGCATTTAACCAAGTACCCCATCGACGGGTTCAGGTGGTAAAGGAGTATCCGGCAGCTTTTCTCTATAAATCTGAACTCTCAATGGTGACTTTAAGAAAATTTTCTTAACGTTACTGACTAATGTATTTATTGCTGGAAATTGCTGCCGAATTTCCTCACCCACCCTATTTAATCCATGAGCTAAACAAGTAACATGTATTAAATTAGGGTATAAAAGTTTAAGCTGTTGACCCGCTTTAATCATATATGCTGCTGGATCGGACCACATGGCAAAATTTTTTCCTGCGGGAACAACATCGGGAAGAAAAAAATTCATGAAACTTCCATTAACAAATCTTAATATTGTGAGATGGTTTGTTTTTTCTAATTGTTTACAAGCAATTAAATACGATCTACCAGGCTGTTTATTATTTAGATGACCAATTAATAAATTTGCTATATAGCGGCCACAGGAATCTGTCGTTTCATCAACGGTAAAATATATATACTCGTTTTTAACAATTTCCCTAATGCTATTGATCGTTTCAGAATAAGTACCGGTTAGGTAAAATTTTCGGAGCAAACTTTCATCCGGAATACTCTTTTGGCAGTACTTTTCTAAAAATTGCCGAAAACACGGATTTTGCAGCTTTTTGAGCGGTATATTGGCAGTAACCATCGCTTTGCACAAATCTGCGTTAAATATTTGTTGCTCACTTTGTTTTGAGGTTCCGGCAAAAGATTGTGTCAAAGGCACTTGGCTAAGTTTTGAAACTTGAAGTTTTCGACAGTTTCTTTTATGCATTTCAGTTGCAACATGTTGGGTGACTTGAAATTTGCGATCACATAGCACCTATAAAGAAAAAAATATTACCAAAAACTTATAAGAAAATCGTATATGACTGTACAATTCTAAATACTAGTGTATTATACACAAAACAAAACTTACAGTTTTCCCACAAGGTTTGCACAAAACTCTTTCATCCGTTAGAATAAGTTCACGAACATTTTTGATCCACGAAACAATTAAACTTGTACTCACTTTTGGCATTTTTCACTACTGCACCAATCTACTTCAACGTCTGGTTATACAATGAATAAGAAACATTTTGGTAAATACTTAGACTTCCTATAAATCAGACAGTTGCCGGTATGGGGGTTGTTGAAAATTACATGATAATTTTATCTAGTGAATTTGCGATAGCCCACCACCTGAAGGATGGCGGCTTCTTTGCGAAGTAGGCTCTTTGTCGGTGGGGAGGTCGAGCGACAGAAGAGCCGATTCCGTATCTAATACACACGTGTCCGATAAAATATTCGTTGGTAAAAGTTTTGTTGTATTACAGGAAAACACTAATAAAGTTCAAAGAAAAATTATTTTTGTTCTAAATTTGCCAAAAAATGCACGAATATGTATGCTCTAATGTGCAAAAATATGCAATAATCGCTGAAATGTGAAAAAATTACTAAAATATGCGAAATATGCAATAATTAATCTACGTCAATCAATTCGAAAAGTTATTGTTCGCATATATACTGAAACATTTGCTTGTCATATAAAAAATATGGGATATGCAAATTGCATAAATTCCGTTCTCTACTGATGATGATATTCCACTAATTAATTTTGTGAAACAAACTAAATTAGGCACTGACTGTAAAGAATTGAATTGGAAAGAATCAAATCTTACTTCTGTAGAAGATAACATAAAATTTCTCGGCAATGATGCCTTAGCTACCGAATGATCTAGTCTTGAGTCACCATATCAGCTTTGTAATTTCTTTCTTACTGATAATATACTTACCAACATTGTTTATCAAACTAATCAATATTCTCTACAAACAGCAGGGGGGAAACTTATATTACTAACTGTACAGGAATTGCAACAATTCATTGCAATATGTATTTATACGTCCATTATTCAATTGCCGTCAACAAGACTCCACTGGAATCGAAGTCTTGGGTATCCCTTAGTGTCAAATGTTATGACTTGCAATATATGGGAGGATATAAAACGATTTATCCATTTCAATGACAATAATAATTTTATTCCACATGGACAATCGGGTCACGATAAACTATATAAAATAAGACCCCTTCTAACAAAATTAAGAGAACGTCTACTTTTGATACCTAAAGAAGAATATTTAGCTGTCGAGCAAATAATACCGACCAAAGCACGCACCTCACTAAAACAATATAATCCAAAAAAGCCTCATAAATGGGGTTATAAAGCCTATGTTCTTAGTGGGGTATCAGGATTTTCATATGATTATAAAATTTTTTGTGGAAGCCAAAGCAACACCATACCTGCCAACTCACCTGATTTAGATATAAGCAGTAATGTAGTACTACGTATGGTGGAACATATTCCAAGACCCAAGAATCACAAAATATTTTTCGATAATTGGTTCAATTCTATACCACTACAAATCTTTTTGACCAAAGAAGGATTACTGCCACTAGGAACAATTCGTCTAAATAGAGTTCCAAATATTAAATTACCAAAAGAATCTGAATTGAAAAAAGGGGACGGGGAGCTATTATCGAAAGTGTTGCTGAATTTGAAAATGTCAAACTCCCACTTACAACGTGGTATGTTATGTCAACATATGTGGGAAGTCAACCAACTGTAGAAGTAAGGTTTTCGAAAAAACAAAACACTCCCATAGATGCACCGTGTCCGCAAGCAATCAAAGTGTATAACACTTAAATGGGCGGTGTGGATTTATTAGATTCCATGCTAGGCTACTATAGAATATAAATAAGGTCCAAAAAGTGGTATCTGCATGTTTTCTTTCATTTGTTAGATTTATACTGCGTAAACGTTTGGATTTTATGGAGGAAAAAAAATTCAGATCTCATTCCATTAATGGATTTTAAATTATTAATGGCCGAGGCTCTAATTAATCGAAATACAAAAAACACTTAGAAAGCCTGGTCGCCCTTGTCAATCTTTAGAAATATCATTTGAAGAAAAAAGAAGACGCAGTCCAACGGCTAATGTCCCACTCGAGGAAGTACGTTTAGAAGGTAAAGATCATTTACCTATATGGACGGATACAAGACAACGCTCCAAATATCCAGAATGTAATGGAAAAACATAATGCGATATTTATTTATGTTGTAATAAGGAACGTAATTGTTTTTTGCAATGCGCTACGGAATAATTATTCCGTTAATGCATAGTGTGCCATATATGGCACATACCCTTTTATCAATAACAAAAATATAAATATTAAGTATAGATTTTTTTAAGCATTTTTCCTAAATATTACTGCACCCAAGCAATTTCCTCAATTTTTTTCAAACCAAAATAAAAAATCATGCAGTAAGGGGTTAATAAAAAGCGAGTTATTTAACCAAACACTGAAATGCGATGTGTAATGTTTTTTTATTACACCATTTTATTGGGCGGAATAAATTAGGTACATAATTTTTATGTTTCTACTGTTACAATAGCTGCTCTAATAATGAAAATATTACAGTTTCAACTGCCCAATATAAATTTCATCGTATGTCTTTTGTTTTTCCTTTTTGGGTTATAGGGATATTAGAATTTAATTTCCTATCGAATAATTGAAAAACATACATCATCACTTTTAAATTATAATTAGTAGAAATTAATTAGCTTTTGATTTTCTACTCTAACGCCAATGAGGTATGAGATATGCCTCTTTGACTACAAAAGCAAGATTGTCACTGCAGTAATTATGGCATACTATCATATGCAAAGCTTGATTTATTAAATAGGCAATTATGTTATAATGGGATGTATGCTATGTTGTGCATCTAATTCTAATTTATGATTTAATGATTACTGTGAAGTGCTACGTTTGAATTACTAATGCATATACGTACATACGTAACTAATAATTATTATTCAAATGACATGGATTTAGATTATAATCTCTTTGGTAATGCTGGCTGCACGGAAATGCAGGGGTGTGCAACTGTAATAACTATAGTAACGGTTATAAAACATTCAAGGTGATGTAATTTAACACGGATGCTAACTTATTTACGACAGGTCAGGATAATTTATGCCATCAAAGTTAAAAATACAATTATTATTATATTGACTTTAAATGGGATTGTAGAATTAATATATTACAGTGAGAAATTGGGGTAAAGTGTCATGCACTTACACCCTAATTCATTAATTTTTATTATTTTCATTTCAATACTCCTTAAATATCAAATTTAACTTAATATTTGCAGAATTCCAATTATTTTTAATTATTATTTGAATTCTGATATTTCGATAATTTATATTATTAATTCTTTATTTCTCAAAAAAAAGACTCCATTAATATTACTTTGTGGGGGATAATCAAAGTTACTTTCAATGATTTACATCTTGAGAATATTTTTTTGTAAAAATCACACAAAATTCATGTACAACACATATCATGTGGAACCCAGTAGTCAAAGTTCACAACGTCATCTAAAACATCGGAAATGACCATCGTTAAGGCCAACTACAAAAGTATCAAGTCGTTGAATTGCATTCCTGTGACAACAGATGTTTTGGCAAGCTTATCTAGAAATTCGACAAGTGTCGGTGTCCCTTCCTCTTCCGACTGTTCTAAATATGCTTATATAATTTTGAAGTGTGTTCGGGGTCATTGTCTTGTTGGAATACAAAATTCTGGCCGAAAATTCTTACACCAGAGGGTATTGCATTTTCCTCTAAGATGCGCTTGTATTGCTCTTTTCTCATTATGCCTTTATTTTTTACGAGATCACCTGTGGATGTACCAGCAAAACAACCCCAAATCGTTACCGAACCACAGCCATGTTTGACGGTAGAGACTGTATGTTGCTCTAGTGCACGTTCACCTACAGATCTTCTTACAAATACTCGTCTTCGCGAACCGAAAATCTCGAATTTGGTTTCGTCGGTCCACAATACCTTGCTCCAATCTTCTACCGTCCAATTTCGATGTTCACGTGCCCATTGTAACCTCTTTTTCTTATTAATTTGGCGAAGCATATTTGCGTAATTAAAATAATCTTTGGAACAACTTAACGGTTCTGTTGACGCGCCTTCACAAATTTGTCTTAATGTGCCAAAATCAGAATCTTTCTCTAAAACACTTTCAAACCTTTCTAGAACACAAACATTTTTTGCGCCTTCTACCGCGCATAGCTGTGCGTGAACATGTTGCACTATTTGCTGAGATTCCACTAACGACACCGAACGATTTTGTAATTTTTCTATTGCCCCCACTAGTCCGAAGTAATTGTTCTGAATAGTTTTTAAATCCGTTTTAACCTATCTTGAAATTTCGACTGGCTTTCCTCGATGTAAAACCACGTTCTTAATATTCTCAAAATATTTATGCTAATAAAAGGCGGTGTGTAACCATGTTCCCCAACGTGTGAGAATAGGTTCTGGTGGGTCAGGCATACGGGGGCACAGTCTGTGAAATTTGCGAATACGTTTTGGGGATTTGACAAACACTGCTTTTGTATGTGCTATTAAAACGTCTACCTCAGGATAACATTTTTTTTTTTAAGAATGCTGTTTACTATTTACGTTAAAGGGATATTACAAACTAACATTGAATTTTAACACCATCATAAATTAGGTCAGGCATTTCTGCTATAAATTCTGTAACTTTGTCCAACATTGGTCGTTTTCGCGACGTAGGCAACATTTTTAAAACAAACGTAGAACTACGAAATAGTATTTACAGCAGCGTACATGTATACACAACAGATCGGGTTGAGACTCGCAGTTATACTGAGGGTTGTATCGAACCTCCGCCATTGCCCGTTGGCGCTAGTGAGCAACTCTAGTCAGGACCATTAGGAAACAATCCAGCGTTGATGAAAATCAGTTTGCTCTCAATTATAAACAAGACCAACACGTTTAAATTATACGAACGAACATATAAATTTGTTTATTATTTATGGAGAACGCAATAAAGTCATACTGGACACTAAGCAGTTTGATCTGACCAAATGGCAAAATTATAAATATGATATATGTATGTACTACCATATTGATAATATGGCCGGTGAAACCAGAAAACTGTCTAACTCAATTTTTTTCTGAAATTGAGATATTGTGCCATCTATTAGATACTAGCGGTATCTACTTGCCAGAAAAAGCTGAGACTCCAAAAGAATGTATACAATTTAAAAAAGCCGTTTAAGAGAGTCCCTAGAGCTTGTTGTGACAGGAAATTTGTGTAACTCCGCATAGTGGTGAATAGTAACATGAGATAACTTCTTGGTTATACACAAATGCCTCGTGCAATAACAAAAACTGCAGATCTTTTATAGTTTTTTTGATTATTTATGTGTATATTTAGTGGAAATAAATGCATGCCCCTTCAAAAAGTAGCCAAATGATAAAATTTGATTTAAAAAACATTTACTTTATTTATGTACTTAAAATGTAAAACTTTTTCAGCCTTTCATTGGAAAATATCCTAAATTATATCGTTTTTTGTCTCTCCTGTACAATTAACAAAGATGAAGTTACATTGTTTTTTGGTTTCACCGATGTTATGTATCCATTAGGTAGGCATATTAAAGAGTGTCATATCGCTTCACTTCTACAAAAGTTCGGGATTGATGAGATACCAAACTAAGTTGGTCTGTCGGACTAGTTTGAAGTAATTAACAGATGGGTTATAGAACAAATGAAGCGAGGGATGCAGTGGTTTCGAACATTAAGGACGTCTCGGAGGTCTTATGCACAAGTCTCTGAGGTTTTAAAGCTCCGGGCTGTTGGCGAAGCGAGTAAGAAGAGGAAAACTAACATACCGTAACAGAGGCGGGGTAAACTGATCCCTTTCAGTACGCTAAGCTAATACGAGTATATGTGTACATTGTTACATGAAGATGTCTGCACTGCTATATACGAATAGGAATCTTGAGAAAGAAAATGCATACGTTGGATGCAATTCTATATAACGGATAGTTTGTCGAATTAATCTAAGGATTCGGTAATGTATTTGTATTATGCTGTTAACGATGTAATTAGGAAACATGTGCGCTGAAAGATGCTTTAAACGGGTTACAGTCCTGAACCTACTAAACTCTATTTGTGGTCATTTGTTGATAACTGAAATGTTTCGACTACACCTATTGCTGTTGCAAATACATTTTTTTAGCAAATGAATCGCTCAATTTCGTCCCTCCAAAAATTTGGACGATTTTTAAATTTTCGTAAATAATATAGTTTGAAAAAGTGGTTTGTTTCAAACTAAAAAGAAATAATGGAGCATGAATAAAGTAACGACTTGAAAATTTCAATAACCTTTTTGCAATATCAATAAGCAAAACGATTTGGAGGTACCACTCCGGTGGTTATTAACTGCGATTTAACTTTCGTAGCAAGCGGGTAAGAAAGCAAAGGAATGGTTTACACGCGTGGTACACACGTACTTACTAGGCTGCTGCGATTATGACATGCTTAATTATCCTTTTATTGCTTTTATAAACAAATACAGCAAACGTCACACCTATTTTGTAAATACATAGTAAATCAAAATAAATTAAACGAAATTATAGCATCCGATATTCGTCTAAAATATAGCCTTAATTCGATTAAATATTTATAAAAAAATTTCTTAAACGGATTGGAATTATTTGTTTTTTTTACAGTGGATGAAACAGTGCTGTTCAAAAAGATGTTTTTGAAACGAAAAACGGTATGGTATGGTACACGTAACAGTTCACACATCGATTATTACGTGCCTCAGATATACATACATCGCTCGTGAATTAGTAAATGGTGTAGATGTTGGAACGATTTTTGGAATCTATTGTGTATCGATATTGAGAAAGAAAATGATAGACAAGGATCTAACATGTAATATGAATGTTTTCTATTGGTGCAGATACACATTGCGTATGTCAGTACGAACGGTTCTTGCTTGATACGATGTACTGATATGACCGTATAGTAACTGGTATTTCTACGATACAAAGTTAAGTTGGAACACTATTATTATCGTTCAAGGCATGGTACATAATGTAGATGGAACACCTCGTTTGTATTGCGCAGGTGCCGGACAGTAAATTTACGGTTTTATAATTGTATTGGAACGAACTTATAAATCCCAAACACTGTCAACAAACTATTACTTTTAAAGTGGTTTTTATCGACTAATATTAAGACGTAACATAACACGTTTGATTTTATGTTGACATACAAAAACACGACTGATGTCGCTACTGCGTCCCCAAACAGCTTGTAACGTGTCGAATTCTACTTTGTGGACATAATTGAATTTCTTGCTGTCAAGGGTTGTTTTGTGTTTACAATAGATGCCGCTACGTTATCTTTTGTATGTTTCAAAATTTATAGTTTCTATCGATGACATATTGTAACATGTCAAGTTCTATTGTACCGATATAATTGTATTTCATATTGTCAAGGGTTCTTTTGTGTTTACAATGGATGTCGCCACGTTATTTTTTTTCTGATATACTTGGAATTTATAATTTTTATTATTGACATATTTAATGTTTCCTTTATTTACTTTTGGTAATTTCAATTATAAAGGTTGGTTATTGAACAATTTTCATCACGTCTTTCTTTCTCTCTTTTTTGTTTTGGTATTTTTTTTTGTAACTAAATTTACCTAACTTCATTTGCAATAGAATGCACGATGTTCGTTGATTAGTAATTAACATCGCTCCTTTTTGGTGTTGACCGAGAACTTAAAAGGAACGTTTGCGGCGGAAATCTTCTGTGAGGGTTAGCCTCTACGCAAGTAGAATTTAAAAGATTTTCGGTTACCATAACTAAGTATTGTGAGTGGTTCTAATTCGTTTATTTTAATAGCCATACATTTAGGGTTTTTTGTTGTGTTATCGGTAAGCCTATTTGCCGAAATCCACTGAAGGGTAGAGCTTTTGCTTCAACCCGGAGACAGACCTAACGCCAATTTACCCCCGTTCGTCCGCGACAGCGCCTAGATAAGTGGACTTACCGTTCTTTGTTTGTTTCGGTTCACAACCATTTGTTTTCTTTTTAAATTTTGTATAAATTATAACTTGTTTATTTTTTTCCCCTTTAACTTATTTTATTTAAACGATTCTCATTAACGTATGGATGCACTCTAGAAATCTTTTATTACTACTGTAATCCTAATTAGAAATTTACTCAATTCAATGTTTCAATTCACATTTGATTTTTTTGTTAATGAACATTTTACCATAGTTATTCTAACGGATGCTATCTTCTTTCTTTTTTATTTGTGAGTAATTTCAACGAATTGCGTTTCTACATATGTATGATTGATGTTAAATCGAACGTAGTGGCTACCAACGTCGATTCATAGTTAAATTTTGTTAACAGTTTCAACTCTGCCATATCTGATCCGTGTACAGTGCGCAAAATGTTATTGTAAATATCTGTTATTTGCCTCAAAGCGAAACAAAAGCTACTCAACTCATTACATACCAGATCAACATGATCTTTTCACTTTATATTTTGCTCCACTAATAGTAAGTTAGCCCTAGAGGCAACCCAGTATCAAAGTTAAATTCTACAAAGCCCTGATGGTAATTAGACTTTGTTTACATAAAATTACATTCGTTTTTTCCTGATTTGTGTTTAAGCCATTGTTTTTTATCCATTTTTCAATATTATAAATATCAGGTCTGCCACTTGCATGTAGGTCTTTATAGGTATCGGCCTCTACTTGTAGCGTTGTGTTGTCCGAATAATTAATAATCAAATGGTTATGTATAAAGATACTATTGGTATATATATTATTAAAATATATTAAATACAGGAAAGAATACTGCCTTAAGGCATACCTTGCTCCAATACTCTTACTTGCGAGTGCATTGCTTTGTTATTCGTACACGGAGGACAGTGCTGTAGACCAATTTCCACAATATTCTGCCGTGGTTAATACTGGCGAAAGCGAATGTCTATGAAAATATTTCTAGAAGTGAATCTTTATTATATTCTGGAGAAATACACAGGTGTACCATTAAAAAGAATTGAAATAATAAGAATCAAACATGGTAAAGATTTCGTTTGCCATCCTGTAGAATCTAGTTGATATAAAATTTTTGGATATACTGCTGAAAACTCCAAGAAATACTCAATCGAATAAAATTTGAGTCACGATTCTAGTGTGCCAGCCAAATAAGATATCAGCCGATAAGCAAATGAAGCCGCTTCGCATGAATCTCAAAGTATCTCAAAAACTAAGCTAGATAGATATAGGGAATATTGTTGAAAGTTGATATTAATAGAAAAGATGCATCCAAAAACGTAATAATATATAGGGTATTCCATTTAGAAGATCAAACGTGCATCATGAGCAGCGGAAACTGAACATCCTGTATAGTTGGATATATTTTTACGTTGTGCAGAACTTGTCTTCGAATAACTTTTATTTGAAAACTTTTTCTCTAAATTTCTTAGAGAAGAAATTGCCTTCAACCCACGCACTAAGTAAACATGCTGTATACGAAAAAGCAAACAGCCTTGCTCATTATGGGAAAACTGGTGAATCTTTAATGCAAAAAAGTAAACGAAGATGATACTATGGAAATTTCGAGTCTCACAGTAAGTTCATTACAAAAAAGTAACTGTAAATAGGTTTTGGAGATTTTTTTGCTAAAAGGGTAAATACTAAACTTTAATTTCGATGAGGGACAGGATTATAGAAAAATGAGACATTTTCTTTACTTAAATGAGACATTTTCTTTAAGTTTAGATTAATATATTCAAAAATTACTATATCCATTGCAAGTGTTTAGCATAAATTTACAAACGAAATTTAGATTTACAATTTTTTTAGTGTATATTTATTTAACGAATATACAGCATATCCATCTAGTGTCTGGACGTAAGATAATTCCCATTCTAGGCGATTTAGAGGAAAGGACACACCCTGCATATTATTACGATTTTAGATGCCTCTCTTCAATTCATGTCAACTTTCATCAATATTCCCTATACCTATCTATATTACTTTTTGAGATAATTGACATACTTTGAAATTTTTTATTTCTTGGAATTTCGGGCAATACATTGTAGTTTTTTATATCAACTGGAGTCTACAAGATGGCTATCGAAATCGTTAATATGTTTATTTGTCCGCGATATGAAAGATAAACTGTAATACATTCCTTATACCTCAAATGTGTGGTTCTTTCTTAAATTAAATATCAAGCTATGCGAATAAGCGTTTTACTAAAATTCATAGAGTGCTTTGACGAAGTACTACACGCAGAGCAATGGTTTCTTGCGCCAAGAAAATAGATTTTGCAAAAATCAGTCTCTATTCAAGAAATTATTTTTATTTCAAGACTATAAAAATGTATAATATAAGAAAATAATTTTTCTTAGGGCTAGAAAATCAAGAAAATCCAAGGTAGAAAAATGTCTCTTTCAAGTAAATCATTTAGTTTTAAGTTAAGAAAATATTCATATTAAAGGAATGAAAAGTTCTATTGAGAAATTAGGCGACCGGTTTCGTGTTGAAAAAATACATCAGGCCAGCTACAAAGATATCCAATAAAAGTTACGATAATGGAAAAAAACCTAAAGTTAATAATTAAAATTAGGAGCAAATGAATGAGCTAGTGAAAAAGTTTTTATTTATAGGTAACAGTATAATTAAATTATTTCTTTAATAATGCAATTAAATAGGGATTATTTTTTTAAATAATTAATTAGTTAATATTTGAGTTTATTTGTCCATTTATTATTATTATTATTTATTATATATCTAAAAAACTATAGTTAAATTAGTACACGTGGTAAATAGTAATAAAAAGAAAAAAATATTACTTTAACCGGTATCTTTTAAAAATATTTATGAAACGTTGTACGTTAAAGCTTATATGGGCTATCTTCATCAGCAGCAAGACTGAACTAGTTTAGCTGCTGATGATGATAGCTTGGCTATCGAAACGTGCGTCCAGTACGAATTAAATGTTGTGGTAAGGGTTTTAGTGAACTGTTTCAGTAGTTATGCTGCTATGACAAGAGTTTACGATTTACTCTTTAAAAATCGAGGGAATAATAAGTTTTTGTTATTTGATAAGTAACATTTGTTTGCACACATGAGGAACTAATAAAGTATTCTTGTATTGAACATGCCGCCTTTATCTTTAATTAAAAATAACAAGCTGGTAGATTGCTACACGCATTGAGAAATCTACGTTTTTTGCATGTATTATGTACGTCACGTAGTTGTCTTCCTAGAATTTTATAGAATGCCGCCAATTATTTTTTAATTGAATACTTGCTCAGAGGATACATAAGTAGGGTATTTTAGATAGGGGATGATATTAAGCACAATTTGTATACATTTCTCACCGTTTTGGAGCACTTATTTATTATTAGCCTTTCCCTTAGGTAGATTTTCCGATGCAATAAAATTAGTGAAATGTAGTGGAATAGAGACAAAAGGCTACCCCTCGAGCATAAATTTCTTCAAATATCAATTTAAATTACATAAAATATCGCTGTGTTCCGAGCAAAAAAGCTTCTTCCTTTGGCAGGGGGAAATTAATGTTTGCGGTTGTTTTGTGAAGATATATGGATAAAAGGAATATTCTGCAACGTTTGATGCGAAATCATTTATATATGGTTCGTAGTAATGGGCTTTTTAAATTAGTTTTAAGCATCAAGAGTCGGTAATAAATTCGTTTATATCTACTTAATGCCTTTTATGTTTTTCTTGTGAACAAAGGAGGTTCTAAACCAGTATTTGATAAAAATAATTTAGTTTTTCGGACTACAAATACGGTTTTACTCATTTAGTCATTATCTACGACTAAATGAGTAAAACCGCATGTAACAGTATTAGAATATTAATGCTACGTGCAGTTATTTTTCTAATCAGTAAGTGGATTAAGAATTAGTGTGGTAGTGTATTAGTTGCAAATCAACTGTATTCTTGTTTCTTTCGTAATCAATAATTTGTCCAACAAATTCAGTCCGAATTCTTTATAGTCGAAGTGGTCAATGGTTAAGAGTTGTTTGGAAATTAGAGAAAACATGTTCGTAGATTTGTTTTTTTTTCTATTTTTTTTTAAGTCAGGTTTTTGTTTATCATCTCTAGATTTCATAAAGTGGTTGCGTTTTTGAAAAGACGAAATGAACGCTATGTTCCCAAGAAAGCTAACACTCTGACGAAGGAGCAAGTGGAAAGATTTTTACTTGAAGCTCTTGATGAGAAGCGGTTGCTTGCCAAAGTCATTACCATTTTTGGTATATTTGGTTGTTGTCGATGCGGGGTTTACAATAACGGATGATGGGTGTAGTTTTAAACCTTGTGTTATTTATGGAAAATATGTGATATAAGGATCTGCGGTTATTCTTGACGTACCGGAATGGAAAATGTGCCGCTCTAAATGCAGGTTAACATACTGTTGGCACAGTACCTAAGAAAATTGCTGAATATTTAGGATTACAAGAGCGTGCACTGTATGCAGGTTACTAGACGAACTGGAGCAAGGATGGTTGTTGATGTGGGTGATGATATTTTAACTTTGAAACGTGCAGGGGGATAGAAATCAACAACAATTGCAGAGAGCTACGTGGATGACTCAATTAATAACAAAATTGATTTGTAAAAAAATGTTTCCACTTAAAGAATCCACCCCATCCACTTCTACAGAGTATACACGTGCAAATACAAGTGACCTAACATCACTTGGAAACGTCAATATTAGTGGAAATAACTGCATTATGACATTTAATGTATACGATAAGACACTATTTTCAAATGTTAATAATAAATAAATTGTTAAAAACTTTGGCTGTCGTTTTAAATTATAATAGTATAAAATATATGAGCGCAGGTGTAAAATTTTACTGACTAGCCAGTACAATTTTACAGGCTGGCCAGGTAAGAGACATTTTCAAAGTGAATACAGTGACTTGATAAATTGATGTTTACAAGTGAGGAATAAATTAATATATTGAAAGGTACCTTCTCAAGTACAGTTTAAATCATACGATATCTTGGCTGACAAGCATTCGTATCTTTTTATTGTTATTATGGTCACTTAAGTTGGGAACCAATTTAGAAATTATTGGCAGTTGATAAACATAAGAATATATACCGTGTTAGAAAACCGTGCAGTTCTATGGCCGCTAAAATACGTGGCACTGTTGCAAAATTTGTCCGATATAAGAGTGTGTAGACATAGAGGTGGGTAGTCATACAATGTACGATGACGGGAATCAATCAGTAATAATCTATCTGCTGCCGTGAAAGGATAGCACTAGACTGTAGTCATACCTTAGACCCCAGTTTATTTATTTTATTGATTATCCTTGTTTCTTTAGATTTCTAACTCCTTTGTTATTTTTAACTGCTTTGTTAGTATCTTCTAGTTATATTAGAAAATAGTTGTTTCCTTATTAATGTTGTTATTTGCTGGCGGGAGTAGTTACTGCAAATTATTGCTTGTTTGAATATCTATTTTAAAATAGTTTTACTTGAATTTTTACCCATGCAAATAGGATTCCACATTCCATTAATTAGGTTTAGAAAACATTTTCTTGTTTGGAAATTAAATTTGCTTTTAAAAATTTATTTATTTGCTATTTACTATTACTTGAATATTTAATATCTTGGATACTTGGAAATGTAAAAAAAAATATTATATTTTTTTATAATGACATGTTCCAACTATTTACTTTTGGAATCCATTATTTTTTAAATGATGACAATTTCTTTGCTTCCTTTACAACAGTATTATATTTAAATATTTATTTGGAAATAATCAGCGATCGTTTGTGTCCGACCGCAGTAGCACAAAAGTTATAAAATAAGATGTACAGATGCATTTGATAACATCTGCACTGATGTCCATCACGTAGAGTAGTCGTCGAGTGGTTATAATTTATAAGTTTGTGAGGTTTTCTAGGGAAAACTGAGTGGGGAGCGCGTGACTAACACAGGTGGCAAAGTTATTCGTTGTTTGTATTCAAAGAACTAGTAGTCTTCTTATTTTTCACAATTTGATTGATTTGAGATTTTTAAGATACACAGTGAATAATTACCGCAAAAAATTTTGTAAATAGTTTATTTAAGATTTCTGTTAATGGCTGAGATAATGTGCTAATTATGCTTTGTGTAGTTGACCAAATATCACCGGCATGCAATATATATAAAATGTTTGCGTTTTGAAGACAATTTCTGCCATCACCTAAGACATTTTCTGAAAGTAAGCAGATAAAACAAGGGAAACTCATAGATTTATCAAATAATATGCACTTTATGTTTATTATCATTTATCTTATTTGAGGATTTTTTTAAATTTTAAACATATTTATTTGTAAAATACGTAAAACTGCTTACTAAAGTATTCGTTTATTGCACGTACAACTTTTCCCGGTTTTATTTCAATACATTTTCTACATTGCGTTTGTTTATAATAATACCAAATATTAGTTAGCAATAATATTTATATATGGAATTTCCTAATCTGTGCTCCAATATTTTTCGTATCCTGGTGAAACCTTTTACTCAATTCTTCATTTCTCCAATATCATTAGAGAAGAGGTTGGATATGGGAATCTAGGAAATGTGTGTTCAAACTCATTGGGCAATCTTAATGTTTAGATTTTGGTACATTTACAGGTAACAATTAGGTATTAAAGAGTGGACGATCCTTGCATAGTCCTCGTGGCGTAGTGGTTAACACGCCTACCCTGCAAGCAAGAGATGTAAGGTTCGATACCTCACCGGGACATTTTTTCAGTAACAAATTACATCGGAAGTTCCAAGAAAATTATAGATTTTCATAATTCACCGACGGAAGCCAAAATATTCTAAAATTGAACAAATTATATTGTTGTTGGAACTATGCAACTCTATCTGAATAAAAAAATGTATTAGACTGCAATATATTTATATTTAATTTTGCAATACTTATATTTATCTCCGTGCGATATTTCGATTGCAAGTTACACGACTAGTGATTCATCTGAAGTAGCAGAACACATATCATTATAGTATTATAGCAAAAATAATACTGGATTTAAAATAGAATCCTGCAGGAAATCCAATTTGATGGGTCTATAATCTGAAGCATAATAGCTATTTTTATGTTTAATACTGACGTACGGGTATCTATCATTCAAGAAAGAATTTCACCATTTATATGCAATACCATGGATGTCGAATATAATTCCTACAGAAGCTTCGAACGATCGACACATTCGAAATATCCTGCTGAGGTTACAAAAGAATGCATTTCACATCTATGGAAGTAGTAGGGGTAACTACTTGTTTAACAAATATACGTATCTTTTGGAATCCGTTGCACAAGTTACATATTTTTCTTTAATTAAACAAGCAAAAAATTATATGAATCATCAGGTTTCTAGAAAGATTTAATTTGCGGATCTGTACCTGGTCTTCAATTCTGTAGTGTTTAAATTAAATGTTTGCTCTATGCAAGACTTTCAACTGCGATACCATAGTGGCTGAGTCCAAGATTAAATATTCCTTTCTGCAGAACTTTCCTTCATACATAGAGGATAATTCCATGGTTTTACTTACTTTTTTAACTAGAGCAACTTCCCTAACGTGCATTTCGAGAACGATTGTAATTAATGAGTGGTAAAACAAGAGTAAGTACTTAGGTGAACTTGGTTTTTTGAAGCGGTCTTAATAGATTATAAAGTTTCAGGCAGTAACAAAACTACGAAAAGTATGCGCCCGCAAGTGATCCAGAATAATAATTAAAAGCTTCGAGCTCTCGGTTAATGAAAGCTGCCGGAATGCTTTCTCCAATATTCTTCTAAAATTAATAATATTTCATTACCTTCGTTCTATATTGTCTACACCACTTCTCACAGGATCTGGCTAATAACTGTCAATTTAAGGTGGGTACCCCAGATGCTTTTCCTGTGCAGTCGTTTTTAATTAAATCTGTCACGATTGCAGATTTAATAAAGGACTGTTGTTCAAAACTGGCTTTGATCATATTGAGTCGTAACGTAGGAGGGAAGCTTTTTGTTGAAGTAAAAGGAAATGAGGAACGTTTTAGCTTTATTGACATATCACGATATATTAAATGGGAGGAGTTTCATATTTTTTTAATACTGAGGAAATCTTTTAATAACAATTGAAAGCAGTTTCGAGAAATGAATCTGTTTCTTAATTAATCTAATTTTACAAATGTTGTACAATAATTTAACAGATAAATTTTGTTTTCAGTACAATAATTTTTGTAATTAATTGTTGAAACTAGATTTAATTACAAACCAATCAAGAAATTGTTATACAGATAAACTAGTTTTACTTTTTGGCAAACTATATTGATTGTTATTTTTGGCTGGCCTGAAGATGAACGTATGCTCGAAACCGGTCGCATTTTTGTATTAAATAGAGTTTTGTGAGAATATATTATTATCACTACCTTCCTAAAAAAAACTATTTTAGTCCGATCAACTCAATTAGATTGACATTATTGTAATGTTCAGTGAAGATACTCCAAGTATTTAATATAAGTAAAAATCAATTCGTTATCAAAGATTTGACATCCATCAGTTAGTCAGTTTAAAACATTCATTTTTCTCAGTGTGCAGGTACTAAAGGCATTTCGTCAACGTACAGTTGTACACCTGAAACCCTGGTTGATTTAATTTATACTTTTATTTATATTTTTGTAGTTCGTATCTAATTCTATAACATAAGGCTTATAACTGTTATTTAATCCCAAATTTAATGTTTACGTTCAAAAACTGTTTAATCTAACGTTTACTCGATGCTCTTGCTTCAGAGCTGGCTCATTATTTTCAAGCTGTTTCAGAATACATATTGAGTATAGTAGTACGTCATCGAGTGCAATGTTGTCCGTTCTTTCGGTTAAGCGCTTTTCTGCATAAAGTGTAAGCACGTAGATGATGAAGCTCGGCTAAATTTTGGAGCCCCATGGATATGATGCCGACGGATAATGAAGTTTGCGTATGCAAGGCTGCGTTTAAGCCATCGCGATCATCATGAAGGATATTCAAATATGTGTACTGGCATGCAATAAACAGCGTAATGCATTTACGCTAGGGTAGTTGAGTCCGCCTGACGAGCTAGGCCGTAATAAATACCGGGTCTGTAACGACAAGTCTATGGCTGAATGCTCGCGTTTAGAATTTTTATTAATAACAGAAGATTAGAACATGTACGTCGTCCAGACTGCATTATACACGATATAAGAATAAATTCGATAAAATTCTAGCAACCTCTCTTTAACAAAAATGCTCGAACATGTCGATTTATATTTTCGATTAGTGTCCTTTTACTTATACCACAAGATAATGTCATTTCCGCTTTGAGCGGGAGTAATAGTAACTTTATTTAAAATGCAACATTCTGTATATTTTAACAGATTTAGATAGACGATTAAATAAGTCCTTTAGTAAACCTCCCATATACATGTTTACTGTAAATAGTTTGCGAAATGTTGAAAAAATTACTAACAATAAGGCGGAAGATACACTCAACAAACTTAAAAAATCATAGTAACCATATGTCAAAATTGTTTTAAATATTTACAAGTGTTTATTAATTATGCTGCATTCACATAGGGTAGCGCGAAATTAGTGTAAGAATTTAACAACTGAGACCAATGATTTGCTTTGTCATAACTAACCTGGGCAAATATGCGGTAACAGCCACAGGCGTGGCGAGCGCATAAAAGTTTACATATAAAATAGAAGGTAAGAAATAAATTATAAAACGTGCTGAAAGACTTACCGTTTTAAAATTCTTCCGTGAAATCACAAACTGAGTAACATCTCTTAAATATTTGAATCATTAGATATGTTTCCACAGCTGTTTCAGTCAAGTGAGTACGACGTCCGGAATAAATGCTTTTTAATGCTGAAAACGACCGTTCGACATCTGGCGATGTTATATTTGCATATTTAATATAATCTTTGAAACAACTTAATGCATTTTCACACGCACTTTCACAAATTTGTCTTAATATAAGAAAAGCGGAGTCTTTCTCTAAAACACTTTCAAATTTTCGTATTACACACCAATTTGTTTCGCCTTCTACAGCACATAACTGTGCGTGAACATCATTCACAATTTGAACAGAATCCACTAGCGACATCGAAACATTTTGTAATTTTTCTATTCCCGCCGCTAGTCCGAAGTAATTGTTGTGAATAGTTTGTAAATCTCTTTTAACCTGACTATCTTGAAATATTTCCTGGCTTTTCTTGATTGCTGCAGCTTCTGTCGGATTGAATTTTAAAACTACCTTCTTTACTTAATCAAAATATTTGTTGTAGTAAAACGCAGCCTGCAACCATGTTCCCTAACGTGTAACAATCGGCTGTGGTGGTTCAGGTAAATCAGGACACAGTTTGTGAAATAGTCGGGTACGTTTCGGGGACTTTAGAAACACTGCCTTTGTACTAGCAATCAATGCATTTACTAGTGGAAAACATGTAGGAATCGTTTGTGCCGCAAGATTTAGAGTATGGATTTTACACGTTACATGTAAGAAGTTACCACTGTGTTCTTTAGGAGATCGGCCCAAAGAAGGCACGTTTGCGGCACCATCACTCATAAACATTAAAAGTTGCTTGGTTGAAACTTCAAATTTGTTCAATGAGTTCAACACCACCTTTAAAATCTCATCGGCAGTTCAATTTATAACTCTTTTGGAAACAAGTAGGAACGAGGATGACGGTCGATGTGGTTCCATTGTACGTACCATTACATTAACCACAGAATGTTTTTGACGATCTGTTGTTTCGTCCACACACAACCACAGTTTTTTATCTTTCAATTCCGTTTTCATTCTTTTTTCTATATGTTCACGAGCAAATGGCACTACATTTCGTATCATGTTCTACTAGGTAATTTACAGTCCACATATTTATTCCAGAAGGAGACAAATGCTTCTTTGTCTAGTAAACGAAACGATAGATTACATAAAATAACACATAAATCAAGTGTACATTTTTCTTGGTCTCGTATGACACTTTTTGCAGAAGAATGCTGTTTGCTTTCGATGTGACGTTGACAATGGCTTCTGGATCAACACATTAAAGGGATTTTACAAACTAGACATTGAATTTTAGCGCCATCAAAAATTAAGTCCGGCATGTCCACTATGAAGTTTTTAACTGTCTGCCATTGTTTTTTTTCGCGACGTACCTAACTGCGACATTTTTAAAGCAAACATAAGCGTACAATTACGAAATAAGTTACGACAGCCTACATATACACAGAACTACTCGTATACAGCATCGATTTAGTACTGACGCTGTGAACGCGTGAAATAAATAACCGCCGACTCCGCACCACATATCTACTACACTGACTGTTAACGCTGTTTGCCCAGGTTAGTCATAACTAATATTCGCAAGCTCGGTGCCAAACCATGGGTGCGCAGAGAGGTGACCGATATTCCGATAATACTATTCTCCGTACAAATATAAGCATTTATTACGCTCCTACCTAAAAGGGAAGAAGTTTAACAATTGCACAAAAAATCAGTCTGCGGATATCATTTCGGTTCGTTGGACGTTACCGTATTTTAGTAGCAAATATGAGTGTTGGATAACGACGGATCTCGTGCCGCGAAGTGTTTGGTGCTCAATAGGGATTTACTGATTTGGAAACGATCACAATGCGAAAAACATGTCAATAGCGCACACCACAAATGGAAGGGCGGTCAAAAACCCTATGCCGAATTTGTATTGGATTTATAGATATTTATGACGACTGTTATATTTAATAAGATCCAAAAAGTTAACAAGTTTCCTCAGTATTAAGATACATATAACCCCAACTGGATTTTGCGAAGTGAACCAACATTGTGGAATGATTTACGTTCGTTGAAACAACGAATTCAAAGAAAAACTCAATGGTAGATGATTATCATCGATGACTTCTCCATTAGATCAATTGAGTAATGACCTCCCAAAAATATTTCCAAGCAACTGACAAAATTTTGTACGGAGTAAAGAGGATTTGTATTTTATTTTGACATCTTGTCCGTTGTTTAGAAATATTTTTTGGAGGTCATTGACCAATTGATCGAATGGAGAAACCGCCCCTGCATATTATATTTCAAATATTAAAACCAGAAAATAGATCGACACCTCGATATTTAATAGCCCATGCAAGACTTCAATTGTGTACTGGTAAAACCAATAAAAACGTGATATTAGCCATTTTACAAACGTTCGACATTTATGCAACACAAGCGTTAATGTTTGTGACTGATAGCGGATCAGCTATGCTTCGTGTTGGCCGCTTGCTTAAACCTACTTCCCAGTATTTGTCAAATTTCCCAAACGAATTCGGCAATTTCTTCAATTTATAACTGTGCTCTTACAGATATGCTTACTTATTTTGAAGACCATTTCAATTATGCAAACATTATGTCATTACATGTCGAATAGTCGTTTATAGAGCGTGTCCCCGGATTAACGCATAGATAGGTAAGGCAGACAGAGAATTATTGAGTTGAAATTTCATCTTTTGGGGTTCAGTCCTGCTTGAATAGTAAGTAATTTATGCCATAATTTTATTGCCGAAAAATTAAGTAGATCTTGCAAATTTACAAAAAGGGATTTTTTTCAATTAGCAAGGTGTATTTTCTAAAGGAGATACGATAAGAGGGTTATTATAAAACAGTGTTCAGAGTAGTAAATTATGCCAGTACTTAGTGTGTAAGCGCTTTTACAAGATCGGGATACTTTTATTTAAATTTAAACCGGATATTTAATTACAGACATGATATTTTCCCTAATAATAATAATAATCTTAACAGTAATAGGGGTGATAATAGTAATGTACAAAATAAATACTTATAAAGGATAAATCTGGTACGTAGGCTTCCGCGGTCGTCAATAACACTATACCCTTGGTTTCAGGGTTGGAACCGCGTCGTTGTCATAGCATTTGCCGACGTATAGTCAACACTCTTATGGGACATTTTCAATGTGTAGTAACAGCCCTGAATATGTCCCATAAGAGTGTGGACGAAACGTCGGCAAAAGCTACTATAACGACGCGGTTCCAACCCGGAAACCAATATAAGGGATAACATTTAATCTAAAGTTATAAACTACACACAATTCACATTGCTAAAAATATTAACGTTAACTTTTCTTTTTAACTAAAATACCACTATTCTTATTATCGAAAATATTCACTCATTTAAATAGTCTGCCGCCTTTATCCGCACACCTCTCGATATTTTCACGAAAAGTAGTAAATGCTGTTCTTATTTCCTCTAGAGAAATGGAATTTAGAGCCTTCCTAATGCGATTCTTTAATATTTGGGTATCATTTGGAAGCCTCTCAGAATGCACTATTTGCTTTATTCTACCCCAAAAGTAGAAGTCCATGATTGTTAGATCCGGGTATCTGGGCGGCCATAAAATAGGACCAGCAGTAGCTATCCACTTTTCCCGAAACTTTTCCAGCATCCATTCACATACTAGCCAAGTCGAGTGAGCAGGGCAACCGTCATGTTGAAAGTATGAAGAGCATCTCGCTTCATATGGCAGTTCGTCAATAAACTCGTTTAAAATCTCTTAATACTTGTGCTGGTTAAGCTTTCCTTCAATAAAATATGGACCAATTATGTCATAGCGGTAAGAAATGGCACACCAGACATTCACCTTTTTAAAATACTGCCGTCTAGAATTTATTACGTAATCGCGATTATGCTTAGACCAGTATCGACAATTCTGCACCGTTAGTAGTAAAAATCGATTCATCCGAGAAAATGATATTTTTGTGGAAATTTCTATCTTGTAAAATTTTGTCACCCAAAGAAAGACAAAATTCCAAATTTCGAGATTCATCCTCTTCCTCCAACGTATGACGAATTCGAACTTTGTATGTATAGTTTTATCTTATTTGCTTTGTATACGCGTTGTAAATGTGACTTACTAATGCGAATGTCTCTGGAACGCTTTCTTAATGATAGCTTGGGCTGTTCAGATACTGAATTGATCGCTAACATAGTACCTATGTCATTTTCATCATAGCTCTTCTTTTTCTTCGGAATATTGTGTATACTGCCAGTAGTGAGGAATTTTTGAACGAATCTGGATACGGTAAACTCAATCAACATCGTGTTCGAAAATTTAACATTAAATAGCCTAATAACTGCTGGAAAAGATAACTCTCCAATGCCATCACTGAACTAGGTAAATACGTTCTTGTATAGTTAGCATAATTAATTTCCCAGTTGTACGTGTTTTAATAAATTGATATTAATTTAAGGCACAAAAAACACTACGATAGTTAGCAAAATTTATTTTTGACAACTACCAAAAGATACTTATTTTTTCATATCCATAGCCCACTATGCATTTTGCATGATTCTTGTCAAAAGTCGAATTGTCGAATAGTTTTGGAAATAACGGCTGCACATATAATATTCTTTTAGTTATATAGTCCATACATTCGATACCTCTTTTCTTTTTAAATTTGAAAACCGATTTTTTTTTCAAACGTCGGCTTTTGTATAAATACTAAAATACACACTCTACTAAACCCTTTTAAAAGTCGCTTTTTATTTCACAAATCTTGCAATGGCTTCTAGTAACGGAATAAGACGTTTCTCTTCATTTTCCAAAAATTAACTCTATGGGAGAACGTGATTTTTTGATTTTAAACGACCTATATGCTACACAGTAATATGTAATTATGTTTAAGTTTTATAAAGGTTCAACATTAAGATTACCTAGCTACCATGAGATTTGAAAGATCTAGTGACTTTACGAGTGTATTCCTTCCTTAATGAAGTGTTACCAAAGGGAACTGTTCAATGATAAATATTAGGAAAATACCACAAGAAGACAACTCTGCCGTAGGATGTTTTCCAGTGTTTCTCGCGACTTTGTAACTTACTTCTTGCTTGCTTTTATTTTATCTCCAATTAAGTCGTAGGGCAAGCAGAACTCAAGATACAAGTGAAGCTAATCTTGGAACAAGCAAGTCATAAAAAGGATATTTTGTGTAGCTAGATAAATTAGTTTCGCTGTAATGAAAGAACTTATGTTTGCAAGCATTAAGGAAGCAACGTCCATGAAATTTAATCTCCACTTCTTTGTAAATTGTTTTTTTTTATATATATAAAAACACGAATGTTGGAAGCTAAGTTTTCATCTTCCTAGATGCGTAAAATTCAACGACTTGAAGGAAACAAACGGTATAATAGAGTCTAGACACCGGATTAATTTCTCGCGTTTTGAAAACTCGTTGCTACATCAAACAAAACAAACAGTGCAAAATTGCTTCTGAATAATATTTTACTTGAGGGGAATCTCTCCGTACAGTGGGTACATTGTACTAAATCAGGGTTCTTGCGCATATGTGAGTTGTTACATTTGGGAGTCGGAAATTTGCTGCCGGTTGTAATACGTAGTTACACCTTACAATGCTTCCCCATCGTTAAAATGTTGAAACAAAAACGGTAGAGCGCGTTACTGTTACGTACTGAGTAATTATAAGTAGTTGTCGTAATGGTAATGTTTAGAGTTCAGCCGTTATTTTAAGCACCGAGCACAGTAATTCACGGACCTTCGTTATAAGTTATTCCCCGTCGTAAGCTAATTTAGTTTAGACACATAAAACGATAATTATCATTTTAACTTGGTAAAGTACTAAAGCAGTAATTAGGCACAAGCCTTCTTATCTCACATCCCTCACTGTACATAGTTATATGGTATATGTATGTGTATTAGGGTGGTCTCTATTAACATATAAGGAAATTATCATTTTTTATTTCAATACCCGGACTCCTCGAACCTGTTCTTTGGATAGCAGCAGCAGCAGAAGTGTAAATTATTTCTAGTGCTAGGCTTCAATTAAAGAACTATTTTGATCAAGGGCAGATCTCTCACAAGAAAGGCGGTACGCTATGTCAGGTGTTATAAGGTGAATTCAATACAAATCAACCCAATCATGGCTACATCCTGTGGGAAAAAGTAACATCCTCACTTCTATTTAGTACCACGGGTAGTGATCATGCCTCATCCCCATAAAGGATGTAAAACATGCTTCCCTCTCTGGAGCAGATATATTGGCTTTTAATTATTTTCAACGCTTGAAAAATGCGAAAAATAATGTTAATTATTTTCTTAACAAACTCGTTCTGTATTTCTAAATGAAATAAAAATCAATCAGTCATTAATTGCTTTCCTTATTTTCCATAAAATGTTCTTGTTCTCAATGATAACAGAACTACTATATTAGCGGCTCTACGAAAATATATAGGTGGTTGTGCCTCTCCCTACAAGTATTTATTTATTTGTAAGAAAAAATATTGTGAAATGTCATACGCCAAACTTCTGATGTGATTTATCCAACAACAATTACCACGTCAGTGAAAATTAGTTAAGATTATTGACTTAATGAAAACAATGAAATACGGTGATTGTGCGCAGCGTACATCAACGATTTTACCTCGGGGTAGTGTTATATTCATAGTTCTTGAAATGAAACAGGTAAGTTACTATACTTAGATTTATTTACAAAAAAATAAAAAAATAAAACAAAATTCGGTTTAAAAGAAAAACAATCAAATTATTAAAGTAAACGAAGTGAAATGAAATAAAATTTTAAATTTACAAACATGGCCATATACAAAAGAACATTTAATAAAAAATAAAATTCGCCGCGAAAACCCTATATACAAAACGGTAAAAAGATATAACGTGACATTAAGCGGGATCTCGGGGTATTTACCAGCGTCAGCCCAAGCTGTCTACAAAGTGGTCGGTCGGATATTTACCCTGGACAGCCCTAGCCGTCTTGACTGAAAGGGTATGTTCGCCCTGGACAACTCTAGCTGCCTTCGGTGGAAGGGAAGGTACGGAAAAGGACAGGCGGGAACTCCTACAGAATGGGATTCTACACGGCTTTATATACCTGAAATTCATGTGACGTATCGTTTTTTGTACATGACGGGGGAAGCAAAACAATTTCAAAATAAAATGTTGCACAAACTCTAGAACAATTGATTAGTAAGTCATATACACTCGAAAAGTAAGTGACAAAATAAAAATTAAGAAAAATTGAAAATAATTTAAAGAATGAGCACAAAATTATGGTGCTAATAAATTTAATCTCTTTTCAGCTTAAGAGTCTTAAAATACAAGGATCGAAAAGGGGAAGGCGAAAGAAGCTAAAAATGTTATATACGTACATATGTTTATTTATTTCACAACGCGAGCAATTCATCTTCAGCGTACGAAGTTGATAAAAGAGACATTTTAGCATCATTTGCACGCTTCATTTCAAGATGAGACACATCGTGACACATTTTCTCGCATAACGGAAGGAATTTCGTAGCAGCACAAAATGTACTATAAGAACCATCAAATTATCCAAATGTACTTGGGAACTCCATTATTTATTCTATAGCACTATTACTCTGCCGTATTCGTCACATTTTGGAGACCGCTGTTAAGTTCGCGTACGTAGAGTTATGGGCATTGAAAAACTGACATTGGAACAACTATACCCTGTACTTACATCAATGGAAGCTATTCTAAATTCAAGACCTTTCTCGATATTATCATCAAATCCTATTTATTAGTAGTTTAGTAGTTTATGTCTGGTGAGAAGTATCGTCCTCAAATGCTTGCTTTAACATTTTGTGCATTTCTGTGGATACATTACACAGTGGTGTGTGCGCCATTTATTTGGATGCGGTCTATTATAGCATCACTTGATTGAAAAATGTTTTAAATAAAGTAAACGAGTTGTATATCTGTGCTCGAAACTTAAATATCTTGTATACAAAAACAAGTTATTTCATAGCGTTGGGTTTTAAATAAGTTTAATGTAAAACACTTCAAACACATCAAGAGAATATCTAAGCTCTAGCCTACAATACCCATTTTGCTTTTTAAAGTATGGTATAAAAATTAAGTCAATAACGTGGTCCCTTCTTAGTCTGTTTACTTTGCTATCCCTCATCCGTTCATGGGAAATCCCCGAATTTTCAATTCGTATCCGAATAATTTTCATATTGTTGGCGTTGGATCATTATGCATTAATATTATTATTATGATAATAGCCCCACGGTACCATAAAGCACCACATAGAACATGCGAGCTAGCATTTAACATCCTGAAACGACGTTCTTTCGCGGTCGTGAACGTACTGTTTTGTTTTTATTGGACAATATAGTATGTGATCGTAAAATGTCAAACGTGTCTTATAGCGGTTTAAGGGCGACACGGAACTGTAGGAAAAACGTGAGTTGTTGGTTCTTGCGACGTGATTGTCAGAAATTACGGCAACTTCAAAATAAAGCTGCCGTAAAGCGTGATAAATGGCGGCTTTATATTTACTCTTGGCTCGTTACTAATACACGATGTTGGTATTGAAAAAAAGTCAATTTATATAAATGAAGTTTCTATATTTTTTGTTTTTTTGCTCTCGAAAGCAAATTTATAACTATGTGTATTGTGGTGCGAAATTTGTTGATACCTTTAGCATTTCTTCATTTGCTAATTGTAAGTTTAATTGAAATAGATGTCCGAAAGCAACACAATACATTTAGAGAACCTTCGGAGCCTGTGGTACCACTATCGATTACAGGACCAATTTCATTCCATATTATACTGGTGATGAATCGTGGTTGCTCTTCAAAAACATCAAGAGAAAGAAGGTTTGTGTTTTGCCGGGTGAAACGCCGAAGGTAATACCAAAAGACGTTCACTGTAGGAAAGCAATATTGTGTGTTTGGTAGGACAGATGTGGGATCATCCCTTGGGAAATCATTTCAACCAGTGGCACATTCCGGATGAAAACGGCAAACACCAATTCAATATTAACAGCGACGTCTACCTAGCTCAGCTCAATCATCTTCACGCTGCAATCGAGATGAAAAGACCACGTAAAAAGAACCAAATCGTCTTCCACCACGATAATGCGCGTCCATATGTTGAGCGTCACGTCGTCGAATCCATCGCCAATAACGGCTGGGAACTGCTGCCTCATGCACCATATTCTCCCACAGAGGCGCCTACGGATTACCACATCAGTCGCTCATTGAAAAACTGGCAGGCAAACAAAATTTATGACAATGTGATGAGTTGGTGGCCGATATCAAAGCGTGGTTTGCCTCCAAGAACCGTGACTTCTTTGCTTGTGGTATCGATGATCTGCCAAGCAAATGGGAAGCAGTGATTGAAGTTGATCGTGAATACGCTCCGGAACAATCCTGTTTTTGTTGCATTTTTATTTTTAATTTTTATTAATAAACTACCAACACAAATTGGTATATCCCATTATCTCCAAAAACCTCTCTCAATTCTTTTAAAATTATTTTGGATGGCAGGAGACATAACCAGTGGGATGAGTTTTTTTCCTAGTAATTGTAGTACTTGGTAGTACTACTAGCTTGGTATGCGATACACTAATGATACGAACGTTTTTAAATATGGATTGTTAATGAATTATATTTAATACCACCTACGCTGAATGAAATATTTGATTAAAAATAGAAAATATGATCTTGGTTTTTTAAAAATAAAGAACTCATTGGATTAAAAAGATACACTTATTTCAGTTATTGCATAAATATTTATCTCCAAAAATTATATTGTAAGTAGATCATTTTACATTTACAAATATTTAGCGAAGTTAATGCTCTGTTAGTCAGATTCGATTAAAATATCTACTAATCCGCTAGCTTTTGAATACTCCCAAAGCACTAGTAAATCCTTCTTGAGATCATGTCAGTAGGATAAATTTCAAAGATAAAACGTAACTAATGCCCGGAGGAACTTGGAAATTAGTTATTTTACGTAAACATTTTCATTGGAGTTGCTAAAGAAACAGTTCGTTCGCGAGCTATTTCCATAAAGTTTGTTCTGAGGTTTATAATGTATGTATGTATGCGAAGATCTATTTATTTCGCGTGCTATTCATCCAGGATGTGTCATGGTAACACTTGTAGAAGCAGCCAAGCGGTATCAGGTAATTTAACGCCACACACGCAGTTCAAGACTCGTAATTTCTGGTAACTATCGTAATTAAGTAAACTAATAACGTATAGAATTGCTCCAGTGAAAGTGTATATATGTACTTTAGTCAAAGTCTGTTGCATTTCCATTTGTCGGTAGCGTAACAATGTACATTGTTCCCTTTATTCGGTTATTTATGAGATTGTAGATGACAGACTGGTGCTGTACTGCCTGTGCAACCATTACTCGCAAACGCTAGACTGGGTAAACTTCGAGAAACTTTCGGCACGTGTAATGCAGCAGGACTGCGAGCAAGTCTGAATTACGAGTGCCGTTTGACGTTGAGAAGGACTTGAGAGTTTATGGTCCGCATTGTTCATTTTCACTTTGTTTTTGCGTGAACGTGTGTTGGTGAGCCCGTGTTCTCGTAGCATCATTGCCTTAAATATGGCGAAAGTTTTCGAGTAAAATTTGGGTTATTGGAATTTCTGCAACAGCTAACTTATTCATCATTGTTTGCGACGAAACTTTACCTCATTTTGTGGTCCTTTTCGAATGTACTTGTTAGTAATTTATCGTTGTTTCTTTAATGGGAAAGTGCTTGAAAATAAACGGCGTTTGTTTTTAAACCCGCACATTCTTTTTTCTATTCGCTGGTTGATATTAAAACGGAATTGTGGACGTAGAATTTTGTTATACCTCAAGCGATAGGTAAGAAGTCAGTCGTTTCAACTGTAAATGACAACATTATTTTTAAATACAATAAGTTAAACAGTTTGAACTACTGACTGAACCAAGAGAGACATAAAACTATTAAATTGTTTGTAATGATTCTATTAAAGAGGGATTATCGATTCGCTACCATTCAGATAACCAAGCAGTGCTAAAGGTACCGGCGTCCACACAAGCAAAGTGGTAACTAGTGTGGAACTGCATGAATGCGCTAAATAAACTGGATAGCCGGGTTAAGATGACCTTGGTCTGGCTAGCGATGGAACATCAAAGTTATGGTCAAAGTAGACGAATAGGCTCATCAGTTGCTAGCTAGAATCCGAAGCCGTCTGTAGGGACAGTGTACGTAGTAGTTGAAGCAGCTACTAAACAATGGATAGAAACTAAATCTCAAAACTGGTGGAAAAATGTTCCAAGTCAAAGACAGGTCAAGCAATTTCTAATTGGATACCCCTTATAAAAAGTGGCCCAATAAGGATTCTTTGATTTTCATTATATTTTTTTTAATCAAGTATATTGTGATCAAAATGTCAAAAATGTCAAGCACACATAACCCGATTGTCAAAAATGCGTTACACGATTGAACACCGCACTTTGATTGTTAAAACTTATTTCGAATACGGGGAGTTTCGCGGAAACAGTTCACACATTATGTGCAACTGTTGGCAGAGAAAATGCACCTCTGATAAACAAAATGTACTACTTAAATCGTTCGACGGTTAAGCGATTGATTGAAAAATGTGAAGAAGTTGGTTCAGTTATCGATGGAAAAACGTTGATTCCTGGTCGGCCAAGATAGTCTACCGAAAATATTACCGCAATGACTGAAAGTGTTGCAAAAAATCTAACAAACTCGACCCGCCATCGTTCATAGAAGTTTCAAAAACCACCCTACCGCAGATATTGAAAAAAGATCTTCATCTTTATCCTGATAAGGTTCAGTTAACTTAGGAAATTAAGCCTGTAGGTCATGTGCAACGATTTGCATTTGTCAACTAACAACTGCAAAATCAAGAAGTGGACATAGATTTTTCGAAAACAGTCCTGTTTAGCGAAGAAGCGCGTTTTCATTTGGATGGAGCACCCACAACCATCGTGTTTGGGCTGCTGAGAATTTTCGGACAGCTCATGCGAAGAAAAGCACCCACAAAAAGTGACTACTTGATGTGGGTTTTGGGATGGTGGGTTATTATTATATTTCTTCGAAGACGAAGCCGGTAATGTAGTTACAGTTAATGGCGACCGTTATCGTGGCACGATAAGGGAGTTTTTATGGTCTGCATTGGTTGGTATGGGTCTGGACGATATGCAGTTCCAATAGGACGCGGTAGCCTGCCACACAGCGTAGGAAACAATATGCAGTTGTTGCAAAAGAGATTTTCGGACTATATTACGCAATCGCGCAGTTGCTACCAGAATTAGCCAGCGATATCGTGTGATCTCATAGCAACCACTCAACAACGGTCGATGAACTTAAGGATGGAATTTGAAGCGTTGTTGGTGAAATTGAGCAGGAAATATGCGCAAATGTTGTCGAAAATTTCACTAAAAGAACAAAAGTGTGCCAATAAAATCGTGGCGGTCATTTGTTGGATGTTCTGTTTCATAATTAATTGGAGTTTATGCAGTTTAAGTTGCAATAAAAATAGTATAGTTTTTTGAAAAAAAGTAGGTCTTTTATTAAAGAATTAGATGCTGTCTTGGTGTTGGGCTAGCTATTATAATCTCGTCTAATTTATGAGGAGGGGAGGATGGTTTCTATCCAAATGTAAACAACAGACACAAACAGGTATAAGCATACTTTGCAACACCTAAATTGTTTAATTTATAATAACAATTTATGTGACGCTGAGTGTGTCGATCTTTCTTCACGCAGACAAACGTTTACTTGTGTCAAAACTGTCCGCCTTAATTCAAGACAATTACTCTTTCAATTATCCGCAATACAATAACTGTTTTAAATCAAAAGAAATATTTTCTTAGCGTTTCTTTCTCTGCGTAAGAGAAGTATATAATTGTATTTCTTTGTTTATTTGTTATCTTGATCCAAGGAAATCTTGCAGAAAATTAGATAGCGATTCTTAGTATAACTAAATTGCTGTTATAACATAAAACAATATTGTTTTAAGGATAGTAAATAGTTTTTAGTTCCAGAAAGTGTTTAGGTATTGTTCATAAATCAATAGTTTCATTTTCTTAAAATAAAGCATTCCTTAATAATTGCGCTTACCTTATTTAAAACAGTACGACATATCCATTCATAATGCAGTAAATTATTCACATTGCTTGTGATTTTAAAAAGACTAAAATAGAGGTTTTTATCTACAGGATAATGTTCAAACATAAGTGAACTTAATGTAGCAGTACACATGAAAAAAGTTCTTAGAAACAATAGCCAAGGTAATGCTAATATAAATAGCTCCTGGTATTGATGGAATCACTACCGGCAAAAACAATATGAGAAGAGAAAAGCATTAAAGCTTCTTGCTCCTGGCCGCATTGCTATAACATCTCTCAGTTTATGCCACTAATCTTCAAAAAGAGCAACTGAAATATTTCCCGGCACCACTTAGTTTCATTAGTTATAGTCATGCCGTCTTAGATAATGGCGACGGAACCAGAATACAGATATCATACTTGCCCATACAATGATATAACCTTTGTTGTACGTTAAAGGTTATATCCATTCATAAACATTTTCAAAAGATACCGGTTAATGCGATATTTTTTTTCTTTTTATTACTATTTACCACGTGTACTAATTTAACTATAAGTTTTTTAAATATATAATAAATAATAGTAAAAAGGGGATAAATAAACTTAAGTATTAACTCATTATTAAATTACATAAAAATAATCCCTATTTAATAACATTGTTAAAGAAATAATTTACAATAATTATACTGTAACCTATAAAAAAAACTTTTTCATTAGTTCATTCACTTGCTCCCAATTTTAATTATTAACTTTACGTTTTTTTTCCATTATTGTAATTTTTCTTTTATTGGATATCTTTGTAGCTGGCTTGATGATGTGTTGTTTGAATATGAAACCGGTCGCCTAATTTCTCAATAGAACTTTGCGAAATCTGGACCATTTTCCATTCCTACCTTTGATATGAATATTTTCTTAACTTAAAACTGAGTGATTTACTTGGAAGAAACATTTTTCTAGATTGGATTTTCTTGATTTTCTAACCATAAGAAAATATTTATTTAATCCAACTAAAATTTCAAGAAAATGATTTTCTTGTATTATACATTCTTATAGTCTTGAGATAAAAATATTTTCTTGAATAGAGACTGATTTTTGCAATAAAAAATATTTTTTTGATGCAAGAAATCATTTCTCTATGTGTTTTCTGTTATACTGCTCCATAGTCTTGATTGATATAATTGCAAATGTGTACAAAATTAAACTCCAACTTGATTATTTTAGGAAGTAGATGAACTGAGCGAAGACGTAAAAATATGTGTGCAAAATCCTGCTATATGCATGTAACTTAACCAGGAAAATCTAAACAAAACCATGTAATTTATTTTCAATGAATATTTATATAAATATTTAACTTTTTAATATTCATAGTATCAATATTTAATCCCCACCCTTTACGGTAACTAATTGATTTATCAATTAAAATTACATCACGTTTATTGCATATGCCCGTCGGCTTTAAACAATTTATTAAATATGGATTCTCTAATAACATTGCCCAGTCGGAATGTATGTTGTATGTATAATTTTTTCGTTATATTTCATATCATTCATACATGAATTAAAAAACATACAGGGAGTAATTAAAAATAATATTGTATTTGTGACAGATATAACCATATCAGTTACAACTATACCAATATATTGAAATGGAAAAACTAAATAAGTGAGATCTAAAAGAATTTTGTAATTTACTTACTAATAAGTTTGAAGCCAAATCAAATGATATCTTAACGCTGAAAAGAGTATACAATTTATGATATCGAAATAATTATATCACTGTTATAAATTTTGAATTTTTTGACATTCAGCTAAATCAAACCTTACTTATAGCTAATTTTAAGTTTAATTTATAAATTGCTCTGTTGACAAGTTGACAAATTCCAATACTAGGATATCATACTGAAGGAAAAAAGTAAACAAGAAATAGACCTCAATAATAGAAGGGAAAAAGCAAATAAAATTTCTTGAACAGAAAAGAATAGCAAACCAAACAAAAACGAATGTATTCCCATATACAGACCAATCCTAACACACGGATGCCAAACATAGGTTCTCTCTAAAGAAGAAAAACGAAAGATACGCAATAAAAATGAAATACCTCAGAAGAGTTCAGGGATTACGAGAATTGAAAAATCAGAAACGAAAAAATAAGAGAAGAATTGAAGATAAAAAGCCTGGAAAAATGTATGAATTGAACAACGCCAATTGGGATGGTAGAGGCATTTACAAAGAATGGAAGCCTACGCAGAAAGACGAATTGCCGTTAAATTAAAAATAAAAAATCTACAGTACATGGTACTATAGTTCGATTTAAGACAATCGGTGACGTACAAGATCGTGATCGACCAGGACCGTTTCGAGGAACGACTCCGGTGGAAGATTTATGAATAAAATTAATTAGTAAGCGCAATAAAAAGCTAACAGCACCAGAAATTGTTGCAGAATTCAATAAAGAGCAAGATCTCAAACGTTCTGTAAGTACAGTAAAACGTCGGCCGAAAGAGGTTGGGTTGCATGGGCGAGTGGCTTGTCGAAAACCGTTACTCCGAAGAGGAAATAGGCTGAAACGACTGAAATGGGCGCAAGCTCATAGAGATTGGATAGTGGACGATTTTAAAAACGTTTTGTGGACTGACGAATCCTAGTTTGAGGTCTTTGGAAATAGACGGAGAGTTTTCGTACGCAGATCAAGAGGGGAAGTAATGTTACGGAAGTGTATAGTAACAACGGTGAAGCATGGATGCGGATCTGTAGTGGGTTGGGGGTGTTTCTCCTTTATTGGAATAGGTGACTTGCTCAAAATTGACGGCGTAATGAAAAAAGAAGAATATCGGAAAATCCTAGCCTAAGCCATATCGTCAGGATTCCGATTAATCGGACGTGGATTTCAATTTATGCAGGATAATCACCCCAAACATAAGTCGAAACTATGTACAGATTAGCTGAAGTAAGAAGAAAATGAAGGAACCTTAAAAATTATGGAATCGCCCCCACAGTCCCCTGATCTTAATCCTATAGAGTTGTTATTGGAAGAATTAGACCGATGTGTTCGGAATAAGTGTCCGAAATTGAAGGAGCATTTGTGGGCTATTATCCAGGTGGAATAGGCAAACATGCCCAATGAAACACTCACAAAATTAGTCAATCGGATGCTGAAAATAGTCGCAGCTATCCTAAAGGCAAAAGATGCATTTTTCGATGGAAATAAGATTTAAATTATTTGTCTTGCATTTACTTTTTTGTTTAATAAATTTGTGTTTGGAAATATCTAAAATCATGTAAATTATTATTAAATATCCATTTAATATGTCTTTTATTTTCTTTGACTTTTGTACATTTTTCTGCTTGCCCGAACTTCCATGAGCGGTAGTGTATATATATTGTTAAGTTAAATATTTACATCGGAAATATCAGCTGTCAGTCTAAAACGTATAGAGTATTCAGTATAGCCACCCGATGGAAATGAAATTCCCTCTGGCGGATAAAAGCTATTTTTCGTAGTCAAAATTTGCCCCCAGGCCGACTGGCCTTGGAATGTGGCTACTAAATAATTTATTTAAGTCCAGATAACGACGACTTTGGTGAATCCAAGACGAAACTACTCTTCTTTTCATTTTCCTCATTTCGTAAATCTTCAAAATTGATGTAAAATTTTCCTACAACAAACAACAAGGTTAATTCAGAGGTATTTCTAGCAGGTCTTCGTAAATTAAATAGCTATCCTAAAGTTATTAAGTAGAACATCAGTAAATTTTGTCATAATTACGTTGTCAGTTGTGTTTTAGAGCATAGATTTGTCTAGTTTGAGTCATCTAGTAGCGTCACTACATTAATTCTCTTTTGCTACTTCTAAAAATAACTTTATTTATCAAAAATTCATCGTTAGATTATATTTGGGTAGATATCATCAAAATTTGCTGTGGAGAGAAACAATCGCCATCGCGATTAAAAAGGGAAAAGGAACGCCGATAAATTCATCAATCTGGTTAAACTTTCTTTAAATTAATTAGTATTTTGGCTGCGGTCCCAACTGAAAGCGTCCGATATAGAAATTAGAGAATAAATTCAAGGTAAAAGAAAAGGTTGGAGGTTAGAACAGGCAGATTTCCTGTGAGTGTCATACGAAACGTAGAGTTTACAGAACATCTTCGAAAAATCAGTTAGTTTGTCTTTTTCAATTTTTACATTCGTTAATTTCCATTTATTTGATATTAAAATTCAGAAAACGTTGCCGAAAGAGTGTGAAAGAATCCTCCCGAATCCCACCGTTAATTTAAAAAGTTAATCAAATTAGTAAATTCCAATTTTTGAACAATTTTCCTGAGAAAAAACATTTCAATATACATATATTATAAATTGCTTTCCAAATTAACTACAAATAATAATTTCTTTTACTCACACTAGTTTTTCAAGTAAATATAACGATTGAAATCCTTTTCGAATGACTGGCTTCTCGATATTTCCAAATCTGCCCCAAAACTGATGCTTTCTCTAATATTTTCCGTATTGTTACTTATTTTACAAATAAATTAATTCCAAAACACTTCAAATCAATAGATTTACACAAGTATATGTATATTATTTGATGTTTTCTATTGTTTTTTCCTTCAAACCAATGTCCACTTCATAATTAAAATAAGGTAACTACCTTTACTGTTCTAAATTATAGGCTAAAAAATATTGCGCTTCCACAGCAATACCCGTTAAATTTTGAAGTACGATATAGCTACCATAATTTTCATCTTTAATTTAGAAGTTCAAATACTATATGTGGGTAGTATAGGGGCACCAACACAGAATACATCTAATAGATTTCATAAAGCGATATAATTATATTTTACGTTAGTAAATTTGAGTGTATTCGATAATTGTTGTTGGACTCTTAAATAAAATTAGTCTTACCATAATGAGAAGAAGAGAGTAAGACAGAGATGCAAAAATAAACTAGGGGAAATTAGAAGGGCCGCCAGTTTTACTTCGCCTCGCAAACTTGCAATTGTATGCACAGAAGATGTAAGCAAAACTAATTCTCAAATAATTGTACATTTTCTCAATTATAACATCACTACAATATATTTTCTTTTTTCAGGTAAATGCTGTAGAAGATATTCTTAAGGGGCACAGTGCAAGGTATTTTATAATTAGAGATATGCATGAACATTTATTGAAATATATATTGGATTATGCTCCAAAAAAATTATGTTCTGGAAAATGCTTAATATAATTTTCTCATGCAACACAAAGTCTATTCTTTACGACACACCACAAAATTAACATAAAAAAGCGTTCCTGCTTTTTCATGTCTCGCTGCAATAAAATTACTTGCGGCTTGTTCATATGCGACACGCTTTAATTACAAATTCATTATTTCCTGAAAATTCGGATATAAATTCATTAAGTTTTAGCGCTGATGATGGAAGCGTACAGCTTAAAATCCATACATTTTAATTTTTTCATATTATATGTGCCATATGTACGAATATACCTACATGTATATTTTAAAGTGATATACGTATATGCATTTGTTACTTGGTAAAAGCTAACACATGCATTAGGCTCGTTTTAGAATGTAGTCGGCCGTGCTTTGAGACCATTTTCAGGGATCATTAATTCATCCCCAGAGAATGGACCTTGCTACGGCTGCGTTCCGCTACCTACCGCCACCGTTGTATGACAATTCCAGATTCTCAGAATAGCTTAGCAAATGGGAGAATTTAATGGAGATGTATTGTACGGTGAGTGTTGTTGTGCAGTTGAAATTAGGAAATGGGTATATATTGAGTACAGGATAATAGCTCCTGATGAAGTAACGCCACGTAAGCTCTATGGTAGGCCGTCTAAATTAGTATTCTCTAGATGTGAAATAATTTTATGTGTAGAAATATTTTTTCTCTACAATAATTATGCAGTAGTTTAAATTGAGAGAATTTCATAGATTCATAATATACGAAGTAGAAAAAAAGGGCAGTGTTAAGCTTACCTATTGTGAACATACATACATATGGTACTCCATATAACATAACTAGGTGATGAAATTATAAAAGACACATTTATAATTTAAGATAAACTTCATTATTGAAAGGTTTACTTGGTGCATCGAATAAGATACTCAAGAAAAACAGTAATTGAAATATTACGTGTGTGGTATCTAACAACATTTTATTATTTTCTGAATAGAGTGAAATGAAAACTATCACATCACTATAGCTATTGTAGTTTCCAAGATATCTCTGGTCCCCACTCTTAGTGGGACAGACTGTATATGTGTGTTTAATAATGTTAAATTAACGTTGTTAACAACTTTAAAATTAATTATTGGACAAATGACATGCAGATGCAATCTACCTTGCGTTGATAGGTTTCAAATGAAAATCTTTCAAATATGTGGTCTCATATGCTTAGTATTAGGCTTTTCGTCTTTATAGTGCTATCATTTTAGTTTCTAGTTAGTTGCAGTATAATCAACAAATTCCTGATGATTAAACGAATTAGAAAAGTAACAGAAACAGAATTAATTGGTTACTGGTATTGTCTACACGAAAATACATTAGGGTACCTCGTAGACAATAACTAGATGTTGTCTACCAAGAAATCACAAAACTCCTACGATTAGTACTTAAAATACCTGCTGCAACTGTAAATGGTGAAAGGAGTATGGGTAACCTTGACCGTATTAAGAATTACATGCGAAATTCTATGACAAATGACCCATTATTGAATTTAGGAATATTGCCCATAGAAAAGGAGTTATTAAGGAAAATGTCCAATGATCACTTTACATTTTCGCGAAAATCCAAGATAGAGGAATATACACTGTGTATAAGTTTTATCTTGCGTAAATCATTTCTAGTTTTGTCAACACAAATTGTATGCATTGTCACTAGCACCTAGCAACCAGAGTAATAAACAAACCTGAAAAGGGAACAGAGGTTAATGTGAGATTAAGCAAACAGGTGCCTAACAATAAAGTGCCTCATGAGATGGAAACATTTATCAAACAAGAGTTTAGAAGACAGTGTTGAAGCCAACGGCATCATATGGTTGCGGATCAGGGGTGGAAAGTAAAAAATCCATTAATGAGGTGGGAAAGGAAGATGATATGAAAAATAGTGGGAGCAATAAAAACGGAAGATGCTGGTTATAAAATCAAGAATCAGGTATTTCTAAAATGGTTGTTGAAAGTGAGAAAACTAAAAAGCAGAATAAATAGAAATTGTTTTATGATTCCTAGTAGTCGTGAGATCTAAAAGCAATATTTAAACCAAGAGATGATTAAGCTAACAATCATCCTAGATACTACTTGGAATAATATGTATCCAACCAAAAGTTAAGATAATTTACATCACCAAAATTTAGTCGGCAATCGTGGATTCAAACATTTATTGTGTTGGGATGGTAATATTTGCTTACAGTAATAGTATATTACATATTACAAACGTATAAAGAATATCTACTGTTATGTTACAAATAACAATTAAAAGATTTGAATAGTGAGATAATCATTTTGTTTTTATTTTAAGCTTTTCACTTACAAAAAAGAAAATGAAATATATAAATTTAAATTACTTACAGTTATGTATTAGCGTGTGTTTGATATATGTGTGTGTATAATCCTAATGGTTCCTTCTTCCCTCTTCTTGACAAAATCCTCTTATTTTGGAGCCCTTTGACCGTCTTCCCCAATTAAATTTCTTCGAATTACTTCTTAAATTTTTCCGACCGATTTATTATTCTTGACAATCGTTGGTGATGATTTATGGTTCACTTAAAACGCTTTTCAATACATTTGCACTGATAACTTTGACGATATTTTCACTTTTATAATGGAATTTCTAAATATCAATCGAAAGATGTTTGTTTTCTGTCAGAATTGTTTTCGTTGCTAACTTCTGTTTTTTCTCGTCGTCCCTAGCATTGCCAATCTAACGACTTGATATTTAATTTTGATGTTTTGAAGATCGAATTCAGTGTCGCAAGTGACGTAAGGGATTTTGACGGTCATTTCCAAATACAGTGTGTTTTTTGCGTGTGTATGTGTAATTTTTACAAATAATGCTTTCAAAATATAAATAACTTAAAATAAGCTGAAATTTTAATTCTCCCCTGTAACATATCATTAACTGTCTTTTTTTTTTAAATAAAAGATTAATAATATAAATAATCAAAATGTCGGAACTCGAATGGTAATCGAAAATAATTCAAATTCCGCATGAAACTGAATTTTGATATAATATGAATTAGAATGAATTTAGTAACATATTAGCATACGCTTTTCACGTTGGAACATCCCGCTACACTACATTTACGTGTTGTGATAGCGCAAAATATTTTTTTTGTTGATAAGCACCGTTTCGAAAGGTAATAAGAAGCAATTTGTAATCGTAAATATTCCAGTGAAAATTTTTATCATCTCGGTAAGTTTAAATTTAATAAGTACGTAGTAAATTAAGTTAACTCGCCTGTAATAAAAGGAGATTTATTTAGTTAATTACTCAACTTTTTGAAACGGATTAATAAAATTGTCCTAAAGCAGCGCGGGAGTTTAGAGGGTCTCGGTAAGGATATATCAAACTCTTTGGCTTGATTTATGGAATTTCATTAGAGCTCGACCCTTTCGCAACGTATAGTAGGTCTAAATACGTCATTAGTTGAGGGGTGATTTATATCCAGGAGCGTTGAAGTAGGTCAGAAGATATTGGATGACGAAATATAATAGGTTTTCCTTTGTAGCATTGTGATTTGGAAAAACACGAACGTATGTGATGTATCAAATGGAAATGCGGTACATACGAAGTATTATCGATTATTGACGCAACCGTAGGCGGTACTTTATCTTCTGGTGAGATTCTATCTGAATTTTTCTCATTGCTTGCAAAAATCTGTAAGTATACGTACAGATGTTTATACTTGCTTTGCCATATACACGCTTAAACTAAGATATTTTGGTAATATTACTACATTCTACTAAGAATTTCGTTCGTTTTAAACTCGAATTTAGGCAAAAACAGCTTACGTAACAACTGTATTCCTGTTCTCTTCAATAATACCGGATATACGAACAATAGAAAATTTGAAATAATAGGTAGTGACACGTGAATTTATTATTCAAGAGAGATGACGGTTTAGTTCGTTGTTTTCGAAACATTGTTGGTATTTCTCTTTGGTATTCCTTTCACTTTAATGCGTCCGCTATTAAATAAAGTTGTCACAAATACGTAATGAGTGTAGGCAGTCGTAATGTCTTTAACTACATAACACTTAAAACTTTGTGGTAAATAAATATGTACGTATAAATCTATATAACAAGATATACCTATACCAGGTATGGGCAACCTTTGCTTAGCTGAGGGCGTAATTTCGGGACTTAATCAGGTAGCGGGCCGTAGGTAAGAAATAAGTAGGTGGTAGTGAATAAAAAGGCGATAAAAATCCATACATTTTTTTATTTATTAGAATTATAATAGCATAATCAAACATATAAAAAGCAAATTAACAAAAAAAGATATAAAAATCAAATGAAAATCAATGAAAGACTTGAGTTTGAAGCTGAGAAACAAGATGATCAATATTGGGGTCAATATCACTAGTACATAGACGCAAAGAGTTTTCTAAATTAACATCTGTAAGCCGAGTACGATGCTTATTTTTATTAATTTTCATGATTGAAAAAAACTGCTCACATTTATACGTGCTTTCGAATGTGCAAATTATTTTTCTTGCGAAAACTCAGCTGTGGATACTTTTCTTCGGAAAGGTATGTTCTGTAAAATTCGCATAGTTCCACATCATCAAATTTAGACTTCAAATATGAGTCTTCTTGAAGCTCGATCAACTCCATTTGTAGGTGAAGCGGAGCATCTTCCACATTACACTTACACGGATTTGCAAAAATATTGAAAGTGCTATCCATATTCCTAAAATCGGAAAACCGATCAGTGAATTGCTCTGACAGTAGTTTCAGTTCTTCAGCATAGCGACCGTAATCGATGTTTTCGTGACTGGATAATGTTACAAAATGAACAGTTTTTACTTCTCATTTGTGTTTCCCACAAGCGAATTTTGTTTTGAAAAACTTTAAGATGACTGTACAGCTGATTTACCAATTGCCCTTGTTTTTGAAGCTTCAAGTTCAGGTCGTTTAAGTGTCCTGTGATGTCTACCAGAAATGCCAAGTCACAAAGCCATGTTGGATCACAAATTTGCAGGAATGTTTTCTCTTTCATTTCCATAAAATCAGCTATTTCTTTTCTAAGGTCATAAAATCTTTTTAGCATTTTGCCTTTGCTTAGCCACCTTACTTCGCAATAGTATGTCACATCATCGTGTTCTGAAGAGAGTTCATCCAAAAATGCTTTAAACTGGCGATGGTTAAGACCGCGGGATCTAATAAAATTGATGGTATTTACTACCACATCCATAACGTTCTTCAGTCGAATGGACTTAGAGCACAAGTTTTGTTGGTGAATAATGCAATGCAGAATTATTAAATCACATTCTTGCACATTCATAGCGGTTGCTCTTTCCTTCAGAATTCCGATAAAACCTTTTCGTGGACCGACCATTGAAGGCGCACCATTGCACACCATTGGACACTATGCACACTCCAACTAATTTACACCACTGCAAACCATATTGCTCAAAAGTACTTTGCACCTCGGCAAAAATATCTTTTCCAGCAGTGGTCCCTTGTAGCGGCCGTAAAGCCAGTAATTCCTCTGTCACTGGATTGTATTGCTGAAGCAGTAACAAAACAGAAATCAGCGTAGGTAGTCTGTTTACAGTAGGCTTTTAAAAAAGCAATTTTGTGAAAAAATGGAAATATCACGTGACGGTTTTCATAGGATGATTTTCTACGATCTCAGTAAAGGCATAACACAATGCCTCAAATCGCTCGCTTCAACTTTTGCTAATGAAACACTATCGGGAAAGATTGTGTAGAACTAGTTTACAGAACTTCGTCGTGATCGTGCTTCTGTCAGTGATGAACTTCGTGAAGGTCGACCAAAATCGGTTATTGTTCCAAAAAACATCGATGTTGTGCGAAACATGATTCAAAAGGATCGGCATGTGACTTACCGTGTGATAAAGACATTCCATATCGAAGACTGCAATACACCCGATTTTGCATGAACATTTAGGTGTGAAAATAATAATAATAGACATATTTGTACGCGTCTGGAACTAAGCAACAATCACTTGTTTGGGTGTTCCAGATGGACCCAATCCAACAAAAGTTGTTTGTTCACGAAGCGCTTCCAAGGAAATGATTGCTTGTTTCTTTTGTTGTATTGGATATGTCGCAAACATTGCTTTGGAGGATCGAAGAACAGTTAATATTGAATGGTATACAACAATTTGTTTGCCAGAAGTCATCGATGAAATCAGGAAAACAACCGACAACGTTGCATCATCCTTCATCATGGCAATGCCGGCTATGATACAGCACACCAGACAATTGATTATTTCAAGGAGAAAAACATCGGATAAATGAACCATTGCCCGTATTCGCTTGATTTATCGCCTAACGACTTCTTTTGTTCCCTAATGTCAAACAAAAAATGCGTAGACAGCGATTTTTATTACCTCAAGAAGCTGCTGAAGCCGTCAGAAACCGTGCTTTGGAGATACCACCTTCAGAGTAGGAAAATGTTTCCAGAATTGGTTCGAACGCATGTAAGAGCGTATAAATCTTAGTCGCGCATATTTTGAAATATAAAGCGATTTGTAGTAAAAATGGTTTTCTTTCGTTGTTTTTGTAAAGACTTAAAAGGTATCCTTTGTACTAATTGCAATGCAAAAACTACGATTACCTAAAAGTTCCCAAAATGTAGGGATAAATAAAATTGAAGAATACCAGTATTTCATTTACCTCCAAAGCAGGCTCCTTCTATCCCATTGTGACGATTGTTGCTTGGTTTCGAAATTATAACCTAAACCAAAACTTCGTCGCATGTGACGACTGGTTCAGTTCGAAGCTGTTTTTTCAACTTTCGACAGACTTCCATTCGACGTTTTTTCTGTTCGCTGCTTAGCAGTCGCGATACGAACTTTGCAGCTATTTTTCTAATGTTTAATTCTTCCGATAACATCTGCTCATCATGTGCTATAAGATAATCCCACAATGTTAAAGATGTATTGGATGATCTGCTTACGATCACCCACAACTGCACTCCGAACAGCAAAGACATGTTATGGTGTAGTATCGTTTGATGATCATCCGGAACACCCATCGTCATCAACCGATGTTTGGCCATTTTTGAAAGGTTTAAATCAGTTGGTCGTAAGTTTGTGCTTGACCCAAAGCATTATCCCCGAATACTTCCTTTAACGTTTGGATGTTTCTGTGAGAATCTTACCGAAATTAAAGCAAAGAACGTTTCCAGTTATAATTATGCCACTTGGCACATTGAGTCGCAAAGATCGGACACAACTTCACGCAGCGGCGTTCACGCGCGTGATTAAAATTTCCGGAACTCTTGAGTACCACCCTGTGTTAGATATGCATCCTATACTGGTAATTCTAAAGAATAAATTACATGGTCTCTAATATACAGTACAGATATGTGACCCATACAACTAATTGTGTAAAATTTTCTACAATTAGGCACATTTTTTTTATAATTATGACCATTTAATGAGCGGGATGTGCTGCCATGACGTGGTGGTTACTCAATAAATTGACGTAACATATGCACCTACAATGTTAAACCATCAGTATTATAATTTTGACAATAGTTTTCTCAGGGTGCTGTTGAAATTCAGTTTGCTGTTCATGCCCAGGACTTAAATACATTGTATCTATTAAGCAGTTCCCCATTTTCCTTCTAAACATTTTGAGAGGAATGACTCTTACGGCTGTATCCAACATTAAAACCCTTTACACCAATATAATTGTAATTTCAAGCGCTTTTGGTTGTTAATAATTTGGAGTATAGTATAAAAATGGAAACATTTTAAAGTACATACTATTTGCGTATAATATTTACATATGTAGGATGATGATTAATTCAAACTTAAAATCACATTACTATATGCGTAAGTTCTACTAACCCGTAATTATTTTTAAACTTGAGTTCTTATACTAAATGCTTATTAAACGCTGCTACTCACAAATATATATGCGTATCGCAAATCCCCCATTTTCTTTTAAAATTCCAAAGTGTAGTAGTCATCCGTATTTAAAACATCAAAATCTTAATCTTAATCTTAATCTTAATACTTTTAAATTCTATTTTAGATTATGTCGTAGTGTGGGTATAATTTAATTTTAAAAAAATCGCACTATTAAATTTTGCGCATTTCTATCAGGCAAATTATAATAAAATTCTACTGCTAATATGCAAACGATCAAGAGCACTATAGTGTACTTCCCACGTCTATTCCTATTCATATTCTATAACACGTTTCAATTTACTTCTAAGCTTTTGTAAGTAGTCAATTTGCTTGAAGTTAAAAAAATTTTATGATTTTTTTGTTATATCTTGTGTATTTTGAAAAGCGACATTAGAAAGTTAATGTTGAGGAAGACTTCCACGAACTATAATATGGAGCTCTTCTTGGGAAACATTAGTGACACCACTGAATAAACAATGAACAAATAACAGAGAGAGGAGAAAAAATATTGACTATTTCATTTTAGTTAAGTTATTCACTTAATATCACTTTGAATAAACGTTTACTGCATGCTTCCAATAATATTCCGTATACCTGCTGTGCTTCTTATGGCTTAACACTAGAACTGCGGAAAATTCCTCATACCTCGAACTGCCGCCCCGGTCAAATTGACCGGTGATTAAAACTCAATGTTGTTTCGATTGTTTTTATTAATTAACATAATTTGTTTGCATAAAAGTGTATATTTATTCACAAAATATAAAAATTACTTCTAATTTAACTTTGGTATTTTAAATATCGTTACAATTTTTGCAATAAGTTACTTTAAATCCACATTTTCCACATATGTTCTTGTTACAATTCTTACATCTATCGTAAGTCTTATTTTCACATTTCTTTTCTTAACATGTACGTCTTTTGCGAGATTGCTTGTCTGTCTTTGATCCAGCCTGTAAGTTCTTGTTGCATTTTTGATTCGATGTTCCCTCCAGAGGGTCTTCTTCGTTGTTATTGGATTGTTGCGAGAGTTCTTCTGCCAATTGCAGAATGAAGTCGCGACGTTTTATTTTTTTGCCAGTGATGTCTTTGTATACAGCAAACGCGTTGATTGCAGCAAGATCCATATTATAAAAAACATGGACTGGCCATCTTCTTGAGGGTGCCTTCACGCTGTATTTTCGGGCCATTTGATCTATTACGTCAACGCCATATTTTGTGCTATTATAGGATAAAACATTTTCCAGAACACCGCTTAAAGTTCTACAAAATATTCAAAATTTTGTGAGAGCATTGCCAAACTAAATTTAGGAAAAGTCACATGATTTCAAGATCATATCAAAATTAATTCCGTTGAATAAAAAACAAATTGACCGGTGCGGCGGTTCTAGTGTTAACGAAAAACTTTCAAATTAATTTTAAGTTTAGGTAATTATGGTTATCATTGAAATTTATTCCAGTTTTCGAGCTACAGCTTGTTGAAGGTTTTTATAAAAGGAAATTATATTAAAGCAAAAATAATCATCTAATAACAAGGCAAATTACAGTAAGTACTGGTGTCCTGGTGTTGCGAATGTTTTATTAAGGGAGGTGTTCAAAATGCAATCCATTCACTTCATTGCATTTTCTAATACAACAATAAGTCATTATTGCCAGATAACCAAATGCAAGATTTTTTTGAACTGCAACAAAGAAAATAAATGTTTTAAATATAAAATACAACGTTATAATCGAATTTAATTGTCGATAAGAAAAGGGTCTTTTTAACACTAAAATGCATCATAGTAGTTTCATAAGACCACCAAAAAAAAACGCCATATCAGAGGTAACGCTATATACGATGACCTTGTAATCGGGTTACTGTATATAATTGGAATTATCACCACACACAAAATCAATAAAAAATATAAAGTTCTTTCCAATGTGTAACATTTCAAGTGTTTTATACGCAGCTATCGTTTTACATACTGATAAACGTTCGCCACCATTGGTTATACCGTTCGTGCGTATTTCAAGTGAGAAGAAATGGAGAAGGGTGTATAAAAGCCTAATTAAAGCTATCGAATTTTGGGGAAGCGAAAGCACTTAGAAACGTAATACGGTTAAATTTTGGGCAAACATAGCGGCTGGAATATAATCTGTGTCGGTTTGTTTAGGATAGTTCTTATAACGTACATTCCGATGGTGCAAAAATAGAACTGCACGCACTTTCACCCCATCTTGTATCGTTTTAATCCATCGCTATCATCTAGGGATATCAATGTTTTACTAAAACGTAATACTTTGGTAAAACATTTTAGTAAGGCGAGATTCGAAAAGCTCGTCATTGACAAACTTGACACTCTTTACGCTTTAATAAAAAAGTAAAACTTATTTTGGTACTTTCTGGAAACGAAAACAAAATCTAAGCATTAAGAAAAAAAAGAGAAATATTCTTATAAATTCAAATACAAAGAGTGGAAAATTTACAATCGAAAATGAAAATACTGATCATATGTAATACGAGGTGAATTAGACACAAATTTCCAGTCTGCTACAATTCCGTACTATTCTTTAATAGTGCTTAAATAGAAATCAAAACGTTTCAGCTTTACCATAGCATTATACCTAAGTGTGCACCTCAAAGAACTTATGATTTACATTTTATTTAATACAGTTCGATACATATTTTAGAATCATATTTTTGAAAATAAGCGAAATTTTGTTTTTATCAAATCCTAATAGTTTACGTACATATTATTGTACATTTACATGTAAAATACTTAAAATGAATATGTTTTATCAAGCAATCTAAAACGAAATTATTTTTGTACTGGCGAAATTTATACAAATCATTTTTATCCAAAATTCAAATTGAAGGGGGGTTTGCATTACGAGAATTGAGTGAAAAGTATCAATGACCGAATGATTCGGTAATACGGTTGAGAATGGAGACCCACAAGTCCTTAAAACGGCTGTTCCGGATTAATTAAGAACTTATGTGGTGCGGAGTGTGCCGGTACTTTGGTGTTGTTTGCAATGTACCAAGACTTTCGTGACATTTCATTCTAGAATATTTATTATATTCTGCCATATTTTTAAATAATTCATATTGTAATTAATGTTTTCTAACTTTATTAAAAAGAAATAAAAATACTGCATCATAATGGAATGTTTAGATTTGATGTTCTTTAACATTAAGTAGGTATACGAACACTTTTGTGATTGACTGTAAATTTTCTGAAATATGTATCTACAGAAATGTACATTTACACTTTCCTTGACGTTAGACTTAACGAAATAAGGTAAAATACTACTCAACTGAGACAAAGTTCTCTACTTTTCCAGCATTATAGTTACCTAGGCAAGTAAAATATAACTGAAATAAAGTACAAACATCTGTGCTATTTGTGTTAGCTAACTGTATATCTAGGGTACATAGCGCCGTTAAAGTGAAGTTGTATAGTATCGTTAGAAGTTACTTGTATTTAGAAATGAGGAAATATCCCTTTTACCTTGAAATTATATCTCTATTTATTTTGTTAACCTTATCAATATCTGTATGAAATTTAACTCTAATAAACTGAAGTTTAAATGTGTAACACTTGTTGGGAATATTCTCAAATGTGTAATTAATTTCTGTAAAATGAAATTACCAGAATGTAGGTGTGGGATAAAATTGCAATATAGAATCATTTACACACTACCGCTCATAAGTACTTGGGTATCCTTGAATTTTAGATTTTTGTATACAAAGAATGTACAGGGTGGGGCAGAGCAACTTGCTTATTTGAATTTGGCGCCCTGAAGCGATGGTTGCTCCGAGGAGAATGGGGATAGGCACATTCGAGAGGGCGGGGCGTAAAGTTGTAGCTCCGCTTGGTTTGTGAGTTGCTTCTTCCTTAAATAATATCGGTCTATTTACTCTTATCTGTATGAGAGGTAATACCGTCATAAAAGCGCAGGTATTAGCGACAACAAAGAGCGTATTTCTTGAAATTCCAGGAAAAAATGCAACAGTTGGTAATTTTACTATGAATCATGAAGCTGTAATAAATCCATTTGAAGTAATATTTTCAAATTATGGTCAGTTGTCGTTCGATGTTAGTGGCGACAAAACTCCATAACGAATAGTGTTTATAATTTCGTCTAAATTTTAAAACTTGTCGAAAAGGAAAGAAATGAGTGTTGAAACGCGTGCTCTGATAGCAGCACAACGTAACTTAGGCATAAACAATCGCCAAATTGCTAGAAAATTACATTTAAATCTGATTATAACATCAAAAAATACAATGAAAGTGGCAATTCTCAAAATAAAGTACGAAATGATAGACCAAGGGCGACATCAGCTCAAGATATTGCAATCGTGATGTCCAGTAAGCGAAATAGAAGAAAAACAGCTCCAGAAATCAATACTGTACTTCCGAAGCCTCTTCGCGTGTGCACGGTTAAACGCTGTCTGCCAAAAGCCGGCCTTCGACTAATTGCGCTGCGAAAGCTCTTGTTTTCCCAAATTAATAAGAAAAAGAGGTTACAATGGGCACGTGAACATCGAAATTGGGCGGTAGAAGATTGGAGCAAGGTATTGTGGACCAGCGAATCCAAATTCGAGATTTTCGGTTCGCAAAGACGAGTGTTTGTAAGAATGTCTGTAGATAAACGTGCACTAGAGTAATGCACAGTCTCTACCCTCAAACACGGCGCCGGTTCAGTAATGATTTGGAGTTGTCTTGCTGGTACATCCGCAGGTGATTTCGTAAAAATTCAAAGCATAATGATAAAAGAGCAATGCAAACACATCTTAGGGGAAAATGTAATACCTTCTGCTGTAAGAATTTTTGGTCAGAATTTTGTATTCCAACAAGACAATGACCCAAAACCCACTTCAAAATTATGCAAGCAATATTTAGAACAGTTGGAAGAGGAAGGGACACTAACAATCATGAAATGGCCACCCCTAAGCCCGAACTCGAATCCCAGCGAGTTATTATGGGAAGAACGCGATCGGGAACTATAAAAAATTCCTCCAACATCAGCAGATGATATGTGGAACAAACTACAGGCAGCATGGGCTCGAATAACTCCGGAAACATTGTTAAAATTAATTGCAAGAATGCCCGCTTATGCGATGTAATCATTAAAAGTAAAGGTTACACAGACGAATCTAAAGTTTAGGTCAAATAAATAACTTTGTTTGTTAAAGTTGTATATTTGTGTATACTTAATTATCAAATACATATTTTAATATTTCCATTTAAATATTTAACGATTTACCCTGAAATTTTACGTGCCCAAATTGCCCACTTATGAGCGGTAGTGTATATGTATATAGGATATTTTATTAACACTAACAGTTTAACAGACGATTATTTGCTAAACATTAGAACATTAGAAAGACACATTTAAAAAGTAACTAATAACCCTGTTGAAGCATATTTTTCATCTATAATAACTAAAGCGTGACAAACGGTTGCTCCCGCAGAAACGCCGATACGGGGGGAGGAGTTTGGTCGTTCGGTTATTTATCGGATTCTCATTGTGTGTTTTCGACAACATGGGACGTGAGCCTAGTGTACCTCTTGCATCGCATGTGAAGAAATATATTTGGCGTTTCCTTGGTTTGGAATTTACAGGTACACATTCGTTGCAAATTTTGCGGTATAGGGTTGTTAGGTCTCACGATATTTGAATGTAGAAGTCATTTTAAAAGTAAACGTCATGTATTGGATTTAAGAAACAATATTCCGTGCTGGCAATTTTTGTATGACTTTATTTTCATGTTGAACACGTGCAACATCCCACAACACCTAGTAGATAATGAAAACTTTCATGTTTTTTGGGATAAATATGTTCCATGATGGAAGCTACCAACAAAAAGACAATTGCGGTACAATTTACCACATGTGCAAAGTACAGTAAAATACCGTATAAAAGACGAGTTGAGAAATCAAAAAATCTGGCTCACTGTGGACGAAACTACTGATGCTCAGAAATACAGCGTGATTCGTATTGTGGCGCATCCTTTAAAACGTAGTGGTCCAGCAGCTTCCTTGTTGTTAGCCAGTAAACGGATAGAAAGAACTGATGCCGAAACCCTTGTAAACATAATAAAAAATATGTTAAGAGAATTTCGTATCGTAGGTGCCCAAATCACCATATTAGGTTCTGACGGAGCCGCGACAATGCTGAAAGCTGGTAGGATGTTAAAAGTATGCTTTCCGACTCTTCTTCACATAACATGCCTCATACACGCATGTCATATCGTAGCAGAAACAATTCGAAGCAAGTATGGGTGAATGATTTAATATCATCTACCAAAAAAGTGTTTGTGAACTCTCCCAAACATATCCGGGTATTCAAGCAATTGTATCCGCAAATTCCGCTACCACCTCAGTCTGTATTGACGCGATGGGGAAAATGGATGGAGGCAGTACCTTACTATCGCAAATATTATTCCCAAGTGAAAGATGTCATTTTCAAACTTAATTCTTCTAATTCTCAAGCGGTTCGCGAGAGTCAGCAACTTTTTTCCGATTCGGACGTTCAAAAAGAAATAGATGACATTTCCATAAACTATTCTGTAGTGACACAAACTATTTCGCAGTTAGAAAATATTCACTTATCTATACAAGACTCGTTAGATAACATCAATAATTTAGCAGCCGCTCTAGAAAGCTTGACGGATCCTATAGGACTAGATGTCGCGCAAAAATTTCGTGCAGTTTTTAAATAAAAATCCGGATTTAGAAAAGGTTCGATCTATATCTGAAATTCAAGACTGCACAGGGGAGATACAGGAGTATTTGAATTTCGTAAATCTTACTTCATTAGATGCTAAACGATCATTTGCAAAATATACGAGAACGTTTTCAGACTGTCGTCAAGGCCTGACCGAATCGACAATGGAAGCATTGCTTATGTTGCAGTACTACGCGGTCTACTATGGCAGTCGCACATTACCGCAGTGGTCATCGATACGTCAATAAAAGGTAATAATATATTATTTTTTTATTAATACTGTGTCTACTTTTGCGCGGTACGCTCCGGACGGTTCCGCTAGTTTCTCGAACATCATAAATAGTACACACACACTGATCAACTGATAATAACGGTTGCGGGTGCAACCGTTTATCACGCTTTAATAATAACACAAAGTAATTTATTACCTCTAAGTTGCATTTTACTTGTGATGCGGATTAACTGAAATAAAAAGCAGCTTTTATAGTTAAATGCTACTAAAGAACTTGAAGTTGCACATGGGAGAAACTTGACATCTAGCACTACATAAAATTTTCAAATGTTTTTTTTTGATTGTCTAACTGCAGCTGAATAGAGTTGTACTGTTTTTCTTGCTGCTCAAATATCTTGTAATTACAATGAAACCTAAAAAATAAAAATAATGTTTTGTTGCTTTTATTTAAAAACATGAATACTTATGTGACGAAAAATTATCACTATGAACGGCTAAATATTTAACATTCAAAATTGTCAGTGATTTTTATTTATGTTTCGATTTATTCCCTAAGGAACAGATAATTTAACTTAATTTATCATTACAATATGTATGTATTTCATCCAAAATTACGAAACTAATATCATTCTCCATTCAGCCTAAAGGGCATAGTTAGCTCGGTCAATAACTGCTGTGTAATTTTATTTTTTACGTAGGTACATGTCGAACAAAAAGTCAATTATTTCCAGATCTGCCTGAATTGACGGGAAATTCTGAAAACACGATGCGCATTTTAAGCTCGCCCGTCTGTCCGGCGCACACAGTTAAATACGGACCAAGCGGATTGTGTGCGCGGACAAACTGTCGTATTTTTGAAATCCATGTCATACACAAAATTAAGTATGCCAACGCAGGAACGCGGCTGCATACAAATCTCTTTAATTCGATAGTGATCGACAATTCGCATGTTGCTGCTATCGCGATTAAAATCTACTTTTAAATCGATAATTCCTACTTCGTTGTAATAAATCACTTGGAGTGTTTTACATAATGTCAATGTGATTAGCTATTTATTATCACTAAGTATTGTATAATGTTCAATAATAATATCGATTATTGCAATTAGAAAGCATGCATTGGAGAAATTTGAGTAAATACGCATAGAATTACAGAAAATGTTGATCACAATGACATCATAGCAAAGGAGATATTTACCTTATTTGCATGAGAAGTAGTAATAGCAATCCACGATCAAAATATGTGTAGCAGTGGTTAATACAATTTATAAATATACATGATGTGGTTTCGTACTACACTGCTTTTTACTGTTCTATACATTAAAATTACAGCATTAAAATATATTTGCTGTCACATATTGTGGCATTTCAATCCCTCCAGCATTAATCATATTCTCATAAACTTATTATTTCTGTCTAAATTAATTCTAATTATTTTGATTTGCAATTGGTATATCGTTAACGTTTATTGGGAACAATTTAGCAACATATTCAAAATGCTATGATTGTTTATAGGATAATATCCTTGCCCCTGTTTTTCGAACTTATTCTATCAAAGAAAATAATTTCATGATTCCTTTTTTCTTTAATATAATTAACATAGCATGTGAAAGATTGTAGTCCTAGTCACAATTGCTTTAGTCTTCGCTATTTATCTTAAATTTGCTTGTTTTTAGCCAATTTGGATCATTCCTGCGACGCTGTTGGAGATCCTCACTAATATATCATCTGGGAAGATCAATTTTATAATTATTAGTCACACTGGTAACGTCATCCATATACACAAGAAACAATAGTGGCATTAAGATAGAGCCCTGTGTCTTTTAGATCAAGGCTAGCGGCTGCAACTTTTACAGTTTTTTCTTGTACGAAAACTAAACCTATGGAAGTTTCACCGAAAGATCTTTCTGAAACCTAATTGATGTGTAACAATTATAGAAACGAAAAAGGCAGCGACTGGTAGATAAAGTTACTTGAATAAAAGCTTTCGAACTTCAGTAAAATTGTTGTTTGATTCCAGATTTTCAATTTTATCATACTTTCCCTTCCACATTCCTTTTTGTAATTTTAATTCACCTTCCCCCCTTTCAAATTTTATATCATTAATTGTAACTCCTTCCAATTCAGCGATCAAGTTTTGCACTTAAATATTTTCACTTCAAATTTCACTTTTTATAAATGTATTTTTTTTTCATTTCAATTTTAACATTTTGCAACATAACTATTATGGCGTTTTAAATATTCCACTGTACGTAGTACATATTTTTCTCTTAAATAATAATATATTGATGTATAATTTAACTTAGATACTGGATCATCATCATGGTTTTGGCAGATCGCCGAATAAAAGTGCGTGAGATTGAGGAAGCCGTGGGCATCTCTTATGAACGAATTTTACATAATGAATTGGGTTTAAAATAGCTTTCTGCAAGATGGGTGCTGCATTTGCTCAATTCAGAGCAAAAACGCATTTGAGCTCGAACCTCAGCCGATTGTTTGGAAGTGTTTATGAGGAATCCAACGGATTTCAAGAGATGATTCGTGACCATGGATGAGACCTGGATTCATCACTACACACCAGAAATAAAGATGCAATCAAAACAGTGGATTGAACGCGGAGAATCGGTTCTGAAGAAGGCAAAGACCATTCATTCAGCTGGAAAGGTGATGGCATCGGTTTTTTGGGACGCAAAAGAAATTTTGCTAATTGATTATCTTGAAAAAGGAAAAACTGTTACTGGCCAATATTACACAACACTTGGAATTCAGGAAAAACGCTCGGGAATGGTCAAGAAAAAGGTGTTGTTTAACCGCGACAATGTACCCGTTCATTCAAGTGCAATCCCACAGCAAAAACTGACAAAACTGAAGTTCGAAATCCTTTCGCATCCACCCTATTCACCTGATTTGGCTCCGTCGGACTTCCACCTGTTCCCGAAATTCAAAACATTTCTGGGTGGAAAGAGATTTTGGTCGAATGAAGAACTGATAGAGGCTGTAAACGATTATTTAAGGAACCTCGAAGAAAATCACTTCTGGGAGGGAATAAAGATGTTAGAGAAACGTTGAACCAAGTGTGTTGAGCTCCGAGGGGATCATATTGAAAAATAAAATATAACTTGAATCCCATTTATTTTGTTTTCATTGTCATTTCGGAAACTTTTCAATCTACCCTCGTATTTAGAAAATTATAAGGGCTAAAAGAGGATTTTGTATTTTGATATTATCGAACCTTACAACATGGAGTATCTACAAATCTAAAATGCTTTTTGCAGGTTGTTGAGCAGCTAATCAAAGTTAGTCATTGGTAACCATTTATAAATGCTTTTATTAGTAATCCGAAAGTGAAAGAAACTTTACAAAAATTACTGTTAGTAAACACATAAATTGATTTAATTTTGCCTTAATTCTAGTTTGTTGGGTATTTACCCAACCCATAAATACAGAATTTAATGAAACTTGGGTGATTTTAGATCAAAACCAAGAAACCCTTGATTTTCAAAAACCGATTTCACCCTCCAAAATCGTTTTTCTGCAGAAACGGAAGCCGGTGCTTTACATAGCTCTATAGGGTCTACAATAATAATAATAATAATAACCTTTATTATCCAACAGAAATACCATTTACAGGACAAATATATATAAATATAAAAAGATATGTAAAACAGTGATGGAAGGAAAGTAAAATACAAATATTTCCAAAACAAAAAATAAAAAAATAATAAAAAATAATCGGGACACAATAGATTAAACCATGAAGTTATAAAATGATATTAGAGAAATGGATCCGCGTAAAATTTATTGCAATTAGTCGGCATGTGATACAGAGGAGCCTTCACTAATGTGTTGGTTCTTGGTCTAGAGGTTAGGAAGGTGTCGAAAGACCACGTTTTCGTGTTTCCTCGGCTAAAATTTGTCCAGATATCAATAATTTTAGTGTCCGCTAATTGCGATATTGGTTAGAAAATGGGATTCTGCGAGAAGCTGTTGTTTTTCAGATGCGTTTTTGTTTAGTCCTTATATTTATGTTATTAATTCAATATTGTGTGGGTGCGGAATTCCATAAAGGATTAATATGTTCGGACTAAAATACATACAAACATTAAATGGGAATTATTGTATAGTGGGTAATCAAAGGTTTAATAATTTTAGGTAGTTAATTATACGCAATTAGCTAAATGGAATTGCTTTGTACGTTTCAATACAACTCATGTATCTGGGTTATTAAGTGTATATATTGCCGATGGCTAATACATACATATACACCCATATATACATACTACGTGCTTTTTAATTCAATAACTGGAAGGTATACGCATCAACGAATACACATTGAAGTAATTCAGATACGCCATGTTTCCATATCAACGCTTACCACAGTATCAGTACCAGGCTTTTGTAAGTCCGCACCCTATTACTTTGAGGGGAATTTAATATGAGGATTAAATTTGCACAAAGCCGTTCGTGTTTAATGCGCTTTCAGGTTCTCTCAATCCTGTTGCGCTGGCTGAAAATAGTGGAATGAGATTTTACCGTCTTCGTCTGATCTACTTTGTTATGTGTCTTTGTTGCATCGGGTTAGGTAGGTATAGATACGTATGTACTGCCGTACGAGAAGGTACCGGCTAAAGATTTCGCTAAGAGCTTTCGTTTCAGTATTTTTTAGCGCCACCGATTGCGAACTTTGAGATATTTCTAGAGGATTAGCAGTTGTCTGATTCATAATGTACCTATCCTAAATTATCTGTGTTCCTTCAGGCGTGTCTGAAATAAAATATGATTCATCAAAACACATTTCCGTATGAAATGTGCGTGGTTTCAAACAAACAATAATGCTTCAGTCCTGTATTTTTTAAAGTTGTCCTAATTTTCATTTTCAATTTGGTATACATTTATTGTTTTGATGCAATAAGTGTGCTAGAAAATTACAGGTAAACTCTTTTTTACAAAAACAAAAAAAAAGAACTAAACGTCTTTTACGTACATCATCTAGTATTACGATGAACAAAATCAGAATATTTCGGATAGAATAGTGATAAAAACATCGAAATCTATTTATTTCGACTTTTAATTAACACAAATACTATAATGACAGCAAGAACTGTGGGGTAGTATGGCATCAATAATATTCTCGGCACACTCCGCACCACACAAATTATTAATTTACTTGGAAAGGCCGTTTCGAAGACACATGGGTCTTCATCTTCAGCCGCATACCGATTGATGTGGGACAACATATATTAAATCTAACGAACCCGCTCTATTCCCACTCTTTAAGAAAAAGCAAGTTAAGGAGAAAAGGCGGAAAAAGGTCTGTCATCACGAAATGCAAGAGATGTGGCTGTTCCACCCTAATAAAAATAAAAATCGAGTGGGACAACAGTTATGTCCCTTTCTATCCGTCAAATTTGTGTTCTTTCCGCCTATACACTTACCTAAAGACTGGACAACATACGTTATAGCACAACCATAATCAAAGGCCTATTTACCGTAATAAATCAAAATGTCAAGAGAAGTGTAAAGTTCGCTTCTCTTTATTGATTAGGTTTGTATTCTTATTTATGTACATAGTCTCATAGGCGTCCAATTCAAGCGGCGAAATCACATTTTAATCGATTTTAGGTTTTCTAATTTAATATTATGCCCTGTATCGTTTTTGTGTTGTGCTATACTTGACGCTTCTATCCTCCCGTACCTGTAACACCTGATGTGTTCATTGAATCTAGTATCTATCGTTCGTTTCGTTTGACCAATATAGGCTTTATCACAATCACCACATGCAATTTTGTAAATTCCCGACCTTTCTCTCATGTCCGGTTTATCTTTTGGATTGCCAAGAAGGTTTTTCAGTGTATTTCGCGAATTGAAACATACGTTCATCTCTTGTCCCTTAAAAACTTTACTAATACCTTTCGATACTCTATGAAAGGGAAGTTTCACAAAGTTCTTATCGCGGATTGCTGTTGGGATTAAGATCGTGGAATTTCTGACATAGGGCCTATTTTGGACTTTCCTAAGCATGCGATCGACCTCTATAGAAGAGTAACTGTTGTAAATAGCTAAATTTTTGATGAATTTTAGCTCTTTATTATCTACTTTTTTTCAAGGGGAACTTCACCAATTAAGAAGCTAATCGCGGCCATTTTGTGTTGTCCACAGTGGTTGGAGTCGGACATAATGTATCTATTAGTGTTTGTTTCCTTTCTATAGATGTCAATTTCCAGTTTTTTTATTATTTCTAATTACTAAACTATCTAGGAACGGAAGCTGATTGTTCACTTCTTCTACTGTGAATTCAATAGTTTCGAATTTTGAATTTAATGTCGCGAGGAAATCCGGAATCGTCTACGTAGCTAAGCCAAATTCTAGGGAAATACACGTTGTCCTTTTCCAATCTAGTTTCAAATTTACTCATGAACAAGTTGGCTATGAAAGGGGATTGCCCATCGCCGTACCCTCATAATACTTGCCCTCAATTTGAAAACGGTTTTGGTTCATGCAGAACAATGTTAGTCTTTTGTACTCCGCAATTCTGACATCAATTTTATTAAGTTTTAAGAACTCAACTAAATATTCTATGGTTTCTGAAATCGGCACGCTGGAGAAGAGTGAACAAACATCAAATAATACTAAAATTTCTCTATCTCCTAATCCAATATTATTTAACTTATTTACAAAATTTAATAAATTTTCTACTTCTAGGCTATCTACTTTGATGGGTAAATTTTTGTACTCATTTGCTAACTATTTGGACAGATTATACGTGGGTGAATTTATACCTGAAACTATTGGTCTCATAGATTTTCCCGGTTTGTGGATTTTTGGCAGACAGTACATTTTTGGAACTGTCAAGCTTGGGATTGACAGTTAACTTAAGGTTCGCGTTAATAAGTTTTGGGCTATTTTTCATAACTTCTTTTGTTTCCCTGATCATGGATGGCAACGGATTTTTTCTTAATTCTTTATACAGTCCTGATGAAAACAAATTGTTGACACGGTTGAAATAATCCGGCTTGTCCAGAACGACTGTTCTGTTACCTTTTAAGTAAAAACAATTTTTGTTTTTGAGGGCTTTAATAGTCCCGAGATCACCTGTATTGTTTCTCACACTTTTTGCTTTGTTCAGGTTGTTTGAAATCGTAATATAATCTTTCGTTGTGACATCTAGGTTCTTAATGGACGTTTCTATTGACGTATCGAGTTCGTCCGTCGAGATTTTTGAGTCGCGAATACAATGTTTGAGTCCTTTGTTTAACAGTGCGATTTCAGTTTTTATTAAAGGTCTCTAATGACTGATTACAGATCAGTGGTGCGTTCTCCACGAGACATGCGGTATTTTCGTCCCTTTTAGAACAAATTTCGCGGAATTTCTTGTTGTGGTGTAGCATTTGTAGTTCGAATTTACGGTTAATCCGTTCGATTACACGTCTTTGGAAATCACACCATTTTTGAAAATTGTTTTCGTCTCAATGGATTTTTTAACATTATTTTCCTATCTTATAAATTTTTGTAGTCTTGAAATAAAAATATTTTCTTGAACAGAGACTGATTTTTGCAAGAAAATCTATTTTCCTGCATTTGTCGTTTCATCAGCAGATACACATTTTGCTTTACCTTTAATTTGTGCTTTATTGCAACCAATTCTATTTCCATATAATTTATGAAGTTGTTCTATGTCGGAATTTTTCAAGAAATTACTCGAGGGCCGGATTTATTTATTTTCTGTTGGTGTATTGGAAGATACCAGAGCCTCACACAATTGTGGATTAGATGGAGTGCTATCGTTATCTGCTATTGTCTGCTGTATTATTGTGGCATAACTCGGCATTTAAAATATGATGTCAATAGAAATGGCGAACGAGATCACTGTTTTGAATACAGTTTAAGTTCTTATCGCCAATACAATATCTAGTCGTTAATTGGTCCACTACAGATGAAAATGGGAAGGGATCTATTAATTGTAGTAAATATATTTTTGTAAACGTTTAAAAGATTAAACTATAGGCTATATTAAGAACTCCGTTTTTCTACAAGATACGGGGATCTGGCAAAGACAAAAAATAGGTATACAAAACAGAAAACGACCGTATATACTACGTAAATACAGGTGGGAATAAAAATTGGAAACACCGTTTTTCTCCGAAGTTATTATAAATACAGAAAAATTATGCTGATAAAGTTTTTAGTACTTTTAATAAGCTACCTAAATCTGTACAAATCTTGTAGAAAAGGAATTAAATTTTTATGGATATTACTGCTTTTATACTTTTTTAAATAGTACACCCTATATATTTTTACGCTAGTTAATAGGAAATAAACTTTGCTTTAAAAAAGTATAAAAATGTTTTCTTCTAAACTTAATAGTTTTTGAGGTATTAAGGAGAAAAAGGAAATGTTTCTTCTCAAAATAAAGTGTGCCTTGAGAACAAAAGTTGGCATTTTTGTGTTACTTTATATTGTTTTGGAGATATAATAAAGTTTGTGTGGCCTAAATACATTATTATACTATTCCACGTGAAACATTCAATACGAATTTCCAAATACGGTTGTCGATTAACGTATGTATGGTGTGGTATATACGAGGGTAAGTCAAAAATTACTTACACTTTTAGTTCTACAACTGTATTAAACAAAGATAGGTGTACAACAGATACATTATTTTTCGATATAGTCTCCACCTTTAGCAATGCACTTGGTCCAGCAAGCCACAAACTTCCGTATGCCTTCCTGGTAGAAGGTTTTCGGTTGATCATGAACCCACTTTTGCACCGCATCCCGAACGGCTGTGTCTGAGGCAAATCGAAAACCTCTCAAAGTTTCCTTGAGCGGTTCAAAGAGATGAAAATCTATGGCAACTCGTCTATTTGCTGTAACCATCTCTCGAGCTTGCTGAATGTTGTCGTCGGTGGTCGAGGTTGACGGCCGTCCAGCTCACTCTTTTTGTGTTACGCTCGTGCGGTCACTTTGAAACATTTCGATCCACAAATAAACGCTTTTATGAGATAAAGCACTGTCCCCGTATTGTGACAAAAGTCTCCGGTGAATTTTAGCATCTTTCACACCCTTTGACCACAAAAATCGGATCCCTGCTTGTTCCGCTTTGGTGTAAACTAATAGCGGAGCTGACATGCTTATGCTGTTGTAGCTAGCAGACAAATGGCGCGATCGTGATTAAATTCCGCACACATGACCACAAAGGCGTCAACTCAACGCATGCGTAAGCGGCCGAAACTACTACGATAACCTTCAAAGCTTGTTATGGCGAAAGTGTAGATAATATTTGACTTATCCTCGTATATAAGTACTACTATTTTGGGTCCATATTTTTATGAAGGCATCTTAACCCATTAGAGATATTTAAATTTCTAGCAAAATGAATTTCTAGAATATTTGCAGTTAGACGCGGAATGGTATTTCAGCACGATGGTGTACCTCAACACAATTTGATAGATGTAACTAAATATTTAAGTCAAACATTTCCAAATTTTTGGATTGGCAACAGAGGTCCTACAATGTGGCTTGCAAGATCTCCGGATCTAACGCCATTAGATTTTTTTCTGTGGCGCGCTATAAAAAATAAAGTTTTTGAAATGTCTATTGCTACTCTCGATGAGTTAAAAAACAGAATAAGGCAAACTGTTGTCGAGTTAAATACGGTATGCGCCAAAATATACAGTACTGGATTTCGCACCGCTCTCATGTGCGTGTCCGCTGGTCGACGTAGTGTTGTATCAGCATTATGTATTCCTAGTAGTGCACAGAACGATGTGCTGTGAGGTTATAGTTGAAAATGGGTCTAATAACGGAGGCAAAAGTTTTCATAATGGAGTATTATTTTCGCTCATACGGAAATGGCTATCAAGGCGGCCCGAGCTTGATGTTAGTAGCGGAACAATATCGCGAAAAATTTAATAAGACGGCACCAAGCGATACAGTTATGCTATCTATTGTTACGAAATTTCGTCGTACTGGTAGTGTATTGTGCCAACGAAAGGGAAGGTCAGGTAGGCAAGTCAGTGTGTCCACAAATGAGAATCATGGACGTGTCCTTCAGCAGGTGTTGGAGTCACCAAACCGAAGTCTTCGACGAACGTCCTTGAAATTGAACAGAAGCAATACATCGCTTAGGCGATTGTTTAAAAAGCTAGGCGGATTTCCGTACCGAATACAGGTTGGACAACGATTGACGAAGCAAGGTATGCATGCCAGGATTGTGTATTGTGCAAGATTTTTGGCTATGGTGTACGAGGATCCAGGTTTCTTGCTCAATGTGTGGTTCTCTGACGAAAGCCACATTCACTTGGATGGTATTATCAATCGCCAAACAACTCGCTTTCTTGATTTCTTGCATTGGTGTCTGCATTACGTGAGAAGATCGTCTCGTTTTTCAGGAATCTACAGCAACCTACATTCCAGGATATGTTTAAAAATCTGCGTTACCGCTATAAACACCTCCTACAGCGCGATGGCGCACATTTTGAAAATTTACATTATCGTCCCGTTAATTAATAAATAACAGCTCCAATACTGTATAGTGCTCCAGTACTGTATATTTTGGCGCATACTGTACAAATAATATCATAAAAATTTCAAAATTTGTTAAAAAGGCTTTATTTTACAAGAAAACGGTGACAATTTTGAACAGTTTTTGTAATTTAATAATATCAGTTATGTTGTATTTAGAAGTGTTACTATCGTTACTGTGATAATGAAATAATTCGTTTTTGTTTTGTACATTGTTTTGAATAGTAAGTTTGTTCTCAAAGCGCACTTTATTTTGAAAATAAACATTTCTTTTTTCTTTAATATCTCAAAAACTATCAAGTTTAGAAGGAAAAACTCCGATACTATTTTAATGCAAGAATTATTTTCTATTAACTGGTGTGAAAATATACACGGCGTACCGTTAAGAAAGTACAAAACTAGTAATATCTGCGAAAATTTATATTTTGTACAGATTTGGATAGGTAGGTTTTTGTATCTACAATAACTTTGGAGAAAAACGGTGTTTCCAATTTTTATTTCCACCCTGTATACAACGTATAGAACTAAAATCATTAGATAAATAGAAATACAACAGCATAAACAGAAAGCAGTGTAAATAAAGCACACTATTTAATAACATTTCTTATATAACCTAGCCATCGGCAATGGATATTTCAAGCTCGAAAACCTGGTATTATTGTTAATGCCGTTATTTTTATCTTGTTCCTTGGTATTGTTAACGATAATAGATTGCTAGCTGTGAAATAATTGAATTGTGCAAGTTTGTGCGGTTTTTGTAATTGGCTTAAGCAAACTAGTTCAATACAATTTATTTTAATCTATCAAATAATTACCTGAATGATATTTAGCCCCATATTAATTGAAAACAGAGTCTAAAATAGAATATAAATTACGTCCCTCAAAGACTTGGAAGGTGATGCTTGATCTTGTTAGGAACGTAATCATAGGAGAATCGTAGTTACAATTTACTGCACTTTGAATGCTATAAGGATTATCGTTTCTACCTCGTGCCTCTTCTTCGCTCGGAAGAACGTAAATTTAATAATACTCAAAGCAATACCGGTGAAGTAGTAGAAGCGACGGACAACGACGACTAGGAAGACGACAACAACAATAAAATAAAATGTTTTAACGATGTCAAAATAATATCCCTGCCATTTACGGGGAAAATCCGGCGTGTCATTGGTAACTCTCGTATAAAATCTTGGCACTGCAGGAATTTCATCCCGAATTCCTGCAGCCTGGTGAAAAACAGTCGACGCTCGAGACTCGGGGGAGCTTTTATACTCAGGATTAGGCCCATTTCATCTCCGTACTTGCTACTTCTCTCTCTCATTCTATTCCGTCTTGGTTTCTCTCCCGCTTCGTCACGCAATCCGCGCATATCTGTCTCACTTAGACGTACATGTTTTTGCCTAGGTATTTTTTTGCGTACTACTTCTGGCGCCATGTATGTTTACTGTCTCTCTCGTTCTTTCAGCCGGGCACGCTTTAAGAGCAATTCATCTCGCCGCCCGTCTCTTTTAAGTACATTTAGAAGTGCGTAGGTATGCCTCACTTTAATGATATGGATTCTGTTATTTCCATATCCTGTGGATATGAAGTTTCATTTTTATACGATCATCGTGTAGTGCGAATGTGTTTTTTCGATATTTTACACTTTTTCATTTAGGCTGTTATTTCGTGCTGCCACGGGTATCGATTTCTATATAAGTATATATGCACGTTAATTTCGCCTCTAGAAACTCAAAACATTGCATCTAGGTTATTGATTATTTGAGATAATAGAAACTTATCGAAGACTCGAACAATAAACAATATTATTGTTTGTGACTTTTGTAACGAATAAAAGTCAATGACGATCCTTTGAAATAATAAAATAAGTTTATTCCCATTGGGTATCAAACAATCTGATATGAATCAGAAAATTCTTTTTTCATAAATCGAAAGTAAAATAGGTACCTTTTTAGAATCAATTTTTTACGTATTGATACGTATATGTAGGTATGTTGGTAAATGGTGTTTTTGTTTGAAATGAGTTGTGTATTATTGCTTATTGCCTATGAGTTTGTAACTCTTGAATCCTGGTTTAATACAAAGTTGAAATCTACTTTCTTTTTAGTTTCTTTTGAAATACACAATTAAGTTTCATTTGTTTCCTTTATAATCTATTTGTGTACAATCCTTCAATTTCCTTTTGTTTTGCTTTAGAATCTAAATCTTACGCAATTTTTGTTTTCTTGTGTTTTATACACTTGTTTCGGCAGTGTCTTATTCTCCATTGTGGTGATATGTCCCAACCACTTTAATTCACCATTTTGAGCCATTATTTTCAAGTTAACTTTTAAACTTTCTCTAAATGTCTTTACTTTTTTTCATTTTCCTATTTTTATCCTCCTTGGTTAAGAGCCTAAGATTTGCATCCATATAACCATGTAGGTTTAAACACTTACTTTACTCTGGTTGTGGAGGGGTTCGCGCTGGCCGTCGATCGAACAACTATTTTGTGTTCGAAATTTTGAATTAACATTCTGAGATCGTCAATGTTTTGTTTACTGTTGTCATGGTAACCAAACTACAATAACATATAGATGTAATTTCCAAATGCAAAACTCAAACGGTGTGCAATACTGAACACCCTGTATGTTTCGAAGGCGTTTTAATATCATGTTTAGATAGAACCAAGTAACCATGTAATTTAATCTCGTCAAAATGTATTTGCATATCGCATATGCCTTCATAGACGCTGTATATAGGTTTCACGTTTCTATTCGCGTTTCTTGTCGGTCCTGAGAAGGACGGTTGTTGGTGCGTCTACGTTTCGATGAGATCAGACTCATCTTCTTCTGGACGATCTCGTTCTACTGGCAACTAGAGATTGTGCATGGATGTCGGTGTTCGCCGCTCTTTTATGCGTAGCGCTCGCCGTTGATTGGTCGGCTCGATGGCCACTCAGCGCGTGGCGATCGATGATGGTGTTCGGCTTTCCAGGTGCTGATGCGCCTGTTGGTCAAGCTGATATACGATGAATTACAGTCTTCGCGTGGTATTTCATGCACACCTTAATAGTATCCATCCCAAGATTAGATTTACGATGGAAATTGAAGAGCACGACCAATTACCGTTCCTCGACGTTTTAGTCACGAAAAGGCAAGATGGCAGTTTGCGCCATACCGTGTACCGAAAACGCTCGCACACAAATAGCTACCTAAATGCTGAATCGCATAACCACCCTGCTCAACAATCGTTAGTAAAAACGTTAACAACCAAATTTCAACGATTGGTGGACTCCGACCTCATCCGAACTGAAACCAAGAACATCAGAAACATACTACTCGCAAACGGATACTCGTCAAACACCACCTTCTCAAAAGAACACCAAATAAACACCGTTTAGAATATAAAAATAGGCGACATTCTGAATATCCCGAAGGACAAAATTACCCTAGAAGAGCAAGGTGTGTATGAAATACCATACGAAGACTGTAATTCATCGCATATCGACCAGACCAACAGGCGCATTAGCACCCGGAAAGAATACCCAAATGCAGTACTAAAGAAATAAAGTACAACGGCCATAGCTCAACACGTCTTAACGACTGGACATAAAATCGATTTCGACAAGACAAAAACATAGCCAAGTGCGAATATCTAACCACCAGAATCGCAAGAAAAGCTATTGAAATCGAGAAACGCCCACATAATCTCAACAAACGTGACGACGCAACACTCTGTTTATGATGACATTTACAGGAATCTGCCTGCTCTAACCTCTAACCTTTTCTTCTTTGAAATTATACTTTAATTTCACTATCGAACTATTTGACGAGAGACGTGGGGCCGAGCGTTGTGAAGAAGCGTCACACCTGCAGTCTTCCTCTCCGGCGGTTCTGGAGCGCCCGTCTAAGTTTGGTCAGTGTATTGTAATACCTGTTTGAGTTATTGTCGTCCTAGGAGGCAAAAAGTCGACCAGCAATAGCCCTTTCCTGTCCCAAAAGACGGTTGCCATGACTTTGCCAACAGACTGCGTTTGTTTAAACTTATTTGGCTTCGGCGAAGTTGAGTGGCGCCATTCACATGATTGTCGCTTGTTTTCGGGAGTGAAATGAAACACCCACGTTTCGTCGCCCGTAACAATAGAGTCCAAAAGTTCCTCTTTGTTGTCATGATATTGTTGAAGAAATGCCTGGGCACACTTGCAGCGTTTCCGCTTATGGTCTTCCGTGAGCATTCGCGGTACCCACCGCGCGCACACCTTGCGGTAGCCCAGTTTCTCGGTCAAAACCTTTTCAATTATGGTGTTGGAAATCTTAGAAATCCGAAGAGCGAGTTAACGAATAGTGACCCTCCAATCTCCAAGCAGTATGCTCTCGACCTTTTCAACGATTTCCTCTGAAACTGATGGTCTTCCGCTCCGCTGTTCATCGTGAATTTCCGTCCGACCTCCAGTGAATTCCCTACACCATTTGCGGACGTGTTGAACAGCTATACACTTTTCTCCATAAACTTCGATTAATTGACGATGAATGTCTATAGGTGAAACCCCTTTCACGTTTAAAAAACGTATTACAGCACGAATTTCGCACCTGGCGGTAGCGGCGATCGGGAGTCCCATCTCGGACGGCTGCTTAGCCAACACTGAGCGGCGTAGCGAGACTGGTGTGGTACGTATATTGAGTGGGAGAGCTGCTGCATACGCCAATGTTGTCGGATTTCGCCTAACACGTCTTATTGCTGCTGTAGAGCTTTGGGAACCTTATTTTACGATGATCCCTCGTATTTGTTTCTTTGTAGATGGGAAAACCAAAAACGTAATTTAAAATGAAATAGGTACATGGTTCGCTATTTATCGATCACTTTTATGTTTTTGAACGACATTCAATGACGTCTATTATGTTATCAGAAAATATTAGTTTCCTATTATAAAACAACGCGCGCAGTTTCAAAATTTCACAAGGTTGGGATACCCAAGATCCTGAAACACAACATAGTTTCGCCTAATTTCATAATTAAATACAGTTGCCATAACGGAAATTTTCATTGGGTCTTTTGTTGGTTGATTAGGCATTCATTTCTGTGTGGTTATTTTGATTACCAAGTGGAAAATATCGTATATGGGAAAAGTAGTATTTATACTCTTTTAGAGATAATCCATGTTGCTCTCTTTTGAAATGAATTTTGAATTAACTAAAATTATCTTCCATATTAATTAAACATCCTCCTAATCCAGCTAGTCAGGATATATTTTACTTTTATTTTCTATTGAAATAATTATAATCTGTTACTAATCACTAGCACTCATCGTGTGAAGCCCTGTGAATGAGGGGTTATTTGCAACCTGGAATCCGAGAATATAATCCCAAATCCTAGACAATTTGAAGGTAATTATTTACTTTCAGAAGATAATTTTCGCAAGTACCTTAACTGGTAATACAGCCGGGTTAAATGGATGGAAATAAACGGGAAGGATCACAAGCGCTCTGCAATTGAATCCTTCGCTGATCCCGACTAGTATACTTCAGCAATAGGAGATTATAAATGATGTTCGACTGTGCAATTTGCATGCACGCGATGAAACGCTTTTAAATCCGAGTTTTCAATCTGCATGTATGGGTATCTATTCTTCTATTTTTATGTATGGACGAATGTAATGGTGTACTCGAACATATTGGTGCAGTCGTTTCTGAATGAGCATAGTAGCGGAGATGAGGCATTTTTGATTGATTTATTGACGATGTCGTTGTTAAGGAAAATGTTATTTTAGATACACGAGCCTTGCTCAGTTAGTTTATTAGAATATTAGTTTTAAGAAACTACGCAATTGTAAAATACTCGCTGTTCAGTATGTGGCAACTTATATCGAGTGCGTAAGTTCCGTAGTAAAGTGAACCGAAAAATATATGGACAGTGTTACGTTTGCCCGCTATGAAAGTATAAGGTGGGGAGCGCGCGAAGCGAATCAAGAACGCTCCAGCATAATCGACAACACTATTCGATATATGTATAGGACTCGCGACTATAAATGCATCCTTACGTACCCTAGTATATCATTCTACAGAAACATCTGTAATTGGCTATAATTACAATTGGTGTTAACCAAATAATCATTTCTGTTTTAGTAAGGCAAATCAACATGAAATTGTTTGTTCTGTTTAAAAGTTAGAAGAAATTAGTTACATCAGATGTAGGCATCTTTCTATCGAGCTTATTAACGTAGGAAATACATACACATTGGGAAAATGTGAAATTAGCTATATTGATATACACACTGGGAAAATGTGAAATTAGCTATATCTATATATGTACGGCGAGAGAGCGAGGAGGGGATTGAGTGGAGTCCGATCAATTCGATGCGAGTCGCACTAGTACGCTTCTAACACCGTTGGGATGTAGATCTACTGTGTGCAAGAGCACACGTAATAATTTGAAGTCATAGTCGCCTGGAAATGAAAATTTCGCGTATTTATTTTGTTGCTACGATGCTTAGACGAAACTAATAAGAAATTCTAAAGACGAAAATAAAAACAGAATTTGATGAAATAAAAGAAAAGGAAAAGAAATACTCTAGAAATTCTTACTAAGATTACCCGCACATAATGCAGTCTACCTCGTAACTAACTACATCGGTGACTGTGGTGAGCCGTCGACTGCCGCTAACCCCTCCGCTTGTGATGAATTACCCATTAGTGTTCACCGTTGCCGCATGTACGCTTTTTCGTATAGCTAGACATTTTCTTTCCTTACGTGTATAACTACTATATACTTCAAACTGGGCGAAATTACTTTGTACATACTAGGGTAGGTAAGGATTCATTTATGGGCGCTAGTTCCATACATATAGCGAATTACGTTGGCTCTTGTGCTAGAAACACCTCCTCCGCTCCTCAGTGCCCTTAGACAAGCGCACACACTCGCAACTCAGTCGCCTAGCATACGTAGTCGAGGGCCGAGGTAACAGCTCGGCGCAGGTTTTAGGAAATACGTAATACATCTTATTTGATTTTTGTCCTATTGATGGATTTTAATCGTTGATTATTTCAAAGTCAATACTATTGTATATCAAGCAAAGAAAACGTCCTTAATTTAAAAGGAAAATGACGAATTCGAAAGCGAAATAGAACCTCTCACTAGAAAATAACGAGATTACATTTTTTTAATTCCAAATATCCAATATATTAAATGTTCAAATGATAATGAGTGCATAACAAATACTTACATGTTTTTTAAATCTAATTAACGGAATTTTATGGTAAAATGAATCGTATTTGTATGTATAAAAATTCAGTTGAACGTCTTATTTAAATAAATGTTCAAATAAGCAGTCATTTGCAGTACTGCCTGTACCGTAGTACCATTTAACGACTTCTTAGTTTATAAGAACATAATTAAAAAGAAAATTATTCTACAGTATAATTTCGAGATACAAACAAAGCAAATCAAAAATAACCAAGGAAAAAAGATCGAGAGAGGTAAGGATGATCAATTAAAGAAATAAACTACGGGTAGAGTCTAGCGCGATCCTCTCCTAACGGCGATTGAACTCTTACTGATAGATTCGCCTCCCGCGACTCCCTACCTTTTATAGCGGGCGAACGTTGCAACACTGTCCGTATATTCTAGCGGTTCACTTTACTACGGAACTTACTAACACGGTCGCGGTATATCTGAAGTAAACAATATTTACAAAGGAAAAGGACAGGGAATAGTTACAATTTTGTAATGCTTTATACACAAAAACATTTTGTTTTTAACGTGCAACGGAATTATTCTATCTGTTTTATAAACTTACGTACGTATATACAGTGTCACACATAAAGCCTCCATACTATGGGAAAATCTTTTATTTATTAATACAGGGAAATGTTGACTTCGCTATTTATTTGGGCTTAGAAAATGCCATCAAATGATATGCACAACAATCACGTAGCCCTTTCTACTACCATATTTTACATTTTTTCCGATGGTCTACTCCTCTTCCTGAAGCTAGACTTAGTTTGATGGATGTGGAAGTGAACTGAATGACTAGGAGGAGTTCGGGCATAACAACTCAACGGCGCACTCTCCAATTGACCGCCTATGTTTATACTATAGGAAAAGATCAGAACTATCGCTCATGAAAACTTCTTGAAAAGAAGGTCACTTTGTCTTACCTGAATAAACGGGCAGGGTTAAGGTACTTGAGACGATCTAGAAGGGATCTTCGCATGGTTGTTGGGATTCTGACTAGACATTGCCGACCAAAGAAGCACTTCCTTAGGGAGAGATTAACCGAAGGCCTGTCGTGCAGTCAAGTTGAAGACGAGGTAGTGGAACACTTTCTCCGCAATCCGCATTTTACCTTCTCGTTATCCATAACCATAAATATAAGAAAAGTCAAATTAAAAAAGTGGGTTTCGTAAAAAATAGCCCTATGAACATACATATACAAACAGGCGATGAAATACGCCAATTTAATTTTATTGAAATGCACTCAAACTATGTTTAGATTTGTCTCATGGAAGAAATTGACTAAATGTCTGCGTATATTGAATTCTGCCAGACTGAAAGTTTATTCACTAAAACTCTTACCACAATACTTAACTCGTACTGTACGCACGTTTCGATAGTCAAGCTATCATCACCAGCAATAAAACTGAATTGTTGTTTTATGATAGAAGCGGGTCACAATTTTTGAACTACTTTTAAACATGAATTCCTTAAATTTTTTCTCGATTTTACTCACTGTGGATTGGCCGATATTTCCTTCTGGATATTTTCCATTAAACAAATTGCACACTTCTTGCAGAGTTCCAGTTTTATTGTGGCATCCAGCAAAAATTTCACTTGCATACTTACAATTAGTTAACTTAAAAAAAAAATTAAGGATTACGAGTATTTGGCATATGACAGTGTACAAAACTGATTATTCTGTATTTTTGATCGATACTAAAAAATGATCTTTACTTTTTGCTAGGCTTTTTGTAGTAAAATTTGCAGTAAAATTTATGAACAGGCGGATAGCACTTCGAACATTTCATTTGAAGGAAATAAATGCTGTTATTCATTTCATGAATAACAGCATTTATCTTTGCTTTTCGTTATTAATAAAATTTTAGTTCTCTGTTCTTTAAATGTTAAATTGTGAGGTATTTTAATGGTGCCATTTAGACAATTAAATGATCTAGGAAAATGAAAAAAATCGGGAGTTATCATTTAAAAAAATTTTCGCTGACGTCATAACTTGAAAACCAGAAGTGCAGGAAACTCGAAACTGATACAAAAATGTCAATTTTTAAAATAAAATTGAGTTGTCCGAGCATCGGGTTACTAGTTGATGAAAGAACAATTTTATTGAATCATGATGACCGCGGACAGTCTACCGTCACTTTATAATTGTATTAATATGTAGATTAGTTTTAGCTTAGATTGTTAATTCAGTTTTACTGCTGAAAATGATAACTTGATTGTCGAAACCTGCGTCTAATGTTAGTGAAGTGTTGTGATAAGGGTGATAGTGGAGTGTTTCAGTGTCATAATGTTTGAGTACGTGATTGAATCTTTCTACAAAGGTAATACTATAAGAAGTCAGAATTTTGGGAATACTATATACTTCAAAGATATGTAGGTATACAACATTAACATTATCCAAGAAACTAGCTTGGTGCTAGAGTATCACTAGTATCATAAACTTGTATGTTCTACAGCTTTCCTCGGCATTTTTTTGCCCGGCGGACTTGCCGTCTCGTATGTTAGGGCACTAATGCTGCCCGGATATATCGCGTTTTTAGCTGCCCAAGGTTCCTCTGAGTTTTCATTGCCACTACAATTATAAAGCCTCGGTGCTAGTAAGAATACTAAGTCATTATTACAAGAATTTTTGCATTTGTCGTATTGGAATATATATACATATATAACAGTATGTGGAACTACACATTGTATTGTTTCTCGTTTACTTTCTTCAATAAATATAACACTAACGGTTATATTCGCGCATGTTTATGTCTGCAACTGAAGCAACACAAAGAAGATGGTTCGGCACAGCAGTATAAATAGTGATTTCCTAACTGTATTCAGAACAGTAAAATCTTGGATGGTAATCTTCACGCGTAAAACTTACATTCAACATCGCTCCATGCAGATTTTATAGATTTGCTGGAATGTAACTGACACGAGATTTAAACTTCATAGTTTCTGAATTGCTTTATCCCTGGAAATTTATTTTTAGAGGTGTTACGCTTCTCTCGGAAGATTTGTGCGCACGTCAATATTAGAAATAAAGCATTTTATTACAATTTAGTCTGGAATTGACTACTTTGTGTTTAAATTTTATGTGTAAAGTTAGGAAATAGACGTAGTAGGTATTTTATCTCCCGAAATTTAAAGGAACAGAGTGCTCTCTAAACTGCTTTCGAATAGGTAATAGAATTGATAAATGCTTTCTAACATAGAGAACTGTGCGAGAAGTAAGTACTTACTATGGTTAGATGTCAATGTGGAGAAAACTGCATATATTCTCGACAACTTAGTAACTTACTTATTAAGTTTTAGTTGTCCGTGAAGAGGAATATCCTAAAATTTTCAACAACGCTAGATAAAAAGTTTAGTATTTCCTTTTAATTTTAAAATTACAAAAGAAACCTAATTTTTTTATTATAAATTGGGATATACATACGTGAAAAAATTAAACTTTTATTGAATATTTTTTGTTCTCAGTAGATGGGGCTGCTGTAGTCGGTGGAAATCGGATTTGATTAACTGGTCAATCATCTCATAAAGGTTGCACAAAAAGAAAAATGTTAAGAATACTGTTCATTCCTTTAAAGCCGTTCCTCTCCACCCGTCTCAAGGTAAATGGTTGTGGACGATATATTCCAGGCCACTGACAGTCGAAACATTACGGTTTTGATCCTACTGGAGTTTAGTAGAGCTTTCGATGCAGTTCACTACAACATCTTGTTGGGTATTTTAGATTCCATGGGTTGCAATCCATCTACAGTGACACTTATAGAATCGTACCTGCGAGATAGGATGCAGCAAGTTGTATTGAATAATCCTATGGTTTACCACAAGGAGTAATTTTAAGTGCCCTTTTGTTCTCCATTTATATAAGTAATCTTCCCAACGTTGTTAATTATTGTAGATATAGAATTTATATGCAGACGGTATCCAACTCTACTTTTTCATTCAAACCTTTTAAGTTCACTGAAGCTATGAAATGTATAAGTGAAGATTTGCATAGTCTAACATTGTACGGTGACCACCATCAGTTGGCACTTAACCCTATCAAAACACAGGTTATTGTTTTTGGTCCAAGAAATCATAGGAATAGAATCTTACCTAATTTTGACATTTATATTATTTGGTCCCCCGCTGTTTCTTCTTTACACTAATGACTTGCCAAACCTTGTTAGGCATACAATAGAATCATATGCCGATGATATCTCTGTTATAGTGAGGCAGGGAAAGCAACAAAGTGTCTAAAATTAAGTTTCCCAAACTTTAAACCTCTTTGGGAATTGGTTAGTGAAAAACAGCATGCAATTAAATATCGAGGAAACGGCAATAGTTCACTGTGGTTACTTTAAACAGCCGATGGAAATTATATATAGTAATAATACGCTTACCAGTGTGGATGAGGTAATTTTTCTGGGTATGAAGGTGGATTCACAGCTTAACTAGAAATCACATATTAATCACTTAGCTTCCAGGTTATCGTCCATCAATTACGCTTTGCGTATTATATCCCAATGTGGGCATGTGCGTGTTGCGCTCGGAATGTACGCATGCGTGATAACATTACATTTAGGACTCCGTTGTTCTCAAAAATCTTGTGTTCGAAGTATTTTTCATCTAAAAAAACGAGAATCAGTAAAAATAATCTTTATTAAAGACAATCGGATACTAATCTCTTTACACAGTGCCCCCCCCCCCCCGGCTTTTGAACGACAGAAGCTAACATTTTTAGAAAAAAAAATAGGTGCATTTCTATTTTTTTGAGAACTAACTTTTGCCGTTATTTGCAGTTCAATCATATTTCCGGTGATAATCTGTTTTTGTTGCTTCGCAAAGTTGGCTAGGAAAGAGTGCCAATTTGTTTCTTGAGACGCCAGACTGATCTAAAGAGCTCGTTGCTAAGCAAAATAACAATTGCCAAACTGTAAAATCTCAGTTCCAAAAGCGTAAATTATTCCAGTCGTTGATTATTATTATATTCTGCATTTGTCATACATTCTTTCTTTGTTGTCGTTGTTATTTTCTCTCATTTTAACTTGTGTTAATTGTTATAATTTCTTTACTTTATCGAACTTTATTGCAATTAATTAATTATAAGTAAGTTTTTTTAAATATGTTAGTTTTTGATAGACAATATGTCTGTTTTTTAGGCTTTTTGTGTTGTTACTTCTATGACGGCTTAGACACAAACCATGCAAAATTGCTTGGGTCAATTTTGATATTATGTGAATCTTGCAAAAATTATCACCTTACTTGCCATGGTTGCGCAATAAATTGTACAATAATTTAAATCATATTATCTTCTGTTAAACCTGTTCGCCCTGTAAATTTTATACTATCTGTGCTTACTCGGCACGAAGTTCAAATATTTCCGGCTGTACAAGGGCAGTGTTCATTATGTTTACCGGATATTAAAATTAAGTACTTGATGGTTATCTTACGTGGTCCATGCGGAGGCCATTGTAAAATCAACAACATAAAAAACTGAAACTTAAGCACATTGCTTTTCAAGAACAAACAAATTTAAGCAAACCTACCACAATTAATTAATTACAATAAGGTTCGATAAAGTAAAAGAAAGACAGCAATTAACAAAACAAGTTAAAATAAAATAAAGTAGTAACGAGCGCAAAGAACGAAAGTATGACAAATGCAGGTTATAATAATAATATATAACAAGAATGATTTACGCTTTTGGGATTGAGACAGTTTTGACAGTTTGGCAATTGTTATGCTTACTTTCCTTAGCAACGAGCTCTTTAGATCAATCTGACGTCCCAAGAAACAATTTGGTGCTCTTTCCTAGCCAACTTTGCGTAACAACAAAAACAGATTAACAAAACCTTTATTGCAGCATATCTTTGGAGTGGTCTTTCCATTACCTTTCCAAAAGCGGAAAAATATACAGGATGTTTTATTCAAAAAAAGATATACAATTGAATTGTTGATAATGGCAAAAATTAGTTCACAAAAACTAGAAATCCAGCCATTTTTTTTAAAAGCGCCAGCTTCTGTCGTTCAAAAGTTAGCATGGGGAGGGGAAGCACTTTAGGACCGCAGTGTATATGAATGCCCTTCTTTTGTGAGAGAAAACTATGAACTGTTTAAAGACCGTGAAATAAATCACTGTTATTCGACAAGAGGACTTCAAGATTCGACTTTGGTAGTTCCTCAAACAAAAAAGACATTGTTGACCAAGAGTGTACTGTTTAAAACTATGAAAATGTTAAACTGTACTGTAGTGTTATATGTGTATGTACATGTTTATGTGTAAACTGTTTCCTTATTGATTTTGATTTTATTTGTGACGTATTCAACGCTTCTTTGCCTCTTTCAACCGAATAAAAATCTATTATATTGGGGCCAGCAGAATTGCTCACTTGGAGTATGTGAAAAGTTTAGGCTTGCACATCGATTCTTTCCTCCGCTTTCATCAGAATACCTCGCATATGATTACGAAAGCCATCATAGCATCAAAGTAATTTTCTATACATAGACGATTGTTCGATAGGACCGCTACATCCATGCTTTGTCAAACTATTGTTTTACCTAACTTTAATTATCCAGATACTGTGTACACTCACTGCATTATAAAACAAGACGGTCAGAGAATAAAGCGACTTCAAAATAGCTGTGTTCGCTTCGTTTACGGCATGCGCGGCAGACGAGGCCTTACACAGAAACTCAAGGAGTCGAACATGCTAAATATGTGTCACATGCGATTACTCCATAGCGCAATGTTTCTTGTCAGCATTGCAACGTAAATCTCCATTGTATTTGTACGACAAGGTAAAATTCAGATATCAGACACATTCAAGAGGCATTCGGTGCGATCACATTTTATGTATCCCCTCGCTCAGACGTAAGGTGTACAAACGCAGTTTCACCTATAGTGTATCTAAGAAAATAAACGCTTACGTTTTATCCATTAGTCCACTGGATACCCCGATTAACAAAATAAAAAGTCACGCAAAACAACATTTACTAGCAATTCAGTAGCACTAGTTTCATTTTCTTTTCCGCACCGGTCCTGTACATATGTACATACATGCAATCAAGCATATTGGTTGTTTTTTAATTTTAATTCTTTTATTTGATCTTTTTTTGTAAATTTTAAGCTGGTAGGATTCGAGTGTCTGATAGAAATGGGGGTTCCTATATACAATTTCAAAGTTATCCCAACTATGGTTACAGTATAGCGGGGGTGACTTTGTTTTACGACGATTGGACAGCTTTTTGGAAGATACTAAACTTTTTGTTTTATCAAATTTTCATTCAATTTATGAAATTTAAGGATCGCTGAACTTTTTGGAGACACGGTATATCAACAAAATCGACAATAAATAATGATCATCCAAATTTTAATTATTACTGATTTTAACTATAATTTTTTAGGATGCAAATGCCTGACGTTGTTGTGTTGTTAGTCACTCCTATACCTTGATTGCTGTGATCATTAGCCGACCCTACTATTGTGCTCCAACCTCCAGTACCAAAAATCGTATTGATCCGCGAAGAAAACATACTCCAATTTTTACCCGTAGTTAAAAACCAACCGTCTCGGCTGGGATTTAAATCCGCGTCCTTCAGATCAAAAGGCAAGTATGCTAGCCGTTCAACCACTGAGACAATCAAAAGTGCCTGCTATCATTAGAGACAGTGCAAATAATAATACACTTTGTCAGAGCTTAGTCGTAACATAAATTCTTGTCTAATGTTGTTTTATGATATTTTTCTAGAAACTTTCCAATCAAAATATTGCAGGATAATGTTTTTAAGTGTTTGGAATGAACTCCATGGGGTATGGATGTAGAAAGCAATAAGAAATTAAACTTCTGTGAGGCAAATTGATCGCGATATTTAATAGTCATAGATATCATTGTATATAAAAAAAAATAAATTGCTCCATCTCAGATGTACGGCTTGGTTAGTTATTCATTGACGTAATGATCCGATGATTTTGAAGTCTATACTTTCGAAAAGCGTTGATGTGCACTGCGTAGTCGAGCATAACTTTTTTTAAAAGCAAATGCAGATCTGGTTCTCCGTATAAGCCGTATTTCGAAGCGGTCATAAACGGATTATTTTATTACTCCGCCAGAGCAATACTACACGCTCCAAGCGAGAGAGCCTGAGTGAGTCGTTGAGTGCATCGCCAGACAGTGTGGCTGCTGGTTCTAATGTTCCGGCATGAAGTGCCAAATGCATTCCTGCAATGCGACATAGACGGGGAGCGTTTATATAACTTAATAAATTAGAGACAGAGCGCCTCGCGAGCGCTGTACATCGTAAATGCAAATTAAATATAAAATTGGTGCGCGCGAGCGAGTAAAGTTGGCTATCAAACGAGCAGTTTACGCGAAATCGATCCGCCGATACACTCTCGATCGTAAACGGGGCCCTAAACTTGCTCCGGCTGCTACGAATTCCACGTGTGCCGACAACGACATGTTGACCCGGCGTTTACTCAACGCGCGCGCCAGTACTATCATCGCCTATAAAATATGCAAACACGCGAATGGCGAACACCGCCGACGAAGTGAATATCGGCGACAACGTACAATGACTAGACGATTCTTCCCTATTGTTTTAGGCTTTTTTGAGATTTCAGCAAATAGAAGATCGCAGAAGGCGCTTTCGCGGATAACAGCTAACTTAAAACAAAACTTCATATGGATGTATTCGTATATCTCCAAATTTTAACTTTGGATATGTTTATGTACTCGTATATTGGACAGAGTTACGAGATTTTCAGCGATTCTGCCCACGCGAAAATGTCGCTTGCTGGAAAGGCAAAGTGGGGATATGTTGACAGGTAATAGAAGATGCCTGGCCGCAATAGTGCAGTGTTTCAGTTAAATTTACGTTGCTGGTGCCAGTACTTAAAGGTTAAATGATGTAGTTATTCGACAGGGGTTGTGATAAATAAAGCAATAAGTGAAATATTGAAATGGGCTAAAGTGCTAATGTAATAAAGAGGAAAAGTTTGTATGTGCGTATGTGGATTTAACCAGGATTATCTAGAAAACTTATTAAGAAAATTTTTTCAACAATGGAAGGGGTACATCTAGCGTGGTGGCATAGGCTATATACAAAAACGTTGTGGAAAGAAAGGGGCGCGTGGAGGGTAAAATAACGGCGTATCCAAAATTGTCAATTCTTTCTAATATCTATCAAAAATTCCGCAACGATGTAGGGTTATCTTTAATACCAAACTTACAATAAACAAGAGTTATATTAAAAGCATATACTTTCCAGAGTATTGTAAGCTACACGTGTATCGAAGAGGGATTGCCAACTAGTGAGCGAACGGCGGGCTGCATGTGGATAAAGAATTATCATTTCCAATGTACCCGATGTTTGCAGGAATTGCGAAATCTCTCATTATGAATTGATATGAAATAAAATGTTATTATACTGTTATGTTCAATATTTACTTCGAAAATATCAGCTGTCAGTCTCAAACATATAGAGTATTAGGGACAGCCACCCAATAGTAATGAAATTCCCTCTGGCGGAGAAAAAGCTATTTTTCGAGAGCCACAATTTCCCCCCAGGCCAACTGGTCTTGGATTGTGGACATAAAATAAAATATATAAGTCTAGCCAAAGACAAACAGAGGGTAATGATGAATTAACTCCTCTTCTTTTTATTCTCCTAGTTTCGTAAATCTTCAAAATTAATGTAAAATTCTCCTAAAACAAACAACAGGGCAAATTCAAAGGTATTTCTAATATTATTTCGTACATTAAATATGTTCTGTTAAGGTATCTTAATTTATGTCGGGTGGTTTTCTAGCATACAGTCGTCTAGTTGAGTCATTTAATAGCGTCACTACATTCATTCTCTCATGCTACTTCTAAAACTAACTTTATTTATAAAAAATTCCTGGTAGATTATATTCGGATAGTTATCAAAATTTGTTGTGGAAAGAAACAATCGCCATCGCGATTAAAATAAAGGGAAATAGGAACGCCAATAAATTCATCAATCCTAGTTAAACTTTCTTCAAGTTATCTAGTATTTTGGCTGCGGTCCCAATTTAAAGTGTTCGATATTGAAATTAGAAAATAAATTCAAGATAGAAGAAAAGATTGAAGGTTTGAATAGGCAGATTTCCAGTAAATGTCATAAGGAACATAGTGTTTATATCACATCTTAAAATCAAGGTTAGTTTACATTTTTCAATTTTTAAAATTCGTTAATTTCTATTTATTGATTTCAAAAAATTCATAATTGCCGAAAGAGTATCAAAAAAGATTCCCGAATCCCACAAACAAGTTAAAAATTTAATCAATTTACAAAATTCCGATTTTTAACAAAAATTCCTGCGATAAAACATATCAATACTTTAGAAGACTCTCTCACACGTGTATCCTTGTATTAGTGTGGCCCACTTGCAATTAATTTCGCCATATATAAATTGTATAAAAGTCAATAGTTCATCAATAATGATGTCAAATACTTTGATGAGATAAAAATACAAAAGCCAAAACATCCACTTGTACAGGGGGACTTCAAATAATTTGTACATTCATGTCTCTTTAATCATAAATTTTCAAGTATACACATGATTTCAGAAACTTTTTTCGAATTTGTTCTCTATTTATTTTTCCAGTAACAATAATAGTATACATATTTGCATTCGTAATAAAACTATTACAGAAAATGTCACAAAAATTGTTGGTATGTAATACATACATTAGTAAAAAATTAGGTAAAATGTATAAATAAAACATATACCGTACGAGCGAGCGTATTATGATCACCCGATTTTACACGAACTCAGCGCATCTAAACGTGTGGTGTGTTAAATATCACTGTGAAATGTCATTTGCTTGACAAAATTGCGTAAACGCAAACTCATTTATGTACCTTGCTCACGTTATAAACAGCGTATTCGTACACGTACATGTGCAAGCCACGACTTCGCTCTTGCATTTCCGAAAACACCTTATTTACGTTATAAACGGCATATTCGTTAACGTACACATGTAAGGCACGACGTTGCTCTCGCATTTCCGAAAAATGCCGATTATACTGGCTGATCATAGTACGCTCGCTCTTATGGTCTGTAAAAAAATTTATAAATACAATATATAAACAAGTTGTATAGATAAATTAAGACAAACATAGTAAATAGAACGCAAACAAACAAACAAAAACATTAAATTACAGATGGCTAGCTGACTAGAAACTCCTCGATGTTGTAACACTCTACCTCAATGAGCATCTCCCTCTCTGGAACTTCTCATACGGCAGGCCTTTAACCACTCGTGGCAATTTGTTGTATAATTTACACGCCCATTAGTCTATGGATTTTTTAGTGGTCGTTAATTTGATCCAATCCATCAATAACGTGTTAGGCATACAATATTATTCCAAAGAATAAAACAAAGACATTTTTAAAAACCTTTGCAGAATGAAAATAGTAATAAACAAAAATACAAATTGTTCTATATTTTCCTTTAAAAGTGAAGCTTTCAGCTTTTTTTTATTTCGCCGAAAATGTAACATAATTTTTTATAAACAATGTATGTTAATGTATGATTTAGAGAAGGAACGTGAATTGCTGAAAAAAAATGATATTGGTAAGAGTATGTAGTGGCGCTCCAGAAGAAAACAAAAATTCAAATATCTCAAAAACTAATGATGAATAGAATGGAATTAATATTTCCCTAAATCATTTGCAAATAATCTCTACTAACATGTCCTTGAAGATATACGTTTATAAAGTCACCCTGTATACATTTCCAAGACAAAAAAATTAATAGAAGGATAGCTACTGCATGGAAACAGTATTAGCCTCTGAAGTATGTGGTATATTCAAAGATCATCTTCCAATAAGTTTAAAGGGCATCTGGTGTTGAAACTTGGCTCCGAATGCGAAAGCTTGTTCAGAAAAAAAAACCAGTAACAGGTGAAAGACTGGCATTATAAGACATTTGAATTAAAAGATAAGGAACAAGTCAAGTGTCTTAGGAGAAAAGCTCACATGAAATGTATCTTCACACATCCACCTAAGAAAAGGGAAATAGGAAGGTCATGCACTGAGGATAAGGGTCATACAATGGGTTTAAACTAGGGACATTCGACAAAAAGAACATCAGTATGGATATCAAGAGGGAAAAAGACAAATGTATATTGTAAAAAATCAAGATGGAAGGGTGAAATCATTAAATTCGTTGCAACATTTACATTAGATGCTTTTTAAAATGCGATGAATATTCATTTTGAAATTCTCGTTTCATATTCTCTTTTAATTTCGAAGGTAATTCTTTAACACCGCCTCTCTTTCAGGACACTTGCTCGTTCGAGGTCTCCAAATTTGTCTATGAAACGTGTGATTGCGAATCGGCTTTGTGCATGCCAATCACAATTTTACACTTCCAGTAACACAAAGTTTGACATTATTTCAGTCTGTTCTTTTAATAGAGTCTATCTAATAACAAAACGGAAATTCCCAGCATACTAGCTGCAAGCACTCAAAACACAATAAGTGCAAATGGTGTAGATTTCATCTCACATATGTGCAGTAAATCTTAACCGTAACATTGAAGTATTTACAAGACCATTGTTCAGGATCTCTCATGCTACAACAAAGATATTATAAATCTAAAATAGACATCAGTTTGATGAAAATACAAAAAAAATAATATAAAATCATAAAATTTGTCATGTATAGAGTTTTTAAAAAGGTGGTACCGACAGTGGCGCACCGCGTAAAAGTAGGTACGTAATATACAATATTAGTGAAAAATAATCGTCTTGATGTCCACTGTGGCAATTGGCAACCGCTCTGGTAAGCTGCGTAGAATTCCAACATCAGCAACGCTTCCATTGTCGATTCATTCAGCCGTCGACGGTGTTGTGAATACGTTGTCGTATACTTCGAAAATGATCGTCCGACATCCAGTGAAGTAAGATTTGCAAATGTTAGATATTCCTTTTCCTCATCTGGGCACTCTTGATTTTCAGTTATAGACCGAACCTTTTGTAAATCGGGATTTTTCGTTAAAATTGCACCAAATTTTTGAGCAACATTGACTCCTGTTTGTCAAGTTTTCTAGAGCGGCTTGTAAATTTAATGCGTCTTGTGCAGATAAGTGACTGAACAGCTTGTGCGATTTCAGAATAGTTCATGGAAATTTCATCTATTTGTTGTTGAACGTCCGAATTGAAAAAAAGTTGCTGACTATCTCGAATTGCTGCAGAATCATTTGAATCAAGTTTCAAGATGACATTTTTCACTTGTGAAAAATTTTTCTGATAGGAAGATACTGCCTGGAGCCATGTTCCCTATCGCGTTATTACAGGCTGAGGTGGTGGTGGTAATTTCGGACACAATTGAATTTGAATACACGGATGTGTTTGAGAGATTTGATGAACACTTTTTTGGTAGATGCTATTAACTTATCCACCATCGGATACTTCTTTCGAATGGTTTCTGCTACGAGGTGACATGCGTGTATGAGGCATGTTATGTGAAGAAGAGTCGGAAAGCATATTTTCAACATCCTACCAACTCTCAGCATTGTTGCGGCTCCGTCAGTAACGAACATTGTGACTTGGGTTCCTGTGATACAAAATTGACAACGGTTTCTGCACTAGTTTTCTGAATCCTTTTACTGGATAACGACAATGAAGCTGGTGGACCATCACGTTTTAAAGGACGCGCTACAACATGAATGACGCTGTGTTTCTGAGCATCAATTGTTTCATCCACACATAGGCAGATTCTCTTATTTCTCAACTCGTCTTTTGTACATTCCTTTACTGTACCTTGCACACGTGGCAAATTGTATCGTAATTGCATAGATGTTGGCAGCTTCCATGAGGGAACGTACTTAACCCAAAAAAGACGAAAGTGTTCATTGGATACTAGATGTTGTGGGATGTTGCACACACTTAACATAAAAATGAAATCATATAAAAATTGCCAGTATGGAATACTGTTTCTTAAATTCAATACATGACGTTTACTTTTACAATGTTTTCTACATTCAAATCTATCGCGACTTAGCAATCCGCTATTGCATATTGTGCAATAAATATGCGGACTTCTATATTCTAATCCAGGGAAATGCTTGAGATATTTATTCACATTCGAAGGGAACGTTTCACCCTTTGGGCGTCCCATCTTCGCGTACTTATTTGGCGTGCAGCGTGCAACGTACTGTCACTTTGAACTCTCTCGCGGTACTGCCGAGATCGACTACGAGTTGAAAATTACCCCTACCCACGCCGCTACCGCTACGCTACTGCCATCCGGTACCACCTTTTTAACAAACTCTAGTCATGTACTATGCTTGACGTCGCGCAAACAAGAAAAATCTGGTCACATGACACAAAATAAGCAACGCTTTACTACAGAATATGAGCTAATAGTCTGTTTTTCTATAACAGTGAATTTAGATTACGTATAACAAGAAAATCTACATTATTATTTTGAAGCTAGTGTAACGATACTCTTTTTCTATACATTGAGTTTGGAGTGTTTCAACTACCATAATGAACTGACTATTAGCGTAATTGATGCAACCGTCTCCCTTACTAAACAGAAACTGTTAATCAATTTAAAATACACGCCGCCGTATTTGTTGCATATGCAGAAAACCAATAGAACTACATACTTTCCACTTTCTGTCATATTTGCATAACATACATTGGCAAAATAAATCATTAACTAGGTTGTTATCAGTTTTTATTTGACGAATTTATATATGTAGATACTGCTAATGTTTAAGTATGCTATCAGTAATAATTTATTTCCGCCCGTTATAATTACACAAATTGTATGCTCGAATTTTTTCCTTTCAATGTTATTTATCTTTGCTTTACGAGAACATCTGCTAAAGAAACACTAAGTAACTTCCTTCAATAAAGAGGAAGACACTCGGAAACCTGATACAAAAAAAGTAACTTCTTCGTTTTTATGTCGGCAGAGAAGGCAACTAACAAACTGAAATACTGCAATTACATCGAGGATAGAACACGGAACAGTAAAAAATCATGTTGATGTGTCGAGTTGTAGATGGCGAATTACGCCCAAGGAGCCGAGGCCGTATAAATTTGCGAACCGTGAAATAAGACGATCAGGAGAAAACTAAACACAAATACGAAGACACGGGAGGACTAGGGGAGGAATTGTACGAAAGGGCCATTACAGTCTTTACCGAAAGTAAACAGTTTACGATTAAGGGCAGAAAAGTATAGTGTTTAAATTGAAATTGACTAAATTACTTCTTGATTGTCTTTCGTGAAGTGCTTATGTTTGTAGAGTATTGAAATTTAACTTTACTTTCAAATGCAAGGCGGGAAAAAGAGTCTAATTAAAATTGGGAATGAGATGAATTTGGTAGCAGCCTTCTAGCATCTTTCAACAGAAACATATTTCAAAGACTTGCACTTCCAATATAGTTCATAAAATGGATCTATGGTCTACAAGATTTATCCTGAAGCGATCTATGGTAATGGTAGATATGATATTGTTTAAAAAAATATCAGTAAGGTAAGGCAATGAGTATTGTTTGTATTGTATTTCCAGATATTATTGGAATTCTAAAATCGCTTAAATGAATTATTTGATTTCAATCATATAATAGTTACTACAATGATTGTAATTCTTACGATGGATATTGGATGCTCATTCTGAACAAATTGGAAGCAAATACAAAATAATTCAACTTGTGATTAGACACCACGCTTTCTATGTCAACTAGTCGAAAGAGGCCCAAACTATTTAAATTATTTAGCTAAAAACAACTAATGCAAAAAGCATTTTCACTAAATTATAAATTTTGTTATTTAATTAACAATAAGGTTCGACAAACGCGTGCTAGGGAAGAAGCGCCGAGAGGGGATTTAGGTCGATGCGAAGCCAGTAGAAGCGTTGCTTATGTCGCAGTTTTACACGGCTTACCGGGGCAATAGTATTTTGTCGCAGTGGACATCAAGATGTCAATAAAAGATAAGAATATATTATTTTTTAATAATACTGTATCTCACGTACATACTTTTGAGCGATACGCCTCTGACGTTGCACTCGTTTGTCGAACCTTAATTACCAATCAATTAGCAAAAAATAAGTATCAAAGACGTTTCTTCCTCTTTTAACACTTAGATTGAACTGCTATCGAATAGTTCTATATTTTCAGTCGATACTTCAATTTGAAAAATTGGGCGTTATTCACCTTTCACTAGTATAGGAATTAAAATAATAAATTGCAAAAGTAAGGAGTAAGGCTGTGTTCATGGTGGTAGTGCAAAATTAGTGTAAGAATTTGATACCTAACCGAAATTTATCTGTTGATATTAACAGTTCATTTTGTAATGCACGAAAATGCACAGAAACGAAGAAGGGGGAAGAAGGGAGGACTAGTTGGTTTTATTTAGATGTGTAAATACTTGCTTATTTGCTCGTTTATTCAGATGGTCTCGAACTTAAACACAGTGCGTATGTATAAGAAATAGATTTATTAAATAAACAGTTTCTCTTATATAAATATAAAAAAAAATAATGTGCGGTTTCAATACATAAAAAAATGCAAATAATTCGATACATTTCGAGTACATACATATCTACATGTATCGTAACATTTATATGCGTGTGTTAAATTCGCAACGTTTCATCTATCATTATTAGGGGTGCCACCAAATCCTAATTCTCGGAGCCTACCGGGGCGACAGTAGCAGATATAGCCGATAAATGCAATACACGGCTACCCAGATGCTTTCGTTATTCCGTGTATTTGCTATACCACCTCTGGTATCTTATGTTTCGTGCTACTGTCACCTATAGAAGTGAAAAAGACGAGGACCACAAATCGTTGGGTGTATAAATGTTGTATTACGTATTGCTGAAGTAGTGACAGATGGTAATCGTTGTATTTCGTAAGCTCCATTCTCAGACGAAGTTGTATGTACTCTTACAATACATATACCGCGTCCGTAATTTTCGTAGTAAAGTGAGCCGTTAAAATATAAAGACAGTATTACAACGTTTGCCCGCTATGAAAGTATAAGGTGGGGAGCGCGCAAAGCGAATCAAAGACAAGTGGCTACATTATTCACGATAAGCATGGGATTCGCGCTTATAAATGTATCCTTACGTACCCTAGTATACATATTTGTAATATGCTTTCTTTCCCTGCGGTACAATATAATAGAATATATATGAGTAGTCTGGGCAAACAGCGGTAACAGTCAGTGTAGTAGATATGCGGTGCGGAGTCGGCGATTATTTATTTCACGCGTTCACAGCGTCAGTACTAAATCGATGCTGTATGCAAGTAGTTCTGTGTATATGTAGGCAGTCATAACTTATTTCATAATTGTACGCTTATGTTTGCTTTAAAAATGTCGCAGTTAGGTACGTCGCGAAAACGACCAATGGCAGACATAGTTAAAAACTTTATAGTGGACATGCCGGACTTAATTTTTGATGGCGCTAAAACTCAATGTCTAGTTTGTAAAATCCCTTTAATGTGTTGGTCCAGAAGCCATTGTCAACGTTACATCGAAAGCAAACAGCATTCTTCTGCAAAAAGCGGCATACGAGACCAAGAAAAATTTACATTTGATATGTGTTACTCATATTTTATGTAATCTATCGTTTCGTTTACTAGACAAAGAAGCATTTGTCTCCTTCTAGAATAAAATAGAAAAAAGAATGAAAACGGAATTGAAAGATAAAAAACTGTGGTTGTGTGTGGACGAAACAACAGATCGCCAAACACATCCTGTGGATAATGTAATGGTACGTACAATGGAACCCCATCGACCGTCACCCTCCTTCTTACTTACTTCCAAAAGAGTTATAAATTGTACTGCCGATGAGATTTTAAAGGTGGTGTTGAACTCATTGAACAAATTTGAAGTTTCAACTAAGCAACTTTTAATGTTTATGAGTGATGGTGCCGCAAACATGCGTTCTTTTAGGTCGATCTCTTAAAGAACACAATGGTAACTTCTTACATGTAACGTGTAAAATCCATACTCTACATCTTGCAGCACAAACGATTCCTACATGTTTTTCACTAGTAAATGCATTGATTGCTAGTACAAAGGCAGTGTTTCTAAAGTCCCTGAAACGTACCCGACTATTTCACAAACTGTGTCCTGATTTACCTGAACTACCACAGCCGATTGTTACACGTTGAGGAACATCGTTGTAGACTGCGTTTTACTACAACAAATATTTTGATCAAGTAAAGAAGGTAGTTTTAAAATTCAATCCGACAGAAGCTGCAGCAATCAAGAAAAGCCGGGAAATATTTCAAGATAGTCAGGTTAAAAGAGATTTACAAACTATTCACAAGAATTACTTCGGACTAGCGGAGGAAATAGAAAAATTACAAAATGTTACGATGTCGCTAGTGGATTCTATTCAAATTGTGAATGATGTTCACGCACAGTTATGCGCTGTAGAAGGCGAAACAAATTGGTGTGTAATACGAAAATTTGAAAGTGTTTTAGAGAAAGACCCCGATTTTCTTATATTAAGACAAATTTGTGAAGGTGCGTGTGAAGGTGCGTGTGAAGATGCATTCAGTTGTTTCAAAGATTATTTTAAATATGCAAATATAACATGTCGAACGGTCGTTTTCGGCATTAAAAGCATTTATTCCGCACGTCGTACTCATTTGACTGAAACAGCTGTGGAAACATATCTAATGATTCAAATATTTAATAGATGTTACCCAGTTTGTGATCTCATGGAAGACTTAAAACGGCAAGTGTTTCAGCCCGTTTTATAATTTATTTCTTACCTTCTGTTTTATGTGTAAACTTTTATGCGCTCGCCACGCCTCTGGCTGTTATCGCATATTTGCCCAGGTTATATATGAGTTTACAAAATGAAACAACGCAATGCTGAGTTTGCAACGAAAAATAAATGAAGTAATGAATTTATTAGCATAAAAATAAAATGTTCAGAAGCTTTAACAACTGCACTCTACGGTAGCTTTGAAACATTAAGACAGTTAATTATCTTAAGATAAACTGTATATATTTGCATCTTCCTGAGTGTACCGTGGACATTCCATCATGAAAGCGATTTGTAACCTATCTAAGAAATGGGAATCTGAGAATTCATCAACAATCCATCGTGTTACCTAGTTTATGATAGTACGGTATTCATTTTTACATGAAAGAACAACTTTAAGCTCATATCCTTCTGTTGCTTTTGCTTAATTGAAGTTGATTGGTGTTTTCTATGAGGTATATTGAATGCCAGATCTAACCTATTCTAGTTTTCATAATCTCAAGGTAGCTAGTGTTATCTGTGTTTTGAAACTGCAATTTGAAGAAAAACATCAAAATAACTTAAATAAGGTTTTCAGAGTCTAAAATCTCCTGTCGAATTAATTGCCTTTTTTTAATTGTTGGATATTGAAATTTAATTTGGTGTAGCATTGCCTTCCTATTTACAGTATATTTTTATACTTCTTATTAAATAATCTGGCTGCCTATGAATAATGAAAAATATAATAAATGTTATTAAACGGTATTATGTTTATCAAAGCTGGTATAGTCCGTTTCATTTTATTTTAATCTGACTAAATAGTAAATAATTTTTTTTTGTATATTTATATATAACGTATTTACCTGCCCATTAGTCAAATTAAAATAAAATGAAACGGACTATAACATCTATTTTTGTGAGATTATTAACAAAAAATAGGGCCCCAATAAGGAACATAATTTTTTTGACACTCATTTACATATAGAGAGTATACTTTCCACAAAGTGAAAGAACTTATTAAGGTCTCAATTTAAAGTCGATATTGCTGAAGAAATATAGACTTGGAACTTTAATTAATTCGCTGTTTAAAATACATGGACATAAAATTACAACTTCTAAAATTTAACCCAAGTTCATTTAATGTATAGAGCTCACGCTATGCAGGTACGTACGTAACGTGACAATATCATTCTTCCCTATACTCTTTACATAGCGGTTTTATTTATAGTAATTTTCGTTGAGTTGATAACAGTCTATTCGTGCATATTTGCTCGGTTGCATGTAGTTTAATAAAATTGCTTTTAAATTGCCTTTCACCTTTTCATTGCTTTAATATCATTGCTTTTGATAAAAGATATTATTATGTCAAACTCGCCATTATTTTCTGAGATGACAGTCTAAGTTAAAGAACCTTATAATTAACTATGAGTGGACATAACCCTTCATAAACGATGCAGAAAGATGGAAATGCACTTAGTGGGAGTAATATTCGAACGTTGAAGTAGAATATAATATTATACCATAATTCTTTGCGTTCAAAATACGTTTTATATTAGAATAGGAATAGGGCAACTCGCCACGAAGACAAATGGCAGCGCGGTGAAGACAACCCTCCGCGTAGACAACTAGCCGCAGAAGCAAGTAGCGGCGTTTTCAAATTAATTGTAAAATACTCACATTTACAAAATGTTATGTGGTTGCATACATAAGGATGGCTGTTATAAGAATATAACTACTAAATTGTAACGCCAGTCAGCGAACTCCGCCAATTAGAAAAGCAAAAAGTTAGAAAAGCCTAATTTATGTGATCTTCGTTCTTTCACCAACATTTCTCGAATGTAACTCCACTTTTCATCAGGGTGAAAAATGAGAAAATTCTTTTAGACATTCATTATATCGAAAATCACACCAAGAAGATGAAACAAAAATTCGATATTATATGCACAAGTATGTGGACAATGTTCTCATTTTGTTTTTCATATTTTTCACCCTGATGAAGACTGGAACTACACTCGAAAAATATTGGTGATAGAAACAACACTAAACTATCGGCTCACTCCGCACCACACAAGTTATCAATTAATCCAGACCAGCTGTTTCAAGAGTGCGCGGATCTCCATTTTCAACCATATGACCGAATGATGTGAGAAAAAACTTTAATTCTCTTTTATATCTACTCTTGAGAAAATATTTTCAAGTACTACTCTTGCCGCTCACACACCTTAAAACTAAGACATGCGAAATATACGGAAAAATAGATGAAAGGGTCTCTTGTCATTGTAGCACGAAACGTAAAGCATGTGTCCCCCTTACCCTAATAAATCAAAAAGACTTGAGTAGTTTAGCAGTCTGTTCTCTTTATTCATCAAATTTGTGTCCTTTTTATGTAAATAGTTTCGTAAGTGACTAATTCGCGCGGTGAAGTTACGTTCTTAATCGATTTCAGGTTTTTAAATTTAATATTATGCGCGGCTTCGTTTATGTATTGTGTTACACTTGATGATTCAATCTTCCAGTATCTGTAGCACCTGACGTGCTCATTGAATCTAGTACCTATCGTTCGTTTCGTTTGACCAATATAGGCTTTATCACAGTCACTACATGCAATTTTATAAATTCCCGACCTTTCTTTCATGTCCGGAAAGGTAATCGAAAGGCAAATCCAACGATACTACATATGTTATATTTTAGCTCAAGAAATATGACGACATGCAGCAAACGCTTTGGTAATCTGTTTTGTTGTTACGCAAAGTTGGCTAGGAAAGAGCCAAATTGTTTCTTGTGATACCAGACTGATCTAAAGAGCTCGTTGCTAAGTAAAGTAGTCATGTATGGAATGGAAGGATACTTTAAGACCTCACTGTATGTTATCCACAACAATGGTAATTTGAGTTTTTTTATTTAATACTTTCCATTTTGTGCAATGTAAATAATCTACAGATTTTCCTTATTTATCATAAAGAATCTATCTGTCCTGTTAATATAACATTTCAATTCTGAATAAAATATTAATATTTTGATATCATAGAAAGAAAAGTAACGTTCCTTCCGTTCATAGGAATTATTTAAAAGCCTTTAATTACGTACATTCCCTATCCATTCTCAACAGTCGTAATTTTTCCTCCGTTATTAGCGTTTCCGGATTGCGAAAAAAATGTTTTGTCATTTATAATAGGAACGGCGAAAAAATCTTTGGCATCTCGTATTTTTCAACTCCCTTGCTTCCATCGCAATCATCGGAACAAACCGGGCGTGCGAATATTCGAAAAATCAAAAGTAGAAGATAACGGGTCGAGTTTTATTTTTTCCTTTCCATCTTCAACATGGATTCTGCTCGATCCTTCGACAGGTCCTCTCGCGCATTTCCCGAGACAGGAAATAAATTTTCCGCCTCGTCCTGCTGTCTCTTTTTATATCTGTAATTGATTAAAAAATAGATTTTGGCGGATGATTTTTCGTTCGCTCCTTTGACTGAAGTAATCCCAAACAAATACCACAACCCAAAGAGGACGTGAGGGAGTCAAGGTAAAGAATAATGTAGACTAGCACTTATATAACGTGGTAGAGAGGTGCAAAATGATGATGACGGCATACGGCGCTTGGAATTCTACATAATATGGACATTCTAGTGTATCTAGCAGGTTTGATTTGGATTGTAATTGAAAGTGTGCCGTGTCTCAATTGAAATCATTGATTTAAACGAACGCTTCCAATCTTCTCCATGACGGTTTGTAATAGTTAATTTGAGATGCTTCTGAACATAGTAACAAAAACACAACGTTTTTCTGTTGGTTTGGATTACAAGCTTCTTTATTGAGATCGAGTATCCCTTCTACAACTTCTTCTACGATGAGTAGAGTTTGTTAAAAAGGTGGTACCGGATGGCAGTAGCGTAACGGTGTGGGTAGGGGTAATTTTTCCTTGCTACAAAGGTTATCTTTAACTAATCTATACAATTTGAGACTTTGAAATGCTTGCAAAATTTCCGGTGTTATCCAACTATGTTTATTTTTGTTTGAATTTTTCGTAATGGGAAACATATACTGAAATGGCAAGCAAATATGTTGTAAAAATTATTATACCTAGTATCCATCGACATATCATCGTACACCTCACACCAATCTTCAAGTTTGATTGTATTAACAAACCGTTGTATATTATTCTTACTACTACTGCCTTACTAAAGCTGCACCATTCATAATTTCTCTGCGCTATGGCGCAATGTTTTAGTTGAGCATAGTAATCTGAGGAACCAGGTTTTAAAGCCGATACACCACGCAGATCACCATATTGACCGCCACATTATCAATAAGAGACCTGGAATGGTTTGTCACTCTCGTACAATCCTGAACCAACAGCCTCATGTTATAGGATAAAAATATATCCGTTAACATACATGATTCACAAGAAGACGACGACATGTCTATATTAAAATCCCCGCACACGGAAACAACCTGTTTCAATGGCAAAAGCTCAGTAAGAATACCGTTTAGCTTAAAAAAAAAAATGTCCGACTGTCCAGTAGGAGGTCTATATAATGATACAACAATTACTCTTAAAATGATCTCAACCTCACAGAATCCAATGTGCTTTTCAATGGGTTTATTACTTAATTCTTTTAACGTTGCTTTGATAGCACTCTTTGCGAATATTGTGTACATACATGAAGCAATAGAGATAATGTGCATATATGAAGCATTAAAAACATAGATCTGCTTAAGACACATCTAAGAGCTAAAATTTGCCAGCACTTTCGGATTGTGTATTGAAGCGTTGTTAAGGAACGCTTAAAAAATTGCAGGATTTACTTTTTTTAGCTATTGGCTTAAGATCACAAACAATTTAAGAATACTTTATATATACTATAATAACAAGATCTTTTGTTACTCTCTTACGGAGTATTTGCTGCTTACTTTTCTTACATCATTTTTTGCTTATATATTATTGGTGACCAGAATCTGTTAACAGTAAATCAATTCTTTATCATGTATTCTTCCTCACTGATATATTCGGAACAAACCATGACACTATCTGATTAATGCAGATGTTACAAGATATGATTGCTCTTCCTATGCATCTGTCGAATGCTTTCTACGTTCATTGTCATAGTATGTGCATATAAAGAAGTTTTAAAAAATTCAGCAATACAAAGATGTATAATACTTCTTCTTTTGAGTGTGCAATAAACTCTAGTCTGGTAGATATGACAGGCAAAAAGAAGTAAGACTGCTTTAATCACGAAAGCTGTATTAAATGCAACGTCATGGTTAATAGGACGTGTAAATATTAAATCATATCTCGTAGGGTTTTCTGAAAGTACACCGTGGAGAACTGCACGCAAAATGAAATTAAAAAAAAAGTGAATTAAAAATTGATTAAAAACAGTAGTGTGTGGCACACCGTGCGTGATAATAAATTATTCGCAGTTTATAAACGTTAATAAGCGGCCACCGTCCGCCGGCGTTTTAAAAATAAAGATAAACATGCCACGGGCACTTCAGACTCGACAAAAACATCGTGTGTATAGGTTTCATTCATATTTGATGTAAATTTATGCAGTATTGTTACCTTTAGAAAGTGCTTCTGTTTGTATGCAATGCCTAGCACGTATTTAGCATTTGATCATTAGTTGTTGGTTGTTTCATGATGCACCAGAGTAAGCGTTGACTTATGTATGTATGTGTATCCGTGGGTGCCACGGTTGTGCACATATGGTGATTTATGAGTACTTCGTAATTTTGTTTATGTGGTTGTATTTTTGGGAAAAAGTCATGCAACATTCTGGTTTCACTTTATAGTATCTCACTACTAATAATAATATTACACCTACAACACGCAGGGAACGGGCTTTCAAAATAAAAGAAGTTATGACAAGCTAATAGCGTATACATCTTGTTGAGCCGTTACCACACATAAAAAATACTTTTTTTTTAACGGAATCAAAACAATGTATTAAACTAAACGTCCAGTTAAACAAATTCTGACGGAATTGTTGCTTTAATGTAAACCTTTTCAACTTCCATGCAAAATTATTTAACGTCAAGTACTTGAGGTTAAATAATTTTTGTGCATTTCGCATACAAACGTTGTTCGCTATTTTTATTTATGAAACATTGGATGACTATAACATGATTTAGAATCTAATAGTACTAACTACAATGCTACAATTCCAGTTAGTCTCTTCAAAAGCATGTACCTCAGAATTGGTGGAGGTGCCGGTATATTAAGTGAAAATAGGCTGTTCAGACACAATACGCAAGGCAATTTTAACAATCATATATCTCACATACCACTTTGCATGTTTAGCTTCCTTAGTTAAGGTTACTTAAAATAATATAGTTGTAAATTAGTACTGTAGTCTAACATTATAAACCAGAGGCGACAATAGCAATCTGCCATTTTATGAACTCAGATCTACCTATTCGATATTAAAATATGTTGTATAGAGAAAAGGATATATGTATGTACATACGCAGGGAAACAGGATTTAGCGACATATAGAAAATTATAAATTTGGGGCATCTAGAAAGTGTTTTGGAATAAAATTGTCAATTCCAACTTCCTTAATTTGTAGGAATATGTGAAGTCTCCCATATTGAAAAACCGATATAGTTGAAATAACTAAATTGATTTTGCTTGGGGCAACTGTTTATTTTGTTAGTCCAACTATATTTTGTTTGAATCTATATGATATTTGTTTACGAATATTCAAATAAAGATTCTACTTGGATCAACTTTATTCTCGTTCCCCGCAGAAAATTGCGTCTTCGTCTTCTTGGGTGGTAGAGAGCCGTTATGAATGCATTGCATGAACTCTTGGTTCCTGGGAAGGGCACCAGTGGTGTACCCAGGTCTCATCCTTGGTTATAATTTTATAGAAGAAGTCGTCATCCTAGGATAAAGCAGTCAAGGTTTCTTCGCAAATTTGTCGTCTACACAGATTTTCTTCAGGACTGAGCAGCCTGGGAATCTATAGTGCCGACACTTTGTTCATTCCCAAATCTTCGTGTAAAATTTTAAAAACATTCGTTTCTGACATTCCTTTCTCCTTTTTTCCTTTTCCTTTCTCTAGCAATAACTGAAACTTTTACTCGGTCACCAAATCTTCAACATTATCAGTTCGTGCCCACACTTCCATACTTTGAATCATCGTAAATGGATTCTCTGCCCCATTTGAACTGCTTGCACCAATATTTGACTTGGAAATAGGACGAACTATTTTGTCCATACACTGCCACCATTCTCTTATGGATATTCTTCGGGCTTCTGCCTTCTTTTGATAGAAATTTCATGACGCTTCTGTGTTCAAGATTCAAATCACTCGCTTTCACTAGCTTGAAGATATATGTATATAAATCACCAAAGAGTATGGCGGTCGTCAGGAACTAATACGTGGTTTCAAACTGTCGGGATGACGACCAAGGTTTTAGAAAAATGTAACTCCTGTGATATTTGCGTAGTGACTGCAATCTAAACAAACAAACCAGTGCGTTAGCTATTCACACTAATAATACTTTACATGAAATGGATTTTAACAATAACTGTTAAAAATAATTATAAGTCCCGTTTATTTCAGGAAATGTTTTACATAGATCAACATCCAAACACTATGAATTTTTGTTCCGACATAGATGGTTTAAGCAATATTTATTCATATTTATTTCATTTAAATACAATTAAAAAATTTAAACAATAGGTAAAAATTGATTTTGATTTCGAGATTCAGTGGTTTAAAGGTTTTTATATAACAATTAGACTATAAAAACAATCTAGTCACATGTAATTCTTTGCTAATAATTTCGTCACATTTAATTATTGTTGTAACATAATATTTTCAATAACTTACTTTAAATTGTTTTATATTTAATAATATCAACCTGCATATTTCGTTTTTAGATTTTGCGGGCACGAGTCTTCAACAAATGCCATCGCCTTATGTTTTTTATATTGATCCAAGTATCGATTTCCTCATCGCCAAAAAATTTTTAGTTCACAAGTTCGGTCTGTCTATTTAACTCATTGTAAGTTATAATTAGAGCAACGCAACTGCGCTGAAAGCCAGTGGCGGACGCATAAAACTTTACACAAAATAAATTAAATGTGATACGTGCTCAAACACTTACCGTTTTAAGAGTCCTCCGTGAAATCACAAAGTGGATAATGTCTATTTAATATTTGTAACATTAGATATGTTTCCAAAGTTGCTTCAGCAAAGTGAGTGCGGCGTGAAGAACAAATGTTTTTGTATGCCGAAAACGAACGTTCTACATCTAGTGACGTAATATTTGCGTAAGTAAAATAATCTTTTAAATAACTTAACGGTTCTGTTGACGCACCTTCACAAATTTGTCTTAATGTACCAAAATCAGAGACTTTGTCTAAAACACTTTCAAACCTTTCTAAAACACAAACATTTCTTGCGTCTTCTATCGCGCATAGCTGTACGTGAACATGTTGCACTATTTGCAAAGATTCCACTAACGACACCGAAGAATTTTGTAGTTTTTCTATCGCATCCGCTAGTCCCACGTAATTGTTCTGAATAATTTCCAAATCTGTTTTAACTTGACTCTCCTGAAATTTCAAGCGGCTTACTTTGACAGCCGCAGCTTCCTTTGGGTCGCATTCTAAAATCACGTTCTTTATATTCTCAAAATATTTAAGATAATAAGGAATACCGGAGCATAGTCTATGAAATTCCCGAATACGTTTTGGGGATTTTACAAACACAGCTTTTGTATGTGCTATTAGAGCGTCTACCTCGGGTTAACATTTTCTGATACTATCTGCTACGAGACTGAGAGTATGAATTTTACATGTCATATGCAACAAGTTAGCACAATGTTTTTTAAGAGATCGACCTACAGCAAGCATGTTTGCGGCACCATCACTCATAAACATCAACAGTTGATTTGTTGAAAGGGTGGCGGTCGATGTGGTTCCATTGTGCATACATTAACCACAGAATGTTTTTTACGATCTGTTGTTTCGTCCACGCATAACCACAGTTTTTTATCTTGCAACTCCGATTTAATTCTTTTCTCGACATGCTCACGAGCAGACGGCACAACTCTTTGTAATGTTCTCTCACTTGGTAACTTATAGTCCGAATATTCATTCCAAAACGAGACGTATGCTTTCTTCCTTAGTAAATGAAATGGTAAATTACATGCAATAAAAACATAAATTAAATTTAAATTTGTCATAATCTCGTGTGAAATTTTTTTTTGAAACATGCCCTGCACTATTTACGTGCCGTAGACAATCACTTTTCGACCAACACATTAAATCTATTTTACACACTACACATTGAATTTTAGCTCCATCACACTTTAAATCAGGCATTTCTGCAATAAATTCTCTTATTGTGTCCAACTTTGGTCGTTTTCGCGACGTAGGAAACATTTTCAAAACAAACGTAGAACTACGATATAGTATACGACAGCGTAGATGCATACACAACAGATCGGCTTTCGAGCTGCAGTTATACTGACGCTTATACCGAATTGTCCCGGCCGTGTTTATTTTGTGTAAACTTTTATGCGTCAGCCACTGGCTTTCAGCGCAGTTTGCGTTGCTCTAGTTATAATATATGCAGGGCTTTCATTTGAAAACTTCCCACCTTGAATAACTCTTTGATTAGTAAAATTATCAAAAATTTAACCTATTCTAATCATTTGGGGAGCTTTCAGCCTCCCCCTCAACCACGCCTACCCAAAAATTTTAAATGGCACTACCCCATGTGTGATATATCATTTTAAAGGGTATAAAATTCTCAATCTTTTATATCAAAGAATATTAAAATCTGCCGAGCGGTTCGTGAATTAGACACGAACATGTGTTAAACCGGACAATTAATTGCGAAACAGCACTATCGATATTCATAAGAATCACCATTTTATGAACACAATAGTTGCAAATAATCAACTAGAACAGTATCAAATGCAAAATAAACTTTCACTATGTATAAATTGATAAAATTTTGACATGTTTCATGTGGATATATCATGGTAAGGCTTGAGGGATCATTTAGACGTTCAGATGACACTGCGCTCAGGCGCAACGCCACATTACGTTCGTCAGTCTAAGAGCTGACAGATTGGTGATGGATATCTGTACTCCGGTTTGGTCTACCTTCGGGGACGGCATGACTGTGTTCCCTGGCGCCAGGTGTCGGTGGGAGACATATTCAGTGTCCGTTTTGGAGATTAGCAGATTAACTGAGAGGCAAAAGATGATGTTTACAGAGAGGATCTCGCTCGTAGCCACGCTGATGACGCCAGGTAGGCAGAAACATGTTCGTCTGCTAGCGATATCCTCTCTGCTACATGAGCTATATTAGCATTATTTTTTGGTTATATTACTAGGTATGATATTTCTCATATCTGGTATTATCTATTTTATGAGTGTGACATCTACAAAATGATGGACCTACTAAAAGTTTTTATAAACTTTTGTTTAATTAAATTGCGTATTGAGTTTTAAAGAAAGTTATCTGCTAGTTTTTAGATAATAGTAATAGTAACACCAGTAATCATTTATTTGATAATGCATAAAACAAAATTGAAATAGGTCAAGTCAAAGTAATAGTAATAATAATAAACATACAAATGTATAAAGACACATTCACATTGTAAAGGCATAAATAACAAACAATAAACATACATCAGCATACAAAAAAGAATATCGTCAAATTCCCGATGTTTGCCTTTCTACTGCTCAGCGAACCAGATCCGACCGAAAACGATAAAAAAAGCATTTTCAAATATTAAAAACAACCATCATTTAATATCGCTTTTAACTTACGTTTCAATTCATCTAAAGTTCTGGCATTTTTAAAGAAATACGTAAGGAATTCTATTGCTTTATTAGTAACTCGAAAGTATTTGATTTGCGAACAATCGGTTTATTAAGTTTTGTTCAGAATTTTGTAAGGTGCATTTGGCCTACTGACGCTGGAACACTCTGTATATCCACTTCTGTTAGTAATGTTTATACTTTTTTTTGTAGTAACTCCGATCTTACAGTTCTAGACAATCATACCTTGAAAGTAGCCTGTAACAATAAATAATGGAAATTTCATAATTTCTTCCTTTAGAAATAATAATCTTTGAAAAACCCGATCATTTCTCGTTAGAATTAACATCCACTTCGCGTATGTTTCACATATCTGCAAATGTGGGGAAATGAGAGTGTTTCATTTTCGAAATATTTCATGGTTGTATACCCATACCTCTACAATCTGATTTACATGAAAAAGCGGTGCATGTCGCCTATACACGCAAACGTATGTACGTATGCATGTCGTAATTCCCGCACATTTTTGTATTTTGTTTCAGCCAGGAAGCATGTACGATAACAGCTGAAGATTATATCCCTTTTTTTAATTAAGCAAAACGTTGAGGAATGGTTTATAATTACGCGGGCATTATTACAAGTGTGAATGCACTTAATCGGAAGGTAAATAAACTAGCGCTATCGTAATTCTGTGCACGCAACGATCGCACGAAGTTGCTCTTATCTTCGCAAGGAGATCACGATGATGATCGTTTATTGATTGCAGATTAAGTCGGGGTTCCTCTGTTTTGCCATTTACTTCGCGCTAATACTGTCGTTATGCTAATTATTTGATCTTATAATTAGTTGACATACTTGCGAAATGCCGCTCTAATTGGCAAATACACAGGCGAGAGAAATCTTAGTTCAAATATTGAAGTGTGTTGTGTGGTACATGAAGATGCACGTTTAATTCTCTACATTAGAATATAGTGAGATGTTACAAGAAGATAGTAATAAGTAAATTTGAGAAAACCAGTTGACGGTTTTATTTTCAAGGGTGAATCTTTACATATTATTTCGAAATAATTTAAACAAAATTCTCTCTTGTTGTGTACGAGTGTGTTTTTATAATGCTCCTCCTTATCAGTACGGTTCGCAAAGCCGTTGCCAGACTACGAACGTCTAGAGAAACGGGTGATATTCCGGGAATATTATTCTCCGTACGAATAAAAAACATTCATTATACACATGCCTAAGAGGGGAGAAACTGATTAATCTCGTTAAGATTATTGTTTGGTGGCCAATGTATAACCCCGACTGGAGATTACCAAGTAAATCAACATTGCGAAATTATTAACCACGTGTGTCTGAAAAAATAAAAAAATTGAATTCAACACGAAGCGCGCGGTAAAAAGTTGTCGCTGACCGTAGCTGAATCAACGGATTCAAAGAAAAACACAGTGCTACATATTCTAGTTCAGTTGTATACTGGTGAAACCATTAAAAACGTGATATTACCCGCTCTACAAGAGTACAATATTTCGGCAACCCCCCAAGTGTTAATGTTTGCGACTGCGTCTTGCTTAAACTTACTTTCCCCAACTTGTTATACGAGGTAGGCGCCATAAATTCTCGACCTGACAGGCTTATACAGGTTCAAGCGTGTTCAAAGTCCATTGCGTCATAGAGTTGCACATGTGCGAGGCATACACTATACCGCTCGGAGAGTAGTAGTTTTTAGTAGTCAGCCAGACAACGTGACTAGTGCATGAACATTGGGTACCACGCGGTCATTAAAATGAATAAATAATAAATTTGTTCCAACACCCATACAAAACCGTAACTTTACGGTCCAGTACCTATGTACACCATGATTCGGATATTTATTCGGAGTTTTCGTAATTACTAGATAAAGGTATTTCGATTTGTATTATGCTAATTGTAAATTATAACATAAATTCTTACTTAAACAAAGTTACACATTTCCCAGTCGGACGCCCATGATCAGGAACCGTGATTTGCGTACCTCACTTATTAGTATTCATCAAGCTTTCCCAGTATGTATCTTGATGCATTAATCCCAGAAGGGTAGGGAAACCCACAGATTTTTTTTTGTATCATCATTTAAAACCAACGGTCTATTTTAAAAGGCCTGCTACAGCACAAGAGTTACGGCAAATAATTAACGCTGAAATGGAGTAAACTTACGAACACATATCATGTGGAAATCGACGACTCGATCGGGTACGTACAGTATTTAGGTGAACATTTGCTTTGCAGTTAATTCGCCACACCCGAAAGAACAAAAAACAGCGTTAGCATAACACAATAAACTATGTTTCCCAGGTCATTCGAAGTAAATACAAGAATTAATAATGCCTTTTAGAAATTAATAATAATCCTTTTTTTATCGAGTCTCTCACGTTTAGATAACAAAAATATTGCGTGTGGCAGTCTCGCAGTGCAGCATTCAACTATAGCGTTCGGGTCGCTTCTTTCCAGCCAGTGGATCAGTACCAGCTAGAGATGGCAAAACTGGCAGGATATATCGATATATCGTATCATATGATATATTGCAATATTGTATCGATATTATCGATATATCGGTGCCAATATATCGATATATCGTTAACATGGAATTATATTTGAAATTACGCTTTGGCACCGACGTTGTCCCATTTTGCAACATGGAGTAGGTTTATAATTTGTCATTAATTCTAATTATTGATTATTTAACAATATAAATTTACTATGTGTTACATTAATTACTCTATGTTCAAATTTTCTATTAAATTAATATCTTTGGTTGGGTTAGAAGAATATCTAAATTATATTTTCTTTTTGTTACTTGATAGGCATTTTAAATTTTGTAATAATAACATAAATAAGTGATGCGGTAACATATACACTCCATTTGTAATATACTTACTACTAAAATAAATGGTCAGAAATAAAATATAATTAACATTGGAACAACTTAACGGTTCTATTGACGCACCTTCACAAATTTGTCTTAATGTGCCAAAATCAGAATTTTTCTTTAAAACACTATCAAACCTTTCTAGAACACAAACATTTTTTGCATCTTTTTAACATGTTGCACTATTTGCAGAGATTCCACTAACGACACCGAAGGATTTTCTAATTTTTCTATTGCCTCCACTAGTCCGAAGTAATTGTTCTGAATAGTTTTTAAATCCGTTTTAACCTGACTATTTTGAAATTTCGACTGGCTTTCCTGGAAACTTAAAAGAAAAGAAATCTTATACGTAAATACATCTATCTTATAAAACAAAATAAGCTTATAGATGTTATATTACCCACTGGACACCTACAGATGGCAGATGTTACTGTTTCCACTAATTATGATGGTTTCTAGGAGGTGGTAGCTCCTTAAAAATATTTATTTAAAAATACATTTTGATGACTCATATTACATTTGACATATTTGAGAATAAATTGATATATCGGAAAAATATTTATCGATATTTCCACCCGATATTTTTTCAAACATATCGTTATATTTGAAATATCATTGCCCAGTTGATGCAGAACAATTAGAGAAGAAAGTGCAGATTACCATTAAGAAAAAAATGATAACCAGATGATGAAATAAGAGTAGGCGTTCTCAAGCAACTTTCATATATGTACAATTGCGAATTCTGTCCAATACTTTACCATCAATATGTGTTGTAATGTTATATTAACGTTTGGTACATGAAATATGTAACGGTTTTATCTGGATTCAAAAATATCAAGTCTTGGTACTTTTTCTGTTTTCATATTTGGCCGAAATAATGGTTTTGTATCTTTGAATAATTATAAGACACTATATTCACAAGCAACATTATTTTCTAACAAAGTTCATTTTCAAAAGGTCTACGTCAATTTCTATTTAAACTATTCACAAAAAATTATTTATGTAATGGTTTTATTTACAGATTCCTTCTTGTAGTGTGTTATATATAGAGTAACCTAAACTTGCGGACTCGCATAGGCGTCGGTATTACGGGTTAATATAAGAATACGAAAAATTCATAAATAAACTAAACCGGTAGAGAAGTAGGCATGTAGTGTCGACCTTGAATATAAACCATGTTAAACCGCGCTGAGAGAGATTTCGTTTTAGTACCGGTTGAGCTGTTGCAGAGATTAGTCGGACGGTCAAGGTTATGTCGTGTCGCTTTTGAAAATATAGCTGGTGTTTTTTGTGTGTTGTAGTATTATACCAAGTACATAATTAGTGTATCGTTTCATATAGAACTAATATTTACATACCTAAGAAAACAATGCCACGTAATAGATTTGCTACTAATGTACATAAGTATGTGTCACTTTTTCCCCATTTAAAATATGACGGTAGTGCAGTTTTTTGCTTAATATGCAATGTTCGTTTGGCTGCATTGGACAGAACTGATTGCCAGAAGCATGTCAATGGTATTAAGCATATGAGAAATGCAAGAACTGAAATACCTTATACACTATCCCTCATACATTTATTAATTATGTTTACCTCTTGTAATCTTCCGTTGTCGTTGGTGAGAAAAGCAGCTTTTAAAACGTTTTGGCGACAATACGTTCCAAAGTACCCATTACCTTCACAAACACAATTACAGAATCATTTGCCGCGAATGAAAGAGATGCAAGAAAATGTGTGTAAACGTGATTTGTGTTCCAAACAAATATGGATTACCGTGGATGAGACGACCGATATAAAGAAAAACAGTATTGTGAATGTAATAGCTCGCGTTTCTTCTAGCGAGAACACAGCATCTCGATATTTGTTAGCTTGCAAACGTGTTCAACAATGTACCGCGGAAAATATTCAAAAAGTGATAATGAACGCTTTGAAAAAATTTAAAATTGCCCAAGATCAAGTTGTGATGATTGTGACAGATAGTGCAGCAACGATGTTAAGTGCTGGGCGATCCTTAAAACATATATTGCCTAACTTAATACATATAACCTGCGTACTGCATGCTTTGCATTTAGTTGGTGAAGTTGTTCGACAACATTACGGAAACGTTGACCGGATGATTGGAAGTACTAAAGCAGTGTTTCGTAAATCTCCCAAACGTTTAAAAGAATTTCGTAAATTTTGTCCACGTATTCCAGAACCTCCTGAACCAATTTTAACGCGATGGGGTACTTGGCCAACAGCAGCTTCTTACTAGTCAAAAATTGGTAGATGTTTTAAGGAAAAATCCCGATTTTAATACTTTAGAGGCCGTTTATAATAAGTGTAAGAATAGCGAACTTTTAAGTGATTTTGAAAAACAGTTTCTACATGCAAATGTAACTTCCTTAGATGTGGAGAGATCGTTTTCTATGTATAAGAATATTTTTTCTTGTCGACGCACAAGGTTTAAAGAAGTAACTGTGGAAACATAGGCAATGATGCAAGTTTACAGTAGTTTACATCCGGATGCCTCTAATTTGTTGAATAATTAGCAAGTAAGTTTATTTATGAATTTTTCGTATTCTTATATTAACCCGTAATACCGACGCCTATGCGAGTCCGCAAGTTTTGGTTACTCTAGTTTTATATTAGGGTTGACCGTGTATGATCAATGGTAAATGTCATTGCTCTGTATCTGCAGCCTCCTAGTATAAGCATGTTTCCTGGCCAACTCAATGATTTATTAAATACCTGTACTGAAAATTGAATTCTTGTATGTGATAAAGAAAATACTTACATTTCTTGTCTTTTTCTACGCGAACATGTGATAAATTAATTAAACCTTTCTCATGCTCAAATTAATGTAGTTATATGCGTATGAGAGCTACTCACATTGAATTATAGTAATCTCCTTATCTGCACATTTTACATTTATTCCAATTTAACGAATTTGATTCCATAGATAGAGTTTATACTGTTCTAATTAACATGGCAGAATATAACAGTGTGTCGTATAGTTTTCAATTAAGCGATCAGCATTTTTGTGAAACTCGTTAACTGCTTGTTTTAGCGCGTGAGCGTTAATTATCTGTGTACGCCGTGTTATTTGATTACGCTCGTTTCGCAATTTAATAAAGTATTCTATTTACCTTTAGATATTTTGTCGGGAAAATATTTCACAAGGGATCAACAATACAAGTGATAAACAATGCGTCATTGACATTATAGCTGAAAGACACCGGCATTTCACGTCTATCAAGGGATGACGTGCCTCTACCACTGCCACATGACAAGCAAGAAATATAAGCATTTTTGGGGCCGTGCACCTTATTTCATAATTTAAACCTTGAAGCGGGGGTCTTTCTTGTTATTCAGTAATCGATTACTGCTATATCGTTATTTTACAAAAGCGCTTCCGTGTTGGAACCCATAAAATTTCAATGCAACCGCTTGATATATGGTGGCCTGTTGTTCGTTGTTTGCTTAAATGTTTTATCGTTCACAGTGTGACGGATCATTCTAATTTATATCTGATGTATAATGCCAAGACGAATGAAGTTTATATTCGCAACCCGCAGGCGTTTTCTCATAGATAAGTATCCGTTTTTTAGCACCTCGTGATTTATTTGTGGGTAACTAGATTTATGTGTAATTAAAGAAGGTGTCTTTGGATAAGTTTGCAAGAAAATGATATTTGATGTCGTGTTTAAAAACATACCCTATTTCGTGTGCAGAGTACTTTAATGTCACATATGCACATACAATACTTATATCCATTTCTGGTGTGTTTCATGCTTTTGTGTGAGTAGTGTATTAATCTTTTAATATACCAGGGGTCCAATTTTTTTAAATGCATCGAGGAAAAGGAGAGTACTCAACCAACAGTTTTCAGACTTCCAATCTTTTACATATTGATTTAAGACCAATAAAACCTTCAAAGAACAATTTATAACGAAATAATTCGTTTTTGTTATCATTAGCTCAATATTAACTAGATATTTTCAGTGATAATCGTTCGATTTTTCAAACGATTAGAATTGGTACTGAACTGGTAATTTTACAGAAGCGCACAATGAGCCAGAAATTAGAAAACGTGGATTATTTTTCAAATAAATAGAGCTTATTTGCTCTTTAATTAGAAATAGAAAAACAAAGTAAAGGTAATTAAGTCTAAATTTTATTAAATAATATTAAAAATTCTACATTTCTTCATCGATTTCCGAGCTTGAACTGCTATTTTCTATAGGCAAAGGCAAACCGGTTGGGGGGAGATTTGTTTCTATAGAAGAGGCTTCTAGCAATTCTAGAACTTCTGTGGAAAGTGCAGATATAGGTTTTTTTGGAAAATCGCGAAGGCCGGTAATATATGGATTTGAAGACAGAAGTAAGCAATGCAGCAGATCTTCATTTGTGCTCACACGACTTATCTTTCGAATATGTGCTTGTCGATACATCTTCAAATCCTTATTTCGACATTCGTGAGCCTCTTCAGACAACTGGCCTATTGGTAGTAAAGCAGAATCAATAACGTTTGCTCCATGAATTAAAATCTTATGCACGGAAGCGGGCATGTAAAACCAGTTATATTCTTGAACAAATAACCGAGCAGAATTTTTGGTGTATTCCTCAAGTTTTTGCTTATTAATTTTGTACCCCGACGAAATCGCTGCTAAAATGACGGAAAACTGTTGAATAATTGCAACATTAAGGCTCGTAATATTTGCAGACTTCTCTGGCTCGCTCCAAGCATGTAATGTTGACAACCCAAATCTATGCATCGCTGGGTCAACTGTTTGGTCAACTAATTTGTTAAGCTTATTCATTTCTGTAGATGTATTGTAATATTTTCACCGTACATTTCTATATATAACGTTAACTGTTGTATTTGTGCCTCAATTTGTTCTACTTCTGCCTTTGCAAGTGCAGATGTTTCTTTCTGCGATAAAATACGGAGTGGCCGACAGTAGCGAACAGACGATGATCGTTGATTCTGCCAAAATATTTCTTTTTGTTCGTGCTCATTTACATGAATCAATTGTATGGACACAAATGAAGTTATAAACATATCTTGATCACTCCCTTCAGCACTAATTTTTGGTTTACACTGATTATGACCGGTACTACCGTCGCAACCCCATTTTGTTATTAACGTCAAAATTTGTACGTTCTTTGACATGCTCTCAAATACTGCTTGTTGAGACTGCACAATTCTTTTAGCAGCTAAAAGACATACATCCCTATGAAACCCGGCGAAGATGATCTCCATATTTCTAGATGTACGCTGCATATCACTGATAGAGGATTAACAAGCACTGGGAAAAAATTATACAATAAACTACCGCGCGAAATAAGAGTTAGCGCCAGATTTAAGCAGTCTACTAAGAGGTATTTAATAGAGCAAAGCTACTACAGTGTAGAAGAGTTTCTCAACCCTAGCAACTAATCTATAGGGATAAGCCACCCCATCACTACGTTTCGTATTTATCTTCATGTTTAGTTTAGTTTAGCATTATTCTTTATTTTGTTTTTGTTTCCTTTCCTTTTGTTTGATTAGTTGATCTTTTCTTGCTTTTTTGCTTGTTAGAATTTTTGTATTCGACCATTGATTTTACTATCCTTTCGGATACTTTTAATCAATAAAAGTATTAATATTATTATTATTATTATTATTATTATTATTATTATTATTATTATTATATCTAGCAGGGGCTGTAACTTGACTACGAGACTCGGAAATATGAATGAACTCACTCTGAGTAGCAAGTTTCTTTCGCTCTTCTGATGTTTTTGTAGGTCGGGTAAAAGTTAGCATTTTTTTGTTTATCTTGCAAACTTATTAAATTGTATTGCCTTTTACTTAACTGAGCTTCAATTAAAAAAGATAAGTCTTCATTAGGTGTTAAAGGAATTGGTTTATCATCTGATTGTATCCAGTCACTTCTTATTTTTGAAGCTCGTGTTGGTGTAGTGTGCGAAGCTTCCCTAATAACTTTTGCAGCATCATGTTGACCTGCTTCTCTAAGTTTCATCTGTGCCTCATAAATTACCTTTGCCGTTGAAAATGTCTCGTAGTTCCTTGATTTTGCGTCCTTTAGATTTTTTTTGATACGTGCTCAAATGACTTTAAAGGACGTCCAACGGGTGCATGACTTGTACTTGCAACAGCACAATCTTCGACCTCTAATTGAGAATGCAACACAATTGTTTACGTTAACCATTTTTAATTTATTTTAAAAACATGTCAGACTTTCTAAAACTATCATTCCATCTTTTCGACAATTCGCTGGAAAATCTTGATACATTTTTTGTAACGAGTTTGATGTCAACCATTGGCTCGGCAGAAAATTTGAATATAATTATCTGTTTTAATCATAGTACGCTCGTACGTAGGGTATACGTACAGAAAATCTCATTTCTCCATCTTTGGTGGTTTTCACGCTAAACTCCGGCGACACACTAATGGCGCACCCGGTATATTTGTTATTTTATTTAACCTATTTTCACAGGTGAGAAGGTATCTAAAATGATTCGTTGGATTTTTTATACAGAATTTCAATGTATGTTACATGTAGAAATTTAAAAATACGAGGCGTGTTTTTAATGTAAGTACCGTTTTCAAATAAAACAAAAACAAGTAAACTTCCCATCGCCATAGAAGTCTGCCGCCTGATTTAATTACCACTGGTCACAACTTCATAGAGAACACTTCTGGAAATTTGAGAAAACTCATCAGATAACGATGAAATCGTAAAGCGTCTGTTCTCTTTCACTTTTTCGTCAACTTTCTGGACCAAATCTTCAATAATGACAGAAAGTCGCCCACTTCGCTCCTCCTCATGGACATTCGTGCGGCCATCTTTAAATGCTCTCACCCATTTCCATACCATTCCATCACTCGTAATGTTTTCTCCATACACTTCACAGATCTGACGAATGTCGGCCGATTTAATGCCTTTAACACTTAGAAAACGAATCACAGTGCGTATTTCACAGTCGGTGGGATTCTCGATCGGCGGAGACATTTTAAATAGTGGCAAACAAACGTAAACACGGTCGAATCTTTTTGTAATGGCGTCTGTGGCTTCTCAATAGATGTAGGTACACAGCGCGCAAGCGTAGAAAGCCGCCGCAGCGCTCACGGTAGTAGAATTTCAAAACGGTACTTACTTTAAAAACACGCCTCGTATAATTTCGCAGGTCCTAGGTATGCACTTTATTTACTTATAGCATATTTTAAAGTAAAAAACAACACTCAACGAACTAATTACGATCCCTAAAGTGCTATGTTCTATGACACATTATCCTTAAGACTGTATGAAAAAATAAACACGACTTGAACGGTAAGAACGGCGAGAATGGAAAGAATAGCGGGAGCGGTAAGAACAGCAAGAACGGTAAGAACGGCGGGAATGGCTTGATGAATAAATGAACTCGGAACGCCTGAACGACTTTACTTCATTTTCGAGAACCGATTCACTGAACGACTTACTGATACATAACCCGTGGGTGGTGAATAGCGGGGCATGGTGCAATTGAACAAATAATTCCAATAACATAAATTTCGTACTTTGTCCTCAACGGTAATCAACAATATCGAAGGAATTAATTCGGCTGTTAAAATTATTTGGTTCCGTCCATTTGTGATACAAATCTCAGCTGTACTTGTCTGCATACTTTCATATTTAATTTACTAAAGAACGACTCATTTTAGGTATAGGATGTTCCATTAAAAAAACTGAAATAACATGAATCAAACTTGACTAGAATCTGGATGGCTGTAGAATCTAGTTGAGGTATTTTTTTCCAATGTGCCACTGAAAAATTCAGTCGAGTAAAATTTGAGTCACCACTCTAGCATGTAATAATAGATGTTTAAGATATCGAGCATTAAAGAAACAATGGTTTTCGTAAGAATCTCAAACTATCTTAAACACTAAGCTACACGGAGAAAAATTTGAATCAACTAAACCTTATTTTTAAAATAACAACCTTTTACACTAAGAATTGTAACGCGTTTATTTCATCCAATAAAGTCTGTAGTCGCTCTAACAAAAATTATGCTGTTGTCACATATTTTACTATATTTATTGTTATATGAACTCCATATTTTTGATCGTGTAGGTAATATTCAAGTTGAGGGGAAGCATTGAAAAACAACAATATATAAAAGCAATGTATCATGTGTAAGTGAAATTGAACAACCTGTATACTTGAATATAATTTTATGATATGCAGGACTTATTTTCGAATATTTTTATTTAAAAATGTTACCTCTAAACTACTCATGGAAATAATTATCTTCCGTCCACGCACTAGGCATATAAAACACGATTTATTAAAAATTCAACTTAATACCTACGCTTGGCGCGCTGCTGCAACGTTTCAAATAGAAAAAACAATATACACGTATACAATTCAATTTTCAAACGATTTAAAATTCTACGTGAACAGTATTTTGGAAGGTTTCCATATTTACTCAATTATTTGCATAATTCTCTTTTTGAAATCGAAGGCATCCCTCCGATACACTTTAGTTGATCACTTATACAAGTCAGCTATCGATATTTCACTGTTAACGTTATGATGGATTATTTTAATCTGTATATGGAATAGAGATGGGTTGCAATAGTAGGTGTAACGGTAGTATGTCCGTTATTGATGGTTGATTGGGAGTGCACTATAAATAACGGAAACAAACTGACGGTAAAGGGGGTAGGTAGGTAGTGTGCCTCGCGCAGATATAAATAATTCCGAATGGGCATCAATCTATCTAAATAATCTGTCCCCCAACAGTAGGTCCGGCCACAGATAAATCCAATAACACCCCCACGGGTTGTCACAATCACTGTTTGTCAATGGAGCGTTTAGCGCTAGCGACAACTCACTGACTCATCGTTTGACTGACTCCTCTCACTTTTATCAACGAATTTCCCGTGAAGGAGGAGTTCAACACACCGAGAATAATTGGCGAGACTTCGCTAAGAACGCGTACTTCCGTGCCAGGACTGTTAATTAATGGCTTAAAGTCAGGCTACGCGGTGTTGAGTGGATTTCTATGGATGTTGCTGCAGTTCATGTTCTTGTGCGTGAGCAGATTTTATCCAAGAATAACTGTCTAAAATGAAATATTATGATAAAGTTTATCAGCACACCGCATTACTATGGAAGAAGTTAATTTAGTATTTTAGTATGCACCAATGACATCTGTAATAATAATTTATGTAAATATTACTATCAAAACAATGTTATTCAAGTAACTATTGCGACTATATTATTCACCACCTTTTTTGATGTACGGGGGTATTTTGATAAATTCTTAGCCTACCATAGAAAAAAAAACAATTTTATAATGAAAATATTTTTTTATTCGATGTACCCTACTTTCAAAGTTATACACTTATTAGAGCGATCTTGCAACTTTTGTAAACCCCTTAAATAAAATATTTCTTCTTGCACCGCAAACCAACTCTCGACAGCTTCTATTATTTCTTCGTTCGAAGAAAATTTACGTCCTTTCAAAAATTTTTTCATTTGAGGAAACAAATAATAGTCGGACGGAGTCAGGTCCGGCGAATAAGGAGGATGCTCAAGAATTTCGAACTCCAAATCATGGTGCCGCAATGCGCGATTTGTGTGCAGGCGCATTGTCCTGCAAGACTTTTCTCGCAGAGTTGTTAATAATGTAGAGTGGTGTTCTCCAGTTATGGGTTTGCCCTTTTCTAAGTAATCAACCATAATGACTCCACGAAAATCCCAAAAAACTGAAGCGAGAACTTTTCGAGCGGATTTCTGCACCCGAAACTTCTTAGGCCTTGGCGAACCAGAATGCCTCCATTCCATCGACTGTTGTTTTGTTTCTGGGTCGTAAAAATAGAGTCAGGTTTCATCTATGGTAATAAGACGATTTACAAGATCAGGGTCGTTGTCAAACCGGGCGCATAAAAAGCGCGACCCTTCCACTCTTGCTCGCTTCTGATCAGCATTCAAGCATTTAGGAATCCATTTTGCCGACATTTTTTTCATGTCTAAATCGAAGTGAATTATGTGATGTACACGCTCACATGAAATCTAAAAATGTCTCAGATATATGTTTTATCCCAATTCGACGATTTGACAAAATCATGTCGTGAATTGCATCGATATTTTCGGGGGTGGACACAGGTCTTTCGTCATCTTCAACCGAAGATTTACGCCTTTTGAGTGAGGCAACCCAATTTTTTACGGTCGCGTAGGAAGGGCAAAGATGACCAAGTGTTTCAAATATATCTTCGTAAATCTCCTTACCCTTTAACCCTTTTAAAAACAGGTACTTAATGATTGGTCGATATTCCATTTTATCGATTTTCACAATGTCGGTGGAGATGGCTTTTTTGAAATTTTATCACACAGCAATGCGTTTACTTTTCTTACTCACATTTTACACTGACATTTCAACTGAGTTGTTGTTTGTTGCTATGGCAACGAAAATTCGTTTTGACAATTTTAAACTATCTAGGCTAACTATTTATCAAAACACCTCGTATGTGGACAGCTGTTGGATTGCAATCGCAGTGCAGTTAGTTTTTCTAATACCGTTAAAAGGTTTTTTTTTTATATATATCTGTAGAAACGTTTGCAAATACTAAAATCATTTTGCATGCCAAGTTGGTTAGATATTCAAAATGAGTGAAGTTTTTGGTTCCATATATTCTTTTTACAGAAAAGCTGAAGCTGTTTCATGTTATGACTTTGCCTTAACAATTATGAAACAATTGAATAAAAGATATTTCTTATTGTACTTTTATTCACTAGGTCACAAATTTGTTATGAAACTTTCATTGAAGCTTTTACCGACGTTTCGTCCTCACTTTCATGGGACATCTTCAGAGCTGTTACTGCACATTGACTGGGGACTATTCATTCGGAAGGGGTTTATATAGGCTTTGTTTTGGGTCGACGGAGCGGAAATGTTATGGTTCAATAAAGCGTGACGGTTGCTAGGAGGTTTGGTCAGTTGAGTTTTCCACGTGTGATGTAAGGGGTAGCCATCTTCGCGATGGTTTCGAGTCTATACTCAACCTGGTAGACACCAAGGGCTTCCAGATGATGGCGATCTTTGATGGGAAAGTAGTCTGAGAGCTTGAAATTGGGTTTAAAGATGGTTTTTATGTTGTTCCTGAAGAGAATCTTGCTGATGCGATCGGTGACATCCTGAATGTAGGGTAGATATGCTTGCTTACGGAAATTAGGATTAGATGAGGGGAGTTGCTGCAGAGGAGGGTTGGTGTAGCGGTGAATGGTATTTTCAATATCTTTCCTAGAATAATTATTACGGATAAAAGTTTCTGTAATGTGGTTCAGTTCTTGAGGAAGCGAATTGGGTTCAGTAGGGAAATGGTCCTTTGGATAAAGGAATTGATGACACCAATATATTTTTTAATTTTGTAATTATTTTAATTTTTAAATATAAAAATTATTGTTTGTAAAAATAAACTTTTCGTTTGTTTTATTTTCTTATAGATTCAATATCATTCGTCTTATTTTGTATAAATTCATGTTCCATATTTATACTCATTGAAACTTTAACGTGTGCGCATTTAATGAAAACATTGGTTTAGTTTCTTATAATACACATAAATATTTCAAAATCGTCAACGCACAAATTGGAAACTGCTTAATAATCATTTAAATATCTATACGATGAAGCTACCACTAGCGCATGTACTGGGAATAAGTGCTAGATAAGGAGTTACAGGGACAAAAAATAATACCATTATTGTCATCCGTCGCTTCTTGGCTTATGCATAATATAGAGTTTATTCATCGCACAATTTTTGGTTTCTATCTTTCTCGTATCTGTAGGGGACAACAACAGGAGCAATACATGAAACAATGAGAGCGTCTGGGTAGCCGTGAGTTGTGCAGCTGCGCTCTATAGAGTATATTTGGGTTCACTTCAAATAAAAAAGTTTATACCGACAACTGCTCAGCCTCAACAGATAGGCAGCTGAAGCAGCGCATACGTATGAAATTCCGAGAATTTGATGGTAGTTATTATCATCGCCGTCTATTCAAACATTTTCGAAATAAAATAAACAGAGCTGCTGAAGATGGACCATTAAGTACACTTAACCATAATGCTCAGTTTCATAATAAATTTAAAGCGCCTTTAAATTTTAAAGTAAACTTTGACCATCTAACTAACTAAAGTTACATTAAATTCATTATAAAACCGGCCGTAAATATGTTAATATAAATTTTGTGATTTTATTAACAATAATGTATAAAAGGTATTTTATTGTTTTTTATTGTTAATAAAATCACTCTGAAAAATGGTGCGAATTTTAGTGTTGACTACCTTACTGCAATCACAATTCAATTTTAACAATACTTTTTTTACCGAAAACGAAGTTCTAAAGACGCTGGTCTTATACGATTAGTAAAGTAAATGTTTCAAACTAATAAAAACATTGGAGTTTTCCATTTGATTAAGGTGAAAGTTGCGTGATTTCTCAGAAAACCACAGCGGCACTGATTTAAGACTTTGGAATTTCGAAGAATTTAGAATAGATTTTAGGGGTGGACTTAAAGAAATATGTAAGAGCGATCCTGATCCTGACGAATATAAGTCAAGTGCAAGTATTAATATTTCATCCGCCTGAATCGAGACATTATCCGTCAATAACTCTCGAAAATGTAATTGACGCAGATAAAGCTAAACTTTTGATGACAAGAACTCTCGAATAACTGTTTATAATTTAAAAGTTAGTCATGTAGTTATTATTTGTAGTTAAGCTATCGTTAAAGTGCATTTGTCAATAATGTAAAAATTATATAAAACTAAACTGAGCAACTACAGAATACTTAACGCATATATTGGATACAAATGGCGAATTTGTATAAGTAATAAGATGGCGTTATTCATCAAAGATATTCTGGTAATATAACTGCGCACATATTGAGAGATACTTTTGAAAATTTCAGCCATGTTGGATGCTCAGCTGTTGTTTAAGTCGTTTGTATCAATCGATGTTAGTGTTTCTGTTAAAATTGAAAAATAAAATTAAATATGGCACCGTCACTAAATTTTGAAAGACAGTACGTCTACGCAAATTAAAACTGTTTACGGGGACTCTGCACCATTATTTGCCGCAGTGAAATTTTGGGCAGCTAAATTTAAACGAGATCGTACCAGCTTGGTTGAAGGTGAACGTGCACGCGGGACTGCCAAAATCTGCAACCACTATTGATAACATCGGAAAAGTTCACCAAAGGGTGCTAGACGGCTGTTGAATTAAGGTTAGAGAAATACCAGAGGATGTGAGCATCTCGAAAGAACGTGAAAATGTGCAGTGTGCTGTTGAAGGAGCTTGGGCGAAATAAATCGAGATTTTGGCATCGATGAATAACTATGGATACATCAGTACCCTCCCGAAGCCAAGGCACAGTCGAAACAGTGGACTGCGAAGGTTGAGTCGGCACTGAAAAGAAGGAAAACTGTTCCATCGGCTGGGAAAGTGACAGCGGCTGTTTTTTGGGGGCATACTACGCATCATTACTTGACAAGCTGAAGACAGAAATTGTGGAAAAACGGCTGCATTTGAAGAAAAAGGAAGTGTTGTTCCATCAAGACAACACACCGTCTTACACTTCAGTGGTCACAATGGCAAAAATTCCCGAATTGGGGTTCGAATTGATAAGCCACCCACCCCACTAGATCTAGGCGCCAGCAACTTTTTTCTGTTTCTTAGGCTGAACATTTCGCTTAGAAGACAAAGATTTTCATCGAATGAGGAGGCCATCGCATTCGTAAACAGTAAACACCTATTTTGCAGAACAAGATGCCAACTAGTACTTGAACGGAGTAAAGAGATGGGGGGAGAAAAGAAAGGTGTAGAGACTTACAAGGAGGCTATGTTGAGAAATAACACTGAATTTGACAAGAAGAAATACTTGTTTCTATGTTATGCTGGAAACTACCGTCATAATAATAGTAACCAGATTGCAGATTAATTATTTAATTCTATAAATATTATCTTATACCTTTCAATGCATTACAGAATATTTGCTGCAGTTCAATCGCAAGACAAATTTTTACAGACTAATATCTGTTTCCAGCATTTTCCAATTTTTATTCCATATTAATTAAAACATTTCGTGACGCTAACAGACAACAAGGAAATCTGAATTAACAAAATTTATTTAAAATAACCAAATGCGTCAGTTTTCTGTAAATAAAAAAAACTAATTACCTTCTATACTTTATAAAAATCCTTTTGAACATTTCGATGATTTATATTTATTGTTGAGAAACATTTAAGTTAATAATATGGGATGTCATTCATGACATTGGCATATTAGGTGTACCTTTGAAAGTAATGAAAATATCTTTAAAAATATTTGGTGGACGATATTATAGATAAAGATCTATTTGCCCAAAATATTTTGAATTTCTTAGCACTCTTGATTAAATCGAGTGCGGATATGAAATTAGTTATTTCAAGTAGAACATCCTGTATATTATGGATTCTTTCCATTGTGACGAACCGCTGCTCGTCACATATTCAATAGAATTCTTAATAAAAAAAAAAATTCCATTTTATTATTAGAATTATAATTTTATGGTCATTGTTTGAATCATTTTGCAAATATTTCATTGTATTTTCGTGAATAAACTTTTGGGGAACCCTATAAACTTATTCTGAATGACAGTGCAGATTTGCTTCATTTATCGATCCCGCATTCTCGTTTTGTTTTTTGTATCGTACGTCTACTTTGACAACTATGGCAGTATACCGTACGAGCGAGCGTGTTATGATTATCCGATTTTACACGAACTCAGCGTATATAAACATGTGCTGTGTTGAATGTCACTGTGGAATGTCATTTGCTTGACAAAATTGCGTAAACGCAAATTCATTTGTGCACCTTGCTCATGTTATAAACGGCGGATTCGTTCGCGTACATGTGCAAGCCACGAGTTCGCTCTTGCATATTTAAAAACACCTTGCTCGCATTATAAACGGCGTTTTCATTCACGTACATGTGTAAGGCACGACTTCGCTCTTGCATTTCCGAAAAATAATGATTATGCTGGCTGATCATAGTACGCTCGCTCTTACGGTATAAGTATATTTTTCGAAATTTTGGGCTTGTAGTAGGAAAAGTGATACTGCTTTTGCAAAAATGCTCTTAATCCCTTGTGACATAAATACCTATTTATATTTCTACATAAACATCGAATGTTACCCAGGGTATTCTGTAAAATCCATTCCAAAGATAACCATATTCAACTACGACAAACTCAATTTTTTGTTTCAACCTTTGCGTTTGGTCATTTCTACACATTCTCCTCCAAAAAGCAAAAGTAAGATATATTTTACGTGTTACGCCCAGAGGCACTAGTTTCCGAGATATTTAAAGATCTTTATAATGATCTTTAAATATCTCGGAAACACAACAATCCATTGTCCAATAAAAGGCAACTGAATTTGCAAGATAGGCAACTTGGTCGTCGTACGGTGCACACTCTAGGTGTGTTTTTTAATTGCCCGAACCTCTGATCGAACAGTTCGAGTAACACAAATGCGTTTTTTATAGGTGTAGTATAGAGCTGTGGTTTAGAATTTTTAGAATAACTGTTCGATCAAAGGTTCAAGCAATTAATAAACACACCTTTTGTTGTGCATACAACAACTATGATAAGTAATGACATGTATGTAACTATTTAAAAGTAACATTTTGAGGTAGTATCAGCATATGAGGTAATATACAGGTCTTGTAAAGCGAATACGTACAACAAAAAATAGTGAGTCACTCGCTCCCTCTTAGCGATTGGAGATCACAAGTTAATCACGCCGTCGCGCCCTCTCCTGCTCACGCCTAAGTACATATGTACGCTCTTACTTGCTCGGACTAACGCCAACATTTTTTGCTGTACGCATTCGGTTTACAAGACCTTTACATAGCGAATTCGGCTGATGGTCTCAAGTCGCTTTTTCCGCGTGATATACCATCATAAAAATCTGGGACAGGAGATACTATTATGACATTATCCATTTTAAACATGTCTTTTGTAAACTATGAAAAAATATGTCAAATTGTCTGTCAGTGTCAATCATAAATGGACAAGTCATTGCCACAAGATTGAAAAAACGACAAAATGAGCTCATAAGAGTTGTCCCAGATTTTTATGAAAGTGATGGTGCATATATTCGGCTGACATAAAATGATCGGGTGGTATGTTCGGCTGATATGGACCGTTAAAATTCTACTTATTAATTTTATTCGGCTGAGAGATTTGCACGCTCGTTTTTCGCATTTAGTTGCACCGTACTTTAAGTCGGTTTTAATCAGTATTTAAACTTGAACACATGCAAATAGGTTAGGTTAAACCTATTGTCAAACCTAATGTCATTTTTCACAATTCGAGTTAGGAAATTTCTATTTGTGCTAGGGCGATTTTGCTCAGTGCTGGTTTGCTTTTCAATAGTCCGGAATCCGCATTTCCACAGTGTCAATGCTTGTCAGTCGAATTCACTAATAGATAATTGTCACTCATAGTGGAACGTCATCAATGTCAAAGTAAATTTGAAAATTATCCGCTTCTTCCAATAATTGAGTTATGAAGAACACATCAAAGAGATAACCAAACCGTATGCGTCAATGTAAATAATGTTTCATGGATCCTCCAAAAACGAAGAAACTATCAAGATGGTATTTTGGAGGCTTGGCGTCCGCTGGTGCAGCGTGCGTTACCCATCCTTTGGACTTGATAAAAGTATTGTTGCAAACGCAACAAGAGAAAAACATGACAGTGGTTACGATGGTTATTAAAGTGATCAGAACGCAAGGCATATTGGCTCTCTACAATGGTATATCAGCTTCATTATTAAGACAACTGACGTACTCTACGGCGAGATTTGCTATATACGAAACCATGAAGAATTCAATGGGTGAATCTAGCTTCCTAACGAAAGTTGCTATTGCCAGTATGGCAGGTGCCGCTGGTGGTTTTATAGGTACTCCTGGAGATATGGTTAACGTGCGCATGCAAAATGACGTAAAATTACCTCCTGAACAAAAAAGAAATTATAAACATGCTCTGGATGGCTTGTTCAGGGTTGCGCGTGAAGAAGGATTGACTAAACTCTTCTCGGGTGCTACTATGGCCACAAGCAGAGCAATATTAATGACCATAGGCCAGTTGTCTACTTACGATCAAATTAAATACCTACTATTGCAAACCCCCTATTTTGTTGATAATCCAGTTACTCATTTTACAGCTAGTTTAACTGCAGGGGGTATTGCTACTACTCTAACTCAACCACTTGATGTTTTGAAGACAAGAGCCATGAATGCAAAACCTGGAGAATACAGAAGTTTGTTGCACATCGTGATTTATACAGCTAAAATGGGTCCATTGGGATTTTTCAAAGGTTACGTCCCGGCTTTCATTAGATTAGGGCCTCACACCGTGTTGACTTTTATTTTCTTTGAGCAACTTAGGTTAAATTTTGGCCGTATAGTGCCTGTCAAATAAATGTTTTTTTATTGTTTTATAATTGCTTATGTATAAATATTTAGACTCGTGTACGTGCATTTATACCATGTATTTTATTTCTTCACAAGATGACCCTTATTATTTTTGCTCCTTTTATTTGGAAAATGAATTAAATTTGCATCCACCAAGCTTGGATAAACCATGGTACATAGTTTACTTTTAATCACTCCGGTCGGAAATAAGCACAATTATTATTCCAATAACGTGCATACATTTGTAAGTGACAATCATGTAAACAAATTCTAAACGTAGAAGTCATGAGAAATCATAGCTAAGATCTATTTCACGAATAAGTAATTACGAATACACCAGTACATTTAAATTAGTAGCGGTATAATAATCAGCTCCACTTAACATTTTGCAAGCACTTGAGCCGTGCTTCGTGTTCAGTAAAATATTCAGCAAATAAATTCCGTTAGTGAATCCCTTCTTGGCACACCTACAACGCTGTCTCGATTAAACTGTCTGAATTCTTAAAATGTAATTAAACGTAACCGCAAGAATTAACCTAATTGTACAGAATTTTCAAATGGTGGCGAAGTAAATGTGAGACAGAATGGAAATACCTAAGAGTGGAATACGTAGTAAGCGTTATACAAATCGCAAGTGTCGATTTACACTCGAATTCCCCTCCTTCTTGAACAACAAGCTGAAGCAGCCGTTGCCGCAAATGGAATAATACGTTGAATCGAGAAAATAGGTTGGGAGTGAATGGAGACGTTTATATTTCATGTTTAGCATTGATTGTGTGAAATAAGATGTACAGCATTTCGACTTAAATAAGACCAACAACCCTTCATATCCATAATTTCGTGATGGCGTCACTTTAGTCTGTTATCTTCAATATTTCCATACACATTTTATTTTATTGTTAATCCTTATTGTCTAAAGTCTTAAAGCTGTTTAGGCCTTCTTCTGTAGACTGTTTATTTAGAATGGCCAAATGAGGACATTGTTCAAAAAGTTGGGACGCCAATTTGCACACAAAAATAGATAAGGAGCATTTTAAAAGTTCAATTTCATTATCTCGGTAATCGTTCATTGGAAGATTTCTATAAGTTTGTTACTATGCCTAGTTTCCTTACTAATTCTCCTTCTTGTTATATTTTTAAAGATACTTTAGATCCATAATACAGTGAAACACACGCCAAAGCCTGCATAAAACGGACATTTGAAGCAAAACATTATAAATTATAGTGATCTTATCGTTCAAAAATGTATCAATTTTCATTTATGATTGAACTTTTCATGTCTAGTTGCATACGGTTGCAAGATTGTGAGGCGAAGCAGTGTTGGTAGCCCCTTCTGTCGATTTTCTATTGGTTTGGGTTTCGTCTTACACATTGTAGTAAGACCAATTTTGTCCTTAAAAAAAAAAGAAGTCCAGTCAAAAGCTCTTAATGCGTAAATCGAAATTCACTGTGCCATAACCTAATTATATTTCTAAAACATACATTTTTTAAGGGCCCCATACATTATCAAATTTGTCGTGAGATATATTGGATACAAATCTGACGCGATTTATCGAATTGGATTGATGCTAGACATTCCAAAACATTTCGTGCAATTTTTGTTAGTTTCTGTTAGGAAGCTGCTAAGTGAACGTTTTTACCACGCTGCGATACTATGAGCTAAGGAGAATAAAAATAAACGAGCTATAGGACTAAATTATGGTTGGGAAAAAATCTAATCGCATATAAACTTATTAAATGCGCTAAAAAATTATTCCAGGGGATTACTTGCGGATGGATGGGAAAACATGTTTTAAACCTGAAAGTTTAGTGTTTCCGTTAAATTTTATATGTGAGCCTGATATAGTACGAGGGTAGTTTGACATTAATCTAGTCTTCGATAGATGGCGTTACGTGAGAACGAATTACTCTCGGTTTTAACATCTGCCATCCATCACATGACATTTGTCAAAATTTCAAGCAAAAAACACAATTAGTTTGGTTTTAACAGTCGTCGAAAGCAAGCAACTTTTGTGTTTTTTGAAAATGGAAAAAGTCGAATATCGTTCAGTGATTAAGTACCTTTATTTGAAAGAGAAAAACAATGTAAAAATCAAAGCCGAACTGGATGCTGTTTATGGCGAGTCTGCACCGTCGTTAGCAACAGTGAAATTTTGGAAAGCTGAATTTGTTCGTGGTCGTAAGAGTGTGTTTGATGATGAATGTCCAGGTGCCCCAAAACCCGTCACTACACCAGAAACCATCAACAAAGTCCATGATATGATTATGGCAGACCGTCGAACCAACGTGCGTGAGATAGCAGAGGCTCTAAACATGTCAACTGAGCGTGTACATAACATCATACACTTTTGGCAATGATAAAACGCCATCAGAAGATTTTTTTTCGCCGATACGTCACTGTTGATGAAATGTGGGTCCACTACTACACGCCGGAGACGAAGGAACAATCAAAGGAGTGGAAACAAGGGGTGAAGGCCCACCGAAGAAGACCAAGACCACCCGATCGGCCGGAAAGGTGATGGCGACTGTTTTTTGGGATGCGAAAAGCATTATTCACATTGATTACTTGGAAAAGGGTAAAACAATAACTGGCGTGTACTACGCAGATTTATTGGACCATTTCGACGCCGATTTGACGAAAAAACGCCCTGGTTTGGCTCGCAAAAAAATTGTCTTCCATCAGGACAACGCACCCGCTTACAGAGAGGCCGTTGCACAGGCAAAATTGCACCAATTGGGCTACGAATTGATTGACCACCCACCATATTCGCCAGACCTAGCCCTCTGCGATTTGTTCCTGTTCCCAAACCTAAAAGAATGGCTCGGAGGACGCCGTTTTGCAACGAACTATGAGGTCATGATCGAAACTTCACACTATTTTGAGGAGCTCGAGCAAAATTACTTTTCGGAAGGGATAAAGAAGTTGGAAAACCGTCTTATCAAGTGTATTGAGGTAAAAGGAGACTATGTTGAAAAATAAATGAGAAAAAGAACAAAAATCGTGTGTTTTCTTACTTGGGCTAGATTAATGTCAGACTACCCTCGTCCACTGTTAATTAGTTTTTCGGCATAAACCCTTTGCTCTTTTGAAAGATTTGAATATTTAATAAATGGAGCTAACCTTTTTGCCAACTACATCAAATTCGTTTTCTGGTTTTATTGCAGATAGATGCTCTTTAACAATTTCAAGAAATTTATCCGTAGCTGGTGCATTCACCGCCATTCTTTTTTATTAAAAAGAATTTCAACATTTTCAAAATGTTACCCCTTGTTTCGTGTGCACCTGTACTACTTCGGTTGTTGAATATCGTGCATTAATTTTCTGTTTTAATAGTTTTTATCGTAATGTATATGAATTTAATTTCCTTTATATGAAGGGGATTAGAAAAAGGTACCTCAAGATTTTGAAAACGGGGATAATAGAAAATGTTCTTGGAATGTTGATGACACGTTTGTAAATACTAACAACCAACATTATTCTAAATATTGAGTCTATAAAATAAATTGTGCTAGATTGTTGTGCATTGCATAAATTCTCAAGAAATACTGCTGGATCCGTCCACACTAGCTCAGATTGCTTAGATTATGAAGATGCACAAAGCGACATGATTATTCAGGAAATTATAAGACGTCGAACGGGCCAAATTGCTGTTTTAACAATTTCTCTTATTCTTTCAACTTGCATTTCATAGTATTCGTTCCTTTTAATCTTCAGTGGTATAGCGTTAATCTTTGTGTTTTATATTCTACCGTATTTCGTTGGAATAGTTCTATAAATTTTAAAAGAAAATCTTTCGTCCAAGTGGTAATTTTATCCCAAAAGATGTATTATGCACTAAAATAAATTCCTTACAACGTGCAACCAGTACGAATGTCAACGCTCAATGCGCAACTGCAAAGATTGACGATAAATCGCAACCGCACAAACGAAACCGGGCATAATATTAAATTAGATATCCTCAAATTAATTAAGAACGTAACTTCGCCGCGAGAATTAAATGCTTACGAAACAATTTACATTCAAAAAAAAATGCAGATTTTTTAAACAGGGAAAAGGGTCCACTTAGCCACTCATCTTTGACGGATTTATTGATTTAAGACGGATACATGTTTATGTTTTGTGCTACAGCCCAGAACCTTTCCTTTTAGTTTCATATGTTTAGCGTTTTAGGGTATATAGGCGGTAAAAATAGGTAATTGTAAATATCTTTTAAAGTAGAGATAGAACAAGACATGTTAGAATAAAAATATCTTTCTCACATCATTCATTCGTACGGTCAACAATGGAAATCCACGAATTCCCGAAACAATTGTTCCGAATTAATCAAATAACTTTTGTGGCGAAGAGTGTGCCGACACTTTAGTGTTTGAAATAAATTTAAATACATCTATCGGTTAGGTTTTACGTTAGGGAATTGTAAAATGTCAACCCTTGTAGAAAGAATAGAATAGAATAGAATATAACTTTATTGTCCAATAGAAGTTCCAATTATAGTACAATGATAAATTCATAATAACACAAAGTAGGTTTCCTTACCTAAATATAATTGCAGATAAATGAAATAACTAAAAAAATGTAACAAATTAATGCTATTCGAAAGTTAGGCTTATAAGCCTGTTTCCGTTACGACACATCGCATCGTATAAACTGGTGAGGGCATCAACACATTAGTCCGGGCTGCAGGCATATTGGATGGCGCACTTGACGAGTAGCAAAAACTGGCACATTGAAGCATATCTTGGATAGAAAATATGGGCAGTCGATATTGTTATTGAGTAGTATACTTAGAAGTCGTACGCTCTGGAACTCTCTTCTCATTGTAAGTGACTGCATATGCAATTAGTTCATAGTTTCGTCCAGATTAGAACCGCGCACGGGGTAGCTACCAGTTGTTTTATAAGTTATCAACTTCAAGAACCTTCGCTGAATCTGCTCTAACATATGAGAGTGCGTTGTGTAAATTGGATACCATACGATGCTGCCATACTCGAGATTACTGATTACAAATGTGTTGTACAACAGCCAAATCGTGGCGATGTCGGTAAATTGCCTACAAGTTCTTAGAACGAATCCCAACATTTTCGACGCTGACCCACGCAACTCATTAAGATGTGGAACAAATGTGAGTGTACTGTCACAAAGAATTCCAAGATCGTGAAAGATTTGATTGGTGGATAATGGTGTGCCACACAGGAGGTAAACATTAACGAGAGGTCCTAATTTTTTTGTATATGTAACTTTGCAACATTTAGCAAGATTAAGTTTCAAGTCGTTGTTCTCACACCACTCAGCGACCATACTCAACTTGTGTTGGAGCAAAGCAATATCATCAGGTCCAGAGATCGTTGAATAGATTTTTAAATCATCAGCTTAGGCCAATGTCGGGCAGGTAAATGATTTTAGTAGATCATCCATATAAAGTAAGAATAGTAACGGTCCTAAATTAGATCCTTGGGGTACACCCGACGACATGCTATACTCCGTTGTAGTATACATAACCACTTCGATTCTTCAGGTATGATTTCATCAATGCCAAAAACGAAGAAGAGAATACAAATGAATTGAGCTTGTCACAAAGTATATGATGGTTTTTTGTGTCAAAGGTACGGGATATATCTGTATAGAAGATGATGTGTACTTGACCGCGGGTGTCTAAGGATTCACTAATATACTGTATTTTACTTGCTAAATTAGTTATAGTAGAGCGACTTATATTGCAGTGACGAAAGATGTACATGCACGCTAGTGTATATATGGTTATAAAGAATTCGTTCATAAACTTCAGCGAAGTTTGAAAGTATAAAAGTATAAAGGATACAGGTCGATAATTCTTTAACTGACATTTATTACCCTGTTTGAAAACTGCAACAATCCGGGCTCGCTTCCATTTTCTGGGGAATGTATTGGTTTTCAAGCAGTTAATGGTTTAACAAGCGCAGACCGACAATGTCTAACAATACAAGATGGCACACAATCATCACCCGCGCCTTCTGTGATAAAGTTAGGACATACTATAGAAATTGTAGGCAAGGACTCAGTTGGTGTCAGGTCTCTACTTGTAACGTAAACGTAAGAAAATAAGTCGACAAAGGAATTAACAATTTCTTGAGGATGATCAAATGTTGCTTGCCTGGAAGGGGTTGATGCGCAGGTAGCCTGTACCGTTAGGGAGAGGGGAGAATCGACCGCAACTTTCTCGGGTCCGTTTAGTATCAAAAGAAACCATGAACGAGAAAGTAGTGCATGTTTCCGTGGAGCAGCGGATTATCATCAAGTTTTTGGCCAAGGAGGGGGTGAACCCAACCGAAATTTTGCGGCGATTACAGGCACAGTTCGGGGAGAACACCCTGTCAAGAACCCGTGTGTTTGCATAGCACAAAAAAATTTCTGGAAGGCGTGAAAAGGTCGAGAACGAGAGCAATGATCGCCGCGCGAGCCCAACATCGAGGTGGTCCGAAATCTCATCAACGGAAATCGGCGCATAACTGGAAGTACTGGTTGCCGCGAAATTGTCATTTCTAAAGAAAAGGAAGAAGCAATCGGCCAGAAGTGTAATTCTTCTGCATGACAACGCCAGGCCTCAGTGGCCAACGCCACGATGCAAAAAGTGGATGCATTAGGATGGGAAATGCTGGAACATCCACCCTATAGTCCAGACTTGTCACCTTGTCACTTCCATTTTTTTTTAACCCCTCAAAGAAGCGCTTGGAGGCAAGCGTTTCGGCGACAACGAAGCGGTGGAAGCGTTTGTGCTCCAATGGCTACACGAACGTCTGAAGAGTTTTTACGATGATGGAATAAAAAGGCTCCCAATCTGATGGGAAAAATGTATTTCTAGGGCGGGAGAGTATGTAGAAAAAATATAATAATATAAATATAATATATATTTGTAAGTTTTGTTAAATAAAGTTAGAATTTTTTAAGAAACGAGTCCCGTTTATATTTAATACACCCTCGTATATAGATAGATTTTAAGGCAATTACGGATTTTTGGATTAGCGAGGAGGTGTTTTGATGGAAGCGTAATACCGAGTCAATATGCATTCCGAGGTTTTTAACACAATCGGTAGGAGTCAGAGTTTCGTTTCTCACCACAATATTTAATGCTGACTTAACGTAGCTCTGAGCTTTTCTAGGTTCAAAAATGATCAGTTGCGACTTGGTAGGATTAACTTGTAGATTCAGTCGATCGGAGAAGTCAAAGAGACTGCGTAGATCATCATTAATACGCGTTCGAATTTGTATGTCGTCAGCGTATAGGTGATAGCTGCAAAATTGGAGAATCCGGGGCATATCAGAGGTGTACAAGGAATATAAGAGCGGGCTTAATACTGCACCTTGTGGGACGCCACTTATAGCTTTGATGTTGTTAGAGGGCTTACCGTCAAGGACGACACATTGTTGTCGATGTGTTAGGTATAATTCTAAGAGAGCGGCAGAAGAATCACTTCCCCCAACCGATGATTTTAATATAGACAATAACATGGGATGATGAACGGTATCGAATGCTCTACTGTAGTCGAAGAACAAGAGCAGTAACGTTTCTATTGTCAATTGCACGAACAATATCGTCAACGACAGTAGCAATTGCTGTAGTACAGCTGTAAGACGGACGAAATTCAGACTGAAATTTTGGTAAGATATCCGTAGGATTAACATACGTGCGCAGCTGTTGTTCCAGTAGCTTCTCGAACAATTTAGCCAAAGATGGTAGTAAATTTATGGGTCTAAGAGATTTCATTGTTGTTACATTCTGAGTTTTAGGTATCGGAATAATTAGTGATGACTTTCACGCATCAGGGTACACTGATAAGTGAATATATGCATTAAAAATGTGAATAAGATAGTCTAAAAGTAACAGTACACAGAGGCTAAGCATTTTTAGGTCTATACTATCATTTCCACAGGATTGACTGTTAAATTTACCTAGCATGTTCAGAACCTCGTTGTCGAAAATATCAGGAAAGTGAAAGACGTTCAAGGGTTGATCTCTCAGGTGAGGCATATGTGTAGCGTTAACGGAGGGGATAATAGAAGGTGTTGAAAAGTGTCGATTTAGAGAATTTAGATTTGAAGATCAGGGATTATATAATTCCTGAGAAAGTAAGTTTATTTTTTTAAGGGTCGAAAAGTTTAGGTTGACTTTTCAATTCTCAAAATTGAATGCAGGGAATTTTTATTATTGGATTATTATTTTAGTATTGGATGCATTATTCTCAAACAAAAATCAGCTTTAGCAAAGTGATCTGCATAAAACTCCTTGTTGAATGTTTTCCTCAGATTTGGTTTTTATTTAACGAGTAGCGTCATACGTTAGAACCAGTACATGAATATATGAGACACCAAAAAATTAAAAACTTAAATATACAAACGGCAAAAAATTATAAAATAACGATCTATTTGTGACTTTTTCAAAGAAATATAATGCTTCAAATTTAAATGATGTTAAGGTCTTTTACTCAAGTGTCTTGAATTATACCACATGATATTCACATGCATTAACGAGGTTGTGTAACTAGATATAGGTTATTTTCTGTTATGTTTTGCACCTAGCTTCAAAACTGTAGTTATGCTGTCGTATTAATGTTTATGAAATTTTAGTTAGACAATTCATTTGGTTAAGCCAGAAGTCATTCTCTGAAGTAAGAGATTTGGGGAAAAATCTATTAAACAATCTTAGTTTTATAATTTTTTATCATCTTTGAACATTTTTGCGTTACTTCAGTAAGCACAGTATAAAAACTAATAAAATTTACATATTTCTTTGTGTCTACTTTTGAGTCAATGTTCTATATCACGAAATACGACTAAAAAAGTATTAGCTGAAGCTCAGCACACTTCGTTAGCGTTCGTTTCGAATTATAATTTAACAAAACTTTGTTTCGAAACGCAACTGTACACTTCCAGCGGTTCACATGTTTAATATTTGCAATTATTACAGAAGGATATGCCTAAGCGAAGTTGTATAATTCCGTTTTGGTATAAACTTTGCCCGAATCCAATTTAACTATTTGAATTCCATTTAATGGTAACTAATGGCTGGCAATTATTGAAATTTCTACACAGAATCGTAACAGTTAACCGCTTGGGGGCATTCACTATCTTAAATTACCCTCGTTAGCATGGATTTACCTGTAGACATTCAATTTTGAATACCGCGATGTCGAATTTAATCGAACAATGTTCCTAGACGAAAGCTTCGCGTTTATTAAGTCATTCAGAAAGATAATAACTTGTACGTGAGAAAAGTACTAAGTGTAGCTACGATTTCCATAAACATCTTTAGTCTCAGATATTGCGAACTTTTATAACTTGTTAATAATAAATGGTTTCACTGCAACATCGAATAAGTAAATATGCAAAATGAAAATGAACTTTTTCCTGAACATGTGTATGCATTGAGCGTATTTTTAGTGATTATTTTCCGTTATCAAAGCATATGCCGCAAGGGGAATAGTGGACAACCATTGCAATAAAAGTTCATTGAAATCTGTGTGCTCGTTCATTTACATATGAATCCAGTTACATTCCGGCTTGAATATCAACCAGTTTTCATTAATGTTCAGTTAAAATAAGGCTTGATGACTACGCGGGACCAGCGGTAACGAATACGGTATTTGCAAACAATTTCATCAACAATTCCAATTAATTAGAATAAACACAGTGTGGCCTTTTTTGCTTCTACTAACAAATTTAAAAAAAAAGAAAACAGTAACTTTAATTTCCAATTTATTAACACTATTAAGACGTTATTTTTATCAATTACGTTAAATTAACAATAAAAAATATGACAACATTTACACGACTATTGGTATTTATCTATTTTATTTATTAATTATATATCAAATATTTACTGTTATAAAAGCTATTGTTCTTACTAGTTATTACTGCTAATAAATCTCTAAAAATGCCTGGGCCTAATTTTTGTGTAATGTAGAGTTGCTCACTAGCGCCAACGGGCAGTGGCGGAGGTTCGATACAACCCTCAGTATAACTGCGAGTCTTAACCAGATTTGTTGTGTATACATGTTGCCTACGTCGCGAAAATATTGGACAAAGTTACAAAATTTATAGCAGAAATGCCTGACCTAAATTATGATGGCGTTAAAATTCAATGTGTAGTTTGTAATATCCCTTTAATGTGTTGGTCCAAAAGGGATTGCCTATGTCACGTAAATAGTAAACAGCATTCTTCAAAAAAAAATTGCACACGACACTATGACAAATTTAAATTTAATTTATGTGTTACCTTTATTGCATGTAATCTACCGTTTAAATTACTAGACAAGGAAGCATATGTCTTCTTTTGGAATAAATATTCGGACTGCAAATTACCAAGTCGGGCATCGTTACAAAGAATTGTGCCATCTGCTCGTGAACATGTTGAAAAAACAATTAAATCGGAATTGAAAGATTAAAAACTGTGGTTATGTGTGGACGAAACAACAGATCGTAAAAAACATTCTGTAGTTAATGTAATCGTACGTACAATGGAACCACATCAATCGTCACCTTCAATTCTATTAGCTTCCAGACGAGTACAACAATGTACTGCCGAAGTAATTTCAAAGTTAGTGTTAAATACATTGGAAAAGTTTGAACTTTCAACAAACTAACTGTTGATGTTTATAAGTGATGGTGCCGTAAACATGCTTTCTGTAGGCCGGTCTCTTAAAAACATTGTGCTAACTTGTTACATATTACGTGTAAAATTCATGCTTTCAGTCATGTGGCAGATGGTATTAGAAAATGATATCCTGACGTAGACTTTTTAATAGCGCATACAAAAGCAGTGTTTGTCAAATCCCCAAAACGTATTCGCAAATTTCACAGACTGTGCCCCCGTATGCCTGAGCCACCAGAACCTATTCTTACACGTTGGGGAACATGGTTACAGGCCGCGATTTATAATCATAAATATTTTGAGAATATTTAGAACGTGGTTTTACAATTCGATCCAAAGGAAGTTGCAGCTATCAAGGAAAGTTAGTCGAAATTTCAAGATAGTCAGGTTAAAACGGATTTAAAAACTATTCAGAACAATTACTTCGGACTAGTGGAGGCAATAGAAAAATTAAAAAAATCCTTGGGTGTCGTTAGCGGAATCTCTACAAATAGTGCAACAGGTTCAACCACAGTTATGCACTGTAGAAGAGGCAAAAAATGTTTGTGTTCTAGAATGGTTTGAAAGTGTTTTAGAGAAAGATCCTGATTTTGGCACAAATTTGTGAAGGTGCGTCAACAGAACCGTTAAGTTGTTCCAAAGATTATTTTAATTACGCAAATATAACGTCATTAGATGTAGAATGTTCGTTTTCTGCATATAAACACACTTTTCCTCACGCCGCACTCGGTTTGCCGAAACAACTGTGGAAACATATCTAGTGTTGCAGACATTTAACAGACATTATTCACTTTGTGATTTCACGGAAGACTCTTAAGACGGTAAGTGTTTGAGCACGTATTATATTTTATTTCTGACCATTTATTTTGTGTATTCTTTTATGCGCCCGCCACTGGCTGTTGGCGCAAATTAAGCAACTCTAGTAATCAGCATCCATGTTTTACCACAGTGATTGGTTCTATCCAGTTTTTGTTCTTTTTCATTTGAGATTTTTTAAGTTTTTACCCCCAAATTGTCGCTATTATTGAAACGAACCTTAGCGGCAATAATTGCCACCTTTCATTGTCGAGTACCTTAACCTCTCTCCACCACGTGTTCAATTTTTCACATATTTTTTTTCAAATGTTTTTAATTTATAACAACTTTAATGTAACATTTTAATTAAGTGACTTTGTTTGCTGGTAATTTTATCTCCCATTTGTTATTCTCTGAAGAAGCATCAATAAATATGCGAAAGCTTAGAAAATTACTTGTTCCACACGCAGAGAAGCGTTTACTTGTATCAAAGCAATTCGCCTTAATTGAAGACAATTACTGTTTCAATTATCCGCATTACAGTAACTGTTTTAAATCAAAAGGAATATTTTCTTAGCGTTCCTTTCTCCGCTTAAGAGAAGTATAATTTCGTGTTGAAATAATTGTATTTCTTCGTTTAAGATATTTGTTTGTTAAGATACTTGATTCAAGAAAATCTTGAAGAAAACGATTCTTTGTATAAGTAAATGGCCATTCCAATACAAAACAATATTTTCTTAAGGATAGTAAATAGTTTTCTTAATTACAGAAAGCGTTTAGGTATTGTTCATAAATCAACAGTTTTATTTTCGTAAAATAAAACATTTTTACTTAGAATTTTTGAAATGCACATTATTAATTGCGCTTACCTTGTTTAAAACAGTACGACATATCCGTACATAATGCAATATTATTCACATTGCTTGTGATTTTAAAATGGCTAAAAGTGGAGGTTATCTACACAAACAAAAGTGAACTTAATGTAGAACTACACATGAAAAAAGTGCATAGAAACAATAACCAAGATAATGCTAATATAAATAGCTCCTGGTATTGATGGAATCACTACCGGCAAAAACAATATGAGCAGAGAAAAGCATTAAAGCTTCTTACTCCGGGCACATTGCTCTTACATCTCTCAGCGTATGCCACTATTCTTCAAAAACAGCAACTGAAATATTCCCTGGCGCCACCTAGTGCCAGTAGTTATAATCATGCCGTCCTAGATAGTTGCTGAAACTGGAATACAGATACCATAATTACCCATACAATGATATAACCTTCAACGTGCAACGGTACATAAGCATTTTCAAAAGATACCGGTTAATGTAATATTTTTTTCTTTTTATTACTATTTACTACGTGTACTAATTTAACTATAGTTTTTTAAAATATATAATATATAATAATAAAAAAAGGGATAAATAAACTTAAATATTAGCTCATTAATTATTAAACGACATAAAAATAATCCCTATTTAATTACATTATTAAAGTATTAATTTAATTATACTGTAACCTATAAAAAAAACCTTTTCGTCAGCTCATTCTCTTGTTCCTAGTTTTAATTATTAACTTTAGGTTTTTTTTTTATTATTGTAATTTTTCTTTTATTGGATGTCCTTGTAGCCTGATGATGTGTTTTTTGAACACGAATCTGGTCGCCTAATTTCTCAATAGATCTTTGAGAGGTCTGGACCATTTTTTAATTTCTACCTTTAATACGAATATTTTCTTAACTTAAAACTAAATGACTTACTTGGAAGAAACATTTTTCTGTTGTGGGTTTTCTTGACTTTCTAACCCTAAGAAAATATTTATTTAATCTAAATGAAATTTCAAGAAAATTATTTTCTTATATTATACATTTTTATAGTCTTGAAATGAAAGAAAAGAGACTGATTTTTGCAAGGTCTATTTTCTTGATGCAAGAAACCGTTTCTCTGCGTGCATTTTCATTCCTGCTTGATTGATATTATTCTTTTCTCCTTTCTATATGGGCAGTAAAAGCTCTCCTTACCGATAGGTCTAATAAACGGGCATCTCTATTATCCTCACAGAGATCTTGGAACGGAACTTCCAGCCTATATGTTTATATGCAAATAATATTCCTTTAAGACGATGTACCATTAAGCGAACGCGCACTACTTTTTCACATGAAACGGACAAAAGTCCCTAATAAAAGGACGGGTAAGTCCAATAACCGGACGAAAACATATGCGAAACACCGATATGTGTTCGACGATTGCTCGTTCTACACATTGCATCCGGCAATGATAGTCCTTGGTTATTTGTTCTTTAGTTGCTAAAGTTGCTGTATGTATCGTATATTAAAATGGCTCCAAAGAAAACAGTACTTACATTAAAAAGAAAAATGGAAATAGTAAATTTGTTAGACAAAGAGAAGGAGCCAGTGCGTGATATTGCAAAACGATTTGATATTGGAAGCGACCGAAATAACAAAAAGTAAAGCAGATATCTGAAAGAGACGGCAAACTGGAATTAACATAAACACGAAGAAGAGTTTTTTGAGTGCGGAAAGTTCAAAGACAAAATCTGTTTTGAATGGTTTATAAAAGCCAGAAGTCAAAACATATTAGGATCGTTAGTAAAGGCCAAAACTAAAGAAATAACAGAAAAATTCGGCATTAATGCATTTTAGGCTCCTGATGGATGGTTGCAAAAGTGGCGTGTGCGGTATTATGCCAGTTTCAAGTGCATCTTCGGTGAAACAACTGATGTTATTCAAGAGGATGTTGGCCAATTTATAAAAAAGCTCCCGACCATGTTGCCTGGTTACCGACCAAAGGACATCTTCAATGCAAATGAAAGTTGACCTTCCACGCGTTATCGGACAAAACTCTATCGCTGAAATCAGAAATGTACAGGTGATAAAGGAGAGATTGACCATTTTGTTTTGTGTAAATATCGCGGATCAAAAAGAAGATTTGTTAGTGACTGGGAACCTAGCTCGTCCACGAGCTTTAAAAAAATATTGCACCCAAATATTTACCAGCCACGTGAAAACCAAACAGAAAGGCATGGATGCCTCGTGACATTATGATCGAATAGTTAACTGAGTTCGACAAAAAGATGGGTAATAGAAAAAGAACAAAATATTATACTCCTTGATAACGCTGAATCGTGAATTAAACTTAAACAAAATTATTTTTTTTTTGTCTCCAAATGCAACTTCACTATGCCAACTGTTAGACCAAGGCGTCATATGTAATTTTATTATTATAATGACATAATCTTGAAACATATTATTACGTTCAATCAATGTTTAAACTGTCTGTTGATGTATTAAATGGTTTGCACTTCATTAAAACTGCGTGGTACAAATTAAGTCAATGCTTTGCAAATCCTGATACAATGAGAGAAGCCAATTTGTTCACCGATGTCCTTCAGAGCGTCATAATGAAGCATGTGCGATCAAATCTATTAAGCACACCTCCATCTCTAATGGTTCGGTCGTGTATTACGACAAAGGGACCGGGACTACTATATTTCGTTAACGGAACAATGGAACAAAAACAATATAAAAAAATTTTACAAAACTATTTAATAACTTATCTTGGTTCATTGGATCCGACTCAAAGACCATATACTCTCATGCAAGACAATGCACCGCGTCAAAAGCAAAAAGTGTAATGCGATACCTTGAATCTAATAATCTGCGTGTACTACCTTGGCCAGGCAATTCACCAGACATCAACCCAATTGAAAATGTGTGAAATGTCTTGAAAATCATCGTAAATACACGAAACTCAACTACAAAGGAAGAATTGCAACAACATATTGAAGATGTATGGCATAATAGCGACGAAATTTAGAAAAACAATAAAAAGTTGCATTGGCAGTATGCCAAAAAGGATTGAGGAAATAATAAAACACAGAGGAGGAACAAGCATATATTAGTAAATATATGTTCAAATTATACTTACTTGCATGTTACATGTAATTAAATATTGCCAACGTTACCAACTGTTTTTTTTTTAATTTTATCCCAAAATCATAACATTTTAAAGCGGTCCTAATTCGATGTCCAGGGACTGTATGTACACCAAGTATGTTTTGGTATGCATTCACTTCAAGCAAAATATCTGTCAAATTTAAATTGCCGTTTTTCCTTTAATTTTATTGTTCCTAACCAAACACTAAAAATTTGAGATGTGCTTGAAGCGATCTTCGTTTTTATACCAACCCTTGACAATTTATTGTTAGTTCAAAGTTTGGTAGAGAGTAGAGGGGAGAAATATGAGGGAATTATATACCTCGCAATGTTTCCGCTATACAATAATCACCACCTAGCAGTTGTGTTAAACAATTTTCCATAACTTAAAAAATTGTAGAGTATATTTTCGAACACATAAAACGAGTGTAGATGTAAATTATCGCATATTCGAACTTGGAAAACAGACGCTCTTCGAAGATCAGAACGCTTAGACACTCGAGCCTTTGAACGTTTTGTCTTTGACAACTTCTATATCAAAGGCGGAAACTCAATATAGAGGCGCAACCGAAGTTCAATCACCTGCGTAAATCAAATACAGAGGGAAAATAAGTCGATTCCTATCGGCGGAAAATTCACTTTGATCCATGTAATTTCGCACATTCGAACCGACTTACCGTCAACATAAACGTCATTGATTTAAATATTAAACGCATTGGAAAGAAAAATGGAATCGGGAAAACCGTTTCTCCTTTTTTTAGGGGTGTCTCGAGTAAGTTTGAAGGCACACGTTACGTTGTACGTTTCAAACTTCAAATTAGGTTAGTGAAGCGCTGTTAGCAAACGCAATAAAGATAAAATACGTTTAAGCGCTGAAACTTATATTTGTTCAACACCAAGGCACCCGCAGCGAAGTATTTCGTGCTGTTATATTGCGTGAAGACTTGCTCAGTGAGGTGTTAAATGTTTAGAAGTCATATTGAATTTATTTTTAAAGTGATATATTGTACTGGAATAACTAAGCATCAAAATGTAAAGGTAATCCATTATAATCAACCATTACGGTCAGTACTTTGTAGGCAAATTATCTTGAGCGGTCATTACTGAGATAAAATCTAAAATTCACCCAGTTACTTCACAAAACTTTTGAATTACATGCTATGGTTAAAGTTATCTTGACATGTATAATTACTACTACCTACCAGGAATACAAAAATAACTACAGAAATTGTACAGCTTGATGTATAACAATGACTTTCATTAAAAAACTCAACCTTAATATAAACGGGGTGAGTCTCTGCGGGCTCGAAAGATTGTGCTTTTGTGAATGGAGACTTTTCAAGTGTTTGTTTGTTATGAGGTCTGATTGTGGGTGTGTTTTAAAATGATATTGAAATCTACAGGATCTACTCAAAGTTGTATTTTCCCTAATGAAGCATGCTACACAAGCTGTCTCACGAGGAACTGCATTGATCGATATATGAAAGAGTATACAATGGAAAATTGGACTAATATTTTCAAGTACCTAAGACTTCCGGTTAACCGGCAGTAGTTGTCAACATAGTTATTTTAAATAGAATATCCTATACGTTATTTCATTTTTGAATTCCTAATTCAATTTTAAGGTTTGTTTGATTAATCAACAATGTTGTTGTTTGTAACTATATTTGAAATATTTACATTTTTTGAAAATATTTGACAGATGCACAAGTGCGTATGAACTTTTGTGAACTCTGGAAGTGTTTGGAAAATTGAAATTTTACAGAACTGTTGTGAATGAATATTTCGAAAACATTTTACAGCGTGCCCGACAATTACGATTAAACATTCAAATGGAAAAAGTGTCAACACCTAATTTTTGTCTACCTATTTTTCTCCTTTTCATCAAATTGCTCCTACAGAAAAACAAAAAAATGTTACACTATACTCTTGGTTTCCGGGTTGGAACAGCGTCGTTGTCGTAGCTTTGGCTGACGTTTCGTCCACACTCTTATGGAATATCTTCAGGGGTGTAACTGCACACTGACTAAGGATTTATTCGTTCCGGAGGAATTTATATAGGGCTTGTTTTGGGTTAATGGAGCGGAAATGTTATGCGTCGATGAAGCGGAAATGTTATGTGTCGATGAAACGGAAATGCTATGCGTCGATGAAATAGAAATGTTATGCGTCGATGAAGCGGAAATGTTACGCATCAAAGAAGCGGAAATGTTATGCATCGATGACGCGTGTAGTGCTAGGAGGATTAATCAGCTGGGATTTCCACGTGTGATGTAAGGGGAAACCATCTTCACGATTTAAATTGTTGGGATGTTTGAAAATCTTTATAGGTTCCCGGATTTTTCTATCATAATAGTGAGGATTGCGAGATAAGACGCGGGTAGAATTAAATTGGATTTGGTGGCCAGTTTCCAGTCTATGCTCAACCAGTGCGGACCCGGCTACACGCAACAACCGCGTACAACGCTCGTGCTCAGTAACACTAGTGATGACCGATCACTTTGTTTCACCGATGTACACACTAACACATGAACATGGAATCTGGTAGACACCAGGGCCTTCCAGATGATTGCGGTCTTTGATGCGAAAGTAGTCGGAGAGCTTGAAAGTAGGTTTCAAGATGGTTTTTATGTTGTTCCTGAAGAGAATCTTGCTGATGCGATCGGCGACACCCTGAATGTAAGGTAGATACGCTTGCTCACCATTAACCGCTACACCAACCCTCCTCCAGAGCAACTCCCCTGATCTAACCCTAATTTTCGTAAGCGAGAGTATAGTATTATTGACGACTGTGGAAGCCTACGGACCAAAAAAATGTTATGTTCATTACCCATCTAAAATACTTTTCAATATATTTAGGAAAATGTGTATTGTAACACAATTTTCTTCCCAAAAAAAAGAACACCCACCAACGAGAATGTAGTTTATGTAGTTTTTGTTATGTCGTTCAACATTGTAGATGTCCAAGTTAGTTATGACGTTATCACCATTACGGAACAATCCAGCATTGGTGAAAAACATACCTATACGTCACTTAGTTTTCAATTGTAAACAATGCCAGAGCGTTTAAATTGTACAAGCGAAGGTTATTTAAATTTATTATTTATGGAGAATGCAATAAAGTAATATCGAGAACATGCGATGCTTTTGCCGCTCGGTATTCACAAAAACGGAAGCCCTCGCCAAACACAGTTAAACGAATACTATAGAATTTGAAAAATTTCAAAAACATGGCTTTTACGAATTTATTTGAATATGGTCACAAGAGCACGAATTATCTGAACAAATGAAGCCAAATTCACAAGGAATTGTCTGCTTAACCGGCACAATTCTCATTACTGGAGCAATTCGAATCCACACGTATTTAGAACGCGAATCTTCCAGGAGACAGTTCAAGATGTCATCAATACTGGATTGTTTCCTCATGGTCATGACTAACTTGGATATCTCCAAAGTTGGACAAATCTTTAAAAAACTTCATAAGCTTGTGACGAACCATTAACCGCCCGCACTAATTTAAAGGCCTCTAGGTTCAGAAAAAGAGCGTTAAAGTGAATATAACCAACTTTTCTGTAAAGTCTTTACATTATTTCACTATTTTATTTAATTCTAGTGTGATGAAATTAATTTATAATTAGTAATTTTAATTTTTATCTTGTAAATTCATTTTTTAAAAAACCCCGTATACTACTTTTGGAAAACCATATTATGTTTTTCATTACCCTTGATTGGAATTGTGAGATGATGTATGGTAGCTTGTACGCGTCACGTACAAGGCCAACGAACGTCATTGGACAAGAACGTGTGATGTAATGTTCTCAAACGGTATATAAAAACCCCGAATTCGTCTTTCAAATCAGTCGCTCTTATCGTGACTCCAAGGAACTGAGGTATCCTAGGTCGCCGGTTAGTAATCATAAGCTACAACAATTTCAGCTCCGCGAGGTTGTGGTCGGCGTTTTAGGCAGATCATGGCTAAGTCGAGTCTGGGGAAATATTCCTCGGGCAATCGGACTTGTGCCGATAACCAAGGCTTATTTTTCCGAAAGTATCCCAGAAGTAGTCGGCGTCAGCAGACAATTCCGGAATATTTTACCTCCAGCACCCCTGTAAATACTGCCGCGAAACTGTCTTTTTCCTAAGCCCGTGAATTATGACATACCGTGATAACTTATTTTAATTGAGATAACTTTGATATCGCGATACCGATGTAGATACTTAGCTGTTCAAATAAGTAAAAGTCACGTAAAATTTACACAATCTCACAACCGGGTAATACCTGTCAACTTTCTATCGGTAATGTAAATATTTCCACCTGACTGGAAACGGTTTGTAATTCACATTGAATGTTATATTATGCTATTCTTGGAATTTATTTCGTTTTAATTATGTAGAAATTTTCTTTTGAATGTGTCGTTCAGAAACTTCGGATAATAAAGAAACTATACATATTATCTACTTATTTCAATCATTAGAACGTACTTTGGTCTTCGAAAAAAGCTATCCTAGTCGATGCACAAATAAAGTAACGTTTGCAGACGCCTGAATTATTCACTAGGATCTTTAAAACCGACATTGTTTTTCCGAACTTCAAAATCTTCAAGCACATGTCAGGTGTTTCGACATTGGTACCGTAAGGCGACATCTATAAGCGGATGCGTCTGTTAACTTGCTAAGCCCACAAGCATATTTTCCCCGTAAGTAATCGACGAAATATACGATAATATAAAAGAGCGTTTTATCCTTTTGTTCTGAATCATAGGCATAAGATAAAACATAAAGAGATTTTTAAGGTGAATCATTTATTCACGCTTTACGAAGTTGCCGAATCTCTCCTGAATGGGAACACCTGTATTACATTCGACCGGTTCTTCCGATTAGAGATTGATACGAATAATTTTCTCGTTACTTGCTAAAGGTGGGCGAGCGTCGGCGTAAGTTATCACATTGGCATCCGAAACCAGGGTCTGACAAGCAGAGTACGTTACAAGCTACATTCCTATTGCTGGCTACTTTTTTTTTCTTGGAAGAAAATTGTGCTACAATATACATTTTCCTAAATGTCTTAAAAACTATCAATTTTAGATGCGTATTACTATTTTTGTAAGAACAATTTTATAAGAAAGAGATTATAAGAAAGTTTAATGGTAATTGTCGGAAACGTTATATATTGTTTTCGATAAATTCAATCGGTTTCTAATCTTACCCCATACTGGTGAAGTCTGGGCAACCGCTGCTAAGTGGTACATTGCCAAACTTCAAGTCATCCAGAACCGGGCACTTCGAACAGCTGTGGATACTCCCTGCTACGTGAGGAATGCGGCGCTCCACAACGACCTGAGGATTCTCAACATCATGGATTACATCCAAGAGGCAGCCACCAGACCCTTATTCCACCTATCCGACACAGGAACATCCTGATTAGCAGCGCTCTGAACTACGACAGAAATATTGTCTGGTGTTATAAAAGGCCACTAATGATCTTGAATGTTACACTAATAAATCCATCAACATCAGCGTAGATATTTAATAAACTACCTACGCCCACCATTGTTGTGGTCTCAAAACCAACTTAAAAAGAGAAAAAAGAAAAAGGGAGAAAACACAAATAGCGATGACTGAGATAAGGTTCAAATCCAGATGCTCAAAAACCAATACATTGACCATTGACCATTACTGAAAGAATGCCTCAATTTCATCCGTTTATCACTGCTATACACTCTACTGACGCATTTACCTCCACAACATTCATTATTAGCAAGTTGTCATGGATAAGCACTATAATTAATGCTATACATTGATGTTGGAAGGAAACAAATGTGTTTACTGATAGAAAAGGTTGTCATAAAAGTAACCATTAAAAGTAAGTTTTGTAGACGGCGAAATTCGAATTCCATGCAGTTGGAGCAGCGCATCTTAGGTTAATCTCTTCGACTCTATTTTTATAGCGGAAAATAAATTGCTTATTCCGGCAATAATTTCGCGCTTCACCATCACATCGACCGCGCCAATATTGAACAGTTTTATTTTTTGAATCATCCCAGGAATCGGGATTTTAATACGCCGTTAATGTCTGGCACATCATCTGACGTTATAATGGATCGAGGACATAAATACTTCCAAGTTATTGTCCGACGCGTATAATGTAACATTGTCTATTATCGGTTGAAGACGTTACAAAGGAAAATGACAAAAAGTAAAAGACAGTAAATTTGATTCGAGAATATACCGCGCCATATAGTTTATCTGCCGCCAAATGTAATAAGAGCAAGAGGGATAGGATATTATGTCGTTCTTCGAGATTTGAAATTGAATATGCTACGTGTGAATAGATTTATCGCATAATTGTATGAGAGTTTCTATTCCTCAAGCTCCGAATCTACATGTTAGAGACTGAGAACGGTTTAAAGCTGTACTTTGCGAAATGTCGTCACGTTTCAAGTATATAACTTGAATTTAGTAAGTTTATACGACCCAGTTTCTGAAATCTTGCACTATAGAGCAGTACATACAAACATCTAATGGTCTTCATTGATTGTTTAATCTAAATCAACATTTTCCAAATTAACATTTTACAAAGAAAGGTGGGTACCCGTACTTCCAGAATTTAATGAAACTTGGGTGGTTTGTATAAACTTTCACCTAAAATGTTGAAAACTTCATAAAAAGGAAACCAACTAATTGTAGTCGCATTGTCGAGGGTAACCACAAATTGTACCACCACATTTGAAATAATCCACCTACCATCAACCTATCACCTACCATATTCATATGCGTCATTTACCATCCCATCAGGAAACCACGAGGTAAGAACCTGTTCAAAGGTATAGTGAAATCGGTCAATGAAAACCCAAACAACAGTGTGGTAACAATATTCTTGTTTAATGAAATTAACAACCGTAAATGCAACCAGCGTTACACATAAGATAAAAACAAGTGACAGCGATGATTCAAAATAATTCTATGACGTTCTGTCGACACCTGTATAAAGGATATTCAATTTCCACTAACAAAGCTAATACTAGAATATACATATAAACCAATTAAGTGAAACATTTACTAATTATTTTAATTCATAAAAAAAAAATTAAATTAAATTAAAATTGTCTACTGGATGGTAAATGAAACTAAATTGAAAAAAGTACTTGAAAGTATCCATCAGTATACAGGTAAACCGCTTAAGTGCCATAAACAATTAACAGAAAAAAAAAATTACCCGTGTTCGAATCTCGAACTATTGTATTGTATATTAAGATTATTTTTTTTGCTAACAGTTGTGAAGCAGATTACGTACACCATTGTGCTTTGCTATGAATAAACAAGAACGGATTCGATAATCAGACTCTAACTCTCATTGATTAGAAATGGTGTACGTAACTCCAGCTAATACACCTCTATGTTTATATTAGCCTTTCGTAGTGTTTAAGAGCAAATAGTTATATACCATTTTTAAAATACAAATATTAGAGTCAATTGCAGTCGTTGTTCTTTATATCCAACATTTAAGAACCCAGTGCTCCAATTTACATCCACACACAACCCGCACTTCATGTTGGCCAAATCGCAGTATGTTTACAACAAATTCTTACAGATCAAATCCATTAAATGACTAAAGTGAATGAAAAGATGCAAACAAAAATCAAACAAATGTGTGCGATAATCACAAAATGTGGTACCGGTGGTAACAATGAATTACAAAGAACTAAAATGTTACAAATAAATAAATAATTAAATTTGACCGTAATACTCCAATAGACAAGGTGATTCTTCTAGGCGCAATACTTGAAGCTTCTACGGTATCTAAAATACTTTCAAGATAGATAAACGAAGTGCCTCTAGAAAGCAGCTTAAGGGATAATTCAACAACGTATCGAGTAGATGCTTCTATTACATCAAAGTTCCAAAACAAACCGTAGACTACAGCAATAACCAGCATCAACAAGTAGTTACCAACAAAAGATTAGAGAGGGATAATTAAGATTATAATATAGCGATAAACAAACCCTGATCGGATGAGATGTTTTGAGCAAGAAAATTACGGATTTTCAAGACAACGTTTCCACGTGCACGTAGGCGATTTCCATAATCCAAACAAAGGTAAAGCAAGATCCAAATCCCAAACAATATCCAACAATCTCGCTTCTAATACAAGTTGTGAACTTAAATCTGCTCAATTCAAAAGCGATTCCAATATACAATAATCTAAACACCAAATTTTGGGTCTAGTTACCCAACTTTATAGGCACACAACACAAGAAAACGTCTTCACTTGACAACATTTGACAACAAAGTGCTGCCTAAAGTTCTAGAAATTCCCGTACGAAGAAAGAAAACGAAACCGAAGTAAGAGTGGGGATAAAATGGCGACAACTAATCACAGAATTATCCTCAAATAGAAATGTACAAAGAAACCAAACGAAAATTAGCCATCAAAAAGATAACAAAAAATTACAATAATTTTTAATACGGGCTGCTCGGAAACGACTCGAATGCTATAGTTGAATGCTGCACTGCGCAACTGCGACAGGCAGCATTTTCCTTATCTAAATGTGGGAGAATCATGAAAAAGCGGTTCAACAAGTCCAAGTTTTTTAATTGTATATGAATGTTGAAAACGATTCCCTGCGAAATATTGGTCATATCAGGATACTTATTAGGATTAAAGATATTAGTATCTTCTTTTTGTCTTCTACGCATATCTCCGGATTCGATTATCATTAAAATTCCCATGAATTTCTGTTAAATATCGTATTCTTTCGGTGCTAAACAAAATTAATTTTTAAGAAGGCGAATTCATTTACTGCAATATTCGCGTCAAACAACTTGCGCATCTACGGCTTACTGGAAGAGAAAACTGAAGATTTACCTCAAAAAATTATGAATTTATACCGTAATAAGCTGGGAGTTGAAGTTTTATCTGTCGATATTGATGTATGCCACCGCTTACATGGGAAAGAAGGAGGAATTCGACCAGTCATTGTTAGGTTCAGTCGCAGGAGTGTAAGAAATTCAATCTTTTATAATAAGTCTAAATTAAAAGGTTCTAAGGTAATTGTTCGTTCAAAGAAAAGATTTGCTGTCGTGAATTAGCTCATTAAAAAGACTTCTTTTACTAATGTGTATACTAATTCCAGTAGCATTTATGTAAAAATAAACAGTGAAACTTATAAAATTAAACGCTTAAGCAATTGTCATATAATTTTACATAAAATTGTCTACAAGCAATAGGCTTACCTCTGTATTCCTTATCTGTCGTTTTTCGTCCAAGTAGCGAAAAAAGGAAAAAAAACTGTCCGGAAACCTTTTCATTTGTTTTCCTTTTCTGCTTTTAGTGTCTTCAAGTTACATATATTACCCGTATTTTCTATCTTTAAAATGAAATGCATATGTACGAGGGCGAATCAAATATTAACCGGACTTTTGTTTTAGAACATTTATTGGTACAGTAAATAAAATTTTGAATACACCCTATTTTTCTATATTATCTCCTCTTTTATTCACACATGTTTCCCACCGAATCGGAAGTTTTTTAATTCCGTCATCAAGGAATGAATGTGGTCGCGTCTGTAACCAATTGCGCACGAACGCTTCTACATCTTCGTCGTCGTCAAAGTGATGACCTCCCAGTTCTTCTTTGAGTGGCCGAAACATGTGGTAGTCACACGGCGACAGATCGGGACTGTAGGGCGGATGTTCCAGTGTTTCCTAATGAATTTTGTCCACGGCAAGACGGTTTGTTTTCTGATCTTCCGTCAAGAGGCGAGGAACCCACCTTGCCAACACTTTTCCATAATCCAAATCATCTGAAATGATTGATTGGGCACTCCCATACGATATTCCGACGTGTGCAGCAATTTCCCATATTGTAAGGCGGCGGTCTCCTTTAATCATCTCACGGATCGCAAGAATATTCGTCTCACTGGTGCTTGTCCGCGGTCGGCGTGCATGAGTCTCATTTTGCACTGACTCTTCGCCATCGGAAAATTTTTTGTGCCAGTCGTAGACTTGGGTCCTTGAAAGTGTTTTTTCAGCGAACTGTGCAGTTAGTCGACGCAAAATTTCGGCAGGTTTTACGCCCTCCCGCGACAAAAATTTAATAATAATGCGTTGCTCAACAGACGTGTGCACCTCTTGCTCAGACATGATGCTACTAACAACCAATCTGCTTTGGCGAGCCGAACCGATTTACTCCCCTCCACTCTACATCTCCATCCAACATATATCAACACGTCACGTTACTCACTTTACCTAGGGAGCGTTAAAAAGAAAAGTCCGGTTAATATTTGATTTGCCCTCGTATGTATTTGAATAGATATAGTTCCATTGTGTTTATTTTGTAATGGTTGAAGTCAGCAATTGAGGCTTGCACACATTAATGTGCGTTCTTTAATCCCTAAATGATATGAAGAGCAACTTATTTCAGAAAATAATTTAGATATTCTGACGATTACTGAGACTTGGCTTAATGAGAATTGTCCTTCTGTTAGTTTGCCAGGTTTTAACTTTTTAAAGGTGGATAGATCATCGGGTCGTGGGAGCGGAGTTGGATTTCTTATTACGCAGCAGATTTCGACGTCAATTTTAAATATGCGGCCCAACATCGAGCAATTGTCGATTAAGATTATGCTGGACAAATTTAGTTGTATCCTAGGGGTCGTATACAGACCACCGCATTTTAATTATAAAGATCTTTTAAGCGAATTTGAAGATTCTTTTTAATATGCTTCGGCGATTTTACTCAAAACAAGCACTATATAAACCGCTTCGGAATGAATAAATCCCCAGTCAGTGTGCAGTAACAACCCTGAAGATGACCCATAAGAGTGTGGACGAAACGTCGGCCAAAGCTACGACAACGACGCGGTCCCAACTCGGAAACCAAGAGTTAGTATTATTGACGACCGCGGAAGCCTACGGACCAAGTCACTGACTTTATTTTGTTGTTTAGATGCCTCGGTTATTTTTGTTTGAGTGCAAAAGGTCTTTCCAGAAACGTGAGTGATAAACATTTTAGGTCTCTTAAAGGATTTCCGACTTTAACCCCTTTGTAAATAATTATTTGCTCATTAAATCATAGATGTTACAGGTCGTCGAAATCAGCTCTCCAAGGAGACTTCAAATATATAAAAATATGTATGATGTTAAAAAACACCTATCTTGTACTGCACTTACCTGGTTCATCCTGTATATTTCAAATTTCGTTTAAGAGGCGTATATTTTAAATTAAAAACTGATCTGTTCGGGTGTTTTACACTAAACTCTAAAATCAATATTCCATAAGTGGTTACCATACCGTATATTAATAAATATTGATCTCTTCCTCCTCAAGATGTATATGGTCGTTGCCGAAAACTTGTAATATTCCTTAAAATTTTGCACTATGTACATCTTAAATATTATACCATTAACAAATATTGCTACATAAGAAGAGAGCGTGTGGAAATATCTCGTGCAATACATGCCTTTATGTAAGCAAGCTGTTACTTCTTATTGACCGCAATCTTCGTACTATTGCGGTACGACTGTAACAACGACTGTGTTTATTGCTTATTGAAATAACTGATTTCGATTCAGCTTCGCTTGGCAAACGTTCTCAATATAGCTTCTGATTCTCGGAATAATCACTGCGGTATTGGTCACGGAACGTCTTATGCAATTATGGATATTGGCTTTAAACTGTTCAGCCAATTCCCACTGTGCTTTTATAAACGAGAAGCTTTCGTATTAAAAACAAGTCTTGCTGGTCTTGAATGTCGTGTATGTTGTAGTATGAATTCTTCGCTTTTATTTTGTAATTATGTATTTACACTTTATTTTCATTAATCTAATTAAGTTTTTTATTGCACATTTTATTTCACTATTTGTCTATGCTCTAAGGTAATATTGATTTTATGGCTCCATATTCATTTTAATGTATTACCAAGCATTGTTCTTTTGCTCTGTATAAGAAAAACTTGTGCCGTGGTACGTAATTGACTAATCGTTTAATTATTAAATGAAAATATTAAAGCCGTTAATTATAACTCCTTTATGATCAAGTTTTACCCTCGCAGTCGTTGGAAGATTAACAGATAATGCCTGTACTATCTTAAATATTGCTTGGAGCAAGTTCGAAATGAATCTCCAAGCTTCCTTTTTGATTAGTTGATAACGTAAAGTAAATGCGATTTCAACAAAGGAATTTCACTTATTTTCATGTTGTTTGACGTATTTTCACGAAATTGTAAAGCTTAGTGTCTTCTAGGAACATTTATTCGATGGCATTTTCTGTTCTTTGTATCAGTTTATGATGTCTAAGTATCTGATCTTGTAGATCTTTAAGCCAGAATTGTAAAGAAAATTAATGAAATTAACGATACTGCACCGAAAAATATTTTTTCTGGTATTAGATAATTTGATAAATGTCTTAAATAAGGTGTTGGACACTTTTTAAGAGGAATTTTATTAAGTGAATAAATGCAAAATAATATGGTTTCATTTTTACTGCTATTTCATAATCATAGGACTAATTTAATTGAGGTTTCATTGAGAACACTAAAAATAACAGCGATAAAAATTTGGAATCGAAATAGTCTAGAAAATCTTTCAAAGCATGGAACTAGTGAGGAGAAATTATATAATTTTCCTTACAACTTAGCTATGCCGGTTTGCATCGTGTATTCAAAAATTAGTCTCGGAAATTTGTAAGTGGATTCAGCACGTGCAGTAAGATTGTATTAAATGCAAGCATTTAATAAGCAAAGAAACTGGCAAAGAAACTAGCACAAAATCACACATGCTGAGCACAAATATGTTATTAAATTACATTAATAATACGAACATACAATACCTGTTCCAAAGAATTCTTCGCATTAAACGGAGTTAGACGAGGAGGAGTAATGCGTCCATTCTTTCACTCGCTGATGAGCCGTTAGGCGATGAAACGCGCGTCCGTACATAACGGTTTCATTATTAGTCGAAGATAATATTTCTGTTGGTTGAAAAGCTTGTTCCAAAGCTTTTCACTAATTAGATGACGATTGCACCTTGACACAGGTACGTAACAGTTTATTAAAAAATTGCAAAGTTTTACAATTTAAAACGAAATGTAAATTCATGGGAATAAAAATTAAGTCAGAAATAATATTTTCCTTTTTTATTACTTATAAATGACATATACACATTCCGGCAATAAATGACATATTCCTACGCCAATTTCTTAACGTAATACAGCCAAATATATTCTTTATTGCCGGAACTACCAACTTAAAGCATTCGCGAAATTTAAAATGTGCCCGCTCTACTTATAAATCTACACTTTTGGCGTTAACTCTAAGTATCAAAATATTCAGAATGTCGGGATAAATTGTAGCGTAAAGACGACAATACATATTTTAAAGAAGAGAACAGTCACTCGACAGTAACTAGAGTTGGCGGCACTGATAACGCGATTTCGGTTTTACACGCTATGATTTATTGGTCAATTAATTGAACAAGTTGATCTTCAATTTTATCGTACCGTGTAAAACAGCAAAATTCGGTACGAATTTTGTTTAGTGTTTTAAAGTAAAGTGAAGATAAATTTGAATTAACTAAGCAAAATCGAAGTAATCTAAGCCAATCTGTGTCGTTGTAAAACTGCAACGGTTTTAATTATGTCACGATAGGAATACATGTAAAAGTGTACGTAACAGTTTCAAAATGACAAATACATTCGTAAAAGACTGTAAACTGCTATTTTTTTTGCTTGTGTTCGAAATTCCTTTTACTTTGCTTTTGGAAATATAGTCCTAATTCACAGAATTATATCCAAAGTTGTAAAAGCCTCATTCTGAATGTCAGATTTTGACTCGCATAAGTAACGCATAAAAAATAATTATTTTTGTTAAATGATATGCTATCTTTATAAAATTGTTGCCAACTTAAAGATAACATCAAAATTTAGAACAAGGAATATTTCAAATAATTAAACAAGCCTCTAATTTCCTGCAAGTTTGCTATGATGTACAAATTTGATATGTACGTAACCTGTGGAATACCTGATATAACCTGTAAGTAGATGCGCATAATCAACCGAACACAACTGCATTTGAACTTATATAAATAAAAAACGCCCAATCTGGTTTATTTCCTTTCTATATATTTGGTGCTTGTATATTTAAACTTCTAATTTATATTAAAATCGTTACAGCAGACTCATAAATAACAATAACGTATACGGTACATTCTTCTGCTAATTTTTACTCTCAATGACAGGTAGCACTAACCTACCATCTTAAATAACCCTTCTGATGGAAACCTGGCAGCGTTTAACGCTATCTCCATAAGAGCAAGACTTGGGCATATTACACGCATGGACAATGAAAGACAAATTAAAAAGATTTGAAGAGCTTCAGTGGATATTTATCCACAGAAAACGCGGAAGACCGAAGAGGACATAGAATAGTGAAACGTTTTTTTGAAGAAACACTTATAATGGAAAAAAAAACGGAGAAAATTGCTGAAAATCATGCAGAATGGAAAATTACTTCTGCACCGTAAAGTAGAAAAGGAAGGATTATGGAATAAATGGTACATTAATAAGCTAAATCTTCATATTTACTAAATATTAGTTGTGTATGACACTTTCTTTAACTACTAGGCATTGTAAGTCATGAGTAAATAGAAACAAAATAGCGAAGGACATAAAATAATAATAATAATTCTTAATAATTATTTAATACTTTTCGAAAAGAATAAGCTGGGAGTGTTTTGGGAATTCTAATTTAGTTAGTATTACTAATAAGTCATTGAGCCAAAAGATACATAGTATATTTTTCCAATGTTAGCTTCAATTATAACACAAACTCCTGGATTTTCTCAAGTTTTCTCATTATCGAAATCTACCGATTCATTATAAATTTCACAAATTCTTTTGTAACGCTAGCTGTTCACTAAAGTGTTATTATCCCTTGGAAGTACTTATTTTCATCCGTGCTGTAGGGGTGCTTATATCAGGTATACAAAAGAGATAATGTTACGTTAGTTACGACGTATCGCAAACTTTTAATTGGTATTGTACATGAAGTCGTATTGATTATCGGCACCTTCGCTGTTGCTAATAGAATTTACGAGATTTTTGTTGGATTTTGCTATCTTTTATATGCAATAAATGCGTATGAAATGTTCAGTAGATATTTGAAAATATGAAATTAGACCATCTCATTTCACTCAATAAAAATACTTTTTTGATTACAAAATTCGAACCCTAAAACTAGATATTATAGGCGTTTGCAGTAATTTACTCGACAAAAATGTACAAATGAGGATGTCTAATTAGATTGCTCGTGCGTACATGTATGATAGTTTTCAACAAATGGAACTTGTTTGAGTTTACCAAGTCAGATTTGTAAATCACAGTTGCCTTAGATACTTCGTATTTGATCTCGTAAATGATTCTATTGGTACCTTTTATGGAAAGAGATAATAAATTAGACTTTTGTTAGCGCTGCTTTGGTGCAATTATTATACCCCGAGGTCCTAAAATGTCCCTCCCCACGTACTAAATTTTGAACGACAAAAGCCAGCGTTTTTAGAAAAAAACATGTCAATTTCCACTTTTTGTGAGCTATTTTACACCCTATATACTTCAAGGAATACTACGATATACAGCAACAAATGTGTTTGTAACCTGTTTTTGTTGTTATGCAAAGTTGGCTAGAGAAAAGCATCAAATTGTCTTCTGTGACGACAGGTTGATCCAAGAAGCTCATTGCTAAACAACGTAATCATAGCAATCGCCAAATCGTCAAATTTCAGTTCTAAACGAGTAAATTATTGTTGTTATTTATTGTTATTATATCCTGCACATTTTTCATATCGTTCTTTGCTTTCGTTATTATTTTTTCTTATTTTCACCCGTTTCATTAATCCTTTCTAGTCAAATGATTCCATTTGGAATCGCTTCATAGATTTCTGTATATTTTTTCCAATATGATTCCAATTGGAGTCATTTTGGACAAGTAATTTAAATTTTTGGTGAATCTAACAAAAATTTGGCAATTGTTAATCACGTTGCCTAGCAACGAACTTCTTGGAACCTGGCGTCACAGAAGACAATTTGATGTTTTTCTCTAGCTAACTTTGCATAACCATAAAAGCAGATTAAAAACACACTTATTGCTCCATACTGTAATATTTCTTAAGCTAAACTATAACACATATGGTATCGTTGGTTCGCCTTTTAATCGCCTTTCAAAAAACGTGAAAATATACACGGTGTTATGTTGTTTATACCATAAACTTCGGTGATACCGGAAATGTAATTTAACAAGAGATAGTTTGCAAGAAATTGAAATCAACCTGTTTTTTCTAAAACGCTAGCTTTTGTCGCTCAAATGTGAGTATGGGTGGGTGGAGATATTTGACGCTAGAACCTCGCTGTAGAGTGCGTTTCCATTGTTCACTTGTTGGTGGATCATGTGAGGTAGTGTATAAGGATGCTGATATACATACATTTTTGCAGAATTGGAATATGTTACTAAAAATTTGGATGCACCTCTTTATATTTTTAATAAAACAATATTTGTACAGCTAAAGTAGTTCCTCTGAACGTTTATTTGCAACATATTGAAGCACAATGAGTTTAGCTTATAGTCTCTTGCTCTATTATGTGTACCACTGCCAGTTAATAAAAATTGCAAGTATCAACAATATACGGAATATACGGAAAGTGTGAACATAATTTCCTATAATAGTTTAATTCACTTCACTTTGTTAAAAAAAATAAAGAAGGCACCTGATAATATTTCGTTAAACTAACACATTATTTTTCTCCGTGATGGTATTATGACAGAAAATACTATAAGCATATACAGCTCCTAACGATTTTCTTATAATTCATGTGATACATTTTTTATTAGATTGAGGGATGCTCAGAAACAATTTAAAACTTTCGTATCCCCAGGATACCACTATACGTAAATAAATACAAGAGCAAGAAGTTGGCGACCGAGACAAAGAAAAACAATGCCGACTCCACTACCGTCCGTTCTGTCGAAGTTAATGTTCCGGGTCACCAGATTCAACTTCCCAAAACTTAATACACCTAAATCATTCCCTGCAGGAGCAGTAGTAAAAGATCTACAACCGCTGTGGTACGCACAAAAGGAGAGAGGGTGCATCCCGAATTTGTATAAAGTTGTCGGTCCAGATGCGCCCATCAAAACGGATCCGAAAGGGGGCGCTCTCGGCGGTCAGTACGTCAACCGAAAGGGATAGGTGTAGAGATGCAGCAGCAATAGGCAAGCTTTCCTAAACTACATTTATATTCATTAGCCTCAACTAATGCCCTAACGCTGTGGTTGACCAACACGAGTTGAACCGAAGGGTACAACGAGTTGCCACACTCCTTTGCCCATTAACTTTGGTTTAGTGATGATGAATATCGTGACAAAAGTAGAATTGATTATAAATAATCGGTTTTAACACGTAAGTGCGTAAACCAATTATTATTACACTTGAGATTGTTCAGATCAAATGCAAATTTGCTCATTTAAATACTCTTCCGTTAAATACTCTTGCACTTTCCATTTTCATGAAATATTTGCGATACCGGAAACTTATTTATGTAAATTCTAGTATCTACAGTATGTGTACTTGGTTTTCATTTATCATAAGAACAGAGTACAGTTCATTTCTTATTAGTCAATTAGATAAGATTGTCCTCCTAAACTAGATAGTAATAATACTTTCTTTTCTATTTTTCTAAATTTGTGAGCGAATTGACTTCGCAATGTATGTACCGGTGAAAATTTTGTTTGTACACACTTATTTTATTAGCCTCTTAAATTGTTACCAATGCAATGTATAAAAATCTTAATAATATAGTGTTATTCAAAACTAAGTTCGCAGTTTGAAGGAGCTTTATTTTTTGTAGGGACATGTTAACAATTTGGTTCCATTATTGCTTAGAGAAATTAGAGCTTTTAGCTGTATATATACTTGCTTCATTTTTGTTGTTATCGTGACTTGATTTTTCTAATTTCAAAATAAGTGTCACATTGCGGTTTTGAGTACAGGCAGCAATTTTCATCGATACTTCTTGGAGTGGTTTTCCCGTTCGTATCAGCCCCGTTCAGTGCTACTATAAATCCAACAGACAATATGCCAACACATTAAGAAGGTATCAAACAATAAATGGATTGAGAAACTTGCAGAACAAAACTTACAGATCAAAATAAGTATATTTGCATCCCTTTCGCTTTGAAAATATTAGCGAAAATACAGAATAACGCTGAATTGTTGGTCAAAATCTAACTAAAAACAGGCGATGCACATTTTGAATGAAACATACACAAATACAGAATATGGGCAGAAAATAGTCCAAATACGATTGTTCAGTAAGGATTACATGATGTCAAAGTTATTGTTTGGTGTGGCTTTACGTAAAATTTTCTAGTAGGACCTTAGATCTAAGAAGAAATGAAACATGGACAAATGAAAACAGTAACGATAAAAGGGTAGCGATATTTTCGAATGTTGTGTGTGTTTAATCGAACATCACGATGGTGGTCATATTTAAGCTTTTCTTGTTTTTGCTATTAAAAGTAAAAGCCCATTTCTTTACGAACAATTTGGTATTTTTATTTGTGCAAAACCTAAAAATTTGGCGAAGTTACGGCCATTTCAAACTGCGAATGTACTTTTGAATAACCCTGTTCAACTATTTATTCTGCTATTCTGGCACAAACATCAGGTAAATTAGGTAGTTTTCGATCCCTTTAAGTTCCGGGAAAAACAACTCGATACTTTTTATAATAATTACATAGGGAAGACGTTTCTGCCGTTACATAATGAACTCAGTAGTGATGGAAAATGAGGAATGAGATGAATGTAAAATGTTCACAAACATTGTATATAACGTCTAATTTTGGGGCGTTCTTGTATAATTTATCGTTGATAATTACAGACTACCCTTCGCGTTTGTTTTTGTACTCGAAAAAGTCTATTGAAAAGCCTATTTCGAATAATATGCTTCTTGACACATTTTGAGAATATCATACTATTTCAGTAACTATTGCAGAAAAAAGAACATTACACTTGACACTAAAAATTATGCATAAATTAACTGACTATTTGACAGAAAGTCGTTTATATTGTGACAGTTAATCTTTAGCAAATAACATTTTTTTAAGTAATTGAAAGCTATTTACATTTCTTTATTTTGGATGGTAAACTATTATAAAATTTACAACAGGAGAAAATAAACGATAGTCATTCGTACGAATGTGGTATCTGTGGATGTAAATACATCGGGAAAACTCGTCCCTGTATATAAAAATAAATAACAATCTTTCTAAATAAACAGGTCATAAACAGTGAAGATGGAGTTTCTTTTGATTGCTTTTACACAGGTCTCTATAGTCCAAACCAAAAATTGTCCGAAGAGCCTTTTTTGAATGTCGGTTAACATGCCCCAATTAATTATGCTATAACGCATGCAAGCTGCAAAATTAGCATAATGAAATGCTTTTGAGGATCACCATTACAATAAGTTGTTCTACGTTGTCTCAAAATATAACAAGTTTTCTAGAGCGTTTTACACAAATGATCTATATGTTGGGACCAATTTGGATTTTCATGTATTATTCAACCTAATTCTTGTATGATGATTCAACATTCCATGTACCACCGTTAACATTAGTACGGAAACTTGATTTTCCTTTGTTAATAAGAAATCTGTTGTGTGTCATCCACGTACACACATCAGTAAATATGAGTTGTATCTCACGTAGCAACTCAGCTACATATATTGAAAGAATTTGCAAGTATGCTTACATCACATAATGCAATGCCTAGTCCTTGTATCCGAAAGACCCTTAATCAAAGCCCTTCAACTAATTCAGGCACAGGAAGCAAAGCATAAAATGTTAAAGTTGCTTACGTGAGAATCTGCTTTTGATTAAGTGATAATTTCTAGAGGAAAGCTATAAGAATATTTGATAGTATTGTATCCAATACAACAATCTTTCCCATAAGTAGGACAAAAACCATAATTCTTTTGTTAATACTTACATCGAGTATTAGTGCCCTGCACTAACAATGGAACACCGGTAATTGATACCCACCGATTTTATTGAAACTTTCTGGATCAATAATGATAGCCATCTATATCCTGCAGTTGTGTATGTTTAATTCAAAATATGCCTCATCTGTTCAAGAGATTTGGTTAACAATTCAGCGGTATTCTGTATTTCCACTAACATTTGCAAAGGGAAAGTGATACGAATCTACTTATCTTGCTCTTTAAGTTCAAAACGGCAAGGCCCATTTCCCAATTCATGTATTGTTCTATACCTCCTTAATGCGTTGGTATATTGTCTGTTGGATTTATAGCAGCACTGAATGAGGCTAATACGACTTTGTAGCGGGAAAATCATTGTAAGAAGCATCAATGAAAATTGCTGTGAGAGTTCAAAACCGCAGTGTGATACTTATTTTGCGATTAGAAAAACTAATAACAACAAAAATTAAACAACTATATATATATATATATATATACAGCAAAAAGCTCTAATCCCTCTAAGCAATAATGGAACCAAATTGTTAATATGTCCCTACAATTTTTTTTTTTCAAACGAAACTTAGTTTTGAATAACGTTATATTATTGTCATTGCATTGGTAACAATTTGAGAGGCTAACACGAGTAATTAACCAGACAAATGGCTGTGGAAAAAAGACAATTTATTCAATGACATTGAAATTTATACTACTTTTCAACGTAGTCTCCACCGACATTTAGGCACTTCTCCCATCACTTCGTGAGCTTTCTAATCCCAGTGCAGAAGAATTCTTGACTTTGCTGTCCGAGCCACTTGTGTACAGCTTGTTTGACCAACAGTAACCCGCGATAAGAAATTTGTGAAGCTTCCCTTCCGTAGAGTATCGGAAGGTATTAGTAGGATTTTTAAGGGACAATATATGTTTCAGTTCGCGAAATACACTCAAAAACTTTCTTGGCACTCCAAAAGATAAACCGGACATGAGAGAAAGGTCGGGAATTTACAAAATTGCATGTGGTGATTGTGATAAAGTCTGTATTGGTCAAACGAAACGAGCGATAGGTACTAGATTCAATGAACACATCAGGTGTTACAGGTACGGGTCATGTGTAGCACAGCACATAAACGATACCGGGCATAATATTAAATTAGAAAATCTAAAATTGATTAAAAACGTGATTTCACCACTTAAACTGGACGTCTATGAGATTATTTACATAAATAAGAATGCAGACCTAATCACTAAAGAGAAGGGACCTTTACACTTTTCCTGTCTTTTCGATTTATTACGGAAAAGAGGTCATTTGATTGATGGTTATGCTGTAACAAGAGACTTCGATCCTTTCGTATATTCCGCATATGTCTAGTATTTAGTTAAGGGGTATAGGCGGAAAGAACAAATTTCACGGATAGAAAGGACATAACCGTTATCTTACTCGATTTTTGTTTTTATATTAGGGCGGGATTTGTTTGCACCATGCACATCAAACGCAAGTTGACTGCAAATATCGCTTTGAGGTGTAGTCTGTGATTCCTTTATAAAGAAAAAGCTGACATGGTTTCCAAAATGCATGCATATTTAAATGAACTAAAAAGTTTTGACCATGATTTTGGCTACGAGTTAAAAATTGTAATTGAGTAATATTTTCTTTTGTATAGATCTATACTGCAATTCATAAACAGCACATCATCTTGTAAAGTTTTTCCATATACTCGAAATCAATAAACATCTAAGGGCTGCACCATTGATGTTGTTTTCTTTGGAATTTTGAAAGTATTAGCTTTTTAAACTTTAAAGGTACTAAATTTTGAACATCACTTCCACAATGTCCGCTCCGGGAATCCAATGACAAAACACTCAACTCCAGTATTTGGTAAGAATACATCTGTAAACGAATCCTTAAAATGCCGAGAAGTTAGTTTTCTGGATGTTGAAGCAGAGATACATTAAGACGCCAAAAAAGTTTAAGAAAATGTAAAAGCACCATCAACCAAACAACGGAGTGATAACACTGGAGAACTTATGAATGAATTTCAGTAACCCCTAAAAACAATCATGCTCGTGCAACGCCTTGTAAAGAAGTGTTGTTATACTTTACAGGAGTATTTCATACGTATTAGATTGGACTAGACTGTACACTCTAAATTTAAGACAATAGTAAATATCTGTATTTTCAAGCACTTGAATTATGACTGTGTCTTCAATATCTCGTATAGCATTTTTTACAAGCATTTAATTGAAGAAATAAATTATTATTAGTATTATTATTATTATTATTATTATTATTATTATTATTATTATTATTATTAATAATATAATCTTAGACATTTCTGACTGGCTTTTGTAAATGTACGTATACGATTCGAAAAACGTCAAGTATTACACGTTATAACCACGTAATTCCCATTATATCGATAATATCTAATATTTCCTGTATTTCAGTACGTTTTTGTGTATTAATTCACGAAGAAAACGTAATAGCCCCCTCGTTGATCTCCAAACGAGTAGATCCCATATAATCCTAAGCGTTTCTAAATACCACTCTTTCAGAATAAATCGAAAACAGAAAGTAAATTTCGTTTACTTTTCCCTTTTTCATTCACCGTTACGAAGGCATATTCGACTCAATCTTCTATAATCGCTTAAGAACTCCTTATAACGTGCAGGTACTACAGCCGACCGCCGATATTGATTTTCGCAGATCCATATCTCTGCTTCTTATAATTGCCCTCTGTGCGAAAGGTGGCTTATTTTTCGCAACCGTCAGTTAATTACACGCAGCTACGACAGCGGGGCGTGCAGGAAACGGCGTGTTCTGATGTTCCTCTTTCCATCTGAATTGATCTGCGTTGACGTGGTGTCTGGGGACGCTTTCAATTAGAAAGAACCGTTAAATGGTTCGTATTGCACTTTTCCACCCCAGTTCCATTACTGAAAAATATAATAAGCGCATGATTGAATGGCGGTAGGAGCAGGAAATGTACGATGCGTAATTCTATTGATTAACTGATTGTAGCTAAGCAGGAGGTACTTTATAGGAATGATGAAAAAACATTTATTCTAGTATCAATAAACTGATCAACGTTGGTGCTACTTTATTGTTAGGTTCTCACCCTACGACTTCTATTACATATACGTTTTAAGAGTTCTTTTTGATTTTTTTTTTGCCTGCATAAAATGTATGTATGAGAAGAAAACAAATAGATATGGTAGAGTTTTATTAACACCTAAAAAAAATTTACGATTTACAAAATACTTTTACGTTTCAATTTCGTTTTAATTTTTCTTAGCTTAGCAATTTGAACGAAAGTTTGTTTCAATTCTTCGAAGCTGCAAAGTTGATTGTTCCCTGAGCTTTTCAGGCTTTCTTGTAGCATCTGGAAACATCGTAACCATTATACTTCTCGGGAGAATCCCAAACATATTTCCATATTAATTCTTGTTTTGTAGGTTGTGCACATTTCCTTTCTTCTTGGCTTGTTACTTCTCTTCAGAAAATTATCAGCTTATACGGCTTATGTTTCTCTCTACAGTGAACTAATAATAACTACTAAACTGTAACGCCAGTCAATGGATTCCATCAATTAGAAAAGGCAAACAGTTGGAAAAGCCTAATTTACGTAATTTTCTTTATTTTATCACCAACATTTTTCAAATGTAATAATGAAACCAGCTACCTACAACCACCATATAAGGACACGCATTTTGGTTTCTCACTTCTGTACAGGTCGATATAGCTATTAGAGCATGCTCGGTAACTCCTGGCACACTTTGTTTTAAGTATTTTAATTACGAACTATCAAAGTAAATGTCAAATAATTGTTTAGTTGTCATTAGCTATTCATGGTGTATAACTGACAAGTTTTATAAACTTACAATTCGTGGTTTTGAAATGAGAACTGTTAAGAACCAAGAACTCGCAAAAAGAATTTGTCACTACTTTGAAAATTCTGCAAATCGAGTCGAGAAAGATGTTATTAGGCATTTTACGAAGGAAAGGGTGGCCAGAAGGACTATATATAATGTTTTAAATGAGTGTTTATCAAAAATAGAAATGTTCTGTTTTGGCCTGATATGGCAACATGTCATTACGCTGCCGAATGCATAGAATTTCTTCAAGAAAGTAACAGATTTTGTATCAAAAGTAAATAACGCTCCAAATACACCTAAGGTCTGACCCATTGAAAAGTATTGGGCATTATTAAAGAGAGAATATTCTAAAAGGAAAACCCCTGCGAAAAGTTTGAATTCCTTCAGACGTATAGTAACGGTTATAGCCCAAAAAATTTCAAAAACTAGTGGTGCATCTTTAATGTGCAATGTAAGAAGAAAGCTGCGTCAAGTAGGTAGACTAGAAGTGTACGAACCTTACCATAAGTAAAAGTTTATATAAATATGTTGCTTATCATTTCAAATAAAGTTGTTCAGCATTGTTGGTGAAATATTGCGTTTAGTTTATGGGTATTTTTTAATTTTCTGGCAAGAGTTACCGAGCATACTCTAATTTCGACAATTTCGATGAATAGAGTATCTTTAATTAGATACTCTCATCCATACTTTTTCAAATGTAATTGCACTCTTTATCAGGACGAACTATTGAAAGACAATTACAATTACAAGCGTGAAAAACTACAATAAATTTACTTACAAATGTGAAAATTCTTCTAAATATTCATAGTATTGAAAATTAAACTAAATAGACAAAACATCTCAAAATAATATTGCAATGAATGCAAAAAAAGGAGGGAAACTATACAAAGTTCAAAATATTGATGTGAAAATATACCTTGTATACAAGGTTTCCATAAGACAAACAATAATAAATTTAATGTTATTCAAGTAAGTCTGCGTAAATGCAACTTAAGCGTTCCATGTCCTTTCTCTTAGTGGTGGAATCAGGATATTTATTAATGTGACGTATTTCTAAGAAACAATATTTAAAATAATTCTATTCAACATCAAGTATTTTAAGATTCTCAAGATTAAAGGAATGACCGGTGAATGAGAGTCAGTTCTCTACCCCGAACTACGATTTTCCAACTTTTGTGACGTTTGGCCGTAGCAACCAGAACAATCATTGCAGTTGATTTGATAAATCTGATTAGATTTCTCAAAATGATTTATCCTATCTTTAACTTTTGAAGAACACATTAAGTTTTTTAAGTAGATAGGTTAGAGTTTTTAGATCATTGCAACCATTAAGTAAGTTAGGAACCTAATTAATCATTTTCAAAATGACGTACTGCCAACATTTTTCTTAATCTATAGTTCCATTCGTTGACCTCTGAAAAATCTTTTACATTTGCTGTGCATTCAGCCGTTTTGGTCACTTTTGCTATCTTTAATAATCCCTGATCAACTAGCTACTTTTTAATTAGATAGACTATATTAAAGCTTGCTCTTCACTAACATGGAGTCTTTAAATATTACAGTTTCCAAATAATTATGAGTCAAAGTAGGTTTATTTAAGTTGGTCATCCAAACTTGAACCTATTAACTATCTTTTAACAATATAGTGGGATATTGGGGGAATTCATTCATTTTATTATTTTAAGATCAATATTCGATAAATACCAGAATTTAATTTAATATCTGCAGAATTTGAATTATTTTTAATTACTATTCGAATTCTGGCATTTTGATAATTTATATTATTTATTCTTTATTTCCTAAAAAAGGCCTCCATTAATATTACTTTTAGGGAATAATCAAAGTCATAAGTTATTTTCAATAATTTTCATCTTGAAGATACTTTTTGTAAAAATCACACAAGATTCACACATTATTTGGAATCTAGTCATCAAAATTCACAACGTCATCTTCAGCATCGAAAATGATCATCGTTATGCCAAGCACAAAAATATCAAGTCGTTGGATTAGCAATACGGTGACAACAAGTAAACAAGTGGACAGATAGAAAATAATTATTCTGACAACAGATACTTTTGGCAAACTCATCTATAAATTCAATTTAAAACAATATTAATAATAATAATAATAATTTATTTTCTGTCATGACCTATCATAGGCATTAACGTTGTCAATATAAATGTATATATAAAGTGATACATAAATACGTAAATAAATAAAGTCTGTGTAGATATAAAAAGTATATAAAAAAGAATAGGACAAAACGCACATGTAAATGTATAACACAGACAGGTAAAGTCAAACACTGTATAAAGTAAAATAAGATCAAGTTTATCGTATGGTGTTAAAATACTCGTCGTGTTAAAAGTATTAGAAACTGTTAAAAGTAAACAAAAACACCTTGAAGAAAATAGCCAAAAAAAATAAACTAAAGAAGCTAAGAAAAACGACTGGAGGGATTTATTACAAAATGATTTCGAGCATTAATTTAAATGGAAGAAAATAGGATTTAAAAGAAGAACTTCAAGCTATACACAAACACATTACACTTTGCTGTCAGTAAGTCAAAATCATTTTTGTAAGTGAAGCATTTAAAATAATAAAAGAAGACTTGTGATTATCATCTAATTTAGTATTTCATTTAAAAAAATCTCAATACATATATGACGTCTCGATATTTTCTCTAATAAATATTCCTACTAGTTTCTTTTCTTCCAAATTACTTATATACATAGTTTGTATATCACATACATTATATTCTTCGTATAATTACAAAGGTATGCAATTTAAACAGGAAATCTCCAAATTATGGAAAAAATTTCGTTATGTGGACTGTCAGTAATAAGTGAAAATGGCCGTAAGCAAAATTCATAAACTAAATATAAAGTCAGTCAGTAAAGTTCTAATACTCCCCTGCTGTGAGTAGCGCTGTATAATAAGTGTAAGACGTTATCATATTCCCACTTGGCCTGCAACCTTCAGGTTAATTAATTACACTTTTATATGGCGTTCTGAATTATTTCGGCACCTATCCCTAGTGCAGTGGACCCTTTAGTTATTCAGTGTTTGCCATAATGATTTTTCCAGGGGATTAAATGTGTTCGTAACAATATCTACGGCTTTATCGTGAACAGTTTTATGTATAAAATAATATTGAGTGATTTTTTTTGAATTATTGCAGTTAGTATTATCGTTTCAATCAAGTACACAGAAAAAATCATGTGAAGATAATTACAACATTGTAGGTATAGTTTTGTATTGGAAATTTATACAAGAAAGCTGCGCCATCGTTAAGGGGTAATTTTCATTAAAATACAGTTTCTGAAGCATACTTTACTACAATAAAATTACTCCAATATTTTAGAGTAATTTTATTGAAATAAGGTATGCTTCAGAAACTAGCGAAAATTCACAAATACTTAAGTAAAAGAATACGCTGTTTTGATATGCACATAAGGAAAGAAAATGTCAAGCTATACGAAAAAGCGTACATGCGACATCGGTAAACGCAAATGGGTGATTCACCACAAGCGGAGGGGTTAGCGGCAGTCGACGGCTCAGGACAGTTACCGATGTGGTTAGTTACGAGGTAGACTGTATTATGTGCGGACGATCTTAGTAAGAATTTCTAGAGTATTTGTTTTCCTTTTCTTTTATTTCATCAGAATCTGTTTTTATTTTCGTCTTTAGAATGTCTTATTAGTTTCGTCTAAGCTTTGTAGCAACAACAAAATAAATATGCGAAACTTTCATTTCCAGGCGACCATGACTTCAAATTATTACGTGCGTTCTTGCACACAGTAAGTCTACATCCCAACGTTATTAGAAGCGTACTAAGTACTAACACGCCACCCGCATCAAGTCGATCGGATTCCACTCAATCTCCTCTTCGCTCTCTCGCCGTACATATATAGATATAAATAATATCACATTTTCCCAACGTGTATAATAAACATTAGATAAATTTATCCGACGAAAATGAGGAATTTTGCTTTTCATTATTGTGCTATTTAAACAATTGTAGGAGAACGAAACAAGTTAAGTGAATTAAACTATCTTTCCTGTATTTCTACATTACACTTCTTAAAAATGTATGAAATAGTAAGAAAAAAACCGGAAGTAGAATTGCGCCATTATATTGTGTGCCTGTACGATCGCATATTGGAGAAATCATTACCTCAAAAACTTAAGGCTTTTATTGTATGGCATCACATCACGCCGTATCGCGAAGGTTGTATGTTCGTCGATTTATTTTTCTATCTTAAAATAAATAATAGAAAATAAATGGATTTGTAAGTAAATCATCATTTATCTGTACAAACGATTTCATTATCGAAGCGTACCTAAATGCATGTACTAAATGTTTCGTGCTTTAGTACTAGACCCAGATAGTATTGGTTACTCATCAACGAATGCCGCAACGAAAGCTTAATTTTTAATAAAACATCTGCTTATATAATCAAATCATTTTCAAAATTAATGGCAGTGATAGCGTAATGCCTAACTGCCCTTTCACAATAATGTTAATGGTAATGTTATGTTAGCGTTAAAACTCAAAATGTGTAGTGCTCATTACAATGTTCACAATTATGTTAGTGGTAATGGTAATGTTAAATCATCATGTTAACGTTCTAAAACTATTTTGGATTTCTTAACATCATGGTTAACATCTACCAATGAAAGCAAAGTTCTGGAGCATGCGCACTGCCGTTATTTATAAATTACTAATCGTTGTGAAAGACTTAATGGTTCACGATGGCTCGGTTTTTGTAATACAGGCCCCACAAGTGAAAGTAGCTCCTCGAACCGTGATGGAGTCATTCTTGTATATAAGAAAAAAACATTCATGATCTACTATCTGTAAGAGGTTACACATGCATATTTGAATTTGAACTGAGGGATATAATATAACAAAAAACTGTAGGATCTACCTTATACCTCAGGAAACTCATGAAAAATTCTCTATTTCTGTTCCGTATAACTGGTCTAACACCCTATTGTCTTTTCATTTTGTTCTTTTGTGCCTTTTTCTTTAATCTTAATAATAGAAGAATTTTCAATTTTAATTCCTCTCTTGTTAACATTATAAGCACAAACAGCGTAAATAAAGAAAAAAGAATCACAAATCAGTAAAGGTTATATGTTGTGTATTGTATGTTGTTTATTTATGTTTACTATTTTGAAACGTTGGTTTACGCTCCTCCCACTTATAACCGCGAATTTTCAAAATGCGAACCTCTAAACGTCAACATTAACATTATTGTGAACTGTTTTAACGTTACCATTACCGTTAACACCTTAACATCAACAATAACATTATTGTGAAAGAGCCCTAATATGCCCAGCTTCCGGTTATCGATTCTGAGTTCTCACTCTCAAGGTAAAGTCTTCCGTAGTTGATCTTCCCCCTCAAAATTTTGGCGAATGTTTGGTAAATTACACTAAACACCGTAGATCTTAATCATTTAATAATTTTATTAATTATTTAATTTTTGCAAATTCTAGTGTCTTTGGCCTGATGATGTGCTTTTGTGCATGAAACCGGTAGCTTACTTTTTGAAATAAAGAGATTGTGAGAATTCAGTCCTCTTTTTCATTTTTCTTCGGAATTTAATTTAACTCACACCGAGTCATCGATGCTAACTTCAAAATTGATTGCATCTTGATTGTTTAATAAAAGCAAGCTCGCTACAAATAAAAAAATGAGGGAAAACCGTCATTGCTGTTACCAAAGGTAAATACAAGCGAATGATCGAAAGGCTCGGGTCTATTTTCCAAGTAGGCGCTTTTAAATCAATCATATACAAATAGATTTCAATATCTAGGAGAAGATAACTGGTTATGTATCAATGACTGTAGTTTAATAATGTGGTTCCTTTATCGAAGATCATCCTTATAATTTTTAAGTATTATAAGTTCGAAAAATTTTCTAACAAACGATTTCCATGCGCGAAATCCATAGACATCCAGAGGTTGAATCATGCCGGGTGTTTTTTGGGGGATTGTTAGTACATCCTCACTGATACAATCAAATTCCTTTAAAGAATTAGGGCAATGGCCTGTCCAAGAATCTAATAGTAAAAGACCTCGCTCTCCAGAATTTGGCATATGTACGTCTCTAAACCATCGACTAAACAAGTCACTGGTTAATTTCCCTGAATGCGACGCTTCAACGAGTGCATTACATACCTAAAGACAATTAGCTTATTTACGGAATGGGCCAGTTATAACAAATGAATATTAATTAAAATTAAAATTACAGATCTCAACATATTACCTGAATTAAGCTTCGCTGTAGCTGGGAAACAAACTTTCCATTGACTTCCTGTGAAAGTATAAATAGCGGAGACATTAGCCAACCTTCTGCTAATACTAGTGGGAGAATGGTATAACTGTGTGTTGTTGCAGAAACTGACTGCACCGCATATTTAACTTTTTTGCATCCACTATCGCTAACGTTGATTTGAATGTAATTCCAAATTAAAGCCGCTTTTGTCGGTGTTAAATGTATTTTGCATTTCATACTCGTTCAATTTTTATTTTACGTCTTCTACAAAATCAGATAGGTTTTCCATTCATTGTCATCAATTCCATACGAGTGGCTTACAAATTCCAGTCATGAACAATTAAATTCATATCTAAGCTTATTAGATACATACTCCGAAATTGTTTGACCTTCTCTTGCCACCTTACCACCTTTTTGTAATGACACTTCCCATCTACATAATTGCCGCTGGGATTTAACCTTTCTGAAGCGATTTCGTACACTTTCTGATGCCAACCTTTGTTTCTTCCTACTTCTTCTATTACTCCTTTCATCACTTCTTTAATATCTTCCCGTAATGGCTCTTCATTCTCTTCCACTATTTCTGGCGTAACTGATTGATGTTCATCCAAATATTCTAATCTATACGTTGTTTCAAATTTAAAAGAAGCGCTCTTTATACATTGATTTATTGTTTTTTATGACGTCGTGAAGTTCATGCACTTGCTTGCTAGGGTATCGCACTCCTTCTCGATAATCATATATGTTATAATTAGTAATTGTATAATATTCAAGGGGTTTATGTATACCATGTTGTAATTTTTTAATCGGTCTGGCAAACAAACGTATATTGCTTATTTATATGACTAAGCAAATCAAATAATCTAGACATGTGACAGTAAGTAATATCGGTATAGATTATTTTAACAGTATACGATTTTATTGTTTTGCTTATTACTGGCTTGGAGCAATCACCCACTATGCCTAATACATGGCATGATTAGTCACATGACGGCATGATCGGTCGCGTGATGTAGATTATATAATTTAAAAAATGTAATTGATCAGTGGAGTTGCTCACTGGCGCCAACGGTCAGTGGCGAAAGTTCGAAACAACCCTCAGTATAACTTTGAATCTCAACTGTTGTGTATACATGTACGCTGCCGTAAATACTATTTCGTAGTTCTACGTTTGTTTTAAAAATGTTGCCTACGTCGCGAAAGCGATCAATGTTGAACAAAGTTACAGAATTTATAACAGAAATGCCTGACCTAAATTATAATGGCGTTAAAACTCAATGTGTAGTTTGTAATATCCCTTTAATGTGTTGGTTCTAAAGGGATTGTCTACGTCACGTAAATAGTAAACAGCATTCTTCAAAAAAAAATTGCACACGACACTATGACAAATTTAAATTTAATTTATGTTACCTTTATTGCATGTAATCTACCGTTTAAATTACTAGACAAGGAAGCATATGTCTTCTTTTGGAATAAATATTCGGATTGCAAATTACCAAGTCGGGCATCGTTACAAAGAATTGTGCAATCTGCTCGTGAACATGTTGAAAAAAGTCGGAGTTGAAAGATAAAAAACTGTGGTTATGTGTGGACAAAACAACAGATCGTAAAAAACATTCTGTGGTTAATGTAATGGTACGTATAATGGAACCACATTAATCGTCACCTTCAATTCTATTAGCTTCCAGACGAGCACAACAATGTACTGCCGAAGTAATTTCAAAATTAGTGTTAAATACATTGGAAAAGTTTGAACTCTCAACAAACCAACTATGAGTGACGGTGCCACAAACATGCTTTCTGTAGGGCGGTCTCTTAAAAAACATTGTGCTAACTTGTTACATATTACGTGTAAAATTCATGCTTTCAGTCATGCGGCAGATAGTACTAGAAAATGTTATCCTGAGGTAGACGCTTTAATAGCGCATACAAAAGCAGTGTTTGTCAAATCCCCAAAACGTATTCGCAAATTTCACAGACTGTGCCCCCGTATGCCTGAGCCACCAGAACCTATTCTTACACGTTGGAGAACATGGTTACAGGCCGCGTTTTATTATCATGAATATTTTGAGAATATTAAGAACGTGATTTTACAATTCGATCCAAAGGAAGCTACGGCTATCAAGGAAAGCCAGTCGAAATTTCAAGATAGTCAGGTTAAAACGGATTTAAAAACTATTCAAAACAATTACTTCGGACTAGTGGAGGCAATAGAAAAATTATAAAATCTTTCGGTGTCGTTAGTGGAATCTCTGCAAATAGTGCAACATGTTCCCGCACAGCTATGCGCGGTAGAAGACGCAAAAATGTTTGTGTTCTAGAAAGGTTTGAAAGTGTTTTTGGGAAAGATTCTGATTTCGGTACATTAAGACAAATTTGTGAAGGTGCGTCAACAGAACCGTTAAGTTGTTCCAAAGATTATTTTAATTACGCAAATATAACGTCACTAAATATAGAACGTTCGTTTTCTGCATATTAACACACTTTTTCCTCACGCCGCACTCGGTTTGCCGAAACAACTATGGAAACATATCTAATGTTGCAGATATTTAACAGACATTATTCACTTTGTGATTTCACGGAAGACTCTTAAGATGGTACGTGCTTGAGCACGTACTACATTTTATTTCTGACCATTTATTTTGTGTAAACTTTTATGCGCCCGCCACTGGCTGTTGGTGCAAATTAAGCAACCCTATTGATGAGATACACACCCTCTTCTACATCGGGGTGGGGGTGGGGATCACGTCCATTAAGCCCCTATTACATCAAGTTTAGTGCATTTCGATAGCCCTTTAAACATGCTAAACGCCTATATGTATTGTTAATTTTTATTTAACATCTAATAGGAAATAATGAACGCAAAATGCAGAAACGCTCGATTTTCAAAATATCCACCCTCAAAAATCGTTTCTTAGCTAAAATGGAAACCGGTATTTTACACAGTCCTACAAGGTCTACAAACGGCCTAAGTTTCATTAAATTCTGAAAGAGCGGATTGGATACTTCTCGCTATAAGAGTTAACTTCTTCTAACTTTGACCTAATCAAAATATTCAAAATGGACACTTGGTTTGGAACGGAGGGAGCAATTTCTTTACTTAATTTGAATGCTACGCATTTTGTATCATTTAAACAACTCCCTTATATTGTTATAGGTATGTATCTATACACGAATGCAGTGTGGTACGTACACGTTAGTTTTCATTAATCAAAGTCGATTTTTCACAATAAAAACAGAAAATTGATTTTAATCTTTCCGGTCACTTTTATCTGGAGTAATTTGTAGCAACTATTTTAATACACAATAGCACACCGCCGACCTTTTCATTTCGTTTTCCGGTCTCTCGCTGCTAACTTCATTCTTTGTTATTTCCTCCTGATTTTGTAGCGACGGTAAATAATTGTTTCGTTCGATTTCTGGCGATTTTCTTTGTTGTTTTGCGGTGGCAAAGGCAGCGTGCGCCGCATGTGTCCAGAGTATTCAGGGTACAAAAATAAATACTCCCCGGGAAGTAGAAGTTGATTTCCTCTATTTCCAGTCTAGGATTGGCGTTGAAATGGCGGTCAGCATGACCGAACTTGCTCAAAAAGTACGGACAAGTTCGCTAATGGAGTTCCATACGGTAATACTCCTGAAAACATGCGAACGTACAACTTTCCTCTTTGATCTCAGTCGCTCGGGAAGAAATTTAAATTTTGTACCATGTTATTAGCGGCGGCTGGTTTTCACGTATGTATATGTAGAAGGCAAACGTGGTGTGCGAATTTGGCTTACAGTTTCTATTTTCTTAGTTTTGCTTAAAATTTTATGTATGTGAATATTGTTGATTATGGTTGAAATTGTGTTCGTGCATTGCTATGTTAATAAAATTTGTACAAATCATCATAATGCCTTAATATTTCACAAAATTTGTTGAATATATTGTAATAACACTTTGATGAAAAATTAAACTTCTCAGGGAATTGTTAAATCTATAATAACTTTCCTTGGAATTTCCGACGTAATTAATTACTGAAAAAAACCGTCCACGGTGAGGAATCAAACCTCGCATCTCCTGCTTGCCGGGTAGGCGTGATAACCACTACACCACGCGGTCTGTGGAAAATTAATTCACTTTTTAAGCATAGATGTTACTTTATCTGCTAAAATATCGTAATATTTCGTCAGACAATTTTAATTTTACTTGCCAAGTACTCAAATTTAATTAATATATTTGGCTTCCGTCGGTAAATTATGAAATCTATAATTTTCCTTTTTTTGATCAATTAAATCAACACTTTGAATTTGAAACTAATAGCGAATTCGATTTACTGGCTATGCACTGAAAACATTTCGGTGCAATTTGTCTGTTCTATTTATCGTTACTGTTAGAATGATTGACGCACTGTTGTAGTGACAAGTATTTTATCTATTGAAAAACTAGAAATTGACAAGACCATCTTTTTTCGGACATTTGCACTAACAAAGCGCAGAATTTTTCTAGTGCTCTCTATGTGCAAATAAATCGAATTCACTTAATTCTTTTTTATTTGTTAGATACTTGGCATACCTTTTATGTCCTCCACACAATCACCTGGACTACGACTTGTTGACATAATAATAACTAAGGTTCGACAACGAGTGCAACGTCAGATGCGTATCGCGCAAAAATAGGTACGCCAGATACAATATTATTAAAAAATTATATATTTTTACCTTTTATTGAGTAGTATTTTGTCGCAGTGGACATCAAGACGTCAGTAAAAGGTAAGAATATATTATTTTTTAATAATACTGTATCTCACGTACCTACTTTTGTGCGATACGCCTCTGACGTTGCACCCGTTTGTCGAACCTTAATAATAACCCAAAGCATTTTTTTTTAATTTTTCAAGGGCTTAAATATAAAGCAATAAATCACTGATATTGCTTTAAAATGCTGAGAATTATAATATTTCGACTTTGCCGAAACATCCTGGCAGGATGTATGTCAACATTGTAGGGATTGTGGCTGTAATTGTATTTGTGTCTTTTTTGTGTACTTACAAAATTTGTATAAATCATTATATTGCCTTAATGATTCACAAAAAACTTTAAATCTGTATATTTTGTGATTTCAAAACTGAAATGTCTTGCCAAATGTTTGATTAGTTCGTGTTCAGACTGCTTTAGTATAAGGTGTTGTACCATCGAATGCTTGTTATTGAAATATGTGTCCTTTACTTCTAACTATCCTGTAACATCTCGCGAGTAGGTTTATCGTAGAATCCTGTGCGATCTAGCTTACGCCATTGTTGTACAAAATAAACGGAAGCGGACCCAATATTGAATCCTAGGGAACCCCCAAGGAAGTTTCCTTCTATCCAGAGATTTTGTTTCCGATTAAATTAAAAAACAGGAATTACATTGATAATCACTTGGTCCGTTTTATATTGAATTACGTACGTCTTTCAATTTGGCGAAAGAAACAGGTTTCAATTTGTAAAATTTATTACGGCGATCCCTATATTTATTAGCGCCCATTTCACAGTGAACATAAATTTAGGAAATAACCAGAATTCAAAATCCATCACGTGCATATGTAAATATTTAAAAACAATGGACTCGCAACTCCGGATGGAAAATGGAATTCAGCTGTGACGTATAACTTCTAAGTATCCTATAATATATTAAAAACTACCACTTTCAATTGTGATAGTGGATGTATAGCGTTTAACTCACAGATAACTCGTTTAATCAACATTCGCACAATTATTTCCAACTAAAGTGTTGTAGGAATATTATCGTTAAGAAATATAATGTTGTTAAGGGATATAGTAGGAGCATATTCAAAAACAAAACTATTCCATTACGTAACTATATAAACATATTTTATTTATTATTTTAATGTGTGGTATTTGTTTCAGGTGAGTCTATATGTTCAACATCCAAAGCTAGCGGTAAGCAGAAACAATTAAATTGAAATTCTTTCTTTAACTGATTTATTGAATTATTAGGTTTGCCATTCTATTCTAGGAATTAAATTGAAAATAATTGGAAACTAGCCACAATTTATATAAATTTTCTGTAGCTGACATTTGTAATTACTTGTTTAAAGGCATCGCTTTTGTAGGACCTGTAATTTATTGCTGGCATTATTTCGTTGACCGTATTCGTTGATTTAATATCACGCGCGGCTCATTAATCATTAGTCATAAAGCCGACGAATTTCGATCAAAATTAATATCGCGGTTATTATTATAACAGGTGCTGCAAGGGAAAAATGTTTCTTGTGAAAAACAGATCGTTATTTACGCCAAAAGTATAGAAATAAAGAAAATTGCATTCGTCGTCTTAAATGAAGTAACATGGCCGTAATAATAAAGGCAATAAAAGGGTGCCACGCCAGCAAGTAAGTTGCAAAATCTGTAAAAAGAGTTTCGGGGGCACCAATGTTTTCAATTATAAGCAGGTGAAGCGAAGTTCAAACACTTTAGGAGAAGACGGAGAAGATTCAAAATCAATGGTAAAAATAAGAGAACAGGAATATAAAGAAGGGAAGTCGGAATAGTACAAACAAATAACATAAGCGATAACAATCGTCCAAAGAATACAATTTGCTTACAATGGTTAACTAATAAAAAGATAAGGAAATAATACCATCCAAAATGATTGTGCTGCTACACTATGTTGGAATTGTTACCTTCAAAAATGCGGCTCTATTGAAATTATCGGCATGCCTAAGTTAGAATTTGTTATACGAATGTCAAATTTTTCTTAATTCAAATTTTGCAATTAATATAATAAAAATGAGGCACATGTTTACAAAACATTAAAATATTTTCTTTTGAGAACAACCAGCAAAAAATAGGAGAATGCGACTAAAAAACATAAAAAAATATTTATTATATATAAATGGAAATAGACATTGATGTATATCGTTTTTCCATTCTGTTTGGATCTCTCGATAAGAAACGAGTAAAAGACTAATGGACTTGACTAATGGACTTTCAGATAAATAATATTCTAGATGGAGAAGACATAGCCGTAATAAAAAAAAAACAAGATGATACATTTATATATAGAAAAAATCAAGGGGAGCATGAAATTTCAAGATGTCAAACCTAGGAAAAGACCAGGAATTGGATGGGAGAACCAGGTCGACGATTTTAAAAAGTATGACTGAAAACAAAGACAAATTGCAGAAAAGAGGAAGAATCAGCAACCTATCGAAATTATAAAGAAATGGTGCGAGTGCCCTATTAATAAAAGCTGGATTTGAAAAGCTCTACGAGCGGCATATTCTGAAAAAAATTTTTACCCTTGTATAAACTGTTATGTTAAAAATACAACATCAAAAGTCACTGTCATTAGCACTATGTGGGGTGATGTTCAGCCGATTCCGCTCTGGCAACATCTGCTAGGGCTAAGCCATTCTGTCTTCTTTTTCGATTTCTGCAAGGCCTTATATAGCCTCTGACTCCCACTCTTTGTGCCTTTTGGCGCTTTATTACGCAAATCTATTTCCAGCCAACGATAATTTCGGGGAAATGGCTAAACAATCCCCCTTCACTCCATATCTGTCAGGCCCTAATTTTTGTTTTTAACGTAACTCTTCCTACAGGCTCGTAGAGAATAAATTCTACTGTGTCTTTACAATCTATTCACAAGTTAAACGTCTCTCTGTAATAAGCCGCCAAGTCCAGTAGGAAACGTTCATATTTTACGATTGCCGATAATCACCAATTCGTTAGAAGTTAGATCACTAACTCCTATGGCATATTACAGGCTGTAATATGGTATTTTTCAAGAAAATAACATCTAATTGTAAAAATTTAAAATATTGTCTTTACGAAACGTGTATCGTAATTGGTCGTGATTTATATTTGACAAACGCTATCGGTAACAAAGGAGCAAAGAGATGCTATTACAATTAGTCGTTTCTAGTTCGAGTCGCTTTTGAGGGAAGACGTATTTCGCCAAGTGGTTTATTTTGAAAGCAAATTCAAGTTTGGTTAATTCAAAAGAACGCGGGGTTTTATTAAGCAACGCGCTAATATAGAAGACGCGTTTTGTGCATTCCATCAACTTATTTTCGTAAATGATATTATTTTGTAATATACTTTTTTAAACTGCCGGAAAACAGTCCAGGTGTTACTTCCGAATCTACGAACTGAAAATTACCTTTTATTTAGAAAAAATAAAAACATTTTCATTACAATATAATATGTAAATTACAAGAAGGGTTGTAGAGCTGCCATCCTCATGTCCATAGTCATTGACTAAGGGATAAAACAATGTTTAGAAATTATTAATTGGACTTCACGTAAATAACTGATGTTCTGTTTGAGTAGCTACATATTTTTCGCTGTAAAAGCATTTCAATCGACATAAACTGTATTATGTTAGTCATAGGTAAGGTTCGCAAATCACGGTTTCTGATCATAGGCATAGGCGTTCGATTGGGAAATGCGTAACTTTGTTTAAGTATGATTAAGTCATAATTTATAATTAACATAATACATATCGAGAAACACTTAGTAAATGTTAAAATTCCAAATATGTTCGATTAAACATCTGATTAAACATGTCGTTTCGTTGAGCTTTCTTCGCAGCGGCGAAAACATATTTTTATAAAACGAAAACGACTATTCGATATGTAATGACATGATGTTTGCGTAATGATCTTTGAAGCAGATAATTGTATCTGTAGGAGCACTGTTATTATAAATCTGTTTTAATCTACCAAATCTATATTTTTTGTAGTATAATATTAAATTTTACTGTAACATAGACACTTTCTCGTGAAGACCTTTGTAATGCTGTGATGGAGTTCGTTATTACTTAGTAGTTATTGAAAATAGTTTGTTAATTAACTTGAAATTTCAAATAATAGAACTCAGCTTTTAACCACGTTCCCCATCGGGTCAAAACTGGCTGTGGGAATTCATTAAATTGCTGAATTCGTTTGGTAGATTTGACAAATACTGCTTTAGACTGTGCTATTAGTTCATTTGCATCTGGATAGCAGTGACGAATAGTTTCGGCTACGAGTACAGCTAATCCGCTATCAGTCGCGAACATTAACACTTGGGTTGCTGACATTTCTAATTTTTGTAAAATGGCCAATGTCACGTTCTTAATGGTTTCGCCAGTACACGATTAGTGTGTTGTACTGGCTATTGAATTTGGAAGTGACGATTCACTTGGTTTTAATATTTTAACTATAATTCTTTGAATAAGTTGATTCATCTACGGTCTGCTTCAATTTTGCATTTTACGTTGAATATTTTCAATTTTTTACGAACACTATACATCTACAGTCGAAGCTGTTCTTTTGGATGTTATTGAATGAAATGTCACAAAAACTCTTCATAAATATTATCCATTACAAATTCGGCATAGAGTGTTTGACTGCGCTATTTCCATTTGTGAGTTGCGCTTTGCGACATATTTTCGCATTGTGATCGTTTCTAATTCAGTAAATACCTTTTGCACACCAGACACCTCACACGAGATCCGCCGTACTTAAAGAATGCATATTTTCAAATAAACTTTCGAACATTGGTTACCAAGTAATAATTTTGACCAATTATTTCTTCACACATATTTGCTGCTAAAACAGGGTAACGTCCAACGAACCGAAATGATATTTGCAGACTGATATTCTTTACGCGATTGTTAAGTTTTTTTCCCTCTTATGTATGTGCGTAATAAATGTTAATATTCGTAAAGCCTGTTTTACAAGCCGCGATTTATTGGTCAATTAATTGAACAAGTTGATCTTCGACTTTATTGTACTGTAAAACAGCAAAAATCGGTACGATTTCTTGAGCAATTTATTGTACGATTAATTGAATTAAATAGAACATACTCTATTTTTGCCAGGATTTTCCGACGACTTTTCACGAACTTTGCTGATTTAACACCAACCTAGTAACAAAAAAGTACCTACGAATTTTGTTTAGTGTTTTTAGAGTAAAACGAGGATAAATTACGAAAGATTACAAGGATTATGATGTAATGGGTAATTTGAATCAAATAAATTGAAACCGAAGCAACCTAAGCTACTCTGTGCATATATCAAAACTGCCGAAACATTTGACAAAGCCAGATTGCCAATCTATTTTTTTAAGCAGATGACAATTTCCCACTTAATAATTCCCCCGTTCAACTATTAACGAAACTAAATGACTATTCTCGAACGCAAAAAAATTGTTCAATCTATTGTAGAATATGTAAAACAGCTTATTTCTTCTGATTTCTTGGTCAAGAACTTGTTCCATTAATTGGTCAATAAATCGCCCGGCTCTTTACACGGCCGTGGTCTGGCACCGGCTTTGTGAACCTTAGTCAGAGGGTTGTTATTCTTTAGTAATTTATATAGAAAACAATTGTCTATGGAAGATTTTGTATTTTCTTCAGCAGCTACTTTATCATCTTGAAGACATCTTGCAAAATGTTAGTTGAACTCATAAGAAATTCTGTATTAGTGGTTGCCTAAGTTTTGCACTTCACGATAGAAAAAAATTCCTGTATCTAGGTATTTTCGGTAACTTGCAGCTAATATTTGGATGAAAGTATATTTTTTGGCATAAAATATTGAGCAAAACATATTTTACCCCAACATTTAGTAGTTGTCATCGTACAGCATTTACAGGCAACATCAAAGACGGTACTGATGATATAAACATGTTGCGCATATGTGACTCTATTCGAAAATTCCACTAACAGTAGTCCTAAAAGGTTCTCACTCAAAGGAGCATCTACTAAATAAATATCAAAACAATATTAATTAAAATCGCAAATTGCAGCGTTTGACTTTCCAGATTCTACAGCATGTAAACTAACGATAAGATATTCATCACGGCATGATTATGGAGTAATGTGGATTTATTGCGGCAATTATATTAATTATACACGTATATATAGTCGAAACGTTCGGGGAAAGGAATCCTTGGAGACAACAATAATTGACTTATTAGCGCTTGCTTTATGAAGCGCATAATAGCGCCGATCGATATTTATTTAGAGCCCATTAATAATCATCAAAACCGTATCACATCCATACCGATTCGTTCAGATAATAAATTCCGGCAATATTCCCTGACAATATGTACGTGCAATGCGAATCTTAAACGAATATGTAAATTACGAAATTCGGGGAGTTCCACTTAATAAGCGGGATATAGGCTTTGTTTTAATACATTAAAATTGGATTTAATGGAAGCCCTATAAATTTTCCTTCATCAACTGCGTTTAATGGGAAGTAAAGTCTTCGCCTACATTGTGCTAGAATATCGCTATATTTGAAGGAATAAATAAGCGGGAAGTAGGTTTTATTTACGAACTTCCGTGTGAAGGGAAGCCGTATTTAAATACACTGTGGTGCAGTATCACTGAACCCGTAAAACATTGTTGCATTGTTAGTTGTTATTTTGAATTGCATTTACTGTAAGGTTAAACCTATGCAAACTGTATATAAGGAAGCGATAATTGCATGAAGAAATAATTAGGAATATACAGGTATGTTTTTTCCGATAGGGAAAGATATGCACAATTGTTTTACGGGCTCAATTGAATGGGCGTTTTGTTTTTTGGAAAAATACACGGCTAACTAAATATCTCGAAGAAACGTTTTTTTTATTACTTCGTTGGGTGCCCTGTTCGGCGCTCTGGTATTGTTGACTTTAGAAAAAAGTCGAAAAGAGAAAGTTGTAGGTAATTGTGCTTAATAATACAGTCTAGGCGAACTTTTTATTTAAGCTACAAGTTTTGAGGTATGACAAAAAAAAATGTGTTTTTTATTGAAAACCATAATCAACCATGGCTTCGTACAAATAGAGATGATATAACACTTGACATATGTAATTTTTACAAATAAATAAATTATGGCCATTTTCTCCTTTTAATTTCCGAAACGTTCACGTAGTAGGCTATGGAAGTCGTTGATAGATGCAAGCGACAATTATTGACAGGTGCAAATAACCCTAGTTTCCAATTAATGTCGATTAAGGTTTCGTAAATTAGCTACGTGAATTTTTCCAATCAAGAAAAGCGTGATATGATTGAGTGTAAATTGTATATCCATGTGCTGCAGAGAAGTAAAAAGAGTTTTTATTTATCCTTTCTTTCTTAACCTTTGCAATGTGAACGCACTCTGCCATGCCCTTTATTTATTTTGTAAAAAATTGCATGTATTATTTTCTAGAGCTCATTGTTAGCTTAGATTGACCAAAACTGTGAACAATTGGTGAAACATAGCTCTAAAATTGTTCAACAAATTGTCTTCTGGAATGTCAGTAAAGTTAAAAATACGAGGTTAAGTCAAATACTATCTACACTTTCGCCATAACAAGCTTTGAAGGTTATCGTAGTGACCGCCGCTTACGCATGCGTTGAGTTGGCGCCTCTGTGGTCATGTGCGAGGAATTTAATCACGATTGCGTCATTTGTCTGCTAGCTACAACAGCATAAGCATGTCAGCTTCGCTATTAGTTTGCACCAAAGAGAAACAACGAGCAGTGATCCGATTTTTGTGGTCAGAGGTTGTGAAAGGTGCTGAAATTCATCGGAGACTTTTGTCACAATACGGGGACAGTGTTTTATCTCGTAAAAACGTTTTTTTACGGATCGAAATGTTGTGAAACACCCAGGATCAGCACGAAAAAATTCAAGACCTCGCCATCGGCTGGGAAGGTGATGCTAACCGTGTTTTGAGAGGAAAAAGGCCCTATACTGGACTACTACTTGAACAGGGGGACTACCATAAATAGTGCGAGGTACAGTGATTTGTTGGCGAATAAGTTGCAACCAGCAATTCGAAACAAACGCCGTGGTCTACTCTCAAAGAATGTTTTGTTGTTGCAAGACAACGCCCGTCCGCACACGACCCATAACACCACAGAAATTATCAACAGGTTGGGCTTTGAGACCCTGGACCGTCCTCCCCACAGCCCTGATCTCGCTCCCTCAGACTTTCATCTCTTTGGACCGCTGAAGGAAGCTTTGAGAGGTCGTCGATTTGCCTCAGACACAGACGTTCGGGATGCGGTGCAAAAGTGGCTTCACAACCAACCGAAAACCTTCTACCAGGAAGGCATACGGAAGCTTGTGGCTCGCTGGACCGTGTGCATTGCTAGAGGTGGAGACTATATTGCTGCGCCTTCGCTCATAAACGTCAACACTTTACCTTTTGAAATTCGAAATTTTTCCAACGTACTAAATACAACCTTCATAATTGCTGCAGCAGTACACTCTTGTAGTCTTCGGATAGCTAGTAACAGTGGTAATGTAGGTTTACTAGGGTCTAGTACGCGTACCATAATATTTACAATTGAATTTTTTTACAGTCTGTTGTCTCGTCAAGACATAAGCAAAGAAACTGTTTCTTCAATATGCGTTTCATTTTCTTTTCCACGTCATCGTGTACAAATGCAACATGCTTACGTGCCGTTTTCTCCGTTGGCAACCGCAACTCGGGATTGTATTTGTCCCAAAAGTCCTTAAACGCTTGTTTATCGAGTAAGCCTAGTGGCAAATTACAGTTTATCAACATAAGAATTACATAAAAAAAAATTCACTTCTCGGTGGCATGCCCAATTTTCGTTTTCTATGCTGTGCGGAATCTACGTGTCTTGTACAGTTCCACTTCTTATTTGACATCAAATATATCTTGCGCACTTTACCAACTATCTTACTCCCGTTATGAAACAAATCGGGAAAGTCAGAAATAAACTTATTTACTATGTCTTGTAAGGCTCGTTTTTTAGCCTTCGACATGTTCACTAAAAACTACAATTAATAACTACGTCTATATCAATAAAATCAAAACGCACTACACTAAATAATAACTACAATTAATAACTACGTCTATATCAATAAAATCAACACGCCCTATCCGCTATCCAATGCTAAACTGAACTGAGTGATGATGATTTGTCGTGTCATATCATAATCGAGCAGCCCTCCCCGCCCACCTAAACACAGTCACACCGCCGCTGCATTTGCTCTCCAGTTACCGAGCTCTAGTGATTATAGAGCAATATATAATTTTGCACGTGTTTATAAAATTTTGTTGTAAATGGAAGGTAAGAAAATAAGATGATACTCCGGCTAAAATATTGAATATTTTTGTAATATATTCAAAGTTAATTAAAATATCGAACTTTATGAAACGTGGAACATCATAACAGACAAAAAAGGTTATGACCTTGCCTTGCTCAGATGTTTTGAACATCAACTACGATTTTTAGGTGTAATACATACAAAGAGCTGAATAAATCTAAATCTGCTTATTAAAGAAAAGTGCGCAATATTGAAGTACCAAAAATTGATAGCATTCCCTTTTTGTAAGCAGTATGCTATCTAAATGGCAATTTAGTCAAGACCAAAGAAAGTTTGCGTTTCAAAAGTTTTGATCGTAGCAGCTGAGGCCATTTAACCACGATTTTACATACATAAAGCACCAAGGGTCGGTCGTTAGGAAGTAATACACGGTTTGATGTCGGGATGACGGCCAACATTTCAATAATATATCGCTATATTTCAAAACTTCATCGGGGCCATAAGTAAGTTACAGTTAAATAGTCAATCTTTTGAATTTGAAAGAGATATCAATACACGTTAGGAGCTGCGATTGATGAATCTCATCATTTTCATTCATTTTTTTAAATATTGATCGTCTTCCCTATATCACCCCCATGTGTACACAAATATTGATTTGAAATTTTTTTGACGAGATGAAAGTGAAATAAATCTTTGGACTCCCAAATGTAAAATGGAGAAAGTGAGGATGGTGATAAATGTACATTAAAGCTGGGCGATGACCTTGAGAACTCCACAAGAATTCAAAACTCGTGTTAGTAAACTTAACATTTAAGATGGGAATCTGAGTGATAGATAATTATGCAAAAAAATGGAATGAACAGAACTCCCTTAACAAACAAGGTTCGGCTTAAAAATGGACAATTACAAAACATCGACATTTTTCAAAGAAAAACACTGAATGCGGATTTTGACGTTACGATCTAAAAATATTTTTCTACTACTAACATGTTACAATATTTCATATCCAGATACCATTACATCAATAATGGATATAAACAAAATGGTAGCGACGTGCTCATATATTTCAGAAATAGAGTTCTTAACAATATATCAACTATAGCACTTTCTCGTTTGGGGGTGTTTTATTTATGGATGCATTTAAATGTATTTATATTAAGTCGATGTATTATCGTGACAAAAGGAAATTTATACTCGCCCCGGATTATGGAATAGCATGGAGTGCATAGTTTTCCCAAACATTTCCGGAAAATTGTACGCATTCGTACGATAGCAGCGGAACGAGACGTATTGTAAATAGCGACTGGAAAATAGAAGAATATGGATGGGATGAAGTGCTTTCCACTGAAGTTGGCGACCACTGCGAAGATAAACCCTTGAAAGTTAATTCTGTTGCCCGTTTAATTCGCGAGCTGCTCTTGCTCTATTGTTAGGATTCCAACTGAAAATAAAAGCAACCGCTGTTACGTAATAAATTAAAGAGATGCTTGAACGAATCTGTTTATTTCTTTCTTGTATTTCCTGTATTTTTCTATATTTATTTATTCCGTTTTCATATTAGCAAATATAAATTTTCAGCACAAGTTATCGTACAATGTTATATTATAATTCAAGATTTAAAACCGATGGACGAAGATGGATGAATTATCAGAAAAATTAACTTTGCGTTCTTAATTGTATTATGACGATGTACACTCGCCGACAAGCAGAATGACCTCTCATCCGAATACCTGGGCGCACTCTACCGCGGGGATATATTCATATGTCAACACGGAGCGGTAGACTGTGTTTAGGCGTTCGAATGAGCGGTCATTCTGCTTCGATGCGGGTGTGCAAGACCTCCACAAGAGCAAAATGAAAAGGGAAACTCGATATTTGGAATTAAGGACCTACCATCGCTTTCATAAAAATCTGGGACAACTGTTACAAGCTCAGTTTGACATTTTGAGTATCGTGACAATAACTTTAAAAATTCCAATATTTTATATTTAACCTAAAAGTTGTAGAGTAGAAAATGCAAATGTGGAATACCATTTTGTTTTATGAGTACATCTTCGTTGGAAATCGAATTATTTAATGTTCAATTTCACTAGAATATACTCAAAACAGTTACGGACCAAGAGCTTTACTTAGATTTCTTGTGGTTCTACACATTCTTGAAAAAAATGCCAAAATTATTACTTGAGGAACTGAGGTACAAATATGGAATACACTGGAAATTTGCTACATAACATTTATTTATTGATAAAACCTACAGATATTATGATTGCAACTAGCTGACAAATCCAAACCTCAAGGGTTTGGAAAGGAACAATTTTCGAGTATACATATAGGGATACCAGCTGCAGTTTACCCACCCGAGCAAATTTTCTAGGTCTATACTCATAGGAATACCAGCCACAGTTTACCCACCTCAGCAAATTGTTAAAAATATATCAAAGATTATTTTTAAATATAAATATTTCTAATGAAAACCACTCTATTTGATTTTTATGGTACCGATGAACATTAATCCCTAATTATTTCTAAATAAATTCTTAATTGTACGAGGGATGATCGTAAAATAAGGTTCCCATATTTTTAAAAAATAGACAACATTCTTTATTTCCTTAACATTACACATCGTTTTAAAGGTAAAAACTTAAGCTATTTTTCGACATAATCGCCATTTCTATCCAAACATTTTTGCAGACGGTGCTCCAACTTCTGTATCCCCATGTCGTAAAATTCTGCCGCCAGTCCTTTCAAGAATCTTTTTAATTGTGGTATTGGAAATCTTGGAAATGGTGACCCTCCGATCTTCAAGCAGTATGCTCTCGATCTTTTCAACGATTTCCTCTGAAACTGATGGTCCTTCGTTCCGCGTTTCATCGTGAATTTCCGTCCGACCTCCAGTGAATTCTCTACACCATTTGCGGACGTGTTGAACAGCTATCCACTTTTCTCCATAAACTTCGGTTAATTGACGATGAATGTCTATAGGTGAAACCCCTTTCGCGTTTAAAAAACGTATCATAGCGCGAATTTCGCACCTGGCGGTAGCGGCGATCGGGGGTTCTATCTCGGACGGCTGCTTAACCAACACTGAGCGGCGTAGCGAGACGGGAGTGGTACGTATATTGAGTGGGAGAGCTGCTGCACACGCCAATGTTATCGGATTTCGCCTAATACGTCTTATTGCTGCTGTAGGGCTTTGGGAACCTTATTTTACGATCATCCCTCGTAATATTGCCGTAATATGCCGTATATATTAAATGTTCAAATAATAGAAAGTGCATAACAAAAACGTACATTTTTAAGTGTAAATTGAATTCCAAAACAAAAACATGTTTTCTAAACCTAATTAATGGAACCTTATATCAAAATAAATCGTATTTGTATGTGTAAAAATTCAATTCAACCTATTATTACAATAGATAATGGATAGATATTCAAATAAGCAGTCATTTGCTGCTAATAACGTAGTATCATTTAACGACTTTCTAGAAAGAACGATTTCACACTATAACTACGAGATACAAACAAAGCAAATCAAAAATAACAAAGAAGCAAAAGATCGAGAAAGGCAATAATAATCAATTAAAGAAATAAACTAAAGGTATAACGCATTACTTGTTTAGAGTCTAATGCAATCCTCTCATAACAGCGGTTAGATTATTGCTGATACTGATTCATTCCCGTCGCGCAACACCCCACCCTTATACTTTTATAGCGAGCAAATTTGTCAACAGTGCCCATGCATTTTAGCGGCCCACCTTATTACGGAAGTTTCTAACACGGTATGAATACTACGATGTTATTATATTCAAACCACTAAAGAATTAATGACCATACATCATAACTAAATTTTCACCTTAACAAGTTTTTCCAAATACGGTTCTAGAGTGGATGTTTTCGCTAATTCATAATATGTACAGCAAATCACAACGTTTTTATCTCGTAAGTTGCAGATATGATTTATAGACTCGCTTAAAGCTAGTGCTTTCAAAGTTGTTATTTGGCTGATATAGAATTTTGATTTCTTCCGTTTGTATCTACGTTTTGGAATTTCTCGTACTAAAGATAAAAAAAAAATGACTACCATATTATCATTTCATCTCTTTGTGGACCGTTCATATACAAATATATCTTCATAGAACCTAGTTTCGGATGTAGTGGATTCGAATACGTACTTATGTATGTATTAACGTGTCTCTAGGACATTTATCAGTTAATATGGCCGTTAGCTGCAACTACCACATGCATACTGGGTGCGCTAAAAGCATTGCATCAAGTGAAAATAAATATAAACTGCTTGATATTTGAATTTCACAATTTATGGGCCAAACTGTTCATAAAAGCATAACCTTTGACGTAAATTCAATTTGTTTTGTGCAAGAGATGTCTTCAGAGTTCCGCCATCTTAATTTTTTTAAAAGCGATATAATAGTTTAACTTTGCATCGTTATAAAAAATGAAAGTACATCAAAGAATCTAAAATAAAAATCACTGGAAAATAAATTAACAATACCATTTAGAAGGATTATCGTATTAAAGTGATTTAACTAAAATTCAATTATTTTCAATGAAAAATTATTTATGAACAGTTTAATTTCGCCAAATATCTAATCTAAATATACGACTTAGTGCAATAATTATGACGCACTTGGTATATTCCCATGTATAATTCATTTCCCGTAATAATAAATCATCAATTTAGAATCCTGAAGAAATTGCGTTTGTGGAAAGTGATTCATGGTCAAAACATTTTTACAGGGAGAAAAAGATTGAGTTGGACAATATCATTTTGGAACGCTGGGTACCTTTAACTCACGAAAGCTTGGACACCTAAGTCTATTAGAATCCTGTTTATTAATAATTTGCTTGCCCAGATTTTATGTGTAAAAGCTTCTGTGACTTCGAATTAACTGCTTTGCATTCACTCATATTCTATGAGATATTCTGAAAAATCCTTGCCAAATTAAACATCTTTTTAAAATCAATTCTATGAAAATTATACCTCCTTATAAGACGGAGGAATAATTTCACATGAAGTAGAAGTCTTTAAAGGGAGAAATTTTTTTTCCTAACAATTTCCTAAAACACGCTGCATATACAATTATTTTTGCATTTGTTGTCTCAACACTAGCTATTTATATACGCACAAAAAATATCATGAAAACTTGTTAAAGAAATGTACGGTAAATTATTCTATAGCGATTTGGAAAATATTTGCATAAGAAAAATTTCCATTAAACCCAACACAAACTTTCAGGGAAACTGTGGATCAAAGAAAGTTGTTTCCCCCGTATACGGAGCAAGCTGTTCATTTGTTGGATTGAAACGTGCCTTTGTTCACCTTTAAGGAAAACGATTTCTTCATCTTCCACTCGTGACGGATGTGATATCGCTATCTAAAACTTCAATGTACATTAAATTTCTTTTTATTAGTTCTTCTTATACCTTCTCCTATTCGAACCTCGTACAATGACCGGTAGAATTTGAACGTTCTCTCTTAAATTAACGCAAAGTCGTCCCTTTAACCGACAATACCTTCCGAAAACCAATAAAGAGAAAAGGAACACTTAAGTTAAAAGCTGTTCCATTTGCTTTTTAGGCGAAGAAAGGAATGAAGTCGTAGAATGCACACTATGAAAGGACTGGCCCCTGCCGTACATCTAAGCTTGGTGAAAATTTGCTCAATAGGAAATCAGAGCAGTGGACAATAGACGGACAAACAACGGGAAATGCCTGCCCTCTAAAATAAACGGAATTATCTTGCGCAGATAAAGCCCGCGTGTCCTGCGAAAACTGGTGCAAATAAATTTCAGAAAGGAGGAGACACATTTTTGCTCCTATATCACGTCCAGAGGCATGGTACGATCTTGGTCGCGGTGCGTAGACCAGGGGTAAAGTTATGAGATTACCGTATTGCGTGACGCTGGTGGAAAACTCGAATCGAGGGTGGTTTTCGGTTCGGTATTGGATATCAGATCGCATTGATGGTATTTAATTTCACCGCTAAAATTAGAAACGTTACTTATTTGTGAATGATGTGTAGGTTTGTTTTGTGCGTTTTCGTCGTCCTTGATGAATTTCTTCACGTGAACACGAGAACATATCGTAAACATTGATGACATGTCAAAGTGCATGTGGATTTAAGAAGTATACGAATAGGAGAGTTGTTATTCTGATACTATTCAACGAACCCCAGTCACATTTCATGGTATTATCTTTCTCGACCTTAATGTTTGTTTTCATTTCCATTAACTTAAGGAAACACTACATAAATTTCCAACCAAATACTTAGCAAAATAGTTTAGAATTACGGCACACGCGCATAATATTATATTGGATTGCCCATTTACTATTGGGATAAAAATAATAGATAGGGTATAGTTAAGATCTATAATTACTTTATAACGCCAAAATGCTGTACTCAATGGATTGAAGAGATAAAGGGATGACAAAAATACATTTAAAGTTATTTTTTTAGAGATGTGCTATATGAGTTATATCTTATTTTTTTCAATATAATCCCCTCGAAGCTCACCATACTTGGTTCAACGTTTCTCTAGCTTCTCGATTCCTTCCCGGAAGTGACTTTCTTCGAGGTTCCCAAAGCAATCGTTTAGAGCCTCTATCAGTTCTGCATTTAACGAAAATCTCTTTCAACCCAGAAATGCTTTGAGTTTCGGAAACAGCCAGAAGTCTGACGGAGCCAAATCAGGCGAATACGGTGGATGCGGAAGGATTTCGAACTTCAATTGTGCCAATTTTTGCTGAACGATTGCACTTGAATGGGCGGGCGCATTGTCGCTGTGACACACATTTTTCTTGACCATTCCCGGGCGTTTTTCTTGAATTGCTGCTTTCAGTTTGTCCAAAAATGTTGTGTAATATTGGCCTGTAACAGTTTTTCTTGTTTTCAAGCTAATCAATTAGCAAAATTCCTTTTGCGTCCCAAAAAACCGATGCCATCACCTTTCCAGCCGAGTGAATGGTCTTTACCGTCTTCAGAATCGATTCACCGCTTTCAATTCACCGTTTTGATTGCATTTTTGTTTCTGGTGTGTAGTTATGAATCCAGGTCTCATCCATGATCACGAATCGTCTCTTGAAATCCTTTGGGTTCCTCGTAAACACTTCCAAACAATCGGCTAAGGTTCGAGCTCGAATGCGGTTTTGCTCCGAATTGAACAAATGCGGCACCCATCTTCAGAAAGCTTTTTTTAAACCCAATTAATTATGTAAAATATAAACTACTCGTTCATAAGAGATGCCCACGGCTTCCTCAATTTCACGCGCTATTATTCGGCGATCTGCCAAAACCATATCATGGATTTTATCCACAATTTCTGACGTGGTAGCTGTTTTCGGACGTTCTGCACATCAACAAAAACTCACGGTGGAAAATGAAGGTGATGAATCCCCAAGAACGGCATCTAACCTTGATTGATTTCCGTTGCGGTTTTCCCTTCCAAATAGAAGAATTTAATGACCCCTCGAACTTCAATGCTTCTCAAAACCAGACTATTTGACAAATCGATTTGACATTTATAGTCAATTGGTATGAAAGAGTTGCCAGCACAGCGACATAAAGTATTTGGAAAAAAGAAACCTCCAAGCAGCAATTCCAGAAACTTGTCAATCTATCCTCGTATTGTAGGAAAAATATTGTAGCAGTTATTAGCACTATTATATAACCTTACCGCAAATTTTTGTTAATTATTACATATTGTTGTCACAGATAACACTTCAATGTTATGGTCAAGTTTCTATCGTATTGTTTCACATAAATCTATCACTTTTCCAACAATATTTGTGTCGAGACGTACAACACAAGATTGTGGAATTTTTTACATAAAACTTTTCCAAAACAAATAAAAATGAGTTTATAAATAAATCATCACTATCTGTGCAGATGATTTTATTATCGAAGCCTACCTAAATGCACAAACCAAATGTTTCTTGTCTTAGGATAAGACTCAGATAGTATTGATTATTCACCAATAGATGCCGCAACGAAAACTTCTTTTTTTCTAACAAATCATTTGGCTTTACATAGTCAAATCATTTTCATCGGGTTCGCAATTATTTCGCAATAGTCTTCCGTAGTTTATGTGTTTGCTCCAAATTTGTCGGATATTTGGAGGGATGGTATCACATACCTGCGAAACAACACAGGTGTTGATAACATTCTCGTAGCTGACCAATGCTACCTGTAAATTGGGAAGCTGTTGGAGATACGAAAACATAAGGGTAGTTATTGTTATTGCATTTTACTTGTCTCATACATTATAATTATAACGACACTGCATACATATTGTATTATGCAATACAATCTTTAGAACAATGTTGTTGCATCTTTTTAAAATGCGTGAAGCTGAAACTTGTACACTATTGTAGCAACCTTTGTAACAGATCATTAAACTTAATGTTTACAACAATAGTGTATTTAATAGAAATACAATCCGCCGACCACAATGGAATAGTGGGGATTTGCGCAAGTTGTAGCCAGTCATATTTTCTCATACAAATTGTAGTAAGTTGTCCTACAATTGTTTGATTCTTTATAAAAAAATTTTCGTGTATCAGAAAAGCATAGAAATTAGATTTTCTATGTCTTTCTCATAGTTTTGGTGCCTATAATTAAGTAATTAGCCAGGTAGAAAAGCGTAATAAGCCGTTGAAATCAGCTGACCAAGACTTCAAATATATAAAAATATACGGGTGCTCCATTTAAAAAAAAACACCTATCGTGTAGTACATTTTCTTGAATTATCCTGTGTATTTCAAAATTCATTTAGAAGGCGTATCTCGTAGATTAAAAACTCATAACTTGTGAATTTTTAATCTAAAGGAGCGTTTCACGTAACACTCTCCTAATAACATCAAAATTAATTTTATTTCATAAGTGGTTACCATATTATGCAGTGCGGTCCTCAAGTGTCCCTCCCATGCTAACTATTGAACGACAGAAGCTAGCGATTTTAGAAAAAATAGTTCGATTTCTAATTTTTAAGAATTAACTTCTGCCGTTATCGGCAGTTCAATTGTATTTCCGGTGTCACCGGAAGTGACGTCAACTTTATTTTAAATAGAGCACCCTATATATTTCTTTGTTTTTGGAAAGGTAATTGAAAGGCGAATCCAACGATACCACATACCACAACATACTTCAACTTAAGAACTATGATGATATGGAGCAATAAATGTTCTGGTGATCTGTTTTTCTTGTTATGCAAAGTTGGCCAGGAAGAAGCGCCAAATTATTTCTTGTGACGGCAGACTTATTTAAAGAGCTCGTTGCTAACCAAAGTATTATAACAATTGCCAAACTGTCAAATCTCCAAAAGCGTAAGTTACTCTTGTTGTTTGTTGTTATTATATCCGGCATTTGCCATACGTTCCTTCTTTGTGCTCGTTATTATTTTCCCTTATCTTAACTTGTTTTGTTAATTCTTGTTATTTCTTTACTTTATCGAACTTTATTGTAATTAATTATGGTAAGTTTGCTTAAATGTGTTAGTTTTTGATAGTCAATATGTCTGTTTTTTTAGGTTTTTTGTGTTGCTATTTTGACGATGATTTCGGCACGAACCATGCAAAATTGCTGGCTAATTTTAATGTTATGTAAATCTGGCAACAATTATCACCTTATTTGCCATTGCTCAAGAAATTGTACAATAATTTAAATCATATTATCTTCTGTTAAAGCAGTTCGCCCTGTAAATTTTATACTATCTATGTTTACTTAGCCCAAAGTTTAAATATTTCCGGCTGTACAAGGGCAGAGTTCGTCATGTTCCATTTCGTGGTAATTGTTGCCAAATTCACAGAATATTAGAATTAGGTACTTGATATTTATCTTACGTGGTCCATGCGGACCGTGGTAAAATCAACAACATAAAAAACTAAAACTTAAGCACATTGCCTATCAATAACTAACAGATTTAAACACATCTACCACAATTAATCAATTAAAGGAGAAACGACAATTAAAAAAACAAGTTAAAATGAAATAAAATAATAACGAGCACAAAGAACGGAAGTATGATAAATGCAAGTTATAATAAGAATAAATAACGAGAATAAATTGCCCTTTTTAAATTGAGACTTCATAATTTGGCGTTCCTTCCTAGCCAACTTTGCGTAACAACAAAGACAGATTACCAAAACCTTTATTGCTGAATATCGTCATATTTCTTAAGTTGAAGTATAACATGTTTGGCATCGTTGGATTTGGCTTTCGATTACCTTTCCAAAAACGTAAAAATATGTAGGGTGTTCTGTTTAAAATAAGAAAGTTGACGCCACTTCCGGTGACACTGGAAACACAGTTGAACTGCCGATAACGGCAAAAGTTGACTCACGAAAAATAGAAATCGACCTATTTTTTCTAAAAACGCTAGCTTCGTTCAAACGTTAGCATGGGTGCGGGACACTTTAGGACCGCACTGTATAATGTAATTGGCAGGAAATAAATAATACGGAAGGATTTTAATTCCTCCTTGTAATTGCATACAATAGTAAATTATGTTTGAGGTGATATAAACTTTTGAAATTAAGTTATTGTATTAAACATTTCTGCTTTTTTTGGTTAGCCCTAACTAAGAACATTGCAGAATACTTTGGTGTGAAGTGTGCACGCGTAATATTTAAGACTGGAAAATGTAACTCCATCCTCTACCCAATAAGACTGCAAATTCATAACGTCGGAGTAATTTTAATATGTAGCCATGGCTTTATTCCACTTCCCCTCTCTTCTAAAATATAGATCGTTGTTCACTGCTGTTTCTCTTTTACGCTGATGATCTGAAGAGTGATGCTTAAAACTTTAAAAGCGAAGACAAAAGTTGGCGGTTTTGTTCAAACAAAAGGCTATTTTAAATTAGCATACAACAGGTTCGAGAAGGATGAGAGGGACGAGGATAAAAGTGGCTGTGATTACTTGCATTTCGAGGAAAGGCGAGTTGTTCTGTTGAATTTTACTAAAACTACGAAAGTGTTTTAGTGCGAGATGGGGTAACAAATAATTACTTTTAAAAGTTTAAGTAGAATGAATACGTACGAGATAGTACAGCAGCAAGGCGGATTCCATTTATAAGTGAATATCGTTTTTAATTAAAATGTACAACGGGAAATATTATTTTTCCTTTTTCTATAATTAATTAATGCAGGTGCATTTACCACTAAAGTTTGTATAATTAAGTAAAACAAAATCATATGGAAGTGTATGGAGTTGGCACAATTCGTAACTAACGTTTCTGTCGTACTTCCATTTAAATAAAAGTAAGCAATTTAAAATTGAAAAAATTGTGTGTGCCAAATAATTACAGATTATTAATATCGAGTGTCGGGTACCATCAGGCTCTTAAATATCTATGACAAATGGACGGTAGTCGCTTCTTCTGTCTGGTAGCACTTGCATGTTGTTTGCTCTATCAGATCTAGGTTGCTCATATGCTGTTTGAAGATACAGTGTCCTGTTAGCGAGCTTACTATTGTTTTAACGCTCTGTTTATTTCTACCTAGTAGGTCAGCTGCAAATTTAGGCATGCATCCAATAAGAAATTGCTTGGCCTGTCTCTGACCTGAAATATTTTTCCATTAATCTTGAAATTCTTTTTATATCCATTGTTTAGTAGCTGCTTAACTACCGCATATGCCATACCTTCAAAGGGCCTCGGGTTTTTGTCGGCACTTGACGAACCAACAACGAGCAACCTCTGCTACGTCCGCTGTAACGTTTCCTAGGAGATCGTGATGTCGTGGTACCCAGACCAAGATCACCGTAAACCGATTCATTCTATTATATTTAGCACGCTCACGCAATCAACGCCACATTTGACTTTGCTTCTGTGGAGTTCTGTAGACTGCTTCATTATCTGAATAGATACCAGCGGATCGGTAATTAGCCTCTTGCTTGCCTGTTTCTTCAATATACACCAGTTATGCCGCCATTGCGGTTTGGAACACCGTGGCGTTTTGGCTTAATGATTTTGCTATTCTTAATCTAATCCCGTTTATTTTTATCTCGTTTTAACATGTTACGGTTTTTATTAAATCTGATTCGTCACTAAACACAACACGACGCCATTCAAGATTCCAATGAGATCCTTCATTGCACCATTGCAACCGTTGCTGATAATGTTCCGCAGTCAAAGAAAGCACAAGTTGCGGACAATATGACGTTAACCCAAAACTTCGGATTCGGCGATAAACTGTTCTAAGGGTTACATGGCGACCTTCTTCACCAAACCATTGGCCACCAATTGCCTGAGTAGAGGAAAATCGGTCTCTAAATGCCAGTTGTCTTAAACGACGATCTTGATGCTCATTCGTTCTTCTTGAAGCCCCGGTTCCTCTTCTACGACGTTCCTGGCCATCTTCAAACCATGCACGACACACTCGCATTACAGTAGACCGATTTCGATTTACACGGTTAGCAATTTCCCCAAATGAAAAACCAGCTTCGCGCAAACCAATAATTCGACCTCTGTCGAATTCGCTTAATATACTGCTCGTCTTCTTACTCTGGGTATAGCTAACACTTAACTGAACCGCAGTTCATTGAGAACAACAACACAAATCGAGAAAGTTATAAAAAACACCGCAAAAAAAAACATTCAATATCAGTGTTGAGAGAGAGGTAAAAACCTCAATAACAACTTTATTGCTTCACTGAGAGGATTCAAATTTTGATCATTTATGACTCTTACATAGGTAAATATTCCTACCAAATTTCATCCGGAAATTCTAACCCCTTCTAGCCGTTGCAATTTCTATGTCACTGAGTATATTATTACTTTTAATTTTTGCATTAACTACAAACATGTTCCATTATTGAATTTTGCCGTAGCTATTAGGTTTGATGTTACAGAAAAACACGTTTACCTTTCATATTAAATTAATTAAACAACCTGCTACACCCGAATCTACGGTTAAATTATTTAAACGTACCATCATTATTCTTATACATTTAATTGCTATTCTAAATGACCGAGTATAAATCGTCTGAATTTGCTACCGTCGGACATAAAGAGTGCTATACTAGTCTTTTGAAAATTATTACGGTAATAAAAGATTATATTCAAGGGTCGGCCAGGAGTACCGTATTTGTTGTACCAGTAAATATCTACAATGAATTTGCAACCGTAGCAAACACTCGAACTACGGAAAGTAATGATGCACTATCAGGACGACCACAACTGCATTGTATGTTTCACATTTTCTCGTACCGACTGAGCTACAAATCAAGCGCCAAGTGCAATTCACTGCTCGATACAGACGGAGAAAAACAAATACACACACCGGGGAGATAAGACAAAATACTTCTATAATGGCAATGATTTACAGCAATATTTATTAAACGGTTCTTTTCTATTGTATCCCTGTATCCCAACGTATTTTTCACGTTTCGAACAAGCACGATACCAATAATTTAAAAATTGTTTCCCCGTTATTCGTGAAAATTTATTTTTTTGCGAACAAATCTGGCATCTACCTAAGATATCTGTAATTTATTACGTCTATGATATGCGGAAAATGTTTTTGATTAATTTGGTCAAATATGCATTTGTGTCATTCTCATATATGTATGTAGGTGTGCAGCGTGTCCACCTAGTCCATGGGACAAAGATAATTCCTTTCCTGAGCAATTTATGGGAAAACGATTTCAAATGAAAATTATTCGCAGACAAGTTCTGCACAACATAAAATGATACTTAAGATAATTCCGTTCGTGACGAATCGTCTCTTGAAATCCATTGAATTCCTCATAAACACTTCGACACACACAGTTCGAGTGCATTTTTGCTCCGAATTGAGCAAATGCGGCACACATTTTGCAGAAAGCCTTTTTAAACCAAATTCATTATGTAAAATATGAACTACTCGTTCATTAGAGATGCCCACGGCTTCCTCAATTTCACGCACTTTTATTCGGCGATCTGCCAAAATCATGTCATAGATTTTATCCACAATTTCTGGCGCGGTAGCCGTTTTCGGACGTCCTGAACGTGTCACTTGTATGCGTGCGGCCACGCTTGAATTGCGAAACCCAAAAACTCACGGTGGAAAATGAAGATGATGAATCCCCAAGAACGGCATCTAACCTTGATTTGATTTCCGTTGCGGTTTTCCCTTCCAAATAGAAGAAAATTGATCACCGCTCGAACTTCGTTTTTATCCATAATTGAAAACACAAAAAGGTATTTGACTTCAATGCTTGCCAAAACCAGACTATTTGACAGATCAATTTGACATTTGCAGTCAATTGATATGAAAGAGTTGCCAACACAACGACATGAAGTATTTGGGAAAAAGCAACCCCCTAGCAGCGGTTCCGGAAACTTGTCAATCTATCCTCGTACATGATGAAGTGATGATTCAAATTTTATTCAGTTAAGTATTTCTTGGAGTTTTTAGCAGTACATTAATTTTTTATATCTAGATTTTACAAGGTGGTTATCGAAATCTGAAATTTAATTGATGTTAAATAGAACACGTTGTATATTTATCCGAGATCTAGAAATCCTTCTTTCTAATTACGTTTTTCTAAGATTTTCAATTATGAAACACATAACAAACTCCTTACTTCTAATTAATTTATAGTTGAGCGTGACACCTGACAATATAAAACATTAAATCAATTTAATGGATTCATATTACAGATGTTTTTATAATAAAAATTGCAAACAGTTATAAAATTATGTAATCTAAACACCGTAGCTCGCAGCAGCAGAGTAAATATGCCTGGCTGTGCTTTTAAAGAAAAGGAATAACAGTAATAAAAATATATTATTTCCATTCCTTTTTTTTTAATAACATATTATCCATCAAAAAATCGATATTTCCTTGGTTTTTATAAATGTTATTAAATTAACTGATTCGAATCCTACCAGTGTCTAATGAGAAAATTTTATTCTCAGTTAATTTAATAACATTGGTGAAAACCAAGGAAAAATCGATTTTCAATAATTGCCCATGGAAGCCACTTATTGTTTATTAATTGTTTATTAACATTATCCATCAATTTAATGCAAACACATTTAATTTTTATGTACTGTTAAAATTCCTGATTAAGTTTCAAATGTTATAATTAATTTAATTGTATTTGGCGGAGGTGCCGGTTATTACTTTATTTAAAATTGTTTGTGTATGTGTTTGAAGAAAATTTAAAACATATTCCTCTCTTTACAACGTTAATACATAATTGCATTAATAACAATAGTATGCACTGTTATCTTTAGAATATTACAACCTATAACTTTTATATCAAGAAATAGATCGATACACCTGTCGTATGTATGTCCTGAGAATATTTCTTACTACGGAAAATATAGTAGTGGCGTAAACAATTACCACATTATGTTGTCAAGTGCTGTCAATAGTAACGCTAAAGTATGTGCTTCCGTATGGATAAAAGAAGACTGACAATCGTTAATGTATTATGTGTAGCCAACTGGCATTTTACAATGTCGCTTTGAGAGTTACGGATCGCATAATATAATTTCACTTAGCAAAAAGCACTAAAAATTACTAACACGTTTGATGAGTAAATTGTGACGATCTAACGGGCAATGATACTTAATTAGAGGCTTAAATTTTTTATAGTATTTTGCAAACCATCAAGTGCTGACAAAGAAATAAACTCCTTGGTGCTACATTTGAATAACAAACAATACTAAAAATGTTTAATGCACCGTTATACGTTTGTTTTTAAAGCTTTACACTTATTTATATTTAATTCAGCAATCTCATTCGAAAATCCAATTTGGTCTCTTTCCAATGTAGGTACATTTAGTAAATTCAAATTCATAGATTGACCACTTTATCTACATTTTATTGACGAAATGCTCCGACAGCAGAATTCGATTCTCGAGATAGTGATGCTTTCTAGAGCAGTGTACATGTGAGTGATCTTTTAACCTGTATACAAAGTGGGTGTTTTGTTATATAGTTAATCTCGTGAGTGGTCGAGATTGAAGGAGGCTTTTTTCTATATATATCATTCTAAGTACCGCGCCCACTGCAGGATGCTGATACTGACGAGGAGAGTAACCGAATTTAAAAACAGTTAAGATGATGGAGCTATACTCAGCAAGTCTTCTTGTAGATCCCTTCGTGATATCTCTACATTAACGTAATGAATATTCTGGTGTGTTATAATTTAGTATACAGTGTGTTCATTTGAAAACTTCTCAGGCTGCCTACATCCCCACCTAAGGGACCCCCACCACTACCCCCAACGTAAAAATCTTAAATGGATTGATACCATTTGTGACACATCGTTGGAAAGGTATTTTCATTACGAATTCAGTAGTATAGCTTATTTTGGCATTTAATGATGTTCTGGGGATTATAACAGAAAAAATATCAAACAAAGCAAGAATTGTAAAATTATAAACTTATTAGACCAAGTGGATTAGAATTGTTCCCCTTTGTTGAAGTTGCACCCATAAGGTAAATTAGAATTTGACAATATAGTTTACACTCTTAAAATGCGAACGGAACTAGTTCTCTTGTATGGCAAAAATGATAATTGTACAAAGCGAACGGATGCTGAATTTAATCAAAAACATCCTGATGAAAACGTAAGTCATAGATACGTATTAGACCTCGTTAAAAAATTTCTAGAAACTGGTTTTGTACTTAACAAGAAACGCATCGAGAATAAAGTGGTTGATGAAGTTAGACAAATAAAAGTTTTTGATAATTTCAGCGTAAATCATCGTGCATCCATTAGGAAAATAGCTTCCGAGACGCAACTTGCCATAGGTTCCGTGCACAAAATTCTAAAATTACACAAATTCCATCCTTATAAGATGCATATTGTTCAGCACCTCAATGAGGATGATTTTGATAGGAGAATGGAGTTTTGTGAAACGATGACAGAAAACTGGGGGGCTCAAGGCGGTAAATTTAATATCATGATATATTAAACAAAATGGTTCCCCCCGTCATCGCATTTTTTTATAATTTTATTAGTTTCGCATGTACGCCGCATGGGAAGTTTTCAGATCAATAGGTTGGATATTTCAATCTAAGAACTTGTTGGTTTTTAATTGTCGTGAGACCAGCAATTACAAAATGTATTCAGCAAATTCAGTAGTGCCTATTATGTTACTAACCAACTAAGACATATTTTACCTAGGAAGAATCTAATTCACGTTTATTATGCATTACACTGGGGAACAGCAAATTGTTGTCTTAAATCTATGACTTGTTTTCAACTAACTTTTGGCATCTGGATCCAAAAATAACCGCAGTTTTTGTCAATCACTTCAACTTTTTAAGCTACAGGATACCCTCAAAAGTCATACAAATTGTGCATATAAAGGAAAATAAAGTAAAAACTTACCAAATATACTGTTTATAAAGAATAATTTTATTCATACAAAGGCTATAATAGTTACTGCAAGTTAAATTGTGTTCATACAAATAGTTGTTTTTTTATCGAACGGTAATTACATATTAAGGCAAAAATTTTCGCTTATAGCTTTTTCTGGAATGTTTAATCTGTGGACATTCTCGCTTGATGCTCCAACAATAGTCAGCCATCATATGTACATCCCATGAAGGTTGAAGGCGTACTTTCTATTGTTTATAATGTTTTCTTACGTAACACCAGGCAATTATCAACGAAAACTCCATCTGCCACATATATATGTACGTATATTTATAACTAAGATGTGTGTACATTGAGATGTTTTAAAACAATTAAAAGCATTAAATTAGGTGACAATCTGTTCCGTTTGTTATTTCTAGTACTTACAAAGATAATTTCTTTTTATAAAATTGCTTACAGTTATTCGTGTGCGTAGTGTATATACAGTCTGTCCCCGGATGGACTGAACAAGAAGGAAAAAAAATTTATTTGTAACTTAACGCAAAAATGTAATTCTTTATAAAACTTGTTGCTTGTCTCAAAACCACCAATTCTGAAACAAAAATCAAAATATTCTTTTTAGCAGCTGAGAAAATTACAAAAACGCAAAAATGTAAGCAAAAAAGTTTCTAAGTTTCATGTTTTTGATTAAATCAGATTATCCTGTTATCTTCCATGATAACCTAATAAGTAAATCAAGTTACGTGTTATTTGTCAATGTCATTACGTGTTTGTGAATATTTACTGAGATTTACTGAAAAATTTCAACAGAAGTTTCCTAATGTTCACGTGTGCGTCAATTGGCCGGCTCGTTCCCCTGATTTAAGCCCATTGGGTTTCTTTTTATGGGGGTATGTTAAACAGCATGTTTATAATACTAATTTGGATAACAATGTTGAAATTTTAAAACAAAAAATTACGGACATTATGGTACATTCTGTCACTGAAGATATGATCCACAATGTTTATAAAGAATTTGTACCTAGAGCTGAAAAGTGTATAGAGGTTGGAGGATACCACGTTGAATAAAATAAAATGTTTTTCTTTAGCTCAAGTGTGTTTTTGTAATTTTCTCAGCTGCTAAAAAGAATATTCTGATTTTTGCTTCAGAATTGGTGGTTTTGAGACAAGCAAAAAATTTTATACAGAATGGCGTTTTTGCGTTAAGTTACAAATAAACATTTTTTCCTTCTTGTTCAGTCCATCCGGGGACACACTGTATAGTTTTGTCTCTCTTCTGAACCCTGATCTGCTCTTTTCAAATAAAAAGCTGACATCCTTTTGAATGGACCTCTCCAATCCCCTTCCAAGACTTGTTCGGTTAGATTTTACTCGATTTACTTCTTCAAACTGTTGTTGTTTAGTTTTAGCACATTTTAACTTATATTTAAGCTTATGTTGGACTTTTATATTCAAATTTCTAAATGAATCTTGGAAAATATTTGTTTACTGTCAGATTTTCTGTTTCTATCTTCTTGTTTATGCGTTGTCTGGGGACTGCCAATCCAACGACTTGATACTTTTAATTTTGATGTTGTGTAGTTCGTTTTCGGTACTGTAGATGACGTAAACGATTTTGTTGCTTGGATTCCAAATTTAGTGTGTTTCGTATGTGTGTTTATGTCATTTTTACAAATTATATTTCAGAAATGTAAATTACTTAAAATAATTCGGAACTTTGATTATCCCCTGTAAGATAACGTTAATGGAGTATTTTTTTTTTTAATAAAAGATTAATAATATAAATCATCAAAATGCCAGAATTCGAATAATAACCCAAAATAATCTGAATTCTGCAAATGCTACGTTAAATTCTAATATTTTACGAATATTGATATGAAATCGATTGAAATTAATGTATTGTAGTGTGAACGCATGCACTTCAGGCTAATTACAAATTATTACTGGAATTCTGGCCATTCAACTGACAATCACAATCTTTTAATGAACATGCTATGAGCTTTGTATACGTAAAGATCCCAAAAAATGATTACCACATTTACATAAGTACACTTCGTGGGTGCGCCGGTATTTATTTATTTTACGTTAAGATCACATGCTCCGTTATATTTAATCTTATAAAAATGCGTAGGCACACTTGTCAGTAGTAAATTTAGAGGCAAGGGGTACAAGAAAGAAATGCTTCAAAAGGAAAGCGTTGGATAACATTAACAAATTGATGTGAAAACTAGCGTGCATGCTAGGCATAAATCACTATTTCTGATGTATTGTCTCGTTTTCGTAAAAATATAGGGCTTTGTATAATGTCACGGATATATTTAGGCCAGGCTATTTTCGCTGCGTTTGTGCCTTCTTCCGGTATTATAATCCTCCTCAAAATCCTAATCTTTTATGATGTTAATGAATATGTTTTCGTAAGATAATGAATTGAAAGATTGCGTTTGATTAAGTGCTTGTATTTTTATTTGTTACCATAAATTTAACGGGATAAAATAGTTAAAACACTAATTTGTCGAGTTTAATCGTATATAGGCTGTTTACATTCTATATTACGTAACTAAATCTAGATTACTTCACCAATACTCGTACAAGAGATGGTAATGTTTTGTGGGCGATTAGGCATAATATTATTGTAGATAAAATTCCTATCACATTTATGGGTATTACTTCTCGTATTGATATATTAGAACTCAAAATGAAGTTAGATTTCAAAATTATTTATTTACTTATTATATACATACCACCTGACATAAGTTTACCAGATTACGAAGTATTTTTTGATAATTTTGAGCAACTTGTAAGTGATTTTAGTAATTTTTTAACCTTAGAAGAGTTCAACATTCCTAACTTTGTTTTAATTAAGAGTAATAATTTTATGTCACGAATTATGTTGAATTTTATAGAATCTTGTAATCTTACACAAACAAATACTGTTCTTAATAATAATGAACGATTGTTAAATCTTGTATTATCTAAAACATGACAAACGGTTGCATCCGCAGAAGCGCCGTGAAAGGAGCTGTGTTTACTATGTACATGCAAGGAATCGAGTGGACGTTCGGTTATTATCGGTTGATCGGTGTGCGTGTACTATTTATAATGTTCGAGAAACTAGTGGAACCGTCCGGAGCGTACCGCGCAAAAGTAGACATAGTATTAATAAAAAAATAATAGATTGTTACCTTTTATTGACATATCGATGACCACTGCGGTAATGTGCGACTGCCACGGTACGCCGCGTAGTACTGCAACATAAGCAATGCTTCCATTGTCGATTCGGTCAGGCCTCGACGACGGTCTGAAAACGTTCTCGTATACTTTGCAAATGATCGCTCAGCATCTAATGAAGTAAGATTTGCAAAATTCAAATACTCCTATATCTCTTCTGTGCAGTCTTGAATTCCAGATATAGGTCGAACCTTTTCTAAATCTGGATTTTTATTTAAAAAACAATGTCAGAAATTGAAAAGAATGCTTGGTCGGCATTCAAAAACATTGTTAAAGACTATCTTGGAAATACACGAGCACAGAATTACGCCAAAATTGTCCAGCAACTCTTGGAGAGCTTCAAACTGGTAGGTTGCAACATGAGCACCAAATTACAATTTTTGCATGGCCATCTTGCTAACTTCCTGGAAAATCTTGGTGCAGTCAGTGATGAGCAGGGTGAGCGATTTCACCAGGATTTGAAGGTCATGGAGGCACGGTATCAAGGTAGATGGGATGAACATGTGATGGCTGATTATTGTTGGAGTATCAAGGGAGAATGTCCACAGATTAAACATTCCAGAAAAAGCTATAAGCGAAAATTTTTGCCTTAATATGTAATTACCGTTCGATAAAAAAACACAATTTAACTTGCAGTAATTATTATAGCCTTTGTATGAATAAAATTATTCTTTATAAACAGTATATTTGGTAAGTTTTTACTTTATTTTCCTTTATATGCACAATTTGTATGACTTTTGAAGGTATCCTGTAGCTTAAAAAGTTGACGTGATTGACAAAAACTGCAGTTATTTTTGGATCCAGAGGCCAAAAGTTAGTTGAAAACAAGCCACAGATTTAAGACAATGAAATTGCTGTTCCCCAGTGTAGTATATAATTCAACTCTCTTATATTCTGTAACTAAACTTTTCATTGAACGAATTAGCATGTATTTACTTCCCTTCTGTTGGATGCACAGCATATTAATACTGAAATATTTAGATCATTAAAATTACAATATTAATGATGACAGCTGATTTTCATCTATATTTAGTTTCCCACTATCATCATTACAATTTGTCAAATTGATTTATTAAACATACCATTACTCATCAGCCAGTTTATATAACGTTTGCATTATAAATGTTAGTCGTGCATGATAATAAAGTAGTCGATGTAAAGAATTTCAGTGCATGTCATGTAAAAATGCAAATGTCACGTGTATAGATTAAATAGAATGAAGACGTAGCAACGTGTGTATGCATGTGGGTCATTAACGTTATCGTAATCTATGCGAAATCATGGAAATTATTAATGACCATTTCCAGTATACACTACGAAAAACAAGTACGAATTTACATTACTATATCGGTATTACGGTAACATGTAATGTACCCATTATTTCCTATGGGAGTGTGTACATGAATCTACGCGTACGTATTTGTGAAAACGTTCAAAATCCCTAGAGAATTTTTTTATTGAGGTCTTTATAGAGTGATAAGAATAATACGGTGTAATTTATAATTTACTGATATTTAAAGTAAACCAGGCTGGATAATTACTTATGTACACTACCGTTCATGGAAGTTCGGGCAAGCAAAAAAATGTTCAGAAGTCATAGAAAATAAGAGAAATATTAAATGGCCATGTATTTAATACTTACATGATTTTATATATTTTCAAACACAAATTTATTAAAAAGAAAAAGATAATGTAATACAAATAATTTAAATTCGATTTTCATTGAAAAATCCACTTTTTGCCTATAGGACTCCTGCCACTATTCTCGGCATCCGATTTACTAATTTTGCTAATGTTTCATTGGGCAAGCTTGTCCATACCTCCTGGAGAATGGTCCGCAAATGTTCCTTCGATTTTGGAAACTTTTTCCTAACACATCGGTCTAATTCTTCCCATAACAACTCTATCGGGTTCAGATCGCGGGACTGTGGCGGCCATTCCATAATTTTTAGGGTTCTTTCATTTTCTTCTTGCTGCAGGTAATCAGTGCACAATTTAGATTTATGTTTGGGGTCATTGTCCTGCATAAATTCAAATCCACGACCAATTAATCGGACTCCTGATGGTATGGCATTTTCCTCCAGGATTTTCCGATATTCTTCTTTTTTCATTATTCCCTCAATTTTGAGCAAGTCCCTTGTTCCGATTAAGGAAAAACAACCCCAAACCATTACAGATCCGCCTCCATGCTTCACCGTAGGAACTATACACTCCCGTAACATTCTTTCCCCTCTTGATCTGCGTACGAAAACTCTCCGTCTATTTCCAAAAACCTCAAACTTGGATTCGTCAGTCCACAAAACGTTTTTAAAATCGTCCACTATCCAATCTCTATGAGTTTGTGCCCATTTCAGTCGTTTCAGCCTATTTCCTCTTCGGAGTAACGGTTTTCGACAAGCCACTCGCCCATGCAACCCAGCCTCTTTCAGCCGACGTTTCACAGTACTCACAGAAACTTTGGAATCTCACTCATTATTGAATTCTGCAGCAGTTTCTGATGCTGTTAGTCTTCTATTGCGCTTACTAATTATTTTTATTCGTAAATCTTCCGCAGGAGTCGCTTTTCTTGGCCGATTACGACCTTGCACGTCACCGGTTGTCTTAAATCGAGCTATCGTATCATGTACTGTAGATTTTTTCTTATTTTTAATTTATCCGCAATCCGTCTTTCTACGTACCCTTCCTGATGCAAGGTAATAATAGCAGATCGTTTTGAAACAGCTAGAGGCTTTCCACAGGGCATTTTAAGCAGTCAAACCGAAATTATTTTATTTTTCACTTGCACAACCACAGATACTTTCACAATAACAATCTCTTCAGAACTACTGCGTTTACAAATGTTATAACACTTTATAAAGGGTATACGAATATTTCCAGGTAACACGAGTGAATCAGCTAACCTCCTAGGGATTATTATAAAGCTTTATTGTCACTGTAATTATTGGGGATTTCCAACATAATTATATATTGTATGATAACGATCTTATAATAGACAAATACTACCTGGAAATTGGTAAAAGGTTTCCAGAAAAGGTTAGTTTTAATAATTCCTCACAGAAATGTATATTATATAATTTTAATTTTTTTTTCCTAAACAGTTAATATAATTTGTCAGCTTGCCCGAACTTCCATGAATGGTACTGTATATAATGTAATGTTCAATATTTACATCGGGATCATCAGCTGTCAATTTAGAACGTATAAGATGTTCAGGATAGCCATCCGATTGTAATGAAAAATCCCTCTAACGGAGAAAAAGCTCATTTCGACGGTCACAGTTTCCCCCCAGACCGACTGGTCTCTTGGAATGTGGACATTATATAAAATATATAAGTCCAGATAACGACGATCTTAGGGTAACGTAGATAAAACTCCATCTTCTGTGCAATTTCTCCATTTGTCAATCGTCAAAATTAATGTAAACTTCTAAAACAGACAACAGGGTATATTCAAAGGTATTTCAACCATCATTCCGTAAATTAAATCTCTGTCCTAATGTTATTCAGTAAATGGTCAGTAAAATTCGTCATATTTCTGTTGTCAGTGGTTCTTTCTTTTGAGCATAGAGTCGTCGAATTTCAGTCGTCTGGTAGCGTTACCGCATTCATTCTCGCATGCTATTTCTATAAATAACTCCCTATCATCGAAATGCATCATAAAATTTATATTTGGACAAAAATCATAAAAATTTGCTGTGGAATGAAACAACCGCTATCGCTATTAAATAAAGGAGTAGAGGGACGCCAGAAATTTCATCAATTCTGATTCAGCTTTAGTCGAATCAACTTGTGTTTTGACTGCGGTCTCACTTTAAGGTGTTAGTTATTGACAATTAGAGTACAATTTCAAAGAACAGAAGGTTCGAGGTTAAAGCACGTAGATTCTTGTAAACGTCATAATAAACAGAGTGTTTATGTGACAGCTTCATTCGAATTCAAAAGTCATAAGAAAATTGCCAAAAGAGTATCCAGGAATACTCCCGATCCCACAAAGAATTTAGAATTTTAATTAGATTGCGAATTTTTAGCAAATTCTCCTGAGAAAGCACATTTTAATGGATTATATAATATTGTCGACATTTTTTCATAAAGAACACTGCATACGACATTCTCATTCGATTTTTTTTATTAGGAAAAATAGAAAAATCAAGTACACATCATTTTTCAACATAATCTCCTGCTATAGATATGCATTTTTCCCAGCGGATCGGTAGCTTCTTTATCCCGTTATCTTAAAAAAAAGTGGGTTGTGTCAGCAGTCAGTTACGCGCAAGCTCTTCCACTCCATCGTTGTTATAGAATCGATAGCATCCCACAGCTTCTTTCAGTGGTCCAAAAAGATGGAAATCGGGTGTTCAAGTGGTGTCCAATGCATTTCATTCAATTGACGGGTACACCTGCTTCTCAGACATCACGTGTCGTACTCGAAAATGGGCAATAGTTGCATCGCGGTGACTAATGATTATGGCCAAAAATCAAAACGTTATTCCACTACTGATGGCTACATGGCCAATATCTAAATTTCGTAATCACAAACAAATGAATAAGGAATCATTAATTATAGGTAACAATAATAGTTATAAAATTTATTTCATTGCCCAATAGAGAAATCCAAAACGGATAATGTAAGGAACATATAAATGGAATTTAAAGAAAAGGATGGTACATACAGAAAACAAAAATAGTATACGGTATTATATAATGATTAAAAACCGAACGATGAAAAAAAGTGGTACAGTAATTAAAGCGCACTACAAAACAGTAAACCGAAGTTTTTGGCAGAATATACCACCGACGCGTTCCAAAGAGTGTTGGTTCTTGGTCACCTTTGACATTAAATTGGGCGAGTCAAGTTTGTCAGTCAATATACTCCTTAAAAATGTAGCGCTGATAGTACACCTTTTTTCAGCGAGTGACGCAAATCCACGTCGATTCAGCAGCAGTTCGTAATCTAGGCCGCAAATAGGATACACTCCAGCCCATTCTTGACGAAAGAAATTTCAGGAATTTCCGTTGTATGCGCTCTAGCAAGTAGATATACGAAGTAGGCGCCATAAACTGTCGGCCTGACAGGCTTATACAGGTTCGAGCGTGTTCAAACTCCATTGCGTCATAGTTGTGTACACGGCCTACACTATATGTATATATTACGGCTCGAAGAGTAGTAGTTTTTAGTGGCCAGCCATCCCACGTGACTAGTGCATGAAAAGGTAACGAAAACTGAGTACCGCACGGTCATTAATTTAAAAAAAAAAGAAGGGCATACGCCTAATCACATTAAACACCGTTTAGACGGCGTTTGTGGTGATTTATCTTCTTCATATTTCGCAGTAAAAAGGTGGGCAAAATGTTTCCGTTTGGGGCAAAACATCTCAATTATTGAAGAAATGGTATTAGCAGAACACCGTTTGAAAGTGAAGGAATTAGCAGTGATGTCTAACAATTCTGAAACAAGTATTCGCCGAATTCTCCATAACTATTTGGGTATGAATAAGATTAGTGCAAGATGGGTACAGCATTTTCTTTCTGCTCTCCGACGTGAACGTTAGATCGAATGGGCGCTCTCGTTTTTAAACTTGAGTGGCGACGACCCGAAACCGATTTTGGAGTCCGCTGTCGCAGGAGACATAGTAGGGAGGAGTATAATTATTACCTGCACAAACAACTGCATGTGACCAGAAATTAGAAGATTATTATTAATAAATTTAACTTCCAACTAATAAATGTAAGCATTTATCTTTTCAAACTTAAACGTTTTTGGAAGAAATCGATTATTTTATATTATAAGTAATCTCCTTTTCAATGTAGTATACACTAAAATAAAATAATTTATTACGTATTACATCAAGGGGACGAAGTAGGAAATTACTACTTGGGAATAAGCTACAGAAATGTATTATATTCAAGAAATTATAACTGGTAATGTTTCGAAGAACTACACATAGGTCATATTTGGTACGCAATTTCTTGTCCTAAGTCTTGTTTAAATATGTATGTGAAATCATATAAGTAACAAATAATACAGTTTTTATATTAAAAAAGAAATACACAGTCACAATCGCAATAATAAACTTAATAAGTCAAAAACTGCTTCCGTAAGAAGAACTTTTAATGGTTCCTCATTGCTAAACAAGTGTCTTTGTTAGGAGGTTCCAGAAAACTTTTAAGGGTCGTGCACATAAAACTAATGGTTTTTCAGATTTTTTCCATGTTGGAACTATTTTATATAGCAATTCCTCTTAAACATTTTTAAAATAAATAATTTTGAAGAAAACATATATAACAAGCGACGTCTTGACAGCCACCGTCGCTTTAAAACTCCTTCTACATATGTAGCTTGCTATTTATTGTATCATTTCATTATAGCAATGCCATTACGATAGGTAATCGCAATAAAAGTATAATACCATCAACCAAACAGTTGATAAGACGCTCTAATATTATTGGAAAGAATTCATATTTAATTATCTCTCAAAATCTACAGACTGGAAACTATTATCCACCAAAATTACGAAATTATGTTGTTTAGTAATGGTCAATATTCATACAACAGCTGTGAGCTACACACTCTGTAACTGAATATATATGCTAAATGAAAATAACGAATAAAACTTTGAAAATATATATTAATAAGGGATTTTAAAGTTATTCCTTCAACTACCAACTGTAGGATTCCGATTCAAAATGCATTATTGGAAATAGTTGTTTCTGAAAACCATCGTTACACAGCAATTTATTGAAATATTAGTTGCAAATTTCAAAATAAAAGAAATAATGAAAAGCTTTTTTTTATCTCAAGAAAAAAAATGCTATTAACGGAACAATATTGCTGCGTGAAAATGCTCTAGCTAAAATTGATGAGCATGGACAACAGCATTGAAAAGTATTTCTAAAAGAATGTAGCCCTTCTTCTAAAAATTTCTGTACATTTTTTAATTCTATTTGACCAACAAAGAAATATGTCGCCTATCGACAGCCCTTAACGATATCACTGATATAACTACAACTAGCAATAATTCATGGAAACTCACACTATTAACGTTTTGCTTATCCCTTAGGAAGCTACAAAAGAAGAGATGTAGTTTTATGCCTTTCCAAATAGCCTAAATAATTCATATTTGTAAGTTTCGGATTGTATAAAACGCAAACTAGTGCATTATGGTGTTTCTTGGTGATTATGGACAATTTTAAAGATTATAAGGAATTATGTAATTCTCTCTAGTAAAGTAGTAGCAAGTCTTCTTACTATACTCTTAGTTTCCCGGTTGGAACCGCTTCGTTGTCGTAGTTTCTGCCGACGTTTCGTCCACACTCTTATTTATAAGACTGTTAGTGAGATTTATAAAAAAAAAGATCCGAGACCATTTGCTTGTGAGCCATACGATATGTTAATTGTTCTAGTTTATGATTTCACATATCTACCTGCTACTAATTAATTATTTACTATTTTCAGAACAAAATACGTCCATTAAAAATTTGGATATATTACGGGTCTGTATTTGAGGTGGACAAAATTAGAAAGTTCCGAATATTTGTCAAAAATTCTGAAACTTCTGAATGCTGCAGAGAGTTCTGTATGCAATGTTTTTACTGAACTTTAAGGATGAAATAGAGTGTTCTAGAAATTGCGCTCTGGTTATCAAGCGACGTAAAGTCGCGTTTGCACCACCATTAAAATTAGTTCGTAGAGTAAATGGAAAAGAATTATGGACTAATGCGGAGTTTTCGCCAACTCTGTGCTCCAAATCCATAAATGTAAGCAAGACATAAGAAATTTAAAAAACATCCTTTACAAACCTAATATACCAAGAGTAGACACAAATACATATTAATTACAATGTTGCTTAGATCTGAAACACTTTTATCAACGAAAAGAAAAACTGTTACAGGAAAAAAATGAAAAATAAACGCAGAAATTAAAAATTAAGTTTAAGTTAAGTGTTGGAATTCATTATTCTAAGTTACCGATGACTTTAGATTTTAATCATTCCGTCTGGAAAACTTAAATCTTAAAAATGACAGTTGTTTTTTACATTTTATTTGGTGAGCGTTGTGTGTTTGTTAATATCCATGTAAACAGTGAGTATCTTATACAATTGTCCCCACATTAGGTACCCTGCTCTTGGAAATTTTCTTATTTTTGTTTTTTGAAAAAAGTCATTCTTGTTCAATTGGTTTGCTGATTTTGGGATATTGGATGCAGTAGTCAAACTTGCGAAAAAGGGTACAGGACGTTATAGAATTTTAAAAATGTGAAATGAACTCATCAAAGAAGTATCATAATTAATTTAATTTTTCACCGAAAATGTCACAAAAATGCGATAAAAAAATTTTATTTAAAATTGAAAAAATGGTTAATATACAAGATGTAAGTATATAGTTATTATTAAATTATCTCTACTTTATCAAGGATTATGCATTTTAATTGATTTCTATTGAAGAATTATTTTCTTCAGTTTTTCTTTAAACTCGGTCAGATTAGGATCAAGTTTCTTCAATAACATTGCAAAGAATTGCACATTTTTATGGAAAATTGAAGCACTGCATTCAACATCCCAAAATAAGCAAAACTATTGATCAAGATTGATTAAAAAAAAATCAAAAATAAGAAAGTTTACAATAGTGGGATACCTCATCTGGGGACATACCATATTGTATTTACAATTTAAAATGAATGTGGTTGTAGAAACATGCGTTTGTAAGTTTAAGTATTTATATACATCCATGTTAATGTTTTATTCAAAAGAAATAATGAAACAGTTGCAAAAATACCTTAATAATTTTTGCTCTTTCCGAGGGTAGTTCAAGTTTTAGGCCTCAACTTGAAGATGGCGTCACCCGTCAAAGATATTCTGGTATTCTGGAATGTTTGAGGGCGACCACTACTACATAACATAGGAAAAGTTCACTAAATGATGCTGGACGACCGTCCAATTAAGATTAGAGAGATAGCAGAGACTGTGGACTTCTTGAAAGAACGTGTTTGTTATATATTGACAGAAGATTTGGGAATAAGAAAGCTAACCGCGCGTCGGGTGCCGCGCTTCCTTACTCAGGACCAAACACGCATTCGAGTGAACATCTCCAAATCCCGATGAAACCCGTTTCAGCGAAATAAGTCGGAGTTTTGGTGTCGACTAAGAACTTTAAATGAAACTTCGATACACCAGTACGCCCCTGAAGCCAAGGCACAGTCGAAACAGTAGACTGTGAAGGGTGAATCGACTCCGAAAAAGACGAAGACTGTTCCATCGGACGGGAGAGTGATGGCGACTGTTTTTTGGGATAGTCACGAAGTTCTGTTAATCGGTTATCTTGAAACAGGAAAAGCAATAACAGGGGTATACTACGTATCATTAATTGACAAGCTGAAGGCAGAAATTACGGAAAAACGGCCGCATTTTAAGAAAAAGAAAGGTTTGTTCCATCAAAACACACACTCTCACTGCTACGCTCAACGTCTATCTCAATAACATCGCGCGAAAAGAAGGATAATAATAAACTTTAGAAGATAAAGATGGTAAGTACTTTTATATATCCGAAAAAAATGGCAAATATGAGGTACGGTTCCCCGGGGGTACGATCACATAAGCGCCACCTTTTTTAAGATGTATGAAAGAACCACCTATAGTTTATCGACGTTAAGAAGGGAAATTTGTCGTAAGATATCGAATAATAAGAGTTAGGTTAGTTTGAGTATGAAAGTAACAGATTACCTATAAACGGCCACGAAAATATGATTACAAATATAATTTGATATCAATTTTCTATCACCTTGTATATTCCACTAAACAGTAAGTACTAGAAAACTACACAATAACGTTTAACAAAATAAAATATTTTGAAAATAAAAAAAAATATATATATATTTGTATTTAGAACAAATGTGCAAGCATGTATGAAATATATTTAAACAAATAAATATACAAGTACGTGGTGACTGTAGTTGCAAAACAACAATTAATAGATATGAGGTATATTCAAAATATGGAAAATATTGACCAATATAAATATAAAAATTCTCGAGAAATACGCGGGAATAACTATCACGCAAAACTGAGCGTTATACAAAATTGAACCTTAGTGTATAAGGATCCGTTTTGTAGCGATGTGACCAAATAAAGTAACGAAAGTGAATAAACTATTTCAAATGCAGATAAACACAATTTAGAAACGCTAAAGTATGGATTATTTTCGTGCATAAGAATGTTATTATAAAAATACCTTAGTATACAGCTTTCAAATATAACCACGAACTGGCTCTCGGACATTTTCAGCGCCGTTCACGAGCCTTTCAGTGCTAATAAGGAACTTTTGAGTGCTGCTCACACGGTTACAAAGAGACAATAAGATTAACAAAACGGGATTCGAACGGGAAAACTGAAACGAAACTTAGTGATGGCAATATCACGTCAGTATTCAACTCGATATCTAAGAATTCCCTATCCGAGAAATTTTACGACAGAAAACGTTAAAAGTGGCGACAAAATAAATGCTACACGTACATGCAGAGAAACATTTACTTGTAGTAAGACTGTCCACCTCAATTCAAGACAGTTACTGTTTCAATTATCCACATAGAATTTCTATTTTAAATCAAAAGAAATATTTTCTTAACGTTTTTTTCTCCGCTTAAAAGAAGTATGTACTAGTAATAAAATAACTGTGTTTCTTTGTTTAAAACATTTGTTAACTTGACTAAAGAAAATCTTGCAGAAAATTTGAAGAAAGGGAATTTTAGTATAAGTAAATGGTCGTTATAACACAAAACAATATTTTCTTAAAGATAGTAAATGGTTTTGTTAATTAAAGAAAACATTAGGTATTGTTCATAAATCAATAGATTCATTTTCTTAAAATAAAGCATTATTTACTGAGAATTCTTGAAATGCATATTATTTATATCCACATTATTAATTTCTACTTACCTTGTTTAAAACAGTACGACATATCCGTACATAATGCAGTAAATTATTCTCATTGCTTGTGATGTTAAAAAGCCTAAGGTAGGTTACCTACAGAATAATGTTGAAACAAAAGTGAACTTTAATGTGGAAGTACACATGAAAAAAGTGCCTAGAAACAATAACCAAGATAATGCTGATATATATTATTATGTGACAAATTTAATTAAAAGATTTGAATTGAGGAGATAATCTGTTTTGTTTTTTTATTTTAAGTATTTACTTATAAAGGAAAAATGAATTTAATCTAATTAAAATTACTTACAGTTATATTGTGGCGTGTTTTTTTATATGTGTGTGTGTGTGTGTAAAATCCTACTGGTTCCTGGTTCCTTTTTCCCTCTTCTTCGTGAAATCCTCTTATTTTTGATTCCTTCTTCCCTCTGCTTCGTAAAGTCCCCTTGTTTGGAAGCCCTCTGATGGTTTTTCTTCAGATGGTTTTTAAAATTTTGTAACTGATTAAATATCGTTAACAATCGTTGGATATCATTTATAGTTCACTTGAAATGTTTTTTATATATTTGCACTGATGACTTTCACGATGTTTTAACTTTTTTGTCTCAATTTTCTAAAAGTCAATCGGAAAGATGTTGTTATCTGTCAGAATTGTTTTTCGTTGCTGACTTCTGTTTTTTCTCGTCGTCCCTAACATTGCCAATCTAATGACTTGATATTTAAATTTTGATGTTTTGAACTTCCAACTCGGTGTCGTAGGTAACGTAAGGAATTTTAACGGTCATTTATACAATGTGATTTTTGTGTGTGTATGTGTCATTTTTACAAATAATGTCTTTAATATATAAATAACTTAAAATAAGCTGAGATTTTGACTCTCCCCTGTAACATGTCATTAACCGAGTCTTTTTTTTTTAAGAAAAGATTGATAATATAAATAATCAATAATGTCGGAACTCGAATATTAATCGAAAATAATTCAAGTTCCGCATTAAACTCTATTAAAATCTAATATCGGCGAATTTTGATATAATATTAATTATAATGAATTTAACATACGCTGTTCACGTTGAAACATCCCACTGCAATATATAGCTCATGGTATTGATGTAATCACTTCCGGCAAAAACAAGGTGAGAACAGGAAAGCGCCAACGCTTTTTGTTTCTGTCCACATTGCTGTTCATCTCTCAGTTTGTGCCACTAATCTTCAAAAACAGCGCTCAAATATTTCTTGGCGGCACCTAGTGCCATAATGCCCAACATATTTATTTAATACAAATAAAATTTCAAGAAATTTATTTTCTTACATTATACATTTCTATAGTTTTGAAATTGAAGAGAGACTGAAAATCTAATTTTTTGATAAGTAAGTAATTTCTTGAGAAAGTAAGAGAATCTATTTCTTGATGCAAGAAACCATTTCTCTACTTACATCACCGAAACTAGCTGAGGAAGACGCTACATACGTCTTCCTCAGCACGCGGCTAAACAAGGACTCCCTCAAAACTCATGCTCATATCACATGGTAGACAGGTGGAAGTGGGGATGCGAAAGATTGTTTTGGTACTTTACTTAGGGATGTTTAAACTAACAAGGCTCAATAAATGTGAACAAATTGAAATTAAGCGTATGGAAATTATAGGAAATTATAATTTTATAATGGGGTTTTGAAATAATAAATGTAAATATTCGCCCAATAAGTGGCGTCATCTATCGGGATAAACATCAGAACGATATCTGGCGGCCTGACATACACGGCTATACGACAGGAATTTTATACTGTAACATCACACTTCAGTCGTCGCCATGGCAAAAATTCACGAATTGGGGTTCGAATTGATAGGCCACCCACCCTATTCACCAGATCTGGCCCCCAGCGCCGTTTTGGTTTCCTAGGCCCAAAGTTTCGCTCGAAGGACAGGGATTTTCATTAAATGAGGAGGCTATCATACTCATAAATGGCTATTTTGCAGAACAAAATGCCAACTACTATTTGCACGGATTGAAGATATAGGAGCACCGTTGGGGAAATTGTGTAGACCTACAAGGAGACTATGCTGAGAAAGAAAACTGAATTTGTCAAAAAAATACTTTATATGTTAGGCTGGAAACTTTTCAAATTATCCTCATAATAAGTATAATATCACTGTGTGATGGTATAACTTGGCTGACTGTACAGTTTACCCTATTTTACCCTAGAGTGGATGCTTCAAAGCATAGCTTTTAGTTTTAGAATTTTATTTTTTTTTCCTTATTTAATGGAGGTAATACAACACCATACTCCGTACATTTTTTTTATTTCTATAGTATTGGTTTTAGAAAATTTTAGTGTTTATGGATATAGTAAATATTAATCTATATAAAGCATCAATATAACGGAAGATTCCAAAGACGACGAATAGAACGTTATAAATTACGTACATGAATCACAGAAGGTGATTGCAATGTTTCAGCTTACAGTGTATGCGACAACAGTTCTACACACATGGCAACTCGAGCAGTAAAAATCAACAGCGAAAAGTGAATATACAGCGCTAGAATCGACAGTAGTACAAATAGACCGATCGTCTGCTATACGGATTATCTCGACGTCCAAGAAGTTTAGAACTTGTAGTTGTCAATATACAAACGTAATCGCGTAAAATAAATACAAAGACTTATTCACCTTCTAAAGCTTCAAAATTCAGCCGGGATTAAAAAGTTAAAATTCTCTCAATAGCGATTTTTATTATAAATCCGCTGATAACAGGATTTTGATTATTTTCTTTTGAAAATAAACGGGAGTTACAAGGAAAAGGAAATGACTCATCAACGGTGTAAGAAGTTATGCAAACAAGAACGAATAATCAACACGGTTAAGTCCAAGTTAAATCCAATCAGTGGTGTTCAGCCTCCAAGAGAATGGGGAAATTGAAATGAATTTACGCTGGGAGAAGAAAACATTTTTTTAAAAGAAAATCTTGATAGACATATTCAAACACGAATACAAATCATGTAATTGCATAACAGATCAATTTTTGGTTTTTGTATTTTCAGACAAAGAGAATAGTCCTATTTCTATTTAATTTACAACACGCATTACAATAAAAATTAGTGGGATTTTTGAATTTTACGAAGAAAATTATTTACATCAAAAGCCACAAAAATTAAGTGCAAAAAAGTGCACGAATTTATTATAACCAAAAATTAATTACTCCGCGAAGAAAATGAAATTTTTTTGCTTGTTCTCGAATACATACTTGCTTTTCTTAACATTCAATATACACTTTTAATTTAGAAAAAGACTAGCAAACAGAAAAAAATCGCTGGGGGTCAGATCTGGTGAATAGAGTGGGTGGTCTAGCAATTCGAACCCCAATTCGTGAATTTTTGTGATGGCGACCATTGAAGTTTGAGAGTTGTCTTGATGGAACAAAACTGTTTTTTTTTTCTCAAATTTCACCGTTTTTTCGCAATTTCTGCTTGCATCAAGTAATGATGCGAAGTATGCTCCCGTTATTACTCTTCCTTTTTCAAGGTAGTCGATTAACACAACTCCATGACTATTCCAAAAAACTGTCGCCATCGCTTTCCCGGCTGATGGACAGTCTTCGCAGTCCATTATTTCGACTATTATTCATCGCCGCTAAAACTCCGACTTATTTCGCTTAAACTGCTTCAACAAGACTTTGGAAATGTACATTCGAATGCGTTTTTGACCCTGAGTGAGCAAGCGCTGCACTTAACGTTCGGTTAACTTTTTCATGCACAAATCTTCAGTCAATATATGACAAACACGTTCTCTCGAGATGCCCACGGCCTCTGCTACCTCTCTAACCTTAATTCTAGCCCTATTTGGTGAACCCCTTCGATGTTTCCGGCAGTAGTTGCAGTTCTTGGCCGTCCCGAATGTTCAACGTCAACCTTGCTGGTACGACCACGTTTAAATTTCGCTGCCCAAAATTTCATGATGGTGCATGAGTTCCCATAAACTGCCTCAATCTCAGCTATAATTTGCATAGGCGTATTGCTTTTCAAATTCAAGAATTTAATGACCTCTCGATATTCAATTTTTTCATTTCCTACAGAAACACTAACATCGACTGACAAATGACTGTTAAACATCTGAGTATGTAACATGGTTGAAAATTTCGAAAGTGTATTTCAACGCATGGGCAATTATATTACCGGAGTATTTTGACAAGTAACCCCATCTTCATGTCGAGGCTTGAAACATTTCTACTACTCTCATACTGTTGAAGAGACTCTTTTAAATAGAAATATTGTGATAATAATGTGTTAGACAAGGATGCACCAAAGAGCCACTAACATTGTTTTACCTCACAAAACTTGCAACTATGTATATATATATATATATGCAATTAAATAACATTAGAAAACTAAAAAAATAAAAAAATAAAATTCTTTCTCAAAATGTCAACAGACGCAACAGAACATCATCACAATGTAATAAGAATAGGTGATAAAAAATTAACTTACTTGTACGTTACATATACATACAACTTTAAACTCGGATTAAAATTCTTTAGGTACAACAGAAGTATCGGTGTAACAAACTACGTATTGTTCATTGCAATTGCAGCTAATTAAGAAGTTCTGTGTTAATATTAGGAAATGTGTAAGTGTACGTTGTGGTTTATTTATAGTGTTTTTTCGTTATTCCTATTGTAGAAGTTTAATATATTAATTGAATAAGGTAATCCATTGCATGCTACATCATATATAACTAATAAAAATGAGACTATGGAATGTATTGTAATATTACAATGTTCTAAATTGTAACATTACAATACATACGAAAGCAGTCATTGTCATTAGTAAGCCTGGCACAAAGCGCTTCGCGCCAAGTTAGAAGTGAGGTTGCTCCGCCCACGACGCGACGTATGTATGCAGACGAATCGGTACGAGCTACCTCAGCGAATTATTGATTTATTCCAACAATTTCTCCCCAACCTTTCGCAGGGTACACGTACTTATAAAGATAGATATATGTATGTCAGTAAATTTCCAGATTTGAATTATAATGGAGCTAAAGTAACGTGTAAAGTTTACGAAATACCTTTAATGTGCTGCAACAGAGGCGACTGTAAAATACATATAAACACATATAAATAGTATACAATACCAAAATAAGAAAAATGACACCTCAAACGCGATTTAAGCCGGATTTACTTTTCATGTTTATTGTTTATGGTCTACCGCTTAACTTACTCGATAAAGAACCGTTTCGACTGTTTTAGCGTACGTACCTGATGGTACCATTCTTATCCACGCTGTTAAGAAGTTACGTTTATTTATTGTATTATATTATTTACTGAAATGAAATTTTTTATATAGCGTATTAAAATTAACATAATTTTAAAAAGCAATCAATGTAAATACATGTATTTGTTATATTTGAAAAACAAAAGTGTTTTTTACTACATACTTATTGTTACTCATACATTTACGGTATTAAGTACAACAAATTTTTGAGGAAACTACTTTGTTTACTTTTTACGGTTATTACATTACAGACATAACAAATGCCGTTTTAAAACAAAAAATTGCAATAAAAACACTTTAACGCGTGCATATACTATATTCGCTATATTTACCAAACATTTTTATTGTGTCAGTTTTTATTTTTTACCACAGGGTATTGATTCCGAAATTTCACTTCTGTCGGGCGTGAGTCACTTATACACTCTTTATTTGTAATACGCGGCCCATGCGACTGATCCAATTCTGTCGGGAAGACCGATTATGCCAAGCTTAATCATTAGCGCCACGTATTATTACCTATAACTTGTAACTTGAGGAACAGTGCCTTACGCTTGGTTTCCATCACGCTAGCAGTACTTTATCTCAAGTAGGAGTATTGTCCATCGATCCGAATTCAAACGATTATGCGTTTGAAGACGTTCTCGAAAACTTGTTGAAGACAAGAGATTGTGAGATTATTTGGTAATTACAAATCAGTTCATATTGCAATTCTAATTCCCGTATAATTATTTGGTAACTTCATAAATGCATTTCAGGGTTGCGACAGTTGCCAAGGAAACTGTGTCAGTTTAAGAAATTGTATTTTGGAATCCTCGCAACACAAAAACAATTACAAAACGATATGAACTGACTAGACCATTTTTGGAAAACACTATGGGTGGGGATCCAAAAAGGAATTTTGATTTTAGGAAAAGAAAAGAGCAGTCGATGAGAATCAATAGCTAGCTCCTAAATAGACGAGCTCGTTATTGTGTGCAGTAAGTTTAAGTTCTAGATGTAGTCAATTTAATATTAAGTTTTAAAATAAATATACCAATGGAGCTATTAATTTTATTATAATTCAAAAGATCCCACTAAGTTTAGTGTACCGCTCGACCAACCATATAAGTATAAAATCTGGGAATTTAACCATAAGAAGTAGATAGGTTCGCTTAAAGTTGACATTGGTCTCTCAGCTGTAACGTTAGAAAACGCGGCTGTATCAATCTTAATTAAGCGGAATTCACTTGTAAATGCACACTATATGCTTCTTAACGTACAGAAAATACCTAATATTGATTGCTTAACATTTATTTTTTAGTACAATGTTCATGTTGATGCGATTTAACCCTTTAACCCTAGGATGCATGGGTGTTCGGATATACAGATTAACATTTCTCGGGTCTCTCAGTCCCCGCTGTTTTTTTACTCTGTTAAAAATATATAAGAACATGAAATATATTTAAATCATTTGTTTGTGCGTGTAAATAATTAAACAAAATCTCTAACTAAAGATTACAGCTCTTATAAATGTAAATACTTGTTCAAAAGTAGCAATTTTTACAAATACTTACACTATGTTCGTTATACACATTATTGCGACACTTTTCACAAACTTGTTTTTTCTGTCTAAACTAGAGAGACACATCATACATCTCTTCCTTTTATTTGTAACGGCATCAGTCGCAGTTTTTTCAGTGTTAATAAATTTGTTCATACAATTTATTGAATTTCTTGGTATTTTCGGATTTTTTGACCGCCTTATCATATGCGGTATTACCAATTGCTCAGCTAATTCTTTCAAAAATAGTCGTCTAGCATGTGTTACATTCCTATGATAATCAGGTTTCAACGTGAAAAATATAATAAATGCAATTAGTGCTGCAATATCGATCACATTAGAAAAAAGCGCCATAGGCCAACGTTTCGTTTGCCTTTTACATGTATAGTTGGACTGTTTTTTATCCATTACGTCTACTCCCCCTTTGGTCTTGTTATAATAAGGTATTAATTCCGGTTTCTGCTTAACATTTTCACTTACAGACATGTCATTGTGCATGGTGTTGACCAAAATGACTGACTTGTTTTCCTTAGGAATGTAGCCAATCATAATCATTTTGTCATAAAAGCCAAATGTAAGAAGAGTAGACCGGTTTGTTCTTTGCATCTCTTATTTCATTTGGCATTTCTCTCTTATTTTTTTCTTAGTGTTCCAACCACTGTTAGGTTCTTTTCTAATAAACATTTAGCCAATGGAATGCTTGTAAAGAAGTTATCCATTGTAACATTTAGTCCAAAGCAGTGGCTGCTGCGTACTAAAGTTTGCACTACTTCAGAAACAAGATTTGTATGAATAGGTTGATTGGGTCGTCGTCCGGTATATACCATTCCATCAACTGCAAATCCTGATTCTGACTCACACATCCAGAAAATCTTAATACCGTATTTTGACGGTTTATTTGGCATATACTGAATAAATAAACATCTCCCTCTATATGGGAGTAACGGCTCATCAATGGTAACACTTTCGTTTGGCACCAAAGATGACCTGCATTGTTGCAAAAATAAGTTCCATATATACGATATCAGAGCTAATCTATCGGTCTGTAGGTGAAAATCACGAGTTCTTTTGTCATCAAAACGCAGGTACCGCCTTATATCTTCAAACCGATTAATTCCCACAGTAACTTGATAAATAGGATTACATTTATCAGAAGAAAACACTTCTCTTATCGGTACGTCCCAGTTTCTTTCCACAGCAGCTTGTATCAGCAAACCTAAGAAAGTATTCAGCTCCATCACATCAATATCTACCCATCCTTGTCTTTTACTGTAGTTACTTTTCGAGTTTCAAGGTTTGTGCACTTGACGACTTCTAAGATCGTTCTTGCAATAAAACATTTGAAAGCATTTTCAGGTGTATCACAGGACACTGCTCTAGTGTTTACACCTGGTGCTAAACGCAGTACGTTACATTTTGCAGTTTTCGTAGAGCTTGGCGGAACTTTATTCCACTGGTTTCTAATGAATCTTGATCAGGTGCTTCAATTTCAGACGTTTCACTCTCTTCCGATAAAACTTCATCACATTCCTCTGCCCACCGCATTAGAGTTTCCTCGTAATTAGGATCTCCATACCTCACTGTTACACGTCACCCGGTCGATTTTCTTGAACTTGAAGCCGCCATAACGAACATTCACAAACAAACACCTCAAGCAAATTTTAGCAACTGAAGTCTTTTTTATGCGTTCGCATATTTATATGATATGCATTTCTGCGTGTTGAAACCTGCATACGCCGTTGAATCTTGCAAACTCCGTTGAGCACAGAAGCAGGCCTGTTCCTAGATGTTACAACATGTTGTAGCCAATTGTTAACACATTGTATTCCATGTAATATTGCAATATGCAGTACATTGACGCCAGAAGTAACAAATTATTTAAACAAAGACAGTTTTGGATGTAAATATAAACGATTATCAATCAAAAATTAACCGGGCCTACGAGGCCCGAGAAATGTAAATACGCGGTAGAATTCAAATATCTAAAATAAATTCTCTTATAAATTATATATGCAGATCAAACTCCAATTAGAAATAGCAACAGGAAGATTCAGTTGAAGCATAGACAAGATCCAGAAGAAAAAAATTGAAAGATAAAGAAGTTATGAACTTAGAATACCACGCTGGGCTTCAGAGGCTCGTGTTATGCATCTTAGGGTTAATTGCGGGTATAATTTTGTTTTCTGGTGACACCAGGGGCAAAATTCGTATCAAAATGTATAATATAAAACGTTATTGCAATATGTTAATATTGCAAAAATAACAACAATTACACTCATCAGCCTCCATTTTACTTGCTTAATTTTTTCGCACACTAATCGAACATTGAAACAACTGCTAACTAGATATTCAGCAGCTTCTGGGCCTTGGAAAAACGTTTTTGTCAATAGATTCAAAGTTGCAAGTTTGTCGACAGCTGATCAACTGTTGCTCAACTATGTTTGTTTGATTTGGTCCCACCTTAACTGCAACTGCATCTCAAGTTCCCGAAACTTACGTTTGCACCCCTCCAAGAAGTGGTGGGAGCGCAAACATGTCGTCACGAAACATGTCATAAGAAAATGCCATAAGGTGTGATGTTGACCGACATATTTTTTTTAAATATCCAAAATGTTAGTAACTTTATGAAAACCAACAGTGGCTGCGCGAAATAAAAAAATTGCTCAACTTCACTTCATTTTACGGCATTTTCTTTGAAATTAAGTATACATACGAGCAAAACCGTATTTCTATTGCCAATGATATACCGGTTGTGTCAAAAATATCTGGGTATAGAATACGTAGAACGTATGCATGTATATATCACACGATCACACACGTATATCATTCCAGTTCGTTGCTGTTGAATAATAAACCAATGAAATAATAGTTTACATGTCACGTAATAATTTTTATTTGAATAGTCAGAAAAGTGCAAAAAAGCATGATTGTGTGTGTTATGTGGTATGTTTATTCACCAACGATTCGATACACGGAAATTATAACAGAAAATAGTGATTTCTAGAAAAACAGGACTTACAATTAGTGCGTTCCATAATACTTTACATGAAACGTTCACACAAGCACTTGCATACTTGTACATACCTTGGGATAAGTATCTAAAAAAATATAAATAGCAATTCATTCTTTTATAAACCTGATTAATACTACTAATACAGTATCTCTCGCAAGATATGCCAAATAAGATTGGAACGTCTGAAACTGTAAATGTTTCGAGCTGATTTTTGAGAACAGTGACAATCGACATGCTTCGAAATATGCGAGAGTAATTATAACAGACTCGGATAATGTCTTGTTGTGGAAGCAGGAATTTTTAAGCCTCTTGTATAGAATTCTATTTATTTTTTTTGAAAGAATAAACTATTTATTTAATTTGTTAGAGTTTATTTTTTGGTTTCATTAGAATTACACTTTTATTTTCGCCTTACGCAGTACACACGGCTTAATACAGCTCTTACATTCGCTGCTCCAATATTTTGAAACGACATTTTCGTCTTGTAGATATTCCCTTTTTGGAGCACGTCATGCCTAGATTGATCAACACAAGTCGAGCAAGTGTACGCGGCTGATCGACCGCACAACTCATATCATTTTGACGTTTTTTGAATATTGTGATGATGTCAATGCTAATATACATTGAAGTGGGGATCGGCGCCGTTGCCACAATTAATTCCTATCCCCAGAAGTTTATGATACAAGCGATATACGAAACTCAGATATGTGAGAATAAATTTTGTATTCACGAGAGTTTCGAATATACGAAAGTTCTTTCAAAAATCTCCCAAAACTACTTATACAATATCATCCCGGATTATGCTGGTAGAACGTATGAATTTCGAAGACAGCTTCCGACCGGCTATCTTCGAAACGTTTTACAATATCACGCCATTATATATTGCATTGAAATTCAGGTGTGTGTTTGAGCGTATTCCGGCGTGCGTTCGTGTGCGTGCGTGCATGTGTGTGTGCGTGTGCACACCTATATATATGTTGCATATAATATTATAGATTAGATTTTAGCAAAGCGCGCATGTCATTCTGCACTCCGGACTACGACGAGCTTGCCGCTATCAGCAGTAAGCTTCGAGCTTTCGTCGCGGATGCGAATGCGATCTTATCATCGTGCTGCGCTATCCGTCCGAATTCTTCGAGTGTACATATCGCGTATTCGCAGCTATGACGTTGCCGGCTAAGTTATTCTCGATGTTTTGAAGCGCCATAAATTGTTTCGGAAATTGTGGCTCTCGGGAGAAAGATATGATGAAGACGAAAATGCTGCTGGATATTATCAGAGAAGTAAGCAATCATACGTGTTTAATTTTAATAACGTTTGATTACCGCATATTAACAATAACATACACATATAAAATGCATACCATATATTACATCTGTTGAAAAAAATTATTATTGATGATGACTTTGATAGTATATCACACGATGTGAAAATATAAAAATAAATATTGCATCTACATTAATAATTATAATTGATCAAAAAAGACTTACTGATAATTTTATGTTTCGTACGTATACTTTACAATTTAAATAATCGTATTAGTAATTACACTTTATTAGGGAGTTAATCAAAGTTGTGATCACCTATATAATAGAACGTAAAAAATTCAATCATGTTGATTTTTAAGATTACAGCGGGTCTCGCTAACTTAGTTATTGGTTCCCGTATGCTTTGAACATTCACTGGATTGTTTTACAACAAGAAGAAATGAGGAAAGGGAAATTACTTACGAAGTTTTTATTGAAATTATGTACATTGTGGTTATTGTATCTTGATTACACTTGAATGCGTCGTAACTCATTTATTTTTCAAGTTATCAACATAAACCAAAAAGTAAAATGCATGGTTATTTACAAAGTTTTTGTTAGTGCTCGGAAAAAAACAAATGACTATTAATTTTACAAGATATATAGAAAACCCCTATTTTTTAAAATGGAACACCTTGTATATTTTTCATTAGTTCGATAGTATTTTTTCTGACTTCAAAATAATATAGCATAGTTTATGTTTTCATGATAGTGTGCTGTGGAAAATGAAAATAAAAGAATACCCCCAATATAAAAAAAATTCTGTTCCTGAACTCCCAATTTTATTTTATTATGAAAAATACACATTCATTATAAATATGTAGTGTTCCACGTGCCTACCGTTTTCTTCAATACCCTTTTTATATACTACAACAGCGTGGTTTACTGAATTTAAAAGAATCTCTGGGGTATCTCTTAATTCTTGAACTGCTCTAGTTATTCATTGCTTAAGTTCCTCAATGTCATAACATGGAGTTTTATACACAACATTCTTTATGCGCCCCCCCAGAAAATAATCCATTACTGTCAAGTCTGGACTGTTTGCTGGCCAGGGTAGTGTTCCGCCATTTCCTATCGAACCTTCTGGATATTCTGTATTTAGAAAATGCTTGACTTGTCTAACATTATGCGGTGGAGCCCCGTATTGCTGCCAGATCATTCTCCTTCTGGCATTTAGTGGTAAGATGTTTTATTTCAGATATTTGCCGAGGATTATCCATGGACCAATATCGACGATATTGTGTGTCGCGTCCCCGTCTTGTCGAAAATGAGCTTTCATCAGTCCACAGCATATTTTTTTTTAAAAACATTATTTTCATATTTGTTTAAAAAATTATCACACAAATCAATTCTCCACCGGTAAATTTAAAAACCTTACACAGGGTGAGTTGAAGGAACGGACCAAACTCAAGGAGTGTATTGTACATCTGAAAATAATGTAAAACAACTCTTATGTTCTTATCAGATTTTCATTTGTTTTCAAGTTATAGCGTATTGAAAAAATTTTAACTAGCGTTCTTGTAAATGGTCCAAATTTTTACTTGTTTTCGAGTTAATGCGTCTTAAATAAAATAAAAATATCCTTGCATTGATTATCCATGTGAAATAAAATGTCAAAATGAATATGATTCTTTTATTTTCATGGCACACTATCATGCCAGGAATATTTCTACATTGTTGTAAATAAATCAGAAACTACTGGACTACTGGATGGTACGCCATCATTTTACAGGGGCTTGCTTTCAAATCCATTCTCATACGAAATCTTCGTAAACAAACAGTGTAATTTCTACCGCATTTATAATAACATTGTATTAAACTTATCCATGTTTACAGATTTTTTTAAAGTTTAACTCGTTTGAATTGACGTTAAGATCAGTTTTATTTTGAGAATAAATCACTTCGTTTTAATAGTTCTGACAGTAGTTGTCATAACGAAACTTTTGTTGTACATAGATACACTAAAATCCAATTCCCAAAACTGTATCACAACTTAAAGTATATGCCTCACTTTGTAACAACACCATATACACTACCGCTGATATGTATTTGGGCACCTCAAATTTTAGGGTAACTCATTAAATATTTAAATGGAAATATTAAAATATATATTTGGTATTTAAGTAATAATAAAAATATACAACTTTAACAATTAAAATTATTTATTTGACCTAAATTTTGGATTCGTCTATGTGGCCTTCTTTACTCTGAATAATTGCATCGCATAAGGAGGGCATTCTTGCAATTAATTTTATCAATGTTCCCGGAGTTATTCGAGCCCATGCTGCCTATAGTTTGTTCCACATGTCATCTACTGAAGTTGGAGCAGTTTTTCTTACTTCCCGATCGAGTTCTTCCCATAATAACTCGATGGGATTCAAGTCCGGGGTTTGGGGTGGCCATTTCATGACTGTTCGTGTCTCTTCCTCTTCCAACTGTTCTAAATATTGCTTGCATAATTTTGAAGTGTGTTTTGAGTCATTGTCTTGTTGGAATGCAAAGTTCTGACCCAAAATTCTTACACCAGAGGGTATTGCATTTTCCTCTAAGATGCGTTTGTATTGCTCTTTTCTCATTATGCCTTAAATTTTTACGAGATCACCTGCGGATGTACCAACAAAATAATCCCAAATCATTACCGAACCACTACCGTGTTTGACGGTAGAGACTGTATTTTGCTCTAGTGCACGTTCACCTACAGATCTTATAAAGACTCGTCTTCGCGAACCGAAAATCTTGAATTTGGATTCGTCGGTCCACAATACGTTGCTCCAATCTTCTACCGTCCAACTTCGATGTTCACGTGCCCGTTATAACCTGTTTTTCTTATTAATTTGGCGAAGCTATGGCTTTCGCATCGCAATTCGTCCGTAAAAACCAACTTTTTGCAAACGGCGTTTAACCGTGAACACGCTAATCGGCTTCGGAGGTACAGTATTGATTTCTGCAGCGATTTCTGGAGCTGTTTTTCTTGTACTTCGCTTGCTGGATACCATGATTGCAATATCTTGAGTTGATGTTGTCGCCCTTGGTCTACCACTTCGTACTTTATTTAGAAAACTGCCACTTTTACTGTACTTTTTTACGTTATAATCAACAGTAGATGGATTTTCTAGCAATTAGACGATTGCTTGTGCCTAAGTTATGTTGTGGTACTATCAGAACACGCGTTTCAACACTATTTTCTTTCCTTTTCGGTACGTTTTAAAATTTTAAACGAAATTATAAACACTATTCGTTAAGAGATGTTGTGGCTACTAACATGGAACGATAACTGACCGTAATTTTAAAATACTACTTCAAATGGCTTTATTACTGCTTCATGATTCATAGTAAAATTACCAACTGTTACATTTTTCCTGGAATTTCAAGAAATACGCTCTTTGTTGTCGCTACTACCTGCGCTCTTATGACGATATTACCTCCCATACAGATAAAAGTAGTATATAGACTGATATTATTTAAGGAATTTAAATGAATCTTAGTAATTATTAGCATGCTCTTCAATAATGCTGGAATGTATTTCCTAAATACATTCTTTGTATACAAAAATCTAAAATCCAAGGTTGCCCAAATAGTTATGAGCGGTAGTGTATAGCATATGTTAAGTTTTGATATGTACGAAGTAATAAGTAGGGACAGGGACAAAAAATCGAAGATATCTGTCCTGTTTTTTTTTATAATTGTGTTTGGAAAACTCATATTGTTTATACGAGTGGTATAGTAAAACGAGTAATCTTGTCATCGTTGTGTTCTTGTCGTAAAAACGGGAAAATATAGTACATTTCTATAAAGAAGCAGACGTAATTCAATGTTGCATTTATATTTTCTCCCTGTACCACATATTATTGTCGTAGGTATTACTTTTAATCTTACTTAAAATTCCGCTACGAAGGTTACGCCGACGTTGAAATCATAAAATGTACATGTACGTATATAATTCTGATGCAGTGCAGTGAAGAGGTGTGCACCGACCTTATGAAATTATCTGCGGAAACGCCATAAAACCTTCAAATATTCAATAAGGCGGTGATGAAATGAAATTGTTTTAGAAGTCGCGCGAACGTCTGCCGGAATAAACTAGTTAAGGGACTGATGCGATGGCGGATTCTTATTCATGCCGCGCCGTACAGGTTATTATTAAATTTAATAAAAAGAGAAAATTATCGGGCATATCGAGGTACGAAGGCAATTTAGATCTTATAATGATGTAATCGTTATATACGCGGAGTTCGTTAGGGCGGTGGTAGGCGAAATTGTTACATCGGCAATTATCGTTACGCGTATTCGTACATATGTAAATATTTTTCCTATTAAAATTTAATAATCGCCGTAATGCAGTGTTTCACCGCAAACAAAGAGCAGATATTGTTTTAATTGCAATTAGCTGTAGCCATAGAACTGAAAATTATTTCTACTTTATTGGATAACGGAGACCTATCTGGCTGTAGTTATATGTTCAGTTTATGTTCATATATGCTGTTATAACACAATTAACATGGTAGATTGTAGATATGTACGCTTGCATCTCCCTAGCAACACATGACAACTCACTATATGTAATTGGATAGATAATTGAATTTTAAATTATAGCACGAACAATTTTAGCGTCCACTTTCTCCAGTTAAGCGAATAGGATAATAGTTACAGCAAAGTGGTTATATTACATTCTTAAGTTGAGTTCACACTTCGCGAGGCAGCCCTGGGGAAGTGTGTCTCGCAATGTGTGGACTTGCCTCGCGACGGCTTCTGCCTCGCTACCAAGGCTGTTTCAGGCGAGCCAACACCAGTCGGTTTTTGATCGCGCACCGAAGGTGGCTCGGGGTAGAGCACTGCACGGGCCTATTTTTCATGGTCCAGCCCGCCCGTGGCCCGTTACAATATGGAGTGGGCCCGCCCGCCCCGCCCGTTGCGTTCATTACCTCGGCACAAAGCCCGCCCGTTAGAAAGTTTAGGCTCGTTTGGCCCGTCTAAATTATTTTAGCCTGTTTAAGTAATTCTATCTATCACTGTCTATTTCTAAACATTTTTACATTTTCTTTAACCAAAAGAAAACGTAACATAACATTGCATACATTAAAATTGTTAATACGTTGTTAAAATTGTTAATAGTTTTTACGTTAAACGATAACGTAAAAACTAAACAGTATTTTCTGCATACGTTATATCCATTCGATGTATTTAATAAACCATTCTCGGCCCGTCAGGCCCGTACAAATTCAGACCCGGCCAGGCTCGGCCCGCAATGAAAAGAGACGAGGGCCGCCCGCGGGCCCGAGCGGGCCGGGCTTTTCCTAGCCCGTGCAGTGCTCTAGCTCGAGGTGTTTGCCTCGCGTAGTTTGGACCACGTTGCCTCGCGATAAACTGGCCTACCTTGCCTCGCGTATATGCCTCGCTATCCATTCGACAAAGGCCGAAGTAAATTGTTCGCAAGGCAGTCTCGCGAAGTGTGAACTCAGCTTTATATTGCACGCAAAGCATTTCATAAGCAACATAATAAGTTACTATATCTGAAAAAATAGGAGCCAGACAAATCTGAAAATTCAGTATTTAGTGTTTCGTCATATCTAACATAATTAGAATATTGACGTTACACATCAACGTCATTTTGTTCGTTGTCTTTCTGCTAATACCTTCGGCTAATCTATTAAAAATTATACTTTAGAATTGGCCCTTATAATTTTATTCAGATTTTTTGTTGATAAATATTAAATGTATTCGCCTTTCGTTTTATTTGGTTTTACACCTTTATTTCTACTCGTATGAAACACCAGTGTGACGTTTTACGATAATAGTAATATAAAAATAATAATTGTAGATATAATTAATATCATTGTATTGTACTTTGTGCTACTATGAAAAGTTATGTTCAATCCATACTACTAAAACAGCCGCTACATTTCTAACGCTTCTACTGCCGTAGCTTTTAAGGAACTCAATCAGTCAGGTGGCAGTTGTTTCTTTTTTTTGTACAACGTGACAATATACAGTGTAATCATCTAGTGCGCGAGCGGAAGATATTTTCTTTCGTAAGCAATTTAGAGAAAAATTTCGAAATGAAAAATATTTGGAGATTTTTAAGTTCTGCACAACATAAAATTATGCCCAAGTATAGAGGGTGTTCAGTCTCCGCCACAAGTTTGGTTTTTTAAACAGAACACCCTGTAAGATTATTACATTTTTTATGTTTTTCTTCAAGTCATGTAAAACTAAAATAGGTGAGTATAGGAAATATTAAAGAAAGTTATCTTCAGTATTCCCTATACCCATCCATCTTAGTTTTCGAGATCATTGAGATAACTTGAGATTTTTGTGAAATTCTATTGTTTTTTTAATGGCCGATAGAAAAAACTTTCTGAATGGATTTCTTAAGGCATTGCGTGAACACTACACAAAATATTACACTCGAAATAGGAGGAATAGCATTACAGCTTGTATGAAGGTAGGTGGTGCTCATTTCGAATATACAAGGGGTATTTTTTAAATAAGGTCCGTTCTTTAAGAAGAAGAAAAATACGTAAATATCATTAAAATATATTTTTTCAATATTCTTCACACTTTTATCTACTTTTCTACATAATTTCCATTTTTGTTGAAACATTTGTCATGCCGCTCAACAAGTTCTTTAATTCCGACGTGAAAGAAATCTGCCGCCTGTGAAGAAGCCCAATTCATGATTGCAGTTTTCACATCTTCGTCGTCGTTGAACCGTTGACCACCAGGGAACTCCTTTAAGTACCGAAACAAGTGAAAATCACTGGACGCAAGGTCTGAACTGTAACAAAAATGGAAATTATGTAGAAAAGTAGGTAAAAGTATGTAGAATATGGAAAAAATATATTTTAATGATATTTGCAGTATTTTTCTTCTTATTAAAAAACGGACCTTATTTAAAAATACCCCTCGAATGTTGAAGTTAATGCATAAGTGAAATGTTACAGGTTATTTTTAATGTATATCTTTAGAAAAACAATAGTTTATAACATTTCGTCGCATCACTATGCATTTTAGCAAAAACCTCTCTGCGTAGGTTTATATTTAATTTACTAACGAACGACACATTTTAAGTATAGGAAAATGTATAGAAAACAAGCTCCAGAACAATTTCTCTATCGGAATCTTGAAAAATATTCAGAAGTTCCATTTAAAGCAATTAAAATAGCATAAATCAGTCATGGCAACGATTTTGAAGATCATGTTGCAGATGGTAGTTGGTATAATCAATTTTTGTATTGCGGAAAATTCCAAGAAATTGAATAAAATTTAAATCAGCGCTCTAGCGTGTAAGGCGCTTAAAATATCAGCTGTTAAAGAAACAAATGGCATTTCGCAAAAACCTCAAATTATCTCAAAAACTAAGATAGATAGGTATAGGGAATACTGATGAATATTGACATGCATTGAAGAAGGGCATCCAAAACCCATTTAAAAGACCAAACTTGTACCGAATATCTTTTATTTAAAATCTTTTTTTTTTAATTGCTCAGATGAATTATCTCCTGTCCACGCACTTGGCGGATACGCTGTATATAGGTTAGTATTAAGTATTAAATTAGAGACAGATAATGAAATAATTAATAACATATTAAAATAAATATTTAAACGTCTTAGACTAAGGATTTTTGCAACTGGAGCCATCCAAATATGGCGCTTTCTTTATTTTTCACTTTTTACATAAATCGTGCTTGGTTCTGAACGAATTTTATCTACTTATAATTCTTCAAATAATGTTTCCAAAATTTATTAAAAATTTGAGAGTGTTTGTAAGCTACCGACGCTTTTCATCTTAGCTCCACAGGTTATTTTTTTACAAAATTTTAAACAATTTCAAGATAGTTTCATCTGCCCCATAAATACAGGGAAAATTAGTATTTTCGTTGAATTGATTTAGTATCCACTACCAAATTTCCACATTTCACCAATATTACAGAATACTTCCAAAAAGGGGACCACCCTTGTATTTTCTAAATGGTAATTGACATCTATCTATCACTCGTTAATATAATTAGGATCTTAATGGTCCATTGTGCGTTAAGCTGTTATATGTTATACTTTTAACTTAACATTCTTTATGATAGTATGTTGAAAGTCCAATACCATAAGTATTAAATTATTTACAGCAGTTCCTTTTTGTGGATGGTGATTCCCCCATATTTGAAAATTGTGGAAGGAAGAATCAAGTTCTTTTCCTAAGAAGATATTGAAACGCTATATTCATATTATCTCAGAAAATATTGTCAAAATTGCAAAGGGGAAATATGGGTATAGTAACGGATGACATGGTTGTGTACATAAGAGTTGTGCAGAAAATATTGAATTATGTTTGTACATCTGAATTCTGAAGGTTAGAAATATTTGTGTTATTCTTTATATCGTGTAGAGTTCTATTTCGTTATTGAAAAAAGTTTCTACGTTTCTATACAAAATGAACTTTTCTAGTGTTATGTGCAACTTCCAACTTCTAAATATTTTTTTTGTGTTTTAAACAATGCACGAATGTAACTTTTTTTGTTTTGATACATATTCTAGAGCACTTGCACATCCGCTGGGGCCGTTGATAGAATTGGAATTTTGAATTTCCCAGAATTCCAAATACCGAATTCCTATTGTAAAGAAATTTCAAGTGGAAATTCGAATTCAAAATTCGAATTTCGAATATTAGATAAGTAGATACTAGGAGTTGTATAGAATGAAAGAAAATTTGCATTTCCTTTCATCCTGCAAACATTATACAGCGCGGTCCTAAAGTGTGTTTAAAAAAAAAAGGCCGATTTCTATTTTTCGTGAACTAACTTTTGCCGTTATCGGCAGTTCAATTGTATTTCCGGTGTCATCGGAAGTGGCGTCAACTTTCGCATTTTAAATAGAACATCCTATATACTTTTACTTTTTTGGAAAGGTAATCGAAAGGCGAATCCAAGGCTGCCAAACATGTTATACTTTAACTTAAGAAATATGACATACAGCAATAAAGATTTTATTAATCTGTTTTTATTGTTACGCAAAGTTGGCTAGGAAAGAGCGCCAAATTGTTCCTTGTGACGCCAGACTAATCTAAAGAACTCGTTACTAAGCAATGTAATCATAACAATTGCTAAACTGTCAAATCTCAAATCCAAAAGCGTAAATTATTCTTGTTATTTATTGTTATTGATGGTGATAATTGTTGCCAGATTTACATGATATTAAAATTGACCCAGCAATTTTGCATGGTTCGTGCTGCAGCCATCATGAAAGTAACAACACAAAAAACCTAAAAAACAGACATATTGTCTATCAAAAACACATTTAAACAAACTTGCCATAATTAATTAATTGCGATAAAGTAAAGAAACAACAGCAATTAACAAAACAAGTTAAAATGAGAAAAAATAATATCCAGAACAAAGAAGGAACAATAAACAACAAGAATAATTTAGGGTTTTGGAATTGAGATTTGACAGTTTGGCCATTGTTATGATTACTTCCAATTAGTTTAGCAACGAGCTCTTTAGGTCAATCTGGCGTCACAAGAAACAGTTTAGCACTCTTTCATAGCCTACTTTGCGTAACAAAAAAACAGATTACCAAACCCTTTATTGCCACATATCGTCACATTTCTTAAATTAAAGTATAAGATGTGTGGTATCGTTGGATTTGCCTTTCGATTATCTTTCCAAAAGCGTAAAAATATACAGGATGCTTTATTTAAGATAAGAAAGTTAACGTCACTTCCGGTGAAACCGGAAATACAATTGAAGCTGTCGAACTACAGAAAGGTTAGTTTGTAAAAAATAGAAATCGATCTATTTTTTCTAAAAACGTTAGCTAGCACGTTAGCAGGGGGAGGCCCTGAGGACCTTCCTGTATATGCCCGTGTAAGTCGGTCTTTCAAATTTGGCAGTATATGATATGTATATGATAATATGGTAAGAGTACACAAAAATGACGTTTTTATCGAATTTGATAGATGAAAATTTATTTATTTTTATGTTCGGATAACACCTTTGGTCCCCATGTTCAGTTAAAATAAAACGCATCGAAGCATTCAAGGCGTATGTTCAGAGACGCGAAGAGCACGGTATACGTATCTGCGAGCATTAACTATTGGTTCAAATTAGAAAGACTAATTAGACATCTGAACTTCGAATTCGAGTTTTAAAATCGAAATACGATTTCGAATTTCCGAATTTGGACGTTAAAGAAATTCAAATATTCATATTTAAAAATGTTCAAATTCAACAGCAATAGTTTGAAATTGTTACACACATGCGTGAATTGAATTTAAAACAGTCTATATTCCCTTTTAAATTTTTTTGTTAAATATGTTATCCTTCTTCAACTCAAAAAACACAAATAAATCGCTAAATTCCAGGTCTAGTAAGTGCTCAAATGGTTTTAAGAAGGAGGCAATGTTCTTCTGCTTGTTTCGATCCTGGTCTACTTCTAACACTTGCATACATTAAGTTGAAGAATGCGATGGGTGTAATTTCCCTATTTGTAACAAAATCTAATACGTCTTGTAGCATCATGAATATTGTAATAGTTAATATTCGTTAATTATAGTATTCTTGTTATATTCATACACTACTCGGAACAATTTCGTCCTCATTAAGTGTTGAGTTTTCAATGGAATTCTTTCTTAATACTTTCCAAGTACTTTTAAGTACCCGCCTACGTTCACGTAAGCCTCTTTTAATTCAATTATTAATGATTTAATAGCCGTTGAAAAATGTGCCGGGTTTCGGCCAATATTTCCAAACTTCCGTGAGTCGAATCTTTAATGCCTTTAAGCTTTAATATAACGTTGGTATAATATTTCATAATGCTCCATTAAAAGTACTTCAGTTAATGGCTTCCTAACTGAAACCATGCACGCATTATTTTTTATATATAGCAATTTTTTTTTCGCTTTAAAGTCATCATGTAAGAGAACGACATATTTGAATTATGAAATATGTTATAAAGTTATAATAAGCAATAAAACGAATGCAGCTAATGCTGTCCATAATTTTAGAAAGCCTACGTAACTCTAGGTGTAGATCAAAAGTGAAACTATACAAGTGTAGTAACTTATAACCTAGTGAAATTTGAAAATTGATCACCCGTGCAGAAGTTATAGCACCAAAATAGGTGAAGTGGACGTAGAATAAATTCTGTAACTGGATACGATCCAGAACTTAAGATGCCTTACCCGTTATTTCTGCATTTTGAACTTTGGCTTTTAAAACATGAAATTAATATAATTATATGATTCTGTTGAATTTATATTTATTCTTACTCCATGACAGGCAGCAATGTACCGAATGGACACAAATGAAAGTTTTGTTATGTGTTACTTATGTGTTCAAGCTTGTTGAAACGCCATTTGATATTTTAATGGAAACATACCTCATTATAAATTGATAGCAATTTGTAGAGATTTTAAGTATTTCACAAACAACAAAGCCTTTATTATATACATAATATACAGTATGATATAATTCTCTTATTTCGTTAACATGTTCAAAAGTGATTCTCTTGTACTATCTCAAAGCACTTTTAAATTCTTTCAAGCATTTCACATCCTTCCATGCATCTTTATATCCTTATTTATTGAGGTAATATCAGGAGATGGAGCTAACCAATGTACTGGCCCTCCGCGTCCTATCCAGCAGTTACTGTTTGCGATATTTAGAGCAAGACATCCATCCCACTGGCAAGGCCAGTAGGCTGGTTTCTCTTCTAGTGTTACAGTGTTCTAGTGCAATAGTATCGTCAATTCTCGAGTTAAAGGATGAGTGTACATCTATTCTGCTAATATACCATCAATCAAGGAAGGTCCAGATAACTTATCTCCCAAAGTTCCACCAAATAGTTATAAGTAACGCTGGCCACGAGCGGTACCGCGCATCGGCGTAGAATCAGTTCGGACCGAGAGGAACGGTAGTATTACTTCGTCTGCGAAGCAGTACGGACATTTTCGCTGCCGGTCATTTGCGCAATTGTTTATCTGTCCTAGAAAAATTATGATTTCGCCAGAAAAACGACCGCGGTCGGACAAACTTCGAAAATTTATTGCAGAAATTCCAGACTTAATATATGAAGGTGCTAAAATTAAATGTGTAATCTGTAAAATCCCGTTAATGTGTTGGTCCAGACAACATTGTCTACGACACGTAAATAGTGAAAAGCATGTCTCAAAAAGAAATTGTACACGAGACAATGAAAAATTTATATTTAATTTATACGTTACGTGTATTGCATGTAATATACCGTTTAATTTACTAGACAAGGAACGATTTATCTGCTTTTGGAATAACTATTCAGAGTGCAAATTACCAAGTCGAACATCATTACGAAGAATTGTGCCATCTGCGCGCGAACATATTGAACAAAAAATAAAATCGGAGTTGAAAGACCAAGAATTGTGGTTATGTGTCGACGAAACAACAGATCGGAAGAAACATTCTGTTCTTAATGTAATGGCACGCAAATTGGAACCTCATCAATCGGCACCTTCAATTCTATTAATCTCCAAACGAATACAACAGTGTACTGCCGAAGTAATTTCAAAGTTAGTGTTAAATACATTGGACAAGTTTGAACTTTCAACAAACCAACTCTTGATGTTAGTGAGTGATGGTGCTGCAAACATGCTTTCTGTAGGCCGGTCTCTTAAAAAGCATTCTGCTAATTTGTTACACATTACGTGTAAAATTCATGCTCTCAATCTTGTGGCGGATAGTATCAGAAAATGTTATCCTGAGGTAGACGCTTTAATAGCGCATACCAAAGCAGTATTTGTCAAATCACCGAAACGTATTCGCGAATTTCACAGACTGCGCCCCCGTATACCAAAGCCACCAGAACCTATTCTAACTCGTTGGGGAACATGGTTGCAGGCCGCGTTTTATTATCATAAATATTTTGACAATATTAAGAACGTGGTTTTACAATTCGATACAAAGGAAGCTGCCGCTATCCAGAAAAGCCAGTCGAAATTTCAAGATAGTCAGGTTAAAATGGATTTAAAAATCATTCACGACAATTACTTCGGGCTAGCAGATGCAATAGAAAAATTACAAAATCCTGCGGTGCCGTTAGAAGAATCTCTACAAATAGTGCAACATGTTCACGCACAGCTGTGCGCGATTGAAGACGCAAAAAATGTTTCTGTTCTAGAAAAATTTGAAAGTGTTTTTGAGAAAAATTCTGATTTTGGCACATTAAGACACATTTGTGAAGGTGCGTCAACAGAATCGTTAAGATATTTGAAAAATTATTTTACTTACGCAAATATTACGTCACTAGATGTAGAACGTTCGTTCTCTGCATATAAACGCATTTTTTCCTCATGCCGTACTAGTTTTGCTGAAACAACAGTTGAAACATATCTAATGTTGCAGATATTTAAGACATTATTCACTTTGTGATTTCACTGAGGACTCTTAAAATAGTAAGTGTTTGAGCACGTGTTATTTAATTTTTATTTAAAAGATGAGCGAAATTATTTGCGGCAGCAAACATCTCTATTAGCAGAATAACTCTAGTGGAACGCGAGGTCTGGTCGACTCTACGCTACTGCGCGGTACCGCTCGTGGCCAGCTTTAGTTATAAGTCTCTAATACCCCACTCGTCTTAACCAGCGTGAATTTACTTAGGATGGTATGATAAATACCTGTGTTAAAGAAGACAATGCAATTGTTTTGCATTTAGTAAATTGTGCCTTGTAGCTCTGTATATTTACTCCAATGAAGCTCCAATTTTCTTAAGCCATCCAAATAATAGGATTTGTCAAACTCTGCAAGGTAGGCCTCTGGTTCGGCAATGACCTCTTCATTTGACATAAATCACTTTCCGGTAAGCCATTTCTTCAAGTTTGAAAAATGAAAGAAGTCATAGGGCACCAAATCTGGCGAATATGGTGGATGAAGAACCAATTCGTACTGTAACTGGGTTAGTTTTGCTTTCGCAATTGCCGATGGTGGTAGAAAAAAATTGTCCCGAATTTTGTGTTATTCTCATCATACAAAACAAGTTTTTTTTTTATTTTACATAATAATGTAAATGTTTACTAAATAATACGAACGTTTTTGGCAATTTCCGCCTTTCAAAAATATGTGGAATTACGAGCTAAACTAGAAGATTATTTATACAAAACTGATTTTTTATGAGAAGCAATAAAGCAATAAAATTAATGCATGGATAGGTAAGGCAGACAGAAAATTATTGGGTTGAAATTTCATCATTTGGAGTTCAGCGATGCATGAATAGTGCCGAAAAATGAAGTAGATCTTGGAAATTTACAAAAAAAGAATTTTTTCACTTAGTAAAATGTACTTTCTGTAGGAGAAATGATAAAGGGGTTATTAAAAAACAATGTTCAGAGAAATAAATTACGCTAGTAAGTGTGTAAGCACCCAAAAGGTGAAAATTCAACTCAATAATTTCCTGTCTGCCTTACCTATCGATGTGTTAATCCAGGGACACACTGTAGGTTTCCAAGCTTTGAAAATACATTGAAAACGTTCTTGCCACAACAGAATGAAATTTGTATTATCCTTAAAACTAATTAATTTCTATTTGAACCGTTTTCCTTTAAAAAGCTCCGTTTGTACACTGACTCAAAAAAGTCTCCGTACACCTGTCACCATTTTGATTTGAGTGCTTTAAGAAAACAGTGCAATCCTATTTATTGCAGAAAATTGTTGGTGAACAGTCTATTAGAATACAAATGAACAAGATAACATGAAAAGATAATGTTTTATTGTACAGGTAACATTACATTAAAAAAAGGTAGGTACAATTCGAATTTAAAAAAAATCTCCATACACTTAGAAAATCTGGAATTATTATTAGAATAGTAACTCCATTTACAAAGTTTAGTAACTTGTTGATCCACCCTTTGCTTTTATAACTGCTAACATGCGTCTCTTCATACTTTCAGCTAATTTGTTCGTTACTGTGGGATCAATGGAGTTCCATTCTTGTTGTAAGGCGATTTGTAGCTACTCCTTGTTGCGGATCGTATGTTTCCTTATTCTTCGTTCCAGTTCATCCCATAGGTGCTCTGTAGGATTCATGTCCGGCGATTGTGGAGGTGTATGAAGCTGCTTTCCCACACTAAATATAAACCATTCCTTGACACGTTGAGCGGTGTGCTTGGGATCATTATCTTACTGGAAGATAAATGACCGTCCAAGACCGAATTTTTGGGCATTAGCTTGTAAATTTTCTCTCAGTATATCCATGTATACATATTGGTTCATTATACCATCAATAAATATTAAATTACCAACGCCTGCATACACCCCCACACTAAAACTTTTCCTCCACCAAATTTTACAGTCGCACACAAATTTTAAGTTTTCAGTTCTTCTGGTCCAAAAATGGCCATCTGACCCAAAAATGTTATACATATAACATTTTTGGGTCAGATGGCCGTACAATAGTGTGGCGAAAGAGAAATGAAGAACTGAAAACTAAAAATTTGTGCGCGACTTAAAAATTTATTGACGGTATAATGAACCAATATGTATACATGGATATACTGAGAGAAAATTTACAAGCTAGTGCCCAAAAATTCGGTCTTGGACGGTCGTTTATCTTCCAGCAAGATAATGGTCCCAAGCACTCCATTCAACGGGTCAAGGAATGGTTGATATTTAATGTGGAGAAGCAGCTTCATACACCTCCACAATCGCCGGACATGAATCCTATAGAGCACCTATGGGATGAACTGGAACGAAGAATAAGGAAACATACGATCCGCAATAAGGAGCAGCTGCAAATCGCCTTACTACAAGAATGGAACTCCATTGATCCCACAGTAACGAACAAATTAGTTGAAAGTATGAAGAGTCGCATGTTAGCAGTTATAAATGCAAAGGGTGGATCAACAAGTTACTAAACATTGTAAATGGAGTTACTATTCTAATAATAATTCCGGATTTTCTAAGTGTATGGAGATTTTTTTGAGGTTGGAATTGTACCTGCTTTTGTTCTTTTTTTTAATGTAATGTTACTTGTACAATAATTGTTCGTTTGTATTCTAATATACTGCTCACCAACAATTTTCTGCAATAAATAGGATTGCACTGTTTTTTTAAGCACTCAAATCAAAACGGTGACAGGTGTATGAAGACTTTTTTGAGTCAGTGTATATATGTACCATTATTAATTGTGGTATAACAGACTTTCGCAGAATAGGGGGGCATTGCTTATTGCTCATTTCTGTAGAGGTCGTATGCAATATTTTTGACAAATTGAGTGATTAGAGCATCTTTAATTAGATATTCTCATCCACACATGTCCCATACATATACACAGTTTTATTCTAAACACAAGAGTTCTTCAACACAGTTATCTTGACTCCTTACTTTCTTTAACATTTTTCCTAAACAGAAAGATTCTTACAATTAATGCCTTACGTCCACATAAATGGGTTTAAAAATGACTTTTTACAAAACAAATTTTCATGTAACCGATTAAATATAATACAAAAATTAAGTACAAACAGAATTTAACATCTCCATGTTTGTGGGATTAAGCATCTATTCCTTTGCCTTTAATCCATTATAGCAAGATCATTATTCATAAAATTATCAAGTTCCTTTCTACTACAACATCGTTCTAATAATAATTATATACTCTTAAACGTATGCTGGAATTACTCAGGGTTTGAGCTTATTTATAGCAGGTTTGGATTATAAGCTCCAGCCAATGGATATACGCTGCAATCAACTGCAAGCTGCTAATTGATATGGTAAATCATAACCATTATTCTGCGCTAATGAACCGTAGTGGACAGGGTAAGATGGAAATTATGCATTAATTACAGTAGTGTGGAGGGCGCTCTCTTTGCGTACATTGACGAAATAAAACAACACACAGACCGGACTGACGGTGGCGTATATTCAGCATGCACACGTTCCACTACTGAGCTTTGCTCGTTGTTCGCCGTACAGAATCAGTGAGTCGTTATTGTTTAGGAAGTATTTGGGACCGTTGACTGTAAAATATTGAATTTGCTTACGGTTTCGGCTTCATCGGTTGGTTTTCAAATCGTTGAGCAGCATTTGATGCAAACAATTATGGCAAATAACTTATATAAAAGTACCCGTTCAATTGATTTTATTTTGGAGTAATTTATAGTTTGGGAATTTACCAATTTTCTATCCAGTAAACTTGATTTAAACGATTCCTTTTTAAATTGAATGGTGCCTAATGATTTTACTGGTTATTAGAATTACCGATAAACCGGAAATGTAGCTTTAACGTGATTATGTGCTGTATACTTGCAGGCCCTGGACTAGCGACTTGTTGTAGTTGCAGAAATCGTTTTTCTAATCAAGATATATACTGAAGTATAAAATTTACATCGTCGAACACAGCTATCATTCGAGCACGTATAGTGTATTCAGTATGGTCACTCGGTCAATGTGAAGTTCCCTCTGGCGTGGTGGAATGGTGAAGGTATTATTCTTCAGTTCATTTTCCTATTTTCGTAACTCTTCAAAATTAATGAAACGTTCCTACAACAAACAACAAAATTCAGAGGTATTTTGGGCATAATATCGTAAATTAAATCTCTTTCGTAAAATTTCTGTCCAGAACGTCAGTAAAATTTATTATTGTTGGATTGTCAGTGGTATTTTAGGTCATAGAATAGCATATTTCAGTCGTCCAGTCGCGTCACTACATCCATTCGATGTACGTTACTTTTAAAAATAATTTTATTCATCAAAAATTCATCGTCAAGTTATATTTGGAAAGGAATCATCAAAATTTGCTGTGAATAAAACAATCGCCATCGCGATTAAAATAAAGCAGAAGAGGAACGCCAATTGATTTTCTTACTTTCGGTTAATCTTTTATCGAGTTAACTCGTATTTTGGCTGCGCTCCCAGTTTTAAGTGTTAATACTTCGAATTGTAATATAAATTCAAGATAAAAGTGAAGGTCGGTGATTAAGGATAGGCAGGTTTTTCAGTAAATGTAATGTAAGCATGCGATATAAACTCTATATATCGCATGCTTAGGAAAGTCCAACATAGGCTCTATGTCAGAAATTCCACGACCTTAATCCCAACAGTACCCCGCGATAAGAAATTTGTAAAACTTCCCTTCCATAGAGTATCGAAAGGTTTTAGTAAAGTTTTTAAGGAACAAGAGATTAACGTGTGTTTCAGTTCGCGGAATGCACTCAAAAACGAAACGAGTGATAGGTACTAGATTTAATGAACATATCAGGTGTTACAGGTACGGGAAGATAGAAGCGTCAAGTGTCGCACAACACACAAACAATACCGGGCATAATATTAAATCAGAAAACCTAAAATTAATTAAAAACGTGATTTCGCCGCGTGAGCTGGACGCCTATGAGACTATTTACATAAATAAGAATGCAAACCCAATCAATAAAGAGAACGGACCTCTACATTTTTCATGTCTTTTCGATTTATTATAGTAAAAGATCATTTGATTTATGATTGTGCTAAAACAGAGACTTCGATCCTCTCGTACATTCCGCATGCTTCTTTAGTGTTTAAGGGTAGAGCAAGAAAGAACACAAATTTGACGAACAGAAAGGACATAACCGTTGTCTCACTCGGTTTATATTAGAGTGAGATAACCACATTTCTCGGTTCGTGGTGACAGGCCTTCTTGCGTCTTTCCGCCTTTTCTCCTTATTTTAACTTGCTTTCTAGCCTAAACGGCAAAAGTAGGTACTTGTATATATTTTTCTTGAAAAGTAGGGATAGAGCGGGTTCGTTAGATTTAATATATGTTTTCTTACATCAATCGGTACGCGATTGAAGATGATGACCCACACGTCTTCAAAACGGCCTTAATTTGACCTTACTATTATTATAGAGTTTATATTGACATCATCGTAAAATTCAGGTTAGTTTTAATTGCTAGTTTTCAGTTCGTTTCAAATCTCATTTGTTGATTTTAAAATTCATCTAAATTGCCGAAAAAGTTTTAGAATACACCCGAACACTCAGTTTACATAATTATTTAATTAATTTTCGATTTAGATTAATAATTTACCACATTTAAAACATTTCGATACATAAATGTTCGGTAGATTTAAACATTTGCCTTAATTAAATTAAATTATGATTAATAGTAAAGACACACGTAGAGCAATTATTGGTCTGCTTTGTTATTAATCACTATAATGGATGTTCGTGTACTTAAATTTACTCTCCCTAAGCGACAAAAGAACATTTTCTTGAATAAGCAATACTTACTGCGTATAGATACAGTTGTTAATTATTAACGGACCCATTACAAGCAGATTCTGGCACTATACAATAGTAACTGTTGGCAATCACTTCCGTGACAATTAGATCAAAAGGACACGTACTACGTTAGGAGTCAAGTACGTGCCTAGCTGAAAAACAAACCGTAACAGTTACATACGTCCCTTCGTTATCTTTCCCTACCTGTAAACTAAGCAAACATCATTAATAAAACCAATTTACTACACCCCGCAATCGCTTTCCCGGAGATTTTCCCAAATTACCAGAGTGGTGGTTTCGCCGAGGAAATGCGAAGGGACTAATGTGAAAAATGAGAAACGTAGGGAAATCGCATTGAAAGAAAATCCTATTATATTTGTTGAAAAGATAGTTTAATTAAATGGAATCCTATAATCCTATTGATGAAAGTCGGAGTTGTACAGAAAGAAGATTTGGTAAACTTACACCTCGCTTCGTTGCATTCGTGTTCAAGAAGGATATCAGGATTTGTATCTGGGTTTTGGTTTAGCTGAAGTTCTTTAGTAAAAACAGTGTAATATTTATTTAGAAAAATATAGAAAAAGCGTTATTAAAAAGTAATTCAAATAACCTGTTTTATTTACTCAAAGCAATGCTATGAATACAAGTTTTGATTTGAATATTGTAGCGAGAAATCCTGTGAACTGGGTTTACTTGAGATAATCAGCATATCTTGTGACAAAATTTCACTTTATTTACATTTTCAAAAGTTAAACATGCAATTTACCATATAAATTGAAATTCGAAAAGGCGGTCCTCAAATTTCACTAAAATCAAGTATTTAAAATACATACTTACGCAATAAAAACCATCGGCTATCAATAGATCATCAAAGAGGTACTTGAACGTAAGTAACCGAACTTCTACTTATTTAAGAAATAAATTTTCTTTTAATCTCCCACTGAAACTGTTGTAAAATTAAACAAAAATAAACACCAGAATTGGGAATATTCGACAAAAGCTTGCGGAGGAACGTTTCAATATTCATTGGACTACGCGGAGACTGTCGTCCTTTACAAGAGAACCGGAGGTTGATTTATTTTATCGATGCAAATTTAATTCATTAAAAAATCGCTATCGACTGGATGATATCGCTGAAGTGGTGGTTAGGGAGGGTAGCATCATTGTGCTCTCGTTTTTCAATTTCCAACTGGTTTGGTTGTTTCACCGCAGAATTTAATCGCCTTCCAATAATTAAAAATAAATGGCCGAGCTAATTAGTTTTATTGTGTCCGCGGTGTTGATAAGGACGCGAATTCGAATCGGTTTTGTTTGATTTCGTGTTATGATCCGTGGACGTTTGATGAATATTGATGGGTTTAATTACGCTGATTGAAACGAAAATCAGCGCCAGATAAATATAGACAAAATATGGAATTTTTACGAAATGCAAAACACAACGGGTTATTCAATGGGAATAAAATTAAAAATATGTTCTGTAAAAATTAAATTTGGTTTTGCATTTATGGTATTTTTATTACATGTACCTAAGTATATGAACATTTGAGCCATTTATCTATTTTATAAATTGCTTACTTTCTTCAAAATTTCCTTAGATAATTTTGGACATATGTTCATTAGACATTTTTGATTTCAAGTTGCTCGAGCAACACATCCTTAAGCTGTGACAATCATGTCATGGGACACCGTGTATGTGACAATCAAGAAACAACAAGCAATCTTGATTAGGGAACCAACCAAAACAGTATTAAATGAGACTCATTCATTAATGGTCGATATGCCAAAAATGTAAATTTTTTCATCAGGAGACTACTATCCACAAATTAAAAATAACGTTAAAATCTTTGTATGAACTAAATTTCAAAAACTTACATCTGAGATGTCAAATGTCTCGTTTATGCTCAATATTTTGAAAATGTTATTTTTTTATCACAAATTACATTAAAGTATAAATTAAATTTTAAAAACTTACAACCTTGGACAAAATTATTGGGCACCCTCGCATATGATTTATATCTCAACTTTCACCAGTAAATAAATGAAACGGGTGGTATAAATGTAATATTTTATTTAAGAAAAAGTAAAATTCAATATCGTGTTGATCCTCCATGGGAGTTTAAACTAGCAACAAGTTTCTCGCAAGTAGAAGCTGATATTTTATTCCATTCCTTTATTACCGCTCTTTCTAACATTTGTTTGGATGTACATTTTCGAGTACGTACCTTCTGCTTTAAAATGGCCCACAAATGTTTTCACACCCTCACATTACTGTCGTCACTAACTGCGCGAAACACAATAAGCTCTATTAACTTCGAAACATCCGATATAACTCGGTAATTCCCCGAGGAATATTTAAATATACTATTTATAATTCCCCCAATGATTAAATAACTGCATAGATGGCATCAGTTTTCTCATATAAGGAAATATAAGGGGTGCCTAATAATTTTGTCCAAGGCTGTATATTCGAGACGTTAAATGCTATGGGACAAAGAAAAGTTTTCATTGTATGGCGTTTAACGTTTCGATTGTAAGTTTTTAAAATTTAAATTACGCTTCAAAAAATGTCAACATTATTTTTGATTTGTAACAGGTCCCTGACGAAGAAAATAACAAAGATATGTGATCTTAAAATAACACATTGCCCTATTTTTATTGCAAAATGATCAGTATCGTTGTAGCTAATAGCTATCTTACTCCTTTAGATCCAATTTATTTACTTACGTGACTTCAGAAGCGAGTCGATTATAATAAAACATGTTCAGTTATAGCTTTATAAATTTCTGTAATTTCTAAATATTTAATCTCTAAAATATATATATTTATATCAAATTGCTTTCATTTAAAATTTATTTATAAATTGCTTTTAACAACTATTTATGAGTAGTACTCTGCAATTTGCTAATGCCTTAATTCAATAGCCCAACATAGGCACGTTAATTCATTCAACTTTAGTAGTATTAAACCTTGTTTAAACTCATACAAATCGTGGTATATCATTTTTATCATACAGCGGAAACTATTTGAATTCTGCATAAACAGATAGTGTAGGTATAGAATCAGAAACTAATTCTATTTGCAAACTATTACAGTAATGAGTAATGATTAAAGCTGGCCACGAGCAGTACCGCACAGTAGCGTAGAGTCGACCAGGCTTCGCGTTCCACTAGAGTTATTCTGCTAATAGAGATGTTTGCTGCCGCAAATAATTTCGCTCATCTTTTAATTAAAAATTAAATAACACGTGCTCAAACACTTACCATTTTAAGAGTCCTCCGTGAAATCACAAAGTGAATAATGTCTGTTAAATATCTGCAATATTAGATATGTTTCAACTGTTGTTTCGGCAAAACTAGTACGGCATGAGAAAAAAATGCGTTTATATGCAGAGAACGAACGTTCTACATCTAGTGACGTAATATTTGCGTAAGTAAAATAATCTTTCAAATAACTTAACGATTCTGTTGACGCACCTTCACAAATGTGTCTTAATGAGCCAAAATCAGATTTTTTCTCAAAAACACTCAAATTTTTCTAGAACAGAAACATTTTTTGCGTCTTCAATCACGCATAGCTGTGCGTGAACATGTTGCACTATTTGTAGAGATTCTTCTAACGGCACCGCAGGATTTTGTCATTTTTCTATTGCATCTGCTAGCCCGAAGTAATTGTCGTGAATGATTTTTAAATCCATTTTAACCTGACTATCTTGAAATTTCGACTGGCTTTTCTGGATAGCGGCAGCTTCCTTTGTATCGAATTGTAAAACCACGTTCTTAATATTGTCAAAATATTTATGATAATAAAACGCGGCCTGCAACCATGTTCCCCAACGAGTTAGAATAGGTTCTGGTGGCTCTGGTATACGGGGGCACAGTCTGTGAAATTCGCGAATACGTTTCGGTGATTTGACAAATACTGCTTTGGTATGCGCTATTAAAGCATCTACCTCAGGATAACATTCTCTGATACTATCCGCCACAAGATTGAGAGCATGAATTTTACACGTAATGTGTAACAAATTAGCAGAATGCTTTTTAAGAGACCGGCCTACAGAAAGCATGTTTGCAGCACCATCACTCACTAACATCAAGAGTTGGTTTGTTGAAAGTTCAAACTTGTCCAATGTATTTAACACTAACTTTGAAATTACTTCGGCAGTACACTGTTGTACTCGTTTGGAGACTAATAGAATTGAAGGTGCCGATAGATGAGGTTCCAATTAGCGTGCCATTACATTAAGAACAGAATGTTTCTTTCGATCTGTTGTTTCGTCGACACATAACCACAATTTTTGATCTTTCAACTCCGATTTTATTTTTTGTTCAATATGTTCGCGCGCAGATGGCACAATTCTTCGTAACGATGTTCAACTTGGTAATTTGCACTCCGAATAGTTATTCCAAAAGCAGATAAATGGTTCCTTGTCTAGTAAATTAAACGGTATATTACATGCGATAAACGTAACGCATAAATTAAATATAACTTTTTCATTGTCTCGTGCGCAATTTCTTTTTGAGACATGCTTTTCACTATTTACGTGTCGTAGACAATGTTGTCTGGACCAACACATTAACGGGATTTTACAGATTACACATTTAATTTTAGCACCTTCATATATTAAGTCTGGAATTTCTGCAATAAATTTTCGAAGTGTGTCCGACCGCGGTCGTTTTGCTGACGAAATCATAATTTTTCTAGGACAGATAAACAATTGCGCAAATGACCGGCAGCGAAAATGTCCGTACTGCTCCGCAGACGAAGTAATACTACCGTTCCTCTCGGTCCGAACTGATTCTTCGCCGATGCGCGGTACCGCTCGTGGCCAGCGTTAGTAATGATTTACTTCTCAACTTCTCTTTTATTATTTATGGGTATAATACTAATAATAATACTATATAAGTTAAGGTTGATTCCATATTTTATTGAATCTTCAAAAAGAAGAATTTTCCATGTATCTTCTACGTCAAAAAATAATTTGTAGAACGGTCTTGCATTCATCCAACTTTTGATATTCAATAACCTTGGTACTCGCAATGAAAATAAATCATTTGACACTGCAAATAAGTAACGTATAGGAAGAAATAACATTCTTTCTCGTGTGGAAAACGAGAAAAAAAGCCCTATAATGTCTTCCGATGTTCGCGAAAGAAAGAGGGAAATAAATAAAACGTGTGCGTCGAATACATATATTCCGATGCAGATGATGCAGTAAAAACGATTTCCTATATATTATGGATTTGAAATTCAAATTTAGGCAAACACGGGACGACAGCGCGCGTTCACCTAAAGATGGATAGGTGGACGATCATCATCGTACGACCTTCGTTATTGCCTTCAACCTCCCATTCTTCTACCTTTTTTTTTCGTTCGTATTCGATTTTTCTTTCCTTTTTAATAACGTACGTTATGAAAATATAGTGTGGGTAAAATGTGATTTACATTTTTTGCTTCGGTGTTCTTTTCTCTTGTTCTACAGTGCAGAACTGATTTTATTTGAAATGCTGAATGAGATACAACAATAAATTTCATTCAAGTCAGGCAAAATGGTACCAAACCGCTATATAGGTAACTATACAAAATCTAGAAACTATTACATTGGGGATATTTAATTTCTCTTCTCTGGTATTTTTGTTACTCTATCTTAAAAAAAAACTATAGGTCTATTACATCTGACAATTCGGAATTAATTCAGAACTAATTCCGAATTCTCTAGTGCGCATGCCAGTTCAAATGTAATTCTGAACTGGTTCAGAATTGTATTTTATTTTGGATGGAGCGATATAATAAATTGAGTAGTTCTATATGCAGATGTCGCTGGTAGTTAGGTGTACGTCCGAATTCGCCAAATTCTTGCTCGATAGTCAGGATTCTGAGAACCGTTCTGAACTACTGGTACACTGCAGATGGAACAACGAATTTCTAGTTCCTTAAACTACGAACTTCTGATGGAACGAAGAACTTGTACCGCGCAGACTCAGAAAATTCTGAATTAGTTCTGAACTAATTCTTTCGTTAGATGGAATGGACCTTATATTGTACTTTTTTGGTTACTTTGATTGTGGTTTCTAGAAACAACTGTTACAACTAAATTCGTCAAAATGGAAATGTTCTAGATAGACCCAAATGTTGAATCATTATCTTAACTCTCATATTGTCCTTAGAGTTTAGTTTCACTTGTGATTAAATTCTGATAATAAAGTTATAACAATAAAAACAGTTATAGATTTCAAATTTAATTAGTTAATTTTATTTATAACTAAAACAATAATATTTACATATTTTTAAGTAATTGGATGTCACAAAGAAAGTGAAATACTTTGTACATTTAAAATATGAAATATTTTTGTTAGGACGGATGAAACTTGTAGCAGGATCTTCACTGCTCCAGGCATACAGCAGTACTTCTAACCCTAAACTGACTTAGTTAGCTAAAACTCTTCTCTTTACATAACAGTTTTGCGCTCTTATCAAGCAGGGTGGTGGATGCCGAAATAATATAGCGGGTGATTCATTAAGAGGGGCGGTAACCGCGTCGTAAAACTTAGAGAAAAAAATTATTCATCTTTAAAAATATTTTCCAGATTCTGAAGTTGGCGTAAAATTAGACAATTTTAATTATTTTTTAAATAATTTGGTGAATGTCAACTGATTTTCAAAAGCTTGAGCTTATTGTGAAGAGAATATCAAATAGCTTAAGAAGGTAACTAATAGTGTTTGCTGTGTTGCTTTAAAATGGAAACTAAATGGCGTTGTGTGCCAGTTTGTCCCATTTATTCGATTTTCTCGGAAAATTGAAATTGACAGGTATAACTATAATCACTCCAGAGAAATGAAAATGCAATGACCTATTAACCTATTGATACAGCAAATTGATATCTTTTATCGTTCCAAAGATGTTTCGATTTCTGTAACGTTTTAGCTCACTCTGTAAACTATAAAATACTACAAGCGTTTTGACAAATAAGTGTCAGAGAAACTGCAACTTTAGGACTAGGTTATTCTTTGTTGTCGACCTGATGTTGGAATAAATAACTTCCATTAGTTTTGATTTGATGTTTTTGTAAGAGCCAACTGGTATCTTTATGTGGCGCAGACTGTGACAATGTTTTACCCGGCCAGGAATTGGTTAACGGCTCTGCTCTGCAGTCGGAGTCCGTTGCTCCTTAAATGAGATTAGATTAGTATTCGAGGTTGTTCTTGACCTATCCCACTGCGACCCTTTCAGATCTATTGTGGTTCCTCTATCATTAGGTCAATTACGTTAGCTTCGCCTTTTTCACCAGACCTAGCAGCCTTGTGATTGATCCCACTACATAGGTTCCGGCTTTTGAATATATTTAGAACAGCAGCGCAGAACAACCCAGAAAAGTCTGGAATGAAATTCGAATACATAATATGAAACGCCAAACTTGTAAGAATTGCATTAAAAATGACAATAGGACTAGAAATGTAAAACCATTGCTACAATAGTAGACAACACAGAATGTAGCCTTGATCATGAAAAATCATAAACACAACAAAATTAGATCTATGTACGAAATTATATCTACAGCAATTACGGTAAAAGAATATTGCAGATTGTTATAGTTAATTGAATGCTTTACATTTACCTATTACACCGCATATTCTAGAAAACTTTTAGATTTAGTGCTTATGTAATAAGTAAGTACACGTTTCAAATTATGGACAAATTTCGAAAACGAAAAATAGCTTAGGTGCATTTTGGTCATCGAATTAGGATCACTTAAAAATATTATGATTTTGGGGTAAAATTAAAAAAACAGTTGGTAATGTTGGCAATATTATTATTTAATTACATATAACATGCAGTAAGTATAATTCGAACATATATTTACTAATATTTGCCTGCTCCTCCTCTGTATTTTATTATTTTCTCAATCCTTATTGGCATACTGCTAACCAAGCTTTTTATTGTTTTTTTAATTTCGTCGCTATTATGTCATACATCTTCAATATGTTGTTGTAATTCTTCCTTTGTAGTTGAGTTTCGTGTACTTACGATGTTTTTCAAGACATTCCACACATTTTCAATTGGGTTTATGTTTGATGAATTGCCTGGCCAAGGTAGTACACGCAGATTTGTAGATTCAAGGTATCGCTTAACACGTTTCGCCTTATGACACGGTGCATTGTCTTGCATGAAAGTAATGGTCCTTGAGTCGCATTCAGTGAACCAATATAAGATATTAAATAATTGTGTAAAACTTTTTTATATTGTTTTTGTTCCATTGTTCCGTTAACGAACTACAGTGGTGCCGGTCTTTCTGTCGTAATACACGACCAAACCGTTAGAGATGGGGGTATTTAATAGATTTGATCGTACATGCTTCTTTATAACGCTCTGAAGGACATCGACGAACAAATTGGCTTCTCTCCGTTAGCACTTTTAGCCGTGATTCGTCGTTATAAATAATCTAGGAAAAAGTAACAAATGTAGAGAACGATCAAGCGAACTATGAGGATGAATTTGACCAAAAATACAGATGATAAAACTTACCTTTCCCCAATCTTCAACTGTATATTTTTTATATTCTTTAGCCGATTAAAATCGTGTCACTTTAATTTTAGATGCTAGCTTTGGCTTCTTTGCCGGACGTCTGCATTTCGAGCCTGTTTTATGAAGACGTACTGTTCGGGCTGATATTTGTATACCATCTCCACTGAGAATTTTATGAACACCTTTAGTGAATAAAAAAATTATGTTCTGTAGCCACATTTACTACACGATGATCATCTCTTACGTTTGCCGGCATAGTATGTTCTGCCACTACTTGTACTAGGAATATTCTCCTTAATTAATTTCGCGATTCTCAGAACAGTTTGATCTGATACACCCTCTTTCTGTGCAACTTCACGTTGAGAGAACCCGCCTCCAGAAGAGCAGAAATTCGTGTTTTTTCTCTGTGGTTATATCCTTCTTCCTTCCCATTATGATAATAATTGACCACGAAAATAGATGCATACAAATAAAATTAAAACTCTTTGAAATATAAGTTCTTTAGGAAGGCAGTAAAAATACTGTTTTTATTTATATTTGCAGTGATACTAACGAAGTAATGAACAACACAATTTACACTAAACGTAATTATTGTACGTACGAACGGCAAGAGGCGTGATTCATAGCATAGGATGATTGGTTTATTGCACACCTAAGCATTATTTTTATAACCAGCAATTATCTGTGGCCATAATATGTCAAGATATAACTTAAACAACGATTATGCTTTTATAGATTTTCGAAATTTAATAAATATTCTTATACATTTAGATAGACCATAGATATAGACCATAACATTCACCGCCATTTAGCTTAAAAGAATTAGATTCAAATTTATTTTTAAACATAGATACCTTTATTTTTGTATTTAGCTCCAATTTATTTCCCTTGCAAAACGTATCTACGTCAGCAACTTTCAAGCCCATGTAAAAATATATTTAGCAAAGGTTTTAGGTGTTATTGAACAAGGCATTCAAAAATTCGATGTTATTCATGTTGCGCGTTCCAGTTGTTGACACAATTTCAAAAGGGTTTGATTTTCAAAGGGGGTTAATGTATTCTGAATGAGCTGAAAATTGCTTTCGATGTTCACGAATATGTTTATTTTTATTCTTATAACGTTAACGAGGGTGGGTTTTGTGCATGATAGGGTTAAAAGGGAAAAAAGGGCGAGGGTTGCTGGTGTCCGATCAGAGAAGGGCGTCTCGACGCTGACAAAATGTGGGTCGCATGTAATCAATATTTACCATCTACAGATGGAAGGTCTACGCACCAGAACGATTATTTATCCCATAGGAATTTTTCGGTGAGCATAGTTTATGCTCTACAAATTTATTGTAATAGGACTGTTTATTTAAGAACAGAATAGATTGCGATTTTATCTAGAACAAAAAAGGACACAATAGCCGTTTCAACAAATGCATGGTAATACGTTTACGATACTCGTTTTTATAGAAACAAATATTGTAAAGCTAATTGTCACATTTGTATGCAATTGGAATCTTGTTTGTGATTTTAGCATTAAACATTTTTTTTATTGCTATGCATACAAATAGAAGTAGAATACACAGAGTGGAATATGTACTTATACGACAACATTTGAATTTCAATTGAAGTTATCTATGTATTGTATACGTTTAATCCCATTACTCCTTTGTTTTTATTTTGTTTATTATGTTCCGTTATTGATTAGAGATAAGTTGAGGACTGCTTTCAAATCAAAAGAAAGGTACATTTATTTGGAAATTCCAAATTGTGAAAACAATATATTGCATTCAGAATAATTTATCACCTAATTATTGGAATCCCTATATTATGTTTTTATGAACAAAATTATATCTGCATCAAGCAAATATCAGAAGTTACTCCCGAAAGTGTCTAATCGCTCAAATTAATGAGTTATTATTAAAAAGAAAGTATATCCAATTTATTTATTGCAGTAAGAATGTTAGTACACGCATAGAAACGTTATACTTGTATCAAGACTGTCCGCCTCAATTCAAGATAATTACTGTTTCATTTATCCACTTTTCTTAGCGTTTTTTCTCCACTTAAGAAAAGTATGTACTCGTAATGAAATAATTGTAGTTCTTTGTTTGAGACATTTGTTAGCTCGGTTCAAGAAAATCTTGCGGAAAGTTTGAAGAAAGCTGTTCTTAAAATAAGTAAATGGCCGTTAAAACGCAAAACAATATTTTCCTAAGGATAGTAAATAGTTTTCTTAATTCCAGAAAGCGTTTAGGTATTGTTCATAAATCAATAGCTTAATTTTCCCCTGATGATATGCTTTTTGAACATGAAACCGGTTGCCTAATTTCTCAATAGAACTTGTGAGATCTGGACCATTTTTTCATTCCTACCTGTAATATGAATATGTTCTTAACTTAAAACTAAATGATTTACTTGGAAGATACATTTTTCTGTCTTGGATTTTCTTGATTTTCTAACCTTAAGAAAATATTTAATACAAATAAAATTTCAAGAAAATTATTTTCTTATATTATACATTTTTATAGTCCTGAAATAAAAATATTTTCTTGAATAGCGACTGACTTTTTGAGCGTTTGATATACAACAAATGAATATTAAAAAGATCCGTCAACTTTTAATGCTATCCTTTTTATAAAACATCCAATTCTATTCTATTCTACAAGCTTGTGCTAATCGAAGCACCAGATTATTATCAAATATTCTATGCATGCTCTTTCCAGAGCTGTGTAAGTTATTTCGCGGTTTACGAAAGTTTTTTAAATAGTGTAATTGAATAAAAATTGCATACGGTTATGCTAGTTATAAAATGAAAATATCGGATAACTATTATAGAATTGAAAATCGGCGAAAGTACATGGTCTCGTTTCTATATAAATTTGCTTTATTTAATAATATCAACTTTATAATTTCCTTCACTTGTCCTTATTATTTAAGATTACAAATTGATAGTAATAACGTTTAAGATACGATAAAGGTGGGCCAATTATAAGAAAAAGAAACAGGGATACATGGAGAGACAGAGAGAATTAATCGAAAACAAACTAAATTTGTGTGGGTTTTTTAATGTTAATGTTAGTACCAATATCTCACTCACGTCAAATAACATAAGGTAATTTATGCATATATCTATAGATACAGCTTCCGAAAAATCGTATGTGGGAATCTAAAATTGAAAGAGTAGAGTTGTTGCACATAACCTTGGCATTAATTAGGTCGAGGCAGTTGTGCGAAACGATGGTAAAATAATGCGTGGGTTAAACATAGCGGGTATGTATTCAAAGAAGATTAAAATTAGCTAGCTGGTGAGATCGAAGTAAATAATCGAACGCTCTTGCATATAAAGGATCATTTGCTTGTATTATCGATGTAATCATGAAATATATGAGTTCATTGTCAAATGCAAATATTATATATTTTTAATAGGCTACAAATAAGTGAATAATAATTGTTGTTTCGTCTAACATAGAAAGAAATAAGTTATAGGCTTGTAACAATTTTATTTTTCATCGTAAGTTCCTAATGGTTTGGTGTATCACGACGAAGTTCGTCGATGCCTTTGTCACATCGCTGTTGAAAGTTAGAGCATTATTCTGGCGGAACAAAACGTTCCAGCTTAATATCAGTTCTCTTTTCCTCTAACACTAGTTGCTCGTTATTGTTTAACCACATGAAGACGGCTCCTTATGTCACCATACAATATTTTTTCCTTTTAATTCTGGATCACAGGTATGAACTTCCTTCTCTTCACTGTCAAAAATTTTTGAAAAACCTTTTCCCGGTCCCCCATCTCACAATGCCTTCACAAGATCAATTTCTCACTGCGTACAGTCTTACGTTGCATCGCAGTAGCGATGAGAACCTGGGCAAATGTGCGGTAACAGCCAGAGGCGTGGCGAGCGCATAAAAGTTTACACATAAAATATAAGGTAAAAAATAAATTACAAAACGTGCTGAAACACTTACCGTTTTAAAAGTCTTCCGTGAAATCACAAACTGGGTAACATCTGTTAAATATTTGAATCATTAGATATGTTTCCACAGCTGTTTCAGTCAAGTGAGTACGACGTGCGGAATAAATGTTTTTTAATGCCGAAAACGACCGTTCGACATCTAGCGATGTTATATTTGCATATTTAAAATAATCTTTGAAACAATTTAATGCATCTTCACACGCACCTTCACAAATTTGTCTTAATATAAGAAAATCGGTGTCTTTCTCTAAAACAATTTCAAATTTTCGTATTACACACCAATTTGTTTCGCCTTCTGCAGCACATAACTGTGCGTGAACATCATTCACAATTTGAACAGAATTCACTAGCGACACCGAAAGGTTTTGTAATTATTCTATTTCCTCCGCTAGTCGGAAGTAATTGTTGCGAATAATATGTAAATCTTGTTTAACCTGACTATCTTGAAATATTTCCTGGCTTTTCTTGATTGCTGCAGCTTTTGTCGGATTGAATTCTAAAACTACCTTCTTTACTTGATCAAAATATTTGTTGTAGTAAAACGCAGCCTGCAACCATGTTCCCTAACGTGTAACAATCGGCTGTGGTGGTTCAGGTAAATCAGGACACAGTTTGTGAAATAGTCGGGTACCTTTCGGGGACTTTAGAAACACTGCCTCTGTACTAGCAATCAATGCATTTACTTGTAGAAAACATGTAGGAATCGTTTGTGCCGCAAGGTTTAGAGTATGGATTTTACACGTTACATGTAAGAAGTTACCACTGTGTTCTTTAAGAGATCAGCCCAAAGAACGCATGTTTGCGGCACCATCACTCATAAACATTAAAAGTTACATAGTTGAAATTTCAAATTTGTTCAATGAGTTCAACACCACCTTTAAAATCTCATCGGCAGTACAATTTATAACTCTTTTGGAAGCAAGTAAGAAGGAGGATGACGGTCGATGTGGTTCCACTGTACGTACCATTACATTAACCACAGAATGTTTTTGACGATCTGTTGTTTCGTCCACGCACAACCACAGTTTTTTATCTTTCAATTCCGCCTTCATTCTTTTTTCTATATGTTCACGAGCAAATGGCGCTACATTTCGTATCGATGTCCGACTAGGTAATTTACAGTCCGCATATAAACGAAACGGTAGATTACATAAAATAAGAGTAACACATAAATCAAATGTAAATTTTTAAAGCAAACATAAGCATACAATTACGAAATAAGTTACGACAGCCTACATATACATAGAACTACTCGCATACAGCATCGATTTAGTACTGACGCTGTGAACGCGTGAAATAAATAATCGCCGACTCCGCGCTACATATCTACTACACTGACTGTTACCGCTGTTTGCCCAGGCTACTTATGATAGTAGTTATCATAATGAAACTTTTGTATTACATAGACACACTAAAATCGCATTATTGTAGCAACTAGGATCCCATTCCTATTTGCAACTATTTCTTTACTTTGTAATAACCCCATATACTTTTATTCTAATATTTTATGTTTCTGTTAAGTTCACAATAAATTTCTTTAACGTCTTGTTTTGCTCGTAGTTCTATTTGATGTTTGAAATCGTTTGCAAGGTTCCATTATTGCTGGACGTATCTTATTGCTGTACAGATTATTACCTTAAAGAACGGAAACATCCACCATATTTTATTTTTTCTTTTTTCTGAGATAGTCGCAGCAAAATCCGAGCCGATTATTACTTCTCATAAACCACTCTCATGACGCAAGCTTGCGTGCACACGCAATTTGTTCATTCATAAATCATGGAAATATATTAAGGCGACCTAACTACTTCTCAGGAACCTTGAAATGAAATCCAGTAATAGCCTAGATGATTTAAAATAAATAGCAATTAATCATAACGTAAACACCTTGCTGTACTAAAACAATTTAATTGTTTTGTCTGTCTATATATTGTAAAATCCAATTAGTAATTTAAAAAATGTTTGCCAAAAACCCGTGTGACCTGCGATAAGAAAGTCGGCACATTACAAACATATGTTGGCGCGAACAGGCGATTATCTGGGTACACAATGTGTAAAGTATTAAGTAACATTCTCAACATTGATAACATAATTTCCGCATGAGTTCATGATTTGCCGTGAAATCAGAAATACGTCCACGTTGATTGTAAACAATGTCAATAATACATTCATTTACAGATAAATATATGGTACGCATTAGACTATGTGCAATGAATTGATTTTGCAATTCTATACTCCTACATAATATTCTATAAGTAGGTGTTTCTATATACATATGTACATGTGAATGTATATTATGTTACTGCTATTCTTAATTTCAAGGATGCATTGTACGGAAGGTGCCGATCAAAGTGAATTTGGTGTTTTTTTTATTATAACACGTATACGTGCGAACTTTCTTGTAAAATGTAACACGATCAAGTGAGTTTATCGAATTGTTTGTGCAAGAAAACTAATACAATGTGTACAACTGTGTGTATCACCATTAATTGACAGCAGTTAGACAAGTTAGTTCAATATATTGGAAATTTGTCGACGATATTATTTAATGCATAGCTCTTGAGCAGCTAGGTATTAGTTTTTATTTCCATGGTTCAACCGAGTAATAATAATAACGGAAGCTCCGACATGGACTCTCTCGAGGACATGTTGCGAAAGGTAATAATTTTACATATTTACTACATTCGTATTTTCTATGTATGTATGTTACCTATAAAAACATATGTCCATTTCTTTTTTACAATGTCAGTTGAAACGCAACGGAATATACCCAGATGTGTACCACGTTAGCTTTCTTTTTGAAAGCTTATGTTTTTTTTCAAAAGGTTAATAACTTACTTACTTAACCCTTGGGCTGTGTACCTTTCGGTGTTGGCTGTTGGGAGTTGAGCCTCATTGGTTTCCTCCGTATTTCTCTCCAGTTTATCCTATTCTGAGCTAATCCCGGAGTATCTTCCCACGTTACCCCTCTTCTTTCCATGTTCTTCGTAGTCTTCCTCTCCTTCGTTTTCCGCTTTCTCTTGTTTCGTATACCCTCTTCACTAGCCTGTCTTATCCCATTCTTTGCATATGTCCCATCCATCTTAGTTGTATCTGCATTGTCTCTTCCACTGGTATTATGTTCAACTGCTCCCTGTAGTGCACATTCTTTATTTTATCACTCCTTGTCTTTCCTAGTATTTTCCTCGGATATCTCATTTTTGCAGCTGTCAGCGTACTCCTCTGCCAGACGTAGGTGAGCGTTGGTGTCACAACTTTTCTAACCACTTCGGCCTTTACCTCTTTCGGTATTTCCTTCTTGTTGAGGAATTTCGCTTTTATTATGTTGAAAAGTTTTCCCGTTTTCATAATTCTCTCGTTAATTTCGTCCTCCATGGTTTCCATTTCATTGATGGTTGTTCCCAGGTAAATGAATTTTTCTCCAATTTCAATTTGGTGTCTTTCTTTAGCTGTCCCTATTACCATTGTTTTGGATTTCTGCATGTTAATTTTCATATTACTTTTTTGTAGCTTTTCATTCAGGATATTTATATTGTGTTGTAAACCTGCTTCGTTTTTCCCGACTACTACCAGATCGTCTGCGTAACACAATTCGGTTATTCTTATACCTTCCATTTTCCAGTTTCCGATGTTGTATGTCTTTAATCTATTTCTTACATAAGTTAATAACTTATGACTATTATAAAAAATTACTAACAGGGCTTAGGTTATTTACACTAAAACTTCGTACTGATAAGGATCAATATTAAACTGCATAAGTTGTTTTATTTATAATTTTACAATTGAACTATAAAATGAAAATATTAAAAAAGTTTTACAAATTAAATTAACAAGGGAAATACCCGAACTGTTAATCACCGATTTTAATGAAACTTTGTCAGTTTATAAACCCCATTGAGTGTTGCTTAGGGGCGACTGGAAATTGATTTTGGTATCCATTGTTACAGGAGATGAAACAATGGTTCTGTATTATGATCCTCTATTCAAGAGGGAATCGATGGAATGACGGCGATCTGATGAACCTGATCCCAGAATCCTGTAATACAACATTTTGAGGGAAAAACTTTAGATTATTTTTACAAGGGTGTAGAATTATTAATTGATCGTTGTAAGAAATGTATTGAAGTTAGGGGATATTGTATTGAAAAATAAAAATTGTTATATTTTACCAAGTTTGTTTTCTCGTATATCAGACCGAGAATTTATGGCGACTACTACGTAGGTCCTCAATATAATTTTAAGTTCCACATTTACAACGATTTTGCATAGTAATTGTTCCATATAAGCAATTAAATATTAATTGTTTTTTTTTGGGTTTTAAGTCGTTAATGGAAGAGAAAAAAGACCGTTTTTTTCCTGTTCTTACATTCATTTCATTATTAGGTTTCGTTGATTTTTTGTCAACTTTTTCAAGGTATGTCTACAAAAAGGTTTTAAAATTTAATTAATCACAATTGTTTTGTTTAAACTTTTAGTCGATCTTATCTTCTTTTTGTTTTTATTTGTACTTTCGTTTTTATTTTATTTAATATAAAAAAATTTGTTTGAAAACTTTAATGCCAATGAAGTCATGTTTAACGATCAAGTCTCCTTGAATATTTTTAGAACATTTTTATCAAGTTAAACATAAAATGTATGCGACAACCAAACAAACCGAATGAATAGGCAGACGCACCGAAAATGTAAACCGATAAATTCTATGTGGATTTGTGCCATACAATATACTCTTATTTATCTTCTATCTTCTATTTCTTTACATTATTCAACAAAAGGAAGACGATATATGGTATTTTTGACGCAACACTACATATGTAACGAGAGCGTTATTTAAGAATGACGATTACTTCATACAAAAATATGAAAATTATAGGGTTTAATACGTGGTTATAATTTAACACATTTGTCTGTGCATTCTGCCGATAGAACTTTTTGATTAGACTAACTAGTTGTAAAAGTCTGTAACGGAAACAAATAAACGTTCAGAAAAAACGTGGCAATATCTAAAACGTACATACGTCGTATGTATTTGAAATAAAATATCGGTTGGCATACTTACCCTATGTCGAGACTTTTATGTAGTAGGTGCCGTAAATTCTCGGGCTGATACAGAAAAAATGAACTTGGTAAAATACAACAATTTTTATTTTTCAATATGATCCCTAAATTCAATACATTTATTAAACGATCAATTAACAATTCTATATCCTTGTAAAAATAATTTAAAGTTTTTCCCTCAAAATGTAGTATTACAGCTTTCTGGAACGAGGTTTATCGGGTCGACGCCATTCCATCGATTCCTTTTTGGATAGAGGATCGTAATGCAGAACCATTGTTTCGTCTCCTGTGACAATGGACTCGACGATTTCGGGTTACCTCGGCACATGTTTAAAAACGAGCGCGCACATTCGACCCTATTCGTTTGCGTTGGAGAGTAAAAAGAAGATGATGAGTATGGAGAATTTGGCGAATACTTGTTTCAAAAATGTTGGAGATCACTGCTAATTCCTTCACTTTCAAACAGCGATTTGCTAATACCAATCCTTCAGTAATTGAAATGGTTTAAGACGTTATCAGTTCAATTGGCCTACCGGGGCGTTCACCATCTCCAAGGGATTCTTGCCCCAAACGGAAACATTTTGCGCACTTTTTAACGTGGAGTATGAAGAAGGTAAATCACTATAGACGCCGTCTAAACGTTGTTTCATGTGATTAGGCGTATACCCTTTTTTTATTTAAAATTTTATGACCGCGCGGTACTCAATTTTCGTTACCTGAGACATTTTCATGCACTACTCACGTTGTCTGGCTGGCTACTAAAAACTAGTACCCTTCGAGCCGTAATATGTACAGTGTAGGCCTCGTAGATGTGCAACGGAGATTGAATAAGGTCGAACCTGCGTAAGCCTGTCAGGCCGAGGATTTATGGCGCCTACCTAAGTCTAGCGACTGTAGTAGATTTAAAATAAACGGAATAACATTTGCCAAAATTTCCGAATGCACGTAAATTTGCTAATGGCGCGCGTTGTTAGTAGTACAGTAAATTATGCAGAATGATCATTTTATCAGTTATGGAACCATAAATATCCTCTCAAGTAGTTACTTCTACCGTTTAGATGTTAGAAGTTTCGAAGCAATTTGTAACTATCAAAATAAGAAATGAATAATCGATCCCTAGCAAAGAAACTTTCCAGAAAATGGATCTTGAATGTTAAAATACGGCTTTTGTCTGAGCTACACCCAGGAATGTACATTTTACAAGCGCGTTGCAATAAATTAATGTTATTTTGTAACACATTTGAACTATAATAGACACACTAGTTGAAGTAAATGTTTAACAAAAGGTTAGCGTACTATACGACAAATGTATACATAAGAAATGATATCTAATCTAATTTCCATTTAATTGTGGAAAAAATAAACGTATATCTCCCTATTGATATTAAAACACTGCCTTCAAACAATTACTAAAAGGTATGACACAAAATAATTAAGTTTCTCTTAGTACTTAAATCAGAATTCTTCCATAAATTTTGGAACATACAAAAAGGGAATGGTTTTTTATGTCCTTTTTGACGGCATTTTAATTATAGAGAATTTTTTCTTTCCTATCGTATGTTCCAATTCCAGGCGACATCTTACGTGTAACAATGAAAGCAATAAGCTCTCATCTAGTATGGTATATAGTATTGTCTATCTAGAATTGAAAAAGTGGTGATTTACTAATGCTCAATTGATTAAAATATTTGGACGTGTCGATTTTGTTTACTAAGATTTTAATTTAAGTTTTTGACCTCAGAGCTTCAGAGAAAGTTTAATCGACGCATACAGCGTGGACTTTTCTCACAAACGCTCCGTATCATTTGCTCGCTTGAAATCAAACCAGTTTGATTTTGTGAGTGCAGACTGGCATTACTGGGAGCGATCTGGCAACACTGCGGATTTCCAATTCATATAGCTTCACGCTAGTAATCCAAAACGACAGTTTCTGTCATAAACGGCAGCAGAGCACAGAATCTTGCTTACACATAATATGTTAAGGTTACACGACAGCATATTAGCTGCGTTCGATTTCTCCGAATGTAGTAGCACTGCTATAACACTCACCGGTGGCAGCTTTAATGACAAGTGAAGGTGTTGTTTTGTAGTGCGTTACGAGAAAGTTGACAGCGAACGGTGTGTCATCAAATTTTGTATTAAACTTAATGAATCCACGAGTTTGATCTACGAAAAGTTGCGACGAGTTTATGGAGAACATTTCTTAAGAAATTAATTTTATTTTGTAACACATTTGAACTATAATAGACACACTACTTGAAGTAAATGTTTAACAAAAGGTTAGCGTACTATACGACAAATGTATACATAAGAAATGATATGTAATCTAATTTCTATTTAATTGTGGAAAAAATAAACGTATATCTCCCTATTAATATTAAAACACTGCCTTCAAACAATTACTAAAAGGTATGACACAAAATCTTATAAATAATTAAATTTCTCTTAGTACTTAAATCAGAATTCTTCCATAAATTTTGGAACATACAAAAAGGGAATGGTTTTTTATGTCCTTTTTGACGGCATTTTAATTATAGAGAATTTTTTCTTTCCTATCGTATGTTCCAATTCCAGGCGACATCTTACGAGTAACAATGAAAGCAATAAGCTCTCATCCAGTATGGTATATATAGTATTGTCTATCTAGAATTGAAAAAGTGGTGATTTACTAATGCTCAATTGACTAAAATATTTGGACGTGTCGATTTTGTTTACTAAGATTTTAATTTAAGTTTTTGACCTCAGAGCTTCAGAGAAAGTTTAATCGACGCATACAGCGTGGACTTTTCTCACAAACGCTCCATATCATTTGCTCGCTTGAAATCAAACCAGTTTGATTTTGTGAGCGCAGACTGGCATTACTGGGAGCGATCTGGTAACACTGCGGATTTCTAATTCACATAGCTTCACGCTAGTAATCCAAAACGACAGTTTCTGTCATAAACGGCAGCAGAACACAGAATCTTGCTTACACATAATATGTTAAGGTTACACGACAGCATATTAGCTGCGTTCGATTTCTCCGAATGTAGTAGCACTGCTATAACACTCACTGGTGGCAGCTTTAACGACAAGTGAAGGTGTGGTTTTGTAGTGCGTTACGAGAAAGTTGACAGCGAACGGTGTGTCATCAAATTTTGTATTAAACTTAATGAATCCACGAGTTTGATCTACGAAAAGTTGCGACGAGTTTATGGAGAACATTTCTTAACAAGAGCCCAAGTTTTTCTGTGACATAAAGCATTTTTAGAACGCCTAGAAGCAGTGGAAGACAAACCTCGCTCAGATAGGCCTTCAACATCGAAAACTAATGAAAATGTGCAACGAGTGGGGATTCTTGTGAGCTCAGACCGTCGACTAGTATTGAGGATAATGTGTAGTGAATTACATTTGAATCGTTTTATCAGATTTCGACTCAGGGTTTGGGCACGAGAAAGGTGTGGGCCAAGATGGTTAAAAAAAACTCATCATTGAACAGAAATACCATCGGAAAAGTGTGTGCCTTGACCTTCTTGACGGATTCCAAAATGAACCGAATTTCTTCGGTCATGTGATCACTGGAGATGAATCATGGAATTTTGAGTACGATCCGGAAACAAAACGTCAAGGTGCACACTGACAAGTCTCCACGACCAAAGAAAGCTCGAATAAGCAAATCCAAGACCACGTCCATGCTTAGTATTTTTTGACATTAGGAAGATCGTTCACTAAGAATTTGTCTCCAGGACAAACTGTCAACCAAGTGTTTTATAAAGAAGTCCTTGAAAAGCTCAGAAAAAAAGGTGCTTGGCGTCAGACAGGACATTGCGGACGCTTGGATACCCCTCCATGACAATGCTCCCCTGTAACATGGCCGTCTCCATCACTCAGTTTTTAACAGGTGATTCCCCAGCTTCCTTATTCGCCCGATCTCAGTCCATGTGACTTATTTGTTCCCCAAGATCGAAAACCACCTGAAAGAATGTAATCTTGACACTATCGATAACATTCAAAGGAGCGTAACCACGAAGCTGCAGGTGATTCCAGTTGAAGCCTTCCAGTACCGCTACGAGGAATGGATGAACCGCCTCTGCCGATGTATAACTGCCTAAAGCAGCTTCTTTAAAGGAGATAACACTGATGTATAAAAATAAAATAAAATTGTTACAAAAAAAAATCAATCTCATTTCTTTTCTGTTTATCTGCCATATTATTACATTGTTACTATTTTCTTCTTTGTAAATATGAATTCACAATTTCATGATTCTATATCGGTGTATGATCTTAGGACGAAAATTTTTATTACTATTATAACTTATCAATATTGTTACTAACACATTAATTAATCTTTTACTAAGCCTGTCATCGTCTCTCACCAATTGAGGTTGCAAGGTTAATATATTAGATCTACTCTCGTATAACGAATTTGATTGCAAACTAACAAAACTCAAGAAAGTACCATAACCATCAATATCCTAACATCGATAATAATTGCCATAGCAACCTACATAGGAATAAAAAGTACTTTCGAAGGTAAATAATGTAATAAGCCATATTTATTTATAGAGAGTACATTTTCTAAACAGCAGTGTGTAGAAGTAAATACGACCTTTGGAATTATTAAGCCGTACAATCTGAAAAGCTCTTTCAGTTAGGAATGCTTTGAAGGGCATTCGAGGGAATAGCAAGAGAGCGCTATCCTTTAATATTTGATGATGGCACTAAAGTGACTCTTGCGCCTCAATAAAAAGCGTAATCCTAGAGAAATGTACCGTATTATCGAAAAGACTGCTCTCGATTGCAGGAAAGAGCACGTACATGTATGCTTTTCCTGAATATATTTAATGAAGTATGAGCGACGTAATACAGAATATTTCATGAAGCAGATCTATATTCTTCGAAGATGATGAAGTATGCATGTGAACTGGTTTACCGTGATGCACGAGAATATATCGAAGAATAAATGATACGGAAAGAGATAAGCTTATCGTTGAAGTAAAAACAGATTCGTTCGTTTTGTAACCTTAGAGAATATAATTCATAGCACAAATGGACTGTGAATGTATTCCGAGAGACAGCTGGAAATCTCGAGCAGTATATTAAGTGAAGTAATGAGTAATGACTATAATATACATACATCATTTAAAAAGTGTAGAACAGAAACCTTTCATCTTTATTGTTTTTAAAGATACATTGTTTCTTCTTTATGAAGTCTTAATATGTCTTCAATAAAACAATCGTTTATACCGGGTGTGGCAACTATCTACACACGGTGAATTACAGCTTATCTATTAATTTAATGGACAAATGTTTTCAATAAAAGTTGCTCAATGCGATCTATGATCGAAAATTACTTTGAACTATTGAGTAAACGTTCAATTTCTCTGGTACGTTTGTGACGAACTGTTAAAGTCCGTCCGATTTAAAGACTGTTTAATTTAGAAAGGAATGTAAGATTGTGTATCTTTTGTAATCAGTCATTAAATCGAATATCAACTTTGTAAGCTTTTATTTTATTAATGAATTTTTCAAAACCAGAAACCGATTACTTTGAGCAAGAGCATCCTGCGTATATTGTTATTTTATGTTCAGCTTTAGGGTGTATGTTATGTAAATTCAATCACTTCGAAATTTGTGCAACGATATATTTAGAATTAGCTTGTACACATCACGTCGTACAAGGGTCGGGATGCGTTATGAATAAAAACGCTACGTCATTCAGAGCACGGGTATATAAGCCGTGAAAAATTTCATAGTGTTGTATTTTCTGCAGGGGCCTCAAGCTGGACAGAAAGAACACATCTGGGCGACGCAAATGTACGGCATTAAAAGCGGACTTTTGCAAAGCTGACGGAGATTCATCCATATTCCGCAATTGGGCGGCCTTAAAACTGACATTTGCGAAGTTGGAGGAAAATTTGTCAATGCTCCATAATTAGGCGGCCTTGAAGCTGACATTTGTGAAGCATTGATGTCCGAAAACTGACAACGTTTAAGTCCGCAATTCACAACTTATCGTTTCTTTAAAGCTTGTAAATATTTGATAAATACCCTTTAATTTCGGCGCAAAGTCCAGAACTGAACTTCGATTAATTTTCGAAACTGAAAATGAAGAGTTTATGTCAGATTTTACGTGAACACCGAAATCAGAGTTAGTTTATTTTTTGAACCGAAATGATTGTAAATATTTAACAATGTTGATAATTTTGTGCAAACATTGGAAGTTGTATTATTTTACTGTTTTAAAGGGTCTTATTTTGGTTTAATATTTGTAAATAAAATTGGTTATTATTACTTACTTTGTTTTTGTTTCCTTTGTTGACACAGAAGCTACCGCAGGTAGAGTTGTTAGTATACGCTGTGCTTAATTAATATCACAAGTCACTTACTTTTTCTTAGCCACTGAGTCCGCATTCGTCTTTTGTTTTACTTAGCAAGCACGTGGTGATTATTTATATCACAACACCTAAATTTATTCTGATAAAAAGGAAAATTCATAATACCTGCAGTGACATCCAGCGGCGGGTGGCATAACTGTATAATATAGAGTTCCTGTCATCGACAGGTGTAAGAATATTTCATTTAAGACAAGGAGAGCTTATAACAAGTAGTTTATCTACATTTTGGTTATCAATTCAAAATAAGCTGGTCATTTGCACTATTCTCCCAAAAGTTCGATATCTCTTTTATCATTATTTTACAAGAATTATTTACTGTCGTTGTGGCAATAATCTAAGTCCACTAATCACTATCAAATATTTTTATTTCATCTTATGGTATAATCAAGAAGGTAGTATTAATTGGAACGTTTTGAAACAGTTTAAACTGGTTTTCTTTCAAGTAGAACACCTTGTATATTTTTACCTCTTTCAATGCATATTTAAAATCTCTGATTCCTAGAGCTAGAGTTAATACTTTTTAGGTTGCATTGTTTTCAGTGTAGATCACAGTTACTTTACAACATAAACTGCGATTAACAATAATGGAATAATCATGTTAGACTTATTGAGCTAGAAACAGAATGTGTTATTGTCTTAATTAATTTTGTAGTATAATATTGTACTATACTATTCGTATGTAGCTTGAAACGGCTGTTCCAAATTAATTAATAACTTGTGTCGTGCAGAGTGTACCGATACGTTAGTGTTGTTTGCCATACTACCCCACAGTCCTTGCTATCATTATTTACTACACATGGTTTTTATTTTATGACGTTCATTTTTGGTAATTTATTAGCAAACATACAACAGAAAATTATAACATAACTACGAATTTAGTTTTTCAAGAGGAATCCTATTTCCTATAATATTAAGTTATTATGGTGAATATGTTTGATAACTGCACAGATTCAAACAAATTTCACTGGAGTAGACTGCTGTACAGTATCACTCTTATTAATAAAAAGTGATTTACAGTGAAAGCTTAATAACGGCTACGTGCTCAGAAAAACGAAAGAAGTAAAAATAAAAGATCATTGTAGAGTACTTCGATTTTTTTTAATGTAATTGTACCCTTATTTAGAGCCCTTCACATTCTCTTTACAGTAATGTCTAACAAGTTATAATTTACTTGAAAGTTAAAGTCATTGATTGATTGATTGATTAATTTTCTACCAGAGCAGGGCTAGTCTTTACATCCCTAACACTGAAGCTTAGTAGCTTATTGTATTATTGCTGCTTCGGTTTTGTTTTACTTAAACAGGTTAGTTCCCGCAATCAGGTTTAACAGCCTATGTAGTAAATCTTTCTCCATTGGTAGTTCAATTGTGCTTCGCATAGCGAATCTGCGTTGAGCTAACGCTGCACATTCGAAAATAATATGCGGGGCTGTTTCCTCCTCCTCATTGCAAAGTCTACATAAGGGCTCATCTTTGTAGATCCCCATCTTATGCAAGTGGCCTCTCAAACAGCCATGTCCTGTTAATAGACATGTTGCTGCTCTAAGCTGTATCTTGTTTAATTCAAGCAGGTCAGCAGTCAGATGTTGCGACGGTCTTCCCATCATCCGTTTGCTGTGCTTTTGTCCAGCTGCATGTTTCCAATTTAATTGGTGTTGTGTTATAATCCACTCATTAATTGCACCACGCACTGCACCCTTGGTAATACCTAGACCCGGTTCAGGGCCTATATAATTCATTTTTGAACCTTCCCTCGCTAGCTGGTCTGCAATTTCATTGCCCGCTATGCCCCTGTGCCCTGGCACCCACACCAGTGTGACCTTGTTGTGTTTAGACAGAGCCATTAGGGTTTGCAGGCACTCCCATACTAGTTTGGAGGTTATGCGATAAGATGCTAGTGCCTTTAAGGCTGCTTGACTGTCAGAGAGAATGCACATCGTCTCACCCTGCGGTCGCCGACGCAGACTCTCTCGCGCAGGTTTGTATAGCATATATTTCTGTTTGAAATACCGTGGTGTATCGCCCAAGTGATACACATACTTTGTATCCCTGGTTTTCCTCATATACACCAACGCCAGATGTAGTGCCCGTTTTGGACCCATCTGTGTACCAGACTAGTGTTCTTGGTTTTCTCCCCTCTCCATCCCTCCATTCTTCCCAATTCAAGAAAACTTTGAAAGGTTTGTCATAGGAGATCCTGGAGATTATTGTATCACTACCCATATCATAGATAGGGTTTGTTACTACTGCTTCTATTCTGGTGTGCCCAGATCCACTGTGGGATCTCCAGTTGCTAGTATTTTTCAGTCTGTATGCCCCCATTCTGGCTTCTCCCTTGATATAAATCTCAAGAGGAGGTAGGTTTAGCATGGTTTCCATAGCAGCTGTTGGAGTGCTTTTAATAGCTCCTGTTATACAAAGACATGCCAGTCTCTGAATTTTCGAGAGACTAGTTATCGCATGCTTCTGTGTGATCTTAGGCCACCAAACCAGGCAGCCATAAGTTATCATGGGTCTTACCACCATAGTGCACAACCAGTACGTCATATATGGTTTGAGTCCCCATGTTAGTTAAAGTCACAGTAAGGATTTTAAAATTAACTGATAGGTAACTGTGAAATATTTACAAATCTAAATAAACTAATAGTCTTATGGTACAAATTTAAATACATTCGGCTGGCTGCCTGCACGTTGTCTTTACATTGAATAAAAATCTTCAGCATATCCATTTTTTCATTATTTGTGTAATTTCCATTTAAATTCATTGTGGATCACAGAATGGTACAGAGAATACCCGAAAATGACACAGAATAATAACGGACAATTATGAAAGTAGGTAAACAACAAACTTTCGTTTGTTTTGTATCTGTTTTGTTTCTGTTGGTATTTTTGTTTGCATTTCTCAGGCTCCTCTTAGTTTATTCAGAATCGTTTGGTTTCATAGTTAATTTTAAAATCATGACTCTAACTTTAACTTAAAAAAAAATATTGTGATATCTAATAATATTAGATATCACAGTATTTATATTATAACTAATAATAACTAATACCATGCGCTCTCTAAAAAGTTCTAAACAGTACTGCCGTTGGATTGCAATCTGTGCTCAAATGCATGCTATCCCACTTTTTGTATGCAGTGCTATCCCACTCCCTTACTAATCGATACCTACGTTTATGATAATCAAACGTTATTTATTAGTTTACTCTTCGATAACGTATTCTACGTCTGAGGTCTGGCCCGGATAACGGCGATGTGTTCCGCATTTCTTTTTTAATACGGAGATAAATTTGGAAAATACAGAGGCCCGGTTAATATACTTGTGAGCGGCCGTTTCGAACGAAATTACGCCTATTTTATAGGAAAAATAGTTTTCTTTTTATCTAGCTAGATGGCAGCTGGTTCGCTCTTTTTCGCAAGTTCCCTACAATTTGCTTCCTTTTGACGCTCTTTCCCGTCTCGCGCCTATGGACGACCGATCTATAACCGAGGACGCAAGAGGGATTACGAGTTTTTCACAATCACCCCTCATTATATCTAATAATATTAGATATCGCTGTGAAAAAAATTTTAATCCCTTTGAGAATATTAAAAAGAGAAGGACAGCATTGCATTAGAAAAAAACAAGCTACTTTACTGCCTCTTTTGTTTTTATTTCTTTCGTTTTTCTCAGCACCTAGCGTCATTAAGCTTATAATGTAGATCATTTTTGCTTAATAAAGATTAAAAAACTGACCATGTTCCAAACTAATTTTTGACCAAAATTAATATTAATAGAGATTATTAAATTAATAAAAAAAAAATAATAAGAAAAAAAGATGCAGATCGAACCTATGCGTATGCTTTACGCCGCGTTGTTAAATTTGAATTGTTCAAGATCGTGTTCAAATGCACTAGCGACTAGCAAAATTTCAAAGCGCAACTCTGTTTTACTCGACTTAGTTAAAAAAAATGCATTTTGTGTTGTTAAACTGTTCGATCAAAGGTTTGACCAATTAAAAAACTCACTCTTTGTATCTGTTGAACATTTGCCTTTATTTAAGAAACAGTCTCTTCAACAGCAGTAGTCGAAGAAATCGAAATTTTACTCTTGTTTTCTAATTATAATGCTTAGTATAAAGAAATTATTATGTAAACTTAGTACGTCATGCATTCGACTACAAAATTACAGAAAATCATGGATTATTCTCATATATCAAAATTAACATGTGGATGTGCGTGTATTTTCGAACTAGGCAGGTTTTTAATAGTTAGCCTGCCTAAATTAAAAGTGTTTGTTGGATATTTAAATAAATAAGCGAGGAAAAGATTGAAAAACCTTTTCATTGTAACAGATCTTTCAAAATTATGATTATGTTTCGTTATTGAGATTTTCATACGTACAAAACAATTGTAGTGTGTTTCAACGTACAATTAACTAAACTGGAACGTATCTATTAGTTTTGGAGCAGGGTATGTAGAATCATCTGGACTGAATGACGAGAAAATTGTTTATTTCCATTTTTGAATTTTAATTTTGGCAGTAAAATTAATCTTCGGTTTTAATACAGTACTCTTTTTAACAATATTGTTTCCTTTGATTCTGGGTATTTTTTTTGCAAAATTTTGAGATCCCATTATCTTTTATTTATTTCCTGGCTTCCCTTCGAACTTGTGGTACGACATAGCTAATAAATTATTAATTTATTCTGCTTATTCTACCTATCGCAACAATTGAAGAAGCACACCTCCTGGAAGCTATACTTAATTATAAAGTGGATTTCAAGAAGAACTCAGCATAAGTGCAGCACTTCCAACGCCGTTTATTTTGAATTTACCTGATCACCCACACTAACACAAAACAATTTTCATTTCTTGTTTTTCCTAAAAAAAAACTTGGGTGTTTCACAAAACATCAAGTTTATATAGAACAATAAGGAATAGCGGTAGTATTTGTATCTCTAAATAATCTGCAAAATGATTGTAGTATTTACCAAATATTTTTAGACATACATTAGGAAATATTCTCAGTTATTTATTCTTGATTAAATTTTAGGCTAGTTTTCATTTTCAAAATTACCCTTTAAGTATTGTATATGATAATGCAACCCTTCTCTTTTCGTGACTTATATGGAGCGCAGAAATATACATAACTAAACACGCGAGAACAAATTACAATACGTCAATCGTATTACCATTAGAAATTCAACGTTATGAAGGGTATGCTCTAATGATAACGGGCACGTCTAATGTGGTTCAAGTAGCAAGTACTGGTCATGTCCCTTCTCTCCGAGTAAATGTCATCCAACCGGAAAGACAAATACTTCAAGGAAGACCCATGAATACGATCAAGCGAATACAGTGACCCGCTGGATACGGGTGAAAACCGCACAACCCAAAGCTTGCATATTCATGTTTGAAAAGCGCGTGTATACAGGAGCGTGATGCAAAGATTCAAACAGTTGTGTGTTACTACACTGTTTGCAAGTACTCCAAAGGAATCTAGGTATCTCTTTTGTCGAACCTGCATATGTATTGTTAGCAATACTGGAAAATCCTAACGGAAGAGATTTCTATTTCTATAACGTAAAAGTATACAAGGGTGGTCTGAAAAGTTTCCAACCTAGCACTGAAACAAGTATTTTTGGCCAAATTCAGTTTTATTTCTCAACATACTCTCCCAGCGATGTTCCCAGCTCTTCAATCTGTCCAAATAGTAGTCGGCATCTTGTTCTGCAAAATAGGTGTCTACGAATATGGTGGCCTCCTCATTTCATGAAAATATCTGTCCTTCGAGCGAAACTTTGAACCTACGAAACAGAGAAAGTTGCCGTGGATCAGATCTCATGAACAGGGTGAATAGCCTATCAATTCGAACCGCAATTCATGATTTTTTACCATAGCGACCCACTCAAGTGTGAGACGTTCTTGGGTGCAAGGTCTGGACTATAATGTGGTTGATCCAAGGCCACAGGTTTCTGCGCAAACACAAGGTCTAATCAGATCTTTTGGATGGGAACAACTGGATCACCCTCTTACAGTTTAAACCTTGCACTCACTGATTTTCATTTGTTTCGGTACTTAAAGGAGTTCCTTGGTGTGTCAATGGTTCAACGACGACGAAGATGTGAAAGCTGCAGTCATGAATTGGGCTTCTTCACAGGTAGCAGATTTCTTTGATGTCGGAAGTAAAAAACTTCTTGAGCGGTATGACAAATGTTTGAACAAAAATGGAAATTATGTAGAAAAGTAGATAAAAGTATGTAGAATATGAAAAAATATATTTTAATGATATTTACAGTATTTTTCTCCTTATTAAAAAACGGACCTTATTTAAAAAAATACCTCTCGTATTTCGCTTAAACTGTTTCAAAAGGAAAATTTTCATTCGAATGCGTCTTTGGTCCTAAGTAAGCAAATGACACCGATTAGCTTTTTCTTCCCAAATCTTCAATGAATATGTGACAAACACGTTCTTTCGAGATGCCCACAGCCTCTGCTATCTCTTTAACCTTAATTCGACGGTCATCTCGCACCATTTGGTGAGCTTTTCCGATGTTATCGGTACTGGTTATAGTGTTTGACCGTCCTGAACATTCATCATCAACGACCACGTTTATATTCAACTGCCCAAAAGTTCACTGTGACAAATGATGAAATGAATGCAGAGCCCTCGTAAATAGCATCCATCTCGGCTTTAATTTGCGTAGGCGTGTTGCATTTCAAATGCAAGATTTTAATGACGGCTCGGTATTCGATTTTTTTAATTTTTACTGAAACACTAACATCGACTGACTTGCAATTGTAATTTAAGTGAACATTCTTTCTCGACAAAAACTTATATGAAGGTATAAGGTTTGTTCCAACCCACAACCAGTCAGACGTGATTCGATTGGCTTAAAAGAATCTGAAACTGTTTTCTGACCGATTTCACGATATATGATTGGCTTGGACTAGTTTGTGATTTCTCTAGTAACAAAGCTATAATTTACATTTTAAAGGAAGATACGTCTTTCTTTTATATTGCCAATGCGTTTGGCTTTTGGTTCCCCAATCTGTGTATACGCACGAAAGAGCGTTGTATAAATTTCCAAAATGCTGACCTCCGTTTTATAAATTGCATGCCAGATATAAAGAATTTCCTTCCATGTTTTTTCTATACATACAGAATATTTTCAGCTGTTAACTGAAATGTTTTAAATAAATAAAGTATTTTAATAGCGTTCTTACCATCTCTGCATAACGTTATGCATGTCAACGAGACTGTATTTTTTATAGCCAACGACGCAATTTATTGAATTTGTATGTTAAATACGCTATCGCTGTTGTGTTTCACGTTTTATTTTTGCAGAGACAGCACAACACTGTCGAGATGATTATAAGTTTTGCGATATTTTACACTTAGTTTTACAAGAACATCTACGTTGGGATAGTCTAGAAAGTAGGTTGATATGTTTCAAACTAAAACAGGCACTGACTTAAGAAATTAGCGAAATACGCAATCCAAAAGGTACAACCTAATGACATTTGCCACTTTTACTAGAGGCACATTACAGAAATTAGTGCCATAGTAAAGTTCGTTCAACCAGGACGTCGATTAGTCCATGCCAATCAATAGGCGTCAAGTGCCATTAGATGAATTTGCACGTTTTTTTTTAACAGTCAGGAATATACAGTGCGGTCCTAAAGTGTCCCTCCATGCTAACTTTTGAACGATAGAAGCTACCCTTCTTAGAAAAAATCGGTCGATTTCTATTTTTTGTGAACTAACTTTTTCCCTTATCAGCACTTCAATTGTATTTCCGGTTTCACCGAAAGTGACGTCAATTTTCTTTTCTTAAATAGATCATCCTATATATTTCTACGTTGTTAGAAAGACGATCGAAAGACGAATGCAACGTTACCACATATGTTATACTTTAACTTAAGAAATACGACAATATACAGCAATAAAGGTTTTGGTAACCTGTTTTTGTTGTTACGCAAAATTGGCTAGGAAAGAGCGCCAAATTGTATCTTGTGACGCCAGACTGATTTAAGGAACTCGTTGCTAAGCAAAGTCATCATAACAATTGCCAAACTGTCAAATCTCAATTCCAAAAGTGTAAAATATTCTTGTTATTTATTGTTATTATAATCTGCAGTTGTTATACTTTCGCTCCTTGTGCTCGTTATTATTTTATCCCATTTTAACTTGTTTTGTTAATTGTTGTTTCTCCTTTACTTTATCGAACTTTATTGTAATTAATTGATTTAAATTTGTTAGTTTTTGACGGGCAATGTGCTTAAGTTTCAGTTTTTTATGTTGTTGATTTTACAATGGCCTCCGCATGGACCACGATAACCATCAAATACCTAATTTTAATATTTGTTAAATTTGGCAACAATTACCACAAAGTGTAACATAATCAACACTGCCCGTGTACAGCCGGAAATATTTGAACTTTGCGCATAGATAGTATAAAAATTAATTTAAATTATTGTACAATTTGTTGCGTAACCATGGCAAATAAGGTGATAATTGTCAGATTTACATAATATTAAAATTGACCCAGCAATTTTGCATGGTTCATGCCGAAGCCATCATAAGTAAGTAACAACACAAAAAGCCTGAAAACAGGCGTATTGTCTATTAAAAACTAACATATTAAAGCAAACTTACCAATTAATTAATTGCAATAAAGTTCTATAAAAGAAAGAAATAACAGCAATTAACAAAACAAGTTAAAGTGAGAGAAAATATTAACGAGAACAAAGAAGGAACGTATGACATATGCAGGACATAATAATAATAATAATTTTACGCTTTTGGAACTGAGATTTGATAGTTTGGCAATTGTTATAATTACATTGCTTAGCAACGAGCTCTTTAGATTAGTCTGGCGTCACAAAAAAACAATTTGGCGCTCTTTCCTAGCCAACTTTGCGTAACAACAAAAACAGATTACCAAAACCATTATTGCTGCATATCGTCATATTTCTTAAGTTAAAATATAACATATGTGGTGTCGCTGGATTCTTCTTTCGATTACCTTTCCAGAAACGTAAAAATATACTGGATGTTTTATTTAAAATAAGAAAGTTGATGTCACTTCCGGTGAAACCGGGAATACAATTGAAATGCTGATAACGGCAAAAGTTAGTTCACAAAAACTAGAAATCGACCTATTTTTTCTAAAAACACTAGCTTCTGTCGTGCAAAAGTTAGCATGGGGGGAGTCACTTTAGAACCGGACTGTATATCTTTCTAATGCAAATACTTTCTTGCTATATTAGATCAAAAAGCAAGACGTTATTCTTAACACAGTGGAAAAACATGCTTATTGCTTGTGGTGTGTTAGCAGTCGTGCGTTTGAGTCCTACCAAGGACCATGGTAGCTTTTCTGGTGGGTTCTGTACAATCTCTAGTCATCATTCGCCTGCTGGCGAATAATGAACTGCGCTGCATCCTTTACGACGAAGGGGCAACAATAACACAGCCACAAAACATTTTACACACATTAAAAACTCCTGCAGTTATAGAAAGCTTCATAGTCTATAAACCCCGTTGAGACGCTCACTGCACGTACAAGGAACTGGCAAATGTGCAATCTTTAACCTGAAATTATGCGAGCAGAAAAAAGAATGACTAAATTGTAATTTCTTTAGAAACATATCTTCTAATTATATGGAATTTGTAAAGAGCGTGAAAAAAATTGTAATTGCCACTATCATTGTCTGTTTGGTTGATTGAATGGTTAAGAATTCTTCCATTAGTAGTTAAATCCTGAGCCCCGTGTGATGAGATTGTGAAAGACATTATATCTCTTGGGTGCAATAAAATCTTTTCAGTGTTAGTACAATAATTTTTAACACTGAACGCATAAGTGAAGCGTATATCGCGAAACCCAAATCAATAAGACATAACTGATCACTATTTTTCGCGTTTTGGTACCACTGTCACTTTAACTACAATTCTTTAAAATGATAAGATAAGAATGTTGTTCTTTAATCAATATGGATGCTCACTATGCGCCGTGTAAAGTAGGTATAATCGATTCTCAGAAAGATAAAATCGGAAAGAAGACTGCATTGAATACTTCCTGTATAAAAAAAAAACTGGGAAAAACAGACAAGATAAAATGTTTTCTCCAGTAACTCCCTTTTTTCCGTCTCTAAATATTTCAGAATTTTATTTGGTAAACATACTGATTTTACCTGACCCCAACCTTCGAGAGTACGCCTTGAATATTTTAAAAGAATTTTTGCGGTTCATCCGGACCCCTCCAGCAGTAGTAATAATAATAAGCGGGTAGAGTACAGGTGCGTGCGTGTTTTCTCAGACCGCAGGCAAAATTTCTTGAGTAGAGGAAACTCGGCGAGCGCAGGGTAACGTAAACGTAAACCACATGTTGCGTCCCGGCATCGAGTTTTGTGTAGTTGTTGTGTGGCTGTATGCTACGCTGTGCTACTGCTGTGTATACGCCTTTAAATTTCTCGGCACGTTCGGGCACCTACCTGCTTCCATTACGGGAGCTTTCAAGACAGCGATAAAATAAAACAAGATTTTCTCTCCACACTTCCTTACTTTACCTTTCGCGAAGCAGAACTAGACCACAAGCGTACCGCACTGGAGAAAAACGTTGAATGCATTCTCACTTTGCAGGAACACTGACAACCATATTCATACTACTACAGTCTGAAGCCAATTCATTTAAGTTATTCGTTGTGTATAGCTTAGTGAATCATTTCATTGCAAAAAGAAAATGTTTTTGTTACATTTTAGTATATGATTAGAAACTTACTATATACTGTTGGAAGCATTAAAGGACTACTAAATTCGATGATATAAAATGACGAACTAAAGGAAGTGTGTTGATGTACTAATTTTCTAACTGTTAACGAAATCGTTGTACTACAATGAAACTAATATGCATCCCTAATTGTTCTCATTATCATTCTAACAACCATTTCGCGTTATTTAAACACCACTGACCAAACTTTTCTGATGAATTTAGTTGAGGCAGTTTGCCTTATCATACCCTTATTAGAAGAAAAAGTCACGAACTAAGATCAACTTAGACTAGATAATTTAGTCCTTAGTCCTCTATTATCAAGCTGAATTCATTCCATAGTCATTAGCTTTCTTAATTCCTGTGGATTGTACAGGGTGCTACCGGAAAAACAGAATGTACTCGCGGTCCTACCATTTTCGCGCACATTTTGCAGCATTTCTAGCCATCCCAGCAGGTCCAATTATACATAAAACGAAAGCGCACACTTTTTATCTATTAGCGCAGCCAAGTGGTTGCATTTGATTTTATTCAGTTATTCAACTCGCGTGTAAGAATCTTTGCGATCCTCCAGGAACAGATAGTTCCTGGAGCAACTTTGGTGATGATTATTCAAGTGTTAAGTGCAATGCAAGCCTAGAAACCAAAACATTGCCGTAATGCAAAATAAAATGTACCCTATTTCTCTCTTGCGGCGCTACTGAAAACGCTGACGTATCCGCTACGTAACAAAATCATTAAACAACTCCTGACCAATTCAAATAAATTACTTGATGCACATTGCAAAAGACAAAATTCTGATGGAATACAATTTTGATCGTCCTTCTTACAATCCTTACAATGTGACTCTTTACAATGTGACTATTAAAAACCGTACCGAATGACCAGTTAGTATAAACTTTAGTACACAGACGGTTCGAAAATAGAAGGAGTCAGTACTGGCATAGGCATTAGTGGACCTACCTACCACCAAAAAGTGCCTTTGGCACTCCAAATTAACATATTCCAAGCAGAAATGTTTTCTTTAAACCGCCACCATTCAAAGTGCATCCATAAACATAATCATTTACACAGACAATCAGGCAGTACCAAAGACTCTTAAAGCCTGTACGTATGAATCTAACCTGACACACAAATACGTACTGAACCTAAAGTAGCTGAGACATGAAAATCGCCTTACCTTATGCTGGCGCCCAAGCCACCAAAGGATAGAGGGAAGTGAGGGGGTTGATAAGCTGATCAAAGTAGCAGCAAATATGCTTTAAATTGGTCCATCGACCAATTAGAAAATGAGAGGAAAATCGAAAGGTATCGTATTGGCAAAACACACAAGTGGAAAGTAATGTGAAAGCAATTATATCACAATATTATCTTTCAGCAAAGCAAAAAATATCTCTTATACAAAACTAAGGAAAGCTCTGTCGTCTACACCAAGAATCTTAAAGGCGGCAGAACATACGAATACGTTGCTTTCAATCACAAACGGCATCAACACCTCGGCGTAGATCATTTCTAACGCCTATCGACTTAAAGGACGAAGATCTTAGATGAAGGTCTTCACATTAGGACCGCACATTTTGCTGTTGGCGTTAGGTGTTACTGTGAGACTACCTAAAGCCATCAGTAAGACAATTCATGGAATCAGTTCGAATTAAACTTTTACGATACTTTTCTATTTTTCAAGAATGATTTTTGACGAAGGTCACAACGACAATGAGACATGTCCGATTGTTTGGCGTTGAAGTATTGGCCCCGAATAATAAAACAACAGATTTATCCCAGAACGTTGCCACGTTAGCAATAATTTATGCAATAAAAAACAAAAACTATTTTTGTCCCCAAAAAACACTACCACTGGCACTAACACAATGGAAACCCTGGCAATGAAGAAGCGGATAGGCTGGCCAAGAGAGCTTTGAGCATAACTGTACACGGTCTAGAACCTTCCAGTCCACCGGTTGTGTATGCGCATTATGAAGAGATCAGTACTATCACCCATCAAAAATTATTGAAAAGATAGGACGAAGCTAATTCCTACTGCACTGCCAAAGTCACATTGACATATGGCCCAGAACAGACCTTCGTACTAAACGGGTACTCTAAAACTGTGGCACTGGAATACTGAAACAGTTCACTAAAACCCTTACCACAACGCTTAATTCGTACTGGACGCACGTTTCGATAGCCAAGCTATCATCATCAGCAGCAAGACTGAACTTAGTTCAGTCTTGCTCCTGATGATGATAGCTGAACTGTTTCAGACATTGCTGTTGGAATTCTGACTGGACATTGCCGGCTAAAGGGGCACCTCCACAAGATAGGACTAGCCGAAAACCTGTCACGTGGGGGCTGCCAAGCTGAAGACAAAACACTAGAACTCAAACAAGTGTTCGGCGCTGACGTCAATTAGAAGGACCATGCTGGGTGACGCCATTACGGAGACTCCTCTGGGCAACGTCCTAACCTATGCCAAGGCAGTTGGTTGGTTGACGGTGTAGAGGGCTCCCCGATATAGAGAGGATACATAATGGGCCTATTGTGGTCTAAGTGCAGTGGAATCTATCTCATCCTCTCATCGTCCATAATCATAAATTACGTGAAGTGTATGAAAAAAAATTAACATTTCTATACTTGCTGAATACAGAATAATATTAAAACAGTATCTGGAAGTATTTTATTGTCACATTTTCAAGTACAGAGTAAAACAGTAAAGTCGTCTACTTTTTGGTCAATGTACTCTATGTTACGTTCATCTCTTAATATTTACAAGAATGTAGTCATATCAAAATACTCTAAATCACAAGCATTTTTGAAATGTGAGTAGGTTATGAACCAAAAAGAATCTAAAATATTGGAGATGGAAGAAATTAATGTATTTGTTGAGAAAGCTGATAAAACAATGAACCTCGCAATAAAAGTACGGAGTAGATTCACGCTGTATGTTTCATACAACGTACAATATTAATATTTCCGCTGTATATTTTAAAATCAATACTTCGTCTTACCGAAATTGTATCGCGGATATTTTACAACGAACAGGAAGAAGATATTTTAAAGCTGTCATCAAGTATAAAAACCCGTGGAAATTTACGATTAATAACTTTTCGAGTTCTGTAAGTAACGGCGACGAAATGAATAATTGATAACGCTCCTCCGGCGTCGATAAACAAATAAAACAAATTTAAGATAGCTTTTTAGAAGGCGTACAATGAAAATGTCACCCTAATACAAGGACAAGGAAGAAGTATTAACGCATCGGAAGAGGTGATAAATTTGGAGTACTACTCTGCATACGAACCGGGGAATATAACGATGGATGGAAAAAATCAGGTATTGATCCTGTCAAAGTATGACATACATATCATATATCATAAAACTGTCAAGAGAGTGCTTGCGCCAGGGATATGTTATGGAGTTTACAAATGAGTGATGTCGAGCTGACGTTCGCTTGTCAGTTATTGCCGTTTACACAAATTTTCCTGAAACGCCCCACCTACATCCGCATGTAATATATAAAATTGAGGCAAGTTTCTAGGTCAAAGAGGTTATAAGTATGCTCCAAATTGAAACATGTGAGCAGGTGAAAAGTATGAATCATGATTGGGAAATGGCTTTATATGAATTAGGTATGCAATTATAAGCGATAATTGTATATGGTCTTATTATGAAAAGAACACTATGTATATCCAAGTATTAAATAATATATAGAAAATACATAAAAAATACAGCGAAATGAGCGAATATATAAACGAATAAATTTATATTGAGCTTGGATTATTCCGATGATTTTTTACAAAAATAGACAAAATGGTTTACATTAAGATCCAATTACTACGGAGTATATAAACATATAGATGTGGATCTACTCTATTTATTTATCTAGATTCTAGATTGTGTTTATTGTGTAAATAGTTATTTTTGTTCTCAATCGCCTGAATTTAAATGTACCTATTTCCTTAAAAAATCCGAGATGCGGCTATATTCGAAACCAATCTTTTTACGAAATTAAATTGCGTACTTGTCTCTATACCTTGTATTAAAACGTTTTAGAAATACAGGATTTTCAGTACTGAACACCAAACTCTGCCAAATCCAAACACCTGAAACGTAATTTTTTTAAATAGCACTACATATATATTTTTTCGCTATCCAGCGTGTAACAAAGTTATATCTCTAACATTTTTGTACAATGATGCATATATCTAACATTCAATGTAAAAGAGATATTTACAGTTAAGCGCAAGTCCTGCATTAAGATATTGTATCCATGTAGTATCTGGTGTTATTATTGTTTGGTCACCATGACAACAGTGAACGAAACATACTGACATTCCTGTTCTTTAGTGTTGATTCAACATTTTAGGCCTAAGTAGGAACTTATGAAATGAAGTGCTTAAAAAAAGTTGAAACATGATTTATGTGTAAAGAGTCACTAGCATTATAATTGTCTTTTTTTATTTCTACATCAATAGAATAAATGTTTCCAGTAGCATCAAATCTTAGCTATAATTTTCAGTTGTACATTCCACCAACTGAAATACAAAATTTCTTTCACCTTTTACTAATACATAAATTATGTCTATTACGTAACCCTTTTTTATTTGCAATTAGGCTCGAAATTTCGAATCAACCGTCTAAGATCGTCAACATCACTATGTTTTGTTTACCGTTGTCATGGTAACCGACGTATATTAACAGCAGGAAGCATTTGGATGCAATTTCCAAGTACAAGACTCGCTTTTGACTACAAATAGCTGCTTGGGCTTAAAATTTTGAATTAATAGATTAAGATTGTCAATATTAGTATCCTTTGTTTATTGTTGTCATGGTAACCAAATAGTACTAACACCAGAAACTACTTCGATGCAATCCCAAATACAGGACTCGCGCTGAACTTTCGTTCTAGCTCTTTTACTTTCAATGTTAGACATATGCATAGTTATACAAAAGCGTTAGAAATATAAATTTTTTATACAGCGGATGTAGAAAAAATATGTGGTAAAAAATATATGGTAGTATTTAAAAATATTACGTTTCTGGGGTTTAAATTCGGTAAAGTTTGGTGTTCAATATTGAACACTGTATATTTCGAATGCGTTTTAACACCATGTCTAGATAGAGGCAAAAACATTTACGCTGAAATGTATTTGGATTTCGGATTTTTTAAGGAAGTAGGTACATGTATCTAAATATAAGCGATTGGGGAAGAAATAAATATCTCGAAATCCATTAGAAATAGACATATGAAACCCATATGGTTTATTTCTAGAAGAGGAAACTAAAAACGTAACAATATACTGGATATTCTATTTAGAACAACAAAATAGGTGTCTGGTTCACTACTTATCGATCACCCTGTATACACGGAAATATCTTTGAAAGATACGCTTTAGGATCTATTAAAATTAAAAAAAAAAATTAAATTATTCCATGGAACAAGGAAACCATGGAAATTATCCTCTTCTTTATTTTCTAATAAGTAGAGACGGGATTTTAGGACGTAAAAAACAGCTAAAAAGGGCCCTTTTTAGGCCTTAAAAACCATGTATGTAGGACGAAAAACTGTGATTTAGGCATGTTAGGCAAATACTTAAAAAAAACGGTAGACACAAAAATCATTTTATTAAAAAAAAAACATGAATAAGAAGACGATATTTGATGTAATTTTAGGTACATTTCAGCCATAAAAAGAAATAAAACACAAATTTTAACTAATAACTAAAATATGTAGATTCATTTGGTTTAAAATAATAAATAAATTAATTAATCGCCGTGTAACATGTCCTCAAATTTCGCGTTTGCGTAGCACACAAGATGTTTTTCCAAGTTGTCGTTAGTTTAATTTGTTCTTCGGTCGGAAAACAGCAGTTTGTACGAAGAAAATGAACGTTCTACGTCACACGAGGTTGTAGGACAAAACTTAAATATGGACCAGTCAGCTGTGGTATGAGCGGTAGCTTCAACTGCTTCGCCACTGAGCAGCTCAGCAAACTCTTTAACTGTTTTGAGACCTGAATTTTTCGAAATCACTTGGTTAAACTTTGACAAAATTATTTTGCCAACTTTTCCTGGGGCATTCTTGAGAGCTGCTTCGGCATTATTAATTACTGCAGCAGAATCTGTAAGAGGAAGCCCGAATGTTTCTAATCTTTTGATGTTATCAATGAGAAATTTATAATGCGACTTGATGTATAAAAGATCGTTTTTGACATTTTGATTGGAAAAGTATTCTTGCGCTTGCTCAATACAGTTTGCTGAATCTTTGTCAAACGATATTACAACCTAAAACATAAAGCGTTAAATAAAAACAATCTTATTTAAAAATTTTGCTAAAAAAGTATTTACTGATTTTATTGCTTCGAAATTATTAGCATAAAAAACTACCGCCTCTAACCAAGTTCCCCAACGTGTTAAGATAGGTTCGGGAGGCAAAGGGAGATCTGGCAGATTTTCTTTATACACTGCCACACGCAGTGGAGCTTTTAAAAAGACCCTCTTGATATTTGAAATTAAACCATTAACATTAGCATATTGATTTCTTGGACATTCACACACCAAATTGAGTCCATGTGCAAAACATGTTAAATGATTAAGATTTTTATAAAAAATCTTCAAATTTGTACCACATTTGAGCATATAAGACGCACCATCCGTGACTAAAAGCTTGACTTTTTCGTACTTAATTCCATCTGTGGGCCACAAAATACCTAAAATACGAGAGTTGCCTTTAAGTTAAATATCTAGCATTAAATTTACAATATTATTAAAGTAAGTTTTTTGCATAATATATCTTACCTAAAGCTTGGTTCACGAATCTTGCCATTGTATTGCAATTTGTTCTTTCAAGTTGCTTTGTAGCCAGTAAATACGGTTTTCCTGGTGTTTCCGAACAAAGCTTACACACAATCATATTTGCCATAGTACGACCTTTAGAGTCAGTCGTCTCATCTATAGATATCCAAATATCGTTGTTACCAACTTCTTCGCGAATAGTATTAATAGTCTTAAAAAATTAATAAAAATATTATAGGTGTAACCAAAAATCTTAATGACACTCAAGTATGAAAATACATTTTTAAATTATTATTTATTATATTAATTACCTCATTGTAACATTTTGTTACATATGTTGTTCTTAAGGTTTTCACGCTTGCCACATTCTTGCTGCAGTATTTAGTGAGAAAATTTCGCAGTTTTGAATAGTTTAATCTGTCCAGAGGAATATTTGCAGACATAAAAGCGTCGCATAAATCTCGATTAAAAACGTCGATTTCTCTTGAATTTTTGGTATCTATTAACATTTGGTTCCTCAACGGTTTCCTAAGATTTGCCTGATGTCCAGGAGCAGTAGCATGTTGCTCTAAATGATTTTTCTTTTTGCAAGTTAACTACAATAATATTTTTAAAGCAAGTTAGGAAAGAAAAACAAAAACGTCCTTTACCATTTTTCTGCACGCTTTACAAAACAACTCTTTACTGTTGCTTGGATTCAGCTGAAAGACAGTAGTGCCACCAATTGCCTTCAGCCATTTTTTAACTTTATCGCTATGTGATTCCTTGGATTTTGGCATTGTTGTAGATGGAAATACACAATACACTGAGTAGATAAACAAGCACAAATCGACAGAAAACTACCGAAAAATATTCGTTGCAAGCTACGATATAAATGAAAATTCAAAGTACATCTTTCACTATATACTGATTCGTCAATAGTCCACCTCGCTATAGGAACACACACATATACGCTCCAGAGAAACATTAAGAGAATAAATATAAAATCTAAACTGCAATATCAAGATGTCCATTGTATAAACTATGAATGGGCATCGTGTATTCATTAATCACGTTAACAGGGAGAAGAAATTTGCTTATATGGTTTAAATTACAGGGCGTAAACAAGCCGATAGGGATTCCCGTAAAATAAAAACGTGGGTGCAGGTAAATGAACCCGAGGGCGATAAGCCGATAATTGAGGATATATCTTCAATAGGGTAGTAATATAAATTTTACGGCAGGCAAATCCAAACTTTGCCCCTCACACAATAGACGGGAAAACCCATCGTTGTATTAGTTTATAGCATTTTAGCTGTAAAACTAAAATTTACATTTAAGAAAGATGCAGCTGTGTAAAAACCATATTTATTTAAAATTAAAAAAAAAAAAACGTTTAGACCAAATAAATATGATTTTAGGACAAAATAGGCGAAAAACCACGATTTAGGCTGTTAAAAGTGCAAATAGGCAACTAGGCAAAATAAAACATAGCTAGATCGCTTTGATTTGTCGAGAAACATATAGATTTTGTATTATTTTCAATTTGCCTTGAATCTAAACAAAGAGGCATTTTGCCTAAAATCCCGTCTCTACTAATAAGCTTTAAAAACAGGAAATTTCAATGCAAATAATACACGCCTGCAATGTGACTTTTGTTAATGTATCACCTATTCAATCTATCTATTAAGTGGGTATACGTTACTAGCAGCATTAGTAATTTGTACGACCAGCAGTATTACATAAATCTCTGTGTGTATGTAAATATCTTCCTATTGGGGGAAGCCCAATGTATGTGCCTACAATCTGGATACAGAAATTACTTTTTATAGATACTGGGTATTTATTTATCCATCCATTGGTGACCGACACCGGTCGTTTTTCGTTAGCGACTATTTATTTTATCCGTCAACTTGAATTGCTCGCCATTTCATTTTTATTACTTTCCAATAAACCAGCCGATCGAGACGTACATTCGTTCCGTACTAAATAACGACTACAATAAAAAGCTCAGTTTTAAAGCTTTCTTTTTATATATGGCGTAATTGTTTCACATAAAAGTTTGATAGGAAGAACGTCTACCTAGTATCCACTGCTTTGATTGCCAATTTCGCTGGACTGTTTTAAATGAAGTCCTACTCTAGTTATCCTAGTCGTTCATGCATATTTCTTCACAATTCCACAAAGGAATTTGAATTTTGGAAAAAAAACAGTTGAGTTTAAACGTAAATGTTCCAACATCTAGCCTAAAAAATACAGCATATCTACCCGGTACGTAGTTTAAATACGATACACGTCCAGAAGATACGTTCGGTAATAAAAGCAAAACGAGCACAAATACAGAAAAACTTTTCTTGCAAAGAAAACTACAAACCTTAAGGTATCTTCATACATAGCTCCCACCATTTCGTAAGCACTTGCCATAGCGTGGCATAAATTGTTGTATGACTTCCTCATAAAACGTTGCCGCCTGTGTTATCAACCATGTGATAACATGTTCTTTGAGCTCTTCATCGTTGTTGAATTTTTGACCACCGAAGAATGTTTTCAGGTGCAAAAAGGGATGGAAGTCGCTAGGGGCGATGTCAGGGCTGTAAGGAGGGCGGTCAAACTGGGGCCAGCCAAAGCCCTTTAAGAGTTGTTGCATTTTGTTCGTAGTGTGAGCTCGGGCATTGTCATGAATCAAAACAATACCGTTTGTGAGCATTCCTTGGCGGTTATTCTGTATTGCGCGACGCAGTTTCCTAAGTGTCTCACAGTAAACACTTGAATTGATCGTTTCATCTCGCTGTAAAAAAATGCACCAGTAGGATGCCGTGTCTATCCCAAAAGACTGTGCGCATGATTTTTCAAGGTGTCAAGATTTGCTTGGCTTTAGTCTTTCCTGGTGAGGAAGTGTGCCCCCATTCCATTGATTGTCGTTTCGATTCAGGGATTTCATCAGCAACCCAAGTCTCATTCCCGGTCACTATCTTGCTTGGAAAATCATCACCGTCTTTGTTGTAACATGTCAAAAAATCAAGTGCACTGCCCTGATGCTGTTTTTTGTGTAGCTCTGTAAAAGTTTTCGGCACCCAACGAGCACACAGTTTTCGAAAATTCAGTTTTTCAGAAACAATTTCAACGAAGTGCTTTTAAAATTTGCGGAAATTTCATTGAAAGATCAGATATTGTAATCTTACGATTTTCCTTTACGAGTTCTTCAACTGCACGAACCAATTCTTCATTAACCAAATTTGAACGCCCACTTCGTTCGTTATCGTGCACTTGTCACGTCCTTCATTGAACTGTCGGATCCATCTCCTTACCATTAAATCACTCATCGCATTTTCTTCGTAAACCTCGCAAATTTGTCGATGAATGTCGACTGCTTTAGTGTGCTTCGCATTCAGAAAACGAATTACTGGTCTAATTTCACAAGCGGCGAGATTTTCAATCAACTTCGCCATTCTAATCAAACACTACAAACTGTAAACAACAGCGACCTCGCAAATTGCGTGATCTCGACTCTTACTTAGTGCTTACGCATTTCCGAAACGATTCAGTTCCTGGTCTAATTACAAGCGGCGGAGATTTTCATCAACTTCGCCATTCAATCACACTACAAACTGTAACAAAGCGACCTGAATGCTCATCTCTTTCCTAACTATAGCAACTATCAGCGCATACCCGAATCGATTCAGTGTCGCGCGCATAATACAACGGGACTTATTTCTATCCTCGTACATTCCCTTTTAAGCAATTTATTTTTCAGAATAACATTTGAATAAACCACAAAATTACATCGTGTCAATTAGTTCCTGCGCACAATATAAGTTTGCGTTTTTTAAAAGAATGCCATAGGAATTTTACGATATGAATTAAAGAGGGACATCCAAGCCAAGGATTCATTTTGATTCCCTTATTATTCGTAATTTACAACAATGATTCGGCGTTAAACACGTCTAGCACGAAAATTCGCTTATTTGCAAATAATACTTCAGTTACACTAAAACAGTAAGTTTGGAGCAAATAAATTAAATATGAAGCTAAACAAAATACAAAACATGTTGCTTACAACAAAAGGAACGCAGGCGAGATCGCCAATAAAACTCTTGGGTTTGACAATAAATATCAACTTGTTGAGCTCTCCACATAGACTAAGTTCACACAAAAAAATCCTTAGAAGATAATTGCAACAACATAATAAGAACGATTTTGTATTGAAAATTTACGTAATTATGGAAAGCTGCACCATCGTTAAAGAGTAATTTTCATTAAAATATTTGAGCAGAAGAATATACTGTTATCATATTTAATAAACAAGTAAATTTATCTGACAAAAGTTAATTTTGCTATGCAGTATTATAATGATTCAAACAGTTGTAAAAGAGCTAAAGAACTTAAGTGAATTATATTATTATATTTCCTGCATTCCTACTTTAAAATTTATAAAAATGTGTGAAACAGTAAGAAAAACCCCGGGAATAGAATTGCATCATTGTGTCATGAGTTTGTACGATTGCGTATTTAGCACATCATTACCTACAAAACTTAGAATTTTTATAGTATTGCATCCACATTATCTTAAAATAACTAATAGAAAATGAGTGAGTTTCTAAGTCAATCGTCACTTATTTGTACATACGATTTCACTATCGAAGTGTACCTAAATGCATGAACTAAATATTTCCTGCCTTATATAGCATTAAACCCAGATAGTATTGGTTATTCACCAACAGATGTCGCAACGAAAACTTCGTTCTTTTTTAATTAAGGATATGTATATATGGTGACATCATTTTCATCATTAATAGCACTGGTAGCCCACAGGCGCCCAGCTATCGGTTTCGGAGTTTTGGATTCGATCCCCGCGCTCGCAACTCTTTTCAGAATAAGATCTTCCGTAGTTTACTTTACTTACTCCTCAAAATGTTGGCTTATGCTTGAGGGGTGACACCTTAAGACGCTGTACGAACGTAGACATAATATCCCATGGCCGGCCAATACTCCCTCGCCCCCTCTATATGCTGTTGGAGATGCGAAATCATGGGTGAATTATTGTTATTTAATTTACTCGTTTTTTCATTCATTATTATGTATAACCATAAGAACGCTGCATAAAGTGATAGTTGTTAATAGAAAGTGTTTTAATTATTCACATAATTGTTACAATTAGCTTGTGGTTTACTTGAGCAAGCTATAAAAAATGTTATACTAATTACTATCACACCCCGAAGGATTTATTAGACTAATGTAGCAACTATTAACATTCGCTACATTAGCATTTCAATAAGTATGATGCACTCACTTGCACAATTTTTGAAAAATACGCAAGTTTGTTGTAGCAAACGTTGCAAATTTTGTGCCACTCTTGTTTCCTACAATATTGTTTGACTAACTTCTTTAAATTGTCCGCATCATGGATCCTACAGCTATTTGTAGTGGCACTTGCTACAATTGTAGCTATTCAACATTGTTTTTCTGTGTTAGCAAAGTTGCATAACTGATTATGGCTAAGGTAATAATTGCTAGAGCGATTGACGTCACACAAGATAATTTAATATTTTGTATAAAGAATACTTAATATTTGTCATGGATAACATTTAAGGAAATTTGTAAATTAAATAACTTTAAAATTAAATGGCATGTCATTGGTTCTTGCAACTGACTTGGTAATAGTTTAGTTATGCAAGTTTGTTATCGTTTGTAAATCTTTAATTTGTTTGAAAAGCTTTAATACCGTGCAGTTTTGAAGTAAACACTTTACTTTGTAGCGCCTATAAAATTTACAGAAGGTTTTTAGACAAATTTTATATTTGCATAGATCTGCAATATTCAATAAATCTATCAGTTCTATGAGCATGCCCGAGGGTATATAGTTTTTGAAGTAGTTATTGCTACTAATGTTGCGGAAAAAGAAGTTTCCACAGAATACATTCAAAATAAAATGGTTATCTTCTAAACCAATAGATAACATTTTGGTATGGTAACAGTTGTGAAAAAATTGAAGATACTGGTACTTGGTAACATCATCAAGGTTACCTTTAAATAGTTTACAGTTAAGATACTAGGTATAAACAGAATTAAGAAATTTGCGTCTAATCAATAAGCGAATTCCTTTGATAAGAATATGCTTAGGAACAAATGAAACTCTACGTTTATTTAGAAACTAACTCTATAAGGTCGCATACTGTAAAAACTAATAGGTAGGAGGGCTAATTTAGAATATCTAACTATCTTGAAACACAATCTAATGAACGTCTCCCGAAATTAAACCCAACGCAACTTGAATTACCCTGCCATTCAGAATCCTTCTATTCGAGTAATATCTAAATCCGATAAGACTAGATTTACATACTCACTTTACGGAAGACGATGACTTAATTATAAGACAGCACCGTAAATCGTCTTTGATTTATTACTTTAGGTAGTGTTTGCCGCGATAGCTTCCACGTGACAAGTACTTCGCAAAGTTCGAATTTAGTTTAACTCCTATTGCATTTATTGCTCGTTTGAATACGCAAAGGTAATGGAAATGAAGTTGCTTACACGCTAAATATTTACACAAAAGGGTTACTTAGATTAAACAATTTGTATTAAACCATTATTTCCTTTAAATTCATAATATGGGAAATTCATTTATTGATATTTCACATGTTTCACACAAAGCAAATGTAGTTAAAGGTAAGTAATAAGGTACACCACAAAGGGCTTCAAAATAAAAGTAATATTAAATGTATTGACAATACTACCAGCTGCAATTTATGGTAAATAATACTTTATAGCATCTCACTTTGCCTAATTATATGCAAGACACCTAGTAAATACGTAAGCTTTGCAAACGTATATCGAGGAAGTAAATCAGCGTTTGCGGGAATACGTGAGTGCATCTCTTCATCATCAATGTGCTACCGTGTTGCAAATGTAATGGATTTCCGTCGAAGGCAGAGACGAAAATGGTATACAATCGTTATTACCAGTAGCAACCACCCGCCCCTTTCCAAGTAATGCAACTGGGATGTCTGGCTCTATCATATTTCGATATTTACTCGAAGATTTATCAAGTTTCGCTAGACGTGCAGACAATTGGATAAAGTTCATGTAATAAGCGTGCGACGACCGAGTTTTTTGAGGTACACACGTCTAAATCTTATCACGAGGATAATCTATGTCTACAATGTACTTGAGTTATTGTTTAGATCTCAATACCTTTCAGTACTCTAAAAACTAATATAAACACTGCTAGATACAACAAAGGGTTTATTTCACGGCAAACTTAGTATACTATATGAATTCCCTTCCCTTTATGATCCTGCAAATAAATCATAAGGTTGCATAACAAAAATTCTGAGAAAAATCGCGCTGAACGTTTAATGTTGATATTATGGTATTTAATACGAAATGATTCTAAATTATCATAATAAAATACTACAACATAAAATTAGATTAAATGTTAGCATTGCCCAAGATAACAAATAATTCAGACCATGAACCGAAAGTAACTTGCTTGCTGAAATACCTTTCAATTTTATCTTACTACCTTTGTAGCGTACTGAATAATCAAGATACTTAAGGACCATCATATCAACATTAAATGTTCAACACGATTTTTCACAAAATTTCCACCGAACCCTAACGGAGCTCAAACGTTTGGTCGCGGAGACAATAGGAGAATATAGTCGAAGACGGCTACGCAAATACGAGAACAGCCAGAGCCGTCAGTTTGACGGCATTGCGAAGGGAAATTCGAATACAACGGCCATAACCTGGCCGTTCCAGTGTTAATAGATTGTCTTTACTTATACGACAAAGCAATGACGTGAATAAAAACTTAAAATAGACAGATATTATATAAAAAAAAATAAGTTAAAACTAGTTATAGCATTCCAATTCATTTTATCGTGTAACTGCAGTTGTTGTATTTCCTTAATAACGTATGAGTCGGATAATATCTAGGGTGTGGTTAAAGTTGTTGATGATCTAATAAGAATTCCTGTGGCTCTGATCCCTGAATTGGCGCAGGCAAATCAAACCACATTTGAGTGACAGCTAGTAGCAATTGCACCATATCTACGGGATTACTAACATATATCCATAAGTTGTTTATTAGGAATCCAGCACATTCGCTAATTTATTCACTAAGCTTGACCAAAGCAACGTAAATACCTGCTTTAATAATGCAAAGAGAATTTGGTTCACATTTTGGTGGCAACACCAGCAAAAGATTATACGTTTGTAACCAAACTAAACCTTTTTTTCTATTTGAGTATATATATACATCATCGTATAGTTTTTGCGAATTGATTTTTTCAACTACGCCTTGAATGCTGTAGGACGATTAATATATGTACATCCTCATTCATATGTATGTACTACCAAAATTCGTGAAGATTCCCATTATTTCAAGCGAATGAAACCCGCCCTTTCGCTCGTAAATAATCCAATATTCGATTTATAGTCTGATAATAATAATGATTCAATTACATAAAGTGAAATGTCTAATCTATAGCGGCAATCAATGGAAAACCCTTCTTTTTGTCCGCTTTCATTGTCATACGTGTCGTATATAAATGACATTATAATTTACGATATCCCTATATTTAGGAGTTTCACACCTATTTAATTCGATAGATTGTAACAATGTGGCTGGCGTTCCATCAGTTACTACCTTAATGTACTTTGATCCTCTATTTTACCCTAATGGAAAGATAATTAATGGGTACATACTTATCTACTCGTACGACAAACGTCAAATGTTTATTGTTTTATAACGCACTTGCCAATTTTTTGCATTCATGCATATTTAATTTTTAGCTAATTTCTTTGTTTGATTGATTGATTAAATCCATAAGCAGGTCTTTTTGGTGCTTAACACTGCTGCCCAAGCCTATTGTATTAACCCAGCTTTGGTTTTAGTTTTACTCAAACAGGTTAGTTCCCTAGATCATGTTTAGTAGCCTATGCAGTAAATCTTTCTGCGATGATGGATCAATTCGCAGATTCCCTTTGCAAAGTGCAAAGCGAATCTGCGTTGACTCGACGCTGCGCATTCGAAAATAGTATGAGAGGTTGTTTTCTCCTCTTCGTTATAAAGTCTGCATAGGGGTTCATCTTTATAGATCCCCATATTGTGCAAATGACATCTCAAACAGCCACGTCCTGTTGATAAACTTTGCTGTGCTCAGACAGGACTATTAGGTTTTGCAAACACTCCCGTAGCAACTGAGGCACTATATGACAAGATGCTTTGTTTGCAAGTGCCTTTCAGGCTGCCTGACTGCCACAAAGAATGTAAATCGTATTCCCTCGAGCTTGACAATGCAGGCTCTCCCAAGCACTGATTTCTTCATAAATACCAGCGCCAGGGCTAGTATCTGTTCCTCATCAGTTTTATAACTTTATTTATCACAGGAGATATTGGAGATTGTTATGTCACTACGCATATCTAAGATAAGGCTTTTTACTGCTCTTTCTATGCTGGTGTGCCCCGAACTATTGTGGGTTATCCAATTACAAGAATTTTTCGAATCTTTATATAATATGGGTGTTAAGAAAGGGAAGAGAGAGCTTTTAATGGCTCCAGGTTCTTTGTTTACTAGAATGAGTTTCACAAATTTTCATTTCATTTCATTTTTAATGAACATATTTAACTTCATTCATCTCTACTAGTTAAAGAAACTTATTTCTACTGATTTTTAACTTCACTTCTTTTTTGCTTTTATTGTATGTAACTTGAAACATAGCCCGTTTGTTAATGTTAGTCAGTATATTGGGAATTAAAGTAAAAAGTATTCATGAGCCACTTTTATTGTACGTACTCAGAAGAATGCAATATATGTATAATTGTAATTCTAGAAATGAACTAGTGAATAACAGACCAAAAGGAATAGTTCCTTATTTAAAAGATGCATTCTATACAAAAGGTTGCTATAATAAAGTTTAGATTGAGAAATTTAAACTTGTATTCATCTTTTGTAATAAAGGAAATTCCATACAGCTTGTCAAAATTACAACAGCCCATACAATTTTCTGACGATATTAGCTGGATCCGCCTTTGACTAGAAACGTCTTCAAGATAATCCAATGAAAAGATTGTTGAGGTCGACGTATTTAAATAATAACCCATACACCACCTTAATATCACATTAATTAAAATTTTCAGTAGTACGGGATAACTCATATCTGATGTTAGAAATTATTTTCACCTTACTCAAACTTCTATGAGTTTCCTAATAGCTAAAATACATCAGTAACTCTAAGAAGTTGTTTACGATTCCCTATGTTACATTCGAGATATTTATTCATCGTAATAAAGCTTTGGGAGAAAAACAAAGTATCTTTGTTTTGATTTGTTATCTTTCTTTCAGTTGTGCGGTCTAAACTTTTACTTATCCATTATGGATGTCCTTAAGACATATAAAAGAACAAAAAAATCTTTTTATCTTTCTGTTCCGCTTCTTGAGTTTGTTGTTACTTTAACGAAAACAACTTCAAATTCACTTTTTGTAATTCTTCCGTGATAATCCGAAAATGTATATTAAATTATAAAAAATAGAACTTAATACCCTACATTGATGGATGAACTGATAGATTTATTTATTATGGAACAACTCAAAACAGTAGAGAGTTCTTTTAGGAATCTTAAAGATCTGAAACCCGTACTGATAATGAAATTTATAGTACCTATACATATGTAATGTATTTCCTTGTGTGCTTCATATTTTATTCTACGACTGTAGAGAGTTTGATGTGAATTGTTTTTCTTCCTGCCCTTAACGTACATTTTTGGAAAAGGCTACACTCCTCGTGAAAAAACTAGAGCGATTATATTGTGGATGAAGGCACATTATTTCTTTCGCGCTATGTTATTTGGTTACCTACGTGATAAGCGATGGATAATTGAATGTTTAATTAATTGATACTTGTCAAGTTATTAATGTACCCTTAATGAAACTTATTTAGGTTTACCATTTGATTTCATACATTGACGACAGCATCTTGCGATTTGTTATTTCTAAACTTTGGCAATTTTTAAGCTTTTGTAGGTGAAGCAAGATCGACGTACTTCTACTAGAAATATTACAAATGCTTTGAATGTAAGTAATTGAACTGCGTGGAAAGTTTTGAAGCAACAATTGTTATACCCACACCACATTCAACGCACCCAAGCACGTCTTCCTGGTGATTTTTTCCCGCGTTTTGCCAATGGTTTTTGCGAACATTGGCTCAAAACTCTTAACTACTAACGCTTTTGTTTACTGATGAAGTAAATTCTGGGCATAAGAGCACCCATAAGAGATACGTGAAAATCGTTCCCAACATCAGATTTCATTGAATGTTTGGGTTGAAATAATCGGTGATGGGTTAATTGAACCAGTGTTTCTACTAGGAAGACTTACTAGTGAGGTATATCGAAATTTTATGGAACTTACGCTACCCGAGTTGCTAGAAGATATGTAGACCATTGATAACGAGTAATGTAATGTGGTTCGTGCGTGATAGAGCACCGGCGCATTTTAATGTTGTTGCTTGAGGGTTTATAAATAGAATATATTAAGGTCATTGGGTTGGTCATAGATAGTTTCGTATGGCGCTATTTTAAATTGCTGGTTGATAACATACAAATAGAAACTGATGACTTTAGGAATTGGATAGTCGATTACAATAAAACACACTTCTGATGTTTTTCAAAGAATCCATCATCATTGAGGAGAAGATTGGATTCATGCAAGCTAGCTGGTAATAGACATTTTCAGCAATTCAGCAATTTTTAAAATTAATAATAAATATATTGTTTTTTGAAAACCATAACGCGACTTTCGAAATATCATCAAGGATATAATTATTCATAAAATAACCTTCTTAAATAGCTTTTGCCATTTTTTTTACCAAACATCCAGTGTACTCTTGGATAAGCGAGGACGAATTGAAAAGCATATGATGACGTATAAATGGTAGCAACACCATCTCTTAAATTTCAGATTGCTATAGAGGCATCTAAACGGGCGGAAACTGTAGATATCTCCAAAAAACTTGCACCATATATTTTGAATGAAGTATTTTTCATAAAAAAAGCTGTCTATGAGGTAAGAACCTTTTATTGTTCAAAAAGTGGTTCAAATGCCATCTTGCAATCGTTTGAAACGCTTTTGTAAGGATAAAGTGAATTTCATGCTCTTGTTTCTAATGGGTCCATCTTTATACCACAGAAAAAAATAACGATCTGAATGAGAGAGGCAATTATTATCGAGAGGTAATGACTTATTCCGTAGACTGAAAAAAAATACCTACGAGTAGTCAGAAATTGTCGATGATATTAAAACAATACGAGGGATATGTTTTTACAAAAGCAATGAAAGAAAAAAAAAATGGTACAAATCGTTTTATTGTTTTCCAAAATATTTTCCACTAAGGTTTGTACACTTTTGCATGCGTTCGAACCATTTCTTAAAATATTTCTTCCACTCTGAAGGTGGTATCTCCAAAAAATTTTTGAAAATTCCAGCAACTTCTTGAGGTGATAAACATCTCCGTTCTATGTTTGACATTCGGGGACAAAAAGAAGTCGTTAGGCGATAAATCAGATAAATACGGACGATGAGACATTAATTAATTTTTCTTCCTGAAATAGTCAATTGTTTGAGGTGATGTGTGAGAGTTTCCCATAATGAAAGATGATGCAACGAGTCGATCGTTTTTCCTGATTTCATCGATGACTTCAGGCAAGCAAATCGTTGTATATCATTCAGTATTAACTGTTCTTCGATCCTCCAAAGCAATGCTTGCGACATGTCCAGTACAACTAAAGAAACAAGCAGTCATTTGCTTGGAAGTGCCCAACTTTTGTTGGGTTCGGTTCATCTGAGAACACCCAAATACTTGAATTGCTGTTTAGGTTGTGACGAATATCTCCAAGTTTCATTACTTGTTACGGATTTTCAAGTTCCTCTGTCGAACTTGTTGAGCATTTCCTTACACCAATCGACACGAGTCCTTTTTTGTGCTTGGGTCAAATGAAGCGAAATCCATCGGGAACAGGTCTTTTTCGTGCCTAAATGTTCACACAAAATCGAATGTACTGCAGTCTTTGATAATGCCTAAGGATGCCTCCATCTGACGGTAAGTTACATGCCGGTCCTCTCCAATCATGCTGCGCACAGCATCGATACTTTTCGGAACAACCGGTTTTGGTCGATCTTCACGAAATTCATCACTGACGGACAAGATTTTAATGGTGCCTTATTACCAAAAGTTGAACGAAGCGATTCGAAGCATTATTGTTGTGTTACTGAAATCGTAAAAAATCACTCAACGAAAACCTTCACGTGAAATTTTCATTTTTTCACAAAATTGCATTTACCAACGCTTACTATAAACAAACTACTAGGCCGATTTCTGTGCTGTCCATTGTTTCAACATTAACAAAAAATGTCAAATTTTACGAAAATAGCAATGTCAAATCTCAATAGCGTTATCTAGTTATCATGCGGATTATGGCTAAATGTATTAAGGTGACAGGGGATTATGTTAAAAAATTAGCGTGGTTTCAAACTACAAAGTTCAGAATTTATTTCTATTACATATTTTTTTCAGCCTAGTCCCAAATAATAATTCCAATTAGAATTAAAATCCAAAACAAAATTTTACCCTTGAAAATATGTAATAAAAAAAATCATATTTAATGCAGGAAATCAAACTTTATTAAACAAAGATCACATGACTATAAATCGTATTGTAATTTCTTAATATACCACATATTTATGTAATATCAGTAACATGGTCAAATTTAAACTGTTCCGCTTACAGCAGATTTACTGCTGGTACGTTCCTACCGCACTTTAATATTTTATGCCAGAAATGGCTGTTACCGAAACTTTTCCTCGTTTCATAAATGTTTCTTCGTCCCGTTGGTTGCTGCGTTGGCCGTGCGAGCTCGGCAGAGACGTTCAGTATGCCGCGCCATCAGAAAAACTGCCTGCACTAACTTAATTACGACTGTTGCCGATGCCGAAATGAAGTAGTACGCAAAATAATAATTCGAAACAAACAAACGAGGACTGTTGAGGACGTTCAATGTAACTGAAACGACGGCACGGCGGGTTAAACAAGCCTCCTGTAAGGACCGCCTGCGGCAGGCAAGAGACGGAACACGGTACGTGAATTGGGGGCCCTATAATTTATTTTGCCTAAAATACGAGAGAATCGCGGTGAATATTAAATTTAATAATAAAAGGCGAATAACTCTCAAATTATTTATACCGACTGATTTCCATTATTACGCTTACTGTAGAGGAGTAAAATCGTCTCAGGCGAAGAAACGTAATATTGAGATATTCGAATTGGTTAATAACGAAGAAATAACAACTTATTACTCCCATACTCACATGTTACATATTACCCGGAAGTACGTATTTAATTATATGTATATTATCAATGTAGATCGTAATTAATGAAATAGTACATACTAATAATCAAAGATTGGTCAATTTTGATAAAATGTGTTGCCAATACTTCCGTTTAATAGAATACACTAGTTGCCTTATAATTAATTACTCGAAACCATGTTATTTGGTCACCATAAAAAATACGTTTCCTACGTACTTGAAAATAGCAAATTTGTTAATCTAATAGATTTTTCGTGCTGATTCCAAAAATGTGACTACAATTTTTCTATCACGTAAGGATTTTGGGTGGTAAGTGATTCAAATGTTTTGTTGTATTTTTCTTTAGGTATGTTTATCTTTAAGGACCCAACAGTTGTCTGCAATCATGATTGTGCTCCACTTTCTCTGATATATGCTCCCTACGGTTGAAATATCTAGATGGCACTGTTCCCCCTATTCACCACTCTGTTCTCCGAGATTTTTTGGGAAGCAATCCAGATGGGAATGTAAAAAATTAATTTTCAGAGATATATTACTCTTCATAAGATTATACGATTTTTAAAGATCATCAACTATGTCTTTGAAATTTTCTGCTTTATGATTTCCCAAAAAATGTTTACAGATACTTTTGAATGATGTCCACGCAGCTTTTTCGATTTCATTTAATTGACTGTCAAAGTTATTGTCTTTCATATGCTCTCTTATCCATGATTCTGTGAATAACACCTCTTTAATCTTCGCATCATAAACCATTTCTGAAATCAGTGAAAAAACTACAAATAGAAAATCGCTTTAGTTGTTTTGTAACAAAAGGTCTCGATCAGTATTAGTAATGATAACTGTATCTATTTCATGGGCCGTGTCAGCCGCAAAAAAAATGCCCCTGACGTTTCGTCCGCAATCCAAAGGAGGCTCTTCAAGAGATGGAAAAATAAATAACACGATAGCTCAATGTACAAACCACGCCAGAAGCGAAACTAGAATTGACTGCGGTAATTTATCATGTAAACCAGTCAGAGGTGAAAAACAGGTTTCCAAATATTAGCGAGAGAGAAACCTATATCGTTTGTAAACGATGTCAAAGCAAGCTTTTTACCTAATCCTGCCATAACTGAACGTGAACTGGTCACTGGTCATAAAATTATATTCAATGAAGGCGCGATATTATGTCGTATTATATTTCAACTGCAAGATCAGAGACACAGAATAACCAAATAGATTGACAACTCTTGCCAGAGACGCTTCTGGTGGACATATCGGCGGACTAGCTGAACACGCGGTTTGTTTATTTTAAATTTTCTTAAATTCTGCCAATTACTATACTTAATACAAATGTTAAAGCACGAAACACGCACTTTGGTTTTGAGATGTAACGTAGTGCCCTTCGATGTAATGTCTTTTTTTAGGTAGAAAGTGTACACTTTCCATGTTAAATGCAAATTTCACTCCAACACTAATACACTTACTGGCCGGTTAAATTAGAATCTATGACGCAACAAATAAACGTTAGGTAAGAGGATTTAATGATAAGCTTACCCATTGCCTAATTTATCCGCGCAAGCAGCTTTGAAAATTTTAGACAAGGGAATCGAACGAGTACAAAGTGAACAAAGCCATCGTAATTTACTGGCCAGTGACACTTTCATCCATAAACGCCGAAACCCTAGTTACAAACCATTTATGGAAGAAAGATACAAGTTAGTTTGCGGTTTGTACAGTAGAGATTCCAAAATTGCTTTTTTACTTTACTCCATGATTAGAGAATCCACGGAGATAAATTTATTCACGTAAGCAGCTTTGATTTTTAATTATATATCGCAAAAATAAGGAACCCCAATCAATATTACTAAAACAGTCCAATTCCACCGCAAATCCCTGAAAACATCAGCCAAAATCTACAAAACTGAAGACGAATGCAGCAAATTTACATTTTCAGATATAGTTACAAAACCAACCACCAAAGAGGATACAAGTTAGTGGTTGTTATATCTACTACAGGAACTAAAATAGTTCTCTATTGCCCCTGTTTACCACCTAGATTTTTGACACCTTAAAATGTACACAACTATAATGTAATCCTGAACTAATTCTCTAATAACTTGATTATTAAAATTATACAGAATTCTCTTTTATTAATTAATTTTCACAAATATTTAAATCAGAAAAATATTCAACAGTGAGGAAACCCACCTCTTGTACGAGTAGTTTTTGAAATTTAAAATTTCGCGCGCAGTGGGATCTGAAGACTCGCTGGAACTCGTACTCCTTCGAATAATAGTTGATGAGCAGAACGAACAGAAACCAGAAAACTATGGCATGACATAATTATGCCGCTTGTAATGTTATGGGTTTTGGTTATGTATTCATATTTTAATGTAAAATAATTCTGTGCGCGTTTTATTAACTAAATAAATTAATTGTCAGCAATATTTTTTCTGTATTGAGCAAAGTATATTCCTCGTGAATGTGAAGAAAGTTTATTGGTTTGCTTTGGAGGTTCAAGCTATTATGGTAAAACAGTAAAAATTTAATAATTTTGGAGAATATCTTAACAAAAGACCTAAGCTGCTAACTTAAGATACTACTACATTATTTGGAGTTTAATCAAGTATTTCTAAAGCCTGTTTTACACGCTGCGATCTATTGGCCAATTAATGGAACAAGTTCTTGACCAAGAAATCGGTAGAAATATGCGGTTTTACATTCTACAATAAATTGGGCAAGTTTTTAACGACCGTGAATACTCGTTTAGTTTCGTTAATATTTGAACGAAGAAATTATTAAATAGGAAATTTTTATTTGCTTATACAAATAGGTTGGCAATCTGCTTTTGTTCAGTGTTTTGGTAGTTTTGGTATAGGCACAGTTATAGGTTTGGTTACTTTAATTTCGGTTAGTTAATTCAAATTATTCGTTAGATCAATTCTCGTAAATTTTTTGAATTTAACTTCACTTTACTTTAAAAACACAAAAACAAAATTCGTAGGTATTTTTCTGTTACTGGGTTGGTATTAAAACAGCAAAGTTAGTGAGAAATCGTCGGAAAATTGTGGCAAAAATAGAGCATGTTCTATTCAATTCAGTTAATCGTACGATAAATTGTTCAAGAAATCGGACCGACTTTTGCTGTTTTACACGGTACCATATAATCGAAGATCACTTGTTCAATTAATTGACCAATAAATGGCGGCGTGAAAAACAGGCCTTATATCTATTTGCGATTTAAAATATCTACCAGTCTGGAATTCGCATTTGCTCAAAAAATGATTTGAAACACGGTTATGTTACATACTTCTTGATACTTGTCTTGTGTGATAGTGTAACTATAGTACTTCATGGTCGTGGTCTGCCATATACTATGGAATAATCCTAATGATTAGTGACATATCCCTGTTTATATTTTTATAGTAACACATAAAAAACGTGTTATTTAAAAGAACTTTTACTTAAACTAAGTACCTACAAATAGTTTGTTTTCCTTTTGTTATTTTTCCTTTAAAAAATGAGTTTGTGACCATATGAAGAACGACTACATATTTGCAGTTCCTGCACATTAGTTAAATTTGAAATTTATGATGATAAGTTTTACGATTTATGCTGGTATAAATTTGAGTTTAAGTACATTTTCGCCAACGCTTCTTCGAGCAAGATAAACGAAATGTGCCGAAATGTCAGTCCGCGCTATAAAAATGTAATAACTAAACTCCCTCAACTTGCTAGAACACTGTTTACGCAGTCATTTTCTTATCAGGTTACTTCACTCCCAGATGAGAATTTTAAAAGGGATGGAAAGTTTTGTCATTACAACGTTTAAATTAGAATTTTAGCTCGTGCTTTTTACCATAAACATTTTTATTCCGTTATTTTTTCAATTACGTTTTGCGTTCGGCAATGTCGTTAAGCGACAATTTCCAATGTAACAGTTTAATTTAAACTTATTTATCATTTAAGTATGTACTCTTTCTTTTTCTTTCCATTCTGAGAACTTGGGACAAATCTAAAAGTTCTGTAACTGCTTTTCCCCTTTCTGTTTTATTCCTTGTTTCTCGTAGCTCCTATTGTCAATAAATTTTATAGCAAACTGACTGCTTTTTAATTAAGTTTTAACATAAAATGAAACAGCTAAAACCTTTCATTATACCTGTTTCAATACGGTAATTTCTCGGATCAATACTTTCAAAGGAACGCCACATTTACCAATATAACCCATGGCGCCAGATTACATCCATTGATCTTTTAAATTAATTATCTTTGCTGATATAAATTACTAGTAATTTACAAATGAAAGGGATTGAGAGTATAAGCAAGCAAATATGTATGTAATATATAAAATTGATTTTTCAATTTTCTTGATATTCCTAATAAGAAAGAAATTTGTAGCTATCTTTATCAGTGCTGTATTTTTTGTTTCTCCATATAGAAATAAACCAATACAATATGGGTTTCATATATTTATTTTAAATAGATTTCGAGATTTTTGTATTTTTGTCCTCAAACACCCATATCTATTTCCTTCAAAATATCCGAAATGCAAATACATTTCAGTATAAACATTTATGAGATTAAATTACATACTTGACTCTATCTAGACATGGTATTAACACGCCTTCAAAACATACAGGATGTTCAGTATTGAACACCAGACTTTGCCAAATTCAAACACCAGAAACTTCATTCCTGTAAATACCACTATATATTTTTTCTGTATCCACCGTATAGAAAATTGATATCTAATATTGAAAGTAAAAGAGATATTAACAGTTAAACGCGACTCTTGTATTTGGACATTGCATTCAAGTGATTTCTGGTGTTAGTATTGTTTGGTTACCATGACAACAGTAGACAAAAGATGCTGACGTTGACGTTTTTAAACTATAACAAAATTTTTAACCCTAGTAACCACTTGCAGTCAAAGATGATTACATCCAAATGCTTTCTGCTGATAATAATCTTAGACTGCTTATTCAAAATTTCGTGCCGAAGTAAAGAAGAATTAAATATTAGGAAGAAGGGTTGATAAAAAGGTCCCTTTTCTCGCAAAATTCTTTTTTAGTATAACTAAATAACAGTAATAATAGTTATTTAGTTATATTAAAAAAGAATTTTGCGAGAAAAAGGACCTTTTTATCAACCCTTCTTCCTAATATGAACAACTCGCAACAAGTCACCATTGAACATTAGGAAGAAGTTAAAGAAATTTTGTATTTTAGCTGGCGGGACATATAAACTGCGCTATCCTAATCGACGATGTCCACAACCGAGAACACTTGTCAAACTTAAGATTTGATGCTACTGAAAACGTTGATTTCGCTAATGGAGAAAAAAAGAATTATATTACTAATGCACCTTTGTAGTGAAAAGAAACAGGAGAAACAATATTTCGGCAAAAATTTATACGGGCTAACAGTAAGTGATGTAAACATAAATATATCTGCATAACTTTCGAATCAAAACAAAAAACCTGCGCAATCGTTTCCAAAAACTGTTCTACATTTTTCTTAGCACACTAACGTTGCACTCCGGAATGTTAGCGTTATCCCTAACCTCATACAGCATGTGTGTTAACACATCGGCTTAAAATTTCAGTTAAAAAGAAACAGTTAAGAATAGCAATGTCAGCTTGCTTCGTTTACTGTTGTCATAGTTACAAACAATACCAACACCAGAAACCACTTGGGTGCAGGGATTCGCTTTTAAGTACATGCAAAAATGTTAAAGGTATAAATTTCCGATACCCACGCTGGATACAGATGAAGTATATAGTGCTATTTACAAAAATTTCGTTTCCGCTGTTTGAATTTTACAAAGTTTGGTGTTCAGTAGTAAATACCCCATAAGTTTTTGAAAGCGCTTTTATACCAAGCCTACATAGAGCCAAGTATATAATTTAATCTTACCCCAAAATGTTTTCGGAAAGGAATTATATGTATTTACATTTAGACATATGCAACCCATATTGCGTTAGTTTATTTCTAGATGAAGAAACAAAAAAAGATTTCACAAAATAGAGGCTGTTCCACTTAAAATAACAAAGTAGGTCCTTGGTTCGCTATTTATCGATCGTCCTGTGTATCCAGAAATATGTTTGAAAGATAGCTTCTGATGTCTTATATTATCTGAAAATTGTGTTCTTTTAACCTTCACACAGTAGGCACAATTCTACAATTTCAAAAGATTGGGACACTCTGTATGTGAGATTTATTATTCAGATTCATTCAAATCGTCTAAGATGTTGGAATACGTTCTCACGTATGCTTACATATATATAAGATTTTAAAGCATTAAATAAAGCCAAAGCTTAAAGTTTTTAAACATTTTCAGGAATCCACACTTAAGTAAAACTGGTTAAAATTCTGAAATGCCCTAATTCATCGATGGGTAGAGTAGGGGGAATACTTCCCTTGGACGACTAAACAAACTCGTGTTTTGTCGACTCTCGGGGAAAACAAGGCAACACGAACCCCTTTCCATGAGACGAATAAGCATGAGTCTGTCTAGTCGCTGCAAAAAACTAATCATTTCCCCTATCTTGCCCATCACTGCCCTAATTTTAAATATATCAGTGTGAGTCAGCTGTCTAATCTAGATATTTTATAGTTCAGAGAAAACTCATTTCATATTGCATATTGATAACTATGTCGTTGAACTTCCAATAAATAGTTTTCTAGAAATTAGCAACATCAAAATTCCAAAAATCTATGAAAAGTCTTCGGGATAGTTTTCAGTTCAAAATTTCTTATAAATATACCTTTATTTGAAAATTACAATGTACTTAACAATCAAATAGATGTGTATACAAATAGGGTACATATGCTTTACGTTTAGTAATAAATACATTTTGGTAGAAATAAAAGTAGCTGCAATTCAAAGAATAATCGCCAGAATTTTAGGTAGAGCAACTCATAATAAAACATCCAAGCATATTTTATGTACATATACTTTGGTCACATCTGACTTTTATGTCTACGTTACTCTGCTTATTATTAAAACATCCCTGTTGGTGATTGACTTGCAGTGCAGTCATTGTTTTGCTATGTGTGGCAGCTCGACCATATTATTAAAAAAGAGAGGAAACGGTTCACTGTGTTCTTTTTCTATCATCTTTGCGGGACCTCATTTTTCCCATGTATTGTTCCTTTTTTCATCACAGCAAATCTCTTTGATAAAAGTTTCGGTTATGCACCGGCGCATTTTTAATTTCGCTTTAGTTGGTAATTTGAAAACCATACTTGATTAGTTGTTTTCATTAATAAAAATATATCGTCTGTGTTTTAATAACAAGATTGTACTCGAATCCGAATTATGAATAATATTTTGTAGCCTATTTTATGGAGTGTTCAGGCAGTGTTATTTAATCCCAAAGATTATAATAAGATGAGAAGAAGGTTTTACATATACCATAAAAATACTCCCTTAATACTTTCAGTATCTATAAAACTTACAAACCAACCTAAACAAAACAGATGGTTGAGAAAATGGAGAATTAGAGCAGAAGGAGCCAAGTAAATTGCATAATGAGACAAGACGAATGTCTACCAGTTAAATTTAATGGAATACAGTTACACCAAGCAAATGATACAAGATATCTAGTTATCCATCTTCACAGACATTTAACTTAACAGAAACATATCTTCGCCAAAAGAAAACGACAAGAATAACATTTAAACAAATTTTGCTGAAGAAAATATGAATTTCATATTTAACCAGTTCTGTCGCTTTTTTTGTTATGTGTATGTATATGCACAATATGAAAACGTAATCGAGAGGGCCATGTTTTTTTTTAATTATTTTTTATGTTGGCAACAACTACACCTGACCATTAAATCTTGTTTGAATCATATCAAGATTAAAACTTCCAATTACGTTTGACATACTTAGCGGTAATGATGCAAATCAGTTTCTGTTTAAAGCGTAGATGGCTAATGTGGTAATCTAAATCAATAATAATAAAGCCAACAGAATAAAAAAATTATTTCCTAGAAAAACTAAAAAAAAAAGTAAACGCTCAAAGTGATCTTCGGTTGCAATCCAAGTGCTTACATGTCGTTCATGTTAAATGCGTTGACGAGGTGTTGAGGCGTTATCAAACATTTTGAATTGCTTCGGTAAGTTCTTGTATTGTGTGTGGTATATTTTTAAAGACTGTATTTTTTGGGCGTGGAAAAATAAAATAATCTAAAATAGCTTAGGAGACCGTGGAGGAAAATCTACTATACGGTTATCAAAGTATTCATGTAAGAGGTTCATTGTTTGTAGTGTTTTATGACCTGCGGTATTGTCTTGTGGGAAGTATCCATCCCTTAGTTCGTCATCATGCAACTGGCTTAGAAAAGGATGCAATAAGTTATTATGACATCTTTGTGCGTTTACCATTTCATGAAAGAATAATGGACTAATAATTATTCTCCGTGAAACTGCTACCCAAGCATCAACTTTTCAGAATGTAATGGTTTCTGTTTTTATTATAACAGAATGCAATGATTTCTGTTTAAATTATTATACGAGAGTAGTTTGACATTAATCTAGCCTTCGATAGATGGCGTTACGTGAGAACGAATTGCTCTCGATTTTGACATCTGCCATCCACCACATGACGTTTGTCAAAATTTCAAGCAAAAAACACAATTAGTTTTGTTTTAACAGTTGTCGAAAGCAAGCAACTATTGTGTTTTTTGCAAATACCTTCATTTGAAAGGGAAAAACAATGCAGAAATCAAAACCGAACTGGATGCTGTTTATGGCGAACCTGCACCGTTGTTAGCAACAGTGACATTTTGGAAAGCTGAATTTGTTCGTGGTCGTAAGAGTGTTTGATGATGAACGTTCAAGTGTCGCAAAAACCGTCACTACACTAGAAACCATCAACAAAGTCCATGATATGATCATGGCAGACCGTCGAATGTGCGTGAGATAGCAGAGGCAACATGTCAACTGTTAGTGTGTACATAACATCATGCACGAACATTTGAATATGAAAAAGCTATCCGCGCGATGGGTGCCGCGTTTGCTCACTGTCGACCAAAAACGCACACGTGTGACGGATTCGAATAAGCTTTTGGCAATGATAAAACGGCATCCGAAGGATTTTTTCGCCGATACGTCACTGTTGATGAAACGTGGTCCATTACTACACGCCGGAGACGAAGGAACAGTCAAAGCGGAAAAAGCCGTGAAGGCCCACCAAAGAAGGCCAAGACCACCCGATCGGCCGGAAAGGTGATGGCGAGTGTTTTTTTGGGATGCCAAAGGGCATCACATTGATTACCTGGAAAAGGGTAAAATAATAACTGGCGTGTACTACGCAGATTTATTGGACCGTTTCGACGCCAATTTGATGAAAAAAAGTTCTCTTCCATCAGGATAACGCACCCGCTCACAGGGCAGCCGTTGCACAGGCAAAATTGCACCTATTGGGTTACGAATTGATCGACCACCCACCGTATTCGCCAGACCTAGCCCCCTGCGAATTTTTCCTGTTCCCAAACTTAAAAAAGTGGCTCGGAGGACGCCGTTTTGCAACGAACGATGAGGTCATGACCGAAACTTCACGCTATTTTGAAGAGCTCCAGCAAAATTACTTTTCGGAAGGGATAAAAAAGTTGGAAAACCGTCGTATCAAGTGTATTGAGGTAAAAGGAGACTATGTTGAAAAATAAATGAGAAAAAGAACAAAAACCGTGCGTTTTTTTGCTTAGGCTAGATTAATGTCAAACTACCCTGATATTAGCTAGTAAATTTATTACGATGAACTGGGTTTATCAAATTGAAACCTGTTATAATACTCATTTATTATAGCGATCAAATGCTTGACTAATGACGATTGATTGTTTGTGGTAAATAAAAGTGTAAGACTGGAATTTTCTTTTGTCGGTCTTGTCAAAATGTATCGTAAAAAGGAACCGCCTTTAAATTTCCTTCTAGCCGTGTCGGCAAAATATATCATAAATAGGCCGGCCACAGAGAACTACGCGCCAGGTTAGAAGTGAGGTTGCTGCGTCCACGACGCGACGTGTGTATGCAGATGAATCGGCACGGGCTACTACAGCGAATAATGTTATTGATTTATTGCAACAGTTTCTCATCAAGCCTTTGCAACGTTAGTCCTAATTACAGAGATAAAAATATGTATGTAAGTATGTCTAACGTACGCAAGAAAAATAAACGACCGTTGGCTAATAAAGTCACTACATTTGTCAATTAATTTCCGGATTTGAACTACAATGGAACTAAAGTATTGTCTATTGTTTGCAAAATACCTTTAATGTGCTGGAACAAAGGCGACTGTAAAAGACATATAGATAGTGTACAACACAAAAATGAGAAAAATGGTGTGCCACCTCAAACCCAATTTAAGTTGGACTTACTTTTGTGTTTATTGTTTGTGGTTTACCGCTTCGCTTACTCGATAAAGAACCGCTTCGACAGTTTTGGCGTACGTACAATCCCGAGTGGAACTTACCATCACGGACAGCGTTACGGAAAGAGCTACCAGGTATACGTACAGATATCGAAAATAGGATCAAAGCAGAATTAAAGGCTAAACAGCCGTGGGTATGTCTTGATGAGATGACAGATTGTAAAAAAAAATCTATTTTGAATATTACAGTGCGAGTACTAGATCCTGTTAAACCGAAATTTACAATCTTGTTAGCTAGCAAAAGACTAAAAAAGTGTACTGGCAAAGCAATTACGGGCGTAGTGCTCGATACGTTCCAACAATTTCAAGTGTCAACTAGTTAACTGTTGATGTTTATGAGCGATGGAGCAGCGACAATGTGTAGTGCAGGCCGTTCTCTTAAAGAAGAATGTGAGGGAGACGCGGCCCATGCGACTAATCCGACTCTGTTGCGAAGATCCAATTGTGCCCGGCTTAATCATAAAGTAAGGGCCGCCATACATTTTTGTGTTCAATACCATCAGTTAAATACGTGAATAAAGTTGGTTTATATCCCAATTACTTGGGACTTTGAGCTTTCTATTGTAATTTAAAATTAAAAAAAAACAACAAACTTTAGGGAATTTTCATTAGACATTCATAAATGTATTGTTTATATCAATAAATCCGATTATTGTATATAATGTACGTACGAAAGTATGTTCTCATTGATATAAGTATACAGCCATTTGTTAAAATGATAAACTGCTTCGTTGAACCAATTTTGATAAAAAAATTGTTACATTAATGTATATTTTATTTTATTTACGTACCTTTTTCGTTCAGTACATACATATGAAATCATAGTTAGTACGAAAAGAAATGGAAAGTAATTATTGCGCCATCTTTTAGACTTTAAGTTATTAAAATGTGTGTCCAAGTTAGTTTAGGAGGCTTCTTCAATAGAAGAAACTCCTGCATTTTTACTCCAACACAAATGAAATTACATTCTCTTGTAATTGGATAGCTTGTAGTTCTTGTAAAAGTTAAAAAAATACTTCCAGTAAAGAAACAAAAGTCACGAGCTTATAGACAACAAATTACTACAAACACAATTAAGTATGCCTATTTACTCGATAGAATAATATGTAATTGTCAAAAACGATAGAATAAAGCATTAAAGGATATCTCATTTGAGAGGCTGCTCGATCTTACTTCAATTTCTTTTTAGATTTTTTTAGGATACTCTTGGAAACAGAGCACTAGTAACATTATTGTTGAGGGTGATTAGTTTATTTAATTAATTTTAAAATTACCTAACATAAGTCTTTGTTTTTCTTATTTTGTTTTTTATTTATTCATCATTTATCATTCCTTTGTTTCTGATTCCATGAATATTCTACACCTTGAATAGTTTAAAGTCATTGTGCATACACTTTAGTCTATTAATTTGTTTCAAGGAAATATGTTTAGACTTTAATTATTATTCATTAGTTTTAGTTACTTCTTTTATCATTTTAAACTAATTGGGCAAGTGATATTATGGAACACATCTGTGAACGCTTTTATAATGTTGGGTAAAATACGATGGATTTCGAGAGGTCGTACATACATAAAATAAACGGACAGAACGGTCAATTTCAATGAATACGATTATAACTTTGAAGTACGTATCAAATTATTTAGAATTGTTTTGTCCAAAACGTTAGATTTTACAAGCGCTGCAATTTCCAACTTGATTCACTTTGCCTAACTTTGTTTTCGTCGGTAAACTAACTGTTTACAAATTATATTTTACAAACAAATTTTAATGGAAGTTCTGTCGAGACAATTTCATTTCCATTCGAAAAGTACGCGGCGGTAGCTAGGCTCGGAGGCATTTTCTTCTGTAATTCAAATTTAATGCCTTTTAATGAAAAGCGAGCGGTCGCAATTACAAGAGACGAGGACTCGTTTTGGGACTTTTTTGAGAAATTTCGAGTGGAAAATGTAAGCCCGACGTCGGCGACAGGTGGTGTGAGTCGGTAGATAATCTTTTTACGAAAAGGGAGCGATACTGAAAGGGACAGCGAAGCGTCTCTTCAAAATTCAAATCCATTAGTGCTATTTAGCTCAATGGAATCTAATCACAGAACTAATTAATTCGGAAAATATAAGTGATGCTGTCGGATTATATCTAGTCAAAGGGGATTCGTTTTCTTTCGTACTTATTTGAAAGAAGGAATATCCACACAATGATTTTCAGTTCAAAGAAAGGTATTCTTTTTAGGATATTTCTTTAATAGAAAATAGTATGCTTTTTTCGAAAGAATGGCATTTGACTAGACATCTGAAATTTTTCAACATATTTCATTAAATTAGACTTATTCCTCTTATATGTGAGTGATGTTCTAGGGAGTTCTACTGTTAATCTTGCTACTTAGACGGATGGCACCGCAGTTTTCATCAGTAACCGCAATGAGGGGATTATGATCAAAGGCCTTTAATGAGCGGTGGACGAATTCACCGAAAGGGCCGACAGATGGCGACTCAATATAAATAAGGCCAAAACTATCGCTATCTGATTTACCAAAAAGCGGATTCTGTCTGGAGAAATTATTTATATCAGTGGTACTCGCCTCCCGTGGTTCTCCATGGTTACCTTGGGGTTCTATTCGACCAGCGCACATAGGAGTAAATGACTGATCTATGCGGTCAAAATTATTAAGCTCCTTATGTTTAAAAAATAGTGCGGTATGCCTCGATTGTTTTGTTTAAGACATATTTTTAGGCATGGTAAGAAAACATACATTTACATTTGGTGATAAAAATTTATTACTCTATAATATAAAAAAAAAATTACGACGATGAATGCCACGATTCTTCAGTCTCCTTCTATATTTTCTAAGTCATCATCAGAGTGGTTTGAGTCACCCTCTGGAGTGGCTGGAATTAACATCTCTAGGGTTTCCTTCATAAAAGGTGCTGTTTTCTTTTTTGGAATTGATCTGAAACTGGAAACTAAGGGGTTAGAGTTTAACAGCAATCGGTTTATTATGTCTAAATTACATAGTTCTCTAGAAAACGTTCGTGCAAAATCTTGCCGGTACTGCCTAAAATGTTTATTACGGGCTTCAGCAACTTCTTCGGAATGAATTCCGACCGGCAATAATGCTTTCTGCATTACCGTAGCACCATGAAGGAGTATTCTGTGCATGGTTGATGTCATTGGATGCCATGATTATAGTCTTACATAAAGTTTGGCTGTTTCCATTCCATAGTTGGAAAACTTTTGTAAATTGATTTTATAGCCACTTCAAGAATGACTTTTAATCAGTAAATAAAATTGAAGTTTATTCCGGTTATTTCGGCTGCCACTTGTGGATTCGCAAAAAATCTGTGGCTAGTCTTTCCATCATCAGTATTACCGAATTCAGCTTTCGGCAGCCCGTTCGCTCTCTAAATTTCATTTGAATTTCTGCCTTTCTTTTATTGACAACGGCTTTATCACGTTCAGACCTTAACTGCCATTTTTTTACAGGAAGTTTATACGATAGGTGAAGTACACTTTCAACTAAACGAATTCTTGCATGAAGTATTGAAAGGCCAAATTTCAAAGCTTCTACTACACTAACTTCTTTAGTAATTTTCAGATTATTAAAATTAATAAAATTTTGATGAAGCGCCGCAAGTATAACACCTCATCGTTGAGCTAGTTTGTGTAGCAGCATTGCATACTTTTGCATCTACTATTGTCAGCATCATGAGATGTTTGACACGAAAATTTTTTCCATTCAAAATAATTTCTGTCTCCCTTAAAGAGTTTACTTGTTGTTCACTGTAATTGATTTCTTCGTTCCTTACATCAACGGATTCTTTTATAAATCTTATTCTTATAAACCGACAATAACGTGGCGAAGAAGGTGTAGGACTCTGCCAAACAATTTTTTTGTTCGGGCAAAAAATTATTTGGAGTATTACAAAACTACTTTGAAATATGTTGCTATCTGTAGCATTATTTGTTATTTTCTGTTTGAACTGAACCTGTTGCGATCCACGCAACCCCATTTAGATCTTAGTTCTAAAGTATTATTTTTCGTTTAATGTTTCCAAAATATCGTCTAAATATGTAAACAATCGAGATGCGGTATGGTCTAGTAAATTTTGTAATCTCACTTCAGCACATGTTTTAGTTACTTTCATTGCCTGCTTAGGTGGATAGCACTCTTTTTTTGCTTTTTGTAGCGCGCTGTAGCTTGGATAAAAGTTTTTGTTTTCATTTCTTATTACTTCGTATTGTCTTCTCGAAAGGTCGGCTTCCACAAACATACAAACGCTCGTAATGGCGTCATCTGGTTATCTTTTTTTGGCAGGGACTTATATGCTTCTTGTATTTTGTTGCTCGTTTTGGGGAAGTAGTGATTTCTTTGAGCAGAGCTGAAGCATCCATCATTCCAGAAGTACGAAGTTGTGACTGAGCTGCGCTTAACAATACGTCCTGGTCTATGGCGGTACGAGTTTCTTCTGTCTTTCTTCTCTTGCACCTCTCACTTAAATCTTGAAATGTTTTTTGTTTGCTTTCTATTGCTTTGGGAATTTCAAATATTCCTTGTAACCAATGATCATTATTTTTTAGAAACTTTTTTTCAGTTTTATGTGCGTTGTTCCACTTTTGTTTAAATTGGGCTTTTAAAGATGAAAATTGTTTCTTTAAAACAGTTTTTTGTTGTTCTGGGTAGTTACGTCACAATATTATTTTGAAGATATTCCAATTTTTCCTCAATATTACGCAAATTTGGTGTTGCATTTGGTCAAACAAGTGTCTTCTAGTCACGACTCGAAAGCCTGAAGCACTTGCTGTTGCTGAAATAACACTAAAACAGTATTATTTATAATTAATGTAAATTGATAAAAAATATTTTTTTCATCAAGCTATATAATGAAAATAGGCGATTTTTGGCGGCTAATTTTGATTTGATATTGTAACACAGGCTCATGCCATCATACCATTATAAAAAATATTGCAGGGATGAACCCTGAAGTACAACATATTGCTTTGCATATAGCAAAAAATATATTTTTTTTGCTAAATAAATAATTATTTTCAATTTTAAAATTAAATATCATAAACATATCTTACAGAATTTTAAATAACTAAGAAAGATGCTGCTTACCTATCATCATATCAGGATCCATAATCGTTTTTACACACCGAACACTAAACCAAATAAATTTACTGTAGAAGAACAGTGATTTTAAGAACGCTGGGAATTAATACGTGCACTTTTGTCAAATGATTAGTTCTGACCGGTGCTATGGATCGGGCGTTCAACTTAGGGCTAGAGGATAGGTCATCTATTGTTCCTTATCTATTCAAATAGTCAGGCATAGCGTCTTATCTACCTGCTGCTACCTTTACGTCATTTACCCCTATGTGCAGCGGTTCACCTGGTGACGCCACATAGAGGGCCTGAGAACGAACTTCATGAAAGCTAGGAACCAGCTGCTCCCTCTAATTGGTGGGAGCTGTTTGCTGGGCATGCAGACTAAACTTCTACTCTGTAAGCAATGTTTAAGACCGGTTTTTACTTACGGGCCACTGTCATGGTGTGCAGTCGCTAATTTTTACCTCAAGCGGCTGCAGACACTGCAGATTCGAATGCTGAAAATGATTGTAGGCGCCCGAATTAAAGAAGATCTTGGTGCTCCTAATCCTCCTCTTGGTTGAATATACTAGGGAAACGGCACTGGGAACGTGGAAAAGAACGCGCGAAGTGGATAACCCATTGATGAGGATCGTTGTCGACCCTCAGGATCGATCAAGTTAAATCCATTAGTATGTTGACCATAACCCAAAAGTTCCAACAGGGAGAAGAGGCTGATTAATTGTGACGAAGCAGCTAAAAGACTTTGTCTAGCTCTAATAAGCGGTGAAGACTTCGGATAGTGTCAGATGGCTTGTAGATCAAAAACATATTTTCTCACATAAATGTTCTTAACGAAAAAAAAATAATTCCAGCAAGTAGAAAACGAATTTATTAAGTCAGAACCTCTTTTTTGATATAAGCAAGTAATATCATCTCACAACTAGAAAACAAACGTCACCTTGTGTGATTTGCCTATGTTCTTACAAATAATACAGAAAATATCTTGGCAAAGAGAAGTTTATTAAATAAACGTTTGTCTTCCTTGGAATAAATTCCAAATAATATCTTGTACTAAAGCATTTTTATCCGAGAAATATTGTCTTTCTCAGTGTATGAAATGTAAACCTAAAAAATCGCTTCTATTGCGTTTATATTTACTTCGAAGTGTAATTATTGTTCTGTTTTTGATCCACGGTTATAGCAACCATAGCACCACTTATCCCGCGGAAAATCAGATAACTGAATATGATATTCGATCATAGATACTCCCACACTATATACTTTTGCAATATCCTCTTGAAGAGTTGCCTTATAGAGAAAACTAAAGTAATAACAATAGCTTTAAATTTGCTGTGTGTATCTTCATTATCATTATAAATAACTAATACATACCTACGCCTTTAGTGATTCGTCTTCTTTTGTGTTAAATCTTTCCAACCATATCCAGTATGAGTTTGTAAGAAGAGTTTGCAATGTTCTAATTCAGAATAATTATAACACATTTTTATGAATTTGCTCTCACAATTTAGTAACCTAATCTGCGTTTGGTGTTTTAAATTTCGAAACATTCACAGAGCTTGTTTGCGTGTATTGACTATTTATACGAATAGAAACATTTTAATTTGAATTTTTTGTTGCATGTAGTAAAAGGTATCAAGGGTGTATGGTTCATTACACGTTATACGTAAATAGCATTGAAGTTCAATAAAATGTACATCAACGAACAACGTGCTTTCTGGTAGTGTGCAGTTATAATTCCGCTTTGAGTAAATTAATACTATTGGGCTACGTGTTATACTAGTACATTTAGTTTTATTTGTTTTTCGATAGCGAAATATAATGGGAAGCGCTCATTTTATCTCTTCCTGTTGGTAGAACCGGCGCATTAATGTAAATTATAGATATGTATGTATGCATACGTAAATATAAATTGGTCACAAACCATGGCCGAGTACAAATTTATCAAATTTCTATCGCACAGGTTTTCGATAAGCTTCGGATTTCAAATTTACATTCGGCATTTATTTTAAAATACATATATTGACGTTTGAAATGAAAACATTCCGTTAATTAACAATTAATATATACGAACATATTTATTTAACATAAATTCAAAATATGTAAAAAAAAAGTTATTGTATTGTATATTAAATCCTTCAACTCCAACGACCATGGACAACTTACAGCAACCGTCTAAATTTTTGAATATTTCAAGTCTATATAAATTCTCTAAACTTGTGGCGAATGTTTGTACAACAGAAGCATTTCCCTTTCTTAGATTCTTGTAAATAAATAACTATTTGTTGGTACTATTAGAAACACCTCTTAACTGTTTTCTTTTGAACCTTGCATTGTTACTAGTTTCTAGATTTGCGTTTCTGTAGTAATTACAGCGTTTGATGCCACTATAATCAAATGTGCTGAACTAATGTAATTGGTTCTTAAACCTCTGATGTTTGAATGATTATGGATCCAGAATGTCAAAAGGACCAAACTTTAATTGTGAAGATTATTGTTTCAGTTCATTTTAGGGTAAAAAGAATTAGACAAAAAAGTTACAAAACATCGGAAGAAGAATTTCCATTTAGCTTCGGTGATCATTTTATGAGTTGATCTACTGCAAGGCACTTATCAATCTTGATAGAAAAGGGGAATACAGGTTTACGAGACGCATTTCACATGAGTAACATTAGTATGATTGCGCTCCGTAAGTTTAGACAATTACTGTCAGCAAAAGAATACCTTGTTGTTTTGTTTCCGTCATTTCTGAAAGGTTCGCTTGGGCAGTGTTGCTAGTTCTTCTACTAACTCTACAAAAAACCACCCAAACATATAATTTTTTTCACAACAAGTTTTTCCAATTACACTTCAATGTTTTTTAAAGTTACAAGTTCAACTCATCAATTCCTCTAGACTAAAATCGATACTTAGCAAACACTTTCTTCTAAGCAGCCATAACCAAAGATACTACTACATCAGCTGCATTGTATACTAATTCAGTTATCATTCAAATGCTAAATGACCATTTTTGTAATAGTTTTGCATCTATTCAATCTTGTTCCAAGTTTCAATATAATATCTTAAACATGTCAAATAACTTGAAATACTGAAAGTAGAAAAAAAGAAAGTACGATGTAGGCGCCATAAATTCTCGGCCTGACAGTCTTATACAGCTTCTAGCGTGTTCAAATTCTATTGCGTCATAGTTGCACATGTGCGAAGCCTACACTGTATATATTACGGCTCGAAGAGTAGTGGTTTCTAGTAGCCAGCCAGACAACGTGACTAGTGCATGAAAATATCCCAGGTAACGAAAATTGAATACCGCGCGGTCATTAAATTTTTAACAAAAAAAGGGCATACGCCTAATCACATGAAACAACGTTTATGGTGATCTATCTCCTTCATATTCCACTGTAAAAAATGGGCAAAATGTTTCCGTTTGAGGCAAGAATCCCTTGAAGATGATGAGCGCTACGATCGGCCAATTGAACTGATAACGCCTCAAAACATTTCAATTATTGAAGAAATGGTATTAGCAGATCGCCGTTTAAAAGAGAAGGAATTAGCAGTGATGTCTAACATTTCCGAAACAAGTATTCGCCGAATTCTCCATACCCACTTGGGTACGACGAAGATTAGTCCAAGCTGGGTACCGCATCTTTTTTCTGCTCTCCAACGTGATCGTCGGGTCGAATGTGTGCGCTCGTTATTGAATGTTTGTGGAGACGACCCGAAACCGATTTTGGAGTCCATTGTCACAGGAGGTGAAACAATAATTCTGTATTATGATCCTCTATCCAAAAGCGAATCGATGGGCGTCGTTTTGAGGACGATAGTGAGTTGCAAGCAGCTGTAATATTTTGGAGGAAAAACGATTATTTAGATTATTTTTCCAAGGGTATAGAATTATTAATTGATCGTTGTAATAAATGTATTGCAGTTAGGGAGGATTATATTGAAAAATAAAAATTGTTATATTTTATGTTTATTTTTTCTATATCAGGCCGAGAATTTATGCCACCTACCTTGTAAGTAAGAAAAAACTTCTCTAATAAGCTGGTGCTTGTACGAGTAATGTAAATTTTACATTAAATAATTTTTAGAATACAATAACATTTTCGAGAATTTGCACTAACTTAATCAGATTGGATTTGTATTACAATAAAATATACTAAATACAAATTTTTATCAATAAATCCTTAAATATATATTTAGTTGTTAAATTATAGCTTGTTAAAATTTGTAAAATTAAGAACTGAGTAATCTAAACACTACCTTGATCGTAGAGGTATTCTATCTTACTCCGTCTGCGGCGCATCCGCCAAAACTTGCTGTATTTACATATACACCTATTCGTCTCATATTTGAATTTCTTGTATGTACTTATGGACTTTATAATATATAGCATACTTATTTAAAACTATATAACCAAAGTTATGAATATAATTTGTATGTATATGTAGAATGTTTTCTAGTTCAAAACTTTTCTGCTGAATATCATGAAAACAGTGGGTATTTAAGTTTTGAGAAAAGTAATAGTTAGGTAAAGGAAGGTGTTATTAAATTAATTATAATTGCAAAGTCTTCTAATAATGACCATTTTTCGTTTCCGAGATGATTGGTCTAGAACTTTTAAGCAAAACACGCAATATAATTCCTTTCTTGAGCTACTTAGAGAAAAAGTTTTCAAATAACAAATATTCGGAGACAAGTTCTGTACAACATAAAATCCAAGTATACGGGGTCTTCAGATTCCGCTACAACGATATAAATTTGGTTTTTTAAATGAAATAGCCACCATGTGGTTACGATGTTGAATGCCTCTCTTCAATTCATATCAACTTCTTTCAATAGTCCGTATGCCCATCTATTTTAGTGTTTGAGATAATTTGAGATTTTCCAAAATTCTGCTGTTTCTTTAACGGCAAATATCTTAAACGCCTTGCTCGCTACAGCGATAATTTAAATTTTATTCGATCGAGTATTTCATGGAATTTCCGGCAATACATCGAACAATGTTTTATGTTATTTCAACTTTTTTCAGTTTGATTATCGGTTATTTGATGAAAAAACACTTTTGCGATCAACTTTGTTTCTTCATCAAATAATAACCTCAAAAACCTTTTCGGTAATCCTAAAGATCCAGTAAATAACATGGATAAAGCAGGAACTTAAAAAATTAAAAAATTTCATATAAAAATTGTAATCAAGTGTATATTGGCAAAAAGATCAGTCAGAGTTAGATACAAAGACCATTTAGCTCATCTCAAATTCAGAAGGTTTGTTTGACAAATCTAGTGTTGCCCCACACATACTTGAAAAGAATCATAATGTTGGTAATATCAAGGTTAGCTAAGAACGTAAACAGCAATGTTCAATTAACTTGTTATGAAGGCATGGACATTTACAAAAAGAAATGTATTTTAATATACAGTACGGTCCCAAAGTGCCGGCATCCGGTGTAATTGAAATTACAGGTAAAACTCGATGTGAAGCTTAAATTGCTACGGCAACTAGCAGAGTTTACTTGGTCGTAAGTAAATAAGTAAACTCGGATTTTAATATTACTTTAAACTAACAAATACACAATCTAAAACTAAAGTTATGAGCGAAAAACCCGCCACTGTTCGTGTCCTTAACAGATATAATTTACTTAAAAGAGAAAAACGTGAATTGGGGAATTTTATTTATTATTTTTTGTAAAATGATTTTATACTTAGAGCTACACAGATACAAAGCACTCATTGACTCATAATTGGTGGAACACTCAATACTTTGTTGTAGATTTGTTCGCAATTTCGGGACAACACCTGCAGTACAAAGTTGTCGGATGTTTTCCACGTTCTTGTTTATGTTTTTAGTGGCGACACGTATGAATGTATTTTCTGCGGTATTCGCACGGGCATCATAAATAACCAACATGCCCTCACGTATCCATCGGGGGATTCACATGATATAGAACATGTCAATTGCTACAAATGTTTGGAATACGGGTTTTGCGAAGTCAAATTTCTCGCCATCATATATCTACGTATATACGTATGTGTGAAATATCATCGATGTTTCAACGACACGACGAAATAAAAAGCCCCAACATGATGAAAATTTAAATGCACCACATGCTGCAGGCGATAAAATGCTGCATCTGCTATACGATATACGTATCGTGATCTAATGCTGATGTTTGTTTATCGGATGGAAGGAAACGACTCTTACATAATCGGAAAGACAAATTACATACGTACACGTATATTCTTTTATAGGAAAATTGGTAATTTGTTGCAGCTGAAGAGTTCAAATTCGAAGATTTCAGACGTATTAAAGATTAGATTGAACAATGTACTTTCATACTATTGAGTATTTGATTAGTTATAAACAGAACCCAAACTTCTAAGCATCTAGGAATTGAATGAGAAATAGCATGCCCCTTGCCATTCCATTTTATTTCAAATTAAAATTCACCTATATGCGCCATGTTAGTAAAATCTGCATAAACAGGAATAGTTTTCCAGTTTTATCCAGTACTAATCATATAGTATTTTATTACAAAATATTCCTAATGTACATCTTGCACATTTACAACTTTACGGTTTGTATAGTCCAAGACGCCAACTTCCCTAATTTTTCCTTGATGGTATAGTATAATTTAGACCCCGAACGATTTTCTATTGGCTCTTGAGAGATAAAAAAATATTAATTCATATATTTTGACTTCCGCCGGTGAATTATGGAAATCTGTAATTTCCTTGGAATTTCCGATGGAATTAAACACTTGAAAAAAATCTCGTCCCCGTATATTTGCAGATAAAATAACAACTAGATATTAACAAGTGAACGTTCCTGGCATCAAGGTCCCCGTGGTGTAGTGGTTAGCACGTCTGTCCAGCAAGCGGGAGGTGTCAGGTTCAATTCCTTACCGAGACGAAATTTTTTTCAAATATTTAATTACGTCGGAAATTCCAAGGAAACTACAGAATTTCATAATTCACCGACGGATGCCAAAATATATGAAGTAATCAATGTACTTGGCATGAAAGAATTAAAAATTGTCTGTAGAAATGTCATGGTATATTAAAATGTGAACGTCCCTGACATAAATCCACCGTGGTGTAATCGTTAGCACGCCCGCTCGGCAAGCGGGAGGTGTCAAGATCGATTCCTTACCGGGACGAGATTTTTTCAAGTATTTAATTATGTCGGAAATTCCAAGGAATTTACAGATTTTAAATTAATGAGTCTTTAATAAGTAGAGCCCGGTAACAGGGAGCCGTGCCATAGCCGTACCTGCCTAGTATACAAAAACAATAGTAAGAAAATGGAAAAAAAAATAACAGAACTAATACATAATTATAATATGTGAAAAGTAGTGAAACATTCACCCTTTTAAGCAGCATTGGCTACAGAACAGTAAAACTAGAAGCACCATTATCAGTATTAACATCATATGGATAAGAGTGGCAAAAAGTTGACACCATTAGATGTGTTTCCACAGTTGTCTTGGTGAGCGATGTTCGCCGTGATGAGAAAATGAGTTTATATTTTGAAAAATAGCGTTCAACATCTACCGATGTTATACATGCATGATTAAAATACTCTTTGTACTTAGTCAGTGGATTATTCGATACACCATCACAAATTTGTTTTAGTGTGCTAAAATCGAGATCTTTCTGTAGCACATTCTCCAACTTTTCTAAAACGCGATTATATTTTGCGTCATGTATAGTCAGTAGCTGTGTATGCACTGCGTCCATAATTTGCAGAGACTCCAATAGTGATAACGATCTATTTTGTAATTGGTCTATTGCGTCAGCTAATCCTTTATAGTAGCTACGAATATTTTTTAAATCTGTTTCAACGGAAATATTTTGAAATTTTGACTGGCTCTCCTTAATAGCTGCAGCTTCGGCAGGATTGAATTGTGCAACAACAGCTTTTACTATTTTGAAATTTTCAGCGTAATAAAAAGCTACCTGCAACCATGTTCCCCAACGTGTAAGAATTGGCTCCGGTGGTTGACGAATACCAGGACACTCTGTGTGAAATGATCGTAGGCGTTTGGGAGATTTCAAAAATACTTTTTTTGTGCTTACTATTAATGCATCTACCTCGGGGGAGCATTGTCGAATAGTTTCTGCCACAAGATGTAAAGCATGCACTTTACACGTAACATGTAAACACTTGCAACCCATGTTCAAGGAGAGAACGACCTACCGAACGCATTATCGCTGCGCCATCGCCCATAAACATCAACACTTTATCTTTTGAAATTTGAAATTTTTCCAACGTACTAAGTACAACCCTCGTAATTGCTGCAGCAGTACACTCTTGTAGTCTTCGGCTAGCTAGTAACAGTGGTAATGTAGTTTTACTAGGGTCTAGTATGCGTACCATAATATTTACAATTGATTTTTTTTTTACAGACTGTGTCTCGTCAACACATAACCAAAGAAATTGTTTTTTTCAATATGCGTTTCATTTTATTTTCCACGTCATCGCGTACAAATGCAACATGCTTACGTGCCGTTTACTCCGTTGGCAACCGCAACTCGGGATTGTATTTGTCCCAAAAGTCCTTAAACGGTTGTTTATCGAGTAAGCCTAGTGGCAAATTACAGTTTATCAACATAAGAATTACATTAAAAAAAATGCACTTCTCGGTGGCATGCCCAATTTTCGTTTTCTATGCTGTGCGGAATTTACGTGTGTTGTATAGTTCCATTTCTTATTTGACATCAAATGTATTTTGCACACTTTACAAACTATCTTACTCCCGTTGTAAAACAAATCGGGAAAGTCAGAAACAAACTTATTTACTGTCTTGAAAGGGTCGTTTTTTAGCCTTCTACATGTTCACTAAAAACTACAACTAATAACTACGTCACCTAAACGTAGTCACACCGCCGTGCGATTGCTCTCCAGTTACCGGGCTTTATTAATAAGTCAACAAATAGCATTGCTTAACGAAAACTGTCGAAAACATCAAAGCCGGTTTAACGGAAACATACTTACCAGTTTTGTAAAATTCGAAAAATAGCAAAAACGAAACGCTAGTTACGCAGCAAGCCAATAGCGTCGTTACGTTGCAGATTGAAATGTTCTTGGTATAAAGGAAGAAAGTTTTTTCCAAGCGTCTGAAAAACTGAGATGTTTGCAGATGTTTCTGAAGAAGAATAACTTGTTGTAGAAACTATTACATATATCAATTGTTTGGTTCATTTGTTACATGAGCGTCTTAGTAAGGATGATGCTTAAACAATTTGGCGCGCTAATTGCTAGAAATTTTGAATAATTTATCTTTAAATATTAGAAAAACGAATACACTTATGCATTTATAACGATTTTTGTCTTTGAAGGTGGCTTGAAACATTAGTTTGCTCTACATAGGAATTGAGTAGAAATAAGATATGCGTTTTTTGGGCTGCGTAATAAGTAATCCTGTAGCTATAGATCTGCCAAATAATTTATAGACACGTAAATAATGGAGTTCGAGTTAATTTATAACACAATAATCGCACAGGCAAAAGAATAATACTCTCTTATTGTTATTGAATTTAACAGGTTATCAAATTATAGTAACTAATTCTATTAATTTCATTGAATCTACAAAAAGCTGACTGTACGGCGGATAGTACGAATTTGTGGAAGGGAACGAAGGTCGTGAAAAGCTTGAACTTCCTGTTGGCGTTTATTTTAAAAAGTCTGTAATATGTACTCGAAAATGCTACTTTATGTTTTTGTAATGTACTATTAACATTGTTTGTAACGTACTATGAATATTATATACCGTGTACGGCAAAATAATGGAATAAATTCATTAAATCTCAGGCAAGTTGTTTTTCCAAGAAACGCTCGGATGGGTCAATTTTATTTTTTAAAAGTAAACATTTTTGTATCAATTTGAAGCTTCCTCCACTTCTGGTTTTCAAGTAATGACGTTATCGACAATTTTTTTAAATGAAAACTCTCTATATATTTTTTTATTTTAATAAATCATTTAATTGTTTAAATGATACCATAAAAATGTTAATACCTCACATAACAAAATTTTCGAAAAAATTAATTTAAAAAGTGAAAAACATACATTTTATGACAAAAAGCAAAGATAAATGCTGTTATTCAAAAAATTAAATTACTGTTTCTTTTAAATCGAAATGCTTTCCACCTGTTCATCAATTTTACTATTAACAAAGAGCCTAGCAAAAAGTAAAGATAATTTTTTACGGACCAAGTAGGTAACAATCAAATGTACAGAATAATCAGTTTTATACACTATCATATGCCAAATCCTCGTTATTCTTAGTTTAATTTTACTTTTTGTTGGATGCGGCAGTAAAGCCAGAACTCAACAAGAAGTGTGCAATTTGTTTAATGCAAAATATTGAGTAACATTGAGTAAAATCGAGACAAAATGTAGAGAAACTGGGCATGTCAAACGCATTTCAAATGCACGGTGTTTTAAGAAAATTAATGATGTGAAACTTGATATTTTGTAAAGTAAGCGACTACTGCAAGAACTTAGTGATGATTGTGATCGTCGAATGCAATTTTGTGATATGATGCCGGATTTATACAACCGTAATCAACGCTTCATTCGCAAAATTCTCTTTTCAGATTTTGCCTAAATGGAACAGTAAATCGACAAAATTGCAGGTACTAGAGTAAAGTAGATCCTATCTGGATTACTGAAGCACATACTTAACACCCCCGTAAAGTTAATGTGTGTGCAGGAATAGTTGACAATAAAATTTTGGTCCTTCTTTGACGAAATTCTCACGAAGCATATCTGGATTTTTGGAGGGATGCACTTGTACTAGCTCTTGCAAAAATGTTTCCAAATGAACGTGATTCTAACATCCCATGGTCCTTCTTTGACGAAACTCTCACGAAGCATATCTGGATTTTTGGAAGGATGCACTTGTACTAGCTCTTGCAAAAATGTTTCCAAATGAACGTGACCCTCATATGCCATGTGGTGATATTTGGTTTGAGCAAGATGGTGGCACTTTGCGTTTGAGTTTTCAAACAACTGCTTTTCTAGGTGGTGGATCGGTAGGCGAAAACCAACAGAGTGCTCCTTCAGTTCTTCAGATTTTACATCCCTTGATTTTTGCTTATACGGGTATTTAAAACCAAAAATCTATGTTGGTAGGCCACAAAATCTAGAAGATTTGAAAAATAGAATTAGGTAGGAAATGAGCCGAATTGGTTCTAACGTTAGTCGCAATCTACAAAATAAATGTGTCCATAGATTTGATTATTGTCAAAAGGCCGGTGGATGACATGACCATTAAATGATTTATCAAAATAAAAAAAAAATCGGGAGGTGTCATTCAAAAAAATTGTCGATTACTTAAAAACTAGTAGTGGAGGAAACTTAAAATTGATCCAAAAATGTTTATTTTCAAAAAATAAAATTAAGTCGTCCGAACACTTCTTCGAAAAATAAATTGCTTCAATATTAATGAATTTATTCTATAGTTTTGCCGTGCAGTGTATATTTAAGTATTGTGGCAAGACTGTACATAAGAACGTATCTTTTATTTCAGTTACATAAAATAATTTTAGTTAGTACATGACGGAAACAATACGACGGTTACGGTTAGCGGTTGACTCTATCACGGTGCGACAAATGTTCATTTTATCTACTGGCTAAGGTCGTTGCACTGTTGCTTGTAGTACCTATGCATATCGACTGTGTTAATTAGCTGTCAAAGTTATTTAATGATAATGCAAATCTAAACGCAACTACATATTGATAGTACTTCAAGCTTAGAATTCAGTTAGAGATCACAAAATCTAGAATTATTTAGACATAAGAATGTGCAATCTTTCACAAATTATTTAGGTATTCCAGTGACTTCTGTATATTCAGAACAAAGCGTAAACATAGGTAGTACATAAATTAATGACAAATCTATATGTTCTTTTAAAATGTTTAGTATAAAATCCTACGTAGATAGAAATCCTGCGAAAACGTCGTAGTAACAATTTTATATTAAACGTTCACGTAATTGTAGAAAGCATCATCGTTAAAGAATAATTTTCATTAAAATATTGGAGTAATTTTATTGTAGTAAAATACGGTTTAAAACTAGGGAAAATTCACAAAAGGTAGTCTAGTTTCCAATACTTGAGTAAAAGAATATGCTCTTTTGATATTTAATAAACATTAAATAAATTTATCTGACAAAAATTAAGGATTTTGCTATTCAATATTAGTTAGCAGTTTTTTCCAACCTCTTCTTCTTACGTACAAAATTATCGTGAGCGAGAAATACACTCAGGTGCAAAAAATTCGATCCATTACTTGTTTCATCTTTATTCGTACTTCTAAAACTCTGGGCTTGCGACATGGTGTATATAAATTTAGATTGACACTCGTGTTATTAAAAGGTATCAGTTTGCTGACTTTTTGTTTTGCATTTTGCCAACAAACTAAGAGTGATGTCTTTGTTAACTAATTTGTGGTCGATAATCGAATTAGATATTCAGTGTGCTGTCGTTTTGGCAGTTAAAAAGTGTTTGAAGTGGGAAACTTCTCCAGTTTTCTTTCCAAAAATGTCTTTAACTCTAACGGACACAGCCAGGGCAGTAGCTTTAGTTCAAGATGGCCGTAGCCAATATTATGCTGCTCAGGTACTGGGCGTTAGTGGTTCAGCAGTCCAAGGAGCCGTTCAACGTTTTAATGAAACCGGCAATTGTACTAGGAGACCAGGGTCAGGCTGTAGAAGAGCAACATCCGAAGGAGACGATCGATTTGCGGTTTCTTCAGTTTTGAGGGATAGGCAACTGACTTTGGTTGAGGTGGTAAATCGACTGAGCGAAGTAAGAAATGTGAAATGTGCAATGTTCGTTTGCACAAGGACACGAAAACTCGGAACGGAATCACGCCGATTGGAGCAACATACTATTCTCGGATGAATCAAAATGTTGCCTAAGATCACCAGATGACCGGGAAAGTATTTGAAGAAGACAGGAAGAGCAATTTGCTCAATGCAATATTGTGGAAAGAATTAGTTATCGGGGAAGCTCCGTTATGATTTGGGCTGGCATAAGTAGCGAAGCCCGTACTGAATTAGTGGTGGTTGATGGTGGTTCCATGACGGCTGCAAGGTACATAAACACCATTCTAGAAGAGCACGTAATTCCTTTTGCTCCATTTATAAGGCATTTACTTTTATGGACGATAACGCGCGTCCGCACCGTGCTCGAATCGTCAACGAATATTTAGGCGAGGTCGGGATTATGCGCATGAATTGGCCAGCTTGCAGTCCCAACCTCAATCCAATAGAACATCTTTGAGACAGACTAGGAAGGCAAATTCGAGCACATGTACCCCGTCCAAACAACTTGGCTGAACTTGCTGCGGGGCGCTTCAGACAGAATGGGAACAATTGGACCAACATGATGTTCAAAATTTAATGAACTTTATGCCGAGACGTATGCAAGCTGTCAGAAGGGCCCGAAGTGGGAATACTCGGTATTAGCTCTAAAAATTTTTTATTATTGTTTTTTTGTTAATGAATCCCTGTTAATTTTCTGAATTCCCAAATAATCTAATAATTCAATAAATTAATTTGTTTTTTCTTGAAAATGTGTTTTTATTGAAGTTTATCTGCTCCTCTGAAATTTATCACCAACCTGTAATCTTACATCTCAAAACATTTTTCTTTACAGAGAAATATTCAAATGGATCGATCTTTTTGCACATCTTTTTGAGTGTAAGAACAGTTTTAGAATATTTTCCTCTTTTCAGATAAAATCCACTGAATACTTTTTTTGGCAGAACATTTACCATACGTTGCAGCTAATTTAGAATAACTTCATTACCGTATATTAGCTATAAAAAAAAAGTTGAACTTTTCTATAGTTGGAGTGAAATTATTTTAACACTTAGTATTGTTGTTTCTATGTGTGTGCTAAATCCTGACACTATACATTAATTACAAGCTAGCACTATTTAGGCATTCAACTCATCAGTTAAAAAAATCTAATTTTTGCCTTACACTTTCTGACTCTATTTGAATGTCATCGACTTCAGCATTCCCTCCTTTAACTCGATAAAATGTTTGTGTTGTATACTAGAGTAGCAGGTGCCGCATCTATATGTCTTCGACTTCGTATCATTTACCAAGTAATAAAACGAATACATGGCAACGTCAGTGCCACCTGGTGAAACAGAAACCATTCGTTGATAATCCGGGCTTCACTCTCAACGATATATCATACAGCCGGGTTTTTGTTAATTAATCAAGATTAATCTGTGCCAACTACAATAAAGCTATCGTAAAGGCAATAACGTGTTTTCATTTCGAAAGCGGTCAAAAATTAATGAAAATTGTCCTGTCGCTTCATGGGTGGAATGCGTATCATTGTAATTTTATAAAGTTTGATGCAGTTGTGTATTTGTACACAATTTTCGTTTAACAAATCTTTAATTATCAAATAATTATTAATAATTAAGCATTTGTAAAGCATTTTCTTTGTTCTCAATAAGGTTAGCATTTTTTTGGCTAAAAGTTTCAAATATTTGGAACGTTATATAAATTTGGGATAAAGTAAAATTTACCTGCTTTTGTTTTTGTTAATGTTATATGTACTTTGAATGGAATTATTCATTTAGCTACTGTACGTTCACTTAGAGTGTAGTATATTGATGTCTATTGTTAGTCCCATTTACGGTCTTCTGGGGTTAATGAATAAGTTAATATTGTGATTGTCTCGTATAGAGGTGACAAGGGTACTCTTGAACTGTTAAAGTAAATTGTACGAAATGCTGCTCCTAATTTCAAAGGTCAAATTACTTGAATGCTGTTATAAATGTGCGCAGAGTTAATGTAGTAGATGTACAGTTGAGCAATACATAATCGGGCGATGAAACTTCAAATATTGATTCTGGTTTATTAACGGATAATCGATCTCAAATGTCATTGTCGGAGATGAATTTAATAATTGCTTATTTTCTCAAGTCCGACATATACATATATGTAAATACACATATTTGTTACTCTTTTAAAAATCCAACAATATTTAGTTATATTCGTTTAAGTAGCTTAAAAGATCCCAAGGAGCGTTGTTTGTTTTGTTACGACAGTTAAAAGGCATAATATTAAAACTAACTTTCATAGCTTTATTATCAAAATTGTTGTTATTAATTGCTTCTTTAACAACATGAAATCTGTATTCTATAGTGAGATAAAATTCTTTCAAAACTATTTTTTCCTTATCTAATCATTGTATTGAAAATACGTATTATTTTCAAATACTTCACGCTTATTATCACTTGTTAATACACGTGTTTTCTGCATCTACATACTGTGATCTGATTTTTTAAACTACGACGGCAGTCCCAAATGGTTCAAGCTTCAACATGAAGATGGCGTTACTCATCAAAAATATCCTAGTAATTTAAATGCGCATGTGTTAAAAAATGCCTTTAAAAATTCCGGCCATGTTGGACGCTGAATTGTTGCTTAACAGTCGTTTGTGTCATTCGATGTTTCGGTAAAAAAGGTAAAAAAAAAGCGGGCCGTCATTAAATTCTTGTATTTGATACGTTGACACCTACGGGCGGGTCGTACCAGCTTGGTTGACGTTCAACGCTCGGGACGGCCAGAAACTACTACCATTCGCGATGACATCAGAAAAATTCGCCAAATAGTGCTTGATGACCGTCAAATTTAGGTTAAAGAGATAGCAGATGCTGTGAGCATCTCTTAAAAACGTGTTTGTCATATATTAACTGAAGATTTGAGCATGAAAAAGCTAACCGCGCATCGAGTATGGCGCTTGCTCACTTAGGACCAAAGACGCATTCGAATGAACATTTCCAAAAAATAGGTAGGCGCCATAAATTCTCGGCCAGACAGGCTTATATAGGTTCGAGAGTGTTCAAACTCCGTTGTGTCATAATTGCACCTGTGCGAGACCAACACTATATATATTACGGCTCGAAGAGTAGTAGTTTTTGGTAGCCAGCCAGACAACGTGACTAGTGCATGAAAATATCTCGGGTAACAAAAATTGAATATTGTGCTGTCATTAAATTTTTAACATAAGAGGGGCATACGCCTAATCGCATTAAACAACGTTTAGATGGCGTTTATGGTGACTTATCTCCTTCATATTGCACTGTAAAAAGGTGGGCAACATTTTTCCGTTTGGGGCAAGAATCCTTTGAAGATGATGAACGCCTTGGTTGGCCAATTGAACTGATAACACCCCAAAACATTTCAATTATTGAATAAATGGTATTAGCCGATCGCCTTTTGAATGTAAAGGAATTAACAATGATGTCTAACATTTCTGAAACAATTATTCCAACATGAACGTCGGGTGGAATGTGCGCACTCGTTTTTAAACCTGTAGAGACGACCCGAAACTGATTTTGGAGTCCATTGTCACAGGAGATGAAACAATGGTTCTGTATTATGATTCTCTATCCAAAAAGGAATCGTTTTAAGGACAGTAGTGCAAGTAGCTGTAATACAACATTTTGAGGGAAACACTTTAGATTATTTTTACAAGGGTGTAAAATTATTAATTGATCGTTGCAATAAATGTATTGAAGTTAGAGGAGATTGTATTAAAAAAATTAAAATTGCTGTATTTTACCAAGTTTATTTCTTCTATATCAAGCCGAGAATTTATGGCTCCTACTGCGTAAGTCGGAGTTTTGGCGTCGGTTAATAACTGCAGAAATTTGGATACACCAGCACACTCCTGAAGCTAAGACACAGTCAAAACAATAGACTGCGGAGAGAGACTGGGCTCCGGAAAATGCCTAGACTCTTCCAACGGCCGGGAAATTGTTGGCGACTGTTCCTTTTTTACTATAGTTATGGAGTTGTGTTAATTGACTATCTTGGAAAAGGAAAACAATAACGGTGGCCTACTACATATCATTACTTGGCAAGGCGAAGGCAGAAATTGCACAAAAATGGTCACATTTGAAGAAAAAGAAAGCTTTGTTCCACCAAGACAACGTACCGTATCACGCTTCAGTGGTCGCCATGGCAAAAATTTACGAGGCCATCGCATTCGTAAAGGCCTATTTCGTAGAACAAGATGCTAACTATCATTTGGACGTATTAAAGAAATGGGAGCATCGCTGGGAAAAATGTATAGTCTTACCTGATACAAGGAGACTATGTTGAGAAATGAAACTGAATTTGACCAAAAAATGCCTGTTTCTGTGTGAGGCTTGAAACTTTTCAGACCACTCTCGTATAAATAAGTTTAACCGCACACAGTTACCAATTTCAAAACTTTGACACAGTTACTAGTCAATATGGGCCCAATTCTTCTTCTTTGTTATTCTGTCTTGTACGTTACATGTTAAAATTAAAACACCTAATCATGCAATGACCCTATTCCCAACCTATTTTTTAGAAACAATATGTAAAATCAACATTCTTGAGTTTCCTAATTTGATTGACTGTTTATGCGGATTAACAGTAAATTTAACGCGATGCAAGGATAATCTGGTATGCTATCTTATTGCATCTTAAGAAAGTATCAAAAGCTATAAGTTAGCGGCTACAGAGACTTTTAGCACTGGAAAGAAATGTACAGGATAGGGCAATATTGCGAGATTCTTCGATAGAACCTTTACTATTAGTAATAGGAAAAAATATCCCATGCAAAAATCAGAGATGTAAATTAGTAGCACGCGCTAAAATTATTTTGACATATACAGGGTGATCCAAAAAAAAGTTACATATCAAAGTTTTTTTTTTTTTAATGGAACACCCTGTATATCAGTACATATTTCGTTTATGCTTGAGAATCTAAGGTCACTTTATATAGAATTACCTACACCTAAACTCAATTGTTTTCGAAATATTTACGAAAAATGGTATTTGCAACGCTCTGCAAAAAATGCTATAGTTTGTATAATATTTGACATTCTGCTTTGCACATTGGGTATCAAGTAGCCTATAGAGCTAGGGATATTTCTACTTAGAACAAGACAACTTCTTGATCATAGGCCATCGCTGATAACGCAGTGAAGATTTCATTCTTCGAGTGACGTTTTCGTCATTATTTTAAATAGAACACTCACATAGTTTTTATTTTTGAATTGCTGATAACATTTTACATTGATTATGTAAAGCTTTCCCTATACTTAAGTTGAGTCGTTTTTGAGACATTTTGCATGTTCGACTTATTGTCCCGATTCGGTGAAATTAGGCATCAAAAATTTAAATTTTAACAGAATTGCGTTCCTGTTTATGTATTACCTCTTCTTGTTGACAGTTTCTAGAAGTTTAGTATTCCTTTAATCCTATTAGCTATGGTTTTTTCATCTCCAAATATCATTTTTGGAGTATTTCGGATATTGGTTTAATTTGTAGTAGTCTAAGATTCAAAAACAAATGTTCCTTTATGTCAGACATAATTGTCAGTGTAAAAGCATACGTAGAAAAGTATGTGGTTTCAATATGATGGAGTGCCAGTATATTAAACGCGTGCCGCTAATAACTTTTTAAATACACATTGCCCCAGTAAATGGATGTGTGTACCGCAACAGTAGATAATATGGATGAACATATAATAAACACCTTTCGGAGTATTACACTCTACACCAACGTCCAACGGTCGTATAGGTAGAGACTACAACTATGTTTAGAGCCAAGCAGGAAAATTTTTGAACATTTATAACTTTTTTTAGTATTGTTTTATCATTGGTTTTTTGTCTCTTATTTAGTTTATTTGTTTAATTTGCTTATTGATTGTTGTTTATATTTTGTATTTAATATTTTGTTCTTGTTTGTTTTTTGTTGTTGAATAAACACCTGTTGACATTAATACAAACCAATAGTTGTATTTTTTAGACGTTATCAATTAGTTTTTCATAAAATGACAATTGTACCTGTTTTTTGATTCTAGCATGTTACAAATTAAAATGATATCAGAAATATAAAAATGATATTTGGAGGCGAAAAATCCATAGCCAATAGAATTAAAGGACTACTAAACTTCTAGGGACTGCAAAAACAGCTCAAAATTGTATATTTGAGAGAGGTAATAGATAAATAAGAACGCAATTGTGTTGAAATTAAAATTGTTCTTACCTAATTACCCTGATTCGGTACAATAAGTCGAAGATGCAAAATACCTGAAAAACGATTAACTTTAGGTATAGGGAAGGTTTTACGTAATTAACTCCAAATATTATCGGCAATTCAAAAATTAAAAAATATACAGAATGTTCTATTTAAGATAATGACGAAAACGTTGCTCGAAAAATTAAATCTTTACTGCGTTGTCAGAGATGGCCTATTATCAAGAAATTGTCTTGTTCTAAGTGGAAAGATCCGTAGCTCTATAGGCTACTTAATACCCAGTGTGCAAAGCAAAATGTCAAATATTATACAAACTACAGCTATTTCTGGAGAGCATTGCAAATACCATTTTTCGTAAATATTTCGACAAAGTAACCTTAGATTCTCGAGTATAAACGAAATATGTACTAATATACAGGGTGTTCCATTCAAAAAATATAACTTTGATATGTAACTTCTTTTTGGTTCACGCTGTATATGTCAAAATAACTTCAACGTGTGTTGGTAATGTATATCTATGATGGTGATTGGTGTAGGAAATGTTTTTCTATTACCAATAGTAAAGGTGCTATCGAAGAATGTCGCACTATTGCCCCATGTACGTTATCAATAACTGTATTGCTATTTGTTAAATCATTTAATAATAATAATGTATGTCGCGAAAATTTAGTTCAAATAATGCAGTGATATTAAATGGAAGTAGTATTCCTTCTTGAGCGAGCACTGTATAAATTGTCAACAAATTGGTGGCTACAAGCACATTATATTGATTTTAGTTTAGATAAATGTGCGGAAATCGACCGTAATGGAATTTCATTATTGTTATTGTGCATTGAAAAATTCTGGATATGCTGTTATTATGCCAAAACTTGTTTTTTTTTTTGCTTCGAGGGGTATGTAGATATAGTGCCATTTAATGAGTAGTAGGGGAGACTGGTACACAATGAACGCTAGTACACAATGAAACAATTCACTAAACTATATTTAAAACTGACGCTAGAAAGATTAGAACGCATGTGTAGTATCTATGTGCCTGATTAGGAAACAACGACAGACCTATGAAAGTTTTATGACAATAACCCAAGTAAATTACAGACATTTCGGGTTTGTGTGCATAATTCGTTTTCTCAGTGGCAGAGTTTGTTAAGGTAATATATTATAATTTGAAACATTTTATATTTACGTATTTTTGATTTGAAGACTTCTAAGTGTTATGTAGTTAACCCAAAAATATAGCGCATGCCACATTAATATAACATCTTAATTTAACTGTAATTTAGAAAATGTGTAACGTAGTACACAATGAACCACTTCTATATGGTACACAACGAAACATTATGCCATTGTGTGCTACTCTAATGAAAACACTGTTATTTTAGGCCATCGATATGGTTAGAGCAAAAAAAAGGAATGGTCAAGAGCAAAATTTACTGCCGAACCTATGAAAGCTGCTGTTGAGAAAGTCATCATAAATCAAAAAACATCTTTAAGACAAGCGGCAGAAATGTACAATGTTAAATTTGCAACTCTTAGGCGATATGTTGAATGCAACCGAATTATGCCGTTCGGGCAGTGTTTAGCAAAGATGAAGAATAATTGTTAATTGCGTACATAAAAACTTGCAGCGAAACGGCATATGGTTTGAATACGACCAAAGTAAGGCAGCTTGCTTATGAAATGGCCATTAGAACTCAACTAAAATTACCAGAAAGTTGGAATGTCAATAAGTGTGCTCTCAAAGACTGGTTGCGCACCTTTATTAAAAGATCAAATTACTCAAGTATCCGTAAACCAGAAGCGTGTTCATCATCACGTATGACTTAATTTAACAAACATAATGTAGGACTTTTTTTTTCAAATTTGGAACGAGTCTATAAAGAATACCGAGTCATCGTTGAGGAGATTCGTATTTACAATTTGGATGAAACTCCTACATCAACAGTTCAGCGACCTCCGAAACTTGTTGCCCAGAAAGGCATGAAACAACTCAATCAATGTTCAAGCGCTGAAAGGGGAATATTAGCGACCACAGTTGCAATTGCAGATGGGACATTTCTCCCACCTGCAATAATATTTCCGCGAAAGAAGTTTAAATCGATAATGCTTCATGGCGCACCACCTGCAACTTTAGATCTAGCTAACCCAAGTGGATGGATGACGGCAGATTTGTTCCTTCACGTTTTAGAGCATTTTATTAAACACTCAAGTACACCATCGCTTCTTATCTATGACAATCACGAATCTCATATGTCGTTAGAGATTGCAGAAACGGCTAAAGCAGCCGGTGTAGTGATATTTACGATACCTCCACATACCAGCAATAGACTCTAACCCTTGGACAAATCTGTTTTTCGTCATTTAAAACATTTTATAGTGCTACCACAGAATCCTGGTTATTAAATCATCCTGGCATACCTATGACATTATATCAAATTGCCGAGTGATTTGGTGTTGCGCACTCTAAATGTACGAATCCGGAAAATATTATGTCCGGATTTCTTTCGACTGGTATTTATCCGTATAATAGGGATGTTTTTAATGAAGGGGATTCTTCATCTTCCGCAGTAACCGATAGATGTAAAAGCAGTGAAGAACCTACGACGTCTGCCAAAAAGGAAGTCATTATTGTTAATCATAATAACAATGAAGGAGAGAATCCACAGTTACATGAAGATCAATTAGCATCTACTAATGAAGTAGAGAAAGATAGTTAGTAGATATTGAGTTACAGGATTCTTCTGATGATATAGACACGCTGTATTTTAATGTGGAAGAACGATCTCACGACGATCCAGTTACAATTAATAAAAACACAGAAACTGAAGAAAATTAATTTGTCTTGATAAAATTCCTTAATAATGTTCATTACGTTACGAAAGCTCTAAAAATTTTAGAAACTCTGGATGAATATAAAGTGTCTTATCTGGAAGTTTTCATTTTCCGAACATACCCGATATCATTGTTCTAGTTCTGCCAAAACCATTCCATGGAAATAACAAAAGGCTACTATCTTACTTCAGATTTAGTATAAATTTTGATAATCTAATAATCCGATAATGTTTGTCTTCTTAAAGTCATAAATTGATATAGATATCCTTCCTAAAACATTATAAAATAAAGTTTGTTTCATATGAAATTTGATGTTTATTTGTATACCACCAGGTATACAAATTCATCATGTACTACAGATAGTACACAGTATCCCAAAATAGTAACTACTAAAATTTTCACGTTTTTATTTTCCTATAGTAATGAATTATTGGCGTAGATCAGTATCTTATAATTTGCAAGCTAACATAATTAACACGTATATAACACGGTATTTGTCTTCTGAAAATTATGGAAAATAAAAAATGATTCATTGTGTACCACTCTCCCCTAATTGTTTAAAAATAATGTATTTCTGAACTTTTTAGCAACTCCTTGCTACCAAGCACAGATCTAAATTATTAAGCAATACATTTTTGTGTGAATACTTTTTACCTTAATTTCGTGAATTACCATAGGAATATCTACTAAGACAGGTCATAATTACTAATTATTACTATTATGTTACATTAGAGAATTTTCAGGCACTTTGTTTTTGCACCAATCAGCTTACATTTTTTCAATCTAACTAATTGTTTTTATTACTAAAATCATTTAGTCAATGGAAATGTTCCTCACTATTGTGATTTGATAGTATAGTTTCAGTATTATTCAAAAAATAAATCGATTTTCAAATGCACGAATAACTTAAAAATTGGAATAAACGACAAATAGAAAATTTTTACAGACAATAGGTCCCACGTTAATTTTAGCAAACTTATAAATATTGTGCCATCAATTTGCTTGTTAGAATAAAGTTTAACTAGTTACTGGAGTTATTGTTTGTGTACTTCATTTATCCTGAAGGGTATGCAACCCACTTTGACATTGTAAGTACCCTCTAGCGGTAATATTATGATCAAAGGAAATTTTGCGCTAGCAGCGATAGATGGTGCCACCAACACCTTGTTAGTACAAAATACCGCCAAAATTTATAGTTTAAATGATTACTATAACGTTCTCTACAAATTTTAATGAGCATTGTACACCATCAAACAACCGACTGTATTTGTTTATTAGCATTGTTTGTAAACAATATTTGTTTTTGTTACAGCTTTCCGAGCTCGAACAACGGGTGCTAGATGCGGAAGGAAGAGCGGAAGAGGCCGAAGACAAGGTGAGCATTACGAACCAACCGACTAGACAGATAAAGACAGGTTGGTATAGGTTGAACGAGATAGGGTATAAGCGAACTGTGGTCGCCAGGCAACGCGTCTCACTTTCGTTTGTTATTGATTATTTTTCGTCGCGACGCAGCTGCCCGTTGACATGGCGTCGTCTTGCAGCTGACAGAAAAACAGAAAATTTGTTTCGAGTTTTGTTTTTGGTTCTCGGTTTCTCTTATTTGGTGCAACTTTTCGATTGTATTTGTTGTTTGTGTGGATGTTTTACCGGTAAAATGTAAGTAAACAGTCCATTTTCATTCAAGTTGAACCTTTTTATTTCTATTATTGATAACAAACGACGAACAATGTTGCATTCCTATTTGATATTTTGTAAACAAATGTACATTAGAAAGAGCGTTTTTCCTGCAACATCTATTTCTGAAAATGCAAGTTATAAATATCGAATACATTCATCTGCATTCATGTATACGGAAATGCATGTTATTGACAAATGCAACGGTTAAAATATGGTGGTAAATACAACTGCTACGAGTTCTAGATGTAACATTGATTATTTAAACGTAGTGAAGTGTATTTTCCACGTTCGTACAATTGTTGGTATCTAGGCAAAAAATACATCAAGAAAATAAACAAAATTCTGCTTTTACAGTTTATACATAGTTGAACGCAGTCGACATATAAATAATAAATCAGTAAATGAGTTTCTTTTTTCTCTTATAAAGGGCATGTAGAAAATATTTAATTCCAATGGTGAAGTTTTTTGAAAGTAAATCATAAATTATGAATCCAATCACTCCCTGTAAATTTTTCAGTATTACATTTTGTTCAACGCGATCTCACAAAACAAAGACCATTGCTGCAAGAATAAATATTTGTAGTTCAAAAATACATGAGTGCAGATTGTATGATAATAATATTGTTTAAAAAATCTGTTAAAAACAGGTGGCGTTGGGTATTAATTTTCCATATCTTTGTAGAATTTAAGTTTACGATTATGAACCTTTTACCCCTAGTAATGTCTGAAAAGCTAACATATAGAGGAGAAATAAAACGTGAGAACTCAACCCACGTGTCTTCTATTTTTTTTTTTTTCAATCACATTGTATTAGGTCAGTTAAAATCCATAATGCATTTTTTCATAGTAACAATGATGTTTGGCCAAATACTCTAAAGAAAAACAACTTTTACAATTATCGCCTGGCCATTATGCGCTTTGCATACGACTCTTTTCTTTTTTTTTCCTCTGCATCAGCACATGCTGCATAAGCTTTCCGACAACAGCCTCATCCTTCAGTTCCACTCTGCGAAATCCACATTTTTGACAGAAATACAGATTCTCCTCCTTGATACATACATTACACCTATGCATTAACACGCGCAGATTCGGTTCGTGTATCGTTGTATCATCAACCAGTACTCTTTCCTGCCGTATCTCGAAATCGAAAAATATAAATAGTGTCTTGTTGTGGTTCTTTCGTATTTTTTTGAATATCGCATAGATGGTCGGACTCCTTAAACTCATTACATAGTTTACAAAAGATCTCCCCACATATGTATATGTTTTTTCTGATGATATTTTAAGTTGATTGTTTCAAACATTCTGTACATTTCTTTATCCATACAAATTCTCCTCCAGTATCTTACTCTATGATCTTAAACATGTCCTCTCCAGAACGCTTTTACTACATTCTTGTACATATTAATAATTCTCTGAATGGGGGCATGGTGTAGATTGTTGACAGGACGGGTAGGTTCTCGCACATCTATGACGGTCTTTGGTATTGTACGGCATGTGGCATACCTTGCAAAAGGATACGCATTCAAATGCTGACGTCAATGATGTTATCATGTTGTAATGCCCTTTGTGGTACAGGAGATTAATGTGCCGATCACCACCACATCCATCGAAAATCACCTCACGTTCCTTTGTACCGTATTTATACACCGTTATATTGTAGGTGGATAGTGGCTTTTTAAAACGTCTTCAGTTCAGGAATACCAGCACCGTTCAGAAGGATCTCTACACCTCCTTTCTTCATCAATTCCAAAACCGGCTCGTCTGTGTCTTTCCTATGTTGAGGCGTACACGTCTATATTTAGGGTCCTTATCAGCATGGGCCATCACTACAACCAATGCTCGAGGTAAACAGAGATTATCCTTGTTGTTGATAGTCACTATTCCTCCTCTTGCCGTGCACTCTTCTATAAAGGAATTGTAGCAGTTTCTTCTCCTTTTTCCTCTCCCTGTCAGCATCCTAACATAAGTTGCGGCCATTCGGAATGTGTCCGTTGCTAGCCCCGAGGAATTAGTCTCAAATATTCTTTAATGAGAAGCCTATATTTATATAGATCCTTGCCTGAAGAGAATTGAAATAGAGAAGCCTAAATAGTTGTGTTACTAGATTATATGAACGTCGTCTGTCATGTGCCTCTAGATGATTGGATTGCCGTTGCATCATATGTATACTGTTAAATGGGATGTCACGTGTGTAGAACTAAATGATAATGAGTGAGAAGCTAGTAACAATGAAGAGAAGAAATGGTTGGAAATTGGGAAGGAGGATATGAGAGAAATCTAAGAAGTAAATTAAGGGCAACCTATACGACAAAGGAAAAGTTCCTTCAATAGTGATAGTGAAATATGAACCTGGGAAGGAAATTGGAATTAGGTAACAACACCGAAAAAAATAACAGCATATTATATGTTAAATAAGTATGCAATCGTAAAACTGCTAATTCACATAAAGTTAGACTAGTTGTGAAAAACTATAGGAGAAAGAATTATCAATAGAAAATACTCATATATTGTCAGACTACTGTGAAAGCCTTCCAGGAGGGAGAATTATCAATAGAGCATACTTATTCGCAGTGGTCAAACGCGTTGGTGTTGCTTATTATTGTTAGATTATTAATCAAATGGGTGTTGTGAGTATATTTTAAATAGTAAGATAATTTTTGAAGTATATGCAATCTCGATAAGCGCAATATCCAAATTTAGAAATTAAAGAAATACTGCCTTAAAGAAAGTCTGTGTGATTGGTGTTAATATTTTAATAATTTTATGCGTTGGAATTCAAGGGAAATAATTATAATTTGAATGTTAAAACGATTCTGATGATGTTGATTATTTGTTGATGATTTGTAGTGAATGTAGTAACAATGTGAAATAGTAGAAATTAAAAGTAAACTAATCAGGCAATTTCAAAAGATTTGTGTGAAGTAAATGTCATTTAGGAATAAATGTTAAACATACAATTAGTAAAATGTGTCAAGAAACTATATCGAACTAGTAGCACAAAAAATACAAAATCCAAAATTATATTGAAATTAAATGTAGGAGGCCGGCTGTTAATCCAATAATAGAATTTTTGCGGTCTCAATCTGCTGATAATGATGCCCTGGTAGAGCGTGGTTGTATTAGGTCAGTTAAAATCCATAATGCACTTTTTCACAGTAACCCAATGATGTTTGGCCAAATACTCTAAAGAGAAACAACTTTTACAATCATTTTGATTTGAAAATTATTTGGCTTTGTTGTATCAGATTGAACATTATCTTATTTCAATAGGTTCAAGCTAACCGAAAGGATCATTCATTTCATTTCATTAAAAAGAAAACGCCGAACAATGTTTTTAGGAACTAGAAATGAAATGCTACACAACTGCCAAAAAAAGAAAATATAAGAAATTAGTCCATAAAATTTTAGACTGTAGGGCAAAGAAGAATATAATGTTTAGGAAAATATAAAACAAGAATTTAGGATATGCAAGTAACCTACGAATTATTAAAAAAAAGTAATAAATACATTTGGCATTGACCTATTATAATCTTCTCAGATATGTCCAAGCAAACTGCGTAAATATTTTGTTCGTAATTTTTGTGAAAATCTTTACAATGTAAAAGAAACATTTGTTAACAAAATTTGATCAACAAATATTTAATGTTTAAAATTTATTTCAATTGCGTCCCTCTAGTTGTCCTCAACTGTAATAAGCTTCTGACAAAATGTGCTAATACAGAATTACTGCGTAATTTTTCTGTATTCTTAGATTATGTTAGAAAGTACAGTTTCTTATATTCATTTTGTTGCTGCTATACGATGTAGGAGAAGGAAAACGTAATTCTAAGTAGGAAAATAAACAACGATTCTTATAAAATTGAACTAAAGAAAAATAAATTCGATAATTATACAATATAAATTGAAATTCTGACAATGTTACTTTATTAAGGGGAAAAAAATCTCCTGGCAATATTGAACTGTAACTTTTGTATTTGTTGCGTTTCAAAATACGTTTCACAGTACTTCTACTAACACCAATTTCGTCTGCAATTTGCTAGCTAAAGCCGGTTCGCCCATTTCAACCAACGAACAAACCCTCACGTCTCTCTCCTCCCGCTCGGGATGCATTAGAGGGATTTGTGGCTGTTCGTCTATTTGTTGGCATTTACGGCAATTACCAAAATACCATTTAATGATCTGTACCATCTCTGCGATTGTATAACCTAACATAATGTATTCGAAATCCACGATCTCTTGTTAGAACCTCACGAGCGCACAGAAAGGCAAAGAGTGCATCTGATAGGCCCCTCAGAGCTACTGCAGTTGCGCGCGGCGAGGCTGGCCGGCAAGGATAAATGCAAGGATGCCAGATCGCGCTACGTTGAATATATCTCGCAGCCCGGTGAAGCCTGAGCCAACGTGTATAAGACATTGACCATATCTGGGTTATACAAAATATTATACTTGAATACTCTTCAAATGTTTTGTGTGACATCCAATATTTTCAATACTTTGGACGATGTTGGGACTAAGATTTTGTCTTTCAATTATACATTTATGCGTAAAACTGATGAATCAACAGTTTAGTTGCTATAAATAACAGGAAAGAAGAATAAAATGTATGTTCATTCGTCAGCGATTTTTATAAAAGGAACTTTACTTTTAAATCAACCACAGAATTTTGTGATGGATTTCGCGTAAAATAAAAATCATTCTCAAATAATAATGACGAATAAGAATTAGAAATATGTATTATTCTGGAAAGTCCAGCTATTTCACGGGTATTTTTATGAAAAAATATTCGAATTCGTACAACTGCCGCTTGCGCACTTAAAAAAAAAAAAGAACCTTGCAGCACCTTCTTTTTGTCATATTGCCTTAATATATAGCTTATGGAGGTTAGTTCCTAACAACCGCCATACTCCTTGGTGTTTTCAGATATGTGGTTTATTAAAGACATTTTCTTCGAAAAATATGTAGTTATCGCAATTATTGTTTGTATGTAGCTGGAAACCATTCGAAATAATACTGTAGCGTATCTAATTAAAATTGACGAATTGAAATGTGACGCATGGTTGCAGATTATCATTATTATAAAACCACCCCACATGTCTCTCTGATGAGTCATTTAACCCAAATAAATAGTGCAGGGTCCCAGCACCCCACATGTCACATGCTGTATCAAGATACTTTGTTTAGGTTCCCTCTTTAACAATACAGGCTTTGCGGCATTTTCTCTTACAACACAACTGAGATTTCGTACGGCCACTGGCGGCATTGTTTGGTTGCTTTCGAGAAAATTGGGGATTTGTCTTCTTAATTTACTGCTGCAAGTGACATGTATCCTAAGAAAATAAGTGCAAAAGTTTCGTTTAACAAAGTTTTTCTTTTCCTAATTTCATTTTCGATTTAAATTCGTATGTCGTGGGGTTTAGCTTCGGTCAATCTTTTATATCATTAATTTTCTCTGCCAGTAACGGCCTTCTCCAAGTTGCTTTCTCAATATATCAAATACTCTTTTTATATCTTTTCTTTTACGTGATAGCTATACGTTTGAAATATTTTCAACCTGTCACACGTGAGGGATGAAAAATTAACGAATCCAAGATTTTAATCCAGATTAAGTGATATATGTGTTCCAAGTAGAAAAAAGTATGAGTATTCTGAAAGCAGCGTCGTACTGACAATCTAATTGTGTACGTCTGGGTAATTTGTTAAAATTATCTATCTTAACACGTAACAAAAATTCGTGTCTAGACGGTTTTTTGATGTGTTAAAAGGAGGTATGCTATAGTAACATGCGACATACATGCGCTAACCATACTCACGTTATAAAAAATAATCTTATTCTGTTTGATCCTTCCATGTCAGCCGATATAGTAAACTATAAAGTTACTTCATTTTATTCATAGAAATCTATATGCAATTTCAAAGAAATTTATGTAATTTTTTCTATGTACTTCGTGATGCTTATTGTCTTTCTTAAATGTGGTCTAACAAAAAACCTGTTAACGGAAACTGTGCTTCTGATAATTATATTTAAAATGTATTTATTTTTATTTACTTACGTTTGAATTGAGGTTGTTTACATTTTTGGTTGCATATGGTTGCAGGTTTGTGAGGTGAAGTAGTGCTAGTGACCTCTTCCCTCGCTTTTCCCCCTAGATTAATTTTTTATACTTGCCTTACACATGAGGGTAAGACCCTTTTTTGTTAAAAAGGAGTCCACTAAGGAACATTTAATGCGCAAAACAAAATTTACCATCGGAAACTTGAATGATATATCTTAAATTCAAAATTATTTAAACGCATTGTGTATCAGTAACTGACATGCAATATTTAAAGTACTATGGTAAACATGGTAACCATTGACCTATCGTATTTCAAAATTTCGACATGCAGCATCTCCATGGAAGCGAAAGACATTTTGGTGGATATTGAAATCAGAAAGGTTGTTACTTAATTTTATTCGTAATGTAAACATTGGTTATATTATTTCGAAACAAAAGAAGATGGGATAGATAAGTTATGACCAAACGACAATCTTTAAAAATTCTTCCATTGATTGAAAATTAAAAAAATAGACAAGATATATCGACATTAAAGTACAAATTCAACGTATTGAATCAATTTGGATCCATTAATTTCAAAATTATGATATTTTAAAGGGGATTTGACGAACAAATATGATTTGGACTTGTATTGGGTGCTGCGCCAAGGTAGGAGTTTCGCAAAAAATTGCATCATTGCCACTTGAAGAACTACGATGAGTAGTTAAAAATTCACAAATTTATAGCCAAATAAATGCACAAATTTTAAAACATAAATTAATAAATTTACAAAAATAGCTGTCGCTTAGGGATTGATTTAGGAAACTGTAAAACTTAAAAATTTTGTAAAAATGAATATAATTATTGGATTTAATAAAATTATCCACTCTTTCGGCACTAAAAATTGTTTAATTTTCATTTCACTCTATTCGGAAGATAACAAAATTAAGTTAGATCCCACACATTTAATATACATATTGTCTTTTTCTCTGAGAAGTTCATTTTTTCAACAGTCTGATTACAATTTGAAGAGTCCAATAAACAACATTTGATACACAAAACAAAATTCACAATCGGGAACTGTCATTATATTTCTTAAATTCGAAATTAATTAAATGCATTGTGTTTCAGTGAACGTATTACTACTCACATGCAGTGTTTAAAATACTATGGCAAAAATGGTAACCATTGTGACTTATCGTACTTCAAAATTTCCACATGCAGGAGCTCCATGGAAGCGAAAAACATTTTGGTGAATATTGGAATGAAAAAGACTGTTATTTAATTTATTCATAAAGTAAACTTTGGACCTGTACTAAAAAAGCAAGAATAGATTAGATAGACAAATTTTAACTAAACGGCAACCTTTCAAAATGAAATCGGGGAAAATCCAGGGAAAAGGCGCCTCGCGAACTTGCAACCATGCGCAACTAAAACTGTAAACAACCTCACTTTCAAATAAAGTAAATAAAAATAAATACACTTTTAATATAGTTGTCACAATATAATGTAACATTTATCATGGTTAACACTAACATGACTAAAGCTACAATCATTTGCATCGACTATTGAACAAAATATGTTTCGGCAATACCTCGGTTAAAATATTTGAATTCTTAAATTCACAAGAAATAACACACAGTCACAGTAAAGAATATGGTGCAAATTTCAATACTAAATTAATGCTATATGAAGTTTATATAGGTTCCTCTAGGTAGTGTTAGATTGTTAACACTAACTGTGGTGTATTTTACTAGTAAACATTTACATCACGTAAGTGTAAAACATATTTTTGAAGTGCACTGGAAAATAAATACTGAAATATAGTGATGCAGTATTTTATTTTGCAAATAAGTCAAGTTCAGGAAGTTTTCTTTAACCCTTATGTGGCTGGAATAAAAAACACCTTCTAATGACGTCGCAGATACCTGGGTACCTACAAATTTTAACTACAAAATATTTATTTAGGACGTATTTAGTATATGTTACATTGATAACATATGAAGTATTTTACCTATTTATACGCACGATGTAATAATGAGCGTTACAAGAATCCGAATCTGAAGAAGAAAGAACCGTTTCTCGCTTCTGATGAAGACGAATATATCCCAAAACCAGTAAATACCGATTTCAAGGAATCTGACGCAGAGAAAGAGCTAATAGTCGAGCATGAAGAAGAATATGATTCAAATGAAAGCGACGAAGAAGAACCGAGGTCTCAACCATCTGAAGTTTTAGTCGTTAAAGATGATACTCAGTGGCAGGATTCTCCATTTCCATAAACTCAAACAATTAGTCGCAATCATTTTGCGCCAAAAAGGTGGAGCAACTACTTTTAGTGCTTTATTTACAGCAAAGGAAACTTTTAAATCATGTCTAATGAAATATGTGACATAATTCTAAGAGAAAGTAATCGAAAAAGCAGAATGATAACTGAAGATTACAACAGTACTCTAGTTCAAAGGTACGAAGGTTCTAAACTACCACCACCAAAGGTTTTCAAGCCATTTACTGAAGAAGAATTTGATGCCTTTCTAGGAATTCTTTTTGCAGCTGGTGTGCATAAGTCCAATAGGGAACATATTTCGGAAAGTGTGGAAACTAGAATCCTTACTTCTTTTTCGTGCACCTATGAGTTGGTTCAAAATGTTAAGATTCATTCAGAATACACGTGATGAACGCATCAAAATAGACAAAGCTGCTCCAGTTCGTGATATTTGGACAATGACGAATCAAAACTTGGAAAGAGGACATACAAAATTTACACAGTACAAGCCATCGAAGCCCGCGAAATATGGGATAAAATTTTTTTGGGTTTGCGATGCAGTTAATACTTATCCTTTACAAGGTAAATATTGCACTGGGTAACCACCAGATGGTGAACGTCAAGTCAATATTGGTGAGCGTACGGTTTTGGATTTAGTTGCTTCCTACAAAGGCCCTGGAAGAAATGTCACCACAGATAATTTCTTTACGAGCTTGCAACTCGCTCATAGCTTGAAGTCATGGGATTTGACCTTAGTAGGAACTGTTAAAAAGAATAAAAAATGTTTACCTTCTAATATGCAACCGTCTAAAGAGAGAGCCATACATTCGACTAATTTTGCATTTAGAAAAGAAAAAACTGTATGTACGTATGTGCCTAAAAGGAACAAATCAGTTATTCTTCTAGCATCAATGCATATGACAGGGGACGTAGAACAAACTACCACTGCGAAACCAAGAATTATAAGGTATTACAACCAAACCAAAGGAGGTGTCGACACGATGGATAAAATGTTTGCTGAATATATGGTAAAGCGTAGAACAAATCGTTGGCCTTTTGCAGATTTTTACAATATGGTTGATGTTGCTGCTTTGTCTGCGTATATAATTTACATGGAGCACAATCCCAGGATTAGATTTACTGATCGGAGGCGAATATTCCTGAAAGATCTTGCAAAGCAGTTATGTGTACCTGCCGTAGAAACTCGAAGTGTCATTCCAAAAATCGTTGGAAATTATTCCACACGTACCTCAATGGAAATGATTGTTGGTCGGCAAATAATACAACCAATTGCAACAGCTCCTAAAGACCACCCTCCTCGTGATGCTTCTGGACGTATTCCTGTAGTTGGTAGTTGTCCTATTTGCCAACAATTGAAAGATAAACAACTCGAAAGAGGTGCCACATTTGCACAAAGCCGGTTTGCAACGAGCACTGCGTAAATAAAGTAATATGCGAAACTTGCAACCAACAGGAACATCATCTCATATAGATTAGATTTGTATGTATATTTTTTTGAATAAAAAGATTTATAAAAAGTTTATTTCATTTTATCGCAAAGCCTAATTTTATACAACGTCGTTAGAGTATGTAAAAACTCAGATGTTATTATCTACATTGAAAAATGCCAAAAATAAAATGAAAAATTATATAAAGTGTGCTACAACACTAGTTTACGAGATGTCATGGGGCCAGTAATCGAGGTGACTAAAATCAGGAAAAAACCTTGTTCGAATGCACAAAAGTTACCCGGATACCTTCCTAGTCACATAAGGGTTAAATAATGCACAAACTAAAAGGCACATGTATATTTTCTATCAGGTTTATTCTAGGGTTGGCATGTTTGATCTAAATCAACTGATCTTTTTAAGAAAAATCATTGATTTTAATCAAAGATGAAAGAAATTTAAATTATAAGAAAAATGTATCTATTTGCTACAAAAGTATTAATAATAGCAAAAATATGTTTACATGTACCTGTATATAGTAATACCTAAAAATTTAATATTTTATCACTTTTCATATGACAGAAGAAAATAAATGAGTAATAAATATATGTATGTATAACAGATGTGTGTAAGTAGATGTATAACAAACATTCAAAAAAAGTGATAAGTGTGATAACACTGATAACATCTATAAGTAGGCAGTTTCACGTTTATGTTCTACAGAAAAACACACTACTACCATTAAAAATACAATAGGATGTAGTCGAACCTATGACAGAAATTATCGAAATGCTTTTGAACAGTGCCTAACTACGTTAAGTGGATATTTACTTTGTTAGTTTAATTTCAGTGTAATAATTGACTCTAACGCAAAGCTTTTTTACAACATTCGTTAATTTCGACATTCGCACTGCACTTTCCCGTAAACAGACACTAAACGTTTCGCGAAAATGAAAATCAACACAATAATTTTAACCGGAACACTAGAATTTGAACTCGGATCCCATTTTGTCTTGTGCAGTATAACTCCGATCATTGCAATAGCAAAACAAGTAACTATCAATCGGGTGTATGTTGGACATTTTCTCGAAATATTTCTTTGTAGATCTTTAGAAATATCGAACGCTAAAATAGTTTTACATGTATTTCCGATTCGATTTCATAAACATTTTCATTCGAACTTGTTTATAACTCCTTTGTTACCACTAGGTTTTACTGTTCTATACAAGATAATTCGTAAATTTTACTAATATTTTTCTAAGGACTTTAACTTCGTGGTATATGAAATCGGAATTTAATGAGGGATTTCAAGAGTTTTGAAAGAAAAAGTAATCTTATCGTTTTTATTGAGACCTCTCCAAATCAATTCGACCGATTCGAATTTTTCACCGTTTTGCGAGATTGATCAAGCAGTTTTTAACTAACTAGAACTAACAGATTTAAAAATCAAGGAAATGTGGTGTTCCAAATTTGTTAATCTTAAAAGTGAATTAGAACATTTAGAGGGTTATGCACAACATAAATCGACTGAGCTAGAAAATCTTAAAAGGCAAGTTCAAGTTGTTTTTGATACTTGGAATAGTTTGCCTGATGCTTACGTTCAATAAAAAACATGCATTTGGATTTCTGTCAATTTTCGGATCGATATATTTTTGTGAGTCGCTATTTTCGAATATGAATTTTATTAAAAATAAACTGAGAAATCAGCTGAACAGTGTGAGTCTGCCGCCTTGTTTGAAAATGAAAGTAACGTCGTATTTACCGAATTTTTTAAACTTTCTCGTGAAATTTTCAACAAAGGTCTCATTAGAAACTATAGTGTGAAGTATATATAGATCTTAATTTTATTGTTCATAAAAGTTAAATAAATTATAAAATATTTAAAATCCCAGCATACTGTTTGACCAATTAAAAATGTTAATTCATATGTAATCATGTTTAAAACTACTTTAATAATTATATTTTATAACTATAATTACCACTATTGTAAGATTGGTAATAAATAATTGAATTACAGTGTATTTTATTACACCATCTTTCAGCAAAGCAAAAATAAATTCATTTTAACAAAAGACATTTTTTGGTAAATATAATTCTAAAACGAAAAAAAAGGTAGTCGACCCCTGCCTAGACGATGGTGTTGTATGAGCCATGAAAGTTTCTTTTATAAAAAAAGCGAACACCCTTATAGTATGGTAGTTTTTCTGTGTATTTTACTAAATCACAAACTTTCCATCAAACTGTTACTGAAGAATTTAAGAATAAAAAGAAAATACGAAAAATACGAAACAACATAAAAATTAATTTTCCTATAATTCGTCTAATGGATAGCTTCGTCTATACGAGGGTGACTCTGTTTCCAGTGAGATGTAAAAAAACTAAGTACAAATTTAACAATATTTTATTATAAATGTTCAAAGTAGTCCCCCTTGACGTCAACACATTTATTCAATCGTGTTTTCCACAAATCAAAAGCTGCTCGCCACTCATCTTTCGGAATACTGCCAAAATACTCATGAATTGCGGCATCAATCTCATTTTCTGAAGAAAATTTGCGGCCCCAAAGATGTTTTTTTAAATTAAAGAATAACCAAGTCACACATCGTCAAATCCGGTGAATAAGGCGGATGTTCAATTACGCGGATATTTTTTTCCCTCAAATAATCGGCAGTAGCGCGCGCCGAATGCGAAGAGGCATTGTCGTGATGCAACAAAAGGCCCCTTACATTAAGTCCTTCAAAAACTTCAGGCAAATATTTATTAATGTACCAGTTTGCAGTGACTGTGCGCTGTTCTTCTAACTTAAGGGCTTTGAACAAACCGGTGCTTCTCAAGAAAACAGCGTACATAACTTTTTTCATGGAGCGTTGCTTTTTTGGTGTTGTCGGTATTGGATCGTCTTCATGGATCCACACACGGGATTCCTGTCGAATTGGAGTGTCATAAAATGGTATATAGGTCTCATCACCTATCACAATTTTGGAAATAATCCGAAGACCGCCATTTTCCAACATGTTGAGAGTTTCCCTGCTTACTCTTACACGTTCTGACTTCTGGAATTTCGTTAAGTGGTGTGGATAGACAACTTTCTTCATCCGCAGTTCCTCATGCAAAATTTTTGAAACTGCCGCGAATCCAATCCCTAATGTGATCTGGATCGTACTGTATGTGCAGTGTGGGTCTTCTGTAATCATGCTCTGGACACGAGCAACATTTTCTGCAGTGACAGCTGTTTTTGGTTTTGTGTCACGTTGTTCATCAGTCAAGAAACTCCGACCTCATTTAAATTCGGCAAACCGCCGATAAATAGTTGCCCTTGAAGGCTTTTCTTCGCCAAATGCTTAAGTTAGGCGTTCCATGCACTGCTTTTCGTCTAAACCGCATTTAAAATCGTAGTAGATTAATGCACGAAAGTTCTCTCTACTCAATTCCATCGCCTTTAGGAACTAAACAATTTTCTTCTTTCTATGCACTTAATTGTCATTTAATGACATTGCACGACTGAGTCACTAGACATACAACTTTACTTGTCCTAATATCGTTTTATCTAAATAGGCATCCATTTCAACGTACCTCACTAGAAACAGAGTCACCCTTGTATTACATTTTTTTAGTTTATAATTAACAATATATTTATATGTAAATGATATTTATAGATAGTAGCATTTCTATCTTTAGAAATATTTTCAGATTACCTCAACTACCACATGCATTCTTATACCTTTCAGGAGCATCTTTGGAAAAGTAGCTTTCACATAATCTGCACGAACAGTTTTATATTGTAAATAATACATATGTTCCAAAACGTCCATTTCGAACAATGGAACCAAACCAGTTATAACTTCGAGAGGATTTTAGTTAGCACTCTAAACTACACCAAGACAATCTATTCTTGGTTCGTATCCAAACCAAGCCCATCCAGAACCTTACATACTAATTACCGCTGCCGAAAGAACTTCTCGCGTCTTATTCAAATCACCGAAAGAATTTATAATCGCTGGGTATAAATTCGTAGGTTAGTTCCTTGCTTTATAGATAACTTTTTCTTTCTTTTCTTTTCTTTTTAAACCTCACAGGGAGTCTTAAAACTATTTAAGCACTCACATCTTTCTCCAGGGCCATTTTTAATTTATGCTTGCATGTTTTAATTATCCAAGAAATGAATTTAATTTTTTATATTCGTCAATTCACTAAAATATGGTTTGTTTTAACTTTTAATAATTTATTTTCATAATTTATCGTTTTTGTAAATTCGCGCATGAAAGAGTTGAAATAGTAATATTTAAACTCTTTTGTAATACTTGCTTAAAAATTTCATTTCGTTCATTGCTTGTCGGAATCGCAGTACGTAAAATTAATGATTATGTTGTTCTTTGTTATAATAACAATAACCCGTTGCCGTTTAACAAAGCACACAAAAGGATTAGGGTGCGAGAGGAATAATAGCCTGTCCTCTTATTCAAGCTTAATTCTTTCTCCACATATTTTTCAATTTTTTTTTTGTTTTCCAATGTGTTCGTTATTTAATTACCAGTATTGTTTTGACATTAAAAAAATTTTTCATTGTATTTACGTTTCCAGATAAGGTTGTTATTTCAACCGTTTATCCGAGTTTTTCAAATGTGTTGAAGTCGAATTAGATATGACGTTGTTTCTTAGCAATTAAGTGACAGACATAAACAAAGTTTCAAATTTTTTAAGTTAGTTATGAATTTTACTAACGAAGACATGACAGACATGCATTTCACGTATGGACGAGCAAAGGGCAACTGTAATTTGGCTCAACGGCTTTATGCCAAAACATTTCCGAAGCAAAGATGTTCAGCTAAAGCAACTTTTGTAGCAATCCACCAGCGTCCTCGTGAGAGAGGATCTTTTAAACGGAATACTGCAGAATGTGGGGTTCAAAGAAGTACCAGAACGCCGGAGTGTGAAGATGTACTCGATAGAATTTTGGAGAATCCTAATAACAGTACGAGGAAATTATCTTTAGAAGTAAGTGCTTCACATAGTACGGTATGGGGAGTTCCGCAAGAACAACTACTTTGCCCATATCACATAGAGCGAGTGCAGGGTCTTGGTGAAGCTGATTTTCGACCATGAATGGTATTTTGTAACTGGTTGCTACATAGTGTATGATTCCGAACTCCCAATCTGTTGTGCTGTTTACGGACGAAGCAAACTTTTCTAGGGATACAATTATTAATTTCCATAATGACCAGCAATGGGCTGAAGAAAATCCTCACGTGATCAGACAATCAAGTCACCAACAAACTTTTTCGTGCATCATTTGAGCTGGTATTATTGGCGATTATTTAATAGGACCATTGTTTTTATCAGACAGATTAAATAGGCCAAATTACAGGAATTTCTTGGCAAATGATCTACCTTTCTTACTTGAGGATGTTCCGTTGGAAACGCGCCGTGACTTATGATTCGCGCATGACGGTGCTTCACCACATTTCAGCCTTATTGGTAGGGAGTACTTAAGTAATTATTTTCCGAATGGTTGGATTCGCAGAGATGGACCAGTTGCCTGACCACCGCGCTCACCAGACTGCAATCCGTTAGATTTTTTTTATGTGATCACCTAAAAAGTATTGTTTACTCTACGCCGATTTTTACCTTAGAAGACCTCCGCGACTGAATACAACATAGTTTTCGTGTAGTTCGGAATAGCCTCGCGAGTTCGCCAATCACTGGTTCGACGCGAAGCCTGTACTGCTGCTGAAGGAGAACATTCCCAGCAATTCCTCTAACGTCTAATCATAGCACATTTAATGAACTGTGTTAATAACAAATTGTATACGATATGAAATTTGTTCTTGCTGTTTTAATAAAAATTGTTAGTGATTATTTCCAATTTAGAAATTCGCGCGTAACTTTTTACGGACGCATTTTGACACATGTTTGTAGGAACTTTTTTTACAGTTTTGTTCCGTACATCACATTAGTAAAGTTCGGCCAAGCAATTCAGATACACCCTGCACTTTAGGAGCGTGCTAAAATAGGGAAATCAAGTTAGTTTCTGTGAGTTATTCGCTGTTTGTCAGTGACGGTTAAGCTTCTTCATCTTTTTCGCTGTTACTTTCATAGTTCATCTATTTTACGAAACAGTGTGCACTGAAAAGCCGAAATACGTGTTTTACTTATTTTCGTAATGTTCGCAAATATTTTCTCCTTTTTGTGGATCACTATGTCAGACTTTTGTTGTTTAGATAATAGATAAAACGCGTATGCACGCATAGATATCTACCGTGTGAACATACATTCGATTCTCTATCTACTCAACCCTTCTAATTAAGTAGGGAAACGTGGAACCTATTATATGTAAGTACATGCATATGTGTTGTTGATCAGAGGTGTTTGTACCCTCGTATAAAGATCCTGGCCATGTGCCAGTTGTAGTCGGAGCGTCGTTGTTGGTTGTTATTCTGTCGACGGTTATTTTCTAACGTCTAATGCATATATGCTGATAAATACGTGCAGTATGTACAGGATGTGTCGTGTCGGTGGGCGCATTAGTAACTAGATGAATATAGTATCATTTAATTTTTTTTTAAACAAGTGTGAATTTTGTCAGTAAGAGTGGTATTGCAGCAAATTCCAAATTTTAACCAATCTTTCATTTCACCTCGTGTGCTGTTTCATGTAAATAAATAAATCAGTTCCACTAGTCTTGCAAACCTCTGGCTTAACTGGTCCTTTCTTTATTCTTATTGATCGTCTTTGTTTCTCATCCTTCCACTTTCAAGCTTTCCAGGTCCTTTTCTATTCTTTCTATACATTTCTCTTCTTGTTCTTCTTTTCGGACAAAGTATCCTTTTTAGAATTGGTTTTGTTATCCAACTTACCGGTGGCGCCATCCAATTTGTTGGAATCTAATGACCACTATATAATTTAAGGAGTATTGACAGAAATTTATTAGTTCTTTAATTGTTCATCTTCCCCACAACCCCGTCGCTCTTTTCCTTCGAGTATACGTCTTAATATTTTCCTTCCCTGGTTTTCAGCTGACGTTCCTCTCTTGTGTTCTTAATTCACAATTATGTGGAATAGTTGATTTTATGACAATTTGTTAAATTCGCTGCTTCGCTGCCCTACACTTTCGTTTCCTTTTGCAGGTCTAATCTTGATTTCCTCTACTTCTTCATTTTTATTGTTAATAAATAACTCCTAAGAATATATGCTATGGTATTCATGGTTTAATACTGTATTTCCTAGTATAAGTAATATTCTGGAAGTTTAAATTGGAATTTGTTCCCTCATGTCCAATTTCATATTTCATCTGAACAGTGTTTGCTTCCAGTCATATTTGTTTAACAATTGCTTTCAGATTTTTCGTAACTATAATACATTCTTTGTTGCTTCTGATAACTCATTAATATATTCTGGATATTGATTGTGATTAAAAATTGTTCCATTTCTATGAATGTGTAGACTACTGCCTTATAAGTTTCTTATGTATAAAATTACACCTCTTAAAGATATTTAATAATCTGTCTGGACTGAGTTGACTGGATAAGTGTCACAGGAGGAAAAACTTTTTGGTTATAAATTTATGAAAAAAAAATGTTTTTGCTTCTTCTGACATTCACATGTAGAAAACTTTTGAAATAAACCTTTTACATACTCCTACTGATCACATCCCGTTGATGACAGTAACGACGTGTATTATCTTTAATAAGTTAACAAAATATGATTATTTTCGCTTATTCTACAATTCCACAGCACAAGCAAAAATTCTGCTTCCAAAATTACAAAAACAGCCGTTTCACGTTGTATTAAGAAACTTATTTCAAAAGTTTAGTATTACTTATGAGTAACGCTGGCCACGAACGGTACCGCGCATCGGCGTAGAATCAGTTCGGACCGAGAGGAACGGTAGTATTACTTCGTCTGCGGAGCAGTACGGACATTTTCGCTGCCGGTCATTTGCGCAATTGTTTATCTGTCCTAGAAAAATTATGATATCGTCAGCAAAACGACTGCGGACAAACTTCGAAAATTTATTGCAGAAATTCCAGACTTACTATATGAAGGTGCTAAAATTAAATGTGTAATCTGTAAAATCCCGTTAATGTGTTGGTCCAGACAACATTGTCTACGACACGTAAATAGTGAAAAGCATGTCTCAAAAAGAAATTGCGCACGAGACAATGAAAATTTATATTTAATTTATGCGTTACGTTTATTGCATGTAATATACCGTTTAATTTACTAGACAAGGAACCATTTATCTGCTTTTGGAATAACTATTCGGAGTGCAAATTACCAAGTCGAACATCGTTACGAAGAATTGTGCCATCTGCGCGCGAACATATTGAACAAAAAATAAAATCGGAGTTGAAAGATCAAAAATTGTGGTTATGTGTCGACGAAACAACAGATCGGAAGAAACATTCTGTTCTTAATGTAATGGCACGCAAATTGGAACCTCATCAATTGGCACCTTCAATTCTATTAGTCTCCAAACGAATACAACAGTGTACTGCCGAAGTAATTTCAAAGTTAGTCTTAAATACATTGGACAAGTTTGAACTTTCAACAAACCAACTCTTGATGTTAATGAGTGATGGTGCTGCAAACATGCTTTCTGTAGGCCGGTCTCTTAAAAAGCATTCTGCTAATTTGTTACACATTACGTGTAAAATTCATGCTCTCAATCTTGTGGCGGATAGTATCAGAAAATGTTATCCTAAGGTAGACGCTTTAATAGCGCATACCAAAGCAGTATTTGTCAAATCACCGAAACGTATTCGCGAATTTCACAGACTGTGCCCCCGTATACCAGAGCCACCAGAACCTATTCTAAACTCGTTGGGGAACATGGTTGCAGGCCGCGTTTTATTATCATAAATATTTTGACAATATTAAGAACGTGGTTTTACAATTCGATACAAAGGAAGCTGCCGCTATCCAGAAAAGCCAGTCGAAATTTCAAGATAGTCAGGTTAAAATGGATTTAAAAATCATTCACGACAATTACTTTGGGCTAGCAGATGCAATAGAAAAATTACAAAATCCTGCGGTGCCGTTAGAAGAATCTCTACAAATAGTGCAACATGTTCACGCACAGCTATGCGCGATTGAAGACGCAAAAAATGTTTCTGTTCTAGAAAAATTTGAAAGTGTTTTTGAGAAAAATTCTGATTTTGGCACATTAAGACACATTTGTGAAGGTGCGTCAACAGAATCGTTAAGTTATTTGAAAGATTATTTTACTTACGCAAATATTACGTCACTAGATGTAGAACGTTCGTTCTCTGCATATAAACGCATTTTTCCCTCTTGCCGTACTAGTTTTGCCGAAACAACAGTTGAAACATATCTAATGTTGCAGATATTTAACAGACATTATTCACTTTGTGATTTCACGGAGGACTCTTAAAATGGTAAGTGTTTGACCACGTGTTATTTAATTTTTATTTAAAAGATGAGCGAAATTATTTGCGGCAGCAAACATCTCTATTAGCAGAATAACTCTAGCAGAACGCGAGGGCTGGTCGACTCTACGCTACTGCGCGGTACCGCTCGTGGCCAGCTTTACTTATGAGTTTTAGAGCAAGCAAAAACTTTTAGAGTAAGCAAAAACTTTTAGATTATTTTTATCATCCATAATAAAAAAAATCGTCTTGAGCTACTTATTCGGCAACACAGTGTATAAATACCAAAAATTAAACATCTCCAATATTATGGATAATTGCTGCTTTATTATGTTTGAAAATGTTGCATATGTTTGCAATTTCTTTATGGTCATATAGGGTCCTCTTAAGAATCGCCGACAAACACTTAGGAATACTGCAGAATTATAAAGAAAGGAGATTGGATTAAGAATGCTTCTTTATCTTACTGTTATGTAACCTTGAAGGATTCTAAAGCAAAACATTTTTAGAAATAAGTATATCACACTCTACTATTCCTAAAAACCTGCCGGTGATTTCCATCTTCAATCAACAGCAAACAACTTTATCTTTCACATAATGTTAATTGTTTCCAATACACAACTTGGTATAAATTCAATGTAAAGTTTATTGGGATGATCAATTCTCTAAAATTTCAAGCGATACAAAACCCGAAAATAGATTTAATTACTTGCAATTTTGTTCGGATTATCTCCTATCCTAAAAATTTTCTGATTTTGACGTTATGGTATATTTGGCAGCTAAAAACAAACAATTGGAATTTGCTAATGATTGAAGAATATTCTGTATGAGGAATTGACGTTACTTTTCGAAAAATCTATACTACACATTGCAAAAAGTATGTACATTTTTTATGGTACCAGTCTGTATATGGTCATCGACAAGAGACACTCTGTATAAAGAGAGAAAAGTGCAAGGTTAGTGTGTGGAAGGATCATTTGGGGAGGTTCGCTGACAACAACACGACCGACGTCGGGACGTAGTGGCGCCGTTTATAGCATATAAACGTTGTGTCTTCTTCTCTCCTCTTATTCAGCCACTGTGCAACGGACCTCTCTCAGTTTTCGGGTTTTAGTCTCAGTTAACTGGTGTCATTGGTGGAGTGCAATCATCTTCCAGCGACAGAATTTCATCACCCTCGCAAAACACAACAACTTACCGTCTCTTCTTGCGAAAGTACTTTGGAAAAATATCCGTGATTCATCATGGCGTACAATCGACAAGGTAATTCTTAGATGAATTAGTAGTCCGTAACGTAACAATACGCGATGATTGTGTTATCCGTTGCCCGTAAGTGATTCATTAGCAAAATCATATGAGACGTATTAAATGGGTGACTGTTTGTGTAATTGTATGCAGTTATCGATTCTCTTAGTCATCATCCCCTATTTGTTTGCAAGCTTTAAATTTTCGCTAGGGGGATTTTTATGTATCGAGAAAATGTAACCTTGAAAATTGATTAAATTTAAGCTCCACGCGTTTACATAAAATCTCGTAGATTCTGTTGCTAGAATGGAATAAAGGTAACTAAATTTCAAACTAAATTGAGTATGATCAGTAAATTAAAGATATTTATTTTTAATGTCGTCGAACAGACCCTACTTTTAACCAAAATTTTATATAAAGTGCATAGTTGCACTCTCAAAAATTAATTTGCATTTTTTATGTTCTTTGACAATTGCATTAATTTTTGTCATACCCATTGTCTAGTGAACTTACCTGGTATACCTCGTTTGCTTGTTTGGATTCTTTGAAGTTCAGTATATTTTGCAGTAATAAATAAAGTAAAATAAAACTTTAAACACTTGTCTTGTGACCACTTTGACTATTAAGGATATTCAATAAATTTGATGAATGCCTGGGTGCTAGAATTAGTCGTGGCTTAATTTTTGACGCGCTTGGTACAAAAAACGGTTACACGGAATGCCTAGTTTTGAAATAAGCATAAGAAAACTATTTGTTTTTTGTTTAAGTTTAGAATTTATGTAATTACGTGTACCGTTGTTACGCATTCATATTGAAATTTTTATTTGTGTAATGAGTTAGGTAATTAACTTTGAAAATGTAACATAGACGGTTGCTATAGGTTTTGATTAGACAAGAAAATTTATTCTTCAAAGATCCATGGAATAATAATATTTCTAGGCTACAGTATGAAAGTTAATTTAAATCAAGAATTGTCTTTCATTTTCGCATAGACGGTTGTCCTTTCTGAGAGTTAGCTGGCAAGCGAGCGAGCAAGTGGCAATAAAATCTTTCAAACGTGTTAGTTCTAATGGAAATGGTCATGCATACTCAGAACGACTATTGAGCGTATACTTTTGTCGCTTCGCGATTAGAATCCTATCTATCTGTACAGCGTGTTATTGAAGAAGTTAGTAAATATGGTTACGTACACACAGCGAAATGATTTCTTGAATCAAGAAAATAGATTTTCTTGCAAAAATCAAGCTCAATTCAAGAAAATATTTTATTTCATGACAATAAAAATGTATAATACAAGAAAATAACTTTTTTGAAATTTTATTTGGATTAAATAAATATTTTCTTAGGGTTAGAAAATCCAGAAAATCCAAGACAGAAAAATGTTTCTTCCAAGTAAATCATTTAGTTTTAAGTTAAGTAAATATTTATATTAAAGGTAGGAATGAAAAAAATGCTGCAGATCTCACAAAGTTTTATTGAGAAATTAGGCGACCAGTTTCGTATTTAAAAACACATCAGGCAACTACAAGGATATACAATAAAAGAAAAATTACAATAATTGGAAAAGAAACCTAAAGTTAATAATTAAAATTAAGTGAAGCAAGTGAATGCGCTAATGAAAGATTTTCTTTATAGGTTGCAGTATAATTAAATTATCGAATAATCAAATTATTAATTAGGGATTATTCAATAATTTAATTATTCAATAATCCTAATTAATGCTTAGGTTATGGTTTCTGTCCTATGTGGTTTGAGGCTAGGGTATGCTTCGACGATTTTTCTGGGTTGGTTCTTCCCACCAACCACAGATGTCTTCTCATTTGTTATTAATAACCTGGGCAAATATGCGGTAACAGCCAGAGGCGTAGCGAGCGCATAAAAGTTTATACATAAAATAGAAGGTAAGAAATAAATTATAAAACGTGCTGAAACACTTACCGTTTTAAAAGTCTTCCGTGAAATCACAAACTGGGTAACATCTGTTAAATATTTGAATCATTAGATATGTTTCCACAGCTGTTTCAGTCAAATGACTATGTGCGGAATAAATGTTTTTTAATGCCGAAAACGACCGTTCGACATCTAGCGATGTTATATTTGCATATTTAAAATAATCTTTGAAACAACTTAATGCATCTTCACACGCACCTTCACAAATTTGTCTTAATATAAGAAAATCGGAGTCTTTCTCTAAAACACTTTCAAATTTGTTTCGCCTTCTACAGCGCATAACTGTGCGTTAACATCATTCACAATTTGAACAGAATCCACTAGCGACATCGAAACATTTTGTGATTTTTCTATTCCCTCCGCTAGTCCGAAGTAATTGTTGTGAATAGTTTGTAAATCTCTTTTAACCTGACTGTCTTGAAATATTTCCTAGCTTTTCTTGATTGCTGCAGCTTCTGTCGGATTGAATTTTAAAACTACCTTCTTTACTTGATCAAAATATTTGTTGTAGTAAAACGCAACCTGCAACCATGTTGCCCAATGTGTAACAATCGGCTGTGGTGGTTCAGGTAAATCAGGACACAGTTTGTGAAATAGTCGAGTACCTTTCGGGGACTTTAGAAACACTGCCTCTGTACTAGCAATCAATGCATTTACTTGTGGAAAACATGTAGGAATCGTTTGTGCCGCAAGATTTAGAGTATGGATTTTACATGTTACACGTAAGAAGTTACCACTGTGTTCTTTAAGAGATCGGCCCAAAGAACGCATGTTTGCGGCACCATCACTCATAAACATTAAAAGTTGCTTAGTTGAAATTTGAAATTTGTTCAATGAGTTCAACACCACCTTTAAATTCTCATCGGCAGTACAATTTATAACTCTTTTGGAAGCAAGTAAGAAGGAGGAATACGGTCGATGTGGTTCCATTGTACGTACCATTACATTAACCACAGAATGTTTTTGACGATCTGTTGTTTCGTCCACACACAACCACAGTTTTTTATCTTTCAATTCCGTTTTCATTCTTTTTTCTATATGTTCACGAGCAAATGGCACTACATTTCGTATTGATGTCCGACTAGGTAATTTACAGTCCGCATATTTATTCCAGAAGGAGACAAATGCTTCTTTGTCCAGTAAACGAAACGATAGATTACATAAAATAAATACATACACAAATCAAATGTAAATTTTTCTTGGTCTCGTATGCCACTTTTTGCAGAAGAATGCTGTTTGCTTTCGATGTGACGTTGACAATGGCTTCTGAACCAACACATTAAAGGGATTTTACAAACTAGACATTGAATTTTAGCGCCATCAAAAATTAAGTCCGGCATGTCCACTATAAAGTTTTTAACTGTGTCTGCCATTGGTCGTTTTCGCGACGTACCTAACTGCGACATTTTTAAGGCAAACATCAGCGTACAATTACGAAATAAGTTACGACAGCCTACAAATACACAGAACTACTCGCATAGAGCATCGATTTAATACTGACGCTATGAACGCGTGAAATAAGTAATCGCCGACTCCGCACCACATATATACTATACTGACTGTTACCGCTGTTTGCCCAGACTAGTTATTAACATTTACGAGGGATTATTATATATCATATAAAAAAGTACAATTTGTAACGTCTAGTTTTATTATACTGGATCAGTTTTTAACTTGTTGTGTACGTGTCCTTTTTAGAATTTTATTTGTACTTTTGTACTTCGATTTAAATGAATTTTACCCAGTCAAAATTTTATTGTCTCATGAATGTAGTTTACACAGTTTTAAATTTTAATTTTAATATTTGACATCACCTCCTACTGCTTATATGTAATTGTAAGTAGAATTTGAAGATAATTTTTTTTCTCCCTGTCATTACCAATGACCACGTGTACTAATTGTACCACATAATTTGCAAAATCTATATAGTAAGATTTTTGGTGATGGAAGGGACAGGAGGAGGAAGAGTCCTTTTATACATTTTGATACCTAATAATTTAGTTACTAGACTAAAATCTAATTACATTCTATAGTGCAAATGTTTTTATATTGCAACTTATACTCATATTAAAAAAAAAGAGAACATCAATTCTTTGATTTCCTTTTCACTGTTTCATATTGTTTGATAGCTTGTATTATGTTTATTCTATTACGTTTTCTTTTGTTTGGATACCCTCTTAGCTGGCCTGAGGATGTGTTGATAAAAACACGAAATCGGTCGCCTCATATCTTTAATAGAATTTTGTGAGAAATTGGACCATTGTTTTTTATTCCTACCTTAATTAAACTATTTCTTTAATAACGTAATTAAATAGGGATTATTTTTATGTAGTTTATTAATTAATGAGTTAATATTTAAGTTTATTTATCTCTTTTTTTATTATTATTTATTATATATTAAAAAAGCTATAGTTAAATTAGTGCACGTGGTAAATAGTAATAAAAAGAAAAAAATATTACATTAACCAGTATCTTTTGAAAATGTTTATGAAACGTCGTACGTTAAAGATTATAGCATTGCATAGGTAAGTATGCCATCTATATTTCGGTTTCTATATTCGCTACTCTCTAGCAAAAAGTATACATACTATCTCTAGGACGGCATGACTATAACTACTGTCACTACGTGGCACCAGAAAATTTTTCAGTTGTTCTTATTGAAGACTAGTGGCATAAATTGCGAGATATAAGAGCAATATGATCAAGACCAAGAAGCTTTAATGCTTTTATTCTTCAAATATTGTTTTTGCCGGTAGTGATTCCATCAATACCAGGAGCTATTTATTAGCATTGTCTGTCTTAGTTATTGTTTCTAGACATCTTTTTCCATGTGTACTTCTACATTAAGTTCACTTATGTTTGTACGTTATTCTGTAGATAACCTACACTTTTAACCTTTTTAAAATCACAAGTAATGTGAATTGTGTACTAGTATATATCGTACTGTTTTAAACAAGGTAAGCGCATTTAATAGTGTGCATATAAATAATATGCATTTCAAAAATTCTAAGTAAAAAATGCTTTATTTTAACAAAATGAAACTAATGATTTATGAATAATACCCAAACGCTCAGAATTAAGAAAACTATTTGCTATCCTTAAGAAAATATTGTTTTGTGTTATAATGGCTATTTACTTGTACTAAGAATCGCTTTCTTCAATTTTTTCAATTATTTCATTACAAGTGTATATGTACTTCTCTTAAGCGGAAGAAAATATATATATTTTTTTATTTCAAACAGTTATTGTACTGGGGATACTTGAAACACTAATTGTCTTGAATTAAGACGGACAGCTTTGATACAGGTAAACATTTCTCTGCGTGTACAGTGGCACAAAAGTAAAGCTGTACGATATGCAGTAAACCTATACGAAAGTGAGCCTTATTTACATTGTCGATACTACCGCCTCTCTTGCCAGTCGTCCAAGTTTACTTTTGTACCATCTTACATATACGAACAACAAAGCTGATCGTGTGCGAAAGCGACATATCGCTCACTGGCTTCAATTCAAACCATTTTGACTTTGTGAGCGCCAAAAAGGAAATTTTTCAGTACAAGTTCATTTACAGTAGATTCTATAGTTAATACAAACTGTTTCTAAATAACTGGATATACAAATGCATTATTATCGCTGCGTAAACAACAAAGCTACTTAATTTTTTTTCTGAACATTTTTCATACTTGTATCAACATAAAAATGTTAAAATCACATTTATTGTAATCGCAGGATTTTTTTTCAACATATGCGATAAAATATTTCAATATTATCTAACGCTAAGATTTTAATTTGAATTTTCACAAATTAAACTTAAAACAAAAACGAACTAAAATTAATTTTAAACTGTAAATTTAGTTTCCCCGCTATTTTCTACAAACGCTTATTTATATCGCTTATTCATTCGTTGGCTTGCCGGTTGGGCTATACCATAAGCAATATTTTGTGATGTAGTCTTACATCGAAAAATAATACTAGAACTTTTACACCAAATAGCTGCCTGTATTTTTTTATGCAAATATAATAGATAGCCGATATGTTTAGCCGACACTGTAGTTGTGACAATCATCATTATTTTTGTGTTAATATCCGCATGTCTAAATAATCTCCTAGGATTTCCTATCTCAAAACACTTTGCTGAAATAAACACTTTACTAATGAAATAGTGGATCGTTTATATTTGTCTAGTCTTGGACACATTGTAGAAGGTTTACCCTAGGGGTTTTATCCAAGGGATGACATATCTTTAATTAATCATTCTGAAAAAGTCTCCTCTTATTGCCTGTATCCTATTTCGCGCAATTTTATGCCGTAAGCAGTTAGTTTTACCAGTAGCTACCAATAAGATTAAACCAATTGTTCCGCATTCTAAGCTATAGGTTGGTGTTAATTTGTAAAAGTATCAACAACCGGGTACCCGGGCAGCGGTATCCAGTTCAAGAACCGGACACCCGGGTAGTTGAAATTGGGTACCCGGAACCGGATACTTGAAATACTTGAAATCGGGTACAACCGGTGCTAAAAATTTCGAGTACCCAGGTACCCGGTTTCGAGCAACAGCCCAACAAAATTCGCACACGCATACATGCATACATTTTTATCTTATAATTTCATCATAATTCACAATCGATTTTAATTCCTAACAGCTTTCTTAGTCTCTTTCTTAGTCTAAAGGTACTCATGCACGGTGATTGAAAAATTACGCGCAATTGTGTTGCGCGTGAAAAAAATCTTATGGTGACCTACATAATGGTTTGAAAAGGGACTCAAATCGTGATTTTTTTTTTAATTGTGCAAATAAAACTGCATCAATTGCATCCTGTTTACACGCCAATTGACAAAACATATCACTTGCGCCTGAAAAAAGTTGCAATTGAAATATGCTGCATCGTGGACGAGTACCTTTAAGTGATTTTTATAATTTATTCAGGGTCCTTCCAAAAAATTCCAGACAAACCTCTAGCGGTGGCCGAAGATTATAAAACGAAGATTTTTTTTAGCAATTTTTCTTCGGGAAACGTTTTACTTCAGAATTGAATTGTGTTAGACTGCGTTCACACGGAGTAGTGTGAAATTAATACTATATTTTGCGTTAATTTGACAACTGACGTAGAATTGCACAAACACGTTATACGGTATGTTTATTAGCAGTTTCTGCAGTAGCCATGACATACAAATTCAAAAACAAATGTAGAAAGTAAGCCGTGGTAATGTCAAAGTGTGATGGGTGGATAGTTTCGCATTGCAACAATCCTTAATTCTGCGCTACACCACTGAACGGTCGGATTAATTTACGTCGTGCAACTTTTTGCACTACACCCTAATTCTTGCACTAATATCGCACTATCCTATACGAACTTAAAGATTTTTCACTTAAATGCTTTGAATTCTCCAAAGTTCAATTACATTATAAACAAATTAAATCATTTTACAACATGTTTTCTGTCAATTATATCTTTAAATTAGCCTTGTAATAAACCCTACACTTAAATGAAAGACTTTAACGCTATTTGCAAAGTATTTTTGGACAAAAGAATTAGGAAAACAGCTTTATTTTAGGGTTCCCTTACCATCTTTTCTAAGCGAATGTCTAGAAATAAATGCAATGGTTGTGCCTATTTTCTTTTTTTCATAAATACATAAAAAAGATATTGTCTCCATTCGAGATACCGGTATTTATTAAATTTGTTTCCAACTAAGGTTTCTAATGAAACTTTCAGCTGAAGCCTTGGTAGTCACTGTAAGTACTACTTATAAAGTTCGCGGCTAAAATAATATTACGAATCTAATTTCGCTGAAATTGAGGTGAATGTCGCGAGAAAACTATTTGCGGCGCTATTTTGCTATTTTAGGAGACTTAATAAGGGGTCTGTCAACTCTCAGCTCAGATGTTTTTATGTATACATACGTTCTTTTTAGGATCATCCATATATGTGTATTTTTGGTATTAGCAGTAATATATCAAACGAATTATTATGACGTTATGCTCTTCTTACAAAAACTTGGAAGTCTAGCATTAGTTAGGTTCAAGGGTTTTTGATGTGTTAAATTTTGCAGACTATTTTACAAACACTGTTTTGTCAAATACAATGGAACGCCGCCTAGAAAAAATCTAATACCATGCTTGTTTAGTATAGGTGGCGTGAATTTCCGCAATATTTCGTTAATAGTGTGATGGTATGCACTTGCATGTACATATTTAAATTGCTTTTACATCAATTCTATTTTCATCGAAACAATTACATGGTTAGTGCCTAAATATTATTTGCTGATCTGTTAACAACTTTAGCTTCTAATACAGTTTCCTAATTTCAATAATAACATCTATTCAATATTTCCGGTGCAATGCCTGCCTGGTTTACACAATGAATATTATTGACAATAATTATTAGCGGGGACATTGATAAAATGTAATTAATAGCAAACCAATCTTGCACGAACATTTAAATCAATACTATAGTCAGTTTGTTGAAACTTGTAAAACTGAAAATATAACCGATTAGTGTTTTGTTCATACATGAAATATGGCCAAATATACGCGATGATCTGGACGCATTGGGCTGCGACCCTGGCATCGAAATTTTTGCCCTGACCACTATAATTACGAAAAATTATAATATCGACATCAGCAAGCACAACAACAAGTGTCACAGCAACATCACTTTGTAGGCCAAGCAATTTCCGATTGGACACAGGCCTAAATTTACAGCAGACCTACTAAGCAGGGACAGAAAGTCTGCCAGAACAATAGTAGGCCTGCTAACAGGACATTGTATGTTGAAACAGCGTGTAGATTCTGCCAGGCGGAAGAAGAGACTGCCGTCCACGTGCTGTAATTGTAATTGATCTAATGATAGATCTGAAAAGGTCGCAGTGGAATATGTCAAGAACCACCTCGATATTAAATCTAACATCACTTTGTTAGGTCACCTCAGTAGCTTTTAGTGTGTAAATATTGTGTGTAAAGCGTTTCATGGCTTTGTTGCTATCGCCTCCTCGCCGTATAGGATGAAACTCAGTTAATTATTCTCCAATATGCGAATGGTGCTTCAAAATTGTATCGGAATCACCAGAAAAAGCTGCCACCGACCTATATGAGACTCGAACGCCCAACACCTAACTCTGCCGCAGTCAGAAGCAAGCTCTTTTACCACTTCGCCACCGAGCCGCTTTTAACTGTAAATATTTTAAAACAATCAATGTAAAACAATATAGTGTAGCTCGAAAGATGAATATATTACATTAGTAAAGCCGAGTGCGTGGCTTAATTCACCCACCTGCAGCTACCAACAAGGTCTACTGTAGGTCGGCAATGTAATTTTAGAGTTCACTGAATAGACCTATCCTTGTAGCGAATTCTTGGGATTGTAGTTAGAGGTTTCACAACACCCCATCACATAATATTTCATCAACATCTCGTCACGGACACTTTATCACGGCGACAAATCATCACTGTTACACTTCAACACACTATATCTCATCACTTCACCAACCCATCACACACAATCTCTTCACAGTAATTAGTAAGATTTGTTTTTAATGTTTATGAAACATCTTGATTATATTAAATATACAAAATGTAATATATTAAACAAATTAAAACAAATATGGCGCTCTAGGGAAAATGAGTGTGTACCTACTCTTCATTGGAACGCATTGTCCAGATATATGTTGCAAACAATGTATGTGTGCTGATTTGGTTTCTTTCACCAGGCCGTCAAAGAAAGTCCACATTGTAGGATGTGCACATTAAAAGAGTGACTGCAAGCCATTATGCCATCCTTCGACGCAATTTATGGTTCAGGCAATCCCTTCAGTAGCAACGTCCTTCTGATACCACATTTGCATTGGAAACATAGCTTCTCTTCTTCTTCTTTTATATAGCTGGCGACCAGGAGTAAATGTAATTCCAAATAAGCGATTAATTCTTTATCATCCTTGGGGTTATCTGGCAACGTCTCTGACACTTCTAAAAATGTATCCTCAACTTCTTCCGGTGATAATTGTGTTATTTTATAAAGAATAAAAACCTATTAAACAATCTCACTAAGTAGTGTGATGAAATTGTGTATGGTAGGTTGACGAAGTGATGAGATGCCGCATGATGAAATGTCACAGTCTATAACCTTCCTGGCTCTGCCTTGCTGGACAACATAAATGCCTTCGCATGAGATAGACTTGTGGAGTTACCATAAGTTCGAATTACTTCTTGTTCGGCTCAATAGGTAACATGCATTTTGGCAGTATTAAAAAATATGCCAACTACAGGTTCTGCACCCAGCGGAATGTACTCAGTTTCCTTCCTAACAAGGGTGTCGGTCACCTCATTGCCATCAACGCCAGTGTGTCCTGGTGCACAGATGAGAGTAATCTCGTTGTTCCTACCCAGAATATTAATATTATTTCTGCAGTCAGCTACTCTGGAGGAAGTCTTTCTCTCTTCGAAAGCTCGCAGTGCAGCCTAGCTATCAGTGAAAATTTTTATCGATCTGTAGCTGACACATCTACTCAAGAGTAAACAGACACCCATATCGATAGCAAATATTTCTGCTTGGAAGATTGTCGCATATCAACTCAGACTACATGTCCGTCCAATTGAGGGCCTTGCTCCAAGAACGACGCAGTTCCATTTTTGTTGAAAAGGTGTAGCTCCAATAGAAACCAACTTCCTGCTACCCGTTCTCATTGTTAAAATTAATGAATACCTGGTGTTCATGACTCTTAAAACATACTCTTTTGTTAGCTGGAAACGCCAATTTAACATCTATACAAATTATGTTTAAAAATAATTGTTTGGATTATATGCAATATTAACTGTTATGGAGCTGGTTGTTCTTGCAATAGGGTCCTCAATTAGAGGTTTGCAACAGTAGATCCCTGCACCGATTCCTGTGTGCCTGTATAATAGCTGAAGCTTGAAAAAATCTAAAACACAAAGTAAACGTAATGTGTGGATTATAGAATGGCTCACACTTAAAAGAAATCAGCATACACGTTTAAATTTGTTAAATGAAATCCGTTTTTCTATCTTGGGCTCTCCTTTTCCAATCTGTTTTCCTTTATGCTCTAGATCTTCTATCACGGCTTCTCTCCATCGTTTCCTAGGTCTTCTTGTTTTCCTCTTATATTCTGGTGTCTTCCACGCTATTTTCTTAGCTGTTCTGTTTTCTGGTATTCTTTCTATATAACCCAGCCACTGTAGCCATGTCGCTTTGACAACCATATCTATTTGAGATTCTTTGTATAAGTCATATGTTTCCTCATTGGTCCTTTTTACATATCCTCCTTCCGTTTTTCTCCTTTCCATTATTTTCCGGAGTATTTTTCTTTCCCAACATCTTATTCTTTCTCTTGATGTTTGATTTAAAACCCACACATGTCTCACATTCGTATATTGCCGCTGGTCTTAATATTGTTTTATATATTCCAAGTTTTGTGGCTTTTGACAGTTGTTTTACCTCTATTAAGTAATTCATCATTCCAGCAATTCTATTGGCTTTACTTAATCTGGCATCAATTTCCTTCTCTTCCTCACATGTACTCGTTATTCTTGCACTTAAGTAAACAAATTCATCTATTTCTTCAAACTTGGCTTCTCCTAACTGTGTATATGCAATGAATTCTATTGTCTCCTCATTAATTTTTCCAACTTTCATCACCTTGCGTTTCTTTTGATTTACTTGTAATGCCAATTGGCGAGCCTCCTTTATCAGTATCTCAGTAGTTTCTTTAAGTTCTTTCTCATTCCTGGCTATCATGGCCAAATCATCTGCATATCCTCTTAGTTGATGACTTTTGAAAAGTCTAGTCAAGTATATCTCCCCCTCTGTTCAGTCTGCCACTCCTTACAATCTTTTCGAGTACCATATTAAAAAGTAGGATTGAAAGCGGGTCTCCTTGACGCAGGCCTGTTTTTACCACAAAGTCCTCTGATAATCCTCTTTTAATTCTCACGTTGCAAGTTGTCCTTTTTATCGTCAGCCTTCTCATTTCGTTCTTATACTAAACTCGTTCATTACCTTTGTTAATTTATTCCTTTTCACGGAGTCATACGCCTTCTTAAAATCGACAAATAGTACAATTGCCGATATTTTGTATTCATAACATGCTGTTAATACTTCTTTCATTACAAACAGCTGACCGTTTGTTCCTCTACTTTTCGTAAAACCTGCTTGGTATTCCCCTATTTGTGGATCGAGTATTCTTTCCAGCTTTAATAATTATTGCTAATATCTTGTATACCACATTCAACAAAGATATGCCTTTTTAATTAATACACTCAGTTTCATCTCCGCTTTTCAAGATGGGTATTATTGATTCTTTCTCCCATTCTTGTGACATCCCTTCCATTTTCCAAGTATCTATTATTAAATCGTAAAGTTTTTGTATCAGTTCTTTGCTAGCATATTTAATACTTTTGATTGTCATTCCATTTGGTTCTGGGCTTTTGTTGTTTTTCATTTTTTCTACTATTTCTTCAATAATTTTCTTTTGTTGGTTCCTCTACTTCAGTGTTTACATCCCTCATCCTTTGCCCCCCTTCCTCCTCTACTTTATTGTTTAGTAAATCATAGGAATATTCCTTCCATCTCTGCTTGATTTGTTCTTCTTTTCCAATGAAGAAGTTTACCAAAACTATTTCCACATGCGTGAACATTTATTTGCTTCGTTCTAAAACGTTTTTTTTTCTTAACGTCGTTTTCTTTTCCCATATGTTTAAAAGCTTCTAAGACGTCCGATAACCTAGACATTGGCGCAAATCCACACATGTTCAATAACATTAATAATCATACAAAACATGAATTAATTTTGAAGAAAATCGTCAATATCGTACGTCAGTTCAATCAATATACCTTCAGTAATATTAATCATATAAAGGGAATGTAAGAGCAAGTTAATGGCGTCAGTAAATTGTTTATCTACGTAAGTAGTATTATTTATAGAATTTCAAATTATAGTGCCAAGGAAAAAAGTTAATACCTGTAGTTTATTCAATTATCTGAAACTAATGCTGTTTTCTCTTCACGCAGCTCATTTCATTTCTAAACAGCTCGTTTTGTCAGAGTCACCAAAAATACATTCAATGAACGTTTCTTAACACATTTTTTTTCTAAATCGCTTTGTGAAACAATACAACCATACAAAATTCGTTTCTTAACGCTCCATTAGAGAGGCCAAAAAATGTTGCACAAACATATTATATCATTCACACGCACGAATCAATCCAAGTGACAAAAATTAGGAAGGCTTCTTAGAAAACGTTGCTACACTCTATAATTAGAGCATATAAGTACCTTATGTTCGCTTTGAAGGAATAACATGAATGCGACCAAATGTAATGCCGTAAAAACGATACGACCGCATCTGTCATTCTGACTGTTCTTCAGAAGTAGTCTTATTTCTGTAACAGGGTGTTTATCCTATGTACAAGAAAAAGAAAACGAGTTTAAGTAACGGAACTCTCATTAGACGGAAATTTATAATATATCACCATATAAATATAGCTGCTTGAGCTATTTTTTGGTGGATAACGGTATATTTATTACATTTATTTTCTGAATATTTTCAATTATTGTATCATTGAGGTATTTAAATAAAATACGTCTGTAGATGTAAATAAAATACGTCTGTAGATGAAAATACATCCCTAGAAGTTTGTCGCAAAAAGTTGCTATAATTATTGGGAAATTATTTTATCTCTTGTTTATGGATGCATTCTTTGAAAACGGTCCGATATTGTACTTACTAGCCTGCAAATAATCGAAGGGAGATTATGTAAACTTACTTCAATTCTTCTGATGTAGAAGCTGATGCTGGGTTCTCTAAAAAGCGTGGCAATCATATTCCATACATGTTCAATTGGTGATGATCGGGCGATCGCCAGGTCCATAGAAAGCGCTATGCATTGTAATGTTATCATACTCATCATTAAGCCTGGCACAGAGCGCTTCGCGCCAGGTTAGAAGTAATGTTGCCTGCCCCACGACGCGACGTATGTATGCAGACGAATCGGCACGAGCTATCTCGGCGAATGAAATTATTGATTTATTGCAACAGTTTCTTCGCAAACTTTCGCAGCGTTACACGTAATTATAAACATAAATATAGGTGTAAGTATGTCTAGCTAGTTTGCTGATAAAGTCAGTAAATTTCCGGATTTGAATTATAATGGAGCTAAAGTATGGTATAAACTTTGCGAAACACCTACAATACGCTGGGATAAAAACGGCTGTAAAGGACGTATAAATAGTGTACAACACAAAAATAATGCCACCCCAAATGCAATTTAGCTTAGATTTACTTTTTATGTTTAGTGTTTGTGATCTACCGCTTAGCTTGCTCGATAAAGGACCATTTCGACTGTTTTGGCATGCATACTTGATGGTACAAATTTTTCACCAATCTTATCCACGCTGTTAAGAAGTTACGTTTGTTTATTGTATTATATTATTTATTGAGGTGAAACTTATGTAGCGTATTAAAACGAACATAATTAATATTAAAAAGCAATCAATGTAAATACATGTATTCGTTAGCTTTGTGAAACAAAAGTGTTTTTTACTACATACCTATAGTTACTCATACATTTACGTTATTAAGTACAACAAATTTTTGAAGAAACTCTTTTGTTTACTTTTTACGGTTAATACATTACATACATAACAAATACCGTTTAAAAAAAAAAAAACACAAAAACTTGCAGTAAAATATATGTATATGCCATACAGTTTGAGGCCTTCCATTATCTTGCTGGAATACACCAATGTCAATCATCTGTAAAAACGGTAACGCTACAAGTTGGAGGACGTTATTTATGTAACCTACAACAGTTTCAATGCGTTGACTCCACACTAGAGGTGACTTGGAACCAAATTGATAAAACCCCAAAGCTTAATGTCCTAGATTTGTGTAGTATATCGTTCATCGATCAAAATTTGTTCACACTTTTCTCTGTGACTTCTGCTATTAGGCCTCCATAAACGGAAGCATGATTCATCGATGAACGCTTTATGTTTCCATTGTTCTTATCATTATTATTGTCGTTCTTTGCGTCGTGCCAACCTGACGCGTCGATATTTTTGCGCCAAAGGGAGCTTCAACAATAAACGACTGCTAGAAATTCCGTTCGATGTGAATTTTATGCCTTCTTTTTTGAAATTCAAACTTATTCTTCCCAAGTTTTTGTATTGAGAAGACGTAGTAAGTGTACAGTCCCTGGCCATATTACTTGAAACATGTCATAAATCAACCCTTTTACCTGGAAATATATAAATATTTCAGTTATCAACTTATATTTAGCGAGTTCACAGTTTAGAGAATGCATCGATATTTTTAAAAATATTTCGTCATAACCGTATAGAAGCTAAGTTGTGGAGTATCGTTAAGTGTTTTGTGTTGATGTATCGTTATTGTAAAGGTAAAATTGTTGTCCTATCTCTCTCTTAATAATTAATTATTTGGAATTTGAAAAAAATTGAAATATTTGGGGTTTTTTGTAGAAAATGCCCGGGAAAGATTTAATAAGTGAACAAAAAGCCCCTATACAAGCTCTTCTACAATCAAACAAACATTCACAACGAGAAATTGCAAAATTACAGAAAGTAATTCTTCTGTATCGCGTTTAGCTAGAAACTTAAACGAAGGAGCTAGCACATCGACACAAAGACGGGCAAAGTGCGGTCGGAAAAGAAAAACTTCGAAGAGACCTGACTTTGAAATTGTTCATCAGGCTTTGAGCAATAGATTTGCTACAACTAAAATGATCCAAAAAAATTTATAAGAGAGAGGAATAGAGATTTCGAGCAGAAGTGTCAGGGGTCGATCGCGCGAAAATCGCCTAATGGCCCCGAAGACCTGTAAAAAAAGCCACGTTTAACAGAAAAAATGAAATCTGCTCGTCTCAACTTTGCAAGAGAATATCGACATTTCACAGACGAAAATTGGAAAAAGGTGAATAACTTAACAACATGATTTTACTGCATTAATGTTTGCATTATTTAATAGGTCTGTGTTAGTGCAGCGAGCACAATTTGTTCGTAGACGACTTGGCGAACGTCTCACAAAGTCCACGGTTCTTCGAACTGTAAAACACCTTCAGAAGGTAACGATTTGGGGAGTGATTAGTAGAGACGGACCTGGCCCTTTGTATTTTGTAAAAGGTACAATGCGTCAAAAGCAGTACATAAATGTGTCAAAAACACGTTATTACCGTATTTTAAGCCAGGACGTCGCATATCGACAGGGCGTATATTTATGCAAGATAATGCTCCTTGCTATGTGGCAAAAAAGGTTAAAAAATTCTTTGAAGACAATCACATACCTCTTTCACGTTGGCCCGGAAATTCACCGGACCTCAATCCCATCGAAAACGTATGGAATCGACTAAAAAGTAAGGTATATGAAAGAGAAAACCCTACAAAGGAAATATTAATGAAGAATATAAAGGATGTATGGGAGAACGATGAAGATATAAAAGAAAATCATATCTTGCATTGAAAGTGTGCCCCGAAGAATTAAGGGTGTTATTAAAAATCATGGGTTATGGACTAAATATTAATTACTTATTTAATATTTACATATGTTACATATTTTTACAATATATTTTATAAATAAAAAATATAGTACATGTATAGGTTATATTTTATTATGAAGAAACTACAAAATATTGAGTGTTTCAAGTAATTTGGCCAGGTACTGTAAATACCTTAGCATTTACTTTTGAACTTAAAAATGTGTAAGTTGAGTGTACATTCATAATATGGTACCGAGAAATGTAAAAATAAAATATAATTCATATGCTCACTTAAAAGGACAAATAGTTCACATTTATGGCAGCAGCAGATTTCTCATTTTCTCTCTTTTACGTATTATCTTTTATTCTTATGTTCGCTAGCATTAGATGCTACAGATGATGTACACATATGTATCAGTACTGATACCAGTCGTAAAAGTACGCAGAATAATATTGTAATGCTTTCAAATTTGGCAATAAAAAGATTGCTTTGAAAATCATCATCAATTCCTTATCGATAATTTCATACAAAAAATGTAATTCGTAAAACTAAAACAGTGTTGTCACAAAGAAGAAACGTCTTCCTCATTAAAATTATTGTGAATTTTTTAATACTCGTGCATTCCTTGTCGAACAAAGCAGGCAGGCTTATCGGGCCGACCAGCGAAGCTGTCAGGCATTTTATCAACCCGGCCCGCTCGTCGGGGCCGGGTTGATAAAATGTGCGTTCTTTTGTCTATCTTATGGAGGCAGTGATGATGCCATTACATCTATGAACACGCTTTTAGTTGATAGTATCCATCATTTATTGCTTTTGTTTGTATTGATGGATTGATGGCGAATCCTTCAAGCGTCAAATGTTTCCACCTGCTTTTAAAGTCGGTGGGGAAGTTGTCAGATATCAGTTCGATTATTATGGATTATTGCGGAGACCGGATGACTTCATATCTGATTCGAACGAATTCGTTAGTTTTTTGTTAGAATGAATACACCAACCATTTTATCATTCACTATTTTCCTCTTTAATGAAGATTGATGATTAAATTGATAACATTAATGTGCCAATGTCACTCCATTTCTACCAAATCGTTTCCAGCTGTTTTTAAATTGTTTTTTCAAGTTGAAAGATCATAGTAAAATTATCATTGCTGAAATCCTTCAATCAAAGGTGTTGGATAAAAATACGGACGTAAAACGTGTCAGGCCGGGTCAAGCCGAACGGACAAACACGTCGGACCGGGCTGATAAACGTGCGTGCGTTTTTTTGTCAACCAGATGTAGTACGGTTTTAGTTGATAGTTGGATTTGTGACGAATGCATCAGTTATCGTTTTTGTTTGTATTGATGGATTGGTGGTGAGTCCGCCAATTATTGTGGATTCTTCATGTGGATAGGTCATCGTAAATCCATCGCTATTATTGTTGTTGTCGTTGTGTTATTGAGCGAAGCGTCGGGTTATGGAATATATCTCGCACTTCTAGACATCGATTACTGTAATCATTAGCCAACCCTATTAGAGTTTTGTCGAATCCAGAGGTATTCCAAGCTCCCATAGGGATTTTTAACGTGCTAAACATTGTATTGACACGGGTCCTACGGTTTTACTTCCTTACACGAGAAGAAGACATACTCCGATTTTTATCCGTAATTAAAAACCAACCGTCCCAGCCGCATTTGAACCTGGGTCGCTCGGATCGAAAGGCAAGTATGCTAACCGTTCGACCAACGAGATGGGCTGAATCCATCGTAAAACCGTAATTGATGAAATTCATCATTCGAACGTATTGGATAAAAAAAAACGAGTGTCGTGTTGAGCAGAGCCGGGCCAGGTCGACATAAATCTCAAAATACCCCTTTCTATTTCGATGATCTTATGGCGTAACATCATTCTTGTGCTGTATTACCCGCTCACCGAAATCTGTGTTGCAATTACTTGTTTTAAGAGAAAATCTTCGACTTTCCGTCTGAACCTTGTCGTAATTCTCCAGCATATCCTACCATTCATGCTTTCCAACACGTGCTTATCTGAAGCACGTTGCTACACGCACATCTTATACAATACATGGATATACACCAACTGGATTTTAAAAACGAGATCGTATTTATCGTTCTCTTGTAATAGTTCCAGGTAGAATACTTACACTCCTGAGGACAGCAAGGAACTGGGTCAATCTATCTCTTATTGTATTGATTCGATAATTTCATTCATAGAAAGATTTTCTGCTGAAATTTTAACTGCATTGAATGTACAATCCATCGTTCAAATTAACATTTCTAAACTAAGCAATGATAACGTTAAGTTACTACTTTATAATTCCTAAAAAATCGGAATTAATACAAGCCGCAAACGTCTTGGTAGTCCAGTGAGAGGGGGCTTGCTGTCGACTGTGGAGTCACGATTCGTATATTGACGACTTGAGGAATCCAAAAACAGTATAGTTATTTCGGTATTCACCGCCAAATTTCGCATTTTTTCGCTTGTTGTATTGCGTGTATTCTATTTTCACGTTAAACTCATTTAACTTTATTTATTGTTACAATAAATCCATGGATAAAATTGATAAATTGTTTATTTAAAAAATCTAGCATTATTCTTAGGGCATATGTTGATTTATAAATATTGCAGTCATATAAACGGAGCTTGTTGTGTAGTGAATAGTGTACTAATATGTACTGCATATCTGTTATTAATGAAAGACGCAAGTTACGTAAGTCACTTTTACCAACTTAATGCAATATTCCAAATTTGGTCTTTACTCTTTCCATTCTTAGTGGCTACGAGGTAGGCGCCATAAATTCTGGGCCTGACAGGCTTATACAGGTTCGAGCGTATTCAAACTTCGATACGTCATAGTTGCACATATGCGAGGCCTATACTATATATATTACGGCTCGAAGAGTAGTAGTTATTAGTAACCAGTCAGACAGCGTAACTAGTGCATGAAAATGCCTCAGGTAACGAAAATTGAGTATCGCACGATCACTAAATTTTTATCAAAAGGAGGGCATGATCACATTAAACGTTTAGACGTTTATGGTCCTTCATATTCCACTGTAAAAAAGTGGGCAAAATATTTCCGCTTGGGGCAAGAATCCCTTGAAGATGATGAGCCCCCTGGTCGGCTAATTGAACTGACAACGCCTCGAAACATTTCATTGATTGAAGCAATGGTATTAGCAGATTGCAGTATTCGCCCTGCTGTCCAACGTGAACGTCGGGTCGAATGTGCGCGCTCGTTTTAAACATGCATGGAGACGGCCAGAAAACCGATTTTGGAGTCCATTGTCACAGGAGATGAAACAATGATTCTTATTTATTTTCTCATTTAAAGAAAGACCTTAGGGGACGTCGTTTTAAGGATGATAGTGAGTTGCAAGCAGCTCTAATACAACATTTTAAGGGAAGAACTTTAGATTTTTTTTACAAGGGTATAGAATTATTAATTGATCGTTGTAATAAATGTCTTAAAGTTGGGGGATATATTGCAAAAAAAATAGTTATATTTTACCAAGTTTATTTTTTCTATATCAGGCCGAGAATTTATGGCGTCTACCTCATTTAATCACCATATAAGCAGGTGGCAAATACTAGGAGTATATTTCTAATGACTAGATTTGTTTTATATACTATTTCTAATGTTGTTAAAAAATCATTTTTATTTGCAGGTTCGAATAATGGAACAAAAATTGGCATGGTCGCAACAGAGTGACACCAACAGTGCCCAGATCAACCGTCTAGAAGGCGAGGTTGAGGAGCAAAGGCAGCTGCGCCTTCAAGACGCCAGGCAGGTAGAAGCTAAAGCCGCGAGGATAAAAGAATGGGTAACGAATAAACTTAAAGAACTAGAACAACAAAACCAAACGTTACGAGAACAAAATATTAAGTGCAATCAACAATTGGAATTGCTCAAGAACCACTTGGCGTTGGTCGATAGGCGGCGATCCGAAAGCTGTTCTCCAGAACCTAGGAGTCAACTAGGTATAGGTTCCACCAGATCAAGCAAACACAGAAGACATCAGTCCGTATGCGTTTCAGCCAGCTTTGAACCGGCGCCCAACACAACATATATACCCAGCGCCCTAATTGCCAGCGTACCGAGTAATTCCAGCATGGATCCTTTATCAGACGATTTAAGAGCAGCTGTCGATAATTTAAGTATAGGTAGAGTCCCAAGTAGTGCTTCGGATTCCGATTTAGCGCACGATTACGCAGAAATCTATACACCCAGTAGAGAAAAGGTACCATGGCCCAGAGCACCAACACCTCCTTTGCATAGATTCCCCAGCTGGGAAGATAGAATATATCAAGTAGCAGCTGACGGCCTAACATTAACTGGAACGACGCCGAGCGATATGGGTCCTGAACAAGCGGGATATCAAGATATTCCGGTACCTGTATATGCTACTGTTAAAGGTAGAGCTAGTCAAATAAGATCTATGCCGTTCACTGGCGATTCGTCAGATGATTCTAGTGACGGCGAAGGAAATAACACTGCAGTAAGTACATGGACCTTAACAAAGCGCAAGCTTAACATTTTTTTAAATTATTCCTATTACAGGCTATCGACGGAACTAATACGCATAGTAGAAGCTCCGGTGATACCTCTGGTTCAAGTCCAGGTAAAAGGACTGGTTCTAGTAGTAGTGGATCTCCCAGTAAAAGCAAAACCAGAGGTATTATTTTCTTATTTCAAGCAAAGCATTTATTTGATTTAATTATGTGTTAAATGTACGTTAAGTATTCGTAAATACTACCAACAGAAAAGCAAATTTAAAAAATTCCTACGATTAAATTTTATTTTTGCATAAAACAAAATTTTAAGGTTGTATCTTGCAAGGGCAAAGAAGTAACTCGAAAATTCAGAATAAAATGAAACTTTGTTGATTTGTACATTGATAAAGTGTAAGAACAACGGTAATTTTCTTAAACGCCCAATCGCTCGTTTTTGGGGAGCCGTGCCCCCTAAATGCAATATCACTGTTAGCAATTTACGTCAGTACCTCCGAAACTATGAGAAATATAAAAAAAACGCTTTATATAACTTTTTATCTGTTTGGAGAAAACAATCAAAATTATATTATTGACAACCCCCACAACATCAAACCTAATCGTATATGAATATTGCAGAGTTAAAAATTCGTATTTCAGTAGGATGAGATTGAAATATTTTCTCTCATAGATTGGTCGTGAAGTCAAGGGTATTAACGTGATACTCTTTGTGCAGTTTAAATAAATAAATATATTAAAAATATATATAATGTGTTACTGACGATTAATAACTGATAGAAAAAACTAATCTTTTTAGTTTTAGCCCGCCCTCTCTATTTCAACGCACCACAATAAATAAACTTCGCGTTCTTTCAAATGACCCATAGAAATTAAAATTACACTTTTTATGCACTAAATTCACAAATTAAATTACTTTTAAATACAACGCATCTATCTTCAACAACAGCTAGTTACTGCTAGTCTCATCAATCCTCAATAACATTTTTGTTAAATTTCAACCAAGGATAATACTAGCTTTCTAGTTTAAAAATTACGTTTCAATCAGTAAGCGGGAGAGCGCGAACAACAATTCGACTTCTTCGTGAATTTCCGTTGCATAGTACAATGTACACAATATGCAAGAGAATCGATTTGCTGTCCGCGTCGTCCCGTTTAGGTCATCATTAGAGCTTGTTAAAAAGGTGGTACCGGCAGTGGCGCACCGCACAAAAGTAGGTACGTAATATACAATATTAATGAAAAATAATATTGTTATCTTTTCCTGTCGTCTTGATGTCCACTGTGGCAATTGGCAACCGCCCTGGTAAGCTGCGTAGAATTGCAACATCAGCAACGTTTCCATTGTCGATTCATTCAGCCGTCGACGTTGTTGTGAATACGTTGTCGTATACTTCGAAAATGATCGTTCGACATCCAGTGAAGTAAGATTTGCAAATGTCAGACATTCCTTTTCCTCATCTGGGCACTCTTGATTTTCAGTTATAGACCGAACCTTTTGTAAATCGGGATTTTTCGTTAAAATTGCACCAAATTTTTGAGCAACATCGACTCCTATAGTGTTCGTCAAGTTTTCTAGAGCGGCGTGTAAATTGTTTATGCAATTTAATGCGTCTCGTGCAGATAAGTGACTGTTTTCTAATTGCTCAATAGCTTGTGCAACTTCAGAATAGTTCATGGAAATTTCATCTATTTGTTGTTGAACGTCCGAATTGGAAAAAAGTTGCTGACTATCTCGAACTGCTGCAGAATCATTTGAATCAAGTTTCAAGATGACATTTTTTCACTTGTGAAAAATATTTCTGATAGTAAGATACTGGCTGGAGCCATGTTCCCCATCGCGTTATTACAGGCTGAGGTGGTGGTAGTAATTTCGGACACAATTGTTTGAATACACGGATGTGTTTGGGAGATTTGATGAACACTTTTTTGGTAGATGCTATTAATTTATCCACCATCGGATATTTCTCTCGAATGGTTTCTACCACGAGGTGACATGCGTGTATGAGGCATTTTATGTGAAGAAGAGTCGGAAAGCATATTTTCAACATCCTACCAACTCTCAGCATTCTTGCGGCTCCGTCAGTAACGAACATTGTGACTTGGGTTCCTGTGATACAAAATTCTCTCAACGAATCTTTTATTATCTTGACAACGGTTTCTGCATTAGTTTTCTGAATGCTTTTACTGGGTAACAACAATGAAGCTAGTGGACCATCACGTTTTAAAGGACGCGCTACAACATGAATGACGCTGTGTTTCTGAGCATCAGTTGTTTCATCCACACATAGGCAGATTTTCTTATTTCTCAACTCGTCTTTTATACATTTTTTTACTGTACCTGGCACACGTGGCAAATTGTATCGTAATTGCATAGATGTTAGCAGCTTCCATGAGGGAACGTACTTAGCCCAAAAAAGACGAAAGTGTTCATTAGATACTAGATGTTGTGGGATGTTGCACACTTAACATAAAAATAAAATCATATAAAAATTGCCAGTATGGAATACTGCTTCTTAAATTCAATACATGACGTTTTCTTTTACAATGTTTTCTACATTCAAGCCTATCGCGACTTAGCAATTCGTTATTGCATATTGTGCAATAAATATCCGGACTTCTATATTCTAATCCAGGGAAATGCCTGAGATATTTATTCACATTCGAAGGGAACGTTACACGCTTTGGGCGTCCCATCTCCGCGTACTTATTTGGCGTGCAGCGTACTGTCGCTTTGAACTCTCTCGCGGTACTATCGAGATCGACTACGAGTTGAAAATTACCCCTACCCACGCCGCTACCGCTACGCTACTGCCATCCGGTACCACCTTTTTAACAAACTAGTCATCATCCACTCCTTACTGCTTTGAATATAATACGCTGCTAAGCACATCTATCTTCTAAGACAGTTAGAGCTGAAAAGCCTCGATTGTTTTAGCGTCTTTTTGCTCATCTGTTCTTTATAGCGTTTATTAAACCTCAACCAAAGATAACACATTCAACTACGACACACTTTATATTTTGACAATATTATTGTTGTTATAATAAAATTGCCTATAACTCAATTTCAAATTACAGATTTGCCTTCTAGCATCGCAGGGAAGTGTCATCACTATATATGTACAACCATGAAATGTGCACGTTCCCTAGCGATTATTTTAAATCTATTTATTTATTCAAACTGCCAAAGAGTATCAAGTTGAGACTCACGAATTCACGACCTGTCTACGGAAAAAATTTCAATCCTCATCTTAGTAAGACACAAATTTATAACATTACAACATACATGTATGTAAAAACGCAATACGACTTTCATCGTTTCCTTTGCTTTAGCTCTAAAACAGCGAAATTACCACACTATCAGAAAAACCTATAAAGTTCAAAGAAGTAAAATTTGACTGAGGCAACTTATGCAACTACAAATATGAAAAATACACAATCGTTTTACTTTAGAAATTTCCAAATCAATCATACATATTGTTTGGTGTTAAATTCATTTGTATAAATCCTTTCAGTTTATACAGGCTAATTCATTTTCGACACTCACCATGGGGATCTCGCTTATTATTAGTGATGGAGGGTAAATTTAAATTTGGCAAAGTTGCTACTTTGTATTTGTTATGAACCCAAAGAGAAAATGGTCTTGTGCGTTACCTCCGATATAAAAGGCCTGAGCGCTTTGACGTTAATTAGTCGATTAAATATCAACCACAAATACGTCTTTCACGAAAACGGTGCTCGGTTACGTGTATAGTTTTTGCTTTGAAACTTCGTTTTTCCAAAATAAAATCGAATGTGATGCGAAGAAAGGCTCAGTTGACGACTGGCATCCTCTTTAAACAGGAAGCCCTTCAAAACAAAAAAGAAATGCAAAAAAAAACGATTCCTTTACCGTTTAGGCTAATATCGTGCATGGCGATACATCACCAACCCAGCGTGACATCATCGAAGAGCGCTCAGGTTTGTTATATCGTAGGTACCTGTGGCAAGTGACGTTCGAGATTTTTGAAGAAAACGAAAAAAGCTCATTTTCTTTTACCTCTGGTGTCTTTATTTGGCCTTGTAGAAGAAAACTAAAAACACATTCTCGAGGTCACTTTCGCTCTTCTAACTAATGATGTACTTAAAATGTTTATATGACGTTTCGGTTCCTTCTGGCCTTGATCAACTTTCTTATTTCTTATAGACGCCATATTGAATTTCGACACCGTTAGTAAGAGTTTTTTCTTCTAATTTCAACCATGTATAACATGTTAACAAAAGCTTTTGATATTGTGCCTCAATTGACGAAAAATACATTTTAAGATTAAATAAGGTAGCCATGAAATTTAAAACTGTCAAACATTTCAATTGTCGTTCATTAGTAATAGAAAAATGTTGTACAACAACGAAGAGAAACGAGACATTTTAAGTATTTTTTATTAATCGAACCGAAGTACAACAATAGCGAGTACAATTGTTTCCAAAACGATAGCAGCCAAGTCGTACCATTTTTCTAGATCTTGATAGAAACTTAGTCGAGACTGGATCATTTACCAAACCGCGTATTGTTTATGTTAACAGGCATTTTAATGAAAACCAACGCGATGTTTTATAAATGGTAAATTAAAGATGTTTTTGCAAAGTGCATGTAAATTTTGCACGTTATTTGTAACAATGAATGAAAATAACAATAACAGTAATAATAATGCTCTCCAAAATGCTCATCCAACTGCTTAATCTAAAACGATGTTGTGGTGTCCTTGTCTTATTCTATCTGGTATTCTATACTGCCCAAGAATGCTCTGTTAATTTTGATTCATCTAACCAGATGATGACAAGGTAGTAAGGTGTATCCAACATTAATTTTGTATGGTTTAAATTTATTTCAATGTAAAGTTCTCCATATTCAAGTCTGAGCGTTACTACCGAGAAAACAAGATTAACCAGCTCTGTCGTCAGCAGGCTGTGACGTATATTGCATTAGGTAGTCGATCGGCCATATTTGTAGATTGGACATTCACACATTCAGACCGTTTCTTGCGTTTTGAATTGGTTTATCCAAATTATGTTAGTTTTATTTAAAAAAAATCCCTTGTAGTGATATTTCCGTACTTGGTTGATGATAAAACCTTTTCTGAAACGATAAAAACGGGGTAACCTAAAAGCGTGACTCGGGCGGTCTATTTACTGTGGCGTCGGCTATTTTGTATGTTTTCTTTGCGAGTTGCATTTTGTAAAAGAACTTGTGAAACTATAATTGTAAATTTAAAAAATCCTACTCAACTCCCTAACTGTCCGATGTATTTGACAAAAAACCTGAAGATTTTATTGTTTAAATAGTTTTATATTCTTACCTTATATTTAACAAAATATTTTTCTATTACTAATGAATAGGCTTAGGATAATTATGCATTTGCATATCTGCATATGCAAATACATATTTTGGACATCTGTATCAGTAAATGAATATTCTAATTCTTTAGAGTATTAACGCATATTCAAATTAATCTGGCGTGCATTTCAACTGCAACCTCTACGCTAGAAGCTAAAGGATTATCTTTGCAAGATGCATTGAAATAGTAGAAGCTATAGTTAAACGTTTAACGAAACTCAAGAAAAATAATTTCATCGATAAATTAAAGGAAGTGCTGTAATTAAATACGGACTATGAACAACTGAAGAATAGAATTGCAAAATGGAACAACTCTTAATGAAAAAAATTAACATTTAAGTGCTAGTGACATTGTAAAATATTAATTTGTACTCGTGCTCTTAGTATCGTGGGGAGATTTTTTTTCACAAGAAGTTAAATGTAATTATAATTTGTCTGTATAATATATTGTTTGTGCTTTTAACGGAAAAATAATTATGTATTAACATAAAATAAGTTAGTATTTATTCTATCAAAGTTGATTTTTAGTGCATACGAGGGACGTTCAGTAATTAACGAGACAAACTGCATTAGCCGGAAAACTATTGAATATTATTAGATGAAAGTTTGAAAGAAATAAAAGCAAACATAACCTCTTTTGTTCATTTCCATGTGTCGGCTCCTCCCCAAACGTGTACGGTGGAAGAGCAACGTTCAGTGATAAGACTTTTGTTATCCGAAGGTGTGAAGCCGGCCGAAACTTACTCGAGATTGTTGAAACAGTTGGTGAAAAGTGTTTAAACCGCGGAAACGTGTATAAGTGGATTGAACAGTTTAAATCCGGCAGAACAAGTGTCACCGATATTCATTGCTCCGGATGACCGGTTGAAGTGTCGACCGACGCGCTACAAAATCGCATAAATGACCTCATTCTCGATGACAGGCGTATAAAAATCACGACAATAGCTGATTTGTGTAATGTTAGTGTTGGAACTGTGTATTCAATCATTCATGACAAACTGAATTATCGCAAAACGTGTTCGAGATGGGTTCTCTCAGGTCCATAAAGACACCCTTGTTCGCGATGATCGAAGATTTGGGTTGGGAGGTGTTGCCACATCCTCCTTACAGTCTCGACCTCGCACCGTCCGATTTTCATCTGTTCGGCCCACCCAAATAGTTTGTACGCGGCATGAAGTTCGAAATTAACGAAGCAATCAAACAAGCTGTACACAAGTGGTTCGGACACCATGGTCAAGAATTCTTCAGCACTGGAATTAGAAAGCTCACAAAGCGATGGGAGAAGTGCCTAATTGTTGGTGGAGACTACATTGAAAAGTAGTCATTTCATTGTCATTGAATAAATTGCTTTTTTTTCCACAGCCATTTGCCTCGTTAATTACTGAACGTCCCTCTTATTTGCATGCATATTTTGAAGTTTTTTAGTGCATAATTGTCCTAAGCCTGCTAATGAACAATAATTGAAACGTTTGACAGTTTAAAATATTACGGTTACCTTATTTAATCTCAAAATGTATTCTTCGTCAAATAGGCCTAATGTCAAAAACTTTTATCAGCATGTTACACATGATTGAAGTCAGAAAAAGAAAACTTCCTGGCGGTGTCAAAATCCAATATGGCATCAATAAGAAATAAGAAAGTTGAGGATGACCAGAACCAGAAATGAAATATAAAAATATCGAGTACGTCATTAAATGGATTTTGTCGAATGTCATTTGTCACAGGTCCATTTTCTCTTCGGATTCATAACAAACACAAAATTTAGCAACTTTAGCAAATTTAAACCTATCCTCCATCGCCAATAATAAGAGAGATCCCCGTGGTGAAAATCGAAAATGAATCAGCCTGTACTTGTTTACTATGGGACATAGAAAGTAGAGTACTCAGTATTAAGTGAAACAGATTTAGTTTTTGTAGAAATAGACACATGTTATTAATGATTCATGTACGTGGTTAACTAGTTCCAATTTGTGTTGAACCACCTCTGTGTTCTAAACATTCAGTCAGAATTCTCGGAATGGATCCTATAAGATGATATTGTCTTAAGTAACCTCATCCCATGCGAGTTGTAGCTCATGCTGAAGACTTTCCAACGTCTGAAAAAGTTGAGGTGTCCTAGTTAGTTTTCTGCCGATAATATCCCATACGCGTTCAATAGGTGAAAGATCTGGAGACAGTAGCTAATTTGTGCTCGAAGATATAGAATGAGGTGGTGATCCACAATTTCTTGCAAGTAGCATTCATCTGTCAAGTTGCATTTAAAAGTGACCTACTACTATAAGTTGTGGCACCACAATTCATAACACTTTCAATTCGGTGTACGCTGCTGTACCAAAAATAACAGTGCAGAAAATATAATTATTTTTATTTTCACATTAAGTGCCCTAAATGCAAAAGATTGCATCATATTTAAATGATGTTTTATTTCCTATTTACCCCATATAACATTGATAATTTTTGTAGAATTTTATATACCTATTGATACTGAAAAACTGCTAATATAGACAGAAACAATGTGAGAAGAAAGAAAGCACTAACCAATGGACATGTTTCTGCCTACCTGTCGTCATCATCCAGTTTGTGCCACTAATCTCCAAAAACAGCATTGAAATATTTCCTGGCGCCGCGTAGCGCCAAGAGATATAGTTGTGCCGTCTAGAAGGTAGCGACAGAAACCGGAATACAGATGCCAAACCACCTCTCACGGTAAGCCTGAGGAATTATTTACACGTGCAGATACCGTAGCGCTCAGGTGCATCGCCATCTTGCACTAGCCAGTGCAAGAACTGCTAGAGAGGTGATTTGGAATCTGTATTTCGGTTTTTGTCGCTACTTTCCAGACGGCAAGACTATATCTCTTGGCACTAGATGGCGCCAGGAAATATTTCAGTGCTGCTTTTGAAGATTAGTGGCATAAACTGAGAGGCAAACGGCGATGTGAGCTGATGACGCTGGATAAGCAGAAACGTATATGTTGGTTAGTGCTTTCTCTCTTCTAACATTGTCTTTGCCGGAAATAATTTCACCAATACCATATTCTATTGCTGCTTTATTATGTTTATTAAAAGGTGCTTTGGTTTTATTTTGCCCTTGGTTTATTTTTCTTTATGCTCTTTTTCAGTTATGCTTCGCTTTCTTTGTTCTTTTTGCACTAACATTAACAAATAGGTGTTTCAGACACTTCCTTCGAATCTGGAATGTCTGACGATTACGCGGTGCCACCTGATGCCTTGAGTTGTGAAACTACTAGTCTAGAATCCTCACTGTTATTGAGAGGTTCATACCTGGATAGTCCTAAGAGAACAGAAAGTTTAGAGAAAAGTGGATCATTAGCTAAGTTAGGTGAGTATTATTACGAACATAATTTCAATTTCAGAAATTTTTCAATGGATTTTTTTTTATAGGCGGCAAATTGAAGACGTGGAGAAAGAGATGGTTTGTACTCAAGAATGGTGTGCTGACGTATTATAAAAGCCAAAGTGATATAAATAGAAAACCCCAAGGGCAAATAGTTTTAGATGAGATTTGTAAAATTACTAGAGCGGAAGGTTCCAATACATTTGAAATAGATACTGGCAAAAAGACATATTACCTAACCGCTGATTCAATAACAGCTATGGAAGATTGGGTTGGTATATTTTATTGATTTTGGTTTTGCATTAGCAAAAAAATATGTAAATTTCATTAATGTCTAACGAAAACTATGTTTCAGGTGAGAATATTGCAAAATGTCCAACGAAGAAATGCAACAAAGCTTCTGCTAAGTAAAGAGGAAAATAAACCTTCTGTGCAAGGATGGTTGACCAAAGTGAAAAACGGCCATGCTAAAAAATGTTGGTGTGTTTTAATTGGCAAAATGTTCTTGTATTTTAAGTCTCCTACTGACACAGTAAGAAAATATTGTTTTAAATATTTGAACCTTAGAAATACAGTCGAACCTCCTTTTAGAGAAGTCGCAAAATCACTGCAAAAACTTAAAATACACACATACTACATACATAATAGAAAATCTTAAAGGTAGATACATATGTAACTTAATTTTTTGATATAAAGTCCGTAATTTTTCGCTGAACTGTACACTTAAAAAACGTTTGGTGTTCATAAAAACTTTCACATTTATTTAATGACTCGAATATATTATCCGGTATGTTTTCGCAAAATTGCAGTCCTCGTCGAATTGTTTCGAATGCACTCAACACATCATCTTCAGAAAGTTTTACAAAGTTGTCGTTTTCATTTTCGTCATCTTCTTCGTCTTCTATAACCGCATTGTTTCCATAAGTCACGCCATCTAAAATGTCGGCATCAGTAGGGTATTCTGCGATTGCTATTTCTTCGTCTATTTCGAGATAGTCTTCAAGTTCTATATCTTCAGAAATGTGATTGCAATCTCGAAGTCTTGCCCATTTTTTTTTAATTCGGACAGATGCAATTCGTCCTCCTCATCCCAGTCAATGGACACTGAAGAAAATCCAGCTTTCTAATTGTTTTTTCGGTAACATCATATGTTCACACTCTTGCCAATATGGAAATGCATTCACGCAAATTAATGGAAATTTTGTCTGCTGGCTCGTTTTTTTCAATTTCCCTCAATATCCGCTTACGATAATGAAATTTTATGTTTTTTTATAATGCGTTGGTCCATAGGCTCCAGCTTCGACGTCATATTTGACCGAAAAAATATCAGCTTTATGCTTTTTGGCTTAGGTTGCAAACTGTGAGGATGTGCAGGGCAGTTATAAATAATTAGTGCTATTTTTCTATGTTGCTTTGTTATTGATTTGTCAAGTTTTAACAACCATTGTTCAAAAATTTCACTCGTTATCCATGCTTTTTTATTGAAGTTGTAGTCTACTTCCAACGATTTCACACCTTTGAAGCAGCATCTTGGATTTTTACTCTTGGCAATTACCAAAAGATGTAGTTTTTCCGTCCTAGTCATATTTGCGCCAACCATAACTGATTCGTTCTTTACTGTTTTTCCCCCAGAAGCATTTGTCACCTTTGAATGATAACATTTTGTCTGGAAAGCACTTGAAAAACAGCCCAGTTTCGTCTGCGTTAAAAATGTCTTTAGGATCATAAATATCGAAAATGTTTTTTAACACTGTTTCTCTCCAGCGATTACAGTCTGTTTCACTAACATCGGCACTTTCTCCGGAAATCACTTTTTGTCCCATAAATTTTGCATATTCTAATGCCTTTTGCTTAATTAGTGGACCTGATATTGGTATATTTTTCTCACGGAGCATTTCCACCCATTTTAAAACGGCTTCATCCACATCTCCGTATAAGCAAAGTTTAATCCGCTTTCTGCCGGAATCAAATGCCTCGCTTTGTTTTAAAATTGAGTCGCGTTTTTTTTAAATTGTCGATAAACTGTTAGCAGGTATGCCGAATTTAATCGCGATGTCTTTTTTCTTAAACCCCTCGTCAACATCTTGTAACACTTTAACTTTTTCCGCGATACCTAAACATTTTCGTTTACTCATCTTGGACGTACGAACACACAAGAATCACAAGAAGATCTAAAACAAATGTACCTACTGACCATCGAGATTTGAATGGGTGTATCCTAATTCTAAGAACTTGTAGATTAAACTTCTAAGGATGTCCAAATGAACGATTTCCAAGAATTTTATAAATAGAATCGCATTATCCGTCATAACTTCCTGCCTTCAAATTCTGAGAAATATTTCTTTGCGGGAAAAATTAACGAGCTGCCTTCAAATTCTGAGAAATATTTTTTTGCGGGAAAAAAAAATCTGGTGGTAACTAAATAAAAACTTCACAATAAAGAAATTTTGTTCGTTAAGTAGAAGTTAAAGTACACGCAATTGTAGGCTAAAGTTCAATGTGCACGTAAAAAAATCGTTAAATAGAAAAACTCGCTAAAAGGGTGTTCGTAATATAGAAGTTCGACTGTATATAATTATCAATTACCAACTATTATGTCGGTGTTTTTAACATATACAATCTTTTCCTAATTTAGGCTCCAGCTGGACAAATAAACATGCGCGATGCTAGAGTAGAAGAAGTTGAACATCTTTCTGATTCCGATTCTGAGGAGAAGGAATGCGAACAAACCGACTTGACTGTGGGAATATTTCCAACAAATCAGGGACCAACGTACTTGTTATGCCCGGGAAAACAAGTTTGTATAATTTTACACTTTTTGTTTGTTCTTTTTGAAAATATTCTGAACAGCAATTTATCTTATAATTATATTAATATATTAAATTCAATGACAGGCACATCGCCGTATAACATTTCATACAACTTAAATAGACAAATTGGTAGTACTTCCATACTTCCCTTAGAAAATCTATTTTAACCTGAATTTCTATTTAATATTGAGCTTATTCTCAGTGAGAAATTGATAAAAACTATTTAATGATGTTAATATCTTTTGTACAACACGAAGTACGATCAATCCTACTATAAGTTACTGTATGAAAAATACACATGCAGTTAAAATTTTCTAATTTTAACCTTGGATGCGCACGCTGAGGTATTAAAAACCTCACATATATGCGAACGCTGAGATAAGAGTGACTGTTAAAGTAAGGCCATCTGTTGATGTAGTGTACAGCGTGTCCACCTAGTGCGTGGACAGAAGATAATTCCTTTCCTGATCAGTTTAGAGAAAACGCTTTCAAATAAAAATATTCGGAGACAAATGTTGCACAATATAAAATTATATTCAAGTATACAGGCTGTTCAATTTACGCTGCGCACGATACAAGTTTGTTTTTGGTAATGGAACGCGCTGTATATTTTTACGATTTTAGATACTTCCCTTCGATTCATGGTGACTTTTATCAATATTTCCTATACCTATCTTAGTTTTTGAGATAATTCACATACTTTGAGATTTTTGCAAAATGTTGCTGTTTCTTTAACTGTCGTTATCTAAAACGCCTTACACGCTAGGGTGGTGGTTCAAACTATTCAATTGAGTATTTCTTGGAGTTTCAGGTTTTTCATCGACTGGAATCTATATATATATGATTATATCAACTGGAATCTATACGATAGCCATCGAAACCATGTTTAATTCATGTTTAATTCATGCTAGTTCAATTTTTCTAATGGAACAGCCTGTATATTTCTACATAATATAATATGGAAGCTCTTCTAGAATCTGTTTTGTAAACATTTCCCTATACCTAAAATGCGACATTTTTTAGTAAATTAAATATGAAACTATGTCGATAAGTTTTTCGTATAAAAACATGACAGAATACTATAAACTTTTATTTCGCTAAGGATATTAATTAAAGCAAGTGTGTAAACGTTATCATTTTTGGTACAATTTTATCATCTACCCGAAGTAATGCATTTTCCTGTCTAGTAAGTTAACCAGCACGGATAAATAATAAACAGCGAAAATAAGTAGACAAATGTTAATTATAATTCAACATTTAAAAGGAATAGATTTATTTAGCATGCCACAATAACTTTTTTCAGCGGTAATAAATATAAGTACATTAAGAGAAAACACATTTTAAATTGGGCCCCACATTGGACGCCAAATTTGAAATGTGTTTTCTCAAGAAAAATAGTAAAAAATTTTGAATTTTCTAAATTAATGAAATTTTTAACTCGTTTGTGGAATCGGGAGTATTCCTTGATACTTTTTTGGCAATTATTTATGAATTTTGAAGTAAATTAATGGATATTAACGAATATTTAAATTAAAAAATGAACTAACCTTGAATTTTATGAAGATATAAACACAATGTTTTTCCTATGACATTTGCAGGAAATCTGCCTTTCTAACCTCGAACCTTTCTTCTATTTCGAATTTATACTCTGATTTCTCTATCGAACACTTTAAATCCAAACCGCAGCCAAACTCGACCAAAGCTGAACCAGAATTGATGAATTGACTGGCGTCCCTCCTTTCCTTTATTTAATTGCGATAGCGATTGTTTCTTTCCACAGCAAATTTTGATGACTTCTACCCAAATGAATTTCGATGAATGAAGTTATTTATAGAAATAGCATGAGAGAATGAATGTAGTGACGCTACCAGATGGCTGGAATTAGACGATGAAATTTTACTAACGATTTACTTAATAACATTAGAACAGAGATCTAATTTACGAATTAATGTTATAAATGCCTTTGAATATACCCTGTTGTCTGTTTTAGGAGACTTTTGCATTGATTTTGAAGATTTGCGAGATTAGGAGAATAAAAAGAAGACTGGATTTGTCTTTGTTCCACTAAGATCGTCGTTATATTGACTTAATTATTAATAATTAATTATTTATAATTATTTAATGTCCAGACTCTAAGGCCAGTCGGTCCGGGGGGAAATTGCGACTTTCGAAATGAGCTTTTTCTTCGCTAGAGGGGTTTTTATTATTATCGAGTGGCTATTCTGAACGTCTAAGATTGACAGCTAATTTCCGATGTAAATATTGAACATTACAGTACATACTGAAAGTTGTTCAAAAAATTTCGCAATTTAGCTCAATAGAAATATTTATGAAAACACTTCCTGGATGAATTTCTTAAGGAAATGCATAACATGGACATTACACAAAATAATACTCCCGAGATATTAGTAAATGTTCAATAAAATACAAGGAATCGTATTACAGTTTATTTGAAGCAAAATGGTGTTCACTTCGAATAGATGTGAAATTGTATGCATAGATTAAATTTTGCAGTTTATTTTTAATGAATATCTTTAGAAAAACAAAAGTTTATAGTATTTCCTCACAACACTCTGCGAATTTAATTTAATTTACTAAAGAACGATAGATTTTAGGTATTTGGAAATGTGTATAAAAAAAAAATCTACTAGAGTTTCTCTATCAGATCGCGGAAAAAATACAGGCTGTTCTATTTAAAAAATTGAAATAACATTAATCAAACGTGGCAACGATTTCGATTGCCATCTTGTAGACTCCAGTTGATATAAAAAACTTTTCGATATATTGCCTGAAACTCCAAGAAATACTCAATCGAATAAAATTTGAATCACCACCCTGGCGTGTAAGGCGTTTAAAATATCGGCCATTAAAAAAAACAGTGACATTTCGCAAAAATCTCAAAGTATGTGAATTATCTTAAAAACTAAGATAGATAGGTAGAGAGAATATTGATGGAAGTTGCCATGAATTGAAAAGAGGTATCTAAAATTGTAATAATATGCAAGGTATGTTGTGCAGTATTTGTCTCCGAATATTTTTTATTTGAGAACTTTTTCTCTAAATTGCTCAGGAAAGGAATTATCTTCCGTCCACGCGCTAGGCGGCCACGCTGTATAATTGTTGTGTTACGCTATTTGTTTCGATGTTGTCTTTATTTACCCTTTAGATTCTATTTCTTTAGTTATTATTATGTTATTCAGTGAATATTAATCTGCTTAAGGAAAATATCAAAGGTTTTAACTAGCCATTTCCTTCACTAATATATATCTGTTTCTTTCAAGGAAAAAGATGCTTGGCTCTATCATTTGACTGTGGCAAGTGGTGGTGGTCCCAGCACGGGTACGCAATACGAACAATTGATACATAGACTGATGGAAGTAGATGGTGATCCTACATGTGTTCTATGGAGGCATCCGATTCTTCTGCATGTTCCTTGTACGAAAGACGGTGCAATACCTTCCTATTTTCCACTGACCACGTTGACCACGGAAACTTTACAGGTATAGAAATTGCGTAAACCTCAGTAAGAATTAACAGAGTAACAATTACCTTTTCATAGGGTGAGGCAATAAAATTGTTCAAGTGTCTTCAATTATTCATGTCCGCCGCCGTTGATCAAGCTGGTATCGATTATCACGTAGTATTAGCACAAAACGCTCTGCAACAATGTATAGATATACCGGAACTGCAGGCGGAATTGATTTGCGCCCTTATCAAACAAACTAGCAAAAGCGCGCCTCTACCCAAACTAGGAGTTCAGGTATCTACTCAAAAATTTCTTAAGAAAAGTGTAAGTGTGCTTTTTATATTTATTTCTATGTGTTTTGCAATATTGGTTATAATACAATTTATAATCATTATATAAGTTTTCAATATAATCCTTTTTATAACAACAATAATTTTTCGGCTTACATTCTATATGCTCATAATGAGGCGACTGGTAGATTTGTAGGTTAACATAGCTTAATGAGATACGCTGATAGAGTGAGAATTTTATTTTCAAATATTTAGCGCACTGCTACAATTTTTTCTACCTCGCACTAATTTCACAATTGGCATTGACATCTAGTTTTTCCTTAACTGTTTAATGCTTCTGCATGTACATATTTTAATGACTAAAACATATTTTACACTACCATATACTTACGACTATTAAACACATTTTATAATTATTTGTACAAAGATTGAGATTTAAATTGTATGTGAATGCATTAGGGTTAGCTTTAGTACTTATCAGTGAAATCTGTGCCAAAGTGTTTATAAGGGCTGCAGTCGACAGTATCTAATGTCACCTAGAGAAACTCATTGTAAATATGTGTACATTCCAAATATAACTATTAAAGGGCACAGTTGCTAACCTTAACAATAAAAAAAATAAATATCTGGTAAAAGTACCAATCCTGTGAAAGCTGATTATTAGAGTTTGTTAAAAAGGTGGTACCGGCAGTAGCGCACCGCATAAAAGTAGGTACGTAATATACAATATTAATGAAAAATAATATTGTTACCTTTTCCTATCGTCTTGATGTGCACTGTGGCAATTGGCAATTGGCAACCGCCCTGGTAAGCTGCAACGCTTCCATTGTCGACTCATTCAGCCGTCGACGGTGTTGTGAATACGTTGTCGTATACTTCGAAAATGATCGTTCGACATCCAGTGAAGTAAGATTTGCAAATGTCAGATATTCCTTTTCCTCATCTGGGCACTCTTGATTTTCAGTTATAGACCGAACCTTTTGTAAATCGGAATTTTTCGTTAAAATTGCACCAAATTTTTGAGTAACATCGACTCCTATAGTGTTCGTCAAGTTTTCTAGAGCAGCTTGTAAATTGTTTATGCAATTTAATGCGTCTCGTGCAGATAAGTGACTGTTTTCTAATTGCTCAATAGCTTGTGCAACTTCAGAATAGTTCATGGAAATTTCATCTATTTGTTGTTGAACGTCCGAATTGGAAAAAAGTTGTTGACTATCTCGAACTGCTGCAGAATCATTTGAATCAAGTTTCAAGATGACAATTTTCACTTGTGAAAAATATTTCTGATAGTAAGATACTGCCTGGAGCCATGTTCCCCATTGAGTTATTACAGGCTGAGGTGGTGGTGGTAATTTCGGACACAATCGTTTGAATACATGTGTTTGTTGAGTATATGTGTTTGGGAGATTTGTTGAACACTGTTTTGGTAGATGCTATTAACTTATCCACCATCGGATACTTCTTTCGAATGGTTTCTGCTACGAGGATGCGTGTATGAGGCATGTTATATGAAAAAGAGTCGGAAAGCATATGTTCAACATCCTACCAACTCTCAGCATTGTTGCGGCTCCGTCAGTAACGAACATTGTGACTTGGGTTCCTGTGATACAAAATTCTCTCAACGAATCTTTTATTATCTTGACAACGGTTTCTGCATTCGTATTCTGAATCCTTTTGCTGGATAACAACAATGAACAAAATGAATGACGCTGTGTTTCTGAGCATCAGTTGTTTCATTCACACATAGCCAGATTTTCTTATTTCTCAACTCGTCTTTTAAACATTCCTTTACTGTACCTTGCACACGTGGCAAATTGTATTGTAATTGCATAGATGTTGGCAGCTTCCACGAGGGAACGTACTTAGCCCAAAAATACGGAAGTGTTCATTAGATACTAGATGTTGTGGGATGTTGCACACACTTAACATAAAAATAAAATCATATAAAAATTGCCAGTATGGAATACTGTTTCTTAAATTCAATACATGACGTTTACTTTTACAATGTTTTCTATATTCAAACCTATCGCGACTTAGCAATCCGCTATTGCATATTGTGCAATAAATATGCGGACTTCTATATTCTAATCCAGGGAAATGCCTGAGATATTTATTCACATTCAAAGCGAACGTTACACCCTTTGGGCGTCCCATCTCCGCGTACTTATATGGCGTGCAGCGTGCAACGTACTGTCGCTTTGAACTCTCTTGCGGTACTGTCGAGATCGACTACGAGTTAAAAATTACCCCTATCCACGCCGCTACCGCTACGCTACTGCCATCCGGTACTACCTTTTTAACAAACTCTACTGATTATGCACCATTTTGGTTAATGTAAAATAAGAGTAGCGGGAGACGTTGGAGCATGTAAAAATTCTACAATTTTTACTTGAAGGGTAGTAAATAATGTCTGATCAAGTGTGCAATGGGATGAAAATAAGAATATCATTATTACTTTACAAAAAAACAACGTGATAGCATTCAAACTAATGGTTTAGTTTAATATGTTTATTTTCCAACTATCGGCTATGTAAGTCAGTCATTACTACCCTGCTTGGAGGGTCGTAAGTGCGATTTGTGGGTTATTTATCTTGGTTACCCTTGACATTAAGATGAAATGGAAGTTTACGCCCCAAAAGGGACGTAAACTAATAATGCGTTAATAAAGCAACAGGTGTCAATACATAAAGAAATATACAACTTTGACAAATATAGTATATAAGCAGATGTTAAATATTTTCGTAAAATTATGAATTTTTCGAAACTTTGGGCCGGTACTAGGAAGGAGGCGACGCAGAGATCTGCAATACATCCGTGTCCACAATAGCACCTACGGCTCGAGTGTTACATTATATTTTTCCTATTGGAATTTATTAATTGGGGTAAGGAAAATTACGGAAAATCCTGAAACTTATTTCTAGTTTTTCTTTTTTTTTTTAAATTAAATTGGCCTTTACAATTGAACAAAAAATATTTTAGTTTCAGTTAAAGTACTTTTTCCGATCACCGTACGCCAATCTGTTACTAAGAAATGTTGTTTAGAACAAAAAATTATGGAGTTATCCGAATTGTTAGAATGATTGGCCTACTTTGATAATTATGACGGAGTTGACAGTAGGAGAGAAATCTGTATTTATCTTTATCAAAAGTTCTGCTCTCCTAAGAAATTCGCTGTACACTTTACAAATGATCTGCGGCTCATTCAGTTCATTTATTGCTTCCTGTATACATTGTCGTTTTGTATGATTATTACCAGCATTAAACAAAAAAGAACGTGCTTATTTAGTACAATGCTACGGAATTGGAAATGTACTTTGTCGATATACAATTCCACGAAAAATTTTCTATGGAAGGAGGCGTTGCGAGAATTAATTAATAAATTCACTGAAACTGTTTCAGTAATGGATGTGAGAAAAACGAAGGAAACATACCTCGAAGATGCTGCATCTACATTATTAGCAGTCTGGTCAGTAACGCTAAATTATTTTTAAGAAAGCGTGCACAAAGGTTGCGTGTAAGCAAGCGTTTATTACACTCATTTTTAAGGATATAAAATTTCACGCTTTCAAACTAAAGTTGCGGCATACGCTTGAACTTGGAGATAAAAAGGGACATTTAGAGTTTTGTTTATGGGTAGGGGCATATTACTTAGAAAACAGAAGATTTCACAGATTTATTTTTTGCGTCAATGAATCTATATATTGCACCAACGGACACGTATCTACCCAAAATAGCCGTTACTGGGCGTGGGATAATCTTAATTATGTAACTAATAAAAGAAGTCAACGTTACAAAAAAGTTCATATATGGTGGGCAATTTTCATTGATTGGATCGTTGGTTCATATGCAACCGTGGACGTGCTGTATAATTTCATAATTGTCAAAGTTATCAGTATCAGTTACATATTGACTCCTATTACTACATTAATGTATTATTACTTTATGTCCCTAGAGACGTAAAATTTCATTACATTCCGTTATCAAGGGAACCAAGGTGAATAACCCGTAAATCGCACTTACGTCCCTCCAATCAGGGCAGTAATGACTAACTTACGTAGCCGGTAGTAGGAAAATAGTTATTTTTCAAACACAAACATCATTTTAAATAAAAGCCTCAAAAGTAGTAGGTAGAAAAACAGCTACATCACATTTTTTAAACTAAAATACAGATAAAAAATACACTATATAATAATGAGAATGAAAACGTAAACAGTAAGTACATAAGAAGAAAGGTCATAAATCTTCAAACTATTCTCCGCAAGCACAACATATGCCTCTTTATTAGAAAATAACTTTTTTAAAAATTAAATTGTAAACAGCTATCGTAAAACATCAGTAATGGTAAAAAAAAATATGTGCCTTCAGAAAATATTGTTGTCACAACGATCACACCTAACTAATAAATAATTGTTTCCATAGCATCTTGCTTGACATGCATTACTTTAGTGTGGAAATTGGACGAAAATAAGTAGTCATAATAAAATACTACTCGAACAATTTTGTGCGTAAAAACGTAAAATTAAGCATATCTTTCCACCTAAGATACGTTCCAAGATATTACCAGTCACCATCCTTATTAAGATACCTAGTACATAGATGTCTTGATTACCTGCTTTATATATTTTTTTATAATTTTTAAATGAATAATATAAATTTATATGAAAATTGCTCAGAAGTTATGGCAAAATTACGCTTACCGAAATACTTTGTAAATAAAAAAATATATAATCAGCTTCCATTAATAAATAAAATAATTTATATTAAATTTTGTTGAAATATCTGATACATATTGCCTTCGTACGGAAAATCATGAATTTCCGAAACAGATGTTCCGAAATTATTAAATATTTTGTGTTACGCAAAGTATACATTTTTCACAATTTTCCAAAATTTCACAGAATGCATATAAAAATCTTTTGTTGTAAGTATCTGACAGTAAATTTGAATTTAGTTGCATTTCCAAATTCATTTTTTAGTATTAAGTTTCAAACGGAGACTGTATTCATATTTTTTAGATAATTTATCTGGAAAGTTGTTATTTTAACTAAAACATTGCGAGTTATATTTGAAATTAGGGCTAAGATGTTTGAATATTGAATATTGATCAATAAATTTTATCTAAACAAAATATTAAATAGCTGTATTAAAAATTTGGTGTTGGTTGTCTTAAAAGTATAAGGTAATAAAGGTTGATTTCTATCAAATAAAAACCAAAATCCTAGCAATAAAACATATATATTGGATTGTCCCATAAATAACGTGGTCGCTTTATATTTCTTTTATTTTTCAAAATTTACATAAACAAAATTCATTTTTAATCTAAAATATCGTCTCCTTCATTTTCTACAATACTCTACCATCTTTCTGTTAGACTTTCAACGTCTCTCTTCTAAAATTCACTTGTCCGTGACGAAGACTACTCCTGTAGTATCGTTCTGACTTCGTCTATAGAATTGATATGTTTTTCATCCAAGTGATTTTGAACCCTGCAAAGTAACTGAAAACTAGATTGGGCAATACCCGGCGAAAATCGTGGATAGGGCATCGTTTCCCGTCCAAACTCCTCCAGTCTTTGTGATGTCATCCTCGCTGTATAAGGACGAGCATTGTCGTGATGTCCCTATCGTCTTGGAACCAAAGATGCACTGACTTAGGCCTCTAAAGCTGCTCGCAGTACATCTCCTTTGTTATTCTTTGGTTTGAGTTTAGAAATTCAAAGTGGACTAAACCTTTCATATCCTACCAAACAAATAACACCTTACATGAGTAAAGACCTTTAGCCTGGCGTGCCGGTGTTTCTCCACTCCCTCACTCCTAATGCAAGTCTGGCATTCTCTATACAGTATTTTACTGAAGATGTCTAACAAATATTCCACAAAAAGCAACTCCTGGAGGATATGAATAGTTTTATAAATTAAGAATGTGTATTGTAACTTGAACGAAATATGCGCAGTAATCAAAAACTTTTTGGCCACCAGAATCGTGAAAATTTCGATTGTAGCTATTCTAATTTGAAAAAAGGATATGTTATCGACGTTGTATAAACCCCAATTACTAAGCAATCCCAAAAGAAATGAGCGAATTGTGTAATAAAATCTATGGAAGCGTAACGAAAACCTATGTGAATTCAATATGTTAAAAATCTATGGTAGTGAATGTTCACGTGTTATTGCAAAATGTACAGTTGATAAAGCTTGCAGAATATTCATTCAAATGCACCACACTTCAGAATTCTAGCAATCGAAATTCTTTCGACTACAGTGCCATCTTTGCTGTAGTTTAGTAGAATATACCTAATTTTAGTTGTGTATCCTCATACCATTACGTTTTACAAAACTTGTCATGTTTTTTTCTTTTTTGAGATACTTGGCCTAAGAGTTTCAAGTGAAACAATATTTATATTTTGCATAACTCATGTTTAAGAAAGCTCGTTTTTTGCTAATTCGTCTATATATACAAACCAATAAACCTACAATTCCATATATTTGTGTAGATTGCATAGACGCAGTAGTTTTAATACTGTTAATTCCTTAGAGCTTTATGAATGTGTTTATAAACGTTTTAAAATAATATGTACATAATTAATCGATATTTTTACATTCCTACATTCCGCATGCTACTTTACATATTTCTCTCCCTTTCTGTTCCTGACATAGAAGTTGTGATCGCGACTGAGAAAGGATGTTGGTGTTTCAATTGTTTTAGTTTAATACACGTTCTCTATCTTTAATTTATGTTTATTTTTGTATGTTTCTCATAGAGATAGATGATAGTTTAGTGATTAGCTGCCTGTGTATGTGATGATGAATCCCTGTTACTATCCAAACTTTCTTCATACACTTACACAATACGGCACAAATGAAGATACTACTGAATATTATTTATCTTGGAACGAACTCAGCGCTAGTCCTTTTCTGTATTTCTTTCTGTTACTGCCGACATCATGTTCGTTTTCGAAAAGTATGGTAACTTTCAGCTTCAACAGGAACTAGTGTACGTAGATTGAATTCTTAATGTTTGAAAAAATAAATTAATCATTTATTAATTTGAAATTTTCTTGTTGTAATTCAATTCTAGTGGAATAATATTTAAGATTATATTATTACTTTTTAATCTTTAAAGTGGTTTCTGAATTCCAACAGAAATCAGAAACCAGTCAGACGCAATCAGATTGGCAAAAAACATTGGAAGCTGTCCTAAAAGTTAATGTTATTCTAATAGATTGTCCTAGTAGCCAAATAAAAACTCGTTTCAAAGAAAATATTTACTTAAGTTTCATACTAACCTAGAAATGATGGATGTTAATTATATTGAAAATGTTGAGGACCACTGATTGATATATATTGAAATCAGTGCGTTGCCGTCATCAGATAAACCACCGTATTTGAATCTTTATAAAAATGGTGGAAAATTAGAGTTGAATTTAAATGTATTTTACAGCTTCTCAGAATTGTTTTTAGCTGTGAATTATACAAAGATTGAGATATATAGAAACTAGGAAACTGCATTTTCTTCGCAAACATCAAAATTTATTTGCTTTTCTAGAATTAGAACCCATAGGGGTAATAATATTATGTAAAATACGTCAATATGCGTAGAATGTCCGTATTTTGAGATTACGGAGATTTATCTTAGAAAATGTCAGAGACATGCTAAGAAGAATACTCGCATTTAGAAAATAGAATAATTTGCTTTAGGACATATTTTTTTGTAAAGGTCAAAAAGAGACAATAGTACACGTTAATTTTTTGAATTAAACTCTGAATTGCAACATATGTAATATACATAAGTGTGAAAGAAATATGAGGAGGAGACAACTTGGTTTACACACAAGAAATGGTGAAAGAAACACAAGCTTCTTTAACTAATTAAAAGAAATCATTTTTTTGCGGAAGTTTCAGCCTAAATTTCTGTCTATTTTCAGGAATAATATTTCCCAACTGCTTCAAAATATTATCTACCTTTTGTTTTTCGAAGCCATTCGGTTCTGCTTTTATTGATGGCGTTGGTATATTGGAAATATATTGTTTTAGCAAGAAGTCAAGTTTATTCCTGTCTTCATTTATAATATAAATTTACTTCATTCCGCTTGACCAAAATCTCATTGATTTTAGAAATTTACAGTTTTGGAGTTTGCCTTTTTTCTTTGCAAGTGGAGGACACACTTTTCCACATTTGAAAATCTGCCAAGGACATTTTTTTACATTAACTTTAGCCCTGTTAGATGCTTGAACAGCATTAGCAAAATCTTCGAAGTCATATATTTTTTATCTTTTAAATGTTTTCTCAACTTGATGGGAAGGAATCTGCAAATGAGTATGTGCCCTGGCTCAATATAATTGATTTGTATTGATTCTGCAGATATTCCTTGATAATTTATGATAGGAAGACAAAGCCCAGTTTTTATTTTGGCTAGAGCAATTGTCTAACCATAAAATACGATAAAATGCTTCACATTTCTATTATAGGCAAAAACTGCATTAAATGCCTTTATTATATCTTTCTGGTGACGGTCACTTACAGCTTATTGCCAAAGAACAGCAAGGTGAAAATGTCTTGTTATTTTTCCAATGGGCACAAAACTCTCGTTATAAATTATTAGCCTCTGAGCAAAAATCACTTTTTTAAGCATCTCTACCCGCGAAAGCATTACAATCTTTTGAAGATCGACTGAAACACAAAATGGATCATTGGAATATCTTTGCTTTTTTGATATGCTCATTCCACGTAATACAGCTTTTGTAGTCGTCTTTTAAGGAATCAGCTTAATGCTCAGAATTGTGTAGTCGAAAAGATTCACAAAGTTTACATCCCTCGCTTCCTAATGTTACAAAAGGAATATTCTTTTACTTAATAACTTTCCTGTACTTGTCATAGGAGCAAACAAAATCAGGAAACTTTTCTTAAAAGTTTTGATGCATAAGCGTGACTGTTACATCACTTGGCAGATATAAACGATGAAGTGCATGAACTCTTCGGTAGTGTGAAATGGAAGGATTGAATGTTTTTCTATTTCAGTGTTTGATAATTTATTAAGAGGATCTTTTCTACCTCGTTTGTCACATTCGTTTTGTTTTTGGCATTTAGTTTTTGCGTTTGCCCAAATCGAGTGTACGATTCAGTCATTTGTTTTTTATACCCCAATGTGGTCAGGTAAAATACCGTTAAAAAATTGCTCATATTGTGTATAACGCGCGATTTTGTTTCGTACTATGCGTAACAGCCGTATTTGAAGAAAACTAAACGAGATCTACGTATATAAATACGGGCTACCTCTTTAGCAAAATGAACGTACAGGATTTGAGCTTAGCATTTTCCAAAATATTGTCGATTACTGGATAAAATACTATAAAAAAAATACGGACGTGGGCGTAGAAAATATGATAAATTTGAGTATAATAACCTTATAACGGCAGTGCGCAAGCAAAGTAATACAAGGAATTGAGCTCTCGTTGACATTACTCGCCAGTAAATTCTTTCCAATCCACTGAAACAATTATATTAATACAGCGCACTGTTCTGATTACTTTACGTGCACACATGTCTTCACATTCTTGTGCGCTTTTTGCAACCTCGATACGTGGCAGTCTCCCATGTCGCATATCTCGTTGCTAGGTCATTACGAGAGCCGTTTCAATACGATGATGTGAGTCTTGCACATTACTATTACCCACCGTAAATTGTTTAGTATTTAAGGATTTTACAATTCTGCAGAAATAAAAGTCGGGTAGTACCACATGAACTAATCAATAACTTAAAAAATATAACGGAAGGACCAAACTCTAAAAGAGTGACAACAAACTACAAAAAACACTTATATAACACCTCAAGAGCTAAGTCTACAGAAGGAAAAATAGGAAACAACAAAACAGTTTGTGCCAGAAGCGATGTCAACAGTAAACAGCAGCGATGATGTGATACATAAGTACGTCTACTGAGAATTCGAACTTATTCATGAGAGTGGTTTTTGTAAAGTAAATTAAACTGAAGGTTATATAAATATTTTTGCTAAAAATCGTATTTATTTGGCGAGTAGCGTCATCCGCTTAGTAATTTGTTACCTGCACAAAGAAATTGTTTTGGAGAGAATATATTTAGATTCTATGTGCCTATACTTAACTGTTAACATAGAGTTGGAAAGTACTGGCTGTATTCGTTAGATCCACAGAAAGTAAATTCATGGATGAAGCAGCCAAAAATAAAACAACTTAATTGTTAACCTGTTTACCAAATGTTTAAGATAAATTCAGCAGCTTTGCAATGTTCCGTATTGCGAACTGCATCTTGAAAAACTTGAAGTTGGATTTTCTGAACAAGTACATTTGTAAATTATTTCTTTGAAACATTGTAATATTTATAATTATAATACAAATACGATGGCGTAGAAATATCAAATGCGCCACAGTCTTCTTAAACGAAGTTTAATTGCTATAATGAGAAAATCTTTATAAAAAAAGATTTGGTGAAAAATGTTCTAGATCCATTAAAAATTCAATCTTCGTCACATGTGGCCATGTATCATGCTTCATTACGTTTCGTTGGATCGCCAGCTAGTATCACGTTACTACTTTCTTATTTCATCATTTATTTTGGACAACTATCATATACGAGACCCAAAAATAATGCTAGAAACACCAAAATTCTTTTCAGCAACTCCTGCTTTGCGCGACGCAAAGTTTGTTTACGTGCGAGACCACGCCCACCAGTATAAACAGTACTTCCGAGCAACAAATAGCATCTTCTAATGCGCAGGCCATCCAGGACGACAAGTACAAAGAACATAAGGACTACAAAGAGCACAAGGATCACAAAGGTCCGCCAACTTTCACATTATTGCAGGGTTGGCAGCTTCTAGCGCTGTCGGTCAGTCTTTTCGTACCAAAGTCATCTAGATTATTATGGTTTTTAAAATTGCATCTACAAAGGAACGCCGATAACAGAACGGAATGTGGAAAATATGCTTCGTATTGCGAAAGAGCTTTAGAAAGGACAATAGTCATGGGTAGGCACATTTAAGCACTTATATATTCCTCTATTATTTAATCAACTCTATATTTTAGGTGGTCGCGAATTAAAACCATCAAGGATGGAAGTTTTGAGTATATTATTGAAGAATCCTCAGCATCATTCCCTGCCACATTCAATGCCTGTGCACCTTCTTAACGGTACCTACCATATCACAAGCTTTGACGGATCAACCACAATTAAAGAGTTCCAAGATAGTTTAGCCCATGAAATCGGTTGTAGAACGACAAATGGTTTTGCAATATTCAGCGATGACCCTATAGAAAAGGATTTGGAGCACACTTTAGATCCTAATGCTAAATTGTGCGACTTGATTTCGAAGTGGGAGATCGCTTTAAGAGAAAAAGGGTTGGGCAAATTTGAAAATTCCAAAGTAATTCGGTTAACATACAAAAATAGACTGTGGTGGAAGAACAGTGCAAAACTAGAGACCGATAAGGAGAGGTTGTTATTATGCTACCAAGTAAACAAGCAAATAGTAGCAGGAAGATTTCCCTTAAGTAGAGAGTTAGCGCTGGAACTAGCGGCATTGATGGCACAATTAGATATGGGCGATTGCTCTTTAAATAAAGCAACGAGCGTAACGAATACATTAAATTCTATGCAAACCGGAAGTTCTGGACCCGTAAAACAAACAGTTAGCACGCATCAAAGTCCTAAGAGTGCAATAAACGGTAGCAGCCAACACGGGACATTGAGTCCTCCGACAACAGTTCAAAATTCGAATACACTGAGTGCATTGAACAACGTCCATACTATTCTAACTGCTCATTCGAATCAGGCCTTAAATGCAATTGATAAATTTTATCCGTATAGATATAGGGACCAGCTTACACAAGAAGCTTTGGCAGAACTTCAAGCTAAACTATTGGAGAAATGGAGAGGACTTAAAGGTAGAACACAACTGGATTGCGTCAGAATTTACTTAACGTGTACCAGGAAATGGCCTTTCTTTGGAGCTACGCTGTTTCAGGTATTTTTAAATTGTTCTATTTATGATGAGCTAACACCTCTCTAATGCGCGCATCATGGGGCATTTTCATATAGTTTCTTTATCGTTTAATTATGCAAAATTATCCGAATCATTTAATTGACAGTTATTGACTGTAAAATAAAATTGGTTAATTGTAATTTTTTTCTGTAGTTACATATGCTGAGGATGTTTTCTTATATTTCGTTCAATAGCTTATTCTAATATTAAAGATACAAAAAAGTATCCCGAAAGTAAACATTTTAAATTGGATACCAAAGTAATCGAAGAAGTAAGTTGTGTGGCAACACGGCGTAATGTATAGAGTCGACGTCATAGAAAACTTAAAAAGAACGCCAACTTAACGATAAAAAATGTAAATGCATTACAGCGCCGTCAAACAAATGCATATAAGAACTAAAACTATTAAATTATTCCTAATCGATTAATAGCGTTGTTCCAATTTCATATCTCACAGCACACTGTGAAAATGAAAATGGCTCAACGCCTGTAATTGAACTAGGAATAATTTAATAGACGGTTTAAATAAATCGGTAGGATTTATATGCCAGAAGCAATAAAAATTCAAAAAATATAAATATTTATAAATAAAAATAAAGTAGATCATCTTAATGAGGAATTTTTATTATAATAAAAATAGTGCAATAAAAAAGAATAAAATAAAAGTGTAAATGAAAAAGGAATAAATACTAGCTTTCTGTACAAATAGGTAAGGATAAATTGTTGTTGATAGTATAGATACATAGGAAATTATATATTATTTACTATCTTATGTTTTTATGATACTTCAGAATTGGTAATTGTGATCTGTTTACCTAGCAATATATTATTTAATTAATACAACGAAACAAGTTTTATAAAAGAATGTAAGATAACTGCTGGTAAAGAAGAAAGATGTGGACAATGCATAAATGATGCATTGCATGCTATGTTGAGAATGACAGGCTATACGTGGATTCCAGATATAAGGGAAAGTTAGAAGTTGTAAGAAGGGACGAATAAAATATTTAAAGAATAAATTTAAATATAAATTGATCTGATTTTCACTAATTTATACTCATATTTTTAAACAGGTTACATCTGCAAAGCATTATACATGTCACATTAGACATGATTTATTGACATTGATTTATTAATATGTAATTGAAATTTTCTGCTGTTAGATTTGTACGAGTGCTGGTTAATATATTTTTAAACATAGAAAAATTTCTTTCTACATCGCAGTTTGTGAGAGAAGCATACTGAAAATTAGATTTTTGAATACGGTATTTAAAATCACATTCATTATTTTCACTAGAGTTTTTTTAATGTTACAAAATCAGGATTCCGAGTAAAAACCGCATCAATTTTTTTATTTAAAGAAGCACCAAAATTACCAGAAACATTCTTCAATTTACTTAAAATATTTAATGTTGTGATTGCTTCTTCCATTTTCAACGTTTGCGTTGCGAAATATTTTATGTTTTTGGGTATATCGCCAAAATGTTCGTTAATAAATTCGAAATTATTTTGCAAAGATGAGTTTTGTTAGACAGTTTTGCATTTAACTATACTTTGTGCGTCCTCATCTAAACTATTCGCAACATTTGCAACTTTCTTCACATTCTCGGAGTAAAAAGGAGCAGGCTTCTAACCACGTACCCAATGTAGTTATGATAAGTGATGGGGGTAATGGAAGTAACGGATATTTTTCTTTGTAGATAGTAACTCTTGCTGGCGCTTTCAAAAAGATTTTCGTAGTGCTGCTAATCAATTCATTTATGTTTGGAAATTGCTCTTTGACGAACTCTGCAATTTTATGCAAAGCATGGGCAGTGCATGTAATACGCAGCATATTTTCAAATTTACTTTTTAGTAATTTACCAGCCTTTATCATTTAAGCGATAGCATCGCTAACAAAAAGTAAAGCTTTTTCTCGTCTCACAGCACCTTCGAATAAATCATCACTGCTGTTATCAATTACTTCTGCTATTGTATTTGCATTCACCCGTTCAAGAATTTTGGTCGTTATCAAGTATGGTGTAGTTGGTTGATCAGAATGCAAGACACCAATATTAACATGAACCATGCTCCTGCCTAATATATCTATGGTCCCATCTGCGCTAATCCAAAAATAGCTCCTACATGCTCTCGAATTTTATTCTTTACTTTGGCATATATTTTTGGAAGGTAATTTTCGCAAAGTCGATTCGCCTGGAATATGTTTGCCTGTATATTTTGCAAGAAATTGTCTGTAAATTGGATTATCTAACTTTTTAAATGGAATGTTTGGCAGCCACATGTGCTTCGCAAAGATCGCCATAAAAATTATCAGCTGATCTACATAGATTCTGGTGAATTTCAATTTTTAGATAATCTAGCAATCTTGATTTTTTTAAACATTTCAAGTTCACTGAACATAGATTACAGTAAATTTCCGTATCACTTACAATTGTGCAGCAGTCATGATTCTGAATCGAAGAAGTCATTTCTTGATTTCTTGACGAGGACCTTTGTTAGGGGGCCATAATAATTACAGGAAAATGGCAATGAAGAATAATATGTAAATGCTATTTTCAACAAATAAAATAAAAACAATCCCTTTTAGTATAAAAGGAAGGAAGAAATGTAGCGACGCCTACTCGAAAAGAAACAAAATAATTTCTACAACTAAAACTGTAATAAAAACGACAATCCTAAAAATACACTAAAAACGACCCAAATAAAAAAAAGATAAATTGTGGCAACGCCTACTTGAAAAAAAATTAAACAATAATAGAAGAAACCAAAACTTGCTAATCCTAAACCAAATAAATTAATGATGCCTACTAAAAGTTGTATTAACAAAGGATCTTAAAAATAAGACACAATCAGATGTAAGAATGATAATCCGGAAATCAAAATATAACTATTCTATCTTGCTGTTAAGAGCCCACTGTTCATCGACGGAATAATCGTGACTCCAGGTGTTCGGTACGACTCTGTTCGTGCGTCTCCGTGACGCGTTAGGGACAGCCGTCGGTCCGCCCCATAGTTATCACCTTGGTTACTGCTGCGAATATTTTATGTTGGTTTGGTTTCTTGTAGGACTACCACTAGCGGCAATAGGCTACTGATTAAAATATAAGGAAACATCTCTTATAAAAACAATCTGTTTCCATTGCGAAATTTTTAAAAGAGACTATGGGTATAAACAACAATATTCTCGGCACACTCCGCACCACACAAATTATTAATTAACTCGGAAAGGCCGAAGACACGTAGGTCTACATCTTCAGCCGTGTACCGATTGATGTGAGAGAACATATATTAAATCTAACGAACCTGCTCTATCCCTGCCCTTCAAGAAAAAGATATACAAGTACGTACTTTTGCCCCTTAGACTAAGAAGTGAGTTAAATAAGGAGAAAAGGCGTAAATGGTCATCACGAAATACAAGAACATGTGGCCCTTCCACCGTAATAAAAATAAAAATTAGGTGAGATAACGGTTGTGTTCCTTTCTATACGTCAAATTTGTGTTCTTTCCGCCTAATCTTTACCTAAAGACAACAAGCGTTACAGCACAACCATAAATCAAAGCCCTGCTACCGTAATGAATCGAAAAGATAAGAGAAGTGCAAAGGTCCCTTCTCTTTATTGATTAGGTGTGTATTCTTATTTATGTACATAGTTTCATAGGCGTGCAATTCAAGCGGCGAAATCACGTTTTTAATCAATTTTAGGTTTTCTAATTTAATATAATGTCCTGTATCGTTTATGTGTTGTGCTACACTTGACGCTTCTATCTTCCGGTACCTGTAACACTTTATGTGTTCATTGAATCTGGTACCTATCGCTCGTTTCGTTTGACCTGTATAGGCTTCATCACAATCACCACATGCAATTTTGTAAATTCCCGACCTTTCTTTCATGTCCGGTTTATTTTTTGGATTGCCAAGAAGGTTTTTCAGTGTGTTTCGCGAACTGAAACATACGCTCATCTCTTGTCCCTTAAAAAATTTACTGATACCGGTCGATACTCTATGGAAATGAAGTTTCACAAATTTCTTATCGCGGGTTAGTGTTGGGATTAAGGTCATGGAATTTCTGACATTGGACTTTCCTAAGCATGCGATCGACCTGTATAGAAGAGTACAACAGTTACTCTTCTATACAGGTGGCTACATTTTTTTATGAATTTAAGCTCTCCGTTGTATCTACCTTTACTCAAGAACTTCACTAATTTATTAATTAAGAAGCTAATCGCGGCCATTTTGTGTTGTCCACAGTGGTTGGAGTCGGACATAAAGTATCTATTAGTGTTTATTTCTCTTCTATAGATGTCAATTTCTAGTTTTTTTATTCCTAATTATTAAACTATCTAGGAACGGAAGTTGATTCTTCACTTCTTCTACTGTGAATTTAATCGTTTCCGAATTTTGATTTTAGTGTCGCGAGGCCAAATTCTAGGGAAATACACGTCCTTTTTCAAACTAGTTTCAAATTTACTCATGAACAAGTTGGATATGAAAGGGGATAGCGGATTGCGCATCGCCGTACCCTCTCATTGTTTATAATATTTGCCCTCAATTTGAAAACGGTTTTGGTTCATGTAGAGCAAAGTTAGTCTTTTGTACTCCGCAATCCTGACATCCGCAATTTTATTAAGTTTTAAGAACTCAACCAAATATGCTATGGTTTCTGAAATTGACACGCTTGGGAAGAGTGAACAAACATCAAATGATACTAAAATTTCCCCATCTTCTAATCCAATATTATTTACCTTATTTACAAAATCTAATGAATTTTCTACTTCTAGGCTATCTACTTTGATGGGTAATTTTTTGTATTCATTTATTAGCCATTTGGACAGATTATACGTAGGTAAGTTTATACCTGACACTGTTGGTCCCTTTCATAGCCAACTTGTTCATGAGTAAATTTGAAACTAGTCCTTTGAAAGGACAACGTTATTTCCCTAGAACTTGGCTTAGGTACGTAGACGATATTTTCGCGGTTTTTGATACGAAGAAATGGATTTCCTCGCGACACTAAATTCAAAATTCGAAACTATTAAATTCGCAGTAGAAGAAGAATAATAATTTAGTAATTGCAAATAATAAAAAACTGGAAATTGACATCTACAGAAAGGAAACAGACACTAATAGATACGGGGGATGATCGTAAAATAAGGTTCCCATATTTTTTAAAAATAGACAGCATTCCTTTCCTTAACATTACACATCGTTTTAAAGGTAAAAAAAGCAATTTTTCGACATAATCGCCATTTCTATCTAAGCATTTTTGCAGACGGTGCTCCAACTTCTGTATCCCCATGTCGTAAAATTCTGCCGCCAGTCAAAATCTTTTCGATTGTGGTGTTGGAAATCTCAGGAATCCGAAGAGCGAGTTGACGAATGGTGACCCTCCGATCATCAAGCAGTATGCTCTCGACCTTTTCAATGATTTCCTCTGAAACTGATGGTCTTCCGCTCCGCTCTTCATCGTGAATTTCCGTCCGACCTCCAATGAATTCCCTATACCATTTGCGGACATGTTGAACAGCTATGCACTTTTCTCCATAAACTTCGGTTAATTGACGACGAATGTCTATAGGTGAAACCCCTGTCGCGTTTAAAAAAACGTATCACAGTGCGAATTTCACACCTGGCGGTAGCGGCGATCGGGAATTCCAACTCGGACGGCTGCTTAGCCAACACTGAGCGGCGTGACGAGACAGGAGTGGTACGTATATAGAGTGGGAGAGCTGCTGCACACGCCAATGTTGTCGGATTTCGCCTAACACGTCTTATTGCTGTTGTAGGGCTTTGGGAACCTTATTTTACGATCATCCCTCGTACATTATGTCCGACTCCCCTTGAGTAAAAGTAGGTACAATAAAGAGCTAAAATTCATAAAAAATGTAGCTATTTGCAACGGTTACTCTTCTATAGAAGTCGATCGCATGCTAAGTCCAAAATAGGCTCTATGTCAGAAATGCCACGACCTTAATCCCAATAATAACCCGATAAGAAATTTGTGAAATTTCCCTTCCATAGAGTATCGAAAGGTATCAGCAAAGTTTTTAAGGGGCAAGAGATGAACGTATGTTTCAGTTCGCGAAACACGCTCAAAAACCTTCTTGGCAATCCAAAAGATAAACCGGATTTGAGAGAAAGGTCCGGAACTTACAAAATTGTATGTGGTGATTGTGATGAAGGCTATATTGGTCAAACGAAACGAGCGATAGGTACTAGATTCAATGAACACATAAGGTGTTACAAGTACGGGAAGATAGAAGCGTCAAGCGTAGCACAACACATAAACGATACAGGACATAATATTAAATTAGAAAACCTATGATTGATTAAAAACGTGATTTCGCCGCTTGAATTGGACGCCTATGAGACTATGAACATAAATAACAATACAAACCTAATCAATAAAGAGAAGGGACCTTTGCACTTCTCCTGTCTTTTCGATTTCTTACGGTAACAGGTCTTTGATTTATGGTTGTGCTGTAACGTTTGTTGTCCAGTCTTTAGGTAAGGATTAGGCGGAAAGAACATAAATTTGACGGATAGAAAGGGACATAATCGCTGTCTTACTCGATTTTTATTTTTATTTTTATTTTTATTAGGGCGGAACGACCACATGTTCTTGCATTTCGTGATGTCAGACTTTTTATGCATTTTCTCCTTATTTAACTCGCTTCTTAGTCTAAGGGGCAAAAGTAGGTGCTTGTATATATTTTTCTTGAAGGGTAGGGGTAGAGCGGGTTCGTTAGATTTAATATATGTTCTCTCACATCAATCGGTACGCAGCTGAAGATGTAGACCCACGTGTTTTCGAAACGCCTTTCCGAGTTAATTAATAATTTGTATGGTGCGGAGTACGTCGAGAACATTGTTGTTGCCATACTACCCCACAGTCCTTGCTATCATTATGGGTATAAACATATAATTTTTTAATGGGGAAATTAAATAATTGCTTGTCATGATTACATACAACGTTACTGTATAGTTAGTTGGCTAGTAAATGATTGTGTAGGAACTTCATGCATCATAAACCATAATTTACACAAAATGTTATTTTCTTCTAAATGTATCTGTATCACTTCCGTCTGCTTTTCAAGAAATCCTATCTTCATAAGACACAAATTGAGCATGGTAAAAACAATGGAATTGATTGACATACGCTTCAAGGCTAATAATATATAGGGTGCAAAATAATTTGTAAGAGAAATAAATTTGCGAGAATTAATTCGAAGTTATTAAAATTTGTTTTAGGCTAAACTGCGTCAGCATGATTCTCCTATGATTTGGCTTGCTATAAACGAGGATTCTATTACCGTGTTGGATCTGGCAACAATGCAACAGCGGATACGTTACCCGTACACCAATGTTCTCACATTTGGTGGTTGTCAAGAGGACTTCATGCTTGTAGTGACACAGAACGACCAGCAACAGTCGCAGAAACTGATATTTTCTCTTAGTAAACCAAAAATTTTAGAATTGACACTTCTAATAGCCGATTACATGAACTTGCTTATAAATAATCCCGGTACTCCTTTGCTAGGTACTCTTAGCAGAGGAACCATGGTGTCTGTTAACCAGTCCATCGTCAATCAGTCGATTATTAGTCAAACTATCGCAAACCAAAGTCAACCCGATATACTCAAGTCAACTCCTGACCATGGGGTACAAAGATCAGATTCAAAAAGGAGAACCCACGTCGATTCTGGTCTCGCGTGATAGCACATATAACTACGAGCAAACTGTAGTGATAACCTGATAAAATTAACCACAATCTAGTTGTGAATCGCTTAAGAATATGTGCCACAAGATAAGAAGGAAAGATTATCTGATTTTTGTAGGTACTATACACTTAGATAAGTCCTCGGATTGTGTATATATAGATTGAAAACAAAAACGCCGAGCATCTTGTATATAACATGTCACGCTGTGTAACTAGAAAATATCAACATCCATTTCTGGTATTTTAGAAACGAAGCGATGTTATGTATCTTGCGGTATATAATTTTTATCATTGTATACAAAGTATTATTATATGTTTTGCGTATTACTGAATGTATTGCTGTGAATCCCTAGCATCATAAATATTCAATTATTTTGAAAATCTCGTAAGTGGGAACTGCTGAAAGCATGTGCTTCAGTAGTATTTGATGTATTGCAGATTATTTTAGTTTAACTTCAGAAGAGATGATAATCAATGCTATTTTCGGAGAGAAACATTTACAGAAACGTATAAAATAGGAAATAAAGTTATATAGAGTTAAAATGTAATCTCTTCTGCAATTAGATGTGATAAATCGCATTCTTATGTTTTTGGCCTATTTATGAGTCAGTTATGTATCACAAAATATTGTCACTATAGTCTATTAAACTATAGTGCCCACATTGTATATCTTAACTGTTCTTTTCTGCTGTGGATTTTAGGTTTTGCAGTATTGCATAATGCAACTAATGTATACTTTATAATACTTTAGCAAGATAACTGCGACATCTATTTAATATTATTTGATTGAACATTTCACAGATTTCAATTGAAATGGGTTTAATAATTTAATTTTGAATAAAATGTTTTCTCAAAATAACCAGTTATATTTATATACCTAACACACAGTAACTTAAACTTATGATAGTTGTAAATATTATTTTATTATTGTAAATAATTTCTGTGTTCTATTAAATTGAAATCTCTGAAATACATTGTGACAATGACACGTTGTAAGTGAAACTAGTCTGTACATTATTATTTGTCTTTAAGATAAAAGAAAAGTTACCACAATGATATTATCGACGCATATCCAGTTTTGTTTTACAAAGCCTTCATTTTTTGTGACGTGTGACGGGCTTACTAACTTTAAATTTTTCGTGAAAGGAAAAAAGGAACCTTCGGAATGAAACTAAAACGAAAACTGAAAATTTTATATGAATAGAAAACTGAGGTGTGCATTTTTGTGATTTTTTATTGTTGAATTAACCGAAATATTTGTTTCTAATCGAGTACATTTGATATATTCATAGTAGTATATTTATTACTGTATTTACAAGTCTATTAAAGCATTTTTTATCTATTTGTTGTCTTTTTTTATCTCTCCTTAATAATAGATACCAAAATTAGTTTTTATTTTTGTGACAGAAATCAAAAAGGAAAGCTGTACCAATTTGAATAAACGCTATGATATTAATTTTCTATATTGACAGTCTTGTAAATTCACTTTGGAGATATATTAAGCAAATACGTCTATGTGAATATTAGAAAAAAATTACAGGTTAACCCAAAGCTTGATATTCTAATAAATGGCTTTACTCGCTAAAAAAACCATTTTGAAAAATGTATGCACACAAAATTACAAAGTATTTATTTTACTAAATATTTTAGAAACGCTAATTAATTTACAACAAATAGTAGAGATTAATGCACACCAAAATACTAAAAAGGCAACAATTCACTACGAGAAAACCTATAATAGAAAGGAAATACATGTTGGGTCAGAGCAACTTGCTTATTTAGAAATTCAATTAAAAAAAAAGTAATGCAGATATATATTTAATTCTTTGAACAACATCAAGTTCAACATTTAGATTTTATGTTTTCCCAGTTTTAAAGATATCAGGCAGATGGTGTCCATTATTCTCAATACACTGCGTTAATCGAATTAGGAAGTTTCCTTCAACTCTTTTCGACATATCGACGGGTATGTTGGCAACAGCTTGACGAATGTTCTTGAGGTGAGCCAGGGTCCTAGGACGATCATTGTAAACAAGTGATTTTAGATAGCCCCATAAAAAATAGTCGTAGGGGGCCAAATCAGGCGGCCGTGCTGGTTAGTGCAGATCGCTCCTCAAGGAGATGAGGCGTCCTGGGTCATTGACACGCGCTGTGTGTGCCGTGGTACCGTCCTGCTGGAACCATACATGTCCCACATCGATCTCGTTGAGTGTTGTACGTTCCGTGGCGATGATTGAGCGACAACTTTACGCCCCGCCCTCGTGAATGTGCCTACCCCCACCCTCCTCGGAGCAACCATCGCTTCAGGGCGGCAAATTCAAATAAACAAGTTGCTCTGCCCCACCCTGTACTTCACGTTGCCTGCTAATAAAACTATCGATGCGTCACTTGACCAGATCTGCTCGGGTCAGAGTCTTCCAATTATGTTTATCGTATAATAGTGATAATTATGCTAGTAATTTCCAATGTTGGTTTTATTATCAAAGCTGCTTTAATAGTTTTTCTAAAAATTGTTTGACGAGTAGTGACATCCGTTAGAATAACTTCAAGGAGTTTTAAGATATCCTATATGCTACCTAAGCTCACAAAATGTTTGTAATAGGGCTGTTGCTCGAAACCGAGTACTGGGTTTCTGGTATCCGAATCTGGCACCTAACTTTCTTTTATACTTTCCAATGGTTTCAACTAAAACCATAAAAGTATTAAAACACACGAGTTTCTTAACTCGAATCAAACTTGGAAGTCGCAATATGGTACCGGTGCATAAGAAAGTTTTTTTTTTATTTCATCTTCGTTATAGTTGAAATTGTGGACAAGAACATTATCTCCATTTTGGTGAAAAGCAGATGTTATCTTCAATTTATCTAAATTAGAATTTTTGTCTAGTCTGATTTGCATTGAAATTGTTAACATTTTTAGTTAATTAAACGTACTATGTCACTTACAAATAATTGTTAGTGCTAGTATTACCGCAGTGGATTATTGTCACGTCGGTCGACCGCTCAATCACAATATATTCACATATATGACAAACTGTAGCTCGAGGAGCGCCAGTTTCAACCAATACCGAAGCCAGTATAGTCAAGTGTAAAATGCTACGCTAGTAGGTGGCCTGAAATTGCATCCCTGGTAATAAGCTATTACTTATTACAAGCGGGATAGCTTATAATCTTATATTGGGTGATTTACCACACACAAAAAGGTTTTCAGGCTGGTAATTTTTTTTCAGTGGTTTCCCAACGTTCGGATAGCTGATAAGTGTAGTAATGGTACTACTTTTTAGTCACTTAAATTACAAAATAATGTTCAAATATCAAGAAAAATATTACATATTTGCCGTAAATTCAATGAACCGTTATCAGTGTTATCACTTTGATAAATATCATAGCAGTGTTTTTAAAGGAAATGAAGAATTTTTAAAATTCATATAAATGACAAATAATAATCTCGACTGTCCTTCATTTAGAATAAATGCGACGAAAATTCCGAGGAGAAAGATCTCAAACATAAACACAATTGCATTTTCATATCGGGTTACGCATTTAATTTAAGATTAACCCAAACATCTTTATAAAAATGAGTAAGCGGTTATATTAATATTCAAAAATAGCTTAGCATAGTCTGAATTAGTCATAACGATCTTATTTATAGTTCATGTTACATTCTACAGTTTTAATTTGGATCAAGAATCACAGCTGTGTCTTGGAGGCGATTGAACTGACAATAAGAACGTATGAACATACTGTTCAGGTCCACAATTTACTAATACGCTATTTCTATCGTTAATAAGGATCACTGGCAATGAAGTCATTGAAATTAACGAACATAAAGGTTGTTTTCAAGATATGTGATATAGGTAAGTGGATCATAACGTTGGTATTGCAACATTCCTAATAAAGTCGTTCCACGAGGATTAAATTTTGATAAATATTTGAGTCCAGTTTAGAAAATTTTTGTTTCATTTTGTGAAATAACAGTATATTTTTCATTATTTTGAAGTTCACTCGAGCAATTTTTCCCAAATTCAATGTAAAAAACAATACCTATGACAATTTTTGTTGCTTTTGAAACAAGTATTCAAGAATTACATACTCGTAATAAATCAAATTGTATCACACATTCCATTTGAATGTATGTATAAGCATGTTTGAACATTGTTTGTAATTATAAGGGACATATAGGTATACTCAGTGTTCACAAAATAAAGTGACAACTTAATAAATAATAATAATAAATAATAATAAACAATAAATGCAAAGTTGTAATTCTATTAAACTGAAATCCAACATATAAGTTTACGCATTGCTGAGTGTAGAAAAAGATTATGAATGTCCTTTACGGCCCGCTTCGGCCCTCAATTAATAAAGCTTGGGTCTACTTATTTACATTTACGCAGAGAACAATAGTTTTATATATTTTTATAATTCTCAACGTAAATGGAATGTTTTTAACAAACTAGAAAGATTTACTCTAAAGGATCATATGTCATATGTATACAAGTAATAGTGTAGATATAAGATAAAATTGTTTAAATAATTTTCAAATATTACCACTGTATGCTTCGAGTCGTTATTAAGTATGAAAACGAAGTTACCCCCAGTCAAACGAAGTTCAAACATGGAATACCGTTTGAACTTCTTATAAATATTACGTTCATATAATTGTATTTTCTCTTAATTCCTTCGATTCCTTTCAAATCTCCTGTACCTTCATAATAGAAGCTTCCCTAAACAAGTGCAGAACTCTTTTCTTGTTTTATGGTAGGTACTACGCATTCTCTTAACATCTTTTTATTCTTAGTTCTTCTAATTAAGACATGCCCCGATTATTCAGATATTTGGAACTGTGGCTCGTCCGCCTAAAGCGGAGAACACATACATATGCGATCACGACCACGATCGCGATAGCGACAGCGTTGGCGATTGCGATTGTAAGAAGCAGGGAACATACGGGGATTGTTCGGAAACTTTGTGGCCTAGAATCATCTTTTAATAGATTAAATATGACAGCACAGAGCGATCTGTCAATTAGTATGTTTTTGATAGTACGCCAAAGTGAACGTCTCGTGTGATTTTGTAAACAATGGAAAAAACTGAGTTGGGAGGAGCGATAAAGTACTTTCATTTGAAAGGCTTAACACCAACCGAAATCAAAGCAGAGCTGGATTCAACACTACTGGAATCCGCTCCTTCGTTTTCAATGGTTAAAAACTGGGTTGCCAAATTTAAGCGTCGTCCGAGCACAAATGATGAACTCCGTAGTGGACGTCCTAAAACTACAATTGCCTCGGATATGATTTAAAGAGTCCACCGTATCGTATTCGATGACCGTCGAGTAAAAGTGCGCGAGATAGCAGATATAGTGGGTATCTCAAATGACAGTGTGCACAGAATTTTAACTGAAGAATTGGTAATGAAAAAATATTCGACGCGTTGGGTGCCGCGGTTGCTCACATCGGAGCAAAAACTAAATCGTTTGAGTGTTTCTCGTGACCTTTTGGCACGTTTTCACACAATCTGAAGGACTTCTTTCAGCGTTTCATAACCGTCGATGAAACCTAGGTCCACCATTGTACTCTCGAAACCAGAAGAACCCGAAGAACAGTCCAAACAATGGACACACACAGGTTCTCCGCCACCAAAGAAGGCAAAAACGGTTTTTTCAGCAGGAAAGGTTATGGTAACGGGATTCTTATGGAATTATCTTGGTCGATTACTTAGAAAAAGGGAAAACAATAAATGGCGAGTATTATGCCACTTTGTTGCAACAACTTAGCGACAAAATCAAAGAGAAACGGCCTCATTTGGTAAAGAAGAAAGTGCTTTTTCATCAGAATAATGCACCTGCCCATAAGTCTGCGATTGCAGTGGCCAAAATTCATGAATTGGAATTTGAATTAGTGCCTCATTCGGTCTATTCCCCAGATTTGGCTCCCAGCGATTATCATCTGTTCCCAAACCTGAAAAAATGGCTCGGCGGTAAAAGATTTTCGTCTAATTCCGAGGTAATCGCTGCTGTAAATTGCTATTTCGAGGAGTTGGATTCATCGACCTACAAGGAAGGTATTGCTAATTTGAAATATCGTTAGAATAAGTGTGTTGGGCGAGCAGGAGACTATATTGAAAAATAAAATGTTTTTTGTCGAAAAAAAATTGCGTTTTCTTTGTTGGGCTACGTAGTTTCCGAACGATCCTCCAGACTCAGTTTGTCGACACCATCTTAGGTTAGGTACCTCGTTTTTATCGCTTCAGAAAAGGTTTTATCGCTTATACAACGCAGGTATCACAACAAAGTACGGAAATATCACTACACAGTATTTTTTTAAATAAAACCAATATAATTTGAATAAACCACTTCAAAACGTAAAGATGGCCTCAGCGTGTAAACGCGTTTATTAGCCTAAATCAAAATACTTCACAGCCTGCTGACGTCAGAGTTGTTCAGCCTTGTTTTCTCGGAAGTAACCGTTGGGTATATCTTTTTATACCTCCCTCTTATTTTCTAAAATAATTCCAGCGCGCTACTATGTTTATAGTAAGTACAAACGTCACATACGTGCTTGGTCCTATTCATGCTGCGCAGAGTGTACATTTTAATGCTAAATTATGGAAGAATATTCATATATTTGCCTAAGGCATAAAAACACATTGAAGTGATGTAAAACTTTGAAATCACACAGTTATGGCGACATTGTGACTAGGTATATAATTCTTTCAATTCTACTCCATATTTTGTTGTTTATGATAGGTAAATAATAGAAGCATTCTATGATATTTCATATGTTATGTTGTGTATTTTGCATACACGTGTCTATTTCGTGATATTGTAGCTACGTTAATCGTTCTTTATTTTAGCAATTTCGTGAAGTTATTAGTTATGAACTTATATTTATTTATGAATTAGGAATATCTAGTTACTTTTTATTGTCTACATTGTATGTATTTTAAAAGCCACACGAATTTTTCTGCGCAGGAATGCAGTTTTACTTCAATACAACACAATGTGGAAGATTTTGTTTTAATATAAAATGCTTGTGTTTGGTGTTGATGTGCTGTTAATATCGTACTTTATGCTGGTGTATTTGAACATTATGAATATCGTTACTATAATTTTCAGAAATATACTGTTTAGTAAAATGTTTTCTTTACCATTCTTTAAAACATTTATTTCAGAGCATTACGTAGAGGACTTTAACGTAATACCGATTGACGTAATGCTACGCGTAGATAAGGGAATTTTAGTACTCTTCAAAATATTATTTAAGTGATATTGTTGTAGGCTTTTGCGGCGGTTGAATTACACCACTGATTGATTGGTTTCCGAGCTGGAATTGCATAATATAAGAATGAGTGTCGACGTATTGCTACTAATTGCATGATGCTGGCCTGTTTCGAAACGGCAAAAGCAAGTGTAATTGGTAGCGAAGCACTCTTATTCTTACATTATGCGGTTCTAACTGGAAACTCACCGACAAAATGATAATTTAACTAATTATAAGAATTGATTTAACGAATTGAATTCACAAATTAAATGTAAAATCTTTGTGAATGCGTTAAATTTACTGTTAATCAGTATAAAATTAAATAATCGCGCTTAATCAATTTAACTGAATCGTATAAATAAATATATAAATAAATATATAAATAAATATATAAATAAATATACGATTTAAAATATTGAAATGCCATTACCTTCCATAAAGCTATGCCGACGAGATGTATAACATCGAAACGCGCGTCCATAGATGGTGGATAGGTGATGACATTACTTTTCAGTTAATTAACTTATGGCGGTTTAAGCCAGTAGTTGGAACTACTGCCGCGTCAGAATTTGTAGCAATACGATTTGTTCAGTTCTGTAGAGGCAGTAATTTACTCGACAAAAACGTACAAATGAGGATATCTAATTTAGATTTCCTCATGCGTACATGTAAACATCTACTTCGTATATATACGATTTAAAATATTGAAATGCCATTACCTTCCACAAAGCTATGCCGACGAGATGTATAACATCGAAACGCGCGTCCATAGGTGATGGCATTACTTTTCAATTTATTAACTTGATTCAAGAAAATCTTGCAGAAAATTTGAAGAAAGCGATATAAGCGTATAAGTAAATGGCAATTACAACACAAAACAATATTTTATTAAGGATAAAAAATAGTTTTCTTAGTTCAAGAAAGCCTTTAGGTATTGTTCATAAATCAATAGTTTAATTCTCTTAAAATGAAGCATTTATTTGCTCAGAATTCTTATGGAAAAATTTTTCTGTCTTGGATTTTCTTAATTTTCTAACCTTAAGAAAATATTTATTTAATTCAAATAAAATTTCGAGAAAATGATTTTCTTATATTATACATTTTTATAGTCCTGAAATAAAATTATTGCCAATAACGAAATGATTTGTGAACGCATATTCGTTTGAATCAACATTTTAAGTAGTATATTTTTGGAAAGAGAATAGTAGGTAGTCATTTTGGAAATGTTTATTTCATTACTATGTTAGATATACCTATAGGGAGTTATAGTTGATTAGTGGAGAAAACCCAAATCAACAACTTTTCCTGGAAACTTTTCGCTAAATTTATTTGTAGTCCTGAAATAAAAACATTTTCTTGAATAGAGATTGATTTTTGCAAGAAAAACTACTTCCTTGATGTAAGAAACCATTTCTCTGTGTGCAAGAGACATAAATTATTAGTTTAGATATTTCCATTCCCGCAAAAAATTTATTGCCAATAACGAAATGATTTGTTAACGCATATTCGTTTGAATCAACATTTTAAGTAGTATATTTTTGGAAAGAGAATAGTAGGTAGTCATTTTGGAAATTTTTATTTCATTACTATGTTAGATATATAGGGAGTTATAGTTGATTAGTGGAGAAAACCCAAATCAACAACTTTTCCTGGAAACTTTTCGCTAAATTTATTTGTAGGTAGCAACGGACTACGGTTACAAATATGTTGTATGAAATACACATAATGCGTGCTATACTTGTATACACACAGTTTGATTTACAAAACGAAGCGTATGTTTTCAGTATATTCCACTAACTGATTTTCTTCTTAGCAAAACCAAAATGATAGTAAATGTAAAGTATTTATCTGTGCCAAAATACACTCATTGCATATTAAACATAAAAACGAATGTTAAAAAAACTTTCAAAATTAATTTTATGAAAGATCAGTAGAAAATAAAAATTATACGTATCTTACATACTTATAATCACTCATGGGCAAATTCTTACAAAATATTCCATGGTTACTTATACTTGTCACTAACAAAATTTAATTTTTATGTGAGTTCTACGCTGACAACAGGGAACATTACTACTCATTTTCCCATCTGACATTGCCAGTTTGGCTAATATTTTCAAAGAACATTGTTTGGTGTTAAATCCGTACAAATCGGTTAAATTATCAGATTACTCTTCTGTAAAAATTTAAAAATGCACCGAGTGCACGCAGTGAAAACTGACATGATGAAAGAAGTGGGGAAACTCGATTTGATGCTGATACGTGCTTTAGCAATCATGTTTTATAACAAAATCCGATCTGCATATGCACTTCGAAAGACCATCTATGCTAACAGGTTTTTGTTTTCTGCCGAAGTCTACAAATATTTTTGCATTAGTTTAATTTTATCTCCATTTGATGTTGCCCTTTTTTGTTTATGATAGACGTTTGAATTACGAGATCCCCAGGTGTATACAAATCGTCAAAATACTAAGCCTAGAGATAATTTTTAAAAATTTGAAGAAATTGACAGCATGCTCGGCGAAAAGTTACAGACTAATTTATAGTGAACGCCGGTATGATCGCACATCACATAAGCTAATCGTTACCAGTTGGCTAAATATCGTAGACTTTACAAGCACTCGATTCTTTAGGATTATGCTACACAGTGCGATCCTAAAGTGTCACCTCCTCATGCTAACTTTTGAACGACAGAAGCTAGCGTTTTTAGAAAAAAACAGGTCGGTTTCTATTTTTTGTGAACAAACTTTTGCCGTTATCGGCATTTAAATTGTATTTCCGGTTTTACCGGAAATGACGTCAACTTTCTTATTTCAAATAGAATGCTCTGCATATTTTTACATTGTTGGAAAAGCAATCGAAAGGCAAATCCAACGATACCACATATACACTTTAACTTAAGAAATATGACGATATGCAGCAATTAAGGTTTTGGTAATCTATTTTTGTTGTTACGCAAAGTTAGTTAGGAAAGAGCGTCAAATTGTTCCTTGTGACGCAAGACTAATTTAAAGAGCTCGTTACTAAGCAAAGTAATCGTTACAATTGCCAAACTGTCAAATCTCAATTCCAAAAGCGTAAATTTATTGTTATTATAACCTGCATTTGTCATACTTTCGTTTTTTGTACTCATTATTATTTTGTCATTTTAACTTGTTTTGTTTATTGTTGTTTCTCCTTTACTTTCTCGAACTTTAATTATATATATTAATTAATTGTGGTAGGTTTGTTTAAATTTACTAGTTTTTGATAGGCAATGTGCTTAAGTTTTATTTTTTTATGTTGTTGATTTCACAATGGCCTCCGCATGGACCATCTAAGATAACCATCAAGTACCTATTTTTAATATTCGGTAAATTTGGCAACAATTACCACGAAGTGGAACATAATGACACAGCCGTGTACAGCCGGAAATATTTGAACTTTCTGCTAGATAGGGTAAAATTTACAGAGCAAACTGCTTTCAGGGAAGATAGTCATATGATTTAAATTATTGTACAATTTGTTGCGCAACCATGGCAAATAAGGTAATAATTGTTGCAAGATTTACATAATATTAAAATTGACCCAGCAATTTTGCATGGTTTGTGCCGAAGCCATCATAAAAGTAGCAACACAAAAAGCCTAAAAAGCAGACATCACTGTATAACGTTCAAGCCTCTTAGTTGCCTTTGTGAGAAGATTCGGTACTGTCGGATTACTGTATCGATGTGTATCACCTAAATCAAGGACGGAAGAAGTAGACAGCTTACCTTCAAATTTCCGATGTATGCGGCAGATGATATGGTCTGTCATCTGCCGCATACATCGCACCATTATTTTAAACGGGCGCACTTCCGAAGTTGAGCGGCAACTGCCGCGCGGCAGATTATCTGAGCAACAGAAGGCAATTTCCTACATACAAAATGTTGTCGCGTGCATTTAGACATTATGAACGTATTGATGGATCCTCCATTATTTGATTCCAACCACGCGTGTTATAAAGACTAACAATTGAAAGAAAATATTTGGCGGGAAGTGACCTTTTAACGGTGTTTGGTATGAGCCTTCTTTGATTCTGTACCTCTATATTGGCTATATACGACCTTTCGTTTTAAATGCAGGTAATATAGCAATAGATCATCGTTTTCCCCTTCTTGTGTGATAATACTTGCCGTATTACGTTCATTGGATCCCTAATATGCATGACCAGTACTATAAATTTAAACTTGCATACTTCAACTAAAAAAAATTGTACAGCGGCAATTGAAAATGAATTTTAAAGCGGAAGACTAGTAAGTACAATACGATGCCGTTTTCGGAAATATAAAGAAAATATGTTCCCCCGCAATAAATTCATAAATTTGGCAAAAATGACCATTTAACCTAAAGTTACTCCAAAACCTGATGCGCTAAATAATTTCAGCATTAAAAAAATCTACGAGATTCAGCTCCTGTGATTTCTGTAACTGACAAAACCTAAAATTTCACAGGCCTGTGTAATTTGTTTAATATTCCCTCAATTATAAGAATGGACCGAAAGTTCACACATTCGGTTTTCCTTCTGATACTCAGATGTGTAGAAAATGGGTCTGTGCACTGTGTAGGGTAAATTTTGCTCTAACAATGTATACTAGGGTTTGTAAGTTACACTTTATAAAAGAAGATATTATTTATTTTTCAACAGTTACAGATTCAAGGACCGGTGAAACTATAACTAAATTTAAAAAATCCTAGGCTTAGAAAAGATGCTATTCCAGCTCAATTCCCTAACTGTCCATTATATTTGACAAAAAATGTGAAGATTTTATTGTTCAAATAGTTTCATATTCTTACATTATATTTAATAAAATTATTTTTGAAACCGAAGAGATGTTTTTAAATGTGTGTAATAAACGTTCTGTTTTAATACAATATATTTTAAATTATATCACCGAACATCCGAACATCAGCCATTCGGATACTGATATATATAAATGTCATATTCACAGCAGTGAACGTATTGCAACTATTATGATAACTTGTTCTACAAATACTCTACTCAAAAATTATTGTGGGAAGAGTAATGATAGAGTGGGTAAAACACCACATAATAGGAAATTAAAGACCCTGATTAAATAGCATGTCTGTAAATTTTCTCGTGAAATTGAACAAAATTTTGAATAAAATTGCTATAACTGTATCATTTCAACATTAGTTTCCTCCAAATACATGTACAATTACAAATAATAATAATTAGTCGATTAAATATCCACCACATACACCACAATACATCTTTCACTAAAACGGTACTCGGTTATGCGTTTGGTTTTTGCTTTGAAACTTCGTTTTTCTAAAATCAAATCGAATGAGATGCGAAAAAGCGCTCAGTTGACGACTGGAATCCTCTTTAAACCGGAAGCCCTTCAAAACTTAAATAGGAAATGCAAAAAAACGAATCCTTTACCGCTTAGGCTAATATGGTATATGGCGATACATTACTTAAAGAGCGTGACGTCATCGAAGAGCGCTGAGGCCTTGTCCTCCCGGTGGTAACGGGTCTGGAGACTTTGGAGGCTAAGTAATAGGGCCACCACGACTAATCGAACGCCCTAGAAACCTCTCATCCAAATGTTACTTATCCGTCCAATCAGGACAGTAATGATTAACTTACGTAGCCGGTAGTAGGAAAAAATATTTTCCTATTCTATCATCTGTGGGTGAGCTGTTGTATCCCATAAGTAAACCTGTTACTAACCATTTTAAAATTATTTTGTAATTTTCGTCAGAATTTTTTTTCTTGGTAAGAATCAAGATTTTAGAACAAACGGTGCTCGGAAGATTTGTTCTAAAATACTTCCATGCGATCTATTGGTTTTAGAAGGGCCCGATTTATGTTACTCTTTGCATGATACGTATTCCATTTGCTTGAATGATTTTAGGAGATTGTTTACAATTTGATTTGATTTGAAAAAAAATACGTTGAATTTCTAATAATCGATTCAATTTATCATACGTATTATGGTATATTAGCTTACTCCCCAGTACTATAGACATTAATAGGAAGTAAAGCGAAAAGCAACTTTCTACCACTCATGTTCAGAAAGTTATGAGATTAGTGCGGGGCGTTTTCTAGGATATTTTTCGATACGGGACAATTTCAAGGATAGCGTATAGTTTAATTACGGATTTCAGGTTATCAAAACAAGTAATTATGCATGTTTGTGATATATATATACGTACACAAAACACTTATCTTTAGTCACCCACAGCTTTTATGTCGTGCATAGACTGAAGTAAATGCTGGATTTCCTGCAAAATACTTGAGGACAACAAATAGTTTAACTAACTTAGTTGGAAAAGTTTTAGTATTACGGCTATGATTTACGTATTGCAAAGTTATCATGGACATTTTTTGTAAGCACCTCGATTTCTTAAAACTGAATAGGTATTTCAAAGAATTTAATATATCACCGTCATGATTTTAGTTATTTTCGGGTACATCTCCACTCTGCTATCAGTTTTTGTCTGCTTTAACGTAATTATATTTACTATTTGAACAGAAAGTGAACTGTTTTTAGTCTGTTTCCAAACTTGAAAAACGTCGAGTACCGATCAATGATTAAGTTCTTATTTTTAAAGAAAAAACCAAACAATGAAATTAAATCTGAGCTGGAGTTTGTTTACGAGGATCAATCTGAATCGATTACATCCTTAGAACGACAGCTGAATTTAAACGTGGCCCGACTAGTGTATTTAGCGAACAACGCAGTGGACTCCCAAAAGTCGCAAGTACTTCAGAAACGATTAGAAAAGTTCACGATAGTGTTAGATGGCCGTTGAATAAAAGTGCGCGAAATAGCAAAGCTTTTATACATCTCATATGAATCAGTGGTTTCGATCTTGTACAATGAATTGAGTATGTGCAAGATGGGTGCTGCGTTTGTTGGTTGTTGACCATAAACGTAAACGAGAACGCTTTTCAGCCCTCAATTTAGTGAAGATAAAACATGATCCGGACTTTTGGCGCCGAATAACAACGGTTGATGAATCCTGGGCACCGTTATACACCTGAAATGAAACAACAATTGAAATAATGGCTTGACGTTGGTGCAACTGCTCCGAAGAGGGTGGAGAGCTGGATAGGTTATGGTCACTGTATTTCGGGATTGTAGTGAGATTCTTCTGATCGATTATAAACAATAATAAAAGTTTATTACATGCGCAACAAATATTACCTATAATATTATCTAAAACGGACGGTAAAATACAAAAGATAATTTGTGTGAACATACAATAACAAGAGAAAATACATAGAAACGAAAATATATAAAAATAAACTTCGAAAATCAAAAGAAAATTAGACATTATTAAGAATAAGATTATCAACGGCTCAACGGTGGTCTAGTGGTAAGACGGCCTGCGCTTTACTGGGCAGAGTTTGGCGCTGTGTGTTCGAGTCCCGCCGGGATCAAAATTTTCTTATCGGGTCCAGTACACTCCCGAGTCACCATTTGCAGTTGGGATACAATTACCTGCGCTTCACCCTTTATGGCGAGGAGATGATAGAAACAAAGCCATTGAACATTTTACACACTTAAGGTTTCTGAACTTATGACAAGCTTGAGAAGCTCATACACCCCGTTAGGCCATCACCACACTAAAAAAAAAGAAAAAAAATATGTAAATCGAGGCTAAGTTGATTAGTTTCTTGCCGAGTGGATTAAAGATGCTCGCCACAGTACGTTCGTGTGGGCAATGGGGCAACGCGAAGTAATTAGTTCGAGCTTGTTTCTAGACGTGGCACGAGGATATCAACTCTGGAGAGTAAATCAGGTAAGTCGATTTGGTTGGTGTTAATGTTCTTCATAAATGTACCACTAATGTTTCTTCTTCTATCGGCAAGTGTAACTATGCCATGTCTCTCAACAACTCACTGTAAGGAATTCCCCGGACAGGATAACGACCATTAATCTTATAAGATAGATATTTCAAGACTTTACGCTGAATCTGCTCGGGAGCATTTATTTGAATATCATAAAAAAGGTACCAAGCAACGGATGCGTATTCAAGTTTAGAGACAACGTGGGCATAGAAAAGGGTCTTGATGGCATCGATGTTGGTAAAATCCTTACAGATGCGAAAAATAAATCCTAATGATTTAAAGGCCGCTGACGTAACCGCTGAGACATGGCTGGAAAAAGTAAATTTCTCATCGTATATTACACCTGAGTCTTTAATAGAAGACTGGCGAGCAATACGAGGTGTGGTAATTAAATAACCGGATTGGTGCTACAAAACATTTTATTGATCACCGATTACATTACAAAGTTTATTCCCTTCAATGTACTCTCCTTGCTGATCCCTACAACGCTCCATACGACTTTTCCACTGCCGAAAGCAGTGCTGGAAGTCTGTTTCTGTCAGCTTGTTGAGAACCTCCGTCGCTTTCGCTTTCACCGCTTCCACACTGTCAAATCTTGTCCCCCTAAGCTCCGATTTTACCTTAGGAAATAAAAAAAAGTTACAGGAGGCCAGGTCGGGCAAGTACGGTGGGTGGTCCAACACGGTGATGCCGGATTTCGCAAAGAACGCCTTCACAGACAAGGCGGAATGGGCTGGCGCATTGTCTTGGTGGAGCATCCAGGATTTCCTCTTCGTATTCTCACTCGTTCACGAAGGGTAGTTAGAACCTCGTGTTTCACAAGAAACTTGAGGTTAACTCGTTGATCGATCTGAACACTCTGCATTTTTCCGACACGACACTAGCGTAAGGACTTGAACGGACGATTGCTACAGCGAGACTGAGCGACGTACAATCGTGCCCATCGAACTCAGGGTCGGGAAAACATCTACTCGCTGTTTGCCGATAGTAGCACTAGTCCGGTTATTTAATTGCCATACCTCGTGTTACTATTGTTGATGTGATATTGAGAATCGATTGCATGTATCTTTTTTGTGAAAGATAAAAAGAAACATTTATCAATGTTTAGTTTAAGGTTATTATCTAAGCACCAGGAATAAATTTTATCGAGATTACTTTGCAAAAGGACAATGTCATTGGGTGACTTAATGGTATAGTAAATCCTAATATCATTGGCGTAGGCTAATACGGAGCAGTTGATGGATTTGAGAAGGTCATCGAAGAGAGGGCCATGGTTCGAACCTTGTGGTACCTCAGAGGTTGAGTAAAAAAGTCGAGACTTAAAACCATTAAAGTAAAGATTGTCTTCAAAAGGTAAAACCATAACAGGGGAATATTATGCATGCATTTCAACACAAAAGGCCCCACTTAAAGAAGAAACGAGTGCTTTTTCTGCAGAATAATGCACGTGTTCACACTTCGCCAGATTTCACCTACTGGAAAGAGATTTAAGTCGAATGAGGCAGTAATCGCTGAAACTAATGCATATTTTGAACAGTTTGATAAAGCTTACTTTTTTGAAGGAATGAAAAGACTTGAATATCGGTGGACTAAATGTAACGAGTAATGAATTACAAGGAGATTACGTTAAAAAATAAAATAACTTCTTGCCAAAAAGTTTGTGTTTTTTTTTGTCTAGACTCACTAATTAATCATCCACCCTCGTGCATGTGCTATATAATGCTAGTGATATATTTACTGCAAATTTTCGAATTTAGAAAACCGTAGTTATATAATTGACGTACTAAGCCCATAGCATTACAATTTTAAATTGTTTTTGCTCGAATCTGTTAGTATTATTATTTGCATTTGTTATTTCATTCTTCTGCCAAAAACATTAAACAAGTAGCACTCACGTCGCGGTACATAAACAGCATTAATAACTTAAATTTTTAGAAAGAACTTAATCGAAAACATGCAGATGAAAATATTACTAAGAAATCAAATTTTTGTTGTTATTTAATGTACACAGTTCACTATTACAGCTAACGCTTAAGAGAATTTGCTTTAATGATTCCTCAGATATTTTTAAAGCATGGCACCTATCAGCAATTACAATTTAAGAAAGCTAAATTAAAATAAACAGAAATCCGTGAATGCTAAGAAAAGATTCTTTAATGGTGAAATCATTCATTGCCCACAATGTATAAAGAACCAACATTTGTCTCCATCGTCAAGACGAAAATATTATTCCCAGTAAAACGCTAATATAAAATTATGAGGTTATAGAGAAAAACCTTTTCCTTGTTTTTCCATAGAATATATTTTTATCAACAACTACATCCACACTGTAACAGTCAATTCACATATTTAATAAGATGTGCCTACAATTTTTACTTAATGAGCAAATTAATAAGTAGTCCGGGCAAACAGCGGTAACAGTCAGTGTAGTAGATATGTGGCGCGGAGTCGGCGATTATTTATTTCACGCGTTCACAGCGTCAGTACTAAATCGACGCTGTATGCGAGTAGTTCTGTGTATATGTAGGCTGTCGTAACTTATTTCGTAATTGTATGCTTATGTTTGCTTTAAAAATGTTGTAGTTAGGCACGTCGCGAAATCGACCAATGGCAGACATTTTTGATGGCGCTAAAATTCAATGTCTAGTTTGTAAAATTACTTTAAGGTGTTGGTCCAGAATCCATTGTCAACGTCACATCGAAAGCAAACAGCATTCTTCTGCAAAAAGTGGCATACGAGACCAAAAAAAATTACATTTGATTTACTTGTTACTTGTTACTCATATTTTATGTAATCTATCGTTTCGTTTACTAGACAAAGAAGCATCTCCTTCTGGAATAAATATGCTGACTGTAAATTACCTAGTCGGACATCGATATGAAATGTAGTGCCATTTGCTCGTGAACATATAGAAAAAAGAATGAAAACGGAATTGAAAGATAAAAAACTGTGGTTGTGTGTGGACAAAACAACAGATCGTCAAAAACATTCTGTGGTTAATGTAATTGTATTTATAATTGAACCACATCGACCGTCATCCTCCTTCTTACTTGCTTTCAAAAGTGTTATAAATTGTACTGCCGATGAGATTTTAAAGGTGGTGTTGAACTTATTGAACAAATTTGAAATTTCAACTAAGCAACTTTTAATGTTTATGAGTGATGGTGCCGCAAACATGCGTTCTTTGGGCCGATCTCTTAAAGATCACAGTGGTAACTTCTTACATGTAACGTGTAAAATCCATACTCTAAATCTTGCGGCACAAACGATTCCTACATGTTTTCCATTAGTAAATGTATTGATTGCTAGTACAAAGGCAGTGTTTCTAAAGTCCCCGAAACGTACCCGACTATTTCACAAACTGTGTCCTGATTTACGTAAACCACCACAGCCGATTGTTACATGTTTGGGAACATGGTTGCAGGCTGCGTTTTACTACAACAAATATTTTGATCAAGTAAAGAAGCTAGTTTTAAAATTCAATCCGACAGAAGCTGCAGCAATCAAGAAAAGCCAGGAAATATTTCAAGATAGTCAGGTTAAAAGAGATTTACAAACTATTCACAACAATTACTTCGGACTAGTGGAGGGAATAGAAAAATTACAAAATGTTTCGATGTCGCTAGTGGATTCTGTTCAAATTGTGAATGATGCTCACGCACAGTTATACGCTGTAGAAGGCGAAACAAATTGGTGTGTAATACGAAAATTTGAGTGTTTTAGAGAAAGACTCCGATTTTCTTATATTAAGACAAATTTGTGAAGGTGTGTGTGAAGATGCATTAGGTTGTTTCAAAGATTATTTTTAATTATATATTAAATATTTTAAATATGCGCTCGCCACGCCTCTGGCTGTTACCGCATATTTGCCCAGGTTACTAATAAGCACATTAGAATTTATTCCTTTTACCAATTAACGCAAGTAATAAAATGGCCAATATCTGTTTATGCATACAGAATGTTCTAAATTAAATCGTTATTTCCGTCTTTATCAATGTGAATTAGTATAGTTCTTAATGCAGAATAAGACAACCAAATTACAATTTCATGATGTCCTTTATAGAACATTTGAATGAAATATTCTGTATATTAAGAAAATAATATGTAATGCATAATCTAATTATAGATTGTATTTACCGAGAACAATATATACTTAATATAACAATATACAGTCTGTCTATTTAAGTTGGCTGCATATGGAAAACTTTATTATTAATTTTAGGAAAAAAAGTGACTCTTTGTAAAAAGTTCTGCTTTCTGAGAAAATTATATTAACACATTCAAATTTGAGGTAGGATGTACAGGCTAGTCAAAAATGGCTATGTCGCGTCGGTATGTTGCCAAACATTTTCGAATTTTGAAATTTTCTCTAAAATTAATAATAAAAGAGTTTTCCATATGCAGCCAACTTAAGTAGACACACTATATATTATGAAATATGTGACAGCAAAACTTTATCTTAAATTCAACTACAATTTTCGTTAGGGCAACTACATACTTTGTTAGATTGAGTAAAAGATTGAGTAAAGTTAAACGTGTTGTAATTCTTAGTATAAATTGTTCCTATTTTTAAAATGCAAATATTGCGGGGATGGGACGATTTAGCGCGGCCGTTCGCTAACAAGAGCGGCGTGCGAATTGACTCCCGTGGTACTCCTGCGGTTATGGTTCTTGTGAGCTTCCAGTTTGACTCAAAACTTTTGCTGGTGCAGGAACGATCGAATCAGGCGTAGTAATCCCAGTGAGATACCAGCTCGGTGCATCTTGTATAATAAGCCTTGATGCCAGAAGAGACCTTGTTGAATGCTTTGGATACATCCAGGAATACAGCCCCTGTGTATTCGTGACGACTGAATGCATCCTTGACATGCTCGACAAGTCGCAGGACCTGGAGTGTGGTGCTGTGGCCTCCCCTGAAAGCGCACGGGGCCTCTGGGATGATGTGGCGATCTTCCATTTCCTCGGCGAGTCTGGTGTGGATGATCCTTTCGGTTACTTTCTAACCGTTGGAGGTTGGCTGATTGGTCTGTCCTGGTTTCCTCAGCATGACCACGTCCACGCATTTACATGGTGACGGGAAATGGCGCAGGCAGATCATGGCGTTGATGATGTTGGCTGTCGTAGCAACAGCGTTTTTCGGTAAGCACCGCAGAGCCTGGAATGTGATGTCGTCATTTCCTGGAGCCTTTCTTGGGTGAAAACTCCTGAGTACTTCGCTTACTTCCGCAAGCGAAGGCGGAGAGATCTGGTCGTTGTCGGCGTTTTCGAGCAGCTGGCTCGTTACTCGATGAATATGGTCGATGTGTTCGAGGTCCACATTCACGTAGGTCCACCTTTTCCTCGGTAGTAAGAGCAGTTCCATGCGGTACATGTATGTGAACCCCATGAAAATGATTTTACTATATAAAACCAGATCATTTATTAGAAAAAAAAGTATTCGTTGCGACATCTATTGAGGAATAACAAGAAACATTTGGTTCGTGCATTTAGGTAGGCTTCGATAATAAAATTGTCTGTACAGATAAATGATAATTTACTTATAAACCAACTCATTTCCTATTGTTTATTTTAAGATAGGAAAATACATCGACGAACATACAACCTCCTCGATACCGCCTAATGTGATGTAATACTATAAACACCTTAAGTTTAGTAGATAATGATTTGCTCAATACGCGATCGTACAGGTACATGATACAATGACGCAACTCTATTCCCGGGTTTCTTCTTACTATTTCATACATTTTTATGAAATGCAGTACAGAAATACAGGAAAGATAATGTAATTCGCTTAACTTGTTTGGATCTCCCACAATTGTTTGAGTCGGTATAATGCTAAACAGCAAAATTCTGAATTTTTGTCGGATAAGTTTATTTAATGTTTATTTAAACATCAAAACAGCACGTTTTTTTACTCGAGTATTAGGAATTATACACTACACTACACTGAGAGAAAAACTTGGTTGAGCCAACCAAAAATTGGTTGACTCAACCAACTTTGTTTGTGAAATATATTCAACACTCCATGTAGTTTAAAGCAACACCATACAATTGGTTGAATACGGAATTGGATCAACTTTAAAATGAACTATCATCAACAATTGCCTTACCGAAGGTATCTTTCCTAAGGAACTGAAAATTGCGAAGATACTACCAGTGTATAAAAAGGGAAACATCGAGGTTCCAGAGAATTACAGGCCATTATCAATATTACCGGCATTTTCTAAAATATTCGAGCTAGTGATTGCGAACAGATTAATCAGCTTCTTAGATAAGAATAACTTGATAAGTAAAGTGCAACATGGCTTTCGGAAAGACAAATCAATCGTAACAGCTTTAACTGATGTGATAAATGCGATTTTATCAGCGATTGATGAAGAGAACTCCGTCCGACTGACTTACTGTGACCTAACGCGGGCATTTGATACCGTGGATCACAAGTTACTAATGGACAAATTCTTTCACTACGGCGTGAGAGGTAGTTGCTATGAGTTGTTGTTATCCTATCTGTCGGACAGGCAACAAGACGTCGAAATAGAGACACGCAAATCAACAATGATGGTACAACAGCGTGGGGTTGCCCAAGGATCTATTCTGGGACCACTGATGTTTATCATCTACATTAATGACTTTGAAAGAAATGTATCCGCAGACACTATCTGTCTATATGCTGATGATACGTCAACGGCAAAACAAGAAATGAAGTGCTATGGATGATGCAGAAAGGTGGTTTACAGCCAACAAACTCAGTCTAAACTCAAATAAAATCGAACATCTTGAATTCTCCCTAAACAAAAAAGAACTTACCAGCAGCGTAAAGATTCTTGGTCTCCGAATTGACAGCAAATTAAACTGGTTCAATCATATTGACGAACTAGCCAGGAAACTGACATCAGCAGTTTATAGTGTCATTAGAATTAAGAGTGTGTCAACCTGTAACGCCGCAAGAATGACATATTTTGCAAACTTCCATAGTGTGGCAGTATATGGAATCCAATTTTGGGGAATGTCTTCGGAGGCCAATCGACTCTGTGCAACCTGAGAAGAGAACAAACGTGCAAGTAGGCGTTTATAGAACAAAAGATACTTACCATACCAAGTGCGTATATTCTCGCCATTGCTAAATACATACATAAAAATCGAAAGTATTTTTGCACCAACGATGAGTCACACAATTATAACACCCGCAACAAGGATGATCTTCGGTTACCATACCATAGAGTGCAAGCCATACAGAGGAATGCAAATTTTTGGGGCATAAAAGTGTATAATAAATTGTACGAAAGCATCAAATGTTTGCCAAATAAGAAATTTGCAAGGACATTAAAAGGACACTTATTAAATAACGCCTTTTATTCTGTTGAATTTCTTAGCCATCCTAATCAATTCGTTTCTCAATGTTTGTTTGTTCTTCATGTATTTATACAATGTCTTTGTTCTGTACATTATCCTTACAACTTTGATTTTATTTATACACTGTTTTACTTTGACGATTTTTGTAATTGTTATTACAATAAAAATCAGGTTTATTATTATTATTTATTATTATGAATGTTCAGCCAACCTACACTAGAATGTTGGTAGAAACCAAAAAAAATATGATATCAAGCTATACAGTTCCCAGTCTTCTAACAAAGCATTAATTGTGCAAATCTGTATGTGTGTTGTATTAAATAAAGAAGGATGCCTTTACGGAACTCTACTTGCGTCTGTTGTATGAAGCGAATTTTGTGCTTGATGTAAAAGTAATATGTTTTGAAGCACAACCAACACAAATACTGATTTGATTTAACAAAAATAATTGAACCAAAGTTAATGTGTTCTATTAAGTTGCAAGGTGAATTAGATGTGCTAAAGTGTTAAATGAACATATTTTTAGTTAAATGAACACATAAATGTGCAACATTTCTGGATTTTTTGTCGGATGAACCAATTCCTTTAGTGTGGAAACATCAACCATCTCTTTCTAGGATGCGAAGTGCAGATAAATTAAATTAATAAACTAATAGATGATCTAGTAAAATTGAACATGCAACTTCCACTGAATGTTAATTACCTAATTGCCCAGGAAAATATCGATGTATATTATAGAATTTATAAATATATGCTAGACACCAATATTACGTTTTAGAGATTGATCCTTTGTGTCTTTCCTGTGTGGGTTTTCCCTTTTTCCTTGGTCTACCTGTCTTTGTCTTTGACATGTTAGTCACCTGATCGGCCCCCAGTGTGAATAATAACCAATTCCTTTCTCTTAATGTATCTTTTGTGAATTTTCGCTAGTTTTAAAACATATTTTACTTCAATAAAAATATTTTAATGAAAATTACTCTTTAACGATGACATAGCTTTCTACAATAATTATGTGACTTTTCAATACAATCATTCCTACAACGTTGCAACTATCTCCATAGGATTTTTTTTGTTCGTTCTTCCACCAAACACCGATCCGCAAGTCTGGCTTGGGTACATGGTATTTGTAAGCATAACTATTTGATAGAATTTCACAGAGTCAATGTGAAAAAAAGATAATAAGATAACTTTATAAACAAAGACTATGTGTGTGCCTTTTTCGTGAGCGTATTGCAGAAATGTGGAAACATTTCGCACCTATTTGGAGAAATGTATAAATTCTAAGATTAACAAATTATTTTTGTAATTGTTTGTTGTCTTTCTGCGAAAGTGATGCATGGATACCGTATGATGTCTTCCCTAAAATATTTTCGCGGCTTTTAACACAAGCAGATGTCTTTGAAAGCTGTTGGCTTAGATCCACTCTTGTCCGTGAAGTGTGAATCACATACAAATGATTATTTATTTACGCGATCTCTGAAAGTTGATAAATTTCCTACAAAAAGAACCCGTTTCATGGAATTTATGAAGCCTCATAAATAGAAAGATAAAGATTGTAGTCGATCTATACCTTTATAATTTAATCGCGTTCGCAAAACACGCAGCAGATCGAAACTGACGTGCGCTATTTTAAAATAATTAGCACGAATCGCCTCGCCTGTCGATTTTATGGGGCAAACAACTTTTAAGCGCTCGCTCGTCCGAAATATAAAATGTTGTAAACTTATGTGATTTTTCGTATGTCGTATGCGCTGAAGAGAGTTGTTACTGCTGTATGTTTCTAAATAATTTAAAATATTATTCTTGCCGGTTCTTTTTGTAAAAACGTTATTCGTCTTGTTTCGATATTAATATGCGCGCAATCATGAAATGTAGTACACAACAGCAGCACTAAAAAGATTCCCGTGCCGCACTAGTGCTTCCGCAACAGACAACGAATTCAAGGTAGTGATACATAACTTGCCCACAAGATATTTGTCAGTACAGAGCTGTAATGCAATTCGTGCGTATTGCCGTTCTTGCTGAACAAGGTCTTTTCGCTTCCGGTAATCCATGAATATTTCTTTTCTGTAATGGAGTAGAAAAGAACAAATTCTTAAAGTTGGATTTCCCGCTTAGAATTGTTTTCAGCCGTCGACTTGCGTCGCGATGCCACAATGTTTAAAATTAGCTCAGAACACTGAAAGGTTCAGAGTCAAGTTATTATATACAGTTTTGCCGTTCAAGTGTAGTTACTAGAGTGTCTGTGTAAGGTGCGATTTTGCAAATTTATACGTAGAAGACAAAAGGAGATACTTTTGCGATAATTTTCAATTTTCCATAATGCCTTCTTCGAGCGTTCAAAGTAAGTAGGTTTTTCCAATATTTTCGCTACTAACGTCGCTATTACAAGACAAACATACATTATCGCGAAAATAGTAAACAATATATGTTTATTTTTACAATATATTTCACGTCTCTTCAAGATAGGGACTTAAAAATGAAAGGATTCTCGGCCTTAAGTAGGTCATTGTGTATACTCGCACATATTTTAACTGTAAAAGTTATTAAACTTGATTCTGCTTTCACATATGCTACTATACGAAACTGTTTTATAGTAGATGTAGTTTATTTTTTGAAAAGTAATAACATTTCCTTGAAAATATTCATTGTTTAAATCAGTTCAGCAAGTGTTTTTCAATTTTCCTGTAGCACGAAAAGTAGGTTAGTCATTTGTTTTAGTCAGATGATAGATTCTATAATTAGTAATATTTTCGAGAGAGGGTTTTAAAAGAAATTTTCGAATTTATACTTTTTTGGCTTTGATAGTTTATGGTTGGTCATTACCATGAAATCACAAAATTGTCAATCGATTAGTGTAACAATGCAGTCACAAATTGTTGTGTATCGAACTAATCTAATAAAGCAATTACTAGAGACTTTATCAAAGATAACCTGTGTAGTTTTTTTTAGAAAGCAAGTAAGTAATAATAATAGTATTTATTGGCATGTGACAGGGACAAATAATAGTACAAAAGGCAGTAAACTAACTACAGATAAAAAAATTTAATTATTGTTTGGTTATTTTGATATGTAAATCTCTAGTGCAACTAATAATAAATAAAGGATATGTTTATAACAATTCAAGAGGTGAACCATGTTGAAATGAATTCTATTGTTTTTTGGATCGTTTGTTGATTTAAAATACTTTGTGAGAGATATGAGTAGGAAACATGCTTTTTTCAGTGTGCACTACATTATCATAGTAATAGTTAAGAGAAAACTGCAGTTGCATCAATTGCATTGTGTTACACTAAAAGAGAAAGTAGTCTAAACATAGCAATGTAGATCGCCATATGTCTATATGTAGGTAAGATTTGTTTAAGTTAGGTTCATAAGTGGGGAAATCGGTTGCCGGGACGCTGTGAAAAAATAAGTAAAGTAATTAATGAAATTAAAATATAATATTTATGCCTGTAATAAGCAAGAAATCATGAAATATGTATATAAAAATGTTCCGGAGGGCAGAAACTTGATTTATTGATCTATTATTTTATTTCTTCAACTTATTGAAAAAGGAAAACAATATTCTTATTAATAATAATAAAAACAAAGTGATTAAACATCATATTTTTAATATTTATAAGAAATGAGAACGCAATGTCCAATGATTTAATTATTTACAAGCTTTTGTTACTGAATTAGGAAGGAAGTATGTATACTATATTATAATACACCGTATGAATATTTTATAAGTTGACTACTATTGTTATTTATAATCCTTGAATAAGTTAGTTCTTGTGTAATAATATGTGATTACAGTATTAGTTTGTTATTTTAATTATTACATTAAAATTCTTTCTTCAAGGATGATGCAGTAATAATTATTATGATTTTATGGTATACTGACAGTTGTAAAAAATAGATTTTGACAATCTCTTACAGTAAAAAAATTGAACGCCGTCAAATCTTCGTGGATTGTATGACATTTTTACAAAAACGATCAAGGTGAGACTGCTATACATACTGTTTTTAACGTTTTTTATATGAATAGAGGAAAAATAATGCTACTATTAAGGGAAATGTGGAGCTCTATACAGGGGAAACCGGGGCTAATTGTCACAAGATTTCCTTTTTTGCGTTTTCTGGAATCCCCATTTGTTAGAAATAATATTCATTTTACATGTTATACTCTTACATGCTTTATGAATTATATTTACGCAAAGTACCCTATAGATTGTGCATAACAAATTTCTTTTTGTTAGTTGCAAGGTGTGACAACATACCTCGCATTGTAGCAAAGTGTCACACCAAGCAGAGCAACTTGTTACTACTAATTTTAGTTATAAAACAACACAAACACAATTACTTATTTACAAAACATCAACTGAATTACATTTATGGCAAATATAGAAAGCATCTTTGTTTGCGTATTCTTCATGAGGCAAATTCTATTGCCAATCTTACTGCTCTTGCAGCAGTTAGCCGTGTGTCAGCCGGTGGTGAGGAGCGATCCGTTTTCTTCATGTATACGTATTTACCTATACACTATCCAAACACGGGGCTAATTCTCACCGTGACAACTTGCCCCGCCAACAATGTGATGCGTAACCCCAAAGTATATCTTTTTGTTTGAATTAATTTAACATTATTGCCATTTCACAAAACAATAAGACAAGTCATATAAAACTATAGCTAAGTGGTATCTTCAAATATGTATATATAAAAGATACTTATAGTTTATTTCAAATTATAAGAATATAACTGTAGACTTACAAGGCCTTTAATACTTTTATTGCACCTTCTGTGACGATAATAACCTGGCAATGCATATTGAATCTAGGGGCTGTATTGACTATAAATTACGGCCCTATAAGATAATTATATGTTTATGTATAGTTTATTTCAAATTATAAGAATATAACTTTGAACGGCTTAAATGCGGTTATTGCGCCACCTGCGGTAATAACTACCTGGATACGCAAACAAACTGCTGAGGACCGTAATGACAAAATTTAAGTGAATTAAATAGAAATGGAATTATGATTTGCGATATGCGTAACTGCCTGTTTGCACATTTAAATCTCATTTAATATGTAAATTCTTTAATTCCTTGTAACATCGAATTGCTTACCATGTAAATTTATATTGTTTGTAAAATATACATACATAAATATATAATTATCTTATAGGGCCGTAATTTATAGTCAATACGGCCCCTAGATTCAATATGCATTGCCAGGTTATTATCGTCACAGAAGGTGCAATAAAAGTATTAAAGGCCTTGTAAGTCTACAGTTATATTCTTATAATTTGAAATAAACTATATATATATTTTACAAACAGTATAAATTTACATAGTAAGCAATTCGATGTTACAAGTAATTAAAGAATTTACATATTAAATGAGATTCAAATGTACAAACAGGTAGTTACGCATATCGCAAATCATAATTCCATTTCTATTCAATTCACTTAAATTTTGTCATTACGGTCCTCAGCAGTTTGTTTGCGTATCCAGGTAGTTATTACCGCAGGTGGTACAATAACAGCATTTAAGCCGGTCAAAGTTATATTCTTATAATTTGAAATAAACTATACATTCAAATCAACCTCAATTGACAAACTTTCACAAAATATAAGGGTAATTATTTATTACAACCTATTGAACATTTATAACGTGGATTACTCATGCGTCATCTATCTATTGTTCAGTTCTTGTGAGAAAGGCAAATTATGACTTACGAAACGGGTATTATTACGACTGTGACAATTGGAAAAATATGAAAACGTCGTAGGTTTCCGCGGTAGTGTGGTACCTAAAATATCTTGAGATGTGTACCGCTTTGGTTGTGCCAGAAGTCGCTACCAGCTCGCATATTTTGAATCTTATATAAAATCGGTTAGAAAACTAGTTCAAGGTTATCATAGGTGATGCTTGAACGTTAATATGAAAAAAAAAAACAATATCTATATTTGGATTGGAAGGGACGGTAAGATCGTACGTCCGTCTTTTATTGCTCGGGCTGTATGTTAGATAGCATTTTGATATTTTGGGGATGTAATATAATGTTAATTGTCCATCTTTAGAAAATATGTTCCGATATACTGCGTGCTTTATAAAAAAGGTGGGACAGTGAAATTCACTTTTTTAAATGGAATTCGCTGTATATTCTTATGTTAACGATCCCTAATCGGACTCCATCGTTACCATCGATACTAGACGGCCTCACAGCTCTTCGATGACGTCACGTTGTTTAGGGGATGTATCGCCATGCACGATATTAGCCCAAGCGGTAAAAGAATCGTTCTTTTGCATTTCATTATTAAGTTTTGAAGGGCTTCCGCTTTAAAACGAACTTTCAAAGCAAAAACCAAACACGTAACCGAGCACCGTTTTCGTGAAAGATGTATTTGTGGTGAATATTTAATCGACTAATTATTATTATTTGTAATTGAACATGTATATGGACGAAACTAAGATTGAAATTACACAGTAATTGCAATTTTAATCGCAATTGTTTTCAATTTCACGAGAACATTTACAGACATGCTATTTAACCAGGGCCTTTAGATTCCTATTATGTGGTGTTTTATCTAATCTATCTTTCCTATTATGTGGTGTTTTACCTAATCTATCATTACTTTTCCCACAATTATTTTTAAGTAGGGTATTTGTAGAACAAGTTATTATAATTGTTGCAATACGTTTACTGCTGTGAATATGACATTTACATATATCAGTATCCAAAATGGCTACGTTTGGTGATATACTGTAAAATAAACTTACGTGCATAGAAATCGGCTCACTGTACGCTTTTGACTTTGACTGTATTTCTTTTAGAAAGTATACGCCAGATCAAAACAAAACATAGACAGTTTGAAAGAAGATTTAGTATTTATGCTTTGACATGTGTATAAATTTATCAAGAGTGCTTATTGTTTATGAAGTGTAGCGAACGAAAACAAAAAGACGCATATAAAGTGATGGCAGATGTAATTATTGTCTCTGTAATTGTTTAAACATAATTTAGTTTTTATAATTTGGTCAGTCTCAAAGTATGTTAGTCTAATGCATACTACACTGGAAAAAGCCGCACTACTAATTGCTTTAATCGAAAATTGCTCGATGACTGAATATGACACGTGTGGCGATTCGAACGTTATGAGGAGACTGAATCCTTTAATCGGCGACCAGGAACAGGCAGAAAGTGATGCACAACGGAGCGTGATGACCGCTTTATTGTATCAAAGTCATTAAGAAACCGTCGACTCAACGCGGTTCAAATGCAGCAAGAGTTCTGTGAAGTCCGAGGAGTGATTATTAGCGAGTGGACAGACAGTAAGACGAAGACTGCTGGAAAGAAACCTGATTCCTAGAAACCCTGCAACTGGTCCAAACCTTATCCCAGCCCACCGTCAAGCACGCCTGCATTTCGCACGGGTTCATCTGAATTGGACATTGGAGCAGTGGGGGTCTGTTCTGTTCTCCGATGAGACCATATGTCCCTATGGCAGCGGCCGAAGAAAGAAAGTTTACCGGAGACCAGGAGAGCGATTTGCAGAATGATGCATTGATGAACGCATTGGCTACGGCGGTGGTTCATGCATGATCTAGGGTACAATTTCTATGGAAGCACGAACGGACTGTGTATCCATTGCCAGGCCTGGCTGTGCTCACGAGAGAGGAGGGTTAACAGGCGCTCGGTATATTGAGGAAATTCTAGCAGTTTATGTGCTACCTTACATTGATTATATCGGAGACAATTTTACTTTTATGTATGATAATGCAAGACCGCACCTTGCTAGAATTGTCCAAGATCACATTAGAGAAGTCGATTTTCGGGCTATGGAGTAGCCGGCACGTAGTCCCGACTTACACCCAACATTTACTAATATTTTGGGTGTAATATTTAACATAATGTTGACTTTACGCCTTGAGAAATTCATCCTAGAAGTTTTTTCATAACCATTTCTATTTACCTAATTCCCGAACTCTTCTAATCAACATTTGTCTGCTTATTTTCGCTATTTGTTATTCATACGTGCTTGTTACCTTGCTAGATAATGTGTATAAGAAAATGATGGTTACTTCGAGTAGATGCTGGAGTTGTACAAAAGAATATAACGTTTACACATTAGTGTAATGAATATCTTTAGCAAAACAAAAGTTTGTCGTATTTCGTCGCAACTCTTTATGTTTTTAAACGAAAAATTTATCTGCGTAGCTTCAAACTGAATTTACTAAAGAACGACGCATTTTAAGTATAGGGCGATGTTAAAAAAAATCTAGAACAGTTTCTATATCAGAATCAGGAGACATATACACGCTGTTCGATATACGGCCTGAAACCTCCAAGAAATACTCAATCGAATAGAGTTTGAATCACCATTCTAGCGTGTAAGGTGTTTCAGATATCGTCCGTTAAGGAAACAGCGGAATTTCGAAAACATTTCAAATTGTACTGATTATCTCAAAAACCAAGATAGATGAGTAACCTGGGCAAATATGCGGTAACAGCCAGAGGCGTGGCGAGCGCATAAAAGTTTACACATAAAATAGAAGGTAAGAAATAAATTACAAAACGTACTGAAACACTTACCGTTTTAAAAGTCTTCCGTGAAATCACAAACTGGGTAACATCTGTTAAATATTTGAATCATTAGATATGTTTCCACAGCTGTTTCAGTCAAGTGAGTACGACGTGCGGAATCATCAATGTTTTTGAATGCCGAAAACGACCGTTCGACATCTAGCGATGTTATATTTGCATATTTAAAATAATCTTTGAAACAACTTAATGCATCTTCACACGCACCTTCACAAATTTGTCTTAATATAAGAAAATCGGAGTCTTTCTCTAAAACACTTTCAAATTTTCGTATTACACACCAATTTGTTTCGCCTTCTACAGTGCATAACTGTGCGTGAACATCATTCACAATTTGAACAGAATACACTAGCGACATCATTTTTCTATTCCTTCCGCTAGTCCGAAGTAATTGTTGTGAATTGTTTGTAAATCTCTTTTAACCTTACTATCTTGAAATATTTCCTGGCTTTTCTTGATTGCTGCAGCTTCTGTCGGATTGAATTTTAAAACTACCTTCTTTACTTGATCAAAATATTTGTTGTAGTAAAACGCAGCCTGCAACCATGTTCCCCAACGTGTAACAATCGGCTGTGGTGGTTCAGGTAAATCAGGACACTGTTTGTGAAATAGTCGGGTACGTTTCGGGGACTTTAGAAACACTGCCTTTGTACTAGCAATCAATGCATTTACTAGTGGAAAACGTGTAGGAATCGTTTGTGCCGCAAGATTTAGAGTATGGATTTTATACGTTACATGTAAGAAGTTACCACTGTGTTCTTTAAGAGATCGGCCCAAAGAACGCATGTTTACGGCACCATTACTCATAAACATTAAAAGTGGTTTAGTTGAAACTTCAAATTTGTTCAATGAGTTCAACATCACCTTTAAAATCTCATCGGCAGTACAACTTATAACTCTTTTGGAAGCAAGTAAGAAGGAGGATGATGGTCGATGTGGCTCCATTGTTCGTACCATTACATTAACCACAGAATGTTTTTGACGATCTGTTGTTTCGTCCACACAACCACAGTTTTTTATCTTTCAATTCCGTTTTCATTCTTTTTTCTATATGTTCACGAGCAAATGGCATTACATTTCGTATCGATGTCCGACTAGGCAATTTACAGTCCGCATATTTATTCCAGAAGGAGACAAATGCTCCTTTGTCCAGTAAACGAAACGATAGATTACATAAAATAAGAGGAACACATAAATCAAATGTAAATTTTTCTTGGTCTCGTATGCTACTTTTTGCAGAAGAATGGTGTTTGCTTTCGATGTGACGTTGACAATGGCTTCTGGACCAACACATTAAAGGGATTTTACAAACTAGACATTGAATTTTAACGCCATCAAAAATTAAGTCCGGCATGTCCACTATAAAATTTTTAACTATGTGTCTGCCATTGGTCGTTTTCGTGACGTACCTAACTGCGACATTTTTAAAGCAAACATAAGCGTACAATTACGAAATAAGTTACGACAGCCTACATACACAGAACTACTCGCGTACAGCATCGATTTAGTACTGACGCTGTAAACGCGTGAAATAAATAATCGCCGACTCCGCACCACATATTTACTACACTGACTGTCACCGCTGTTTGCCCAGACTATAGATGAGTATAGGGAATATTGAAGAAAGTTGATATGAATTGAAGAGGGGCATCCAAGAACGTATAATGTTCCATTTACGAAACAAAGCTTGTATGGCGCGTTGCTGAAACTGAACATTTGAATATAATTTTATGCTGTGCAGCACTTGTCAGAATATTTTTTATTTGAAAACTGTTTCTCTAAATTACTTAGGGAAGTTATGATACATCTGTAAATTTCGATATAATTTAAAAAGAAATGCCCACAATCAGACAAGAAAAATACCGTTTTAAAAATTTCCTTTCACACAGCCAGAATCTTCCGAACCCCCGGAGATGGCTCGCTCTGTAGGTTTCGTTTGGTTAAAGAATAAAGAGAAAGTTACAAGTTTGATTATAAGCGCAGTGTTACTCACCAATCGAAATGAAACTATCAATGCTCTAGAATACCGTTTTACATCGGTTGAAGGTGGAGGAGATAGAACTGACTCTAAAATTCCGACGTTTTATACAGCGAAGTTAAGATAACTAAATACAATTAAATCACATTGAAATTAAGTACTAGATGTAAAAGAATAACGATTGGGGTTTTTTTTTTCTTTTTTTTTGACTTAATACATGTAGTCCATGTAACCTGAAATAAAACATTATTGGTATTATTTTGTACCAGTAATTGTTTTCTACTTAATTTCCTGTATATTGGCGGTCCCCCTTTTTGAACAACGGTATTGTTATGCTGGTGTTTCATGCTTCAGGTACATCGCGACTAATTAATATATTTTTAACGTTTTCATGATTTCCCTAACAAACGCTTCACGACCATACTCTACTCTACTAAGTTCGTTATGTACCCTGCCTTCGCCTGGTGTTTTCCTATCTTAAATTTGTTAATAGCTTGTTGGATATGGTCTTCTGATAATTGTCTTATTTTATAATTCTCCTCTGTAGTTATTTCTGTAATTTATTTCAGCAGGTTGGTGTTTTCGTACACGCAGACAAACGTTTATTTGTGTCAATACTGTCCGCTTCAATTCAAGACAATTACCGTTTCAATTATCCACAATACAATTATTTTTTTGAATCAAAGGAAATTTTTCTTTGCATTTTTTTCTCCGCTTAAGAAAAGTATACACTTGTAATAAAATAATTGTATTTCCTTGTTTAAAACATTTGTTAACTTGACTTAAGAAAATTTAGTTAGTATAAGTAAATTACCGTTAAAACACAAAACAATATTTTCTTAAGGATAGTAAATAGTTTTTTTAATTCAAGAAAGCGTTTAGGTATTGTTCATAAATCAATAGTTTCATTTCCTTAAAATAAAGCATGTATTTACTTAGAATTCTTGAAATGCATATTATTTATATCCACATTATTAATTGCACTTACCTTGTTTAAAACTGTACGAAATATCACATAATGTAGTAAATTATTCTCGTTACTTGTGGTTTTATAAATGCTAAGGTAGGTTATTTACAAAATAATATTCAAACAAAAGTGAACTTTAATGTAGAAGTACACATGAGAATGTGCCCAGAGATAATAGCTAAGATAATGCTGATATATAGCTAATGGTATTGATGGAATCATTCCGGGCAAAAACAATGTAGGAAGAGAAAAGCACTAACGCTTTTTGCTCCTGCCCACATTGCTGTTCATCTTTCAGTTTATGCCACTAATCTTCAAAAACAGCTCTGAATTATTTCCTGGCGCCACCTACTGCCAAGAGATATAGTTATGCCGTCCTAGAAAGTAGCGACAGAAACCGGGATACAGATGCCATACAATGATACACCTTTAACGTATAACGTTTCATAAACATTTTCAAAAGATACCGGTTTATGTAATTAAATGATTTACTTGGAAAACATTTTTCTGTCTTGGGTTTTTTTGATTGTCTAACCCCAAGAAAATGTTTATTTAATACAAATAAAATTTCAAGAAACACCAATTGATACGAGCTTTATTGCGCTTGGGTCAAACTATGCGGAATCCATCGGAAATAGATCCTTTTCACACCTAAATGTTCATGCAAAATGGAATGTACTGCAAAACGTGGATCGGCTTCCAACTGCTCAAGAGCACAGTTCGCGAAAATTTGACGCAAACGATGATCCTTTAGCTTCAGATCTTGAATGATTTGAACTTTATAAGCCTTCAGATGGAGATCTGCATGCAAAATTCTCCACGTAGTCACCTGAGAAAGGTCAAGTTCTTGAGAATGACGTGGAATAGAGAGGTTCGGATCATCTTTTACACTTTGACTTACAGCAGCAATGTCGACCTCCGATTGGGCACCTCGATGACGTACTAATGTTGACTTATCTGCAACTGGGCCAGTTTGTCCAACCTTTTGAATGAAACTTCTTGCAACTCCCGAAATGTTCAGCGAACCAAACAAGCATTTTGATGGTAAATAGAATAATTTCTAAGCGCTGTTGAATCGTCAATCTGTCCATATTAACTTGACACAATGCACTCAACTCATTTGTTATCAATATCTGACATTTATATTCCAAAGCAATCTTGTTTTTGGCATCAAAGTTCTGACGCGCTAATTGGAAAACACTTTATATTACTTTCCAGAAAATGTACTATCCATACTCGGATCATACAACATTAACTCACTTCGGGATATTTAACAAATGCAATACTACAAACAATTTGTATTCATTTCGTTTTGTTCAACATTTTACATCATAGAATAATAAGAAAGTGTTAGCTCCTCTTATGTTCTTAATGTAATAAATGCGAACCAATTTATGGAGAAAAATATTTATTGTTACACATCTTATTTTAACATATTTTACAGTTTCTTCCCATTGATTTATCGAAGTATTTGCTTATATCTGTATTTATCTCTAATTACCACTACTTTGACACTCCAGTATTTTTCTTTTCGAATATTATATTAAACCCGAAATAGGTTAAATTATAAAAATAACGAAAACTCAAAAAACGTTTCCTCTTTTTTCTATCACTGGCCATACAGACAATGGACATCCGCATATTAGTAAATGTTTTGGCGCTTGTTCAAAACAATTCGTTTTACTGGTCACGGAAACTAGTGCCATTAATTGCTACATTGGTTAACTGATAGAATAGAAACAAAAGTGTGGAAATTCACCACAGTATACAACATGATTTACTTGTTTGTCGTGTACCTAATCAAAAAACGATATTTCAAATACGCATACGTACCTACAGTGCTCCATTAAAAAACATTTAAAACGATTTCTTGATTAGTTCACCACGAACTGCAAAAAAATAAGTTTGGTTCCGCAAATCCGAATAAAAATATATGCATACATCTAATCAAATAATAATAGCAGGTTCTCGGAAAACTTGAAAGTAATAGCAGCAACAAATAACGATTGGTACGCTAATCTAAATTTAATAAGATATAAATTAACATTTTGCAAGTTTTCTCTAATGTAAACGAGAAGTGTTTACATCTCACACTTCCTCGCACGTCATCGTGATTCAAAGGTTTTTTTTGGATTTGTCCTAATTTCTTCTTCCTTTCTATAACCATTGAAAAAATAAACGAATGAATGAGTATACGCCAGTAATACAAAGTAGCATGAGATAAATTAAGGCTTATATACACTTTTACAAAAATAACATCTAAATTGGGTGAGTATTAAATTAGTTAAATTAAACAAACTGATAAAATTGGGCAATGTTAGAAATAGTAAAAAGTCCAGGACGCTACTGTTTCGGAGAAGAATTTTTTGGTTCAAATTTATTTACTCTAGTACAACTTACGCAATAATCTGTCAATAAATAGATTTTTAATTGATAAGTGAAATTTTAAGTACTTGAGATAACACAATCTTCATTTCTCTGAAAATTTTAAATTTAGCTAATTATGCGAAAGAGCAGAATATTAATAATATATTAAGAACTAGAATAAAAATATAAAATTACCGATCTTCAGTAAATATCAGAAGCAGTAGAATTTATCAAAATCATAAACTTGAAATATATAAAGGAATTACTCTTATCTTTTTTTTCAAACTAACCAATTTATTTAAAGTTTTACCAATACCAAAAATTAATGCTAATATAGCTCATGGTATTGGTGGAATCATTTCCGGCAAAAACAATGTAGCAGAGAAAATAGCGCTAACACATGAACATGTTTCTGCCTACCCGGCGTCATCAGCATGGTTCTGAGCACTATCTTCTGCTGCGTTTGCCTCTCGGTTTATGCTGCTAATTTCCAAAACAGCACTGAATATGTCTTTCGGCGACACCTATCGCCAAGAGACACAGTCACGCCGTCCCAGAGGGTAGCAAGACTTACCGGAGTGTAGATGTCCACCACCTATCGGGCAGCTCCTGGGCTGCCAAACGCAAGAGAGCGTTGTGCCTAGGCACAGCGACATCTATACGTGCAAATGATTCCTCAGGCTTATCATGATGTATAGAAATACACGTTGAAAGAATGCCTGAGCCATGAGATATATTAGCACTAATTTTTGGTTATTGTTACTAGGAAGGGAACCTTGCGATGAATTGCCAATTTGAATGAAACCTAATAGCTCTACAGACCATGAAAAATTATAGAAATAAGTTGATATATTCGAAGAATGTTTCGTTTGCACATAGGAAATCCGTTAACATCGAGGGACTTAAAAATTTTCACCTTATTCAAGTTGGACTCAGCTGCATATGTTTTTACAACTGGAGCGCTTGCAATGCTAGAAGCACAGGTGTCTCCAATTTACCTCCAAAAGCATATTTCCTAAAGGAGTCCTATTTTAGTAGATACCATTAAAATAATTGCTGAAATTAAAGTGACGGATACTCATTCAATACTGTAATGGGTCAAAGGCTATAGTGCTTACAAAAGAATAATAAGAAGAACAAACATGGAAGTAAAGAATTATTACACAAATAACTAAACTAATTTTTAAACAACAATGGAATACCTACATGTCATCTGCGTGCAAGACTAAACGACTCAATATGCTTACATACACCACAAGCGCCCTTTACGAGAAATCAGAATTCATCTCGATAAACGTGGAATAACAGCATACCAGCATACATCTGTTTTGTACATCTAGCAAAAGGTAGTACAGAATATCTGGCCTTAATAAGAAAATTGAATACCAATAATGCAAAATTAAAATAAATAAGAGGTTTCTTAGAGACGCCAAGATAAGCGTGAGAATCCACAAGGCGATGACAGCCTCAGTCCCCTACTGCTTAACATTGTTATGGGCAGAATTATTGACACGATAAAAATCCGTTATTTGAGGTATAGACTTGGCAGCTATCCGTATTAGCATCCTTGGCTACGCGGATGATGTGGTACTCATAGCAGAGTCGGAGGATGACCTATAACAATTGCTGTATATAGTAAGATGACCGCAGAAAAATATAATATGACAGAATCGTTGCGTTGTACAGGGTGTTTCGGGGTTCTATTTGCAGTTCCATGGCTTTAACAAATTGCACAGACAAATGTTTTTCAAAACTTTAATAATGAAATATGTTCATAAGGACTTGCCATTAAATAATCAAAAATCGAAATTTAGGTTTTAAAAATGACATCCTCTAAATGATGCCCATTTCGGCGCACGCACCCTTCGGGCCTCTCCCGAAAGTTCAACATCACTTGCTAAATCATTTGTTGAGGGATAGCTGCAATCTCTCGTCCAATCGCCTCTTTCAGTTCTGGTATAGTCCTCGGCTTGTTGATGTACATTTTTGCTTTAATGTATCCCCAGAGGAAATAATCGCATGGGGACAAGTCAGGGGACCGAGGGAGCCAGGCAACATCTTCTCGCAAAGAAATGACATGTCCGGGAAAAAGGTGGCGCACTTCAGTCATTGACACTCTTGATGTGTGGGCTATCGCCCCATCTTGTTGGAACCATATTATTTGCCTATTTATGCGTTTGCTCCGTAGCTCAGGCATAAGAAATGTTTTAATAATTTCCACGTAATGGGTAGAGTTAACGGTGACCGCTACACCACGCTCGTCCTCAAAGAAATAAGGCTCAATTACACCAAGACTTCCAGCAGTACACCATACAGTTGCTCGTTCACAATGCAAGGGTAGTTCATTCATATGGCGTGGGTTTCGTGATGCCCAGTACCGGATAGGTGGAAATGGGCTTCGTCACTGGTTAGGATAGTGATGTCTTCTGTCAACATTTCAAGCATTGTTTGAGCAAATTGCATTCTGATAACATAATCACGGGGCAACACCTATTGTGTGATAGCGAGTTTGTAAGGGTGGAAATTTAACTGCCTCAAAATCCTGCGAACGGATGAATAGGGCATCCTCTGTACAGCTGCTTGTGTCCGTAGTGAACGCTTTGGACTGGCCCCCACTGCCTGGCGTATACGTTCCACATTTTCTGGTATACGCACAGAACGTTGAGCCCCTTGTCCTTTTTTCATTTGGGGTCCTCATTTCAATATGGTAGGCCTCGAAGAAACCGTGACCGTGACGCCTGACATTGAAACGCGTACGGAATCGTCTTTGAGCTACCGTCGCAGAATCGCAATTTTTTAAAAACATTTCCACCGCAAACGCGCGTTGCCATGTTGTCAACTGAATCGCAGGGGTAGGGGAACATATAGAGACCATCCCCACCCTTCTACCACCATCCCCTCCCAAAACAGCGCCTTATTCAAACTGTAAATAGAACCCTGAAATATCCTGTATTAACAACAGCTCAATGGAGTCAGTTATGTATTTTGAACACCTTGGCATAAGAACTTCTACCAGCAGAAGCCTTCAGGAAGAGGTATTGCACCAAGCAAGGAAAGCGGCGACTGTTGCAGGCTATCTAAAGCAAGCAATATGGAGAATCAAACATTTTACCATCCAATGCAAATCAAGCATTTATAAACATAAGACCAGTCATGGCATATGCAGCTAAAACCCGAGCCGACAGTACTATCATCAAAACACAATTGAAAACTACCGAGATGAAATCCCTCAGAACAATAACCGGCCACGCACCGATGGACAATGTAATGCCGACATCTGACAAAAATGTCAGGTACTCGATGTAGTGAGGTAGGTACGAACAAGACGACACGGATGGAACACACATGTCACCAGCATGACCGATTTAAGGATTGCAAAGATAGCGCGAAACGGAAATCCGAGGAACCACCTGGAAAACCTCGTAAGAGATGGCGTGACAGTTGATCCTCAACATTGCAAGAGCAACAATTGCAATAACAAAACCTATAGACAAGAGCGAAGTTTAGATCAGTAGACAAAACCCGTTACAAAAGAGGAAGAGGAAGATATATTCGTGGTTAGTATGTCATGGTACATTGTGAGCATTTGTACTTTTCTCTACGGCTGCTCATACTTAACGAACAGGTCTTTACTAATTTAAACAAAATGTGTTAGCATTGCCTCATGCCGTGAATGCATCTTAAACATGAATATTAAATCTTTTGGAGAGATTATAAAGCTTTAAGCTGTGATAAAATTGCAGATAACACACTGTTATGGTATTATTCTGTTTTACGCTTTCCACTGAGACATTGATGTGTATTTCAATTTTCTAATGTTTACGTTTTCTTGTATATTTTGTCTGGTGAAACAATATTGGTAACCTTCGCTCAAAATGTCTCTAGTTTGATAGTTTATCCTTTCTTTAATACATTACACTGGGGAACAGCAATTTCGTTGTCTTAAATCTGTGACTCGTTTTCAACTAACTTTTAGCCTCTGCATCCAAAAATAACCGCAGTTTTTGTCAATCACGTCAACTTTTTAAGCTACAGGATACTCTCAAAAGTCATACAAATTGTGCATATAAAAGAAAATAAAGTAAAAACATACCAAATATACTGTTTATAAAGAATAATTTTATTCATACAAAGGCTATAATAGTTATTGCAAGTTAAACTGTGTTCATACAAATAGTTGTTTTTTTCTCGAACGGTAATTACATATTAAGGCAAAAATTTTCGCTTATAGCTTTTTCTGGAATGTTTAATCTGTGGACATTCTCGCTTGATGCTCCAACAATAGTCAGCCATCATATGTACATCCCATCTACCTTGATACCGTGCCTCCATGACCTTCAAATCCTGGTGAAATCGCTCGCCCTGCTCATCACTGACTGCACCAAGATTTTCCGTGAAGTTAGCAAGATGGCTATGTAAAGAATGCAATTTGGTGTTAGCAGTTTGAAGCGCTCCAAGAGTTGCTGGACAATTTTGGCGTAATTCTGTGCTCGTGTATTTCCAAGATAGTCTTTAACAATGTTTTTGAATGCCAACCAAGCATTCTTTTCATGCTCGATTTCGCGGAGAGTGGTCACATTCTCATAAGGTGTAGAGATAAAACTTGACGTGGTAGAAGAAAACTAACTACAGTTTTGAAACCAGCATGCCTAATTAACTATAAAACAGCTCAAAAACTAAACTCAACAGAAATTGTGTTACAAATTGTTCCCCAGTGTTATCGTTTTCAATGGCAAGAACAAACTCCAAATTTCCAAGTTGAATTCGCATTTCGCAGATCTTCGCTGCATTGTCAGTAACGCGTTAACTTTCAATAAACCTCCTACAAAGAAAGATTGAATTTTATTCTTACCATTGAAACATTATTCTTCACACGTACAATTTTAACACTTTCATCACAAATTTTTTATTTATTCTATATTTAATAATAAACTATGTCATCCTAGCTACACAAAATAAATAAATTCTCTTAGCGAGACTATCAAAATTTAAGGTGTGGAACTTTAAGGTTTTATTTTAATTACACTTCCCCACTGCACATGCTTCAGTAAGTAATTTGTATGACTCCCTTAGAAAACTAGGTTTAGAGGGCCAAATAGTAAGCAAATGAGGAATAATACGAGGCGTGTTTTTAAAGTAAGTAGCGTTTTCAAATAAAACAAAAACAAGTAAACTTCTCTTAACAATTTTATTTTTACATGGAAGCCTGTACCTTATTCTACTTTTCTACATAATTTCCACCAATATTGAGGCATTTATCGTATAATCAATCAGCTTTACAATCCCATCGTCATAGAAGTCTGCCGTCTGATTTAACAACCACTGGACACAACTTCACAGAGAACACTTCTGGAAACTTCAGAGAGAACACTTGAGGAAACTCATCAGATAACAATGAAATTGTAAGGCATTTGTTCTCTTTCACTTTTTCGTCAACTTTCTGAACCAAATCTTCAGTAATGACAGACGGTCGCTCACTTCGTTCCTCTTCATGGACATTCGTGCGGCCATCTTTAAAAGCTATCACCTATTTCTGTACCATTCCATCACTCATAATGTTTTCTCCATACACTTCACAGATCTGACGATGAATGTCGGCCGATTTAATGCCTTTAGCACTAAGAAAACGAATCACAGCGCGTATTTCATAGTCGGGGGGATTCTCGATCGGCGGAGACATTTTAAATAGTGACAAACAAACGTAAACACGGTCAAATCTTTCTGTAATGGCATCTGTGGCTTGTCAACAGATGTAGGTACACAGCGCGCAAGCATAGAAGGCCGCCGCAGCGCTCACGGTAGCAGAATTTAAAAACGGTACTTACTTTAAAAACACGCCTCGAATTTTGATTCGATTTAATTTTACTTCTCCATAGGTAATTATTATCAATTTAATGGGTACAGATTTTCAGGTTTAAATTGATTATTTTAATAAAAAAGTTTCAAGCTTTTCGTTCATAGTCAGGCGAATTTCTTTTCTTTGATACTACAGATGGATTTCCCAGACGGCTGCATCATTCCTGCTGGATCATCTCTAGCCGGACGTCCGCGGATATGCTAAAAATCTGAACATATCCTGGGAAATCCGGACGTCTGGTAACTCTATATTGGATGATAAATAAAGAAACAATCGATAAGGAGATTAAAAAAGTTTTCACCTAATAACTGTTAAAATTATTATTGTAATACCTTTTGACATTTTCAAACATAGAAAAGGCTATACGCTTTATAGTTAATATCTAATGAAATCAATCGTCTTGCTTTCTTGTAAGAGTTTTCAATAGGGTTGTTCCAATATCCTCAGAGAACCGTAAATTTACCACTTCGTCCTTGCGCAGTATAGAAGAAGGGCTAAAGTTAAATTATTGCGCAGGCACTGGACGGTAAATTTACGGTTTTCTGAGCTAATGTTTTTGAGTTCGTACATTATCAATTTTTATATTTTCGTTAATTAATAAGCAGGCTTAAATATATTTTTCAAATTGTTTTCGAAGATTTTCACACAGGGGAAACCTGCGTATGATGGCATGGTGCCTATGATGACATACCCACAAATTTTTTGGATCATTTGAAATTTGCGGTCAAATCACCTGTTCAAGAAACTGCCATTACCGGTACATGAATGCTTACAAACCAGTGTGCATATCTGGCTGTTTCTTGGAAGTCAGAAAAAGAAGTGAAATATCGGTCACTGTTGAAGTAAGTTTTACACACTAATAAAGTTGAAATCATGTTCATTATATACTAAACCCAGCGGCACCCATTTAATTCATGTTTTCTATACATGTGCTGCATTTAGCACAGGTGCTAGTTTAGGGTTATGCTTTAATTGAAAAAATACAGAGAGTGGTTTCATTAAAACCTCGAATTTCCCTATGATGGCATACCTAAGTTGTTCCTTTATAAGGACTTGATTCTATTAAAAACTAAGAAGTCTTGTTTTTACGATAGAGAAATGTAATTTGCAGCCTCAAGTACAATGTCAACTATGGCTAAGGGGCAAGAATGGCAGGAGAAAAACATGGCGGAGGCTTTGAGAAATGTTCGAGAAAAAAAGATGGGATGGCAATTAGCGTCAAAAACCTTCAACGTCCCTGCTACAACACTACGCAGAAGATTCAAAAACAATTGTAACAGTACAAAAGACCAGTATTTAGTAGGGAAATGGAAGATGAATTTGCTCAACATATAAAGAATATGGAAACTAGATTCTTCGGTTTGACACTCAAAGATTTAAAGAAGTTAATTTTTGAATTTGCAACTAAAAATAATATAAAGAAATCCTTTTAACAAAGAAAAAAAGAACAACTGGTGATAAATGGATACAGGGAGTTTTAAAACGGAATCCACAAATATCTCTCAGAAGGCCTGAAAACACCTCGGCTGCTCGGGCACAAGCCTTCAATAAAGACAATATCGCTTTATATTTTAAATCTATAATAAAAAAAAAGAAATATAAGTTTCTACCAGAAAATATCTACAACGTCGACGAATCTGGTCTCAGTACAGTACAAAAATGACCACAAAAAATTCTCGCTACAAAGGGACGAAAACAAGTTAGAGCGGTGTGTAGTGCTGAACGAGGACAGCATTTAACTGTGGTATGCTGTATGAATGCCATGAGCACGTTTGTGCCATCAGCCTTTATATTCCCAAGAAAAAGAATGAAAAATGAGCTGATGGACAACCCTCCAATAGGCAGCAAAGCTTATTATCAATAAAACGGTTGAATGTATTTGGAGATTTTTGTACAATGGTTGGGACATGTATGTACATTACACTAAAGCTTCGAATGAAAACAAGGTTCTCCTCTTTTTGGACGCTAAAGATAATAGTGTGATACTGTACTGTTTTCCCGCATATTGTACCCACCGTCTATAGCCCCCGGATGTAGGTTTTTTTTCACCCCTTCAAAATTATTACGGCCAAGAAATTCTAACCTGGCTTAAGCAAAATCATGGCGGAATCATCACATATTTCAAAGTAGCTGGTCTTTTCAATAAAGCTTATTTGAAAGCTCCTACACCCGCAAATAATGCAATACACGCTTTTGCCAAAACAGGAATATATCCCTTCGACGACAACATCTTTCTAGAGTGGATGTTCCAACCCTCTTCCACAATTGATAGACCGTAAACCGAACAAGACCAATGCCAAAATGACAACCACAACAAGGAGGCGTAGACGTTGATCTGCCTAAATCAGGCTATGGAACACCAGAACCTACTGAAGTTGAACCTTCAACGTCAGGATTTCCCAAAGCTAAATCCACGACAGAAAGATTTCCTTCACCCAGCAAATAGAGGTATAGTAGTATTCAAGAACTATCTCCATTGCCACAAGCTTCACCTGGAGCTTCAAAGAAAAGATTTAGCAAACCTAGCACAAAGGACATATTAATTCCACGCCAGACATTCATGAATTGAAAAGGGAAGTAGAAGAAAAGGCAAGAAAGGAAAGGGAAAAGTTATCAAGAAAAGCGAAAAAGAAGATTTTGGTTGCAGAAGAAAAGGACGATGTCAGTGACGATGAAGAGGTTGAAGACATTGATGACGATGAAGCTGATGCCGCATGTATATATTGCAATGATGTGTTCTCTAGGTCGAAAACAAGAGAAATGTGGATTTCATGTCAGAGGTGTCGTTCCTGGTGCCACAGTGAGTGCGCTGGTGTCGAAAAAAGAATCAAGCAATTCATCTGTGAACTTTGTAAATAACTCCTTTTGTTTGCCTTTATGTTTCGTTATTTGATAATTTCCATTTTGTTTATTCGTTTATTGATTTGTTTTGCTACAAGTTGTAGTCCTTTATCTTAAATATATTTTATTACATTAATAATAACCCGCCAATACTTAATAAAAATTGAAATTACTTCAAAAAAAACTTTAAAATTTAGGATGTGCCATCATAAGAAGAGTACTGCCTATGATTGTTTTCGGTTCTAAATTTTTTTCAAAAAAAGTATTGAATGTATTGAAAGTTTGATGAATTATTATCAGTAAAAATATAATTGCTTATTGAAATTGCCACACAAAAAAATCCTTATGTTATAGATGAGGTTATAGTAAGGTGTCAAAGTTAAGTCATAATTAATTTTTTCAAGTTAAAAATGCACATATGGTAGGTGTTAATTTCCATATACGACAAATTAGCAAATCGCAGCTATTTAGGTAACTCGATGCCTTCTAGCTAGAATTTGCCTTTATTTCAATCATTTTATCTATTTTTAATAAATTACTCAGATGCTAATATTTGGAAATGACGTCCTTTCCTAATAAATCGTTCCAGTCTGGATTTATTTTATAGGGCTCTAATCATTTTTTACTATTTTTAAGTCATCAGATGTTTCACTGAGCCAATATTATTATTTTAGTGACCAAATCCTCTCAATATTAATTGTATGTTTATATTACAGGTGTAATACATTACATATACAGTGATGTATAGTCTATAAATAGTAGGTTTAAAAATGTTATAAAATTTTATAAGCAATTGGAGGTCCGACAGCCTAATACTGCAGTCTGTGTAATTAGCACGGCTAGTGAACTGCTTCATCGTTTATATAATGAGTGACAATTAGTTCTGCGGATTTTAATTCAGTTAGATGGAAGTTTTATTGGAATTGTAATTTATCAGTAGTTCAAAATGAATAATGAATAGCGGGGAAGTATTTCATTCGCCTATATACTTTTTACTGATTGTCTTGTGTTTTAGGTAAGTTATAATTAATGAATTACATGCATAAATATTGAACGAATTAGTATTGTCAAGTTTAAAGAATTTTGTTCTTCTTTAAAACTAGCAACATAGGGTTGCCAGTATGAGATCATTAAATGGTACACAGGACTATGAATGAATTCAAAGTTTGTTGCAAATATGGTAACCATCTGCTGACATTTTCAAGTTCATTGTAATTTACCATAGATTAACGTTGTTGTTAGTAGTTATTTGTTACTAATGGTGTAAATTAGTGAGTGATTGAGGTTCAATTAAGTTCTAGTTTGTTGGCAGATTATTGCATTAACCATGATTTAGATAAAAAAAACCATTCATAACTTTTTTTCACAGTGGCGATATTATCAAGGTTCTAAATGTTACTATAAAACATTTTTTATATTCTGTATATGTTGATGATTTGATTTAACGGAATGTTTTGTGTATTTGTATTATTTAACCATCCTTTTTTGACTTTTATTCTGAAGGAAAGTTACAGTAATGTGAATAGATTTACATATGGTTTAGTAATACTAAATATCAGTGTAACAATCAAGAGCTATTAAGTAGCAGTAAAATTGTGCGAAAATTACGAATATGTAATTTGTTATGCTTCAACATATGTTTGTATATAAATACAATTAGTTTACAAGTGTGGCTTTACCTACTATTGCGGAAAAACTAAATCATTTGTAGAATTACATTTTCTTGTATGTTAAGTTACCTAAGGAATTGTAAATATACTTTCTCAAATGTGTGATTAACATTTACATTGTAATATTATATGTAAAAGTACAGTTACAGTAGAGATCGTAGGTTCCGAAGTTGTCTACGATCTCTGGTGAAGATTTATAAAATCCTTTTGACGGTGTAGATCAGTGATCTCCAATCCGTCGATCACGAATCCGGTAACTCACAGCACAGGCATATTCTAAAAGTCTAAACACCTAAAAATCATAAAAAACTCCGTAAACTTCACAAATTCTCATAATAATCAGAAGTAGCAACAACGATGCGATAAACGATGAGCTGACTCCTGAGATCAAATTTTTCCACAATGGCGACATTATCAAGGTTCTAACCGTTGCCACAAAATATTTGTTACATTCTCTATATGCAGAAATCACGTTACTATTACCAAACTTTTTTGAATATGGATACGTTCGACAGAATTCCCTTCAATCCTCTGGAAATTATTATAGCTTAAGTAAATGGAATGTATTTACGGCTGATAGTTTGACAAATACAGTTAAAGTAAGCATTTACGAAAAGCCAAAACCTACACACACAAAAATTAATTCTTCGTTGTAGAATATCAATATACTCAACTTCAAATACTCAAGGGGTAGCTTTTGAACGACAGAAGTTAGCGTTTTTAGAAAAAGTGGGTCGATTTCTACCTTTTGTGAACTAGCTTTTGCCGTTATGAGCAGTTCAATTGTATTTCCGATGTCACCGGAAGTGACGTCATCTTTCTTATTTTAAATAGAACAACTTGTATATTTTTACATTTTTAGAAAGGTAATGGAAAGGCAAATCCAACGATACCACATATATTATATTTTAACTTAAGAAATATGACGATATGCAGCAATAAAGGTTTTGGTAATCCGTTTTTGTTGTTACTCAAAGTTGGCTAGGAAAGAGCCTCAAATTGTTTCTTGTGATGTCAGACTGACCTAAAGAGCCCGTTGCTAAGCAAAGCAATCATAACAATTGGCAAACTGTCAAATCTGAATTCCAAAAACGTAAATCATTCTTGTTATTTACTATTATTATAACCTGCATTTGTCATGCCTTCGTTCTTTGTACTCCTTATTATTCTACGTTATTTTAACTGGTTTTGTTAATTGTTGTTTCTGTTTTGCTTTATGGAACTTTATTGTAATTAATGAATTGTGGTAGGTTTGGTTAAATTTGCTAGTTTTTGGTAGGAAATGTGCTTGAGTTTCAGTTCTTTATGTTGATTTTAAATGGCCTCCGTATGGATCACGTAGGATGAACGTCAAGTACCTGATTTTAATATTCCGTGAATTTGACAACAATTACCACGAATATAATGATTTAAATTATTATACAATTTGTTGCGCAACAATGGCATATAAAGTGAAAATTGTTGCCAGATTTACACAGTATTAAAATTGACGCAGCAATTTTGCATGGTTCGTGCCGAAGCCATCATAGAAGTAACAACACAAAAAACCTAAAAAAAGACATATCGTCTATTAAAAACTTTCCACAATTAAACAAACTTATCATAATTAATTAATTGCTATAAAGTTCGATAAAGTGAAGAAATAGCTACAATTAACAAAAGAAGTTAAAATGTGAGAAAATAATAACCGGATCAAACAAGGAGCATGACAAATGCAGGATATAACAACAATAAACAACAAGAATAATTTACGCTTTTGGAATTCAGATTTAACAGTTTGGCAATTGTGATTACTTTGGTTAGCAACCAGCTTTTTAGACCATTCTGGTGTCACAAGAAACGATTTGGTTCTCTTTTCTAGCCAACTTTGCGTAACAACAAAAACAGATTACCAAAACCTTTATTGTTGCATATCGCCGTTTTTTGAGCTATAGACAACGGGCAGAAGTTAGTTCACAAACAATAGAAATCGATCAATTTAGGCTTTAGGACTTCACTGTATGCATGTGTTTCATTTAAAACTAGTTCATACTCAAAATGTATCTTTAAACGAAAACACGAAAACAAGGCTATTCGAATTTAGTATGTATATGTAAAGTATCTAGGAAATCTAATGTTGTTACAGGAAGTGTTCAATGTATTTAACTTAAAATTACGGTAATTTCATTACAATTATGTGCGTTCTTAGAGTTAGTAAATATATCTTTCATAGAAACTAAAAACCACTACAACTTTCTTATTATTCATCTGGACGCAAATACAGTTTTTATATTAGAAATTAAATTGCCTTTCAAAATTTTGAAGAATATACGGGATGTTCCATTTAAAAAAATAGTAAATTTTATTTTTTTATAAAAATCCGTTGTGTAATCGTTTTTCTATTGACAAACCGCAAGAACACTACCAGCATGCCAATTTCATCGATTTCGCATGACAACATAGCAATAGTAACCCGTTAATTTGGATCATCTTGTATATAAATATGCGATATAAAAAGCAGGAACCACAATATTAATATTTTACAATTTAAACGAATTTCCAGTTTAATTTAGGGATAATACTCGTAGTTCAGAAAATTCGAGTATGGTATGAGAAATACCTGTGTTGGAGACAGATGGCGCTTTCCATTGAGGTGACTACGGACAATATTATAAATAAAGTTCATGATATCGTGTTAGCCGACCGCCGGCTGCAGATTAAAGAGATTGTCAATATGGTAAAGATCTCATGTGAACGTGTGCAAAACATCCTACGCGAAAAATAGAGTATGTGAAAGCTATGGGCAAGATGGGTGCCACGTCTGCTGACGATTTATCAAAAACGGAATCGCGTGATAACTTCAAAGCAATGTTTGGACATGTTTAAGCGCAATACTAGTGAGTTTCTGCGGCGTTATGTGACTGTAGTTAAGGCATGAATACATCACTACACGCCAGAAATTAAAGGTTAGTCGGCAAAATGGTTTTTTCTTCTGGCGAGTGTGAGAGCAAAACTGGTCCAGTTATGGTACGAATTGGTACTCTATGCACCATATTCGCCAGATTTGGCCCCCGTGACTTTTTTCTTTTTCTGAATTTGAAAAAAATGTTTGGCGGAAAACGGTTCACGTAAAATGAATATGTCATTGTCGAAATGTAGGCCTATTTTGCAGAGTTTAACAAATCTTGTTATTTGGATGGCTTAAAAGGGTTGGAACGTGGCTGGAGTAAGTTTATAGAGCTACAAGATTGTGTTGAGAAATAAATTTAATAAATTCAAAATATTCGCGTTGATGGAAACGAATAGTCTAACAACGATCAAACGATATGATATGAACTAAAAGGTATAGTGAAATTTATAAAAGTAACTGTGTCGGTTTAAATCAACGTATGTATAAATTAATATTTTCAAATATGATATGCTTGTAACAGAGAATAGAAAAACTGCAACATTAACAATAACTATTAAAAATTTGGTCAACAAGGGCGCACAAATGTATATAATATGTTGCAAACTTTTTTAGGTATTGTTAATTTTTACCATCGTAGGTTTGTTCGAACCCGGCGCTTTAGAACGGTTCAGAAACGTCCGAGAATTACAAATTCTTGGCAATTACACGCGTGACCATCAATTCCAGTTCTAACATCCGGCTTCGGTTCGAACGGGTTTATGGTAGAAATAGGCTTGTATCGACAGAAATCTCAAACTAGTCAGACTGTTACCACTGAGAGGACAAGGCTTCAGCGCTCTTCGACGACGTCACGCTCTGTAGGTGAAGTATTGCCATGCACGATATTGCCTAAGCGGTAAAGGAATCGTTTTTTTTTGCATTTCTTGAAGTTTTGAAGGGCTTCCGGATTAAAGAGGATGCCAGTCGTCAACTGAGCCCTTTTTCGTATCCCATTCGATTTTATTTTGGAAAAACGAAGTTTCGAAACACAAACCAATCACGTAACCGAGCACCGTTTTCGTGAAAGATGTATTTGTGGTGTATATTAAATCGACTAATTACTATTATTTGTAATTGTATGTGTATTTGGATCAAACTAAAATTGAAATGATACAGTAATTGCAATTCTATTCGAAATTTTGTTTAATTTCACGAGAAAATTTACAGAAATGCTATTTAACCAGGGTCTTTAATTTCCCATTATGTGGTGTTTTACCTAATCTATTGTTACTTTTTCCACAATAATTTTTGAGTAGGGTATTCGCAGAACAAGTTATTATAATTGTTGCAATACGTTCACTGCTGTGAATATGACATTTACACATATCAATATCCAAATGGCTATGTTCGATGATGTAATTTAAAATATATTGTATTAAAACAGAACGTTTATTATACACATTTAAAAACATCTCTTCGTGTCCAAAAATAATTTTGTTAAATATAACGTAAGAATATAAAACTACTTGAACAATAAAATCTTCACGTTTTTTTGTCAAATACAACGGATAGTTAGGGAATTGACTTGGGATAGCATCTTTTTTAAGCCTAGGATATTTTAAACTTACAGTTATAGTTTCATCGGTCCTTGAATATGTAGCTGTTGAAAAATAAATAGTATCTTCTTTTATAAAGTGTAACTCACAAACCCTAGTATACATTACTGGAGTAAAATGTTCCATATGCAGTGCACAGACCCATTTTTTATATATCTGAGGATCAGAGCGAAAACCGAATGTGTGAACTTTTGGTCCATTCTTATAATTACCGCGGCACTCAGGTACGCAACAGGTATACGGCACTGTCATAAACACGTAATACACAAAACACCTTTAGACAGTCGACGGAACAGAACATCTATAAAGGGTCGGCAAACACCTGTAAACAAAACAGCCGACGCCACAGTACACAGTCACGGTTTTACGTTACAGAAAAGGTTTTATCGCTTATACAACATTAGCAAAACATTACAGGTATCACCAAAAAAGTACGAAAATATCACTATGTAGAATTTTTCTAAATAAAACCAATATAATTTGGATAAACCAATTCAAAACGAAAGAAACGATCTGAACGTGTGAATGTCCAATCTGAATATGGCTGACGTCAAAGCCGGTTGGTCTAGTGTTTTCGCTAGTAACTGTCGGACGCGATTCGGTTGGCCAAAAAAAATTCGAAACTGTTTTCTGACTGATTTCACAGTACATGATTGGATCTGACTAATATGTGATTTTTGTGAGAACAATTATGTATGTATGTATTGTTTTCTATTTGTAAATCAAATAAAGCGTATCATATACTAAATACAATTTTATGTGCAAATGCAGTATATATTATAACTGGACTAGAGTATGACATTTTCGGATTTTAAGAAGTTTGTGAATCTAAATGTTTATTAAAGAATGATGGACGTTTCGTAACCAATTTGTATCAACAGTATACTTTCCCTATCGTAAACTAATGAATGCGCATACTTAAGTGTGGCAGAATTTCAAATACCTCCTCTTCGGTAAGAACTATTAGAACCGTTCGGAGTGGAATCTGGGTTTCGAATTGAGTGGGATTCGAACTGCGAACTAACAGTAGCCAGTATACATACTTGACGTTATGCGAACGCTTCAAGAGGATGTCTATTGATAATAATTTTAATAATCAGCCGCTTCGTTTTGTCTGCCTTCCTTGTCAACTGATGCATATTAAATAATTTCAATTTTGATTGTATAAAGAAGAAATATTCGTTAGCACCACACGTGCAGCTTTCCAGTATTTTGTAGTAGTTAACTCTTAAGTAACGAGAGAAATGGTATTTCGCAGCATTTACTGCGAAACGGTAAACGTGATCAAAGTGGCTAAGGTATTATACAAATTCTTAAATTGTTTACCAAAACTGAAAACTGAATTTGAGTGCAGCAGTATAAATTTTGAAATTATTAATTTCTGCCGACCATTGGATTTAATTGTTACTATTACTATACATGTTCTGACTATGAATAAAAAGTGAAATATTTTGCAAGGAAATTTAATATTTTTGTTCAGCAGCATCGTGCACAGTGTTTAAAAAAAATTAAAGAGTCGTTCGAAAGATAGTGCTATAATAAAGGTTATCGTCCCAGTTTTATATCTACTGAATATAAATGCTCAAAGAGAAATACCTATATCCTAACGAGCTTCCTAGGCTTACTACAGGAAAAGATATTTATAAAAGGCAATATCGGACACAGCATTAAACCAACATGTGGAAAAATCAAAAATACTAATTGCAATCTATGACATTTTATTGATTACTAAATAAAATTTGTTTATGTAATACACTCGGGATTTTTGACTTTCTTTTAACCAAACTTGCTTCACGATAAAAGTAAACTATTTAAAACTTATCAAGGATAAGTTTAATTAACTGGATTGCATTTCCATCAAGATACTTATCGTACATCTATATGTTTTCCAAAATTGGTGTAAGTTTCTCCGAGCAATTGATTAATAATTTTCAGTCTCCATTTGATATTTTTAGTGGTAAATAAGGCACTATGTTAAGCTTCGCATAAGGTAGTTTCTGCAATCTTGCACAAGTTTACAAGACGTTTCTTGCAAACTTGTGAGAATGCTTCATGGTTAGGAAGCATTCTCCAAAGCTCCATAACTTTTTCTGATTCGTAATTTCAAATGAGTTTTGAAATCCTCTAATACTTCAAGGTTCCTTCGGATTGTAGCCCTTTTTAGATATATGTCCTGCACATTTTCACTATCTTGCAGCGTTAAGATACATGAGACTACACTTGTGATGCACTATGCACGCTATGATAATATTGTACGATTGACTGTTAGAGTTAGAGGTTAGTTGTGTAAACATGGGAGTAAATTAAACAACTAAATATCAAGCACGGACACAGATTGAAACTACAATTACGACGAGTTACGCTTAAAATCGACAATGTTCAATCGTCTTCTATCCCCACTTTAGGGGGTTTCATGTAAATATTTTGTTTTTATGTGGGTCACACTCGTAAATGTAAACAACCGCTTCCATAACTGTCATTTATTTGGTTCGAACAAACCTCTTGTTATTCACTTACCTAGGAACACTAAAATACAGGGTAAGTTGGAAGGAACGGTTAAACTCAAGGAGTGTATTGTACATGTACTCACGTTTCTATCCGATTTTCATTTGTTTCCAAGTTTATTGTGTAATTACAACAAAATCTCCTACAGTAACATTTTTTTAAACATAGCCTTCTTTTAATAAATGCTCAAAAATGTAGCCATTGTCCTCTAAACATTTTGTGCTTCATCTACGAAGGGCGCGTGTTGCTCTCTTGATTACATCATGTCTGTCTTTAATATCGGCTGCAGTATTTCTAACACGCCGAATTAGTGCACACCGAGTGGCGACTTTTCCTTTTTTTTAATGGAGGACGTACCTGACTTTTTGTTTTACGTGGGCAACCAATGCAAGAATATTTTTATTTTATTTAAGACGTATTAACTCGAAAACAAGCGAAAATTTGGACCATTTACAAAAACGCGAGTTAAAATCTTCTAATTACCCTATAACTTGAAAACAAATAAAAATCGAAGAACATATGGATTTTCCTACATTATTTTCATGCATACAATACACTCCTGGAGTTTGGTCCGTTTCTCTCGACTCACACTGTAGATAAAAGGAATCGGAGATACAAAGGATTTATTGAAATATATCAATTAAATTAAATCCACAGCATTTAAATTAAAGTTTGCGGTTTAACGAACGGAAAGTTGTTGAACTACATATATTGTATTTACTAAAGCCTTTTTAACTGTATTTTTGAATGTACCGCTCTTGAAATATATCTACTTTAACTATTAATTATTTTTTCAAAAAGAAGCATATTTACAATAATAATAGCAAGGACTGTGGGATAGTATGGCAAACAACACTAAGTGTCGGCACACTCCGCACCACACAAATAATTAATTAATTCGGAACAGCCGTTTCATTATCAACCGAATGAATGTGAAAGGAAAATTCTAATCTTACCATGCTTGTTTATCCATACTTTCGAGGAAAAAATACATATATATATATATATATATATATATATATATATATATATTTACCAGACATTACTTTTGCCGTTTAACACTAAACATACGAAATATATACGGAAGGAGAAGATCCCTTGTTATTGCTTGAGATGTAGCCCTACCATCCTCATAAAAAATAGAGCAAGACAGCGGCATCTCTCTTCTCGTCGAATTTATGTTTCTTCTGTCTATACATTCTAAATCTAAAACATGCACGGGACTGACGAAAGAGGCTTTTGTCAATGTAGCACATTACTTATGCCAATTGTCGTTTTACCTTAATAAATCAAAAAGGCAAGAGTAATAAGGTAGTGCATTCTCTTTGTTTAACAGATTTGTATTCCTTTTTATGTAGATAGTTTCATACGCGTCAAGTTCTCTCGGTGAAGTGATGCTCTTAATCAATTTCAGGTTTTCTGATTTAAAATTATGCGCGGTTTTGTTCATATGTTGTGCAACACTTGAAGCATCTCTCTTGCCGTACCTGTAGCACCTGTTGTGCTCACTGAATCTAGTACCTATCGCTCGTTTTGTTTGACCAATATAGGCTTTATTACAGTCATTACATGCAATTTTATATATTCTCCACCTTTCTTTTATCCGGTTTATCTTTCGAATTGCCAATAAGGTTTTTGAGTGTATTATGTGAACTCAAACATATGTTCATATCTTGTCCCCTAAAAACTTTACTAATACCTTTCGACATTCTGTGGAAGGAAAGTTTCATAAACTTCTTGTCGTGGGTCTACCGGGATCAAGGTCGTGAAATTTCTTACACGATGCCTACGTTAGACTTTCTTAAGCATGCGGTCGACATCTATAGAAGAGTAACTATTGCAAATAGCTACATTTTTTATGAATTTAAGCTCTTTATAGTAACTACTTTTATTCAAAGGGAATTTCACCAATCTATTAATTAAGAAACTAATCGCGGCCATTTTGTGTTGTCCACAGTGGTTAGAATTGGTCATGATGTATCTATTAGTATTTGTTTCCTTTCTCCTGTAAATTTAATAGTTTTGAATTTTGAATTAAGTGTTGCGAGGAAATCCGGAATAATACTTTTCTTAGATTCAAAAACCGCGAAAATATCGCCTACATATCTAAGCCAAAGTCTAGGGAAATATACGGCGTCTTTTTTCAAACGTGTTTCAAATTTACTCATGAACAAGTTGTCTATGAATGGATTAATCGTAAGTTCAAACTAAAAATGCTGTGCCTCAACAAGAAATTCTGAAAAATTTGTCCCAAAAAGGAAGAAAATACCGCATGGTCCGTGGAGGGCATAGCATTGATCTATAACCAATCAGTAGAAACCTTTTATAGAACCGAAATCGCTCTGTTAAACTAGGGACTAAAACATTGTATTCGCGACTTAAAAATCCCGACGGAAGACCTCATTGCGTCAGTAGAAACGTCCCTTAAGAACGCCACAACGAAAGATTATGTAAGAAACGCGTGCAAAATTGTGATTTCGAAAAATTTAAACGATGGGAAATAACACAGGTGATCTCAGGATTATTTTAAAGTCCTCAAAAATAAAAACTGTTTTTATTTAAAAACAGGCAAAGGGATCAGAACAGTTATTTTGGACAAGTCCGATTATTTCAATCGCGTCAATAATTTTCTGTATCATCAGGACCTTATAAAGAATTAAGGAAAAATCCGTTACAATCCATGATTAGAGAAACAAAAGAGGTTCTGAAGAATTGCCCAAAAGTCATTGACGCGAACCTTAAGTTAAAACAGTTAATCCCAAACCTGACAGTTCCTCGCGACACTTAATTCAAAAATAGAAACTATTAAATTTACAGTAGAAGAAGAAGTGAACAATCAACTCCCGTTCCTTGATAGTTTAGTAATTCGAAACAAAAAAAAACTGGAAATAGACATCTATAGAAAGGAAGCAAACACTAATAGATACATTATGATCGATTCTAACCACTGTGGACAACACAAAATGACCGCGACTAGTTTCTTAATTAATAGAATGAAATTGAATTTGAATAAAAGTAGGTGCAATAAAGAGCTTAAATTCATAAAAATGTAGCTATTTACAATGGTTACTCTTCTATAGACGTCGACCGCATACTTAAGAAAGTCTAACATAGGCATTATGTAAGAAATTCCACGACCTTGATCGCGATCGAAACCCGCGACAATAAATTTGTGAAACCTCCTTTCCACAGAATATCGAAAGGTATTAGTAAATTTTTTAAGTGACAAGAAATGAACGTATATTTCAGTTCACGTAATACACTCAAAAACTTTCCTGGCAATGCGAAAGATAAACCGGACATTAAAGAAAGGTCGGGAATTTATAAAATTGCGTGCAATGACTGTAATAAAGCCTATATTGGTCAAACAAAACGAGCGATAGGTACTAGATTCAATGATCACATCAGGTGCTACAGGTGCGGCAATACGGAAGCGTCAAGTGTAGCACAACATATGAACGAAACCGGACATAATACTAAATTAGAAAACTTGAAATTGATTAAAAGCGTAACTTTGCCGAGGGAACTTGTTGCGTATGAAACTATCTACATAAAAAGGAATACAAGTCTGTTAAACAAAGGGAACGCACCACTTTATTACTCTTGCCTTTTTGATTTATTTGAATAAAACGACCATATGGTTTAAGTAAGGTGCTACATTGACAAAAGCCTCTTTCGTCTTGTCCCGTACATCTTCAATGTTTTAGATTTAGATGTAAAGACGGAGGAAACAGATTTGTCTTGCTTTATTTTTTATGAGGATGAAACGGCTACATGTCAGGCAATAACAAGGGACCTTCTCGTTCCGTATAATATTTCGCATGTTTGGTGTTAAGCGGCAAAAATAATTTCTGGTAAATATGTATATATTGAAATGTTTTTATCTCAGGAAAATTGTTCAAAAATTGGAATTTTCTAAATTAATTAAATTTTTAACTCTTTTGTGGGATTCGGGAGTATTTTTTGATACTCTTTCGGCAAATTTTTAATGAATTTTGATATCAATAAATGGAAATTAATGAATATTAGTAGGTATACTATGCCGGTACGGGACCCACGTTTCGACAGCAAAGGTATCATCATCAGTAAAACTGAATTTGAATGGACGATGACGCGGTTCCGCGGATTTTTATTTAATTAACGTCTAATCTCGCGGATTTTTTTTAATTAACACCCAATCTCGCGCACTTTCAAGAACATCCGCGTCCCATAACTTCATGCATCCGCGGTTCGCGGATGATTTCGCGGAATTTATTTAATTAACGCCAACCTCGCGGATTTTTATTTAATTAACGTCTAATCTCGCGGATTTTTTTTTAATTAACACCCAATCTCGCGCACTTTTCAGAACATCCGCGTCCCATAACTTCATGCATCCGCGGTTTGATTTCGCGGAATTTTATTTAATTAACGCCCAACCTCGCGGAATTTTATTTAATTAACGCCCAATCTCGCGGAATTTTTTTTAATTAACGCCCAATCTCGCGCACTTTCAAGAACATCCGCGTCCCATAACTTCATGCATCCGCGGTTCGCGGATGATTTCGCGGAATTTTATTTAATTAACGTCCAACCTCGCGGAATTTTATTTAATTAACGCCCAACCTCGCGGATTTTTATTTAATTAACGTCTAATCTCGCGGATTTTTTTTAATTAACACCCAATCTCGCGCACTTTCAAGAACATCCGCGTCCCATAACTTCACGCATCCGCGGTTTGATTTCGCGGGTATTTCAAGGTCACGCCTTTAATCCGCGAGCAATTTCCTGGAATCTAAGTTTGATTAGCGGACACGCCTTTAATCCGCGGGCAATTTCCTGGAATCGAAGTTTGATTAGCGTCTCGCGCCTTTACTCGCGGGTATTTCGAGGAATCGAAGTTTGGTTAGCGGCTCGCGTTTTTAATCCGCGACTATTTCAAGGTCGCGCTTTTTATTCCGCAGGTAATTTCGCGGAATCGAAGCAAATGTATATAGATTGATTGGCAGTCGGGGTCGCGGAATCAAAGCAAAGGTATTATGGATTGATTAGCGCTTAATTTCACGGTCATTCGCGGAATCGATGCCAATGACACTTTGCTCGCGGTTTTATATTGTGCTTAATGAGTAATTCCAGGAATTTTTAACACGTACCAACCTGAGTCTCTTCCATTTCGAATAGACGTAAATAGAACACAGGTAGAAAGTACCCTTTAGTGATTCTCGGAATTTTTAACACGTCTATCATGATAATGCAATATTGTGAAATATTACCATTAAAACTTTATTAGACGTAAATAGAATTTACGTCACACGCAGGTAGAAAGTACCCCTCTAGGAATTTTTAACACGTCCGAACCCGAAAATTTGTATACAACTACGGGAATCGACGGCGTTGCTTTTTCTCCCAGGTAAATGGGGTTTTACGTACCTTTCTATACACAGGTCTAGATACTAGAAGTTTCTCCTACTTGAGATATTAGCTTATGTCATTTCTAAAATTAGAAATTTCCTCGAAACCTTACCTTTATTGCGTTCGTGACGATATAAAGGAGATGTTTTCTTCCAAACGCCGCATAGTTCTTCCGAACCTTAGTGCTTCGTACGAGTTGTTATACAGTGCAGTTCCATTTTACATTTTATTACATGTAAGTACTTTTCTATATCCTTAACAATTTTTATTTTAAATAATTTCCCTATATTTATAATTTAAAATTATTTCTATTTTATTTACAATGTTTTAATTCCTCTATATTTTGCTTTTCATTTAAATTATTTTTCTATGTTCTTCTTGTAATTATAGTAACCTTCATTTAAATAATTGTTGCAGCACAATGACTTCTGAAGTGTTGAAATCGATGTATAAGGTCATGGAGCAGACCAAAGCCTCGTTCGCAGGGGCGACGACGTAACCGCCTTTATCAAGGCGACCTCTGAGAAACATCAGACTGTTGAATCGATTGATGAAGGAAGCAGGAGTGTTGGCGAAAAGGTATTTCAATTCAATTATTCTTAAATTCAAATTACTTAAATTCGATTTTATGTTTGTAGACCCAAGTTCAAGCGGCGTTGTGTCATGCAATGTCTCATCGCACATGGCTCAAATCGCTGATATACAGGGCAGGGCGATGCTCGAGTTGTCCAAAGCGACCGGCTTAGATGGACGACCTGAACACGCCTTCCGAAGCCGCATCCGTACTGGATGCATCACCAACTTGATGCACCAAGATCCCAGAAACATTTTTAGACGACGCCAAGTCCATGTTCGTTCGCCGCATGAGGAACGAGTTTGCGCAAGCAACCGTTCCTAAAGATCAACACGGTGTTTTGCGGGAAGTTTGTGAAGCGGACATGGAGGAGGATTTAAAATATATACTACCAAGAACCGGATGATCAACATGGACAGCAATCTCGAGGAGTGGTACGATCAGTATGTGCAGGGATCAATTTTGCGGAGTTGGAGGAATTTCAAGTAAGTTTAAAATATATACTTTTGAACACTGCTGTATATTTGTCATTTTTGTAGGAAAAGGATTCAGGGTGGGCACTAGTCGCGGTAGTGGATCTAGCAATCAACATAAATAATTATAATCCGCAGCGTGTCGGCTCTTATCTGCTTCTTCACCGGCGATTCAACCGGAAACAGGCGTGCATCACGTGAGAAACAACCGACGATGCATGCTTCGCGTGGGCTGTAGTGTCGGCACTGTTATCCAGCAGCCGCACATGTCGACAGGACCACCAGTTACCCGCATTACAAAGAGTTCTTAACTTGGGGATATCACCTTCCCGATCCAGCGTAGTGATATTTCAAAATTTGAGAGGTTGAATAATGTGAGCGTGAACGTTTATGTACTGGACAGGAAGCTAAACGTCTCCCCCATCGTCTTACAAAAGACAAGCGGGATCGCCACGTTAATTTATTATTGATTAAAAGCAAAGAAGATGCGATAAAATGCCACTACGTCTGGATCAAAGATCTCAGCCGCCTCGTCTCCAAGCAGCTTAATACGAATGCTCACAAGAAATTTTTCTGCGATAGATGCCTCCACTATTTTCATTCGGAGGCGAGGTTGAAGGCTCACAGCCAGGAGTGCGGGAAGGTGAACGATTATAAGGTCTCGTTCCCCGAAGAGAAAGTTATCAAATTCAAGAACTTTAAAAATAAAATTAAGGTTCCGTTCGCCGTGTACGCGGACTTTGAATGTTTGGTGCAGCCGACCGATGACCCAAAGAAGCCTCAAAAACATGTGCCCTACAGCGCGGGCTATTATTTCAAGTGTAGCTATGCGCCGGAGCTCTCTTATTATCGCGGCTACAGAGGTGAAGATTGCGCAAAGTGGCTGGTACGGGAACTGCAGAGTATCGCAGAGGATACAGAAACTGTTTATCAGTGCCCTATCCCGATGGACAGGTTAACTCCCGCCCAATATAAACAATACGCCACAGATCCCACTTGCCATATCTGCGAGAAGCCCCTGGAGCCGATAGAGTAAGAGACCATTGCCATTTAACCGGCAAGTACAGGTAAGTCGTAAATAAATTATAAATATTTTATTTACTTATATTTTTATTTTTACAGAGGTGCAGCGCACGTCCACTGTAATCTGGAATATCGGGATACTAAAACGATACCCGTAATCTTCCATAACCTCTCCGGATACGATGGACACTTGCTGGTTGAAGAATTGGCGCAATCCGGCCACTTGAAAGTCATTCCCAACAATACCGAGCAGTATGTAGCTATGGTGCAGACCACGGACGACAGCGACATTAAATTTAAATTTATCGACTCGTTCCGGTTATGGCGTCTAGCTTGGACAAATTGGCTTCTTATCTGGAGGAGTACCCCGTGCTCGAGAGCCATTTGTTGACGCTTTATTGCTGAAGAGGAAGGCGTGTTTCCCTATAGCTACATGGTGAGTTGGGAAAGGCTCAGCGAGGGACAGCTGCCACCGATGCAGGCGTTCCACAACGATCTGTCCCAATACTCCCATTAGCATGCGCGATACGAGCATGCGCAGAAGGTCTGGCGCGAATTCAAATGCCAGACCTTAGGGGAGTATTTTTCGGATTTGTATCTGAAGACGGACGTTTTACTGCTCGCGGACGTCTTCGAGAACTTTCCGGGAGAGCTGCATCAAGAATTATGGCTTGATGCAGCCCATTATTACACCGCACCCGACTTTCGTGGGACGCCATGTTGAAACAAACAGGTGTAGAGCTAGACACTCTCCAAGACGTTGACATCTTGATGTTCTTGGAGAAAGGCATTCGAGGAGGCATGACACAATGCTCTTCAAGGTATAATGCGTAATATTATTGTTTTAAAAATATCTAATTTACATGTATGTTTACAGGTACGCGAAGGCTAATAACAAATACATGCCGGACTACGATCCCCATCGCCCAGTACGTACCTGATGTATTACGATATCAATGCCATGTACAGCTGGGCGATGTCGCAGTCTCTGCCGACTGGAGCCTCGAATGGGTTGAGAACGCGGGAAATTTGAATTTCCACGTTCCCGAGACAACCCGGAAGGATATATTCTGGAGGTCGATCTAGAATATCCGCAACGAATTCACGATCGACAAAGGGACCTTCCAATGGCTCCTACCAAGCAGAGACCGCCGGGTCTGCGTACGAAAAAATGTTGGCCACCCTGTACAGTAAGGAGAAGTACGTTGTCCATACCGCAACCTCAAGCAGTATCTAGCGGAGGGAATAGTGATGACCAAGGTACATCGAGCCTTAGGTTTAATCAGTCGACGTGGCTCAAACCATATATCGACCTGAACACAACGCTACGCCAACATGCGAAGAATGAGTTTGAAAAAAATTGTTCAAACTCATGAATAATGCAGTGTTCGGGAAGACTATGGAGAACGTGAGGTTGCGGAGGGACATCAAGATCGTGGACAAGTGGGACGGCAGGTATGGGGCGGAAGCATATATCAGCAAGCCGAATTTTAAGTGTACGAACGATTTTCAATAATAATTTGATTGCTATCGAACTATTGCGAACGGACATAATGTTTGACAAACCTATTTATGTCGGATGTGCGTGTTGGACGTTTCAAAAACAGTCCTGTATGAATTTTCACTATAAATTCATGCAGGACTTTTATAATAATAAGTGCAAGTTGTGTTATACGGACACGGATTCCCTCATATACGCATAGAGACGGAAGATGTGTACTCCGATATGAAGATGAACATTTCGCGGTTCGACACATCGGACTATGCAGAAGGGAATCCATACGAAATGCCACGCGTGAACAAAAAGGTGCCGGGACTCATGAAGGACGAAGGAGCCGGAAAGCTATTGCTGGAATTTGTGGGCCTACGAGCAAAAATGTATGCCTGCAGATTCCAGGACAGCTTAGTTAAGAAGGCGAAAGGGGTCAAGTCCTACGTGGTGAAGCAGGAGATCTCCTTCGCGGACTATGTCAGCTGTCTGCGCGAGGAGAAGGAGATGACTCACCAACAACGTGGGATACGCTCCATAAAGCACCAGCTTTTACACCACGGCGCAGGACAAGATTTCCCTTAGCCCTTTTGACGACAAACGCTTCCGAGTGCCCGGTTTCACCGACACCTTACCCTGGGGATATTCATCGGTACCCGTATAAGTAAGTATCCCCACCACTTAAGTACCCCCACCACCACTAACTTGCACATAATAGAACAATAAGTAAAATTTAAATCAGTTTCAACTTGCAGCACAACCCGACCAGACGCACAGACCGGATCAGACGCGCCATGGAATCGATTATAAATCAAGTAAGTTTCTAAAAAAAAAATCTCCAAGTATATATATTTTTATTATTAATTGTTCTCAGATACATGCAACAAATTTCTTAACGAAGCCACAAACAGTGATGAAGCAACAAACACTGGTGAATTCCTTGATGAAACAACAACACCCAATCAAGTAAGTTGTATTTAGAAAATCTCCGAGTACATATTCTAATTATTATTAATTGTTCTCAGATACCTACAACGAATTTATCGACACCGCGTTAAAAATGCGGGAAGGAGTCCATCGTTAAAGAAAGGCAGCTCATAGGCCAATCGACCTACATTCTGAACAAAAGCGGGATCAAATGGCTTAACGTGGGCCTCAGTCCAGCAGCCGGCTACATACCGATAATCCAGATAAGATCAGCCAACGCATGCATATTCTTCACGGAAGACGAGTGGTCCGAATTCGTGAAATCGGAAGGCTACAGCCCGAATCATCAGATCGAGACCAGCTCTTACAAAGACATCTCCATCATAAGATTGAAGAGTCGAAATCAACAGATTGTATTGTCAACAGAGACTTATAATAATTTGTATAATCTTCAAACGCTTATTAATCACAAACTTAGCTTGCTGCAAAGCGGCGAATTTATTGTCTTTTATAATGTATATTAAAATCATGTTTAGGCCTGTCAGGCGATTTGTACACTAATATTAAAATTTGATGTGTAGTCACTTTAAATCATTAATGTATTATATATGCTAGAAGTTATAAATTTAAGTTACAGCACTGTATATTTCGATTATGAAGTGATGAAATTGGAAGAATAAAATACTGTATATTGCTAAATAATGATTTTTATTTATAACCTAGTTTTAACACATAAGAATTATAAGTGTACAGGGCTGTTTTAAAAGCTGTTTGAGCTGTTTAGAAGCTGTTTTAAAAGCTGTTTGAGCTGTTTAGAAGCTGTTCAGAAGCTGTTTGAGCTGTTTAGAAGCTGTTTTAAAAGCTGTTTGAGCTGTTCAAAAGCTGTTTTAAAAGCTGTTTAAAGAGCTGTTCAAAAGCTGTTTAAGCTATTTAGAAGCCGTTCAAAAGCCGTTCAGAAGCTGTTAAGCTGTTCAAGGATGGATGAGAAGTTTGAGAAACGGAAGCGTGAGCTGAAGTTGAAATTTTAAATGCCAATAGGGCGGTACAGAGTTGTTGCAGTATGTCACGGGGGCTTGCGACGTCATAAGCTCCCGATATTTAAAATGGAAGGTTTTAAAAGCTAGTAAAGCCATATATAAGAAACATACGCAACTGAAGACTAGGCCGGGCAGATACTGCCGAGTTGTTCTAGTATGTCATGGAACGTGCGACGTCATAAGCCCTCGATATTTGGAATGGACGGCACAACTGTATCTCTTGGCACTAGGTGGCGCCAGGAATTTATTTTCGGGTGTGATACGTTCGGATGTGAGCCACCTCCACAAACAATCGCTTCCATACGGTGTATCACATCCGGAACATTACCTCTATCATTTCAGCTGTTACAGAACTATCGAAGATATTCATTTCGTGTAAGAATAAATGCCTTGTTAACCAAATAAACGATCAGTTGAAATCGTTTATTAACTGAATAGCTGTCAAAAGCTGTTTAAGCTGTTCAAAGCTGTTTAGAAGCTGTGTAAGCGTTTAGAAGCTGTTCAAGGGCTGTTCAGAAGCTATTTAGAAGCTGTTCAAGGGCTGTTCAGAAGCTGTTTAGAAGCTGTTCAAGGGCTGTTCAGAAGCTGTTTAAGCTGTTCAAGAGCTGTTCAGAAGCTGTTGAAGCTGTTTAAGCTTTTAAACGATACGTTACAGGTGTGATACGTTCCGGGTGTGATACATTCCGAGTGTGATACGTTCCGGGTGTGATATGCCGTATGGAAGCTATTATTTGAGGAGGTGACTCATGTTTCAAATGTGTTTGGGGGTCGGATAGGTAGTAGTAGTTATGGGGTCAATTAAGCGTGGGTTCGTAAATAGATAATGAAGATCCCACGCTTAATTGACCCCATAACTACTACTACCTATCCGACCCCCAAACACATTTGAAACATGAGTCACCTCCTCAAATAATAGCTTCCATACGGCATATCACACCCGGAACGTATCACACTCGGAATGTATCACACCCGGAACGTATCACACCTGTAACGTATCGTTTAAAAGCTTAAACAGCTTCAACAGCTTCTGAACAGCTTAAACAGCTTCTGAACAGCCCTTGAACAGCTCTTGAACAGCTTAAACAGCTTCTGAACAGCCCTTGAACAGCTTCTAAACAGCTTCTGAACAGCCCTTGAACAGCTTCTAAACAGCTTACACAGCTTCTAAACAGCTTTTGAACAGCTTAAACAGCTTTTGAACAGCTATTCAGTTATAAACGATTTCAACTGATCGTTATTTGTTAACAAGGCATTTATTCTTACACGAAATGATATCTTCGATAGTTCTGTAACAGCTGAAATGATAGAGGTAATGTTCCGGATGTGATACACCGTATGGAAGCGATTGTTTGTGGAGGTGGCTCACATCCGGAACGTATCACACCCGAAAATAAATTCCTGGCGCCACCTAGTGCCAAGAGATACAGTTGTGCCGTCCATTCCAATATCGAGGGCTTATGACGTCGCACGTTCCATGACATACTAGAACAACTCGGCAGTATCTGCCCGGCCTAGTCTTCAGTTGCGTATGTTTCTTATATATGGCTTTACTAGCTTTTAAAACCTTCCATTTTAAATATCGGGAGCTTATGACGTCGCAAGCCCCCGTGACACTGCAACAACTCTGTACCGCCCTATTGGCATTTAAAATTTCAACTTCAGCTCACGCTTCCGTTTCTCAAACTTCTCATCCATCCTTGAACAGCTTAAACAGCTTCTGAACGGCTTTTGAACGGCTTCTAAATAGCTTAAACAGCTTTTGAACAGCTCTTTAAACAGCTTTTAAAACAGCTTTTGAACAGCTCAAACAGCTTTTAAAACAGCTTCTAAACAGCTCAAACAGCTTCTGAACAGCTTCTAAACAGCTCAAACAGCTTTTAAAACAGCTTCTAAACAGCTCAAACAGCTTTTAAAACAGCCCTGTACACTTATAATTCTTATGTGTTAAAACTAGGTTATAAATAAAAATCATTATTTAGCAATATACAGTATTTTATTCTTCCAATTTCATCACTTCATAATCGAAATATACAGTGCTGTAACTTAAATTTATAACTTCTAGCATATATAATACATTTAATGATTTAAAGTGACTACACATCAAATTTTTAATATTAGTGTACAAATCGCCTGACAGGCTTAAACATGATTTTAATATACATTTATAAAAGACAATAAATTCACCGCTTTGCAGCAAGCTAAGTTTGTGATTAATAAGCGTTTGAAGATTATACAAATTATTATAAGTCTCTGTTGACAATACAATCTGTTGATTTCGACTCTTCAATCTTATGATGGAGATGTCTTGTAAGAGCTGGTCTCGATCTGATGATTCGGCTGTAGCCTTCCGATTTCACGAATTCGGACCACTCGTCTTCCGTGAAGAATATGCATGCGTTGGCTGATCTTATCTGGATTATCGGTATGTAGCCGGCTGCTGGACTGAGGCCCACGTTAAGCCATTTGATCCCGCTTTTGTTCAGAATGTAGGTCGATTGGCCTATGAGCTGCCTTTCTTTAACGATGGACTCTTCCCGCATTTTAACGCGGTGTCGATAAATTCGTTGTAGGTATCTGAGAACAATTAATAATAATTAGAATATGTACTCGGAGATTTTCTAAATACAACTTACTTGATTGGGTGTTTGTTGTTTCATCAAGGAATTCACCAGTGTTTGTTGCTTCATCACTGTTTGTGGCTTCGTTAAGAAATTTGTTGCATGTATCTGAGAACAATTAATAATTAAAAATATATATACTTGGAGATTTTTTTTTTAGAAACTTACTTGATTTATTAATCGATTCCATGGCGCGTCTGATCCGGTCTGTGCGTCTGGTCGGGTTGTGCTGCAAGTTGAAACTGATTTAAATTTTACTTATTGTTCTATTATGTGCAAGTTAGTGGTGGTGGGGGTACTTAAGTGGTGGGATACTTACTTATACGGGTACCGATGAATATCCCCAGGGTAAGGTGTCGGTGAAACCGGGCACTCGGAAGCGTTTGTCGTCCAAAAGGGCTAAGGGAAATCTTGTCCTGCGCCGTGGTGTAAAGCTGGTGCTTTATGGAGCGTATCCCACGTTGTTGGTGAGTCATCTCCTTCTCCTCGCGCAGACAGCTGACATAGTCCGCGAAGGAGATCTCCTGCTTTACCACGTAGGACTTGACCCTTTCGCCTTCTTAACTAAGCTGTCCTGGAATCTGCAGGCATACATTTTTGCTCGTAGGCCCACAAATTCCAGCAATAGCTTTCCGGCTCCTTCGTCCTTCATGAGTCCCGGCACCTTTTGTTCACGCGTGGCATTTCGTATGGATTCCCTTCTGCATAGTCCGATGTGTCGAACCGCGAAATGTTCATCTTCATATCGGAGTACACATCTTCCGTCTCTATTGCGTATATGAGGGAATCCGTGTCCGTATAACACAACTTGCACTTATTATTATAAAAGTCCTGCATGAATTATAGTGAAATTCATACAGGACTGTTTTTGAAACGTCCACACGCACATCCCGACATAAATAGGTTTGTCAAACATTATGTCCGTTCGCAATAGTTCGATAGCAATCAAATTATTATTGAAATCGTCGTACACTTAAAATTCGGCTTGCTGATATATGCTTCCGCCCCATACCTGCCGTCCCACTTGTCCACGATCTTGATGTCCCTCCGCAACCTCACGTTCTCCATAGTCTTCCGAAACACTGCATTATTCATGAGTTTGAACAAATTTTTTTCAAACCATTCTTCGCATGTTGGCGTAGCGTTGTGTTCAGGTCGATATATGGTTTGAGCCACGTCGACTGATTAAACCTTAAGGCTCGATGTACCTTGGTCATCACTATCCCTCCGCTAGATACTGCTTGAGGTTGCGGTAGTGGACAACGTACTTCTCCTTACTGTACAGGTGGCCAACATTTTTTCGTACGCAGACCCCGGCGGTCTCTGCTTGGTAGGAGCCATTGGAAGGTCCCTTTGTCGATCGTGAATTCGTTGCGGATATTCTAGATCGACCTCCAGAATATATCCTTCCGGGTTGTCGTCGGGAACGTGGAAATTCAAATTTCCCGCGTTCTCAACCCATTCGAGGCCTCCAGTCGGCAGAGACTGCGACATCGCCCAGCTGTACATGGCATTGATATCGTATACATCAGGTACGTACTGGGCGATGTGGGATCGTAGTCCGGCATGTATTTGTTTATTAGCCTTCGCGTACCTGTAAACATACATGTAATTAGATATTTTAAAACAATAATATTACGCATTATACCTTGAAGAGCATTGTGTCATGCCTCCTCGAATGCCTTTCTCCAAGAACATCAAGATGTCAACGTCTTGGAGAGTGTCTAGCTCTACACCTGTTTGTTTCAACATGGCGTCCCACGAAAAGTCCGTGTGCGGTGTAATAATGGGCTGCATCAAGCCCATAATTCTTGATGCAGCTCTCCGGAAGTTCTCGAAGACGTCCGCGAGCAGTAAAACGTCCGTCTTCAGATACAAATCCGAATACTCCCCTAAGGTCTGGCATTTGAATTCGCGCCAGACCTTCTGCGCATGCTCGTAATCGCGCATGCTAATGGGAGTATTGGACAGATCGTTGTGGAACGCCTGCATCGGTGGCAGCTGTCCCTCGCTGAGCCTTTCCCAACTCACCATGTAGCTATAGGGAAACACGCCTTTCTCTTCAGCAATAAAGCGTCAACAAACTGGCTCTCGAGCACGGGGTACTCCTCCAGATAAGAAGCCAATTTGTCCAAGCTAGACGCCATAAACCGGAACGAGTCGATAAATTTAAATTTAATGTCGCTGTCGTCCGTGGTCTGCACCATAGCTACATACTGCTCGGTATTGTTGGGAATGACTTTCAAGTGCCGGATTGCGCCAATTCTTCAACCAGCAAGTGTCCATCGTATCCGGAGAGGTTATGGAAGATTACGGGTATCGTTTTAGTATCCCGATATTCCAGATTACAGTGGACGTGCGCTGCACCTCTGTAAAAATAAAAATATAAGTAAATAAAATATTTATAATTTATTTACGACTTACCTGTACTTGCCGGTTAAATGGCAATGGTCTCTTACTCTATCGGCTCCCAGGGGCTTCTCGCAGATATGGCAAGTGGGATCTGTGGCGTATTGTTTATATTGGGCGGGAGTTAACCTGTCCATCGGGATAGGGCACTGATAAACAGTTTTCTGTATCCTCTGCGATACTCTGCAGTTCCCGTACCAGCCACTTTGCGCAATCTTCACTCTGTAGCCGCGATAATAAGAGAGCTCCGGCGCATAGCTACACTTGAAATAATAGCCCGCGCTGTAGGGCACATTTTTGAGGCTTCTTTGGGTCATCGGTCGGCTGCACCAAACATTCAAAGTCCGCGTACACGGCGAACGGAACCTTATTTTATTTTTAAAGTTCTTGAATTTGAATAACTTTCTCTTCGGGGAACGAGACCTTATAATCGTTCACCTTCCCGCACTCCTGGCTGTGAGCCTTCAACCTCGCCTCCGAATGAAATAGTGGAGGCATCTATCGCAGAAAAATTTCTTGTGAGCATTCGTATTAAGCTGCTTGGAGACGAGGCGGCTGAGATCTTTGATCCAGACTAGTGGCATTTTATCGCATCTTCTTTGCTTTTAATCAATAATAAATTAACGTGGCGATCCCGCTTGTCTTTTGTAAGACGATTGGGGGAGACGTTTAGCTTCCTGTCCAGTACATAAACGTTCACGCTCACATTATTCAACCTCTCAAATTTTGAAATATCACTACGCTGGATCGGGAAGGTGATATCCCCAAGTTAAGAACTCTTTTGTAATGCGGGTAACTGGTGGTCCTGTCGACATGTGCGGCTGCTGGATACAGTGCGACACTACAGCCCACGCGAAGCATGCATCGTCGGTGTTTCTCACGTTGATGCACGCCTGTTTCCGTTGAATCGCCGTGGAAGAAGCAGATAAGAGCCGACACGCTGCGGATTATAATTATTATGTTGATTGCTAGATCCACTACGCGACTAGTGCCCACCCTGAATCCTTTTCCTACAAAAATGACAAATATACAGCAGTGTTCAAAGTATAATATTTTTAAAACTTACTTGAAATTCCTCCAACTCCCGCAAAATTGATCCCTGCACATACTGATCGTACCACTCCTCGAGATTGCTGTCCATGTTGATCATCCGGTTCTTGGTAGATATATATTTTAAATCCTCCCCATGTCCGGCTTCACAAACTTCCCGCAAAACACCGTGTGATCTTTAGGAACGGTTGCTTGCGCAACTCGTTCCTCATGCGGCGAACGAACATGGACTTGGCGTCGTCTAAAAATGTTCTGGGATCTTGGTGCATCAAGTTGGTGATGCATCCAGTACGGATGCGGCTTCGGAAGGCGGTGTTCAGGTCGTTCCATCTAAGCCGGTCGCTTTGGACAACTCGAGCATCGCCCCTGCCCTGTATATTCAGCGATTTGAGCCATGTGCGATGAGACATTGCATGACACAACGCCGCTTGAACTTGGGTCTACAAACATAAAATCGAATTTAAGTAATTTGAATTTAAGAATAATTTGAATTGAAATACCTTTTCGCCAACACTCCCTGCTTCCTTCATCAATCGATTCAACAGTCTGATGTTCTCAGAGGTCGCCTTGATAAAGGCGGTTACGTCGTCGCCCCTGCGAACGAGGGCTTTGGTCTGCTCCATGACCTTATACATCGATTTCAACACTTCAGAAGTCATTGTGCTGCAACAATTATTTAAATGAAGGTTACTATAATTACAAGAAGAAACATAGAAAAATAATTTAATGAAAAGCAAAATATAGAGGAATTAAACATTGTAAATAAAATAGAAAATTTAAATTATAAATATAGGGAAATTATTTAAAATAAAAATTGTTAAGGATATAGAAAAGTACTTACATGTAATAAAATGTAAAATGGAACTGCACTGTATAAACAACTCGTACGAAGCACTAAGGTTTCGGAAGAACTATGCGGCGTTTGGAAGAAAACTCTCCTTTTATATCGTCACGAACGCAATAAAGGTAAGGTTTCCGAGAAATTTCTAATTTTAGAAATGACATAAGCTAATATCTCAAGTAGGAGAAACTTCTAGTATCTAGACCTGTGTATAGAAAGGTACGTAAAACCCCATTTACCTGGAGAAAAGCAACGCCGTCGATTCCCGTAGTTGTATACAAATTTTCGGTTCGGACGTGTTAAAAATTCCTAGAGGGATACTTTCTACCTGCGTGTGACGTAAATTCTATTTACGTCTAATAAAGTTTTAATGGTAATATTTCACAATATTGCATTATCATGATAGGACGTGTTAAAATTCCGAGAATCACTAAAGGGTACTTTCTACCTGTGTTCTATTTACGTCTATTCGAAATGGAAGAGAATCAGGTTGGTACGTGTTAAAAATTCCTGGAATTACTCATTAAGCACAATATAAACCGCGAGCAAAGTGTCATTGGCATCGATTCCGCGAATGACCGTGAAATTAAGCGCTAATCAATCCATAATACCTTTGCTTTGATTCCGCGACCCCGACTGCCAATCAATCTATATACATTTGCTTCGATTCCGCGAAATTACCTGCGGAATAAAAAGCGCGACCTTGAAATAGTCGCGGATTAAAAACGCGAGCCGCTAACCAAACTTCGATTCCTCGAAATTACCCGCGGAGTAAAGGCGCGAGACGCTAATCAAACTTCGATTCCAGGAAATTGCCCGCGGATTAAAGGCGTGTCCGCTAATCAAACTTAGATTCCAGGAAATTGCTCGCGGATTAAAGGCGTGACCTTGAAATACCCGCGAAATCAAACCGCGGATGCATGAAGTTATGGGACGCGGATGTTCTTGAAAGTGCGCGAGATTGGGTGTTAATTAAAAAAATCCGCGAGATTAGACGTTAATTAAATAAAAATACGCGAGGTTGGGCGTTAATTAAATAAAATTCCGCGAGGTTGGACGTTAATTAAATAAAATTCCGCGAAATCATCCGCGAACCGCGGATGCATGAAGTTATGGGACGCGGATGTTCTTGAAAGTGCGCGAGATTGGGCGTTAATTAAAAAAAATTCCGCGAGATTGGGCGTTAATTAAATAAAATTCCGCGAGGTTGGGCGTTAATTAAATAAAATTCCGCGAAATCAAACCGCGGATGCATGAAGTTATGGGACGCGGATGTTCTTGAAAGTGCGCGAGATTGGGTGTTAATTAAAAAAAAAATCCGCGAGATTAGACGTTAATTAAATAAAAATCCGCGAGGTTGGGCGTTAATTAAATAAAATTCCGCGAAATCATCCGCGAACCGCGGATGCATGAAGTTATGGGACGCGGATGTTCTTGAAAGTGCGCGAGATTGGGTGTTAATTAAAAAAAATCCGCGAGATTAGACGTTAATTAAATAAAAATCCGCGGAACCGCGTCATCGTCCATTCAAATTCAGTTTTACTGATGATGATACCTTTGCTGTCGAAACGTGGGTCCCGTACCGGCATAGTATACCTACTAATATTAAAATTGAAAATGCAAACTAACCTTGATTTTTACGAAGATGTAGTCTAAACTCTATGTTCCTTGTGACATTCGCAGGAATCTGCCTGTACTAACCTCCAACCTTTTCTTCTACTTTGAATTTATTCTCTAATTTCTACATCGGATACTTCAAATTGCGACCGCAGTCAAAATACTAGTTAACTCGAAGAAGGTTTAACCAGGATTCATGAATTTATTGGCATCCCTCTTGTCCTTTATTTTAATCGCGATGGCGATTGTTTCTTTCCACAGCAGATGTTGATGATATCTACCCAAATATAATCTAACGAGTAATTTTTGTTAAATAAAGTTATTTTTAGAAGTAGTATGAGAGAATGAATGTAATGACGCTACTAGATTACTCCAGCTAGACGACTCTGTGATAGACAAACCCTAAAATACGAAATGTTGCTGCTACAAACGAAGATACCTTAACGAAACGATATATTCTTTCCTCGAAAGTAGGGATAAATAAGCATGGTAGAATTAAAATTTTTCTCTCACATTCATTCGGTAATCCGGTTGTTATGAGGACCCAAGAGACCTCGAAACGTCTGTTCCAAATTAATTAATTATTTGTGTGTGGTGTGGAGTGTGCCGATACTTAGTATTGCTTGTCAGCATATTTACATTAATTTAGTTTAACTTCCCAGCACTGGTTAATAATCTAAGTGATTGTTTATTCATTACTATTAACTTCTGTTTTATTATTTTTAATGAGATAATCATTACTAAATCTGTATTCGTTTGTCGCAGCTATGGATTCAGTATATCCAGAACCTATGTCACTTTTGCATCGACGCGTTGTACCCAAAAAGAGAAGAGGAACTCTAGCGAGATATAGGACGCAACCTGTCACATTTTCTGAAATTCAGGTAAGTTAATCGGGGTTATAGAGCAGTTGTGAATATTTTATTCACAATTTTACTTCGAACTATTCAGGTTAACAAAATATTCAAAGCAGATTTGTAAGATAACGGGAAAAAAACCGATTTCATTGCATTTATTAGTTAGCAAGGTAAATGACCAGAGGTATTTATTTATACGAAACACAATAAAAGTTACGTTTAGTTATGGTAATAAAACTCAGTTATTTGACATTTTTAAACATACGCTCATCAAACATTACATTAAATTACATTATAGGTTCGTATGGTGATAAAGAAACGTTTTTGATTTCCGTCAAATAAATATGCCCTGGAAAATATGCTAATACACACAATTTTGTATTCAAATGTTAATGTTTAAATAAGTTCAATAAAAATGCGATCCCAGAATCTATGTGTTTATCTTGGCTCTAGACATAAATAATTTTTGGATGAATTTTCGTCAGTTAGACTCTCGGAAACACAATAAACAAAAATGACCTTGAACAATTATTTTTAACAAGAATTTCTGTGTAGTCATAAAATCGTACTTAACGCCTTGTACTTTTATTTTGCCGTTACTGCGAATAAATTTTGGAAAAAATAGCTTCAAAAATTGGTTCCCATCAAATTTTACTTTTATTATGTTGTCGATGGTTAATCAGGCTCTAAAGGAGCTGTATTTGGGCTGGACCATAACCGACAAATGATGAGTTAGAGAGAGAAATTACAAGTACTATTCTTGGATAGAGCTAATTGTAAGTTATAAATCGAAGATGGAAAATTTTGCAAACATTAACGGATATTTTTGGAAAAAATCTTGTTTGTTATGATTTCATAACAAACAAGATGTATGTAGGCCGTCCTTGGCAAGAGTAAAGTGTATTTGCACCGTTATGCTTCGTGGTTAACACTAGAACTAAAACAGCCATTGCCGGTCATTTTGACCGCCATAGAAAGCTATGGGTTTTTCTAATGTGAACGAAAGAATATTGTTGGGTAAGCACATTTACGTTCAAAACTGCATTTTACTTAAATAAACTTATTTAATACAGGTTATAATTCTAAGAATAGCGAAAAAAAAAATGCTACAATTTGCATTATAGAATAGTTACATTCAAATACAAAATTGTTTTGAACAATTAACACAAGTAACTGTTTTTGTAGTAGTTCCTGCACATTTTCCACGAACATACTTTTGGTGAAGATGAACATTGTTTCCCAGTTTTATTGTCCCTACACTGATTAATTTTACATTGATGTCTTTTAGATGTAGTAGAGCTAGCGTCACTGTTAATCCTAGTTCTTCTGCTAATTTGAACATATAATATAATCCCTCCTTTTTATTTTTATACCGGTTAATTTTTTGTAAATTATCCAGGAATTTATTATTGCCATGCCCAGGATATTGTAAAACACTTGAGGTGGCCATCTACGGGGCCCTGCCTTTATTGAACATTTACGTGCCATTTAATCTAGAACATTAACTTCAAATTTGGTTTCGTTGTAATATAAAATAGTCTCTGGCTTTTTCTTCGCTTCATCATTAGTATAGACCGTTGGATGAAATGTACGCAAAATAATGGCATTCTTTTTTTGCTTTATAATTCAGGCTTTGCTTGATAATTCGTAAGCGTGCTTTCTTAGGCTTTCATAGTAAAAGTGAAATACAACTCTATCTTCTTGTTTTGTTATTATCGAAGCAATTTCTTTTCATGCTTTACTGACGGTTCCACAATGATAGTGTTTTTTGAATTAACTTTTTAGCTAAAATAAAACTCGTAAAGAAATTGTCTATTGTTACGTCTCTACCTCGATTTAGGTAAGGTTCCATTAGCTTCATCGCCACGTATTCGCAAAGAGACTTGTCGGTAGGACGTATATCATCTTTACCTAGATACCACACAATAAACTGTTAGACTGAATGCTGCATCACTGCATGACGCAACAAGTGCAGTCGTTGCGCAAGTGTTCCGAAGAACGAGCAAAAGACGCACATGCGCATTATGAATAAATAAAAATAAATTCTTGAAAATGATCATAATGTAGTAACAAAAAATACAGGCTGTCCCAATCTTCTGGAATTGCAGAATTGCGCCTATACCTACTATAAATACTAGGTCCAAATTTTCTAATAACACATTAGACATCTCAGAATATCTTCTAAAAATACTTTTGCGTATACAGGGCGATTGATAATTAGCGAACCAGACATCGACTTTGTTATTTTAAATGGAACAGCCTGTATATTATTACGGTTTTAGGTTCTCCATCTGAAAGTAAATCAATACAATATGGATTTCATATCTCTATTTTTAACAGATTTTGAGAAGTTTTAAATTCTGTCTACAATGGCCTAAAAGCGGAGATATATATTTCCTTTAATGAATTCATAATGCAAATACATTTTAGAGTAAATTTTTTCTATGTTAAATTAAACGCCTGGCTCTATTTAAACGTTGTATCAGAACGTCTTAGAAATATAGAGGGTGCTCAGAATTGAAGACCAAACTTCTAAATTCAAACACGGAAACGCATTTTTTTTAAATAGAACCATATATTCACCGTATATCTAACATTTTTGTATAATAATGTATTGTTATGTTATGTTCAACGTCGTGTTTACGACGACAACAATTTCTCTCGGCTGTCATTTCGGTACTGAAGTAAATGTCAGGCTGGCCACTCGTTGGCAACCAAATATCCCTCTTGCGGGGATAATTGGTAATTTTTGCGTTACCATTCCCCCACTCAGCCAACCGTCCTTGGGGCGAGGAAGGTAGAATTTAATTATAAGTCCAGATAACGACGAGTGTGGGGCATCATGGACAATTCTACTCATTTATTAATCTTCCTATTCAATTATTTCTTCCAAAGTAATGTAAAAATCGTCTGGAATAAGCAACAACGTAAATTTCAAAGCACAACAGATAATATTTCGTCAATTAAATCCTTATCTGAACGGTTTCCATATATTGGTAGTGGATTTTCTCTTTTAAAGCTTGTTGGTGACAATTCGTATCATAGAATCATCAACAAACAAACTCCTGGTTAAGTCACTGGATTCGTTCTCGTGTACTAGTATCATTTTGATTGAAAGTCATCGAAAAGTTAGTTTCTATTTAGGCAAATTATCAAAATTGGCTGTGAAAGAAAACAATCGCCGGTCTTTCGCGATTTAAAATAAATGAAAGCGAAACGATGCCCTCAATTTTCATTAATCTTTATTCGGCCTTGGTTGAATCAAAGTTTGTCGTGAATCCAATCCAAAGATAAGTGTTCGTGGTGTATTCAAAGTCATTATTAGAAAAGCAAATAGGGTTAAATATCCAGAACAGGCAGTTCCTGTGGTGTGTATTTAAACAGAGTGTTTATTTACATTGGCGTCGTTCGAAAGTTTAAAGGTTAGTTAATTTTAAAATCTTAAAAATTCGTTAATTTGATTTCACTAAGTTACAAATTCAATCAAAATTGCCACAAGGGTATCTAGGGATACCCCCGAACCTTCGAAAATCATTTAATAGAGTTAAATTTGAAAATTTAACAAAATTTAGAGTAGAAACCCCGAGAAAGATATTTCAGTATATATCTTATATTAACAGTAAAAGAGATATTTATAGTCAAATGTAAATCTTGCATTTGAATATTGATATATAATTATTTGTAGTGTCGGCGTTGTTTGGTTGCCATGGCAACAGTAAACATAACGTTGACGTATATAAATCATCGTTTCAAAATTTCAAGTCAATTTAACTACTTGCAAAATGAATTTCCCAAAAGAAAAGTTAGGTAATTGATATGATTTATGTATTAGACATTAGACGATTGAAGGACGATGTCCACATCCGAAAATATCTGTCAAATTAAATCATGGATTTGTTGCTGCTGGAATATAAAACAAAGTAACATTTAGAAACAAAGAAGATTCAATGAAATACTCTACGGATATTTAGAAAAACCTTGTACTGTAAAGTTGTAAAACTTTACAATTAAAAATAAATAGAGCTATTGGGCAATATTTCTAAATATAATATATACCTAACAACGGTATTGTAAATACCAAATGAAGTTGTTAATAAGTTTAATCGGGTACTCTAAATCTGTGGCACTGGAACACTGAAACCCTTACCACAATACTTACTCGACTCACGTTCCGATAGTCAAGCTATCATCTGCATAAATTATGCAATATATAAATTCAAAAATTTTTAAATTTACATATTACATAATTTATTTGCTATATAAGGTTAGTTTTTCACTTAGTTTGTTAATTTAGTTTTACTGCTGATGATGATAGCTTGGCTATCGAAACGTGGGTCCAGTACGAGTTAAGTATTGTGGTAAGGGTTTTAGTGAACTGTTTCAGTTAATAAGTTTGTTTAAATTCTCTGAATGCATTCGATCGTAGTTCAATAAGAGAAAGTTGGGAATTACGGACACGTCAATGTTGTGACAATAAGTTACACTGGTCAACAAGTTCTTCGGGATGGATATAATTTTCAATAAATAGATTGTATATGTGTATACAAAATTTGGCCATCGCATCAGAAATCTATGGTACATACTACCGAAAAACAGTTTTTTTTTTCATTTCCCTGTTATATTCTTTGGATGTTAAAAGAAATTGTGTAAAATCAAGTTATTTTTCAAGTTCATTAGATTCTAGCAAATGTAGTACTAGAACAAGTAGTAATTCTTGTGCTAATTGTTAAACGCATATTCGTTCTGGGGAAGTTTTCAACTGAGTCTTCTGCAGTATACTGCGTCTTTTATTTTATTTTAATAGAATTGATCTAGGTTACCTTGCTTTGAAACTTAATTTATTTCATTTGAATAAACACTTCAGTCAGAGCAGTTCCATCTATACCTTTTAAATAACTTTTTTTGTACAAAGACATCATGAAGAGACAAAAACAAGGTTGTGCTAATGACAGTAACAATTTTTGTCATATTTTCGGGCAATTTATAATTGCTGCTCAGAAAAGGTCATTGTTAGAAACGGCGAAAAGGGCTTACAAGTTATATTTTGGGTTTCCAATAGGAAATTAAGAAAAATCATGAGTTCCTCATATTTGTTGCATAAGATGTAATGTTTATCTAACTTAGTGGCTGAAAGGAAACAATGAACACCTGCCCTTTGGGATACCGATGGAATGGTGTGAATAGCCCAATCACCACAATGATTGCTGTTTTTGTCAAACAAATATTAAAGGTTTTACATTAAAAGACACACAATTAAAAAACCGAACATTAAATTAGTAACCAAACCAATTCCACACACAGAAGACTCCTTAAATGATTCAATAAGTTGAATTAAATGATTTGATCCGCGATCTGTATTTATCAAAAGAACAAGCGGAGATACTAGGTTCTCGTTTACAATAATAGAACTTATTAGCCGAATCGATTAGGACATTAATCTATCGCTATAGGTACAAATCATGTTCAACATATTTTTCCATGAACGACTCAATGTATGCTTACCATGATGTGAGAGACCTAATGCAAGAACTTGGGGTAGAGAATAAAGTCGATGAATTGCATTTGTTCATTGATTCATCTAAAAAAAAGACAAAGCAGTTTTGCTTCACGATGAAAACCAAAAGCATTCTATTCCAATTGCACATGACTTAAGAGAATCCTATGAGAACATCACCAAGATTTTACATTTAATCCATTATAATTCTTCAAGGAGGCTTCACTAAATGTTGTTGCTTTCTTGGCTTTTACAACAGTTATGACACTAAAAATCACTACAGTTATATGCCAGGAACAAATAATGTCAAATATGTGCCTTCCGTGGAACCAAAGAAAGTCTATCGTCCCCGTTACATAATAAATTAGGATTAATTAAAAATTTTGTCAAATCAATGGATAAAACTGGAGAAAGATTTTTATATATAAAAAAAGTAATTACAAATTTAGGTGACGTTAAACTGAAAAAAGGTATTTTTATTGGTCCACAGATTAGGATGCTAATGCGTAACACAAAATTAAAAGATTCTCTCGCCCGTGTAAAACTTGCTGCCTAGGGGTCCATTTAAAAATGTAGTCCAGTGTTTTTTAGGCAATAATAAATCTAAGAACTATATACAAATCTGTTAAAATGTTATGAAGGATGTGGTTGCAGAATGTCTCTGAAAATACATTTTCTTCACTCACATCTAGATTTTTTCCTGAAAATTTAGGAGATGTGAGTGACAAATAGGGGGAGAAACTTCATCAGGATATCCTCTAAATGGAAAGGGCCGGTGCGACCTCAATATGATGAGAAGCTACTGTTGGTTTCTAGTCAGAAAATCTAGTGCTGAACATGAAAAACAGTGCCATAAATCTATTGTAAAACCGAAGAATTATTTTTTGTATAGTTTTAAGTTAGGTCTTGTCTTTGTTGCTCCCTTAATTTATTTTCACTAATTTAGTAATTTAAAATTATTTTCTAATTAAATTTTGACTAATTTTTGAGCGGAATTTTTATTTTTCATTGATCTATAATTTTTCTAGAAAGAATCTCAGAACAGGAAACTGTGAGGTGATGAAAATCAACAAAAGCTGATAAGGGAATTAGGAGACAATTACTTAATAATTCTACATACTGTTATGAGAGTAACAGTATTATATAATATATATAATTTATAATTTATATATTGTTGGCCAGTGCAATCAGTAGAGAAATTGTGAACTTATTATGTTTCACCCGTGTGTAGGATGCCCCTAAGGTCCTCATGAGGTTTAATAAAAGCTGTTGTATAGATAAAATTTAATAGCAGTGGACAAACAATATGTCTGGCACATTCCGCCTCACACAAATTATTAACTCGGAATAGCCGTTTCGAGGACTCGTGGGTCCTCATCTTCAGCCGCGTGACCGAATGATGTGAGAAAATATTTTAATTCTAATAAACCCGCTTTATCCCTACTCTCAAGAAAACTATATACTTTTGCGGCTTAGGACTAAACCATGCGAAAATAAGGATAAATAGAAGTAGGGTTGTCACCACGAAGCGCAAAACATAAAAATAGAGTGAGACAGCATGTATGTACTTTTTATTCGTCAAATTTGTTTTCCTTCCGCCTATACACCCTAAAACTAAAAATTAAAAACATGCGGAATATACGGAAAGATAGACGAGAGGGTCTCTTATTATTGCAGGATGTACCATAAACTAAATGACCGCCTTATCGTAATAAATCGCAAAGACAGGAGTAATCCGTTCTCTCTATTGATTGAATTTGTGTTCCTTTTAATGTAAATAGTTTCGTAAGCGTCTAATTCCCGCGGTGAAGCTACGCTCTTAATCAATTTTAGGTTTTCTAATTTAATATTATGCCCGGTTTCGTTTATGTGCTGTACTACACTTGACGTTTCCCGTACCTGTAGCACCTGATATGTTCACTGAATCTAATGCCTATCGCTCGTTTCATTTGACAAATATAGGCTTTATCACAATCATTACATGTAATTTTATAAATTTCTTTCATGTTCGGTTTATCTTTCGGATTACCAAGAAGGCTTTGAGTGTATTTCACGAACTGAAACATACGCTCATGTCTTGCTCCCTAAAAACTTTATTAATAGCTTTCGGTATTCTGTGGAAGAGAAGTTTCACAAATTTCTTATCGCAGGTTTCCGCTGGGTTCAAGGTCGTGAAATTTCTTACTTAATGTCTATGTTGGACTTTCTTAAGCATGCGGTCAACATCTATAGAAGAGTAACCGTTGTTTGTAATTACTAAACTATCCAGATACGGGAGTTGATTGTTCACTTCTTCTTCTACTATGAATTTAATAGTTTCAAATTTTGAATTTAGTGTCGCGAGGAAATCCGGAATATTACTTTTTTTAGTGTCAAAGATCGCGAAAATATCGTCTATGTACATATCTAAGACAAATTCTAGGGAAATATACGTTGTGCTTTTTCAAACTCGTTTCAAATTTACTCATGAACTTGGCTGTGAAAGGGGACAGTGGATTGCCCATCCCCGTGCCCTCTAGTTGTTCATAATACTTGCCCTCAATTTGAAAAGAATTTTGGTTCATCAAAGCAAAGGTAGTCTTTTGTATTCCGTAATTTTATCATCAATTTTCTTAAGTTTTAAGAACTGAACTAAATATTCCATGGTTTCGGAAATCGGTATGCTGGGGATTGAACAAACATCAAATGATGCCAAAATTTCCCCATCTTCTAATTACATATTATTTACCTTATTTACAAAATCTAATGAATTTTCTACTTCTAGGCTATGTACTTTGATGGGGAAATTTTTGTATTCGGTTTCTAACCATTTGGACAAATTATACGTAGGTGAGTCTATGCCTAAAGCTGTTGGTCTCACAGATTTTCCTGGTTTGTGGATTTTTGGTAGACAGGATATTTTTGGAACTGTCGGGTTTGGGATTGGCAATTTTAACTTAAGATTCGCGTTAATAAGTTTTGGGCAATTATTCAGAACCTTTTTTGTTTCTCTGATCATGGATGGTAACAGCCTCTTTCTCACTTCTTTATAAGGCCCTGATGATAGCACATTGTTGACGCGGTTGAAATAATCCGGCTTGTCCAAAATGACTATTCTGTTCCCTTTATCTCCTTTCAAGTAAAAACAATTTTTATTTTTGAGGCCTTTAAAAGTTCTGAAATCACCTGTGTTATTCCTTTAACTTTTTGCATCGTTCGAGTTCTTTAAAAGCGTAATTTTGCACGCGTTTCATACATAATCTTTATTGTTGCATCTAGGTTCTTAATGGACGTTTCTGGCACTACGAGTTCATCTGCCGGGATTTTTGGTAGTGGACAGTTTATAAATACGTTAAAGCTGTAATAGTGAATAGTAAATCGTATTATAAGATTATTTTTGTTTAAATTACTTAAACTAACCCTGACTAAACCCTGTACTAAAATTTCCCGAAATAAAAGAGAAGCTTTTAATTTTTCATCATTTAATAGGCAATAATACGTGCCTTCTACAATTTTTGAGAATATTACAAATTATTATATATCATCGTAGCACTAGCAACTACCGAATTTTTTATTGAGCTTGGCTTCAAATGCAGTAAGTATCCTAAATTGTTTCTAATTGACATTTCATTTGCAGGAAGTGGATGAAGAAAATCTAGAGGAAACACCGCCACCAACAACATCGTCCAGATCCGAATTAAGTGTGTTAAATAGTAAATTTGAAGAATTTAAAAAATCTAGAGACTTAACGCTTAACAAAACGGTCGAACAACCCGATCAAGTAGACTACAATAAGAACCCAGTTCCTTTAACAACATCGAGGTCAACGGGGAGACTGCCATCTAGACCGTCACTGTAAATTGTAATTTCTATGTATATGTTTACATGTCTGACTTCATTTTTCACGCTGCATCAGATATGTCTAACGTAATTGTTGTTATTATTGTTATAGAAGGTGTACTTAGAATTTTTTAATGATAAAATAATGTAGACTATTTACTGACATACATACTTCGAAATGTTTCGGTTTGGAACATGCACTTCAAACTAAGTTTAGAATAATTTCAATATTCATTTATATATTTTCTTTTGCTAATAGACGTATCTAAAAGATTGCGTGGTTTTAGTATATCTGAAATCCAAACTATGAACCAAAGGCTGCATTTGGAAGAATAGCTCACTTCTCTTTCAACTTAAACGTGAATGTATTATAGAAATATACTTTTCTAAATAGTTTGCAATATGTACACAAAGGCAATGCTAGCTTAAATAATCGATTCACTTTTATTAGTATCGCTTTAAAGTAATTTAAAAGTTGATTGCTATAAATACTGATTGATTGATTGAAAGTGTTTACAAATTACTAATATTTGAACCCAGAATTACTTTTTGCTAAAATAAAAATGGCATTTACCAAATTAAAAATCTAAGGAAAAAGAAGAATTTTGCATGGCATGTAATTAAATCACGTTGAAATGCTTCACTATGACCCTTACCACAATACTTCATTAATGCTACCCTTGAGAGTATTATTTTAGGAGAAAACGATGTTGAGATCTATTTTAGAAAAGGTTTTTTGAAGACCTATCCTGCAACTTGGATAAAAGAGTAATTGAATACATTTTTTCTTACTATTGTCAATATTTTCTAGGGTTTACATTTCTAATTCTATTCTTCTTTCATAAGACTGTGTTAGACAACATCTTTAGAATATCCCTTAAAGTTTACAATTTTGATGATTTTAGTGTAGCGGTATAAATAATTTAGTTTTAGCTTACGATTAGTTCTTTAGTTTAGTTTCATTGCTGAAGATCATAACTTAGCTACTGAAACGTGCGCCAGTTTTAAATGTAGTTTTGTAGTAGAAGAGATAGTGAAACGTTACAGGATATCTAATTAGTTTGTAAATGTCAATCATTACATTTTTGCACTTCTTGAAAAAAAGAAGATTTTATTTTTGTTAAACATAATAATGTTGAAATTTGTGGTTAAATGAAAGTTTTCGTATTTTAAATTTAAATGAAGATAGGCCTTTCATTTTGTACAGGTAATGAACCAATTTTAATTCTTGAATAAAATATTGTAAAATTTGCAATAACAATAAGGCTATCTTTATTGTACTGCTCGACTATTCAAAAACATTTGATGTGCTAAACTGCGATGCTGGTCCCAATACTCTGCAACATCAGGCTAAATGATCAGGCTGTTTGTTTTTCAAGTCTTTACTGTTTCAGTCAGAGGTAGCACAAGGATCTATCACGTGACCTCTTTTATTCACAATCTACACTAGTAATATCTTGACGAATTACCATTTGTATGCCGACGATACTCAGCTATACGTTTCCTTCCACCACCCCGAAATACATTCAGCCGTCCTGCAACTTAATGAAGACATTGACAATCTAACCATGTAAGTGGCAAACACTGCTGGAAGATAAATCCCGAGGAATCAACTCTCCAACTTTGTTAAAGAAAATGAAAAACATCTTTGCTGGTATGGCTACAATTATTTTATTGTTAAGGACAAATAAGTAGTCCCTGTTGAAACAACCAAGAATTTGGATGTTTTGATTGACATAAAATAAAGATTTAGAGACCATATTAGTAAGATGATAAGAACAGCTTATTGTAAGCTCAATGTCCTATATTGATGTAGAGTGTCTTCACTTCAACTACTGTGACACTCTGTAGGGTTCTTCCATTAACGGTTTGGATGGACAGATGATACAGAACTCTGACTTAGGCTAGTGTTTGGAAATACGACAGAACTTTACATACAATGTGTTAATATAAAATTATGACTTTGAAGCAATCTGCTTGTTTGAGCTCCGTACAAACGTTCGCAATTTAAACTTACGGTTTAGACATCTCTCATCACCTCCTCTTCATGACTTTGAACTTTTTGAACGCTCCCTTACATATAAAATATTTTCTTTATATAATTCTTGAAATTTAAAGTTGCATCCCCTAATATCTTTTAAAATCAAGTTGTACTCCTATTTGTACCAGGAGTAGGTTGTTATGCATGGATGATAACTTTTAATGAATGTAAAAAAGAAACTTATTTATTTTTTCACTTTTGAACGTGTACAAGTTATATAGTGTATTCATTGGTTTTACCAGAATTATATCGTCGGCTTACTACCAAAACCTCCCAAGTCAATTTTTAATATTTTTTCAGGATGCAACAAAAATGTTATTTTCAGAATTTCACTATAAAAAAGACGTTTTTTGAGAAATGTTTAATGAAATAATTTAGAAAGAGATCCCTACTATCAACATGATTATTGAAAATTATAATTTTTTACTGGACTTAGGAGGTTTTAGCATTCTGAAATACTCAAAGATTTTGGTGGTTTTGATTGTTTTATTGCAAACGTGATACAAAATAATATAAAAATATTAAAGAAAATAGAGATGTGAAATTAATCTCAAAACTATCCAGTCACTCACAGAAGGGAATATTTCATAAAATAGATGATAAACCATGGGGATAAAAGCTTTTAACTGTTGAAGATGATCGTACTTTGGCTGTTTAATGGTAACTTTTTATAAAAAAAGGCTCAATGATCTCTGGGTTTTCATAGTTTCTATTTCTTGTTCTTTTTTTTTTCAGAACAAGTCAGTAATAGATTCTGTTCTGTAGTTAGAGGCTAAAAATTAATATGTCTGCACTTCAGATTGAATTGAAAGCCTGAATACTACGAATTTACTACGAGCACTTTTGTTGGGTACGTTAGAAACCAGATATAGGAGGTTTTGGTTAACGTTTTTGAAACATGTGGAATTCCGCAGGTTAAGAAATTTAATAATAGATGACACTATTATCGATATATTTTAGGAGGTTTTGCAAGGTCGGAGATGCTGTTATAATTAATTTAAAAACATCAAAACCACAAAAATAACCACTAAGGGACTTAGAAGGTTTCGGAAGTAAGCTGACGATATGTTTGTATGCATCCAATTTCAATCTATATGTGGATGTGGTGGTTGTTTATACTTGCAGTTTATACCAGTTCGGATACCTATATTCAAATGTCTCTACAACCTCTTGATTAAAGTCAGTCTTTTGAACTTTTTTCTCTCTCTTGTTTGGAATTCTTATTTCTTTAATATATTATGTTGTAAAATTTGATCGGTAAATGATAGAAATTGCATATTTCATATAATTTAACAGTGAATAAATTATTTTCCAATCGCTTTGCTGCACTGCTTTTGCAAGTCGAAAGTCACAAACTACTGCTTAGATATCAACATTTCATTTGCCGTTATGGCAAGTGCACATTTTTGCTCTTCACCTGAAACGAGAATAATTTATGCTTTATCTCATGCACATTGGCGTATTCGCAGAGGCCGCTTTCTTACAGCAAATGTTGATTAAAAGTCTATTGTGTACATATGGCACTAGTGAAGTAATTAATATCTAAAACCTGATAAACACAATTTTACCAATAGTCTACCATATGTATATTTTTCTACATAAAATTAGTATATGGATTTTGATTCTGAATTTTTCAATCAGTATTAATCTTCGTTCTTGCTAATGTTTTTATCGACACTTAGAGATGTTTTCAAATATGGAATACAATTATTGTTAAATCAAGTCAAAATCTGTATATATATATATACAAATAAAGTTAATTTATATCTATTTTTTGTAGCTATAGTAATAGGTATTTTGTATATACAAAAATGTTCGTATTTCATTATATTGTTCCTATATTTGCAATAGACAAAAGAAAACACTAAGTTAATTTTGACATTTATTAATTTCCATTGATTTTTTGTTAATATTTTCTTATTTGTGCAGTAAACTTTTGAAGCTACGAATAATGTTTGTTTTATTAGTAAGGTTTGCAAAGCTGGTGCCAGACCACGGGTGCGTAGAGAATGCCGTACGAATAAGAAAATTTATTATGCACGTACCTAAGAGGGGAGAAACAATAGCGCAAAGAATATCAGTCTGCCGATATGCTTTAGTGGTAAATAATATGGGTGAAGAAATAAGTTATTGCTTGGTGACCAATGTTCGAAAGTTTATTTGAAAGCATCCAAACTTCAAACACAACAGATCTAGTGTGCAATAGGGATTTACTGATTTGGAACGATGCGAAAAATATGTTAATAGCACAAACCACAAGTAGATTAAAAACCCAGTGCCGAATTTGTAAAGGATTTAATATTTATGATGAGTGTTTATAACATTCCATTTAATGATATCCAAAAAGAACAGTAGAACAGTATTTGACGACTGGAATAAATATTCCGAAATTATTTACCATGTGTGCCTGAAAGAATAAAGAATATAATTCGGCGTGCAGTACGGTAAAAAATTGTAGCTGACCGTAGATGAATTAACGAATTCAAACAAAAACTCATTGGCATATACTCCCTCCGTCCGAAAATATGGTATACATTTGGAATTTATTTTTGTCCAAATTTATGGTATACATTTACAATTTTAATCAATTAGATACTCCTATTAAATTGGTGTACTATTTAATATAATTATGATTAAAATTTAATTGATGAAGGATCTAGCTTTGTCGACGGCTTCTTGGTAACATACTAAACTAGATGGTAAGCGTCCTTCACGCCGAAGTTTGGCCTCATTGATGTGGGAAATCTTATACGAATTTCCTCCTTCAACCAACATAATTGATTCCATACAGGTCTGCAATGTTAGAAAAACATTGTCAAGGGTCTCTCTGTCTAAATCGTCAAAGGCTTTTTCAACACATTCAATCAATTCGTCAACTGTTTTTGGCGAAGCTTTATGTTGCAAAGATTGTATGGAATTGAAAAAGTCAACATCCAAAACGTTTAAATCGGGACTGTTTAGTGGTTGTGATTTAAACTGAATAGACCAGCCATCTGTAGAACCATGAGCCAGAAGTTCTTCATCGTCGTCACAAGCATGAGGTTTTGCATTATCCTGTTGTATAAATATCGGTTTTTGCTTATGACTTATGAGAAACTTTAACTTGATCGCCGGAATGATGTTTTCAAGAATCATTTTTCTACATTCTGCTGAATTGACGGACTCCACATTTTTTTACCAAAGTTCCTTTAGGTCTATTTTTCGAGTGTCGCTTAGCCGGTTCTTGATAAACAAAAGGCCATATACCAATTTTTCCATTAAAAAATTGTTTTCGATGTGAATCGTAACGTGGTCGGGCGACAGCAGCCATAAACATCACTTTGGTTATAAAACGTTTGCTCTTGCAACTTCAGTAGGGTTCTTCTTTGTCTATCATAATGCAATAAGAGCGCTTGTTTTACGTTAAATAAAACCATTTTTCGTCTATGTGGACATAATCGTACAAATCTTCAAAACGTCCATCCGGTCTCACTTTCGACAAGCAAAACTTTAATCTCTCTAATTTGTTTTGAGCTGTTAACAAAGGTTTAACAGTAGAAGATACGCTTTATTTTCTTTCCTCGTTTGTAAATGTCGAACAATGTAGACTTTGGAATATCGACAGCAAAAGACAGACTACGAATTGACTCTCGACGATTGAAAGAAACGTCCTTAACTTTGGCTAACTGTTCAGAATAATCTTTACGTTTCCGTTCACATTTACCTTTCTTTTTTGAAATAACATCAGCACAAATTTTACCGTCATTGTACTGTTTTTGAGCCACTTTCCAAATTGTAGACACGGACAAACGGGTTACCCCAAGTTTAGCTGCAACTTTATTTATACTCTCATGCTTCAGCTTCTGGCCTTTCAACTGCAACTATTTTTGTAATATACCATGACGTTGCTCACCGGTTAATTGCTTGAACTTGGAATTCCTTTTCAAAAAGCTTACTTCATTATTTATAATAATATCTGCCATTTTGTGAGCAGAGCGTGTGTAAAATTAATTTTCATGAAATGTCGTTTTATCTCTATTGACGTTTTTGACACAAACAAAATCGGACAGCGACCAACTATGTATTAGTTGTTTGCCTAGCATCAGAATTTCCAACTAAGTATATTTAATTATAATTCTTTACTAATGTCTCATTAATTTTCAAAAAAATTTCAAATGTATACCATATTTTCGGACGGAGGGAGTAATTAGCAGCGGTATTTCCAAATTGACAAAATTTTGTAAGGAGTAAAGAGCATTTAAACTATATTTTAACATATTGTCAGTTGTTTGGAAATATGTTTGGGAGGTTATTGATTAATTGGCCTAATGAAGTAGCTGCATATTATAGTTCAAATATTAGAACTAAATGGATCATCACCTCTTTTAATAACCAATACAAGACTTCAATCGTGTAAAATCTGGTGAAACCACTAAAAAATGTAATATTGGCCACTTCACAAAAGTTCGAAATTTCGAAACTATTTGATATTGCTATCGATACTGCTGTCGTTTCCGTTATATAGAAATATTTTTTCATCTCTGCGAATAATATTCAAGGAAATGATAGTGGTAACGTACGCCATGATTCGGATGTTTAGTCGAACACATTCGGAATTTTAATATTTACTGGGTAAATGTTTCTCGATATGTATTATGTTAATTATAACTTACAAATTCTTACTTAAACAAAGTTACGCATTTCCCAGTCGGACGCCTATGATAGGGAACCGTGATTTGCGAACCTTATTTATTAGCAAGGCTCGGCAAGTCGTACGGGAACACATCATTTCTAGCATAGCCGTTCGTTCGTGCTTATCGGTAGGAAATGAGGGCGCACAATAATATTTAGAATTGCACAGATAGCAGAAGGTATAGTTAACACATCGTTCTGGTACCGAATTCTATTTCTATACATTTGAAGCTTCCTTGTTTTATATATTGCTGCTTGTCTTTCAAATTATTTGTAGATTTAAGTATTTTTTCATATACATAGTAGATATATGGTTTCAAACATACCAGCATTTAATATTTTGAAGAGCAACATAATATTAGAGGAAGCTTCAAATACCTTAACACAACAAATCAATTAACCCGAGAATTTGGAAACAAGTTAAATCAGAAAACTATCAACTGAAACCCAGATTTACGTATACTAAATGAACTGTGTATTAATGAAACTCTAAATACCGTGCTTTCGTACCATATTTGAAATGTGCTCCACCAACTAGTTGCGATGCTGAAAGAACATTTTCTGCATTTAAAGAAATACTGACATCAAGAACAACTAGCTTTACAGCTGAAAACTTGGAACAGTAACTTCTAGTAAAGGTTAATTCAACCCTTATTTCTATAAATTAAAAATGTTAATATTATTTTACGTAGTTCATCCATGTTTCCAAAGCGTAATACCGTGTAATTATAGATAATTACTTTTATAAGAGGTTTTTATTTAATGTTGTAAAGCACCAACAGATTCTACAAAAATCAGAACGATAAAACCTATTGCATCGCATGTCTATGGAAGTAGAAAAAATAAGGTATCTCATTTATATTTGCTGGCTACGTGTGAGTACACCTTGCCGAGGCTTGTTTATTAGATAAAAGGAACAGGACACTTACGGGAATAATACAAGCAAATTTATACGAGAATCGTTTAATTTTATACGTTACATAAAACAGGGGAACATGGAACGTTTTCTGTATTTATTTCTCTTGTATAAATAGTATTCTATAATTTATTTTTTTGTAATATTTTAATTTTTTTTTTCATTAAATACATATTTCATTATATAAATTATCACTTATTATCTCGTACAATATATTTATTTATTTTTAAAACACAATCGCTACTATACTATATAAACTTAATCTATCAATATCACGCATCCTTTTGAGAGTTTAGTCAATATATGTACAGAAAATATAATAAATATACAAAATTAAAAAAAAAGAGTTATCTGAAAGATACAACGACAAGAAATAAAGAACAATCATGACAGCTGGTACACACTGATGGACTTAGATATATAGTACTGTCTAGTGACTTCGGAAGAAACCCACTCTGTATCATTTGTTCATATTTTAGGCTAGGTTAGATTAGAATCTCAGATTTAGGTCTTTACAATAATTAATTAATTATTTGGACAGTAATACAGTGCTTCCATGTATGGTAACAAATATACATTAATTAATACAAGTTAATGTAGGTAAATATATGTATATTCGTAATTTTGCGTTCTGGGTAAGCAAAGTTGGCAAAAAGGAGTTATAAAACAAAAAATTTCAGTTCACACGAGTTAACAAATTCGCATAACTACGTTCTTATTGACAGAATTTATTGTACTAATTGCGAAGAATGTGAAACGTGATGAATTTGTAATTGCCATAATACAGTTTAGTAATACATAAAACTTAGAAATTAAATGAATTTTAAATAAAATCTCTCGGTGATTTCTCTATTCCATACGAGCTTGATGACATAGTGATAATAGCGAGAAGCAAAAACCAATTAGAAAAAGCATTCACAACGTTGGAAGGTCTAGCACGGGAAAGAGGACTAGAAGTAAACGAAGGGAAAACAAAGTATATTCATTTTAATAGAAGAGAAATGGAAACATTGGATAAACTCAAAATAAATCAGTATAATTTCGAAGAAGTAGAGTCATTTAAGTACCTAGGGGTAATCGTGCGTAGGAGAAACAAAAGGACAAATGTATAAAATAGGATTCGGCTGGGTTACAGGGCATTCTATGCAAATAAAAATATGCTAAAGGATAAAGGAATGAGCATAAACACAAAGACAAAAATATATAAGACAACGATCAGGACTATAGTATTGTACGTAGCAGAGACGGAAAGCATAACCCAGGGGAGGAGGAGAAGTTGAGGATTTTCGAAAGAAATGTAATTCGAGTCATTATGGGACCCAAAAAAGTGGGAGAAGACGAATGGAAACCACAAATGAATAATGAAATCCGGAATCTATTGGGAAACGAAGACATAGTCAGAGTATATAAGTCGCAGTGAATCAGATAGTGGGGTCACATTTTCAGAAGAGAAGAGGGTGAGCGGATAAGAAGGATAACAGAATGGGAGCCGCGGGTAGGAAGGCCAAAGGGAAGACTTAAAACAAGATGGAGGGAACAAGTGGATAAAGGAATGAGCATAAACACAAAGACAAAAATATATAAGACAACGATCAGGACTATAGTATTGTACGCAGCAGAAATGGAAAGCATAACCCAGAGGGAGGAGGAGAAGTTGAAGATTTTCGAAAGAAAAGTAATTCGAGTCATTATGGGACACAAAAAAGTGGGAGAAGACGAATGGAGACTACAAATGAATAATGAAATTAGGAATCTATTGGGAAACGAAGACATAATCAGAGTATATAAGTCGCAGCGAATCAGATGGTGTGGTCATATTTTCAGAAGAGAAGAGGGTGAGCGGATGAGAAGGATAATAGAATGGGAGCCGCGGGTAAGGAGGCCAAAGGGAAGACCTAAAACAAGATGGAGGGAACAAGTGGAAAAGGACCTAAGAATGATGAAAGTAAAAAACTGGAATAAGTTTATTAGAGACAGGATAGCATGTAGACAAGTGGTTTTGAAAGCAAAGACGCGCCCAGGTCTGTAATAGCAAAAGAAAAAACAGAGAGATGTGGACTAATTCCCCACGACAACAGGATTATTAGAGCTCGAAAGAACAGCTATAGTTTCTATGGAAACGTATAGCTTGTTAGATACTAGCTTAGTTATGCAACCTTGTTAACGCGAGTGAATTTTTAGTTGCATATTTGAAATGGAAAATATTCCATTGGATCTACTGATCGTTACATATAAAAGGATTTTGAACAGCAAATTGTTCAGTTTTCAGTGTATATTTACCAAGTTTATTTCTAAATCATCTATAATATCGGCCAAGTTATAAGTGTTTACAATCGTTTCTTATAACTACATTAGAAGTAGAACATACATAACACATAACTTACATTCCTTCAATTCTTTCGTTTGAAATTCTTTGCATTTGGGAACTATGCATAATTCATATCATAGCTGAATTAGCAATAATATTGATAGTTGAATTTCAAAACATATATTTTCATTCGTGAACATATGTATTTTGGGGCGAGCAAAATTGACTTAGTAACTATTCCAATGGTTCTGCACTGTTACGTCTAATCTCAAATATCATGTGAGGTGCCCTACATTTGTTTTTTATAACTTAATTCCTTACATAGTCCCATATTACTTACCCATAAGAATAAAATCCCCACTATTTCAGCAATAAATAAAGACAAATACATCATTAGCATAAATTGTTGTATTTTATGTCATTTAACCAAAAATTAATGCTAATATAGCTCATGGTATTGGTGGAATCATTCCCGGCAACAACAATGTAGCAGAAAAAATAGCGCTAACACATAAATATGTTTTTGCCTACCCGGCGTCATCAGCATGGTTCTGAGCACAATCTTCTGCTGCTAATAATAGAGTTTGCCTTTCAGTTTATGCTGCTAATCTCCAAAACAGCACTGAATATGTCTTTCGGTGACACCTATCGCCAAGGGACACAGTCACGCCGTCCCAGAGGGTAGCAAGACAAACCAGAGTGTAGATGTCCACCAATACCATGAGCTATATTAGCATTAATTTTTGGTTATTGTTATTAGGCATTCTTTCCACTTGTATTTATGTCATTTGTTTAGGAGCACTACGGATCTTATATAATATTTGGAAAATCATCGAAGAACTGCATGGTCTAGTATTCAACGCTAGATCGAAATGTTATTTACTAAAATAGTATGTTTGTTTATCGAATTATTTCCTTAAAATGAGAATCTGCCTAAAACTGATCAACTATCTAGCGGCTTACGTGTTTAACGTCATTACGATATCAGTTTATAATTGAGAACTATATCACTTTCGTCACATGAATTTTTAGAAATGGTTGGACGGGGAATTATTATTCGACTTGCCTGAGAAATGTGTTATTGTCTTAAATAACGCTACCTAACTTATTATATTAAAATGCCTTTGGTATCGTTGGTGTATTATAAACTGCATACAAAATATGTATGGACATTCTAATTACCAGAAATCAAGCACGTTCCGCGTTTAAATCCCAGACTCGAAAACGAGAAAGCAAGAATATTTTGTCGGTATCATTCAAAGTAAAAGAAAAGCTGTTGCCAAATTAATGATGCACTTGGAGTGTAATGGAACTAATCAAGCCTTGTTGCATCTAATGATTCTACTGATATTTTGAAATATGAAAAATTGATACGGACGGATATAAAAACTTTTATATATTCCTTACTTTGCAAGGGAATTAGAATAATATTATATTAGTAAGAGTGTGTTTATAGCGAAGCTGCGATGATCGATGAGAGCAGTGCGGTAGCAAAACGGGCTAATCAATGAGCGCTGTATCTTTCTGTAACCATGGTTGTGATAAGTTGTGATAAGAGCAGCGATGAAAGCAGCGATGAGAGCGGCGATAATAGCGAAGCGGGTGTTTATATTGGAGTTACGCGCCATCTGTGGGCAGCGATAATGAACAAAGATAAATTAATCGAACTGTCAAATTTTGTTTTAATCCACTGTAATCAACTTTAGGAATGGATATCGAAAATTCAATCACCCAAATTTACCTTACGCCCCCAATATGGGACCAAAAGAATCAAAATCTGTGGGATGAAGTAGCAATTAAATTAACTAGTACACATATGTTTAAAATATTTTCATATTCATTTCGTTATTTTCATATTCATTCATTCAATTGATTTCTTGAGAGCCAGTGCTATTTAAATTATTCATATTGATTTAATAAAATGCCTATAATCCTTTTTGTTTTGGGGTCATCAACCGCTCCTCAGACACAATTGGACTATGATGGTAATTACACCATTTTATATCGCATTCGTTACGAATATGTATCTGATAGAATGTAATCGAAAGTTTCTATGTTCATTCGCATATATTCGCGGAATTTTTCTGGTTACTCTCTTAGTTTCAAATATAGGTGATGAAATTCTCCAAATGTACATCTTTCAGTATTGAAAGGATGTGCAGCATATCTCCGTTGCCGAATGCCTTTACTAATATAATATTTTACGGCATTCGAACTTAAAAACGTTTCTTCATCAGAATCAGCCATCTTTTTTGTTTTAATATTTATTTTATCACAACTTTTATCGACTATCGCAGCTATTATCACAGCTATCATCGCAGCTTCACTATAAACACACCCTAATGTAATTGTAATACGGTGGCAATTCTTTTTCAAACATCCAAGCAATTCCTTTGTTTTCTGATAACACTTTGAAGTTTTGGAATATATTATCTGGGGATGATTTGAAGTAATACCCACATAACACAACTGTTTCACAACAGCTTCGGATAGACAGGCATCCGTAAGATGTCAATTTTCCAAAAAGGTGGATGTTTGTATGATAACTAAGGTTCGACAAATGAGTGCAACATCAGAGGCGTATCGCGCAGAAGTAGGCACGTGAGATACAGTATTATTAAAAAACAATATATTGTTACCTTTTATTGACGTCCTGATGTCCACTGCGACAAACGCGGCTTACCGGGGCAGTAGTATTTTGTCACAGTGGCATTAGAACGTCAATAAAATGTAACAATATATTATTTTTTAGTAATACTGTATCTCACGTACCTACTTTTGCGCGATACGCCTCTGACGTTGCACTCGTTTGTCGAACCTTAATGATAACCGTAATAGCGTAACTATGGATATCCACCGATTCCGAAAGAATGCCCGTATGATATCTATTATATTCAAAAGGCGAGTATTTTATGGATTTTAGGCAGGTCGCGTAATGTGTAATAAATAACATATAGAAAATAAATACGTATATTCCCCATACATCATAAAATGTACTTACAATATAAATAATAAAATCGTTAAATTAGATCAAAGCAAGAATACTAAATATTGATTATTGCGCTATTTTATACTTTGTCTGTCATTTCATATCTCTCCATTGCACGCCACAGCCATTTTCCTGCAGCTATTTCAATATGATTCGCACTGCACGATTCTGTATTTAACTTTAGTTAAGCGTTTACTGTGAAAGTTCGAATTCAAACCTAACGCTATTGGTAATGTTACTTTTAAGGTGTTATTAATCTGCATATCCCATATTTTTTATATAACAAGCAAATGTTTCAGTATATATGCGAATAACAACTTTTCGAATTGATTGATGTAGATTAATTATTGCATATTTCGCATATTTTAGTAATTTTTTCATATTTCAGCGATTATTGCATATTTTTGCACACTAGAGCATATTCGTGCATTTTTTAGCAAATTTAGAACAAAAATAATTTTTTCTTTGAATTTTATTAGTGTTTTCCTGTAATACAACAAAACTTTTACCAACGAACATTTTATCGGATTCGTGTGTAACAACGAGCCTACTTCGCAAACAAGCCGCCATCCTTCAAGTGGTGGGCTGTCGCAAATTCAGTAGATAAAATTATCATATAATTTTCAACAACCCCCATACCGGCAACTGTCTGATTCATAGGAAGTCTAAGTATTTACCAAATGTTTCTTATTCATTGTATAACCAGATGTTGTATAAGTTTAATTGTTTCGTGGATCAAAAATGTTCCTGAACTTATTCTAACGGATGAAAGAGTTTTCTGCAAAGCGTGTGGGAAAACGGTAAGTTTTGTTTTGTGTATAATACATTAGTATTTAGAATCGTACAGCCATATACGATTTTCTTGTAAGTTTTTGGTGATATTTTTTTTCTTTATAGGTGCCATGTGAACGCAAATTTCAAGTTACCCGACATGTTGCAACTGAAATGCATAAAAGAAATTGTCGGAAACTTTAAGTTTTAAAACTTAGCCAAGTACCTTTCACACAATCTTTTGCCGGAACCTCAAAACAAAGTGAGCAACAAATATTTAACGCAGATTTGTGCAAAGCGATGGTTACTGCAAATATACCGCTCAAAAAGCTGCAAAATCCGTGTTTTCGGTAATTTTTAGAAAAGTACTGCCAAAAGAGTATTCCGGACGAAAGTTTGCTCAGAAAATGTTACGTAACCGATATTTATTCTGAAACGATCAATAGCATTAGGGAAATTGTTAAAAACGAGTGTATATATTTTACCGTTGATGAAACGACAGATTCCTGTGGCCGCTGTATAGCAAATTTATTAATTGGTCATCTAAATAATAAACAGCCTGGTAGATCGTATTTAATTGCTTGTAAACAATTAGAAAAAACAAACCATCTCACAATATTAAGATTTGTTAATGAAAGTTTCATGAATTTTTTTCTTCCCGATGTTGTTCCCACAGGAAAAATTTTAGTCATGTTGTCCGATGCAGCGGCATATATGATTAAAGCGGGTCAACAGCTAAAACTTTTGTACTCTAATTGAATACATGATCATTTGAGGCTAGTTGCAATATAGGAGCGAAAAGGAAGATGGCCATTACTTGTTTAGTTGTTATTTGTGTGATTTTCGTTGATGTCGTGTGCCAGCCACTTACATGCTAAAGAAGACACGAAAAAGATAAGTATAGTTAATTTATAAATTATCGACTAAATAAGTGAAATAATATACATAACTTAAAGGTAAAAACTGTTCGTAAGTAAGGAAATTATGTAGAATTTAGACATAACAGACATCAAATCAATCAGCATGCGTATAATTTCATGTTAGAGGATTATTAGAAAACTGAAGAAAGCTGAAAAGCTGAAACTTTTGCAGACCGAAGAAGGTTTATTATGATAATTACGTGATTTCAAGACTACATGTATTAAAACAATTATGTCTTTTTCACTACTTTACAACTAAATCAGTCTTTAGCTACCTACCTTCTAAAACATGTCGTTTTCTAGAAAAATATTTCTTTTTAAAACTGTATATGAAAATATATTTCATTTTATACACTGTTACTGTTTCATTTGTAATTTATATACCGAGATAGTCAAATCTTGTTTTTCTAGAAATATGAAATATTAAAATGATTTTGTCTTATAATGTTTGTAACTTTCAGAACGGAGACACCAGTAAAAGGCTTTCTATAAGGTTACGGTATATATTATACTTATAAGAAAACAATTTCTGGTACATTGATATTTTTTAGACATTTACGAGCAATCCTGATTTAAGCGCAATTAAATGGTTCACTCCGAATTTTCTCTTATTAAACAATTTATGTTAAAAGTGGTTGGAAACATTTTTTTTAATCGGAAGACGTTAATAAAATATTTCTTCAACAGGATGTTCCAAGAGTAAATATTTCAGGAAGCGGTAGTATGACTAGTTTATTGCATTTATTAATTATTTAAATTTGATTTTCCAAAGTGCTAGATAATTAATAAATGCAATCAACAAGTCATTTGCTTGAAACCTTTTGGAAGTCTTTCTATGGGTGACATTCAAGGAGCGGTGTATCTGTAACCATTAAGAATTGGGGACATATTTGTGTGAACTTTTTTATTTAAAATAGTTCGTACTATCACCTCCTAAAATATCTATTATTCCTCCTGAAACACCCTCAATAACATTTTTAAACCAATACCTTAAAACGTTTTTAGAACATTAAATTACAAAGTTCTTGGAACGTTAAATTATAAGGTTTTCGAAACGTTCTATTTTTGTGACATTAAGACGTTTCTCAAACGAAACAAGAATGTTTTTACTAGCGCTTGAGAGACCTTCCACTAACGTTTTAAAAACGTTGCATGTTACCTGGGCGAGTCGAATAGAATTATGCCACTTTCAGGTCAGAGACGTCCCCAAAAAGATGCATTAGCTTCAAACAAATGTGAAATGTTTGAATATTATATTGGTCTGAGAACATGGAGTAATAGTGGGAGTAGTATTTTGTAATATTTATTTAAAAGCTTGAACTTCTTCTAATACGTTAAATATGCAGTGAATAGTTACATAGACGAACGTTGGAAAATACAATTGCACCCGATACAACAATAATTAGCAGAAATTTGGCAACTTGGAGTCAGGTGTTGTTAAATGTTAAAATAGTGTGAATGCCAATATGGTTATGCACAACGCAATGACTTTATTGTTCGCACCTGCCACTGTCAGTTCACTTTGGATAAAGATATTGTTCATAGCATATCCGCTGCGGCTATCGATAAGGTTTCTTTCCGACGATATCCCGTGTATACTGTATCCCTGGACAAAATTAACGCTTCAGTATTCTATGTAGGTGGCCTAGGACATCCCCGTTACAAGCGACAAACAGTTGCAATTGTTTGACAGATGTCAAGTAAGATTTAGCAACTGCTCGTCAATAAGATATTTAACGCTATTTAAAATGATTAGTACATGGCAATAAATTCAGTTTTGCTAGTGATTTTTTTAAGTTAATGTCGTTAGGTGAATAAAACGCTTTCTTCAGAACACTTAGAGTAGAAGGAATGAATCGTCCACGCAACTTACGAGGGGATGAAACAGTGAGAACGGTAACTCTAGCTAATACGGGACATGCCCACCGATATGGAGCTAATTTGTTAGGAGTTACAAAATCGACAATTAGTCGAACAGTTAAACATTTAAAAGGACATAGAAGTTATTATAGGGCTCCAGGATAAAGTCGTAAGACATCTACAGATGCAAGCACCATTGCTCACCAGGGATCATAGAGATAGACTGCGTTTTGCAAGGAAACACGTAAATTGGGCCATTGCCGATTGGAAGCGAGTTTTATTTTCAGACGAAACAAGAATAAGTCTTATTTCACCAGATGGGCGTGAACGTGGTTGGCGGAGACCAGAAGAGAGGTTTGCTATCTGGAAGGTCTCTCCGAGAATCTCATTTTTTGATGGATCAATAATGTCCTGGGGAGGAATTTTCGATGGTCGCACAGATTTAGTTATTATACGGAGGAGATCCACGAATGCACATTTCTATGTAGAAAACATCGCAGAAGAACATGTCATGCCATTTACTCCATTCACGCGGACAATTTCATTTCTATGCAGAACGTTCGGCCCCACATTGCTAGGGAAGTATTGGACTGCCGCCGATTCGTGAATATTCCAACTATAGACTGGCCACCAAGAAGACTAGAGATGAACCTCAGGGAGCATCTATGGGATGCACTAAAACGATCAGTTTGGCGCCACACTCCTATAAATCTTAGGGAATTCGCATGAGTCCTTCTTTTCTATGGGGAGAATATTTCCCAGGAAGCCATTCACAACTTAATTAATAGCATTCCCAGACAATTGGAATCAGCGATAAAAGCTAGAGGAAGATTTATACGCTATTGAATTCGAATTTTTACTATTTAACTTCACATTTAATTGTTTAAAAAAGCTTTTCATGGACACTATTTTCATTATATTTGGCATTGTTTCTTTCTGTTGTTTATTAATTGTTTTCCGATAATACCATTCCAATTTGTCAAACGTGAGTTGAAACCACTGGATATTCTGTGTTATGTGGGTATAAAGCTGATCTGAGTACGGAAAACTTTTCCATAACAGCATGTAGTATTTTTTTTTAGAATGGGCAACATATTATCGTTGAAAATTAGTACAGAGGATTATTTAACTTGAGGCAACTGTAAGTCTATCTTGAAAACAATACCTTTTAGAAAAAATATTTTGAGAACAAGTTGTTTAACATCGACGAGGAAACAAAATGGTGATGTAAGTTGTTCCTAATCACTTCTTCAAGTTCATTTAATAAGAAATTGTTCTTTGAAATGGAAACCGATATTGTTTTAGGGAATCTAGGTCTACGGCACAAAATTGATAATTTTTATCTAAAACATTTTTGTGCAATTGCAAGATCTAATACCAGAAACATCGATTTCTTCTTATAAGTTTACTTTATTTCTACAACGAATCGTAGAAAATTATTAATAAAAAATAATCATCTTTTTGTTCTTATAAAACTCAAAATAACAATACACTTAATAGAATGAGCAGATAACGATTCGTAGTTAGAAAGAGTTATTTAATTCAAAGACTTTCACAGTCTTTAGAACCTTCCGAAGAGGCTGACAGTACGATTAACGAAAGTCAAGAGTAAACTCCACGACGCGGCAACATCCGAAAGGTAATATTACATTTACCAATTTTCTTTACAAAAAATTCATTATTTGCGTAAAAGCTTTCCAAACAAAAGCAATAGGAACAACGGCACACTTCGTTTTTACTTCATAAATATATGTAGACGTATTAGATCGGCAGAAGGTCACGCAACTCGATCATATTTATTAATTCAGCAACAAAAATCTGGTTCCTTTTTTCTAAAACGACTTAATACATAAACCATTGTTTTATTTGTTTGTACCACAATGTTGCTTTCGATACCATTGTTAGCCGGAATCTGAGTTAATTACACTGTGCTCGAATTGGAGACTTTTTTGCAACAAGTTGGGCACCGGGGGGGGGGGGGGGGGGGGGGGCTAATTCGAGGATGGTTTTAAAAATGGTTAGCACCATTGGATTAGTGCTAACCGTTTTAAAAGTTAGCTCGCGATTTCCAGCAATTTCAATGAAAAAATTTTAGACCCAAAAACCCCCAAAAAACGTAATTTTTATCATTTTTTGAATTTAAATCGATGGAAATCGATCGAATAGACCGTATTGACAAATACATTGTTACACCCTAATTTGCAAATTTCTTAAATTCATATTTAAAATACTTCAAACATTTCATTCCGCGCCAATTCCTCTATTTCAATATGTAACGAAACTGAACACCTGCGAAGGATGACATCACCGCGTCTACAATGCGCAGTATTCGTGTATGTTTTAGCTAAACCCATTCCGCTAATTCCTCCTAAGTTTTGATCTTTATTATTTAATAAAACCATTAATATTCATCATTTTAAAATTCTACACCGCTAATATCTTTATTTTAAACCCTTCTTGCACATGATAACAACGAATTTGAATTATATTCTTAAGCTAATGGGATATATAGTAATTAACTGTTTAGGAACCAATCATTCCCGTTTCTTTCAATTCTTTAAGCCCCGTTGCTTCTTTGTTTATCAAAAAACATAAATGAAACCTTGTCAACAGATAGTATAAATTCCGCTTTACATTTTGGTATCAGTTAAATTAGATTTCATTCGTAGCTAATTGTTGTAATTAGCAATTACTTACTTCAGTACACACACAAATGCGTCGCTATACACCAATCTCGCACACCTTATCATATCTTTGCTTCCGCATTGGTCCTTCACATCTCGCGATCCCATTAGATTCTCGTAAAATATATAAATAGAGGCATTTTCCTATCAAAGGAAGAAAGGCAGAAGTTAGCGAATCAACTGGTAAGACCGTAAGTGGCCCAGTGAGTGAAACAATGTTATCCTGGAGTACCAAGACTTTTGTCGTCGGACATAACCCCTGCTGGGTGATCTTCCTTGGTATCCATGGTCTACGTTCCCGGCGGTTATATGGTTTTGCGATTTAGTCACCTTTGAGCAAATCATCGGGAATTACGCTCTATGCGGATCTGGACATTGATTTCCTCTATGGACTTCCGATTTTGGAAATTGGCTTCTTCCGTAGAGTTGCGGGATGTGGAAATCGATTTCTTCTGTCAAGCTGCGTTCATCCGTTGTCTGCTGCCCAATGCTCATCACACATCACCCATTTGCCCGGTCTATCAGCGCAGCGTTCTTTGCGAGTCAACGCAGTCGAGAAAGTTCTACCACCGTAACTAGCTGACCAACCTCCCCCTTTCGGTGTGTCTACCTGAACCTTGTTTGATGTAAGTTAAGCTAAGATATTTTCTGTAACGTTACGAACTGTAACTAACATTTTGCTATTTTAGTTGCGCTGTTTCGCGTATTTAATGATCATTCCTTTTGGTTAGCTATAATTCGTATTTTAAGATTTAAGAACTGCGCTTCGCGCAAATGTTGCTGCCTATTTTGAAATTTGGTAAATCACTTTATTAACTTTGTTGTTTAAATTAGTATTAATCTTTGAATATTTCTTTGGCGCTTTATTCATTCCTTTGTAAACTTTGTCAATATTTATAGTTATTATTTTGGCCCTGAGATATTGTCATTTTGTAACCTTTTGTCAATGATATTTTGAATAGTGCTCTTTCATTCAATATACAGTTTGATCAAATATTTGCTAATTTATTTTGCTACATGTTTAGAATTTCTAAAACTCTAAATGGTTTCCGACGGAATTATCGACCATCGGCGAGGCGACTAGATTACACAAAACATTCAGTGGCGTCCTATAAACATCGGAATTCTTACCCAAGAGTTCAAATACCGTGTCGTCGCCTTGGCTAAGAAACGCAAAGGACGTTCACGACTTCAGCAACAAAAATAAATTTTAAACGATGTTGTATTATTAAACTCTTTGAATCCTCTCTTTCTAACATTACGTTTAAATAGCAAAACTGAGCACTATATCATTTTAATTAATTTTCTCTTTTTTTTTAACCGTAACAACACATCGAATAGAAAGTATTTGAAAAAAAAAATTGAATCGATTCAGTCGATTTTTCATCATTTTTCTTGATTTTTTCATTTTCATTCTCTGATTCCCCTAATACTTCTGTATCGTCATTTTCTTCTTGTAAATTCCTACAAATGTCACCCAAAAGAGCATGTACATAGCTTTTTGATGAAAGCGCTAGCCATGCTCATCGGATTTGTTTGGTGATTCGGCGAATTTTTCTACATGGGTATGCACAAAATGAATTTTTAATGACATTTGAACATTTAAATGGTGAAAAGTATGTCTTCAATTAGTATGCGCCAATTTTAGGATCGATGAATTCCAAGAACATTGTCAATAACCGCTTTCACACAATCCCATGCCACAAGCTCCATGTCAATGAGTGTATTTTCAAATCGTTTGTCCTTCATCGAATAACGAATGTTCGGTCCAGTAAATATTCCTGTAAAATAAATATAATACAAAATGAAATTTAAATAGATCAACATTCAGATTCAGACATCTACCTTCTTTTATTTCCATTCCACTTAACCGTGGAAAAATACGACGCAATTTGTTGAATACATTTCCTTCTGGGTTCAATGCTTATATAAAATTTTTAACAATTCCTAGTTTGATGTGGAACGATGGTAACAAAACCTTTTCGATTGGCACAAGTGGAATCTTAATAATGTTGTTTTGTCGCAAGCTAAATTCCCCACGCAAAGGCCAGTTCCGTCCGTTGTATTGATCGCCGGCAAAACGGGTACTCCACATGCACATTTAGCACATATTTTTGGTATACCCCGTTTGCATGCCTCTTAAAAGAGCCACCACTTATAAGTCGGCACAAATTTTCCACTTTTGGTCATTATATTGCACTAAATCGATGATTTTGCTACATGCTCTTTTGGGCGACATTTGTTGGAATTTACAAGAAGAAGATGACGTTACGGAAGAATCTGGGCAATCAGAGGATGAAAAATGAAAAAAATCCAGAAAAGCGTTTATTTTTGCAAAAAAAAAAAGAAAAATCGACTGAATCGATTCAATATTTTTCAAATAGTTTCTATTCGGTATGTATTCGTCGATATCCATTCGATCGATTTCCATCGATTTAAATTCAAGAGTTTTTTTGGGGTCTTTGGACCTAAAATTTTTAATTGCTGGAGAACGCGAGCTAACTTTTAAAAACGGTTGACACCATTGAATTCAGTGTACTCGAATTAGGTTTACCCCCTGGGTGTCCAGTTTGTTGCATTTTGCAACTAGTACAGTGTTATTGAAAGCAACAAGAATGGTTACTAAAACTCCTAGTTTATTTCAATTAGTATTCCTACAACATTGCAGTTGCATAAAAATATTTTAAATAAAACTCCGTAAGAGAAAATGTTGGTGTGCGTTTGAAAGAGGAAACTAACTGCGAAATTAACTTGAAATTTCGATCAAGGTTAACCGATACTATCACCATTTTATTTCCCTCTCGCCAGAAATTTTTATTTATTCATCATTTCCGCTATATACAGCTTGATTCATCCTGTACATTAACTAAAGCAAATAGAACCAAGAAATTACGTTCAATGCCTTTAATGCAATATCATTGCATTGGGATATTATTCTCTAAGTATAGATGAATAATGTTAATAGCTGAATGAAATAATATATCATAAAAAACGCGAGGGAAAAACCCTGCGAAGTTTTCTATCAGTGAAGTTGTAATTGTAATGTAAGGCTAAAATTTTGCACCACTTCTAGAGCCGATTTTGATTACAAAATTCTACGAGTGAGTTTCTTCTAAAATAATACATTTTATTTAAATTACATTATTATCTTACTGTATCAGCTGGACTCGATTTTGACGGGCCGGGCTCGGATTGACTAGAGGTTGAACGCGATTCTATTGGATGAAGAGTCACAATGGACTGCCTTCTTGTGGGAGTAGGTTGAGCATGCAAAATAGCATACAACGGACTTGGAATTTCTTTGGAGGGACTAATTAAAATACTGGGTTCATCTTCCAATTGCATGCTGTTCTCAGCAGCGGAAGGAATTGTCGTTAAGAAGCGTACAGTTAACCGTCCAGGTGAACCTGGAGGGTCAATCTCATCTTGTATGGCACATTGGCGTGTTAGCCTAGGCTTGTTCCTCATCCTCGGCGGGTCGCTGGAAGCACTCGATCTGGACATCCTCCAAGTGCTTGTAGATGCGGTTGTAGCCGATCCGGAAGAATCATTTCTTGAACTAGAAAGATTCGAATCTTGTGAAGTTTTCCTGGTAACTAACCAGGATGCTGTGCGCTTCTTTGGATCGAGAAGACGCAATGGAATTCCACAATTATTGTGCCTCCAAGAATCTGATCGCGAAGAACTAAAGTTTTCGCTGGAGGAGACTGAAGAAGCTCTTTTATGTTGCTTCTGTTGAATTTCAGCAATTTGATAAGTGTACTGATCAGATCTCTGTCTGTGTCGAGGAGGTCTTTGAACGCAAAGCAGCCATCTTGCTTTGTTTAGCAACCACTCGCGTGTTTTTACATCTTGCCGTCGTTGAGCTTGATTTTGATTACCCAACAGTTTCGAATTACAAGTGCATGTTGGCATGTGATGATTTTGGTTTTCCCTTGAAGATCTATCCGCTAAACTATTCGTGTTAGCGGGTGTTTGACGATTACTGAAGTTAGAACTATGTCTGCATCTTCCTATACCTCTGGTCACGCGACTTTCCTCTATAGCTTTACATATCATAACGCAGTCTTTCTTAAATTGTTTTGTGAGTATGGCATATAGAAATGGATTACAACAAGAATTTAATGGCAGAATAAATACGGTGAATACTTTAGCTTGCTCTAGTGTTATCAGTTGTAATCCAAACGCAGCAGTTAAAGAGAAGAATGCTATAGGAGACCAGCATAAAAAATCCGTAAACACCAAGAGCGCCATTCTTTTAGCTATCCTTGAATCATTGGTATTCCATGCTTGGGAGCCTCTTATTGCACAGTACATCTTTAAGTAGCAACCCATAAGGATTAAGAAAGCTATTCCGTTAACTAGCATCAAAAATACTACGTAGGTTAAACTGACAGCATCCTTAGTTTCAAACGGTAAGCACACTGCAAATTTTCTGTAATCCGATACGTTGAAGAGAGGTAATAGTGCCATTACTATTGCAAAGGACCATCCGAATATCATAATGTACCCAGCATGTTTAAGTGACAATCTTTTATTGAGATGCATTGCGTGTGTTATGGCATAGTTTCTTTCTAAGGTTATTACTGCTAATGTAAACACCGACAATTCTGAACTAAGTACTCCAAGAAATCCAGATAGTTTGCAACCTGTCGACATTTGCCAAGGAATTGCATACATTCGAAATTCTCCAAGGGTAGACGCGTCAACAACAGCCAAGAAACCTAGGATTAAAAAGATGCCAGAAATTAATATGTCAAATTACAAATTATTTATTTAGCACTATTTACTTACCTAAGTAAATACCCATACAGAAGTCTGCAGCAGCCAAATTACAAACGAGAAATCTTGGTACGTCCATTTTACTCCTTGAAAATATTAAGACGAACACTACAGTTCCATTTCCCAACATAGCACATAAAAAAACTATCCATACACCACAACGTAATGTCCACCAATCAAACAGGTCTTGGCAAGGTAGGAAGGGCCCCGGTAGGGGTAAGCATTGTATTTTTCCTGGAACCATTTCGGTGTCAAGAATCTTCAAGACTTCTTCTTCTGAGTACTCATCCATAGCAGAACCGAAATTTTCTGGATAAGTAACATCTGTTCCTTGGTTCTTCCACCAAATTTTGAAATCCGAACCAAGTTTTTCAGATACGTTCTCTGTAGGAACATAATATGTGCAAGTAAGTAAATATTTTGTTAGCAAAAACTATATTATCGGGATTTACAATTTCATATATGATTTGTGTTTTAAAATATATATTTAGAAGTTGATAAAAAGGTTACTTTTACAAGAAAATGCATAACGTAGTATGAGATACTACAAAGTAAATTAACTACAATTACAGCTTTTGAAAATAACTTGCCCATAGCTTAGTTGGAAGTTCAAATTGTTGTACTACGAGGGAGTATCAAATATAAACGGGACTCGTTTTTTAAAAAATCCTAACTTTAACTAAGCTTACAAATATATATTATTTTTCTACATACTCTCCCGTAGAAATAGATTTTTTCCATCGGATTGGGGGCTTTTTTGTTCCATCATCGTAAAAACTCTTCGGACGTTCGGTAAGCCATTGAAGCACAAACGCTTCCACCGCTTCGTTGTCGTCGAAACGCTGGCCTCCAAGCGCTTCTTTGAGGGGTCCAAAAAGATGGAAGTCACAAGGTGACAGGTCTGGACTATAGGGTGGAGGTTCCAGCGTTTCTCATCCTAATACATCCACCTTTTGTGTCGTGGCGTTAGCCACATGAGGCCTAGCATTGTCATGCAGAAGAATGTCACTTCTGGCCGATTGCTTCTTCCTTTTCCTTTGAAATGACAATTTCGCGGCATCCAGTACTTCACAATAATATTGCACATTAATTGTGCGTCGATCGTGGAGAAAATCAACATGAAAAGCACCTTGCCGATCAAAAAAATAACTGGCCTCGGTTACACTTGTCTTTGGGCAGCGATCATGGCTCTCGTTGTCGACCTTTTGACGCCCTCCAGAAAATTTATTGTGCCTTGCAAACAGACGGGTTCTTGACAGGGTGTTGTCCCTGAACTGTGTCCGTAATAGCCGCAACATTTCGGTTGGGTTCACCCCCTCCTTGGCCAAAGCTTGATGATAATCCGCTGCTCCACGGAGACATGCACTTCTTTCCCGCTCATGGTTTCCCGAGAGAGTTGCGGTCGGCTCTCCCCTCTCCCTAACGGTACAGGCTACCTGCGCATCAACCCCTTCCAGGTCTAGAAGCCATCCGGAATTTTTAAGAAAATCAGTCCCGTTTATATTTGATACACCCTCGTATTGAGAGGAGGGCACATTTTCATTGCGATCTCATAGGTAGATGCTAACAGTGATATAATTTATAGTTGTAAGAAGGTGAGGTTGAATGAGCTATCGTCTCTGAAAACATAACTATTATTGTTATTAAAGATTCTAGAAATAAAAAACTTCGAGATGGATAAAAAAGGAAAACAATATGAAAACACATAGTCCTTATTTTCACATTCCAGTAACTTTTTGTTTATGAATTATAGCCATTAATGATAAATACAACGAACCTAATTCAATACAGGTCGATGTGTGATGATGTATATAGAGAATCACCTATGAATTCTTTTTTTTTTAAATTTTTCTCTTCATTTTAGACAAAATTCATTTATAAATAATTTATACAGACTATGCAAATGAAATATAACCCTAATAGAACTAAATACAACGAAAGAGTTATAATGCAAAATTTAGTACACATCAACATAGTCATTTATTGCTTTTTTTGAAAAATATTTTATCTGTTTTGAAACGCGAAATATTTGTTTAAAAAGTTTTAATTTCTTTGTAAAAACTTAAACATTAAACTGTGTAAAAGTAATTTAAATCATAAGAATTTTAAGTTTTTTACTTTTTATATTCTATCACTTGTACTGTCAAGTTATCTCATTTACCAATGATAAATAAAAATTAATCTTTGTTCCGTTTTTGATTATCATTGCCGTTATACCGATAATTATTTGTCGTTACTAGAATTATGTCGCTTACTCAGGACGAACGAATTACTACACTGATGATGAGAGGATACGGTGACCGAGTAAGATCTTAATTGTGTGCCTATTTCAAGATCCACGGTTTGTAGAGCAGTACAGCGATTTGAACAAACAAGGACCATTAAGGATCGGTCACGATCTGGTTATACAAAATCTTCCACGAATCAGGAAAGTTCCGCTTTAGTAATATAGAATTTTATTGAAAATCCTAATAATTCCACTCGAATGGAAGCTCGACGAAATAATACATAATATTTGTTTTCCAACAAAGCTATCTTTACACTTAGTCAACTTAGACTGTTGCGTCGGATTTTTGCAGTTCCACTTATAGTCCCTTGGATGAAGAAAGGTATGTTGCTGCACTGTTGATGGATTTGACGAAGGCTTTTGACTGCATAGAACTCAAACTTGTGGCATTGAAGTTAGAAGCTCTTGGTTTTAGAAGCCTTTCTAGAGTGGTTAATCTCCTATATGACGCACAGAAAATTAACTGTGAGAGTGAAAAACGAGAGGTCAGAATAATGTGATATACCTCTGGGATTATCACAAGGATCCGTAATGGGCCCCTTGTTATTTTGTTTATACGCGAACGACCTCTCATTTTCTATCTCCACCGGCAAAGTATTATTGTACGCTGGCAACACTACAAACATCGTGAGTGTTGCTGCGGAGGAACTTTTTTCCTGGTCCAATAGCAATACATTAATTACCAACGTCCACAAAACACAATTGATTTTATTGTACAACAAGAGGAGGGCCGCTCAACTGAATTGCTGCAGCATTTTGATTCCGGTAGGTTGTTCGGAGTGCTCCTAAACGCCAACATGAATTGGAAAGGCCAGGTAAACCATGTTTATGCTAAAATGACTTCCGCCTTTTGGATAATATTGCAACTCAGAGAGATAGAAGATCATCAGGCTCTATTAAACATTTACCACGCTCCCGCGACTTCACACATGCCCTACAGTGTTGTTGAACGACTGGTTGGGAGCGAGTACTTATTCTTCAGAAATGAATTCTAAGGGCTATTTTTCGGTTAAAGAGGAGGGAGATTTGCAAAGAGGAATTGAAATGGTCCTAAAAAGGTCCTTATCTTCCCAATAATTTACATATACCGATGCATCGAATATGTAAAAAAAAACGCATGAGAACTCAGTCACATAATACTGCTCTATTTGAGAAAGTGCTGATATATGCGGGTAAGCAATTATTTAATAAACTGCCAATAAGCCTTGGGTAAGAGAAAAATATTGTAGTTTAAAAGGGAATTAAAAAAATATCTTTTGGAGGGTGCATTTTACCCTGAGGAGAATTTTTTAAATTCTTGACCCCTGAATTGTATAGATCACCCATTACAAGTTTTAAAACGTTATTGCATTATTTGTATGTATATTTTTAACAGTATTTGTCTAATTTTTATTATTGTGTGACGTATCCTACATCATGTATTTTAAGATCCAAAGGATTAAATAAATTATTACTATGTATTATTACTTAATGGCTTTGTCAATAAACAAAATTTGCGATATTGGAATGAAGGAAATCCACATTGGATACATAGAGGGCGTAGGCAAAGACCTCAGAAAGTGAATGTCTAGGCTGGCGTGGTTGGTACTATGGTTATTGGACCAGTTTTTATAGAGGGAAATTTAAATGCTGAAATATATTAGCGAATGCTTCGGAACGAAATTGTGCCAACCATGGAAAATGCAGTTGATCCTAATTTTAAATAAGTGTGGTTCCAATAGGCTAGACCTTTGTTACATGCTACTCCTAGCAGTTTGCTCGTTCCGCTCGCCAGATTTATATTGAAGATATTTGAAAAATGCTATTTATAGAACAAAACTTGAACACATTGAGGAGTTAAGAAAGCGTATCATTAGGGAATCACGATGCATTTCACAAGAAATATGGACTAACGTTATTTCGTTTTCTTATCATAGACTTGCTTATTGTCAAGCTGTAATGGTGCGCAATTTAAACATCTTATTAAATAATTTTTAAAAAAGTACAATTAAATCTTTATAAGCAAATATCTCAAGTTTTTAAAGAGATAAAATATTTTTTCAAAAAAGCAATAATTTAATATTTTTTGAATTTTGCATCAAAGCTATTTTGTTGTATTTAATTTTTTAAGGTTTCATTTGAACATTTTTAAATTTTTTTGATTAAACCAATTTGAAGCGTAGAGAGTGACATTTTTTTAACCAGATCCGGAGATATTCAGGTGTTCCGGGACTTATGTTACACATTTATGTTTAGAGGAGGGCACTGCAGGGTTAACTGAACTACTTGAAAACAACTACTAAGAATTTATAGCACTATTGGCATGATACACATAATTACCGTAATATGGGAACAAATTCGTGGAATTCCATATACTCATATCTATTTCACTGGGTTTCGGAAAGATTACAAGATCTTGTACTTGCGGTGAAACACTTGGCGGCACCAAAGGCAAAAAGGCGCAACAATGATAAGCATAGCCAAGAACCAAACTTTGTATCTTCGGAAAAACTTCAGGCGGTGGAAATACTTTCAAATTGGGATTGTTGAATGTCTTGATGTGTAACAAATTCTTCAATCCCTTATGTGGTAGATCGGGAAACACATTATTTCCCAGATTTCTGAAGCAATACATAATATCAGCAACGGCGAAAATACTCAATTCCATTTGATACTTACAAGTCTTGCAAATTCGGTACAGAAGCGAACGCGTCCTGATGTATGTAAGATATACGGTTGCTTTCCAAATCCCTAGAAAAGGAAAACTGTATCTGGTAGAGAATAAAACGCTTAGAGGACGTTAATGGTAATAAATCGAGCTACGATGTTTTTCCGTGAATACTTACAGCACTTGAAGCTTCGCTAGGCCGGTGAACGAGTCGTGGGGTATATATTCGATTTCGTTGTGGGACAAGAGGAGGTCGTGCAGCTGAGACATGCCTCTAAACGGTCGATCCTTTAGAGAGTCGATCTTGTTGCTCGCCAAATCGCTGCGTAAAAAGGCACGTTGCACATTAGGCGATAAGGCTTATTGTAATTTTGTAAATTATCTAAATTGCGTGATTTTGGAAATTGGCATATCGTGTTATGTGAGAGAGCTTTTAAAAAGGAAAACATGATATGTGGACTATCAGGTGTACACATATTTTTATATCTTTGGTTTTATGTTTTATAATATAAATTTAATTTAAAAAAGAAAATATATACATTTGAGCGTTTTGACTATTTTCCAGATTAACTAGATATTCATAGATAAGAAGACAGAAGCTTTAAATAAAATTACATTGGGAAAGAAAAAGTTTTGTTGTACGGTGGGTCCAGCTCTCCAGCTACTTCCACTTAATCTCTGTTTTTGAAGATACTAACTAACAATTTGAAATCTTTCGTTTTGTAAGAGTATTCTTGATAATAGAAAAAAACTTGCATAAAAATCATGCACATCCATTAGTAGTACAATCTAAAATTATTTTGACATACAGGCTGAACCAAACCAAGTTACATAGCGAATGTATGTTCCTTTAAATGAAGCATCTTGTGTATTAGAACATAGTAGGTTTTTATTGGAGAATCTAGAGTCACTTTGTATAGGATAACCTGTACCCATAGTTAGCTATTTTCGAAATACTTGTAGATACAATTTGTCCCAGTCTTCTGGAATTGTAAAATTGCGCCTATTATGTAAATAGTAGGTAATCAAAATTTTCTGACAACCTCATAGAGTATCCTTCAAAAATATTTTCGTATATACAGGCTGGTCGGTAAGTAGCGAACCAGTCACCTACTTCGTTATTTCAAGCGCAGCATCCTGTATATTATTACGTTTTTGGGTTCTCCGCCTAGAAATAAATTATTCTAGCGTAGACTTCTACGATATCAATTATATGCTTGTCTTTATCTTGACATTGTATTAGAACGTCTTCGAAATATATAGGATGTTCAGCATTAAACACCAAACATTGTCAAACTCTAATACCAACAACGTAATTTTTTTTAATAGTACCACATACATTTTCTGTATCCATCGTAAAGGAAATTTATATCTCTAAAATTTTTGTATAGTGATGCATATTGAGAGTAAAAGAGATACATACATAGTTAAACGCGACTCCTGCATTTGGACATTGCGTCCAAGTGATTTTTAGTGTTAGTATTGTTTGATTACCATGACAATAGTAAACAAAACATACTGACCTTGCTGTTCTTAACTGTTAATTCGAAATTTTAAGCTTAAGTAGCTACTGGCAAAATGAGTTACTTAAAAAATGTGGTAATACATATGATTTATGTACTCTGGAGTGCAATCTTTTACAAGCAATTGCGCAAATGTAGGTGGTGGGAGGAATGAAATTCGGACATTCGCTGTAGATTGATAAATAAGTAGATAGTTATTAACTATCGCAAAAAACATTACAATAAAAATTTTTTGTTTTGATTTTAAATTTATACTGATATACAGTGCGGTCCTAAAATATTCCCCCCAATGTTAACTTTTGAACGACAAAAGCTAGCGCTTCTAGAAAAAATATGTCGATTTCTATTTTTTATGAACTAACTTCTGCCGTTATCAGCTCTTCAATCGTATTTTCGGTTTCACCGGAAGTGACGTCAACTTTCTTTTTTTAAATAGAACATCATGTACGTTTTTACGTTTTTGGAAAGTGCATCGAAAGGCGAATCCAGCGATACCACATATATTATACTTTGACTTAAGAAATACGACGATATGCAGCAATAAATGTTTTGGTAACCTGTTTTTGTTGTTACGCAAAGTTGGCTAGGAAAGAGCCCCAAATTGTTTCTTGTGATGCCAGACTGATTTAAAGAACTCGCTGCTAAGCAAATTAATCATAACAATTGCCAAACTGTCAAATCTCAATTCCAAAAGTGTAAATTATTCTTGTTATTTATTGTTATTATAACCTGCATTTGTTATATTTTCGTTCTTTGTGCTCGTTATTATTTTCTCTCATTTTAACTTGTTTTGTTAATTGTTGTTTCTCCTTTACTTTATCGAACTTTATTGTAATTAATTGATTGTGGTAGGTTTGTTTATATTTATTAGTTTTTGATATGCAATGTGCTTAAGTTACGGTTTTTTATGTTGTTGATTTTACAACGGCCTCCGCATGGACCACATAAGATAACCATGAAATACCTAATTTTAAGATTCGGAAAATTTGGCAACAATTACCACAAAGTGAAGTTTTTTATTGCTTCAAACATCTGTACATGAATTTCACGTTGTTTATTTCATAAAAATACGTAAAATATTGGAGGCACTCCACCATATCGCTTTAACTTGGGGAAATTGACATTGAAAAACTTTTATCAGCATACCAAATTTCTGATTCTTGCAAATGATTAAGCCAATTTTTCGACCAAAAATTACAATCCTATTATTATTGTGTCCACTGTCATACAGAAGGATTTCTGGTGCAGCGTTTATTTCCTTTCATCTCTAGCGAATTACTTTTTGCAGGGAACGAATGTTTGGTATTGTAGCTCCAGCAGCTTCAGTTGCATTACTTTGCATCCGTTTTTTACTCGAGCCGTACTTTCCACACACATTTCTGCACAACATTTAATATTTGTGAGCACAGTAGCGACTTCCATATTTACTGCAGAGGAATCATGGGAGTGTAGACTAATTTCTTTGATAACCTCTTGGTTCCTGGTGTGAATCTTTCACTTTAGAGTGTCCTATTTGCTCAAATCTCCAAAACATGACAGTTTTACTCGATCTCCTCAAAATTCCCGATTTTAAGAAGATCCTTAAAGTTCTCGTCACTATCGAATATTTATACTCGATTCTGCCCATTGCTAGTATAAACATCCCCAATGACTTACGACGAAACAGCCCACGATGAAACTCCTTATGATGAACTGGCCACTACAAACCAACCGCGATGAACCGGCCGCGATTTAGTTACCATGATAAGAATAAACAAAACATACTGACGTTGACGTTTCTAAATTATTGATTCATAATTTCGGACCCAAGTAGCGGGACAACGTCGTAGTTCCGCTACTGGTACAAAAATTTCACAAGGGAGTAATGTATCCTATTAGAAAGGGATATACGAAAGAAGAAGAAGGCGATATTAATCTACTAAATGTTTTAGAAGAGAATTCCATTGAGGAAGTAGTCTGAACAATATTAGAAAAAGTATCACGTTATTGGACATTAAGGAGAATTTTATAGGAACATAGCATTAGTATAGCACGTATCAAAAATTTCATTTTGAAAAACAGAAGAATTTTTCTTTTTCGTCGATGATTGATTTTGTGATGTTAAAACTGCATTTTTTTATTTATTTGTTATTGTAATAATTATAGGAGCTCATGTTATTTATTTAATAAATGTAATTTTATACTCGCATCTCTTTTTGGGTTATTTTAACATTTAATAAAAAGTATATTTTCTTAGCCAGTTTTAAACGATTAGCTCATTAGAATGTTTTACAAATACGTTCCATATTATAACTGCTTTGGCTGCATACATTAGTAACTTTTTTATGTTGGTGATTTTGGGCGACTTTTATCTAAGAATATGGCGATTTTCAGTCTAGAAATACTGGCAATTTCATACTATTTACACAATAAGCGCAATTTTACAATCCCACAAGATGTAGAGTGTGTGTGGGTACAGAAGTCCAAACAAACCAAAAATGTCTATCGTATTCTATTTCGATTGCAATTCATATACATATATGATACAAAATGGGTTCATGAATCACTCAAATAAAATATTTCCGTTGTTATATATTCCTTTTTGTTTCGAATACAATAACATACCCATTATTTCTATTCGAGGATTTTTTTAATTTATTGTTTTTTCGGCTAGATCGTTTAAAATTGTGTACAAACTTTTTTGTGATTTCAGAAATATGGCATATTTTTAAATATTTTTTTTTTTATTTAAAGCCTTCCGAGATCAAATATTTCGATCAGATAGAAAAAGGATGAAGTAAGCAGGATATTCAACACTTTGTTTCTTAATATAACAATATTGATATTCAAAGTGACTTAATCCTTTCTTAAACGTAAAATAAACGTATAATAATTTTTATTGGAGCTAATTTTCAGCTCAAAAAGATATTTGTATTTTATAATTAAAGTAACGACGTTTAACGTTTTTTAAACGATTGAAAAGATTGGAGATGTTAGGAAAGATTTGGATTTTGTTAAGAAGATTTAATGGAAAATCGTTATAAAAACTACTGTCTGTCTTTTCAGGCTGAGTACATAGGTTGTGACATAGTCGGCACTATGGTAATGCATTATGGATTTACAATGATAATCATAGTATTTGCATGATCATATAACATGTGGAGAAGGAAATTTAAACATTTCTAGAGCAAACACTCTATCCTGCATTTTTTTCTTAAAGCTTCTTAAAAATCAGTTGGGACATAGAATGGAAACACAATTTTTTTTGATGAGAAGAAATTCATTTTGGAAGGTAGGTAGTGTTATTATTATGATTATTTGGACGTTTCTTAGCCAGTTTTAGTTAGTACAATGGTGGATAATATGGTGGATGTCTAATATGGTGGATGTCTAACAGAATTTGAAACAAACGCCAGATGATACTTGGATTTTTCATTACGACAATGTTTTAATGGCTGTGTTCACTGAATCTTATCTTTTTTGGGAACATTTGACAAATTCTTATAGATTTTTGTATGTAATTTTCATATGTTTATGGAAATCAAAGTCGCCATTTTGGAGTTCAAAATGCGATAAAACTCAAATAAAAGCATAAAAAATGGAATCTAGGAAGTGACGATAACTTAAATTGCCATTTAATCTTTGAAGTGCAGTTATAGAAATTTCGTGGATGAAAAGACAAAATTTTCTTAATTGAGTTTTACGTCAGGAAATAAATTTTCGATTATTTCATCAGGTCAAGCTATTGCAATTTAATTTTGATTGTACTAATATTGAACTGTAAGATGTCCAAGGTATCGCTTTATAGCGCTTAAAATAAAAGGTTTAAGGAGATTTCAAATTAAACAAAATAAGTCCGAAAAAATTTTGATTGTAGGGGTATTACAAACTCTAACAGCAAAAAAATCTTGACAAAACCAACTAAATAATAAAAATCAGATTTTGAAAGCTCCAAACTATTATTTATAAATTAGAGTACCAACAAATTGGAACAAACGAAAATTATGTAAGTGTGCAAACGTGCGATAAATTTGACAGGTTTACCTATTAACGTTTATCTACTTACAGCACTCGCATATCTTTGCAGTTATACAAGTCCGGAACTGATATCAGCTTATTGGATTTCAAATCTCTGGAAGCAAACCAGCAAATATTCGTGAATACGTAAGGATGTACGAATCCATACTAACTTACAGACTCCTAAGTCTAGGGCAGGTGTAGCAGAGCGTTGACGGAACTGATGCTATACCCGCTCGGTCTAAACGTAGAATTTCTAATGCACTCGTTCCATTCAAGCTGGGAAATGTCGAAAGACCACGTGCGTCCGATAATATTCTGAAATATTCACATTTCAGTAAAATGTATTTACATTGTGACGTTCTTTGTGTGCTGAAGCCGCAGCAACCTTTTGAAAATATTATTGTTAGCCCGCAGATATTTGACCTTTGAAGAGTATGGTAATAACTTCATAACATCTAGAATAAAAAGTAAATTCGACATACATATATTGTTAACAGAATTTCATTGTATTTTAAAATGTTTTCACATTATTATACACCTACACATATTTACTTCTTGTTAGCTAAGAAAAATGTAAATGGCGGATAAAGTTTCATTATAAATATATTTGAATATATCCACTATCTTTTCAATTCCTGTATTAACACGGGGACATTTTAAAACAATTGTTCTTACTCTATTTTAGATTTGAAGTCAACTAACCACGGTGAATTGAATTAGCAGTGAATTGTTTTTGGGAGTATTTCTATAACAAATTAGGTAAGATAATCGTGTCGTCCCAGCATAGCCGTAACGGCTGGAGCAGCCAACGGAACTCGGCGCGCGCCTGTCTGATGCGATGCGTAAACATCTGCCGGGTCGCAAAGCAGTTCAAATTCGTGCACATTCATCATCACTAGCGCAGCGTGTGCGTGTGAATTAAATCGGGCGAGCGGAATACTAGACTTCAAGAAAATTTTTAAGTAAAAATGTCCAATGTGCGCAAGGCTAAACAACGACCCTTTGCTGATAAAGTAAAAAACTTTATCTGTGAGTTTCCAGATTTGTTGTACGACGGTGCTACAATAGTTTGTCAAGTCTGCGAGAACACTTTGATGTGCTGGCAAAAGAACGACTGTAGGAAGCATGTAAATAGTGCAAAACACAGAAATAGAAAAAACGGCGCGTCAAATAGAAATGACTTTATTTTCGATTTACTTGTCATGACGATAACATGTAATTTGTCAGCTAACATACTGGATAAGAAATCGTTTAAGAATTTTTGGAACAAATACAACCGGGAGTTGAAGTTGCCAACTACAGCAACAGCACGTAAGCATGTTTTATTTGTACGCAAAGAGGTGGAAAATAAAATCATATCTACATTAAAAAATCAGTTGCTTTGGTTATGTGTCACGCATAGTGTTCCGGTATTCGTGAATCACCATAGCCGATTCTTACACGTTGGGAAACCTGATTGCAGGCAGCTTTTTATTATGCTGAACATTTCAAAAAAATAAAAGCTGTTATTCTACAATTCAATCCTGCCAAAGCTGCAGCTATTAAGAAGAGCCAGTCAAAATTTTAAGATACTTCTGTTGAAACAGATTTACAAAGTATTCATAGCTGCTATAAATGCTTACATGACGCACTGGAACAATTACAAAATAGAGCGTTGTCGTTAGTGAAGTCACTGTGAATAGTGGACGAAGTACATACTCTGCTACGCACTATAGATGACGCGTTTTAAAAAAGTTGGAGAGTGTGTTAGAGAAAGATTTCAATTTTATCATATTACAACAAATTTGTAATGGTACTTCGACTAATCCATTAATTGAGTTCAAAGATTATTTTAATCATACATGTATTACATAGGTAGATGTCGAACGATCTTTCTCCAAATATAAACACATTTTTTTACGAACACGGTTCCACGAGACAACTATTGAAACATATCTAATGCTATCAATTTTTGACGATTCTTATCCACTGGGTTATAATACTGATAATGGTGCTTCTACTTCTCATGTTCAGTAATTCCAATGCAATCCGCCAGCCTACTTGATTACGCTGCTTAAGAGGGTGAGTGTTTCACAGCCTTATTTTTATATTCTTGATTAGTTTTTTTTATTATTATTCGCTTTATTACTTCTTTTTCGGTATTATAAATATTGAAGAAACCGCACGCCTATGGCGTGACGAACGATTATCTTACTCTAATTATATTGCATCTGATATAAGTGACCTGAAACCTGCTCCGGTCATAATTCTTCCTGGAATAAAGAGATAGGAGCTACACGTGTAGTGTATTAGTTACTGGTTTCAATAACATTGTAAAATATAGTAGCACAAGTAGCATCAACTATTTATTCTCTAGCAGGAGATAATTACAAAGTGATTTGTTTGGAATTTTATTTGCATATCACGTCAAAGCATCCTATGAAAACAATTACCTAGTGATGAACTTTAAGCACGGTATTATGTTTAATGGAGATTTTTCATTCAAAACGTATTCTGAAAGACAACAAATAAGAACATAAAGCTAAAAACAATGATAATGTGGTGGATAGAATACAATATTATCTTTGGGGGGTTCTCAACTTCTAACAAATTCAAACTGTAGTATGTAAAAAAACTCACCCATGTTCCAATGAGAATATCAATAGAAAAGGTAAAATATAATACAAGATAATAAATTCACAAAAAACAAAAGAAGAAAGTAAAATAAAAAATTCCATGATGTAATACTTTTCCGTTAAAATTACTAATACAGTTACAATTATCAATTACAATTATCGTTAATTGATATATCATTGCAAAAACATTAAGGCATGCTTGATTGTGTTTCTTAAAAATGAATTTATGCGCTTAAGAGTGAAAAAAAGAGTGAGACGCAGATACGAAACACTACAAATCTATTACAAATTGATAGTAAATTTCCTTCGAAGAATGTCGTGTAAAAGTATACCCACCAACTTTGTTTTGTTGTACAAATGTTAATAATAATAATAAAAAAGGTCTTCCAACCCGTTTTTATTTTTACTTTTTCTGCAAATGAAGGTTTTAACATTAATTTTGAGGATGTTGTTTACAGTATTGTCTGTCACTTTTTGCAATAAACAACTAAACAAGTTTTAGTATATTTTGACTTGCGTCGGTAAATTATGAAAATCTATAATTTTTCTTGGTATTTCCTACGTAATTAATTACTGAAAAAATGTCCCGGTGAGGAATGGAACCTCACATATCCTGCTTGGTAAGTAGACGTATTAATCACTACACCACGAGGACTATGTAAGGATCGTTCACTCTTTAATACCTAGTTATAATTTTTATCTGCAAATATATCGCAATATACATGCCAAGTACACTAATTTAACTAATATATTTTGGCTTCCGTAGGTGAATTATGAAAATCTATAATTTTCCTTGGAATTTCCGACGTAATTAATTACTGAAAGAAATTAAAAATTGTCTGTCGAAATATTGCGATTTATTTGTAGATAAAAATATCAACTAGGTATTAGAGAGTGAACGATCCTTGCATAGTCCTCGTGGTGCAGTGGTTAACACGCCTACCCAGCAAGCAGGAGATGTGAAGTTCGATTCCTCACCGGGGCATCTTTTCAGTGATTAATTACGTCGGAAGTTCCAAGGAAAATTATAAACTACGCAAGGTTTTAATAACGCTAAAAACAAAAAAAAGCTAAAGAGGTTACTAAGAGTATCTCCCCAATATACGAACGTTTTATCAATACTGCTGCGGACAGTGGACAGATTATTTTTGAAAATGAAATCTCTACCATCAATTTGTTAATGCTCTTATTAAGTTAAATATGTCCGAATTCAAGAAGAAACTGACAAGAATTAAAGAACAATTTGCTTTAAATAAATTAGGATATATGTTGTACGACGGCATATTTACGAAATGTATAACAAACAGCTAAAGCATTTCCCGCACAAGACACTGGCAAAAATTGTTCAAATTTAGAATTGAATCATAGTATATTCATGAAAAATATATAGTTCTAAGTGGAAATTTCTTAGAAATATCGTAGAATCAGTTGTATTGAGCGGATCAGTTAAGAGCTTACGAGGTTCCTGTAACGATCAGTTTTTTCCGCCTCTTTTGTGGCGTTTTCTAATATGCGTTATTTCGGGTGAGGGTTCACTTTTGAAGAGCCCACCGACCAATCGCATGCTATTACCCGCATTTATCCATTGTACCGGGTGGCCAAATAAGAATGGTAGCCGGCTATACCTGAGAAACCAGTAATCACAGAGCTTTCGGGTAAAATCTTTTTTAATAAATATGGCCAAAAGAAAACCATGGAAATGTTTTTTGTAAGATGATCAGAAGATGGCGTAACGGTCACGACTAAGTATAAAATTAAAGTTTTCATCGTGTTTTGTCTAATTAAAAGTTATCGAAAATATATGTACTTTATTCCCAATCCAATTCCCTTTCTTTTGCGTTCAACACATTTTGTCCTATCTTCTAAAGTAAAGTGGTGAGGAGACGTCAATTGCTTTTTTAAATAAATGTTGATTATTCCTGTTAGGCTTAACCGATTTTAACAATCTTGGCTTCGTTTAAAAGAGCTTTATTTGATCTATGAAATTCAGTTTCAGTTTTGGTCTACTTTTCATGAATTGTACCCTTGCCGCTAGAGGGCTGACTTTATAACAAGGAAAGCGGCTTTTCGCAAAAATTTTAAATAGAACGATATTTATCTTTTCACGCGGGAAAGTAGGGAATTAAAAACTCAAGATGTTCGTGAAAACCGCATCTCGATATCTTTTCTCTAACCGGAGATATTAACGAAAAAATGTAAATATTTATTGCACCTGGACGACACGGTTTCGCCGACTGTCTGCTATTTTATTTAAATTTATAAATATAACCATGTTAGTAAAATAAAAAAAATATGTCCTATTTGAAATAAACAATAAAAATTTGACTAATCTAGTAAGCGAATTCTGAAAAACAAGTAGGCTTTGAGTAATAAAAGTTGCAGAATAAGAAAAATTACACGTTATGTGACAACGTTGAAAAGGCTCTTGTTTTCGTTTAGACCGTGTTGTTAATGCTTTTAATTTTCTTTTTTCGCCTTTTTAATGATCAAAATATGTGTCTTACAAACGAAACATTTGACATGACGGGCGTTTATTTTGGATTGAACTGTCGTCGCCAGGGTACATGCAGTGCAGTTTCTTGACAGACGACACCATAGGATCGAGAAATACTATCGCGGATTTTATGGACAGACGAGACCCCCTTTAATAGTAATGGATGTGTAAATCTCCATAACATGTATTACTGGTCATAAATGAATCCACACTGGATGCAGGAAGTCCAGTACCAAGGTTACTGGTCCATACGTGTGGTGCGGAATTCTAGGTGGACAAACTATTTGATCTTTCATATTTAATGAAGCCCTTACTGGATACCTTTATCCAATTTTTCTAAGAAACGTATTGCCATTTCTTTTAGAAGATATACCGCTGGTAGTTCGGCGTCAGATGTTTCTTTCAGCATGGCGGGTGCCCGGCGCATTTTGCGGTAAATGTTCGGGACCTTTTAGGTAATGCTAGCAGGTGGATAAGATGAAGAAGTATATTTCCATGGCCAACTAGGTCTCCGGACTTAACTTGCTTAGATTTTTGTTTGTGGGGAAGAATAAAGAACATCGTCTTTGCTACCAGGCCCATTACAAAAGACATGATTCTTCAAATAAGAAATGTAATTCGAAGCATTTCACAGGCAGAAGTCGAGACTACTGTTTTGTTCACTTGACAGAGAATAGAATCATGCACAGAAAATGATGGAAGACAGTTCGAATATTTAAGAAGCTACTGATAATTCATTTATGTTATACTCTACAAAGAAGCATCACAGTGTTAATTAAATAATAATATTGTTTTTCGAAATTCGCATAGTATGCTAAACAAATTTTTATTGTTTATTTCGAGTTGAAATCGTTAGAGTTGAAAGAATGAGATCGAGTTTATTGGTGAGGCATTAATATAAATAATTATCTTTGAGATAGCATATATTTTTTTATTTTTACTAATATCGTTATATTTAGAAATTTGAAAAGGTAGTAGACAATCGGCAAAAACCGGGCCGTCCAGGTACAACAAATATTTACATTTTTTCGTTAATATCTCCGGTTAGAGAAAAGATACCGAGATGCGGTTTTTACTGACGTCTTGAGCTTTTAATTCCCTACTTTTTTGCCTGAAAAGAAGTATATCGTTCTATCAAAATTTTTGCAGAAAACCGCTTTATTTGTTATAAAGTCAGATAACGCCCTGTAGTGGTGAGGGTACAATTCGTAAGAGGTAGACCAAAACTGCATTTGATAGATTAAATAAAGCTCTTTTAAACGAGGCCAAGATGGTTAAAATTAGTTAAGCCTAACTGGAGTTACCAACATTTATTTAAAAAAGCAATTGACGTCTCCCCACCACTTTACTTTAGAAGATACGACAAAATGTGTCCAACGCAAAAGAAAGGGAATTGGATTGGGAATAAAATGCATATATCTTCGATAACTCTTAATTAGACAAAACACGATGAAAACTTTAATATTATACTTAGTCGTGACCGTTGCGCCATCTTCTGGTCATCTTACATACTTCGAAATCATTTTCTGTGTTTTCTTTTGGCCACGTTTATTAAAAAAGATTTTGCCCGAAAGCTCTGTGAATACTAGTTTCTGAGATATGGCCGGCTGCCATTCTTATGTGGCCACCCGGTACATGGAATTCTATATAGAAATAGAAAAGAACATTAATTAAAAAAAAATTGTAATTGGCCTTCTAAACATGTTTTCAGAGTTCCGTAATTTTTAAGATGTTCAGGTATATTGAATTCGCAGGAATTGAAGGATACTTAGTGATATGTAATAAAGTTCTTTTTTCTAAATTTGCTTACATCCAGTTCATGAATTCAAATAGTTCTTTTTCTGTTAAAACTATAACGATTTAGAATTTAGACGACCATTTCTGAGTTTCGTTACTTACGTATACTTTTTTGAAACTATGAGGGTTGCTTGTTATAAAACTTTACGTGATACTATCTTAAGTTGTGTAATACACTGTTTAACCTTTGCAATAGTTAAACCTGTTAAAAACCGAAAACTGAATGGTCAGATTGGTCATCACTTAAGAGGAAATTCAACTCGGCTACTGTTTTTCTTTAAAACACATGCTTATATTTATGGGCTCTACAAATATGCATCTATGGATACATTTAGTATTGAATCATCTCCCAGTAAAATTGTGCAAGAATATTTCGTAGGAACTACATTGCTTTTAACGAGCAAATATGTATGTTAGTGTCCAAGATGGATTATACGTATTACTAGTAAAAGACACAAACAGCAGATGCCACTTATACTTACTCGGACTATATGGTTATGTTATCTACCTAGCTATGAAAACAACGAGTTAGAGAACAAATAAAATGTTATTGTTTAACGTAAGAACCATTAACACTAACACGCTTGTCCCAACGTTTTTCTAATAACGTTATGCTTTCGAAGAAAAAAATCTCTCAAGCTCTTTTTGAGTTTTGAAAAAAAGATAATACGGGGCGAGGTCGGAACTGCAAGGTAAATGTTGTAATTCCTCAAAGCCGCATTCATTGACTACTGCTTGAACAATTCACGCATTATGCACCCTGCATTTGTCGTGCAGAAGCAGAGTTTTCTGAGCCTAATTGTGGGGTCTTTTTCGCATACAGTCGCTTTCGAGTTCCTAATTGTGTATTTATAGACATTTCCCGTTATTGTAGTCCCTTTTGGCATATACTCAATTAAGAGAATTCTCACCGTATCCCAGAAAACTGTGGCCATCATTTTCCCCGCAGAAAATTGCGCCTTCATCTTCTTGGGTGGTGGAGAGCCCCTATGAATCCATTGCATAGACTCTTGTTTCGTGGGAGGGTCCCATTGGTGTACCCGGTTATAAATCTATACAAGTCTCCATCTCATGTTCTTTAGGCTACTGCCTTCTTTCGATAGAAATTTCATGATGCTTCTTTAAACTGATATAATATAAATGAGAAATGTTAAGCGATTGGAACTAAACTTGGACAAGACATTGGAAAATGTCATGGAAACTTGACATAAGAAGATTGTCGCGATAGCATATTGTTTTCATAGGTAGGTAGATAACATAAAAAACTCCCCTCGTAGAATTTAGAGGAAACAATGCAGATAAAGATATAAGCCTGACCAAAAGTGCATAGAGCTAGAAAATGCATATTTTCAAAATTCCATGTATCCTTAATATACTATACCCAATGGCCCCAAGCTATAGAATAAATTTATTTCTCATTGAACCAACATATGGACAACATTTTAATTTCACTTGCAGCCTTTTATAAATATTTCTTTTTGCTCTATTTTTATGGATATCTCTCTATATATGGATTCTGCATGAACAGTTGATTTTAAAGGATGCGTCATATTTGTGATGTAACATTGACAATTGCGAAAATGCGTCTGTTTGAAAACAAGGGTTTCAACATTTGTCATGCTGGCCACGACTTTGGCAATGAACTCGATACTTGATATTCGAAAGTATGAGTTTTGAAATAAGTGCTATATTTGGGCAAACATGCCCATGAGTCCAGAAATGAAGAAATTAAGAAATATACGGAGTGCTCATTTTGGAAATACACTTATATCATAACGGAAATAGTGGTGACGTTCTAGCCAATGATCTATACACATATTTACCCAAAATATGTTTGATTTGGGACATAATAAATTCATTTCACGCTTTAGCGATTAACTTTATGTAGTACAAATCTAACATTCAAACAAAACTTGAAATTTAAGCTTTCAAACGCGCTTACAGGCATGTGTCGGCCAGTAGAACAGACACCAGCGTTAGCCAGAACTGGTTACCAAAGGTTCCACATTGTTCTCCCAAGTAGTTTTTAAAATTTGTGTCTTATGCTAAATAACGCTAAAGTGTCCGACCACTCCACACTACATAAGTTATTAATTAATTAATATGACCGAATCGGTCATACGGTTGAGAATGGGGACCCACGAATCCTTGAAACGGGTGTTCTGAATTAAGTAATAATTTGTGTGGTGCGAAGTGTGCTCATACTTTGGTGTTGTTTGCCACACTACCTCACAGTCCTCGCTATCATCACTTGTGTCTCATGTTGTATTTATTTTATTAGCCTATTATTATTGCATTTTCAAAATCACATATTTTGCGCCTGAAATCGCATAATCTAGAAAGTGGCGCTGTTTTAAGTCACAAATTACATTAGAAAGATATTCAATTAATAATTTTGATCCTAAAGTTGTCCTCAGTACTCTAAATTTCTATTAAATCAGCAATCACTATTTCTGCGGCATTTACGGGATAATAATAAAAAGACATCCCATGAAAATGGTAAAGCGCATATAACAGTTTTGAATCAGAGAACTGTTCTGTTACTGTAGGCGTGTTTAATACTTAGTTTCTACGCATTCATTTTTACCAGCGTATCATTTATCTCATTGAAGTTAATTTCATTATCATTAGAAAAGAAACGAAGACCTACGCAAGCAAGGTTATTCAACGTTGACTTCCACATCTTTCCTTAATCTGATTTATTCCAGTAGTTTTATTGGTTTAAGGAACAAACAGGACGAAATGCTTTCAAACGAAGATACGGAATGTAAAAGACATTAAAGCATGAAAGCCTGTTTTAATTAGAATGTCAAACGTGATTTGAATTTACATTTTCTCGAAATAAAGAATAGCAAGCATGACTACGCAAGCCATTAGGGTGCATTATGCACTAATAAGGCGTGGGCGACGTTAGTAAGGATCGTATTTCAAGGAACATAATACTTGCAGATTTCGCAGCCGCGGCAGGTAGGAGAAGGCGTGGGCATCTACAGCGACAAGAGGATTTCCTTTCAGCTCCAGGAGTACGAGAGCCGGTGTGCGCTGCAACAGGCCACAGGGGATGAATTTGATGCGATTCCCAGATATTGACCTGCGACAAATATATACTTTAATGGGTCGCTTAAAACAGGCGAACGTAATTTTCTTATAAGGCAATGGCCTATTTAATGCAAACGTATAGTAAAATAAAATCTGTTTTTGGAAAAACTTTTAAAAAAATCATAAACATAATTTAAGTCGATTTTTAACTTTGTATTTAATGCACGATGGGCGAATTTCTAAATCTACCTGGACAAAAATGAATTTTTGAAATGTTTGGAAATTTCTTTATTACTTTGAGCGATTGTATGATCTGCGATGTAGACATGAATGTATGTGCATATAACATTTGATAGTCCTCGATACGATCCATGTTTTGCAAGATCGTGCTTTTTCATATATGTATACATGTGCTAAGACAACATTCATTGTGTGGCGGTTAATGTGTTTGTACATTTGTGACTGTTAGATATTAGGATGGTATGAGAAATACTTGAAAATGTAATTGTTTTGCATTTAGCAGTAGCGGTGGGTGATGATGTAAACGGAGGGCGCGGACAGCGATTCGATTCCCATATTGTGCATATTGTGTACGTTGTACTATGCAACGGAAATACACGAGGAAATCGAACCGTTGTCCGCGCCATCCCATCTACGTCATCATCCACCGCTACCGGCGTTTAGTAAATTTAGTTCTCAACATAATCTCCTTGTAGCTCTATACACTTAGTCCAGCGATATTTCAACTTTTTTTAAGCCATCCAAAAAATAGAATTTGTCGAACTCTATAAAATTGGCCTCTGTTTCGGCAATGACCTCTTCATTTGGCGTGAACCGCTTTCCTCAAAGCCATTTTTTCACGTTTGGAAAAAGAAAAAATTCACAGGGGACCAATTTGTACCGTAACTGAATTAGTTTTGCTGTCGCAATTACGGATAAGTGGGCCGAGGAGTTATCGCAATGGTGGAGAATCTCCTTCTTCGCTAGGTGGGGCCTTTTTCTCTTTAGTTCAGCATTGAGTCAATCCAATACATCAGCGTGGTACTGTCACGTGATTGTCGTTCCCTTTTTCAAACAATCAATTAAGATTATGCCTTGCGAATCCCAAAAACACGTCGCCACAATTTTTCCGAGTGATAGAATCGTCTGTGTCTTCTTTGGTGCACGTTCGCCGGGAAAAAAAAAAACATTTTGCGGACTGAATTTTGGTTACTGGCGTGTAGTCATGTATCCATGGCTCATCTACAGTCACATTGCTTTGAAGTTATCACGCGATTCAGTTTTTGATCAATCGTTGGCAAACGCGGCATAGCTTTTTTATACTCAATTTTTCGTGAAGGATGTTTTGGACACATTCAATTGAGATGTTTACCATATTAACGATTTCTCTAGTCTCCACTTGCTGGTCTGCTAACACGATAACATGAGCTTTAATGATTATATCGTCCGTAGTCAATGGGACGACTTGGCCGTTCTACATCAAAGACGGATGTTTGGTCACGTTTAAATTCATTAAACCAGTATCTGATAGTACCCATCCAAGGTGCATGGTCCTTATAAGCTGCACCCAACTTTTGTTTGATTTCCGCACACGTTTTCCCATAAAAAAAGTAATCGAATCATTGACCGGTATTGTTCTTTTTCCATGATGCCACAAATACATAAACTTGCTCAGGGTCGTGCCGTATGGATGCGAGAAGTGTGCGCTGCACACAGGCAGCCAATGTAAAGGGCGGCATCGGTGACGAATAATAAACAAGGAAAACGAGCCGTTAGGCGGCACGAATTGAGTAAGTAGAAATCAAAACAGTCTGAAGGATATAAATTATTGACTGTTTAGTTTTACGATAAAAAAATGCTTGTAAGGAATTTTACTACTTTTCGGTATATAATTTTATATTATTTCATTTCTTCGCCAGTTGGTCATTATTATTAGAAAAAACCGAACTCGAGCTTAGAGAGTAGAGTTATATTGTGAATAATATCTGACACGTAGAAGAAAGTTTCTTCGGGTTCACAACTTTTGTGTTTCTGTCAGTGTAAACAAAGGCATTGACCAAATAGTGAGTCTTTGCGTCACATAGGCAAAGTATTTTTAATCCATATCGTTTAGACTTGCTCTTAATGTAAATGCGAAACCTGCATTTGCCCTTAGCAGAAAAATAAATCTTTTCAAAGTCATTGTCAGTCTGAATAAATCTCTTCCAGTCCCATCTGTAGTCCATAAACAGTTTGCATCTTAGTGAGAAGATTTGAAGATACCAGTCAAATATAACAGGCCAATAAATGCCTTTAGTTCTGTTTTGTCCAAGTGGTGAGTGAAATAAGCAGTTGGTCTGTATCTCACAGTAAGTTCGGTGATTTTGGAGTTTGTGTGTTCGAGAATTATATCTAGGACATCTCTGTTATCAAATGAGACCAAGTTTCAAGTACCGAAGTTGGTTTGTTTTCCCCTGCAGCTCCCTTTAGCCCGGGCAATTGCGTTACAATATTTTCTGCTCGTGCTCTTGAATAAAATCCACCCCTTTCATATTTTTCTTCATCACCTTGTTCACTTTCCTCGTCATCGTCACGTCCCTCAATTTCCGAATCAGTTTCGTGAAGGGAATGTTCACTTTGTACTTCTACATCACTAAGATCATTATCAGTCTCACAATCAGACACATTCTCTATTTCCACATCACTTATATCTGACAAATTGTTTGCTAGTTCTTCTAACTCAGCTTGAGTCAAATATCGAGGCATTATTGTGATATGCCCTTTAAGAAAACGGCACCGTGACTGGTATGGGGTCAAATGTGACTTCAAAACGTCTGCACTGTGCAAGTTATAGCGACAAACTGATTTTGCACTTATGCATCTTGCACTTTAACATGTATAGAAAGAATACAGGAAATCACAGGAATGTGCATGTATTACTAATCCTAAAAACATAGCGCTTAAATTGTTTGAGGTCGTTTTGGACCCTACAATACCAGTTAAGGGTTAAACAGTCTTGCTGTTAGTCAATGCGCGCGTTCAATTTAGCACGTGCTAATATGAGTCACTCCGTCTATTCAAAAAATGAACTATATACTTATAGCATCATATATTTTATTACGAATTATTCCTCATTTACGTAATAAAATTGAAATCGCAGTTTTATGTCAGCGTTGAGCGCGTTAAAATTCCCGTTACACAAGCCGCACATAAAATTTTGTCCTGAAACGCATTCGCTTCAGTAGAAAGGCGGTTGGGAGAGTGTTCTTAACTTATCCGTCTTCTTTATTTTAATTATACGGACCATAAATTCATGCTTTCATAAATTGTTTCTACTTTATGTCCACAAGGTGATTTAATGGCAGTATTTTTCGTAGGTTATACACTTTACAACCTTTAACACTCTTCACTGTTAACTTTACGACATTCATTCTTTTCTTTGATATACACATTTATTAACTTCACTTACATTACGTAGCATTTACATTAGCAGCTTACAAAAATACATATCTGGATAGCATCTTTATTATTTGAAGTTTAGTATTCCTTGATTAAACACACGTGCAACAAAAAGTGTATTTAACATTAGTTATTTAATTTGGAACAATCACGTTCCAGGTCGGAATAAATGCAATTGCTATACGCATGTTCCATATTTTCAAGCGCCTTCAAACTTTTAAGTGTATTAGGTTATGGGAATCTTGATTTTTTTCTAACTAAAGTTAGTAAAGTTGACGGTGCTAAAATTGTTGGGTAAACTTATATCGAACACATGAAATGAAATTACCACTAAGAAAGCCAACATTTTTACAGAGGAAAGTTCCTTAACAGAAAAACCTTTCAAGTTCACTTTCCATAATCTATTTGATTTCTGTAGTCGTCATCAAATTGTGTGATAATCCAGTAAATTAGCTAAGTAATTAATACAGTAAAAGGTTGAATGTGATAAAATGAATTATTTTTTGATATCATTTGCTTATTTCATTACTAGCTGTAAAACATTTTGGATCATAAAAAAGTATTATACATATATACATATGTATATTATAAAAATATATTATAGATAAATGAAATTGGTATTCCCACATCAAGTTCTTGGTAATGCAAATGTAAGGATAACTTTAAATAAATATGAGTTAATTAAACCTAAATTGTATTGGGCATATTGACGTCTATAATAAAATCGTAAGGAATTTTTATACAGAACTTGTGCTAAAAGACAATCAACTTCCACGTGCAAAAATGCTTATTTTGATGAGGCATTAACATGACATACATATTTCACAAACTACACTGGCGAAAGAAATTAACGCATTACTTTTAAAAAGTTGATTAAAACTTGTAAAAAGGCGTTAAAACAAAAGTTAACAATGACTAAATAATTTTAGCTTATATTGCATAAGTAAGACACAGGAATCAAAGAAAAAATAATCGTTTATTAGCAAAAAGTCAAAAAGAAAATATCAAAAGACATTATAACAAGTGTTTACATTTGATTACAACAATTAATATCTAGTGTTTCCTCCTCTTCCTCACAGCGACGGCCCATACTTAAAATTAAGGCTCTAATTTTATCTTGGTCAGTAGCTTCCCAAATTTCTCGTAGTGCCCGTAGCCCCTGTTGGTTAATTGGACGCCGTGAAAGTGCTCTAAGTCGTCTGCTCATCATGTCCTAAATGTGCTCGATTGGGTTTAGATCCGCACTTCTGGCTGGTCATTGCATTGTGGTAATACCCACTACGGCAAGATAGTCCTGTACAATTCTGGCGGCATGCGGGTTCGTGTTATCATGCATAAAAATGAAATCATTTCCTGCAACCGTCATCACATGTGGTTTTAAAATGTTTGTAATGTAAGAATCTGCTGCTATAGTGCCTCTTGGTATTACCATCAACTCTGTACGAGCCTCTAAAGTAATGCCTCCCCATACCATTACAGAACCTCCACTAAACGGAACAGTTGGAATAATGTTACATTGCGCATATACGTTCACCCGGACGTCTGTACACACACACCCGTCTGTCACTGCTATGGAGATAAAATCTAGACTCGTCACTAAACATAACGTTTGCCCAATCGGCCTCCAACCAATCGACATGTTCTCAACCAAATGTTAACTTAGCTATGCAATGTTCTCCAATTAATTGTGGTCCTGTTGCAGGCCTTCTGGGAGCTAAATTAAAGCGTCGTAATGAACCGTTCCCTTAGCGTTTGCATCAACAAAAAACGATCTTGGACAGCATTTGTTGCTCGTCTTCTATTCTGCCCTGGTCTTCTTGAATATGACTGAGTGTCCCGGCGCCGCTGCAACACTCGAGATACTGTTGATTGATTAACGTCAAGGCGTTGAGCAATGTAACGCTGACTCATACCTTCTTCTGCAAGAGTGACTACACGCACGGCTTCTTCAACACTTAAATCGCGGTTATGTCTCCCGTTGACATCCATGTTTATAATTTTCTACGTTCTGTCTCCAGGTAACGCGAAACAAACACATGAATGGATAATAAATCAAGCTCTGCTGCAGCCAAAATACTGATAAATCAGTTCTTTTATTTACCGACAAACAATAACGCCGACAAAACATATCGAACACGTGTACAAACATCATTCCCGATAGGCAGTTTCGTCATCAACATTCATTCATTCCAACAAAAGAGACTTTAAATTTTATTGCAGAATTTACAAGTTAATTTCTTTCGCCAGTGTAGATGGTTTATGATTGAAGGGGTTAAAATGGAATGGGTAGAAGTAACAATTTTGTTTTTTCTGATATATTTAGTTTGGAAGTTAGATATAATTATAGAAAGGTCAGAAAGCGCAGTAGCTGAAATATTTCACTAATTTAATTGTATTGGTAATAGTAAAAAATGAATAATGACTTGATATTTTTACTTAGATTGATCACCATCAACATAATGAGTGTTGAAATAACAGAGACGTTCATGTTGAACTCCAAATCCGACTTGTTGTGAGAATCTTTCGATGTGGAAAAAGTTGCATTAGATGTTTTGGTTTTAGATCTTCCATTTGTTTTTGTTCTATTCTTATTGCTGGACTGCTGTAGCTGGTGTGATACATATACTGTCGATGGATGGAAACACAAATTTTTCCAAAATACTTAATATATAAAAAATATGTTCTGCAGATAATTGCACGATTGACGATTGTCTTAAAAGTGCTTGAAAAGCGGAAGATTTGCATGTGAAGAAAGGGAAATTTTTATCAAAGGCATTACAATTACAATAGTAAAGCCAGGTGGGCGGATTAGTTCACCCACACACGTCGACCAACAAGGTCTGTTGTAGACTGGCAATGTAATTCTAAAGTTCGCCGATTAGACCTATCCTTCTTGAAAATTCACACAGCGAAGTTTTTCTCAGACTCTTAGGCGTTAGTTATAAAAGCCTTGCCAAATAAAGAATGTCTGATTCTGCAGACGGCAAGACAGTGACAAAGTATGGGCTCAACTGTTTCCTTTTCTTCCAAGTACAACCGGCACTGCTCCACTTGAGCAAGCTCCATTCTGTGTTTCCATAATCGGCCGGTAAGGATTGTGGTTAGAGCTCTGACAGACTTCCTATCAAGTCTATAAGCTTCCTGGCTCTGTTCTGGCAGTCGCGTGAGTTTTGGCAGCATTAAAAGATATGCCAACTAAAGGTTTTGGAATTATAGGCTAAGAAGAAAAGTGGCGCGAAGGAGTTAAACAAGCTTTGGGCAGAGGAAGATTGAAATGGGAGGAGGTGAGAAATGTGGTACGAGACAAAAGAGCATGGAGAAAGGTATGGAAGGTGCCCACAAGAAACAGCTCAACTCCACGCATTGCCTTACTCCCATGAGGATAGATAGGTTTTACGGATTAAGTAAGTAAGTAATAAGCTTTATCGCCATGGTAATAAGCTTTGTTATAATTTTAATAAGCTCTATTACAATTTTGTTACCTTTTAATATTCGCTTTTGAATATATGTATGTTGTTGTACCTCTTATTAAAAAATCTGGCTGCTCCTAGATAGATTAATGAAAGATATAATGAATTATATTAAAAGGTATTATATTTCTCATACCTAGTACTATCTATTTCTTTGGAAAGCGGTAAATATTTTTGGACAAAGGAGGTAGTATTCTGGGGAAGATTAAAAGCTAGCCATTTCTTAGAGCTTATTCCCTAGTAATAACATTTTAATTCAATAAGCAACTTAATGGTTTCTCAAAGGCGTTCTCTATATTTCTCTTTACTTTCTTTACAAAAAGGTATAAGTAATTACCTTACCTAGTTTTCCATCAATTTATTTCGCTAAACTTAAAAATTTTTAGTAATTGTAATTTTAGTTAAAACTCTTACTTAAAGCCCGCATACAAATATTCATGAGGGTAGATAAACACCAACTTACAATTTTTGTAAGGCGGGCAGTTTGGTGACAGCTATTGGAATCTCTGTTAAGGCATTATCGTCGAGTTCTCTGTAACAAAAAGAAATTTATAATTAACTATTATTCGCAAATTGAGAAAAATTCGACCGCTGTATTACATTCATCTTATACATAGAAAAGTTATCAACTTCGAGCATATTGGTAATTTATCTAGAAGAATTCATTTCATCTAAAATTTTATAAGTGGTGGGATTTCATAAGATTTAATTTGAACATCGTCCTAACGTATAATCTGAAATTTGATATTGGCTTGGTAAGGAAGGAGCGGTAACTCTGGGATTGGATCGAAGTAATTGTGTGTAAATTGAAATTTAGAAGTTAATTTGCAAGTTCAAAACTTTGTGTACTCCGTTGAAACTCTTATATGAATATTGAAACTAAAGCTAGATTAAGTTTTGATAAAACGTATTCTAAATATATTTTTTTTTAGAAAAATGTTTACTTTGTGCGATCGTAGAAAATTTGTAGAATCACATTTACATTGCAATAGACTGTCGGGTTTACCATTTTACCAAGTATGTTTTTATTGAAAGAGAAAGCAAGCGATTTAACTAGTGGCTTAGTGAAGGGATTACACTTTCTATTGTATTATATTAATTCCTTGCTATCACTTAATCCCAGTATTAAGATACTAGAGAGTATGTACGAATGATAGTACACGAGGGTGGACCAATAAATACCCATGTTTGAAGATAAGTAGCGTTATTGAGGGATTCGGATATTACTATCGTACGCTGTCATCTTTCGAATGGTGCTGTACAAAATTTCAGGCAGATTCACAAGTTAGTTTTGATTTGACAGCCATTTGTATAAGACGTGTTTAGTATTTTTGTATAAAATGGAAAAGGAGCATATCGTTCAGTACTCCGATTTCTGTTTTTGGACGGAAAAACTTGCGAAGAAATTAAAGCGACGTTGGCTGCTGTCTATGAGAACTTCACCATCTATGACAACTGTTAGATATTGGTTTAACGGATTCATATGTGATCGTACATCGGTTTCTGATAAGGAGCGCCCAGGTATATTTAATAGGTAGGTATAATATTTTACAATAAAAGTTGTGAGTGAGGGAGCTTTCGGCCCAATGGGTGCCGCGGTTGCTAACAGTGTACAACAAACGGATACGACTGTCACTTTCGAAGCAGTGTTTGGATCTTTATAAGTGAAATCCGCAAGAATTTTTGCATCGGATCGTCACCGTTGATCAAATTTGGATCCAGTACTATATGCCTGAGACGAAGCGACGGTCAAAACAATGGACTTTTCAAGGCGACTCTGTTCCAAAGAATCGATGGGAAAGGTCATGGCCACGAATTTTTGGGATTCGAAAGGAATAATCCTCATTGACCTTTTGGAGAAAGGGCGCACGATCAAGGGGCATTTCTACAATGAATTGTTGGACCGATTTAACGGGGAATTGAAGGAAAAACGGCCCCATTTAGCAAAGAAATACATTTTGTTCCACCACGATAATGCACCAACTTACATTCGGAGCTGTAACGGCCAAATTGTATGAATGACGCTGTGAATTACCTGGTTTCCTGCGACTTCTTTTTATTCCTTAATATGAAAACGTGGTTCGCAGGGAAAAAATTCAGGTCAAACGAAGAGGTCATTACTGAGACAGAAGCTTACTTTGAAGAGTTTGAAAAAAACTATTTTTTGAAGGGGCTAAAGAAATGGTACGGGCGTTGGGAAAAGTGCATCTTACTAAAGAAAGATTATGCAGAAAAATAAATAATTTTTTTTCGAAAAATTTGTGTCTTCGTTCCTAACACGGGTATTTTTTATTTATTCACCCTCGTATGACGCGATTAAACACCGTGCATTAAAAGATATAACAGCAAACACTCCACAACCATCGCAGAAACGATCATGCTATGTACATTATACCCGTGGTTTCCGGGTTGAAACCGCGTCGTTGTCGTACCTTTTGTCAGGCAAAATTACGACAACGACGCGGTTCCAACTCGGAAACCAAGAATATAGTGTTATTGGCGACCGCGGAAGCAAATGACCTTTTTTTTTGTTTTTTAAGAATATGGTGAAAAAAGTACCATGTTAGATTTGAACAAAAAACGCCACTTGCTATGCCTGACTTTTGTTTAAAGTTTTTTCTCGTAAAACCAATTGTTTGGTAGATATTAATCAATTAATTATACCTCATTAAATGGATCATCGCCGGCGTATGCAGAGTGTTTAAACTCTATGGAATATTGCTTTTACAGCTGCTATACGTACGTTACATGAAAAAATGTTTTATATAAAAGGTGTTTTAGACTTTTTTGGGTTATGCAAGAAAAAGTTTTGTCAGTTTCGATGTATGATGTCATGACTTCATTATTTTGAATAGAATGGTATGTTTCTGTTTTAACTGTTTGATAAAGTTATTTTTTCTAATTATAATTGTTGAAATAATATCTATTAAAAATGTTACAAAAAAAAAGAAACAATAAAATATAAAATGTCAAAATTTTAACCCATATGTTTTTATTTCGAGATAAATTAAAAAAATGTAAAGCAAATGTCCAAAATGCGAACCATTAGCAACCACACAGTGACCTAGCCTGTTACTGAATTCACGCACCGAATTTCTGAGTGCATTTCGAGGTAACAATGCGATTTCGACTAGAATTCTGTAATATTTTTGAGACTGTTGGAGTGAACGCTTTATAAGAGAAAATTACACGCAATAAGATCTGATGATCGTGTCGGCCATTCCACAACTCCCTTTCCTCCTATCCAACACTTTGGGAAAATTTAGTTTAAATAATTTCTAACATTGAGTTGATAAATGAGGTGGTACCTTGTCTTATCGGTACCAGACATCGGGATTTGTCTGTTAGATCTTTTTCAACCTCCTTATCATTAGGTTAATATTTCCTTAAAGATGGAATAATTTTATTCTACAATAGGTCTAAATACCTGTCCCCAGTAAGATTGCCGCTGATAGAGAAAGGAGTGATGGATGCTCATGCGTTTATTTTTTTGTGATCTCTTGGTATGGTGCTGCCTATTAGTAGTGCCAATAAGAGAAAATGATGCTTCATCGGAAAATAAAATCCTGTTAGTTGAACTTACGTTTTCGCAAAATTCAACACGTCACGACGTGTTCGGTTAATTCTTCAAATAGGATGGGTTTTTAAGGGTGAAAGATGTTTTCCTACAACATGCGATGAACCAAACTCACACCTACATTATGATTTAAAGGAAATTGACGTGTAGAAGAATGTAGATTTTCACTACACAACTAATTTGTTGTCCTCATTAGTTGCAATCTTTCGTGCTCCAGATTTAAGCCTGTTTTACACGCCGCGATTTATTGGTCAAATAATTGAACAAGTTGATCTTCGATTTTATCGTACCGTGTAAAACAGCTAAAATCGGTACGATTTCTTGAATAATTTATCTTACGATTAAATGAATTGAATAGAACATGCTCTTTTTTTGCCACGATTTTCCGATAATTTCTTACTAACTTTGCTGTTTTAATACCAACCTAGTAACAAAAAAGTACCCACGAATTTTCTTTAGTGTTTTTAAAATAAAATGAGGATAAATTTCGAAAATTTACGATAATCATGATGTAAGATAATTTGAATTAAGTAACCGGCAAAACATTTGACAAAGGTATACCGCCAATCTATTTTTATAAGCAGATGAACATTTCCTACTTAATAATTCCCCCGCTCAACTATTAACGAAACTAAACGAGTATTTAGAATTGCTAAAAATTCTTCAATTTATTGTAACGTGTAAGGGCAGCATTTCTACCGATTTCTTAGCCAAGAACTTGTTCAATTAATTGGCCAATAAATCGCGGCGTGTAAAACAGGCTTTAGAAAGAGTCTTCACATGACGCGTTTCTCTATTATGCTTAAAATTTTTGCTCATGATAGATTGAGTAATTGGTTCAGTATTTGGGCATTCTTCATTAAATAAGAAACATACACCTTTTATTGTATTTTCTTACAGATACCATACCCAACAATAATTACTGTTATTTTCTCAGTTTAGTTAAAATAGCCATTATGTTACTGTACTCTACAGTAACCATTATGTTACTGCAGAGTAGTTTCGAAGGGATTTGATACAATCGGTCGCTAACGGGCAATTTCACGACATTTACTAATGATGATCTTCTTGATGATCTAGTGGAAGTAAGTCGATCAGTAGTTGCATGTAGCGATGTGCTGATGATGTTCGTAATATTTGTGAGTGTTTTAATCTTGTATTCTATGTCACTGATCCAACTAGAATCAATATCAGCTCATCTGCATTAATAGATAATATTTTCACAGATCAGTCAACAGGCAAATATTCTTGCTCGCCAAGAGATTTCCAAACAAGACTAATAAAGGTCCAATTCTCCTAGAGGAATATAAACACCAAAGCGTGACAAACGGTTGCACCTGCAGGGACAGCTGTACGGGGGGGCGATGTACGTATGTGGATGCAGAGCTCAGTAGTGGGGTAGACATTGAGGAGTTTGGTCGTTCGGTTATTTATCGGATTCTCACTGTGTGTTTTTGAAAACATGGGACGTAAGCCTGGTGTACTTCCTGTATCGCATGTGAAGAAATATATTTGGCGTTTCCTTGGTTGGAAGGATTGAAAGAACTGATGCCGAAACCGTTGTAAACATAATAAAAAATTTGCTAAGAGAATTTTGTATCGTAGGAGCCCAAATCACCATGTTAGTTTCTGACGGAGCCGCAACAACGTTGAAAGCTGGTAGGATGTTAAAAGTATGCTTTCCGACTCTTCTTCACATAACATGCCTCATACACGCATGTCATCTCGTAGCAGAAACAATTCGAGGCAAGTATCCTAGGGTGAATGATTTAATATCATCTACCAAAAAAGTGTTTGTGAAATCTCCCAAACATATCCGCGTATTCAAGCAATTGTATCCGCAAATTCCGCTACCACCTCAGCCTGTATTGACACGATGGGGAACATGGATCGAGACAGTACCTTACTATTGCAAATATTATTCCCAAGTGAAAGATGTCATTTTCAAACTTAATTCTTCTAATTCTCAAGCGGTTCGCGAGAGTCAGCACCTTTTTTTCGATTCGGACGATCAAAAAGAAATGGATGACATTTCCATAAACTATTCTGTAGTAACACAAACTATTTCGCAATTAGAAAATACTCACTTATCTATACAAGATTCGTTAAATAATATCAACAATTTAACAGCCGCTCTAGAAAGCTTCACGGATCTTATAGGACTAGATGTCGCGCAAAAATTTCGTGCAGTTTTAAATAAAAATCTGGATTTAGAAAAGGTTCGATCTATATCTTGAATTGAAGACTGCACAGAAGAGATACAGGAGTATTTGAATTTCGCAAATCTTACTTCATTAGATGCTGAACGATCATTTTCAAAGTATACGAGAACGTTTTCAGACCGTCGTCGAGGCCTGACCGAATCGACAGTGGAAACATTGCTTATGTTGCAGTACTACGCGGCGTACCATGGCAGTCGCACATTACCAGAGTGGTCATCGATACGTCAATAAAAGGTAACAATCTATTATTTTCTTATTAATACTGTGTCTACTTTTGCGCGGTACGCCCCGGACAGTTCCACTATTTTCTCGAACATTATAAATAATACACGCACACCGATCAACCGATAATAACCGAACCTCCATTCGATTCCTTGTATGTACATAGTAAACACAGCTCCTTTCATGGCGCCTCTGCGGGTGCAACTGTTTGTCACGCTTTAATAATCACCAAAAAGAAATCTACAAAAAACTAGTAGATGATACAAAAAAAAAGAAAACAGCAAAGAAATAAATAAAGTGTTGCTGTGCAACACTTATAAATCCCTTTATTTCAACAAAAAAGTTTTTGTTTTTAAATTTTGAAGTAAGAACTAGAAGAGAAGTAATAACGAGAAGAAATAGTTTTACCATTCAGCTAACACTAAACCATTCTATATATAAAAAAAATTAAGTCATGACGTCATACGTCAAAACTGACAAACAGTTTTTTTCTTGTATATCCCAAAGCAATTCTAGGATCTCGCCAAACAACCCCCATCTAAAACTTTTTTTTTCTACTATAGCGGTTGTAGAAGTATTATTCAATACAATTTGTACACGCTAGCCGTATTTTAAAAGGCTAAAATACTCTTGGATGGCGACAAAGTATAATGTTTTTCGTCACATCTTTGGTTTGAAAAACATCTTAAACGTTTTCCGTCAACGCATTCATATTTATTTCCAGTGACAGTTCGAGAAGTGAAACCTAACTGAAACATATAACATATTGAAAAGGACAAGTAAAGAAAAATGTCGTCAACACATTTCATTCCCGATCTGCGTGCGAACATTTTGCATAATAAATCCTTGTCGTTCAAGAGTTGAGATCGTGCCAAACCAAATAGGAATATTAGCGAAGTTTTTCTTGTGGTAAAGAGTCTGTCATTTCAAAGTAAGCACATCGAGCATATTTAAGGGTATGTTCGAATATTTTTTAAAATAACTCGGTAATATCTGCAGTAGATATACGTATCAATGTGAATGTAAAGAACAATACTTACAGATTTTGCAGAGATGTGAGGTTCGAAAAGGCCTCCTCGTGGATTTGCCATATTTGGTTCCTTTTAAGTAATCTGAAAATAATAATACAATGTTAAATTATCTTGCGTTTAGTACCTTATGTAAATTTCAGAAATTTAATAAAAAGATGGGGTTTTCATTTAAGAAAATAATAACGTTATATCTACTATATAAGCCAGCCTGCAAAAAATATCTGTAGTCGATAAATATGGCAATGAAAAATAAAAGTCGATCTGTTCAAGCGGTTTTACCAAAATCAATTTCTACAATTTTTATGGTACATTTTTCAGTCTTTAACTATTTCTATATGTATGGTTTGTATCAAAAGCTTGCATATGAATTAGTTATTTCAAATATCCCTTGTTCAATTTGAGAGAATAGAGTAAAAGTGTATTTGTTCATGTTTGTCTAAAATTTGTCATAAATTCTTGACAGTTGGCAGTTCAGGTTCGTTGTAGCCAACTCAAAGAAATATCAAATATATTGTATTAACGGTAGTGGGGCCACAAAAATATGACTAATTTTAAATATTTCGATTAAGATTTCGTTACTTTTTGAGTTTTGTTTGTAAAAGCTTTAAAAGAAGGCAATCACTATGATTGCCATATTTTATATTAAATACATGTGATTAAAGAAAAATTTATTGGAATTCATTTCTATACTACAGGTGGTCCAAATCGCTACTTATACCTGCCAACACAATGAATTACGAAAATCAGTAAATTTGGTCTTGAAACATGAGTATTGAATAAAAAAAAAGATCAAGCTGATAAGGAAAAGTATCCAATTCGCACAATTTAATGAAACCTGGATGGTTTGTAGGCCTTATAAGTAACCTGGGCAAATATGCGGTAACAGTCAGAGGTGTGGCGAGCACATAAAAGTTTACACATAAAATAGAAGGTAAGAAATAAATTATAAAACTTGCTGAAACACTTACCGTTTTAAAAGTCTTCCGTGAAATCAAAAACTGGGTAACATCTGTTAAATATTTGAATCATTAGATATGTTTCCACAGCTGTTTCAGTCAAGTGAGTACGACGTGCGGAATAAATGTTTCTTAATGCCGAAAACGACCGTTCGACATCTAGCGATGTTATATTTGCATATTTAAAATAATCTTTGAAACAACTTAATGCATCTTCACACGCACCTTCACACGCACCTTCACAAATTTGTCTTAATATAAGAAAATCGGAGTCTTTCTCTAAAACACTTTCAAATTTTCGTAATACACACCAATTTGTTTCGCCTTCTACAGCGCATAACTGTGCGTGAACATCATTCACGATTTCAACAGAATCCACTAGCGACATCGAAACATTTACTAATTTTTCTATTCCCTCCGCTAGTCCGAAGTAATTGTTGTGAATAGTTTGTAAATCTCTTTTAACCTGACTATTTTGAAATATTTCCTGGCTTTTCTTGATTGCTGCAACTTCTGTCGGATTGAATTTTAAAACTACCTTCTTTACTTGATCAAAATATTTGTTGTAGTAAAACGCACCCTGCAACCATGTTCCCCAACGTGTAACAATCGGCTGTGGTGGTTCAGGTAAATCAGGACACAGTTTATGAAATAGTCGGCTACGTTTCGGGGACTTTAGAAACACTGCCTTTGTACTAGCAATCAATAAATTTACCAGTGGAAAACATGTAGGAATCATTTGTGCTGCAAGATTTAGAGTATGGATCTTACACGTTACATGTAAGAAGTTACCACTGTGTTCTTTAAGAGATCGGCCCAAAGAACGCATGTTTGCGGCACCATCACTCATAAACATTAAAATTTGCTTAGTTGAAACTTCAAATTTGTTCAATGAGTTCAACACCACCTTTAAAATCTCATCGGTAGTACAATTTATAACTCTTTTGGAAGCAAGTAAGGAGGAGGACGACGGTCGACGTGGTTCCATTGTACATACCATTACATTAACCATAGAATGTTTTTGACGATCCGTTATTTCGTCCACACACAACCACAGTTTTTATCTTTCAATTCCGTTTTCATTCTTTTTTCTATATGTTCACGAGCAAATGGTACTACATTTCGTATCGATGTCTGACTAGGTAATTTTCAGTCCGCATATTTATTTCAGAAGGAGAGAAATGCTTCTTTGTCTAGTAAACGAAACGATAGATTACATAAAATAAGAGTAACACATAAATCAAATGTAAATTTTTCTTGGTCTCGTATGCCACTTTTTGCAGAAGAATGCTGTTTGCTTTCGATGTGACGTTGACATTGGTTTCTGGACCAACACATTAAAGGGATTTTACAAATTACACATTGAATTTTAGCGCCATCAAAAATTAAGTCCGGCATGTCCACTATAAAGTTTTTAACTGTGTCTGCCATTGGTCGTTTTCGCGACGTACCTAACTGCGACATTTTTAAAGCAAACATAAGCGTACAATTACGAAATAAGTTACGACAGCCTACATATACACAGAACTACTCGCATACAGTATCGGTACTGACGCTGTGAACGCGTAAAATAAATAATCGTCGACTCCGCACCATATATCTACTACACTGACTGTTACCGCTGTTTGCCCAGACTACTTATAAGACTATGTAAAGTACCGGTTTCCGTTTCTGCTGGGAAACTGTACTTTCGCATAGTAACTAACAGTCAACACGATAAAATTATTGGCCCATACTTTTTTGGCACTAATTTAAATCAACATTCGCATTTGGATGTGCTCGAAAACTTTTTTTACCTGCCATGGAAGACATGAATTTAGAAGGTTTTTATTTTCAACAAGACGGATGTTCAACTCATTCAATGCGTCTGATTACAAATTTTTTGAACCAGCACTTTCCTGAAATACGGCATGGTGTAATACATTGGCCAGCGAGATCGGCAGATTTGATGCCTGCAGATTTCTACTTATGGGGTTACTTAAAACAAAAACTGTGTTATTATTAAAACAAAAAGTTAGGGTTACTATAGATGAAATTAATCCAGTGACCATACCAAAAGTATAGTGACGAGTATAGAGTTAGGATGGAAAAATGTGCAGATTGTGGAAGAAGTCAAATAGAGTAATTGACATGTATTTAATGTAAATTTATAAATAATACACATTCTTAGTTAACGACAATCAACTGTTTGTTTCACTACGACGCGGAACTAAGCTGATCTTTTTGAAATAGAGCCATAGTTTTATATTTTGAACAACTTTTTTCGATAACATTTTGGCGTATTATTGATCGAAACGGCGCTTTACCTGAATAGAAAATATTTTTTTATTTTTTTTTAATTTCTAAAAAATAAAAATCTTTTTAAAATATTCTTCAGATCAAGCAGGCCAGAATCCCAAAATATTAAAACGAAATTTTAACATTTTTGATCGATTATACCTATAGTGAATTCAATTCGGGGACGCTTAAATATAATAATTATCGGTTCATATCTAAAATTTTGTAACTTCAAAAAAGATTGCCTACATAGGGGTGCAACTAAGTTATTTCTTTTTGAAAAGAATAGCCTGTATATAACGTTGGTATCCTACATTAAATTTTGAATAATTTCTTGTTATGGGTATGTTATATTATTCTTTGGTCAACTTCTGAAGATATTCCAATTTCTTAAGAAATTTCTGTTTTGCAAGTGTTTAGCAGGCTCCCAATATTTGATGATAGTGTCGATCAAAGGCTGAATCCTGTGGTAGGCAGCTAGTATTAAGACATGTGATACTCCATTACCATATTGGAATTACGATAATAATAATAGTGATGATGATGATGATGATAATAATAATAATAGGTGATGTTCAATGTTGGATCCCTTTAATTTAAAATTCTTTTAAGTTGTACTGGAAATACTAAATTAGATTAGAAGATTTTCCTTCTTTTTTTATGAGACCTTGCAATTGGAAATCCTATCCTATAATTACTGATATTTGAATTTTATATAGTTTTACATCTATATGAAGCGACTAAAAATCCTGTTGGCTTTTCGTCTATTGAAGCAACGTGTGCCCCCTTATACAGGATGTTAGTGCGGTAGCGACTAAATTGTGGAACAATTAAAAGTCGACAGTCTGTACATAATCTGGAGTCACTATGCGCAAATTGGGCAACAATTAACTTCACTTCACCCTTTACGACCAGGAAATGGTGATTTTAGGGCATGGTATACTTTACACAAGTTAAACAGCTTATAAACTCTGTTGGATCGCTTACCATCCATAGTGTGATATTGTGATGGTGTATAGTTGGGCTGCAGTCAAAAGTAACGTTTATTGTTTGCATTGCTCCTGTTTTTATTACAATAATCGAGTCATGTGCGTTTATATTCTCGACTTAACTGCTGATATAATAAGTGACAAACAAAAACGTTAGAGCAGCAAATCGTGAACTTGTATGAACCAGAAAAAGAGCTAAGTACATTAGATACATTAGAAATGATAATTCTTTATCGACACGCCGCCGCGAACCGGTTGGCATCCGCACCCCGACTCTACGGTAAGCGACACCTTCGTGTCGCGCAAATCGCAAAAAATCTCATAACTTTGCCTAATTTCCAATGTTAAAAATGCCAAGTAAATAATATTTGCCGAAGCGGAAGAGAACACAATGTTTACGTAAGACAAGACAAAATTTAATTGGTGGCGTTCATCTCTCGGTTAATTATTATGTTCCGGTCTATAAAATCCAGACGTAATCACCAATTTAATGTCAAAATCATTTGGAAGCATACTGTCGGTAATGAATAGAGATGTGTTAGTCAGATCAAAGCGAATCGGAAAAAATAAATGGCCATATGTAAAGACGCTTGAAATAGATGTCGTTGTCAACTGTCTCGCTTGACAAATTCGGGAAACCGATGGTCTTACATATGAATATAGCGAATAATAAGGAGAACATGACATTTATAAATGCGGTCTTTCATCACTGTCATCGTCTACAATCACATTCATAGCTTGGCTAATGATTTATTTAAAGAATTAATAAAAGTAACATAAGCGGAAAATACATATGTAAGAGTATGTTAAGAATCTAAAACTCTAGATTTTTAAAGAAATGAAATTGGTGTTTTAAATAAATATCGTGGAGAACTTCGTTTGAAGTTGTCAATCGAAATAATTGCATTAAACATTTACCTCATTTTTGGGTTTACAAATACCCCAGAAAAATGCATGGTTTTTGTTCTATTGTATATTGTGTCTCACTTTAGACGGCACCACCCCAGTATATTTTTATATATTATCGATTTAGAAAAAGATCTTTTTTCTGATTATACCCCTCACTAAATTATACTTTTAGGGTACGTTACTTTCCCTTCACAATAAAGTGCTAGTCTACCATGATTTAAAATAAATAGCAAAATTGAAGAAGTCGTATTAGGTATTTTTTATCAAAAAATCTTGTTAATAAAAGTTGTTCGAAATTGTTCATATAAGCTAAATCCCAAATTAAAAACAAAACATTTTGAAAATCTTTCTCAACAATAGGATTATAGGACCATTCTTTTTGAGACAAAATTTAAATGCTCTGCGTTTTTTAGAATTTCTAAATAAGGATTTATGGGATGTATTACGTGATCTTCCAGTTGCAATACGACGGGAAATGTACTATCAATTAGACAGGGCGCCTATACACAATGCAGTTGCGGTTAGGGAGTGGTTAAATGAGAATTTCCAGGGAAGATGGATAGGTCGTAATGGTCCCCTAATGGAATGGCCACTTAGATCTCCCGATGTCACACCATTAGATTTTTATTTTGGGGGATTTATTTAAAATAAAGTGTATAAAACTGGACCAATAAATATTCAACAACTTTGCGACAGAATAACTCAAGCCTGCCAAGACATAAGTCGAGAAGAATTGAGGAAGGTTATCGGAAAAATGTATACGTGCCAATGGTGGCTTAATTGAAGATACAGTTGCTTAAGTAATTAATAGAGCAATGCAACTGCGCTGAAAGCCAGTGGCGGGCGCATAAAAGTTTACACAAAATAAATTAAATGTGATACGTGCTCAAACACTTACCGCTTTAAGAGTCCTCCGTGAAATCACAAAGCGGATAATGTCTATTTAATATTTGTAACATTAGATATGTTTCCAAAGTTGTTTCGGCAAAGTGAGTGCGGCGTGAAGAAAAAGTGTTTTTGTATGCCGAAAACGAACGTTCTACATCTAGTGACGTTATATTTGCGTATGTAAAATAATCTTTCAAATAACTTAACGGTTCTGTTGACGCACCTTCACAAATTTGTCTTAATGCGCCAAAATCAGAGTCTTTATCTAAAACACTTTCAAACCTTTCTAAAACACAAACATTTCTTACGTCTTCTATCGCGCATAGCTGTGCGTGAACATGTTGCACTATTTGCAAAGATTCCACTAACGACACCGAAGAATTTTGTAGTTTTTCTATCGCATCCGCTAGTCCCACGTAATTGTTCTGAATAATTTCCAAATCTGTTTTAGCTTGACTATCCTGAAATTTCAAGCGGCTTACCTTGACAGCCGCAGCTTCCTTTGGGTCGAATTCTAAAATCACGTTCTTTATATTCTCAAAATATTTAAGATAATAAAATGCAGCCTCTAACCATGTTCCCCAACAAGTAAGAATAGGTTGGGGTGGTTCAGGAATACCGGGGCATAGCCTATGAAATTCCCGAATACGTTTTGGGGATTTTACAAACACAGCTTTTGTATGTGCTATTAGAGCGTCTACCTCGGGATAACATTTTCTGATGTACATGTAATATGCAACAAGTTAGCACAATGTTTTTTAAGAGATCGACCTACAGCAAGCGTGTTTCCGGCACCATCACTCATAAACATCAAGAGTTGATTTGTTGAAAGTTCAAACTTTTCCAATGTATTCAACACCAACATTGAAATTACTTCGGCAGTGCATTGTTGTATTCGTCTGGAAGCTAGTAAAATTGAGGGTGACGGTCGATGTGGTTCCATTGTGCGTACCATTACATTAACCACAGAATGTTTTTTACGATCTGTTGTTTCGTCCACACATAACCACAGTTTTTTATCTTGCAACTCCGATTTAATTCTTTTCTCGACATGCTCACGAGCAGACGGCACAACTCTCTGTAATGTTCTCTCACTTGGTAACTTAAAGTCCGAATATTCATTCCAAAACGAGCCGTATGCTTTCTTCCTTAGTAAATGAAATGGTAAATTACATGCAATAAGCACATAAATTAAATTTAAATTTGTCACAATCTCGTGTGGAATTTGTTTTTGAATCATGCCCTGCACTATTTACGTGCCGTAGACAACCACTTTTCGTCCAACACATTAAACCTATTTTACACACTACACATTGAATTTTAGCGCCATCACACTTTAAATCAGGCATTTCTGCAATAAATTCTCTTATTGTGTCCAACTTTGGTCGTTTTCGCGACGTAGGAAACATTTTCAAAACAAACGTAGAACTACGATATAGTATACGACAGCGTAGATGCATACACAACAGATCGGCTTTCGAGTCGCTGTTATACTGACGCTTATACCAAATTGTCCCGGCCGTGTTTATTTTGTGTAAACTTTTATGCGTCAGCCACTGGCTTTCAGCGCAGTTTGCGTTGCTCTAGTAATTAAGCATCGTTTTTTGTTATTGTGTTGAATTAAAAGAATAAAATAAAAACTCATGGCAAACTTGTGAGATTATTATTTGAATTTTTTGGACTTACAAACGTTAAACGTTTTTTGAGAAAGATTTTCAACATTTTTTGTTTTTAATGAAATTTAGCTTATCTGAACGATTCCGAACAACTTTTATTAACAAGACTTTGTTATAAAAAAATTCCTAGTATTTCTTCAATGTTGCTGTTTATTTTAAATCGTAGTAGACTAGCATTTTACCATGAAGAGAAAGTAATATACCCTAAATGTACAATTTAGGAAGAGGTATAATCAGAAAAAAGAATTTTTTTTAAATCGGTAATATTTAAAAAAATACTGGGGTGTTGCCGTCTAAAGTCAGACAGACTGTATATAGTAAAATTTATTTCTTGGTATAAAGTAAAGAATTTCAAAATTGTGTGATGTATGTAAATATGTGGGTATTAAATGTTAGTATTACGTAATCGATTTACATGTTCCATACAGAATACATGGAAAATATGGTTTACTGACGCATCGAAATCTAAAAAATTCTAAATTGTTAACAAGAAAATTAGAGAATTTGTGAGAAATTGAGGCTCTTCTTTTAGATGACACACATAAGTTCTATTCTAAAACTTTAGATAACTCAAAAGCTATTACATGTAATAGATATGTACATGGTGGTTTGTAGATTATGTAAAATACCGGTTTCCGTTTCTGCTGGGAAAGGGTTTTTGAAAATCTGCGATCTCGTTAATTATTTCCTATTATCTGTTTATAAAAATTATCGACACCTGCAGGCGTTTAGCATTCTGAAAGGGCTCATCGAAATACACTAAACTTGATGCAATAGAAGCTTAAGGGGGGTGATAGAATCTGAGACTACATTTTTAAAAATCCATTTCGTTACTGAGCTACAGAGTGAAAACTAAAAGTGCGCGTTTTCTAAAAAATATTTTCTTTATTATAAAAAATACAATCATCAAATTTTTAGGGGTAGTTAGTAACGAGGACTTAAAAAATGGCTTTAGAAAAATTCTAGGCTCACTGGTTTCTTTGCGTTTCTACCCAACTTTAGATTTTCTTATGGACGCCATATTGGATTTTTACATTTTTGAAATGGTCATAAAAATGCTTTTCAACCATCCCTCTGTTCAATGAAGAAAAACTATGAAAAATAGCAAAATTACGATTTCACCATAGTAGGGTGGCACCTATCCATACATTTAGTAAACAATCGCAACTGCTTTGAATTTTCTAGCTGTCAAACAGTCTTTGTGGTGTAAAAAGTCAGTGATTTGTGATTTTAAAATGGATCGTTTTTCGAATGTTGGAGTGTTTTATTCTCTGTCGGAGAAATGATGAGGTGACCGCAGAAATATATTTCAATAAATACCCAGAAAGACTTCAGCCAGGTAGAAGTATATTTCGGCGATTACGTGAAAATTTAATAAATCACGGAAGTTTCGTTAAGTCGAAAAGGAATAAGAACACAGACGAAAATAAAGAAAATATGGTCCTACAAGCCGTAGTTCTTTACAGGAAATTGAAAATATCATAGACGTTGCCCGATCAACAGCCAGTAGCATTTTATAACGTTACACATACCATCCCTATCGTGAGCGACTTTGCCAAGGGTTTCAAAACAGTGACGAAATGTGAGGAATCTTATTTTGTCAATGGCTCATCAGAAAACAATGAAATTCCAAATTTTACTATGAAAATTCTATGGTCGGACGAGAGTCGCTTCACAAACTGCAGATTATTTAATCGCAAAAATTTGTTTTTTGGTCCAATGAAAACCCACATCCAATTCGTGGAGTCAGGCAGTAAGTGAAATGGGATAGGTGTTATTGGCACCCACGTTATTGGCTCTATCTTTTAAAATGAAAACTTAAACTCGGCTAGATATGCCTCTTGCAAATAAATTTGCAGAACGAATTATGGAACTCTCGCTTGCTACTTTGCAAAATATGTTTTTCCAGCAAGGCGGGCGGCTTACCTGCACACAATGATCAAATAGTGACACACTTTTTAAATAACGAATATCTTAATAAGTGGGTTGGAAATCGAGGACCAGTAAGGTGGCCTGCTAGATCGCCGGATCTCACACCTCTCGATTTTTTATGGGGTTATTTGAAACAATTTGGTGTACTCGAGACCTTATGAAACCGTAGAAGAACTACGCCGGGCAGTTGAAGCAGGTGTAAATGGAATTGGCCCAGACACAATCAGGCAATCATGTGAACGCACTCGTTAAACGTTGTAGATTGTGCGTACAAGCCCATATGTTAAATCACAGGTGAAATCGTAATTTTGATATTTTTAATAGTTCTTCTTCATTGAACATAGGGATGTTATACATGGTTGGAAAGCATTTTTTATCATCATTACAAGAATGTAAAAATCCAGTATGACACCCGTAAGAAAAACAAAGTTGGGTACAAGTGCAAAGAACTTAGTGAGTCTAACATTTTTTTAAGGCAATTTTTGAAGTTCCCATTACTAACCACCCCTATGCTAAAAATTTGATGACTTTATTTTTTATAATAAAAAAAAATATTAAGGTTCTTAGAAATCGCACACTTTTGGTTTTCACCCTGTATCTCAGTAACAGAATGGATTTTTAAAAATGTAATCCCAAATTGTACTTAGCTATATAAGTGCGCAACTTTTTCGCCATTTAACTAACCTTGTATCTCTAACGGTTTCCAATATACCCATGTACTTCATATTATCCTGGACAGCCGGTATAAGGGTAGAGAGTGGGGATCAACCCCCTTAAGCCCCTATTGCATCATGTTTATTTAAACATAAGGGAACTGCTAAGATATCACACCGAGTTTATTATTTCAACGTTTGTATATATACGTAATTCAATTGACTATTACATATATGTATACGTTAATCTGTAAAACTATATTTTGATGTATACCTCACAGTTTTTGTTGCATGTTTCCTATTGAATATTCAAAGGTTTGCATATCTACGTGCTACAGTAGTGATGTGGGTATAGTAAAACAGTATTGGTAAGGATACAGTGGCGCCATACCAATATTTTTGCAGAAAAATGGCAAAGAGAAGTATAATGTATGATAAATAAAACTCGGAAAACGCGTATAGTCAATACGAATTCCTTTGAATCAGAAGAACATTCCATATAACGATATAATAAACGGCAATATTAGCCAGTATTGTTGTTACAAGCATTAGTTAATAAATAAATTACAGTTTTGCTGTACCCTAGATTTTTTTTACTTTTGTAATATCGTACATTCATATTTCATTCTCCTCATGTACACAAAATATCTACTCAACGTTCTCGGATGTAGTAATCAGCAAGACAGATTTAGTTAAGTCGCGTTCTTCGTGTTTATACTTTCGTAATTCTACCCAAAGCCGTGACATTTCGTTCAAACTAACGTTATTTGTACAAACCCTCTCTTTGATGCAAATATGCCTAGGATATTTCAACAGAACAAAGCCATTTTCCCCCTTTCAACATAAATTCACCTGGTTTTATTAGTATCGCTTGTACACGGAAAAATGTTCCGAGACTACTATCGTGTTATTTGAACCCTGCTTCGATTTTCCGTGTTCAGTAATAGAGGGAATTCATTCAAAGAATTAAATGAGCTATGAAAAGGAAGAAATTTAACTTAAAACAGTGATTTCGGCTTCACACTAGAACCAGCATTAAAACATTTCCATAATTACATTCGAGAATTAAATGGAAATTGGTTTTTAAACATAAATTTCCTTTGCTGAATAGTAACAATAAGGACTTCTTGTATCACAGAAGAAAAAAATTGAGAAAACGAATTGTTGAGATAACAGATAAAATAAATCCAGAAATATTTGTATTTGTGTTTTTATTTTTATGAAAAACATATATAAATAATATTGTTTTCACTATGTAGTTTCTCTAGGTTTATATATTAGAATGCTAGTGCTCAAATTTTGAATATAAAAGTTCGTCATAATCTTATCGTTGGATAAACTTCTAGAACCTGGTCGTAATAAACCACTATTCCGAGATAATACAAATTTTCCTCGGTTAAATCGATATGATTGGACGTCTTTTTAGGTAACTTAGCTCAGGTAAACCGGCTTCACTTATCTTCGAGTTATCTATCCTACAACAAGCAACAAAACTGTTACAAAGCACGATATTTGTCTTTCATAGTTCCATAAAAATGCTTTCCTTGCCTTGATTGGAAACGATACAGACGAATCCAATAAATATTTTCAAGTGATCCCCTTAGTCAAAGGCAATTTTAGTACAGCTTTGTACTAAATGAGAGACATCGATATACTTACACATTTTAGAACAAACGAAGGATACTACTGCGTTAAATAGGCTTTAAAATTAGTTAAAAAATACTTTATTACATTTTTTAGACTAATTCTAAGAAAAAGAAAAAAAATCTAAAGAAAAAGAAAAAAATTCTTCAGGAAGACGATAAAATTGTTCGCATTTATTATGTATATACAACGATACTATTTGAAACCTATTTTCTATTTTAGGGACTATGTGGTGGGGACTTTGTATTATTTTTGGACTTTCCGCTATGTTCGCTTTGATGAGGAAACAGCATAATTCCAAATATTGATACAATAAAAATAAAACTAAAAATTGCAACGAAAATGAAAACTGTTAAGTATCTACCGCCTAAATTCAAATATATCACTCAAATGATTTGTAAGCAATCGCAGCGCACCTGTGACGTAAGAAAAAACGAGCAAAAAGGGACATCGTGAGCATGTGACAGTTGATTTATTATAATTTGTACTACTAGCATTGTAATACTTTTATTTAATGTAGAATTTTCTGAAACGACGAATAAAGTTAATTCGTTTATTCAATGCAAAGAAAAGTTAATTCGTAACAAAAACTTGGGTAATTAGCAATCAAGAGGTTGAAGTTAGGATTACAGTCAATAACACAATGCTCAGGCCAAACAAGTGAACAATTATGCATGTACCTGGAAATGTAATTCTAGGATGGGAAGTATTAAAAATTAATTTAACAAAGAAACAACGACTCCAAACAGAATCTACTATACCCCAAAGAAAAAATTGCTCAATCATAAAGAAATTACAAAAAAAAAAAACTAAGGCAAGAAATCAGATATCATAGAAAAGCATTGCGACTTAGAAAAATAGGTAAGGAGAGGACTTACATTTTTAGAAGGCAGAAAACCTAGTGATTTGACATTTAGTAAGAATGAAGGAAGATAAGTGGGCGAAAAGAATAGGAAACCAAATCAATGGGAAAGAATAGAAGGGAACAGTCTAGGCAAAAATATGGAATACCTTAAATCTGCAGAAATAATATTGAGAAAGGTGGGTGAAGATTAGAACTCAATTAACTGAATGGCCAGAGATAGAGAAAAAGGTAGAGAAACATAATTTAAAAGAGAAGTAGGGCTATAGTAGTAGAAAGAACATCGGCATCCTATGGGTTTAAAAATATAAAGAAAGCTTGTATTCGGTATTTCGGAATTTCAAGCATATTTAGGTTTTATGTTCAAATTTATATAATAATTTACAGCACTCAAACCGTTGAACTTTAAAGAGAACTGGAATAGTTTTTTTTTTATTAAAAATATGTAGCTAGTGTCAGTGTCTTATGTCTTATGTTGACATTAATTAGCTTGTTGAATAATCTTATTTGACAAACGTTCAAATGCTGTTAAGTACACAACGCTCTCTGTATTATCAACATATTTACTGGTACCTGGAAAATTATTTACCGGTATTTTAGGATACTATTTTTAAAATTCGGATGAATACAACGATCAAAGGCTAAATTACAGCGTAATTTACCATATTCTTAAAATTAGCATTATGTACAGCTCTAGCAGCTCTAAACAAACTTCTTTTCTTCTTTTTTGTATTACCTCTTCTTCCGCTATGCTGGTGTTACAATATATTTTCCTCATTGCAGAAGCCAGAAGAACAGCATAAGTCGTAAATAACTGAAAATTGTCGATATCTCAGGGAGGGTTTTTGAATCTCTAGATTACGAACTGTACAAATATGGAAGTGCTGATTTATAAGATTCGATGTATGGGTTCTACAAACCAAACATGTGTTCTAGGAGACTGTGGATGCAAGTAACATCTGGAAAGTTTCGCTTGTTGGTGTAGTATATTACAAAAGTAAATTTGTCTTTGTTTTATGGAAGCTATATATACTAAAAGACTAATTCAAATGGAAGATGGTGTGATGTTATTATCTTCCAGTCAAGATTTCCAAGGTTTGAATTCGGATAGATTAATCCATTTTAAATTAGCAATGCTTAAGTTCAGGTTAACTTACAAGAGAACATCCTGAACCCGTAAATTCCAAAACAATTGAAACTTTGTGGACAAGTAGTCCTCACCCCAAGATGTTCGAAGCCATTTTCCTTATCGGCCCAATTTCGTTTTAAGAGGGTGAAACCACCCTTGAAATTTTACTTGATTTTCGGTTTTTTGAAAATAATTCGATAACGATTGGACCAAGTACATCAAAATTGTATATCAAAATAAGCGTCTCTATTACATATGTGAAAATAGCATAGTATTTCCTTTTAAAAATTTGGTGGTGCCTTCCCCCACCCCTTCACGAATGAACCTATTCAAACGCCATATTGTGGATGTTATACAGCCCTTCAAGCAGTTTCAAAAACGTACTTCACTTTCTGTAAAACAGTTATTGAAAAAATGAGGAAAATGATATTTAATATGTCGTCTTTAGAGACTGTGGAGGAATGTAACATAAATTTTGATGTTTTTAGATAGATATGTTTTAGAAAACAGAAATATAGATAGAAATGAATTAATATAATAATATTGCATGCCTTTCGGATGTCGAAATTTATTCAAACTAACATATAAAATACATATTATGACATATTTTGTAATATATGGCTTATGTATTGTTATGTTCAACGTTGTATCTACGACAACAACAACTTCTCTCAGTTGTCACTTCGGTACTGACTAAATGTCAGGCTGGCCACTCGTTGGTAATTAAATATCCCTCTTGCGGGGAAAATTGCAAATTTCTTCGTTACCATCCCCCCTCAGTCAACCGTCTTTGGAGCGAGGACATTATAATTTAATTATAAGTAAAGATAATGACGAGTGTGGGGTAGCATGGACAAATCTTCGACCAAATTAATGTAGAAATCGTCTGGAATAAGCAACAGCGTAAATTGAAAGGTACAACAAATAATATTTCATCAATTAAATCTTTATCTGAAGGGCTTCTGTAAATTAGCAGTGGATTTTCTCGTTTAAAGCTTGTTGGTGATAGTTTGGATCACAGAATCATCAACATACAGCCTCCTGGTTAAGTCACTGCATTCGTTCTCGTATGCTGTTTGCATTATTTGCACTATTTGGGTTAAATTATCAAAATTGGCTGTGAAATAAAACAATCGCCGGTCTTTCGCGATTTAAAATAAAAGAAAGATGAACGACGCCATAAATTTTCATCAATCTTTTTTCGGCCTTGGTTGAATCAAAGTGTGTCTTAACTCCAATCCCAATATAAGTGTTCGATTGTGCATTCGAAGTCTTTATTTGAAGAGAAAGGGGTTAAATCTCCAGAACAGGCAGTTTCCTGTGGTGTTTATATAAACAGAGGGTATATACATTGGCTTCGTTCAAAAGTTAAAGCTTAGTTACTTTTCAAATCTTAAAATTCGTTAATTTCATTTTACTGAGTTGGAAATTCATTCTAAAATTGCCGTAAGGGTATCCAGGGATACCCCCGAACCTACAAGAATCGTTTAGTCAAATTAAAATTAGAACATTTAACAAAATTTGAGAAAAACTCCCGAGAAAGATATTTCAGTATATATGTGTATATATATAATATATACGCTAGTAATTACTTAATTTGTATAATAATGCATTTCTTCATAAAAATGCTTAAAGCACAAAAAACTGCTGCACCAGGAACACCGTATTATAGCACGCGCTCCACATATGGAACATCGCGATGGAATTTGAAAATCTTCTGTAAAGGCAAAAGTGACAGGATTATCGAAACGATTTGGCCGGTCCGCAATATAGCCACTTTTGTACCATGCATAAGCAAATAAATTATGATATTTTGAAGAAGATAATTGGTTGTGCACTAAAGACTGTAATTTAATAATGTTGTTACGCGTATGCAAATTAAGGGCCGATAAGGAAAATGGCTTCGAACATCTTGGGGTGAGGACTACTTCACCACAAAGTTTCAATTTTTTTGAATTTACGGGTTCGGGATGTTCCCTTGTTAGATAAAACTATAAGTGGTACAAGATCACGAAGCCTAGGTAATTTTAATTTCAGTTTTAGTTCATCCCATTTCGGAAGCATGTACATTTACAAATTAAAAAATTATCATTGGAATGTTGAAAGCTGAGGTGTAAGTAAGAAGTTACAATTAACTCTCTACAGCATTACTGAAATGTATATTGTTTCATTCATTTTGTTTCCTACGTAAATTATACGCCAAAAGATATTGAAATTTGTAGAATTCTACCTAAAATACGTAATACAACGTAGTACATGATGCAGACAGAAATAAGCAGACGCTTTAAAATTAATCTTATTACGGTATCGCAGAGGTTCCATTGGAAGTCTGCCAGACCAATTCGCTGTATTCCACTTCAGTAACAACATATTGACATGTAATTCTAAGTATCTAATACATTCGGATGCAGTAAATTGTATGTTAATATGAGATATAAATAAAGGACGAATATCTTCTCAATGTAAGTAGCGTAAAATATAGCGATATATAGCTCTGATACGCTGATCATGCTCGAATGAGTAAGGTAATGTTACATTTAGAACGTAATTTAAATTTGTTTTCTTGATTTATGCATTCTAACTTCTAATATATTCACCTGTAAATAGGGCCACAGTTAACATAAACGATTAATTTACTACTGTTTTCCTATTTTTAAGAAAGCCTTCCTGTCAGTTTATACAAACTCAGTGGCATATATCTTTGATATAAAATTATGTGATATTTTATATTACAAAAAAAAAACACGCGTAAAGGTAAGACCCTTGAATTACAATTTATTTAATAATTTTATTGTTGGAAGCGATTAAAACTATAAAACATGTTATCGTAAGGTGATGAGAAGATCTACCATATGAAGTATATCTGAAGCAGCGAAAAGCGCGATTTCTGGACTTATTCTATATCTAAGATATTAAAAATGTGTCTAAAGGTGTGACTTTTGCACATTTTGACTAAAAATTTAAGAAAGTGAACCCGATAATATTATGGTCTGTATATTCCATGCTGAGGAGAACATTAAACGTCAAGCAATATGCAGATACAGGAAGTACCTCCCAAGTAAGTACCTTATTTGAAAATATGTGCCAATCAGGTTATTGGCATTAACAAAATTAGAAACACTCCAAAAGAAATGGCAACATATTTAAAATTACCAGGACCAGAGAGCTACGCTGCTCATTGCTTTCGAAGGTTATCTGCCACACTGCTAGCGGATTCTGGAGCTGATTTCGACGTGTTACAAGCCATGGAGGTTGGTAATCTTTGACGGTTGCGGAGGAATATATTGATTGAAGAATTCATTGAGACGAAAATTGGAATTTCAAATAGCATCCTGTCTGTTCCCAAATCTAATACTTCTTCAATAATTACTTAGTACCTTAATCAAGAAACTGTTGTAGTGAGCGACTTCCTTCCTCGAGTGCGGAGTGAGTTTCCACAATTATGCAGTTAGGAATTTAAATTTAAACTTTAAAAGTAATGTTTGCTAATGTTTTTGGTGATAATAATAAATAAAATATATAGCATCATCTTCTTTGATTCTTGTGGGCGGATGTAAAGGTGTTTTACATCTTGTATATAAAAGACTTTTTCCTACTGCCGGCTACGTAAGTGAATCATTATTGCTCTGATTGGAGGGACGTAAGTGCGACTTAAGGGTTATGTACCCTTATTTAGCATATAATGGGTATCTTACGTCCCTAGGGATATAAAGTATAAATACATTAATATAGCAATAAATATCAATACATAACAGAAATTGACAACTTTGACAATTATAGATATTAGTAAACTCATGTTCAAAATTAACGCACCATTCAATGGTTCTGATATATTTTCTATAATTTTTGCAATTTCTAAACATTTTTGGTTTAACAGAACATAATCTAGTAGCTTTATGCCACTACAAAGTTATTTTGAGATTTCTGGTGAAAATTGCCCCAAGTTAATATCAAGTTCTGTTAAACAGTTTTGTTAATTTTTTGCGTGTATATAATTTAAGTTAATAAGGGTTAAATTGAAAATCACGAACCGACCACATCACTTAACCAATAATGAATGTGTAAGGGCTTGAACTTGCTGGTCGTTAACCATGCAATAGTCAGTCGAATGGTTACAAGATTCGGGGAAACCGGATCGCGCTCTAGGAGACGTGGTCAAGGTAGGAAACGCGAGAAATGATCGTTTTTTGCAACTACAAGCTCTCAGAAATAGGTGAATAACAAGCACAGAACTCAATAACCAGCTTGAAGCAGCCAGAAATGTCAGAGTTTCCGCTTTAACTGTGAGGAGAAGGTTGAGGGAAGTAAGATTGAGTAGTAGAAGGCCTGCCGTTGGACCATTAATTACTGCAGCACACAGAGTACAACGTTTGAGATTTGCCAGAAATCATGCAGATTGGACAGTTGAAGATTGGAAGCGAGTTTTGTTTTCGGACGAGACTAGTGTAAGTTTCAAGTCTCCAGATGGTCGCGAAAGAGTATGGTGAAGAACTGGAGAAAAATATCTTGACTGGACAAGCTCTCAAAGGGAGCCTTTTGGTGGTGGATCAAGAATGTTCTGGGGAGGTATTTGCTTTGACGCCTCCACAGAGTTAATCTCTATTCGTCAAAAGTCAATGAATGCTAAATACTACCTAGAGAACATTATTCAGGACCATGTAATGCCTTTTGCACCATTTTTAGGGAACAATTGCATGTTCATGCAATACTCAAGTCATGGACTTTCCACCACAAATCCCAGACATATATCCGATTGAGCACCTTTGGGATGCTCTAAGAAGATCAGTAAGACGTCATTTACCGACTCCTGGTAATCTTCAGGAAATGCAACAAGCCGTTCTTTTCGAGTGGTATAATATTTCCCAAGAAGTAATACAAAATTTGATAGTGAGCTTACAACAGCGAATCCAAGCAGTTATCAGAGCTAGAGGAGGTGTCACGCGTTATTAATTTTAATTCTTCCATTCAATTCTTTTTGTTTATAATTTTTTTTTAAGATTTGCAATAATATCGTTTTGTTTTTGAATTTATGATTGAATGGAGGTGTGTAATTTTTGTCCAGTTTCCATTAAAACAGAAGTTAATTGATGTATGGATATTTAATTATCTCTAGTTACATTGTTTATTCATGATATTAAAAAATAATTCACCCATCAAATAATTTCGTAAAAATTATATAGAATTATTTGAGTGGTGCGTTCATTTTGAATACGAGTTTATATAAGCAAATGTCAAATATTTTCGTAAAGTGCTGATTTTTTCGAAATTTTGGGCCGATAGTATGAAAAATATTGTATGCTACTCGAGCCGTAAGTGCTTTTACGGTCTCGGATGTATTGTAGACCTCGGCTTCGCCTCGCTTTGCAAATCACATCCTCGACCGCAAAACTGCACTTGCGACCCTTGTGACACAAATAACTATTTCGTTCCGAAGAAAAATAAGTGTAATTTCGATTCAAATTTCAATGACAATTTGCGAAAAATGCGTCTTTATGGCTAATTTCACCGATCGGTCTTATATCGAACCAAAATTAAATTTTACTTTAATTTAACTATTATTTCATTCAGTTGCACCATACTATTTAAGTTGCGAATTATTTTATTCTGTCCTTAAATTTTGATGGCGCTATTTAAAAGGGCCGGACAAATTTATTTAACTGTTTTTTCCAAAACTAAAATAAACAATGCTTATTATCTAATATGTTATAATGTATATAGGCGAAACAATTAAGAAAAATACAAAAATGTCTCCAAATGTCGGATTAATTATCAATATTGTAATTTGCCGCTTCGTTGTTTATATGGATTCTTTTTTGTCACATTTCTAACATCAAAATTAACGAGTAAAAACAAACGTCGTACAGTGCAGCACATATTACAACAAATACACAATACAACCAAGAATCATTTTATCCCAAATAGTCAAAAAAGAGCAAGAGGATTCAATTACATTTTAGAAGAGAATTTTTTTTTAATAATGTTATTGAATAGGCATAAAATGGTAACAAATTTAACACAGCTCTTTCTCATAGACGAAAAAGTTAGAAAGTTCTAAATTTGACATTGTATCAAAATGATCATTTCTCATATACCGCGCATTTTTTTTATCACTGAACAATATTCCTACCAAGCATTGACGCGTTTTTTTTTTAATTACACAGGTAGGCGTGTAGCTACTGGGATTATTACAGAAAATAAAATATAAATACGTCAAATTTGACATTTAATTTTTTCCCTTCAGGAATTTCACAATTGGCTTGCAGTCTATATGTAATGTGAAGCCGGGCACTTCCAACATTTGTTCTATTTTATATTTCCATTTCGATTCTCTTGTCAACATATTTTTTGTTGTTGTATTATTGGACGAAGCGTCGGGTTATGGAATACACGTCGCACTCCTAGGCGTCGATTACTATGATCATTAGCCAACTCCACTAGAATTTTGCGGAATCCGAAGGTTGGAACACCTTCGGACCTTTGGTAGGAATCTTTAACGTGCTAAACATCATATTGACACGGGGCCAACTGTTTTATTTCCTTATCCGAGAAGAAGGGATACTTCGATTTTTATCCGTAATTAAAAACTAACCGTCCAGGCCGGGATGTGAACCCGCTAACTGTTTGACCACCGAGATAGTCATATTCTTTGTTAATACATAATAAAACATGATAGTGGTTTATTATGCGCCTTTTTGTGACCCGTTAACTAGACAGGATTAAACAAAAATTAAATGTCAAATTTGATGTATTTGTGTTTTATTTTCTTTAATAATCCCAGTAGCTACTCACCATGCCAAACGCCATTATGTTCAATTATTTAAAAAAAGGGCAATGACGGACAATTCGCAACAAGTTATACCAGCCGAAATTTTGAGTTATACATCACATAGATCCGATTTTATAGGGTAAGTTCCCATTTAAGTTATTAATAGCGAACACTTAAATTAAAAAAGAAAGTAACTAGAAGCTACTGAATTAGTATTTGTGTTTCTTACCATTGGCGTCGTTATGTACAGATATTTTATTCGAATATTTTCAAACTTTGTTTTCTCCCATTTTTCAAGTCGATATCGTCAATTTTCAGTTCTTTTCAGAGCTAATTTCCAAATGCTCATAGTCTGTGTGGTAAGAATAGATGCATTGTAATAAAATTTTAAGTTACGATGAAATTATTTCAGATAATTTGCAACGATGGTTTTTACACCGGAGCAAGACGCCTTCATTTTGATGGCACACTTTCGCAGTGGGAACCGAAATGCAGATGGCACCTGGTCATACTCTTTACAGTCATGTATCGAGCCATTTAATGAAGTATTTCCAAAGTATTTGCAAATCATAAAGGCAGGGTTGTTAAACGCTTTGAGGATAAGCATTGCATCTGCAAAGGAAAAGCCAGTGGAAGACCGACACTTCTTACAGAAGATACTATGGAAGACATTGAACATCGTATGAATGTTAGTCCACATAAATCAGGGGCTAAACTATCAGCACAAGCAGGTGTGATAATTGTGATTAGTATTTTATTTATAAATTATAATTGCTCTTCAGCATTTTGTAGATTTATCAGTTGGAACCTGTCACAAAGCTTTAAAAAAACATCTTCATATGACTCCATATAAAGTATCTGTTGTTCAGCAGCTGCACCCCTTAGATTTTGAACAACGAATAATATCTTAGACTTGACATTTTTTACGGATGAAGCTTGGTTTCATTTGTCGGGATATGTTAATAGCCAGAACTATCGTACTACTAGGCAGAATCCTAATAACTTTATCGAAACTGATTTACATCCTCTAAAAGTTGGGGTTTGGATAGCAATCTCTAGGAGAAAAATAAGTGGCCCAATATTTTTTTATGAAACCATAGCAGCCACCATAATTCGATAACGCTTGGACCAAATACATCAAAGTTATATATGAAAATAGTCATCTCTGCGCTTTATTACATATGTAACAATAGCGTAGTATTTCTATTTAAAAATTTGGTGGTGTCTTCCCCCACCCCTTCACGAATGAACCCATTCAAATGCCATATTATGGATATTATACAGCCCTTCAAGCAGTTTCAAGAACGTACTTCACTTTTTGTAACAGTTATTAAAAAAATGAGGAAAATGGTATTTAATACGTCGTCTTTAGAGACTGTGAAGGAATGTAACATAAATTTTGATGTTTTTAGATAGATATGTTTTAGAAAACAGAAAGATAGATAAAATGAATTAATATAATAATATTGCATGCCTTTCGGATGTCGATATTACAATTCATAGTGGTAGAAAAATTTATTCAAACTAACATATAAAATACATATTATGATATAGTTTGTAATATATGGCTTATGTATGCATGTGTATATATAATATATACGCTAGTAATTACTTAATTTGTATGACAATGCATTTCTTCATAAAAATACTTAAAGCATAAAAAACTGTTGCATCAGGAACACCGTATTATAGCACGCGCTCCACATATGGAACATCGCGATGGAATTTGAAAATCTTCTGTGAAGGCAAAAGTGACAGGATTATCGAAACGATTTGGCCGGTCTGCAATATAACCACTTTTGTACCATGCATAAGCAAATAAATTATGATATTTTGAAGAAGATAATTGGTTGTGCACTAAAGACTGTAATTTAATAATGTTGTTACGCGTATGCAAATTGATATCGTAGTTGTGTAAGAGTATAATATCAGATAATTTCCTAACAACATTTTTCCAAACGCGAAATCCATATACGTCTAGGGATTGTATCATACCAGTGATTTTCTTTGGTGTTGTGAGAATGTTCACATTCCTGTGGGCCGATATATGGTCATTTAAGTTAGATGGACAATGACCAGTCCACGAATCTAGCAATAAAACTGTTTGAATCCTGTATTTGGAAGATATACCTTTCTGAACCATTCCGTGAATAATGCTGTTGATAGTTTTCCGGATGATGAAGCAGTTACATAAATATTTTCTGCTGGAACGTCGATTCTACTACTCATGGTCCAAATGTACCACTTTGTTCTTTCAAAACCATGAATAGGGGCGACAACAAGCGTCCAGACACGGATACTGTAGGAAGTATGGTATAGCTGTGTCTTGTAGCGAATATAGATTGCACAATACTTTCAGCTGCTTTCGATTCCTGTGGAGCTAACGTGCGACCAGAGTGCAATTCCAAATTGAATCCACTTTCATCAGCGTTGAATGTATTAGTAGAGCCTGCCTTCCCAATATAAGGTTTTACTTCTTGTACGAAAGTCGACGAAATTTGATTTAACTCTGCCGTGTCTGTACCATATGAATGGGTTATAAATTTAGTAATTTTTGTAGAAACTATCTTGTACACTTTCTTGAAGTTCTATAACCAATGTGGGGATGCTCTGAAATTTGTTAATCCGATTTCTTCATTGGCTTCCATAGCCCATTTACGAAGATCTAGGTCGTGAATTATAGCATGCGCTTCGCTGCTGGTAACAAATTTATTAAAAACATATTCCGAAATTTGGAATAATTTCTCTCTTCGTGTTCCTCCTTTTTGTATTGATACCTCCCATCTAAAAAGCAAAAAAATTGTGAATACAAAAATGTCTTAAAATTGGCTATATAATTGTTGTAAAGGCTTTACTTTCTTAAATCTATGTTTTACAGCTTCAAATGAGCATCGTTTTTTCCCAGATTTCCAGAAGCTAACAGCTTTTGTCTTATATTCTAAATTGACAATATCTCCTTCTTCTGGTGCACATTCTTCTTCTTTAAATTGTAATGTATAACTTCTAAGACTTCCTCCCGTGTAGGTGGATATCTATCATCAACAAATTCTGCAGAATGTGGCCTAAATTCTGGCAAGAATTCTAGCGTTACGTCGTTATCTACTTCAAAGGTTGTATCGTCCCGAGATACGTCGTGCATTTCACTTTCTTCATTGTTGAAAACTATTGGACGATTATCATTTGCGACATTAAATGTCAGTATTAGTAATCGAACTACATTTACTGGATTTACTACCATTGTTGAACCAGTACTCTAATTCTCACAGTCAGATGCAGTATTAAAAAGTTACAAAAGTGACTTTTTCTTATATACTTCTTTTTATCCAAACAAATCAACAATTTTAAACTATTACATATTAACTATTACTCACATTAAAGATTATTGTACTTATTATAAGTATAAGTCATAGTTTATCATTGTTATCATATGTATGTATAGGTGTCGTCGCACTATATCTGCCTTCATAAGTATCGTTACCAATCTACAAATTGATATATCGAATTTTAAAGGATTAATAAACTCACTGCATAAATTATTGATTGTGAGTCAGTAATAGGGATATCCGAAATACGTGTACACATCGAAGATAACACATTATTCACACAATATCTGCGGATTATCTTTAACATATCTTTGTTTTGCACAATTGCACAATTATTGACAATTACATAAAGCGACGTATCGTGAGGCAAGTTTTATCCTTTTCTAATAATTACTTTACAAAAAGTTAAGTACGTTTTTGAAATTGCTTGAAGGGCTGTATAACATCCACAATATGGAATTTGAATAGGTTCATTCGTGAAGGGGTGGGGGAAAGCACCACCAAATTTTTAAATAGAAATACTATGCTATTTTCACATGTGTAATAGAGCGCAAAGAGGCGATTATTTTGATATCTAACTTAGATGTATTTGGTCCAACCGTTATCGAATTATTTTCAAAAAACCGAAAATCAAGTAAAATTTCACTACTTTTATGACAAAAATAAAATTTAACCCAAAAAGGAACGTGTCAAATTATCACTTACTTCTTTGAAGCCTATAAAAATTCGCAGTAAACGTTTAACTTTTATACACTTTAAACCCATTGACAATTGTAAGTATGTTACGCCACAGAAGTTTATAATTTTAGTTTTCGGGATTATTAGCGCCTTGTAATACCAATAGTGTCAATTGGGTTGTTTAACCCTTTATCCTCAGCATTAAACGAATGCACTGTATATCTTGTAACATATAGCAATGAAATAATTTAATGTGAAATTGTCTGTCAGTGTCAATCGTAAACCGACAAGTATTGTCAGTACTTAATTATTAAAGTATAAGTAATAATGCTTCATCGATGTAATATGGTTTTTAATAAAAATGTTTATATTTAAAAATAATTTTTGATATATTCTTTGCTAAAAGCAAGCAGTTTTTAAAATAAACGAATATAACGTATAACTTTTAGGCTAAATACAAAATATTGTCATTTTTAAAGTCATTGTCACAACATTCAAAAATCGTCAAAATGAACACATAAGGGCTGTCCCAGGTTTTTATGAAAGCGATAGTAGCTCAATAGTTCTATAACTGTATAGTCAATATTGTAGAACTTATTACATCAGTCCAACATGAATAGAATATCTATAAATAAGAACTAAGAGATCTGTTGATATGAAGACGTAAGATACATTTAAAATGTCATTGATTTACTTCCAAAATATGTGCACATTATGTGTTTCTAGTTTTGATGTTGTCATTATTTTTATGTGATTTGAATAAAAACTCTCAAGAATTTTTGTACATTAATACTATTCCTTTGCACAAACTTCCCAAACAGTTAATCTATATTATATATAGTATCCCCCACTGTGTGTACACCTAAAAATCATAGATTTTTCTGGTGTTTTGATGAGCAAAAAGTTGCAGTGAGGGTGAGCACTTTGATGGTACAAATAAAGGTTATTTGGTCAATAATTAAATGTGATAAGCAGGACAACGTAAAATGTCTAGAAACTACCTTAAAATCTAAGTTCGGACCGGGTTATAGTATCGTAGTACCGAAAAAAATTAATCCAAAGTTAATAATCTTTAATGTTAGTCAAGATGATGTAATTGATAAACAAGTACTCTCTGAAAACATATTAAAACAAAATGGTATTCCAAACACTCAAAATACAGTTTTTAAAGTAGTGAGATTAATATCCAGAAAATTCGACGTCAATGTTGTAATGGAATGTGATCCACAAACATTCAAAACTGCTATGGAGAGGAGCGCATTATATATTGGCTGGAAGAGATGTACGATCACCGAGTCTTTCCATACACTGAGGTGCTATAACTGCTGCCGATATGGACACATCGCAAAGGACTGTCGTTCTCCCACTACTTGCCCAAGATGCTCCGGAGAACATGCGTTAAAGGATTGCACAGCTGCATCTTATAAATATATAAATTGTGCACGAAATAATGAGAAATATAAAACTACTTTCTCTACTGAACATACCGTTTTAGATAAAAATTGTTTTGTATATAAAAGTAATGTTCAGCATATACGAAACATTACCGAATATAACGTAGCATAGCCATTAACGCAAAAAAAACTCTGTTTATACAAATTTTATCTTTCTCTTAAATGTACAAAGTATAAATAAGAAAATTAACTTGTTAGAATGTGCTCTAGAATCTAATCCAGTGTATTTTGTTTGTTTGACCGAAACTTGGTTAAAAAGTGTTCAAATTTCAACAATTAATTTGTCACATTACAAGTTAATATCAAATTTCTGTCGTACTATAAGTCGAGGGGGTGGCACCTGTATATTTGCTCGGTCCAACTTACATGTAAAACCTGTGGATATTCACCGTTTCACACTAGAAAAAATTTTTGAAGCTTGTGCACTGGAATGGATAATGGGTAATAGGAAATGTATAATTGTTTACTTTATATCGCTCTTCCCTCCGCCAATTATGACCTGTTTTCATCCAAGCTCTACGATCTACTTTCCCATCTAAATACTATCACAAACACCGTATTTGTATGTGGAGATTTTAACACAAATTTTCTAAAAGATAGCAACGAAACATTACAAGTTCTAAATATGTTCTTATCATTTGGTTTTCAAGATACAAGAGTCACAAGTACTACGCACACTCTAATTGACAACATATTTGTAAACTCTAATCTTGAAATACATGTTAAAGTAGAGAATACCTACCTGTCCGATCATAGATCAATTACTCTTACTCTTGAGAAGGAACTGGTTTGTATTCCAACAAAGCCCGTACGGATTGAAAAAAGGTCCTTTTCAGTTGACAATAAAAATAAGTTTCAATATTATCTAGAACATGAAGACTGGTCTAAAACGTATAATGCTACAAGCTTGGATGAAAAAGTCAACTATTTCCTAAGCACACTCTCTTATCATTACAACATGGCATTTCCAATATCATCGCATATAGTTACTACCATTGCAACTACAAAAGGATGGATTACAGACGAAATAAGAACTTCCAGTGACAGAATTAAGGATCTCTTTGTTCTACAAAAACAGTCCCCTGATTTACGGAATTTGTCTAAAAATCAATTAAAAGAGCACCAGGTCCTTGTTAGACGGGCTAAGATAGAATATAACAATCATCGCATTCAAATATCGGCAAATAAAACCAAGGAAATGTGGCGTATCGTTCGAAACTTTAATCCTTCCAACTCTGATCACAAGAACATTACTATTGAGGAGGATGGGACCATTGTAGAGGATCCACAAATTTTGGCGGATAAATTTAATGCTTTCTTTCAACAAATTCCAGAGCAAGTTTTACACAATTTACCTGACATAACAGTTGACAGCATAATACCAGAAAACGCGCACACAATGTATCTCTTTCCCTACACTATTTTTGAAATGAACCAAATTATCAACAAGCTAAAAAACAAAAATACCTCGGGTCCGGATGGAATATCGGCTAGAATTTTGAAAGAATTTGGAACATTTATTTTGGAACCATTAACTTATTTAGTAAATCTATCTTTCACCTATGGTGTATTTCCAGCATGTTTCAAAGTGTCAGAAGTTGTCCCGGTCTTTAAAAAGGGTAATGGAGCTGATATACGCAACTACAGACCAATCTCGCTAATATCAAATGTAGCAAAGATATTTGAGTATTGTATGCTGACACGATTAACATCATTTATTGATAAGTATAGCATTTTACATACGAATCACCATGGATTTAGGAAGAACAAGTCCACTACCACCGCCCTATTGTCATTCTACGATATCATACTAGAACAAATTGATAAAAGAAATTCTCCGTTGGCAATCTTTTGTGATTTTAGCAAGGCCTTCGACTGTCTACAACATTCCATATTGCTGAATAAGTTAAATAGTTATGGTATCAGAGGAAATGCTTTAGAGTGGATATGCTCATACCTTAGCGGCCGCATGCAATACGTTCGGATACAGTATAAACAGGAGGCATCTCTTAGAAGCGTTAGATCCGGTTGGCTGCCTGTGCCTCATGGCGTTTTTCAGGGAACTGTATTGGGTCCAGTTCTATTCAACCTATATACAAATGACATATAACTTCTGCTCTGATTTATTAATTTTCATGTATGCGGATGACACCACCGTACTCGCAACTGGCTCAACTCTATCTGAGACCGAGGCATTGGCAAATAGTGCCATAAATAGGCTATATGACTGGTTTTGTGCCAATAAGCTAAGCCTTAACGAGGAAAAGACAAGCTCTTTGCTTTTTCACACGCGCCAGCGAACACAAAATATACATGCTTCAGTAACTATTCACGATAAACCCATCTCCCAAACAGAGATAACAAAATTTCTCGGAGTACATGTTCAGGATAACTTGTTCTGGAATGTTCACTGTGACCACCTAGTGACAATGTTAAATAGCAAAACGTTTCTGTTTCGCAGCCTGAAGGATCAGGTATCATTACATACATTGCTGTCTGTATATTATACTGAAATACAGTCGCGGTTGGGATATGGCATACTCCTCTGGGGATCTTCATCTACTGTTGCCAAAGCCTTTGTGGCACAGAAGCAACTTGTTAGAATATTGGGCGGGCTAAAACCTACAGAATCATGTAAACCTCTCTTTCAAACGTTGCGTGTTCTAACTCTTCCGTCTTTATATATCCTTGAAGCCGTGTGTTACCACCATAATCACAAGGAGGAGTATACCGTTATAAAAGACATACATCCCTATGAAACCCGGCGAAGAAGTGATCTCCATATTTCTAGGTGTACGCTGCATATCACTGATAAAGGATTAACAAGCACTGGGAAAAAACTATACAATAAACTACCTCGCGAAATAAGAGTTAGGGCCAGATTTAAGCAGTCTACTAAGAGGTATTTAATAGAGCAAAGCTACTACAGTGTAGAAGAGTTTCTCAACCCTAGCAACTAATCTATAGGGATAAGCCACCCCATCGGCACGTTTCGTATTTATCCTCATGTTTAGTTTAGTTTAGCATTATTCTTTATTTTGTTTTTGTTTCCTTTACTTTTGTTTGATTGGTTGATCTTTTCTTGTTTTTTTGTTTGTTAGAATTTTTGTATTCGACCATTGATTTTACTATCCTTTCGGATACTTTTAATCAATAAAGTATTATTATTATTATTATTATTATTATTATTATTAATTCTGAAACGCGCGTTACACGAAATATATCAAAAACTTGTAATTATAAATAGTAGTTATAAAATTGTTATTAACTTGAATGTGATTGAATGAACTTGAATGCGCAGTTGCAAAAAGAGATTCTGAGTTTGCATAATTTCCCTATATAAACATTGCTTTGCTATAAAGCAGTACAAATTCACTTTAGTTAACTGGTGAGAATCCGTAACAATGTAATCGAGATTTCCATTTCATTTAAACGGAATAATCTTGTTAGGCGAATGCCGAGAGAAATAATTCAAGCAATTGTATTTGTTTCAAATGTTACATTACAACACTTTTCCTTTTTTCTCGAGCGTATAGGTCTTAACGTGGATACGCTGTGATACGGATGATTAATGTTTACTGACGATAACAGCGAACTTAATTTTCAGGTTTCAACAGACTGGCTCTCATATAAACGGAAATTGCGCTAATTTAAAAGTTTTATCAAAATAAAATACATCGGTTGAACGGTTGTTTCATACTTACAACACCGTAAGGTTGTCCATTTGCGGAAAAGCGTCCCTGGGAATGTCGGTAATGAGGTTATTTCCCAAGTTCCTGAAAATAAAGCAACATTAATATCGTCTCGTTATTTAGAACGCGCATCGGATTTGAGCGATGAAATAGGAATAGAGGAGAATCTCCGCTCGGATTTTGGCTATTTATTCATTAGCTTTTGCGTGTTAAGTACTTTTAATCGCCAATATTTGCCAATTAGTGTTACTAAATAAAAGTGGTAGTGAAATATACATTATTAAGTGGTTTTATGTTATATGAATAAATAATAAATAATTTCTATAAGAGTAGATGAAGTAGTTTATATGTAGATAAGAATTGTATTCATAAAAGCATTGCTGCAAATGCAGTCATGTACGGCGAAACTCACAAGTAACCGGACACCCAACAGGTCATAGCGCATCAACTCTTCTCTATCGCACCGACCCTGCCTTTCCTAGCTGTATTTTGTATTTAGTCGCTTGCCGGGCCTCGTCCGGTAAGGAACAGTTAAGGAAGTTGAATATAAGATGCATGCTTCTCAGGACAAAGAACGATACAGCTGTCTCAACGCGCTATGCGAATCGGCTACCTGCATTGAGTGGGTCGTAGAGTATAACGGAAAATATACAATTGTATACATTTTACTACCTGCTAATAATGAGAAATTTATACACGTAATTTGTAATAAGCGATTGTCGCATTTTGAAATGTAAAGCGTGAAATAGAAATTTCAAAATCGTTTACTGCTTTTTCCATTGCTTTGGACGAAAGTATCGATATCTGCAATTCGGCACATGGTTTTGATTCGAACAAAATTCATTGGGACAATTTGGTAGGCGGTAGATGGTGCTCCATCTATGATGGGCCACAAACAAGGCTTTATACATTTTTTAAAAGACTAACAATACCAATAAAATGCATCATTATCATTGTATTATGCATCAGAAAAATCTCAGGTGTTGAAAATGAATAATGTCATGAATGATGTTATTAAGACAGTTAATTTTATCAAAAAGCATGCTCTCAATCACCGCCAATTAAAAACTCTTTTAGAAGAGTCTGAATCTCCATTTGGAGACGTTATATCAGAGATCAGATGGCTTTCGAGAGGACAAACATTAAAAAGGTTTTTTAGTTTAAGAAAAGAAATTACAGAGTTCTTAACTGAAAAAAATCGTGATGTTACTTAATTACAAGATATTAACTGGTTATGCGACTTGACATTTCCAGTAGACGTAATTAGGGTTATGAACGGATTAAACTTAAAACTGCAAGGTAATGGTAAGCTTATTTATGATCTTCTAGGATATCTAAATTCCACGGAAAGAAAATTTGATTTATTACAAGAACACCTTCAAATTGGTAACTTTTGTCACTTTGAAACATGTGGAAAATTGGTAAAAAGAAATATTTAAATATAAGTATTTAAAACAAAAAAAAAATCGTGGATATTGTTTTGATGTTATCCCGTTTTTTTTTGGCCCGCCAAAAATGTCGGTAATATCAAATTGGCCCGCCTAAGAAAAACTTTGGGAACCCCTGCTTTAATCGCTATATGAAGAAAAGGTTTAAGCATCATTAATAATATATACAATTTCATTTGTAGATTAGGAAGATCTTATACCTACTTTCCTTGGAAATTTCCGATGTAATTAATAAGTATTTAATCTGCAGATTTACCAAACTATTCGCACAGCACATTGTCCGAAATTTTTCTCACTATTATTTACTATACACACGCATTGCAGAAAATGGTAATTATATCGCCTTAGTTATATATTTTGCTAAAAGGTAAAAAAGAAAAACGCGTCTGTTCTTTTCCACTGGTCCTTGTATAATTTCCGTTTAAATTCCGCCATTCCGTTCTTTCCGCCTTTCGTTCGTTTATGAATAATAGTTACAAGAAATTCAAAGCATACTGTATTTTTTGACGTGCCTTATATGTAGCTCCTGGTAGCTCTACTGCCATATACATTATTTTATTGTTATTGTTACTATAATGTCAAGAAAACTAAATAACCGTTATTTTTTCGTTGCGACTTCGGTTTCAAGCAGAAAAGAAGTTTTTTGCTTTTCTCATTTTTATACCACTATTTTCCATACTCTTAAACCTTTTGGGTAAATATTTTTCTCGAAATACATACATTTTTACACAGAAAACAATAGTTGGTAAAATATGCAGGTTTCTCCTAATTATTCTAGCATCTGCATTTATTTTCCTAAAGGATAAACGCAATTAGGACTATTAAATATTAATGACACTAATCCAATTTCAAAACAAAACTGGGAAAGCCTGCACTTAATACTTAATACCATCTTGTCTTAATGTTCATCCTCGAACACCTGATTATTACGTGATAATTTGAAAATTATTGGTTTCTATGAAATGCCCATTAGTGTCTATTAGTAAAATGCATTTATAAATAATGGATATGCTTGAAAATTTGCATAACGATATTACAAATAGTTCGCTACATACATAAAAGTAAACAGTACTTAAATAGATTTTAATGATCCATCCAAGAAATATATATTTCTACATTTTTCTAAGAAATTGCGACTTGCCTCCAAACTTTCCGTCGGTAGTGTAAATACGGCAAAAAAGTTAAATCGTTCAATAAAACAGTTGCACCGAGATTAATTCAACAAAAAGAATTCCGAAAAAGAAAGAACAATTTTTAAAGCAGTGAAATGCAAAAAACAAATACATATATAAATATACTTATAAATAACAATAACTTTCATAAGAAATAATTCCCGTGACCGATGCTGTAACACTCGCATATAATACATATTTAGTCGGTTTAGAAATAATGATCCTTCCTTAAACTCTAACATCGATTCGCTGACTATTATTCGGTACGGCGCGGCGCGGCGGCATATTCTATACAGATTGTAAAAGAGGGTTTTATGACATGCATTTCATACCAACACCAACGTTGGTTACTCGAGGAAAGCCGGTGATGAAGTAAGCTAAGGCGATGCGGGTAGTTGGAGCGGGGCGACTCGCCTAAAAGTGCGATAGAGACGCACAACTTGCGTACAACTCGTATTGTCCGGTTACATTTGTTTATTGCCGTACTTAGAGGTAGTAATAGCATTCTATGAAAACTCTTCAAAATGAAAATATAACTTTAGGAATAAATTGTAGAGAATAACATGCATTCTTAAAATATTAGACTGATACTGTAGGTTGTGAACAATTGTGAATAGAATAACTGGTAATTTCTAAAGTCTACCAGAATAATAAAAGAATTCTGTCTAAGGTTCAAACGCCCCACATACAAATAAGTTCTTTGGAGATTACGTTGATGAAGCTAGTGGTTTTTCACATTGGGTCATTGGTAACGGTCACTAGTGTTCGCAGCGGTTACTTACGGAACACGCACATAGGTGGCAACTGTTGCTACCAGTTTATTGGTATTAGAAACATTCATAGACAGTACCTATTAAAACTGGATTCAGATGTTGAACTGCTATTATTCTTCTGGACTGACGAAAACGAAGAAGACGAAGATGTTCTCTATAGAGAACGTGTTCGTCTTATTCTATGCACGTAGGTTCATGCTTCACCGGGCTGCGAGATATATTGTACATAGCGCGATCTGGCATCCTTGCATTTATCGCCGGCGGCCAGTCTCGCTGTGCGCAACTGCTGTAGCCTATCTGACGCACGCTTTGCCTTTCTGTGCGCTGGTAAGGTTCTAACAAGAAATCGTGGGCTTCGAATACATTATGTTAGTTTATACAACCGCAGAGATGGATCATTAAATGGTATTTTACGAATTGCCGTAAATGCCAATAAATAGACGAACAGCCTCAAATCGCTCTAACGCATCCCGAGCGGGAGGAGAGAGAAATGAGGGTTTCTTCGTTAGTTGAAATGGGCGAACATTGCTTTAGCCGGCAAATTTCAGATGAAATCGGTATCAGTAGAAGTACTGTGAAACGTATTTTGAAACGCAACAAATACAAAGGTCAATATTGCCAGGAGATTTTTCCCCTTAATAAAGTAACATTGTTAGAATTTCAATTTATCTTGTATAATTATCGAATTTATTCTTCTTTAGTTTAATTTCATAAGAGTCGTTGTTTATTTTCCTACTTAGAATTACTTTTTCGTTTTCTTACATCGTATAGCAGTAACAAAATGAAATATGAAAAATGAACAAAATCAATATAAGGAACTGTACTTTCTAACATAATCTGAGAATACAGAAAAATTACGCAGTAATTCTGTATTAGCACATTTTGTCAGAAGACGTTGAATTATAATATAACGTGATTGAGCCGACAAGCATGCGTGTCGCTGCTCGGTTTATGTTATACTGCGATTGGATGCGATCTATCAGCGAGACTCGAATGCTCTGTTGCCATTTACAAAGGCAATATCCTGTTCCTATCTGGACCGACCTGTATATGTATATATACAGTGCGAGAATAAATGATTGATTGAATTGGCAATACTTGGAACCAAACTTCGGTTGGAAACGATTTCAATGTTACTAACAATTTATATTTTGAGTAGTTGACAGCGGCGTGTATTTATTTTCTTTCTATCTCGTTTTTATTCCGTACAAAACCTGTATTTTTCAAAACACACTCTATAATACAAATCTAGTGATTGAGGTAAGTTACTTGACGTTGGAATCATATCATTTATGCGTAAATATACGTAGATTCCATTGAAGATGCCTTTCCCAACGGAGCAGAATGTTATTGTGATGGCATATTTCCGCACTGGTGTTCTAAATGAAGACAGTGCGAACATATCCTGAAAATGATATTGCTTATACGGGCTTTTAACAATACCAGGAATGTATTGTTTAGCGTTTCTTGGAAACGGGCAATATTTCTAAAGGTAAATCTACCGGAAGACCAACAGTAGTTACAGAGGAGATTGTTGCAGATGTTTAGGCACGAATGGAACGGAGTCCTAATAAACCTCTAAGACAACTATCTGATCAAACAGGTACATTTAGGAATGTCAGAATCTTTTAGATAAATAACTGGTTATAAATTTTTTTGTATAGGTCCTTCATATGGGAAATACCTCTGAATTTACCCTGTTGTTTGTTGTCGGAGAATATTACATTAAATTTGAGGATTTACGAAGTGAGGAGAATAAAAGGAATAGTTTCGTCGTCGATTCACCAAAATCGTCGTCATCTGGACTTAAAATAAATTTATAGTACTCCCACTCCAAGGCCAGTCGGCCTGGGGGGAAATTGTGGCTACGAAGCAGAACTAATATCCGCCGGAGGGAATTCCACATCTATCGAGTGGCTATACTGAATACCCTATGCGCTTTAGAGTGACAGCTGAGTTGACGATTTAAATATTTAACATGACAGTATATTAGTGCTGTCCGCTTGTTTGGATAAGTGAATTTAGCAGTACGATAAGAGATAGTTTCATCCCATCTCTGCAAGAAATTTTTCTAGAGCGCAGACACAGACACCCGGATGGAAGGTTTTGGGCAATGGACACGTCTGGCCCCTCTCCTAGCTGCTCTGCCCTCTGCCTCCTTACTAGGATTGCCATTGTGGCATATGCATTCAAACATATTATATTGATTTTGTCTATTTCGGAGATAAAAGATAGACTTATGTAACAAACTAAATCTAGCAGGTCCAATGTTATTATTCAATTAACAGAATAAATTATTTTTTAAAACTTTGTTTAAGGCGAAAAACGCATTTCAATATTCAAAAAGTTCAATTAAAATTTGATTTACTAAACATTTGTTGTAAAATGCTAAAAATGTCCATTCAACGCCTATTTATTTGGTGGCTCCCACAATAATCGAACTGAATTAAAAAACCCAAAGAAGAGAGCTTACCTAACAACACAAAATAGTAAACAACTACATATAAGAAAAACATTTTGTGCTTAGATATTTTGCTCTGTTTTTAAAATTTGAAAGCACCCTGACAGAGCTGAATACTTGCGTCGTCTGCAAATATGTTACTGACTCTATCTTATTTTGAATTCTTGAAAACGATGGCTTAAATTGAAGCAGAAACGTAGGTATAAAGCAAATGATAAAACTTTTGTAGAAAAAACGGGCTTGAAAGACATATTTCAGATAAAAAATCTAGGAAGAAATAATCGAAAATCTGCAAGAGTAACAGCATCAAAAACTACGAGATAGTATTTAGAAGTTGAATTGAAAGATAAGTGTTCTTCAATTTAATTTTGTGTACGTGTGTTCGTAATTGTGCAGCTATTTTAAGATTTCCTCTAAGATTTCTAGAATTACTTTCTATGTAATTGGATTTTCCGAGAGAATAGTAGTTATTCAGCAGCAAAGGGGGTAACAGGATTCCTTTTCTAATTAAACCAAATTGATTTTTAAATAATATCACCGCAAAGTGAAATTATTTTCCACAGCGTAACTAACTATAAAGAACTTATTGAAAGCAATACTTAGGATGTGTGATTTAGATAGTTAAAAAAATAACTTCAGTACTAATAAATTTGAAACTAAATTATGATAGTAACAAGTGCAATATAATGAGCAATTATACTTTGTTGGAGATAAGTCGTTTGTACATCATAATATTGCTTTCAAAGCTAAATTTGTCATAAACATTTAGTGGTTTACGGTTACAGGAAAAGTACCTCGATTAAGTTAATGAGCCAATCAACTTATTATATTCCAAATTGTGCAATTGATTTTTGTAATTTGATTAGGTGCAAGTAAAATTTAAATAAAATTCCGTGAGATTGGGAAACATTAATCTGTAAACATACATACATACACGTAATAATAACTATTCCCTTTACGATATGTATGAGCCTACATATGTCCCAAGCATTGCTTTGGAAAATCGAAGAACAGGTAATGCTAAATGGTATACAACAATTTGTTTGCCACAAGTCATCGATGAAATCAGGAAAAGCAAGCGACAACGTCGCATCATCCTTCATCTTGACAATGCCAGCTCTCACACGGAACATCAAATAATTGATTATTTGAAGGAGAAAAACATAGAATCATTGCCCCTATTCACCCGATTCATCGCCTAATTACTTTTCTGCTTCCGAATACCAAACAAAAAATGCGTGGATAGCGATTTTTGTCATCTCAAGAAACTGTTGAGGCCTTGTAAAGCAATGTTTTGGAGATATTACTTTCAGAGCGGAAAAAATGTTTCGAGAATTGGTTCGAATGCATGCAAAAGTGTATAAATCTTAATGGCGAATATTTTGAAAATCGCCAAAATAAAAGAAGAGATTTTTGTCGGACCTGATATAACAAAATTGATGGATGACGACAAGTTTACGCAATGTGTATTGGCCGCGGAAGCCGCAGCATGTGTATCATTTAAGAGCGTCGTTCGTAAGTTCCTCGATAAACAACAAGATGACAATTGCGAATGGATCTGTCGCAAAATTGCAACAAATTTGGTGTTCGTCGTTGAAAACTAATTTTCTCCATTCTTATCCTGATTTCCTCCCGGAAAATTTGGGCGAAACGAGTGACAAGTAGGATGAACGGTTTTACCACGATTTGCAAAGAATTGAGAAAAACTACCAAGCTTTTTGGGACGAGGGATGATGAGTGATTGTTGTTGGACTCTGTTACGTGAAACAGAGCCAAAACAATGTAAACGATGTAGTTATACCGTAGTACACTTCTAAATTTTGATTCTTTATTAAATAAAATGGCTATTTATGGTAGAAAATAGCAAATAATAGCCATTGCATTCACCTCGAAAAATCTGACGACTTAGGAATAAACGGACTACGGATTTAGAAACACCTTTTGGTTGCTTTGATACAAAACCGTGTATTCCTGTGAAATTTCAGTACTTATCTTACAATTAAAGCAATTGTATCTGAAGTACTGAAGAAGTAGTAAAAAACACGTCACAACACACAAGAGGTAGATGTATCGAGAATATAATACAAATAAAAAGTTTGTTCATTTTCGTCATATAGCGTTTACCTAGAGCGTGGACGGAGGAGAATTCCCTTGTTGAGCAATTTACAGAAAATGTTTTCAAATAAAAAATATTTGGGAAGAAATGCTAACAACATAATATTGTATCCTAGTATACGGAGTGTTCAGTTTCAGCTGCAGACGATACAAGTTTAGTTTTTTAAATGGAATACCCTGTATATTATTACGACTTTAGATGCCTCTGTTCAATTCATCTCAACTTTCATTAATATTCCTTACAGCTTACCTTAGTTTTTGAGATAATTGACATACTTTGAGATTTTACTAAATGTCGCTGTTTCTTTAACGGCCGATATTTTAAATGTCTTACATGTCAAGGTGGTAATTTAATTTTCTTCGGTCGAGTATTCCTTGGAGTTCCAGGCAATATATCGAAAAGTTTTTTATATCAACTGGAGTCTACAAGATAGCCATTGAAATCGTTGTCATGTTTGAGTCATGCCATTTAATTTTTTTTTGAATAGAACACCCTGTATATACATTTCTCTATACTTAAAATGTGTTGTTCTTTAGTAAATTAAATAGGAAGCTATGCAGATAAGTTTTTTGCTAAAATTTATAGAATGCTGTAGTGAAATACTATAAACTTTTGTTTTTCTAAAGATATTCAGTACAAATAAGCTGCAAAATTTAATTTATGCAAACAATTTCATATCTATTCGAAGCAAACACCACTTTGTTTCGTAAAAACTGTAATGCGATTCCTTGTATTTTATTGAATAGATACTAATATCTCGGGAGTATTAGTTTATGTGATGTCCATGTTATGCATTGCCTTAAGAAATTCATCTTGGAAGTTTTTTCATATTTCCATTTAGTTAAATTTTTTCACTTTCAGTATGTTATGATTTTTACTGCTAAAAAACCTAGTGTGTTTTTGAACGAAAAGCTTACCTACATACATAGATCCATATCTAATTTACTAAAGAAGGACGCGTTTTAGGTATAGGGATATGTTTACAAAAAAGATTCTAGAAGAGCTTCTCTATTATATTTCGTAAAGACATACACGGCATCCCATTAAAAGAAATTGAAACAACATGAATTAATAATCCATAGCGACTCTGTGTGAGATGGAGTGTGAAAAGAAGAAATGAAAGAATGGTACAAATCTCACAAAATTCTATATTGAGGAATCACGCTACCGGTTTCCTGTTAAAAAAACACATCATCGGGCCAGAATTAATTATAGCACCGGTCGCGTGATTTCTCAATATACAATTTTGTGAAATTTTGGACCATTTATTCACTCCTTCCTTTCAACATGAATCAAGCTTGGCAGCGATATCGATGGCCATCTTGCAGAATCTGGTTGATATAAAAAAATCTTCAAGAAATACTCAATCGAATAAAAATCGCCACCCAAGCGTGTAAGGCGTTAAGATATCGGTCGTTAAAAAAACAGCGACATTTCGCAAAAATTTCAAATTATGTCAATTATCTCAACTAAGATAGATAGGTATAGGGAATATTGATGAAAGTTGCCAGGAATTGATCGTAATAATATACAGGTGTTCTATTTTAAAAAAAACAAACTTGTATCGTTTGTTGTAAAAACTGAACACCCTATATACTTGAATATAATTTTATATTGTGGAGCAATTGTCTCCGAATATTTCTTATTTTAAAACATTTTCTCTAAACTTCCCAGAAAGGGAATTATCTTCAGTCCACGCACTTGGTGGACATGCTGTATATTAGTATATACATTATATATATATATGAGCAAAAAAATTTACATATTTTATTTACTTACCACTGCACCCAACTCCTTTTGCTCGTAGTATTGTATTGTATTGTAGTGTTGTATTGTAGTAGCATAATATCGAAATATTTATGCTAACAGCCAAAAAAAGAAAAGCGTGTTGCAAAGCACGAGTATATATTATTATTGCTTTCCAGTCTAATAATTTATGCAATTTTTATCGATAAATTTAAAATAGATTGTGTATTTACATAAAAAGGGATTACATTTTTTGTTCGGTAAATCAAATCCATGTTTTACACATATATCAACCTAAAGAATGTACAATGTGTTTACTGTTAAGGTTATCAATTATCATAAAATACCACAGGTACATATTGATATGTCCTGTCACTCTATCTGTTTTTTTCTGACTGGCTAATCTTCTTTAGCATTTATGTGCGTACGATACAACGAGTACCGAATATTTTGTTCCAAGTTGTTTTATACGTCAATTTTCTTATAGGAAATTTGATTTTTTAGCTTCCATATGAATAAAACAAAATTATACTTTTCACGCCAGAAGAAATTCTTACATATTCTATCATTAAACACCATCTTAATAATAATAGTATTCACTACCACATTTCCCTAATTCATTTTCATGCACTTTCTTTTGTACTTGAGCATTGAGAATTGCCAATTCACTGCGAAGTATTTAAGATACGACAAGGAATCCACTTAGTAGAAAAGTGTGCTTTGTGTTCTAGTGCATTAATTGGTTAGAATAGTTTCTTTGCTCTCCCATTTCTCTTTAATTTCGTTGAAAACACGTCGGGGGCTTCTTTCACTGAACTGTATGCATTTCTCTGGCAAGAAGAGTGTTTTCATTACAACCGATAACATTTTCTGTAATTACTGCTACAGTCTGTCTCTGTGGGGGGTGCTGTTTCATTTACAAAGTTGTGTCTGTGGGGGGTGCTGTTTCATTTACAAAGTTGTGCAGACGAAGTAAACTTTAGAATTTTACATACAAATATTTACTGTTGAACGACTATTTTAAGTACAACATTGAACTTAAATAATAATTTGTCTGCATGGTGCACAACGATTATTTTGAAAGAATAATGTTGTTTATGTTAATAGTTGGTAACAATTAGTAGTGAAGGATTAACTTCAATATGCAAACTTATTGTACAATAGAAAAAATAATTTTTAAAGATGTTTATTAATGTTATATAGAACAAATAAACAAATGTTAATTTGTTTGAATTTCGAATATTTGCAATATATTTTACTATTATACTAATTTATTTATTGAAACTATTTATATTTTTTATAATGTAATTAGAAACAATATAGTGAAATGTTTTATCTCAGGGAAAATTTAAAAAAATTTGAATTTTGTCAATTAATTAAATTTTTAACTTGTTTGTGGGATTCGGGAGTATTTGATACTCTTTTGGCAATTATTTGTGAATTTTGAAATTAATAAATGGAAATCAACAAATATTAAAATTGAAAACGTAAACTAACCTTGATTTTTAAGATGGCATGTTCTGTATGCCATTTACAGGAAATCTGCCTTTCTAATCTTGTACCTTCTCTTCTGTTTTGAATTTACTTTCTAATTTCTATATCGAATACTTTAACTTGAGACCGCAGCCAAAATACTAGTTAACTCGATTAAAGCTTAACCAGGATTTATTAATTTATTGGCGTCCCTCAACCCCTTCATGTTAATCGCGATGGCGATTGTTTCTTTCCACAGCAAATTTTGATGATATCTACCCAAATATAATCTCACGAAGAATTTTTGATAAATAAAGTTATTTTTAGACGTAGCATGAGAGAATTAATGTGGCGACGCTACTAGATGACTCAACTAGACAACTCTATGCTCTAAAATATAACTGACATTTAAATGCGAAATTTTTCTACTAAAACGAAGATACCTTGACGAAACATATTTAATGTACGAAATAACGTTTGAAATACCTTTGAATATATCCTGATGTTTGTTGTAGGACAATTTTATATTAATTTTGAAGGGTTACCAAAATAGGAATATGATCTAAAGATGAATAACTTCAACGTTTCTCCACGTTTGTTGTTATTTGGACTTAAATTAATTTTGTAGTGCCCCCGCTCCAAAGCCAGTCGACCTGGGAGGAAATTGTGGCTTTCGAAAAATAGCTTTTTCTCCGCTAGAGGAAACTTCATTACTATCGGGAGGCTATCCTGAATACCCTAACTGTCTAGGACTGACAGCTGATTTCCGATATAAATATTGAACGTAACGGTAGATATATTCATCTACTATATTGAAAATATTTTAATCCTTAAAATATTTCAGTGAAATGCTTTTACATTATATTCTTTTCCGCGTGTCCATCCGGATAAGTAATTCTAAAGCTTACGGTTAGGATATCTCGAAAGCCTAAAGAGACGATGAAATATTTGAATACCCAGGATACTTTATCAACACTTTAATTCTCTAAAGTGATCCACTTAAAATTTGTTTGAATTGAATAAATTACCATACATAAATCTTGCTTGCATAATTTGTAGGCATTAGCATTAATTTCAAATGTGAATGAAGTTGTGTATAGGCCTATCCTGAAATATTCTAATTTAGAAGGGTGTTTTAAACTAACTATTAATTAGATCCTGATATTTCCAGATGAAAAAATTATTATTTTTAGTCGTTCAAGGAAAGGATATGTAAATTATAAGTAAATATTGCACTGATTCTGAGTATCTTTGCTTAATGATAAATTGTACAGCGTAATTTTTGAAGCACTTCTAGCCCAACTAGCAGGCCGAATTATACACAAAACGGAAGACCACACATTTGTTTATTAGTGTAGCTAAGAACAACCGTGTGGTTCTATTTGATTTTATTTAGTTATGGTGGATCTGCTCAACTCGCGTGTACCAATTTTTGCGACAGTATTCTATCCTCCAGGAACATATAATTCCTGGAGCAAATCCTTATTTGGAGATGAGTATTCAAGTGCTAAGTGTAATGCAAGCCCAAAAGCCAAAACAGCCGTGATGCAAAGTAAATTATACTCCATTTTACCCTTCTGACGTTTAAATTCCAATGGCGCTACTGAAAATGCTGACATACTCCGTTTTCTCATAGTCCCGCAAAAAGGGCCGTGCTATAAGTAAGGTCAGTTCTTCCAGCAGGACTAAATTGTATGCACAATCACGACCTCCTTTAAGGACAAAGTGTTGTGCAATCTATCATAAAGCTTTATTAATAAATAAACTGTAAAAAATATCTCTGTTATTTACAATAAATCTGATTGGCTTTCCCTTACATTGTTGGTTTTACTGGAGCTCAAAAACTTGCAGATCTATACAATACACGTAGCGATTAATAATGTTTTTTTGAATCTAATGCTTTATTTTTTGAAAAATATCATTCAGTAGGTAATAATGGATGATAGCTCAGATTAAAATATCAAAGAAAACAAACATAGCTTTTCTCTAGAGAGAATGAAAAGGTAATGGCAGGTTAGGTTTATCGCAAAGATATTGTTTGGAAGAAAGTTCGTTTAGGAAGTAAGTTTGGCAATAGAATAGAAGATGCAAATAGACAGGATGTAGTTGGTGAGAATGCTCATTCTTATGACTTACTATAAATAGAATAGTTGAAGTTGTTGTCAAATGCACACATTTTTTTCATAGAATAAGACGATCATATTTCATTATACTTTGATAGACGAATGAAGAAATATTGGCATTGTTCAGTCTTCTATTTGCATGAGTTTTTCAAAGTTTGCGTTAGTTGTAAAATATTTCTATTAATAAAATATGAAAATGATGTCAGCTAATAACCATAATACGGGATGCAAGGTGCAAGAAATTGTAAACCTTTAGTTAAACAGATATATTGTCCGGGTAGATATGTGGCAGTGGTTCAATCAAAAATAGTTGCCATCAATATGAGTGCCGAGATAGTCCTGAGGAGGAGTCTCAAGTTGTACTGCGGGCTCTTGAAGCAAAGAAAACCTCGCGGTTGACTGTAGGGACAATTTTAATGTCTTGGGTAGGAATAATAAGGTTACCCTCACCCGGACTCCAGGACACTCTGGCACTGATGGTAACGAGGTAGCCGATGCCTTCGCCAGAGCGGGCGATGAACAGTCTCCCCTGGGACCAAAATCTCACCCGCGTATTATATAACGCTGCCAAAATGCATGTTACCTACTGGGTCGAGCAGGATGTTTTTCTAACCTGGAGTGACTTCTTAGGTATATTTCGTTCGTGGGTATCTATGTTACCGAGTCGAGAGAGAGCCACGAAGCTTCTAGAGCTTGAAAAAAAGTTTGTTAGGGCTCTAACCGTTCTGTGGTCTGTAGAATTAAATTTATTTTGTTTGGTGAGGCTTTCGTAACACTAGAAAGTCTGAAAAAGACTTCGTTGAATGAACTTCTGAAAACCGTCAGAAGAAAAGGTCGACTCAGCGAACTTTACGATTGCATGGCCGGCCTGCAACAGATACTGGTCGATGTAGGTGCGTTAATTAATTAATCCAGCCGGCGTAGTGTAATGTAAGGATAACTAAAAATCATTTGAATAAAAGTGAAATCGAAACTTAGTGATACATCTTTAAAGATTTCCTTTAATTTGCGGTTTCGGATTTTATCCATATCATTAAATAAATCTACTTTACATTATGTAAATTCTCTATATATTATTCTCGTTGTCTTCGTAACTTATTATACTCAATATTTTTATGACTAGGATTTTGTATTCAAGTCACAAAATACAAGAATGTAGCAGTAATATACAATGTTATTATTAGATACGTTGAAGGGGTGCATTTGTGTGTTTTGTGGTGAGATAATGTGATTAATAAGTAGGGTCCTGCATATCGAGTGGACAGTTAGATTACTCACAGGACCTCGAGCGATCGCAATGTCTCCAATGCTTCAGTTGGAACGCTGCGCAGACGGTTACCGTCCAAGCGCAAGTTGCGCAGTTCGTGCAGTCTCTGGAAGCTTTTACCATCCAATCTCCAAATTTCATTTTGGCCCAGCTGCCTAACTCAACATAATAGTGTACAAATTTCAATAACTTTTATAATAGATTCAATTATTATTGTTTTGGTGAAAAAGAACCTTGGGTTAATTTTTATAGTCTGATTCGATTATTTTGGCAATTTTACACAATTGGCGAGTATCGATTGAATGTTGTTTCGTGAGTGCTGAAGCTAACAAGCAGCTACTCTTAAGTTATAACTACAGATTTATTTTCTCATATAGCATTATCGTGACAATCACGCACTTAAATTTCAATGCTTCTCCAAATACGATTTGCCTGTTGAGATTAAAGGGTTACTAATTCCAAAACGTGTTTAGAGTTTGGAAGTCTTATTTCTATTCTAAGTTCGTAATGTTTTTATTTATTGATAATATAAGAAGGGCTTATTGAATTTTGACATATTGGGCGAGGTTTAAGATAACAACGAGGAATATAAAAATATAAGAACTAGAAATTGTGCAGATAAGGTGAATCAGTAAGAAAACACCTTCAGAGAGTTTTCACGTATCATACGCAAATGTAATTCTTTTAGAAATTACAAATATTCGATTTGCATTGGCAAATATTCCCTTTTGAGGAAAAAAGAAAAAGGTAAAGTGAATTTTAAACTAGTACTAGCTGAATTGCGAATTCGTTTCGCTTTATAAATTGGTCCTCTGGTTTACGGCCCAGGATAGCTCACGAAAAGATGGTTTTGTTCAGATTTTAAAATGTTTGTATTCCATCTTCACATTGTTACCGCACTTTTTTAAATAATGGCCGGAATTAGTATTTCCGTTTTGTCATTATATTTAACGGAAAGATTCGTCGAAAGTACTAATTAAATTGTTAGCGTCCCTCTACTAGAATTAAAGTCGTTTTATATTAATTATTTTGACGTGTTATGCACAACATTATAAAAAAACAATAAATGGTATGCAACGGATGCTATTTAAAATATAAACAAGTCTGGGTAGAGGAAACAAAGACTATTTTTTCTTAAATATGTCTATAATAAAGTATAGTACAGAGGGGACACATCCAAATTGATTTATTTCTCCTACGTCTTCGCTACTAAAAGTATATCCGGTGGTAATAATAATCTCATCGTTTAACCTACATACATAATAATCGTCGCAATAATTACAACTAATTTAATATATTCCAGATTTATCCAAAATTATTATTACTTTTGAAAATTTAGTCTTTCCTTGGTTTTTTGACGCAATAAAATTTTTTAGTTAATAAAAAAAAATGTCAACCCCGCCAGAATTTGAACCTACCGACTCTCGTTCTTCGGACAGGCGTGCTAACCACTACACGACAGAGTCTTATTAAGAACGAATCACTTTTAAAGTGTGCTTGGTACATAGGAATATGTCTGTCGAGGTGTTGCAATATATCTGCAGGTAACGAAGGTCTAGGTATTATTACGTGTAGATACAAAGTCCATAAGACATACATAAGGAATTCCATTCAGATCACACACAACATTGAAGAATGGAGCTGCAAAGTTTTCTAAGAGAAAAATACAGAATAAACTATGAGACTATACAATAATTACAATAATCATCACAATCAAAGTCATAATTAAATAAATGCACCTAATTAGTCCAAGGTATGTTTTTGTACTATTGTATACATTGAAATGTTTTAATACAGGGAAATTGTTCAAAAAAATCGGAATTTGTGTAAATTGCTTAAATTTCTAAATGAGCTGTAGGATTCGGAAGTGTTCTTACACACTCTTTCGGCAATTTTAAACGAATTTTTCAACAAATTAGATTTTAAAGGAAATGTAAACTAAACATTGAAACTAACTTTGATTTTACGAAGATGTCATATAAACTCTGTGTTCCTATGACATTCACAGGAGACCTGGTTATTCTAACCTCCAACCTTCTTTTCTACCTTGAATTTATTCTATGATTTGAATATTAGATACTTTAAATTGGGAGTGCAGCCAAAATACGACTTAACTAGATGAAAGCTTGACCAGAAGTGATCAATTTAATTAGCGTCCCTTTTCTCCTTTAATTTAATCGCAATGGCGATTGTTTTTATCCACAGCAAATTTTGATGATTTCTATGCAAATACAATTTCACGAGGATTGACAAATAAAGTTATTTTTAGAAGTAGCATGAGAGAATGAAGACTAGACGTCTGCAATTATGCTATTTTGCGATACAAAACCAAACAATAACAAAATTTACTAAGGCTCTACTTAATAACTTTCTGATAGATATTTAATTTATGAAACCCTGCTAGAAATACCTCTGAATTTCCTGTTGTTTGTTGTAGGAACAATTTTAATTAATTTTGAAGATTTACGAAATGGAGAAATTGTGCAGAAGAAAAGTTTTGTCCACGTTACCCCGCATTTGTCGTTGGCTAGACTTAGATAAATTATTTAGTACCCCCATCCCGAAAATCGGAGGCTCGGAGTGTATAAGAAGCTTCCGAAAAATAATTAATATCCGCCAGAGGGAATTTCATATTTGTCGAGTGGCTATACCATACTAAACACACTATACGTGTTCGATTGACGATATAAATAGTTGACAGATTTGTATTAAGTACATTTGTGTATTTCAGATTTCATAACATTCATTGAAAAAGATGTCAAGCTTAGTTGTCATCTCATTGTCCGCAATCAGGAATACCAACATTAAATAATAAAATGTTGCGTGTCCTGATGAAGTTCATTTCGGCACGTGCGCAAAATAGAAAGAAATTTCAATGAAAATAATTAATAATGGGATAACATAATTTTAAGGAGCAATTGGCAATTTGCAGGTATTGTAAAAGCTAGTAATATCGCTGTGTATAAATTTTATCGCTTGTAGACACTTACTTTACTCCGATTATAATGTGTGAAAATTAACCGAAGTTGATAAAGTCATGGACCATTCGGAATAGCACTTAGGCACCACGAGAATGTGTGTGTTACGTTAAGACATTAGTGGGGATAACATCCCACTCCTGGTTCCTGTCGTATTCTATTTTCGTAAACCCATACAAAAGGAATAAGGCTTATGAGATCGTTGAAAATAAATCACCCGGAGATGAAGAAGAAAGACCGCTCCGCAAATGCCTACGACAAACGAGACCGGATTTCACAACATATCCGGTGGGAAAATATATATTATCTTAATCGAAAGCGGTCCCCCAGCTTCCAATAGACACCGGAAAAAGTCCCCGTTATTGATTTGGGATTAGGTTATTTATGCCTGAGGTTTGTTAAACGGACGTGGGAGGTCAATTTTACGGGCATCTGTAAACGACCGGACAGATTATAAATTTCAATGTAATTGATTTCTGCTTGCAGACTGCGTGCAGACACCTCATGGTAATTACCTAGGATTACAGCTGACCACCAATAAAACACACTTGAGTGTGTACTAAATCTTATTGATTCTCTAAACAAAGGTTCAATTGAATGGGTCATATTAAAACCAACATATGTCTAACGTACAGTAAATGGATTCATGTAGTTTTTGAAATTAACGATCCAATTAAAAATTGACGTATACAGCGTGTCCATCTAGTGCGTGGACGGACGATAATTCCCTTCTTGAGCAATTTAGAAAAACGGTTTTCAAATAGAAAATATTTGAAGACAAATGCAGCACAACATAAAATTATATCCTAGTAGTGTTCAGTTTCCGCTGCGCACGATACAAGTTTAGTTTTTTAAATGGAATATCCTGTATATTATTACGATTTTAGATGTCACTCTTCAATTCATGTCAACTTTCATCAATATTTCCTATACTTATCTATCTTAATTTTTGAGAAAATTGATTTTGGGATTTTTGCGAAATGTCGCTGTATCTTTAACGCCCGATATGTTAGACGCCTTACACGCTAGGATGGTGATTCAAATTTTATTCGATTGAATATTTCTTGGTGTTTCAAGCAATACATCGAAAAGTTTTTTATATCAACTGGAGTCTATAAAGGATGGTAATCGAAATTATTGCCATGCTTGATTCGTGCTATTTCAATTTTTTTAAATGTAACATCCTATATATTTTTTCCGCGATTTGATAGAGAAACTGTAATAGATTTTTTATTACATTTCCGTGTGTCGTACTTTAGTGAATTAGATATGAAGCTATGCGGACAATTTTTGTTTCTAAAATTCATAGACTGCTTAAAAATAAACTGCAAAATTCAAAATTCATGGGTCCATCTTGCTTCATACAAACTGCAATGCGATTCCTTGCATTTTGTTGAATATTTACTAACATCTCGGGAGTATTATTTTATGTAATGTCCATGTTATGCATCGCTTTAAGAAATTCATCCAGGAAGTTTTTCCCTAAATATTTCTATTTAGTTAAATTGCGACATTTTTTAAACAACCTTCAGTATGTTATTACTACATTTCTTAATGCTTGAAAAGCTTAGTGTGCGGTGCTAAATTAACCTATTCCCTTTATGTTGAACTCTAATTAACATTTATCTCAACTTGCAACTAGACAATGTGTGTCATAAGGAAAATGATGATTACTTTCAGTAAATGATAAAATTGTACCAGAAAGGATAACGTTTATACATTTGCTTTAATAAATCACAGCACCCTATGTTCTTAAAGGTAAAGTTTATCTGGATAGCTTCATATTTAATTTACTGAAGAAGGACGTACTTTAGGTATAGGGAAATGTTTACAAAAAAGATTCTAGAAGAGCCTCTCTATTACATTTTGTAAAAATATATATTTAAGGAATTGAAACAAGATGAATCAAACTTGGCAATGATATCGGTGGCTATCCAAGAAATACTCAATCAAATAAAATTTGAATCACCACCCTAGCGTGTAAGGCGTTTAAGATTTCGGCCGTTAAAGAAACAGCGACATTTTGCAAAAATCTGAAATTATGTCAATTATTTCAGAAACTAAGATAGATAGGTATAGAGAATATTGATAAAAGTTGCCATGAATTGAAGAGAGGTATCTAAAATCGTAACAATATGCAGTGTGTTCCATTTAAAAAACAAAACTTGTATCGTGTGCAGCAGAAACTGAGTACCTGTATACTTTAATATAATTTGATGTTGTGCTGTATTTGTCTTCGAATATTTTTTATTTGAAAACTTTTTCTCTAAACTATCTTCCGTTCACGCACTAGGTGGACTCGCTGTATATACAGGGGGAGTCATATTTCTGCATATGTGAAATAACTCGCTTAATATTAGAGAAAAAGGAAAATAGCATTATAAAGAATGGAATGATAGTTACACGGCTACAATTCTGTTTAATCAGATATTTCCGAACTTCAACTGTTCCCTTATTTTTTTTTAAATTGCATGATACCTATTTTTGCACACCATTTGATAGAGAATTGTTTTCTCTTTCTGATGATCTAAATATTTCGACACCTGACATAACAAAAATTTCGAGGAAAATGCAGACAAAGTTTCCATCGCGGTAAGCTGTGGACATGATATGAAAATCGTAGATCTGTGGATTTGTTCAACAAATCACGTTTAAAGACCATAACCTTTGGTTACCTATTTATTTCTCTCATCCATTGGGGATTTTCAGTTGCATAATAATGTATATTATGATGATATAATATACCGTTGCTTTTAAAAGTCGCCTCATCGGAAAAACAAATTCTAGAAATGAAACTGTTATCAAGCCGTAGCTGTTCTAGCACTCAGGTGCAAAAATTTGTATGATTGACAAAATCGCCTCGTGAAGCTCTTGGTCTATAGAAATATGGTATTTGTGGCGCTTGTATTTTCTGTGCTCTGGCTAATGTCGTACATCTTACATAACTCTTTTTGACTTACGTGTGGGTTGCCCTCTACAGCAGCCAGTACCAGAAAATTATTGTTATTTCTCTTTGAATCTTACGATAATCAACACTACCGGTTGCCGAAAATCTGTCCAGTAATTTCTGAAACGATAATGTTTGGGGATGTCTATAATTCGGATATCGGTTGGCTTACAATGCTGTAGCTACAGCTAAATTTCTCTGAGACTCTCTAAGAATAAACACCATGTCAACTAACTACTGTTTAGAATAATTCATTTTAGAAAATTGAATTGTTCCTTGATACAACAATAGCAATTATCGATATAAACATAAACACTTACTGGCAAAGACGTGTCAAAGAGAATAAGTTTTATATATGTTTTAGTTTTTGTGATCACTTTTTAATGTTTTAGGTACATTGTTAGAAGTCATAAGTAAATTATTAATGTGGAAAGTAAATAAATATCACTCTGTAATAAACATTTTCATTTGAATGCAACATGCCAAGTTTTAAACGTGATTTGTTGAAAAAATCCACGGCTTACCGTGGTGGAAACTTTATTTGCATTTTTCTCGAAATTTTTGTTATGTTAGGTGTTGAAATGTTTAGACCACCAGAAAGAGAAAACAATTCTCTATCAAGTGGTGTAAAAAACTAGGTGTCATGCAATTAAAAAAAGATAAGGGGACGTGGCGAAGCCGAAACAGTTGAAGCTCGGAAACATCTGATTAAACAGAATTGTAGCCGTGTAATTATCATTAAATTCTTCTTAATGCTATTTTCCTCTCTCTCTAACATTAAATGAGTTACTTACGCAAAAATATGGCTCACCCTGTATAGTGATTGTTGGTGCATATACTAACAATGGTTGCAACTTCACAGAATGATTATCTACTCTATGTACTCTACACTACATTCTGAGTACGTTTATTTCGAGAATATTATAGATTCGTTTAATAGTTTTTCAGACATTTACAATTAAAAAAAAACAGTTTTCTGCAATTATCTATCCCAGGATTTAATACTTGACCGATACTATCATGAAACAAGTTTCTAAATACCCGCCAAACATTTTTTTTCTAGAAACTGTAAAATATACCCAAAACTACTAGACTAAGGTACAAAGAACGTACTCCAAATAAAAGTACTCAGAATGTACTGTAGAATACAACCATGACATAATCTAGAGCGTTCTGTTAAAAAAGAAACAACTCAGGGACGCCACACTGTAGATAACCGTCTTGTGATGTTACACATATTTTTGGGTAATAAAATATGATAGTTACTATACAGGCAGGTCCTAAAGTATCCTTCCACACTAATTTTTAAATGAAGCCAGCATTTCTAGAAAAAATAGATCGATGTCTATTTAGAACGTCCTGTATATTCTTACGTTTTTTGGAAAAATAGATGAAGAACGAATCGAACGGTACCACATAGGTTTACACTTTAGATTAAGAAATAATACTATATGTAGCAATAAAGATTTTGTTAATTTGTTTTCGTTGTTATGCAAAGTTGGCTAGGGAGTTGTCCTTGACCAGCTTTATCCCAAGAGATCGTTGCCAAACAACGTACAAAGCAGTTGCCAATCTACCAACACTCATCCATTTATTGTTATATTATCCTGCATTTTTCGTATTTTCCTTCTTTATCCTCGGTATTATTGTTCCTTATTTTTACCTCTTTCATTAATCGTTGCTATCTCTTCACTTTACCCAGCTTTGTTCGAACTAATTAGTTATACGTGGTTAAAACTGTCGGAATGTACCTCTTTTAAGTTTCAGCAATATTTCGCTTTTAATTGAAAGCTTCATCAGGGTCATATTACAAATTCAAATTATAAGGAATTAAAAGAAATAGTAGAGTAGAAGATGCAAATATGGAATACCATTTTGTTTTATGAGTACATCTTCGTTCTAATCGACTTATTTAAAGTTCAATTCCACTAGAACATACCCAAAACAGTTACGGACCAAGACGTTTACTTAGACTTCTTGTGGTTCTGCACATTCTCGAAAAAAAAGATTCTTGAAGAAAATGCCAAAATTATTACTTGAGGAACTGGGATGCAGATATGAAATACACTTGAAATTTGCTACAGAACATTTATTTATTGATAAAAACTACAGATATTATGATTGCAATAATGACATAATTATTTGCACCAGTCATATCCTTTTTCCTCTGACTGCGATGGACGATGGATAGGAAGAGGAGGACCGCATAAGTAGCTACCACGCCCCCCAGAACTTTCGAAAATGGATCTTTTTAAGCGGGGTTACCTTAAAGAACAGGTTTACAAAACACCTGAAATTACCAAGGAAGATATGAAAAATCGCATTAGAGCAGTATTCCAAAGTGTCGATGTAAATATATTGCAACGGGTTAGCAGGGCTTTTGAAAACCATACATTATTGTATGGAGCTAAATGGCGACCATTTTGAATATTCAATTAAATAAATCTTCCTTTTTAAATTTCTATTATTTTTGTTTTTAGTATTCTTATGAATTATCAAAGATGCGTTGTGTGATAAACAGTTTTGACCATCAGTTAGATTTTGCGTATTCTTACGTTTGTTTAAGTTATATTTGTAATTGTTATCTACCCTAGTTTCTTCGTATTTGCCAAATACCTTTCGTTAATTCGCACTAATAAAATTATTTTGACAGTTATTATAATGCACTGATTTTTCTTAAATTTCCATTCTTTTCGGAACAACTTGACAACGTCGCAATTTTTATGAAAAGATAAGGTGGCAGTGAATGTAATACTTTATGCTATTAAAAAAATATATGTTTGCTGCCCTGCATTAATTGAATATCCTATATATTTCGTACTATTTTAGTAGTATACACCAGTGCAAATATAGTAACTTTTATTTGAAACATCTTCTATATTTACTGAGATATTGGACTAATGGGTCACTCTGTATGTATTGACACTATCATACCGTCGATATAACAACCAGTATTTTTTAAATTTCTTTCAAAATTTTATGATCTAAATATAATATCGAAATACTTATAAAAGACGGTATACATATAACTAAAAAAAAACTATTTACTCCTCCAGTACTATAAAATATGTCCTGGTTAAACTTTGTGTTATTCTGTCTCATTTATTTTCCACCGTTTCCCCTAGCGTCGTCAGCAAATGCATAAGCCCATCCTCCTTCTCAAGAAAATGGAAAGTCTGACAAAAGCCATCCAAACAGCGATAAAAAATCTCACAAGTACAAGTGGCGCCATGCGGTGGTATACCAAATTAAAAACGGCCACAAGCTCCCTCTGGATTGTCGTAGCATAGCGCGAAAACATTTTTATGATCGTTGTAAACGATTTGTGACAGGTCGAGTGACCTAGGACGTTTGTTTCATGGGCGCTCGTGACTGAACTTATTAAGAAACGCCGACTCGGGATAAGTAGAGGAATGTTTTAATCAAAGACCGCTCCGGTGTAAAATTCCGGTTGTATCTCATTTACATATTCCTGATAAAGAGATTTAATCCGTTGCTATTAACTCACTGACGGGAATAGCACCATTGAAGTTAATTAATTTGCCAGAAAAAGGAAAATGACAAACGGTTAAGCGTGTACTTTTAAGAGCATTTACGTTTTTAATCTTGTAAAAATGTTAATCGGCCGGTCGTTTAGGTGACATATAAAAATTAACATCCTCGCTCATTTTTTTGTTTTATATTCGAGGTAAAACCTGTAAAACGAATCGTCAATTAATTTTTCGTAGAAAGCTGCCTTCTCATTAATTTATAGTTTTATCTGTCATTCGCTATATGAGAAAATATACCTGGTTTATTGATTTGGGAACAACACACTGCTATCTCAAGTGATAAAGTTTCATGTGTTTTGCGGTGGTTATATACAGACATAAAATGTATGAATTACTTACAAACTTTGCAACTGGGTTAATGGACGTAGGGCATTCACAGGAATGTCTAGTAGACCACAGTTTTGAAGATCTCTGGAACAAATGACAAATAAACGTTAAATGTTGTTGGATTAAGTAGATACCATATACATATGTCATATTCAGCGCAACGTTACCATTAGGAAGATTGTTATTTTATTATTTTTATAGTGAAATATATTATTAAAAAAAAAATAATTAAAACGAAATCCTCAACACAATAAATTATTTTGGTTTAGGATAATATTCTTTAATTTAGGCGTAACGCATTTCCATTTTTAGAAACCTTATATTACGTTTTGAAGACTTCAATACGCAATTATTGGTGACCGAAAGACATATAAAAATTATAAACCTTATATAAAATACTCGAAATGTTTAACTATTATCGGCTAATTACAGGTTAATAATACAGTGAGATTTTAAAGTTCTTGATATTTAATCTCGCACTTTTCCTATTTTGATTCTTCGTTTTCGTTATTGCTTTACCCTATTTTATCTGTTTTGTGAGCTGCTGTTATTTCTTTATCTTATGGTTAGTTTTACCGACATGTTTCAAACTATAAGTAGTTCTTAAAGCACTAAGTATCACTTAAACAAGTAAATTTTACTGATGGCGCATATTTAAGGCACTCTCATACGCAACCATTTTAATGATGTCATGCTTGGATTAAACAATACTTTTGAAAACACCATGCACCTGGTTAAAATATCTTTTTCTGCAATTTAATAATAATAATAATAATAATAATAATAATAATAATAATAATAAACATTTATTTTCCCAACAGGCATATTGCCCAATAACAGGAGAAATGTAGGTAAGTATATACACTAAATAAAAACACAATGCAAGACATGAAAAAATAAAGAGTAAATTTTTACATGTTTTACTTAAATAAGTCACGTTTATTAGCCGCCCTGGACAAAGTATACGTCGGCGCTCGTCTCATTGTGTTAGTCCTTGCGAATGGAAGAATGAAGCCACTATTAGATCTTGAATTCAAACGTGGCACAAGAAAATTCATTCGTTCCAGTATGCATGGACAATCTATGTAATTTCTAAGCAATTTCTGTAGAAATTTCTCGCAGATGCCATCCCTCCTCGTACTCAAAGCCAGCATGTCGTGCCTTACCAGAAGTCCATCCTGTAGAGTACCTCTCTCAGGGTAACTTCCATCAATCTTAAATGACAGGAATTTTAAAAATTTCCGATGGATACGATCTAGATTTAGAAGGTCACAAGCATATAAGGGATACCAGATTAGAGCGGCATACTCCAGTTTACTGAGTACAAAGGCAAAGTATAACGACTTTAATAAAGAAGGGTTATTGAAGTATTTAGAAACACCGCATCACAAACCCCAGAGATTTCATGGCTTCAGAACAGATATTGTTAATGTGAGCTTTAAATGTGAGAGTGGTATCGAAGTGTACACCCAAATCCTTAAACTCAAGGTTACGTGACAAATTGGTACCTTTGATTTGGTAGGACAATAAGTACGGTGAACAAGAACCCGAGTAGGTAAGTACACAGCATTTATCAACATTTAACTTGAGCCCAAAAAGCTCACACCATTCTACTAACATAACAAGACCATTTTTCAATTTCCTCGTGTCATCAACGGAAGATATTTCCTAGAAGTTACGAGAGCAATATCCGTTATAAGTTACATAACACTTTTTCTGTTTCAGGTAGGATTTGAGGAGACTTATCGCCGAAGGAACAAAACCGAAGGAGCTCAGCTTCACTAACAAAATTTCATGATTGATCATGACAAAAGCCTTGGACAGGTCTGTATAAAGCACATCAACTTGACCACGTCTATCCAAAACTTCACTAATAAATTGGGACATGCTCGCCAAATTCGTAACTGTAGATCTCCCGGGGATAAAGCCATGTTGATTTAAGGCAATAAAAGAGCGAGTGCTATTATAAATGCTAACATATAATACCTTCTCATAAAGTTTAGCAAAATTGGGTATTATGGAAATGGGCCTGTAATTAGATAGAAGTTCACGATTGCCCTTTTTGTGCACTGGGACAATTTTCGTAACTTATTTCGTAATTGTACGTTTATGTTTGCTTTAAAAATGTCGCAGTTAGGTACGTCGCAGAAACGACGAATGGCAGACACAGTTAAAAACTTTATAGTGGACATGCCGGACTTTTTGATGGCGAAATTCAATGTCTAGTTTGTAAAATCCCTTTAATGTGTTGGTCCAGAAGCCATTGTCAACGTTACATCGAAAGCAAACAGCGTTCTTCTGCAAAAAGTGGCATACGAGACCAAGAAAAATTTACATTTGATTTATGTGTTACTCTTATTTTATGTCTTATCTATCGTTTCGTTTACTAGACAAAGAAGCATTTGTCTCCTTCTGGAATAAATATGCGGACTGTAAATTACCTAGTCGGACATCGATACGAAATGTAGTGCCATTTGCTCGTGAACATATACAAAAAAAAATGGAAACGGAATTGAAAGATAAAAAACTGTGGTTGTGTATGGACGAAGCAACAGATCGTCAAAAACATTCTGTGTTTAATGTAATGGTACGTACAATGGAACCACATCGACCGTCATCCTCCTTCTTACTTGCTTTCAAGAGAGTTATAAATTGTACTGCCGATTTTAAAGGTGACGTTGAACTCATTGAACAAATTTGAAGTTTCAACTAAGCAACTTTTAATGTTTATGAGTGATGGTGCCGCAAACATGCGTTCTTTGGGCCAATCTCTTAAAGAACACAGTGGTAGCTTCTTACATGTAACGTGTAAAATCGATAAAAACGATTCGTAGATGTTTTCCACTAGTAAATGCATTGAGTGCTAGTACAAAGGCAATGTTTCTAAAGTCCCCGAAACGTACTTGGCTATTTCACAAGCTGTGTCCTGATTTACCTGAACCACCACAGCCGATTGTTACACGTTGGGGAACATGGTTGCAGGCTGCGTTTTACTACAACAAATATTTTGATCAAGTAAAGAAGGAAGTTTTAAAATTCAATCCGACAGAAGCTGCAGCAATCAAGAAAAGCCAGGAAATATTTCAAGATAGTCAGGTTAAAAGAGATTTACAAACTATTCACAACAATTACTTCGGACTAGCGGAGGGTATAGAAAAATTACAAAATGTTTCGATGTTGTTAGTGGATTCTGTTCAAATTGTGAATGATGTTCACGCACAGTTATGTGCTGTAGAAGGCGAAACAAATTGGTGTGTAATACGAAAATTTGAAAGTGTTTTAAGAGAAAGACTCCCATTTTCTTATGTTAAGACAAATTTGTGAAGGTGCGTGTGAAGATGCATTAAGTTGTTTCAAAGATTATTTTAAATATGCAAATATAACATCGCTAGATGTCGAACGGTCGTTTTCGGCATTAAGAAACATTTATTCCGCACGTCGTACTCACTTGACTGAAACAGCTGTGGAAACATATCTAATGATTCAAATATTTAACAGATGTTACCCAGTTTGTGATTTCACGGAAGACTTTTAAAACGGTAAGTGTTTCAGCACGTTTTATAATTTAATTTATTTCTTACCTTCTATTTTATGTGTAAACTTTTATGCGCATCACCTTTTCAAAAAATATATAATGTGCGTCTAGTGTGTGAGCGGAAGATAATTGCTTTCGCGTAATTTAGGAAAAAAGTTTTCAAACAAAAAAGATTCGGAGACAAGTTCTGCAAAACACAAAATTATGCCTAAATATACAGGATGTTCAGTTTCCGCTGCAAACGATACAAGTTTGGTTCTTCTAATTCAACATCCTGTATTTTTAATGTCTCGTTTCAATTAATCTCAACTTTGTTTTTGAGATAATCGAGATGGTTTGTTGCTCAAGTGCTTTTACAAAGTTTTTCATTAGCCCTAGCTCAATGTGAAAGAGAGGTAGAATTATGTTTTCTGGTGGAATAGATTTACCTCTAACTGATCACACTTTTTTAACGTAATGGTATTCTCTGGTTCTGCTATCCTATAAGCATAAAAAATAAGAATACTTTGCTAATGGCGTTCTAATTGTGTTCCTGGTACTTAATAAGTTCTAGCAGGTTTGCCATTGTTTGATAAGGCTTTTTACAGTTCACGGGCAATAGGAATAGATGGTTTTTGACTTTACCGCCGGAGATTTTCGCCATAATATTGGTATTCCAAACTTTAATAAACGTTTTTGCGCACTAGCCATTTTGATAATCCAAAACAGTTATTATGCCACAAATATAACAAAATCAAATCGATTCTACTTTACATCTCCTTGTGGTCATGTTGGATGAGTGAGACTTAGCTTTTATCACCAATATCAACATTTCTCTATTTACATTTCAACACTGCCGAGCAAGTGTAAAACTGACTGGCCGGACTCCTAAAAATATCGTCGACGACCTCTCCCGAAATGTTAAGAACACTCGGACTTAAATGTTCTGGCAACACATGATCTATGTAAAAGTATTTTGTTGTATGTACCAATCGTACGGGTGCATGAGCAAAAGAACTTCATGTTCTTTATGATTTATATGGGAAAACGGCGGTTTCGGTTATTTGACATCTTAGAGAGTTAAGATTTCGCCCTTAGTAGGTTGTCTGAGAAGCAGCATGGCCATATAATGCCAAGTTTCCCTAACTTAGGGAAGAAGTTAATGCAACTATTTGTAAACAAGTTGATGAAAACGTTTTTGTCATTTTATAAACAACCAGACGTGATCTGTATGTCTGCCGTCAGTAAACATACAAGTTCCAAGAAATATAAAAAAGTTTTTCTGGGGGAAGACAAAACTTAAAATTTGTAAACTAGTGTAATTAATTAATTACAATATAAATCCATATAATGTCATGTATTTGTTCCTCCATATTATATCTCTCAGGTATCCCGATATTGGTCTATTATGTGTTCTCGTTCTCGGTTATAAGAATCGCATCATCCGCATAGCAGAGGATCCCCAAAAACCGATTTCCCATCTTGTAGCCGGCGTTAATTTCGTTCACGCTTTCTTATCTTGTCCATAACCATATTGAAGAGACAAGGGCTGAGGCTGTCCCCTTCTCTAATTCCTGCCAGCACATTTATTTCTTCAGTCAACCCATATTAAGTTTTTATTCTTGTTTTGTTACGACTGTTGAGTTCTCTGACTATACCTATGTAATTTTCATGGATATTCTTCTGCCTCATGAGTTGAATTACGTCTTTCAATCGAACTCTGTCGAATGCTTGTTTAAGATCCACGAAGCAGGGAAACATCGGTTTGTCAATCTCTATAGACTTCATATTAGTTGTTGCAAGATGAAGATTGCGTCGATTGTGGATCTGTTGGTCCTGAATCCCTGTTACTCCTCCGATATACCCACTGTATTCTTATCTTCTGTGTTAAAATTTTCGTTAACAATTATAATGTAGACTGAAGCAGCGTCACTCCTCTGAAAATCTGTGGGCCGGGTTTTAATCCTTTTTTGTATATAGGAATGGTTATGCTTGTTCTCCATTCCTCTGGTATGGTACCATATCTTAAGATTTTTCAAAATAGCTTCGTTAACTCCCTTGCGATCTCTGGGCCTCCATGCTTAATAAGCTCATTCATGATGTTATCAGTTCCTGGTGATTTTCTGTTTTTCGTTTTCTTGATTGCTACTTGTACCTCTTCAGCTGTTATATTTTCGTCATTGTCTTCGATGTTCACATTTTTCCTGTTCTTCTGTGTATGCTTCAGTGTTGAGGTATAGGCTCTTGAAGTGTTCTATTCAAGTTTCTGGTTTTATAGTGTTTCTTTATATTTCTTCATTAACCTTCTTTTTTCTTCCTCTTAGCATATTCCATACCTTCTTTTGGCCCACATACATATCATGCTCCACCTCTGCTGAGAATCTTTCCCTGTATATTTGCTTCAGTATCTTAATCTTACTGTTCACTCTATTCCTGACTTCTTTATAGACTTTACACTCCTTCGGTATTCTGTTACTAATGTATCTTATGTAGGCGTCCCGTTTTTCCTTTGCTGCTATCTTGACTTGTTGTGTAAATCATGGTTTATTGTTCTTTGGTCCATTTGTGTTAATTGTTCTGTACCCTATTGTTTTGGTGGCGCTATTTGATATGTTGACCTTGATTTTTCCCCAGGATTCTTCAACACTATCTATTTCTGTAATAGAGTTTTGGATAATCTTTTCATCCAGTCGTCCCTGGTAAAGGATTTTGGTGTTCTCGTTCTTCAGGGATCCTACATTAAATTTGGTGTAGTTAGGTTCTTTCTTCTATTTAATCCACATGGAGTTACTCGGGCTTCGCATAAGACCAGGCTATGCTGCGTAACAGCATTTGCAGACGTTAATGTTCGTATGTCAAGTATTTGGCTAGGGCATAGTTTCCGGTTTGTGATTATGAAGTCGATCATTGACTTTTGACTTCTGGAATTGTTGAACGTGTATTTATATTGTGGCTTCTGGTCAAAGTATATATTTACGCAGGATTTAATAGCAATAAATAATTATTTTTGAGTTTAAAATTAATATTTGACAATTTGAGAATTGTTGGGATTATGTAGTTGAGTGACGAGCCTTCTGGATGAAGCAGGCATTACAGAAGATAATTTAATGCTTTCTCCTAGCCATTTTTCTACAAAAACAAGAACAGATTCTTTCAACCTTCATTGCAGCATACATGACATATGGGGTATCATTAGATTCGTCTTTCTAGTTAACTAGTTTAACAAAAACGTAAAAATGTGTAGGATGTTTTATTTCAGATAAGAAAGTTGGCACTCTTTCGGTGACACCGGAACTGGCGACAACATTAGCAGTTACATCACAAAAGTAGAAACTGTCGTATGTTTCCTACAGACGCTAGATATAGCATCTAGCGTCGGTAGAAAATACAAAAGAAATACAATTTTGTTTAACTTTACAAATTTAAATTGTCACCGTAAATAAGACTGCTAATGACAATGCACAAACAAAGCCCTTCCGTAAAGTTGGTGGTTCGTTGACTTTTGTTTCTTATTCCATTATTTATTGCAAAGGTTACTGTGCTTTGTTTTATGAAATTAAATTACTCCTATCTGTCAGTGTTGCGCAACATTTATAAATAATATGGAAGATAACCAGAATTCTCTTGCGTAACTTTCTTTTCAGACCTGTTCAGAGGTCTGGATTTAGTTCATTTACTTCTGTCCGCATCAATTTTTTCCAGTTTTTTCTGTAGGTCTTGTAGATGAACAACCAGCGCGCAAAATATTTTTCAAATTTCTTTGGTGCACAATTATTTCAATTTCTAATTACTTAAAGTGCAATAAGAAACCCTGCAACTTCAAGTTGATACGACGCTTTAAATTAATAAAAGATCCTCAAACAGAGCTTGTCACATGAAGAAAAATGACTTTAATATCTTTTCTAATTTACATTCGCAGCTGTCGTTGTCTGCTGTTAGTTATGTAATGAAAAATCCTATAAAGAAGGATCATATTGCTTTACCGCGGCATATTGCTTTATTGCCAGAAACTTAATATTTTCTAATGTAAAACAGCTATTTTCTTATGACCAACTAATATTTTTTAACGTACGACGTTTCATACACATTTCCAAAAGATACCGGTTAATGTAATATTTTTTTTCTTCTTAATACTATTTACCACATGTACTAATTTAACTATAGTCTTTTTAAATATATAATAAATAATAATAATAATAAAATAGGGATAAATAAATTTAAATATTAACTTATTAATTATTAAACTACATACAATAATTATTAAGGAAATAATTTAATTACACTGTAACCTATAAAAAAAACTTTTTCATTAGTTCATTCATTTCCTCCTAATTTTAGTTATTAACTTTAGGTTTCTTTTTCATTATTGTAATTTTTCTTTTATTGGATATCCTTATAGCGGGCCTGATGATATGTTTTTTAAACATGAAACTGGTCACCTAATTTCTCAATAGAACTTTGTGAGATCTCGACAATTTTTTCATTCCTCTCTTAATATGAGTATTTTCTTAACTGAAAACTAAATGATTTACTTGGAAGAAACATTTTTCTGTCTTGGATTTTCTAACCCTAAGAAAATATTTATTTAATTCAAATAAAATCAAGGAAATTATTTTTTTATATTATACACATTATTGTCTTGAAATAATAATATTTTCTTGAATAGAAACTGATCTTTGCAAAAAAAATCTATTTTCTTGAAGCAAGAAACCATTTCTCTGCGTGTACTATTGTTGAAAACTAGGAAAGGTACCAATTACTTTATGGAAGAAAACTACAATCCAAGAATGGTTGTATTTCAGAAACAGAATTTAATGCAGAAATAGCGCGTTCTAAGTTGCTGGATTTAGATTGCCGTAATAAAGGGCAACTTAGTACGAATGTCGTTAATGAAACAGCAATTGCCGCAGATAAAACCATGTTGAGATTATTCCTTTACTACTGTGAACCGAATCCAACTAAATTGGCAAATATAATAATAATAATAAAGGAAAGATACATACTGAAGTCATTCTAAAGTTAATAATAATAAATCAGAGGTTAACATGAGTTTAATAATGGGAATTATCAATTTTGCGAGGTTAGAAAATTTTTGACAATAACTATCTCTTACAATTCACACGTGCAGGAAACGTGAATCAATTTTAAGTTGCGTATAAACCGCACTCATTTTAAATCTGTGAATAAGGTAGTACTGCGATACCGCCTCCACATTACCATTATACAATCGCACTTTCCACTCTTCTGACACCAATTCTTTTATATTGGTAAAGACTGGGAATTGGACATAGTGCATGCGCTCTTTATAGTACTAATTTAAGTTGATTTCATACCTGATAAAATAGCTACTGCTTCTACTGAGAAGCTGAAAGAATTGACTTTCTCTAGTTATGGCGTTGAAAGAGGTATCTGAACGATATGTTTACTTTGGAGGTATTTGTGTAAATTGTCGGTGTCTATCCGATTTGAACGACGACTGTATCTACTGCTTTATCTGTCGTACTACACTTGGTATATAGAATTACAACTTCTAGTTCTTTTTTATAAATTGTCATCATTTTTGTCTGTATGTATACTTATAGCTTATCCATAAAGATTGCTTTTGTCTATCAAAAATGGCTTCAGACAAGGCACATACTTAAGATAAAAAGTGTTAGCAGTACGGCTACATCATATTTAGACTTCCTAAATCATTAATTACTTTGTGTCGATCAATACAAAATCATTTATGCGATCATCCGTATAGCACATTATTTAATTGTCCGAATTTAAAATATTGATTCCAAATTCAACCTTAGGGAGGGTAATTATTTTAACGGTGATTGGTGGAGCCTAGTTAATAACAATGACCAATTGTATAAGGCGATGTGTTAAGATCTATTTGGGCCTTTGAGCAACGTTAACATTAGTCTATACAAATAAAGCCTTCCGTGACAGTTAACTATTAACATGTAAGACCAAACTACATGACAATAAATAATATCTGTTTGCAACACTGTAAGTTACGCGGACCATATATTTAACGGATAGAAATGTATTTTCAGCGCCCATACAATGAATATGATAGTTACGTAAATAACAGGGCGTATTACAATAAATATAAAATGAAATATTTTCTACGGTATCTATGTTATTCTGACTAATATACGTTTGAAAAATAGAACATAGTTTATCAAATGACGTCACTAATTATTTACGGCCAGTGGTTAGCACATGAAATTTGACATAAAACCATATGTATTAAAATAGTGCAAGCATTTTTCTGTCGTATAAATATACACGTTGATTTTATCGGATAAATAAATGATCTGGCCAAGTGCTTTTATAATTTATAATTTAAACATTGTTAGAGAAGCTTAGATTTTTTTGCATTTTAAATTTTTATCGTCACATTTAGTAGCTTTGTAAATAGGTGGTAAGAACAAATTTAAAATTATGTGCGAACATTCACCTATTCAAATATTTATTTGACTATTGTTATATTCAATATTTACATCGGAATTCAGTTGTCAATTTAGAACGTATAGGGTGTTCAGGATAGCCACCCAATAATCATGAAAAGTCCCTCTAGCGGATAAAAGCTAATTTTGAAAGTCACAATTTTCCCCCCAGGCCGACTGGCCTTGGAGCAGGGACGTAAAATCCTTAATATAAGTCCAGATAACGACGATCGTAGTATAACACGGACAAATCCAGTCTTCTTTTTATTTTCCTAATTTCGCAACTCTTCAAAATTAATCTAAAATCCTTCTGAAACAATCAATAGGGTATATTTAAAGGTATTTCAAACATTATTTCGTACATTAAGTATATTTCGTTAAGGTATCTTCGTTTTTGGTAGTAAAATTCATCATATTTATGTTGTCAGTGGTTTTTTTGAGCATAGAGTTGCGTAATTCCAGTCATCTGGTAGCGCCACCGCACGCACTCTCTCATGCTATTTCTATAAATGACTTTATTCATCGAAATTCATCATAATATTCGGTTTAGAAAGAAATCAGCAAAATTTGCTGCGGAATGAAACAATCGCTATCGCAATTAAATAAAGCAGTAGAGGGACGCCAGAAATTTCCAGTTCTGGTTCAGCTTTAGTCGAATCAACTAGTGTTTTGACTGCGGTCTCAGTTTAAAGTGTTCGTTATTAAAAATTTAGAGTATAAATTCGAAATAGAAGAATGGTTCGAGGTTAGAGCAGGCAGATTCCTGTAAATGTCATAGAAAACAGAGTGTTTATGTGGCAGCTTCATAAAAATCAAGGTTAGTTTGTATTTTAATTCTAAAATTCGTTGATTTCCATTAATTTACTTCGAAGATTTTTAACAAATTTCCCTGAGAAAATACTTTACTCTATATAATATTATTAAAACCATTATGATTAGTTTAAGTGCATTAACAACTGGCTCCCATTAATCAGGTGCGGTAACCTAATGGATTTTGTAATAGCTTCGTTAGACTACAAAATGGTAGCTTACTCCTGAATTGTATAAGTTATTAAACGTTTAGAAAATAAAGTAGCAAATAATATGAATCAATATCATACACTGAGAAAGAATTACGGAATAATAATTGAATTGGATAGTGGACATTCCTTTGTAATAAATTGCTAGTGTGTTTCAAAATTTCTCTGTTAAAGCGTAGCATTTTTGAGAAGCAGAGATCGAAAATATTATGATATTGATAAATATATAAAATAAAATAAATATCAAAATGTCGAATATACATCACCGATGATATATACCCTGATGAAGTTTTAAAAATAACAGTGAAATATTGGTGAAATTCAAAAGAGTTACATTTTTTTCTAAATCTTTGGTCATCATCCCGACAGTTTCAATCAACCACGTGTTAGTTTCTAACGACCGCCATACTCGTTGGTGTTTTATGTTTTATGACAGTATTGATCAGACTAAATCCTGCGGTAGATAGTACAGGGTATATGATATCTCGCTGGTATGTATAATGAATCGGTCTGCTGTTCTAAATCAATTGCCAAAGTGAGTAAACTTCTATTAATTTATGAAATATAAAAAGCTTTATAAACTCATACAAATCAGAAGTGTTTCCTAGTCCCATTCAACTCGAGCTATTGAACTCTACTCTATATTAAATCCTAATTTCATATTTATGGGGAGAATAAACGGGATTTGTCAAACATTAACAATCCCCTTTTTTCCTTATTCCTAATTTTTCCCCACTCTCCTACCTATCTTCTGCCTTTTCCTTACTTTCTTCCTATTTCATCTACGTCAGAATTATAATTCAATATTTCCTTCAATGTCGCGTGATATTTTTCGTCAGCATCGCCGTCGTCTACCACACATCCTGTACATATGAGATGCTAACGCGGATCCGGCGCATTGAATTATGATATCCACTATTTTGCATTTTACAAGATTTTAGTGGTAATACCATGTTGCACCACGATTGGACGACAAAATCAAAAAAAATATATAAAGGGCGGAAGAATCTTTTAAAAACCACGTAGTTCACAAATGAAGCGACTGACAATAGGTACCAAGTTGGTATGATATACCCACACCGACTTTTCAAGGACATTTGATGTAAAACCCAGGCTACTAATACCCGAGGTTTATACACTTCGTCGTTTCCTTTTCTCGCCCTCTTTATTCAATTACTATGCTTTGGCTTAATCTAGAAACCACTTGAATTCAACTTTTTATTGTTTTTCAACGTGTAAAAATATCAGCAAATTGTTCCTCCTATTCCATCAATCATTGGTTCAGGAGACACAACTGAAAATCCAAGCTTGCGCAATCCTACTGTCCAGTCAATTGTCATCTAATAGTTGTATCTACAAAACAATTTCATAATCTACGTCAAATATAAATCAATATTATTTGAGAATTTTAATGGATTGTATTTTGAAAGTTTCGCAAAATATTGCTACTGTTTCATCTGCTGCTTCCAGATATTTGGATTTTGTTATTCGGATTTCTAAAATTTGTAGTTATGCTCTTCTTCCCAATTGATTCGATTATTCTTCTACCTCTTCTTCTTAAAATTCATGGGGCATATTCTCAACATGAAATATTTTATGATGAAACGCAGTTAAATGTTCTCCAACATGCAAATGGTGACTTGGGATTGTATCGGATTCACCAGAGAAATCTGCCATCTGACCCTAGTGAGACTCGAACGCAATGTACCTAACTCTGCCGCAGTCCAGAGCAGACCTTCTTATCATTGAGCCACCGAGTTGTTTTATTAAGCATCTGTATTCAAAATTTATTAGAAAATGCCAAATAATTACAAGCAATAAATACTAAGTAATAATTATTATATAAGAATATTACAACCTAGAAGACCCCCAATTATTTTAATTTTATTAACGCGAAGGAGGAAGCCAGAGTGCTTAGGGAATTTAAAGCGGTTGCCCTTATCGGGTCCCTCAGCATTGTCTAAAATAATAATTTGTTAGTTGTTATAGTGATTAGGTTATGTAAATTACTATTGACCCTATTACTATTGAGTATGCCGATAAATCAGAAAATAAGCATGCAGAGTAAAGCCAGAATTTGTACTTAATATGAAATCAGTGTATCCAACTTTCAACTCCACGGCAAGTACAGGTTTCTGAGTATGGCGTAAGCCAGACAGTAAAGCGCAAAGAAGTAACAGGACAATCACAGAGCCGAAAATGCACTGGACGACCACGAGCTACAACAAGGAACTAACACCAGTTCCTTAAATTACTATTTTTATGAAATTTTACGAAATCATTGACTTACTGCATCAGCAACTGCAGCGGAATTCAGTGAATTTTACTGCCATGCAATAGGCATGTCGTCAGTGAAACGCCGTTTGGTAGAAGCAGGTTTAAGAAAATGCATAACCGTTCGAACACCTCGCTTAACGACTATCCATAAAAAGAAAAGTCTGAAATGAGCTAAATACCACAAAAATTGAACACAGAATGTGACACAGATACGATGGAAGGTTGTGTGGGACGCTGTGGTCCGATGAATCAAAATTTCAGTTGTAGATTCCAAACATCGGATGTTTGGGGTGATCGACATGGCGTATTATTTAAAACTGACGAAAAATTAACGAAGGACATTTATTTGTACAATTTGCAAGAGTACGGTGTACTCAAGAGGACACAAAATACTGTACGAAGGCTTCGTATTTCAATAAGACAGCAGTTTTAAACACATTACAAGAGTAGTCAAGAATTTCTGATATGCTACCATTTAAACCGACAATTACGAAAATTACTACCAACTATGAATGATGCACTGAGTGTCTGGGTTGCAATAGGTAACAAACAGACCTAACCAGACTATTAGAAAGAATGCCTTTATGGGCGGTAATGTATTGAGATGTTTCAAATTAAAATGAAAATATGGATTTGAGAAAATTCTGTTCTTTTTTATTTCCTGCAATTTTTAATAAATTTCCTTGCAGTTGTTAACCCCCTTTTTGTGTGTTATGTATGTTTGTGTGTGAAATCCTGTAAATCCTTTTCAATCCCTCTTTGAATGTTTAATCTCCTCGTCAGCCCTTCTTTGAATATTCTTTGCTTCAATTTGTCACTTTCTTTATTTTCAAAACGTGTTCTAATTATTTTACTATTGTTTCATCACTTACATAATTTTTAATACTTGCTTAAAGCATAACTTTTCAAATCTTTTCTCCAAAGCTTGTCTTTCTGTCAAAATACTTGCTTTGTTTATTTCTGCCTCCACAGAGATACCAATCCAAGTACGAGGAAGACGCCATAAATTCTCGGCCTTACAGGCTTATATAGGTTTGAGCGAGTTCAACCTCCGTTGCGTCATAGTTGCACATGTGCGAGGCCTACGCTATATATATTATGGCTCGAAGGGTAGTAGTTTTTAGTAGACAGCCAGACAACGTGACTAGTACATGAAAATGTGTCAGATAACGAAAATTGAGTACCGCGCGGTCATTAAATTTTTAACAAAAGAACGGCGTACAACTAATCACATTAAACGACATTTAGACGGCGTTTATGGTGATTTATCTCCTTCATATTCCACTGTAAGAAAGTGGGCAAAATGTTTCCGTTTGGGACAAAAATCTCTTGAAGATAATGAGCGCCCTGGTTAGCCAATTGAACTTATAACGCCTCAAAACATTTCAATTGTTGAAGAAATGGTATTAGCAGATCGCCGTTTGAAAGTGAAGGAATCAGCAGTGATGTCTAACATTTCTGAAACGAGTATTCGCCCTACTCTAAACATGAACGTCGGGTCGAATGTGCGCGCTCGTTTTTAAGCATGTGTGGAGACGACCGGAAACCGATTTTGGAGTCTATTGTCAAAGGAGATGAAACAATGGTTTTGTATTATGATCCTCTATCCAAACAGGAATCAATGGAATGGCGGCAACCCGATGAACCTCGTCCCAGAAACTTGTAGTGCAACATTTTGAGGGAAAAACCTTGGATTATTTTTATAAGAGTATTGAATTATTAATTGATCGTTGTAGTAAATGTATTGAAGTGGGAGGAAATTATATTGAAAAATAAAAATTGTTATATTTTACCAAATTTATTTTTTCTATAACAGGTCAAGAATTTATGGCACCTACCACGTACTTCAACATTTAAATATTTGTCATCTTAATTATTGTATGCTTGTTACAAACGACATTATGAATTTGCCGATTTGCCAATTTAAATGATTTGTTGCATGGTTTTCTGTGTTTTTAACAAAGATTCTTCTTTAATTCTTAGAATATAAATTATAATTTTAATTATTTCCTATAATTTGGTTTTAAGGAACTCTTTTTTTAAGAATAATGAATTAGTAATATAAGTCATTAAAATGCTAGAAAAATAGTAGGTTATTCAAATTCTGTAAATATAATGTCGAAATTTAAATTACAAATTGAAAATTTAAATTACAGTTATGTAAAATAATGGTGGGTGCACGTAACATACTTCACAGCATATATATACTTGTTGAAACGAAAGAGCAGAAAGTCACTTTCTCATTGTTCTTTAAGCAGTGGGGATAAAAGTTGTTTTTAGTTATAACTCTACCTTATAGGTTACGATCTAGACTATTTCAAGTGTGTCATCAAACGGCACCATCTACATAATTGAATATCAAGAGTGAGGCTTCTTGGTTTAATGAAGTTACACCAATCTAATGCATTTCGGGATGCACCTAATGTACAATCATACTTCCACATAACGTAGTTATAAGCAGTTTACACAAGCACCATACTAAAATCTACCGTTCATTAAAAGCAATATGATGCTGTAGAGCTTTTAAATTGTAAATTTATTTCGCATTTAATCGACTGAAGTTGTAGAGAGCTCGTTGACTTCAATTACACAAACAGGTTTATCTAAATAATAAAGTGAAGTTTGCTATACCGAAACTAACTAATTATATTAGCAATTACTTGGCATTAAGTGGCAATAAAACGCAGATCTTCTGTTGATAGAATTTTTGTTGTTGTTTGTTTGTTGCTTTACTCGGTTTCCAATACTGAAAGTAGTATACACAACTTTCTTATTGAGCTATCGCGATAGTAAAAACGCCCAATGAAAAATGTATTCAACGCCTCATATAACGCACAATGGCCTATCCCAAAGCGACTATGAGAGTGTACGCATTGTGTTTATTTCCTTGTATTCTCCGGTTTCTACTTTATGGATGGTTTTAGCGAATTTTTCCTTATGAACGGAGCACAGCCAACGATCGCGTGCGCATAAGCTCTTTTCGCAAATAAAATACGAGTCAATCAATCACGTTTCTGAATTAACTGAATATGTTCGACATATGTGTCTGTCGAATGTGATGACATGTATGATTTATTTGAATAAAAAATGTATTTGTTGGGTGCCTCATATTGTAAGATTGATGTGTTCATATTTAAACGACTATTGGTTTTTTTCCGTTTCATAAATACGAAAACAGCAATATGTAAAAAATGTGGAAGTTATTTTAGATAGCTTGTGGCGAATAAAGAACAAGCTCGTAAGAAATTCACCAACTTGTACATGAGTGTGTTTATCTTTGACATGTGTCTTACCTACTTTTTTCAATTCATTAATTGTATTTAATTATCTATGAGTTATTTGATACAAAATTTGAACATTGTTATTGTCTGGTAGTGAAGATTGTCATTGATAACACAAAATATGCGGACTGTTCAACAGAAGCATGTTTAAACTGCACAACTGCGACTTACATACATTTGTTGTTTGTTAATTTCTATGCATTGTAACTAAGTTGGAAAATTGTATTTGTGGTAGAGAAATTGTTATTCCTTTGAAGGACGACGATCAATGAATGTTTATATGGAAGCTGCATGTAACAGCTATAATTATTTCTTCTGCAGTTTATTCCATGACCACAAAGCTCAGTGGATTCCACAACCGTTTACTGATGAGCACACTGGAATGTCCATTTGGTTTACACAACTAAATTACGGTTACTGCATCTAAAATCTACGTTTGAATAAAGGGCATCCAGTGCTGTTTTTGACGTCGCAGTTTGTGCTACCCTTTAATGTTCAAGAAATCTACCAGATGGCGTTATTCCTAACTGTGCGAGCTTTTCTCAATTATCTCTCAAAATTCAAATGTAACAATATGCTTTTCTTATATTGTATTTGAAGAGTTTTGACAGACAAAAGTAGTGGAGAAAATCGAATAGTGATATCTTTTTCCTTTTTCCAGATAATAACGAAAACAGCCCATTACCAGTAATAATTTTCGTATCAGTTACAAATACCTACTTAATAATATCGAAACCTATCTTAATTGGCCATGCAACAAAGGAATGATAACTTTTACTTTTTTACACCCAAAATTGTATCGGTATTAGTTTAATATGATGTTTTTGATCACTTTTCAAATAAAGGTAACAAAATCCAGTATGATTTGAATAGAACAGCAGAATTTAGTATGCTATGAAAACAATTATGTATTTGCCAAGTGTGACAAGTATAGTTTATTTCAAATTATAAGAATATAACTGTAGACTTACAAGGCCTTTAATACTTTTATTGCACCTTCTGTGATGATAATAACCTGGCAATGCATATTGAATCAAGGGTCCGTATTGACTATAAATTACGGCCCTATAAGATAATTATATGTTTATGTATATATATTTTATAGTATAGTATAAATTTACATAGTAAGCAATTCGATGTTACAAGTAATTAAAGAATTTACATATTAAATGAGATTTAAATGTACAAACAGGTAGTTACGCATATCGCAAATCATAATTCCATTTCTATTCAATTCACTTAAATTTTGTCATTACGGTCCTCAGCAGTTTGTTTGCGTATCCAGGTAGTTATTACCGCAAGTGGTGCAATAACAGCATTTAAGCCGTTCAAAGTTATATTCTTATAATTTGAAATAAACTATACATAGAATTTTACTGCGCACTGGCCCTTAAAGATTGCTGCTTAGCCGTTGAAAGATAAAAAATGCCGTTTTCTAATGCAGGGGCGTATGATATATTGCGGTATATTTTCAATGTTTTGAAAACGCGTGTATTGTTGAATGTGAATATGCCGTTAAGCATCCAGAAAGGAAACATTTCAGCCGAGAAGTATTTTAACGTTTGGCGACATGATTTCGTGAAACAGGGTATGTTCAACCTCGTGGAAATCATACTAGAGCACATAATGATACCTACCATAAAGATGATACCTTCCTACATTACGTGTTGTGGACTGATGAAGTTACTTTTGCTAATAATTGGCGTGTAAGTTTGCATAATATGCGTTACTAGTCCAGAGAAAATCTTCATTGGATCAGAGAGGTTTATCATCAACATAGATGGAGTATAAATTACCAATACTTTTAGAAGATGTTTCGTTGGAAATTCGAAAAACACGATAGTTTCAGTATGACGGCTGTCCAGCTCATTGTTTACGAATCGTCCGTGACGATCTTCATAAAAGGTTTCCATATCAGTTTATTGGAAGAGAATCTATTTTTCCATGGCCAGCTAGATCCCCAGATCTGACTGTGTTTGACTTTTATTTATGGGGAAGGATAAAAGATCAGGTTTACCAAACACGTCCTACAATAAAAGTTGATTCAAGCGATTCATAATGATATCGCCAGCCTACCAAGTGTAGAAATCGAAGCAGCTGTTGCTAGCACTCGTCGTAGACTAAATCTGCGTATAAATGACGGCAAACAGTTTGTTAAAAATTTGAATTTTTACAATTTAGTTAAAATTCTAAATTCGTTTGTGGAATTCGGGAGTATTCTTTGATACTCTTTCTGCAATTATTTGTAAATTTTGAAATTAATAAATGGAAATCAACAAATACTGAAATTGGAAACGTAAACTAACCTTGATTTTTAAGAAGATGACATATAAACACTATGTTCCTTATACCATTTACAGGAAATCTACCCTTCTAATCTTGAACCTTCTCTTCTATTTTGAATTTACTTTCTAATTTCTTCTAATAAACTGCTTTCCTCAATAGCACGCTTGTTTTCTTTTGCTTTTTCTTTTTCTTTTACAAATTTATTGGCACTAGCAGCGCTATGCTGATTAGCACACCCACTTGTAGGATTTTCATTTAAAGCACTGCTATTACTTGCTTTATTTTCAAATATATTTGGATAATCAGATAGGCTACCATTTAAAGTACTAAACCCACTGCGATTTCAAATTTTTGCTTCTTCGACTATGACATCTTGAATATTGGCCCTTGACACAGCCTCAAATAAGATCTTATTATTTTTGATATGTATTGTGTTTGTTTCGAAATTGATCAAGAATTACACATTTTAGGCCAGCCACAATGTAGAAGTTTGCATTACAGGTAAGGTCATTTATTTTGATGAAATTACTGAGACACCTCTCAACTTTGGCCAGAAATTTGTTAGTTCCAGACCTGATTTATACTTTGGATGTATTCAATATAGACTTTGAAAAGATTTTCTTGTTTTGCTCTATGACTTGAGCATTTAACTGACTTACTTCAGCACCAGTATCCACTAATGCTTTTATCGTTACTTCACGTCTATGAAAGGTAGGATATTTGTAATTTGTGGTGTTTGAATTTCGTGAATTTCGGTGAATAAATCTTTTGGGTGTTGGTAGCTTATTTGAATGTTGTTATTAGTTGAGAGACTGCAGAACGTATTTATAAAAAAGATTGATTAGTTTGTGAGCCTTCAGGGTTATTTCCCTCGTCTTCTATTAGCTGGACAGCATTAAAATTATAGTGGCGTTAACCCTGAGCTGACTTTTCGGGATATTGCTTGAGTTGGTGCTAGTTGCATTTGCATTGTTAGGATTACTGACCTGTGCATTGGTTCTGTAACTGCTATAGTTTGAACGATTGGAACCTCTATTGTAATGACCGTTGTTCGAAATGGAGTTATTGTTATTTCGACTTTGATAATTCGAAAAATTCGTTTGATGGAAACTGGACGATTGCTGAGGCCTAATATTATTGTGCTGAGATGTCGATGGCCTATTTGGAGACGAAGAATTACCATTATGGTTCGAACTTTGTTGACTATTATTTCGAGATATATTAGATGAATTTGTTCTAGATTTAATAAAATTGTACAAGGAGATCACAGAATTCCGAAGACGACGTTATGTTTTATGTGATGTCTGATTTTACAATTTCGAATTCATAATGCCTGAATAAATATTTTACCAATTTAGCTTCTTCTATTTTTGGTGTAAGATGTTGAATGATTGAATACTTTTTAGTGAAACATTTCTCTTTCAAGGACCCTTTTGCTGAATCGTATTTGCCGGTGAAGAGATCGGCTTTTACTTTACTTTGGGCATTTTCACCCCAGTACTTGTTTAGCAAAAGCGATTCGAATTCAGGAAAATTTTGAAAAGAATTCTCAATTATACCAAACCATATGAGGGCACCGTGAACCAAAGATGATCTTATTAATACCAATTGCTCCGGGAAATTCGTTTTAGATGAAACAAGACGTTTTAATGCCTTGACCAATTGTATTGGATTATCGTATCTGCCACTGCACCTAGGTAAAACCTTCTTTAATTTAAAATTAATCAACGAACTATCTGACAAACTCGGACTTGAATTATCGACCTGCGAGATACCTTGGGACTGTTTGACTTGACGATCATTTTAGCTTATATCTCGACTTAAATTTGACCTAATAACTGACGAATGCACGCTTCTAATCCATGTAGTAGCGTCACCACATTCATTCTCTCATGCTACGTCTAAAAATAAGAAGGGCATCATTTATAAATTTCGGAAAATGTTCAGATTTAAAAGTTAAGCCAGGCCACTTTTCTTAAGAAACCGTCGCCTATCCTCCGACAAAAAATTTTAAAATAACAAATATTTTTCGAAGCAACCGGGTTCCATTGACGCACCCTTCTCTGTATTTAACGCTTTTGCCGCTCACTGCATATAACACTAGAATACAACGCACGTGACAACAACAAGTATACAATACATGTACAGCAAGAGCGATCGTTTTATGATCACCCGATTTTATTCGAACTCGACGCATCCAAACGTGTGCTGTGTTGAATATTACTGTGAAATATCATTTGTTTGTTAAAATTACGTAAACGTATATTCATTTGTGCACCTTGCTCACGTTACAAACGGCATATTCGTTCACGTACACGTGCAAAACAGGACTTCGCGCTCGCATTTCCGAAAAATGCCGATTATGCTAGCTGATTATAGTATGCTCGCTCTTACGGTATGTACTGCTAAAATGTTTAGTGAGATCAGGTTTTAGTACGTATTGGTTTGTGCAATCGGATAAAGTTATTATCTTATTACGAAAAGAAAACTACTAAATCAACACCAAACAATTAAAACAACGCCGTAAAATTACGTACAATATCGCTGGGAGTGCTTTGTCGGCCCATTTACATCGCAACCGTGGGCATTTAATCATTGAAAGCCTGTAGCTTATGTTCATAATGGTTAAAATTCTCATAAATTAAGAAAATTATGTTCACCTTAGGTACCTTAAATACAGTGTATTTACTGAATATATTTTAATACGAATAGTCGTTTGTAGATAACCAGTTTCTCTTTGATGTAAAAAAAATATATTCGAAATTGTATTAAACGATTGTGGTTATCTGCGTGCAAATAAAAGAAGAAGTAAAATAAACAAAAGAACTAAACATAGACCAAAAAAATAGTTCTGTTGAGTATTACACCCTTAACAAGCAAAGGAGTAATAACAGAAATGATAAGACATTTTATCAGAATACTTCCTAAAATAATAATAATTTTGGATAATGAATAGTTTCGTATCAATTGATTCCGCAGAATATTAATATTACGACTCACGTGACAAAAAATGTTAAATTTTAAACTGGTAATTGAAATATACGTAACCATATATAACCTAATTAAATTGATTAATTCCCTAGGCGCTTCAGAGACTCACATACTATTAGTCCTGTGTTAGTATTATTTATCATCTATCAGCAGTGTTTTTGTTCACTATTTGTCTTAACGTTTATAATAGCGAACTAACGTCCGTTATATATATAATAATTTACGCAAATTAATTGAATATTTAATTTTTATAAATTCATTAACGTCAAACTACATGGTAACAGCTATTTATAAGGCACCCAGCCCATGACATCATGTAGTGACAATAGCTGCTTTTTATTTGATCCAAATTACTGTACTGAACCGTTCGTACGGTACAAATTTCAAATATGTATGTTCCATTTGAAAAGAACGGATAGTTCCTACCCGTACTTTTTTTTGAAATCCCCTTTCCCTTCGTGTCACTACCGAATATTTGGTACGTTCCGTATTGCTCTGTTGACGCATGCGCAAAACATAGGCTTATTGATATTCTCCACATTATTACACTCAATGAGGTTACGTTTAGGGTTACACCTGTGTTCATAATTCGAAATTTGACTTACATTATATACTGGACTTATTTCGGCGAATTTATTTTTGTTTACATTTCTCAATATATAAAGTTAGGTTAGAATGATTATATTTATGTCCAGTGCAAAAAATGCATGTTCCATTTAGCTCACTGTCAGGACCGTTCAGTACAGTACTTTGAGGAACAATAAGGCACAGTTAATAAAACAAATCGAAAGCAGCCAATATCAGTTATTTTATTTTCTATTTATACAAGGTGTTCAGCGAGGAATGAAATAACGCCATATCTCGGGAACGAATGAACATTTGAAAATTCTGAATACTGCTAATGTTAAAAATGAACTGTAAATTAGTTTCTCTCATCCCGTGCGGATTTTTAGATGACCATAATGTGAGTTACGACGATTAACTATTCCATTGTTTGAAAAGTTGCTCTTATCAGACCACAAAATGCAAGCTAGAAAATTTGGAATTTGTTAATAAAGTTCCATAAAATCATGTGATAAAATTATGTCTACAAATTTAATTGTTGTCCTAAAGCCCATGCACCAAAATGATTTTTAAATAGTTTGTATTTATTGGATTTTAATACCTTGTGAACTGAACCAACTCATATAGCACAACCATCAGCAATAGATCTCAGAAACGTGAGGATTGTAACCAACACTTGCTAATACACCTATTCTGTTGTTCTTCTTCGATTTTAGTAGCAAACAATGCTTTGCGCGGCTCTTGAATTTTGCTTACACTCCCCATAAATTATATTATCATATCGTAACACTCTTCATTTGAAAAGGTAAACATTATGTTAACAGTCACAGCACGAAAACATTAACGATTTTCAAACTCAAGCACACTTTGATGTACACGTGGAAAGAATGCCTAATAACAATGACCAAAAAATAAATGCTAATATAGCTCATGGTATTGGTGGAATCATTCCCGGCAAAAACAATGTAGCAGAGAAAATAGCGCTAACACATGGACATGTTTCTGCCTACTCGGCGTCATCAGCATGGTTCTGAGCACTATCTCACTATCACTTGCACGTATAGATGTCGCTGTGCCTAGGCACAGCGCCCCCTTGCACTTGGCAACCCAGGAGCTACCCGATAGGTGGTGGACATCTACACTCTGGTTTGTCTTGCTACCCTCTGGGATGGCGTGACTGTGTTTCTTGGTGATAGGTGTCGCCGAGAGACATATTCAGTGCTACTTTGGAGATTAGCAACATAAACTGAGAGGCAAACGCAATGATAGCGGCAGGAGATAGTGCACAGAACCATGCTGATGACGCCGAGTAGGCAGAAACATGTCCATGTGTTAGCGCTATTTTCTCTGCTACATTGTTTTTGCCGGGAATGATTCCACCAATACCATGAGCTATATTAGCATTTATTTTTTGGTCACACTTTGATGTGTTTTGTTTTCATGGGTTTCTGTTTTGATAAAATTTTTGATGAATTGATCTTTGCAAGTGCGAATGATTAACAACTTTTCAATTTATTGGAGGACATTTTTGCCACAAAAGGAATGCATTCTGGACGTTTTGTTTTATTAACGTATTTAGAACCGCCCGCGATTCAGCTTGAATCTCTTCTATCGTATCAAATTTTTACCCCTTAAACATGTTTTTCATCTTCGGAAAGGAGGAAAATATTGAAAAGAAAAAATCCCATATAATCACAAAATTCCTATTTTTCTCATGTAGGCACTTAAAATAATCAAAGTCTTTTATTTTCTTATTTGTCAAAACTAAATTTAACACCTTTAACAAATTAACAAAAAACGTATTACCTCAAATGTTTGATGGTAAAATAAACACTTATATTAAAAAACAATAATACACTAGGTATTATTCATCGAAGTAATTATCATCACAGTCAATGACCTTTTGCCAACGTGGCGCCAATTTTTGTGTGTTGGTATTGTAGAACTCTACGTACTTTGAATCAGATAATTGACGGATTGCATTTATTACATCGAGTTTGGAACTGGATACAGTTGTCAAGAGACAAAAAAAGGTGATAATCACTTGGCGAAATGTCAGGAGAATAAAGAGGGTATGGTAATGTTTCCTAGCTAAGTTCAGTAATTTTTCCCTGTCACCCTTGCGGTATAAGATCTGGCGTTATCTTTCAAAAATAGCAATTTCTTTCAATTGATCAAAGAAGGCTGCTTCTTCGCTAAAGTTATTCACAATACAAGTCAGCAATGGTTGTTTGACCCGTTTCCAAAAACTCATAATGGACAATTCCGACTGCTGTCCACCAAACCCACAATAAAGTATTTTTTGGGTGCAAGGAAACCTTGGCAGTGTGTGGTATTGGATGCGCTGGCGACAACTAATGATACGAAGGCTTAAAATCTGACAATTCATGTAGAACCTATTTGATTAACTTCCACGTCTTTCCTAGCTGGTGAAGGTGCAAACGAATGGTTTCATCGTTCTGCAATCTCTAAACACGTTGTATTGGAATTTGCCTCCACAACTTGTTCAATATCCTCCTTGTTAATGTTATTCATCGGTCAAGCTGAAATCTCCTGAAAAAAATTTATTGAACCATTTTTGTGCTCTTCGATCACTTACAGCAACATCTCCGAATGCGGTACATATTTTTCGCGCTACTGTTGCAGCTTTGGTGTCGAATTTGTACTCATAGAGTAAACAGCCTTGAATAAAAGTTTTATTCGTTGCCATTTTAAAATATGAATTAAACAATTATCACCAAAAGTGTATATATCCAGTGAAAGGAGGATTAATACTAAAGTAGATGACAGGTTACAAACATGTGGTATCGATCAACAACTTAAAGAATATTCATAGCAATCTGATGTATATAAAAACCGCACGTGTGTATTGTTTTTTAATTCACCAACAAAAAATAAAAAAAATTATAATTTTATAACGGTAAAAAAAATGGAAGTTTAAAATACGTTCAAGTTCGATCGTATAAATTAATTCCGCGGATAGTGTAATACCCTGCAGCAGCATTGAGATAAATTTTAAAAGGGGTTCTGAATACACAGAAGAGATTTTATTGGTAAAAGAATTGAACGAGAAAGGGATTTCATCCAGAAAAGAGAATAATAAAAAGGCCTCACATTATTTTTGAAGTAATTTTGGTTTAGTACAAAAGAGGAATCTACAAATCCTCAATCCTATGGCAGCATACCTTCTAATAACTTTATGGGATGCAACAGTTTTATTCCTCGAATAAAATTTCAGTAAAATATAAAGTATGCGGAACATGAAAGGAAGAAAACGAGATATAAAAGAAGCTCTCTTGCTACCGTAGAGTACTTTTTAAAGGCTAATCAGCCCAATTTGTATTGCACACCTTTTTGAAAATATTAATACCTAAAACAGGCGTCAGAAACTGTAGAGAATATGGAATGTAATAATCCCGTTTAAATATTGAACTATGAAGCTCTATACTGGCAGAAACTGGCTTGTCATACATAATTGGAGTGCTTTCTGACGAGCTATGTGTGCAAATATTTGATCATTAATGTTCTGAAGATAGGAAGTAATCTACTTTGCGTATCTTTTGAAGCTCTAGTGTAAAGAGTTTACACGTGGAACTAATTTATGCTACAAGTCTATGACATCCGTGTAATATCTAATCATATCGTAAATACATACGCAAACTACTTGAGAAATAAGAAGCAATGTACTAAATTTGATATAAATAAATAGGTCAAGAAATTCTGAAATAAATCATTTGCGCTATAAGAAGTACAATTTTGAAGTAATTAATTGTAATTTATTACAGCAATATGCATTAAGTGTTTATTTCAAAAATTAAAGGTGAAGTTACGTCTAAAGAAGTAACATAAAAAAGTAGTAATTTTAAATTAAATTATGATTAACGATCCATTGCAAATAGATAATATATTCAATTAGAGCTTTACTTTAACTGCAGTACGGCTAGGGCCACCGACACATGCGAGCCTTCTATCAAATCAGTAACACCGACTGTGTATATTGTTTCAATGAGTCCTGAGTTAGTATATAACATGATCATGAGTAGAGTAACCTAAACTTGCGGACTCGCATAGGCGTCGGTATTACGGGTTAATATAAGAATACGAACAATTCATAAATAAACTAAACCGGTAGGGACGCAGGCATGTAGTGTCGACCTTGAATATAAATCATGTTAAACCGCGCTGAGAGAGATTTCGTTTTAGTACCGGTTGAGCTGTTGCAGTGATTAGTCGAACGGTCAAGGTTATGTACTTACGTGTCGCTTTTGAAAATATAGCTGGTGTTTTTTGTGTGTTGTAGTATTATACCAAGTACATAATTAGTGTATCGTTTCATATAGAACTAATATTTATATACCGAAGAAAACAATGCCTCGTAATAGATTTGCTACTAATGTACATAAGTATGTGTCACTTTTTCCCCATTTAAAATATGACGGTAGTGCAGTTTTTTGCTTAATATGCAATGTTCGTTTGGCTGCATTGGACAGAACTGATTGCCAGTGGCATGTGAGCATATGAGAAATGCAAGAACTGAAATACCTTATACACTATTCCTCATACATTTATTAATTATGTTTACCTCTTGTAATCTTCCGTTGTCGTTGGTGAGAAAAGCAGCTTTTAAAACGTTTTGGCGACAATACGTTCCAAAGTACCATTGCCCTCACAAACACAATTACAGAATCATTTGCCGCGAATGAAAGAGATGCTAGAAAATGTGTGTAAACGTGATTTGTGTTCCAAGAAAATATGGATTACCGTGGATGAGACGACCGATATAAAGAAAAACAGTATTGTGAATGTAATAGCTCGCGTTTTATCTAGCGAGAACACAGCATCTCGATATTTGTTAGCTTGCAAACGTGTTCAACAATGTACCGCGGAAAATATTCAAAAGGTGATAATGAACGCTTTGAAAAAATTTAAAATTGCCCAAGATCAAGTTGTGATGATTGTGACAGATAATGCAGCAACGATGTTAAGTGTTGGGCGATCCTTAAAACATATATTTCCTAACTTAATACATATAACCTGCGTGCTGCATGCTTTGAATTTAGTTGGTGAAGTTGTTCGACAACATTACGGAAACGTTGATCTCGTAAATCTCCTAAACGTTTAAAAGAATTTCGTCCAGGTACTCCAGAACCTCCTGAACCAATTTTAACGCGATGGGCGGGGGGCGGGGGGTAACTTGGCTAACAGCAGCTTCTTACTATTTGATCCATTTTCAACAAATTCGATCAGTTATAATGCGATTTAATCGGAATGAATCGAAAGCAATTAGAAAAAGTCAAAGAGAATTTCAAATTCCTCAACTTTTAGAAGATTTAACAACAATATGTACTAATTATACAGTATTACTAGATGCCATCAGAAAACTACAATGTACTGAATTGTCATTGCAGGAATCATTAGACATAGTGGAGAGTGTAAAAAATAAATTACACACATTAAATGATACGCCAGGATTATGCGCTAGTCAAAAGTTGGCAGATGTTTTAAGGAAAAGTCTCGATTTTAATACTTTAGAGGCCGTTTATAATAAGTGTAAGAATAGTGAACTTTTAAGTGATTTTGAAAAACAGTTTCTACATGCAAATGTAACTTCCTTAGATGTGGAGAGATCGTTTTCTATGTATAAGAATATTTTTTCTTGTCGACGCACAAGGTTTAAAGAAGTAACTGTGGAAACATATGCAATGATGCAAGTTTACAGTAGTTCACATCCTGATGCCTCTAATTTGTTGAATAATTAGCAAGTAAGTTTATTTATGAATTTTTCGTATTCTTATATTAACCCGTAATACCGACGCCTATGCGAGTCCGCAAGTTTTGGTTACTCTAATCATGAGCTTTAGAACATCCTATAATAATAATAATCCTTTATTCATACGCCAACACAGGTTGGATTGATGCGTCAATCTTACATCTAATTACGTACAATATTTGTACATGCCAATACATTATAAAAGAAAAAAAGATAAAATTGAATAAAACATAGAATAGAATAAGTCTACATACTAAATACTAAAGTATTTCTTTACGCTATAAAAAGCATGCAATGGCAAATAATCCCTTACTCTGCTCTTAAACATATGAATTGATGGATAGGTCATATATGTATCCGGTAATTGATTATAAATTTTGCACATATATAAAAGGCACATTTCTCACGCAATGTTAAATTATGTCTCGGATAAATGATATCGTATACATTTCTTGTGTTGTACTGGTGCGGTGTTTTAAATTCGTTGAATTTGCCCATATTTTGTTTAACAAAAGTTAAACACTTGTTTAACTTTTGTGCCGAATAAAAGTATCCCTACAAGTATCTTTATAATGTACACCAAACATCAAATGAATAAGGCGTCTTTGTGAAACAAAGACTCTCTTCCAACTTGCAGCAACACCCCAAATAGCAACATTATATAACATCACTAAATATGCTGATGCATAATAAACGTCAATTAGATGTTGCCTAGGTAAAACATGCTTTAGTTGGTTAATAACATAATAGGAACTACTCAATTTGTTGCATACATTTTGTAAATGCTGATCCCAAGACAATCTATGATCGACTTGAATACCATCATTATGCATGATAAAGCGGTTCTCAAGATCTGGCAGAGGTTTCCTCTTATAAAAGTAAATAAAAGAAGTTTCGTTATTATTTAAAACAAGTCTATTAACGCCACTGCCTCATGTTGCTCACTGCATTCGTTATACACTGTTCAAGTTCTTCACTGCTCTGGCCCGATACAATGACAGATGTGTCATTTGCAAAAATTATAGGGTAACCGCTTCTAAAATGGCTCGGTGTCATTGATAGTTAGCAAAAACACAAGGGGACCCAAAACGGATCCCTGTACTACATCGAGAGGTGTGTTATATTCACTGTACTTTAATCCACCCACATCAACAGTCACACGCCTATCAGACAGAAAAAATACCATCCAATTCAGTGGGATACCACGGAAACCGATTGCGTATAATTTATTATCTAGGAAATCGATATCGACACAATCAAAGGTACGTGATACATCGAAAAATATATGGGCAACATAATTATTAGCGTCTAATTCCCTATAAATGTGCTCCATACAATCAAATAAAGCGGTTTCTGTGGATTTCTGCCTTGTAAAGCCGTGCTGGTTCTTATGGAGAACATTATGTAATGTATATGTAGGCGATTCTCTATATTAGTTTAGAAAAAGTAGTGAAATCGGCCTAAAATTTTCCATCTTAGTGCGATCACCTGTTTTATGAAGCGGTATAACGGTTGCAGTTTTCAACTGAGATGGAAATTTACCAGTTTCAAAAGATTTATTTAAGATATACCTCAAACTCTCAGCTATATCTTCAGCGATATGTTTCAGTAAAAAGTTACTGATTCCATCTATGCCACTAGATTTCTTGTTTTTTTACGAGGATATAGCGCGTATGACGTATTGAGAACATACTGGTAAAAAGCAAAAAGTACTATCGCAGATAGTAGGGTAAGTTTTATTTTGTTTAAAAGAAACCATGTTCGTCTTTTACGCTACACATGAAAAGTACTTTGCAAATGCGTGTACTGGTATTGACGGTATCAACGTCAACATACTTAAAACAAGCGCCCACATTTTAGAGTATCCCTGAGAAGTTTGATTGACTGGTCACTCAGTGAGGGAACGTTTCCCGGTGTATTCAAGGCAACTAAAGTTATACCAGTTTTTAAGAAGGGTAAGTCGGAGCTTATAAAGAATTATAGGCCCATTCAAAGCCCCATTTATAAACACAAAGTACACAAACATTTTTAGCGTTTTCTACCGCGCATAGCTGTGCGTGAACATGTTGCACTATTTGCAGACATTCCACTAATGACACCGAAGGATTTTGTAATTTTTCTATTGCCTCCACTAGTCCGAAGTAATTGTTCTGAATAGTTTTTAAATCCGTTTTAACCTGACTTGAAATTTCGACTAGCTCTTCTTGATAGCCGCAGCTTCCTTTGGATCGAATTGTAAAACCACGTTCTTAATATTCTCAAAATATTTATGATAATAAAACGCGGAATGTAATCATGTTCCCCAACGTGTAAGAATGGGTTCTGGCGGCTCAGGTATACGGGGGCACAGTCTGTGAAATTTGCGAATACCTTTTGGGGGTTTGACAAACACTGCTTTTGTATGCGCTATTAAAGCGTCTACCTTAGGATAACATTTTCTAATACTATTTGCCACATGACTGAAAGCATGAATTTTACACGTAATATGTAACAAGTTAGCACAACGTTTTTTAAGAGACCGGCCTACAGAAAGCATGTTTGCGGCACCATCACTCATAAACATCAACAGTTGGTTTGTTGAAAGTTCAAACTTTTCCATGTATTTAACACTAACTTTGAAATTACTTCGGCAGTACATTGTTGTACTCATCTGGAAGCTAATAAAATTGAAGGTGACGATTGATGCGGTTCCATTGTACGTACCATTACATTAACCACAGAATGTTTTTTACGATCTGTTGTTTCGTCCACACATAACCACAATTTTTTATCTTTCAACTCCGATTTAATTCTTTTTTCAATATGTTCACAAGCAGATGGCACAATTCTTTGTAACGATGCCCGACTTGGTAATTTGCAATCCGAATATTTATTCCAAAAGACGACATATGCTTCCTTGTCTAGTAAATTAAACGGTGGATTACATGCAATAAAGGTAACACATAAATTAAATTTAAATTTGTAATAGTGTCGTGTGCAATTTTTTTTAAGAATGCTGTTTACTATTTACGTAACGTAGACAATCCCTTTTGGACCGACATATTAAAGGGATATTTCTGCTATAAATTCTGTAACTTTGTCCAACATTGGCCGTTTTCGCGACGTAGGCAACATTTTTAAAACAAACGTAGAACTACGAAATAGTATTTACGGCAGCGTACATGTATACACAACAGATCTGGTTGAGACTCGCAGTTATACTGAGGATTGTATGTAACCTCCGCCACTGCCCGTTGGCGCTAGTCACACCAGTGAATGTGACAATATAGAACGTTGTATTATAAATGGTCGCCTGAATATTATGGCGCCTGGATAAAGTACTGACAAGCTTATACATAAGCCTCTCTTAGATACAAATACATACATTTGAAAATTTAAGTTAATGTTGCAATAAAATAACCAAATTTATCTATTTTTAAATAGAACAATTTCTTTGTTATTCCAAGTTTTATACGATCGAGGTAATAAACCTGTCTCAATTCTCATAAAATCTAAATTACATTTGCATATATTGATTTCGGACGAATTGGATTTCTCAGCGCAGTTATAAATCAAGGGCCCTTTTCGAAAAGCAGGTCTTTTTTTTCGAACAAGTAGGTTATATCTACGGTGCGCAATGCTTTTAACCCATTTCGAAATAGGACACAATTGCTTTGAATTAGCTCTACTTCAGCTATTTCTTTCAATACGTATTTGAGAATTTTCGTTGAATTATATTAAAATGTACATAACAGTCGATACTTTTATTATAGTAGGTAATAAAATATCTATATTTGCCTCTTAGTTATTACTTCGCCAATCCATTACAATACCTTAGTAAAATAGCATGTATGTAATACAGTGTGTTTATAATGTATAAGTTTACAATGAGTAATATAAAATTCTTTCCCTCTCAGAAGTAAAATGGGAGGAAATAGTTTTTACCAAATTCCTTATAATATGCAGGGTGAGTTAAGTATGAAAGCACCCTTTTTTGTCGTTATTATACATTTTACAACAACAAAAATTAACCGAAGTTGTGCAGGAAATTCTCATAGACGTAATTGATGTAAAAGATTTTATTTTTGTTCAACCGTTTGTTAACTATGACGTCACCCGATCTTTTTTTAGATACGAACCTATCAATTTTCTTCAATTGATTGATAGAATATAAAGCCCTCTTTATGGTAAAATAAAAATATCATGGTGTTAAGTAACAATTGTTTCGAGAAAATACCGTTTAAAACCTAAAACTAAGATATATCAGCTTGGCTATGAATTAACGGAATGTGTTTTGAGGTAAGTAAATAATTACAAATAAAATCGAGTGTAGAATAAGTAAAGTAAATAAGCATACAACGAATAAAAAAAAAATAAAAAGAATATCAACAAATGCATATTTAGTACGTTCTGTTGCTTACCGAATGTTTTCTTTCAATTCTAACTTGATTCTAAATTATCACTTGTTGTTTCCTAGCCAAGTTCATATATCTTAGTTTTAGGTTTTAAACGCCATTTTCTCGAAACAATTGTTATATAATCCCATGATATTTTTATTTCGCCATAAAGAAGGCTTTATATTCTGAAGAAAGGTGGATGGTTCGGGTTTAAAAAAAGGTCGGGTGACGTCATAGCTAACAAACAGTTGAGCCAAGACTGACGTAAAAGATTTTACGTCAGTTATGTCGGTAAGAATCTCCGACACAACATTTGTTTGAATTTTTTTTGTAAAATGCGTAATAACGGCAAATAAAGGCGTTTCCGTACCTTTAATTCGCTCTGAATGTATTATTTTAATTTTATCAAATTCGCAAATACATAATTCACATTAAAATTAGTTTAAATCTATCAGAGCAATACATTTTGAGGTAATTAAACATTCAATCAAAAAAAGCTCACTTGGTAATATTTTCAAAATATCTTATTAGTACTCTATGTACATTTTAGATTCTATATGTACTAAAATATTTTTTTCTTGCGAATTATTGAAGAATTATTAAATAAATTAGTAGTAAATTACTAGTGACATAAATTTGTTCTCATTTTCTCTTGGTTTGATGATCATTTCACCTTTTTTTTCTTTTTTTTTCGATATTCATTGAACACAAATAAGTTTTCATTTAATTCTTTCCCTGATTTCGCTAACCTTAGCTTCCGTTTTTGCTGTTGTTTTTTGTACTTTTAGGTACTTATAAACCCAAGAACAATTATTCTAACTGTGGTAGCAAATCCTTACCAAGTTACGACCTAAGAAGTGATACCGTGTGTTAGGAAAGAGCTATCCATCTTCCCGGGAACGACGCCCAGGAGCCAGGTTTTTAGACAAGAACATCTAGAGTAACAACAATACTATTTTGATTATTTTTTATTGTTATATAATCTTTTCTTTTTGTTCAAATAAAACCGTTGTTAAAATTTCAAATTCCACGTCTCATAAATATTTCCACACATCAAGGAGAGGTGCAACAATGTTTTTAGCGCTTTTCTTAAAAAAGCTTCTGGCGCCCTTATTTGTGCATATCACATATCTCAACTTTGATGGACCTCTGCCATACCTCGCCCTGAGCCCTGTCCTAGCTGGAGGCACAGTAAAACAACCTTTTTGGGATGGTTATAACCTCTACTTTAGCATTTTTTAATAATTTACTGCATTATGTACGAATATGTCGTACTGTTTTAAATAAGGTAAGGGCAATTTATAACGTGCATATAAATAATACTTTAAGAATTCTAAGTAAAAATGCTTTATTTCAAGAAAATGAAACTACTGATTTATGAACAATACCTAAAGGCTTTCTGGAATTAAGAAAACTATTTACTATCCTTAAGAACATATTGTTTTTATTATAACGGCTGTTTACTTACACTAAGAATCGCTTTCTTCAAATTTTCTGCAAGATTTTCTTAAATCAAGTTAACAAATGTCACAAAGAAGTACAATTATTTCATTACAAGTTTATACTTCTCTTAAGTGGAGAAAGAAACGCTAAGAAAGTATTTCTTTTGATTTGAAACAGTTATTATATTGTGGATAATTGAAACGGTAATTGTTTTAAATTAAGGCAGACAACTTTGATATGAAGTATTTTGTGTGGTGCGAAGTGTGTCGATACTGTGTTTACATTTATTTATTTTTATACTTTTACTACTATTTACACACAGAGTTTGTTTAGAACTAGATTTTATTTACGAAATAAATTTTACTCTAAAATACTTACAATCGTTTCAATAACATATTGCCGGAAAATGCATTGGAGGATATCCGTTTCAGTTTATTTTCTGTTAAGATCCTGGAATAATAAGAAAACATCCATTAAAACTCTATAGGATAATCTACGGATAACAAAAAATATTCAATAAATGCAAAATGTATGTAATTGTTGAAATTACTATAGTATTAAAGAAAAAAATAAGCAATTATATTCAACAGGTATTATATCAAGCAAGTAAATTTTAATTTGTTTGCGTGATTGTGTTACTATAGTGTTCCTATAATAAGAAAATCCAATTAATTATTTACATTTCTCTTAACAATGTAATTTGTAAACAATAATTATGCATTTTTGAGTATGATAACAAGCTTAAGGGATTTTGCACAAGGCTTTTGCTTTTTTTTTGCAATTGGCTAGAAGTAAATATAATGAAATTAGTACCTAATCACAATTTAAACAGAAGTAAATGTAGTGAGGTTTTCGACAAGATAGTCGTAACACACTTGACTAGTTAAATCATATACTTCATTGCTGCATTACGCACTTGGTGGTGTTGTAAATGATTTCTAGTAATTTACTCGACAAAAATGTACAAATGAGGATATCTAATTAGATTTCCTCATGCGTACATCTACTTCGTATATATACGATTTAAAATATGAAAATGCCATTACCTTCCACAAAGCTATGCTGACGAGATGTATAACATCGAAACGCGCGTCCATAGATGGTGGATAGGTGATGGCATTACGTTTCAATTAATTAAATTAGATACTATTAGTGATTTTTCATTACAGGATTTTGGTTTAGTATTATATGAACATTTTTTTACTTATATAACAGAGTTTTTAGTTGGTAAGTGAAACTGCTCTGTTGATTAGATGTTTTCTTAAACTATGTGATTGTTTATAGTTTGTGTACATATAGATACATATGGAATTAAGGTAACTCTTGGGAGGAAGTAGATGTAAAGAATGAAAAATATATTTTTGGTTATAAATTATAACCGACATGTAACTTGTGTATAATATTCCAACAGTGCGGTCCTAACGTGCCCCTTCTTATTTTAAATAGAACAGCCTGTATATTTTTACGTTTTTGGAAAGGTAATCGAAAGACGAATTCAACGATACCACATAGGGTTTCGGTATTTGTTTTTGTTGTTACGCTAAGTTGGCTAGGAAAGAGCGCCAAATTGTTTCTTGTGACGTTAGATTAATCTAAAGAGTTCGTTACGAAGCAAAGCAATCACAACAATTGCCAAACTATCAAATCTCAATTCCAAAAACGTAAATTATTCTTGTTGTTTATTATTATTATATCCTGTATTTGTCATACGTTTCTTCTTTGTCCTTGTTCTTATTTTCTCTCATATCAATTTGTTCTGTTAATTGTTATTTCTTTCCTTTATCGAACTTTATTACAATTGATTAATTATGGTAAGTTTGTTTAAATGTATTAGTTTTTGATAGATAACGTATTAGTTTTTGATAGATAATATATTTGTTTTTCAGGCTTTTTGTCTTGTTAATTTTATGATGGTTTCGGCACGAACCATGCAAAATTGCTGGGTTAATTTTAATATAATGGCAACAATTATCATCTTATTTGCCATGGTTGCGCAACAAATTGTACAATAATTTAAAACATATTATCTTCTGTTAAAGCAGTTCGCCCTGTAAATGTTATACTATCTATGTTTACTTAGCGCAAAGTTCAAATATTTCCAGCTGTACAAGGACAGTGTTCATTATGTTTCACTTGTACTAATTGTTGCTAAATTGACGGAATATTAAAACTAGATACTTGATGTTTATCTTACGTGGTCCATGCTGAGGCCATTGTAAAATCAACAAAACAAAAAAAATTGAAACTTAAGCACATTACCTGTCAAAAACTAATAAATTTAAACAAACCTACCAGAATGAATTAATTACAATAAAGTTCGATAAAGTCCTGAAACAACAATTAACAAAACAAGTTAAAATTACATAATATAGTAAGGAGCGCAAAGAACGAAAGTATGACAAATGCAAGTTATAATAACAATAAATAATAAGAACAATTTGTGCTTTTGGAATTGAGATTTGACAGTTGGACAACTGTTATGATTACTTTGCTCAGCAACGAGCTCTTTAGATCAATCTGGCGTCACAAGAAATAATTTGGCGCTCTTTCCTAGCCAACTTTGCGTAACAACAAAAACAGATTACCAAAACCTTTATTGCTGCATATCGTAATATTTCTTAAATTAAAGTATAACATATGTGGTATCATTGGATTCGCCTTTCGATTACTTTTCCAAAAATGTAAAAATATATAGTGTTCTATTTAAAAGAAGTTGACGTAACTTCCGGTGAAACCGGAAATGCAATTGAAATTCTGATAACGGCAGAAGCTAGTTCATAAAAAATAGAAATCGATCTATTTTTTCTAAGAACGCTAGTTTCTGTCGTTCAAAACTTGGCTTGGGGAGGACACTTTAGGACCGCACTGTATAAAGACGTTTAACTATTCTAATATATCGCCGGTTTCTTATTAGAAACTGAGAGACATGCCGCAGGATAATCTACGGATTTGTGAAAATATCGTATATCCTTCACGTAGCTAATCAATAGAAGCGAAGCAATCATATATTTCAAAAATCTACTATTGTTCCTACCAAGATTGACAGACACATTACATGGGATAGGTAACAAATAGGATATTAAACAAGAACAATAACTGACCCTGGACGGAGGTAATTTATCTCATACCTTGTTATACCCTTTATAGAGGTTAGATTAATGATTACAAGAAGATATATTATACAAGGGAAGATGATTGAATTTCCAATTAAGAAATAATGAGCTATAGCTAAATATACCGTTTTCTAAACGAAAACGGATGATAGCACGAATTAAATATACAATTTTCTGAAGCGGCTTGAAGTATTATTGATAGAGTTTGTTGTTAAAGTTATCAACTGTAGCTACGTATAACACATATTTCCTAATAAGTTTCTCTTAGTCTTCTATAAATTGCCCCATGGTTTCCCAAAGTAACACAAAACAAAAAGTGCACTTCTTGAAGTAAATTTTAGAGTTACTAAACATATTATACACTTATAAAATACATTCATATAAAACACTTCATTGTATCCATTTGTTAACAAAGAGCCATCTAACGCAAACGTTGTGCATTTCTATAAAATTGGTTTCAAAAGGGACTTGCCCTTTTCTTTCAAGTGTCATCAATCATGCGGAGCAAATGGAAACGCGTCGGCTGCTGAAAATTTGGATCATCATTCATAAACGAGTCAACGCTTCTTTAAAGGAGGCGTTAATAACTGGGGAAAGAAAGAATTAAAAATGTATAACGTGATACTAATCTAACTCGTCCTCGTATTTTTGCCAAACGAGAAGCTTTCACGCGGCGAGACATTAAGAAGCAATGTTTATTTACAAAACGTTCTTTCGCACGTTCTAAATTGCACGAACATATTTTTTTATAAACAGAGACATAATTAGTGTCCCCTGTTACCGAAATATGAGATGTATTGTCAAAATTAAGTAACTATTCAATTTCTTAAGTAAAGGAAAAAAATACGTTTTTTTCCTTCAACAATTTGCTTCTGATAAAATTGTTACTATCAAATACCTTCTAATTTACAATTAGAAGAATTGTAAATAAGCGAATGTTACTGTTTCTTATTTTTTGTGTTTCAGATATTATACACGTTATAATACAATACATAAAACTGTTGTCTGTTTTAATCCCAAAAACGAATTATAATCAGCAAATTATATGTTGATTGTAACTTCACAATTGTATTAAATGGCTGTTACAGCCACCGCACATGCAGCATTATCTATTTAAAAGAAAACGGGAGGTAAAGCATCAAAGAAGTAAGGATCACTAGGTGGATCTTTTGTTGATGGCGGTCCTCTAAACATCACCACAAATGATCGATCTTACAGCCATAAATAATCAAAAGTAATAGTAGAGAAAATCTGGTCACCACCTTTGGATTGTCTTTAGCAAAATTTTTGTTATCGATTACTTAAAAATAAAGTTAAAGGGCATCTAAAAGTAGTTGTATACCTCATAAGACAAATAGGAAAATGAAACCAATCCTGGAATGGAAAAAGGAACAAATCCCTCTTAATTAAATAATACATTGATCAAATAATTTACAAACCCAACAATCTTTTTCCTGATAATCACTCTTCGGATTTATTGGATTTAGTATTGCTTTGTAGATCAGTATAACGCAAGAAGCAATCTTAGGCAATGTTTCATGTGTGTGACCATCCTTAAATAAAGAGGATATTGACAACCTAAACTAGTTGCAAAATGCAACAATCTGGGCATCCGGGGGGTAAACCTAATCCGAGTACGCTGGATCCAATGATACCAATCGTTTTTAAAAGTTAGCCCGCGTTTTCGAGCAATTTCAATTTAAAAATTTTAAGCCCAGAGAACCTTCTGGAACATTCTGGAATTTTCTGGAAATTCTGATCAATGGCCGGAGAGCTTTCCGGAACCTTCGAGAACATTCCATAGACCGTTCATGGCTTATTGGCTTGTAAAATCAATTAATTTGAAATATCAAAAATGGATAAATGTTCTAAATTGAATACCTTTTGTTAGGTGTGCGGAAAATTTGTAATTAAGGCCACTCGGCGTAAAATAAGTGCTGAAACCGCTGATTTGTATCAACAATATTTCTCGCAAAATGTTTTTACTGATTTGTATTGGACACCGTCTACTGTTTGTACAACATACGTTTTGAATTTTGAATAAATGGACAAGAAACCGGAGCCGCTATGCCATTTGTATGTTCCGATGATTTGGATAGATCCAAGAGAACATGATCCAGCTAAATGTTATGCGTGCGTGAATTATACTGACGGTATGAGCAGAAGAAAAATGGTTCTTTGAAATACATTCCAACAACATATACTCAATTGCCGCTGCCGCATTCAAATACAATTCCTGTTTCAACAAGACCACTTTCAACAGAACAGTCTGAGCTATCAGCATTAAAAACCATGAAAACCGAGGAAGCAGGCGTGTCGATGTATGAACCATTAAATGTCACTGCATGCAATCACATTGAAATCACGCGAACTCGCTTGAATAATATGATAAGAAGCCTGAAACTATCACAGTGACAATCCATTCTTTTGGCAAAGGATTTGAAACAAATGAACATTTTGGCAGCAGATGTTCGGATATACGGAGCAATCGTTTTACGAATTTTTTCAAATTGGTACATTGGTACAGCGGCATGCTGTTTTGGGCGACATTCGTTCAAAAACAAGATGACGATACAGAAGAATCAGGGCAATCAGAGAATGGAAAATGAAAAAAATCAAGAGAAATGCATTTTTTGTAAAAAAATGATGAAAAATCAACTGAATCGATTCCATTTTTTTTCAAATAGTTTCTATTCGATGTGTATTCCTCGATACGATGTTTGTTCGATCGAATTCCATCGATTTAAATTCAATAAATGGTCAAAAAATGATTAAAAATAGTTTTTTTGGGGGTATTTGGGCCTACAATTTTTAAATTGAAATTGTCCGAAAACGCTAGCTAACTTTTAAAAACAGTTAATACCATTGGATTCAGCATACTCGAATTAGGTTCACTCACGGAGTGCCTAGCTTATTGCAAAGAAAGTCTCTAATAATTCGAGCACAGTTTTTTTTTTAATTTTTATCCATGAAATCCTATAAAATAATAGTAGACATTTTTTTCCTTTTTTAAGGTTAGCAAATCAAAAATTCGCTAAGTCTGTAACTTTCAACATTTTTGTCTTAACGGAACAGTATGAAAACACAAATATACGATACTTACATCTCTCAAAATAAAACTGAGACGGTTTTGTATCTACGCAATTCTTTTCATTTGAGTGGACCTTTGCTTAGTATAAAACCTAAACAATCCCAATTACTTTACCTAGAAATTACTATTTACTTCCTTAATTGACCCATGGTTTATTCTGTACTTGTTCATATATCTTGTTCATATATCTTGTTCATATATAATTCTATATTGAAATAAACACACAAGCGTATGAAATTCTTTATAACTTACAAGAGTACAAGGCTTCTCTTTTCAACTCAAACTCATTAATCGTCGTAGCAAACAGCAACGCATCAACACAGTATGAAATTTCTTCACTTATAAATGTATCAACAGCTTTTTAGGAGAGGCGTTAATAAGCGCGAAAAAGAGGCAAAAATACAGCGCAAATAATATCCTTTTCATCTCGGCTGTCATCGCTTCCTTGTGAAAAGGAAAAGCCTTCTCCAGTCTCAGTGGTGTTTGGATTTCGAACGTTTCTTTGTATAACATCTACGGAATGTCCGTTTGGCTTTTTATTTTCGTTGATGTAGAACTCCGGATATATGAAGAAAACACGGTTTGTCGCTACGTCGTCACATCGTTGTCATAACTTCGAAGTATATTGAGGTCAGAACTTAAGCACTTGATCAATCAACGAAGAAATATTAAAAGAAGATATTTTATTAATTTTTATGTTTTGCTGCATTTTACCAAAAAGACTACTAGTTTAACAAGAAATATGTTCTAATAGGACTACTTTCAGACACTTACGACCCTTCAGAGTCTTAATCACAGAAAAATTCTTGCGCTGTTGTCATTAGATTATCGTCGCTTTCGAATTTGGTTCTTCGTTCAGTTCTTTCTAGCTTTGGAAATACTCTAAAATAAAAATTACTAGAAGCTAGGTTGGTTGGGTATGGTGGGTGCGAGATAATTTTCCTCTCCTCTTTTCTTTAATGAAACCAAAAGGTTTATTGATTAATGTTGCATAATATGGTTGTGTAGCCAAGTGTCAGGTAATCAATTAATAGGATTCCTTCAGTATCCCAGAAAATTGTAGCCATAATCTTCCCTGCTGTTGGTTCGACCCTGAATTTGCGATGTTGTGGAGACTTCCGGTGTTGTTATTCATTACTTCGGGGTTTAGACTCGGGATTGAGGCAGCAAACTCAACTTTCATTAACAAAGCGATCCAAAACATTTTTTGGATGATTATATAAATTCGCTCTTGTTCGTGCGTTAATATTCGAGGTATGCATTTTGCTTAAGTCCCAAATAACCGTCGACTATTGCTCCAATTGTAAAATCCCTCATATCTTTGCTATGTGCTTAGTGGTTAATCGATATTAAGTCACATATGCGGTCAACATTTTCTTCAGTGCACAGTTTGCACCCAACCTGCACTTTTTACATGTTCGGAAGTTGTTCTATGCCACAACGAAATTCCCGGGACCTATACCTTACTACTTGCTATGAAGGAGAGTCGTTTCCAAATATGGTTACTTCATGAATCTGTTTTGGGGTTAGACATTTCTTATGAAAATACTTAACAACACGAAACTCGTTTTCAGAAATCTCCGTAACTTCTGATTTTACTTATAATAATAATATTTATTATATACCCAACAGATTACAATCCATAAAAAGGCACAAAGGTAGTAACTGCAAGTACATGGATAAATACACTGCTATCAAGGCAAATCCACGTTCAAAAGGTTAAAATTCCGTGCTGCGTGTACCAGAGGCGCCTTTCATAACATATTTGTTCGAACCGTTGGAACACAGAGAAGTTGATTAGATCTAGCTTGGAGACGCGGCACGTGAACATCTAGGCTGGAGAGAAGGTCGGGCGAGTCGATTTTATTTGTGAGGATGTTTAGCACAAATGCCATGCTAATGTTCTTCCTTCTATCACCAAGCGAAATGAAGTCGTGTCTTTCCAACAATTCACAATAGTCTATTCCACGCACAGGATAGCGACCGTCGCTATTGTAAGAGAGGTATTTCAAACATTTTTGTTGGACACGTTCTATAAGATCGATTTGTATGCCATAGAGGGAATACCAAGCATTAACTGCGTATTCAAGCTTAGAAACAACACGGGCAAAGTATAGAGTCTTAATTGTATCAATATTACGGAAATTTCTACAGATCCAGATAATAAAACCGAGAGACTTATAAGCTGCATTTGTAATACTTAAGACGTGATTGGAAAACATGAGCTTCTCATCAAATGTTACGCCCAAACCTTTAATTGATGGCCGTCGGAAAATACTGATGTTCTTACATGACACAACAAAACACTTGTTTCTATTCAAAAGTAGATTATTGCGCAAACACCATTGAAGTATTTTATTAAGATTGTCTTGCAGAAATTTCATATCAGATGAGGAGTGTGTGGTACTGTGTATTTTAATATCATCTGCGTAGGCTAATACTGGACGAGTGATAAATTTAATAAGGTCATCGATAGAGATATTAAGTGAAAGTGGACCTAAGTTCGACCCTTAGAGTACACCAGATGTAAAAAGAAAAGGACGAAATCTGTATCCGTTAAAATAAACGTAGTTCACTCTATTGAGTAAATAAGAACGAAGTAAACCAAGAAATGATCTACCAATACCAAAAAAAAACTTAGCTTCTCCAATAAAATGCGATGATCAAATAAATCGAACGCGCACGAAAAGTCCGTGTAAATTACGTCCAATTGGCCACTCTCATCGAGAGCTTGCGCTATTTCTTGCGATATCAACACTAGATTAGTTGTGGTAGACTTGCCAGGCATAAATCCATGTTGTAAAGTAGAAAGGAAAGGTTTAGCACTGTAGAAGATGCATTGGTGGATCAGCATTTCAAATACAAAATGCAAAAGTACATAAAACTATAACAGGCCTGTAATTGTGAATGTCGGAATTGTCACCCTTTTTAAAAATTTAAAATCGAAATTCTGGAAATCTCCCAGATATCAGGAAAGAACGTTCACCGTCAACTAAACTGGTGCGACCACGTTTAATTTCAGCTGCTCCAAATTTCTCTGTGGCAAATGATGGTACCGAGTCCCTGCAAACAACTCGGCTTTAACGTAGGCGTATTGCCTTTCAAATGTAAGAATTTAATGACTGCTCGATATTCGATTTCTTCCATTTTTACAGAAATACTAACATCGATTGACACAAACGACTGCTAAACAACAACTGAGCGTCTAACATGGCTGAAATTTTCAAAGTATCTTTCAACGCATGCGCAATTATATTACCAGAATGTATTTGACGAGTAACGCCATCTTCATATTGAAGTTCGAAACTTTTCAAACTATCCTCGTGAATTGAATTTTACGGTTTTCAATAAAAATGCTATTATTCTAAAACTAATAAGAACAGCAGTAGTAAAGTAATCTATGTAGCAAAGTCGTAAAGCTGTGTATTAGAGCCAAAATGGGGAAGCATATATCTGTAAACGCAAGTCTATTTCCATTTTGAAGTGTTTGTTATATGTCGATTCAATCTACAAAATATGTTTAACGCTATCTAGGGGCAATTATCTCAATCGCTTAGTTTACTAAAGAATCCTAGTGATAAAACTTTGTTATTGGATACTCTTCAGAGTTTTGCCCTCTATTTGCTTACTTATCCTTATCTTAAGCACAAGATACACACCATTTAAATGGAAATATTACCGCAATTTTACAGCGGATTTTTATCGAAGAGAAACTGCGCGCACATTCCTCGCATTCAATTCACTCCACCGTACTTTTCTACAATATAAAATCCCCCCAATAAAAACACATACCCTTGTTTGAAATTTCTAATGTTATTTTGCTGCGGAGTATCGCAAGCAGAATACGCTGAAGGATCTGATGTCTTACTGACTGGAATCTAACAAGGGATATGTGCATATTCGCAGAGTTTGGAAAAATTGAATAGTAAGAGGAAGGATAAAATCCAACTCCATTTAATAGAAGTAAAAGGAGATATATGTTCGATATTAGCAAATTCTTCTTTTATCTATTATTCCATATTTTTGTAACAGGAATCTTCTATTAAGATGCGCAACTAGGGAAATGGAAGTTGATACAAAGTTGATAAAGATTCCAAATCATGGAACCACGCTTAATTACCAGTATGGTTTATTACTTTATAATGAGAAGAGCATTTTTATAGAGAAATAATGCAAAACCACATTACTTTTGAATGACTATAACGCTGGTTACAGAGTACTCGAAGTACCAAATATACATAACTATCCTATTTATTGCATGTTCATAATACTATTATTATATTCAATACGAGGTGTGGCAATTAAATAACCGGACTGGTGCTACTATCGGCAAACAGCGAGCACGCCACGGCAGGTTTGAACATGTCTGTGCTTGTAGATGCTTCCCCCACACTGAGCTCGATGGGCACGGTTGTACGTCGCTCAGTCTCGCTGTAGCAATCGTCCATTCAAGTCCTTACGCTAGCGTCGTGTCGGATACGCATGGAATTGTCTACGCCCACTGGGTCCCCGAAGGTCAGACAGTCAATCAACATTATTACGTCGAGGTTCTAACTACCCTTCGTGAACGAGTGAGAAGACGAAGACCCAATTTGTGGAAGAGCAAATCCTGGATGCTCCACCAAGACAATCCGCCAGCCCATTCCACCTTGTCTGTGAAGGCGTTCTTTGCGAAATTCGGCATCACCGTGTTGGACCACCCACCGTACTCGCCCGACCTGACCCCCTGTGACTTTTCTTTATTTCCTAAGGTAAAATCGGAGCTTAAGGGAACAAGATTTGAGAGTGTGGAAGCGGTGAAAGCGAAAGCAATAGAGGTTCTCAACAAGCTGACAGAAACGAACTTCCAGCACTGCTTTCGACAGTGGAAAGCTCGTATGGAGCGTTGTAGGGATCGGCAAGGAGAATACATTGAAGGAAATAAACTTTGTAATGTAATTGGTGATCAATAAACTGTTTTGTAGCACCAGTTCGGTTATTTATTGCCACACCTCGTATGCCGTTCCACAATAGGCAAAATTAGTTCAGTGAATACGACCTTCGAAAATCTGTAGCGCAGCTTAAATTGATTTTCATTATAAAGTATACCTTTGGGGTATTATAGCAACAAGTATATCCTCAATTTCATATATTGCATTATATTCCACATTTGCTAAAGATTTATTTATTTGCTTTGCAAAAATCAAGCATCTAATAATGGACTGGAGCATCTGCTGACCTCCATCGATTCGCCGAAATTTACTTTACAGCTTGTGCTGGCGAGCAAGCAATTGCCTACGCAACACCGAGAAACGATTGCTAGCGAGCTGCCAGCGAGTCGTCAGTTAATAGCGAACGACGCATGCGCACACTAGCGGAAAATTAGCTCTGCATCACCGCCAGAACGGAAATTCGCCGGCGATACGTTAGCGAACAACTATGTATACGGCTCCAAGTGTCTTATTGTTCTAGTGAATTCCAGAGTAAATGTAGTCATTAGTAGAGCCCACGGACCATGTACCATGAAAGGAAATAGGTTAATTTATTGTTTATTATTCTTGAGTGGCTAGCTTATCAATAAACAATCTCCATCTCTGTGAAAATCAGAGTAATGGAAACTCAAAAACAAAAGTATAATACTTTGCGCTTTTTCCAACCAGTTAAGGCAAAATATCACCTAAAAACAAAATAGGGCCGAATAAAATTTTGTTGTCTTTTTACTTGAACAACCTGTTGTACACATACTTCCGAGGGACGTTCAGTAATTAACGAGACAAACAGCAATAGCGGGAAAACTACTGAATATTGGACAAAAAATTTCTGTGGGTCAAATTGGCAACCTTGGGGGCAAATTAAGTCAGCTGTTTGAAAGCTCTTTTATTCATTTCAAAATGTTGGCTCCTCTCGAAACGTGTACGGTGGAAGAACAACGTTCAGTGATAAAATTTTTGTTATCCGAAGGTGTGAAGCTGGCCTAAAATTTACTCGAGAATGTTGAAACCGTGTGGTGAAAAGTGTTTAAGCCGCGGAAACGTGTACAAGTGGATTGAACAGTTTAAATCGGGCAGAACAAGCGTCACCGATATTCATCGCTCCGGATGACCGGTTGAAGTATCGACCGACGCGCTACAAAATCGCATAAATGCCCTTATTCTCGATGACAGCCGTATAAAAATCGTGACAATGGCTGATTTGTGTAATGTTAGTGTTGAAACTGTGTGTTCAATCATTCATGACATGCTGAATTATTGCAAAACGTATTCGAGATGGGTTCCAAGACAATTAACTCAAGTCCATAAAGACATCCGTGTTGCCACATCCTGCTTACAGTCCCGACTTCGTACCGTCCAATTTTCATCTGTTCGGCCCGTTCAAAGAGTTTTTACGCTGCACCAAGTTCGAAGTTCGAAGATAACGAAGCGGTCAAACAAGATATATACAAGTGGCTCGGACACCAAGGTCAAGAATTCTTCAGCATTGGAATTAGAAAGCTTACAAAGTGATGGGAGAAGTGCCTGAATATTGGTGAAAAGTAGTGTAAATTTCATTGTCATTGAATAAATTGTTTTTTTCCACAGCCATTTGTCTTGTTAATTACTGAATGTCCTTCGTACAGGGTAAAAATATGAGTATGAATGTAAGTATACGAGGTGTGGCAATTAAATAGCCGGACTGATGCTAGAAGACATTTTATTGATCACCAATTGCATTACAAAGTTTATCCCCTTCAATGTACTCTTCCTGCCGATCCCTACAAGGCTCCATACGAATTTGGCACTGTCGAAAGCGGTGCTGGAAGTCCGTGTCTGTCAGTTTGTTGAGAACCTCCGTCACTTTCGCTTTCACCGCTTCCACACTGTCAAATCTTGCCCCTTGAGCTCCGATTTTACCTTAGGAAATAAAAAAAGTCACAGGGGGCCAGGTCGGGCGAGTACGGTGGGTAGTCCAACACAGTGATGCCGGATTTCGCGAAGAACGCCTTCACAGACAAGGCGGAATGCGTTGGCGCATTGGTGGGGCTTCCAGGATTTGCTCTTCCACAAATCGGGTCTTCGTCTTCTCACTCGTTCACGAAGGGTAGCTAGTTTTTCCCGGTTTCACAAGAAACTTGAGGTTAACGCGTTGCTAGATCTGAACACTCTCCATTTTTCCGACGCGACGCTAGCGTAAGGACTTGAACGGACGATTGCTACAGCGAGACTGAGCGACGTACAACCGTGTCCATTGAGCTCAGGGTGGGGCAGGTATCTACAAGCACATACATGTTCAAACCTGCCGTGGCGTGCTCGCTGTTTGCCGATAGTAGCACCAGTCCGGTTATTTAATTGCCACACCTTGTAAATATGAGTATGAATATGAATGCGAATATGGGTATGAATATGAAATAATGAACACAGCATTATCTTTATTTTTTCTCTTTGGGAAATAAGATATTATAATAACGCAAACATTGTATGGTAGGAAATGTATCTCAATAAACGAACAAGATAACTAAATGTCAGTTTGCACATCTCTTGAAATAGCTTAGCAGTCCGTTAATTATTATTATCAGTTGAAATGGTATTACCAAGCAAAGCATGAAGATTGCAAAGGAAAAGATTTTGTAGTGGCGAATCACTTGTTGTCAATATTTTTATTGCCAGTGATGTTCTAGTCATATATCGAAAAAACACTTGCTTCATACAATCTCTTTTCAGCAATAAAGATTTAATAAATAGGGTTTTTTAAAGAAAGCTGGTCGATTTCTATTTTTTAAGAACTAGTTTTTGGTGTTATAGGCAGTTTGATTGTATTTCCGGTGTCACTGAAAATAAACCTAACTTTGTTATCTTAGGTGGAACACCTTGAATATTGTCACGTTTTGTAAAGAGGAGTCCAATAATGCCAATATATTTTAACCAAAACATATAACGATATAGCTTCGATAAATTCTTCCCCGTGATCCAAACACTTACTAGGCAACAATTGTTAATTTATTAAAACTTAATATTAAAATCGAAAATTATTCTTTCTATTTATCCTGTATTTTTCACATTTTCACTTTTCGTTCTTGTTTTGTTAGTTATTTTTCTTCACTATGTTGGAATTAATTGTGGTGGGTTGGCTTAAATTTGTCAGTTTTTGATAGACTCTAGCTAATAGTTTTAAGTAAGAATAGTGAAGATAAATTCCAGAAAGTATATTAAAAGAATAAGTAAATAATAGAGACAGAATTAAAAATATACTTTAGATATGTACTTACAGCTCCTCTAATTCACGAAATCTACTCAGACTTGTTTCATGTAGTTCTGTCAGGTTGTTGCTCGTGAGATCTCTGAAAAACAAAGAAAAATTATTGGAAACACAACAAATTAATGGAATTACTAGCTTGATAATTTGTGCCACTAAAACAAAATTATTTCAAAGAATGAACCCGTGTCATGATGTTTGTTGAGAAAAGTAATTCAGGCAAGCATTATTTTTCTTCATGGCTTGGTATTTCAAATACTTTAAACCACGTTTGTGTAGTAAAATGAAAATAACGATTTCGCGAAAAGAGTTCCATAAATTAGGGCCAGCTAATTGTCCCGAAGTTTTACATTTTTGTTTCACTTCGAATTAATTAATTCAGTTTTAGCTTTAAACATGCCAACGTAGTAAAATATATCGACAACACGTAAACGAAAACAAATTGAACGTTTATTTTCCGTCTTTCGTCACACGGCTGGTATTTGTCCATCGGACAATATTTAGCTTAATAGCGAATTTCTGGCGATCTTCTTTGGTTTGTATTAACGCAATTATAGAGGTACAGGAACGTCGTAAACGTTGTGACCTTCTGATATGTACTTAATGACAGCAAGCGCAAGGCAGCAAGAATTTGGTTTCTGGAGGTCGCAAACATGGAAATAAATTACGCTAACGCAGTACCTCGCGCCAAGAAAATATTTGCCACTGCTTTTCTTAATTGTAGGATAAAGCTTTTAGGAAATTTCGCGCATATATGGGTATCGCACAGGAAGGTCGCTCTATCTTCTAATAGTATAATATTTCAATTAACTGTACATACTGCTATTTTAATGCAGAAAAAAATGAAAGAATAATTTCCATAATTGCAGTAAATCCCACTACAAATGGTTATAGGATCCATGAAGCGAATAATTTGTAACAACTAGTGAAACAATACTGTAAGAAACACGAGTGGCGCAAAACTTGCAATGTTTGCTACAATAAACATGCATATTTTACAACAATTGTGCAAGTGTATATATCGTACATATTCAAATGTATGTCATAACGTTAGATTACATAAATTGCAACAATTTTTTGAATAATTAAAACATTCTATATTAGTGGTTGAAAGAACAAGTAAACGAAATAACAATAACTACTTCACGTTTCGGTATCTACAACAGCTTTCGTCATTTACAGGGAAACATTGACCGGACACATCTGTGCTCGTGGGTGTGTATTCGCCACTCCAAGAATTCGGAAAATTTGGAAGAGTAAGGTAAACTGCGGAAAATCTTACTACGAGCTCGGAGCTCGATCCGAGACCGATAGTTTGGTGAACTAGGCATTACACTATCTTTCCCACTAATTATGAAAATGAATTGAAGCATATAAGCAGATCTTTTGTTAAAAAAATTCTTCTCAGGATTTTTTCTGTGAAAAGATTTATTTGATAATTCTTACAAAACATAAACAAAACAGCAATAGCGAATAAACAAAGGACATACACCATCATAGGCAAAAACGCCTCACCTAGGAAAAGAATATCGCCTCGGTCCTGTAATATTTCAAACGCAACTGCAGAAAATATAGGTGAGATAGGTAGTACGATATTTACAACATACTTAAATGTAATATATAGGTTTTATATTTTATAAGGACTTCACAACACAAATTGTACCAGAACAGACTCATTCATCCACACTTGAAGAAGCGACTCTACCAGAACTACCTCTGACATTTAATGCTCTTTCCCCGATAGAATCTGTTGCACTATGATATATAATCGGATGGGTTGCAAAGCATATTCTTCTGCATTTTAAAAACTGCCAATATTTGCACTCAAAATATATTAGTTAATGATCATACCTATTCTGTTATGCACAATTTTATCAAACGTAGGAAATATGATGAAAATGTTGAAGCGTGAACATATTGTAATACGAATTTTATTAATCCTTCGTAAAAGTTTATAACGTTACTTACTTTTTACTTCCAAATATGCTTCGCCAGTCAAATATTTTGTCCTGTATTTAAATATTCATGTCTACTAATATTGCCTTTTCATTTATGCATTGTTCACATCTTTCTTTTTTAATAGCAGCTATCTTACATTCTTTTATAAAACTTTTATTGTTTCACTACATTAAACAATTGAGTAATATATTGCTATTGCACTATTATCATATAATGCAACAAAAAGTACTTGGTCATTACATTATAAGCATCATAAAAACATAAGATAGTAAATAGTCTATAATTTCCTACGTACTTATACTATTAACAGCAGTTTACAGTGATGCCAGACTTCACGATAAATCATGAGATTACACGATTTTACATAAAATCTCACGATCTCACGATTCGGACCTCAAATCTCACAATTTTCAATATTCAAAAGAAAATTATTTCATTATAGCGCGAATATTTTTTGAAATTTACATTTAGCAAAGGTCACTGTAAAGATCATTCCATTTCATCTATAATTAATAATCTGAATTACGGTGTTATGAATATTATCTGTTTTAAATCTGCCGCCTTTTCTTTGTACATGCGTAAATGTACCGATACCTACATGTCATATTTCTATTTAATAGCCAAAATTAAAAAAATGGTGGGCGATGGAGGAAGGTGGGTGTGATGTTACTGAAATCTGGAAATAAAATTCTGTAGTTAAGTTAGGAAATGACGAAAATAAATTCCTTAAGGTAAGTACATTCGTATATAATTTACTATGTTTGCGGCACCCCAGTGCTGCTGTAGAAAGTTTTCTCACAAATCAATCTACAGAACACTCGGACAAGGAATAGATTTAAGAGCGACACGTTGGAAAGATTATTACTAACAAATAGTTTAATTTTACATAGTGGCAATTGTTATGATTTTAAAATTAATTCAAACCTTATAGAAAAACTTAATTAATTTCAATTATGCTATATGTTAAAAAAAGACAACGATACCGATTCCGAATAAAACATTTTTTGTCGAAGTCGCTAATAGTTAATTGCCTATATTTATGTGCATTTATTTTAAAGTACTGAAATATTGTTTTTACAAATCTCCCTAGTTTTCCTATTACTTAAACGAATTAAATCGTATTTACATGTAAAAAATCATTCTTCACGATATCTCACGATTTTTTGTAAGCAAGTTCACGAATTTCTCATTTTCTAATCTGGCAACACTGGCAGTTTATCCTTGCCTATTTGTACAGCAAACCAGTATTTATTCCTTTTTCATTTATATTTTTTATTTATTCTTTTTTATTGCGTTATTTTTATTATAATAAAAATTCCTCAGTAAGATGATCTACTTTATTTTATTTATATTTTAGTTATATTTAAATTTTGTGTTTTAGTACTTCTGGCATATAAATCATACCGATTTATTTAAACCGGCCATTAAAGTATTCCTAGTACGATTATAGGCGTTGAGCCGTTTCCATTTTTACAGTGTGCTATGAGATATTTAATTGGAACAACGCTATTAATCGATTAGGAATAAATTTAATGGCTTACTTTCATCTTTCAATTAGTTTAAATGGTAAGATTTGTTACGCGCTACTTTTAGTTCTTATGTGCATTTGTTCGATGGCGCTGTAATCCATATGCATTTTTTATTGGCGTTCTTTTTGCTAATTAGTCTTACACAGTAGATGGAAGGGCTGCAGGTTAAGTAAATATTTCTTCGTAATACTCGAATGCATAACATCAATTTTTCTGTTTACACTACCTAAACTATATAATTTCTGGACTTTCTACATGAAATTACTATCTTTATAATTTAACTACTTCCTGTTTTATTTCGTAATGGTATTATCCTTCATATTTCAATTATTTGGGTTTCTGTATACCACAAAAGTTTAGAGAGATGTAAAATTCTAGATCCAGTAAGTTATATTTTTTTACGAAAATTCAATTGTAATTTCTATTTATTATAAGTTGTCCACAAATAAAAATACTATTGTAAAAGTATTCTTTCTCATTTCAGTTTTAGAAATATAAAATTTCAATATTAATCGGTAATGCGATATCTAAAAAAGTTAATTATCACCGGGAAAGTAGGACATTTAAGCTCTCGTTTTGCTCCTTGTTCTGAAAATGAGATGCCTGTCGTTTATTAAATCTCTAGCAAGGACTCGTTCGTTTCAACACACCATCTGTGCAACAACCGGCTCTTTTTAGTCTGAGTTTTATTACAATCTCCTTTTCACGAGTTTTGAATGACGATTAAAATCGAGTTCTGTATTTGCCATCAATCATTTTGCGATTCAAAGACAAACTTGAATTTAGAATGCTAAAGTTTATCGATTCAAATAGCTACCCTATTGAGATAAATTTTGTTCAACTAGAATTTAAAGAAAAACATCTATCTCTTAACAAAACGGTAACCAACAACTGCTTTTCCTTTATGTTTATCATTTTGCGTGATGCATACTGTTTTTTTTTAATTAGACAATTTTCTGGACGTACGTTTACCAATTTACAATATTCGTACTGCTTGAGTACTTCACTTGACGACAGGAGGTAAGTATTGACTAGAGGCCCTAATCTTTTTGTATACCTAGCTTTGAAACATTTAACAATGTTAAAACTCTTACAGGCCCAAGATATTTTGCAACCATAAATGTCAGTGGGCGTATTCTGAATACAACAATATTAAAAAAGTTATTTTAGTGATGTGAACGCCCTTAAATGAAACTAAAATGTTAATTATGCATTTTATTACATAATGTACATATTGGACCCCCGTTGGGAAGTTGGAATTTTGCAAGTTATTTAAATTTTTAACTCTTTTGTGGGATTCGAGAGTATTCTTCGATACTCTTTCGGCATTATTAAAGAATTTTGATGTCAATAAATGGAAATTAACGAAAGTTAAAATTGAAAAATGTAAACTAACCTTGATTTTAAGAAGATGTCATATAAACACTATGTTCCTTACGACATTTGCTGGAAATCTGCCTGTTCTAACCTCCAACCTTTTCTTCTACCTTGAATTTATTCTCTAATTTCTACATCGGACACTTTAAATTGGTACCGCAGTCAACATACTAGTTAACTCGAAGAAAGCTTAATCAGGATTGATGAATTTATTGGCGTCTCTTTTCTCCCTTATTTTAATGGCGATGGCGATTTGTTTCTGACCACAGCAAATTTTGATGATATCTACCCAAATATAATCTAGTAGGGAATCTTTGATAAATAATGTTATTTTCAGACGTAGCATGAGAGAATGACTTTAGTGACGCTACTAGATGACTCAAACTAGACGACTCTATGATAGACAAACCCTAAAATACGAAATGTTACTGCTGCAAGCGAAAATACCTTAACGAAACATATTTAATATACGAAATAATGTTAGAAATACCTTTGAATTTACCCTGTTGTTTGTTGTAGGAGAATTTTACATTAATTTTGAAGAAAATAGGAAGATGAACTAAAGAGGAATAATTTCACCGTTTCTCCACGTTTATCGTTTTCAGGACTTATATTTTATGTCTATATACAGGGTTAGATAAACAGCATATAGCTGAACCTCGCCCTGAGATTGCATAGCAACCTTTTGTTTTTTTTTACATACATTGTTCTGTTGTACTTTTTTTCGGCTAGCAATAAAGACTATTATTATTATTATTATTATTATTATTATTATTATATAAATTATTTAATATCCATACACCAAGGCCAGTCGGCCTGGGAAATTGTGGCTTTCGAAAAATAGCTTTTATCCGCCAGAGGGAATTTCACTACTATCGGGTGGCTATACTGAATACCCTATACGTGTCGGATTGACAGCTGATATTTCCGAAGTAAATATTTGACATAACAGCATATATAAGACTATGTACTACATTGATTACATTTTGTTGTTACAATGTCTTTTCTATATAAATTACAAACAGGTCTTTTTCACTATATTACTTTTGGTACAGGCTGGATAATTAAATGTGGTATATATAGGTATATGTTTTTTTTCGGTTGGCGCCTGAACAGCAGCCTACTATTCGTATATTTGTTACGTATATGTTTTCTTACTACTATTTTTGTTATATTTTCGTTAGTAACGATGGCAATTATACTATTTGAAAAATAAAATTTCCCGATAATAATTAAACTACATTTTGATTCTGCTTGATATCTGTAGTTTTCCAATGAGTACTCCATAGGGCGCTACAAATTTGAGAAAAAACGTTGCAGCGCCTGATATACGTTCAAAACTAAAATTTTGATTAAAATCTTTATCACAATTATATGAACAGGTCCTCAATAATCGACTGAAAGAACAAATTAAGCCAACGTTATCAGATGCACAAAGTGGTTTTCGGAAAGGAAAGAGTATACAATATATACAGGTATATTTTTATACTAAAACAGCTAATCGAATGAAAATAGATAAGATTAAAACTAGGGTAATGGCAGTAACGAAAGATACAGAGAACATCGATACACATATAGAGAATATAAAAATTGAACAAATACACGAGTATATCTCGGGGTGGTGATAGAAGAGAACGGAAATCAGGATGTTGAAATCAGTAAGAGATTAGAAAATGTAATAAAATGTTATTATGCTTTAAGCAAAAATTACGAAATTTTTTTAAACCAATTATGACACGTGCGTTCTGTAAGGCAATCAACACCATAAACTTCACATGTCTCTTTGTGAGCCTCAGCAGCTTTCTTTCCCTTATGGAAATAAAAAAGGAAAGGATGCCGAAAATGTTCGTTTCTGCACTCCATGTTAAAATTGACCCTAAACTAACAGCTACAAACAAAATTACGCCCAATTTGCTCTAAAGTAACCTAAATGTCAGTGATATCAAATGTCAAACGGAAAAAAACCATAACTGATAGGAGTCCTTCAAAACAATTACAATCCTTTCTATGTGTGACAACCGAAATTACTTTCTTGCCGGCCCAATAGAATTTACATTTAGAATACACATTTGTCTATACCTAAAATATGTCGTTCTTTAGTAAATTAAAAAATATGAAGTTATGCAGATAAGTTTTTTGATAAATGCAGAAGGTGCTGCGATGCAATGTCATAAACTTCTGCTTTTCTACGGATATTCATTAAATATAAACTGGAAAACATAATTTATGCATACAATTTCACTATTCGAAGTGAACACCATTTGCTTCATTCAAATTGTAATACGATTCTTTGTATTTTATTGAACATTTACTGTCGGGAGTATTACGTATTTTGTGTAATGTTCATGTTATGCGTTGCCTTAGGGAAAATTTTAAACAATTTTCAATATGTTTTTATTAAATTTTATATTGTGCAGCACTTTTCTCGGAATACTTTTTATTTGAAAACTTTTTCCCTGGATTGCTCAGGAAAGGGATTATTTTGCGTCCACGCACTAGGTGAACACGCCGTATGTATATATTTTGTTGTGCTAAAATAGAAAAGGTTACATCAGGTTAATAGTTTGCCGTTAAAATCTTTTTCTGCATAGTACAAGCCGGGAGAAGGCGAATACGTTTGAGCATAAAGTGGGTGAAATTTATGTGACGTTTAATACATTATTTCCAGGATGATTTTTTATTTTCACGTATCTGCCAAAACTTTCTCGATAAAGTTACTAAAAGAACGATTTCGTCGGCGTGGAAATAAAGAGGCGATTTTAGAGAAAAAAGGAAGACAGACACTTTCCTCGTATACATCAACGGGATCAACTTTAAACGGGAGTCGAAAAGTGAGTGTAAACTTTACCTCAATTTATCGTGAGCTATTCTTTTTTCTATTATTTCGCGTGTCCCGAACAGATGACAGCTCAATAAAATATCTCCATTTATATATTAGAATTTGTTTTATTATCGCGTAACTGCGCCTGTCTCGCTTTATGATATTCTTCTGTCGATGGTAAACAGGCAAAGGTGTAATAGCGAGCGCGCTCTTCGCTTTAAGCTTTTTCTGAACATCTATCTACTAAATTTAGCCTGTAGTCTTGCGTGTCGTGGCAATTTATGAGGTGACATTCACTATCTACTAGAGTGCAGGGCGTGCATTCTTAATAATTTGTACGTGGTAACCTTAAAAGTAGATTTCAGAAAATCGGTTTTCTGCTCCCGAGAATAAATAGCAATGTAAAGTAAATCGTGCATCCGAATATCATATCAGAGAAATATATATGTGTATCACAAAGTTAAGAGGTACTGATAAATTGTTTAGTAGGTATTAGTAATTCCGAACAACTGGCGCTCACAGAATTAGATGGTGAGGAAATGTAAGTCTTATGGATACCAGACAACCGTTTATAGAACAACTGGTGGTAGAAAAAAGAGCAGAAGCTCGGACATCAAAATCGCTAATTGCAAGCAAAACAGATTTAAGAAAACTAAATATTGAAGGCTTCAGAAAAAAGGTTCAAGATCGAGCTCGATATAAATTTGAATTGGAACAAAAATGATATTCTCTAAGAGTAGCGTACACTCTACAAAGTTTTTGGGAAAATTCTTGTATCGTTTTGATTCAATTTTGTCACCTTAGAACCGTACATGAATTTCAACTTGAAAAGGAAATAATTTCACTAGCATGAGAAATCTCTATGGAAAAGTGAAACGATCAGAGACGTAATAGATGTAAATGTAGATAGAGTAACAGGATGGAATAATACTAAATTAGTAGTACACCTCTTAAATTTAATTTTAAAATCTATCAAAAAAAGTGCCTAAAAGCAATAATCAACATAATGCTAGTAAAACCGGTATTGATGGAATCACTAAGGGTAAAAGCAATGCGGGGAGAGAAAGCACTAGTCGATGCACATGTTTCTGCCTACCCGGCACACAGTGGCACCTGTATACACGCTAGTCTAGATGCGAACGGGGGATTGCTTTTGTGAATGGCAACAGCGCATTCGTGTCTCATTGACAGATTCCATCCAGTCGCAGTATATCATAAAGCGAGCAGCAGTACGCACGCATATTATAAACGCGTATGTCCGCTCAATCACGTAATATTATAATTCAAAATGTGTTAATGTGTTAATGTGTGTTAATGTGCTAATACAGAATTACTGCGTAATTTTTCTGTATTCTCAGATTATGTTAGAGAGTACAGTTTCTTATATTCACTTTGTTGCTGCTATGCGATGTAGGAGAACGAAAAGGTAATTCTAAGTAAGAAAATAAACGATTCTTATAAAACTAAACTAAAGAAAAATTCAATAATTATACAAAATAGAATGAAATTCTAACAATCTCCTGGCAATTTTGAACTTTGTAACTTTTGTATTTGTTGCATTTCAAAATACATTTCACAGTACTTCTACTAACACCGATTTTGTCTGCAATTTGCCGGCTTGAGCAAGGTTCGCCCAATTTTAACTAACGAACAAACCCTCACTTCCCTCTCCTCCCGCTCGGGATGTATTAGAGGGATTTGAGGCTGTTCGTCTATTTGTTGGCATTTACGGCAATTCCCGACCACGCAGCCAAGTTTTCCAAACGCTTTGACGATCCTTTCAATCGTCGAATTCCAAGGAATAGGACGATCCGCGTACTCTACGGCAAATAGATCGGCCATGCGATTGTAAAACTAACATAGTGTATTCGAAATCCACGATCACTTGTTAGAATCTTACGAGCGCACAGACAAACAAGGAGTGCGTCAGATAGGCCTCTCAGAGCTACGGCAGTTGCGCGCGGCGAGGCTGGCCAGCGGGGATAAATGCAAGGATGCTGGATCGTTACGTACAAATATCTCGCACACTGGTGAGACCTGGGCCAACGTGTATGGATGAAACAACAAAAATCATGATTCCTAAACCGTTCGTCCAATTTGTTTTAAATTGTTACCTGATTTAAGTTATACATTTTGACATCTATTTTGAGTAAAATATATTTATATTTTGTAGTTTCAATTTTGATTTTTTTAAATTATAGTGTGATTTTATTCAAACTGTGTTTTATATGTGTGAAAATATTGCGAAATAAAATAAGAATATTATCAAGGTATAATTTTACTAGAAAAGGTAATTAAACTAAAAATATACAGTAAAGTAATTATATATTACATTAACATTCGTGGAGTAGGTCACGAATATATACAGATGTCATCCCAAGATCTCCGTGACATAAAGCAAACTGTTACCCACCGAGTTCCACCAAATTTATTGTTTTAATAACATTGTCTTCTAAGGAATCACTGTCACACTCGATTATAATATATTTTTTCGTATTGTCATCAATAATTGACTGAGATTTCGCGTAAGTTTGCCTTAAGCTGCTTATATAAGAATCAAAAGATATCAATAAAACATTCATTAAATTTTTCATATTGCTTTTTCTGAAATTTTTTCTAGTACAGTGCACTCGATTCTATCTTTCTTTATCTCGGGCTTCTAATGCTTCCTCAAAAAGTTGACCTATTGTAATTGAAAAAAATAAAATAATGACACAACTATGTACCAAAAGTTTATGAACACTGCTAGGCATAGGCCAGCTGTACCTTTCTGAATAAACAGCTATAGTTTCATAAGTCGGTTTATTGACATTTTAAAAATGAATTGCGTTACCGCATGAAATTATATTTAAAATTAAGGAGAAACTTGAAATAAGTTTTTATTCAATCTTGCAACTTCTAAAGTTAGCGCTGGATTTGAGAAAAACGTCTAGCAGTATAGATGCCAAACCAACTCTCAAGCAGTTCTTGGACTGCCGGTCCCGAGAATGCGCAGCGCATAAGCACTCTGCCACCTGCATATGTAAGCGATTCTGACAGGCTTACCATAATGTACAAAAGAGTGACAACAAAAAGTTATTAGGAGCAATAATCAAAATAATGCTAATATAGCTCACGGTACCTAGAAATACTTTTTTATGTGTTTTTAATGCACCATGGTAAGCTTGTCTATGTGCAGGCACCAGATCCCTTATGCGGTGCGCTATCTCAGGATCAGCAGTCCAAGAAGTGCTTGAGAGTTGGTTTGGTACCTGTACCCAGCTTTTGTCGCTACATATAAACGGCACCGGAGATGTACTGTTTTCTATGCCGGAGGCTAGTGATGTAAGCCAAAAGGCAAACAGCGGTGTGAGAAACAGTCGGAGCAACGCTGGTGACGCCGGGTAGGCAGAAACATATTCGTTGGGTAGAGCTTTCTTTCCTCACATTGCTTTTGCTGTGAGTGATTCAATCAATATTATAAGCTATATTATCACCATTTTTGTTTAAAATCCATAACGTTAGAATATATTACTACGAGTGCGCTAGTTATACCACTACTGGATTTCCCGAATGCATATTTTAAGTTAAATTTATATCTAACCATTATAGTAGAAAGGGCGTACAAAATAAAGTTTAATTTTCAAACGTTATTGAAGTTTTTCATTTGGTCAAGCAGTTGTTCCCAATAAGTTAGACTGCTAGGTATGGGGTTTAGAAAGATGGCTAAGGTTTTAAGAAAAAACATTGTTTAGTTTAGAATTTAGAATAACGAATACGGAGAACATATCGCCGGATATAACAACTTTAAAACTACTGAAGTAGTGACTTATTTAACATACTATGCTTTTGTTTTAAGCTAAATTGAGAAGATCATTTACAAAAACTTTTTGTGTGTGTGATATTGTCTATTTCTGCAACAGCTATCCAGTGAACTTTTGTCATCTAGTACTGCCCGTAAAACATTTAATCACTAACTTAAGATTTGGAAATCACACTCTATATTTTACATCGTAGAGGAGGTACCCAAAAGTTTTCGGAATTTGAATCACACACACGTGAACGAAAGCAGCTACATTTAAATGGCGCGGCGTTACGTAGAGTTGTATGCACCGTTCGCGAGCCAGTATGCCAAGTGGCGTTGAGAGAATAGCGTATTTATATCAAGTTCTCTTTTAAACCTGGTAAGACTGCCGTAGAAACACACAAAATGTTAAAAGAAGCATTCAGGGGCGACGCTTTGAATCAAACACGAACTTACGGCTGATTTAAACGTTTCAAAAATTGCCAAACATCAGTTGATGACGATGAACTTTCTGGGCGGCTATCAGATTATCCACAAAGAGTTCGTACCTCCAAGTTACGATTAGTGCAGAATTCTATCGTGATGTCCTAAGGCGGCTAAGAAAGGATATGAGAAGGAACTATTCAGAGATGTGTCAAGAACGACTGGGTTTCTACCATGAAACTGCTTTTACCGTACACAAGCTTTTGGTGAAAAAGAACACGGCCGTTGCTCCTCATTCAGTGCACGGGTCTGACATGGCTCCTTAGGACTTTCTCTTCTTTCCAAAGATGAAAATTAAGTTGAAGGAGCGAAGATTTGATACGATAGATGAGTTTGAAGCTGAACCGCGAATGGCGCTAATCACATTAACAAAGCAAAACTTTCAAAATGCGTTCCTATTGTGGCGGGGATGCCGGGATCGGTGTTTGCACTACCAAGGAAACTACTTTGAAGCTGATGGAGGAGAATGAAGTTTAGATATTCTTCAATTTCATTTGCAGCTGATAATACAAAAAAAAAAAATTAAATATATCTTTGATATTGCAGATTAGTAGAAAATAAATATAAAGCCTGATGCTTAGTATAGAGATTTAACGCTATTTTCTTGCAGTAACGTCCGAAACATTTTGCTACTCAAAGCTTTTTAAAATGCGCATAACTATTGCTGATTTTTGGGGTCACCGTACCAGTAAAATCTGCACCCGTAAAAGCATAAAACGAAAAAGAAGACGGTCTTCAATCGAAATTTTCCGTTTTCCATGCAGTACATTTTATCTATCGTAAAAACGGACAAACGATTCTATCGCAGAACGAGTTTATATGCTGAACTTTTAACCCGTGTCATTATTTTTATAGCTTCATTCTGTCTTGTCAGGATCTCTTTCTGTTCGGTTGTCGATCAAATCGTTTTAGATTTCCCAAGCAGATTGAAAAATAGAAAGGGCGTATACTTCAATATATTAGTACAACGTCTGCACCTGAAGGCAATTTAGTTGTTTAGAAAAGACAAGATTTATAAGTAGTTTTTATTTAAAAATTACTTATTTCAATTTAAAACAAAATGGAAATTCGAGATGAGGCATTATGATATATCAGAGATTATAACTACAGTTTTCTGAATTACGTAAATGCATCTAGTAGTGATGGATGAAACCGAGTAATTTTATTACTCGAAATGTTAGTAATCGCAACAATTATAACGAAAAATTTTCAAAAATAGTGGCAGCACTTTTACAATACTGTTTTATATTTTTTTACAGCTTATTTTTAACCGACTAGTTTTATCAACTACAATTTCAGCTCGGTAGCTGTATCGACCACTATTTTTTAACGAAAGACCTTTACCGGCTATTATTTTCTAAAGATCCTTATTTGCTAAAGAATGGGTTTGTCGAGTAGTATTTCCAGTAGAATTCGATTACTTGATTGAGATATTTTAATCCCAGTGTGTAAAGGTATCTTATAACTTATAACACGTCGTTCCTGCTGTCATTAATATAAGGAGTACCGCAGGGCCCTATGGCCGATCGTATTATGTTTTCATTATACACGCAATTTACATCTGCCCTTGAACTGTATATTTCCACGCGGATGACACGCAAATTTACACTTTATTTAAACCGTCCGATTGGCGCGAACTTATTTCAAAAATTAGTAATGATTTACAAAACCTAAGCGATATCTTGCCACTACATTCCCTCATATTAAATTCGACGAAGCCTCGGGTGATACTTTTTGGAAACTAGAGTCTCAAATAATTTATCGTCTGCAGTAATCATGTAAATAGATAATATAAAACTTCCAGTAGCAAAAAAAGCAGAAAATCTGGAGGTAATATTAAACAACACATTCCGTTATTATGACCAGATTTCCAAATACGAGGGTTGGAACTTTAATAGTGGTACCTATTTATTTATTAATAACACATGTGTGAAGCTACTTCACACATGGGCACCAACATTGTCAACAACTCGTTGCCAGCAATATAGCCTTTAACAGCGCCTGTTCTGTTGATGCTTCAGATGGTGCGATCTATGTACTACTTGCATACACTCGGGAACGAATCTAATGTCACGAAGTGGTTCCTTCCAAGTTGGGTTTAATGGTTCATTGTGCATAAGCATTGCTGAATTTTCTGAGAATTCTATTTTGCTTTCCGTAAATAAGCTAAAGAATAGTCACAGTTCTGGACATGATCAAATTCCCTCGTTTTTTATTAAAGATTGTAAACACCTATTGGTACATCCTCTCTTCAAAGTCTTTAATTTAGTCTTGAAAACTTCACTTTTTCCCGATTTGTAGAAGGTTGAATTTTGCCAAAGTGTTTGAACAATGCTTATGCACTGCTATTTATCCTTGCGTTAAAAACAGCATTTCTTCTTGCCAACACGTCTTTACTGAGAAAAGATCTACTGTAACTAATCTATGTCAGTTTACTCAGTTTTTATCTCATGCTATTGATTCTCGCGTGCAAGTTGATGTCTTATATACCGATTTTGCCAAAGCATCTGACCGCCTTGACCATTCTTTAATTCCATATAAGTCCATATGTCTTTTGGGTTTAGTGATTCGCTTGTGCACCTGTTTCAATCATATTTGTTCAATAGACTTCAATATGTTTTTTATAATGGCTTCTGCTCTCGTCAATAGATTGCCTCTTCGGGAGTCCCTCAAGGGTCTAATCTTGGGCCTTTGATTTTCAACTTATTCATTAACGATATAAGTACATGTGTATCGTCGAATGCATTACTATTCGCTGACGATTTGAAGCTATATCGTAAGGTGTCCTGTTCCGAGGATTGTTACCTCCTGCAAAGCGATCTTACAAATATTTCTAAATGGTGTACATCAAATAATCTACCTCTGAATATCAGCAAATGTAAAGTTATTTCCTTCACACGTGCATCTACGCCAATTACTTTCAACTATGAGCTTAATCAAGTTAACATCGAACGTGTCGAACTAATTAAGGATCTAGGGATTTTGTTTGATAGTAAACTCACTTTTGCGCAACACATTATCAGTATCTCCCATGCGGCTAGAAGATCTCTTGGCTTTATTGTGCGAAATTGCATAGAGTTTACCAATGAGGTAGCATTGAAATCTTTGTACTACGCTCTTGTTAGATCCCGTCTGGAATACGCGTCCATCATATGGTGCCCTTACTATTTAACACATAAACGTCAATTGGAACTGGTCCAACGCAGATTTGCTAAACTCCTCTGGTTCCGGCAAGACGGAGTGTACCCACCGAGAGGCGTTGATTATATGTTACTGTTGTTCCGATTTAATGTACCCTCTCTTAACTTTCGGCGCATATCCTCCGGTCTGGTGTTTCTCTGGAAATTGTGTAATGGCTGCATTGACTGCTCTGCACTACTTCAAAGATTACAATTTATAATCCCACGCTCTGGTGTCCGATATTCGAATACGTTTTATCTACCGTTTCCTCGAACAAATGCTCTTTTAAAATCACCTATTTATGTGACTTGTACAAACTTTAATCTCATATCTTCGCAATGTGATATTTTTCAGATACTTTACATACAATAAGGATAGTCACTGCTCTTTACTTAAATAATTTTTTGTAACTTGTTACTCTTACTTGTTTTTTGTACTCCTTTTGTAATTTGTTTAATTAATTACTTGTTCAGTAACTGGAATTTTCTCTGTTGGGCAATAAAGCTTATTATATACATTATATATTATTATATTATAGAAAGTGTGGACGCTTTCTTCGCAACTCTGGCCTCAGTCTATGTTCCAAAAACTGAAGGAAACATTGTGCATTAACAGTCTGTCCTTGCACTATTGCATGTGCTAGGATGACTCCATCACAATCGTACACAAGAATCACCATAACTTTCTCAATAGTGTGGATAAGACGAACTTTTGTTCCACGTGGTGACCCGGAATGATGCTATTCATTAGGTTGGCGCTAAAGTTCAGGTTCATACGATCTGTCCCATGTCTCATTAAGCGTAATAATGCAACGTAAGAAAGCGTCTTCTTCACGACCATAACGCACCGAGTGAGTTTGAGCGGCGTCGGATCCATTGTTGCATTTTCGTTAAGTTGTGGGGAACCCACCGCAATGCAATTTCTATCATTCCCAGACGATTCGCTAAAATATGCAGCACAGTCATATGCGATAATCCTATCTCGTGGCCTAATTCGTGTAACGTCTGACGTCGACCTGTGTTTAACAACGCGGTAACAGCTCTTCCCCACACGCTTCAATAAGACCTTCATGACATTGTCTTGCTCTGCGACTACGAGCACTGAATTTTCAACCAACTTCGCTGTTCCTCTTTTATGAACATGATGAAAACACAGGCCACAATCGTTTAGATCGGTAACTCATACAAGACGATTTTTTCTCGCCCTAGCGTTTCGATTCGGAAAGAAGCGTCCATTTATTGTAAGATAGGTAAGGCATGGGCAACAGTGAGAATAATTCATTCCGTCTTGCTTCGCTTCCACAGCAGTGTTGTCACTATTAAAATTGCGATCCTTGTATATAAAAATGCATACTTTCATTCAAAAAAGCTTTACCCTTACAGATCACTTCTAAACAGAAATGTTAAAAAACTACTATGTGAGACGTTTGTTCCCTTAATTTAACTTTTGCATGCCGCTGTACCATCCTGGTCTTAATAGAGCTACTGTTTGTGGCATCCAAAAGATCCAAAATGCTTGTTTCAGTTTTATTTACAGTATTCGAAGATTTCAACACATCTCCTATAAGATAATGATGCTGGACAGCTTTCTTCTTACCACAAAATTTTGCTATTCAAATCCCTTGTTGCTCTTTGTTTTTTGCTTTGCAATAAAACGGCTTTCAAGTAGGCATGCTAGCTTTATAACTAGGCATCTTGCTTTTTTAATGTACAACGTGATTAGGCATGAGCAGAAATGAATGGAATTTGTTCCGACTGCGCCTCGCCACACGAATCAATTCCTATTTCGTTTGCTCTTTGTAGTTGCTTGTCGCAGCTTTATTTGTTATATTTATGTATTGGGCTCAATAAAGCCATCTATTATTATTACTATTATTAATCGAAATAATAGAAAGAATTCATTTGATGTTTCCTACCTAGCGTATTAACTCAGCAATCCTAGAAATGCTGGTGCCAGCTCAATTTTGAAGATCTAAAACATATTTTTGCACAACCATTTAATTTGATTATTTTAGGTACAGACTATGTGTACAAATACCTTTTGCCGACGATTGTCATTGACTTATTGGGTCTTCATGTTACCTACATACTTCCATGATTACGTAATTATTATTTTATGGCAATGAGGTGCACAAAATGTTCAAGACAAGTGTTTTGAGTAATCATGTGCTGTAGGTATGCCACTCAGTGTATATTATAACACGTTACTACAGTCAAAAATCGGGAATATTTAGAATAACGCCGTAGAAGTCCTCGTTTTGTATATTTTCATTAACGCAATGTAATTCAGTTTCTCGGAAACCACTCCCAGTCAACTGCATATGTATTCCGGGCTCGTTAACACAAATTTGATAATTAGCATCTAACATTAATAATGAACTATAAGCAAATTAAGTCCGAAAGTCTACTTATGCAAATATAATTTCAAATATTCGCCAATTTCCCTAATTAAAATCAAAATATACCGGAAATTAAACAATTTTCTAATTAGTTTATCGTTTCGATCTCATTAACGTCATTTTTTGTACATATGTGAAAATTGCAATCTTTGAATTTATAGGAGGAAACATGACAATTTAAACTTTGGCTTTAGAATAATAAGGTGTCCTTCAAAAACCGCCGCAATTTTTTTTAAGAATCGGGAAGAATTAAATTACGATAAACAAAAATCTTATTTTTAAGTTAAACAGTAGTAAAAATTATCAATGTCCATAATAAGAAAGAATTAATTAAATCTAGTGGCAAAATCAGAAATCGATGTAAAGCTACAATCCTCTATTAATAAGAATAAAAAACGAATTTATTGGCCATTAAATAACCAGTACGTAAAATGTAAGCAATCAAATAAGACCATAAGTTCACAAGAATATGTAGGAGGCGTTCTGCCTATAGCCCCTTAAAAGACAACTAATTTACAAAATATCTGCATTCATAAGAAAATAAAAAGGAACGAAAAAGAAGAAAGGGAATAAATTATTAGTAAACCATCTGAAGTGTATATATATAGAGTTAAGTAAAAGCCGGGTATATACAGTCCCTGGCCATATTACTTGAAACATGTCATAAATCGACCCTTTTACCTGGAAATTCCCATTCTATTATAGTGATGTTCTTTTGCTTTGAATCCGATCGTTTATAGAGAGACTAGATTATTGTATCAATAAATAAAAATACAAGAGAAATGATGTTTAGAAGAGTAAAGTACGTATATGCAAATATTTCAGTTATCAACTTACATTTAGCGAGTTCACAGTTTAGAGAATGCATCGATATTTTTTAAAATATTTCTAGCTGAGCTAAGTTGTGGAGTATCGTTATGTGTTTTGTATTGATATATCGTTATTGCAAAGGTAAAATTGTTATTCTATCTCTCTCTTAATAATTAATTATTTGGAATTTGATAAAAATTGAAATATTTGGGTTTTTTTGTAGAAAATGCCCGGGAAAGATTTAACGAGTGAACAAAAAGCCGTTATACAAGCTCTTCTACAACCAAACAAACATTCACAACAAGAAATTGCAAAATTACAGAAAGTATTTCATTCTTCTGTATCGCGTTTAGCTAGAAACTTAAACGAAGGAGCTAGCATATCGACACAGAGACGGGCAAAGTGCGGTCGGAAAAGAAAAACTTCGAAGGGATCTGACCGTGAAATTGTTCATCAGGCTTTGAGTAATAGATTTGCTACAATTAAAATGATTCAAAAAAATTTACAAGAGAGAGGAATAGAGATTTCGAGCAGAATTGTCAGGCGCCGATTGCGCGAAAATCGCCTAATGGGCCGAAGACCTGTAAAAAAGCCGCGTTTAACAGAAAAAATGAAATCTGCTCATCTCAACTTTGCAAGAGAATATCGACATTTTTACTGAATTAATGTTTGCATTATTTAATAGGTTTTCTTTAGTGACGAGTGCTTGCTCAGCGTGCACAATTTGTTCGTAGACGACCTGGCGAACGTCTCACAGAGTCCACAGTTCTTCGAACTGTAAAACACCCTCCGCAGGTAATGATTTGGGGAGTGATTAGTGGAGACGGACCTGGCCGTTTGTATTTTGTAGAAGGTGTAATGCGTCAAGAGCCGTACATAAATGTGTTAAAAAACACGTTATTACCGTATTTTAAGCCAGGACGTCGCACACCGACAGGGCGTATATTTATGCAAGATAATGCTCCTTACCATGTGGCAAAAAAGGTTAAGAAATTCTTTGAAGACAATCACATACCTCTTTTAGGTTGGCCCGGAAATTAACCGGGCCTCAATCCCATCGAGAACGTATGGAATCGACTAAAAAGTAAGGTATATGAAAGAGAAAACCCTACAAAGGAAATATTAATGAAGAATATAAAGGATGTATGGGAGAACGATGAAGATATAAAAGAGACAATCATATCTTGCATTGAAAGTATGCTCCCAAGAATTAAGGGTGTTATTAAAAATCATGGGTTATGGACTAAATATTAATTACTTATTTAATATTTACATATGTTACATATTTTTACAATATATTTTATAAATAAAAAATATAATTCATGTATAGTTTATATTTTATTATGAAGAAACTACAAAATATAGAGTGTTTCAAGTAATTTGGTCAGGGACTGTATGTCTAATCTGAATATTAATGTCAAACAGGTCAAAAGATACAAGTTCAGTTAGGTTGTCTAAATAGCTAAGTTCTGTTTATGTAGCAAGTTATTTTTTATTTCTAATTTAACTCGTTTCACAGTATGACTAACTAGGTGCAGTAGAAACAAAAGTAGTTAATTATAAAGAGCGGGAATTCTGTAAGAAAAACAAAGTTTAAACATCTGTTGTTTTTGTTCAGGTACAGATAAGCTATTATCGCTCAAAGTCTTTTGAACAAATCCTATGCACTTACATTTATGAATTTGTACTGATGATTCTGTTAATATTTCTGATATGTATTTCCTTTTAGTAATGCTTTGGCATATTTGGGCCAATTTCTTCTTTCCGTCTTGTAATGCTAGTCAAACTATACAGATATGTTTTCTCAAACTGTTTATATACAGATGATCCAAAATGCTCCTTAAAACGAGTATATGCATTGGAAGTTTCAATTAACATTAAGAATGGGGTCAACGTACAATAATCGTTGCAGACGTATCCAGAGGAAGTTATCTAAGAAATCGCAATTAGATAAAAGGGATGACCAATCTACTGGTTACGACACACATTAATCACAAATATTCTAGCAGGCAAACTGAATTGTGTAGGGTCATCTTCATGTCATGCTTCTTAAAGCCACTGTCCTCCTCCAAAAGGCGCGAATAAAATTGATCACTAAGAGGAGGCAGAAAAGGGGAACAAATCGGAACAACTAGTAATATATGTGAAAACTAATAATGGAATTTCTCCAGAAGTTTGTTTCACTTGTAAACAGCACTATTGTGTGAAAGTTAGGGTGTTTGTATTGTTGTAAAGGGCACTGATAACATTGTAATCTAAGGTAGTGGTCACCTTAATTTGAACCTTGCATCTGTTGTACATGGATATAGCTTGCGTTGTTGTTTGTGAATTTGCATTAGATATATCTGCTGCTATTTCCGTAGTAGTACCAGCGTCATCTACCATATACGAGGATAGTATGAGAACTACACGTGTTTGGAGACAGATGGCGCTTTGTGTTAAAATCTGCATTACCGACTATGAGCACTATTCTTCAGTCGACGTTTGTCAGAGTTTTGGAGAGAAGTAGTGCTGTTTTGAGAGCTGTTGAAAGTAATCAAGTCTACGTATTTGTGGAATCATAGAAAAAGTACAATACCAGTGATTCGATTTCCCTTTTTGGATGGGGAAACGTGTGCAGAAATCAAAGGGGAGTTAGATTCAATTTACAAGGACCATGCACCTTCGATGGCTACCATCAGATACTGGTTTAATGAATTCACATTGGCTGAACATCCATCTCTGACGAGGAGCGGCCAGGCCGTCTCATTGAGGTGACTTCGGGCGATATGATCAATAAAGTTCATGATATCACGTTAGCAGACCGCCGTGTGAAGATTAAAGCGATTGCTAATATGGTAAACATTTCAATTGAACGTGTGCAAAACATCCTTTACGAAAAATTGAGTATGAGAAAGCTATCGGCGAGATGGGTGCCGTATCTGCTGAGGATTCATCAAAAACGGATTCGTGTGATAACTTAACAAAGCAATGTTTGGACATGTTTAAGCGCAATACGAGTGAGTTTCTGCAACGTTATGTGATTGTAGATCGGACTTGGATACATCACTACGCGCCAGAAACCAAAGATCAGTGGCAAGATGGTTTCTTTCCAGCGAACGTGCACCAAAGAAGGCGAAGATGATTCCATTAGGCGGGAAAGTTATGGCGACAACTTATTGGGATTCGCAAGGCATAATCGCAATTGATTATTTAGAGAAGGTTCGGACAATCACGAGACAATACTACAGTACCGTGCAATCGAATTAGGGCCACTATATAAATTTGAGTTTTAGCTTAATAAATAATACAAAGTATCAACGTTTGATAAAAACAATTTTTATTTATATATATATATATATATTTATATTAACACGTACATTAATATTTCGTCGAACAACCCCTTGCTTTTATGACAGGAGCAATTCTTTTTGGCATGCTTGCTATACACGCTGCTGCAACTTCTTTAAGGTGAGCATTATTTTGCCAGCTATTTGTTATGTTTGCTTTCAAAACGTCAACTGTTGTATTGGGAGATGCATAAACTGTATGTTTTAAAGAACTCCAAACATTTTCGATTGGATTCAGGTCGGGGGAATTGCCTGGCCATGGCAATATCTTCAGTTTTCTTGCTGAAAACATTTTTAGAATTGTTTTTGCCCTGTGGCACGGTGCACCATCTTGCATAAATGTGTAAGAGTAATTTCCAGGATCTAAAGATGTCATATACGGGATTAAGATTGATTCCATAACTTGTTTATATTGAACTTGATTCATGGTACCCGTTACAAAATAGAGCGGTCCAAGCCCTTCCCCTGATATACAGGACCAAATCATGACTGCCGGTGGATGTTTCACTGTTTTTACCACTGCGCTTTCATCATATCGTTCCGATGGTCTTCTTCTAACGAAACGAGCAACTTCTGTTACAGCCTCTAGCCGTGACTCGTCACTAAAAACAACCGTTAGAAACAGAAATTTTCATTACATTTTCGAATTTACTAAAAATGTTCCAAATTTTGAAAATATACGTAAAATATTGATACATACTTTTTTCCAATCCTCAACAGTAAAATGCCGATGCTGTTGCGCCCACTGCAATCTTGCCTTTTTCATCCTTAAAGTAAGTTTCGGCTTTTTTGCAGAGCGTCTACTTCTGATATTGGCTTCATATAAGCACGATTTTAATGTTCGATCTGATATTTTTATATTATCAGCCTGTAATATACGCTGAAGTTCTTTAATGCACAGTTGCCTGTTTTCTAATGCCCTTTTTATGATAATTCTGTCTTCCCGTGGCGAAGTTTTGCGAATACCGCGACAATGAGAATGATCACTTGAAGTCGCTGGTAAATTTTCTTTCTTTGACATCGCTACCCTGTCAACTGTTTGACGAGAAACTCGTTCTCTTCTGGCTATTTCCCGATGCGAATACAGCCCCGTCTCTAATAACACTTGAATTCTTGTTTTTTTCTCATTTGAAATGTCTTTACGTTTGCCCATTTCACAAAATTTATCAATAAAAAAAGAAAACTAAACGTCACGAAATTTCAATTTAATTACACTAAAACAACGTGTAAAATGAATATTATAGCACGAAAATATAATACTTGCACTTTACACCATCAAAACTACACGTAAACTAACTTGAAGCAGGTAAAGCCAGTCACCGATTACCGACCCTAAACGTACCTTGGATAGAAAGGAATGTTTGGTGGGGGTTATAATAACGAGAATTTTATACCTACTTAAGAGGATTATCTCAAATACAACTAAAAACACTTTATTGCGGAAAATATTTAGAAATTTTGGTTATTATAATATTAATAGCAAATATTTGTATAAAATCAAAGTGGCCCTAATTCGATTGCACGGTACTGTATGCTGATTTATTGGGCCGATTCGACGCAGAACTAAAGAGAAAAAGGCCCCACCTAGCGAAGAAAAAAATCTGTACGATTGTGATAACTCCCCGTCCCATTTATCGGCAATTGCGACAGCAAAACTAGTTCAGTTCCGGTACGAATTGGAGCCCCATCCACCACATTCGCCGGAGTTGACCTTATGTGACTTCTTTTCTTTTCTCAACTTGAAAAAATGGCTTGGCGGAAAGCGGTTCACGTCAAATGAAGGGGTCATTAAATAAACAACAAGTTTCTCTTGCTTTAGGATGAATTTCTGAAAATGTTACCTTTACAGGACATCAGCAATTGGCGAATGCTTGCTTGTGCACTCGCTGTGCTTCACTTGAGCTTTCGTTTGCTTTTCCATGTACTTAAATCGGATATTAGCTAAATCAGTAAAAGTGTTCAATGGTACGTAATTTTAAAGAGATTTATAACATAAGAAAAGTACGCTAACAAACAATTATTTGGTTTTTTCAAATACATGACGTCCACTGTTGGGCGTGTAATCAACATTTCATGCGATTTGATACCTTAAGAATTCATCAAATTAAGTAAGTTTTCAGACTGCCAATGACTTATTTTCTTTAATTTGAAGCGGTCAGAAACTAATAAGGCAACTCTCTTCATTTTAGCTTCTAATTTTTTATACTCAATAAATAAGACTACTTCTTGTTGGTTACATCATTATATGCATCATAAATAGCGAACCTTGTTGCATCTGAGCGCGCTTAATTCTCAACTTTGTGGAAGCGATGATAAATACATATAAATTTGCTTTAAAAATTAAAAGCGCGAAATTAAAAACCAAAAGTTAGAAACATAAAGTAAAGCCGATTAAGACACACGTCTTTGGTTACTTACACTACTAACTTATACACCTTGTACGTTTTCGTGTAATAGTTAAAGTATTTAAAAAAAAATTCGTTCGTTAAAACTATGGCTTTAGGTAAATGCATAGGCAAAAATCGTACGTCCTGCGATTTTAGAAATTGTTGCATTTTATCAGAGCAACATTTAGAGTTAGTAATAACATGGAAAAACATTATTTTAAATAAGTATAACCTGAAAAAGTTAATAAATACAGGATTTCGCATAGATGGACAAGAGTGCGTAAAAATGTTTGCCTAAGAGCGCAGAAATGTTTGCTTATTCGGTTAGTGCAAATTAATTTACAACCGATATAATTTCCTGATTAAATTAAGGGGCTAGTACTTAATCCCTTAACTCGTAAATAGGATAGGGGACGTATTTTTGACCAGACTTTCCTTAAGTATGAAGTTGTTGAAATCCATACATAATGTATATTTAGCATCTTAATAGCCGATATTTATACATTAGCCTTCTCTTAAAAACAGTCAATTGTACAGTCAAACATTAGAAACCTAATAAAATCTGAATTCATGCATGTATTTTCATGGTTTTATAGCATATGTCTAGCTTATTAAAATACCAAGAAGCTATCACTATACCCGCCACGAATCCAATATACAAATGTACGAGATTCACTTAAGCGTATGTATAAGTTTGTAAACACGTATACATACGTGTTATAGCCACTGTATTGCCAATACAAACAAACGTCTGAAAAGAATCCATTATAGAATTTAATCGTGTATTAAAAATACAATGGGATGATGTTTAATCGATTCGAAGCGGTCATGTTTTACCGCACCTACTATAAATAAATAAGCGAGACGAAATTGGTTTGGTAAATTTATGACAAGTGATGCGTATCTTTGCATTAAAATAAGTAGGTAATGTATTGTTCGTCAGCCTTCAATCTGCTTTATTCATGAAGCTATAGGAATTTTCGCAGAGGGGTGCATATGTGCCCTTTGCCAAGAAACAATAAATATGTTTATTTTTACTGGCTTTCTATCATGCAGACGTGTATTTTCAATATTTAAACTATAGAAGGTCGTTCGAGATATCCAAATCATTGCAAGCATATCTTGTTTATTTTCGTATTGCATTTAGAAAAATAATGTAAATGCTTTACGTTAATATCCTTGTAGCTGTGTTGCTCTCAGTTTCAAGGCATTTACATTTTTATTAGTCTAAATAAAGTTTTGATAAGTAAAAGGTCTTACTTATTCTTACGAAGTAGATCATTTTATTTTTATGTTCAAAATTTGTGCCAAAGGCTGGGTTGATGATATATTTTGTAATGTTATAAAATTGAAAAATTGTTTTCTTACTGAAAGATTATTTTCAGTCCGTAAGTTCGAGAGTATCACCCATATACTCTTTCGACAGTTTAAAAAGGAAAAAATAACGTTTTCGAAAATGAAATTAATAAAATAAGAAACACTAACCTCAAATTCTTCGTTGGCGTTGTTTCCTTGTATCATCGTAAAGTAATCGAAGTGTTGGTTCCTGTTCTGACGAACATTTCAGACACCACGTCCAAGAAAAACGTTCGTTAGAACAGGAACCAACACTTCGATTACTAACCTCAAAATTTGACGTTAATGCGCCGTCTTTTTGGTAACGCGTCACGTAACAAAACCCCGCGTTTTTTTTTGAGTGATAAAACTTGAATTTACGTTGGTCCTGAAATACTATTTTAACATTTCAAGACTTTTAATTTTTCTGAAAATTAATCGTTTAGCCAAATACGTCTTCTCTCAAAGTTTCGAACCAAAAAGGGCAAATTGTATTGGCAATTATATTATATTTGTCAAATATAAATCACGACCAATTACGATACACGTTTCATAGACGATACATTATATTCTTACAGTTAAAAATCGAGTTCGCGACCTAGCGTCTAACGACTTTACACGGCAATTTGGCGACTTACCACCAAGTGATACTTAATATGCGAAAAAGACACGATTGAATTTATTTTTTACTTGTTTCCCCGAAATGTTCATTTGCTGAAGATAGATTTACCTAATAAAACGTCGGGGACAAGGAGAATGGGCCAGAGGTTATATAAGCCGCTTGAGAAACCGGAAAAGAGGTCAGAACGGCTCAAATCTGACAGATGTTGCTACAGTGGAATTCGGCTGAACGTCACTTCACATGACACTAATGACAACGATTTTTCATGTTGTAATTTTTCATATAATAGTATTAAATCATACAATCAGAGAGCTAATTAGAGTATCCCAATAAATATGAAAAAATGCCTAGTAACAAAACCAAAAACAATGCAAGCAGAGAAAAGAAAGCACTAATACACAGACATGTTTCTGCATAGCCGGCGTCATCAGCATGGTTACGAGCACTCCCTTTTCTGCTGCCTGCATTGTTTATGCCCTCAATGCCCATAACAGCTCTGAAAAATATATCTCAGCGCCTCGTAGCGCCAAGAAACACAGTCATGCCATCCTAAACCGTGGCGACACACACCGGAGTACAGATGTCCGCCACCTATCGAGTAGCTCATGGGCTGCTGAACACAGGGAGACGTTGCGCTTAAGCGCTACGGCAAGTGCACGTACAAATGATCCCTGAAGGCTCACCATGATGTATGAAATACATGAAAAAATATCTAGTAACAAAACCAAAAAATAATGCGAATATAACTCATGGAATTGGTCGAATCATTCTCGGCAAATACTATGTGAGCAGAGAAAAGAAAGCACTAACACACGGACATGTTTCTGCCTACCCGGCGTCATCAGCGTATCTACCTCTCAGTTTATACAAATCACGCTGATGACGCCGGGTAGGCAGAAACATGTCCGTGTGTTAGTGCTTTCTTTTCTCTGCTCGTATCGTTTTTGCCGGGAATGATTCGACCCCTAACTTCAGTACATTTATTACAACGATCAATTAATAATTCTATACCCTTGTAAAAATAATCTAAGGTTTTTCCTTCAAAATGTTGTATTACAGCAACTCACTATCGTCCTTAAAACGATTCCTTTTTGGATAGAGGATCATAATACAAAACCACTGTTTCATCTCCTGTGACAATGGATTCCAAAATCGGTTTCGGGTCGTCTACACACACGTTTAAAAACGAGCACGCGACGTTCACGTTGGAGAGCAGAAAGAAGATACGGTATCCATCTTGCATTAATCTTATTCACACCCAAATGGTTATGGAGAATTCGGCGAATACTTGTTTCAGAAATGTTAGACATCACTGCTAATTCTTTCACATTCAACATTTAAACAGGTATCTACTAATACCATTTCTTCAACAATTGAAATGTTTTGAGGCGTTATCAGTTCAATTGGGCGACCGGGACGCACATCATTATCATTTTTGCCCCAAACGGAAACATTTTGCCCACTTTTTTACAGTGGAATATGAAGGAGATAAATCACCATGAAGGCCATCTGAACGTTGTTTAATGTGATTAGCCGTATGCCCTTCTTTTGTTAAAAATTTAAAATGTGCCACGGTTGCTGGCACCAGCCGACTACCCGAGGGATATTTCTAGAACCCTGCACAGTCTGTTATAGTCAGCTCACACCGCCTTGCCACACAGAGTTGAACCTAATGCTCAGCTTGTTACAGACAGCCCAAATCGACTTGCCACGTAAAAGTCCATCGAAATGCAAATCTGAGGGGTTTATATACAGAATCTTTGCATGACGTTGCATTTCTTGCTTATGACGTATTTCCACTTTGTACGTGATGCGTACAAGCAAAACAATCGTTAAAACACATCGTTACACAAGCTCCAATCCGTTTGATTAATAAAATATATACACTGGTGTTCAAAAATAGTATACAGCGTTTTCGGAAACTAATTTACAAAATAAAAGTTGAATAAAATTGCAAGATAATTTAGGGTTACCGCAAAAAATGACAGTATAATTTGTATACTCTTTTCTAGCCTAAAAGTCTTTAAATTTGTGCGGACGGTCAACCGTTTGTTGCAAACTTGGTTTCTATAAACGTTAGAGAAATTGAATTTAAAATACAGTGCTGGTAATCGTATTCTGTTTGTACTTTTGCAATTTCTACACTAGTTGGTAAAAGTTGTAATTTTGCGAAAAAGCTCTTGTCCGTTAATACATTAAATTCTTCTGGACAATCATGGAAGCTTATGGGTTTGTGCACATAGCAATAGAAAATGCTAACAAATATTTATATAACACCACAATAATTGCATGCAGGTACCTATCTTTTCTATTTATAATTTTGCTTTCAATGTTTCTGTACATCACAATATATTATTTTTTGATTTGATCTGTACATACATATATTGTATGATGTAATAACATAAATTCTATTAATTCTGTTTTATCTCTTTTGAAAATAATTAGGAATACGTACAGTCAACAATCTGTTTTATTTAAAATATCTATGCAATAAAACGTAGTAGTTTACTATATGCAGTGTAAAAACACACAACATAACATAACAGTAACAACACATAATAAAGACGCTGATGTACGAAAATGTACGACGTAGTTTGAGAATTAACAAATGCCTTTCACACCACATCAAGGCATAATTGGGTAAAACCCCAGAGGCCAAGCACCAAAATCGTGAATCACATAGGATTATTTGTAATTAAATTCGGTTAGTAATCTTCGGAAAGCGCACCTTAATTATTAAATGTGTTAGCTGTTTCGTCGTGTGAGTTCCGATTTACATATTTAACACGCATGAATGGAGATAGGTTGGAGAATAGACGTAAACGTTTATTAATCTCTAATGGAATGACAAAGCAAAGAGATTTGTGAAAAGAAATTAAACGGTAATTACGTGGATTCAGCATACCATCAAGTATGTGTGAAAACCGTGCGGGTATTCGTCTTTGTATGTTAACAGATTGTATAAATAGGAGGTCTATAACTAAATAGTATTTGATGAAGTCGATGTGTAACCGTTTTTCTATGAACTTATTAGATAGAGTCTAGATAACAAGTTGTTGTTATAGACACAGATTTTAGGAAAGTCTTTGACTATGCTGACCATGAATTACTCTCACAGAAACTTATTCAGAATGCATTTGCACCCAGACTATTGTCTTTATTTAAAATATGTTTGTGAGGCGTAACAGAATACATTACATACATACTTTAGTTACAGATCCGGTCATTTTTCTTCCTCTGGAATTGTTAGAGAAATTAATCTAAAACGCATTACGAAACGAAGTAGCAAAACCGGTTCAATGGAACAAGTTAGTATTCATAAAGAAGGTGCTGAAATATTAAAATCTTATAAATTTCGCAAAAATTACTTACACAGAGTGAAGTGAGGTTATAGCGAGAAAAATTAAATAATCAGAAAAAAAAATTCGAGTACTAATCTATCAACTGCATTTTCATGCAGAAAGGAACCATGGCGAAAATACAACTAACAATTGATACACTGGTTCGCCAATATTAGAAGCAGAAACACGATAAATGGTGAATAAGAGAAATAAGTGCAGTTTAAGGTAAATAAAGTATATTCTGTAATGGCATGAAATTGAAATTGTTCTAACTAAATGATGTTTTTCCATGCTTTCGCTAATTCTTTTTCTTTGGTGTATGCAACATCTCCTCTTATCTCCACTCGCCTTGAATCTATACATAATCTTTTACTGTATTCTTTTTCAAGTGTAACTGGGGATGAATAAATGAAACATATGGCGACACTACCTGACAAACCCACAACGTGACATGACCCTATACTCAGCTTTTTAGTTCGGAACTGACTGTAGATATGTATTTACCTTTCCTCTCAAAATAATTATTAACTTAGCTATGTCAACTTGCGTGTTTTCCAATAAATGAAAGATTACCAGAATTGTATCGGTGCATAAAAAGGGCGATTGTACATTACTTTCCAAATAAATCCATATCGGCAATAGCACTTTTCGATGACAGTTTGGATCACAGAATCATCAACATACAACCTCCTGGTTAAGTCACTGCATTCGTTCTCGTATGCTAGTATCATTTGATCGAAAGTCATCGAAAAGTTTCTATTTGGGTTAAATTATCAAAATTGGCTGTGAAATAAAACAATCGCCGGTCTTTCGCGATTTAAAATAAAAGAAAGATGAACGACGCCATAATTTTTCATCAATCTTTATTCGGCCTTGGTTGAATCAAAGTGTGTCTTAAATCCAATCCCAATATAAGTGTTCGTTTGTGTATTTAAAGTCTTTATTAGAAGTGAAAAGGGTTAAATATCCAGAGCAGGCAGTTTCCTGTGGTGGGTATATAAACAGAGGGGTTATATACATTGGCATCTTTCGAAAGTTAAAGGTTAGTTACTTTTCAAATCTTAAAATTCGTTAATTTCATTTTACTGAGTTGGAAATTCATTCTACAATTGCCGTAAGGGTATCTATCCCCGAACCTACAAGAATCGTTTATTCAATTTAAAATTAGAAAATTTAACAAAATTTGGAAAAATCCCCTGAGGAAGATATTTCAATACATATACATACGTATTTTATTCTGATAGGTTTAACTGTTCAATATAATGTAAATTTTGACATGTGTGATACCACTGGACCAAGCGACTAGGTATATTATTATTATATATCAGAAAGAGATAGTTGCATATAACGTAATGTGATCGTTTGTGAGATTAGTGTCTCACTATTCCACCGCTTCGCTCCAAAGAATCCATATTATATAAATTTAGCTGAAGCCATGTTCCAGATAATATACATATTCTTTGAAGTATATGTATTTCAAAGAACGTCTCTAAACTTGCTCTAATAGATTTATTTGATATTTACATATAAAGCGAGGTAATGTCTCTGCGCGGCACAGGCGTGCGCATCTTTCAGTAAGTACAATACCAAAAAATAAGTAATAAATCGAGTAATAATAACAGAATCAATCAAGAATTATAACTGAAAAATTGTGACATAGTTGTACAGTTGTGCTGTATCGGAATTACCGAACATTGAAAATAGAAGCGCCATTATCAGTATTATCACCCACTGGGTAAGAGTCGTAAAAAGTTGACAGCATTAGATGTGTTTCAACAGTTGTCTCGTTGAACGATGTTCGCCGTGGTGAAAAAATGTGTTTATATTTTGAAGAAGATCGTTCGATATCTACGGATGTAATACATGGATGATTAAAACACTCTCTGAATTCTGTTAGTAGATTAGTCGATGCACAAATTTGTTTTAATGTGATAAAATCGGAATCTTTTTTTAACACACTCTCGAACTTTTCTGAAACGCGATTATATTTTACGCTATGTACAGTGCGTAGCAGTGTATGTACTTCGTCCACTATTTGCAGTAACTCCACTACACTCTATTTTGTAATTGCTCTATTGCGTCATGTAATCCTTTATAGTTGTTACGAATAGTTTGTAACTCTGGTTCAACGGATATATCTTGAAATTTTGTCTGGCTCTCCTTAATAGCTGCAGAACACTGTGCGTGAAATGATCGAAGACATTTTGGAGATTTGAGAAACACTTCTTCTGCACTTGCGAACATTGTCGAATAGTTTCCGCCACAAGATGTAAAGCATGCACTTTACACGTAACATGTAAACACTTGCAACCGTGTTCAAGAAAAGAGCGCCCTCACAGCGGTATCACCCTCACAGTTGCTGTACCAGTACACTTTTATAGTTTTTTGCTAGCTAGTAACAGTGGAATTGTCGGTTTATGAGAGTCCAGTACACGTATTATAAGATTTAGAATAGAATTTCTTTTACAATCTGTTGTCTCGTCAACACATAACCAAATCAACTGATTTTTTTATGTAGATTTGATTTTCTTTTCCACGCCTATGCTTACGTGCCGTTTTCCTAGTTGGCAACTTCAACTCGGGGTTGTATTTATATCAAAAGGTCTGAAACAGTTCCTTCTCGAATAAGCGAAGTGACAAATTACAAGTTATATGTCAGTCAATGGAATGTATCTACACCCAAATAATGGTGTTCGCATAGGGCAGTGGGAAATTGGTGCGATAATTAAAATGTAGTGGGATTGTTTACATAATGGCGTCGTTGCAGAATTAAGAACAGTGCGAAGTTGGCTAAGAAATAGTGCCAAATTGTTTCGTGCAACGTCAGCTTTACGAAATATTTATAACAGGAAACATTGATCATAAAGGGTTCGCCAAAATTAACGGGGCTAAACGGTCAAAAGTAAATAATACTCAGATTACTGTTTCAGCAAGCTTTCGCAGATTTTATTTCCGCTTCATCAGGATAACACTGAAAACGTTTGGAACAACTATAAAGCAATAATAAAGACGTAAACATTACTTACGTAAAGAGTTGTCGTCAGCATTTAAAAACATCAAAAAGGTAAAAACCATTTATTTAAATTAGGTAAAAGCACATTTTAAAAATTAAAAAAAATGGTTAAACCAAAAATTATTTAAAAGTTCGACAAGTGTCACCAACAATTAGAAATCTGGGGAATAAAGATATAGGGTAGTATAAAAACATGGTGACAAGGAATTTAATAGAGAATGTATGTGTTTTCATCTAGAAATCAGGATTTAAGGGTTTTCTGTGTTTGGTAATATTAGTCTTATTATTAAAATGAATCAAAAATTAATAAATACTTCTAAGTTTTGAACGTCGCTACGAAAATTGACAGATTCAGGTGACCTGCAAAAACATCTCCAAAAATAGCTTCTTCCTATAATTTCGGTCTGGGCACAACACCCTTATAATAATCAAAATTGAAAGAATGACCTCAGTTGTTACAATGATCGACGAGAGCTGTTCTTTTGTTGTTGGTGGGTATATGTGTAACATCATTTTTACGTTGTCTTACTCTTCAGCATAAGTATCGTCGAGTTTAACCGACGTAAACAGACCCACAAACCATGTAAGGAATATAATCTATGACATCCTATCTTACCGCTTTGAAAACTGACAAAAAATCCGATACTAAAATGCTAGAGACTTTCCTATGTTTCGTCTTACTTTACTTTCTGAAACTGCACAGACAAAATTTGACACCAATCGTTTTTAGATGAATACATTCAGTACGTTTCACTTTTTCTTCAACATGACGCTAATATTTTTCATTCGTACTGTTTATGTAGTGAAAGTGGGTGTCATAGTAATATCATACCGAACATTGCTAACACCATTGTGTATTGAATAACATGGAGGAAAATACGAAGCATTTCGTATTAATTTTATAATACAAAAAAGTAAAGATCTAACATATATTTGTTTATGATCTCCTTTTGAACTTATCTAACTTATCTTTCAGGATTTTGATAATGTGTTAGGTAAATGCATAAACGATGTAATTATAAATTATAAGACAGATCCTTTAGATTTATTGTAACTGGTTATGCATACTTTAATACACATCAAGTATTTTGTGTAACCATTAGTTTACTTACTATATTACAAGGAGAGAAACTAAATTAATCAGATGTAGGAGTCGACGATGTTCGTCCTGTCTTTTTATCAAGGATACATCTTAAATGTAGTTAGTTGGGTATAAAGTATGTAGTTGCGTATGACTATTCATTAGTAAGAAATCCATACTTATGCGTCTTCACCCCACTGGTAAGATACTGCAACGTTCATTTTACAAGTATTGTGAAATAAATATCGTGACATTAGTTATGATACACGAAGTGATACCCAGCAAATCCATCAAATGATAACGATATGTAATCCTTCCATGCTTCATAATTCACTCTGTTAGAGAATACCTTTCAACCGATGACCTCAATTCGTCAAGCTTACGAAAGTACATACACTGATCCATCAAAGATTAATTGAACGACAAAGTTCGCATTCAATATCAGTATAGATTTTACTCCCGAAAAAAATATGTATTTTTCTCTTTGCCAAATTTATTACATCTTCTGCAGATATGTTTTATGCTGAGAGATGAGATACCGTAAATCAGAATGCCTACGTTCTATTTCTCGTATTATCTTATTTATGAAACCGACTAATGTATCGACTACTTCTGGAAGAGCCAACATGCATTATAGAGATATTGTCCCTCGAAGATCTTTATAAATAAGATTTTATGTATGAATGTGCCGAGCCATCGATTGCTTTGTTTCTCTCTGCATGACAACAACGTTTGAAAATTATGGTTACGTCTGATGTCTTTTATAGAACGAAAACGGTTTCAGCAATTGCTCTGGGATCAGTGAAATGTGTTTATGGTTACTACGAGCAAAACAGTAGGAGTAATCGATAGATAGGTATTTTCTAGATATAAAAATTTGTGCATTTATTTGCTAGCGGTAGTGTCCGTATCTACAAAGCTGCATCAGTAGTTTTCCAATGTTTTCACGTGAGAAAGAAAGAATCTTTCGAATGAAATTCAATGTAAAGCAATCTAGTATTGTATTGCTATGTTGTACACTGCAATCCTCTGGTTTAATAATTTGAAAATTGTAACCAAATTGAATACCCATATGTTGTGGGGCATTAACTGATGCATATGTTTTTGACGTCCAGCAGTAAGAGAGACTTCCGATTGTGGCGCGTCGGCAGTCGACGGTTCCGAACATTAGGTGAGCTGCGAATGCGAATTACACAACTGTAACAGTATTTCACCTGTAACTCCTGTTCATGTATATAGAGAGTTTTGTGATAGACTGGGTTACTGCGACGCAGAGGGTGGAGGCATTTTCGAAAAATTAATTCTAAGTTCTAGAAGTTTTTTATTTTCTCTAGAATTTGTTTTCTTTTTGCGTCTATTGACTAATATTTCAGTTTTCCATGTTCGCTCAAGATTACAATTTCATCTTTCATTTCGTGTGATATTCTTTATTAACTAATTTTAGAATTTGTTTTTAATTTTTAACTCCATTTAGGGTCACTGCATTTATTACTTCTTGGAATTTCAAATTATGTATTTCCTTTATAACTGGGCTCATTATAAAACCTTTAAGTAATCGCGAGTTCTTTCTTTAAACTTTAACTTTAACTAGTCGAGTGGTGTATTTTATACACCGCTCATAATATCAAACATCAAACAACCAAATCTTAACGAAACCAATACAGTATGTATTAATAAATTTATTAGACATTAAACATATCCAAAGAGAACAGAAAATACCCAAAATAAATAATATGCTGATGTAAACAAAATTAATATTCGATTGTTCAAAAAGTAAAATGTCTGTTCACTAATATTAGAATCATTGTTTCCGCACTGGTTGCATGTTATAACGCTTGTGGAATGCTCTTTACAAACATGTATTTTACAACTGTTACATGTTATAGCAGTAATCCTATTCTTTCTTCTTCCACATGAAAAGTATCTAGCTCGAACTTTTTGAAGTGGTGTCGTGACCGTATCATAACTTGTTTTATATCTGGATAAAAATAAGTTTATTTCAGTGGGCAAGGATTGTACCTCAGCACGTTCAGTGAGAAGTTTCATCAAAGATAATGCTAGATTCTTCGAAAATATTCGTCTTCTTATGCTGATAAAATATTTGTTGCATTATACAAAATCTAACTATTGATCCCTACTATATTGATCAATTGAAAAAATATTGCCAGAGGCCTAGTTCTCCGATTTACAGAGTATGCATTACAGTGTATCCACACCTCCTTTGGTAGCATTATAATCCATTATAATTTCAGGCTTGTTAGTACTTGGATTTATGCCAGAGTGTCATTGTGCATTGTCGAAATCAAAAATAGATGATCCTACCTGCCTTTTTTATCAGGCATAAATTCTATTGGTATTTCCCGTTTATTTGTTTTTTTTTCAATGTTCCTATCATTGTTATTTTGTGGTTCAAGAGTTCCTTCGCCAAAGGGTAACTGGAGTACCAATTATCACATGTCAAATTTCTTTTACTTCCTTTTATATTTTCCACTAAACGATGAACAATTGCTGTAGGTGTGTTTGATGAATTAAATTTTCCGTCTGGTTGTTTATTACAATAGATTTCCAAGTTACTAACGTAATAGTTTCAAGCATCACAGAGCACAAATAGGCAGCCATATTTGGAAATCTTTCGTGGAGAGAATCAATTGCAATTTGATGATACATTTCTAATTCCGTCGCAATGTATTAAATAAACACGCTCTTCTTTCGTTAACATTTTCAAAAATGCTGCCACGCAATAATAATACTGACAGACATAAACAACCCTGAATGCAGAAGCAATAGATAAAGTGAATAATCCGTAGAGTTTACAGTGAGGAGGACAGAACTTTTGATAAAAAACTCCATTGTGATTATCAAAGTAGGCCGATTATTCTGAGCACTTGACAAATAATCGATTTTATCAAAGTAGACCGATCATTCAGAAAATTTGCCATGGCTTTTCGTTTTGAGCAACTTTTCTTAGTAACACTTTGACATACTGTGAACAGAAAAGGTACCTTATCTGAAATATACAAGTGTTCCACTTACAATAAACAACTTATTATCGATCGAATTTTGTCCATCTTGCCAATTTATTTAGAACACTTTGTATAACGATAGGCTAGTTCAGTATAGCGAGACGTTAGATGCCTTACATTAGCTACCTATCCACATGATTCAGTCCTTGATCATCGCTGTTGAGGAACATTAGAAACACTTGCAAATTTCTCCAAAATTATTAGAGTAAGATATAATCTACCTGGAGTAAAAATGATTAAGAATGTAGTATAGGAAGTAAAAATGATTAAGAATGTAGTATAGGAAGTAAAAATGATATAATATAGAATGCGTTCTATTAAAAAAAAAAGGTTAGCTTAGTTGTTCAACACTTTAGATAATCATCCTGTGAAGTTACAAACATGTACAATATAAGTTAATAAATAGACTTTGTTTAAGGCCTTGATTCACCCTGTACATAATTCATCCTATCCATATGCAAGGCTATTACGTTTTTTCATTAGTTCTACCATCCCTAGTTCTACTTTCTTTCGTAACTTGCTTTTACCTAGTTCATTAAGCATGTTCATTGTATTTTTTTTTTAATGGAGTTTTGCAATTTGTAGAGAGATATGCGTTGTACAGTGTACATAGTTCCAGAGTTCATCCACCCAAAGGTGCAGTGCTGGTTATCAGTGAAATACGTGTCTTACTATATTCAATTTCGTTTTTTAATAGATTCCAGAAAACCATTAGAGATGTTTTACAGCAAAGTCAAGCATGTTCCTCTATACCAAATTAAAGCATTCCTTGCTAGATACCGTTGAGTATTCGAAAGGGAAGACTTCTTCATTGGCAGTAATAAGCTTGTATTAAAAAAGTAATGTCATGTGCCTACAAACCATTACGCTGTATACCCTTTACTCTAAACAATAAGGAATTAAGCGGAAATTACTGTACATATAACATCTTATGACGAACCATCGAAGTCCGTTCAATTTAAAGACTGTTTAATTCAGAAAAGGATGTAAAATTATGTATTTATCTTTTGTAATCAATCGCTAAATCGAATATCAACATTGTAAGCTCTTATTTTATTAATTAATTTTTTCAATACCAGAACCGATTATTTTGAGCAAGAATGCATCTTGCCTATATTGTTATTTTATGTTGAGCTTTAATGTATGTGTTATGTAAATTCAATCATTACGGAATTTCTGCTACGATGTATTTTAAAACTGTTTTGCTTGTACGCGTCACGTACAAGGTTACGATGTGTCATCAAAAAAAAGCGCTATGTCACTCGAAATACGAGTATATAAGCCGCGAAAAATATCATAGTTTTGTCTTTACTGCAGTGGCCTCAAGCTGGGCAGAAAGAACACCTATGAACGATGCAAATGGATGGCATTAAAAGCTGACTTTTGCATAGCTGACGTAAACTCATCCATATTCTGTAACTGGGCGGTCTTAAAGCTGATTTTTGCAAAATATTGAACTTCGAAACCGAAATTTGTCAATGTTCCACGATTGGGCGAACATTGATATTCGAACAAACGTATACTTTGTTACCCATAGCCGAAAACGTTTTAGTCCGCATATTTTATTACCGATAATCGAAAATGTGTATGTCCGCAATTCATAATTTATCGTTTCTTTAATGATTATAAATATATGAGAAAATACGTTGAGTTTTGCACAAAGTCTGAAACCGAACAAAGATCAATTTCCGAAATCGAGAATGATAGTAAACATTCGAGAGTTTATGTCAGATTTTACGCAAACACTGAAATCAAACTTAGTTAATTTTTCTGAACCGAAATGATTGTAAATATTTCGGAAATTTGATAATTTTGTGCAGACACTGAAAGTTGTTGTTGTTCCACCAAAACCATAAAAAAAGCAGAGAGACTGGCTAGAAATGGTTCCGGCATAAACTACTTGAGACTGTCCAGAAGGGACCTTCGTATGGTTGTTCGGATTCTGACTGGACATTGTCGACCAAAGAAACTCCTCTGCACGATGGAACTAACCGTAGATGTTGGGGTTGTCAAGCTGAAGATGAGCCATTGGAACACTTTCTCTGCAGGTATCTTGCTCTAGCGTCCACTAGAAGAGCCATATTGGGTGAGGAGTGGCTACACCTTGGCGCCATCAGGGCAATTCCTCTGGACAACATTCTAACCTATGTCAAGACAGTGGGGGTATTCGTATTGCATGTCTCCACATCAGAAGAATTTGATCCCTACTTTCCACACCTGAACATTTTTTTAAATGTTCATTTCCAAATATATATTTTTCTATTTTGCTGTTTTATTTATACAAAAAATGCACAAATACATAAAAAGGTGACCATATTAAACCTGATAAAAAATAGATCAAATCAAAGGAAATTGATGAGCAATTTCAGCTAAAATACCAGTGAGTAGCATATCAGTATGCATATGTTTCCACCAATATTCATCAAGATGCCCTGGCTCAGACGTCTCGAGCAGTGATCGAACCAACTTTGCCTTAACATGGCCCTAATGGCATTCGATCCTTTGAGTATTTGCACCAGTCATCGAATCGATGAAATGTTGCTTATATTGTTGTAAGCTGCCCACTTGTCAGACATGATTGAATAGAATTTAACTAGAAGTATAGATCATTTCCAAAAACATCAGCTTTATGGGGTTATTTTATATATTCTATGCTACTAACTACAGTTTTTTGAAGTGGAGACATACTATACTACAAAGTTTTCCGATTTTTCTGATGCGAAGACTATACGAATACCGGCAGTGGATTGGTTGAAGTCCTAAAGGATCTCCAGTATAGAGAGGATGTATAATGGGCCTACTTTGGTCTAAATGCTATGAGATCCATCTCGCCCCCTCGTTGTCCATGATCATAACATATGCATTACTTTCTTGTGTAGCAGTTACAGAGCAAAACATCATTTAAGGATATTGTACTCCTATATGGTTTAATTTTTAAAATCTGAATAAAACTTGACAAGAATAAACGCAGCCAAAGAGTTTAGATTAAAACAACTGATAGTCAGTCATATAGAACATGGTTTCTACCTTACGCCATTTAATGTTTAATCTTACAACGCATATGCTACCATTTTGATGTCCTCTTTTATTTTTGATATTTGGCACATCTTTTCGTTTTGCTCGACTGTTATTTAGTGATTTTTTACCTTAAATGCTTTGTATATCCTATGAATTATCCAAATACTGCAGATTACTGAATATTTGTATATATTAGGCATTATTTTCCTAAAGTTCGTGAATGTTTTTTGCAATAAAGTATGTAGCTGCCAGCGCAACATTTTCTATTTTATATATAATATATTCTGTACAAACGTCCAAATCAGCTATTTTTTTAACTAACCAGTACGCGTTTTCTTTGTTGCACATAAATTTTATCTTTTTTTTTCGTCACAAAGAGGCGGAAGAAACGAAATACATATATTTTAAGCAGACAACTTTTCACGTCCATCGGTCGACTGAGATATATTAGTAAATAAAAACTGTCCGGACTTTTTCTTTTGGCAAAGTATTATTAATCCTCAGTGTCAGATAGTAATAAGAGGAATTTCCACCATGGAAACACTTCTTGTCTCAGATTTTCTCCTTTTTTATCCCTGCGGAAAAACCATAAATCTCTCTAAGTATCGCACTATATGAAGTCGTTTTCCTTCTTCTGAAGCTTCCTCTATTTTTTTATTTGACTAAAGAGAGAGTATAAAAATTTTATACCGAGAAGCATCGATATATAATTCGCAATTAGCTAACATTGACACAATTTGATACACAGTATTACACATACAGGTACCAACACCGTCGTCGGATAAAGGCAAGGCATACATATTAATGAAGTTAATGGGAATGTATTTGTCTAAATAATATTTAAGAGTACAAGTAGCGTATTGGTTACCGAATTTATATAGCGTTTTTTTTTAATTTGGCAATTTATTCTTTGTTTACTATTTGACATTACGTATTATATACGTAGTGTCAACGGCTGGGGCGTGGTGAAAGCTGGTGGCCAGTTTGTCATTCTGTATGTATGTTTACCATGATTAAACTTATTTACTGGACACTATTACTGTCTTTATTGGTACTACCTAATAAAACTATTTGCAATAACAATTCGATTTTTTTGTTATAATGGAGCAAAATAGGATTAGAATGGGCCTTAATATTTTATATAATAGTCGGATAGTGTGGAATATTTAACAATACGACAAAATTAAAAAAGATACATTGGTACTTTCATTAATATTGTACTAAACATGACATCTCATCCTGTAAATTATAAAATGTTATTTATTAGGATTAAAGTACTTATATACAGCGCAACATTAAATTATACACAGAGTGGTCCAGATTTTATCTCTGAAAATGTTACTGGCGATTTTTCAAGTAAGTTTAGACAAGAAAGCTTTAGTGGACATACATGTACTTTAGTTTTCGAGATACAGGAAATTGAATATTTTCAAAAAAAAATGTTTTAAATATTTAAAAAAATGACTAATTGCAATAATTCGAAATTTGTCACAGCATCGATGCTAACTGAGCTGTACATTTTGGTACTATCAGTGATAAGTACCGCGGGCCACGAGCGGTACCGCGCATCGGCGTAGAATCAGTTCGGACCGAGAGAAACGGTACTATTACTTCGTCTGCGGAGCAGTACGGACATTTTCGCTGCCGGTCATTTGCGCAATTGTTTATCTGTCCTAGAAAAATTATGATTTCGTCAGCAAAACGACCGCGGTCGGACAAACTTTGAAAATTTATTGCAGAAATTCCAGACTTAATATATGAAGATGCTAAAATTAAATGTGTAATCTGTAAAATCCCGCTAATGTGTTGGTCCAGACAACATTGTCTACGACACGTAAATAGTGAAAAGCATGTCTCAAAAAGAAATTGCGCACGAGACAATGAAAAATTTATATTTAATTTATGCGTTACGTTTATTGCATGTAATATACCGTTTAATTGACTAGACAAGGAACCATTTATCTGCTTTTGGAATAACTATTCGGAGTGCAAATTACCAAGTCGAACATCGTTACGAAGAATTGTGCTATCTGCGCGCGAACATATTGAACAAAAAATAAAATCGGAGTTGAAAGATCAAAAATTGTGGTTATGTGTCGACGAAACAACAGATCGGAAGAAACATTCTGTTCTTAATGTAATGGCACGCAAATTGGAACCTCATCAATCGGCACCTTCAATTCTATTGGTCTCCAAACGAATACAACAGTGTACTGCCGAAGTAATTTCAAAGTTAGTGTTAAATACATTGGACAAGTTTGAACTTTCAACAAGCCAACTCTTGATATTAGTGAGTGATGGTGCTGCAAACATGCTTTCTGTATGCCGGTCTCATCTCAACCTCGGTGTGCAGTACACGTCTTATGGGAATTCGATTCACGGTTGCCAAATCGTCCAATCATATGTTACATTACTATTTCCGGTTCATTATTTGACATTTAGTGCGATCAAAATATAACCTATATAGGGGTTCTATGACTGCTAAAGTTTATATAAAATCAATTTAAAAGTAAACACCAAAAAGATAATAGGAAAGAACTGGTGATAATTAAAACAAAAATATATGTGAATACATTACTCCATGAAAACTTAATAAAAAACATTGAAATATACACAGATACAGATTTAATATTGAGGTTATGTCAAATAGTTAATAACTGATATCGCGATATCGCAATCGGAAAAAGGTAGCGTTACTGAGAGACTTCTGGGGTTAGAAAGAGATACACTGTTGCTATTAAATCCCATACTGCACAAGCAGGTTGAGATGCTCTATAGTGGCGGAGATCTCGGGCTACAGATTTATTTGGATAGCGCCTGCGGTATTCTCGAAGTGCTGCTTCGGCAAAAAACCTGTAAATAAAATGAATGTCGGCATATTCCTCATTATTAAATATTCTTGGCATCGTGTAGTAACAAAAATTAGGCAATACTTTAATAGGAAAACAAGAAACTTTTGATGTCGAATACTAACAAGATTGACAGGAAATAATAAAACCAATACAATGCGTGAGAGGCGACCGCGGCCAACTAATGTCAATTACAACAAAATTTACACATTAAATTGTCGATAGTTTGGTTCATCCATGGTAGAATACTCTGAAAACAGTGAATGCTAGGAAAAAAATGCAATTTTGGTTTAAATTGAACAAGAAATCTAGCAAAATAACCAAAGTTGTATTTCATGCAGCAACGTAGTGAATATTAAAAAAAGGGGCACCATTATAGTTAGCCATTTCTTAAATATTTAAACAATATTATGTTTTTCCAAAATATTCAATTCCCTACATCTTGAAAACTTAAGCTTCGAAGGTATGTGTTAATTAAAACTTTCTTGTCTAAAATTACTTGAAAAGTCGCCAGTAACATTTTCATAGATAAAATCTGGACCACCCTGCATATACTATATATTGAAATGTTTTATCTCAGGGAAAAAGTTAATTACATTTTTAGCTCGTTTGTGGGATTCGGGAGTATTCTTTGATACTCTTTCGGCAATTATTTATGAATTTTGAAATTAATAAATGGAAATCAACAAATATTAAAGTTGAAAACGTAAACTAATCTAGATCTTTAAGAAGATGACATATAAACGCTATGTTCCTTATGCCACTTACCGGAAATCTGACCCTCTAACCTTGAACCTTCTCTTCTATTTTGAATTTCACTTTCTAATTTCTATATCTATATATAACACTTTAAATTGGGACCGCAGCCAAAATACTAGTTAACTCAAAGAAAGTTTAACCAGGATTGATTAATTTATTGGCGTCCCTCATCTCGTTTATTTTAATCGCGATGGCGATTGTTTCCTTCCACAGCAGATTTTGATGATATATACCAAAATTTAATCTAAAGAGGAATTTTTGATAAATAAAGCTATGTTTAGACGTAGCATATGAAAGAATGAATGTGGTAACGCCACTAGATGACTCAACTAGACGATTCTGTGATAGACAAACCCTCATGACAATCCTAAAAATACAAAAACTTCCCGACGTAAATGAAGATACCTTAATGAAACATATTTAATATACGAAATAATGTTAGAAATACCTTTGAATTTACCCTGTTGTTTGTTGTAGGAGAAATTCACATTAATTTTGAAGATTTACGAAGTTAGAAGGATGAAAAGAAAAGTGTCTTTGTTCCACTAAGATCGTCGTTATCTGGACTTAAATTGATATTGTAGTACCCCCGCACCAAGGCCATTCGGCCTGGGGGGAAATTGTGGCTTTCGAAAAATAGTTTTTTCTCCGCTAGAGGGATTTTCATTACCATCGGGTGGCCATCCTGAATACCCTATACGTTTGAGATTGACAGCTGATTTCCGATGTAAATATTGAACATAGCAACATATAAAATACAACGCTACAAATGATATAATTTTTTTAATGGTACAGGCTTTATATTATGCCGTTTTTGAACGCCCTTCTTCAATTCATGTTAACTTCCTTCAATATTCCCTATACGCATCTATCTTATTTCTTTTTTAGATTTTCGCGAAATCTCGCTGTTTCTTTACAACCGATATCTTAAATATCTACTTAAATGTCTACTTACTATCTTAAATGTGTACACGCTACAGCAGTGACTCAAATTCAATTTAGTATTTCCTGGAGTTGTTGGCAATGCACCCAAGAATTTTCTATATCAACTAGATTTTAGAAAATGGCCAGCGATATCGTTACCAAATCTGATTCATGTTATTTCAATTTTTTTTTAAATGGCACGCGTGTTCGCTAAAAATATTCATAAAAAAATACGTAAAACTTTATCTCATCTGGTACAACTCCAGCATCTACTTGAAGTAGTCATCATTTTTCTACATACACTGCCTACGAAATTAACAAGCACGTGTTAATGATGAATAGTGAAAATAAGCAGACATATGTTGATTAGAGTTCAGCATAAAACAAGTAGATTTATTTAAAGTTAAAGTTTTGTCTGTAGTTAAAAATTAAATAAGAACATACTGAAATTTTTTTAACAAATTTTGCAGTTTAGCTAAATAGAAATGCGTATGTAAAAACTTTCTGGATGAATTTCTTAAGGCAGCCCCCAACGTGGATATAATATTACTCCTGAAATGTTAATGACTGTTCAACAAAATACAAGGAATCGAGTTACAGTTGGGATGAAGGAAAATGGTGCTCACTTTGAATAGATGTTGAAATTGTGTCCATAAATTAAATGTTCCAGATTGTTTTTAATGGATGTCTTATAAGATGTTTTAAGTTTATGGAATTTCGTCGCAGTACTGCAGTATAACAAAAAATACTTGCACGGTTTCATATCTAATGCACTAACGAAGGGTACCTACAGGGAAATGTTAAAAAAACAGTTTCTCTAACAGATTCTGGAAAAGTATGCTCGGTATTCCATTTAATATAGTGAAATAGTATGAATTAAACATGGAAACGATTTCGAGTGCCATCTTGTGCACGTTAGTTAATATAGAAAAGTTTTCGATGTATAGTCAAAAACTCAAAGGAATACATACTAACGTATGAGGTGATTAAGATGTCGGCGGTTTAAGAAATAGCAACATTTGGTAAAAACTCATATGTCAATTATCTCAAAAACTGAGATAGTTGGGTATAGAGAATGTTGAAGATAGTTAACAAGAATTGAAGAAAGGCATCCAAAAATATAATATACAGAAGGTTCTATTAAAAAATCAAACGTATCGTTTGTAGCGAGCTATTTAATAGATCTCATAAAGCGAATGCGTACAGCAAAAAATACTGGGCACGAGCTGGGACGATTCAATGTCTCGCTATCGCGAGAACGTCCATCAGCTCCCTTTCAGCGTTTGGAGATTTACTTTCTAATTTCTATATCCATATATAACACTTTAAATTGGGACCGCAGCCAAAATACTAGTTAACTCGAAGAAAGTTTAACCAGGATTGATTAATTTATTGGCGTCCCTCATCTCCTTTATTTAAATCGCGATGGCGATTGTTTCTTTCCACATCAAATTTTTATATCTACCCTAATATAATCTAAAGAGGAATGTGGTAACGCTACTAGATGACTCAACTAGACGACTCTGTGATAGACAAACCTAAAAATACAAAAAGGTCCAGACGTAAATGAAGATACCTTGATGAAACATATTTAATGTACGAAATAATGTAAGAAATACCTTTTAATGTATCCTGTTGTTTGTTGTAGGAGAAATTCACATTAATTTTGAAGATTTACGAAGTTAGGAAGATGAAAAGAAGAGTGTATCGTTTGTAGCGAGCTATTTAATAGATCTCGTAAAGCGAATGCGTACAGCAAAAAATACTGGGCACGAGCTGGGACGATTCAATGTCTCGCTATCGCGAGAACGTCCATCAGCTCCCTTTCAGCGTCTGGAGATCACAAGTCAATCGCGCCGTCGTGTCCTCTGCCCTAAGCGTAAGTGTGTGTGCTTATTGCTAATATTTTTAATTACGTTATAACTTGGAAACAAATGAAAATGGGATAAGAACACATTAGTTTTTTTACGTGTACAATAGACTCCTGGAGTTTGATCCGGTTCTCCCGACTTACCAATAAACCATATCCTTCTTTGATTATTTTTCGAAGCTAAATTTAGCAACTTCACAAAGTTTAAGCTTATGCTTTGTTTTTTATAAGTTAGTATACGCAAGGTTCCCATTGCCTCCGAATTTGGACCCGCTTGTACAGTAAAACACAAAGAACTTCGGTATTAATTTTAAGAAAAACCATAAACATTTGCACATTTGCTACGTCCTGTTCAATACCTGCACAATTATCGTAATATTTCATTCGAATTTAAAAGCCTCCTTTTTGAGATCTGAAACTAAGCCAAATGGGAAAGATCTAAATTTACATCTGTAGCCTGAAGCGCAGGAAGGAATAATATCTATACATACACGTTACTGTTCAATGAGACTCTTTTTCTCTTAGCCTTTTGCGAATATGTCACATAAATACTCTAAATGAATATTGTATTCAATTGCGTACAAGGGATTGACTGCGTAATTCTAGCACTCGATATGTGTTTTATTACGACTAACTGTTTATATTGCACTTGTGGGGTGTCATTAACTCATTAATGATTATTGTATTCTAAACTCTGTTGGTTGAAAATAACTCGAACGCTACAGTAGAATACTGCACTGCGAGACCACCACACTCAGCATTTTTTTGTTTAGAAGTGGGATGGTCGTCAAAAAGAAGGATTACGCGAACTAATGATTAGCTAGATTGGAATTTTTAGTAACTTCTCAAAGGCATTGTTAGGTCTTGTATCTACAAAGTCATTCATTTCAAATGAAGAGAGTTACTTGTTTATTGAATCTGGGAGTCATAGTTCACTAGTCCTAACGTTGTTTCCTTGTTGCGACGGACTAACTGCAATGTAACTGCCTATACCACTTAGGAAAGCAAATTCTTTCGGTGCCTAATGCAATGACAACAAAAAACGGGGGAATTTTTAGCATTTGTTTTAATTTATTGATATAAATCATTCCTAGAATTTCTATTCTAGCTTCGTGTATAAAGCAAATTTTTCTTTGTATTTATTGGTTGTTCATAGCAATAGTTCCTGTTACTGTTTTTATTGGGCCAACGATACAGTTCGATTTAAATTTTATTTCTTATTTTAGAATCCAGTTTTTATTTCAAATGTTTAGTTTCCTATTTTAAATAGTAAGATTTAAGTAGCAACGAACAGTTTTATTTTTCTCACTGTATTTTTATTTCAAACATTTAAGTTCTTTGTTTTAGGCAGTAGGATTCGTTAGCAGAATACAATTATTTTATAATTCTGTAGTACATTACTTTTAGTTTATAGATCGTACATATTTTAAAGTTAATTCCTATGTCAATTAAACTCAGATTTTCGCTATTGTGAATTATAATGTTTTCTTGGATTTCGAACTGGAATAAAGCATAGCGATACACTCGGTACCACTCACTAGTCGCGACTGATTTGTATATCGGTCGCAATTGAACTTATGAACTGACGAATATGATGACGGATGGGGCGCAGCACTGTGGTTACTGTGTACGTTTAATACATTGCGTTCGGCACCGAAAAAATTAGTTTCCTGGGCGGAATAAATATTGTACGTATCCGACCGAGTTGTCTATTTCCACATTGTGTAATACTGACAATAGTTCATATTTGTATGTTAATTTTAATTTAAAAAACTTCAGTAATGAAATGGAGCTATTTCTCTATGGGGACCCTTTTCCATAATTCTTTTTTATATTTTAACTTTTGCTTTCTTAACTCAAAGAAAAACTCTTCTTTCAAAATATTTAGTGAGGGTGATTCATAAAGTAAGTTCCGTTTCCGTCTAGTGAGCAGAGGATATCGGCGCGATTACAGCGCTGCGGTGGAGTCGCTCTAACTCGCCTACGAGAAAACGTTTAGTTTGTGTGCCGTCAAACATTTTCTGCGGGAAAAGTCATGGGGACAATAAAGGCGTCCTTCTTGTAGATTTTATGGAACTAAGGATCACAATAAACGCTGAAGTCTACTGTAAAGCTTTGAAGAAGCTCAGAAGAGCTATTCAGAACAAGCGACGTGGATTATTGAGTTCGGGCATCGTTTTTCTTCATGACAACGCTCGCCTGCATGCCGCAGGTCGCACGGTAGGCCTACTGGACAGTTATAAGTGGGAGGTGTTTGAGCATTCTCCTTACAGCCCTGATCTGACTTCTAGCGACTACCATCTCTTCCTTTACATGAAGAAATGGCTTGGATCACAACGGTTTGTGAGCGATGAAGAGCTGCAGGACAGTGTTACAGCATGGCTTAATTCACAGGCGCCAGAGTTCTATGAAGAGGGCATTAAAAAGCTGGTTCATCGCTATGACAAATGTCTCAATCTTAATGCCAACTATGTAGAAAAATAGTTGAAAGTAGTAGCTTTAAGTTGTATATAATAAAAACCTATTCATGTATTGGTGTTTTTTTTTTATAACCAAACGGAACGAATCGCCCTCGTACTAGAAATATAAACCAATTAACGTGCAATTTCTGTTGTCTCTGTAACATACTACGTCTACATTTATTCTCAAAGCGTTAATTACTTATTGCAACTCTCCACTGAAGGGAGTAAAATGCAATAGCTTGTAAGTATATGCTTGGACAACAACATATTTTATTTGATTTTCCAAGAATACAAAAAAGATTTTCTCAGGTCTATACATTTATATTGAAACTAATTGTAAGTGACAGGTTTTGTTATTCGGGAATAGTAAAACATGTCAAGCATTAAGTGGCATGGATAATTTCAGAACTAACAACGTACAAATTAGAGCACTGCACGGGCTAGAAAAAGCCCGGCTCGCTCGGCCCGCCCGGGCCCGACGCGGGTCTCGTCTCTTTTCATTGCGGGCCGGGCCTAAAATTGTACGGGCCTGACGGGCCGAGAATGTTTTATTAACTACATCGAATGGATATAACGTATACACTAAATGCTGTTTAGCTTGTAGGATATCGTTTTGTATTAACAATTTTAATGTATGCAATGTTATGTTACGTTTTCTTTTGGTTTCATACAATATAGTATACAAGAACAAACAAAATAAATGTTTCATTCTACTCATTATAATGTAGTAATTAAAAAATGATTAGAAATAGACGGTGCAGATATAATTACTTAAACAGGCTAAAATAATTTAGACGAGCCAAAAGGGCCTAAATTTCCTAACGGGGCGGGCCGGGCGGGCCTTGTGACGAGGTACTGAACGCAACGGGCGGGCCGGGCGGGTCTACTCCATGCTGTAACGGGCCACGGGCGGGCCGGACCGTGGAAAATAGGCCCGTGCAGTGCTCTAGTACAAATCCCCATAATAAACAAACGAAAATGTTTAGGTCTAAATTTTAACAATTTTCTCCGTTTTCTAAACCAAATCAGTAATATTAATAATATTGCAAGCCCTATAAAATTTAATCTAAAATACTGATTAAGTGTAGCACACAAATTGAATAGTAAATGATTCGTTTAACTGTTGTCGATTTAGGAACGCATTATTTAGAGTTCTTGCTTTTTCCGTTTAAGAAATACTAAAATTTTACTTATACATCTTGCGATGTTATACGTTCCATAGTTCACCATAAAAATAAACAATGCCCGTATTTTTGCCACCATCCGGTCGCATTAGGAAAATAACAGAGCACAATTTATGGTGCTTTTTGTAACGGTGACTACTGTTCACAATTTCAACACTGCTACAGCAGGAAATCGTTAGGACTTTTTGCACGTCTTATACGGCAATATGCAGCCAATATAGCAAAATACTTTTGTTCTTCAACGTAATTGCCATCTATTTCAAGGCATACGCGGCGCACGCTGACATAGTGCTGGTTCATTCGACGTATTTACTAAATAATTTTAACATTTAGCTGCGGATATCGTTTCTTCTTTAGCGCACAATGATCCAAGCCAGCCTATCCTTTTAAGTAAATGAAGTATTCCTTGAGTCGTTTAAATCGTAATACCTATGTGTCTTGTATGAATTTTATAACAGCACTGTAATTTTCTTTGGAGTAATTAAGAAGCGTTTTCTGGTAATAAAATTTAACAATTACATGCATGTGGAATTAAACGGTGAGATGGTATTAGTTTTAAACGGCGTGCTGAACGAAAGATATTTGATTCTATCGTTTTCTTCTCTATTCAATTCTAAATTACGTTACACCACGTTGCACCATGTAATAAAACCACCTTTAAACAAGCGTAACAATTAAGGAGCAACGAAATAATATGCAAGGTGTAAATTAAAAAATAAACCATATAATTTGAAACTACAGTAATTATTTATATGCTAAGGTTTTATAATACATAGATAAATACAACAAATTATTACTGTGCGTGAATTGCACTACCCTCCGGCAAAGTAAGTCACAAGTTGTCATTCTTTATTAAATGAAATGTTTAAGGTGACGACCGTTTCTAAGCTGATAATGACTAATTCGGTATTAAAAAATTCATCAATTGCACTGAACTGCACTCTGTATTAGATGTTCTGATTTTTTCCCTCATACGTTGTTTCAACCTTTTAGTAGTAGCTAGTCTACCTATGTAGTTTTCATTTTACTCCATAAGCAAAGTGTCGATTCTTTCTGTTCGTGTCACACACTCCCGGTTAACGAAGGAGCACTGTGCACGCAGAAATTGTTGGACGATTGAACATCGTGACTGGAATTTGGAAAGTTGGAGGTGTTGTTCTTTCACCAACGAGTCGAGATTTCTACGCTGCACTTCTGATGTTAGTGTGGAGAAAAAGAGCGATACAACGAAAATGTTATAGCGCCAAATTCTTTCGGTGGAGGATCTGTTTGGGGTGGAACATGTGGCACACTGACTTAGTGGCATTAATGAGTAGATCAATGGCATCTGTAAGGTATCGCGATATGGTTGAAGAGGCAATCATTGTACTATTTGCTCGTACGATTGATGAAAGATTCGTTCTAATTGATGACAGTGCTCGTCCTCACCGTGCTAGGATTGTAAACGAACGGATATAATTCCATTGTATTGAGAGAATGGATTGGCCAGCTTGTTCATTAGACATGAACTGCATCAAACACGTCTGGTCAGAGATGTTAGCGTCCCAGACATTAGAACAAGTAGTTGATGCTTTGCGCCGTATTTGACATAACATACCTCAGCCCTTCATCGATAATTTAATAAGAAGTATGCCAGCTAAAGTAAAGTCACTAAGGCTAGCTGGAGGTGCTCCAACATGATACTGAAGTTATTTGTCAATAGCCGACAGAACGGTTTACGTTTGTTCTTTTTTGGTAAATTAGATAAATTTGATTGTTTTAATTACCTTTATCATTGTTTTGTTTATTAAGTTAATATCATAGTATCATAATAAACAAACTATAGAAACTGTACACCTATAGTATCATTTAAATATAAACATTTTAGAAATTATTTCATTACCCACTTCAATTGTTGAGCAGTGTGTTTTACTAATCTTGACTATAATCAAATGACTTAATTATTAAATCGTTTTCTCCGTACGTACTTAACAACGCGACTGCATTGGAAACAGGTATTAAGGGTTACAAAAGCATTAAGATATAAATTAAATCGGGGTCCCATTTACGACCATACTAAATAACATGTTTACATCTATTTTAACGTCGTAAACTAGGTTACAGTTTTACGTTTACCTGCAGTGGGATTTACTTTATTTCAATGTTTGGTATTATAATATTGATAACGGGAAGTAAGTAAGAGAAAATATATTCCCAGTTCACGTGTAATTCGACATTTCCGGCGCCAGGATTTTAAAATGTTGAAATCCTGACCTTATAACTGCAAGCACATTGGAGAGGATTTCATCCTATAGATTGCGAGTTTAGATTTTCTATTTGTTAAATAAAAATAAGGAAATAAATACCAGATCTCTCTGCTTAAAGCGGTACTTTTAAAGATATACTCGCCATCTTAAGAAGGAGCATAAAGTTCTTCAAGAGATAGTCCGTAGTGGTCATTTCCCAGTAGCAGCAGCGGTTATTTAGATCGTGAAGCCACCAAAACAACATTACTGTAGATCGTGGAGATGTCTGGCGAAGTAGGCGTATAACAACGTCTAACGCTTGCCTTTCTTAATCCTCCCACTTCCCATTTTAGAAAGAGCAACACTCAGCATAAATACCGATTTTAATCCGGCACGTAGTCTAGGTACTTGTCTAGCCGTTAAACCCAGACAATCGCGTCAATTTGTAATGGAGCCGTTAAACAATTTAAAATCAAAAGAGATTGTATATAAAGAGATGAGTTCTATTATCATAAAATTTGATATTCTTTAATAACTCTTCCGAACAGTCTGGTGGGGCGCAGTAATGCTAGAGGTTAATAAAATTTAATAATTTCTGGAACATCTCTCAATAAATTGAAGATACCGACCTTCAATTTTATAATTTACTGTCGTGAATACAGGGTGGTCGGGAGGAACGGACCAAGCTCCAGGAGTGTACAGTACACGGGAAAATAATGTAAAAAAAAATCTTGTTCTTATCCGATTTTCATTTGTTTCCAACTTATAGCGTAATTACAAATAAACAAAATTTCATTTTATGCGTCGTCTACGAAGGGCGCCAGTTGCTCTCTTTAATATCGGCTGCAGTATTTCTAATGCGACAAATTAGTGCATCCCGAGTGTCGACTCTTACCTTATAAACTTCACCTTCGAACCAGCCCCATAAACAATAGTCCAGTAGTGGAAGGTGTGGAGGCCAACTAATAGGACCACCGCGACCAATCCAAAGCCCTGAAACGTACCTGACCTTTTGGTAGTCGATGCAAGGATATTTTTATTGTATTTAAGACGTATTAACTCGAAAACAAGCAAAAATTTGTTACATTTACAAGAACGCTAGTTAACATTATTACACCATAACATGAAAACAAATGAAAATCGGATAAGAACATATGAGCTTTTTTACATTATTTCCACGTGTACAATACACGCCCAGAGTTTGGTTCGTACCTCCAAACTCAGCCTGTATATAAATTATAAACCAATTGATCTTAGAAATACACGTGAAAAGAATGCCTAATAACAATAACCAAAAAATAAATGCTAATATAGCTCATGGTATTGGTGGAATCATTCCCGGCAAAAACAATGTAGCAGAGAAAATAGCGCTATCACATGAACATGTTTCTGCCTACTCGGCGTCATCAGCATGGTTCTGAGCACAATCTTCTGCCGCTATTATTGCGTTTGCCTCTCAGTTTATGTTGCTAATCTCCAAAGCAGCACTGAATATGTCTCTCGGCGACACCTATCGCCAAGAAATACAGTCACGCCGTCCCAGAGGGTAGCAAGACAAACCGGAGTGTAGATGTCCACCACCTATCGGCCAGCTCCTAGGCTGCCAAACGCAAGGGGGCGTTGTGCCTAGGCACAGCGACATCTATACGTGCAAATGATTCCTCATGCTTACCATGATGTATAGAAATGCACGTGGAAAGAATGCCTAATAACAATAACCAAAAAATAAATGCTAATATAGCTCATGGTATTGGTGGAATCATTCCCGGCAAAAACAATGTAGCAGAGAAAATAGCGCTAACACATGGACATGTTTCTGCCTACTCGGCGTCATCAGCATGGTTCTGAGCACTATCTCCTGCCGCTATCATTGCGTTTGCCTCTCAGTTTATGTTGCTAATCTCCAAAGCAGCACTGAATATGTCTCTCGGCCACACCTATCGCCAAGAAACACAGTCACGCCGTCCCAGAGAGTGGGGGATGACTCCGAGTAGGCAGAAACATGTCCATGTGTTAGCGCTATTTTCTCTGTTACATTGTTTTTGCCGGGAATGATTCCACCAATACCATGAGCCATATTAGCATTTATTTTTTGGTCAATTGATCTTAGTTTATCAGAATTATTACTTAGTAGTTGGAAAGGAGTAATACGACCGTACAGGGTTAGGAAGTAGAATTAATTGAAGAAGAAGGTATGCGGTCTGTGGTGGTTTGCAAAAGAAAGGAGACTCCTTTATTGAATTACTCATTATTTCATTATTTACTTAGAACTCCATCAGGAGTATAGAAAATGGAGATACGAGGTCTATTCAAAATGTATCCGATCTGCCATATTTCTCGCGAAGGTAATAAAGCGGGTGCGATGATATTTGGTAGGGAGTTGTGGAGTACCCTCGTGTGTGTAAAATATCCCGTGCGCAGCTCGTGATCCTCGGCAGTGGCAAGTACGTGAGTGCGGTAATGTGCTGGCGGCTCGTCGTGCTTGCAAATTTCACGAAATGACGGAACGACTGCATCAAATTTTGTCAGAAGCTTGATGATACTCAGGTGGACACCATTTGGAACATTTAGGAAGCTTTCGACGACGGTGCCATGGGCACACAAATCAAGGACTGGTACAATCGGTTCAAAGATAGCCGCATGACGGTCGACAATGACACACGTTCTGGCAGACCCTCAACAAGCCGAAACAACGAAATCATTCAGAAGGTTAACACCTTGGTCCTGCAGGACCGTCGTATCATTATTAGAGAATTGTCAGACGAGGTTGGGATAAGCATTGGTCCCGTGCATGCCATTTTGAATGATGATTTGGGCTTCCCGAGAGTGTCCGCAAAATTCGTGCCGAAGTTGCTAACGACGAAGCATAAGGAATTGCGTGCAGAAATTGCGCAGGACATGCTGGACGCGGCAAATGATGACCCAGATTTCATGAAGACTGTTATCACTGGTGATGAGCCGTGGGCTTATGGGTACGACCGTGAAACAAATGCGCAGTCTTTCCAATGGAAACATCCAACATCTTCGAGGCCAAAGAAAGCATGGCAAGTCCGTAGCAATGTGAAAGTGATATTGACAGTTTTCTTCGACTACCATGGAGTGGTTCATCATGAGTACCCTCCTCACGGACAGACCATTAACAAGGAGTATTACCAGCAAGTCCTCCGTCGTCTTCTTGATGCCGTGCGGCGCAAGAGGTCGGATGTGTTGACAGCGGGAACTTGGCAGCTGCATCATGACAACGCACTGGTGCATTCCTCTCATCTGATTCAGACTTTCTTGACCAAACACAGCAGCCCAGTTGTTCGTCAGCCTCCTTATTCTCCCGACATGGCTCCTTGTGACTTTTGGTTGTTTCTCAAGTTGAAAATTCCGTTGAAAGGGAAAAGATGTGACACTCGGGAGGACATTATGCAGAATGCGACGGAGCAGCTGAACCGCATTCCAAACACCGCCTTCCAGAGATGCTTCCAACAGTAGCAGCAACGCTGGGATAAATGTGTACGGTCCCAGGGAGAGTATTTTGAAGGCGATTAAGCTTTTATATCTGCAAATGAACAGTTCGATTCTTCCCGGCCAAAGGTCGGATACATTTTGAACAGGTCTCTTATATATAAAACATCAAATCTGATCATAGGTTAATCAACACAATTGTCTGTGAACCATTTAACATTTTAAAAAACTTTTGAAGTAGAAACGTTAACATTACAAAGCAGAAGGAGAAAAGCGATTATAATGAGTACTATAAAGTTATATAATCGGTTGTCTCCTCCTGCTTTTTAATATTAACATTTTTACTTTTAAGATTTTTTAAAATCTTAAATAGTTCGTGGCGTTTTGATTGTGCTGGCTAATCTAGGATCAGATTTGCAGTTTTATCTACAGGGTGTTTGGTTCACCGACGTATATCTACAAGGTGTTATAGTTTTTGAAATAAAACCAACTTAATGATTTAACTAAATTAGGCGATTTTTGCTAGTATGAATTATAATGAGACACTATTCATGGAATAGATATCAAAGACTATTAAAATAAAAGTTACAAGTAACTTGCAGGTTAATACTGAAAAGACGGAATATCTTGTTATCAACTCGGACGCCCTACTCGAAATACTAATAGATGGAGATAGACATATAAAGCAGGTAGACAAATTCAAGTACCTGGGCTGTTTTCTGGACAAGGATGGGATAGGAAGATTAGAAATAAGACAAAGAATCCAAAAAGCAAAAAAGGTAGTGGGTGCGCTAAACTCCATTTGGTGGGACAAAAACATCTCGTCCAGAAACAAGAAAAATATAGGGAGAGCTATGGTTGAAACAATACTAACGTACGGAAGGGAAGTGTAAGCAATCAAAGAGGGTAACAAAGCAAGGTTATTGGTCGTTGAAATGGATTACCTTAGAAGGAGTGCCAGAGTGTCAAGAAGGGAAAGAATTACTAACGAAGAAATCGGAACCAGAATGCATACGACGGAAGCAGTTGTAGACAGGATCGAAGATAAGAGGTTAAAATGGTTTGGCCACTTACTGAGAATACCAGAATCGAGATAGCCGAAGCAGTTGTGTGTATAGAAACCACCAGGAGTACGAAAAAGGGGAAGATCGCGAAGGTCGTGGTAGGATGGGATACGAAAAAGTATGGCAGAAAGGAACTTAGACGAAAAGTCAGCACACGATAGAGAGGCATGGAAGCAGAGGCTGGATAGACAACAACTTGTTGTATGATTGTGTATTGTAACATTTAATGTTTTATTGTACATAATTGACCTAATATATACATATATAAGTAAGTAAAAACTTGAAAAATTAGTCTTTTTGGTTAACTAAATTCCAAACCTACTAACCTACCATCCCCTTCTAGATATACATCGGTGAACCAAACATTCTGTATATCTTCATTTTTTATCTTGATTTCTAAATAAAGAGCGAAATATTGAGTAATTGAATAAAAGAGTCTCTCTGTAAACCACCCCAGACCGCATATCTGCTTATTAAATTAATTCAACCTCTTAATTATTACTTACCTATACAAAACTAACGAATGCAACAACCCAAGAATATTAAACATCTGACCTAAATATAACCCATCAATTTCAATACTACATACATCACAAGTGATGTTTAAAATTCGGCTCTTGAGTATCGACTCCAGGTAAATATGTGTCTCTTGTGGGCTTTCCCTATGATCCAATGTGGATTGCTTTTCAAACAGTCTCAAATTGCTTATTTAAAATTGCGAGCGAAAAGATGACAGACCAGTGTAACCTTTTCGAGGTTGCAGCTCAGAAACAAGAAGAAACTCAGAATCAAACGCTGCTACGTGAAGTTATGTACATCTTTTGTAAGTCAGTATGCCAAGCGGCGTCATTGTAAGTGGAAGCGTTCCTTTTCACTCAAAAATTTTTCATTGTTGTTTCTGCTTATGTTTGCGATTTTTCAATGGGCAATTTTAGGAAACACCGTACCTTTTTCAAGTTCTGTTTTAAATTCGGTAGGACTGACGACGATGCTTTGGGTCAAACACAAACTTATGACTGGTTCAAACGTTTTAAAAAGTGCCGAACACCAGTTGATGACTATGAACGTTCGGGTTTCACCGATATTACACCAGAACATATCGTTGCTGTTCAAAATACAGTTATGAATGATCGTAGACAGGTCATCCAATATATCTATAACATTCTTTGTCGGAATAATTGAATATGACAAAGATAGCAGCAAAGTCCGTGCCGTAACGAACAGAAACAATGTCGCATAAATGTAGAGAATTGAAAGAACAGATTCGAACTGGACCGGATTTTCTTTGTGAGGTCGTCACAGTTGACGAAAATTGGGTTTATGGGTATGCTTCCGAAACCAACAATAATCGTCACTTTGGAAAAGTCCATCTTCAACTCGGCTAGAGAAAGCTCGTCAAGCCAAAAGCAGCATCAAGTCCTTATTGATCTGTTTTTTCGATATTGGTGGGATTATCCACAGAGAGTTCATACCCCCAGGTCGGATGATTAATACAGAGCTCCATCGAAACGTCCAGAGAAGTAGCGCAGGAACGACTGGATTCTTTACCATGGTAATGCGAGGTTAGATACTACTTTTATCGTACAGTTTTTGGCGAAAAACGATATGGCCGTTGTTCCTCATTTCCAATTGAATCGGCGATGGTGCGGTGCTGAACACATTAACAAAGGAATGCATTCCTTTTGCGGTAGACGTATTGGAGTCGTTGTTTGCACTCTTAAGAAGATTACAGTCCCTGGCCATCGAATTAGGACCACTTAAAAATATTATGATTTTGGGGTAAAATTTAAAAAAGCAGTTGGTAATGTTAGCAATATTATTATTTAATTACATATAACATGCAAGTATGTGAAATTTGAACATGTATTTACTAACATTTGCTTGTTCCTCCTCTGTGTTTTATTATTTCCTCAATCCCGTTTGGCATATACAGCCGATACAGCTTTTTATAGTTTTTTATTTTTAAATTTTGTCGCTATTATGCCATTCATCTTCAATACGTTGTTGTAATTCTTTCTTTGTAGTTGTGTTTCGTCTACTTATGATGTTTTTCAAGACATTCTACACATTTTTAATTGGGTTTATATCTGGTGAATTGCCTGGCCAACGTAGTACACGCAGATTTTTATATTCAAGGTATCGCATTACACCTTTTGTCTTATGGCATGGTGCATTGTCTAGCATGAAAGCATGGTCCTTCAGTAGGATCCAATGAACCAATATTAGCTATTAAATAGTTCTGTCAAATTTTTTTATATTGTTTTTGTTCCATTGTTCCATTGTTCCATTAACGAAATTTAGTGGTTCCGGTCCTTCTGTTCTAATACACGGCCAAACCTCTGAAGGACGTTGACGAACAAATTTGTTTCTCTCTGTCAGCACTTCTAGCCGTGATTCGTCTAGGAAAAAATAAAAGATGTAGAGAAACACTAAGCAAACTATGCGGATGAATTTGACCAACGATACATTTGATAAATGAAACTTACCTTTCTCCAATCTTCAACTGTATACGTTTTATATTCTTTGCCCATTAAAATCATGTCACTTTCATTTTAGATGTTAGCCTTCGCTTCTTTGCCGGACGTCTGCATTTCAAGCCTGCTTCATGAAAACGTCTACGGACTGTTCGGGCTGATATTTGTATACATTCTCCACTAAGAATTTTATTTTGAACACATTTAGTTGATAAAAAATGATGTTCTGTAGCCACTTTTACTATACGATCATCTCTTGCGGTTGGTTTGCGCTTGCCAGCACAGTATGTACTATTCTCTCTAATTAATTTCGCGATTCTCAGAACAGTTTGATGTGATACACTCTCTTTTTGCGCAATTTCACGCTGAGAGAACTCCCGTCTCTAGAAGAGCAGAAATTCGTGCTTTTTTCTCTGTGATTATATGCTTCTTCTTTCCCATTGCGATAATAATTGACCGCGAAAGTAGACGCACACAAATAAAATTAAAACTCTTTGAAATATAAGTTCTTTGGATCGAATATTAATATCATCGTACAATCCCAATTAATTAACGTTTGGCTTTGTTTGGAGAAGTGTTCAGAATTTGACACGTCAAATTCCATTTCTACATAATGTTAACCCCCACCAAATTCCCCATTGTTTTTTTAAACTTTTTTTAACGTTTGTTAATGTTAACTTTACTATTTCTAGAATAGGTTATCTGTGCTAGCAGGAGCACAGACTTCAATTCTATTTGCCGCCACATTTCTAGACTTTTGGGTACCACTTCGAATACTTGTTGCCTTCTTCCGCAGCACACATTAGGATGACGATAAGACAAAGTGCAAATTTAATCGTCAGAACTTGATTGATAAAAATTTTGCATTTTTGCTGTGAAAGAAGAGGAAACGTTCGTACAATGTTATTTACAATGAGAACATTTATTCAAATCATGGTTCTGGCTATACAAATGTAACAATTAGCAAAATTTTTGGAATCTATATATTGGGATCTATTTACTCTTGATGATTAGAAATTTGAAGTTCTTTATTTATATTGTTAGAACTCTCTTCTAATTGCACTTCTCTTAACTAAAAGTCTATTATTATTTACAATTACAACTAATTATTTGGAATATTGCTTTTATTGCAAATACAACTTTTACCACAAAATTTACATTGTGACCTAGAGTAAGACATTAATTCAACAAAAGGAGAAAGAGCTAAAACACATTATTCTTCAAATAAATTCAAAATTAAAAACAAAATTTCATAATTTACTTTCAAGGTTTGTGACGATACAACGTAAGCCTTTTTAGGTTATTTAATTTATATTTTGTTAAATTGAAGAGCTTGTGTTTATTTTATTTTATTGCAAAATAGTCAAACGATCCCACTAGAATTAGAGTAATAACGTAATAACCTAAGAATCTTACCAAGATACCATTTTAAAATTGAAAAAACCCGATACTTTTGATGTCCAAAAAAATAATCAAATCAACACAACATATTTTCTGAAAACGACAGAGGTCTTATTAATGATTAAATTAATAAATACAAGACGGAATTACATCACTAATTGCAGTAAAAAATAGAATCAAATCGTGTTTCAAGCTAAAAGCTAATACAAACCATTAATTTCTTAATAATTCTGGACAGGTGTGCCAGATACTTTCAGTGTATCTTGAGGCAATAGAACACACATATGTATATATAAACTCCATTAAATTTTGATGACAACCGTGATGGGTTTCTTTTATAGAAAAAAAGCCGCGTAAATAATAAATAAAACTGTTTATTTCCTTTCACTAGTTTAATAAGCACGAGAAACAGTAGATATAAAAATATAATCAAAGGTAGCTGGACGACCGCCTGCCGTTTTTCTAAAAAGCTATTTCAAAAATAGTAAATTGAACAGACAGCATTCTCAGCTTGGTGGATTTATTAATGTCCAATTTACTGGTAATGTTTAGATTTATTCATTGAGTTTATGATCTATAACGAGACAGGATGCAGATTGGAAGAAATATTTTTATGTTTTGATAGAACGCTTTTAACTTTTAGTTTCTAATAAACACTCAACTCTTGTTATGAAAGTTAACTGCGGCCTATTCTTGTTGTTTTAATTGACACTTTGCTATGAGGCGTCACTGTATAGACACCGAATTTCATTATATTAATTTACTTTACTAAATTTTTTAAATTGTTTGACTTACACTGTCAATAATTCAACGAATGTGTCAAATTTATAATATGCTACCAAACGAGATAGATGTCTTTAATAGTATTTTGCATAATTCTAAAAAGTTGACTATTGAATTCTCGGTCCATGATTTGATTTATCGCTTGTAGTACATTAACTTTATATGTGATCATTGATCACATATGAAGGCTGATCACTGATCAATAGTCTGTGTGTCATATAGATACTTTGTTTTATTGCGGCGTACTTTAGTTGTTTACCCGTGGGTTCACTCGTTGTTGGGATGTACTATTATTGCCTTTATAGAGCTCATATGAGTTGTCCCAGATTTTTATGACAGCAATGGTACATTGTATAGATTTTCCTAAATTCAATAAATGACTAACGCTTCTTCTATTTTGCTTACAAAAAATATACTTTCCGCACGCAAATGCGTGTCGAAATGAATATTACGACACGCAACATTTAATTTTTTAATGTTGGTATTCTTGATTGGTGATATGACAACTTATGCATATTTTTTTATGAATGCTATGAAATCTGAACAAACGTACTTACTGCAAGGCAACAGGAAATGAATTTCTTGGGATTCTGACTGCAATCCCCAGAAATTCATTTCCCGTTGCCTTGACCTAGTAATAGTTGGTACTTCTGCTCTGCACGTAATACAAATTAATATGCATATACACACTGAGAAAAAATTCTTGTTGAATTAAACGCAATTGTGTTTATTCTAATACAACTGCGCGTTAATTATTGTGACAACCGCTGTGTGCGTTAGGTTTAACTTTTCTTTTGTTGCAAACCCATTGTGGTAATAGTTAATACAACGTAGTGTTAAAAAATACACCATAAAACAAATGCAATTTTGACATTAATATTTTGTGGCATTAACTGCAACTTTATTGCGGATTTAACAAACATTCAATGTAAGTGCTATACTTACGCTTACAACAGGGTGACACGTACCTTTCACTAAGACAACCGCTCTATACATTCTTCAGAGATGTATGTGTCACAATAAAAAGATGTAATGACTTTGATTATTGTAATTATTGTATACCGCTAGAGAAATCTAAGACGAGTCATGGGCATTTATTACTATTCCAGACAAAGTCTGAGTAGAAACAAAGTTCTGTTGAGTTGTTGCATCAGCGGCGAATTCATAAGATTCACAAATATCAGTGCATTGTAACCTGCGAAACACTCAAATGTTTCCTTGCATTAGTTGTCTGGCTGCCTACTAAAAACTACTACTCTTCAAGCCGTAATATGTATAGTGTAGGCCTCGCACATCATGTGCATATGACGCAACGGAGTTTGAAGTGTTTGAACACGCTTGAGCCTGTATAAGCCTGTCAGATAGAATTTATGGCGCCTTCCTCGTATGCAATAACTATTGCGATGTATAAGAAAGACACATTGAATAATGTTCTTTGGTCGTAAATCAGCATACTCTTTTATTAAACCAATTCATGGATTAGTCTAACATTGCAACAACGTTTGAAATATTATTCTTTGTTTTAGTTATTACAGTCTTGTATTTTATATAAATTTACTAACCTCTTCCATCACCAACATTTTAGATTTTTCTGTTCGTAATCTACTGATAAACGTTTCAAGAATGATTGATATTTAGAATAGTTTCACGTGTGTACATTCTTGTAAATATTAAGACAAGAACGTAACATAGAGTACATATAGTAAAAGACTTATTCGTTTTGCTTTGTATTTCAAAATATGCAAATAAAATGTGTTCAGGCAATGTTTTAAGATTATTCTGTGTACAGCAGGTATAGAAATGTTAATTGTCTTCATACACTTCAGGTGATTGACTAAGTAATAAGTTACCAAGCTTAGGTGGAGTACAATTTATATTATTATTCAACATCACCCATTTCTTATATGTACAATCCCTTTCATAAAAATCTGGGACAACTCTTATAAGCTCATTTTGACGTTTTTTCAATCTTGTGACAATGACTTGTCCGTTTGCGATTGACACTGACAGACAACTTGACATATCTTTTCATAGTTTACAAAAGACATGTAATGTCATGATAGTATCACTTGTCCCAGATTTTTGTGAAAGCGATGGTACCTTACATACAAATCAATATAATTGCAATGACAAATGTTTGAATTTAAACAACGTCAATGTCAATCTCTTTCATTCGTCAATATTGGTCAATGTTACCAACCTTCATATCACACAAGCTTAAAGGTTGGTAATAGCTGTAAAAAATACATAAAAATATATTTTTTGAGTCATATAAAAATGCAAAATAGAAAAATAGTATAGAGAACTCGTTTCATAAGGCAATTTCTTCTCGGTGTGCAATGTGATCACTTGTGGCTTGACTGTCTAGAGAAACGTCCGTGAAGTAGAGTTCCTAATTTTATAGCTTGGGAATATTATCACATTGTTGGATATTAATGGAAACCTACTTATAACCGTTGCCGTTGGTTGGTTTTGAATCTTGTTTGGATATTTTGGAGAGAACGGCTCCGGATTACTGTTATACAGAATTTGATTACGGCGTCCCTAGCTACCATTTTGCTTTGCCACGCGTGATGTCAAGATCTTAATTCATCACTATCGCGCTGATCGTTTTCCCCGTTTTGACGGGGACTTCGTGTTAGATAATTTTCTGTTTTGGATATACCTAATTTTGGCTTAACGTTTAGATGGGAATATCTACTTTTGGATGTATCGTTGTCGAAGGTATCATTTGGATACGAGCACCCCATTTTCGGCTCAACCGTTTTGGAAACACGATTTTGAAATTACGTCTCGGATCTATCTCTGGATCACCTCTATCATACTACCAGCGTAGTTTGGACCTTAGTATTTAAATTACCTTCCCTTGTTTCGAGTCTTCAAATTTGACGAGTAATCATATATTCAATGTTGTTTACTTTTAAATTTAATGCTATTAACAAATTATTCTATATATATATGTACATTAATCATTTTCTTTTAGGTGTAATTGCATATTGCTTCACTTTACAAATCATAGTCTCAAGATTATCATATATTACTTTTTTTTTAATTCTAAATTTGCATAATTTTCAGAATTTTGATTTAGATACAAATTTAACCTGCGTAATGTCAGGAATACTTTAAACGAGTAAATTTAATTTTATTAATTATCTGATTTATTCTTTGGTCGGTTTAAAACCAGAAAGCCTTTATCTATCTTAGATCAGAACTTCTTACAAGGAATGTTTGCATTTTGTAAACCGTAGCGCGTTGGCCATAGCGATCGGTAATTTTCTTAATTCTATTATTGTGATTTTTTTTGATAAGATTTAACCAGGGTCGTACTCTGATTCAATTTGATTACTCGCATATACTTTTCTTTATGAAACATTGTTTTTTTGTAATCATATTTGTGTGACATTAAAGGAGCTTGCTCCTTCAGCGTTAAATTTGTGGGTTTTTGTCAATTCAAATTTTCCCATTTCTCCTTATAATTTTAAACCACTATCTCGTGGATTCCTGTTTACCCCGATCGCTTGACAGGGTAATTTCAAGCAGGTCGCGCCTTTAAAAGATAAATTTTCTTGTGAGTGTATTGACCCACTCCCTCGCTGAATGACACTCTGAATGAAGGACTGACTGATTATCAAATTTACGGGGAGAAAATTGTTGTAACCTTTTCTAATTTTTTTGATTTTTTTTTTTATTATTATCAAGACGGTAGAACGTAGCAACTTTTCTAATATATCCATTTAAGACGACTTCCAAACCTAGTTAGAAACTTTTGCTACATTGCTATGAATGATTTGTACACAGATCGATTCAGTGGTAGCGATTCACCTTGTAGAGTAAAGCGGTTATTCGAAAATATATCAATTTAATTCAGCGCTCATACATCTTCAAGAACGCGGAGCTCTTTTGCAACCGTATCACAATGTCAAAACGAATAATGAACAATAAAAAAAGAATCCGTCCGCCAATTACAGAACGAAGGCAGCCAGGCTGGTGTTTTTTCCTTGCTCCCTTTCTCTACGACTATCTCTCGGCTCCTGTCACTCAATATTTAAGTCACGTATCTCTGAATGAAATGATGTGATGCAAATTCCAATAAAAGAAACAAGTAGGCCATTTTCTGTTTGCACGGCGAAAGTCAATATTACCATTGTCGCGCATATTCTCGATTTATAATTGGATTTGGGTGTTTCCTATCGATTGGATGCGTAATATTCTGCGATATTCCAAGGAAAATTTTTGAATTGGTCCGAATTAAGAAAGTTCAAAATTTGTGTGACCTTAATGTTACTTTGCATTTTCTATTAAAGCATAAAGTATCTAATACTTTATGTCGCAAATTAATACCGGCAATTAATTGATAATGATAATGATAATTTATTGCCCAACAGATATAACATCCAATTACAGGACAATATAAAATTAAATCTACATGATAAAAGTAACTATTGTAAAACAAAACTAAATAACTTTTACTAAAACTATTCAAAACAAAACAAACTTAAATCTAATACAAAACCTAACGTGGAATTATAAAACTTACTAAAACTTATTCAAAACAAAACAAGCTTAAATCTAATACGAAATCTAACATGGAATTATACAAGGTGCATTGTGGACGAGCATTTGTTCAATAGTGTAGGCAACCGGGAGAAATGGCTCTAGGCTGGGGATAGTAAAATGTATTATGATATCTACCAGATGGTCGAGAAACAAGAAAATCAATCCAATTTAATAATTCCGGAGCGTCAATGTCATTGTTAAGGAGGTTAAAAAGAAAGTTCATATTAGTTCTGTTACGATGGAGATCTAGTGGATCAACTCTGTACGAGGTAAGTAGAGCCATGTGACTAGATCCTTGTGTAGGATATACATCATGTTCTTTATAGTGTAAGTATCTTAGAAGCCTCCGCTGAACTTGTTCTAAAGAATACATATGTTCCTTGTAAAAGGGTGACTAAACCATAGAGGCGTATTCCAATTTGGTGCCAACAAAAGCAAAGTAGAGAAGCAATATAGGTCTAATGGTTGTAAAAGGTTTAGTAATGCGAACTACCATTGTTCTTAGTGCCGAGCTGGTTATAAAAGCAACATGATCACCGAAGGCTAGCTTCGAGTCAAAAATAACGACGAGATCTTTAAAGGATGATTGCCTTTGTAACCTATCGTTATCTATATAGTAGACATGATGGATTGGCTGAATCTTATCTACATGTGTAACTCACGATCACAGATTTGTCGACATTCATGTTCAACCTATTATTGACACCAATTCAGGAGATTGTTTAATTAATTTTGCAAGTGAATGCAGTCATCAATGGTATTGATAATGTTATACAGTTTTAAATCGTCTGCGAAAAGTAGCTTGTAACCGAAGAACCAAGAACCAAGAACCAAGAAAGTTTATGTGTATTGTAAACAAAAGAGGACCCAGATTCGTTCCTTAGCGTACTCCAGAAGTGGGGAAGAAATGTTGAGATTCATGTCCGAAGAGAGCTACATAATGTTTCCTTTGCGTAAGGTATGACGAGAAGAAATGAATTAAAGACGTAAAAAAAACAATTGCATCTGGTTTCATAATTAGTATAGAATGGCCAATGCGATCAAATGATTTATTTAAATTTGTATAGATGACGTCTACCTGTTTATTCTGATCCATATTATCAGAGATAAATTGGCTAATAACTGCCAAATTTATTACAGTTGAACAGTTAGTGACAAATACGTGCTGATATATGGAGATAGAGTCCGTTTACTTTCGGAAGACACCAGCGCAAAGACGCATTTTAGGATTAGAAAGAGAAGTTGGTGCTAACCGAGAGAAATAGCTATGTATTTCTTACCTACAGTAAGACCAACAAACATTTACCTCATTTCGGCGTCAGTTGTTGATGTGTTGTCGTTGAATTCGTTTCGTGCTCTCTACTTTTAATATTGTTATTGGCGTAGTATTTATTAAAAAATCAGTTTTTCTCAAAACTATTTTGAATTAGGGGTAATATTCTACTGTAAGTACTTTGTTTTAAACAGATTTTAAGTAAGTTGTATTAAATAATTAAGTTACAGGTGAGAATGTCCGAATCATCGAACATCGCTAAGAAGAGACAAGTTTCGCATGAGCAATCACGAAACATTGTTTTTAATGTATACAACTATTTAAAAAAATATAAGACAGAAGGTATGATAATATATTTTTTAAGTATTTTTAATACTATTTTTACATATTCATTTATCAGTGAAGTCATTATGTTTGTTTACAGGTAACATTTTAGATATTGTTAGTGAAGCTACGGGAATATCTAAAAGTACTATTGTCAGAATTATTCGAAAGAGTAATTCTGTTGAAGCAGAACAAAGTGGCAGTTCTTCAAAAGACAATGTTGTAAGACATTCACCAAAATCTACTGTGGATAATGATAGGGAAGTAGTTTTACGTCAAGTTATTCACAAGCGCAGCTCTTTAAGAAAGTTAACATTAAAATTAGGATTTAGGTACGTACTAATATTCAAATTTATTATTATTTTAGTAATTAATATATTTATCAAATAACAGGTGGAAGAAGACTACTGATGACCGAAAGCTTTTGATGGAAAGATCAAATATACGTGAGCTAAGATCCTCATATATCCGAAATGTTACAAATTATCGGTTATAAGGTCGACCAATCGTGTATACAGGTGAAGCAAAATAAATTTTTATTTGATGTTGAAAAACTAAAGTATTGTATTTTAGACGAAACATACCTTCATGCCAGTCACACAACTCCATATGAATGGGTTGATAACTCTAACAATGGACTTAAGTGCTCTATATCAAAAGGGAAACGTTTAATAATTGTACATGCAGGTACATTAGTAAAATTTCTTCTAAATTTTTAGCATGTACTGTATATTTATTGTTTTAGGTAGTGAACATGGATTTATTGATAATGCCTTGTTGATCTATAAGTCCGGCCAAAAAAGTGGAGATTATCATTACGATATGAACTTCATAAATTGTAAAAGGTGGTTAGAAAAACAGTTGATTCCAAATTTGCCACCTAAATCTGTTGTTGTGATGGATAATGTAAGCTACCACAACATTCTCTCAGTTAAATATCCAACTACTAACAGCAAAAAATCAGAAATGATAAAATGGCTAAGTGAACGTGGCATCATATTTAATGAAAATTTGACAAAAGTTGAATTGTATAGATTAGTACATATCCATATACCAAGTTACAAGAATTACACTATAGATTCTATATTTGCAAAAGATGGACATACAGTGTTGAGATTGCCCCCATATCATCCTGAACTCAATCCTATTGAAAAGATATGGGTAATTTTAAAGGGCAGAGTAGCATCTAAAAATATAACTTTTAAACTAAATGATGTCGAGGAACTCGCTAAAGAAGAATTTGGAAAAATCACAAAAGATGAATGGTTACATGTTTGTCGGGATGCAGTGAATATTGAGGAAAATTATATACAAAAAGAACACATAATGGATAAGCTTACCGATGAATTTATTATAAACCTTGATGATGACAGTGACAGCGATTTTGATTTCTCTTCTTATGATGATTAAATTAAAATTATATTTGATATAGTTAATTTAAATATGTATATCTTTATGTATATCTTTAAATGTATAATAAATAAAGGTGTAATTACATTCCGATTACTCTTTTTTATTAAGTAAAAATATCAATTATTATTTATAAACAACAGATTAAACATTTCTCACCTATTTTTTTCTTTTTGAGCACTGAATATTCCTACTTTTCTTTTAAAGAAATTATTTAATACATAAAGTGAAATGAAAAATTAAGAAAAAATACATTGATATACACATAAGTAAGATTTATGCTATTACTAAATACTATAAATTATAAAACTATTAATACTATCAGAATCTAAATTTGTTTTGTATAAAAAATTACAATTATATACAATTTAATATACGTTTAACCTTCTCGTATACTTTTAAAAAGCGCGCGTATTTTGGTCAACATATTTAAGACGGTTAATACATATCAGCTGACAATTTTCGCGCAGCTTGGGTGTCTTCCGAAAGTAAACGCGGTCTAAACGGCTTAATCTGAGGATAAATGCGGGAATATAAGCATTTCTCAAAAACCGCAAAGTTAACTAAAAAGTAATGCAGTATATGTACATCATTTAGTGTTCTTACTATTTTCTATTTCGATAAATCTTTTGACAACCAAATTAGACATTACTGAAAAACAAAATCCGCAGTTAAACGAAGTTGAGGCCATCGCCAATTTAAATACCTATCCTTTATTTTTATAAATTAATTACTTTTTTTCTTCATTCCGTTAGATTTGTTCAACGAAAATTTAAATAGAATGCAATAAAACAATACGCGAAGTGGCAGATGAACTTAATAGTCCTAGAACTACAGGACGGAATATAATTAAGCAATATGGGGAAACTGCAAATATTCTCGATAAAAAAGGCAAAAGTCCGGGTCGCCCAAAAATAATTTCTGATAGGGATGAAAGAGTATTGGAATCATGAAACTAAATTAAATCTGTCAAGGGAATGCTGTCGCCCGTGGATTCATAAATGTGGACTAAAGTTTTATAAGGTTGAATTACAAGTAACAATTTAAAAAAGTATTTGAAAAAAATGTTTTTTTATCGGCAACGGAAACGCCACTGTTGATGGAAAAACAAAGACAACTAGGCACATGGGCAAAATATAAACTACATATCTTGGTCGGTAGTAGATTGATCCAAAGTAATTTTTAGCGACGAATCGAAGTTCCACATATGTATGTGTTGGCAATTACGGCAACCGCGTGATTCGCACTAAACATGACGCTTTCCATACGGATTGCCTAAAACGTACTGTAAAATTTGCTAAAAGAATAATGATATGGGACTACATGATAGCTTCAGGATTAGGATGCTTTGGATTTATTAAATACTGCAAAACAGTCTGTTACCAAGTATTGGGAAGTTTAAATGTTAAATGAAAATTACATTTTCAGCATGATAGGGTAGCCTGTCATACGGTCAAAACCACAGAAAAGTGGTTTGGCGATCACAACGTGAAAGTTCTTTCTTGGCCTTCCAACAGTCCTGACCTTAATATCATTGAAACAGTGTGGCATAAAATGAAACAAAGGTTGAGGAGCAATCCACAACGGACATTACTAGAATTTGGAGCTAAAATAGAGCAAATTTGGAATGGATTTGCTCTCGAAAAGTTCAGATCCTTAGTTAATTCAATGCCCAACCGAATTCGAGCGGTCATAAAATATAAGGGCGATATAATTACATTTAAAAAATAAAAATTCGTGCCATGTCTCAATATTTAATTGCCACATAAAATGAACATTTTTATTGTTAATTAGAGATGATAGAATAAGTATTTTTGTTTTTTGTGTTGCTGATTTGCCCCAATTGTTGTTAATGAACTAATTACATACTATTAAATTTAAAAAAATATATATATTAGAAAAAAAAACTGACACCTGAATTATATATGTATTTTATTTTGTCCCAACATATAGTTAGGGCTCGTATACTAAATTGAATTAACCTTCAACATGTTTAAATGTGTACAGAATGTTCCATTTCAAAAATACCGAAATATTAGCCTCTACAATTCGTTAAGCAATTATTTTTTGTTAATAATAATCTACAGTTGCTCTATAATACCGAAGTTAGCAATAGTGACCCGATAATTTAGAGATCAAACGAAAATAAAAATAGTGAAATGTGTAGTTTGTCAGCTACCGACAAACCAACGCTTATTTTAATTGAAACTTCACTTAAAATTTAAAAGGAAATTCACATGAATTTTAGAAATCCTTAGGCTGCTGCAGATTTTCTTAATAAGATTAACTACCAATCAATAATAACATTAAGAACCACTATATTCCTTCTACAAAAACCATTTCTTCTATAACTGTCATTCTGATTTCTAAAAACCTTACGTTTGAGCAAGACATATTGAATAATCAGATAAAATTTAATTAACATATTTTACATCTGTGATATAATCTAATAGAGATTCCGAAAAAGTTTATATATGTATGTACTGTTTATGGAAACAGGAAGATCAGGAGAATGTGCTAAAGCAGGACCTCGATCAATATCGTAGTTATTTGTTCCTTTGTTACAGACCTGAAGTAAATTAATAGGAATGCGGTTTATTTAAGACTATCGAACATAAATGCGATCTCCAATAAGGAAGGTACAGCATTCTACGATGGTTCTCAGAGATTTTTCTTTAGTATGTACCTTTATTTTACTGAATACCGCTGGTATGCGATAATAAGTAAGTTCAGCTAAACGTATCACACGCTCAAGTAAAAAGAAAAATTGCTGCACTAGCAGATCCGAGAATGCGAGGAATGAGAGCGATTCGAAGGTTGACGGTGCTGCATTTGTCGCGTAAAAATATCGAATAGGTACAGAATATCTGACGGTTATGTCCCGAACGATCGCTGCAAATAATTGCCGCGATGTCTGTTTAATACAAAAAAAATCTAATGGGCGGATAAAGTGGGCAATCTCTCTCTGTATCGGTCTAATTAAAATCATAATTAAGCTGCGGATCTAAATCCAAACAGTAAAACAGGAACTCGACCGATTCGATGCGATCGAGGATCAATCAGAATACCATACAATCACAGTTCATTTAATTAATCAGTGGCACAGTCACTGATTTATCTCACGGATTAAGTGCACGTAAAAGGAAACAATAGCCGTTGAATTCCAGTATCTAGGAAAAGCGACGGAACATGAACATTCGAACTGAATGTCTACTTTAATCAGGTGTGTTGTATGTATTTTATCTTACGTTTAAAATAAGGGGACATTTTTGAAAGAAGGATGATTTGATTAATATCAAATGGGACAAATTTACATTTTGCATTGAAGAAAAGAAAATTACGTATGCTTATATGAGTACTTAAAAGGTCCTGTTAGATATATTGAGCGATTTTTTCTTCATTGTTAGTTAGAAAACGCTATACTATTTTGTGCTATTGTAATACTTTTCAGTTTCGTTAGCCTTAATCGGGTGTTTTCATATTTGCTTTTTAGCAGCTCCCAACCGTCGTTGTAAATGGCTTCGCTTATCTGCAGATGTTGTATCACACCACTTAGTTCTCCTTTCACGTGGTTTTAGCTACTGCATTTTTTCTATGGCGGATAGGAAAGAGCTACTATGGATGATTTTGTAGAAAAGGTCATGAGAGGTGCACCATTGTTCATTTCCATGGAAGAAAGTAATTTTTATGTGTGGAAAGGTTCATATTCTGTTTTGTGGGACACGTTGAGATGGAATTGTTCATTTTTCCACCAGTTCTTCTATAATATTCTCGTATTCCTCTTCTTTAGCAGGTTTTCATATTTTCTTTTTTCGATCTTAATCCTCTGACATGAAAGACGCACTTTTGCAGCTTCTGGATTTTTATTGTCTGCTTCCTCAGCCGAATTTGCTACAAGCTGCTGAAATTTTTTGATCTTCGCCTTCTTTCTTGCTGCTTTCTTGTCCTCCTCTTGCTGCGGAACCTTTGTCTTCTTTCTGTTGTTCTCATTCTTCTTCCGGACGTTCCCGAGATGCGAGGAGATGTGAACGAGTGTCAGATCACTTTGAGCAGTTACTATAATTGTTTACTAAATTCTTTTTTACTTTTAGTAGGAAATAATTTTTTTATTCTGCTTGCTTTATTATTATTGGCTTACATTACCACCAGCCATTTACGCTTTAAACAGGAACTTATTTGCATCAGCACTATCAAATATGTCAAACGTAATTTGAAGTTTCAATCTTGAGATGATTTACGCAAAATTTAACTCATGTAGTTGTAACCAACGTAAAATTATTCAAAAAAAGATATGGCCCTTTAAATTGCAATATAATACAGGGAACTGTGAATTCATTTTTATTTAATTTTTAAAACACAAAACATTGACGTCTAGATATTTTCTGCGTTATTGCAATACATAAAACTACGTATACCCAGTTTAAGGGTGGGTGTTTTCGGATTGCATTTTCAAGATATACTAAACAAAACGTAACCATTCAACTGTTAGAACAATGGCCGTCGTACTGTTTCCTGTCTGCTATAATTGCAATTACGGAAGCAGTCCTCTTTGTTAAGCTTTAATTAGTACAAGTGTACAAGTCTGGAGATCCTTTTATTAGATTGGTCGAGAATACAAAAAGTACAAGTCATAATATAAAATAAATCATCGAAATTAAAATTATCGTTGTGATGTTTTTACAATTAACAAGGAAGGCATATTACCACCGAATATGTACATTCGGTTCGTACGGTTGACAAAGGAAATCTACGAATTTCCGAAACTTGTGTTGCCAATTAATTAAAGAATTTGTGTCGTACGAAATGTGCTAATACCTTTCATAATTGCTATTTTGTCCCAGAATCTTTGATTATTGCACAACCGAAAAGAAAGGATGCAGGATCACAATTATGACGCCGGGCACAATCGGTCTTCGCAACAGAATCGGACCAGTCGCATGGGCCACGGATTATAAATAGTGTGTGTGTGACTCACAACCGACAGAAGTGACATTTTGGAATCAATACTCCAGTGTATAAAATAAAAGCTGAAGCAATAAAAGTGTTTGGTAAATAAAGCGAATATATGCACACGTTGAAGTGCTTTTATTGCTATTTTTTGTTTTTTTGTTTGTTTAAAAACGGCATTTGTTGTATATATATGTAATGTAATGACCGTAAAAAGTAAACAAAGTAGTTTCTTCAAAAGTCTGTTGTATTTAATACCGTAACAATAAATAATAATATAATAAATATATGTAACTTCTTAACAGTGTGAATAGGATTGTTGAAAAACTTGCACCATCAGGTATATTTCCACATTTGTCTCGATGAAGGTTGTTCGCTGTGATGAAAAAATATTCTTATATTTTGAGAAAGACCGTTCAACATCGACGTAAGTAACACAGGCATAATTAAAATAATCCTTAGAGTTAGTTAATGAATCTGCAGATGCATCACCACGCATTTGTCTGAATCTCATATAATCGCAATTCTTTTTTTAAACACTGCCGAGCTTTGCTATAACGCGACAGTTTTGACACCGTTTCTACCGTGTATCTTCGTCCAAGATTTGCACTGATTCTACTAACGATAACCCAGAATTTTGCAATTTTTCTTTTGCATCTAATAATCGTCCATAATTGTTGCTAATACTTTTTAAATCTATTTCAACAGAAGTGCTGTCTCTCCTTAATAGGTGTAGCTTCGTCAGGGTCGAATTGGAAAATCACAGATTGGCCAAGTTGACCTTCGATTTTATTGTACCGTATAAAACAGCAAGAATTGGTACGATTTCTTGAGCAATTTATCGTACGATTAATTGAATTGAGTAGAACATGCTCTATTTTTGCCACGATTTTCCGACGATTCCTCACTAACTTTACTGTTTTAATACCAACCCAGTAACAGAAGAAAACTTACGAATTTTTTTTAGTGTTTTTAAAGCAAAATAAATGAAATACATTTTTCATTAAATAAGTCTTGCATAATTCAATATGTTAAAATGCCATATTATCCGAAATGATGACGTATATAGAATAATTTAACACATACTGATGAATAAGGAAAAATTATGTGTGGGCGTTAATAATTAATTATTAATTAATAATTAATTAATAATTTAATTAATCTGTATATTGTTACATATATTTGGGTTCCATTTCCCAAATCCTCATAAAAACATTGTAACATAAGAAAGGAAGGACCACGCACCACTAATATTATGATAGGATTTTTCAGGAAAGTGAACAACTAAAATCCATCTAATTTTTTCGAATTTTTTTAGAATTTCCCTAATATAACTCATAATTTCAACAATCACATATCTACTGTATCTGTATTTTACAGTTAAAACGCAAAAGAGAATGATTTAAACATATATTTGGTGGCAACTGTAAATTATCTTGCTTGGTGAGTAATTTCAAATACTTTAATCACGACAGCTCTATTTTTTCTTATTTCACTCATGAAATTAGCTGTTTACGTATATTGAAGTTGATTTTATGTGAGATATCCTCTAAACTACACATTTTCAGCACAACATTTTCAAATCTGATAAGTGCAAATGTAATACTTTCACAAGGAGAAGATCAAAATGTATGTAATTGGAAAATAGAACTGGCTAAACCTTTGGACCTTAAAATTCATACAGAATTGCATGTCTAAATGTATTGTTTAGTTCTACATAAAAGTTTACAAATGTTAGTAAAAATAACAAATAAATATTATTTATAGAATACCACACATAAACAAATTTATTGAGGATATATTCTGTTAATTCTGTATTAAGAAACTCTATAAAAAGAAGTAGTTAGTCTGTTTTAGAAGATCGAATTCCCAAGAAAATCGCAAAAAAAGTAATTGACAAAATAAAGAAATATATGTTGGCGTTCATTCTACGAAAACTACAAACGAAAGAGAATAGGAAATAGTTTATCGAGTGCCTACAACGTCTCTTTTTCCAATCATTAGGCTCTCGGATATAATCAAGCCTTTAATTGTGATGAACAGTCAGGACATTCCAATAAAAATCGTGTATCTATGTAGAGTGTTCGCTCTTATTCGAACCTATGTAACTCATTCGTATCCCGATGAGAACTGGAAAAAAGTGAATGGCAGAAACGCAGATTAGGGTTAACGAACTCTTTTTTGTTCTCCAAATCGTCCCTTTAGGATTTCACGCGCATAGCTCATGGCCTACGGATTGCTACCGTTGGACACGTACAGAGCGAGAAACCAAAATGATTAATCGCCTGTCGATATCATTTTGAGTTCGGTCTCCTACCAACAAAATCACTTTCTACGTGCCGCTCCTTTGGAAGTCCACCATCATAAATTATACATAGGTGACGGCATGGACTTGGGTTTTTGGTGGTTGCGCCGGTTGATAGTCATAATTTTACATAATGAACGTCCGAACGATACGATCTAATGTAGATATCTACGTCTCTATACAATAAAGACGGGGTGACAGAACGGATGGACATTGTAGTTTTTGTTAAAGTACATTAAGATACGCTTTTCACTAGTATTATCGGTTTTCCATTACACACTTTACATTTTGAGCATAAATTCAATATACATATGCTACAGAAGACGAAGCTTTTTACAGGTACATTTTTAGGATTAATTTCACACTCTTTTTGGACCTTTGAGCATAATTTCTTTTTCATATCGCCTTTTATTTGTACACACATGTATACTTATGGTTTAACCTTTTTATTCTTCTTTTACATTCCCCTTAATGTATAAACTTCAAAAAATAACTAACCCTTGAAACACTGGTTTACATTTCTTAAAAAAATATGATGTATACAAAGTGCTTGTAAACTTAAAAAAAAAATAAGTCAAACCTATTTATTCATCGCATGCCCATTTTGTACTTGGCAGCATGTTTGTCGTTGAACCCAGTCACAGGTATACGAACAGCATGATTTCAACAGTTCTCAGTAAATTTTTCTTCACGATTGAACAGAAAGATCATCGGAAGGGTGTCTGCCTTAACCTTCTCGAAGAATCGATGCATTGACAATATTATAGGTAATATTGCTCCAAATAAATTTTCCTGTTGGAGTGATGAGGGATTATCTGATCATGACTGTTTATACGGAAGGTTTGAATTGCAAGTTAACTTAGAACCTGGATTTGTATATCGTGGAATGTATAGCGACGAAAATATTAATTCTTTCTTGACATTGCTCTCAAATGAATCGTGGAATGAGGTATACAGTAGTGAAAGAACTATAGATTTTAAGTATGATATTTTTATTGATATTTTCAATTACTACTTCAACATAAGCTTTCCATTAAAGAGATTTCCAAACCGTAAAAAAGTAAATCCGTGGTATACCGATGAAATTCGTCAAGAAGCGGAATATGTAAGGAATTATTATCATTTGTGTAAAGTACTGAACAGTCCAGTGATTTGGTGAGAGTATAGACAAATAAATGGTAGTCTAAAAGAGAATATAAAGCGTGCGAAGGTTTTGTATACTAGCCGTGTTGTTGATGCAGCAAAAAATAAATCAAAGGCTACATGGAACTTAATTAAGGCTGAAACCAATGCAGATACCGGGAACGAAATGATTCGTTTAAAATGCGATGGAATTAACATTGACAATCCTTCCGTATTGGTCAAGCTGTTTTTAAATTACTTTCGCCGGGATGTGCCGGTTGCGGTGGCTACTCCCCGACTGGTGCCTGCGGTTGTGGATGCACAAAGTGTCTTTCTTGACCTTGTAACTGAAAGTGATGTTTGTAAAATAATCGGTGAAATGTTACCTAAATTTTCTTCTGGATTGGATGAGATACCCCCGTATATAGTTAAGGCATCTATGAGTTTTATATCTTGCATTTTGACGTATTTGGTAAACCTAATGCTAGCGGAGGGTACTTTTCCTCAGAAATTAAAACAAGCGAAGGTAATACCTATACATAAAAAAGGTTCAAAACTAGATATTGCGAATTATCGCCCAATATCGATATTGCCCACATTGTCTAAAGTATTTGAAAGAACATTGTACGATAAACTTTTTACTTTCTTGTTAAAAAATAATCTTCTAAGTAAGACACAATATGGCTTTATTCCTGGAAGTTCCTGCGAAAAAGCACTTTATAAGGCACTGTCCGTGGTGTGGGATAATGTCGACCGAGGTAAGAATGTAGTGGCAATATTTTTTAATTTGTCACGCGCCTTTGAGGAAGTAGACCACGCAATTCTACAACAAAAGCTATACGACTATGGTATTAGGGGTGTTGCGCATGAGCTTGTAGTATCTTACCTTTCCGAACGTTCGCAGAGAGTGTGTGTTAATGGTGCTGAGGATATTAGTGTTCTTTCTGACTGGTTCAGGGTTGACAGGGGCGTTCCGCAGGGTTCAACAATGGGGCCGTTGCTATTTTTAATGTACGTTAAAGACCTGTTCAAACATATCGCGCGGGATGAGTTGTATCAGTTTGCTGATGATACAGCGTTAATTTTGACTGGAGACAGTGTTTCAGAGCTCTCCCATGATGCTACGGGGGCGATTCGGTCTGTGAATGCGTGGTGTGAAGCAAACGGAATGCGTTTAAATAAGGAGAAAGCAGAGGCACTTCGGTTTTTTTTAACGAGACCTATACGATCTTTACTAATAAGAGGTGACGGCGGCTCATTAAGTATGAGCGCGCAAGTAAAGTTGTTAGGTTTGTGGCTACAACCTTCGCTTGAATAGGATCACCATATAAACTACACGATAAAAACGTTAAATAAGGCATACTACAGCATTTACAGACTAAGAAATACGGTCACTTTTGATACTCTGCGGCAGTACTACACGGCGTGTGTGGAGTCTATCATGTCATATGGCATTGTATTTTGGGGAGGGTCTACTCATGCGGGGAAGGTACTCCTAATACAAAAATGCATACTGAGATGCATGTTGCATTTAAATCCTCGAGATACCTGTCGCCCACATTTCTAGCAGCTCTATCTCTATCTCGTACCATCTTTGTATATATATCGATTGCTGCTGCTATATAATAGTGAACATGATAATTTACAGCGGAACGGATACTTTAATCAAATAGCTACACGTAATGCTGGCCTGTTATCCGTAATGTATCACAACACGGCAGGCTTTGAAAGGAGTCCTTTGTACATGATCGTTAAAATTTACAATGCATTACCGAAGGAATTGAGGATCATTGGTAACACGCCACGTTTTAAGAAAGAAGTAAGAAGGTATTTGATTGACAAGGCATACTATAAAGTATGTGAACATCTAAACAAAGCAAATTAGTTAGGATTGTATAGCGCCTTGACAATTATCAATGTATTTTATACCTGTGACAATAAAGTTTATTATTATTATTATATTATTATTATTAGAATCGAAAGTTACCAGATTACTTCAGTCGTGTGATCAGTGGTTATTTTTGAGTGCGATCCGGAAACAAAACGTCAAAGTGCAGAGTGGTACATTGACAAATCTTCTCGACCGAAGAAAGCTCGACTAAGCAAATCCAAAATCAGATCCATGCTCATTTGTTTTTTGACAGTAGAAGGATCGTTCACAAAGAATTTGTGCCAGGAGAAACTGTCAACCAAATGTTATATAAAGAAGTCCTCTTTGAAAGGTTCAGAAATAGGATGCTCGCGTAAAATCGGATATTGCGGACACTTGGATGCTGCATCATGACAATGCCTCTTGTCAGACGGTCGTCTCCATCACCAAGTTTTGGACGAGAAAAGGAATTGCTGTGGTTCTCCAGTCCCCCATATTCGACTGATCTTAGTCTATGTGACTTTTTGTTCCTCAAGATCAAAAACCATTTGAAAGGACGTCATCTTGGCACTATCGATAACATTCAGAGTGTAACCAAGGAGGAAGCGGCAGCACTGCTACGAAGAAAGGAAAAATCGATGTATAGCTACCCAAGGGAGCTACTTTGAAGGGGGTAATAAAATTATTGCAAAAAATCTGAAATTCCTTGAATTTCCTTGGAATTTCCGACGTAATTAACTAATGAAATTAAAAAAATTTCAGTAATTAATTATGTCGGAAATTGCAAGGAAAATTATATATTTCATAATTCACCGACGGAAGCCAAAAAATATATTAAGATCAATCTCATTTCTCTTCGGCCACACCTCGTATAGATTTAAGAAATAGGTTCATATCTCAACACCTTGGAGAGAAATAAATTTAAAAAATAAATTATAACTGCCAAACACGCAATTTTCCTTTGTACAGTGTGCGGCAAAAGTAACACGCATTTTCAAAGGTCACCGCTTGGTGAGTAGAGGCGGTACGGTGGTGGGGAGCGTCGCATTGGAGAGGAGGTAACATGCCATATCCAGTCGTCATCATGAACTGGACTGGTGAGGATTGCGCTTGCATTGTTGAAACGTTTAGTAAAAACAACGAATCTGTGACTGCTACTCAAAGTGCTTTTCGAGTGCATTTGGTCGACGTGACGCCGTACCTGTTCGAAACGCGAGTTTTGCTATGGGTCCACAACTTTCGAGCTAGTAGATCAACACTGAAAAGAAAACAATCTGGACGATTTCGGTCCATTGAACAATCTCCACGCCGCTCGGCACGCAAACACGCTGCTGCGTTTGGGCTTTCTGACCGCAGTGTACAAAGAATTCTCGACACAGAACTTAAAATGCATCCTTACAAAATGATGTTGGCACAGGAACTCAATGAGAGAGACTGGGAAAACCGCAGAGCAGTGTGTCTCGAAATTCAACAACATATTCCTCGTGCAGCTTCAATGTTATTCAGCGATGAGTCACATTTTCACTTGTGTGGAAATGATGGAGCCGAGTGAAGGACAACTTTCGTAAACTTCATCAGTGTGTACGCAACAACGGCACCCACTTAACTGAAAACTAATAAATTACTGTAACTAAAATGGGTTACAGTAATGTATTAGTTTTCAGTTAAGTGGGTGCCGTCATTTGTGTACTTTCAGATGAGATTAAAATTTTTTTTTTATATACTTTGTTTGGATTTTATTTAGCTTTGAAATGTGTTAATTACTTTTGCCGCACCCTGTACATATTTAACTCTGACCCCTTAATTCCAAAATTCGTGCTAATAAAGGAAAACGCAAAAACTGTATCTTATTCTCAGGTGAAAATATATATACACACTGACGTACGACGTACCTTGAAAATTGCGCAAACAAGAAAATGAAAACACGGTGTATTAAATAACTTCTAAACCAATTGTAAATTGCTAATTATATTTAAATAACTAAATGTTAAATGTTGCTTGTTTTTTAATTTTTACTAGTTTTACCAATTTTCAACGCTCTAGTATAACATTATCTTTTTTGTATTTGTGAATTATTTTAATTTATGCAAAGGTGTAATAAAAATTGTTGCTTTATACAAAAGTTATCATTTAAATATAATATTGTTAACATTTTCACGAAAATAAAAAGTACGCTAGTGAAACTACAAATAATTAGAAAACACTTTCCTACGATTTTTTATCAAGTACATCACTGGAATTATAAAGAAATATTAACAGAGAACGCCTTTAATACAAGTTTCACCGCACTTTAAGCAATACCTTCTTGTTCTATTGAAAAAATTCACAGCTTTTACTAACATTTCTTTATGAATCCGTTCATGTATCCGATTACTTAATAAAATCGTAATAAAGTAGATTTTGTAATTATTTGGAACTAAATGAAGTTTGCATCAAGTTAATGTAATTCCAATAGCTTATTTTTATTTACCTAAAAATATTTATCTAACAAGCATATTCGGTAACAGAATTACATTTAAATGGCGACTTTTGCATAAAGAAATAATTTTATAGAGGTTTGCTTTAATTAGAATAATTTAATAAAAAAAATGGAAAAAACCTTTACCTTTGACATTTCTTAAAAATTTGAAAAATAATGCTATATTTTGTAATTTTCTGGAAAAAATGTCAATTTGGCGGTAAAAAAGGTCTCGTGATTGTTCGTGCGCATTTTATTTGATATATTTTTTTAAGCACGAAGTCAACATGAAGTCAAAATATACTTATATTGACTCATAAAAAATGTCCCAACATGATGCGGACCTTATGTGTGACACTTTATGTTTAATTATATTTATAACATTTTACGGATAGTCGATTAAAATAAACCCGTTATTAATTGTTCTAACTATCGAACCAATGATATATTTTAAAAATCGAAGCAAACACTTTTTAAAACTAGTACAAGTCTCATACAAGGTAGGCGCCATAAATTCTCGGTCTGACAAGCTTATACAGGTTCGAGCGTATTCAAACTCCGTTGCGTCATACGGCTCGAAGAGTAGTAGTTTTTAGTAACCAGCCAGACAACGTGACCAGTGCACGAAAATGTCTCAGGTAACGAAAATTGAGTTCCGTGCGGTCACCAAATTTTTGACAAAAGAAGAGCATACGCGTAATCACATTAAACAACGTTTAGACGGCGTTTATGGTGGTTTATCTCTTTCATATTCCACTGTAAAAAAGTGGGCAAAATGTTTCCGTTTGGGACAAGAATCCCTGGAGGATGATGAGCGGTCGGCCAATTGAAGTGATAACGCACTCTTCAATAACATTTCAGTTATTGAAGAAATTAGCAGTCAACAGCATATTATGTGTCTTTGCTGCATAAATTGGGGGACAATTCTCACAATATTCATGAAAAACGTTGAGGATAATTGACAAAAGGTGTTCGATTATTGCACGACAATGCACCTGTCCATACTGCCGCCATTTTACAAGCTGCCATCCGCGAATGTGGCTTACAAGAATTGAAGCATCCACCATATGGTCCGGATATGGCTCCAAGTGATTATTATTTATTTTCTCATTTAAAGAAAGACCTTAGGGGACATCGTTTTAGGGACGATAGTGAGTTGCTAGCAAGGATACCCTTTACAAGGGTATAGAATTATTAATTGTGAAGTTAGCAGAAATTGTATGGAAAAGTAAAAATTGTTATGTTATCAGGTTAATTTCTTCGATATCAAGCCGAGAATATATGGCGCCTAGCTTGTCCGTACTTCAAAAAATGCACTGTGACATATTTTCATTGAAGGGTCCAATTCGTTCATAGACCTGCCAATCTTTGCTTTGATTTTCTTTTGTGCTACTTAAATAAATCACTATAACCTTATTGGCAATTTATTTAAGTGCAGTAACTATAGAAATATATTTAAATTGCAATAATTTACATTCTCCGATTAAATGTCACAAAGATTAATTACTATCGGAGAATAAAATATTACAACAGATTGAAATTGAAAAACATACTTAAATAGCTAATTGGCAAATATAAACAAATGGAAAGTATCTAGACACGTGATTTATTCGCTTGCAGTCAGTTGCCATTAGTCTACTTAGACATAACTACCATGTATTAAATTTCATTCATTATCGCATTGATTTATATAAATATATGTGATTTGTATCACAATTGACATAAACTAATGCGTGCAAAGTGTGTACAGGTTATAGAGTAGCCTAAGAAGGTCATAATTCCGGTAATATTTTAAACAGTGACAAACAAATCACTTTCTTTATTTTGCAATACTATAATTTAAAGATTATCGAAAGAACACTTTCTCAGACTATATTTATGCATCAACATCAATGTATTATAGTTTTTAGAAGATATAGTGAATTTCTTTATATACCCTACTAGGACAAATTCATAGTTATTTGTCTTGGATTATTTTCTACCATCCCATACTAAGTAAGCTGAAGTTGCGCAAAGTCTTGCTGGTGTAATTAAATCCTCCTGTAGCCGTTGTGGCACTAGTTGCTGTTTGATAATTTCTAATGTCTTTTGCACTGATACGTTGGTAAATAGCGATTCGTCATCAAAGCTAACTAACATGCAGTTTCTTGTTACTTGGTATTGTTTAAGAATCTCAGCGAAATGTTCGGAGTTCTAATGAAGCAATCTAACAATATTACGCAAAGTTGGCTAGGAAAGAGCGCCAAATTGTTTCTTGTGACGTCAGACTGATCTGAAGAGCTCGTTGCTAAGCAAAGTAATCATAGCAATTGCCAAACTATCAAATCTCAATTCCAAAAGCATAAATTATTCTTATTGTTTATTGTTACTATATCTGTCATACGTTCCTTCTTTGTTCTCGTTATTGTTTTCTCCCATTTTAACTTGTTTTGGTAATGGTTATTTCTTTACTTTATGGAATTTTATTGCCATTAATTAATTATGGTAAGTTTGTTTAAGTATTAGTTAGTTTTTGATAGACAATATATCTGCCTTTTAGGCTTTTTATGTTGTTACCTTTATGAGATGGCTTTGGCACAAACCATACAAAATTGCTGGGTCAATTTTAATATCATGTAAATCTGGTAACAATTATCGCCTTATTTGCCATGATTGCGCAACAAATTGTACAATAATTTTAATCATATTATCTTCTGTTAAAGCAGTTCGTCCTAGAAATTTTATATCCTTACTTAGTGCAAAGTTCAAATATATCCGGCTGTACAAGGGCAATGTTCATTATGTTCCACTTCGTGGTAATTGTTGCCAAACTTACCGAATACTAAAATTAGGTAGGTACTTGATGGTTATATTACGTGGTCCATGCGAAGGCCATTGTAAAATCAACAACATAAAAAACTGAAACTTAAGCACATTTCCTATCAAAAACTGACAAATTTAAACAAACCTACCACAGTTAATTAATTACAATAAAGTTCGATGAAACAAAGGAGAAACAAAAATTAATAGAACAAATCAAAATTACATAAAATAATAGCGAGCACAAAGAACGAAAGTATGACAAATACAGGTTACAATAACAATAAATAACAAGAATAATTTACGCCTTGGGAATTGAGATTTGACAGTTTGGCAATTGTTATGATTACCTTGCTTAGCAACGAGCTCTTTAGATCAGTCTGGCGTTACAAGAAACAATTTGGCGCTCTTTCCTAATCATGTTTGCGTAACAACTAAAACAGATTACCAAAACCTTTATTGCTGCATGAATACCTTTCCAAAAACGTACAAATATACAGGCTGTTCTATTTCAAAAAGAAAGTTGACATCACTTCCGGTGAATACGAAAACACAATTGAAATGCCAGTAACGGCAAAAGTGAGTTCACAAGAAATAGATCTATTTTTTCTAAAAACGCTAGCTTCTGTCGTTCAAAAGTCAGCATTGGGTGGGGACACTTTAGGACCGCGCTGTATAGGTAGGTACTCATTTAATTGCATTCTTTAGGAAAAAAGAACAGCAGCTTAACTAGCTGGCAAAGTCAAGAATTCGAGTTTTCTTTTTTAATTTAATCCTCTCTTCGTAAATTTATTTTTTTAGTCGAGACGGAAAATCCCCAAGATCCTTCACCCTAAACTCACTTGGGTAAGATTGATATGACCTCCAGACGTAATTCGATACAAGAATGTACCGTTTTGAGCGTTGTACGCTGTCGATTATGACAAGAATCTTTTTATATAGTAGTAGTAGTAGTAATAGTGGTAGTAGTAGTAATTTATTTCGTAAACAGAGTATGAAACATGTCACAGAATGAATATACAAGAAAAACATAGAGAGATATAAATACAAAAGAACACATACATCTAAATCTATACGTTAATGTTGCTGCGCAAAGTATTCGTTCATTGAATAGAAGCACTTTGATTGCAGCCATATCTTGACCTTATTTTTAAATTTGCATGAGCTTAGCTCTTTGAAATATTCTGGAAGATGATTGTAAATCTTAATATCTAAAATATTCACGCAATCTGCACTTAATCTCAATGAGTGTTTTCCGAGATGTATGGTTATATTTCTTATGTTGTAATTATGTTGTGTATTGTTTTGTATTTTTAATTGATTTTTGTTGTTGTGTATGTAATAAGTAGTTTCTAAGATATGTAGGGAGCGAAGAAGGTGAATCCAGTTGATTCTTCCAGCAGTCGATCACGGACGGTGAGATAGTAAAGACGATATATTGTGTTACAAGAAATAACGAAGTTGTGTTTATTTCTTTTACAGTTCGAGCCAACGACGTGTCAGTTCTTAGTTATTTGTCATTATTACTCATTACAAATATCGTATTATCTTATTATTAAATAAACGTATATTTTCTAAAACAATAGTGTAGTGTTTCAAGTGAAATATCCTACATATTTGGGGACTCGACCGTGATTTGAATCGTACACTTGCCCCCAGCAAAAAGTGCTGACAGTCGCACTCCTATACGAATAGCGACAGAAAAAACAATCAGCCCGGCGTGCAGCTGCATAAACAAACGGACGGTACGTTATACTTTTATATACAAATAGAAAAAGAAAAGCCAGCGAATTACGATTTCAATAAATTATTCATAATTTATATTTACAAATACCATGGAGAATTTAGGTCAAATTGTTTCTATAGAAGAAAATATTAGTAGAGCGAGTACTAAAGCAATTAAAGCTTTTCATAAATTTGTATTTGAAAGCGAGGGAGATAGAAGCAATAGGAAACGACTAAGAGAATTTAATGGCTTTCATTTTTCAAGACAGGAAAATAATGAAAATTTAGAGAAAAAAATAAATTTCGCTACTGGACAGTTTAATTTAGGAGATTTAAACAATATTTGTAACATAATAGGGATCGACAACGACGCAAAAAATAAAGAAGAATTGATTGAGAAATTGTGTTCGGCATTGTCCGACTTACAGATGTTAAAAGACGCACAAATCGTAGACGATGAACAAGAAGACGATTGTTTAGATGATATTGCATCAATAACGACGAACTCGAGAATAAAGACGATGAAAGCTCACATGACGGGAAAAAAAGAGGTACCGCTACAACTACGACGGGAAACACCTAAATTTATGATGACTTTTAAAGACGTAGAGGAAACAATTCCTACATTCAATGTAGAAGAAAGTTACCCAATTGGCAAATGGATCTCTGAGTTCAAAGAAACCGCCTTATTAATGCAGTGGAACAACGTAGAAAAAACTCATATATGGGAAACGATTGCTAAAAGGAGAGGCCTTGCTATTTTTACGCGCTGAAAAAGGCATAACTTCATGGGAAATTTTGAAGACGAAATTGAAGAACGAATTCAGTCGTTTAACTAACAGCGCAACGCTACATAAAGACGCTTTCCGCGCGAAAGAAACGTAGGGATGAAACATTGATACAATACCTTTTGAGTATGAGAGAGATAGCAGCACAAGGAGATATTGAGGATACCGCCTTGATCGAGTATGTTATAGAAGGTATTATCGACGACGAAGTAAATAAAGCTGTCTTATATGGGACTAAATCATTGACGGATTTCAAAGACAAGTTGAAGCTTTATGAAAAAATGAAAGAAAGGCAAATTAAAGAGAAAAAAAGAGATGAAAGAGAAAAAAAAACCTGAAAGAAAATCAGACGAGACAAAGTGCCAGCAAACAGCAAGAAGAGAAGTTTACTAGATGTTTTAATTGTGGTAAGAAAGGGCATCAATCGAGAAACTGTCGTGACAAGGAAAAGGGTTGAAATGTTTTTCATGTAACGAATATGGTCACATTTCTAGAAATTGTAAGAAAGGAGATAAAACGCAACGATCAAACGAGAAGCGCGAAGAACCCAAAAGAATCGTACATTATACAAGAACAGAAGAACGAATCGCCAGGACATATGCAAGTAGTTTTAAACAAACGGTATACCATAAATGGATTCATAGATACCGGAAGCGACCTAAATTTACTAGCAGCCAGTTCTTATTTACAGATAGGTGCTCCAAAATTTGACCAGACTTCTTTACAAATTAGAGGGATTGGGAAAAGTCAAGTGAAAACGCTAGGGAAGTTTACTACAGATATCACCATTGACCAATATTGCTTTACCACCGATATTCATATAGTTTCGGACGACGCAATGCCTATGAAACTAATTATAGGAAAACCTGTATTAGAAAACGTGACGTTAGCCATAGATTCCAAGGGAATCAAAGTGATTAAACTCAATGAGGAAACGAAGCCACAAAAGCATAAAGCAAGAAATAAGTGTGCCCGATGTATTTTTAATCAATTCGGAGAAACATTTGGATGTAGATAACACAGAACAATTAAGAAGAATAGAAGAGATGGTGACAAATTATTTGCCAAGACCACCTAAAGAAACAAAGTATTACAAAGATTATTTTAGAGGATGAGACACCCGTCCACCAGCAACCCCGAAGGCTTTCCTTCATCGAGAATCAAGAAGTCGAGAGACAGTTGAATGAATGGCTTCAAAGTGGCATAATACGACCAAGTACATCCGAGTTTGCAAGCCCCATTGTGTTAGTCAAGAAGAAAGATGGAACGACTCGCATCTGCGTAGATTATAGGAAATTAAACAGAAAAATAATCAAAAATCGCTATCCGTTACCTGTAATCGAAGACCAAATCGATAAGTTATCAAAAGCCAAGATATTTACTACACTGGACTTGGAAAATGGATTTTTTCATGTGCCCGTAGCCGAAGAAAGTATTAAATACACCTCATTTGTAACGCCTGCCGGACAATTCGAGTTTATGAGAACTCCCTTTGGACTTTCTATTTCGCCGTTGGTGTTCCAAAGATACATAAACGAAACCTTCAGAGGACTCATGAAAGAGGGAATAGTGCTCTCTTACATGGATGATCTTATAATACCAGCACAAAATGTAGAGGAAGCTTTCCAAAGACTTGAAGAAGTGTTACAAACCGCAGCAGAGAATGGCTTAAAAATAAAATGGGAAAAATGTCAGTTTATGAAGACCAAGGTAGAATATCTTGGGCACGAAATAGAAAACGGTACTGTAAAGCCTACAAGCAGGAAAATCGCAGCAGTTACCAATTTTCCCAAACCAAATACGTTAAAAAAGGTACAGAGTTTTCTAGGTCTGACAGGATACTTCAGGAAGTATATTAAAGATTATGCGTTGATAGCCAAACCGTTGACAAACTTACTGAAGGGAAAAAGAAAATTTAAATTTGATGAAGAAGAAGAAATTTCGTTTGAAGCACTGAAGGAAAAATTAACGAGCAAGCCTCTATTCAAAATATTCGATTATGACAGCGAAACCGAACTACATGTTGACGCTTCGCAAGAAGGTTTTGGAGGAGTCCTGCTGCAAAAGGATCCGGAAGATGGCAAACTTCATCCTGTTTACTATTGGAGCAGAAAGACTAATGACGCTCAAAAGAAATACCACAGTTACGAGTTAGAGGTACTAGCAATAATCGAAGCTGTAAAGAAATTTAGAGTGTATCTTCTGGGGATTAAGTTCAAAATTCTAACAGACTGTGCTGCCTTCGCAGTTACCATGAACAAAAAAGAATTGTCTACAAGAGTTGCAAGATGGGCCTTACTACTAGAAGAATTTGATTATTCCATCGAACATCGCGCAGGATGTCGAATGAAACACTGCGATGCACTCAGCAGAAACCCAATAACTATGACTGCACGAAACGAATTTCTCGAAAGGATAATGAAGGCTCAAAAGGACGACGAACACTTGAAAACTATCATGAAGGTGCTAGAAAGTCAACCATACGAAAATTACGAGATGGATAGAAACATCCTGTATAAACTCCAAAGTGGACAAAAATTATTGGTTGTGCCAACCAATATGCAGAGGCAAATTGTTAAAGATGCCCACGAACGTGGACACTTCGCGATTAAAAAGACCAAAGAATTGATCACAAGGGACTATTATATTCCGAATGTGGATGAGAAGATCCAAACCGTAATATCCAATTGTGTTCCGTGTATTTTAGTAGAGAGAAAGACCGGTAAACAAGAAGGATTGCTAAATCCAATCGAGAAAGGGGAAAACCCACTCCATGTTTATCATGTCGACCATCTAGGACCATTAATGCGAACTAGCAAAGGTTATCGGCATTTGTTCGTTGTAGTCGACGCATTTACCAAATTCACCTGGATATATCCAACAAAAACAACATCCACCAAAGAGGTCTTAGAAAAGCTTGAATTACAAAAAACAATGTTTGGTAATCCAAAAGTAATCATTTCGGATCGAGGAACAGCTTTCACCGCCAACGATTTTAGGAAATACTGCGAGGACCAGAACATTAAACATGTGCAAATAACAACCGGCATTCCAAGAGGAAATGGGCAAGTCGAGCGCATAAACCGCACCATTATCCCCGTCCTTGCTAAGCTTTCTATCGAAAAACCTGAAAGTTGGTACAAAAGTGTGCGAAAGGTACAAGAAGCACTCAACAGTACCTATCAACGCAGCATTGATATGACGCCATTCAAGTTATTATATGGTGTAGAAATGAATACAGCAGAAGACGTTAGGATAAGAGAACTAATTGAAGCGGAACATGCTAAAACGTTCTCAGAAGAGAGAGACGACCTGAGGAACCATGCAAAACATCAAATAAAGATCGTGCAAGAAGAAAATCGTAGAAGTTTTAATAAAAGACGCAAAGCTGCCAAGTCGTATGAAGTTGGTGACCTAGTTGCCATAAAAAAAAACCCAGTTCCAGAACCAGTCAAAGCTGTTGCCCAAATTCCTGGGGCCATATCGAGTGACGAAGACTACAGGACCAGACCGCTACGATGTAGAAAAAGTAGGGAACCATGAGGGTCCAAACCGCACCACCACCGGCGCCGACCACCTGAAGCTTTGGGTCCAAGATGACAAGCAGTTCGAGACGAACCACCTACAGGATGGCCGAGATGTAGGGAGCGAAGAAGGTGAATCCAGTTGATTCTTCCAGCAGTCGATCACGGACGGTGAGATAGTAAAGACGATATATTGTGTTACAAGAAATAACGAAGTTGTGTTTATTTCTTTTACAGTTCGAGCCAACGACGTGTCAGTTCTTTAGTTATTTGTCATTATTTACTCATTACAAATATCGTATTATCTTATTATTAAATAAACGTATATTTTCTAAAACAATAGTGTAGTGTTTCAAGTGAAATATCCTACAGATATATAACTCATACAAGGTTAAAATTTTTAAAGATTGAAAATATGATCTACACGAAGTCAGCTGGCTAACGTTAGCCAGGCATCTAACAGCAGCTTTTTCTTTGAGAAATACTTCTTTAGCTATAGGACTCGATCCCCAAATGAGTATCCCGTATAGAATTATTGACTGAAATTCCGCAAAGTATACAGTTTTTAGAGTGTTTAGGCTTACTCAATGTTTTATGATGAAAACGTAACTCCCAACAGTTTTGCATCCTTAGTAATGTCGATCATGTTGTTATTTACTAGAAGATTGGGAAGTAAACTAATTCGTTTTCGGAAGGTGTGGAAAAGAATGCCCTTAGTTTTCTTTGTGATTAAAGCTAGGCTATTAGCGTAATACCAGGTGTACATTTTGCTTAGCAATATATTAGTGAGACCTTCAATATCCTTTTCGCTGCTAGATTGGAGCACAGTTATATCATCAGTATAGCATACCACATGGAAATAAAATATTAGGGGTTGTTGATTACAATGATCAAATTTGTGAGAAAATGTTGATAGTAATATATCCGCTTATGCAATTTACTTTAACTACAATGTACTACTTTCCCCCTTTTCAATATGTATATATTAATACTGCATCACACCGGTCCAAGAAAATTTAGCAACACTATAATCTCAATTAAAACTAATTCTTGGAGGAAGAATAATATCTTAGAAAAAAACTGAAATGAAATAATTCCTATATTTACACACACACGCGTTTTGGGTCTCTTTCTGTGTTTACATACTTAACAGTCGCACTGGCATGAAGGAAAGCACAAACAGAGAAGTTGGAAACAAAGCGAACGAAGTGGAAGAATTGGATTCCACCAAAACATAGAACTGTTAAATGATAAAGTTTCAAACAATATTGGCAGACGCTGTCGATGTTACTGGTCGGTCGCTTCTGTGTTTGCATTATATGGAGAATGTGACTCGGCGTATTTCAAGTATTGGTCGTTCGACGCCAAAGTTAAATGGGGAGAAAAGCTCACACTATTCGCAACGAGGTCGGATGTATTTGAACTGGTTATATATTTAAGTGGACTGTATTGCGGTGAAGTTGTGTAACAACAAGTTTAATAATTAACTACTGTGGCGCTAGAATAGAAGAATAGCATAAATTCAATTTAGGAATAACTAGTTTTCAATTAACAAGAGTAAAGATAAAAATATAAAATGTGGAGATCTTTTGTTCGTTAACAAACTACATTACCTACTATAAAGTTATATGTATATGTTGGTGACAGACGACGAATTTGGTCCTTGCCCGAATTATTCACATATCGTTTTATGTCAATGTGCAGAATTGACGAATGCCGAAATAATGACACGATTCGGCATCTTGCCATCTCGATTTGAACACGATCCCGAAACGTTAGTTTGTAAATGTTCATGCAAAATCGGATGTACTGCGGTCTTCGATGTGCACAAGGATGCCGCTATCTCACGGAAAGTCACATGCCGATCCTCTTCAACCATGTTGCGCGGAGCATCTATGTTTTTTGGAACAATAATCGATTTTGGTCGACCGTCAAAACATTAATCCCTGACGGAAGCACGATCACGACGAAATTCTGCAAACCAGTTGTAAACAATCTTTTTCTGATGCTGCTTCATTACCGAAAGTTGAACGAAGCGATCCGAGGCATTGTTGTTGTTGTGTAAAAAAATCATCCAACGAAAACCTTCACGTGGAATTTCAATTTTTTCACAAAATTGCCTTCTTTAAACGCTCACTGTAAACAAACTACGCTGCCGATTTCTGTGCTGCCACTGCTTCATAGAATAACTTACTAAAAAGGAAACTCTGGCCGTGGACCTGGACTCGTATTTTGACGCCTCTCGTAGACGTACTGGAAACTATAAACAGAATACGCGGCCTATTTATATTCAATTTTCTTAAATTTTTGTTAGATTATGTATTTAAGGCAAATATTCGAGCACAAAACACAAGTTTTCATTTGCATATACATTTATTAATAGGATGGGTTTCCTTCGATGTAATGCGTTTTTCAACAGAGAAAGTACATCGTTCACATTAAAGCAAAAATATTGCATTGCGAATTTCCGTAGAAGGCTAAAACATTTGCTGGCCCATTAAATTGGAGTTTATGATGATTGTACTACAAATAAACATATTTTTAAATAACATAATTTACAAATACTACAGTGCGGACCTAATTTGAGCAATAAGTTAATAACGTACATATGTGTGCCTTGCGTAAACGCTGAACATGAAATTTAACCGATTCTTACACGTTTGCTGTCGTATATAATCGGACTAATATTTCATTTAGGAGTTTTCATATTATTTTTAAACGTGTACTTTCCCATTTCCTTTCTCTAATTTGAGAATAGCGTCGTGGCAAACTTCCAATATAAGGGCAACAGGTTTGTAAAATAAGACTTAGTAACGCATTTCCTCCATTACCGTTGCTTCCTACTTATAGAGACATTAACAAATTAGTTTTATGGACTGTACAACATGTAAAGGCATTACCGTAAAGCGGGGAAACTTTGACACAGTTTTGAAGGCTTTTTCGTAATACTTTTCATTAAATCAAGGTATCTCAATCACTTTATATCGAACAGAACAAACGGACTTTTGGTTATAGAACTATCAAAGGAAGTGCTGGTCGCAGGCTGAGATGTCAAAGTAGCACCATTGGTGGGGTTACTTTGACGTGGCGTTTATCTTCATGTTGTGTTAAAGTAAGCTCACTGTTTGTAGTAATTCCTCTTGCTTCTACAGCTTTTTGTAAATCGTCTTCACTATAATTTTTGTATCTCTGACGGGCTACCTTTTTATGTATTTTTTAACCATTATAAATGTAATAGTTCACAGTTATCATATAAACACAAGTAACACAACCATGAACTAATCATTCTCCTTCTTCTTCAAAGCTTAGGCAATTGTTTAACGAATTGCAACAATGCCAACATAAACATAACCTTAAACTAATTATTTTTCTTCGTCTTCAAAGTTACTCTTTTACTTAGTTCATCCCAGAATATTTATATTTAATAGAAAGCTTTTGTCTGATGGTATTTGACGTGTATGTTTTTCACCTTTACATCTACCTTATTACACATTGTTTTCCATATATTCTTTGTATTACAATTCCAGCACCCGAAATATACGATGCTCATAGCTATTTTGTGTTTGTTTAATTTACTATCGAGGTGCCTATGCTCTAACAGAATTCAAAATAAAGCACTCTGCAAATTACTCGTAAACAAATCAATGGAAACACTACTCGTTTGCGAAATATTTTTTTTTGCTAGCAATAGTAAAAACTTCAGAATAAATGTATCTTCTCGCTGACCCAGTTTTCAGCGATCTCATTTGTGCGAAACGGCGTAGACACTCCCATCCTAGGCAATAATACCTTTTCTCTCGAACTGCGAGCGGTAATAGCATCCAATAGATTTGTGTCGACCACGCGAGAATCGAATTAAACTATTCACATAATTCGATTAAACAGCGCTTACCGTAGGTCGTACTAGCTGGATAAAACGAACAAAAAAAGGCATTAATCGTGACGTATCCCGACTAAATGAATTTGGTGGTGCAATTCACGTGAGTTTTACAGCTGTTCCGCGAACAGAAAACGTGTCGCTCCATTAAATTCAAACTCTGTAATGAATGGGCGGTTTGGTAACTGCGCATAATTTCCGGCTTTTGTTTTATTAAAATCGATTCGATAATCAAAATTTGCGCAATTTTTTATGTAGTTATAAATCACAGGCATTTGCTCATCCTCTGTTTTTACAATGGACGGTAGTGTGTATCTATAAAAGTTACAATCATACTAATTATCCCGTGTAAGCCTGCACTATACTTCTTCCGTTATGTGCTTACTCTTCTTTCTTTTTTCTCCGTTTCTGCATGTCCTTCTCTAAATGGTTCGTTACTTACATCACTTTAAACCAACGTAATAGTTACTCTGCTAATAAATTAAAATAGTTTACATGATTACTAGCTGTTTGCAAGGGCAAGGTTTATTTGAATACAATATTAGTAAACACATCTCTCTTCTGCAACAACTACAGCCAAAAACCCTCGATTGTCTTCGTACCTCTTCGCCCATCTGTGCTTGATTGTATTTGTTAATTTTCAATCAATGATAACTTAATATTTACTACTCTTCAAATAAAATTCAATTTAACTTAATTTATTTAAATGATTTCAAATTACAGATTTGATTCCAGACTATATATTCTGCCAGGGTTTGCTGTCCAGGATCGCAGCGAAGTGTCATCGCTGAGTTTGTGTAATCTTGAAATGTGCGCATTCTCTAACGAACTTAATGACCCTTTAAACAGCGAGTGAAGTAAATTTGCAAATTAAAGACCGAAAGTATATAGAGCGAAGGTGAGTTATGCTCTCTCACCAGGGATTGGGGTTAGCCAGCAATTCACTGCTGTGCGAAAGAAGGAGGTACTTTGATAAATTTTATAGAAAATAAATTTTAGATAAAATGAATATGCGTTTTGTAAATAACTTTATTTTTCAGTAAATGTTTACAAGCAATACAATACTTATTTCAGTGAATAATATATTACATTTCTCCAGAACTCATACTTTTCTCAATATTTTGTACGTGTACCCTTATATTTGATAGTGTCTCTTATATAAGCATGAATACTATCATGTTCTGTTCACTAACGCTATTTTAGGCATTTTGTTCAAATGTAATCGGTATATCACAACTTTTAGTACCAGACTTCAATCACGTCTATACTATAATCCCTTTTTTAGAAATGTAAAATAAACTTTGTTGTAATTTACAAGTACACTATTCCAACTCGGGAACTACGATGAATCACAAACACAAACAATAAGACCTAAACACATTTTTATCACCCAATAAAAATACTGGAAATTACCCTGCTTGTGGCATACCTGCTTATCTTTTTAATTATTCTGTTATTGATATTACAAAAGGATTACAATTTCTAAGAATTATTTTCTTGAGCGCACTTCGATATGCGTGGCTGAACTATGCGCTAATCACTACGATTATGCTTGCGGTATTTTTAACATTACAATACATTTTATATCAACGAATTTTATGACCGTTAACGTAAACCTTCAGTGAAAGGAAAAAAGAAAATAGCTTTAACTTTGCCGAGTTTATTATCGGTTTCTTGTGGTAATTAAAACTTCTTCATATCTAAACTATATGTGCGAATCAATTAGTTAGTAATTGAAAAACATTAAAGGGGGATACTGGTCATTTTTTGTACAATCTAACAATAACAGTATTAAATTCTTTAAACGGCATTAAATTGAAATTGAAAAACAGTAGACCCTTCAAAGAAATGAGACTAATCTTAAATAAATCAGGATTATCTACGTACAAAGTGCTAAAGCTAGTGCATATCGGGAGTACTAGCAGCTGAGAGCGGTGGTGAGTATTGACTAAAGGAAGATAAAGGTTAAATTAATTCTTACGGTTCAAATTTGCTGTGTAAACATTTAAGAGTTACAGGCGGAACGAATACTGTGCTATTAACAAATACAATCTGCGACGTAACACGTTGGTTTACTAGGGAAATAAAATCGATTTCATTTAAAGGATCATTGTAAGAATAATCATGTTCCAAAAGAACGAAAATCCAAAGTTTTCAAAAATTCTTGGTAAGTCGGATATTGGACAATGGAACAGTGCTCTAACTTGGAACACACGTATGCATTATAAGTACTAATAAGTGCTTTAATATAATACTGCTTAATGTTGCGAATTAAGAAGGGACGTGTGATCATAGACTGTTGGCATGTGCTAATAATATGAATGAATGAATGAATGTTCATTTGTCGTCGAAAAGAGCACTCAGGTCTTTAATTTCTTCGCAGCGTGCTAGTAATTCGCCACTAGTACTATATCAATACAGTACTACAGCAGTTCGACGTGTAAAAGTAATACTTTTGCATTTAGTAACATTTAGAAGTAAATAATTCTCCAAACACCAACAAAGAACAGATTGTAAATCATTTTACGGAGCGTCGTAATCAGCCACTGTACTAATTCCCAGAAAAATCTGGAGATCATCCGCGTACAATAAACTGTTAAAAGAAAGCAACTTTGAAACATCGTTAATAAAGATGATAAATAATAGTGGTCCAAGAACGGAACCCTGCGGTACGCTAGATGCAGTGTCTGTCTATATGTAGCTGAGACCTAACGCCAATGCATTTAACATAGTTAGACCGGCCATACAGGTAAGATTCCAAAATCTGCAAGAAATTGTCTGAAATGCTCACATTGTTGACTGTATCGCCAATTACAAATTTGGAAAATCGCACTTTGTAATAGGTGTTTTTTTAAGCCCGATACAACTTGAAATTATAAAAAATAATACGATCATACAGAAATTCTCAGTACGGAATATTGTTGCTTAAATTCAGTACATGACGTTTACTTTTAATATGTCTTTTACAGTGAAATGTATCGCCACCTATCAACCGTATATTGCAAATTTTGCATTGAATGGTAGTGCCTGTATATTCCAACCCAGGGAAACGGTTAATATATTTATTCACATGCTAAAGGTAAACCTCGCTTACAACGATCCATGTTTTAAAAGACGCACACCGATAAACCGATAATTATCGAATGTTCGCGCCAGTATTTAAATTTACTTTTTGGGATTCCAGTGCGCATGTCTATTGTTAAGACGGCATGAGCAGAATCTTGGACATCGCGGAATACGGGTGGGCTGCGACAGCCAGAATATAATATCGGTTAATTTATATAGTAAATTCTCTAGTTGTTGGTGTAACTGTATGTTCTCCCTTTTTTTCCTCTTATCTCTTCCCAACAAAGGCGCAGTAACAGCAGTCACAGACGGATTCGGTAAGTTGTACTTTTACACTTCATTAAATTCTTTTTTTGAAACCAGCGACTGATTGCGGATATAACATCGAACTACCATTCACTTCCACGCCTATCGAATGACTAAACTCTCCACTGGCTTCGCATCGACCAAAATCCCCTCTCGGCACTTCTGCCGTAGCACGCGTTTGTCGAACCTTACTGATTAATATGTAAATATACGATATCTATAAGAGGATTGTGCGAGGAAACTAAGCAGCGAAGACAAAAAAAAATTTTCTTCAAGGTTTTTGTTCAGGAAACACACAAAGACACTGATATGTGAAGCTTTAACCGAAATTATTGAACATCTGAAGACTTTGTATGAACAAAAGCAATATCATCAATCTGGACGTCAGATTTATATCTTTAAATAAATGTCACACATACAGTACTTTTAATTTGTTATTCAAGGGTCAGTGAGATATAAATAGTTGCAGTATGTGTTAAATACATTTTTATAAACTATAAACTGATTTTGAAATGAACAGTCATAAATATTCATTCCACATTTTAAAATACCTCAATACACATCCATTATTTGTGAAAATACACATTTTACAGTCAAGCGGATGCATTAAAAGCACATATAAAATAATTTCTGACTGCACGGATATCGTAATACTACAAAAATATCTTCTGCTCTTGTAGATTTGCATGTTTGGTTTTGTTTATTTACTTTTTCTTGGTTCGTCGGTTCTATAAATAGCATCTAATTTTAGTAAACATTTCGTACTTATTCGGCGTAGTGCAAGTTAATTTAAATTTTGATGCAGCTAGTAGTGGTAATTACTGTGTTGTTTTTAATAATAATAATAATAATAATAATAAAAATAATAATGATAATAATAATAATAATAATAATAATAATAATAATAATAATAATAATAATAATAATAATAATAATAATAATAATAAGCTTTATTGCCCAACAGAGAAAATTCCAATTACTGGACAAGTAATTAATTAAACAAATTACAAAACGAGTACAAAAAACAAGTAAGAGTAACAAGTTACAAAAAATTATTAAAGTAAAGAGCAGTGACTATCCTTATTGTATGTAAAGTATCGTGAAAAATATCACATTGCGAAGATATGAGATTAAAGTTTGTTCAACTCACATAAATAGGTGATTTTAAAAGAGCATTTGTTCGAGGAAACGGTAGATAAAACGTAATCGAATACCGGACACCAGAGCGTGGGATTATAAATTGTAATCTTTGAAGTAGTGCAGAGCAGTCAATGCAGCTATTACACAATTTTCAGAGAAACACCAAACCGGAGGATATGCGCCGAGGATAAATTAAATCGGAACAACAGTAACATATGATCAACGCCTCTCGGTGGGTACACTTCGTCTTGCTGGAACCAGAGAAGTTTAGCAAATCTGCGTTGGACCAATTCCAATTGACGTTTATGTGTTAAATAGTAAGGGCACCATATGATGGACGCGTATTCCAGACGGGATCTAACAAGAGCGTAGTACAAAGATTTCAATGCTACCTCATTGGTAAACTCTATGCAATTTCGCACAATAAAGCCAAGAGATCTTCTAGCCGCATGGGAGATACTGATAATGTGTTGCGCAAAAGTGAGTTTACTATCAAACAAAATCCCTAGATCCTTAATTAGTTCGACACGTTCGATGTTAACTTGATTAAGCTCATAGTTGAAAGTAATTGGCGTAGATGCACGTGTGAAGGAAATAACTTTACATTTGCTGATATTCAGAGGTAGATTACTTAATGTACACCATTTAGAAATATTTGTAAGATCGCTTTGCAAAAAGTAGCAATTCTCGGGACTGGACACCTTACGATATAGCTTCAAATAGTCAGCGAATAGTAATGCATTAGACGATACACATGTTCTTATATCGTTAATGAACAAGTTGAAAATCAAAGGTCCAAGATTAGACCCTTGAGGGACTCCCGAAGAGGCAATGTATTGACGAGAGCAGAAGCCATTATAAAAAACATATTGAAGTCTATTGAACAAATATGATTGAAACAGGTGCACAAGCGAATCGATGTCGAATGTACGTTTTATGTTCCAGGCCGATTTTGTTTTTCCGCCATTTTGATTTGGCTGTCATTTGACGGTTCATATTTGATAATTATAGAGGGTGGTCGATAACAATTTATTATGAGGCATCTAACGCTGCAACAACGTGTTGAAATTATCAAATAATTTTATTTAAATAAGTGTTCATTGTGAATACGCAAAGTGAATAATTTCGAAAATGTGCCATACACTGGGAGATAAAGCAAAATCTGGGCGAAAACGTGGCCAACGTACGCCAGAAAGTATTGATGCAGTGAAGCAGAACGTTTGTGAACGTCCGAGCATCTCTCATCGACGCCGTCCACAGGAATTCGAAATGTCTTCATCATGCCTCTTAAAAATTCTGAATACAGATTTACATTTATTCTCGTATAAAATTCAATTGACGCAGGGGATACAGAAAAATGACCATGAACGGCGGCGAAATTGGAGTACTCAAGTTTTACAGCTCGGTACAGACAACTCTAATTTCTGGCAAAAAATCATCATGAGTGATGAGGCACATTTCGATTTGTTAGTAAACAAAATAGTCACCATTGGGGCACTGAAAATTCTCACTTGAGACACCAGCGACCATTACACCCTCGTTGAGTGGCTGTACGGTGTGCCATTTAGGCCGGCGACATCATTGAGCCATATTTATTTGAGGATGCTAGAGGTGAATACTGTAACAGTTACTGGTGGTCATTATCGTGACATGTTAGAAATCTTTGCTGTGCCAAAATTGAATCAATTGGGACTACAGCACATGTGATTCCAATAGGACGGTGCCACATCACTCACAGCTGCAACAATAAGGGCCTTTGTTATTTTATTATTTAATTGAATTAAGTTTTGACTAAAGCATAAATAAATGAAAGGTATAACAAGGATTTTAGCAATTAAACCTAGAGATTGCAGCTCTTACATGATTTTGGAATTACAATCTGCCATGTAATCGTAACAAATCGTACCAAAAGCATTTTAGTGTTACATATACATACTTACAAGGTTCTTTCACTGCAAATCAAATATTTGACGCTAGATTTTACAGATACGGGATGATGAACTTCAACTAGTTACATACATAATACTACACAAATTGAGAGATATCAACAAAATCGAAAAATTCCTAATTTTGTGATTAGTGTATTGTTTCCTTCATCAGAAGGCGAAACTTTTCCCTATAAACATTTTTCCTAACTTCAACAGAAGGTGTCTTGTTCGTCATCGAATTTTCTATATACACATTCAGGTACGTCTGATTACTACCTTCAAAGAATCACGATCAACTACTGTGTTATCCTTCCAACAATTGCCTAAGACCAACATCCAAACACCACATGAGTATTCAATTTTCTCAGAAAATAATTGCCCTATAACTAAAGGAAATTCCCACACCGCTTCTTTTTCAACCCAGTCTAGACATACAATTTAAAAAGAAATTCTTAATATGCATATACGGCACCTTGACATTTATTTTTATGAATTAGAACTACTTATCTATAAGAAATATTATATTTCTTTGCCTGGCATTCTCACTTCCCAAATAGCATCTTTATCAGTTATCGCTTTGAAACAGACAAAGTCGGCGACCTATGTTAACAGTGTTTTGAACCTCACTATGCAATATGTGACAGCAGAATTTTCTTCTAGGGAGAACCACGGCAAATACGCCCACATCGTATAGTCCAATATTGTGTGTTTAATCTTGCTACCACCCACGCGAAATAAATCCCTCAACGACATTCTTAAAACAAACCAAGGGAAATTTTACTTTGAATTATATGAGTTATTATGTGGCATCGTTTGGGTGTAACTTTAATACATATAGCTCAAGTTGATTAAATATGATAAGAATGTAGAGTCGTTTGCAGGTATATGTACAAAATAACTTTAGTAAATCACAACAAATCTTATATACACATGTTAGCCCATTTTAGTAGCAAATTTAAGTGAAAAACAAATATAATTGCAATATAAAACACAATAACCCTGTTATTTAAGTGGCGAAACGAAAATAGCTGGTAATGTAATTGTGTTTCGACCAGCTGTTCAATGCTAAGTTCAATGGACTGACCTCTGGAACGACTTACCGGTAGCCGCTTGACCAGTCATCTTTGATCGTATCATAAATCGCATATTTCCAACTCGTCCTGTATATAGTTATAGTTCACCTATCGGTTAATCTGTATATACACTCCATCAATGTAATTTCTTGAACTACTAGATGCTGTATACTTTATTTAAAATAATCCGCAAATTTACCAATAATTACATTCCATGGCTTACCGACAATTTAAGATTAATGACGAAACTGCGTGACAATGCTAAAACCAAATTTCATAGAACTACAAATCCGCCTCATTGGAATTATTATAAATCGTTGAGAAACCTAGTAAACCGCACATTCGATCTCGAAAAAGAGACGTAGTTCAATTACATATCCCGCTCACGCGATAATAGGGTTATATGGAGGCAGTTGAATTCACTCGGTTTAAAAACAAAAAAAACAGATATCCCCTCCACAATTGCAATCCCAGTAGTCGTCACTCCTTATTCACTTACCTTTTCTCTTGTTGACGACAGTGAAATCATTAATATTATTAATACTTTTAGATCTAATGTTATTGGCTATGACGGCATCAATATAGTAAATACATGTATCTTGGAAAACACTTGGACTGATAGGTGGAAGCAGGCACTTGTCACCCCAATCTCTAAAAAAGACAATGTACAAGACATTAAAGATTTAAGACCGATTAGCAAATTGCCAACCTTGTCAAAGATTTTGGAACGAATCTTAGAAGCCAAATTCGGAGGTTTGTCACCGACAGTGATTTACTTCCGAATGTCCAGCCTGGCTTTCGCGCAGGATATAGTTGCACAACTGCGTTGTTATGTGTAACGGACGACATCCTTACTGCTTCAGATCAAGGATTAATAACAATTCTCGTCCTTGATTTTTCAAAGGCCTTTGACATAATAGATCATGCTACATTATTAAATGTCTTAAGAGCGAAGGGCTTTGGAAATGACGCGCTGTGCCTAATTGCTAGTTTCCTGTCCAGTAGATCGCAGTCGGTGAAACTAAATGGTACAACTTCGTCACCGTTGTCAGCTCCACGAGGTGTCCCACAGGGCTCAATTTTAAGCCCGATTTTATTTTCACTTTATACATCAATGATAGAACATCTCTGCTACACAAGGGCCCATTTCTACGCGGACGATTGTCTTGATATTACTCTTTTAAACCATCGGACTGTAGCGACGCTGTTTCAGAGATTAATGCCGACCTTGATAGTATTTACCAGTTTTCCAACTGTTATAATTTACATATTAATCCTGCCAAATGCCAGGTTTTGCTCTTTAGATATGGTGGAGCATGTAGTTTGCTACGAAATGACATCCAATTTCATATTAACAACACTGAAATAGCCGTAACCACAAGTGTGATGAACCTAGGACTGGCAATGGATAACACGTTTCGTAAACGTAAAGTAAATGTATACAGTCCTCATACTCCACATTCAAGAAACTTTATCCTTACCGCAAGAGCCTTAATGAAGGCATAAAAAACAATTGTGCCAGTACTGCGTTCTCTCGCGTTTCACGTACTGTTCAGAGATATACCATCCATGCCTAGACGTTGTCCCTGTTAACAGGGTGCAAAAAGTTCAAAAAGCACGCTTGCGATATATTCACGGCATAAGGAAGTTCGATCATATCTCACACAAACTGAACGACAACGGTTGGTTAAGTATGAGGAATAGGAGGGAACTGCAGAGTCTGACGCTCTATCACAAAATACTTACCTTAAAGCGCCTTTTTTATGCAATAAAATCAAATTCAGGACTGACGTGCATAACGTCTTATTCGAGAGATCATCCTCTTTTAATATTTACTTCAAATATAATAACTTACCCGTGCATTTTAAATCATATTCAATTCGCCTATTCAGAAAGAAGTTACATGCCTTTCTACTGGAAACTCAGTGTCATTGATGTGTGTTTTAATCTGACAGAAATATCGAAAAACTGAAAAACTGAACTTATGTTTGTTATGGAACATGCCGTTCCGTTTCTCCATTTTGTTCCCGACGCGCATAAATTTTTTTTTTTTGAGCTTTCAATGTGATTGCATTTGCTCTCCCAGTATTGGTTTTTCTCCTCCTTAATCTTTTTCCTGAGTTGTTTGTTCTTTGTCTTGTATTCTTCTCTTCTATCTGTAGTTCTTTTTCCTAACCATTTGTTGTATAGTCTCTTTTTTTCTTTCATCAATTCTTCCACTTTATCTGTTTTCCACAGTGGTTTCCGTCCTTTGCTTTTATTTTTCTAGTAAACCTAATGCTTGATATGCTGTATTCCTTACTGCTGTCTTGATGTTGTCATATTCTGTCTCCAAGCCCTTCATTTCTTCACGTAATCCAAGTTCAATTTCCAATGTTTCCTCAAACAATTTTCTTATACAAGGTTCTATCAATAGGTATAATTTGTGCCTTTCATTTTCGATTGTTTGGTTGTTGCCGTTTACTTCTTGTTGTGTGATTTTTTTAACTTAAGTAGTATACGGTCATATGGTTTTAAGTTGTAACATATAGTGCTCAGAGCCACAGTTTGGTCCTCGTTTAAATCGGCAATCTTGTATCTTCATTTTATAATTTTGTCTCACTAAGACGTAATCTTCAATGGATTTTTGATTCAGTGAAGGTCTTTCCCATATATATTTATGTATGTCTTTGTGACAATAAAATGTGTTCAATATTCTTAGATGGTTTCCTCCACAGTATTCTATCATCAATTCTCCTGAATAGTCTATCATTCTCTCCATATATCACCACCACTTACTTTACCATTTCGTTTATAATATTTTATTTATATTTACATTCTTTCATATATTATGATACCTTGTATCAGGCTTTGCTGGCTTATGCAATTTGAATGAACATACATACATAATATAGCATTTAGTTTCTTTTACTGTACAAATAGTTCAAGTCGCGATACTTCGAGGTCCCGCATATATTGCCGCATCGCAATGTGTTTTTCCTAGAATTTCCTTCATTCGCAAGCCGTAATAAATATAATCACAGGATTTTAATGTATTTATTTTAAGCGACTACATTCAGATCGGAAACTGGCAATGAAAATGAACTCAATGCAAACAACTTTAGATGATTTTTTCATATCGAAAAGGATTAAAGTGCACGTCTGTTACTAGAATGTGTGAATAAATTACTGTCTTTACATTACTATATGAAATAAATTACTATTGTTAATTTTTTCTCTTGTATTTTGTTACCCTCCGCGTATATCAAATTAAAAGTGCATTTTGTCAACTTTAAGGATGATGTATACGTATGTGTTTGGTTTACTAATTTAACCAAAAATACCATTACACAAAATGTTTCGGTCTCTGAGAAAAAATCAACTTAGTTTAGTGAATATAAAAATATCTATTAAATATAACTTTAATTTCGAAAATCCACAAAAGCAGAATTGCTGTTTGAGTAATACCCTAATACATTATAGCCGCAGATAATTGCTGGTTATAAAAATAATGCTTAGGGGTGCAATAAACCAATTGAATCACGTACAATAATTATGTTTAGTTTAAACTGTGTCGTTCATTAGTTCGTTAGTATCATTGCAAATATAAGTAGAAACAGTATTTTTATCGATTTTCTAAAGAACTTATATTTCAAAGAGTTTGAAGTTTATTTGTGTGCGTCTATTTTCGAGGTCAATTATTATCATAATGGGAAAGCAGAAGGATATAAACACAGAGAAAAAAGCACGAACTTCTGCTCTTCTAGAGACGGGGGAGTTCTCTCAACGTGAAGTTGCACAAAAAGAGGATGTATCACATCAAACTGTTCAGAGAATCGCGAAATTAATTAAGGGGAATATTTCTAATACAAGTAGTGGCAGAATATACTATGCCGGCAAACAAAAAACAACTGTAAGAGGCTATCGTCGTATAGTAAAGTGGCTACAAAACATCGTTCTTTATCCACTAAAGGTGTTCATAAAATTTTTAATGGAGGTGGTATACAAATATCAGCCCGAACAGTCCGTAGACGTCTTCATGAAGCAGGCTTGAAATGCAGACGTCCGGCAAAGAAGCCAAGACTAACATCTAAAATAAAAGTGGCACGATTTCAATGGGCTAAAGAATATAAAAAATATACAGTTGAAGATTGGGGAAAGGTAAGTTTGGTTTATCATCTGTATCTTTGGTCAAATTCATCCTCATAGTTTCCTTAAGGGTTCTCTACATTTTTTACTTTTCCTAGATTATTTATAGCGATGAATCACGGCTAGAAGTGCTAACGGAGAGAAGCTAATTTGTTCGTCGAAGTCCTTCAGAGCGTTATAAAGAAGTATGTACGATTAAATCTATTAAACACCCCCGATCTCTAATGGTTTGGTCGTGTATTACGACAGAAAGACCAGGACTACTATATTTCATTAACGGAACAATGAAACAAAAATAATATAAACAAGTTTTACAAAACTACCGACTCAAGGGCCATATATTATACTTTCATGCAGTACAATGCACCGTGTCATAAGGCAAACAGTGTAATACGATACCTTGAATCCAAAAATCTGCGTGTACTACCTTGGCCAGACAATTCACCAGACATAAACCCAATTGAAAATGTGCGGAATGTTTTGAAAAGCATCGCAAGTACACGAAACTCAACTACAAAGGAAGAATTACAACAACACATTGAAGAAGTGTGGCATAGTAGCGACGAAATCAACAAAAAAAAAACAATAAAAAGCTGCATTGGCAGTATGCCAAAAAGGATTGAGGAAATAATAAAACACAGAGAAGGAACAAGCAAATATTAGTAAATATATGTTCAACTTATACTTACTTGCACGTTATATGTAATTAAATAATATTTCCTACCTTACCAACTGTTTTTTTTTAATTTTACCCCAAAGTCATAATATTTGTAAGATAATATAGTAACGGGCAGGAGATAAAATTAAAAATTATACACTACGTTACCACTATTTAAAAGTCGTTACCCAATTTAGATCCCGAGTCGAGACACTTAGTCATAGCTTTTTTTTAAATAGCAACTTCTATTTTTATCCAATCCCTTGCCAAAGAAGTACAGGTAAAATATAATTTACTTCGTAATCCAAATTCACTCGAAAGAACCACGAAATCGGTACGTTCACGGAGACCGAAAAGGATCCTCTATTAAGAATTTGGAAAGGGAGCACTGTTTCAATATTTATGCACCTAACTTGCACTTGTGCTCAATTTTAAAGAACCAGATTCGATCAATAGAGAATTAAACAAGCACTCAAACTCTTTGGCACTGGAACACTAACACACTTTACTTAAACCCTTACCACAACACCTTACTCGCACTCGACGCACGTTTCAGTAGCCAAGCTACCATCATCAGCCGTAAAACTGAACTGAGTTGAAACGAGTTCAGTTTTACTGCTGATGATGATTGCTTGGCTTTTGAAACGTGCGTCCAGTACGAGTGAAGTATTGTGATAAGGGTTTCGGTGAAGTATTTTAATAAAGAATTAACAATAACGTGATTTGCAATTTATACTTATATTCTGGAGCTAATTATCTGTACTTTAGGAAAATATTCTTTGGCTGAGTTGTTTTATCTACCGGAAATGTCGGATTTGAAGATGAGAAATCAAGTCTAGGAATTCAGTCGATATAGGTTGCTACATAAGCTATTTCAACGCCAATATACAATTGCAGCTACTTCGAAAGTTTTCTTATAAATTCGTATTCGCTCTCATATCCTTACACATTTACTTTCTATTGCGATACCTTCGAGAGACAACAACAACGATAACAAAACTAAAAGCCCTACAATTTATGAGACGCGTCACGAATAAGAAACAACAAAAGAAGGAGAAAATAATGCTCGTTGTAAATTTCATCGGGCGGACTTTTTGACACACTATGCGTTTGTTGTTGACGAAAAAATCTCCACGCGTTATTTACTGTGGAAACTTCGCCAGAAACTCGGATTTTCCACTCGATATGAATACGCTTCAGGCCGAAGTCCGAATTAATGCTTACCTAACTTCTCCAAGAAAAGTAACCCCCTATGAAGTTTATGAATTTTGTATAATGTGGTCTAAACAGAAACAGAAAGCATAAATAATCTCAACCGAAACACTTACCAAACACTTATTTATTCCACGTCTAACAAGTTTCTAGACTTTACCCTTCTATTGTGCAAATAAACAAACAGTGCTTAATTCGGGTCAACAACAGCTTGACTAACTTGTTTAGTCGATGTTCTAAATTTCAACTCACGGGTTTCATTTTGTGAGCCGTTTAGAACATTGAACGCAAATAGCGTGGAATAATATTAAATTCTAAACTTTAGAGTCACAGTTGCTTAATTAATCTTCTTCAGTGGAATAAATACCTTGCTTAAGTTAGATAAATCTATAAGTTTAGTAAGAACGGTGAAGAAATTGCTTGCGTCCTAATTTAAGATTAAATATGCACTCTATTGGCTTAAAACCAGATGCGTTTTACGTAAAAATACAGTCTGAAAATAGTATGTACAATTGGCTCTACTTGGAAATGCTTTGAATTTTAAAATTGGTTTCGGTCTACATTCACAATGTGTAAAAAAAGCGCGACGTCGATAGTATTATGGCAACACTGACAGGTTACCAAAAAAACCAAAGAACACGTAACAAAATTAACCTTTTAATCCTTTTAATTTTGAATTTATCCCGTGTACGTTTTGTGGTTATTACTGTCTTCTAGGTGTATGTTTTTGAATATATTTTTGAAATTCATCATACTTATTATTAAAAGAGTAATGATTCCACCTATATAATTATATGATATACATTTTCTTTCCCTCTTTTTAGATGTTGTGTTTCAGTGCAAAAGTACAGACTATAATCATTACAGTGAGAGGAAAATTTTCTTTTAATTTTCAAAAAAAAGTTATTATTTTAGTCATAGCAGTAAAAATTCGTTTATAGTTGCCACATCATTGACCAGCATACCTACTTACCATATTTGCAAGTAGTAACCTTTTGAGGTGTTTTCCTCTCCTTTTATTTGTGAAAGAATTGCCTGAGAGAAAAAAAGGTAATATACATATGAACTTTTTATAAATCATATTGGTAAGAAAGCAAGGTTGAAATTGAGGAAGAGCGTAACACATTATCAAAAATGGGTTTATAGAGTAGGGATATTGAAACTATTTTCTTAAACTAGGAAACCAATAATTGAAGAACACACTAAAAAGTTAAGTTAGTTTTTCAATTGAACACATCCAACATTCAAATCGATCAGCAAACCAATATTTAGTGATTTAATATACTTTTTAGTCTCTTTAAGATTCTAAATTTAAAATATTATCTTGGACAGTAGTAAATATTTCTAAACAAGATCAGCTATTCATCGCATTGATGAAGTTTTGATTGAGCTTACTGCATGGAAATCTGGCACATCGCTGCTCCACTACAATAATTTCAAATGTATTTTTAATATGGACATATGCTCTACATGAAATTTTATGCTGACAGTTCGATTCCATTCCATATTCTTTACGCAGCCATAGCACAGACACTTTTCAAGTTTATGAGGCACTAACTAACATGCCTTTAACTGCTGAGTTTAAAGAATTGTTTAATTTTGAACAAAATTTTGTATGTTTTGTGAACGTCTTAATAAAACATTTTTTGTGCCAATTTGTTTTATTAGTGCAGTATAGTTAGGGCAAAACAGAAAAGCGATAAGTTCACTTTTAGTGATAAAAGAATGGGTAGATTTTTTTAAATATAAGCCATGCAGCATTGCTACTTTATTTACTTATTTATTTATTTACTTTTAATTCTATCCAAAATCATTTTGGTTTTGTTTCTGAAGATTTCATGCTTATCCTTTGAAGCCCCATACTCTTCGCTAAACAGAAGTTTCTTTATATCTACAGCAGAAATGTCAGCATACACACTGTTATCGGACGGTAGCCACGTAAATACGACAATACCATGGAAATCTTCTATCTCCTTGTGAGTCAACTCCACACCCACAGACTTATGTTCCTTTGATGGAGGATATTGGTCTTTGAATTTCTTTACATTTACCGTTGCACATTTTTACCAATCCATTATCATTCTACACACAACTTTTATCTGCGACTAACAAGTTTTAATGTGGGAACAAAATGAGGCCGGCCATATGACGGCAAAGATATTGACCCTTCGAGCAACTAGATTTAGCAAACGTTATTTCCCATTGCAAAAGCTATATAACAGACAACTATTTGCTTTTACGAACTATGACCAAACAAATAGGTTACTTCTTTTGTCTTGGAAACCTTCCTAGTGTCACTAACTGCATAAAATGTTTAAAAGTGACGTTACTACTTTTCTTCCCTATTATCTGCAAAAGTTCATATTGACTTATTCTATTGCATTCTTATTATTCTTACCTTTACAGAAAAGCAAGGGAAAAAGTTGATCACGATTAATTAGGAAGTGTGCAAGGTGTTAGAAGTACGTTGAAACTTTATCAAACTTCTTTAAAAGTAAAAAAAGTCCTGAAGTGTAAACCAAAATTCTTTAATAAAGGCTCATGGAACTATAATTTTTGTTTTTCATGTTGAGAATATTTGAGAAACTGATCGTATACACATAAAATCCAATAGGAAATGTTAAATTCGCAAATATTTGTAAGTCAAAGAAAGTAAGTACGTAGAAAAAGCATAAATTTTGTACAGTGCTTACAATGCACCAAAGTTAGATCGGCAAAGGTTACTCTGTTGTATTTACAATGTTTTGGCAAAGAAGTGTATGTAACTGTCAATGAGGCCTATTGTTGCATTTATGAAATCTGAAGAAAAAGACAAAAGATACTTTGTACATAAAGTAAGTAATATTGCAGAGTAGCAGTTGTTTTGCTTCTGTATGTGAATGTTAGTAGATTATTATTGAAAATGTTGATGTGTGTTCTGCGTAAAATATAATAATAAACTTTATTCGCCCAACAGGAGACCCCAATTACAAGACGAAATAATAATACGAATACATGTGCACATAATACAAAGAGAAAAATAAAATATAAAACTTAATAAAAGATAACTGAAAAATAATAGAAAAAAAATATATATATATACTCCACCGATTAATGCATCGCGTCACCGACAAAAATATCTGTATAATATTTATTTGCATTCACACACATGTTTTGAACTGGCGATTTCAGCAGCACATTAGTTCTTGCAGCTAAAGGCCGAAACGATTGAACACTACGCGAAGACAAACAAGGAACGTTCAAATTTATTTTTGACAGCAGATATGCGCAATCGATTTGATTGTCAATAAGCTTGTAGAGAAACCGCGCACTGCAAATTTGCCTTCTTTCCGAAATACTCCGGACCGCATGTCGTTCCAATAATGTGGCATAGTCTGTACCCCTCACCGGATATATACCGTCGATCCTAAAAGATAGGAATTTCAGGAACCTTCGCTGTACTTTCTCAATAGAATCCTCGTAGGATTGATAGTAAGGATACCATACAATGGAAGCATACTCTAGCCGACTTAAGACAAATGCTCTATACAGCGTTTTCAGAAGATGTTGATTCGTGAAGTATTTCGAAGATCGTATGATGAATCCTAACATGGCTGCGGCCGAGGAACACGTCTGCGAAACATGCTGTTTAAAGGATAGTTGACTATCAAAGATTACTCCTAAGTCTTTTATGGTTTCACTCCTATGCGGCGGGTAACCGCTTAAACTGTACGTAGTAGGCAAGCCTTTTATTTTGCGAGTATATGTTACATATGTGTATTTTGCTTCATTTAACATAAGACTATTTTCTGTTTTACGTATTTCACCAGTGAAGTACGTAATCAATACTCATTTGCAGATTAACCATATCATTAATGGAATCAATTCTTGCGTACACCTTTACATCATCTGTATAAGCTAGGGTATCACAGGTCAACGCTTCCAACAGATCGTCGAGGAAAAGCACAAATAGCAAAGGTCCTAAATTGGATCCTTGTGGAACACCTGACGTAATAGCATATTTACATAAGCTGAAGCCATTATAGAAAACATAACATGACCGCTTTTTTAAGTATATATAATGTTAAAGAACATTTGAAAATGATATTGTAGTGTTGATATTTGGTATACGTCTAATTATTTGTAATATATACATTATTTCATTTATGAACATTTTCATTAAATCTGGCTGTTTAATTTGTTATAATTGGCATATTATTTATTTATGTAGTCAAATTTGTTTAAAAAACAAGAGTTTGGTAAAACTGAATTGAGATTTTACAAACAAAAGACACTTATTTTTTGTCAAAATTGCTCACATGTTAAAGTTGAAGTAATAAAATGACCACTATATGAACTTGGACGTTTTGGATATTAAGATTACAAAGAAATTTTATTTATGTATAAGAACTTGTAGGGGGGATCCAAGAGGATTTTTAACAGACACACAGGAACTCACACATGAAAGGGGGAATTGGTGTAAGTAATTTTAATTAAATTATTCCAATTTATTTATTACTATTCCGAGAAACCTCAGTATACATATATTTAGTAAGATTGCATTTGCTGTGGTTTTTAATCATTCTAAAAACATCGGTCTTTCATTGCTTTTATTTACCTAAACAGACAAGATAATTAATGCATTATGGCGATTTTGACATTTACAAAACGTATTTGTTTTCATTTGAGATTTACATGTTTATTTTTAGTTGCATACAGTTGTAAGTTCATGAGGTGTGCAGTGTTAGTGCCCTCTTCCCTCGACTTTTCCCAGTTCTTTCTCTTTTGTATGCACAGTATTAGTTCATGCAAATCAACAAACTAACCAACCAACCAACCTTTATTTTCAAACCTGTTTATCTTTTAGATTACTTAAAGCGTTTCATTTTGTTCTGCAAAGCGTTAATCCTTTGTTAAAAGAAGTACGTTCTTGCTAGATGTAGTTTTAAAAATATCGCACTTTTTAACTTTTCTCTGAATTAAGGCATTGTGTTATCTACAGCTTCCAAAATAGTATTTCCGTCTATCCGGTAACCTTCTCATTACAAAAAAATATGATATTTCTGCAAAAGTTAGTTACCCTTATGTTTATAATCAACTTGAACAAATTTAATGTTGGTATTTACTCTCGCTTAACCCAAAGCGAAGATAGGAAATCTCAGGACTGGGGAGGAAGAGTATCCCCAGTCAGAATCAGGCCAAATAATTTCTGATCGAATAGGGCCTAAGTTTACAGCTGATCTACAAGGCAGAGACAGAAAGTCTGCTAAAACAATAATAGGTCCGCTAACAGGACATTGTATATTCAAGAAGCACATGAGCAGTCTAGGCGTAACAGAGGAAACAGCTTGCAGGTTCTGTCAGGCGGAAGAGACGACCGCCCACCTACTGTACGATTACACAGGACTAATATAAACATGGCTCTTATAAATGCACTCGGTATATCCAAAAGTCGAAACCTACGCAGAAGGATCGATCACAAGGTGTGGTACGAAATGGCAAAGGTAACATAAATGACCTAACAATCTACTGAAATGTTTTAATTCAGGGAAATTGTTAAAAAAATTGGAATTTTTGTACGTTGATTAAATTTTTAAATGAACTGTGTGATTTGGGAGTCATCTTACACACTCTTTCGGCAATCTTAAACGAATTTTGATATCAGTAAATGGAAATTAACGAAAGTTAAAATTGAAAAGTGCAAATCTGAATTTCTATGACGGTGTCATATAAACCTTATGTTTATATGGGATTCACTGGCAACTGCCAATTCTCAAACTCCAACCTTCACTTCCACCTACAAATTTTACTATGATTTGAATATCACACACTTTGGCGTCCCTTCATTCCATTATTCGCGATAGTGATTATTTTGTCTTTTGCAAATTTTGATGATACTTTCCTATTGTAATATGACGATGAAATTTCGATGAATAACCCTATATCCGATGAACTAACTGTGACTCGACTGGATAACTCAAAATATATTACTCTATGACCTAAAACACCACTGACAACCCAATTATGACAAAACTTACTGACGTTCTACTTAATAATTTTATGATAGATATTTAATTTACGAAACCCTGCTAGAAATATGTATATCTGAATTTACCCTGTTGTTTGTTGTAGCAATGTTTTTCATGGATTTTCAAGATTTATGAAATGGACAAATTGTACAGAAGAAGTATTTATAATCTTCGTTAGCTGGAGTTAAATGATTTATTTAATACGCACACTACGAAATTCAGAGGCTCGGGAGGGGGGGGGGGGGGGGGAGCTTCCGAAAAGGAACTAATATCCGCCAGAGGGAATTTCACATCGACCGTGTGGCCATACTGAATACACACTATACATGCAAGAATGACAGCAGCTTTAGACGGTGTAAATATGCACCACTACATTACGTATCCGTACGAAATCTTCAGATTTAAAAGTGTTTAGAAGTGAATACTCTTTAAAAAAAATTTTTTTGTTCAACACCTTAATTCTATTCCTCCTTACATTTATTACAATTTATGTACTTCTACCTACAATTTATTAGTATTTACAAATTCGTTTATAAAGTATTTTATTGGATAGAAGTTTCTGTTAGACCAAATAGGATGAAGTAAAATTATGTATATTTTCAGTTTAAATCATCCTAGCTATAAAAAGGATAAATAAGGCACTTTATAAATTATTAATGTAATTAACTTTAATTTTAAATAGTAATGATAGCAAGGATTGTTTTGGGAATTCCCACTGACGTACGGTTGACAATAGGAAATCACAAATTCTCGAAACAATTGTTCCGAATTAATCAAATAGCTTGTATGGTGCGGAGTGTGCTACTTCAGTGTTTTAATTTTAAGCAAATAATAAAGTAGTTAATTGCGTTATAACGAACTTGAAATAGGTAAACTAATTTCAATTTTCAAATTCAACAATTCTTCCAGCAACTTACTTGTGTTTTATATTCTGACACACTGGTAAAACAAATATTGACAGCAGTTTAGCTTCAAAAATCGCTATAACGAGAAAGTGGTTGATTTTAGGCTAATAATATGTTAATAATCTTTTATCTAGAATTTTGCCAAAAATTCAATACTAAAATATTATACAGGATCTTCCATTAAAAAATAACCTTTTTAACGCAAATGTGTTAACTTAGGGTAGTATCACGCGCATTTCATTAGCAATTAGGAACCACATAAACGCATGCCTAATCTAGGTACTAAAAATCATATTAGTCTAATGCGAAGAATTTGACGAGAATTCTAAAAAGGAATAATATATAGCATGTTCCATTAAAAAAATTGAATCTTGGGCAACTACAAACTTATGAGACGTCCTGTATGTTTCAGTATAATTTTAAACCACGCCCTCATTCGGACTTCATAACAAGGAAAAATTTCCACTCACAAAGGCACAATCCTCCGAGCCCGCGGGGATGACTCACACTGTATATAGTTTAGAACTATAATATAGTTTATAAAAATTCTATACTTACTTTTACTATTAACATAACTTTGTATTGACATTCAATTATCTCTAAACGTGTCTATCACTATTTCTTCCCACTTCATCACTTAGCGAAACGAGAAATGGAACTTTACAGGCGCTACTAGATAAGGGTTTATGACACGGAAGATGCGTCGGTGAGTGGGGTCGACTTTATTCCTTCGCAAGGCAAGAAGAAAGTGGCATCGCGGATTTCGCCTGTTTGCTAATGACATTTCGACCTAACCCAATGTCACTGCGGTGCCTGTGAATAACAGTTAAAAGAAAAAGGTTAAATTTAATTAATGTTAAAAGTTCTCGTCTGAAACAAGCAGAAATTTGATAAAATTCATCCCCTAGAAAATCTGTCTCTTGATCAGTTTTAATTTATTAAACCCTGAAGGGTGCATATTAAAATGGTTTTAATACGGCTTATAAAAACTTCCTGGAAATTTAAATTAATCTGTTTAACTTTAATACTAACACTGTTAGGAAGGAAATTTTAATTGGTTTGCCATATTAAATATTCAACAAAAATTATATGGGTATATTGCTAATGTTGGTATTATAGATTCCATGGTATAACTAGATATTTAGTCCACTTAAACTAAAACCTCAGCAAGTTCACAATATTGAGGTAAAAATGTGGGCAAAATGTTCCCGTTTGGGGCAAGAATCCCTTGATGATTATGAGCGCCCCGGTCAGCTAATTGAACTGATAACGCCTCAAAACATTTCATATGGTATTAGCGGATCGTCGTTTGAAAGTGAAGGAATCAACAGTGACGACTAACATTTCTGAAACAGGTACTTACCGAATTCTCCATAACCATTTGGATATGAAAAAGATTACTGCAAAATGGATACCGCATGTTCTTTCTACTCTCTAACGTGAACGTCGGGTCGAATGCGCGCGCACGTTTTTAAACATGTGTGAAGACGACCCGAAACCGATTTTAGAGTCCATTGTCACAGGAGATGCAACAGTGGTTGTGTTTTCTGATCCTCTATCCAAAAAGGAATCGATGGAATGGCGGCGACCCGATGAACCTCGTCCCAGAAAGGCGAAAGTCGTTCAATCAACGAAAAAGGTGATGGCTACAATATTCTGGGATTATGAGGGTATTTTGCTCATTGACTTTAAATAGTGCAACTGTCAACAGCACATATTATGCGTCTTTGCTGCATGAATTGAGGGACAATATTAGTGCAAAACGTTGAAGAAAATTGACAAAACGTGTTCGATTATTGCACGAAAATACACCTATCCATACTGCCGCCATTTCACAAGCTGCCATCCGCGAAAGTAATCAAGAATTATGTTCAAATTCTTGAAGTCCTCCAAGTGATTATTATTTATTTTCTCATTTAAGGAAGGACCTTACGGGACGTCGTTCTAAGGACGATAGTGAGTTGCAAGCAGCTGTAGTACAACATTTTGAGGTGAAAACTTTAGATTACTTTTACAAGTGTACAGAATTATTAATTGATCGTTGTAATAAATGTATTGAAGTTAGAGGGGAATATATTGAAAAATAAGAATTATATATTTTACCAAGTTTATTTTTTCTATAGCAGGCCGAGAATTTATGGCGCCTACCTCGTAAGATCATATCATTTGGGTTTATTTCAGAATAACGGAATTTCAATCTATTTTAACCACGTATTGCCAGCATTCTATCTTCCTAGACATTGACGCATTTGGGCCAATATATTTCCTTATAGCAGTAAGTTCTTCATCTACTTGCAATTTCTTTTTAATTTCAACAAAAGCTTAGATGAAAGAATAGATGAAAGTCGAGTAAAATTATAGTAATTCATCAATTTGAATCATATGCATCAATATGTAGTTGCAGCTTTTAATTTGTCGAAGAAAAATTGAAAATATGTTCTGGTAATAGCCACCACAAAGTAATCAATGGGATATGAACATCTCTTCCGAATTTCAAAGTATGGTGGCGGAAGATTTGGCTTTTTGAGCAGAGCTTCAATTCTTAAGATTGTTTTGATTGTGGGAGAAAGTACGATATTTAAGCGGTGTTCACGGTTATAAAATGATGTAAAAAAACTACTGGTTCTTATTAAAATGTTTTAAATTGTCAGATTTGTTTGCAAACTTTCACGGTACTATTATGATAGCTTAGAAATGCACAATTGTTAAATATTTACCGCCTTGATTCAATTGTATTATTTAAATAATTGCAACCAATCGCGACGTCATAGAAAACGAGCGCGAAAAGACATCATTGACATTGGTATTATTGCTGTTATAGTGGTATTGTAACAGATTAAGTTACAACATCTTAATAGAAGAGCGTGAAAGTGCAAAGATGTTTAGTTGATTTTAAAGGCAGCGAAAGGTTAATTCGTAATACAATTCGGCGTGTAAAATATAATGTAGATGCTCAGTAAGTAGATGACCTACGTTTCAACTTATTTCCTCAATATTGACTGCTCGGCTACTCAAAATACTACATAGATTACCAATTTTTTTCGGAAATTGTTTCGGAAAGTCGAAGTTCTTATCATCCTCGGATTCAGAATGTTGTAGTGTTCGTTCTAAGTACGCAGAACTGAAAATTGTTGAAATTGAGCTACGTACCTTCTTTGTTCTTATTATTACATATAACCCTTATTCTTGTACACATTTCTCAGCAAGAAATGCACAACTATACGGTCCCTTTGTTTGCAATATAATGTAATTGCAGTCTTTACTACCTGTGCCCTTGACGATACTTCTGTTTTTCTTTATTTATTTGTTGTTCTCGTTTTAATTCCTACGTACAGTCTCTTGACTCACGTACATTTGTGCGGCAGAAAACATCTGAATGGCAACAGAGGACTACCGCGCGTTTACGTTGTATATTATTACATACTATTTACACCTGTATTTAATGCAGTGACATTACTTCAACGAGGATGGTATGAGAAGTACCTGTGTTTGAAGACAGATGGCGCTTTGTGTCAAATTCTGCATTACCGACTATGAGTACTATTTTTTAGTCGACGTTATCAAAATTTCGGAGAGATTCATTGAGTAGTGTTGTTTTGAGACCTGTTGAAAGTGAGCCACTTTGAAAAGTTGGATGCACCTTCTATGACTACCATCAGATACTGGTTTGATTAATTTCAGCGTGGCCGAACACCCGTCTTTGATGATGAGCGGCAAGGTCGTCCCATCAAGGTGACCACGTACGATATGATCAATAAAGATTTGATTTTTTGAAGAAGGGACAGTATTATGCTGATCTATTTCGCCGATTCGATGCTGAACTAAAGAGAGAAAGGCCCCATCTAGCGAAAAAAAAACGTATCTACAATCATGATAACGTCCCGGCCCACTCATCGGCAACTGCGATAGCAAAACTGGTGCAGTTACGATACGAATTGGTGCCCCGTCTACTATATTCGCCAGATTCGGTTCCCTCTGACTTCTTTCTTTTTCCAAACTTGAAAAAATGGCTTGGCGAAAGCGGTTCGCATCAAATGAAGAGGTTATTGCCGAAGCAGGGGCCTACTTTGTAGAGTTCGACAAATTATTGTCGAATTAATTATTGTTGGATGGCTTAAAAAAGTTGGAACATCGCTGGACTAAGAGTTAGAAGGAGATCATGTCCAGAAATAAATTTACTAAATGCAAAATAATTGCGTTGCCTTCTTTAATGCAGGTATTTATCACGCCATCCTCGTATCTCGCTTAGCCTATAACCGTCATTCCTATTCAAGTTGTTGGTGTTATTCTCTATTTCCAGTGACTCTCTGAAAATTCGCTAGTAGCAGTAGTTACTTTTAGCAAGTACCTTAGCGCTTAGCCCTTTTCAATACTGTGCTGTCCTGTTTGGTAAAGATGTAGCTAGGGTAGGTAGGTAGGTTTAGGTGAAGCTACTGCTAACATGTCCGTGCGTCCTTGTTGTGCATCTCTTTGGTGTTCTTTGATTCTACACCATATACTGCTTCTGGTTTGTTCATTATGTTTGTCACATTAGACAGTGCATTTTAGAGCTTTGTTTAGTTTGTAACTCAGGTAATTAGTCCTTGTTTGAAGACACGCGTTGCCCTTTACTGTGTTGTATCTAACTCCCACATTTTTTTCTCCAGAAGTTTTTTTTAGTCTGTCCATTACTCCAGCGACGTATGGTAGATAGACGTAGCCCAGTGTTTCTTCTTTAAAGTTCATATCCTTTCTCTTCCAGTGGTTGTTGCTCTCTGTATTTCCCAGTCGTAAACCTCTCTAATGCGTTCTTTACGTGCACAACTTTTACTATCTGTTGGTGCGAATTATGGTGAGGTGTTGCATATAGACGAAACCCGAAAGATACTATTTCAATGGAGAGCAGCCAACCAATCGCACAGCTTCTGGGGCGCAATAACATCTTTCCTCTGCGGTAAATTTCCAGAAACCAAAGAATGGAAGGAAGTCAAAAGTTGAGCTGGCCACAGAAGCAGCAAATATGCCTTTCATTGGTCCCAACGTTTACTATGGACTACATAAGAACCACACAAAACAGGTAATCAAGAAATGGGAGAACAATCAAGGGGCATCGCGATGGTAAAGCATACCAGGACAAAAATATGCGAAAGCACTCATAATAGGCTCCCCAACAGCAAAAATAGTGCTATTGTTCAGCAAAGCGAACCTTAGATTACTAGCAGGATTTCTGTCGTCTATGCCAAGAAGATCTGGAAACAGCAGAACACATTCTCTGTAAATGTGTTGTCGTCAATCATACACGACGTCGACACTTCAGTAGGCGATCTCTCACACCTACTGAACTGAAGGAAGGAGATCCTAGGGTAGTACTAAGGTTCATCACAAGCCTCCAACTATTCTAACACACACAAGGGCACTGTTCCAATAGATCTAGTCAGGTCACAGTGATTAAAGCCATCTATGCCGTGGCCCCGCTGTAATAATAATAAACAGTGCAGCTCCCTTAAAATTTATCAAAAAAATTGCTATTGCCATTAATATTCTAAAATTTTATAAGTCTGGCATCACATATTTCTTGTGTGAAGCTATCAAATTACATACACAGCTGATAATCACTTAGAACATTCTAACTATGTTTTAAACCTTACTTTTAAATTTCAGATTTTCAAATTTTACCTGCGTGTTTTTAAAATTTCCCAGGTCGAATATAAAGGATTACTGAATTGCGTGTGTCCTCTACCCACAGTGTTTGTAAATATGGAACGGATTAATTCGCATTTATAACCGCATGATTCTCAAACAATGGTGTTCTAAACGTAATTGGAGATTAGTTCGTACCCCAGTTGATATAATGCGATTTGCTTAATTGGCAGTACGAATAATCTGGGTTCATAAAATCGGAGCGCAGCCGAGCGTAATTTGTGGCTTCCGCATTGGAATAAACACTGGTAAGAGATGTAAGAACGTATTGGATTTTAATCAGAATTTATCGACTGCTTGCTGAAAAGCGCCCGCAGCTTTCGGCAATAAATAAACATTATTATTATTACGCCCTTATATCGTACCCTGTCGTTTCAGCGTTTCATTTACTATTGTCGACGCTTGAACTTTTCCGTTATTGGATAAGTTCTGCAAACGAAATTTACTAACGACAACCTAGAATGGTACTGGGAGACTGTCGCATTCTAAGCATGCAACCCCGTTATTGAATTTCAAATTCGTTCAGATCTATACATACTATATATATATTTATATATTGTATGTATTGAAAAAGCTAACGCAAAGTAATTTAGGAATGCCAAATACATATACAGGAGTAGGACTAATAAATATGGAAATTTAGAAAAGCTAATTTGCATAGATTTCAAGTAAATGGAATACCAAAGCCTAGAAGCACAGCCTGAAATAAGGGTTACACTTCCTGTTTAGATTAATTTATCAAGTTCTGGTATCTACGGCAATAAATCTGTCACGTAGGCGCCCTTCTCACAAACATAAGCTAGTACCGTTTGGAAGTGTTTAATATATTTTCTAATATTTGCATATAGTACTTTAGATTATCGTAAATTCAATTTCATAAATAAGATCATCGTTGGTGAAACCGCAGTTTGCGAGGGTTTTGCTGTGTAGTTATTGTATTCATCCGTTTACATACTATTGAAAATGTGCTTGGAAGGCAAATGATTACTACATTTATATTGTTAGCAGGTAAATTGTGAAGTATTAACTGTTGGTTAAAAGTATGTCTCTACCCTTGGAACGCGTTGCATGAACGCAAACTAGCAGTAGTACTAACGCTATCATTTAATAATGATAATAATGATAATGATGATAGTAATGATAGTAATGATAATAATGATAATAATGATAATAATGATAATAATGATAATAATGATAATAATGGTAATAATGATAATAATGATAATATGTATTTATTTCCAACAAGTTATCAGTTACCTAGTTACAGGAAATACAGAAAAATATAAAGACAATTAAATATAGTGAAAAAAATAAAGCAAATCCAAAGTACATCCAACTATAAATATACACTACAATTTACTACAAATATCATATAAAAAATATAACTACCGCAACTATCGCATTTAACATTACATTCGCAGGTGGTAAAGAGGGGAGAGTTATGTGGATGAGACCGTACGAAGCAAAGCAGTATCGACAACAAGTCTAAGCGGGTCAGCGTTGGTAACGCAAAGATCTGAAATCCTGTTGAAGTAGTTACACATTAAGGAGACTGGGCATCTAACTAAAACATTTGTCCTAGTAGGATTGCAATAAAGAACGTCTGACGACATGGAATTAACTCTCGTAAAAAGAAAGTTGCATTTACTTAGCAACCACGAACAATCGATCTTACTATGTACAAAAGAAAACAGGACTTTTATAAGAGAAATAATCCTTCTAGAGAAAGATGTAACATTAAATTTATGCAGCAGAGCACTATACTCGTAACCTCTTTCCGGATAAAATCCTTCACATAGAAAGTACAAAAACTTCTAAGATCTTCTTTGTATAGACTCAATGACGTTGATGTAAGTGTCATAGTGTAATGTTGCATACTCTAACCGACATAGAAGAAGTGCATAAAATAAAGAAGATACTGCATGAAAATTACAAAACCCGTGCAGTTACGTTAAATAAATCCATAAATCTCATAGCACTGCGGTACCATCTAAATCATATGATTGAAAAGCGACAGAGAAGAATCAAAGAATGCCCCTAGGTCTTTAATCGATATTGATGCCTGCAGGATTATTCCCCCAATATTGTAATGTTATAACATCCTGTTGTCGTATAGAAAAAGCCATAATTTTACACCTACATATATCCGAAGATAATCTATTAACTTCACAGATACAGTCAATGTCCCTTTGAAGTAGTTTTGCATTCCACACTGGTATCAATGTTAGAGAATAGCTTAATATCAACACTAGTACCGTTGAGTGTGAAATGCTAATGTATTTCGTACTCAACGGTATTAGCGATGCCATTTATGAAAGGAAGCTATATTACGGGTCCTAGATTAGACCCTTGTGCTATACCGGACGTGGTGATGTTGTACCTGGAAGACACGCAATTTCTGTACCATACTTAGAATTATCTATTGACTAAATAAGATTTCAACATGAGGAGAACGAAAAGGTGTTGTCAATTCAAACAAATTCAATCATTGAAGAAGAATACAATGATCTATCTGATCGAAAGCCTTTTGGAAGTTAAAAAAAGCCTCTGTTGCAGCTCCGAGTTCAAATTAGTAAAGAGAATATGTTCCAATACCTTTGAAAAGTTACAGAGTAGAGAGATTGGACGGTAGTTGCTGATTTTAGTGAGATCACCTCTCTTGAGCACTAGACAAATTCGTGCTAATTTCCAGACAGATGGAAATTTAGTGTTTCAAAATAAGATTGAATATGAGATATAATGGCTTAGCAAATACATAAGCACAATCTCTAACGATAAAGTCTGGAATATTATCTGACCCTGATGTGAAAAAGTTTTTGGATTGTTTGAGTGCTATCTCAATTTCTCTTCAAGTGTAATAAAAGTAAACGTTACCGAAGCATTACACATATCGTGAAATATAAGTAAATGACTATTTCGAGATTCAACGTACACGCTGTTAAAGTTTTCCTCAAAAGCATTTACTATATCAATAGGTGCGGTAAACTCGTTGTTATTGTATTTCAGATGCCCAGAGATTCTAGTACATCCTCGTTTATTTTGAACAAATGACCAAAACTGTTTCAGATCGCTGCACAAATTATTTTCTATTTTTAATTTCCAATCTATAATCATTAAATCATTAATAGTAGTAAAACAGTTAGAAAGTTGTTCAAAGTATTTCTTAATGCTTCCCATAGTTTCAGAGACATCAGCGCAAATTGCGCGGGTTTGTGTTGCGTCTATGGTACCCTACACTTCGGAAACGGGCGATTAGGCGCCTAAGAAGGTACCACTGTTCATACACCAGATTGTTTTAGAAATCGACAATCGGTGAGTATCACTTATTGGTGTTCCCTTGTAAATCGAAAATGTCATCAACCAGAGGCAATACATTATACTATGGGGCGGCACTGCACATGGAGGCCGTATAAGCCCAATACGAATAATCGTTATGTAAAGGAAGCGCTACGTCCTGTGTTAGTTACTGTACGTCTGTTGTACCAGCACAAGAACCCGCGAGCACAGGTAGCTCGTGTATTGCTTATTCAAAACCACCGAATAGGGTTGCTTGCTTGGCCTGCTCACTCGCCGATTTGAATCCAATTGTGCATGTCTGTGATATAATCTGTCAGAGACTTTAATATTGTGTGGTTCTCGTGGCTAACATTGAAGAGCTTTGTCGCCGAGTACAGCAATCGTAGTTGTACATCTCTCGTTGTAATACCCGGCGCCTTATCAGTTACATGCTACGTCGGGTAGCTATAATACTTGCTGTTCACAGAGGATACTCTCGGTACTAGTCATTGTAAACCAGGCAACCCAGCTAATTCTCCATGTAAGTACGACGCGCCCTGGACGTACAGATGTGGGTACATATTTTTGACTAGCAGTTTATGTAGATAATTACAGTATGATACAAAAATCTTTTTCTAATTGGGTTTGCTATGGGTTAACTCTTATCGAGTTGAGGGTGCTGGCTAAGGTGGAGGAAAGGACCGCCAAATGTTTTCACCTTTTCTTCAATACTAGTTTTAGCGTTTCTTTCTGAGTTTGTTTTAAATGGCTTTTATACATATTTGGTGCATGCTGGCACAAGTTCTAGGACTAAAACCCGAAAATGTCACAGACTGGAAGGAAACAATGGAGTCCCAATGCTAATTTGGTGTATAAGTAAGGTTCGCAACAAAGGAAGTGTTTGAAAATAAAATAGAATACGAAAGAGATTAAAATGAAAGAAAAATTACTGACGAGAGAAGATCGTTTCAATTAACTACCATAGAGCCCCTTGTTTTTTAATTGTAACATTTCACACAAGCTAAAATGTTATTACAAAGATATTTTTCAAAACAGTCTTTCATATATGCAGGAATGGTTGTCTACAAACTTATTACATCTACACTCAAAAAAATAGATATTACCAGCAGTGAGAGATATATCTAATTTTTTAATAAGAGGTCAGATTTTTTAATAAGAGGGTATAAACATATATTGTAATTAACATATACCAGAGATTATGAAGTAACATAATTGTAATAAAGCTAATTGTATTAAAATCGTGATAAGACTTTCTAGGACCGTGATAAAGCTTGTGAAAGTAACGTTTATTACTATTTGTATTATGTATTTCAATAAATATTGTAAGCCCTTCTAAATCACAAAATAATTTAGATATAGGTTTAAAAATTACAACTTTTCATGCTTTTTGAAAGAAAACGTAAATAAATAAACCCGCGAGAAAACCTTCTCATTATGTTTTAATTAAGTCCCAATAAGATTTGACACTTATTTTATAATTCAACCGTCAATACCATCAGTTATAAATAGTTTGCTAGCAGAATGTAAGTTTTGGACGAAGGTAAACCAATATTATCGGTGTTACTTTCAGGTATTTCAGTCAAATATATGTATACGTCTCACAAAATAGCTTCCCCTTGATTTCAAAATGGTTCGTTAATATTTGAAGTAGTCCAAAATAGGTGCTGTGTTTCTACTATATACACTACCGGCCATTGAAGTTAGGACAACTAGTGAATTATTGAAAACGTGTATAAGAACGGTAATACTGCAAAAGAAAATAAAAATTTATTGCTAGAAATAAAACCATAAACAAATAAGAAGAAATAATATAAAAAAATAAAACAAAATATTCTCTTTAAAATATTAGGCTATATCTTTTGCTCATCAAAATAGCCTTCTCTGGCTTGTAATACTCCCCGGACCACTAGTGGCATGCATTCTGTTTTGCTGGAAATGCTCTACTCAGTTTGGAGAAGTCACCACAGGTGCTCTTTCAAAGTTGGATAGACTTTTGGTATTCGTCTGTCGAGCTCATCCCACAGTAATTCGATGGAGTTCAAATCCGGACTCTACGGGGGCCAGGGCATAATTTGCAAAACGTTCTCTTCTGCTTGGGACATTATACAATCTTTACAGATTCGTGCTGTATATTTGGAATCGTTATCAAGTGCAAACACGAAGTTCTCCCCAATTAACCGCAATCCAGATGCTACAGAGTTCTCTTCTCGTATTCATCTATAATTTTCTTTGCGCATAATACCGTCGATTTTTACTAGATCACCGGTCCCCGCACTGCTAAAACAACCTCAAACCATCACCGAACTACCACCGTGTTTTTCTGTGGGAACAACGAAATCGCGCAACATCCTTTCGTTTTTCGTTCGTCTCACGAAAATTCTGACCAAACACTTCGAACTTGGATTCGTCAGTCCAAAGAACATTTCTCCAATTTTTTTCTGTCCAATTCCTACAATTTTCGGACCACCGCAGTCGTTTTGGGCCGTTTCCTTGACGTAGCAACGGTTTTCTTACCGCAATGCGACCGTAAAGACCGGCTTCCTTAAGCGGCGTTTAGTGGTGGTTGATCTGCGGTTTCAGGCACCCCCAATCGCCGATTTCGTTTGCTTAGTATTGTAAGGCGTCGATCTTCCGCACGCGTTGTCATTTTTAACCGACCTGGGTGATTACGGTCTTCTAATGCCCCGGTGGTTCAATATCGGTGAACAGTATAATGCACAGTTGATTTTGTAACTTGTAATTTTTCCACAATCACACACGCACAGAATATCCTTCCTCGTGTAATGTGAGAATAACCGATCGCTTTTCCATAGTTATAGGCTTTATTTTCGATATTTTTTAAATATTACTTTCACAAACATTGTAACCAAATATCCGTATCGAAATTGGTTTACTAACAGACTGATTCAGAGGGAGTATGATAGGAATTACTGGGTAGACACGCAGGTAAAATTTTGCAACCCCCTAGACCATTCCCCCATTTGTAAACATGTTTACAGACCAGTCATTAAACATCGCTAGGGGGTTCCTTTTTTCCAAATACTTTATGTCGTTGTGTTAGCAACTCCTTTTTCATATCAATTGACTGCAAATGTCAAATCGATCTGTGAAATAGTCTGGTTTTGGTAAGCATTGAAGTCAAGTACCTTGTTGTGTTTTCAATTATGGATAAGTTCGAGCGGTCATCAAATTTTTCTATTTGGAAGGGAAAACCGCAACGGAAATCAAATCAAGTTAGATGCTGTTCTTGGGGATTCATCGCCTTTATTTTCCACCATGAGGAATTCGAGCGTGGTTGCACGCATACAAGTGATGTACCGCGTTCAGGGCGTCCGAAAACGGCTATTACGCCAAAAATTGTGGACAAAATCCATGACATGGTTTTGGCAGATCGCCGAATAAAAGTGCTAAAATTGAAGAAGCAGAAACAAAAATGCAATCAAAACAGTGGATTCAACGCGATGAATCGATTCCGAAGAAGGCAAAGATCATTCACCCGGCTAGGAAGGTGATAGCATCGGTTTTTTGGGACGCAAAAGGAATTTTGCTAATTGATTATTTTGAAAAAAAAAAACTGCTACTGGCCAATATTACACAACACTTTTGGACAAACTGAAAGCAGCAATTCGGGAAAAACGGTAAAAAAAGTGTTTCGCCACGACAATGCGCCCGCTCATTCAAGTCCAATCGCTCAGCAAAAATTGACAGAATTGATTGATCGAAATCCTTTCGCATCCGCCGTATTCGCCTGATTTGGCTCCGTCGGACTTCCACCTGTTCCCAAAATTCAAAACATTTCTGGGCGGAAAGAGATTTTGGTCGAATGAAGAGCTGATAGAGGCTGTAAACGATTATTTTGGGAACCTCGAAGAAAGTCACTTCCGGGAAGGAATCTTGAAGCTAGAGAAACGTTGGACCAAATGTGTTTAAGCTTCGAGGGAATTGTATTGAAAAATAAAGTATAACTTCAATCCGATTTATTTTGTTTTCGTTGTCATTCCGGAAACTTTTCAATCTACCCTCGTATTACCTGCTATTAGGATGAATTGAAATTTCTCACTTTGACATTTATTCTAATGAGGATTTTCATTTTAAATACTTTATTGGTATTCCAACTTTGTTGTAGAAGTTTTTGCAGTAATATTAAGGGTGTTGAATATTGAAAAAATTCATTTTTTTTTAAATTCTAATAGTTGTCCTAACTTCAGTGGTCGGTAGTATACATGGCAAACCAGAATCTAGTATAATTAATTCTTTTCACTTTCTATATATAACACCATGTGTTAATCTATTTTCAAGTATCTATTTGTAAGTATCACAGGGGTTTTATTGTTTATATGTAAGTGCAGTGACGAGTTTTAATTTGTGAACTTTAAAGATCAAAGCTCATTAGGTACCTATTTGTCAGTCGTCAAATATAAGCATATACAGTACCGCGCAATTGAGTTAGGGCCACTTTGATTTTATACAAATATGTGCTATTAATGTTACAATAACCAAAATTTCTTAATATTTTCCGCAATAAAATGTTTTTAATTGTATTTGAGATAATCCTCTTAAGTAGGTATACAATTCTCGTTATTATAACCCCCACCAAACATTCCTTTCTATCCAAGGTACGTTTAGGGTGGGTAATCGGTGACGGGCTTTACCTACTTCAAATTAGTTTACGTGTAGTTTTGATGGTGTAAAGTGCAAGTATTATATTTTCGTGCTATAATATTCGTTTTACATGTTGTTTTAGTGTAATTACATTGAAATTTTGTGACGTTTAGTTTTCTTTTTTTATTGATAAATTTTGTGAAATGGGCAAACGTAAAAACATTTCAAATGAGAAAAAAACAAGAATTCAAGTGTTATTAGAGACGGGGCTGTATTTGCATCGGGAAATAGCCAGAAGAGAACGAGTTTCTTGTCAAACAGTCGACAGGGTAGCGATGTCAAAGAAAGAAAATTTACCCGCGACTTGAAGTGGTCGTTCTCATTGTGGCGGTATTCGCAAAACTTCGCCACGGGAAGACAGAATTATCATAAAAAGGGCATTAGAAAACAGGCAACAGTGCATTAAAGAACTTCAGCGTATATTACAGGCTGATAATATAAAAATATCAGATCGAACATTAAAAGCGCGCTTATATAAAGCCAATATCAGAAGTAGACGCCCTACAAAAAAGCCGAAACTTACTTTAAGGATGAAAAGGGCAAGATCGCAGTGGACGCAACAGCATCGGCATTTTACTGTTGAGGATTGGAAAAAGGTATGTATCAATATTTTAAAAATTTGGAACATTTTTAGTAAATTCGAAAATGTAATGAAAATTTCTGTTTCTAAATGTTGTTTTTAGTGACGAGTCACAGCTAGAGGCTGTAACTGAAGTTGTTCGTTTCGTTAGAAGAAGACCATCGGAACGGTATGATGAAAGCGCAGTGGTAAAAACAGTGAAACATCCACCGGCAGTCATGATTTGGTCCTGTATATCAGGGGAAGGGCTTTGTAACGGGTACCATGAATCAAATTCAATATAAAGAAGTTATGGAATCAATATTGATCCCGTATATGACATCTTTAGACCCTGAAAATTACTCTTACACATTTATGCAAGATGGTGCACCGTGCCACAGGGCAAAAATAATTCAAAATATGTTTTCAGCAAGAAAACTGAAGATATTGCCATGGCCAGGCAATTCCCCCGACCTGAATCCAATCGAAAATGTTTGGAATTCTTTAAAACGTACAGTTTATGCATCTCCCAATACAACAGTTGACGCTTTGAAAGCAAACATAACAAATAGCTGGCAAAATAATGCTCGTCTTAAAGAAGTTGCAGCAGCGTGTATAGCAAGCATGCCAAAAGAATTGCTGCTGTCATAAAAGCAAGGGGTGGTTCGACGAAATATTAATGTACATGTTAATATAAATATATATATATAAATAAATAAAAATTGTTTTTATCAAACGTTGATATTTTGTATTATTCATTAAGCTAAAACTCAAATTTATATAGTGGCCCTAATTCGATTGCACGGTACTGTAGTACGTTTCCTATTTAATAGTATCATCTAACTCGAAAAATTCAGTAATAGCAACAAGCATTCAAAAAGTTGTTTTCATATACTTTATGTAGGAAGTTTAAACGCAAAATATCCTTGACATATTGATTATTATGATAAGTCAGATTTGTGGCATTCGTGAATTTATGGTTCTAATCGTAAGCACGCTTGGTATTTCAAATATACTAAGCACACATACACACACATCGGTTTGAGGTATTTTCGCTCACGGGTCAATACACTGTAAACAAAGTCGAAGCTGCTCTATCGCTACTGTTACCATCCTTGTCACTCGCTTTCTCTGGACCATTTATTATTCGAAGACGGGCACTATAAAATATCGCATTTCAGCAATGTTTTACATGTTAATTTATCAACAGAAATGTTAAATTAAATCATTCTTTTATAAGCTTGAGGATTTCACGGACACGTTTGTACTTTTCACTTCTGAAATATCCTTTTTTTTTTCAAAAAGAAAAAAGAAAGGCATACTCAAAGATGCATACCTATATGTATACTTGCATACATTTTGAACTTGATATTCGCTTTGCAAATACAGTAATGATCGGCTAAAACGAACCCGCTTAAAGCGAACTACCGGTTGTTGCGCACCAAAACCGAGGATCTCGTTTAAAATAATACTGATAAATACCTTTTATTGCGAACCCGCTTATGACGAATTTCCGTATACTACGAACCAATTTCAGAGTTTTAACAGAAATAGTTTCTGTTGAAAGCGAACTTGTTTTGATACTACATCAATACACAACATTCGGAAAGCCCGGGCAACACCGACAAGATGCTTTCAAAAGATAGATTAACCTTATTTCTGTGCCCTAATTCAACGGGAAGTGAAAAAATAAAGTTGCTAGCAAATCACAAAATCCACGATGTTTCAAACAAATTCCTATGAATTATAAATCAAATAAAAAAGCATGGATGACTGGCGATTTCTTTACAGAAGAACTGAGACTGTGAGATGAAGAGTTATTATTGAAGAATAGAAAAATTATTCTATTGGTTGACAATTGCCCTGCACATCCTCCAGTGACAGGTGCGTAATATTAAATTGGAGCTTGTGTTTATGCCACTAAACACTAGCTCCAAGCTTCAGCCTATGGACCAGAGAATAATATACACATTTAAAAGCTACTATCGAAATTTTTTGCTTGTAAAATTAATTAATTCAATTGACGAAGGTAAATCTAGGTCTATAAATTTACTGGATGCAATAAATGTTGGTCATAAAGCATGGCAAAAAGTTACGGAGAAAACTATCGGTAATTGTTTCAAACATGCTAGCTTCTGTACTTCTTTTGATGAGTTTGATTTGATGACGAATTACCATTTTCACAATAGTTGGAGAAGCAAAAATCATCTTTAACAACTGTTGATTTATCTGTCGTTGATAATGAAGTCGTAAAAAATGTTATGCAGAATATCAATTTTAACGAATTCGTTCTTGTAGATGATCAAGTTGCAATCGCCGAATTCTTAACTGACGATGACATAATGAACAGCGTACTTAGTGAATCTGTAGACGATTCTAGTAGTGATGAAAGTAACACATGCGAATATATGCCAATCCCTACTAATCAAGAAGCGCTGCAATGTGTTAGGAAGCTTCGCTACTTTTTACAGTCTCATAATAGCCCTAAAGATGCTTTGGATATATTCGCCAACATTGAGGATAATATGGAACAAATTTGTGCTGGCGCGAAATTGAAATATTCAAAAATTACAGACTTTTTTAATCAGTAACTAATACATATAATATTAAAATGTATGTATGCAGTATTTCTCTAAATTTGTACTCTTATGTAAATAAAAATCGTTTGAATGATGTAGTTATCACCAATTTTTTCATTTGTCTAATGTATTTCATCCGTTATGTTTATTACGAACTCCGTATACAACGAACTAAATTTCTCGATCCCTTGCGGTTCGTTATATCCGGATACTACTGTATATTCAATTAACATTTGCAAAATTTCTCATGATAACAATAATGAATTTGATGATTCTAAAAGATCAAGAAGTTGTCATACCATTATCAACGAAATAATTGACTAAAATGTAATCCCCATTACTCCCCCCGTTATATAAATAGACACATCAAAAAGCATTAATGTTCTAAGAACAACGACAATTCCCGAAAAGCTCGGAGTTCTGAGTGAATATAATTGAGATTGAAAGACGGACCACCAAACAAACGCCACGGGCTTTTATAGTCTGCGTGAAATAAAAAAGGGCGTTGATAAATGGCATTCAACTGAGATTGATTCGATCGAAGATCGCTTTGTTCTTCCCCGTTCTTTGTTTTTCGCTTGCCGCATTGTTCTGAACGGGCGAGGCAGCGTCGTAAACAGGAAAAAAGGTGACAAATTAAACAATTACGTAAAGCAATAAGTTTGGTACAATAAAGATACGGATCGGGTATTGTTCACTGTACGCTTGTTTGAATAATGTTATCCATTCGCGCTCTATTACCCTTAAAATAGGATTTATAGAAATAAAATACATGCTAATAACATAAATACGTAGAAAACGTAGAAAAAATGATAAAATGTTGGCGAATAGCTATTTAAATATTCATTCAAGGAAAACAGTTTCATACTTAACAACATAAAAATAATCTTTTAAATTGACTGAAGTATTGTGATTGTTTTAGTGGAAACGGTAGTTTATGTTCGCTTATTACTCTGGTTTATCATCTCTCTATATTTATATTTACATGAGACATGCTGTAACTTGAGACCTATAATGAGTATTTTTAAAAACTGGTAAAATTTTATCAGATAGAAGAAGCAGATTAAGTTCAGCTAAGGTAAAACGATTATTTTTAAATTATAACAAGGGAATTGTTTAATTTCTTTACGTTACAGCTACTTTTAGATTTAAATATTTTTATTCTTTTATTAGAACTCAATTTATTTTGAATAAATATTTTGTAAATAAATATAGTTACATATATATACATATTATTTTACACTGCTACAATTAAGAATTACGTAACGAATTTGTAGTCTAGAGTCTATTACCTTTGCATTACGCTACACATAGCATCTATCATTTGAACAATATGCAGGCATACCGTGTTTATCAATCGGTTGCATGAGAACGCGACCAGGAACATCGTGAATGTAAATCGCGACGTTTCCGAGGATGGTCGACTTCGCTTCGCTCCTGTCGCGTTACAGCGCATCGTTCCAAAGTAATGATGGAAATGTTTATCGTTTCGGCGACGCTACCGTTCCACAGGAACGTCGCCAATGTAAACCACTACCATTCCCGTGTCGCGCGACAGTCCATCATTCCCAAGTAACGAGTTATTTCGCTATTCCGGAGCGCGACACGTCGCGACAACAAAATACCGCTCCAAAACACCGTTACTAAAATACCGATTTATCCCTAGTTACAGTTAACCTATGTATGGGAAATATACAGTGAGGTCCTAAAGTATCCCCCCCCCCCCCTTCCTCCAATACTAACATTTGAACGACAGAACAAACTTAACCCAGCAATTTTGCGTGATTTGTGCCGAAGCCATCATAAAAGTAACAACACAAAAAACCTCGAAAACAGACATACTGTACTTTCGGGTTTCACAGTATAATTATCATTTCTAAATCTTGTACTATAAACTATATCCATCTTTACTTTTGGAACTCCTAAAATGCTTCATGCCTTTAAAAACAAATAATATACTCGTACACTCGTAAATATGTATACACGAACGGAAACCAAATATTTTCGATGCCTAAGGCAATGTATTAAGCATATACAGTTGTCGAATCGTAACCGGGGTGCCGCCTCCCTTTCGTCTTCATATTCGTCAGTTCATAAGTTCAACTGCGATCGGCATACAAGCCAGTCGTGACTTGTATGCCGTGACTGGCTAATGGTACCAGGCGCATCGCTATGCTTCATTCCAGTTCGAGATCCAAGAAAATACTTACTCTCAAAATTCACATAATAGCGAAAATCTGAGTTTAATTTATAAAGGAATTAACTAAGAAATATCTAAGACTTAGAAACTGAAAGTAATGTATTACAGGATCGTAAAATAAATGACTGTATTCTGCTAAACAATCCTACTGTCTAATATAAAAAACTTAAGCGTTTGAAGTAAACAGAGTGCGCGAGAAAGTAAACAACCGTTTGTTATTACTTAAATCTTATTATCTTAAATAGGAAACTAAATATTTCAAATGAAAACTGAGTGCTAAAATAAATAAATAAAATCTAAGGCTGGGAACACACGGTCGATTGTTCGTCGACGCAACAATTTAGTTGAGTTGATTTGAAATCGTGGTGCATTATCAATTTATCATCGACTCAAGTGCTCATCGACTACTTTTGACGAAATAGTCGAGGTGATATGCAGTTGTGCTGTGTATGCATCTATATCTAACTTAATATATTTATGTCTATCAACTAAACTATCGCTCGACTAAAAATCGATTATGTGCGCTCGCCCCAACTATATCGTTCACCTAATAAGAACAATAACTGGAACTATTATTATAAAGAACCAACAAATAACAAAGAAAAATTTGCTTCATACGCAAAACTAGAATTTCTTAGATATGATTTATATCAATAAATTAAATCAAATGTTCAACAATCTTCTCGTTTTTTTTTTTTGTTGACAGTATCCTAGTCGATAGCAAAATTTCTGTTGTACTATACGGCTTGCGACAGTAATAATTTCTTGACGAAGTTCGTCTAAGTTACAAACTCATTGAAATCGAGTCGCACATCGACGTAGTTCAAAAATGGGAAAAACTGGATCGTCATAAGCATGTGTGCTATAGATCTCCCTCTACCGCCTACAATGAAGTTGTGAAATAGGCAACAGCGTTTGCAAAAATACATGCAATTAGATAATCACCGAAAGCACGGATCTTCTTTTATGGTATATGCCGTAGGCAGAAAGTAAATTATTATATTTGAAGATGTTTTTGAAGCTGTCCATAGTATTCATATTGAATATAATTCTCATGATCCTTTTTTTAACAAAAAATGCTCCATTAATATCAGCACCCTGTTTCAAAAAACTAAAACGATAAATAAAAAGTTCCATAATAGTGTTTAAAACCGATGTGTTGAGTATTATCTTCAGCATTCTGAAGATAGATTTCTCGTTTTGTTTATATAAAAAGTATAAGAGCCTACCAACCAATATCAAAACGTATCCCGTTGCCCAATTTCGAAGAATTATTCGATCAATCCTTTATGTGAACCAGCTCTCTCGTTAGTTTCGGTAGTCTGTTTTTTTTTTGCTTCGTACTGTCTTGCTTATAATTTAAACATTCTTAAAATTTAAAATTGCAAAAGTTCATTTTCTTTTTATTTCTTTTGTTTGTCGATGTTGTATAACCGCACGCACACACAGAATTTAGTTTAGTTGTAGATACTAATTAGTTTATAGGCATCAGGTCAAATTTATTGTTTTTGACTAGAGTAGGGTTAGGCAAAAGCAGTTCACATTTATTTATGTAACTGGGCCTCGCCCTAAGATTGTGCGTTCCTAATAGTTTATAGATTACTTTCCCTTTTTTTTTGTCGTTTCAAGATTGGCAATTGCATAATAAAGACATTTGTTATTATTATTATTATTATTATTATACTCAAGATAAATCATGCGTAAGGTAATACGCCTAAGACAAACAATTTTGTTGACAGCACAGTTTACCTGTTAAAAGAAGTATCAGAAAAGCTGGCCCTTTTCATTTTCAAATCATTTCGTATCGAATAATTGAAAATATACAGGATATTCAATTTAAAAAATATAAACCTGTCAAGTTAGCGCTGAAATGCAACGTGCAATTGTTCTTTTCACAACACCAATGCAATGTATATTTTGTAATTAAATATGTTTGAAAGATTATTATATCCCACTATTTTATCTTTATAATAACTATGTAAGTAAATAATGAAAAATGTTTCTGTTTCTAATTATAAAGGGTTTCCCGATTTTGAAATGAGTTGACAAGCATGTTTAAAATGTTATAACTGTCATTAGTTGTCATTTGTATTCAGTATACTCCAACAATTCATCATGGTTAAATACACGCTTCGAGAATTTCATTTGGTTTGATTATCCCAAAATTTATGAAAATAGAGGTTTGTCGTGAATACTCCGCCTGCACAAGAATTGAAGCCATTGCACCATCGTAAGTGTCGTGAATTTTCTACTTGAGCAATTTGAAGCGGATTATAATTTTGAGCAAAAATGATTTTCTCAGATGAACTTCATTTTTGGTTGAGTAGATATGTTAACAAACAAAATTGTCGTTTTTCGTATGCAAACAATTCACAAGAGATTCACAACAAGCCCTTGCATCTACAAGAAGTAACTGTATGGTGTGGTTGATGGCATGGCGGCGGCGGCGGATATTTCTTCTAAAACGAGGTAAGGGAAGCTGTTACAGTGGACGGTACCGATTAATGTTAACAGATCTATTGTGGCGAAATTAGATGAAATTGTCCACATATTGCAGGAACAGTTTGGAGAAAGGATAATTTCAAGAAATGCAATTGTCAGTTGGCCCCCAAGAAGTGATTTAACTCATTGAGATTATTTTTGTGGAGCTATTTGAATGACCAAACAAACCACGAACCTTTAATGCTTTAAGGTTGAACATCGAACGCTATATTCATGACATTAAGCCTGAGTTACTGCACAAAGTCAACGAAAATTGGTTTCATTGAATTCGCTTGTGTGCGAGTGTGAAGTGTTATTCAAGACAAAATGAAATAAACTGGGCTTAAAAATAAGATAAAAAGCTTTGTACCTGAAATAGTTTTTATTTTATTTCATTGTAAAAATTGATTGTAATAAATCATGATCTCAAAATTTTTACATCAATAACTTCAAACATTGATTGTACCTACTCGCAAAATTAGTTGAATGTGGTTACTGACTGGTGCATTATTAATAATCTACAGTTGAATATTGCTAAATGTAGAGTGTAGGTGACAACACTACATAAAAGATCAATCTTATCCCTTTTGAATACTCTCTAGATGATGAATCTATAGGTAGAAATTCGACCGTTAAAGACCTGGAAATTTATTTTGACTGTGCTTTAACATTTTCCATCCATAGAAATAACATTGTGTTGTCACCAATGAACATTTTGGGATTCGTAATCAGAATCCCTAGACTATTTCAAAGTACTACGATACAGCTGCTCTATAGTACATACATATGTCAGATCTAAGTTGGAATACTCTCTGATATGGAATCCATATTACTTTACGCATAAAATATCTAAAGAAAGTGTGCAGAGAAAGTATTTGAGATATTTATACTTCAAGGAGGAGGAAATCTACCCTTGGAGAGGATATGATTATCAGCTCTTATTGTTACACTTCAACGTAGAATCACTCGAAGCTAGACGACAACAGCAACTAATAAAGTTCTTTTACAACTTAAAACAGTCTCACATTGATTCTCCCAGCTTGTTGTGTCAATTACAGTTTCTTATTCCTCATTCTATTGCTAGTCAGAGCTTTACCTTTTACACGCAATACACAGGTCTTAATTCACCGTTATATTCAAGAATAATTCCACCCACGTTTAACTTAATCACCCTATTGGGCTATTAGTTTTACCTCACTTAATGAGATTCTTATAATAGCCTCTGTGTTTTATCTTAACCCTATACTAATATTACTAAACACACTGTATTGTATAAATTCTTGACTACATTTTAAAATATACTTACTGCAATTCTGTTTTATATAGATTTTCTATCTCTTGTACTGTTTAGTTATACACGTTGGTCCAGATACAAACGGGGGATTGCTTTTGTGAATGGCAATAGCGCATTCGAGTCTCACTGATAGATCCTATCCCGTCGTAGTATATCATAAAGCGAGCAGCGGTACGCACGCATGTTATAAATACGCATGTCTGCTCAATCACGTAATATTATAATTCAACGCCTTCCGACAAAATGTGTTAATATAGAATTACTGCGTAATTTTTCTGTATTCCCAGATTATGTTAGAAATTACAGTTTCTTTTATTCATTTTGTTGCTGCTATGCGTTGTGGGAGAACGAAAAAGTAATTCTAAGTAGGAAAATAAACAACGATTCTTATAAAATTAAACTAAATTGAAATTTTAACAATGTTACTTTATTAAGAGGAAAAATCTCCTGGCAATTTTGAACTTTGTAACTTTTGTATTTGTTGCGTTTCAAAATACGTTTCACAGTACTTCTACTAATACCGATTTCATCTGAAATTTGCCGGCTAAAGCAAGGTTTGCCCATTTCAACTAACGAACAAACCCCCACTTATCTCTCCCTCCGCTCGGGATACGTTAGAAGGAACTGAGGCTGTTCGTCTGTTTGTTGGCATTTACAGCAATTCGCAAAATACCATTTAATGATCTGTACCATCTCTGCGGTTGTATAAACCAACATAATGTATTCAGAATCCACGATCTCTTGTTAGAACCTTACGAGCGCACAGAAAGACAAATGCAAGTATGCCAGATCGCGCTACGTGCAATATCTCTTGCACCCCGGTGAAATGTGGACCAACGTGTATATTGTAATCCATCTTTTTTTTCTTTTGTCTTTGCATGGAGTAATCTGTTGGACAATAAAGGTTTGTTATTATTGCAAACCCTATCATTCTTATTGGAAAACCTTTATGAATTTATTACTAACGAGGAATATTGTATTATTAAATGTAGTATTATTTTATAACGAAAGTATTTTATGCATACTACATACAAATATCGAAATATAAAATAGAATTATAAAACAAATTAAAAAAAAAATTTAACAATGTTTCCGGAGTTATTCGAGCCAATGCTGCCTGTAGTTTGTTCCACATGTCATCTGCTGAAGTTGAGGCAGTTTTTTTTTTTACTTCCCGATCGAGTTCTTCCCATAATAACTCGATGGGATTCAAGTCCGGGCTTTGGGGTGGCCATTTCATAATTGTTAGTGTCGATTCCTCATCCAACTGTTCTAAATATTGCTTGCACAATTGTGAAGTGTGTTTTGAGTCATTATCTTGTTGGAATACAAAATTCTCACACTAGAGGGTATTGTATTTTCCTCTGAGATGCGTTTGTATTGCCCTTTTCTCATTATGCCTTGAATTTTTACGAGATCACCTGTGGATGTACCAGAAAAACAACCCCAAATCATTACCGAACCACCGCCGTGCTTGACGGTAGAGATTGTGCATTGCTCTAGTGCACGTTCACCTACAGATCTTACAAACACTCCTTGCGAACCAAAAATCTCGAATTTGGATTCGTCGGCCCATAGTACCTCGCTCCAATCTTCTACCGCCCAATTTCGATGTTCACGTGCTTATTGTAACCTCTTTTTCTTATTAATTTGGCGAAGCAAGGGCTTTCGCATCGTAATTCGTGAAGGCCGACTTTTTGCAGACGGTGTTTAACCATGGACACGCTAATCGGCTTCGGAAGTACAGTATTGATTCCTGCGGCGATTTCCGGAGCTGTTTTTCTGCTATTTCGCTCGCTGAACACCAGGATTGCAATATCTTGAGCTGATGTTGTCGTCCTTGGTCTACCACTTCTTACCTTATTTAGAAAACTGCAACTTTCACTGTATTTCTTGATGTTATAATCAACAGTAAATGGATTGCTCATGCCTAAGTTATGTTGTGCTACCATCAGCGCGCGCTTCACCACTAATTTCACTATTCGTTAAGAGATATTGTTGATACTAACACGGAGGAATAACTAACCGTAATTTAAAAATATTAACGCCTGATGCAAAAGTAGCTGGACATTTGAAAAATTAGCATAGTAGACTAGAATCTTTTTTGACAAATGAGTCAAACGTCAATGTCTTGTACGAACGTTTCTCTTAAACAGAAAATCGTTTATTTGTTAGTTGTAAGAATGAAAACCGCTGCTATTGAAAATTTGCGAGAACGTATTTATTCTGCCCTTGGAAGATGGACCCCGGCGGAAGCGGTGAGACACTTTACAAAAGAAAATTTTAACCGGAGCACCACATATAGCAACACAAAACGTTTTTACGATGGCAAACCTACTACTAACTTGAAAAAAAAAGGCAGAACGAAAAAGCTAAGTAAGGGTAAAGTTATAAAAATGATGGAATTGATGGAAAACAAGATTGGAATATCGCAACGACAAATGGCGGCAAAGATTAAAGTGTCTCAGTCTCGTATATCAAGAAATTTAAAAAAAGGAGGTTTAAAATGTTATAAAAGACAAAAAGCACCAAAATATACGGATAAACAAATGGAAATTATTGCGGTTCGATGTAGGAAGATGAGAACCAACCTAAAAGTTGCACAAAAAGTGTTGATCTTGGATGATGAGAAATATTTTACCTTTAGTAACACTAACATCGCTGGAAATGCTGGATTTTATACAAAAAATAAAAACTCTGCTCCTGGCGAAGTGAGATTCGCAGGTAAAGCAAAATTTGAGCCAAAAATTTTAGTTTGGATTGCTATTTCAAAAGTCGGTGTTTCAAGTCCTCTCATAAGAAGTGTGCGTGATTCAGCTATAAATGCTGAAGTGTATAGGACAAAATGTCTACCAAAACTGAAGCGATTTATTGAGGGATTTCACCAAGGAGATGATATTCTTTTTTGGCCAGACTTAGCGAGTTCGCATTATGCGAAAACTATTACCACACGGTTAACAGAAAATAACATCGCTTTCGTCCCTAAAGAAATGAATCCTCCAAATATTCCAAAGGCACGTCCTGTCGAAGATTTTTAGGCAGAACTTAGTCGACTCGTTTATGAGAAGGGTTGGACCGCAGAAAACGAGAATCAGTTAGCACGTAGAATTAGCAATAAGCTCAAGCAAATTAGTCCAAATTACATCCAAACCATGATTCAAAAGGTTCCATCTAAACTGAGAAAAATTGAAGAAAGTGGACCTTTTGCCATTTTAACCTAATGATAATTATAAACAAAAGTTCTAGTTTTAAGATTAAACCATCGCATATTTTCTAATACTTTTTGATTAAAGTATAAAAAATGTTAAAAGATGTCTCTACTTTTGCATCACCCGTTATTTCAAATAGCTTTATTATTTTATGACTCATAATAAAATTATCAACTTTTACATTTTTTCTGGAATTTCAAGAAATACGCTCTTTGTTGTCGCTAGTACCTACGCTTTTATGACGGTATTGCCTCTCATACAGATAAAAGAAGTATATTGAAATTGATATTATTTAATGAATGTAAGTAAATCTTACTGATTATTAGCATATTATTCAATAATGTTGGAATGTATTTCCTAAGTACATTCTTTGTATACAAAAATCTAAAATCCAAGGGTGCCCAAATACTTATGAGCGGTAGTGTATATTACAACCTCAACGAACCCTGTAACCCTGCGACATATATTCATAAAAGCAATAACTTAAAACAAAATGGTAGTCTTGTACAGTTTTACTGATTGTGAGTGTCTTAGGCATTTTTCGATATGTGTGTTATTTGTTATACATACATACGCTGTTATACATGCATTCACCTATATCCTATACAACTTGATATGTGTATTATCTGTTAAACATACATTTATTATACACATATTTACCTAAATTTGTTTTGACGTGTGCACACATTCTACTCTGTTACGCACAAATAAAGTATGGTATATCTGAATTAAATAAATATTATATTAATATAACGTATTTAACTGTCTGCAAATCAAAATAGACTGCATTTACTTCACAAAAATATCGACCAATGTTATTAAAATAGTATCACGCTTTTGTTTTCAGAATGTTAATAACAATATCACTTTCCCCACATGCCTACATTTAAATAGATAGTCCTAAGCATCAATTTTAACAAAACACGCTCTCTCTTAATCCCCGAAAATAAATCTTCTTGAGGGAGAGGATTAAGAGTTACTTTTAAACGGGGTGATTTATTGTTTCTCACTCCATTCACCTTTGCCAAACTGAAAAAATCAACTCTGGACGCCACAGACAGACGCGAAGTGTATTCATTCATAAATTTCGTCTCGCGCCTCGAGAAAATACTCTTAGCCCGATTAAAATTCTTATCCAATGTGTTGTAATCTGGTTATTTATAGAAGTTAAGAAATCGTTTCGAATATATAAAGCGTAGAAGTTTGCGGCATAATATACGATGCGTGTGTCTCTAAACTGCATACTTTAGGTATTGTCTTCAAATGCTTAATTAACTTATTAATTATTACGAGAATTTTGTATATACACGCTACACAATATAAAATTCTACAGCTTCCCAATTTCAGAGTAATCAATACATGGAACTTTAAAGTTGCTATTATCCATTAGTGAATTAATAAAACTCTATTTATTTGTAACATGATGACTGCATTATGCATTGGCGCCCCTAAGAACTGCTGTTAATATAAGCTGTGATTGCAGTGAATAATACTGACATTTTCCGTAAACTATCAGCAGTAATCGCAATAGGCTACATAAATTGAAAGTTGACAGATTTATATTCTGCCTAAGTATCTACTATGTATGTACAGTACCGTTCATGGAAGTTCGGGCAAGCTGATAAATTATATTGACAGTTTAGGAAAAAAATTTAAAATTATATAATATACATTTCTGTGAAGAATTACTAAAACTAACCTTTTCTGGAAGCCTTTTACCAATTTCCAGGTAGTATTTGTCTATTATAAGACCGTTATCATAACATATATAATTATGGCGGATCTGCAAAGGTTTGGGGTTGTTTTTCCTTAATCGAAACAGGGGACCTGTTCAAAATTGAGGGCATTGAAAAAAGAAGAATATCGGAAAATCCTGGAGGAAAATGCCATACCGTCAGGAGTCCGATTAATTGGTCGTAGATTTGAATTTATGCAGGACAATGACCCCAGACATAAATCTAAATTATGCACAGATTACCTGCAGCAAGAAAATGAAAGAACCCTTAAAATTATGGAATGGCCGCCACAGTACTCCGATCTGAACCCGATAGAGTTGTTATGGGAAGAATTAGACCGATGTGTTAGGAAAAAGTGTCCAAAATCGAAGGAACATTTGTGGACCATTCTCCAGGAGGTATGGACAAGCTTGCCCAATGAAACATTAGCAAAATTAGTGCATCGGATGCCGAGAATAGTGGCAACAGTCCTAAAGGCAAAAGGTGGATTTTTCGATGAAAATCGGATTTAAATTATTTGTATTACATTAACTTTTTCTTCTTAATAAATTTGTGTTTGAAAATATGTAAAATCATGTAAGTAAGTATTAGATACATTACCATTTAATATTTCTCTCATTTTCTTTGACTTCCGTACATTTTTTTGCTTGCCCGAACTTCCATGAACGGTAGTGTATATGTCGTGGTCACATGGCGAAAGTCGTCATGAAATTAAAATCCTAGGCAGTTTCTGAAACGTTGGTGTACCGTGTAAATGCTCATGATTTCACCTTCTGACGAGACTCTTCATGAAATGCCCAACTAACTTAATCATATCGTGTATTAAATCTTTGAACACTATTTGCCGCATCGTAAGTGTCAAAGTTTCATGTAATCTCTAACAGAGATAGCCAGGTTACGGTATTTGTAATACGAGGGTATTCCAGAAAATAGTACCCGTTTAGTCATACAGATGGCGCTATTGATCCAATTAAAAGCAAAGTGGCGGAGATGTCAACAGTAACATCGTAGCTTTGCGGGAAAAAAGAGTTGAAGTTCTTCCGGTGCGTGGTGTAAGTTTTATGACTGTTTACAATGGCGCATAAGATACAAAATCCCGCGAAATGCGAAGTGCGATCCGTGATCCGTTTTTTGAATGCAGAAAACGTCCGTCCAAGCGGAATTCATCCCAGGATTACTGAAGTGTATGGTACGGGAACAATGGATGAGTCATCTGTAAGACGCTGGGTTCGAAAGTTCAAAGAGGAAAGAGATAATGTCCACGATGAAGAGCGGTCAGGCCGCCCGTCCCTTATCACCGAACGTGTCAATGATTTCATATGCGCAGATCGACGCGTCAAACTGAAAGAAATGAGTAAGCAATTTCCTGAAATTTCACAATCATTGCTCCGTGAAATAGTGACGGACCATCTGAATTACAAAAAAATTTGTGCAAGATGGGTGCCCAAAATGTTTACCGACGGGCACAAGACCAACCGCATGGGTGCAGCGTTGGCGATGCACTCCTTGACCAAATTGTTACTGGGGGTGAAACCTAGGTGAGCCATTTCACACCTGAGACAAAATGCAAGTCCATGGAGTGGCACCATCCACGATTTCCAACATGGCCGCGCAAGTTTAAGCAGTCGTTTTCCACGAAAAAGGTTATGGCCTGAGTGTTCTGGGACCGAAAAGGTCTGTTGTTGGTTGATTTCATGTCCCAAGGGACGACCATCAATCCGGACACATACTGTGAAATACTTCAGAAGCTGCGTGGGGCCATCCAAAACAATACTCGTCCCCACACGGCTCGAAAGACCACTGACCTTCTTCGGAAGTTCAAGTGGGAGGTTTCTGACCACCCTGCATGTAGGCCCGACTTGTGTTCAGTAAACTCAAGGATTTCTTGACAGGAGAACGTTTCCAAAGTGATGATGACTTAAAAGCAGGTGTACAGCATTGGCTGGCTACTTTGGCGGTAGAGATTTACGCGGGAGGCATAAACAAACTGGTTTCAAGATACAACAAATGTCTCAACAACGGCGGCGACTACATTGAAAAATGAGTAAATGTATTACTTTCATTTAAATAAAATCATTATTTACTTTCCTTCGTTTTTCTTTTAATTATATGTAAACGGGTACTATTTTCTGGAATGCCCTCGTAGTTAAAAGTGGCTTCTTTCAAGTTCTTTATTGGAAAATAAAACATAAACTCTTTAACAAAATTAAATCTACTCTCATCTTATCAAGAAAGTTGAAAGCATAGGTAACTTAAACGCACAAAATTAAACTCTCCTTTCTTAATAAAAAAAATTGAAAACTGGTAGGTAATTTAAATGCAGCAGTTATTTATTTGCATGTGGTCCAATTTTATGGCACCGTGAGTTGTATTATTTTTTACCTTTAAAGCACAAATATATATTCGTCCATTGTCATTTTGTAAAATAGAAGGGGCTCCAAATTGCAAAAATATTTAATATAATTCTTCAGCGACTACAGCATGCTTTGAACGCAAAGGTGTGAGGGATATGTAATTAGTGGCATGATCTTGGTAGTTCAAGAGCCATTTAAATTATCCGTCAGGTATAGATTGAAAGTCGATTACATCAACATTACCTTTTGACATAAAATGTTGGTATGTAATTGGCTTTACTACGATTAATAATAATAATATTTATTGTCTCTCTAATACATATGCATTATAGACAAGAGAAAGGGATCAAACAGAACATCCTCATCCTTATGCAAATGAATTATATATTCTATAATTCCGAATTTTTTAAATGTTACCGTTGTAAGTACTTATGTACATTATGTTAGTTACTAGAAGCCGACACCAAATTACAGATCAGGCCCAATCGTTCAGTACGAATGCTCTTGGTTTAAGTGCTTCCCTAAGGAAAGTATACAATGTTCTGGCTTGTGGTACCAATACTTCATGCCTTAAAATATCTGTACTGTCCGTTATATTTCGCAGTAGGATACCCTTTCTTAGGCTTTTGTATATAGGACAAGCAAACAAAACGTGTTGGAAACTTTCTGGAACTTGCAAATTACATACGGTGCATATTTCCTGTCTTGCAATGGTGTAGCTGTTCTTCTGAATATAAAGTTTCAGTGTTGTGTCGTTAGCTGGTCCAACTGTGCGAGCACAGTTTGAATGTTAAACGGTAGGTTGTAATCATAATAGATGTTTCCTGGCAGCTCATAATGATTACTATATATGTATTTATAATCTAGACAATAAGTGGAGAGTAATATTTTATTCCAATCCTGTATTTAGGACGTTTGTTTCAATTTTGTGATAAAATACCTAATAGAATCCTTAGTGATTTTCTTGAGATCAATTTATATAGATGTTTCGGTGACGTTCCTTTGTATCTGTGATAATGTATTTTAATTCGTTTGATGGTGCTTCGTGTAGGTTGATTAATCTTCTTAGTGCGATAGACGGTAATCTCATGGTATCCAAATTTCCAAATCTCTCCAGTAATCCCAATAAATGTTTAAAGACGTGCATTCCGAGCTTTGGTAAACGTAGCCCTCCCTTGACAACGTAGTTCGGAGTAGATTGTTGCAATAGGAACAGTCTCTTAAAAAAGAATATCTGTACTTTCTCGATGTCTTGTAAGTGTCTGTTTCCCCAAATGCCGATTCCGTATGTTACTGTTGGAACCACCACCGAAGAGAACAACTTGTACATTGCATCCCAACACCCTATGTCCGATGAACGTATACTTCAGATAATCGCAGCAGAACTAACCCTAGCTTTTTGTAGCCGCTCACCCGGAGCTTCGATAAAGGTTCCTCTGTAGTGGAATTTAACGCCTAAGTAGTTGTATGAATTAACAATTTCTATTTCCTGTCCCTTATAATAGCTTTTGGATGGTGTTTTGATTCTGTTACCCCTCCTAAATATGATCATTTTGGTTTTAGATATATTCACTTCCAATTTCAGCGTTATACAGTAGCTCTCCAAAGTTCTAAGGTTCCGTTCCAGTTGTATAGCCGAATCTGCAAGCAGTACCAAATCGTCCGCGAACATCAGCATTCTCACGTTGGCATGTGAATCCAAGGCAACTCCACCACAGTGGTTTCTTGTAAAGTAGTTGTCAATATCGCTCTACGATCTTTAATACTGTTTTATTCTATGTGAATCCAAGGCAACTCCACCACAGTGGTTTCTTGTAAAGTAGTTGTCAATATCGCTTTTGCGGGAATCGTGAACTTGAATTGTCTGGAAATTTGAAAATTTTCATCTGCGTAGAAACAGGTTGCAGGGCTTATTCAACATTTTACACATACGTAGTGTAGCATTGTGCAGTACTATTGCTTTTACCAATGAAGGTAAAAACCACATAAAACATGAGTATATCAGCCATAATTGATATTACTCTGCACCACAATAAAAGAGAATAGTTTGTCGCGGTGAACACAGCGATTAAGACATGAACAAGCGAACATATTGGCGAATCAGTTTACAAACAATACTAGGAACCTACAGCACTACTTTACAGTTTTGTGTTAGAATTGAATAATTTGTTTTTCGTAAATAATTTCATTCGACATCCTATATGTTGAAATTTTTTGTTTTCATGTCAGTGTTGACTACGACATGGCTTAAAAAATAAAATGAAGGACTGTATTTTTCCACTAAATTTTGATTAAATAAATTGTACTCGTTATTTATACAATTATTATTGTTAATTATAGCTTGAATTTATCTTACACTAGGTACTTACGTCTTTACTTAGGATTGTAACGAAAATATACCCTTAACTACGCTGTCTCGTCTGTGTTATTCGTACCGTATTCCTTTCTTTTCCTTTAGCTCAGCCAGCATAATTTCTGTTCTTTATACTTCTTACCATTCTGGGCTTACTTCGACAAAATTAACTACTTCCGCCTGCTTTTAATTCGTGAGGTTCATTTACTTTCGTACTCACTTACATCATTTATAAAAGCAAATTAAATCCCGTTAAATTACTTCTTTAAGAAGCTTCTGCATTAACTTAGCTTTTTCTTGCTTAATGAAAATCTTGGTAAGTATTGTCATTTGTGCTTTCCTCATATTTTCTACTATTTTTATGATTGAAGTATATTTGTTGCATGTTGCGTTATCGCTTCTTTTCGTTTACGGATTCAGTATCTATTTGTTTCAATTTTTGCACTGTACAAATCCTTTCTTGGCAGCAAAAGGTTTAGTTCTGATACCTGCAGACGTGTCATAAATTTCTGTTACCAAATGAAATAAATCTATATATCCATTGTCTACAGTTACAGCACGTATCCTAAGCCAAATATTTCAGAAGAACATATTCCATTGTACTACACAAAGCAGCGTAAAGTACATGCTTTTTGTTAGAATCTTAAATTAATAAAGTGAAAGAGCTTTATGAACATGTCTGTATATAAGGAAATGCGGGTTCTCACATTCATCATTTGGGACAAATCAGTTAATTCCGCTATTAATGGGGTTGTCAACTATTAGCGACTCGAAAGAACACGAACGAATTTTCTCCATTAAATGAGGCAAACAATAAAGTCTTCCGAGTTCGTCCTTAGTAATTAATAGAGGTCAAGTTGTATCGAATAAGCGCTTCCGGGAGCAACTTTCTTATTTTTTTCTCTAGGCAATACCGGAATCTTTACAATTGGCCAAATACAGTAAGATCCTAAAGTATTTCATTTATATTAACCTTTGTATGACAGAAGTTAGCGTTTTAAAAGAAAAACAAGTCGATTTATATTTTTTTTTTGAATTAACCTTCGGTGTTATGTTCAATTGCGCTATAACCGCTGCAGGAGGGGGATTTTCCTATCCAACTTTGTATAGAAATAAGAACAGATTACAAAAAAATTCCTGCATATCACATTTCGACTACAGCTCCCCGAAATCTTACCCCCTAATTAATCTCACATCCTTCTTGTTGAAAGTGGTCGAGAAACTGTGCGAGCGATACATTAAAGAGCAAATTCTGAGCACTCCGCTCCACAAAAACCAACACGCTTACGCTCAGGGAAGATTATAGATTCTGCCTTGAACTTTGCCTCTGGTAGGATTCAACCATCGTTGGATATACAATAATCCACCTTGAATGTATTTATCGACATGGAAGGGCCTTCTAAAAGACCACCTTCTCAAAAATTACTACAGCTCTGGAGAAACGTGGATACATTGATAGGCTGGATTTACAAGTTTGCTAAACGAACCGGCACTGTCAGCTCGGCCCTTGATAGCATCCGAGGCTGGATACAGGGAGGGGTGCTTTCACCACTACTGTGGTGTCTAGTCATAGATACCCTAATCTGCCGTTTGGACGCCAAGGGCTTCCACATGGCTGCCTACGCTGACGACTTGGCGATACTGGTAGGCGGTAAATATGAAAGCATACTTTGAAAGAGTATGCAAATGGCACTAGGATGTGTTGAATCCTGGTGTAAGGAGGACGAATTATCCGTCAATCCAACCAAGACGGCGATGGGTCTATTCACAAAGAAAAGAAAGGTAAGCAAGGCGAAAGCACTTTTACTTATAAATGTGTCGCTTAGCTTTAGTTCGGAGGTCAAATACCTCGGTATCATCTTCGACAAGAAGTTATCGCCGATCCCGTATATTGGCCATAAGGTTAATAAAGCCAATATTGCGTTTGGACAGAATACTGGGAAGGACCTGGGAGCTCCTTCCCAGAGTAATGGAGTTGATTTATACTGCAGTCATTAGACCGATGCTAACATAGAGCGCGGCCGCTTGGTGGCCTAGTGTAGGAAACGTAGTCTTCCAAAAAAACTTTGCAGAAGAAAAAAGACAACGGCGGCTGTTGAGATCATGCTTTGCCTGTTGCCTCTTGACTTAGTATTCGAAGAAGTGGCGTTGGCTACCATGATCCGGCTGCTATGCAAAAGTAAGAAGCAGGACGGCGTTGCAAAACATGGTGAGACGCATCGCAAGCTCTGGGAGAACGCTTCGAATAGATTGCCGATTTTGGAGGCTGATATGGATAACATTTCATCCCTTTCTATCTACGATAAGCGCTACAAACTTTTGGCCAACCAACAGACCGACAGCGATAAAGATAGTTTATGTTTCTTCGCAGACGGATTATAAAAATCAATAAAGGAACTGGAGCAAAAGTATTTTCTGAGGAGTTCCACTTAAAAGAATCATTGCCGCTAGGGATGGAGATCACCGCTTTCCAGGCGGAAATCTCGGCGCTGGCCTTAGTAGCGTACTACTTAACTGACCTTAAGATTGTAAGCAGAAACATCAACCTGTTTAGCGATAGCAAGCAAGTAGTATCAGCATTGAACCGACCAATAACGTCGAATTTGCTACTAGCCTGCCACAGTTCTTTAGAACCCTTAGTTTCTGAAACAAACAATATCAACGTAATATGGCTGAAGGGCTACAATGGAAATCCGGACAAAGAAGAAGCGGACAGGCCAGGAGGGGTTCGAGCATTACTGTACACGGTCCAAAACCCTCCAATCAGTCACCTGTGTATGCGTTTTGTGAAAGGATCGGAATTATCACTCATGAAAAGTTCTGGAAGAGATGGGATAAAATTAATTCCTGTTGTACCACTAAAGTCACCTTTACGTATTCGAAGAAGCAGACAACACTAATATACCCGAGACTGTCCAGAACAGACCTTCGCATTGCTGCTGGGATTCTGACTGGACATTGCCGGCTGATGGGGCACCTACACAAGATGAGATTAACCGAAGACCAGCCATGTAAGGGCTCCCAAGTTGAAAACAGAACACTGGAGCACTTCCTCTGTAAGTGCTCGACGCTGACATTAATTAGAAGGACCATGCTGTGTGATCAGCCGCTACGTCTTGCTGCCATTAGGGCAATGGGGTGGTTGACGGTCTAGAGACTTCCCGGCAGAGAGAGGATGCATAATGGATCTATTGTTGCCTAAATGCAGTGGGATCTCACTCTCTCATCGTCCATAACCGTAACCATCATATTTCGTAAATTAAAATATAACATATATGTGGTATCGTTGGAATCACCTTTCCATTACTTTTTCTAAAACGACAATAGATATAGGGTATTTTATTTAAAATAAGAATGTTGAAATCACTTCTGGTGATATCAGAAATGCAATTAAACTGCCGATAACATCAAACGTTAGTTAAAAAAATAAATAAATTCGACCTGTTTGTCCTTAAAATGCTCTCGTGATTCAAAAGGTGGCATTTATGTTGGGGAGTATAGTAGGACTTCACTATTTAGACATTATAAAAATGCATAAATTTTCATTTGAAAACAAGCTCATGGTACCAAAATATTTTACAATCAGATTGCTACCAACAATTAAATTTTTTCAAGTACTAAGCACTGAAATGATAACTTTAACTATTTAGTTTTAACAAATATTATAATACATATGGAATATAATTCAATTAGGTCTAATGTTTGCTTTTGCACCCGTCAACATTAGTGCAATTCCCAATATACTAAAGATTTTTTTCTTATAGTATTCAGAATCAATCTGGTAAAATTAAGAACTCAAATTTTATCGATTCCAAATCTCTGCAGATACCGTTGATATTTCTTAGTAAACCCGCACGAAGCTTATTTTTTATACTCTTCAGATCAAATGATGTTTTTCCGGATAGCAATAGGAACATGTATACCGATTGGAAGAAAAATGAGAAATTAGCTATATCGGTATCCCCTCCTCGCTCTCCCGCCGTACATGCGAGAGAGCGTGAAGGGGACTGAGTGAAATTCGAGCAGTTTGATACGGGGACGTGCTAGTACACTGCAAACAATGTCGGGATGTAGACCTACTGTGTGTAAAGCGCACGTAATAATTTGAAGTCAAGGTCGCCTGGAAATGAGAGTTTCGCATATTTATTTTGTTGTTGCTACGAAGTTTAGATGAAATTAATAAGAAATACTAAAGACGGAAATAAAAACAAATTCTGATGAAATGAAAGAAAAGAAAAATAAATACTCCAGGAATTCTCTCTAAGATCGTCCGCACACACTGCAGTCTACCTCGCAACTAACCACATCGGTAACCTTGAGCCATCGACTGCCGCAAAATCCTGCGCTTGAGAGCGAGGAGGGGATAGCGATATGACTAATTTCGCATTTTCCCAATCGGTATTTAACCAGATCCCGGTAATATTTTTACTGTATTCCCCATAAATAATTGTCAAATTAAAGCGAGCTAGCATTTTATATGCACTAGAAACAAAAAGAAGATATTAAATAACCATTTGTTTTACTTCATAGGCGGTTTAAGGTGTTTAAACTTCCAGAAAGCAGATAGTTTTCAAATTAGCTGAAAAACGTATATGTGTACAGAAAATTACACAAACATTCATTGCAGAATGCAGTCATTAGCAATTTATTTTCTTTGAAGATACCTTCAAATCCAAAATATCTGCAGGAATTACGAAAGTAATCCAAACATACGTCATGAACTTTTTGTTTTGTAAAAGGTAATAACACAACATTCGACAGACATATGTAGCTTTCTTAAGTTGAAACAATCCACTGTTATTCTTATTTGAACAATATTTTTGTAAATATTGTACAAATCGAGTTTTGCTGAAGTTAATTGCTTTGTAGATTTCTTGTTTAACTTGATTCGTATACTTTTGAACCAAACATGATTTTAGTATTAATAGCAATTCTAGCATATCTTTTCGATAAAAATAAATTATTGAATTATATCAGCGACGTACAACACAGAACTATACTTCTTACTGGGTAATTGAAATCGTAGAAGTACACATCAATTGATCCCTGTGGTATGCTAATCATTGTGGGACATTTTACCAACTTTCGTTGATTTCTTGAAGTTTAACTCGAGCTGTTGGTTATCTGTTCGTTAATTTCAGTTTACAGCTGAAGGAAAAATATATAGCTATACCACGCTAGCAAGCGGAACACGTCACTGGAAGAACTTTTAGAACAAATAATATAACGCAACGAAAGTAACTATGAACTGAAACCTTAAATGCGTATAAATGTCAACAGCAAATCTTAAATGATGTTGGTTGCAATGAAAATGGTTTTCGCTATATTGAATGGTGTTTTATTTACACGTGTCTGCGTCTGTCATTAAGTTATTAATAACGTGTGTTTTATTAGTTTTTGCAGCTTTTGAGTCGGTAGGTTGCATAACTCATTATAGCGAAAGCGTTTTGTGGTCGATGCAAATCGCAAATTACATCTTGTGTTGCAAATTCCGAAACAGAGCGCGATAGTGGCGGACCTCTGTTGCCTCCAAATGCTGTACCAGAGGTAATATTCCTTATCTTTTACGAGCATCTACAACATTTGGTATAAATATTGCTGCTGTCAGTAGGATTTCTTCTAATGGTCGAAAGGGGAATCAATTTTGCAAACCCAAGCGAAAGCAGAATAGGAAGATGCCTGTCGTATTGGCAATTCACCCCGTGCGCTATCAAAAATACTGTGTATGACATGTACAAAAATAGTGAGTTTATTTAAGTATATTGTCTATTTAAATCTATTGTTTAATGAATATGAATTTCGTATGATTGCAGACGTACATATTACTCTGAAGTTCTTGAGCGCTCTACTAGGTGAGGTGGATGTTCTTGTAGGTGGTCAAATATCACGAGTAGCACAATTTTGTCAAAAATTTAGTTAAAAGGTAAGTGCATCGAAATAGATTGTTCTTGTCGTTGTTTATAATTTTTTGGAAATAAATCTGTTCCGGTGTATGAAATAGACCAAATTGCAAAGAAATATGGTCATAAAGCCCTGCGTTTTCCACCATATCACTGTACTTTCAATCTGATAGAAGATATCTGGGTGAAACTCGAAAGGTTATTATTAGGGAGCGGACCGACGGCTGTCCCTATCGCATTGGAAAGACGCTAGAATATAGACGAACTCGTATAACGCCTTTGCACCGCTGCTCTGTTAAGCAGTCTCTCACAAGGTTTTATTGTAGGATCGTTCGCTCTCTCTTTCTTCTCTTTAATTTACCCCTAAAAATTATTTTGTTAAATTTTCTTCTTCTTAATTTCAATTTCCTAATGCAATACCTATTTCTTTGCCTTTAAGCAATCTGATAATTCTTTTCTATTCTTTTATCATGTTTAGAGTTAGTTGGATCAGTTCAGACGAAACAATGAATAGATTAGGTAGAAGTGTGGTTAACGTTCTTATTGGTGTTTTACACCCACATATATCAACAAAACCATATCTTGTAGTAAGTATGATTATTAAACCAGTGAATACACAATGTTTATTTTATTCTAATAATATGGATGGAAATCATCATAATCAAATGTAAAACAGTTTTGCAGAATCCATCTCCACATATTAATTTCAATTTTATCGATGAATATTTCGGAGATTTGACTAAAGAAGTAAATACTGCAAAACACTCACAAGAAATAATATTCTAAACAAACTGAAGAATATATCCAGCAATTTTGGTACTCCCTTGAGTAAACATTTAATACAGGTTTTGCTCTTAATCCTGTTCTAAATATACTAAAACGTTTCTGCAATGAAAATATTGCATTGAATAAACATGACAGATGCAGTAATTATATATCCCCTTTCAAATGTATATCTCAATAATTGTGATGCTAGAAAAGTTTCTCTATATTCAAGGATGTTCTGACTGAAAACACATCTATTTCAGACAAGCAAATTTTTAATATGTGCTAATAATTAATGAGAATAAATCATGCCGAACGTAACTTACATTTGTATTACTTTCATTTTATTAAGCAAAATACCTCATGTTCCACGTATGATAAACCTATCACGCATCTATGGCACTGAAAACTCACATTTTGCTAGCGCGCGAAGGTCGGACAAAAAACCAGGCAAGTAGTACTAACCGATACGAGTACTTATCTCAACCTCTAACGCATATGCATGCCAAAGCTGAACGACTGTAGCCAGCCGATGCCGTGTGATCCATAGTCGATAGAGACAACCGTCGGTCCGTTCCCTAGTTATTATACTCGACTTGAAGAAAATGGTTGCATAATTGCAAACGCAAAATCAGTTTGGCTAGATGTCCTCAAAATAATAACCGCAGACACCTGAAAAAAGACGATGCAGCATGCGGAGAAGGGAATCCAGAAAGGGTAGAACAGAGAAGTGTGAATGATTGGAAAGAACCCGTACAGTTTATTTCATATGGGTACAGTGAGTGAAAGCAAGGAAAGGTTTGAATCATCAGATTAAATTACAACGTTACTTGCAATATTTTGCCACAGAAAGCAATGTGTTAATACGTGTATATATTTTCTTTTTGTAATTGTTTGATCTTTTATAATGAATATTTACGCCATTAAAGAGGATAAATGGGATTTTTGAAGGAATTCTTTAAGCTCTCTTTTTTGGTAGACAATATCACAATAATAAAGCCTTATTGTTCAGGTGCACCCAATTTAACAAATACTTGACATAACCTCACTATAAAAACAGCTGTCTGTAAATTGATAGTTGTATATTCAAGTATGCAACATGGCAAAAACGTCATAAATGAGGTGCCCCGCTTGGTAGCGGGCAAATGGTGTATTAATAAGGACAAGTACACTAATTCTATTCATGTAATAACATCATACTTAAACGCAATCACTTTTAATACTACAACAAATGATCTGCTTGAGCTCATAAGGTGAAATAATGGGCAAGCTTACAGACGACATGGACGGGAGACCTGATACCTACGACAAATCGACAATTGCAACGACACGACGCCGATATGTCGGTAAGTGAGAAAGGATTCCCTTTATTTATATAAGATTTGATGTCCACCGGTATCGTTGTCGGTGTCATGCCGCTATCGTGTTTGAATGTGAAAACTCCCTCTAACAATAATAATAATAATAAGCTTCATGTGCCCAACAGATTTACAAATAAAAATCCAGTTACAGGACGAAATATACAAATAATCAAAATAAAGTGCAATATACAGAAATTATACAAAAAAATAATGTATAAAGAAAAATATCTACTACAGTTAATATCAAATCTAATAACAAACAAAACGACACCGTGGAAAAGAAAAAAAGAAAAATAACTCTCATGAATGAAAGAAAGGGTCACTATATAAGCGGTTAGCATTTCTGGACATGTGTCAATGGTGCTTTTAATAAAAAGTTGCTACGTGCCGTAGGTATAAGAAAAGTATCCGTCGATCTACGATTGTATTGGGGTACGATAAAATGAACGTGACAAAGCAAAGCAGGTGAATCAACATGTTGATTCATTAATTTTACAAGAAATTTCCCGCTTGCTGCATCTCTACGATGTGACAGCGAGTCGAAATCATGTCTGCAGAGTAAATTGGCATAATCTGTACCCCGAGGAGGATAAATGCCATCAGACTTATATGAAAGATATTTAAGAAACCTCTTTTGGATTCGTTCAACTGATAGCTGATGGTAATGGTAATATGGATACCAAACAATTGACACATATTCCACTTTGCAGCGGACGAATGAGTAGTAAACTTCCAAGCGCAGCTGTTGTAAAAATTCTTACAGATTCTGAACAAAAATCCAAGCGATCTAGATGCTGCAGATGTCATAGCATGAATATGTGGAGAAAATGATAGTTGCGAATCAAATAAAACTCCAAGATCATTAAAAACGTCCACTCTTGTGATGGAAGTACGGGAGACGGTATAATGAAATAATTGCGAGCCGGATGACCGGGTAAAGGTAAGTACACCACATTTATTAGTGCTTGAATGAATTTTGTTAGTACAGCACCAATCGTCAATGACTGCAATATTCCTTTGTAAACTTAATGAATCAGAAAGAGAGTTAACGGTACTGTAAAATTTTAAAACGTCTGCGTAGGCAAACGTATTACAATCTAACGAAAGTAGAAGATCACTTATGTAAATGTTGAAGAGGAGCGGGCCTAAGTTGGAGCGCTGAGGTACGCCGCTGGAAGCATGTTTGTGAGAAAAATCCACTGTAATGGACATAGCATCATCGGCTGTGAAGGTAGGACTGAATTAGAATAATAACGCTAGGAGAAAAACCAATAGCAGATAGTTTATATGTTAGAATGCAATGATCTATCGTATTGAATGCCTTACTAAAATCCATGTAGATTACATCTACTTGTCGGCGATTGTGAAGACCTTCACTGATGTATTGAGTGACCTCGACTAATCTCAACTAATATAGATCAAAAAAAGAATCTTTTAGTCAATTTATTTGTCAGTTGCGTTCATCGTTTACAAATTTATTGCATAAGTTCTACGACTTACAACTTTCCAAATTAAATTTATTTGTGCTTCTTACTCACATAATAACTATTGCATAACCGTTGTATTAATTCACGAGTTTATTTATTTATCTATTTATTTAGAAAAGAACTAATTTTGTACTGTCTATTCATACAACGCACAGTTGTTAATTATATGTTAGTTATTAATAAATTACCCGAGCCAATATATCTTGAAGAAGCGTATAATTTAAATTAGAAACTATCAATTTCTCAATCAAAATCGCCTACGGACAGTTACAGTTAGATTTATTTGAATGCCCGAATTCAATTCTCATCGTATAAGAGAACGTGAAAAAGTAATAGTTAGATTTTAAATAACATTCTGTTCATAGCATCCTCTGATAAAGCTGAAAACAATTACAATTTGCTGTGGCTACTATCGCATTATGAAAAATATTAGCCAAATTAGAAACTTTCTATGAACATCAAACAATATTTACAATACAAAGGGACTGTTGTACGTTTCCTTTTTCGTTGATACTTCAAACCATTTCAAATGTTTCATTACGTGTAATACTTATCTGAAAGCAGCATTTATCGTAGTGGCAGTTCATTTGTCACCCGCGTAATGTGATTGTAATCGTTTCAATCAAGTACGGGCTGACAATACACTGCATGGAAACATTTTCGTTTATTATTATCAGTATCACACATTTTGTCTTTATGGTCAATTTGAAATGAGGACTTTACGAGGATGGTATGACAAATACCTGTGTTAAGGAAGACAACACAATCGTTTTGTAAATTTATTTCTCCTTGTGACATACAAAATAATAATGACAGAAATAGTTAAAGAGAGGCTAACTCAGTATACGGAGAAGTTTATAGGAAATTACCAGTTTGGACTTAGAAAGGATAAATCAACAATAGACGCTATTCATATACCACGACAAATATTAGAGAAGGCCTATGAATATGACGTTGACATGCACATAGTGTTCCTAGATTTCCAACAAGCGTTTGACAAACTAAATAGAGAAAAAATGGTAGAAGATCTAAAAAACAACAGCACACAGAAAATAAACTAATAAGGATATAAATTAATAAGGATAATAGAAATGAGAGAATCGCAAGCAGTAATAGAGACAGGAAAAGGAATAACAGGGAAGATCAAAGTAAAAAATGGTGTAAGACAGGATTGTCAGCAGTTTTGTTCATTACATCATTGGATAGCGTAATAAAAAAATTATAAATATAGGGACGATAAATAAAAATACAATACAAGTAGTAGGATATGCGGACGACCTAGTAATAATTTCGCGGGATAAAAGAACATTAAAAACAACGTTTCTAGAACTGGAAAAAGATGCAAAATCAAGGGGTTTGAAGATAAACGAAGGAAAAACAGCACGTTAGCAGAGACAAGAAAACACAATTAACAAGAATGGTAGTTGATACGTATAATTTTGAAGGAGTGAAAACCTTCAAATATCTGGGAGTAATGGTTAATAGAACAAACGATAGATTAGATGTCAAAGAAAAATTACAAGCAGGAAACAGGGCATTTTTCAGAAATAAACATATATTAAGAGATAAGAAGGTAAGCAGAAGTACAAAGATGGGAATCTACAAGACAACAATAAGAACAATCGTGACGTATGCCACAGAAACAGCTAGCTTAACACAACAAGAAGAACAGCAATTAAAAGTTTTTGAAAGAAAGATAGAAGAAAAAATATAGTGGGAGTAAAGACAATAAATGCATAAGGAGGAGAGAAAAGGAAAACCTAGTAAGAATGATAACGGAATGGATACCACAGACAATGCGAGTACGAGGAAGACCAAAAATAAGGTGGAAGGAACAAGTGGAGGATGATATAAGAAAAATGGAGATAGAAAGTTGGAGAAGAAAAATAGAAGATAGAGAAGAGTGGAAGAAAATAGTAGAGAGGACAAAGACGCACCAGAGACTCTAAGAAATTAAATAAAGAGAAATGTGTACTGATCTACCATGTACAATATTATAAAAGTGTAAAACTGCTACAACTCTCATGGGAATGTTCTCGTGTTTCGGGAAAGATATTCTGCACACATTCAATTGAGATGTTTACCATATTAGCAATCTTTCTAATCTTCACCTGGTAACACGATATAATGCACTTTATTGATCATATCGTCCGTAATAACCGCAAAGCGACCACTTGGCCGCTCCTCATCAAAGACGGATATTCAGCGACACTTAAATTCATTATCTGATGGTAGTCACCGAAGGTGCATGGTCCTTTTAAACTGCTTCCAACTTCTCTTTGAGTTCTGCACTCGTTTTCCCATCCAAAAAAAGAAATCGAATCACTGACCGGTTTTCCATGATTCTACAAATACATAAACTTGCTCACTTTCGACAGCTCTCAAAACAACACTACTCGATGAATCTCTCCAAAATGTTGACAGACGTCGACTAAAGAATAGTACTCACAGTCGATAATGCAGATTTTGCGTGCCTGATCTTGGAGATCCGTTTAAGCAGGATTTTCGTCTTTCATAGTTCTTACCCATCTCCTAACAGTACTCACATCAACACACGCATCACGGTACACGGCACTGAACCTTCGATGGATGTCAATGAGCGCTACACCCTCCGCAGTAAGGAATTCGATGACAGCTCATTGCTTTAACCGCATGTCCATGCCGGTCGCCATTTTTAGAACTGTCATGCGCAAACGCGATGTTGCTGAGAATCTTCATTAGGGAGACTTATGTACCAAGAGTTAAGGTAAATGGCAAACCACTTTTGACACTGTCTGGCCCACCATTATAAAACTTATGACCATGGGGGCATTAGTTATCAATACGCCCTCGTATTAAAGGTGTATTCACATAGGGTATTGCGAAGTTAGTGTAAGAGTTAGTGCGAAACTAGTGCAACATTTTGCACTAATTTAACAACTGACACAGTGGTTTACTTTGTTTGAACGTAACTTAAATTTCTAAACGTTATATAGTATGTTTATTACCAGAATCATAACATACACATTCAAAAACAAATGTAGAAAGTATTGACTCAGCGCCGTGGTAGTGTCAAAGTTTGACGGACATATAGTTTCGCCTTACACTAATTCCTAATTCTACACTACACCATAACATATTATTATACATTTGAATAATCCAAAAAACCCTTTCCTGATTGATCTTTTTCACTTTTTCTTATTGTTAATTATTTGTATTGAGTTTATTCCATCATGTTCCTTTTGTTTAGATATCCTCATATCCTCATGATGATGTGATAAAATTTTGTGAGACTTGGACCATTGTTTTATTTTTTTTTTCAAATTATAATCTTTTTCCGTTAAAGGTTTCATTTATTTGATAGTATTCAAACTTACGAAGGAATAAGTAGTAGTTTTGTGGAGAAAATGGTTTATTTTTTAACATTGACAAGAAAAAATAAACAAAACTTATAATAATATTGAACTGCAACTCAGAAATATATTAAATTACATTACTTTGAAACATTACTTATTTTAAAGTGTAATTTCTGGAATAGTTTCTGTTATATTTATAAATTATTTTAAGTTGGCAGTATTTTTGTGTTAGATGCATCCGCGTACTTGGCTGTAGCGAGCACTAGAGCTACGATTGCGAACCAATGTTGTTGTGTTTTTGAGATCATTAAAGTAATATAGAAGATACTTGCATTTTATCAGTTAAAGAATATCACAGTTTCCATCCATGTTCTAATTCACCGAGCAGATGAACAAAATGCACCAAAAATACGTGAATTCTTCACATAATTTTCAATAATTCTTGATAACTCAAAACACCCAAGGAGCGCCACTAATTCCCGTTTTTTACTAGTTATATCAATTACGAATACTTTAAGCAGATTAAATGGTGTAAATGTGAAGTGCATAAAAAGTGATCCAGAAAAAAAGGCAATTTATTTTCAGGTAGGTGATTTCATATTTGGGTATAACTATTAACTCTAAACAACTTTTTTTAATAATAATTTCCTCTAATTTGAAAAATAAGGAAACTTTACTCTTGAGCCTCTCTCAATTTTAAATGCCCATCCTGTATACGGTAGAAGATTAACTGCGATTAATGAGTGTCAAGTGGGCTTTAAAAGGTTCTCAAACTTTCTGAATTACTATAATTTTATAAAAGTCCATAACAAAAAAAATCCCATACGGTGCGTACCTTTTGACATACGTTGTATAAATAAAAACAATATTATTCTCTACAAACAAAAACTTCGTAATTCAGTGGCAGAAGAAGATTTGCCAAGACCATATTTTTTAATTAAATTGTTCAAAAGAACAAACAATTGATTAAACGAAATTTTTAATTAATTGTATCATAGGGTGCAATAAAAGCACTTTAATATAGCTATGCAGCGAGCTAATCATATTAATGAAGAATGCAATTTTCTGTCTACTAGAAACAACAAATATCAAACGGTTCAGTTTCTATAAAAATCTTTAAAAAATAAGTAAATGTGTAGATATATTCAAAGTAACTACCAATTAAAATAAACAGAATACTAGGGACTATGAATGTTTATATACATATGTTGAATATGACAATAAAATTCATAATTTTGCTATCAAATTGTTATCAATAACTGGGAAAATAAACCATCAATTCTAGTTTTTAAAAATATACTAGTTTTAAAGTTATGGCATGATTTTGAAATTGCGAAGAAATAAAATTTGTAATGGTGTTACTTATCCCTCTTTATTATTTTCAGAAAAGTATATGAAAAATAGAAGAAACATGGAACTTTCCTTTTTGTTTTCTCGTTTAAACATTGTTGCATAGTATATACTTACAATAGAAATAAAGTTTCACAATATGTTACTTTTATTTATCGAGTTATAGTATAGAATATTATAGTATTGTTAGGTATAATATGAGAAGATGTAAGTAATTAACATGTAAATATAGCAAACCAATTTGTTGAACTTTGGAACACACGTACGGTGATAAAAATTTTCGAGTTCCATAACATTTTGGAGCCGGTATTTGATTTGATTTTGTTAAAATATCGACCAAATCGCACAGCTAGAGCCTAAACTGGTTCCAGATTTATTTGTTGCGGAAACGCTGTACCAGAGTTACTTACGAGGGTGAAGCTGAAACACCATATTTCTTTCGACCGCAATCTTAATTAAATGCATATAAATGTTGAACTGGCAGTTAAACGGATGAAAATTAGGGTTTTTAATTTTTTTATCGCTACTTATTTCCGTTACTATTGGAGATACAAATAATGTTTCAAACAAAAGTTGTAGTGTTTTACCTCTATCGAACAAAAAATTGATGACTATCAGAATTGCATATAGAGAGCGTGGCCAACAAAATATAGTTTTGCTTTTTTTAATGGAACACCGTGTATATTTTTATACTTTTGAATAGCTCTTCGTTCCTTGATTCCAAATATATAATATTCGGTATATAAGACTTGTATTCAATAAAATAACTTATTAATTACATAAAATAGTCTTATATATGTAATGTAATATATTTGGAATCAGAGAATGGGAGGCTAACCAAAAGTATAAAAATATATAGGATATTCCATTAAAAAAAGCATAATCATGTTTTTTTGACCGCACCCTGTATACACAATTCTGATAGTTATTATATTTTTATTCGGTAGATGTAAAACGCTACAACTTTCACTTGAAATTTTTTTTTAATCTGCAGTAGCAACGGAAATAAGTAGTGGTCAAAATAAAATGAAAAACCCTGTACATAAGTCTAAAGCAAGTTATTATTATGGTAGTAATAATGAACAGTAAACATCATGTAGATAAGTAAAAGTACAGGGGAATTTTTAGTTTTCAAATTTTCGTCGGAGAAATACAAGGTAAAAGTGTTATGCCTACTCTATCTAAATTTTCACATTGAAATTTACTTTTCTACCGGAAATTTCATATTGCGACGAAAATTAAGATACGGATAACCGGTAATTAAATTGCAGGTCATCCGTACCGGAATTTCTTTCTTCAGTGTATATAAACAGGTGTGGCCGTCATTCTGACATCGCTTAAATTTGATTTAAAAATGAATACATCACATTTAATCAATTTGCATAAAAATGATTTATTATCGATGAAAGATACGTAGCATCAGTACATTAAGCACTAATTGTATCACCGGGAATGCATCAACTACTGAAAAACCGTCGTTGTTAATAGCAGTTGACATACCTCGCTGCAGTGCGAATCTCCATATGCAATTTGTTATTTTATTGAGTACCAATATAATAGATAGATTCTTAGTAATGGGGCAAGGAAACTAATTAGCAATCTGTATGTGTAAGTCAATAAGTCAATTGCTACTAAATACATATGTAATTAGCACCAGTTAACACTTACCGTGTTTATAAAGTATTTACACAATACGAATACCTGTTACATACATACTAAGAAGTCTATTAGATGTAGAATCAGTGTGTTACTCTTTATACTATAAAATATGTAAAATACCACCGTTCGTTGCATATGTACCTGTAGAATAAGCGACATCTATTTCCGCTCATATAAAATAGATAAAACCGCTCACTGCATCGTCACTATTTAATCATTATAGTATAGGTGGTCTGTCACCCCATTTTAAAAAAGGTTATGGTTAGTTTTTACTTTAGTTTAGTTGCCACGCCCCCTCAAATTTCATATGCCCATTAATTAACAAAAAATAAATATGAAATATGGAAAAATAAGGAAAAATTTTTACAAAATATTAGCCGCCAAGTGGCGTAGGGACAATTGAATTTTGTGAGAAACCATTTGAACTCCCGACCTTCCAGAAGATAGAAAATGAGGATTTAGTATTAGAAAAACGAAGTATAGTATATCTATGCCTATGTGCTAAGTATACAGTCTGTCCTAATCTTCTGGAATTGTAGAACTGTGCCTACTCTGTAAATGGTAAAAGGTCAAAATTTTCAGATAATATAATAGACGTTATGATTTATCTTTCAAAAATATTTCTGGATATGCAGGCTGATTGGTACGCAAAACGCATACTTGCAGCAGATTTCGAGATATTAATAATTATGTTTTCAATCACCTAAATGTAGATATATCTATAGGAGTACTCTGGTAACTCTGGTTTACGGAATGAATTGGTTCCAAAAAGCATTTTGTAATCCGAAATTTCGTCACTGAAATCAAATTTTCCTATAATAATAATTATTAATAATTGTGCATTTTAAATGTTAAAATAACTTTAAATACGGAAATTTTTAAAAAGTTATATGATTGAAATTAAAAAGAAATAACTTCACTTATACATACAGTAGGTACCCTTAATGACTCATTTTGGCGTATGGGAGACGACGAGAAGAGGTGGCTATCTCATTTAGATTACAATATTAGCGACGCGACATATAAGGGATTGTTTAAGAGTAGTTGTAAAACTTTCGACCTTGTTCTTTGAAAAAGATTTTACACCAAGGTAAAAAGATTTTCCAGTAAGGTAAAAATAATATTAACTATGAATTCAAGACAGATGCGAGGCGGTGGAATAGTGGGAGACTATCCACACAAACGAGCGCATTCCGTTGTACGATATACAACTCTTTAGCATGTAATCGACGCGCGAAAATTCTTCCGAATCAGTAACAGTTGTAATCGGTTGTAACCCAAGTTTGTCTCTCCTCTTTCTTGCTCAAACGAATGGAAAAGGTATTAGACCAATACCTAAGGAATGAAGTCCTTCCAACAAATCCGCTTCATCATAACCAGCATGCCTATCAGAAGGCAAAATCAAAAATAACGGCCCACCAATTTATTACAAGCAAATTGGATGCGTTACTTACGGCAAAAGAGATAGCCCTCTGTACATTCTTGGACATAAAGGGAGCTTTTGACAACAACTCTTTCGAAAGCACTAAGAGCAACTTCTGCAAAAGGTTTTCACCCGTCGTTTACAAAATGGATTAAAGCCATGCTCCAAAGTCGACGAAGAAGTGGCACGCTGGGATCTGAAACGACAACAATTAGACCCAACAGAGGCTTCCCCCTAAGGAGGAGTATCCATTAGAAGTTAAGTTCTGTAGGAGATTTTCTACAACAAGACACCAGAGTAGAGGTGACAACTCTGGTGTCCTGTTGTAGAAAATCTCCTACAGAACTTAACTTCTAACGGATATGAGGTGCAAGGTACGTAGACGACCTGGTAATCATGATCCGTGGAAAATGTGAGAATATCATACCGCAAGTTATGCAAAGAGCTCTCAATGACCCCTATAAATAGTGTCAAAATCATAGCCTGCGCATAAACCCGCAAAAGATTACAATCGTATATAGAGGTGCAAGGGGCGGTCGGACCTTCCCTGCAGATGGCCAATAATTGTTGCAGTACAAGTTACAACAGATTGTATTAGGCTTGTGTATTTCAATTTTTATTATTTTTTTTCTAGACTTTGTTTTGATTTTAAATTTATGCTGATATATTTGTTTGCAAGTGTTGTTTAACAAACAAAAGTTTGTTAAAATGTTGCTTTCCTTGTTCCCTTTCGCTAAAAAGATGCGTCTAATCCTTTTCTTTAATTCCTTTGTCAGTAAAACGAATGCTTTCAGTAGCATCAAATCTTAGCTCTAATTTAACAAATGTTCTCGAAATTTTGAATCAGCAATCTAACATCATCAATGTCAGTATGTTTTGTTTACTGTTGTCATGGTAACCAAACTATATTAACACTAAGGACCATTTGGATGTAATTTACAGATACAAGACTCGCCTTTAACTGCAGATAACTATTTGGGCTTAAAATTTTGAATCAAACAATACTAATACCAGAAACCACTTGGATGTAATACCCGAATGGAGAGCTCGTGTTTAACTATAAATATCTCTTTCACTTTCAATATTGAACATACCCACCATTATATAAAAACGTTAGACGCTATGTTATGTCTAAGCGAAGGAGCGACAAATGACAATAGTGGTATTATGATTTTCTCCGCGACAAATACATATCTAGAGCTCGTTCGTTACCGCCCATATAACAAGGCCTCAGCGCTCTTCGATGACGTCACGCTGTTTAGGTAATATATCGCCATGCACGGTATCAGCTTAAGCGGTAAAGGAATCGTTTTTTCATTTCTTTCTTAAATTTTGAAGGGCTTTCGGTTTAAAGAGGATGCCAATCGTCAACTGAGCCCTTCTTCGCATCCCATTCGATTTTATTTTGGAAAAACGAAATTTCAAAGCAAAAACCAAACACGTAACCGACTTTTAAGCTTACAGTGATAGTTTCACCGGTCTTTGAATATATAGCTATTGAAAAGTAACTAATATCTTCTTTTGCAACTCCCAAACAAAACGTACCAAACAGCCGACGTCACAGTAAATAGATCACCCGAGTCACGTTTTTAGGTTATCCCGTTTTTATCGTTTCAGAAAAGGTTTTATCGCTTATACAACACTAGAAAAACATTACAGGTTACAGGTATCCCCAAGTAAGTACGGAAATATCACTACACATTATTTTTTTAAAATAAAACCAATATAATTTGGATAAACCAATTCAAAACGCAGAAACGGTCCGAACGTGTAAACGCATTTATGGCTGATCGTTTACCTGTGGTTCACCTAAGACAATATACGTCACAACCTGCTGACATTAAAGCAGTTAATCCTTGTTTAAACAAGGATATTGATATCCGATATTAACATCGGAGGTAACGGCTCGTTCCCGATACGTCCGCTAGCGGTAGCTCCATCCTACAGGTATACAAATGACTATTAAGCAATTTTTAATTTGTACGTTGACGATTTTGACAATGTTTACGTATATTGTAAGAAATTAAATATATTTTTACATTAAATGCGTACACGTTAAAGTTTTAATGAACATAAATATGTAATATATGAATTTATACAAAACAAAACAAGTGAAATATTCAACTTACAAGAAAATAAAACAAACGAAATGTGGGATTCACAAATAAGGCACATAAAATGTTGAGTTTATAAAATAAAACTAATAAAATTATGAATTTGAGAAGAATAAAATAAATAAAGTGTTAAGTGTCATTAACAATACTATTATAGAATAGGCGCAATTTTACAATTCCAAGAGGTAAAATATCTTCACAAACACTGCAAGGGACCTACATTCTTCCAATAGTCTAAGGTATTGTGTACCTCATTTACTTGTACGCATTAAAGAAAGATATTAAGTGCGTTTTTTTATAATTTGAAAAGCTCATAGACAATTATAAACACTTTATCATGTACGTTTCATTTGATTTATCTTATTTGGGCCTTTATGATCACATCGGACCATGTCTATTTTTTGTACTCAAATAAAAATGTATTTTGGTATTTCCCAATGTTTAAACATTACGTAAGCACTACCTGTTGTTTTCAGATTCAACGGTCCACTTTACAGAATTGAAATCTTTTATATGTCATATGTAGAGCAACCTAACTGCGCTGAAAGCCAGTGGTGGACGCATAAAAGTTTACACAAAATAAATTAAATGTGATACGTGCTCAAACACTTACCGTTTTAAGAGTCCTCCGTGAAATCACAAAGTGGATAATGTCTATTTAATATTTGTAACATTCGTTATGTTTCCAAAGTTGTTTCGGCAAAGTGAGTGCGCGTGAAGAAAAAGTGTTTTTGTATGCCGAAAACGAACGTTCTACATCTAGTGACGTTATATTTGCGTAAGTAAAATAATCTTTCAAATAACTTAACGGTTCTGTTGACGCACCTTCACAAATTTGTCTTAATGTGCCAAAATCAGAGTCTTTATCTAAAACACTTTCAAACCTTTATAAAACACAAACATTTCTTGCGTCTTCTATCGCGCATAGCTGTGCGTGAACATGTTGCACTATTTGCAAAGATTCCACTAACGACACCGAAGAATTTTGTAGATTTTCTATCGCATCCGCTAGTCCCACGTAATTGTTCTGAATAATTTCCAAATCTGTTTTAACTTGACTATCCTGAAATTTCAAGCGGCTTACCTTGACAGCCGCAGCTTCCTTTGGGTCGAATTCTAAAATCACGTTCTTTATATTCTCAAAATATTTAAGATAATAAAATGCAGCCTCTAACCATGTTCCCCAACGAGTAAGAATAGGTTGTGGTGGTTCAGGTATACCGGGGCATAGGCTATAAAATTCCCGAATACGTTTTGGGGATTTTACAAACACAGCTTTTGTATGTGCTATTAGAGCGTCTACCTCGGGATAACATTTTCTGATACTATCTGCTACGAGACTGAGAGTATGAATTTTACATGTAATATGCAACAAGTTAGCGCAATGTTTTTTAAGAGATCGACCTACAGCAAGCATGTTTGCTGCACCATCACTCATAAACATCAACAGTTGATTTGTTGAAAGTTCAAACTTTTCCAATGTATTTAACGCCAACATTGAAATTACTTCGGCAGTGCATTGTTGTATTCGTCTGGAAGCTAGTAAAATTGAGGGTGACGGTCGATGTGGTTCCATTGTGCGTACCATTACATTAACCGCAGAATGTTTTTTACGATCTGTTGTTTCGTCCACACATAACCACAGTTTTTTATCTTGCAACTCCGATTTAATTCTTTTCTCGACATGCTCACGAGCAGACGGCGCAACTCCCTGTAATGTTCTCTCACTTGGTAACTTAAAGTCCGAATATTCATTCCAAAACGAGACGTATGCTTTCTTCCTTAGTAAATGAAATGGTAAATTACATGCAATAAATACATAAATTAAATTTAAATTTGTCATAATCTCGTGTGGAATTTTTTTTGAAACATGCCCTACACTATTTACATGCCGTAGACAATCACTTTTCGACCAACACATTAAATCTATTTTACACACTACACATTGAATTTTAGCGCCATCACACTTTAAATCAGGCATTTCTGCAATAAATTCTCTTATTGTGTCCAACTTTGGTCGTTTTCGCGACGTAGGAAACATTTTCAAAACAAACGTAGAACTACGATATAGTATACGACAGCGTAGATGCATACACAACAGATCGGCTTTCGAGTCGCAGTTATACTGACGCTTATACCGAATTGTCCCGGCCGTGTTTATTTTGTGTAAACTTTTATGCGACAGCCACTGGCTTTCAGCGTAGTTTGCGTAGCTCTAGTCATATGTCCATTCGTGCCCCAGTATTTCACCTATTCTATCAAGAGTTAGGTTTGCTGTTTTTAAATGACGCAATTTTCACTCCATGTTGCGGACCACAGTTATGTTTATTAAGAGGAAAAAATATGTCGGTTGTAGAATAGTGATGAGGAATTGTATAAAAAAATTTAGAAAAACAGGGACTGATAACAATTATGATAGGTATTAAATCGAACCATTTGGATTGGTAAAAGGATTATATTCGCGAAATGATCGCGGAAGTTGTTTCAAAATTGGCAAAACCATTATGGCTAGCGTTATCACGGTCAGGACTATTCACAAATTACACTTGGAATAATTAAAAATGAGCTTTAATCGTAAGTAATGTTAAAAACGTTGCAGTAATGTTACCTACTAAGCCTATGTTATGGTCCGCAATGCAAATTCTACGTCTTTATTATAGTGGCTTTAGTAAAACGGCCACATTATTTTTATATTATAATCATTATCTTCTGGATATCAAAATAATTTTATAATAGTGATTGTAATAATAATACAATATTAAAAAAAACGATTCATAAAAATGCGCACTTTGCTACCCTGAAGAATACAGTACACCTCTACGAAATTAAATTTTTAATTTCCCAGTCTGGGTACGTAATTGAAATGAATGCGGCCCACGCGGAAGTTAGCCCCTCCTGCAGCTATACATTAACAAAGTTGCGGCCACAATTTTAACTGCCCCTTGTAAGGCAAAACCTCGCACTGCAAAACTTAATTACAGTTTGTAATATGTGAAAATGTAGAAGGAATTGCGCTCGAATGAAGATGGGCCCTTTTAATTATTATTTGTGCTTAGTTTATTTAGAATCTGAATAGTATATGCAAACACGATACCACTACTAGTTTGCAAGTTACCAGACATTAACAAAGTTTGATATGGAGTTGTAAACAATTTAAAATATCCAACTCTATACTACAACTTAGTTAAAGCGTAAATGCTAAATTTATAGACAAAGTTCTTGATTGAATAATCGAAACGTCAATTTATCGGCTAATTGAAAACTAAAATGTAAAGTAAATGGCATGCATCTCGTGTACTCATAAGAACCAGTTTATTAATGTTCACAGTTATCGTGTTTACATAAAAACTCGTAGTTATTTAGCTGCACCCATCAGCTCCAATGCAAATTAGTACCAATAACTTAGTCGACTAATGAATTATTTATTCTTTTAGGTCAGTAATAATTTAATAAATAAGCAATTAAGTTTCTTATACCTCATCATGTGTATCATTAACAAAGTACCCTTTTTCGCGAAAAGATTGTAATGCACCTTCTACGAACACGTTCAATAAGAGAGAACGCCTGCCAATTAAATAATTGGTAAGTACATATAAATTCAATTTAATATCTGGTAATAGCAATTAGGCCGTTCATCAAAATCAGTTACACCCGTTAATTCATCGTTTTTATTTACTTTTTATTCTTTAGATTGAAAGGAATAATCTTCGTTTATTAGGTTGTATACTGCAGCCTATTATCGCCAATGATTACGACTCGTCCTTTAAAATTGCTTTTATACTAATAAACCTTTCACATAAACATAATTTTATTACAGAGCGGAGAACATAATGTATAATAAACTTTATAATAACTAGAGCCCGGTAACTGGAGAGCAATCGCAGCGGCGGTGTGACTATGTTCAGGTGGGCGGGTTGAGCTGGTCGATTAAGATACGACACGACAAATCATCATCACTCAGTTCAGTTTCACATTGGATAGCGGATAGGACGTGTTGACTTTATTGATATAGACGTAGTTATTAATTGTAGTTATTATTTAGTGTAGTGCGTTTTGATTTTATTGATACAGACGTAGTTATTAATTGTAGTTTTTAGTGGACATGTCGAAGGCTAAAAAACGACCCTTTCAAGGCATAGTAAATAAGTTTATTTCTGACTTTCCCCATTTGTTTTACAACGGGAGTAAGATAGTTTGTAAAGTGTGCAAAATATATTTGATGTCAAATAAGTGGAACTGTACAAGACACGTAAATTACGCACAGCATAGAAAACGAAAATTGGGCATTCCACCGAGAAGTGCATTTTTTGTTGATGTAATTTTTGTAATGATAAACTGTAATTTGCCACTGGGCTTACTCGATAAACAACCGTTTAAGGACTTTTGGGACAAATACAATCCCAAGTTGCGGTTGCCAACAGAGAAAACGGCACGTAAGCATGTTCCATTTGTATGCGATGACGTGGAAAAGAAAATGAGACGCATATTGAAAAAACAGTTTCTTTGGCTATGTGTTGAAGAGACAACAGATTGTAAAAGAAATTTAATTGTAAATATTATGGTACGCATACTAGACCCTAGTAAGCCTACATTACCACTGTTACTGCTGCAGCAATTACGAAGGTTGTACTTAGTACGTTGGAAAAACTTCAAATTTCAACAGATGAAGTGTTGATGTTTATGAGCGATGGCGCAGCGATAATGCGTTCGGTAGGCCGTTCTCTTCTTGAACATGGTTGCAAGTGTTTACATGTTACGTGTAAAATGCATGCTTTACATCTTGTGGCAGAAGCCATTCGACAATGCTCTCCCGAGGTAGATGCATTAATAGCAAGCACAGAAAAAGTATTTTTGAAATCTCCCAAAACGCCTACGATCATTTCACACAGAGTGTCCTGGTATTCGTCAACCGCCGGAGCCAATTCTTACACGTTGGGGAACATGGTTGCAGGCAGCTTTTTATAATGCTGAACATTTCAAAATAGTAAAAGCTGTTTTTGCACAATTCAATCCTGCCAAAGCTGCAGCTGTTAAGCAGAGCCAGTCGAAATTTCAAGATATTTCCGTTGAAACGGATTTAAAAAATATTCGTAGCTACTATAAAGGATTAGCTGACGTAGTAGACCAATTACAAAATAGATCGTTATTATTATTGGAGTCTCTGCAAATTACGGACGAAGTGCATACACAGCTACTGACTATACATGACGCAAAATATAATCGCATTTTAGAAAAGTTCGATAGTGTGCTACAGAAAGATCCCGATTTTAGCACACTAAACAAATTTGTGATGGTGTATCGAATAATCCACTGACTAAGTACAAAGAGGATTTTAATCATGCATGTATAACATCGGTAGATGTTGAACGCTCTTTTTCAAAATATAAACTCATTTTTTCACCACGGCGAACATCGCTCACTGAGACAACTGTGGAAACATATCTAATGGTGTCAACTTTTTGCCACTTTTATCCATATGATGTTAATACTGATAATGGTGCTTTTAGTTTTACTGTTCCGTAGCCAAGGCTGCTTAAAAGGGCGAGTGTTTCACTACTTTTCACATATTATAATTATGTATTAGTTCTGTTATTGTTTTCTATTTTCTTACTATTGTTTTTGTATACTAGGCAGGTACGGCTATGGCACGGCTCCCTGTTACCGGGCTGTAATCATTAGGATCGAACTAGATAGTGGTGGGGTGACTGCATGAATTTAAATTAATATCCAAAGTTTAAGTAATTTTTCATATTAAATGTACATATAAGGTTTGTTCGTTTGTCAATTAGTGCAATACGGAGTAGCTCGAATTTCTAAATTGCGCGTTCATTTGTAAAAAAAACTGGCAATCCGATGTTCGTTTGTATATGTTGGGCAGGTTCCGACAGTTTTGAACTGCACAAACTTACACCTCCTCAGGAGGTGGAGTAAGTTTGTGCAGTTCAGTGCAGCTGTCATTCCATTATTTGTCTAATCCAACTTCACTTCACATTCATACAAAATGACATCCGTTGTAATAATTGAAAGTGAAATACAACAATTAATAAATAATAAGGATTTTTTAATGCTATCGTGATTGCCAATTGCCACCATTCTCAATCTTTTAGGTTATGTATACTATATAAATACCAATTTGTACTGTTCGTTTGTACCCATTTAGAGTAGTTCTGAGCAATCAAAACGATCGCGTGATCATAATCCTATCACACTCTAGGACTAACGCGAGCAAGACAAACGAACAAACCTATAGAGTACTAATTAATAATCCATCCATCTTAAGACATTTTCTGACTATATAGACAAACAAATTTCTTCAGTCTACTTTTGGAGAACTTTAAAATGAATACCCATTTAGCACAGCTTGTGGGGAATAAAATGTAGAGAACTAGATATCTGAAGAAGTGACGCGAGAATAAATGATCTGAGATTATGTAAGTACGTAACAGTAGTTTCGCAACTCTTGTCTTATTAACAGAATAAACTATATGTTAAAATCTTATCTTGAGAGTTGTATATTACTGTAGAAAGCTAATGGAAGAGGCAAAAGAAGTAAAAACGGTGTTTTTAAAGTTCTACTTAACTTAGATTACTTCTATAGCTCTATTTTAAACGATATTATCAGAGGAAATTGGTGCCATTTCAAATATAGGAAGCTCTTACTTATCTGAAAGTTGTGATTTCAAAGAAAATGATCGCTCCAAAAAGAATTTTCTTCCTTCTTTTTCTTATTGTCAACTTTATTTCCTGGAGATAAGAATGTCTACTTATAAAGATCTGTAGTTCAAATTAATTCTACATAATTTCTAATAAAATAATAGCGATATAGTAACAAAACTTATGTGTTTTATAATGTTTTGCATTCCATAAAAGATGCGTTGTGTTCACAAAGTAATATAGAAATTAATTTTTAGTTAAACAAATAATTTTCATAAAATGTCCCGAGACAAGTCAATATTTGTTTGTAATTTTTTGAGTAAAATATTCTACATTCTCTCTATTTTTGTATTTGTCACCAATTTGCTAACATTTTATTGTTAAAAATGAATAAATTCATCGAACGTCCTAAAACAGGTTATTTTTTGTGTGAAGGAATCACCGGAAGAGATTAATGAACATTCCTGCTGGATTCGCTAGTAAAATAAAGCCCGATAATTCTTTTTGACATCAGCCTAACGTTAACTTTTGATGGTCAATGTGTATAGTGCCCTTGCAACCACTGTGGGTTTTCATGAACCCAATAACGGTGAAGCGCGTTGTCATTTTGTTCGTTTCAATGTATTCAGTTTATTATACACGTTGCGACACCTATCGGCTGTACATACAACATGAAGAAAACAACACAGTTCGACAACAACGCATATATCGATTATATTCGCCAGCACGAGTTCGTTCGACAGAGCCAGGGCGGATGCGAGTGGAGATACAGCTAGTAACGTTGTCGTAGGGCGGTTTAAAATTTTTATTTATTTTGTACATAGTTATGTAGAGTATTTATTTTTCTTTTCTTTTAATTCATCAGAATATTTTTCATTTCTTATTTAGAATTACTTTTTGGTTTCGTATACGCCTCCTAGCAGCAACAACATAAATATGAGAACGCATTTTCAACATAATTTGCGAATACATTATACGTAAGTTCCGTTATCGTTTTCTGTCCCAACGAAATTATGCCTACTGCCTATGGGGGTTGGAGGATGCGGGCGCTGAGTCACAATAGCCACGATACGCACATAGTATTCCACTGTTGCAATTGAAAGCCCGTATGTACAGCCGCTCAGTGTTGCAACATGTATATTTCTCTCTATATTATATATAAGCACTTGCCTTGTATCATGCAGTGTCGGAAATTTTGGTCATCACTGTTTTACATGCTCTTAATTACATCTGCCACGAAATATTCTTATTTGTGTAAAAAAATGCATAATGAACGTAATGAAGAAAACGCGCAGGTGATTATCAAATGATTTTATTAATAAAATGTGAGTTTACTGACAACTGGCAACGTATTGCGTATACATAGTAAGAATGACAGGTACGAAGGAATTGCTGACACCATGCACAAATATCCCATTCTTGTGTATTTTGTGGATCCTTCGGGAAGCAGAATCTCACGGGATCTTTAAAACGTGGTAACCGTTCGGTGATGTATCCACTTTTATACCGTGCGTATTTAAATAGATTGAAGAACTTGGGCGATGACAGTTGATTATGAGTTGAAGATTGTAACTGAAAAAGTTTCCGAAAAGATTATATAGAAATACTAAACCTAGATCACAAACAACGCATTAATTAAAAAGTTAATGTAATTCTAAGTTATATATTTATTATCTTTCAAAGTTCTAAAAAGGGAAACTATTTCGGTTTGTTATCTAGGAAAGTAAAGTAATAATTTCCGTTAATAATATTTATGGTAAGTATTCTTACACAAGATACTCTTTCAAATTTTAAGGTTAAATGTACATTTGTCACTAGAGATACATTTTTATTTCAGTATATAATAAAACCAGGCATGATTTTGATTCATCCTTTAATTCTTTAAAGTTAGAAATTTTGATCCGCTTCAATGTCTGGAAAACTAACTTCTCTGCATTTTGAAGATTCATTTGCAGATGTGTATTTGCCAAATACTTAAATACAGGAGCTGAAGGTATTTGGTTATTGGACTCCTGGAGCAGGCGTTGTCTGAGTGATGTACAACATTTAGTACTAACGAACAAAATAGTAAATATTTTTACAATTCCAAAGAAAACAACTTCGATGGTACACCCTTTAGACGTTTATGGTTTTAAAATATGGAGAAATGGAGAACATTTTCAGATGAAGTACTACTTATGGATTGCGACATAATTCTACACCAAAGAAACTGTATTATTCAGTTACAATCTTTAACTCATAATAAATTGTCATCGCCAAGGTTCTTCAATAAAAGTGGATACATCGCCGAACGGCTACCACATTTTAAAGATCCTGTAAGATTCTGCTTCCTGAAGGATGTACAAAATACAAAACAATGAGGTATTTGCGTTTATTCGTTGTGCATGGTGTCAGCAATTCCTTCGTTTTCAATATTTCTACACGGATTGCCTATCATTCTTACTATGTATACGCAATACACATCGCAATGTATTTCTTAACGTACTTTTTAAACAGTTGTCAGTAAACTCACATTTTAGTAATAAAATCATTTGATAACCTCCTGCGCGTTTTTTTCATTACTGTACCCTTGTAACCGTAAACTCCGATACTTAAGAGAATCGCTGTCTTATTGATATTAATTGCATTTGTTAAAGGGAAATTAGTATTAGAAGCAAAAATAATGATAGGGGTGCTGATATTTCGTTGTCAATATATGATAATAATGTGTTTTCAATTACTAAAGCAAGACTATCCACTGTTCGTTTGGTAAATGTACTGTTACGTACTTTTTGGGACACTCTCTCGATATACTCTGGAAGTTTTCCATTTCGTTTTCTTTTTGGTAACTCAGATTACCTTTTGCTTACCTCAGTTTGTTTAATCTTTTATCCGTGCTTCTGAACTGATTTCTCGGTTTAACCTTCTTTCGCATCACTGGTCTGGTAGTTTATTCACTTTATTGCGATCCTTATATTCTCTCATATTTTTTGAGTTTTGTTTATCTATTGCATTTCCTTTTAGTTGTTTATCCTATCGGTAGTTGTCGCATATACTTCGGTTTAATTTCTGACATTGCTGGTTGTGTTATTTTAGCTAGAATAGGGCCTAATTATAGCTACTTACTTTTCAGTGAGGTTATACTTCCTTGAAACTGTGTTTTAGTGATCCTTTGTGTTCTCTTTCCTAATTTTTCCTACTTCGCTGGAACCGGTGATTTCCTCTGGCACCCATTTTACAGCGTTCTGTGCACGCAGTCTCTTAGTTTGCTTCCATTACATTTATTGTTCCCTGCTCATTTGTTAAGCTTCATTTTTGACGGGATCCCGGTCTCTTTCTTTTTGAAATTTTGCGATTTTGTTGTTTGAAAAGTTACAGCATATGAATACCTTGGTGTCATGTTCTCAAATGATGGAAAATTAGATCATGAGAGACCCGACAGAAGAAGAAAAACTACAAAGATTTACTGCGGTCTAAATCACACAATACTTGGATGGAAGGAGATTGTACAAGTGAAACTGTAGATGTACAATACAATAACTATCCCAACGCTCCTATACGGATATGAATCTTGGGTAACCATAAATAACCATGAAAGCTCAATAGTAGCAGCAGAGATGAAACACCTAAGGAAAATATCGGGAAAGACTCGGCTGGATGGGATAAGGAACGATGATATTAGACAAAAATTAAGCCAGGAAGCAATAACATATAAAACAACAAAAAGGAAGTTGAATTGGTATGGTCATGTAATTAGAATGATCGAAACTAGTGAAAAACGTATTGGAGACCAAAATTTGAAAAAGAAGAAAACGAGGAAGACCGAGAAAAACATGGATGGAGCAGGTGGAGGAGGCAGGGGATGAGGGGAAACACACTAGGGGAGATGAGGGATTTGGTGGGTGACCGAAAGAGTTGGAGAAAACGGATCTAAAGCTAAAGGTTGCAACTATGACGCCCTGATTAGGTATAAGGATGTACAAAAAGAAGAAGAATATATTGTTTGACCATTGAAGCGTTTAGACGTTAGGTGATGTAGTGTTTCCCTAGAAACTGAATTTTTGGCTTATTACATTAGGTTGTGAATACCGCTGGATTAGTTTTTACAATTTATCGGATTAGAGTTTTGGATATTTGGCTATCGTAAGTCTGTATTCAGGATTTAGAGCTGAGATCCACGCCGCCATCTTGTGTTCTCACGTGTTGCCAAGAACTTAATTCTTTTATATCTCAGTGGTCGTTCTCCCCCTTGTAACGGTAAACTTTCGATTTGATTTGATCTCTCATTGTTACTCTTAATTCGTTTATTTATTTAGAGGGTTCTGGATCTAGGTTGGATTTTTATTGATCTAGAATAGATGTTTCTTGATCCAGAGTGTATCTGATGCGAATAGGAAGCAACCCTGTCCTTGCAGGTGTAGATTTGTTTTGAATTTGAAAGCATCTCCGGCGCTGACCTTGGCTGGGGACTTATTTTACGAGGTACTAGCTTCCTTACTTTCGAATGACATTGGGGCTACCACACCATCAAGATAAGCCAAGTGTTTTTGTAATGCCTTTCGTTTATTGTTAAATTCCTTTTTATTTAGCGTAATCATAAATTTAGTTAATTAATTTCAAACATTATCTGTTTAGTTATATTTGTTCTTTGATTAAAACAACTAATTTATATAATTACATTTCTTGATAATTCTCCTGTTTGCGAAATCATAAACGAGGTAATTTAGTTAAACTTGGACAATTAGATTCAAACTTTATTTTTTATTATCGTTTCCTTAGATTTGTTCTATAATTAAAACAACTAATTCATATAATTATACTCTTTTGTTTACGTGTTCATAAATGAGATAGTTTGGTATATTACTTCACCCTTTTCCATTTACTATTAGATTGTTGTAAACATTTAGAACCTATATTTGTATTCAGCAATATGAACTGAAAGCGCTGACCACTGCATTCGGTAATACGTTATATGTATAGCAACATATTTTGGAATTTGTAACCTTTTTTCTATTATTTCCTCGTTTCTCATATGCTTGACATATTAAACGTTATTACTCTTTACGTTATTAAAATTACTGGAGACTTTTATTTAATTTCTGCTTTGCTTTCTTTCTCCTCTCCAATTTTCACCATCTTCAAGGGACCCTCAGATTCTTGACAGAGTTATTTTTAAACAGATGGTGCTTTTTAATTTTTCTTTAAACATTTGTGTGGCACTGAATGATAGAAAAATCCAGATATTTGTACTCGGAAGAAAGATGGACGCACTCTCAATTTATTATTATTATTATTATTGTATGTGGTCAGCAAGATACCAAAAGGCATTTCATTGCATTCATGCGGCTTCTTTGGCTTTGGCCTTTTACATCTAGAACCCTGAAACAGTAATTAATGAAATGTTCAGGTAAAAAAAATTAATGGAATCTACATGGGAAGGTAGCCTGTCATTTCACGATTATATTCGCTGGTGTTTAAACTATGCTCAGATTAAAACACGCAGGAAAGTATTTCAGGGTAAATTTTATTTTGTCAATCAATTGAGAAGCATAATTTTCAGCAAATGAAAGCAAAGAACAAAGAACCACAAAATTGTTCAAAATTCCGTTATATACAAATTTTCACCTTCTATATATACATTTAATTGAAAATTATTGCTTGCACCAAATTCGAACGATTTAAATATTTTACAAAACCACAGGATTCTAAAACTTTACCGAGTGTTCGCAGTTAGTAACAAATTAATTCATTTACAAAGCTTCCGTATAAATCGTTTATTTCGACATTACGGTCGCGATCAAAAGTGAAATTAAAACTATAAATCATGCGTAAATTACCCTATACATGCAACGGAATTTTTATTTAGGTATGCCCATTGTAAATCATAAACGCCATTAGTTCGCGTATAATTCCCGCAGTCATTTTTCCAATTAATAGTCGGTGAGCGTTTAGTAGAGTAATTCTTGGAAAAAATAGGTGCATCGAATATTAATGAATCTTTAATTTTGATTAATTTCTTCGCTTCAGTAACACTCCCGCTCATAAACTAAGTTACGACCTGGCGAAATTGGGCGTTTATATTTAGGCACTCGGGTATTCTAATAAATCATGTAATAAGGCCCACGAAATGCAAATCTCTCTAAACACCGCCATTACGTATACATTATAAAGTTCGTTAATGGAATCATATTTAGATTAATCCATTAAGTTTATCGAGTTAGGCAAAAACTGTTAATTAACTTTGGAATTTCCAATATGCGCACGAAGTTATGTGATCATCTAAAGAGGGTAGTTATTGATTAAAATTTTCTATTGCAGCCCCTTTCTTTTTTGTAACACGCTGTTGCAGATATTTGCTAGTCACAACTTAACCAAATTGGTGTAATCAATAACCACAAAATAATTTCTGAAGTTTAATTCTGCTTTTCGAAAAGTTAGAATAAAACTATTTGTTTTATTTATGAACCTAATATGTAGAAGGCAGGAGTGTTGCTTCTCTCAAAAGTACTTTGATTCCCTTACTTACATATCTATTGCAACTGGAATTTTGGGCGGATGAGATAGATACTTTTTTCTGTGGATTTATCGTAAACCCGAGAGCATTAACGTGATACCTTTTCGGCAGTTTAAAGAAATACGTGTTACAAACGATTGATAAAGTACAGAAAAACCTAACCCTTTTTTACTTTGACGTTTAACGCGCCCTCTCTAAACACCGTCGCCTTCATTCAAATATCCCAAAATAATGAAAATTGCACTTTGAAATATTGGTTTAGCCACTAAATTCACAAATTATGCTACATTTGAGTACCTTCTAAACATGCCTATCTTCCACAACAGCTAGCGCTAAAAAACTTCGATTGTTTTTGCGTTCCTTCATTCGTCTATCCTCTATAGCATTTGTTCATTTTCGACCAATAATAACTTATACAATTTAATTTATATAAGTGATTTCAAATTACAAAATTTCTTTCCAAACTATAATATGTACTATGGTAGGATTTACCGTCTAACGTCAATATAAGTTCTCTCACATCAATCGGTACACGGCTGAAGTTGATAACTCACGTGTCTTCGAAACGGCCTTTCCGAGTTAATTAATAATTTGTGTGGTGCGGAGTGTACCGAAAACATTTGTTTGCCATCTACATATATTTTACATAAGTTTTCATTAATAGGCAATGGTTCAAATTGTTCAGGTTGAATTTAAATTAAGGAGCAAATTAGCAAAAATTAATAGTATTTTTATATAACTCAGTGAGAATATAAAAATGTAGCTTTAATAAAAAGGAACATTCAAAATGCATAATATTACTAATTCTAATAGAACAAAATACGCCAGTCATAAATCATAAGATTTACTGCTTGCAAAATAAGTGGCACTTCTCTACACTTGTTTATAAGGCACCAAAGCATCTCTAATTTATTTTTTAATAAACTTTGCATTAATGGATCTTACTACATTATTATCGTAGCCACTTGGAAATAAAACGGTGATGTTTCTGAAAGTAACAAGAGTTTATCTCAACTGTAGCTATCTCTTTTATGCGCTTAATTATATTGTAGCTAAGATTGTATTCAACTGAATTGCAAACACGATTATCGCTTAAATCATTAACGCTGACATTTTTCTGCTGATCATTATTGTTGACTATATCATCAGACATTTTCCTTAACGCATTCTGCCTCTCTAATGTTTCTTTCCTTCTACACCCTCGCGATTGTCCTGAGTTTTTAATCACACCAACGGAATGCCCGTAACTTTAAATTTTAATTACCCTTTGCCCTTATCGCCCTCGTAAGTCCTTCCATTTCGAGCTATCATTTTTGTCAATTTCTTCGTTTTCTGTGACCTTTTCATCTATTGTATTTCTTATGCTTTTCTGTGCGATCTGAAACCTAATCAATCCCTTTTTACTTCCGTATTCTGCCCCACGGTGATCGTTAAAATTAATATCTGATTATATTTCAGAGCTTAATTACAATTTTTTCAAATCTTAACACCTTTCGAAATGTATTGTAGTGGGGCATCCCACCTGAAGTGCGTGTGTTCACACGTTATTACATTCATTTCAATCAATTTTATATCAATATTCGTAAAATATTAGAATTTAACGTAGCATTAGCAAAGTTTCGAATTATTTTGAGTAATTTACATTTTGAAATATAATTTGTAAAAATGACACAAACACACATACGAAACACACTATATTTGGAGCAAGCAACAAAATCCTTTACGTCATCTGCGGTACCGAAATCGATCATCACAACATCAAAATTAAGAGTATAAAGTCGTTAGATTGGCGGCACCCAGAGAACGGATAAACAAGAAGTTAGAAACAGAAAATCTAATAGTAAACAAGCATATGTTCGACTAATCATTTAGAAATTGTATTCAAAACTCAAATGTAGTTGACATTGTAAACTATATTGTAAAGTACTGAAAAAACTGTTAAAATTAAACAAAAACAATTTAAAGAAAATAGTCAAGAGAATTTGGCCAAAGAAGACTACTAGCGAGGTCTACTCCAAGAGGATATAAAATTTTATTAGAAAAAAGCAGATCAGGATTCTTAAAGAGATTATCTTTGTAAGTAAAATACTAAAAAATAATAAACGAACGATTGTCACCCAATTTAATACTTTTAATTGTTTTAAAACATCTCAGTATATTAGACTGCACAGTGTAATAATACCTATTACCTACTGAGATTAATTCATCATGCCAATATACGAGGGTAAGTCAAATATTATCTACACTTTCGCCATAACAAGCTTTTAAAGTTATCGTAGTGGCGGCCGCTTGCGCATGCGTTGAGTTAGCGCTCTGTGGTCATGTGTGCGGAATTTAATCACGATCGCGTCATTTGTCTGCTAGCTACAACAGCATAAGCAAGTCAGCGCCGCTATTAGTTTGCACCAAAGAGGAACAACGAGCAGTGATACGATTTTTGTTGTCAGAGGGTGTGAAAGGTGTTGAAATTCACCGGAGACTTTTGTCACCCCTAGCACGAAAAAATTTAAGACCTCGCCATCGGCTGGGAAGGTGATGCTAACCGTGCTTTGGGACGAAAAAGGCCCTATACTGGACGACTACTTGGACAGAGGGACTACCATAAATAGTGCGAGGTACAATTATTTGTTGGTAAATAAGCTGAAACCAGCAATTCGAAACAAACGCCGTGGTCTACTCTCAAAGAAAGTTTTGTTGTTGCAAGACAACGCCCGTCCGCACACGGCCCATAACACCAAAGAAACTATCAACAGGTTGGGCTTTGGGACCCCAGGAAGTTCGTTTAAAATTAGTTAGATAAAATTTGCTTGCTCTATGTGTTAAAAGAAGGAAGCTTTCTAATTCTATTAACTATATCGTTTTCTTTTTTGGTTAGTATTCGTTTACATTGAAGATCTTTATAAACAAGGTTTAATAGAGATCCACATAGAAGTATTTAGATCATTGCGTAGGTACATACGTTAGTAGATAATATTTTCTTGCATTGTATCTCTAGTGTCCACGGCTCAATCAAGTTTTTTTCATTAGAGTGCACCATAACAAGAAAATAACATTTCTACCATATTTCAATAATTAGCTTTAGTTCCCAACTCCCTAGTATACAAGTTAATGACATCAGTATTTCAATATTTAAACGCTATTCTATAAGCAATCACTAAGCACACAGCCTTAGCTGTAGATCTTAGTAACTCGGCAAAATCTCAATATTTACAGTATTATTAAAGTTCAAAAGAAACGAGTATCATGTATTTCCACGGAAAACTCCATTACGGAATTAGGTTTTGTAATATAAGCGCAGATCGAAGCCGATCTTCCTTACACAATTGATTGACACAGTTACAAACTGCACAATTGCGTCACGTAAGTACAAATGTATTTATATTAGAAGAATACCCCATGATTTATATGGTGGAGGTACCGGGTATTAAAAAAGAAATCGCTTATCGATTCGTCTAGTCGTTGACAATTTGTAACTAAGCGAACTTCGAGGTAATCTTTATAGGAAGGGCCCAAAAATTTTGTTTTGAATTCGTGCAGCGTATGGAACCAGTCGGCATTAAGATTTTCTTTTCCAAATGATTGAAACCAAGCTATTGCACTGCCCGTTAAAAAAATTCAGAAGTAACATAATTTTAAGTTGTCATTCTATCCATCACATCTTGCAGAATAGGTGCTTAAAAACCCGGTGGTGTTACTTTGAGAATGGTCAAAAACGGACCTACAAATTTTTGAATCATTGGATTACGTAATGCGCTAGTAGTCGAAATTTTTTGTAAGAGGGACGTTCAGTAACTAACGAGACAAACTGCATTAGCGGGAAAACTACCGAGTATTATTAGATGAAACTTTCTGTGGATCAAGCTGGCAACCTTGGGGACAAACTAAATCAGCTGTTTGAAAGAAATAAAGGCAAACATAACCTCTTTTCTTAATTTTAAAATGTCGGCTCCTCTCGAAACGTGTTCGGTGGAAGTGCAACGTTCAGTGATAAGATTTTTGTTATCCGAAGATGTGAAGCCGGCCGAAATTTACTCGAGAATGTTGAAACAGTATGGTGAAAAGTGTTTAAGCCGGGGAAACGTGTACAAGTGGATTGACCAGTTTAAATCGGGCAGAACAAGTGTCACCGCTGTTCATCGCTCCGGATGACCGGTCGAAGTGTCGACCGACGCGCTACAAAATCGCATAAATGACCATATTTTAAATGATAGACGTATAGAAATCGTGGCAATAGCTGATTTGTGTAATGTTAGTGTTGGAACTGTGTATTCAATCATTCATGACAAGCTGAATTATCGCAAAACGTGTTCCAGATGGGTTCAAAGACATTTGACTCAAGTCCACGTGTTCGCATTTGTTCTGAACTCAAACGACGGTTTTTAACGGAAGGTAATGACTTCCTGGACCGTGTTATAACCTGCGATGAAACGTGGATTCACCATTATGAACCTGAATCCAAACGGCAAAGTCGACAAACAAAGTGACCAAACAAGCTGTACACAAATGGCTTGGACACCAAAATCAAGAATTCTTCAGCATTGGAACTAGAAAGCCCACAAATGGATGGGAAAAGTGCGTAAATGTTGGTAGAGACTACATTGAAAGGTAGTGTAAATTTAATTGTCATTGAATAATTTTTTTTCCACAGCCATTTGTCTCATCAATTACTGAACGTCCCTCCTAGTTGTGATTTTGACGGGAAACTTGACGCGGATTTGGCGTGTCTTGAATATTGGTATTAATGTTCAACTTAACATTTCTTCTGTCCGCTAGCTTTTGAGGTGGGTTACGATTAACGTTTGTGAAGGGTCCTTTTACAAAAGTATCTGTAAAAATATCAAATATTCTTGAAGTATCGTTTTTATCAAACGGTAGGTCTGTGAGGAGTATTGTTTGACCGGGTTGGCTGTGGCTGATATGGTGTACGTACTAGAAGTGGTGCTGAATGTAGTCATTAGCGGACTCTTTTTCTTTCAAACTGTTTTCAAAACTGCACCAGTAATGAACGGAGTAGACGTTGATGATGCAAAAGGAGTTTATGAAAATGGTGCGGAATAGGGGATTTAGAAGACGGTCTTAAATTCCTATTTGTTTCCCCCTAAGGATTTAAAAAAGCTTTTGTAAAACTATGAATTCCTACTACATTTAGAATTGATTTTTAATTTGCGTATCAGATATGTATAGATACTTAAATATTGTAATGAATGTGTGTATATTTTTTATAACGATTCCATTAACGGTTAATGGTACACCACCTAGGCAACATACATACAGAATAATTTTGCAAATCTATGTTTACGGATACATAAGTAGATGGCATTCATAATTGATGTACATTAAAGTTTATTTTGGTATTTGCTTGAGTAGAACTGTTACGAAGAATTTACTGCAACTCGTTAATGAATGCGCTTTACTGTAGCATGCACTTCCATTATGTTAGGTGTACATATATACGTATGTATGTTGGTGATTTAAGTAGTTATTTGCTTCTGCTAGACGCGCAATAGCATGCTTTTACAAACGATTATTGCATCTATTAAGTATATATTAGTAACGCAGTCTTCCAAACAAATTTCTTTCAACTGAGTATTGAGAATATAGATAATGTTTAATTTCAATTTAATCTCATCGAGAATTTCTCGCATATCACATACATGCATTAACTATTACTGTATTTACAACAAACTTTAGAGTACCCAACAATACGTGTTAGGACAAATTGTATCTTCCAGGTTGTTTTATTTAAACTACGAGAATGTAAAGGTATTGCAATGTACACTCCGCACAACGTGATTAGAACCACACATATATGTGGCATTTGTGGTTAGTGTAAACATAGTGGAGCATTGGAATTGTTGTTTTGGAAAACAAGAAGGAGGTATAAGAAGATGTGCCCAACGTGGTAATTCAGTAATACAGTGCAAATGTACGTTACTGACAACAATAAGTACAGTATTGTAAAGCGCCACTTGAGTACGACCAATCTAAAAAATAAAAGATCCGTTTGCAATAACAAAATACTTTATTGATCAATTATGAGCACTTTTACCATTGTTTCTTATAACCGGGATGGAATGGAATTATACAAGATTCTCAGGTAGTCAACGGGAAGTTCCACCCAACTTTGTTTAAGCGGTTGCTGTAGTTCGTCAGCGCACCTAAATTGCTTAGCATTGGAATACAGCTTACACGACAACCATCCCCAAACGTTTTCTATAATTTCCATAACGTTGGAGAAGTTGTCTTTCACTTGTTCTAGAAGCTGGATGTACTTTTCTGAATTCTGCCTGCCCTTCACTATTGCTAAATCAACAGGTTCGTTATAGGAAAGAGCTCCCCGTAGCATGACTGAACCTGCATCGGCACGCCGTCGTAACAGAAGCGATTCATCTTTACGTAAATCATGGTAATAATAGGAAAATCCATCCGGACCATCCGAATTAAACTTCTTCTCGTCACTGAAAATAACAGTTTGCCACTCTCTTGTCCACCCCTTTTTTTGTTTGAGCATATTGAAAACGTGTAGTGCGCTGAAATTCCTTTAAAGCAGGTCTTCATTGCATTTTTAAACGTTTTAACAGGGGGTAGCTCTTCAGTGACTTCTGTACAGTTCTTACCGATGCATTCGTTCCCACGTTATTCGCGATTTGTCTTGCTTCGCGTAATATGGCTCGACGTCCTCTGTCAGTTGTAATGAATTTTGTGCGCCCTTTAAAACGTTTTTCACAATTTTCGGGATCTCTAATGAAATCGCTCACAACCTGGCGTGATCGACCTATCTTCTTTGCAATAGCCCTTAAGGAATGGGCTTCTTTATGGAGTGCTTTAATTTTTCCAATTTCTTCTGCCGTTAAACGCTTTTACTGTCCCATCGTTGAGCAATACCCTTAATTAGCGATGTTTTAAAGTTGTTCGACTGTCTGACTGTCACATACATACGTTGTGATTTGTTCCGCATTGCCGGCTTAATACTAAATACTGGTCGCATGCAAACCGCGCAGTGTGTTTTATACGCATGCAGTACATACGTCAGCCATAACTGCTTAGGCAATATTAGGCAACAATGTGTATTATTTGCCATATCATATTATTAGAGATTGTATTACACTTTTGATTGATTCTTTGCGAATTTATCGAAAGCTTACAGCAAATCTGTTGGTCGTATTCATGTGGCGCGGAGTGTATAAGTCGTGATACAGTATCTGACTAGGCAAATGGTTAACAAAATTTAAAGAATGCAATTATAATAATATCTATTGCGATTGTTATATGAAACATAATAAAGCAAGCAAGACTAATACAAATTATTTTGCCTTACTTCTCCATTCGAGACTTCAGGGCACATTAACTTTTCTCTTTCATGGTTCCTTATTAACAATTACTATAAAAGCAATGCTCTAAAATTGATTTGTAATACACGATGTTATTTTACATCAAATTATTACCAGGAGTATGGCATTTACTGAAGTTGCCGACAATCATCTCCTGAATCACAAATTACCGCTGATTTGTCTGATTCTGTTTACCATTCTGTTACCATTAGTTTTAAATAAATGAAAACTGTCCAAAGTATCAACAACTTGTGTTCTGGAAGTATTGTATAAATAAGGTGACCTTAATAATATTATGTGATTGAGATTTTTTTCGTGGCGGCAGATGATGAAACTCCACGTGATTCAGTTCTCGCCTGTCATCGTTTACATCCGATATTGACATACAGTCGGTTACGCAGAACCTACCGTAAAGCTAATGTCGAAGACAGATTGCAGTATTGCATCTTCAGAGCCACATGTTTTAAAAATTATCGAAGATAATTATTATAACGTCTATGTATACAGACAGTCTTGCATCTCGCGTTTTGGAATTTATTCGTGAGAATATTTCCAATGTCAATTCTTCAATTAATATTGCAATCATTTATTTCTAAATTACACCATAATTCTCATAATAATCAAACAATGTAAAACTTCAAACTTCGGAAAGAAATCATTTGCAATTATAATTAATTGAAACCAAATTCAAACAAATACCGGATATAATCAAAATGTTTTGGACTAACGGTTTCAAAATATCAGCTGCCCTGGGAAAGGTCGAGCTTCTATTAATAGATTAGGAAACAATAGAATGGGCACTACCAGGTAGATTTTGAGAAAAAGAAATAGTGCCACTATTACAAAAAATAACGATTTTTGCAACATTAAAACAAATATCGAAAAATGTGTTTGTCAGTTCCATTACTCTGGAAATTTCTCATTTTAAAGATATTTAAATTTCGAAAAGGTCTCAATTCATTGAGAAAAATTTTGAATAACAGTTAATTATCAATTCATATGGATCGAACAACAACAGGTGTAACGCGTCAAATGCTATTTTAGCAACATAATTGTCTTCTTGCTGTCAAGGGTTTTATATTTACAATACATGTCGCTACGTTATCCTTTCCAATATGTTTCAATGTTTATAATTGCTACTAATGACATATTTATTGTTTGGTTAATTTACTTTTGATAATTTCAATTATAAAGGCAGGTTCTTGAACAATGTTCATCACCTTTTTCTTTCTCTTCATTCAGTTTTCTTTTGGTTCCCTTTTTGTACCTAAATTCACCTGAGTTTATTGCAATAGTATACACGATATTCGTTGATTCGGAATTAAACTCGTTTTCTTTCTCGTGGCGACCGTCAATCTAGAAGGAACATTGTGGCTATTTGCCTCTACTCACTATAAAATTTAAAGATTTCAGTTGTTATCGCAGTAATGAAAATTGCTGTATTCAGTCTTTTCCGCAATATTTACCGACACTGTCGGATATATTAGTTTGCATGATGCCATTCTTTTATTTCAAAAATCAACGATCATCTGCAGGTGGATCCTCTATCCGTTTGAGATAATCAATTATTTTAATCATATTTTATTAGACTTATGCTTATAGACCGTTATTTTCCACATTTTAGGGTTTTTTGTTTGAGTTTAGGCTAAAACATAGCCGAGTTCCACTAATGCTAGAGCCTTGCCGTATGTGTCCACAGATAACCTTGCATTCCATCCACTAGGGACAGGACCGGCGACGATAATTTGCCGCTCGATCCCAGATAAGTGAACAACTCCTTTAGTTTTGCTGATCAATATTGTTTTTCCTTGCTTTTAAAATTTTAATCTTTGTATTTGAATTTATTCTAGTAATTCAATTCTCATTATCGTTACACTACAGAATATACCATTTTTTCCCTTTCTTTGATAGAATAAGTACATACGTATTTGTTTTTAATATTTTTGATACAAGTTTTTGAAATTATTCTAATGAATATTATTTTCCTTTTTTTTTTAATTTACTGAACAGTTTTACATGTAATTTGAATTAATTACATCTGTATGTATTATTGATGTGAAATCGTGTTTAGTGTCCACCAACGTCGATCCTCTTACCTAAATTCTGTTCGTAGAATTTTCGTACAAAATATTTTAACATGAAAGAAGTTGTAGGAATGCTTTTTTTTCCTACGCCCACCACCTCGCGTTCCCGTTTTTCCTGGCTAGTTTTCCTTTAATCCAAACGGGTGCAACATATTTCTGTTAATAATGAACTCACCCTTGTTCATTGGCTAGCGGGCATTTAGTAGGAAAACTACGAGTTCAGGTAGGTCTACAATTTCTTTGATTGTTGTTTTGGAGCGCCATTCTCCACCATTTCTTTTCCCCTTCTATTTCTGTTGCGCTACATAGGTTTGAGTCTTGTTGCAGTAAATTTATTATTTTAAAATGTCCAGTAAATGTGTCAGAGTTTAAACTCAGCTAACGTGTTGGTGACCTCGCTCCGTATTGCTACCGACAATTTGAGTTGGTCTCCTTCGCGCTGGTTCTATGCCATCAAAATGACACACGGCTTACTATGCTTTCTATGATGTAAACTTGTAAAAACTTCAATCGAAGCTTATTATATACATATATTGTATCCTTTTTTAATGTTATTTATCTCTTTTAAGTTATTGCTATTGTTAAGAAACTCGCTACTTGTTTTTTAAAGATATTCCTGTGGCCGACAGGTGTACTATGTCGCGGCAACGTTTGCTTAATATTTAGACACACGATTTAATCGGAGCTGTACTGGAAACATACAGTCAATTAAATGGCCACCATATTTGTCATGCCTAGATTTTTTTCAGTGAGGCATGTAAAGTATGTGATTTATGCTAAAATACTCCTTAATGTTTTGTACTTACAAAGCAGCAATAGGACGAGCATCGCATCGTGAAGGCGCCAATCCAGACGCACTAAGATGAACGTGTACAACAACGCTTTATGTACAACAAAGCTTTGTGAACAATGCCTATTAAGAAAATTTCATTTAATATTACATTTTTATCTCCATTTGTTTTGAAATAAATACGTGCAAACTGAAAAGTACCCTTTAAAAATATATTTGCAATAATCATGTTTATTAACACTTTCGCTGCTACCAATTTTGCGCTATACTTTACCAGTTGCCATTTCATAGTTTTATACATCGGCACTGTACTTTAAAGATGTTTAGTAAATAGCTAGATTTACTCAAAATCAGAATTGCATATTGCTAAATGGATTTGCGGAAAATACACCATTCTCAGATATTTTGACGATAGTTTGTTCTTGATCCAATAAGTTAGATTTAGATATACAATATACACAGATCAATTTTTCTCCAATGCTGCTCCAATTGTTTCAGTTATCAATTCCTGAGAATTATGTAATACCCAATTTAATGATTTTAATTATATCAGAAATATATCCAACAAGCATATCTTGTGGTACATGCAATTACCTTAATTATTATCTCATAAACATTCGCAATATGACACGGTACATGCTGTTCACAAATTCACTGAAAATAACGGTACTTCGGTTAATAAATATATGAAAATGTGTTGCCTCCCTAAATAGAATAGACCATAAAATATTTAACCAAAGTTAACCTTTTCTGTCAACTTGATTCTTAATTTTAACTTCTACGGTCTTCATGTGCATGGTATAAGTAATTCTAAAATAAATTTTGGAATGCTGAAATTTTAATAAACCAGCAAATTTATCGTTCAATGCATTCGGTAAAGTGAATTTTATCTAGAGTCATCATAATTCAAAAGCCGGTGTTCATAAGTTATAAGTTACCCACACAATAAACGTCCGATTTGTTTACAGCAACTTTAATATTTGCTGTTGTTGCACAGATACCAGTCCGTTATTCTTAATTCACAACCACTTTGGTCTCAAAAGCATGATTAAGTATTACATTTATGGTTCCATAATTCCTCCAACGAAATAATACAAACGAAATATCTTCGTTCGCGTACTGAATACGTTCCCGTATAATCATAATGAACAGACATTTATAACTTGCATATATTTGACTCTGGAATTGTTTCGTCTACGTTTAAACTTGCTGCCTCTCGGGTATTCTGTTCTGCAGAGAATGCAGACAACGGTACATGCACATCCACCCCGTTTCATTTACATGTATGCATGCAGTTACTTTGCGTTTAATTTTCTGTAATCTAACAGAATTGCTGTATAACAAAGATGTGCAGATCTTTATGTGATGATGAAGAAGATTATGGCAGACGTTGAGCTGTTTGTCCTATGTAGTTAGCAAGTGCTTGCATGTATAAAGTCGTAAGTATCTATAGGATTTCATGCACTGTAATCCATTATTACTAGTACTTTACGTCTTCATAACTGCTGCTTTCATTAGCATTGGTATTCAAAAAATTGAACTTTTCCTTAACTTCCCTTGCCCCTGTTTAAAGGGAACCTAGTTTTGTACACCTTTCATATACGACAACTCCTAAGGAACTACATATCAAATTTATATTAGTATCAAGTAGTCATAGTTAATGAGAACTTTAGTCCTTTGCACTAAAAAGCGGATGAAGTTCTGGATGATGTTGAGACCTCAACCTCTTCATATACAGTGAAATTTCATGGATGTAGTGTTGAAAAACCGTGAATTGAAGGTCGGGCAAATAATTGAGACGTATAATTGTCATAAGAAAGTTAAAGACTAGAATGGTGCGGGGTTTACGGTCAGTAAAGGACAGATGCAAAATACACCGTTTGTCTACAACGTAGGAAACCCTTCTAGACCACCATATCACTAAAGAAATGGTGTAGAAGTAGTAAAAGCATGATTGATTTGAAATTATGTGGATATGTACAATGCTATTAACCTTTAAGTAGTCGCGTGTATCCAGTGACGCGTGGCGCCGTTTGAGGCCAATGAATAACTGGGGATACGAGGGACACACTATATATTTTGAGATGCCACAAAAGTAGAGAAGTTAAAGCTGACAACACTGCATTTCTAAATACCACCATCCTTAAATAGTAAACTCTGACTGTCAGTTGAGTCGCTGCTGTCATAGAGTAAATGTGGTAGGTACGATTTGTCATCGAAACATGGACTTGTCAAGAGAACATGTACGCGCAATGATTTACTACGATTTTAAGGTCGGTTTAAGTGAACAACAAAATCTTGAACGATTGCAACTCGCATTTGGTGATGAAAGCCCTTCACGTGCAACTGTGTTTCGCTGGTATAGCGAATTTAAAAGAGGACGGATATCGCTTGGTGATGAGGAACGTACCGGTAGGCCCTGTTCTTCAGTTACCGCTGGAAACGTTGAGAGTGTGAGACGTATGGTGGACGAAGATCCAAGATGCACCTATCAAGTGATTGAGGCAACTCTTGGTGTTGGATCCGCAACAGTAAATTCAATTTTACATGATCATCTTCGGATGAAAAAAATTGTTACTCGTTGGGTGCCACACACGCTTACCGATTTCCAAAAAGCAGAGCGAGTAAGAATCGCTCGGAAAACGTTGGAAATGTTAAATAATGGTGGACATCGCATTCTATCAAAGATAGTAACAGGTGTATGAAACTTACATCCCATTTTACGATATTCCTGCCCGCCAGGAGAGCCGCGTGTGGATCCACGAAGATGCACCAACACCAACAATGGCCAAAAGGCAAAGGGCTGTCAAGAAAGTTATGTACGAAGTTTTCTTCCGTAGTACCGGATTAGTAAAAGCAATGAAGCTGGAAAATCAACGTACAGTCACAACAAACTGGTACACCACAAAATGTTTACCTGCAGTTCTTGGGTCAGCCAACATTCGCGGGTTAATGTTGCATCACGACAACGCATCGTCACACAGTGCACAGCAGACAGTTGAATTTTTACGTGAAAATAAGGTAAAAGTCATTGAACATCCACCCTATTCGCCTGATTTGGCCATGTGTGATTTCTGGTTGTTCTTCAACCTAAAGAAACATTTACGTGGTCGACGTTTCACGACGGAGGATGAGATAGATGAAGCAATTCATCCATTTTTTGAGAGCATTCCAAGACATGACTGGCTTCACGCTTTTACGTTGTGGAAACTTCGGTTACAAAAGTGCATTGATGCAGGAGGAGATTATTTTGAACAGAAATAAAATCATTTTCGTAAAAAGACGTAGTTTTCTTGTATCTCAAAATATATAGCGTGACCCTCGTAAATTTCCCAGTTTTTTAATCAAAAATAATAAATAAATAAAATAGAAATATCAAAATACATATATTCAAACACTTTAATTGTGGATTAACATAATTTATTGAAAAGTGATCAAAATTTCTACAGACAAATATTTCGATGTATTATAGCACATAATTTGTTGATATTCTTGACAAACATGTTTTTTACAAACCATGCAAATTGTCCTGCTCGATTTAAAGTTGTCCTTCAGAAAGACGACAGCTTCCAATTTGATTAAATATGACGGAGTCACATTCTACAGCTAAACTTTCCACTATTTTGCACAGCTGCTAAACAAACCGTAATTGCTTTTTAAAGAAGGTAAAAGAAATCTATTCATAGGCGAAGGAAGAATTTCTGTGAACTTGGAAAAAGATCTAAAGGTCAGCTTGCTTCTTTGGAGTTTTACCAATCCTATCCATCACGAACGTATGGGAATTAAACAACGACTTTATCGGAAGTGGTGTTATCAGTAATTTCTTTATTGACTGGATGAAGGTATCTTGCTGACCGTAGTAATATCCCTTCATAGGAAGGCATTGTTCACAAAGGTGATTCCTACATGATTCAGCTTATCTTCAAGATAGCCTGTTTCAAAGACCTCACAGCCCTATGAAATAACTAATTTATTACAGAAAGTTTCTGTACCGGATGTTGAGATATCTGTTCATATGAACAGGTTTATGATATACCGATTAATCCACCGTTTGCAAAGAAGTGGGCATTCACATTCTAATTTCATGGTAAATCTTATCTTAGGATGTTGTCCAATGAAATAATCCGGGAAATTGGGGAATATTAATTATGGAGCCAAATTATAGAAGTGTCATTAGCAAATCAGAACCATGCCTTTGGTTTTCGTTAAAATGCATCTAACACGATATTCGAAAAATTCCATAAAGATATTTGCTACGATCGAGGACAAGGAGAGGAAATCCTATGGGAGCGGCACCCGATAACTTTTTGTGTGTGCTTTATATGCGCTGGTTTATATGTTGAACTAACATTCCCTCCTTCTGAGGAAGGCATGATTGCGTAGAATTCATTCTTTTCTATTCTCATTATAGCACTGACAATATTTACATAAAAAGTTGTCACACTTTAAAGTCTTATAAACAAAGGTTGCTTAAAATTAAAGGGTCGGTTGGAAAAAATTAAAGCGGAAAGATCTAAGGCTATAGATACCCCGAATAATGGTAACTGTGGTAATAGTGTACTGTAGGTGTTATAAACTTGTTCGGATCAGTAATTGATGGTAACTTTAGGTGCGAAGGTTGTATCGATTACCTGTCTCAAAAGTTAGATAAGATTTACTTCACGCTGTGAAATGTTTGAGAGCAGCACGTGCATACGCGAAATGTTCTTTAAAACTTCTGGTGCTTAGTAAGAGCTTGTTTGCATTGCGGCGTGGTACAGAATAATTTTATCTTGAATGTAAAAATTGTTTCCGCTGCGAAAGTACATAACAAAGTATAATTATCTCCTCAACTTAGATGAAACTCTTCTTAAACAGTGTAAAATATATGATAATACAAAACAACTGATACTCAAAGAAATGCTACAGTGAAATTTGAAACCTTTGAAAAAATGCTTATTGTAAGTGCCATCACAATTCAGTAGAATTACTACTTCAAAGAAAATTATTTTACAATCTTGTTTGACAAGGCTTACGTTTCTATCTGACAAAAAATAGGTTGGAGTATGTAGTTCGACAACATATTTCATCTGAGGACATAAGTGCCTAGACGGGTTATTCATTGCGTGTGATCAGTTTACTGACTTTATGCTTTGCATTCTGCCAACCAACGAGGAATGATGTCTTTGTTAACAAATTTGTGGTCGGTAATCGAAAAGATATTCAGTGTGTCTTATGTTTGAAGTGGGAAACTCTTTATAAAAAATGTATTTAAATCCAACGGATGCATCCGGCGCAGTAGCTTTAGTTCAAGATGACCATAACCAATATTATGCTGTTCAGGTACTAGGTGCCGTTCTGCGTTTTAATGAAACCGGCAGCTATACTAGAAGACCAGTATCAGGCCGTAGAGGGGCAACATTCGAACGAGACGATCGATTTGTCGTTTCTTCAGTTTTGAAGGATAGCCATCAAGACTTTGATTCGACTTTGAAGCTTATTTAGTGTCTGGGAGACTAGCCCAATGGCCACAGCTATATGCGAAACATCGTAGAGCTCGACTAGTTTTCGCACAAGATCACGAACACTGGAATCACGCCGATTGGAGCAACATATTATTCTCAGGTGCTTCCAGATTGCCAGATGGCCGGGAAAGCATTTGGAAAAGGCGGCGAAAACAATTTGCTCAATGTAACAATGTGGAAAAAATTAGCTACCGGGTAGGCTCCGTTATGGTTTGGGCTGGCATAAGTAGCATATATATAAAATGTAGCAAATATATAAAATAAAAGCCCGTACTGAATTGGTGGTGGTTAATGGTTCTATGACGGCTGCAAGGTATATAAACACCATTTCAGAAGAGCACGTAGTTCCTTTTGCTCAATTTATAGAACCTAATTTCATTTTTATGGACGATAACGCGCGTCCTTACGTGTTCGAATTGTCGACGAACTTTTAGGTGAGGTCGGGATTGCGGGTATGAATTGGCTAGCCTGCAGTCCCGACCTTAATCCAATAGAACATCTCTGAGACGGACTAGGAAGACAGATTCGAGCATGCGTGCCCTGAATGAGAGCAATTGGACCAAAGTGATGTTCAAAATTTAATCAACTCCATGTCGAGACGTATACAAGCTGTCAGAAGGGCTCGAGGTGAAAATACTGGGTATTAGTTGTAATACGTATCATAAAATTTTGTTATTATTGTTTTTTTTATTAATGAACCTCTTTAAATGTTTTCCCAAATTATCCCCAACTAATCTAATATAATTCAATAAATTAGTTTATTTCTTCTTGGAAATTCATTGAATTTTATCTGTTCCTCTTAAATTTATCATCAACCTTAAAATTATATCCCAAAACATTTTTCTTTGCGAAGAAAAATTCGAATGAATCGAATTTTTTGCACTTGAACGTATTTTCAGAACATTTTTGAGGTTCAACAGCCAAACGGAGTAAATGTGATCGAATACCTTTTATATTTAAATTTTCGTTATAATACTTTTATTGGTTCATGGATTATTATAATCAACTTTAGCTTTTTTATGCACATCCAAAAGATTTTGAAAATATCATTTACTCGTGAATAATAAATAATACTAGAACTTTTATATTTTCCTAGCAACATGGTTTCGTTCGTTGACATTCAACAGTAGCGAATCTAATCACATCGACGTGAAGTATTTGCCAAGAATTGTATGCTCAGGATCAAAAGGATGTACTCTATACTGATTTTAGTAACGCATTTGACACCATCCATCAAGAAACTTTCTACCTTTGTATTCAGTTTAGATTAACATCAATTAATTGTAATAATTTTAGTAGACGGACTGAAGTAATTCGTAGTGTATAATGGTTTTAAGTTGCTAGAGCTTTGCCGCTCGCCTGGAGTGCTCCAGAGATCAAATTTGCGATCATTGCTGTTCATACGATATCTCAACTACTTGCTTTCATCCAGAATGTACTCTGTATATAGTTGTGTTCGTAAATGATCTGCATTCGGTATACGAGGTGTGGCAATTAAATAACCGGACTGGTGCAACTATCGGCAAACAGCGAGCACGCCACTGCAGGTGTGAACATCTCTGTGCTTGTATATGCTTCCCCCACCCTGAGCTTAATGGGCACGATTGTACGTCGCTCAGTCTCGCTGTAGGAATCGTCCGTTCAAGTCCTTACGCTAGCGTCGCGTCGGAAAAATGTAGAGTGTTCAGATCGATCCACGAGTTAACCTCAAGTTTCTTATGAAACAAGAGGTTCTAACTACTCTTCGTGAACGAGTGAGAAGACGAAGACCCGATTTGTGGAAGAGCAAATCCTAGATGCTCCACCAAGGCAATGCGCCAGCCCATTCCGCCTTGTCTGTGAAGGCGTTCTTTGCGAAATCCGGCATCACCGTGTTGGACCACCTACCGTACTCGCCCGATCTGGCCCCCTGTGACTTTTTTTTATTTCCTAAGGTAAAATTGGAGCTTAAGGGGACAAGATCTGACAGTGTGGAAGCGGTGAAAGCGAAAGCGACGGAGGTTCTCAACAAGCTGACAGAAACGGACTTCCAGCATGGCTTTCGACAGTGGAAAATTCGTATGGAGCGTTGTAGGGATCGATAAGGAGAGTACATTGAAGGGGATAAGCTTTGTAATGTAAGTGGTGATCAATAAAATGTTTTGTAGCACCAGTCTAGTTATTTAATTGCCACACCTCGTAAGATCATGGAATAACATTTCCCAAGTACAATTGAACTTAAATATTATAACTGAATGAGGTTAGAAATTTAAATTAAAAATGGATATTAAAAAATGTTGTTGCATGTCATGCAGTCGTAAAATTAACCACATAAGATACCTTAAGAAAAATGTTGCTCTGCCTCAAGAACTTGAGGGTTTGTTATGGACTACTGCAAATTCTTTAGTAACATGTTGCTACTAAAGAACCTTCACTTCACTTAGTTTTGTTATTTGCAAATTGGAATATGCTTCGCAAGTTTGGGGTAGTACTCTGTGCCCTGCCGCCTTCAACAGTAGTACGCTAGATGTCGACACCTCCACTAAATGGAACTCTGAACACGTATAGGGTGTTCCGAATCTAACAATAAAATACTATTGAATCAGAATCAATCAAATAGATCGTGGATTTCTTTCTATCAACCGATTTACTTGACTAGTGTATTATATGATTGGGGGCCTTGCCCATTAGACTTTCTTTTTCTAATTGATCTACTATTCGTTAAAGCGAGATATGCAAAGGTGATATCTAAACGACCTATCGTCTATCCTTGCACAGAGAACACATTGTGTCGAAACCAAGCGATAAATAACATTTTATTATGCACAATAAAATCCACCTCTGATCTTCACATTATATCTACTTGCATGTCAACACTGAAAGGAAAAATGAAGCAACGACTCCTGAAGTATCTTTCCTTTAAAGAAACCGGAATCAATCTTCAACGTGACGCAAACTACAACACATTGCTAGAGAAACATGGCGTTGAATCTTTAAATTACAGTTGAGGGCTGCAGACCGCTTAATTCATATGGAAGCTATACTGCGTTTCCTGATTAAATTTCTGTACTGCTAGGGTTTTCCTCCCGCACTAGTGTCATCCTTCTGTTGCCTTAAGAACCAATATTCTACAATGATCATCAATCGTGCCTATGTGCGACGCAACAAATCAATATTCTCGCCATTTTTTTTTCAAATCAGTTAATACCTTGCGTTACTTTCATTTTATACATTCTTTATGCTTCGAACGTACATACGTATATACGAGGGTAGCGTCTGGCGCTATTGGGATTTGACATACTATTTTCGTTAAATTCGACATTTGTTATTGTTGAAGCAAAGACAACGCAAAAGTCGGCTGAGTAGTTTGTTTAGAGTAAGCGTTTAAAAAAAGTAATTTTGTGAAAAAATATAAATTTCACGTGAAGGTTTTCATTGGATGGTTGTTTACAATTTCAGTGAAGGCCTAACACATAAACAATGCCTCAAATCGTTTCGCTCAACGTTTGGTAATGAAATACCACCAGAAAAGACTGTTTACAACTGCTTTTCAGAATTTCGTCGTGGTCATGCTTCCGTCAGCGATGAATTTCGTGAAGGTTGACCAAAATCGGTTGTTGTTCCAAAACACATCGATGCTACGCGCAATACGATTGAAGAGGATCGGCGTGTGACTACCGTGAGGTAGAGATATCTCTAAGCATATCGAAGACTGCAGTATATTCGATTTTGTGTAAACATTTAGGTGTGAAAAAGATCTGTTCCCGATGGATTCCGCATAATTTGACCCAAGCACAAAAAAAGGCTCGTGTCAATCGGTGTTGGGAAAGGCTCAAAAAATTCAACAGAGGAACTTCAAAATCCGTATACAACATCGTAACAGGAGTCGAAACTTGAGTACATTCGTTGTTTAGGTGTTTCTAGATGTACCGAATCTAACAATAGTTGTTCATTCACGAAGCACTTCCAAGAAAATTATTGCTTCTTTCTTTCGTTGTACTGGACACGTCGTAAGTAATGCTTTGATCCTCTAAAGCATTACTTACGACAGTTAATGCCGAATGTTCGCCAAAAGTCATCGATGAAATCAGAGGAAACAATCGACAATGTCGCATCATAATTCATCATGACAGTGACGTACTGTGTGAAAGACACCTGATCTATCGCCTAACGACTTCTCTTTGTTCCCGAATGTCAAACAAAATATGCATGGTCAGCGATTTTTATTACCTCAAGAAGCTATTGAAGCCTTCAAAAACCATGTTTTGGAGATACCACCTTCATAGTAGAAAAAATGTTTCGAGAATTGGTTCGAACGCATGCAAAAGTATATAAATCTTAACGGCGAAGATTTTTCCTTTCATTGTTTTTGTAAAATATTAAAACGTATCCCTCGTATACTATACTCTGCCCTATAGTTCAACTTACCTCTCGACTAGTCTTAGTCTGTGGAAATCAAAAATCCGCAAAAGTCCGCAACTGTCAATATTTTTCTTTTAATGAAATAGCAACTGTCAAAATAAAACTAAAACGATTTTCTATGTCTAGAACTTTTCATATCCAAAAATTAGTAAATTGCAAATTTTAGAAAGTTTTTCATTTATTGTACGTTTAATCTTAAGTGACTTAGAGGATTTTTGATGATCCATAATTCATTTGTAGAAATACATACATCGATAAAACTATTGTCACCATCGAACCATTTATTTCAAAGAAATCTCCTCGTACAGGGTCATAAAGGGTATCATAATACTTACCTATTTATATTTAAGAACCTAACCACATGCTGCTGAACTTAACACTAACGACTCTGAAATATATTTGTGCCAGGATTCATAAAAACGGCTATTATGTCGAGAGCAAAGCGGGTGACAGTCAAGAGAGGCACGTAGGCATTTATGTATGCAAGTATATGGCAGTTCTTTCCCATGAATACATACATAAATGAGAGATTTTTCTTATAAATAAGCACCCGTTTTCATAAAACGTGAACTTTTGTAATAAATTCAGCGTAGAACGAAAGTGCATGTAGGCACTTGCGCATTTTTCGTTCTAATTGCAACGAAGGCATTGACATATTTAGATGTAAACAATTTCTTCGACGATGAACAAATGAAAAGAACTCACTAAAGCGCGTATTAATTTTATGCTAAAGCAATAAACACTGATAAATGGGCTTAATTTGCAAGTTAATCCTGTGTTGTTTATGATTGGTTTACCATACGACTGCTTAAATAAGAGTTGATGCTACCATATACATATATGCATAATCTTTATTAATATTAATTACTATACACAATATCATATAATTCGTTCCCAATATACTAGTGTCAAAGTTTGCGTGTATTTCATGCCATGTATAGAATTTATAGAACCGCAAAATAATCGAGATCGCTATCACTAATTGTTTAACGATCTGTGTTATGTAAGATGACTGAACGTCCAAATATGTCGAACAATTAAGATATCGATCAACTATTCGTTTGATTGAACGGGTCCGGTAAATTAATTAATTGTGCAACGACTTTAAAAATGCACCGAAAGAAGCCAGAAGCGTACCATGTGCTTGTTGTTGAATTGGTTCTTAATAGTATCTATAAATGGCATTGAGTATGATTTACGTTTGTTATGTCGTTGTGACACGCGCGTTATGGCTCAAACGAAAACTTTAAGCCACCAAATATGTGTTAACTAAATATCAAATTAAAAACCTACTAATTAAACAGCCATAGTTCGTATTATACTGCTGACAACTTATTACAGTTGATTATCAAAATAGATAAAGTTTCAGTAGCACAATTATTGCAAAACAGTTCTTTTAAAACTTTCAATGATCTGATGGAATTAAAGCGAATTAAACAAACACTTTTTTCTTAAGGTTATATTAGTATTATACTACACCGAAAAGCCGATATGTTTGAGTTGACTAAATTTACTTTTTTAAAGGAAATTTGCTTGAACCAAATATTTGTTTTGATCCCCAACTAAATCACAAAAAAATTGGTGTGGTGAATGAAACAAATTATCTACTTAAAATATTTATTAGGGTCAATTATAGAATATCCTTCAACTAAAACATTAACTTAAGAGTTTTGTTGATGCATCAGTCATGTTATATGTTTGAACATCAAACTAAATCAACAAAATTATTTGTTCGAAACAAAAAGATACTTGTTTGCCTATATTCAAACGTAGAATTTAGTTGAATCGACAAAGATTTGCTCAACTAACAAGAAAACAACCCGATCTCGAATTTTTTTTATGCCTATATTACATAAAATAAAATATAATTTTTATATTGTTCGAAGAGCTCCATAACATACTGAAATGTGTTTTTCAGGGGAATGAAAAATTTGAAATTTTGATGTTCGAAATACCTTTGAATATACCCTGTTGTCTGTTTTAGATGATTTTTACATTAATTTTAACGATTTACAAATGGAGAAATTGCACAGAAGATGGAGTTTTGTCTACGTTATCCTAAGATCATCGTTATCTGGACTTATATATTTCGGCCCGGGGGGAATGTTAGCTACGAAAATTTACCTTTTTACCAGCTACAGGGAAATTTCGTATACGCTATAATTTTGTGCTTGTTTTGTGCCGTTTTGTACCGCAAAAAGAAAATTGTCTTCTTCTTGCTTTTGTTACCTAGATGTAATACCTTGAGATCGACATTGTTAAACGAATGATTATTCAACAACAAGTATTACTTGAGCTCGTTGGTAAACAGTAAAGATTCTATCGAAAATCAAAATAAATCCAGAATATATCAAATCAAATGCGATGATTGTGATGCAATTTATATAGGACAAACAGGTAGGAACTTCAATACTAGACTTAAAGAACATAAACGTAGTATAGTACATACAAAATGTAATACAGGTTTTGAACTGTATTTTGAACACTGTATTTTGAATAATCATTCGTATATAAATGGGCCAGTCAAGTCCAAAAGTGTTACAGAAGTAATTTAAAAGAGGAAGATCGAGACAATGCGCAACATTTGGAAGAAATTGTGTTCCTCCTAAAAAAATTGATAATATATTTACCAACGTGGTCAAATGTTATGCATAAGTGCTTCCTTGAAGCTTCCTTGTATGCCAGCAGCGCCAGCGTAGAATCACATTTTAATACATTGAAGAAGTGTTTCTTTTCTGGAACAAATGTCCCAATACGATTGGACAAATTTATTTTTGAACACATAAAGCAACAAGACGGTTCTATTAAAAAACGGCACAAAACGAGCACAAAATTATAGCGTATATGAAATTTCAAAATGCCGAGGTAGCGGGGCTGGCATGTCCCCAACCCCGCCAAAAAGAAACCGTTATAACTCCGTTAATATTGAAGTACAAAATTTTCTTTTTGCAGCACAAAACGGCACAAAACGAGCACAAAATTATAGCGTATACGAAATTTCAAAATGCCGAGGTGGCGGGGTTGGCATGTCCCCAGCCCCGCCAAACAGAAACCGTTACAACTCCGTTAATATCAAAGCATAAAATTTTCTTTTTGCGGCACAAAACGGCACAAAATGAGCACAAAATGATAGCGTATAGGAAATTTCAAAATCCGGAGGTGGCGGGGCTGGGGACATGCACCCCAATCGGGTGGCTATCCTGAACACTCCAATTGTTCTAGATTGACAGTTGATGTTGTCGTTGTAAATATTAAACATTACAATACATAACCAGGGATTTAAATACGTTCCTTATCGAAGGGATGGGGGAGGGCATCATATTTATTTTTAATTGAACTAGGGCGCTATTTTCATATATGTGATAGAGCTCGATGAGACGATTATTTTGATATATAATTGTGATGTATTGTTCCACCCATTGCCGAGTTCTTTTAAGAAAACCGAAAATCTACTAAACTTTCAGGGGTAGTTTCACCCTCTTAAAGCGAGATTGGGCCGATAAGGAAAATAATTTCGAACATCCTTGGGTGTGGACTACATGTTTACAAAGTTTCAATTTTTTTTGGATTTTCCGGTTCGGGATATTCCTTTGTAAGTGGGTTTTTCAGTGTACAACTTTTATTTATTTTGGTATATACACCTATACTGCCCATTAGTTGAAGATGCATTACTCCTTAAAACTGAACGTGTGTTGATAAAAGCGTGCCCTGAATTTGTTTTATTGCTGTTAAGTTAGTGTGTAATGTAATAATGCTTCGAATATGAAGACGTGATAATTTTGGTCAAATAATGGTATTAGAAAGGAAGAAAATTATTGAACTCAGGGAAGCTGGAATATTTGCCAAAGAAACAGTAAAAAGAGGTAAATATGCAGTTACGGGCGCCAACAAGTTTTATTTCGCATGTTTTTCAAACAATTACATTTCCACACAGCAAGTAATAATAAAATACAATGCAATCTAAAGAAATTTTCCAAAGAATTTGTAAATTATATATAAATACGCTAAGTTTATATCATGATCTATAACACAGAAAAACAAAAATAAACTATCTGGTAACATCGTAGATGTGATTCCATGTTCATTTGTGATTGAAAAGCATCTACTTCGCTATTTACGTCACTGAATATTCAACTTGTTTTACGTTACCCTTCAAAGTTTGGTGTGTACCCACCTTTAATTCAACACGCAAGCATGCTTGTCCTATTTTATCCCACATTAAAATGGGACGGTCCTCTTCGATGTAGGTAGTGCCTGAGGTATACGGAGGATATAATAGTTTCGAATTCAGGGACGGTAGTGCCCCTTCTCTGTTTTAAACGGATTCGTCGTTTCTCCGTCGCAAATCTGAATTTCTAATTAAATGTATGGAGGCCCACGTATTACAGCGTTGCGATTAATCACGTAGTTAACGTTTTATACTAAGAGATTGATTTATGTACACTCTAGTGGTGGATAAGCACAGAGTTTCAATGAACGAATCTTTTTTGCTGCTTATCGTTTGATAGAGTGACACACAATGCTGGTTAGTTGCTGTATGATCGCGTTCACTCCAGATGAAAGGTAATGATTATATAAATACTTCGTTGAGCATTGCATGTAGCTACTATTTTAAATTTTAATGAGATTTTGTGAATTGGGAAATAAATCTATTCAGATCCCGACTGAATACAGAAACGCCACGCTTCATTTTCTTACATTGAATGTCGCAAGATTATGTCAAGGAAACCTAAGCAAAGGATTGTATCGAAAACATATGCAATATACAATAAAATATCCAATTATTCAAAATTAGTGACACTAAATGATGTACAACTATTCAATTATCTTATTACTAGAGACGCGATTTTAGGCAAAATGCCTCTTTGTTTAGATTCAAGGCAAATTAAAAATAATACAAAATCTATATGTTTCTCGACAAATCAAAGCGATCTAGCCATGTTTTATTTTGCCTAGTTGCCTATTTGAACTTTTAACAGCCTAAATCGTGGTTTTTCGCCTATTTTGTCCTAAAATCATATTTATTTGGTCTAAACGTTTTTTTTTTTTTTTAATTTTAAATAAATATGGTTTTTACACAGCTGCATCTTTCTTAAATGTAAATTTTAGTTTTACAGCTAAAATGCTATAAACTAATACAACGATGGGTTTTCCCATCTATTGTGTGAGGGGCAAAGTCTGGATTTGCCTGCCGTAAAATTTATATTACTACCCTATTGAAGATATATCCTCAATTATCGGCTTATCGCTCTCGGGTTCATTTACCTGCTTCTACGTTTTTATTTTACGGGAAACCCTATCGGCTTGTTTACGCCCTGTAATTTAAACCATATAAGCAAATTTCTTCTCCCTGTTAACGTGATTAATGAATACACGATGCCCATTCTTAATTTATATAATGGACATCTTGATATTGCAGTTTAGATTTTATATTTATTCTCTTAATGCTTTTCTGGAGCGTATATGTGTGTGTTCCTATAGCGAGGTGGACTATTGACGAATCAGTATATAGTGAAAGACGTACTTTGAATTTTCATTTATATCGTAGCTTGCAACGAATATTTTTCGGTAGTTTTCTGTCGGTTTGTGCTTGTTTATCTACTCAGTGTATTGTGTATTTCCATCTACAACAATGCCAAAATCCAAGGAATCACATAGCGATAAAGTTCAAAAATGGCTGAAGGCAATTGGAGGCACTACTGTCTTTCAGCTGAATCCAAGCAACAGTGAAGAGTTGTTTTGTAAAGCGTGCGGAAAAATGGTAAATGACGTTTTTGTTTTTCTTTCCTAACTTGCTTCAAAAATATTATTGTAGTTAACTTGCAAAAAGAAAAATCATTTAGAGCAACATGCTACTGCTCCTGGACATCAGGCAAATCTTAGGAAACCGTTGAGGAACCAAATGTTAATAGACACCAAAAATTCAAGAGAAATCGACGTTTTTAATCGAGATTTATGCGACGCTTTTATGTCTGCAAATGTTCCTCTGGACAGATTAAACTATTCAAAACTGCGAAATTTTCTCACTAAATACTGCAACAAAAATGTGGCAAGCGTGAGAACCTTAAGAACAACATATGTAACAAAATGTTACAATGAGGTAATTAATATAATAAATAATAATTTAAAAATGTATTTTCATACTTGAGTGTCATTAAGATTTTGTTTACACCTATAATATTTTTATTAATTTTTTAAGACTATTAATACTATTCGCGAAGAATTTGGTAACAACGATATTTGGATATCTATAGATGAGACGACTGACTCTAAAGGTCGTATTATGGCAAATATGATTGTGGGTAAGCTTTGTTCTGAAACACCAGGAAAACCGTATTTACTGGCTACAAAGCAACTTGAAAGAACAAATTGCAATACAATGGCAAGATTCGTGAACCAAGCTTTAGGTAAGACATATTATGCAAAAAACTTACTTTAATAATATTGTAAATTTAATGCTAGATATTTAAGTTGAAGGCAACTCTCGTATTTTAGGTATTTTGTGGCCAACAGATGGAATTAAGTACGAAAAAGTCAAGCTTTTAGTCACGGATGGTGCTTCTTATATGCTCAAATGTGGTACAAATTTGAAGATTTTTTATAAAAATCTTAATCATTTAACATGTATTGCGCATGGACTCAATTTGGTGTGTGAATGTCTAAGAAATCAATATGCTAATGTTAGTGGTTTAATTTCGAATACCAAGAGAGTCTTTTTAAAAGCTCCACTGCGTGTGGCAGTGTATAAAGAAAATCTGCCAGATCTCCCTTTGCCTCCCGAACCTGTCTTAACACGTTGGGGAACTTGGTTAGAGGCGGTAGTTTTTTATGCTAATAATTTCGAAGCAATAAAATCAGTAAGTACTTTTTTAGCAAAACTTTTAAATAAGATTGTTTTTATTTAACGCTTTATGTTTTAGGTTGTAATATCGTTTGACAAAGATTCAGCTAACTGTATTGAGCAAGCGCAAGAATACTTTTCCAAGTCGCATTATAAATTTCTCATTGATAACATCAAAAGATTAGAAACATTCGGCCTTCCTCTTACAGATTCTGTTGCAGTAATTAATAATGCCGAAGCAGCTCTCAAGAATGCCCCAGGAAAAGTTGGCAAAATAATTTTGTCAAAGTTTAACCAAGTGATTTCGAAAAATCCAGGTTTCAAAACGGTTAAAAAGTTTGCTGAGCTGCTCAGTGGCGAAGCAGTTGAAGCTACCGCTCATACCACAGCTGACTGGTCCATATTTAAGTTTTGTCCTACAACCTCGTGTGACGTAGAACGTTCATTTTCTTCGTACAAACTGCTGTTTTCCGACCGAAGAACAAATTTTACTAACGATAACTTGGAAAAGCATCTTGTGTGCTACGCAAACGCGAAATTTGAGGACATGTTACACGGCGATTAATTAATTTATTTATTATTTTAAACCAAATGAGTCTACATATTTTAGTTATTAGTTAAAATTTGCATGTTTTATTTCTTTTTATGGCTGAAATGTACCTAAAATTACATTAAATATCGTCTTCTTATTCATGTTTTTTTTAAATAAAATGATTTTTGTGTTTACCGTTTTTTTTTAAGTATTTGCCTAACATGCCTAAATCACAGTTGTTCGTCCTAAATACATAGTTTTTAAGGCCTAAAAAAGGGCCTTTTTAGCTGTTTTTTACGTCCTAAAATCCCGTCTCTACTTATTACATACCACAATCTATTTAATTATAAAAAAATTAACTTATTTATATTAGAAAATTCAACAATGACCGCAAGTAAATGAAATACAGTTTCCCAATAAGGAATTTACTGTTTTGTTTAATATTAGTTCGTTACTTCCATCAGAATATCTACTTTGAATGCTTTAAAGTATTTGAAAGATTTTCTTCCACAGATGGGTGTATAATACATCAAATTAAGTCGGCTGTATTTATCATAGAACTGTTTACAAAGTAAAAGTAAGTTCTGCAAACGATAAGACATGATAGTAGTAATATATCCCTAATGCAGTTAGTAGTTTTCTGGTCAAGATTTAACTTGATCAAAAAAATATATATTAACTGCCAATGTTATTATCAACCAATTTATAATATTTATTAAATCGTAAGGTAAATCGAAATATGTACGGCTTCATATCAACAATAATAAACATGATTTACATATACACATTGGGAAAATGTGAAATTAGCTATATCTATACATGTACGGCGAAAGTGCGAGGAGGAGATTGAGTGGAATCCGATCGATTCGATGCGAGTCGCACGTTAGTACGCTTGTAACAATGTTGGGATGTAGACCTACTGTGTGCAAGAGCGCACGTAATAATTTAAAGTCATGGTCGGCTGGAAATGAGAGTTTCGCATATTTATTTTGTTGTTGCTACGAAACTAATAAGAAATTCTAAAGACGAAAATAAAAACAGATTCTGATGAAATAAAAGAAAAGAAAAATAAACACTGTAGAACCTCTTGCTAAGATCGCCCGCATATACTGCAGTCTACCTCGTAACTAACCGTCATGATTCATCGATTGCCGCTAACCCTTCCGCTTGTGGTGAATCACCCATTCACGTTTACCCTTGTCGCATGTACGCTTTTTCGTATAGCTAGACATTTTCTTTCCTTATGTGTATAAAAGTCAAATAGTTATCAGTGAACTAGCAAACGCTTAGTTGGTACATACAACTGTGTGGTTGTGGAGCGACAAGTGCCAACTTTTAAATGGAAACCTTCTTTATTGTTACTATGTTAGAAAATTGTTACTATCTTAAAAGTTTCTGCATTCTTTCAAACTAAATTTTAATCAGTCATATTATATTTCCGATTTAACAAAAATAGACAAAATTTTAAAATATTTGTTGGAGGAAAAGTGAAGTACCTTTACATGTAAAAACTTCGATTAATATTATAATTGCAAGTTGTTTTGAATCTCACTATGTGTACAAACATTAGTTTCCAAAGAAAATGCTATTCATAAAAGATTGCTTTTTTTATTTTTTCCGAATATATATGCCGTAAGAGCGAGCGTACTATGATCAGCCAGCATAATCGGCATTTTCTATCGAACTTTATTGCAATTAATTAATTGTTATGGTAAGTTTGTTTAAATATGTTAGTCTTTGATAGACAATATGTCTATTTTTTTGACTTTTTGTGTTGTTACTTTTATGATGGCTTCGGCACAAACCATGCAGGATTGTTGGGTCAATTTTAATATTATGTAAATCTGGCAACAATTATCACCTTATTTGCCATTGTTGCGCAAGAAATTGTACAATTGTAAATTTTATACTATTCATGCCTACTGAGCGCAAAGTTATTTCCGGCTGTACAAGAGCAGTATTCATTATGTTCTACTTTGTGTAGTTGTTGCCAAATTTACTTTGCTTATCAACGAGCTCTTTAACTTTGCGTAGCGAGAAAAACAGATTACCAAAACCTATATTGCTGCATATCGTCATATTTCTTAAGTTAAAGAATAATATATGTGATATCGTTGGATTTGTCTTTCGATTACCTTTCCAAAAACGTAAAAATATACAGTGTTCTATTTAAAAAACGAAAGTTGACGTCATTTCCAGTGAAACCGGAAATACAATTGACATGCGATAACGAAAAAAGTCAGCTCACAAAAAATACAAATCGACCAATTTTTTCTAAAAACGCTAGCTCCTATCGTTCAAAAGTTATCATGGGGGAGACACTTTAGGCCCGCACAGTATATAACTACCAGCCCTGAAGGCCTAGGGCTTTCACAACTTCTCCCCACACATTCCGCATCCGCGCCCTGGTCCTCCAATCCTTCACATTCAAAACTCTCAAATCTTCCTGTACCGAGTCGAGCCATCTTATTCTAGGTCTCCCTCTTCGTTTCCACCTTATCCTCAATGCCATTTTTGATACCCTTTCACTCCCTATTCTCTCTAGGTGTCCTATCCATCTGACTCTTTGGGCCTTTATTAAGTTTATTACACCCGGGCTTTCAAATATTTGACTTATCTGTTCGTTCGTTCTTCACACCCATACTTCTCCCCGCTGTAATGCACCAAATATCTTTCTCAAAACCTTGCGTTCCCACATCTCTAGCATGCTCATTTCCCTTGCGTTCAACGCCCACGTTTCACATGAGTACGTTACAACCGGTCGTATCACAATTTTGTACAGTCTCAGCTTTAAGACTTTAGAAATGCACTTAGATCTCACCATGAGCAAATGGTGGAGTGCTCCAATCATCTTATTTCCTTTGGATATCCTACCTCCTCTTCGTCTCCCTTCTCGTTAATTGTTACGCCGAAGAATACGAAACTTTCCATGCACTCAAAACAATACCCTTTTAGTTTCTCCTGTGCTCAAGTTATTTACTTGATTCAGAAAAAAGCCCACAATAACGTATTTAGAAAATAATTGTAACAAAATTACGCTTAATCTAATAAGCGTCTTTAATTAATTAAATTCAGTTCAGTCTTGCTGCTGATGATGATAGCTTGGCTATCGAAACGTGCGTCCAGTACGAATTAAGTGTTGTGGTAAGGGTTTTAGTGAACTGTTTCAGTGTTCCAGTGCCACAGTTTTAGAGTACCCGTTTAGTCTTTAATTAATGTTTTATCTTTGGTTTTTTATACTATCAAAATACAAAAATATACAAAAGTAAAACACAATTCACACAGGAAGGGATACGACAAGGTAATAGACGAACTGCTGGTCTTATTAAACAATGCTAGCTACTATACACAGGGATATACTGATGACGTTGTAATACTCACCATCGGGAGGAATGCTAGCATAATCTCAGAACTTATGCAGAAAGCATTAAAAATGGTAGAAGTATGGTGCAAGACGGAGAACCTTAGAGTAAACCCTGCTAAAATATCACTTACACCCTTCACCACAAGAAGAAGGTTCGACGACCTAAGAGCACCGACTCTTTGCAATGAAGCAATACAGATCAGTCAGGAGGCTCAGTTCCTAGGTGTAACCTTGGACTCTAAACTGAACTGAAATTCACATCTACAAAAAATGACCGACAAATGTAAGAGGGTGTTAATGACAACTCGTAAAACAGTTGGGAAAACATGGGGACCCAAACCACATATGATGTACTGGCTGTACGCTACGGTGGTAAGACCCATGATAACTTATGGCTGCCTGGTTTAGTGGCCTAACATTACACAGAAGCATGCGATAACCAATCTCTCTTGAATTCAGACGCTGCCGTGTATAACTGGAGCCATTCAAAGAACCCCAACGGCTGCTATGGAAATCATGCTAAACCTACCTCCTCTTGACATCCACATCAGGGGAGAGGCTAGAATGGGAGCATACAGACTCAAAAACACTAGTAACTAGAGAACCCACAGTGGCTCGGGGCACACCAGGATAGAAACAGTAGTAATAAACCCTATCTCTGATATGGGTAACGACGTAACAATCTCCAGGATCTCCTTGAATTGGGAAGAATGGAGAGATAGAGAAGGGAGAAAACCGAAAAACCGAAATCTGGTACAAAAATGGGTCAAGAACGGGTACTAGTTCTGGCGTTAGTGTTTATGAGGAAAACCAGCGATGTATCACTTGGAAAATACACCATGGTATTTCAAACAGAAATATATGCTATACAAACCTGCGCGTGGGAGAATCAGCATCGACAACCACGACGGGGGACGATCTGCATTCTCTCTGACATTTAGGCAGCCTTAAAGGCACTAGCACCCTATCATATAGCCTCCAAACTAGTATGGGAGTGCTTGCAAAACCTAATGGTTCCGTCTAAACACAACAAGGTCACCTTAGTGTGGGTACCAGAACATAAAGGTACGCGGGCAATGAACATCAATTAAATTGGAACCATGCAGCTGGATAAATGCACAGCAAACGAATGATGAGAACACCATTTCAACATTTGACTGCTAACCTGGTTGTACTAAACAAAATTCAGCTTAGAGCAGTAACATGTCTATTAACAGGACACGGCTGCTTAAGAGGCTACTTACATAAGATGGGGATCTATAAAGATGAACTCTTATGTAGACTTTGTAATGAAGAGGAGGAAACAGCCTCTCGTATTACCTTCGAATGCGAAGCGCTAGCTCAATGCAGATTCGTTATGTAAAGCGCAATTGATCTACCATTGAAAAAAGATTTACTGCATAGGCTCTTAAACCGAGGTAACTAACCTGTTTAAGTAAAACGAATCCGAAGCAGGAATAACACAATAGGCCCGATGGGCCGCAGTGTTAAGGGTGAAAAAGACTAATTCTGCTTTGGAAACAACCAATCAAGCTGGGAGCTATCACGCAAGAAGCATTTCATTTTTTGCCATATTTGCAACTGAATCCTTCAAGACATATTTTTAATTATAATCTGCAGTTGATTTAGTCAAAAATGTATAGATATATTTCCTGCGCTTGGTATTAATATCATAGCAAATAGGTTTGTACTTACTTGACAATATAATGTTCCTTTTTTTTCTACACCAATCGTTAATTCGTATTTTTAATATAGGTTTCGTCACTAATTGTGGCCATTTGAACAAGTGACAAAATTTTTTCTGGTACTCTACAATAAGAAATAAATATTTATATTTACATGTATATGTATTAATTCATATCCTTACAACGGCAAGGCACTTTCGTAGAAATCTAATATGACAGAGGATAAAATGAGTGCTTTTTCAACTACTTGAACATCTGCAGTTTTCATCGTTGATTTATATGAAAGTTTTAAGATTATGACTTTGTTTACTACGACAAAAGAGCTCCGTATAAGCACAAAAATATTTGTATATTGCCCCATAAAGACGCTTGTTCTTTTTAACGATTCTCTGCTCTTTTATTAGAATTGTCTGTCTCCATTTTTATACACCTTTATGGTGCATAAATAAATTTCGTAGATATGGTTTGCAATAGATGTTGATGAGACTTTTTTGCCAATTTTCAATGACCCACGACCATTTACTAAAGCGTCCGAGGCAATTTTCTCTTCAGTTAGCGAAAACAACTTTTTATTCGTTTTGCGAAATGAGAAAAAAAAGTTTCAACTTCTACCGGCCGACGAAAAAGGGAGAATACGCAAAATATAAAGGGAAACGTTGAACACGTAGGAGAAAGAATTAAAAAGTCATTATGCAAATGACCGTAAAAAAATTTTATTGCTGAAATGTGAATCGTGGTAACATGGGAAGGGAAAAAGAAAGTTTATAAAGTAAAAGGGTGGATAATCTGACTAAGAGTTGGTGTTTCTTTTAGGCCTCTCCTACGTTTTCAATCCTGTCTCTTTTGTTTACCTACCATCAACTACTACGCGAGGAAGCCCTACGAGGAAGATATTTTCATTGTATTCAGCGATGAACATCACCGAACACTTGAATGCCTGATGTGAATGGAACCAGGAAACGGATACTTAGTCTTGAGCGTCGCCTTTTGTCAACACATTAGTGTTCGCGTATCTTCTAACCGCGGTTCTGCTAGATATTTTCAACACAATGAAAATTTTTGAATAAACAGTGTTATACTAAATACATAAGGGTGCACGTCAAGAAAAATGAAGGCGAAGTGCTGCCAGATAGTTCTACATATCTCTCATTAGATATGTTTACATATTCAGTTACATACAGAAAAGTGCATTTCTTTTTCCCTTTTATTATTTGAAGGATCTAGGGTTTCAACTTTAGGTTGATTTCTACTCTACTAGGCGTAATACACTCAGGTGCAATAAAAAGTTTCCATCTATTTATATTATATTTTTTAAAAGATTAAGCGAGAACGTTATGTTCTAGATTAAAATAAATAATAATTTATCCTCCGAGACGCACAATGATTTAAAAAAACAAGGCGGATGGTATACAAGAGTTTATTTATCAAAGGAAAACAAGGAATATTTGAAAACAATGGGAAAATGTAAAACAGAAATTAAATTACAGTTGCCGTTAAGAACGGTGAGAGCCAAGGTACTTCAGTAAACAGTATTACATCCTCTGGCTTCAGTTATAGCTCCTATGCGACTCTGTGTACTCTCAATTAAGCTGCAGAAGTCATCTTCAGCCTGAAGAATCATTTATATGTGCAGACACCGCAGCGTTTAGGCGGTAAGCAGCCCATGAGGTGCTCGATATGTGGTGGGCATCTGCATGCCGGGTCGTTGTTCTCTAGACGGCATGACTATACCTCTTGGTGCTAGGTGGCGTCAAGAAATATATTTTGGTACTAGTCGTGGAAAGTAGTGACATAAACCCGAGAGGTAAAAACCAACTGCGAGGAAGGGATCATGTTCGGAGCCACGCTGATGACGCCGGGTAATTTTTGGTTATCTTCAGGTACATTCTCCCATTCTTCGAAAAGAGCAGTGCGCAGTTCATTTAGTGAAGCTCTGCATACTCTGTAGGATTTTCGTCAAGATATTCATTAACACGTCTCGCGCATGATTTTGCATTAAGCCGAAGTTATTGCCAATAAATGGAGCAAATGGGATAACATGGTCTTCCAGAATGTCTGTAATGTATCGGTGTGCTGTTAAGGGCCCTACTTCTGCACAAACAAGTTCCGTACGAGCTTCTAATGAAATGCCAGCCCACAGCATAATAAACTTGAGCCTCCATTATGATTTACTCGTGGAATGAATGTACAGCGTGCATATCGTTCACCAGCTCTTCTCCATACCCGTTGTCAACCGCCTGAAGAATATAGACAGAGCCTAATACACTACTCCACTGCTCTATTTTCCATGCCAAGTGGTTACGATGAAATTGTTTCGTCGCTGTTCAATGATGTGGTAACAACTTTGGTTCATGAGCTGGTATGCAGGACTTCAATCCTGCTTCCGCCAATCTTCGGCGAACTGTCCATACACTTACATCAACACCACGCACCTTTCTAAGTTGATTTCTCGGCTCAACGGATGTAGAAGTGCCCGTAATGTAATGTAAAATAATAAAGCGTTCACCAGCAGCAGTTGTTTCTCTTTTCTTACCGGATCCTGGTCTTCGCGTGTATCTGCCAGACTTTCGAAACCTTTCTACACATTTTCGCAACCGCTGTATGAGTTCAGTGAAGAACTCTATTGACATAATACAAAGATCGACCATCTGTCACAAGAACTACAGCTTTTGCAGAATCTTCGGCGTTTAGGAGCACGGTTGAAACAAAAATACAGCGCAATAGTTTTCACAACAGCGAAAGTGTAACAGAAGTTTAACATAAAAGCAGATAAACACACACAATTCAAAGTTTTCCTGTCATACAAAATTTACATTTACGCAGTTATTATTCCAATCTTGAAAAAGAGAAGAAAAATAAGATACATGATAAAATAGTAGGCCTGGATGTGAGTGTCTATGTCTGGTACTACGACAAAGTAAGTTACCGATGCCATATATTTGGGCAAATGTTAGACATTTCGCGAATCAACGGCGTACTATGCGGTGGAAACTTTTTACTGCACCTGAGACTATATATATACCACTGGGTAAACTATTTAAATTATAGTGTTCTGAAACAAAGAGTCTCATACTAATTTCGGATATTGCATAGAAATTTGTTAATAGCAATAATAATTGCTTCATCGAGTACCATAGCAGACACAAACATATTAAACAAATAAATTTTATCACGACAATATTTTGCGTTTCCAAAAAAAATACTTTAATGCGCCCCTCGATTATTGTAACAGAATTACCTTTGACAAATAAATACACTGAAATGTAAAATTCAGTTTACTTATATCTCTACCTCAGGGAAAAATCAAAAAACAATTCAAAATTAGTGGGATCTAAGAAATTTGTGCTTCTTATAAAAGAGTGGTACGAACAGGAAGCAAATGTGGAAGAATTCATATTAATTGTTAATTGTAGTCCTGAATATTATGATAGCAAGTAGGAGTCCGATTGAAGATTTAATTTTTTTAAGTTATTCTACCTTTCGTTTCTTGATATTTATATTTTGTTTCTAATCTAAATTCCTTTTAGTTTGCATATTGCTTACATAAAACATTGTTCCTCAACATTTCGCAAACGTTTAACGGCTTATCTAATTGTGGCTGCTGCAGTGGTAGATTCCACCCAAGCTCTTTCTGCTATAACACGTTTACATCTCTTGCAAGACCATATTCCTTCACAACTTGTTTTCATAGTATTATTGCCATAGAAACTACAGGAATATTTTCCATGTTAGGTTATTTCCATTTTCTTTACCATTTTACATAAGGATGCACCAACGATTCCTACCTTCTTTGTGTGCTTAGCCATTTTCTAATAACCTTTCTTGGCCAGCGATAATATTAAAAAACATATATTAAAGTTGATGATTCGGTGAGAGTTCATAGTAGTTAAACGTCGATAAATGAAAAAGGGACTAAATCTCACAAATTGCCAAATCTACTATGACGATCAAACTTATGAACAGGGTGGCAGATGTGTTCGTGCTACCAGGATCCCTATTCTCCAATATAAGAGAACGATCACATCGTGAGAATAGTGGGCGTGATTCTCATGTCATGTATTCTTTAAACTTAATTTCTCCTACAAACCGGAGAGAACTTAGTTCCCCCAGAAATTTCTACGAGAATCTTCAAATATTAGGAGAAGCATGCGCAGATCATAGGCTATCATAGGTTATACAAATTTATATCAATTTTCTCTTGTGTGCGTTGAATTACATATTTCCTTGTTTGATATACGAGGATGGTATGAGAAGTACCCGTGTTTGGAGATAGATGGCGTCTTGTGTTAAAATATGCATTAGCGACTGTGAGTACTATTCTTTAATCGACGTCTGCCAAAATTTCGGAGAGATTCATCGAGTAGTGTTATTTTGAGAGCTGTTGAAAGTGAGCAAGTTTATGTATTTGTGGAACCATGAAAAAAGAGCAGCACCGGTTAGTGATTCGATTTCTTTTTTTGGGATGGGAAAACGTGTGTGGAAATCAAAGAGAAGATGGATGCAGTTTATAAGGAGCATGCACTTTCGATAATTACCATCAGATGCAGACGACATCATCAATAAAGTTCATGATATAGTGTCAGCAGACCGCCGGGTAAAAATTAGAAAGATTGCTAATATGGTAAACATCTCAATTAAAGCACCATAAAGCAACCTCAAAATCAACACCATTACAACAATTCAATTCCCCCAAGACGAATAACCAATCTCAGCAACACTCAATTCAACAAACAATTCAACAAAGAAGGAATGAATCTGCTTAACAAGGGATATAAATACGCCCCATTACCACCCAAACTAGAGAGTCACTCTATTGCAATAAATATTGAAGCGCAACTGATCAAATCTAACCACCTGAAATCCGAAATTATATTTTTACTAAATAAAGTTACGGACAATAGAGGTAAGCTAGGTTATAGGAATCTTTTGAAATACTCAAAAAATGAAAATAATATTACTGCCTCTATTCAACATAAAATTAAAAACAATAATTTAACAATTACCAAAGCTGACAAAAACGCTAGTTTTGTCATTTTAAATACAGAAACATTTTAAAAACTGAACAATTCTTTTCTGAAAACAATATCGTCAAATTAAATCATAAATCATAATCCTCTCAACAAATATATCAAAAATCTTAAAGATGTCATTCATAATAGCAATATCGTTTTTACCAAACTCAACATTTTCAAAAGTTTAAAAGAAATAGATCCCACAACACCCAAACACCCACATTATACAATCTTATAAAACTTCATAAAGCAGAACATCCTATTAGACCTATTACCGCCTCTATTGGCTCTCCAGCCCATCATCTTGCTAAAACTTTAAATTATATCATATTGAAACTTTTTAAGGTTAATACTACATACACTGTTAAGAATCCTTTCGACTTCATTACTGATATTAATAAAATGACTTCTCATAATCAATTCTTAGTGGCCTCATTCGATATTGACAACTTATATACAAATATTCCTGTTTAGAGATGCATTGTCTCACCTAAACATAAAACTTAAAAATAATTTAGATGTCATGATTCATGATTAAATATAATCTTAATATTGATGATATATGTAGAAGATATCAGCCATCATAATGGGCATATTTGGGAAATGCGGGAGTGTCTTACACGTGTACTTGAACGAATACGCCGTTTAGAACGTGAGCAAGGGGTTTTTGGAAATGCAAGAGTGAAGTCGTGGCTTGCACATGTACGTGAACGAATACGCCGTTTATAACGTGAGGTGCACAAATCGATTTACGTTTACCCAATTTTGGCAAGCAAATGACATTCCATAGTGATATTCAACACAGCACACGTTGAGATGCGCTGAGTTCGTGTAAAATCGGGTGATCATAGTACACTCGCTCGTACAGTATACAACTAGATTTAAATTATACATACCACATTTCTGTTTGGCACGTTGGCCTGATCCATAAGTTGGCCCACTCGAGCATCAATCCACGCTTAACGTTATTACTAAGGGTGGGCGATATTGTCTCGTCCGAGCATCAGTTGGCGGCAGGCGTGCCGCGGGGATCGCTGTTGGCCCTGTCATTATTTAACATTTATATGTCAGACCTGCCGTCTTTTCACGGGGACAGCATAGCGACGTACGCGGATGACACCGCGATCTATTCGACCCATCAGAATGAGAGGTACGGCATGATTAACATCCAGAGGGGGATAGATGGGATGGCCGAGTGGTGTGGGAGATGGCGATTGGCGCTGGCAGCCAAGACCTGTGCCATCAGATTCACAAGGAGGATCCAACAACCGCTGGGGGACCTATTCCTGCAGGGAGTAAGATTACCATGGTCGTAGCAGACCAAGTATCTTGGCCTACAAATGGACAGAAAGCTCCTGTGGCGCGAGCACTTTCAACAGATTGGCGTTAAATGCTACAGGGCGATAGGCATGATTTATCCGCTTAAATCCCGAAAGTTGACACGAGGCAGAAAAGAAGGCCATACATATCGTTTCTGAGATAACTTACAGGTCGGCCGTTTGGTGCGCTGCGGCGCCGACCAACATCCAATTCCTCGAGAAGATACAAGACAAGATCCTCAGGATGATAGCCAAGGCGCCGACTTATGTGTGTCACTGGTGCTGTCTCTGCCGAAGATTGAAAAACGGAATCGCGTGATAACTTCAAAGCAATGTTTGGGTATGTTTAAACGCAATACGAGTGAGTTTATGCGGCGTTATGTGATTGTATATGAGACATGGACACATCACTACACGCCAGAAACTAAGGTCAGTCGGCAACATGGTTTTTTCCCGGCGAACGTGCACCAAAGAAGGCGAAGACGATTCCATCAGCCAAAAAAGTTATAGCGACGATTTTTTGGGATTAGCAAGACATAATCTTAACTCATTAATTAAAAAAGGAAAGGACAATCATTGGCCGGTACACGTTGCGACGGCAGAACTAGTCCAGCTACGGTAAGAATTGGCGCCCTATCCACCATATTCGCCAGATTTGGTCCCCTGTGACTTATTTCTTTTTCACGTCAAATGAAGAGGTCATTGCCGAAACAGAGGCCTACAGAGTTCGACAAATCCTATTATTTGGATGGCTTGAAAAAGTTAGAACATCGTTGTACTAAACGTATAGAGCCATACCATCCCCGTTCATATACATTTTCTAAATATAAAGAAAGTGTGTCTATCAAAAATTATATTGCTGCATTAAATAATTTTAACACAAAATTACTGTGCACAAAAATACTTTTTGTAAACATTTTTTGTTTCAAAATATGATTTGTTTTAATTTTGAGTAGTTATCTACATCATTTTAAATTTTATTTTCATAATTTATCGTTTTTGTAAATTTAATCACGAAAGGGTTAAAATTTATTAGGGAGGATGTCCATACTGTGTCGCATGCCTCTTTCGTAAACGTAAATGTTTGTTCTCGCTTTATTTGGTTTAGATGATAAATCCATTTTTGTTGTAGTTACAGTAAAATTTTGAGTAATATTAACCTGTAAGTAGTTTGTAAAATAAACTCCTCAACACACAAATCGCTAAAATTTCGGTAGAAGGAACTTGTAGCTCATTTCATACCTCACTTGCGAAATAATACGACTTCTTATTGTTGCGAGAATATTTATGTGATGGGACCTACCCCTTCCCTTGATAGAATGCTCCCCTCTCTAATGTTGATGAATAGAGTTCCAAAAATTGTACTTACTAATTTTCTCTGGACGCCAATTTATAAATACCTAGATACATACATTTGTCCTTTTATTGCATTAAAACCGTAATCGGTAAATTATCTTCATAAATATAATAACTGATGGCTCACGATTAAACTTTTATGAAGGCTTAAAGGTTTTTTTCTTGCAGTAAAATAAGATGAGCCCCATAAAGACAACGATATTTAAGTTTATTACAAGAAATAACGATCTTACCGATAGGTAGTACAATGAAACACGATATTCACACCTCACAACGAGTTTGCGATAGCGAAAATACTCCTTTGTGCATTAGCAAAGAGATAAGAGTGCCGTTCTTGCGAGAGGATAAGAAATTGCTGGTACTCCATCTGAGAACGTTTACATAGTAATGTAGATACAGCCTGGACGTGTAATATAATCTCATTTTATGAAACTTAAATTACAACACTCTTTAGATATCCTCCGTTCATTAGCGATTACTGCGGTATTAACTTCACTGAATCGGTATTATCATTACTAGATACGTAGACACCACAGACGGAGTGAATCACGACACTACATTGTGGAATCGATGCTCACGATTCCTACAGTGGCAAGGATCCTTACTGCCCTATTCATAGTTCCTCCTTTAGGGTGTACATTTCCTTAAGCATTCCTTGATTAAGAAATTTGTGTTTCATAGAACATATTTCTCACTTAAGGTCGCCTTAGATAACGAAAATCTTAAGATAGTTCCTCAGGTACCTTAAGCATTCCTTGACAAAATACTTGATAGGGCATATAGAGGGCGTTTCAGAGCATATTTGTTATTATCTGTTATAAAATTACGTTTTTGGTTAATTTAGTTGTATTGTTATGTATAATTTGTTTAATTATTAAATTTCTTGGATAAATAATGTGATACTACTGTATTAAATTTTCTGTTGATTTGAGGTTATTTCAGAATTAACAATACTTTTAAGCATTGTTATTTTAAATAATAGGTTATTAAACTAAGGATACAATATGCTATGTATTGAGGGTTTTTTTTAATTATATTGATATGATACACAATAATAGACAACATAAACGATACATTAGAGATGTACAAGATGCTATGGAATATTTTAGAAATTAAGAATTTAAGATGCGATATCGTTTTTCCAAAGAAAACATTCAGTACATTTTATTGTCACTTGTTAATGAACAATTAAAGGAGCAAGTGGATGAGAGGGTTGTCATATTTTTTTTTAAATAACTTTGTTGCAACAAATAAGTTTCATGAAAACTCAAATGTTTGACCACATATTATTAATCCACAACCCCATCCTACTAACCAAACAAACTGCACTTGAAAATAATCATTCAATAAAGGATAGCAACTAAAACTATTAAAATCTAATTTATTCAGAAACAGTTTTTTATAACATAACTCCATTCAATTGTCCCTTCAATTACAGAAGATGCTGGTTTGCCTATATTACCACTTCTTGAAGCTAGTAAATGGTGGCCAGTAGCTAATTTTATAGCAGTATGGTTTAATAGAAATCCTTTCATCAATTCTATAAAATGCATCTTTATCCGAGAATGACCGAAGTAAATCAAGATTGCTATGAAATACAAATTTGTCCTAAGTGTAAGGTGTCCTTACCTAAGTCGAGTTTTTCTTATGAATACGGCAGTTAATACACTAGCTGTCGTCTTGCGGTGTAAGCTATCGTTTGAGCTAGGGATATAAATATACCAACGCGTTAAACATCTGTTTAATAATGTTACCAACATTAGAAATTGAGTTGCATAACATTTACATCTTTTACATTTCCATGATATTGCTTTGCAATGTTCGAAAGTAAGTGCAATATTGAAGTCATTTACTGCCTCCAAATTTGAATACACTAAAAGTTCCTTTATGGTTCGCTGATTCGTCGGAAACTCGAATCGTCAATTGTATGGAATCCTTGCTATATTCATCAATATTATAAGTAAACAAAGTGGAATAAAATTTTCTAAAATATCTTTCCTTCAAGAAACCTAAACAGACCCGAAAGGTCACTTTATGACAATTTATTGAAAGAGCACTTCTTCATATTTTTAACTAATCCTAAACTAAGTTCGAAACTCTTACTTGGATTAATACATAACACAATATAACCAAATTTGCTGTCATTATTGTCCCAAAATATGGTACAGCGTCAACCGCCAAGTCCTCTGTATCAAAATCGAGAACAATGTTTTAGCTTCCGATGAGCCATATGGTCAGAAACGTCAATGAAGCATTTCCTGCCCCTCCTTCTATAGGTAAGCATTCTAAATTCTAACTTTTTTTACTACCTACTTGTTTGGTGAACAGTTTTTACTTACTTTTATATTTACACTACCCCTTTGTTTACGTTTGCCAAAGTATTTATATTTACAACCTAGAACATAGTATAATAATAATGTTTCTATTGTCAAAGTGTACGTTAACAATGTCAAATATGGTATAAAGGTACGTTCACATATGGTAGCGTGAAATTATCGCTAGGACTAGCGCGAAATTATTTGCAACATTTTGCTGTAATTCTTAAGATCATTCTTAAAATCATTTCGTGATAACTGACGCCTAGGTTTATTTGGTAGAATCACAACTAGAGTTGCTCACTAGCGCCAACGGGCAGTGGCGGAGGTCCGATACAACCCTCAGTATAACTGCGAGTCTCAATCAGATCTGTTGTGTATACATGTACGCTGCCGTAAATACTATTTCGTAGTTCTACGTTTGTTTTAAAAATATTGCCTACGTCGCGAAGACGACCAATGTTGGACAAAGTTGCAGAATTTATAGCAGAAATGCCTAACCTAAATTATAATGGCGTTAAAATTCAATGTGTAGTTTCTGTATATCCCTTTAATGTGTTGGTCCAAAAGGGATTGTCTACGTCACGCAAATAGTAAACAGCATTCTTCAAAAAAAATTGCACACGACACTACGATAAATTTAAATTTAATTTATGTATTACCTTTATTGCATGTAATCTACCGTTTAATTTACTAAACAAGGAAGCATATGTCTTCTTCTGGAATAAATATTCGGACTGCAAATTACCAAGTCGGGCATCGTTACAAAGAATTGTGCCATCTGCTCGTGAACATGTTGAAAAAAGAATTAGATCGGAGTTGAAAGATAAAAAACTGTGGGTATGTGTGGACGAAACAACAGATCGTACAAAACATTCTGTGGTTAATGTAATGGTACGTACGTGGAAACCACATCAATCGTCACCTTCAATTTTATTAGCTTCCAGACGAGTACAACAATGTACTGCCGAAGTAATATCAAAGTTAGTGTTAAATACATTGGAAAAGTTTGAACTTTCAACAAATCAACTGTTGATGTTTATGAGTGATGGTGCCGCAAACATGCTTTCTGCAGGCCGGTCTCTTAAAAAACATTGTGCTAACTTGTTACATACATATTACGTGTAAAATTCATGCTTTCAGTCATGTGGCAAATAGTATTAGAAAATGTTATCCTGAGGTAGACGCTTTAATAACGCATACAAAAGTAGTGTTTGTCAAATCCCCAAAACGTATTCGCAAATTTCGCAGGCTGTGCCCCCGTATGCCTGAATCACCAGAACCTATTCTTACACGTTGGGGAACATGGTTACAGGCCGCGTTTTATTATCATAAATATTTTGAGAATATTAAGAATGTGGTTTTACAATTCGATCCAAAGGAAGCTGCGGCTATCAAGGAAAGCCAGTCGAAATTTCAAGATAGTCAGGTTAAAACGGATTTAAAAACTATTCAGAACAATTACTTCGGACTAGTGGAGGTAATAGAAAAATTACAAAATCATTCGATGTCGTTAGTGGAATCTCTGCAAATAGTGCAACATGTTCACGCACAGCTATGTGCGGTAGAAGACACAAAAAATGTTTATGTTCTAGAAAGATTTGAAAGTGTTTTAGAGAAAGATTCTGATTTTGGCACATTAAGACAAATTTCTGAAGGTGCGTCAACAGAACCGTTGTTCCGAAGATTATTTTAATTACGCAAATATAACGTCATTAGGTGTAGAACGTTCGTTTTCTGTATATAAACACACTTTTTCCTCACGCCGCACTCGGTTTGCCAAAACAACTGTGGAAACAATATCTAATGTTGCAGATATTTAACAGACATTATTCACTTTGTGGTTTCACGGAAGACTCTTAAGACGGTAAGTGTTTGAGCACGCACTATATTTTATTTCTGACCATTTATTTTGTGTAAACTTTTATGCGCCCGCCACTGGCTGTTGGGGCAAATTGAGCAACTCTAATCATAACCTTAATTTATCTGTTAATAATTTCCTTTGTAATGTAACCATGAGGAGCAAATTTAAAAATAAATGTAAACGGAGAGAAGACGTTGGCAGATACTTCCCATCAACACTCAAAAGAAACAACAAAGACTGTTTAAATTCAATTCTGGAAATCTTAAATCATGATCTCAATTCCTTTTTCTTATATACAGGAGTGAATGTAGATTTATTTGGAAATTTATTGTAAATAGTAAAAGCAAATCCGTTAAATATTTCGGATGCAGTTTGTTTACTCATCAACACCAGGCATGCATACATACATACAAATTGTGGTACGAATGTTAATAGTTTATTAAATAACTGACACTCTCGTAAATATATAGGTGCGATAGAAGGCATGCACATTCATGTAAAACAACCTAACAATGTTGGCTCTTTATATTACAATTATAAGAAAACTTTTACTATTTTATTTAGTGCATGCGATGCAAATTGTAAATTTGTATGTGTGGATACAGAAGCCTCTGAATTTTAAAGTGATGGAGGAATGAATAGCAAAAAACTCTAAGAAAATTAAACCAAGCTATATACGAGGGTAAGTCAAATATTATCTACACTTTCGCCATAACAAGCTTTGAAGGTTATCGTAGTGGCGGCCGCTTGCGCATGCGTTGAGTTGGCGCCTCTGTGGTCATGTGTGCGGAATTTAATCACGATCGCGTCATTTGTCTGCTAGCTAGAACAGCATAAGTATGTCAGCTCCGCTATTAGTTTGCACCAAAGAGGAACAACGAGCAGTGATCCGATTTTTATGGTCGGAGGGTGTGAAAGGTGCTGAAATTCACCGGAGACTTTTGTCACAATACGGGGACATTGCTTTATCTCGTAAAAGCGTTTTTCTGTGGATCGAAATGATTCAAAGTGGCCGCACGAGCGTAAAATAGGCGAGTTACCATAGGTGAGGTTGCATCTTCTTTAAACATCACTACCATATATTTTAGCGCCTCATTTTACTACGGAACTTACTAACGCGGTATAACTCGAAAATATCCCCTAACACCGTATTGTGATAATTACACTTCTGATTATTAATAGTTCTTTCCTCTTTTGGCTATAGAGAGGCTTTATGACAAATAGTTGACAATTTTACCAAGATTGGTTAAACATGTGTTTTTACCCTCATCGTCATATATCGGTTGTCCACCAAAACTGATAGAGAACAGAATATTGTGGTGGGGATACCTACCACGTGATGTATGCCTATGAAGTGTCTCTTCTCTGTTAAATACGTATATAGCCATTAAGTCTGATTTCGTTGATAACCCGTATCAAATTTCGGCTGAACATGAATACAAGAACTGTTTTACTTGGATACTCACATCTTTCCAACACTTCTTGAATTAGTCTTTATCGTAAAATATTGAAAGCAATCTAAATAAGTCACCCAGAAGAACGCTTGTCGAGTAATACGTGCGCCCTCTATATAACCGCGGATCGATTTCTCATCAATCATGTGGCGCACTTTCTTTGTTAAAGCTTGTCGCTTGTCAGCAGCAAGTAAAAATATTTACCATATACCAACAGTAAGCTGCAAATTTATCAATTATAAGTAGCAACAATTTTTGAAAGTAAATATGTACGCATTATATTAAGCAAAATGCAGAGTACAGCCGATGATGGATTATCTTTTAAGAAAATGAAGTTCCTCATAAATCCAACATGTGTTTTTGCTCTTGCGTAAGTCTGTACATATACAATTTACGAATTGCTTCATATTTTTCACTCACATACATTTATTCGTAAATTCTGGAATGCGTGTCTAGGTACAAACTGCCAACATTATATTTTCAAGAAACAGAAATAATTTAGAAAAGGTAAATTTTATTATAGTATTATTACTATTACATGCATACTTCTACAGGGTCCTGCAGTAATGCGTCGGTCTTCTGTTTCTCAGTTGCTATTGAAGATAAGAGGTTAAGATTTTCAGTAAGCATTTAAGAAGACGATATGCATATTCTAAAATTATTTTCAATTATATAGGATGTGCCAAAAAAGAGTATCGATGGTCAGCAAATTTTTTTAATAGAACACCCCGTATATTTTTGCAGTTTTTTATGCCTATCGATGGTCCCTATTCATGTTAAAAATATTAGCCACATCCAATCATAGGTTGCCGAGTTACAATATTAAAAAGAAAAAAATTGGCTATTTCATACTTCTACTTGAAAAATCGCCACATTCGTAAACACGAAGTTCAACAAATAATATTTGCACTCTGTTGCTGCTAAGGCTTCGGCAATTCATTTTTGTGAGTTTCGTTCTGCAATATTATACAAGGCGTTCGTTAAATTATTTTTTCAATATGGACAACTCGGCTATTTTTCTCAACCATTTCAAATGGAACGCTCTGTATATTATGTCTCCATATTATATAAAATTAAATTCCACATCAATTAGTGTAAGGGTTTCTTATACCTATCTGCTGTCGTTTTAGAGATATCTAATAAGTTATTAACTACCTCTAAAACGACAGCTTAAATAAATGTTATTAATAATAGCATTTATTTAAGCTTACAAAAAATTACTGTTATTTAAAATTTTGTGGTAGGCGGTGTTTTGCTACAATCATTCGCTGCTGTAATTTTTTTAATATCTCTCAGTTGATGTTGTATGTTGCTGCACTAATAACTTTTTTGTCATTAATGATGAATTTCAGTAAAAACGAACTTGTTAACATAACCTTTATGCTGGGTGAAGCACACAGAAGCTGTTTTTTAGCAAGTAGAATATATCATAACGTTATCCGGAACGAAGACATCCAAATGAGAGCAGCTTTCGGAAGCTTTTAAATACATTTTCGGAAACGGGAAACATTGCATATCCAAAGAAGGTTAGAATTAAAAGAGCTACACATGAAGAAAATGAATTAAAAGCTCTATTGAAAGTAACTGGAGGACCTGCAGTTACTTTCAATAGCACAGCAGTCAGAAGAGTATTAGTGAAGCAACAGATGTAAGTGGAAGATCTGTCCAAAGAATATTAAAAAGAAATAAGTATCACGCTTACCATATTCATTTACATCAAGAATTATATGTAGTAGATTTTCAAAGAAGGATAGAATTTTGCAATTGGGCCAGGCAAAAGACACGGAAAAATAGAGAATTTTTTAATAAAGTTTTATTTTCCGACCAAGCAACTTTTCATAAAACTGATTTAGCGAACAGGCACAATTTTTATTATTATTCTCCAGAAAGTCCACATATTGTAGGAGAAGTTGATTATCAGCATTGATGGAGCATAAATGTATGGGAAGGTGTTGTAGGTCAACACATCGTGGGTCCTTATTTTTTTGAGAGAAATCTAACTGATCCAATATACTTAGATTTTCTTCAGAATCACTTGCCGGGTTTGGTAGCTGACCTTCTCTTGGAAGTAAATCAAGAAATGTGGTTGCAGCTTGACGGTGCACCGGCTCACTGCTCACAGGAAGTGAGAAATTATTTGAATCAGGTTTATCTTGAGAAAGTGATTGGTGGAAATTATATCATCATCTGGCCAGCTCGATCACCTGATTTAACCAAAATCGATTATTTCTTGTGGGGTTGTGTAAAAGGATTGGTCTTTAAGGAACTACCAACAACAGCACAAGATATGCGTGAAAGAATTGTCAATGCCTTTCGAAGTGTAACAGCGGACATGCTTCAGAGGGTCCAAAGAGAATTTCTGGATAGAATAGATAAATGTTTGGAAAAGAATAGGCAAAATTTCGAATATTCTCTGTAATTTTTTCTGTTTTTTTTTTTACTTATTTTTCATCCTTAGTTCGTAATTTTATTTGTGATTCAGTTTGCGCTATTTGAAAAAGGTCTTGTAGCGCCCTAGTATTTTTTCTCTTTTTGTGTTTGTTTTTAGTGTTGTACACTATGCTGGTTGCGTGTTCTGGTTGTCTTTAAATTTATTTATTATTATTTACCGAGTTCTTGAATAAAATATATTTTTTTTATTCAATTAAAGGTGGTTCGTTAAATATCTCTAAAACGACGGCAGATAGGTATAAGGAACTCTTATCAATTAGTAAATTGATGTAGAATTTAGTTTTCTATAATATAGAAACATAATATACAAAGTGTTCCATTTGAAATGATTGAGAAAAATAGCCATGAAGTTGTCCATATTGAAAAAATTATTTGGAACGCCCTGTGTAACATTGCAGTACGAAACTTACAAAAACGAATTGCCGAAGCCTTAGTAGTAACAGAGTACAAATATTATTTGTTGAACTTCGTGTTTGCGAATGTGGCGATTTTTCAAGTAGAAGTATGAAATAGACAATTTTTTCTTTTTGATCGGCAATCTATGATTGGATGTCGCTAATATTTTCAACATGAATAGGGACCATCGATAGCCATAAAAAACTGCAAAATATGCGGAGTATTCCGTTAAAAAAAATTAGCTGACCATCGATACTCTTTTTTGGGACACTCTGTATAATCAAAAATAATTTTAGAATGTGCATATTGTCCTCTTAAATACTTACTGAAAATTTTAACCTCATATCTTCAATAACAACTGAGAAACTGAGAAAGACCGACGCATTATTGCAGGACCCTGTATATATTCGGAAACTGCAACAACAATTTAGTTTTATATGAAGATTCGTAGACAAATGGTAACAATAATACACATTAAAACAGACGCAATAGATACTAACTACAATCGTTCACTGTATCCTCTACATCACTAACCTCACACTTTCTTTGCTTTCATCCACCAATTCCCATTACTTATTACTTCAAGTTCCAATAGACTGAATCAAAAGAAAGAACATCCACCAATTCCCATTACTTATTACTTCAAGTTCCAATAGACTGAATCAAAAGAAAGAACGTTAAACCAAATAAAACAATACCTACCGATGACTATTAAAATTTGTGTCAAAAAATTCCTTTTATTTCAATTTTGATAGCTGTTGCTTCCTAAGTATATGGCCAAAATCTCTGCTGCTCATAATAATTGTTTTCTAATACACTTCTTTCATCTTATTCTACAATTCTGTTTATGATAGCTAAATTCGCTACATAGTTAGTAAGTAATGACAAAACGGGAATAAAAATAAAGGGAAATAACGCGAAAAACAAAAATGTTAAACACGCAAGATTTAATAAAAATAAATAGCAGAAAGCTCATCTAAAAGTGAGATTTGAATAGTATTTGAACATTGACAATTGCCGTGGTTCGCCTAGTAATAAGCTTTTTGGATGAACCTGACGCGACAGAAGACAATTTCGTACTTTTGTGCTCCGTCAATTTTGCATAAAAACAAGAACAGACTACCAAAATCATTGTTGCTGCATATCGTGATGTTTTTAAATTCAAACATGTACAGGGTATGACATTTACAACAAGAAAGTTGGCATCCCTTCTGGCGACAAAGAGAATGGAATTGAATTGCAGACTACAACAAAAGTTAATATAAAAAAATAAAAATTAAGGTGTTGTTTCTAAAAACACCGTTGTTAAAAAATTATCAAGGAGAGGGTGATTGTTTAGAACCTCACTGTACATGTTGTAGTAGGATACTGGGGTGAAGTGCGTGCACTTACATCTAATATTATTAATTTACATTGTTATAATTTTATTTATTTTTAACTATTATTTGAATTCTAGCATTTTGATGATTTATATTATTAATTATTTGTTTCTTAAAAGAAAGGCTGCATTAATATTAATTTATATGGAATAATCAGTCATAATAATTTACCTTTTAATAATATCTTTTGCAAAAACACACAAAAATCATGCCCAATACTCTTTACATGAAATCTAGTAATAAAAATCCTTAATGTCATCTGTAACATCGCATACGATCATCGATAGGCCAACCATAAAAATGCCGAAGTCGTTGAATTGGTATTCCTATGACAATGAAGTAAATAAGACGACAAAAATAGAAATTTTTGATGTAAGACAAGTTTTGGTTAAAATTATTTTGAAAACAAGTTAAAAACAAATATTTAAAGAATTTTGATCATCAAAAACAATTAAAATAAATTGAAAATTATTTAGTTCTCTTCAAAATAGTTTTCTTTTCCTTTAGGAGAAGAGGATCTAGAAAGAAGGGAAAGAGGTTCCTGACGAAGAATTTTAACAATACACGCACATCACACACACGTGGGCTTACAGCTGCAAGTAGTTTTTCAAAATTGAGAGTAGATAATTGAAAATAAAAAAGGCTCGTGATTACATTTTTAGTCACTTCATTGGAACATGTGGTGTTTTAAACGAGAGAAATTTACTATTCTAAACTAATTAATTACTTCTCCCGGTCATAAGGTCGGGGAGTGTCCTTGGACACTCTGTCGGCAATTTAAATAAAAAAAATTAATATCAAATAATGAAGTTTTATGAGTATGAATTTGAAAAGGGAAAAATAACCTGGAATTCTGACGTTTCAATATAAGCTCTATGTTTACATGTTACGTACTCGAACCCTGCGTGTTTTTAAATTAATAAACTTGACTTACACTTCGTCTTGAAAGATGAATTAACCATTAAACACTTAGAAAGTAGAAACACAGCCAAACACGTGTTACCTGGACAGATATTTGGACAAAGACGCGATAGCGATTATTTGACCATGGCTCATTAGGTTGCAATTACAATTTTGTGTTAAATTCCAATCGACTTTCCTTATTCTAAAAACAGCATAATGCACGCCATGCAATGACTCAACTGAAAAACTGACTCTATGATTCTTAAACGCTAATATAGTTCATGGTATTGGTGGAATCATTCCCGGCAAACACAATGCGAGCAGAGAAAAGAAAGCACTAGCACATGGACATGCTTCTCCCTACCTGGCGTCATCAGCGCGGCTGTGTGTCGTTACGGTCTAGGACTGGGTTTCTTGGCGCTAGGAGGCGCCGGGAGATATTTTCAGTGCTGTTATATGGACATTGGGGGCATAAACCGAGAGGTACACAATGCAGGCAGCAGAAAGGGAGTACTCGTAGCCGCGTTGGTGACGCCGGGTAGGCAGAAACATGTCCGTGCGCTAGTGCTTTCTTTTCTCTGCTCGCATTGTGTTTGCCGGGAATGATTCCACCAATACCATGAGCTATATTAGCATTATTTTTGGTTTTGTTACCAGGCATTTTTTCATGTGTAATCCTTCAACATTGACTTTTTCTAACGAACACCACAACTTCTTAACCAGAAATTTTTAATTTACGATATTACGACTGAGATAGAACTGAATTTTTCCTGTGCTTGTTTGTAGAAAAATATTCTATTAAAAATATTAAAATGAAAAGAAGACAAGTTATTTAACCGTTCCACCGTGAACGTCGCTGTAGGGAGATGGATATCACTTCTAAACCCCCCGTGACAGGGAGAGGGGAACCCGAGGCTATAAATAAGGCTGGAAATAGAGAAATGGGTCAGAGGGGCATAGGTAGTTGGCTAAACGCATTGTACGTGGCACTAATAACTGCGTACGATGTTGTAATTATGTCATTAAAATTTATAAATCTTAAAAAGCTACTTAGCGAGGAGAAATCCATTGTTATTACTAAATAACTAACTTGAATTTCCAACCCTCAATAAGCTTGCAGAAATATTCTAGGAATGAAAAACATTACTGAATTGTATTTACTACTCCTTGTGTTATCCTTATATTTTGCTGTAACTTGTTAAGAAAACAAAATAAAAACATAGAAATCATTATGTAGCAATATTTAAAAAAAGGTAAGATACATATCAATAATTAGATTTAAAATCTACGAACCAAGAGGCATTTACTTTTTTTTCAGTTACTTGTTTCCGTCATGGTAAGCTGCCAAAATAAATATTGACAATGTAGTATAGCTTCAAAAATCGCTATAACGAGAAAATCGTTGACTTTGGACTGTTAACATAGTAATTTTTTGTCTAGAATTTTGTCCAAAATTTCATAGTAAAATACCGCACAGGTGTCCCATTTAAGAAAAATTACTTTTTTAACAAAAGCATATCGTCAACTTAGCTCAGTAGTACTCGTTAACAATTTGGAACCACATAAAGTTTGTCTGTTAGGTCTTTTCATGCCTAATCTAGGTACCAGAAATTACATCTGCCTAACGCGCCCTTCTGGACACGTAAAAGTTTCTCTAAATGTCGACTTTTTCAAAAAAACCTTAATGGCTTTAAAAACGTTAGGTCAATAGTATACACTGGCCATAATTATTTGCCCACCCAAAGAAATACGCATAAATAACGGAAGTGTTGACTGAAAAGAAATTGTGGTTTTGCATTTAATAAAATACTCTTAAAACAAAGAAATTGATAGTCTTTATTCTATTATAAAATTCATTTGGCACATCTTCGTTTCGTCGAGATATCCACCTCAACTATTAATAATTGCAGCACACATTTATGGTATTCTCTCTATCAATTTCGTCAGAGTAGGGGGTTTTATTTTAAGCCGACTTCTTGTAGTTGTTTCCACAACGATTCATTGGAAGTTGGAGGATCTACTTTCACCTGCATATCGAGTTCCGCCCACAAAAACTCTGTGGGATTAACATTTGGGCTTTGAGGAGGCCATTCTAAATATTCGCGGTACAGTTTAGAAGAGTGTTTCGATTCACTATAATGTTAAAATATAAAATAGTCATCGATTATTCTCATTCCAGATGGTATAACATATGTTTCCAAAATTTCCCCGGTACCGCACTTTTCTTAAAATTCCATCTATTTCAACCAAGTTTCCTGCGGATGCGGCGCCAAAACAACCCCAAACCATTACCGATCCGCCCCCATGCTTTGTCACAAAGGCAGTTCATCTCGAACTAGCCACTGATCTATCAACAACAAGTTTTTAATTGTATTAAAACGAGGGGCGGCTAACGAATTAAAACGTTTGCATAAGATATGTACCGAAAATTCAATCCATGATTTTTTGACAGAACACGAAATCTAGTGGAATTTTATTCCACCGTGCTCTCCGCAACAGCTAAGTATCACTTACAACATGATCCTGCTACTCGTTCTCCTTTCGACCTTTTGGAACCGAAGAGTTCAAACTTGGTCTCATCGGTCTACAAAACATTTTTTCACTCATCAACTGTCCACTGTTGATATTTATTAGGGAAGGATAATTGTATTACATTTCCGATCTTTTTATGGCCCTACCTGGACCCCCAATTATCGGATTAAGGAGATTCAATGGATAACTAAGCATCAGACGAGTCTTTTGTGGAATTATTTAATGTGATATCTTTCTTTTACTTGTAGGTAAATAATTGTACCCCCTAAACAACAATAAATATTTTTCTAAAATACAAGCAAAAATGTAGTTGGGCAAATAATTATGACCGGTAGCGTACATCTTTCGGTAGCCACCAACCTATGAAACGCCCTGCAGGTTCCAACATAATTTTAAACCAGAACCTTTTTGAAAAAACTCCATTCAGAAAGGCATAATCTTCCGAGGGCGCGGGGGTGACTCACCCTGTATACCTGATAAGAGATGTTCTGTATGCTGGCATTCTTCAGTTTTCCCGGTAGGTAATGAAGGCATTAAAACCAATGAGTTAAGGAAGACTTCACATTGGCAAAGTAAATCATTAGACGTGCACGGTAAGTAAACAAAATACGCATGTACCTGTTTTATTAACGAGATATTCATCTACTCTACTTCATATTATCGTGTATCTCGGTTTGCATGTTATTCGATATGCTTTTAAAGTAATTACAACTTTGTACCACAAAACAACGATAGTGCACTTATAGTTAAGTGTAGTACAGTGCAAACTCCTACGTGAATCGTTTCTAAACCGTAAAGGTGTTACGAATAATCATAAATTTCCATAATAACCCCATATCAGCACTCTCGCGCACATTTCCTTATATCTTAAACTTATCGAAAACAGAATCTCATAAATGCAAATTTTATGGAATTCTACCTATTCTAGAACTCTAATCACATTTAAATTAGTACTAGAAAAGAACTACAGCCATACTTAATAACCACAAAAACCGCGTTTATTTATAGATAATATTTTTTACGAGTCATTAATGGTTCATATATGAAAAGAGTGAAACGTTATATAGACATTTGATTTTATCTATTGCATTGCATTGTGAAGGTATTACGAAATGGTAGCTTTAACGTGTCTTGTCTTTGGTAAATAGATGACATTAGAAGATACGGCTCGTACACGTATTAGTTCAATGTAATTGTGTTCCATTTTGATATCGATAGTCATGTACAGAATTCGTGTAATTTACCACATGTGGTGTCTTTGGAACTTGGAATACGTTCCTTTATATATCCTGTTGCTAAAGGCGTATAAAGTTAATTTAGCTGGTACATTTCCCCGAAAACTATTTTATTATAACATAAACCTAAGATACATAAAAACATCTATATATATTTGTTAATATACATTCCTACATAGTTTACTTTATTGCTTTTTTTCAGTCGCAATAATTATTGTAACCAGCAGCAACTGAAATAATAAGAACAACTTGCTCCCACGAACGGAAAAAATCGGCGCAAGCTATCTCAGCGAATGAAATTATTGATTTATTGCAACAGATTCTCTTCAACCGTAATTATAAAGATAACTATACTATATAATATCTTTAATGAGCTGGAATAAAGGCGACTGTAAAAAACATAAATATCAAATTCGAAATTATTTTAATTATGCCTGGGTTACTGCCGTAGACGTTGAACGTTCTTTCTCGAAGTATAGAAAAATTCGTTACCTTTGAAAAACAAAAGTGTTTTTACTACATACATACCTAGCTATTCATTCATTTACAGATTTTTGACAAAAATTACTTTGTTTACCTTTTACGGTTATTACATTACATACATAACAAATTCCGTTTTCAAACAAATAATGGCAATAAAAACACTTGAACGTATGCCTATATTCGCTTTATTTACCAAACATGTTTATTGCGTCAATTATTATTTTTTACCTTGGGGTATTGATTTCGAAATTTCATTTCACACATACACTCTTTACGTATAATAGGCGGCCCATGCGATTGATCCGATTCTGTCGCGAAGACCGATTATGCCAGGCTTAGTCATAACTAAGGTTCGACAAACGAGTGCAACGTCAGAGGCGTATAGCGCAAAAGTAGGTACGTGAGATACAGTATTATTAAAAAATAATATATTCTTACCTTTTATTGACGTCCTGGTGTCTGCCGCCCCGGTAAGCCGCGTAAAACTGCAACATAGGCAACGCTTCCATTGTCGATTCATTTAGCCTTCGACGTTGGTCTGAAAACGTTTTCGTATATTTCGAAAATGATCGTTCTACATCTAGCGAAGTAGGATTTGCGTAATTCAGATATTTCTGTATCTCTTCTGTGCACTCTTTATTTTCAGTAATAGACCGAACCTTTCGTAAATCGGGATTTTTATTTAAAACTGCACGGAATTTTTGAGCGACATCTAGTCCTATAGGATCCGTCAAGCTTTCTAGAGCGGCTTGTAAATTATCTAAGATATTTAATGAGTCTCGTAAAGATAAGTGACTGTTTTGTAACAGCGATATAGCTTGTACAACTGCTATTTGTAATTGAACGTCCGAATTGGAAAAAAGCTGCTGACTCTCTCGAATCGCTGCAGATTCATTTGATTTAAATTTTAAAATCACATCCTTCACATTTGCGAAATATTTATGATAATAAAGTACTGCCTGTAGCCATGTTCCCCATCGAGTTATTACAGGCTGAGGTGGTAGTGGAAGTTTCGGACACAACTGTTTGAAAACGCGGATATGTTTGGCAGATTTCACAAACACTTTTTTAGTAGATGCTATTAAATTATTCACTATCGGATACTTCTTTCGAATGGTTTCTGGAACGAGATGATACGCGTGTATGATACATGTTATGTGAAGAAGAGTCGGAAAAAATATTTTCAACGTCCTACCAACTTTCAGCATTGTTGCAGCTCCATCAGTAACTAACATTATGACTTGGGCTCCTGTGATACAAAATTTTCTTAACGAATCTTTTAGTATCTTCACAGCGATTTCAGCATCACTTTTTTCAATTCTTTTACTGGTTAATAACAAGGAAGCTGCTGGATCATTACATTTTAAAGGACGCGCTACAACATGAATCACGCTGTGTTTCTGTGCATCAGTTGTTTTATCCACACTTACGCAAATTTTTTTATTTTTCAACTCGTCTACTATACAGTTTTTTACTGTACCCTGCAAATGTGGTAAATTGTATCGTAATTGTCTATTGGTTGGTAGTTTCCAAGAGGGAACATATTTATTCCAAAAAATACGAAAGTGTTCATTGTCTACTAGGTGTTGTGGGATGTTGCACACACTTAGCATAAAAATAAAATAACACAGAAATTCCCAGTACAGAATATTGTTGCTTAAATTCAGTATATGACGTTTACTTTTAATAAATCTTCTACAGTGAAATGTATCGCGACTTATCAACCGTACGTTGCAAATTTTGCACTGAATGATAGTACCTGTATATTTCAACCCGGGTAAACGGCTAATATATTTATTCACATGCGATGCTAAAGGTAAACCTCGCTTACGATGATCCATGTTTTAAAAAACGCACACCGACAAAGCGATAATTATCGCACGGCCGTTCACTTCCACGTCTATCGAATGACTAAACTCTCCACTGGCTTCGCATCGACCTAAATCCCCTCTCGACGCTTTTGCCGTAGCACGCGTTTATCGAACCTTAGTCATAGCATGTTGCTAGACCCACCAGTGTACCGACGGGGAGCGGATCGCTCCGAGCCTCTGATCAAGTATGTGGGCTGATGCTACAATTTTATAAAATATGAGTATCAGTCAGTTTTCCACCCCCCTAGCCATGCGGCTGCCCGGGTGGTAGATACGGCTCTATATGCAGAAAGTGGATGGGTGATAGAACGTCGAAAGGTGTAGAATTAGTCCTGAAAAGTCCAGTATAATTTACGCTTAATACGAGGATTTAATAGTACGACGTATTTTAGAGTGTCCCTGCGTTTTCGAAAATTTTCGATAATGGAAATTTCTCGAAAAAAAAGTTTATCGATATTTTCTATTAAGAACTTACAACAAGACCGAATCGGCGCAAAAAAGATATGAAAAATTTGCGGTTGTTCAGTCTCAATTTTCTAAAACTGTATATATTTAGAGTAGAAAATGCAAATAAGGAATACCATTTTGTTTTATGAGTACATCTTCGTTATAAATCGAGTTATTTAAAGTTCAATTTCATTAGAATATACCCAAACAATTACGAACCAAGATCTTTACTTGGATTTCTTGTGGTCCTACACATTCTCGAAAAAAAAAATTATTGGAAAAAATGCCAAAATTATTACTTGAGGAACTAAGGTGCAAATATGGAATACACTGGAAGTATGCTGCATAACATTTAGTTAGTTTTGAAAGGACATAGTTTAAAATATGGCTCCTGTTATCGGTCGAGATGCTAAATTTGTTCATTTGTCACTGTAACCTTAACCCATTAGCGCCCTGCGTGATCATATGATCACACTCCGCGGGCAACGGGAAAAAAATTTCCTGCATAATTTATTGCACAGATAAGACGGTTTCGCTGATGAGCGACTCGTGGGAACTGTTTATATTACTGAAATACGTATTGAGGGTTTCTTTTTAACGTCTTAGCAGTTTTGTATAAGCAATGGAACCGAGTACAAGTGCATTTGTTGATATGCAAGCAGCCACGGATATTTGTTTTCCGTAAGTACACATTTATTAACATATATATTATGAATTAAATGGTAGCAATCAATTGAGTAAAACATAAGTTCGATATCGTTGTAGCTGATTAATAAATATTTTTTTTGATTAGCGGTTATTTCTTTGTAAATATGATATGATCACATATGATCACACTAGGCGCATAAGATAACATTTTAGTACCATGTATATTTATATGATTTGCATCTACTGTGCGCTCATTTTCAGTGGATTGACGTTGCAAGAGGCCATAGATATTTTAGAAAACTTAGATGTTAGAGATGTCGAAGGTGTCTTTATCGAACCTCCGGCGGCAGCGATAATTTCGGACGAAGATTCCGGAGATGAGGATGAAGGCGGCTTTGTAGACAATTTGGGAGGGCGTCAGCTACAAAGTGGAGCGGATTTTGTTTTTGCTAAGCCTCGTGGGGACTCGTATGGAAGCCCACGAAAATTATATGAAACACGAGAAAGCAAAAGAAGAAAATATAATTTTGTATGGACGAATGAAGATATTTCAGAACAGATGACTATATTCCCAGAACAAGATTATTCCAAAAACTGAGTTTTGACTCCAGTACAAATATTCGAGCAAATATTTGATGAAGAAATTATACATCTAATAATTAGCGAAATATCAAAATACGCTTTGTTCAAAAATTGCAAGGACCCATGCATTTCGCATGAAGAAATGAAAGTTGTTATTGCAATTTTATATTTATCAGGATATGTTACAGTTCCTAGCAAACGGTTGTTCTGGGAGTTATCTCAAGATACTAGGAATGAACTTGTTAGTAATAGTATGCGGAGAAATCGCTTTTTGGAAATATGCAGATTCATTCACTTTGCTGATAACAATAAAATGAATGAAAGTGATAAGATGTGGAAGCTGAGGCCACTTATGGATATTTTACAAAAACGATTTCTTAGGCTATACCAACCAGAAGAGCATATGAACTTTGACGAATCTATGGTAGCGTACTACGGCAGACATAATTGTAAGCAATTCATACGAGGGAAACCAATTCGTTGTGGATATAAGGTCTGGTGTTTGAATACACCATCTGGTTACCTAGTCAATTTCGACGTATATCAAGGAAAAAATCCGAAAGAAAATCAACAATATGATAACGAATTCGGAAAAGCTGCCGCGCCATTAGTTCACATGTTAGATGAACTACCTGACACTATTAGAAGATTACCTTATAAGTTATATTTCGATAACTTATTTACAAGTTAATCATTACTAATACACCTAAAAGAACGTGGCTATGGCGGAACAGGAACAATTAGAGAAAATAGGATTCCAAGAGAATGTGCCTTAACTGCGTCGAAGATTTTGAAGAAGAAAGCCAGAGGCACATAGGAACAACAAACTTGTTTAGAAGAAAATATTACAATTGTCAAATGGGTTGATAATTCCACCGTGTCAATTGCCTCAACCTACCACGGTGTGCAACCGCTTAGTTCGCACAGAAAAGAAAAAAATTAGAATTAGTCAGCCAGCTTTGATAATGAATTATAATAAATTTATGGGAGGAACCGATCTAATGGATGAAAACATTTCCTATTATAGAATAGGAATTAGAGGGAAAAAGTGGTACTGGCCTCTGTTCACATGGATGATGGACGTAATTATGCATAACGCATGGATTATGATGAAGAAAAGCGGAGGCAACATATCGCAACTCGAATTTCTAGATGGTATAGGGCACTTAGTTTACTCCTGTAGCCGCCCAGACGACCATCCTTGACTCCTCAAGGTATAACTCTACTTGTCGCCCAAAGTCATGACCCATCCGAGCCCAAAACTCTTCTACTCTCAACTCCAAGCTGCGCGAACAGAGCCAGCTTCAGCATAAGACGATCAAAGGGTTCAAGGACTTTTCTGTCCGACCCTACTTCCGATTGCAGTTCCCAGTGTCCTGTAGCCGACGTAGATGCGCCGTCGTTCAGTGTACCAGAACTGTGCGTACACAATGCACAAAATGCGATGTTGGTGTTTATATCGATTGTTTTGTTGACTTTCACACAAAGTAGCATGTACAAACAGTATAATAATAAGTAATATAATATAATAAGTTTTTGTAATGTTTTTTAATCAACTAAAACCAATAAAATTCTTCCATTTTTATGAAATTGGCCTATTTGTTAGTTTTGCAACCTTAAACGCCTAGCGTGTCCATATGATCACAGTCTCTATAATAGACCCAGTCGCCATTAAAAATCTGTAAAATGGTTTAGGAAGTAATAAATGATCATAAAAGCATACTGCTTGAAGTTCAAAGATTTTAACAATAAGAAAATAATTTGGGCGCTAATGGGTTAATAGTAGGTCTAGGCTAAAAGTTCACTACTCGCTTGATAGGTGTAATGACATGTATTATTGAGAAACATTGGTATTCCATATTACCAATATATTCCATATTTGCATCATTTACTCTACATATATTTGCAATATTCATCTTGAAATAAAACGACATTTTTTATAGTCTACTAGTGTTCTACATAGAATTTCCTCCTAGTTTGATCTAACAGATAATATTACAAAAACAACACCTACATACATGGTTATATCAGAAATCATACCTCTGTTCATATCACATTTGTACATATATGTTTACCTCCTACTTTGACATATTGCAAAAACATGCAAATCAATTAAAACGGGTAGCGAACATTTTTTGCATTAGTAAAGATAACCAACCCACATACTTAAAACATTAAACGTGTACTGAACCAAGATAAGAGTTTGAGAAACCGATGCGATGCTTGTGTTTTCCGAAATATATGTTGTATTTTTTAGCATGGCGGTTCGCGTGTCTTTATTGCACGCCTCGAGAGAAATTAATGGCATAAAATTATAATGAGATTTTACGTGTCCGATATGCTTATACATACATAAATTGATATATTAAACGCACACTTTACGTTCTACATTATAATTTAATGGATTACATGAATACTTATGATCATTTTTTACTTAGACAACTGACGTTCCTTTTTTTAATTTTTTTTTTAATCAACAGGTAGGCACATCCACTTACGTCATCAAAAAGTAAATAAAAACGCAACGCCGATCGATCAAACGTCAATATGCTCTTTTTTTCTCCATTACGGTAAATTAATCGATATGATAAACGTTCTTGGCCAAAAAAAAGCCAATTTTCAAATAATGTTACGTAATTGGACAATTAATGTATGTATACACGTCGGTCCAGATATGAACGGGTTATTGCCTTTGTGAATGGCAACAGAGCATTCGAGTCTCACTGATAGATCGCATCCAATCGCAGTATATCATAAAGCGAGCAGCGGTACGCACGCTTGTCCGCTCAATCACGTAATATAATTCAACGCCTTCTGACAAAATTTTCTAATACAGAATCACTGCGTAATTTTTCTGTATTCTCAGACTATGTTAGAAAGTACAGTTTCTTATATTCATTTTATTGCTGCTATACGATGTAGGAGAACGAAAAAGTAATTCTAAGTAGGAAAATAAACAACGATTTTTATAAAATTAAACTAAAGAAAAATAAATTCGATAATTACACAAAATAAATCGAAATTCTAACAATATTACTTTATTAAGGGGAAAAATCTCCTGGCAATATTAAACTTTGTAACTTTTCTATTTGTTGCGTTTCAAAGCATCTTTCATAGTACTTCTACTAATACCGATTTTGTCTGATATTTGCCGGCTAAACCTAGATTCGCCCATTTCAACTAATGAACAAACCCTTACTTCTCTCTCCTCCCGCCCGAGATGCGTTAGAGGGATTTGAGGCTATTCGTCTATTTGTTGGCATTTACGGCAATTCGCAAAATTCCATTTAATGATCTGTACCATCTCTGCCGTTGTATAAACTAACATAATGTATTCAAAATCCACGATCTCTTGTTAGAACCTTACGAGCGCACAGAAAGACAAAGAGTGCGTCAGATTCGTCGTTTAGGCGGTCGCCATGGTACGTACGTGGTACAAAGTTGAATAGCAACTGGAAGGATGTGGTCTTGGTAGTCTTATGGTAAGTATTGTTTATAGAAAACTGAATTTGACCGACAAGCTTGTCCCAATCTCTTCCTTCTGGGTCCTTAGACATGGCTGCTAGTGCAGGGACCAATGTGCGATTTAGCCGCTCAACCTGACCATTAGCACGAGGAGTAGATGTTGCATTCTTTACATGTATTATATTAAGGCTACAGTAGTTGCGCGCTACGAGGCTGGCCGGCGGGAATAAATGCAAGTATGCCAGATCGCGCTACGTATAATATATCTCGCACCCCAGTGAAATATGAACCAACGTATATACAACACACTAACTAGTTAATGGGACATATGCACTGCTTAATATTTTGAAAATAAGATACTGCGACATTATTTTTACAAATATTTTTATTTTTAGTAATTTTTCAACGCTCAATGTGGGCAAAAGAAGTATTCGGAAAGAAGAAGAGAAGTAATTACTATTCCCATCAGAGTTAACAATACTTAATGCAACAGGAGTAAAAACCTTAGTCTTTCTACGAGAAGTGTTCGATTAATTTTTTGTCCACACCATTTTCATGAGATTTTGACGCATTTTATGCCTTGGACCAAAAAAGCAAAAAAGAAATTAAAGAAAAAAAAAGCAGCAGCTTTAGCGGCATTTTCAGGATTTTTTAGCAGAGATAATGAGACACAATTTTGCAGCTAAGCAGCCAAAGCATAAAATGTCTCAAAAACTCATCAAAATCATTCCAACTATGTGTGGACAAAAAATTAATCAAACGCTCCCCGTCGGAAAACCATTAACGTCACATAAAGGTTTTGCTATGTAAATACCTGTGGTCAATGTTACCTGAAATGCTATGTAAACTTATTAAATTTCGAGGAACGGAGTGTTTACCAAATTTCCAGGAAATTACAAAGTACCTGAATGCATGAACAAGGTAGGCATTGGTTACATGTTATTATTATGTTTATATTATATTATTAATGGTTTGGTGATCCAGTGGTAAGAGAGCATGCGCCTGACTGGGCTGAGTTAGGCGCTGTGTGTTCGAGTCCTACAAGAATCAAATTTTCTTAGTAGTTCCGGTACAATCCCGCTTCATTCTTTACGCCCATATCTATTGTACCAATGCCCTTGAGTATGTTGGAATAATTGGAAACTTTTAATGCACTTTAATACTACTGTAGGAAGTGTTAGGAATCGCCTTCCGAAATATTAATGTCATGTGTGACTAATGGCAACACACTTACATAGAATGTGTTCTGTTGCCTCCAAGTATTCTTGCATAGAGAACAGAGTTAATCTTCTGCTCTTCTTAGTTTATATAAGTTGTATCTTAGGGCTGCATGGCCCGTCAGTAAGCCTGCGAAACAAAGTTATACATCCAGTTGATCAACTCTAACCAAAACCTTCGTGCACAGTCTCATTGGAATATGAAAGCTGAACGCCCTGCGATATATCGTATAATGTATGCCTTAACACATTCTCGAAAAAAAAAATGCCAAAATTACTACTTGAAGAAATGGTGTGCAAATATATAAACCTACAGGTATTATGATTGCAATAATAACATAATTATTTCCTCAGAATTATCGGCCCGTTAGCCTACTTCCCGTAGCAAGCTTGCTGAACAGTTAGCTCTTCAGCTGAGAGCTGAAGTTGAAGATCGCTCGATCATTCCGGATGAACAGCTTGGCTTTCGTAGCGAACATAGTACCACCCTGTAGATCCTTAGGGTAGTGAAATACATTAAACAAGGATTCTGCTTGCATCAATACACAGCAGCAGTATTTTTGGACGTTGCGAAAGCCTTCGATAAAGAATGGGACGAGGGCCTTCTCTTTAAGATGCAAATTGCAGGAATGTCAACCGGCATAATTAGGATGATATCGTCGTTCCTCTCGGACCGAAAGTTTCGAGTGCGGATGGATGGGCAACGCTCCTCAGCAAGAGGACCCGCAGCTGGCGTGCCCCAGGGCTCTGTATTATCGCCGATCCTCTTTTCAATCTTCATGAATGACATCCCGATAGACGTCTCGGCAGGTTCCGCTTTATATGCCGATGACGTCTGCATGTTCACGAGGTCGGCTAGCGCGCTTAAAGTGGACGCTAGACTGTAAAACTGGAAGAGTGGTACTCGAGATGGGGGATCTCAATCAATGCGGCCGAAAGCTCGGCCGTGTTATTCACCGGATCCGGCCGCCGTAAGGAAAGAGATGGTGATCCGGCAGATTTTCTCATCCTGGGCGAAACGATACCATAGAACAGGCAAGTGAAGTACCTCGGGGCCATCCTGGATAGTAAGTTAATTTGGAACAAACATATTGATCACGTCGTCAATAAAGCCCGACAAGCTATGAGGGCTTTAAATCCGATTATAAATTGTCGAAGCAAGCTCTCCCCTAATAGTAAAATCCACCTCTACCTTTCGATGATCCGTCCGATGTTAACTTTACGCGACAGCAGTCTGGGCAACCACTGCTAAACGCCACATTGCCAAACTTCAAGTCATCTAGAACCGGGTACTTTGAACAACTGTGGACGCTCCCTGGTACGTGAGGAACGCGACGCTCCACAACGACCTGGGGATTCTCTATATCATAGATTACATCCGAGAGGCAGCCTCCAAGACCCTTATTCTCGCTGTCGGACACAAGAACATCCTGATTAGCAGCGCTCTAAACTACGACAGAAATATTGTCTGGCCTTATAAAAGGCCACTAATGATTTTAAATAATTAATCAATTAACATCAGCGTAGGTATTTAAGAAACAACCTACGCCCACCACTGTTGTGGTCTCGAAACAACTTAAAAAGAGAAGAAAGAAAAAAGGGATAAACACAAACAGCGATGACTGAGATAAGGATCAAATCCAGGTGCTCAAAAGCCAATACATTGACCATTGACCATAATTATTTGAACCAGCCACAAACTCCCCCCTTTTTTCTCCGACTGCTATATTTGCCAAATTCATTTTTTCTTCACCGTACTGCTTTCTTTTATTTTTACAAACTTTACGTTGATCTCCCCTTGGCATTCTAACGGGTGTGCAATTATAGAATAGTGGCATTCCATATTCCCAACAACCCACATTGTAAACATTTGAAATTAGATTTCGTTACGTAATAATAAATTCCAGTAGCATTTTTGTAAAACCCATTTCACATACTATTCATTAGTAACAGACACTTAAACAATAGCAAGCTACAAAAACAAATATGTACTTACCTGTTACAGTTTAAAAAGCACGCCGCTTCAAATGTCACTTCTGTCAAACGGTGGAAATGCTAAATTTGTTCATGGGTCACTATAACCTTAATAGTAGGTCTAGGCTAAAAGTTCACGTCTCATTTGATGCATATAACTACATACATTATTGAGAAACCTTGGTATTCCATATTACCAACATATTCCATACCTGCACCTTCCACTCCTATTAGAATGTAATATTAAATATTACTTCGGTAATATTCAAAGGATATCACTGTTGACACCCCATAAAGTGAAAAACCTACAGAGAAAATTACTTGAAAATAATAATAAAAACCTTAAATATAAAGTGAAAATTTCAGTGGTAGGTAATTTTAAACTGATATGTGGTAGTTTTCAAATTATACTTTAAATTTTTCCATATGTGTACATTTACACCGAAAATAGGAGTTAATAAATTTGCCTCCTACTTCTAGTATTAATTTTCACATTTTTTGCAGTGTAGACAACTAAAGTACATCAAAGTTTTAAATATAAAAGTAAAAAGATGTTTAATTAAAATTATTTCCTTAAGTGTAGAATTTATATGATGTACACTGTACACAGATCAAAGATAAACAATCATTTAATTTTAGTTAAGACCATGATATTAATTACCGTAACACAGGTTGATGAAACGTATACAACAAAACGCCCACTAATTGCATATAGAATTAACTTATCATTATTAATTGGTTTCCTTTGACAGAACACTCACAACTTCTGCTATAGTAAACATACACTCCAATTTGCAAAAGAGTAATATGCAAATGCATTACGTGTGAATGAGGATGCATAATTAATTCCTCATTTACATATAGATATTGAAACGTATTAACATATGCATTATACGACTACTTCTTTCATTATGCCATAAACGTGTCCTTGTTTACGTATGTGTATGAGCGCATGCAAAAACCCTTTTTTGCAAATGCATCCTTTTGACCCAATTATATTAATTTCTTAAAGTTACATTCTTTTCCTCCATGTTAACATGGTACCTCTCACCTTGCAATTTAATAATATTTCTGTAAATGGGTGTAAGCATTTCCTACTTTAAATTAGAGGGCTGTGTACATCAACCAAAGTTACATATTCAATGCAAAGCGTGATTAATGATTTTTTATTTGAAACAATGGAGAACATTGATCCGGATAAGATGTGGTTTGAACAGGATGGCGTCACGTGCCACACGACTTATTGAAATCAAAATTTGACGATGTTAATTTCGAGAAATGGATTTGTGTGGATCTGTGTGTGTGTGTGGCATCTAAGGCTTTGCGATTTGACACCTCTCGATTATTTCCTGTGGGGCTACGTGAAGTTACTGGCTTGTGTCAGTCTTGGAAGCCAACATTGTTCGTGTTATTCGTGACATATGACCATCAGTGCTCGAAAAAGTGACCTAAAATAGGACGTCCAAAATATGCTTTGTCAGGAACAGCCGTGGTGGCTATATGCCCGAAATCATTTTCAAATGTTAATGCCACGAATAAATCTTTCGAATTGTACTAAAGATTTGATTAAAATTTAATTTTTCGTATTATTTTTTATAACTTGAAGTTCTATCGGGCTTAAAAAACACCCATTATGTATGGTTAGTTTCAATCTCGACAGTACGCTAAGCCAATAGCTTGTTAATATAACATCAAAAAATGTTTTTGTAAAGGTCAACGTAAAAAATATATAAGTTAAATCCATTCGTGGACGCACTGTATATAATCATGATACTATAACCATAGTAGGACAAACGCATATCTTTAAATTAGAACATACCACTTGACAAGAACCTAAATGGAAAAAGTATGTAAATATATAAAATAATAAATTTGCTGATGTAACAAGTCTCATATTAATTTTTTTAGAGTAGAAACAGTAAATAACAAAAGTACCACAAAAACTCTAAAAGTAGTGTTGAATTGTATACGAGGTGTGTTAGAAATATAATGAGACTGGCACCATCGCGAGCGATCTGGCAACGCTTAGTTGTTCTCCATCACTAGGCATGTTTGTTAGTCCGCTCCAGACGCTCAGTCCGAGTTTGAACTTCCTACCACGTGATTTTTGAGAGCGTTATCAGTGAAGTTTTTATTTGGAGCAACGTTATGCCATTATGTATTATGTCAAACTTGGGAAATGCGTGAGTGTAACTTTTGAAAAGTTGAAGCAGGCCTATGGGGAACATTGCTTATCTAGAGCACAAGTTTTTCGCTGGCACAAATCATTTTTGGGTGGGCGAGAACTGGTGGAAGATGAACCTCGCTCAGAGAGGCCTTCAACTTCAAAAACCAATGAAAACATCGAACGTGTGAGGGCTTTTGTGAGGTCAGACCGTTGTTTAACGATAAGAATGATGAGTGACCAGTTACAATTGAACAGTTTCACCGTTTATCAAATTTTAACTGAAGAATTGCACATGCGAAAGGTCTGTGCCAAAATGGTGCCTAAAAACCTCAGTTGAGTAGAAGGACATTTGAAAAAACGTGTGCCTTGATCTTCTTGAAAGAATTGCCAAAGACCCCGATTTCTTCACTCGTGTGATCACAGGTAATAAAACCTGGATTTTTGAATACGACCCTGAGACAAAGCGCCAAAGCCAAGAGTGGCACACTGAAAATTCTCCCCGACCGAAGAAAGCTCGAATGAGCAAATCAAAGATCAAATCAATGCCGATTTGCTTCTTTGGCAGTAGGGGCACCGTTCACAAAGAATTTGTACCTCCAGGGCAAACTGTCAACCAAGTTTTTACAAGGGTGTCCTTCAGAGACTCAAAAGAAGGGTGATTTGTGTGAGACCAGGCATTGCAGACAAGTGGATGCTCCATCATGGCAACGCCCCATGTCACACGGCCATTTCCATCACTGAAGCTCATTAATTTTCTAACACACCTCGTATATCATTGCATATATTGAAGCGGACGTTTCGAATAATTTATTAGAGTGAACATCTTCCTTTATTATATTCTGGTTAGCGCGCATTTATGTATAGTATTTTGGCAGTTTTTCTTTATTTGTTCTTCTTTACCGTTGTTAATGCTATTAATATTGTTGTCCATTATTGTAAGAAAAATACGTTGCATTCTATTCAAGAAAGTGTGTTTCCAATATGTTTTCATTTCGAAATCTTTGGGATTAAATGTTCGTCCAGTGTAAGATCGTTGAGGGAAATTAGAGTTAATTACTTTTAAAATTATGTGTAGTTCGGCCTCTATTCTCCAGAATGATTTGAAACAAAAGGAAGTGATATATACCATAAGAGTGAGCGTACTATGATCAGCCAGCATAATCGGCATTTTTCGGAAGTGCGAAAGCAAAGTCGCGTTTTACACGTGTACGTGAACGAATATGCCGTTTGTTTATAATGTGAGGTGTTTTCGGAAACGCAAGAGCAAAGTCGTAGCTTACACATGTACGTGAACGATACGCCGTTTATAACGTGAGCAAGGGCACAAATGAATTTGGGTTTACGTAATTTTGTCAAGCAAATTACCTTCCACAGTGACATTCGACACAGCACACGTTTAGATGCGCTGAGTTCGTGTAAAATCCATGCATCTCGCTTGAGAAAATACTTAATTCATTCTAGCACTTTCAAAAGTTCACTTGCACCAAGTAATAAACCCTCAGATTTAAAACATAATTTATATACAATGTTTTATGAACTATTTTAAAAATTATATTCCACATTTAGGCGGATATCATAATAGCCACACCGCATATTATTTCCTCCACTTTCCTTATGATAACAGTATACGTTGTAATCATAATGAATGAACGGGCGCGAATATTTAAATGAAAAATCTTATCACTGTTATATTCCTGCTGATAAGGCAAATTAAGCAAATGTAATGCGGAATTATTCACAATCTATTTAGGATAAAAGTATTTTAATTAGGGCAGATTATGTTACTTGGTAAAAACATAAATATTTGCAATTAGTCATAGATAATTTGACATTGCAAACAGTGTATGGTTTGATATTATCTTAAATCATTAATGCAATATCACAATAATGCAATGATTATCTCTCCATGGGAAAAATTGAACACAATTATTTTTATAAAAATTTATTTATTCGTCCTTTCAATTCAATCCTTGGTTTGAAACTCACTGACAGCGTAATATTATATACATAGATAATACAGCATCCATACGAAGAGAACTCTGTAATTAGGGTTAATAAAATTCGCAGTTGTAATGGTTTACAGCTGTTAATTACATATTTGCCGACGTATTTGCGATTACCATGTTAGACTTCTTTTTCTCAAAAAGCATCCATTCTGTTGAATTTGCAAAGTAACTAGTTTCGAAATTAAATCGGTATTTACAATAATTACATTAAAAGAAAACTGTATACCTAGAACTACATCTCGTTAAAGCCAAATCATTGCTTAACTTTTAAACCGCCCACAGACGATACAATTTGTAGTGCAACAAGTTGTACAATCTTGGTTGGTGCAACCGTTAGAACAATAATCGCAATGTGTGTGGGGTTGTTGTTCAATCAGTCGTTCGAAGCGGTTGGATTTGATCTATGGACTGAAGTTGTATCGAATTTTAGGTCTTCATAATTTCCAATATCCAAATATCTTAGAGTAAGGGTTAATCTTTCTTTAGCACTAATTGCATCTGGTATAAATATTGAAATATCTTTCTCGGGGGTTTTTCTCAAATTTTGTTAAATTTTCTAATTTAATTAGAATAAATGATTCTTGTAGGTTCGGGGGTATCCCTAGATACCCTTACGGAAATCAACGAATTTTAAGATTTGAAAATTAACTAACCTTGAAACTTTCGAATGATGCCAATGTATATAAACCTTCTGTTTATATACCCACCACAGGAACTGCCTGCTCTGGATATTCAACCCTTTTCTCTTTTCTAATAAAGACTTTGAATACACAAACGAACACTTATATTGGGATTGGATTTAAGACAAACTTTCATTCAACCAAGGCCGAATAAAGATTGATGAAAATGTATGGTGTCGTTCATCTTTCTTTTATTTTAAATCGCGAAAGACCGGCGATTGTTTTATTTCACAGCCAATTTTGATAATTTAACCTAAATAGAAACTTTTCGATGACTTTCGATAAAGTGATATTAGCATACGAGAACGAATGCAGTGACTTAACCAGGAGGTTGAGTGTTGATGATTCTGTGGTCCGGACTGTCACCAACAAGTTTTTAACGAGAAAATCCACTGCTAATTTACAGAAACCTTTCAGATAAAGATTTAATTGATGAAATATTATTCGTTGTACTTTTCAATTTATGCTGTTGCTTATTCCAGACGATTTCTACATTAATTTGGACGAAATAAGTGAATGGAAAAATTAATGAACGAGTAGATTTGTCCATGCTACGCCACACTCGTCATTACCTGGACTTATATATTATATATAATGTCCTCACTCCAAAGACGATTGGCTGAGGGGGGATGGTAATGAAGAAATTTCCAATTTTCCCCGCAAGAGAGATATTTAGTTTCCAACGAGTGGCCAGACTGACATTTAGTCAGTACCGAAGTAACAACTGAGAGAAGTTGTTGTTGTCGTAGATACAACGTTGAACATAACATAACAATATATTTTGCTTTGTAATTACTGGACCTACTAATTCTAACAATGTGTTAAACGAATTGTCGTCCATTCGTAAGTAATTTTTAAAATCTATTGGTTCATTGATGCGTGGTTCGTTAAGCAAATTCATATGTGAATAAAGATATCTTTGCAGTAACCATTTTTTGCACCACTGCTTTTTTTCTTTTTCACGTTATTATTACTATTATCTACTGAATACAAAACGACTACTAGAGCAGATATTTCTTTCCTTGAAATGGATGGTGCCGTCGCGAACAGTATACTAAGCTAATTGTATTACTGATCGCTTGGGAATGTTTACACGTCTGTGGACAAGAGTCTTATCGATGCGTCTGTTCGATCTACAGTGCAACTGGTTGTACAATTTGTTGTACTACAAATTGTATCATCTGTGGGTCCCTTTAGAATGGATTTGAAATCGAAAAACGGATTAGTGTTATAAATAGAATTCGCAAAGCCGGTGCCAGACCACAAGCGTACAGAGAGGCGGGTTATATTTCGGTAATACCATGCGCCGTACTAATAAAAACATTTATTACCCACATGCCCAGGAGGGGAGAAACTTAACAATCGCGTAAAAGAACATTAATCTGTAGATATTATTTCGGTTCGTTCGACGTTACGTGTTTTAATAGCAAATATGAGTGAAGAAATAATTCGTCAACATTATTGCTTGGTGACTAATGTTTGAATGTTTATTATCCAGGCTTTAAATAGTTCAAATACGACGGATCTCGTATGAAGTGTTTAGTGTGTGATACGGATTTACTGATTGGATCACAATGGGAAAAATGTGTCAATAACGTAAATCACAAATGAAAAGAGCGTCGTCCGTCCAGAACCTAGTGGAAAGCTATTATCTTCGCAGTTCAGTTTTACTGCTGAAAATGATAGGTTAGCTATCGAAACGTGAAGTATTTTGATAAGGGTTTTAGTGGAGTGTTTCAGTGTTCCAGTGCCAGAGTGTTCGAGTACGTTATCTGGTATGGGTAGTGACATAACAATCTCCAGAGTCTCCTATGGTAAACCTTTCAAAGTAATCTCGAATTGGGAAGAATGGAGAAATGGAGACGGAGAAAACCGAAAACCCAGAATTTGGTATACAGACGAATCAAGAACGGGCAGCAGTTCTAGCTTTGGTATTTACGAGAAAAACCAAGAATCCAAACTAGGGGCATCACTTGGGCGATACACCACGGTATTTTATACAGAAACATTTGCTTTACAAACCCGTGCGTGGAAGAGTCTTCGCGACAATGTCGAGGGCGTACGATTTGCATTCTCTCTGACACTCAGGCTCAAAGACACTAGCTCATATAGCTTCCAAACTAGTATAAGAGTGCCTGCAAAACCCAAGCGGATCATAAAACAACACTAGTTGACTATCTATCGTAGTTGACAGTCCGAAGACGTAAAAAGAACATTAACAGAACCTGCAACAGACATTGTGACCATTCAAATTAAAGTTTTCATTTTTCAATAGGTAACTATTACTGTTTCTGAAGTTAAGTTATTGATATTTCACCGTTATTTATAAATAAGCAATCTATTCCTATGAAACCAATGGCCACTTGTTTAAGGCTATTATTTCTATTTTTAACTCATCAACAGGATCATGGCATTCCGATATCCATTGGGCTATCAGAATGCACGTTATTACTCTCAAAATTGATGATCCTCCTTCATTGTTAGCGCTTATTATGAAACTAGCACTCGAGGATTCACTGGCATGACTTGATTCACAAAAAAGTAAGCGCTAGTATATCTAAACAAAAAAAAATCAAAAAAATACATTAGCTCATCACAAAAGAACGTTAAGCATTCTACGTAAAACCAAGCAATATGAGTATTCAATAACGATAACATTTTTGCAATAGCGATGTTTTAAGCTACGCAAGGTGTCCGAAACGTAGATTAAACGTTGAACTGAATTTACTTGAAAACGCAAACATTTACAAACCGGTGGAGTAGTAAATGCCAGGAAACAGATAATCCTATTTTAACGCGATTAAACATAGCGGTGGCATTGAGTCCAATTAGACAGAACAACCTTTGAAATATAACTCGTAGCAGGATCATGTCAGAGCGTGACTAGTGTTTAGAAGTTTATAAACTCAGCGCCGTTGCATCCCGAGAATACATTATGCACTGCCAAAAATTAGCTCTCCTAATTGAATCGATCTTGACAGGAAGATGAAGCGTACGAAAACGTTATTAACACGTATTTTAAAGATAAATAAATTGATCCTCATAAAACTATGACAGCATCAAAGGTCCGTATTAATGTTAATTGATTACGAGTAAGATCGTAATTCAAAAACAGAACCAGAATTCTTATAGCACCACATCTAATACTTAAATTGGAATTACGAGTCTGTTTACATATTCGGGTTTTACACTAAGATTTTTAATTTGAATTACTTTGCCAAAGGAATTTTAATACTTTTAACTTGGAATAACAAGTTTTGTATATACGAGGTGTGGCAATTAAATAATCGGACTGGTGCTACTATCGGCAAACGGCGAGCACGCCACGGCAGGTTTGAAAATGTCTGTACTTGTAGATGCTTCCCCTACCCTGAGCTTGATGGGCATGGTTGTACGTAGCTCAGTCTCGCTGTAGCAATCGTCCGTTCAAGTCCTTACGCTAGCGTCGCGTCGGAAAAATGCAGAGTGTTCAGATCGAGCAACAAGTTAACCTCAAGTTTCTTGTGAAATACGAGGTTCTAGCTACCCTTCGTGAATGTGTGAGAAGACGAAGACCCGATTTGTGGAAGAGCAAATCCTGGATGCTCCACCAAGACAATGCGCCAGCCCATTCCGCCTTGTCTGTGAAGGCGTTCTTTGCGAAATCAGGCATCACCGTGTTGGACCACCCACCGTACTCGCCCGACTTGCCCCCTGTGCCTTTTTTTTATTTTCAAAGGTAAAATCGAAGCTTTACGGGGACAAGATTTGACAGTGTGGAAGCGGTGAAAGCGAAAGCGGCGAAGGTTCTCAACAAGCTGACAGAAACAGACTTCCAGCACTGCTTTCGACAGTGAAAAATTCGTATGGAGCGTTGTTGGGATCGGCAAGGAGAGTTCATTGAAGGGGATAAACTCTGTAATGTAATTGGTGATCAATAAAATGTCTTGTAGCACCAGTCTGGTTATTTAATTGCCACACCTCGTATACCGGGTGTCCCCATCTTAACAGAGGAGTACCTCGAGAAACATGAATCCCACGAAAAAGTTCGTCATACCATTGTTTGTTCGCCTAATGAGGAGCCACAATGTGACGATTTCAGTTTCAACGTAGATGGTGCTGTAATCGGTGAAAATAGAGTAGCTTTATTTTTTTTGATAGAACCCCCAATTTTTTATTACATATTGCAATTCTATGCTAAAAATTAAGCAACTTTTGTCTAAAACATTCTTTTATTAATTTCGTAGATGGCGCTGTAATTGGTGAAAAAGGTTGCCTTTATTTATTTTAATGGAAACTCCCATCTTGCATTTTATCAAATTCCCGTGATATGTTGTTTTCCGATTAGCAAATAAAGACAACAATCTTGTACGTAGGCTTCCGCGGTCGTCAATGGCACTACACTTGTCTAAGTTGACACTATATGTTGTCGTAGGTTCTGCCGACGTTTCCCGACATCTTCAAGGCTGTTACTGTACACTGACTGAATGTCAGTCAGCGTGTCGGCAGAAGCTACGACAACGACACGTTTCCAATCCAGAAACCAAGTGTATAAAGGTAATTTTCTTCACCAATTACAGAATCACCTATTAAATTTACAGAATAAATTGCAATATGTAATAAAAAATGTAAATATATGTAATAAAAAAATAAAGTTACCATATTTTCACCGATTACAACGCCATCTACGTACGTTCTAAAATCGTCATTTTGTGGCCCCCGATGAGGCAAATAAACAATGGTATGAGGAACTTTCGCAGGTTTCATATTTCTCGAAATATTCCCCTGTTAAGATTAAAATGGAACGCCCGGTACCTATACAGAATTATTATAAAATTGTACAGGGTGGAATTTAAAAATATTTTCATTAAATTTCCCTTTTGCCGCTTTAGTTATGAAAAAATGTTGTCCCACCATTGTACCTACTGTAGCTTCCAAGGTATCGCCCATCCCCACTCTTAGTGAGACGCGCTATATACAGTGAGATCCTAAAGTGTTTTCCCATGCTAACTTTTGAACGACAGAAGCTAGCGTTTTCAGAAGAAATAGGTCGATTGCATTTCCGGTGTTACCAGAAGTGACATCAACTTTCCTATTTCAAACAGAACACCTTGTATATTTTTACGTTTTTGGAAAAATGAACGAAAGGCGAATCCAACAATACCACATATGTTATATCTGTAACTAAAAAAATATAACCAATAAAGGTTTTGGTAATCTGCTTTTTTTTTCCTACGCAAAGTAGGCCAGGAAAGAGCGCCAAATTCCTTCTTGTGACGTCAGACTGATCTAAAGAGCTCGTTGCTAAGCAAAGTAATCATAACAATTACCAAACTGTTGCAAATCCAAAACCGTAAATTATTCTTGTTGTTTATTGTTATTATATCCTGTATTTGTCATGCGTTCCTACTTTGTTCTCGTTACTATTTTTGCTCATTTCAACTTCTTTTGTTAGTTCTTGTTATTTCTTTATTTATCAAACTTTATTGCAATTAATTAATTATGGTAAGTTTGTTTAAATGTAGTTTTGATAGACAATATATCTGTTTTTTAGGTTTTTTCTGTTGTTACTTTTATGATGGTTTCGGAACGAACCATTCAAAATTGCTGGGTCAACTTTAATACTATGTAAATCTAGCAGCAATTATTACCTTATTTACCATGGTTAAGCAACAAATTGTACAATAATTTAAACCATATTATCTTCTCTTGAAGCAGTTCGCCCTGTCAATTTTATATTATCTATCCTTACTCAACGCAATGTTAAAATATTTTCGGCTGTACAAGGACAGTGTTCATTATGTTCCACTTCGTGGTAATTGTTGTCAAATTCACCGGATATTAAAATTGGGTACATGATGTTTATCTTTCGTTGTCCATGCGGAAGCCATTGCAAGATCAACAACATAAAAAACTGAAACCTTAACACATTTCCTATCAAAAACTAACAAATTTAAACACACGTGCCACAATTAATTAATTACAATAAAGTTCAATAAAGTAAAGCAGAACAAAAATTAACAAAACAAGTTAAAATGACATAAAATAATAACAAGCACAAAGAACGAAAATATGAAAAATGACAAATGCAGGTAATAATAATTGGAATTGAGATTTGACAGTTTGGCAATTGTTATAATTAGTTTGCTTAGCAACGAGCTCTTTAGATCTGGCGTCACAAGAAGCAAGTTGGCGTTCCCTCCTAGCCAAATTTGCGTAACAACAAAAACAGATTACCAAAACATTTATTGCTACATGTCGTCATATTTCTTAAGTTAGGTATCGTTGGATTCGCCTTTCGATTACCTTTCCAGAAACGTAAAAATATACAGGATGTTCTATTTAAAATAAGAAAGTTGACGTCACTTCCGGCGACACCGGAAATACAATTGAACTGCCGATAACGGCAAAAGTTAGTTCACAAAAAATAAAAATTGCGGGGAGGGGGCACTTTAGGACCGCACTGTGTACATACCGTAGGAGCGAGCGTGCTATGATCACCCGATTTTACACGAACTCAGCGCATCTAAACGTGTGCTGTATTGAATGTCACTGTGGAATGCTTGACAAAATTGCGTGAACGCAAATTCATTTGTGGACCTTGCTCATGTTATAAAAAGTGTATTCGTTCACGTACACGTGTAAAACACGACTTCACTCTCGCATTTCCGAAAAATGCCGATTGTACTGGCTGATCATAGTACGCTCGCTCTTACGGTATATATACGGTATATTTACATACACGTAATAGCCAGTGTTACCAACTTCGTGTACATGCAAGTATTGATGGTAACTTTCCATATGGGACTGCAACAGATTGATGATAATTTCCTTTAAAATTTAAATTTGAATTTCTATTGCAATTCCTCTCTCTAAACTTCAAAGGCTGTACATAAACAAAATTGGCATTGATCCCGCTGTTTACCCAAACTGCACTTTGCACTGCTACGAATGGAAAGCTAATTTGAAATAGTCTTTCGTGAATAAATTTACTTCAATTGTTGTTTATTTTTCGTGAAGCTCTCTAAGCGAGCATATCAGTAAACTCTGAGGTCTGTCTTATTTCCGTGACATATTCAAATAAGTACGAAACATAAGTATATACATAGGCATATCAAAGCCTTTTCTGTTTATAATCATATATACTTTGTACGCATATTTGCAACACTGTACAAATGTTTATAAAACTTGGCTAGGTAAGTACGCCATAAAGAATTGAATTAGGTTATCACCTCGCCAACGTGCCAAGATTCCAAAACGCACATAATAAACCACTACCGGTAACTTAGTACAATAAATATGCCGTAGGTCACGGGTCTAATAAAATTCAAATTAAACACGTTTTCAATGCCCGATAATTTTAGAAATCTCTCCAGTTATGAGATATAAACCCCGCAGTGGAATAGTAAACGCATCAAATGTAAAATAAAATTCAAAGTTATCTAAACGATGTTCTCAAGCAGTGGTCGCCAACCCGTCGATCGCGAGCTACCGGTAGCTCGCGAAGGCAATTCTGGTAGCCCAGAACATATTTTAAAAATACAAAGGTGTAAAAATCATGTATGTCGAATATAACTGTGCATTATTTCATTTAGATTGGCTTACGTCGCTTACGACTAGGTAGCTCACTGTTTGTTCCAAAATTATCAAAGTAGCTCAAAACATTAAAAAGGTTTGCGACCACTGTTCTAAAGGAAGATACTAGTGAATGTCAAGAAATTAACAACGATCGCAACAAAATATTTTTCATGTAGCTCAATTTACTACTTTTCAGATGTATTAGTTAAAGCAAAATCATTAAAAGTCGTTCATAATATTCCTACATTTTGGATATAAAACAATTCTATTCCAATTATCTTTATTTATTATTTACGTAGGGTGCGTTCAAAGTAAGGAACTGGATACTGGATCTTTTGTAATCAGTTTTATGACAGAAAATTCTTTTTGAAATCTTTCTTTTCTGGCAATTTTTGAAAATAACAACCCAAATGTTTTGTGTCAAAATTGAATAGTATTCTTAAAAATTGTATAGTATTCTTATTACACTGCGTAAAAATTTCTTAGGGTTGGATAAGAAAAAATCATGGAGAAAACACCTCAAGGGTCGTGATAGAAGAAGTGATAACTTTTCAAATACTTGACTTTCTGTCAATAAAAATAAAACAGTTTGTTCTATTATCAAAACTACAATATAAAATAATACTACAGTAAATGTTAAAACTGTGCCCCATTATTTCTTTGGTAATGCGTATGCCGATGCCAGAAACTCTGTACTGCATTCTGAACCATTACGTTTGGTAGCTATTACATGTTCCCGTACATGACCCCATAGTTCTTCCAATTTTTCGGGACACTTTTGATATACAATATTTTTAAGATGACACCATAAGAAAAAATCTAGGGGGTTAAAATCAGGAAATCGGGCTGGCTATTCGATGATACCTCTTCTGCCAATCCACCTATTTTCAAAAACTATTTAAATACTGTCGTACCCAAATGTCATAAAGAGGTGGAGTCCTACCTTGTTGAAACCAGATGGTTTCGTTGGGAACATCTGGATTTGCTGCATTTGGAAACATTACAGCTGATGCAGGAATTAGTTCAAATTGTAGAAAACCTATATACATTTCTGCATTTAGCGTAGCTTCAAGAAAGAAAGGACCTAGAATTTTGTTCCCTAAAATTCCCACCCAAACGCTGATCTTCTGTGGGTACCGCGTGTGTAAGTCTTCTATCCAATGAGGGTTCTGCTGCGTCTAATAACGACAGTTATGTCTATTTAAAACACCATGCAAGGAAAAGGTTGCTTCGAGGGAAAAACAAATATTATTCGCAAAAACTGGGTTGTCTTCAAACATGGCCATCATTTCTTCGCGAAACTGAATGTGTCTGTCAAAGTCATTCTCCAATCATTCCTGCACTAATTTTATTTTATAAGGGTGAATCTCTTCCTGATGTAACATTTTTACTAAGATCCTAATATATTCAAAGCCAGCTGTCGAGTTGACACGTGAGCATTTTCGGTAACTAATAAAACAACATCCAATACCTTTTCGTTATTTGCTAGCTTTGTGGGGTCACTTTTATCTAAATCTTTAACATGACCATGGTTTTCGAATTTTAAATGTATTTTTGACAGTGTAGCACGTTTGAATGATTCGCGTTAAATAAAGCATAGACCTCTTCATGAGATTTTCTCCTGTCACCGCAGTTTATACAGTAGTTTAAAAATATCTTTATTAGGAATAGTTGAATATACACAAACTGTTATTACTGTCACAAAGAGAAATAAGAATACTATTCAATTCACAAAACATATGGATTGCCACTTCAAAAAATTGTCAGTGACGTCATAGGCTAGATATTATATCACTTGTCTCTTATCTACAATTAAACCTTGACAAGATGCAATAAAAGCTATCCAATGCATTTAAATGATAGATAAAAAATCATAAATTAAAGCGGAACTATTGAGAAAAGACGTACCTACAAACAAACGACATAATTTCGAAGATACAAAAAAATTGCTTGCATCTCTACGTTCCGTTTCCTTTCGTCTGACAATAATAGACATATCCTTCGTAACTAAAACCAGCTCCGTTTCTCTTATTTTCTCAATCGTATTGTGAAATTGTTTTGTTCTCTGAGAATCTTTTAGAAAAATCTACTTAAATATAGCTTACAATATTAATACTTTTAAAGCTCGTAATGATTTCCCAATTTAAGTTTCTGGTATAAGTAATTCATCTACATTTAGAAGGTGCAAGTCAGTTGTCATAGCTACTTGCACGAAGAATAGCTATTTTCATTCTAGAAAGTAGAAGATAAATTGCCACCCGTTTTTGTCTAGAACATTTTTTCAACATTTAGTAAATTATAAGCAATATACGCCACTTATTTTCCACCATGAATGAAACAGCATGAGTAAGATTATGGACAACGAGAGACTTAAATATCTGGCAGCAATTGGACCGCAATGCCCCATTATGCAACCTTCCTCGGCTTTAGGGCTTTCTAGGCCGTCAACCAGACCACTACGTTGGCATAGTTCAGAACCCTGCCTAAATGGCAGCTAGACAAAGCTGCTCTTCACCGCGGTCCTTTTATTGACGTCAGGGCCAAACACTTATATAAAGCCGATATTCTTATATTAGGGTTATGTCATCCCGTACCGTCCTGGTCTTTATGTGGCACCACGTACCTCCCTGCCAGAAAATATATGCAGATGTTGACGGGACATGAATCTCGCCTGTCCAAAATGTCACAAAACGACTGCCTTTGATCTTAAGGTTCCATTATAGTCGGTCCAGGATTCGAGGCTCCCAGACCTTAGATGGGGGGTCTTGTTTCTCTACCACCTCCTTGACCAAAGGGATTTCATTGGCTTCAGTTCTCTCCCAGGTGTTGTTGGAAACGATCTAAAGATACTCCCGCAGAGATGGAATCTAATACCTTGCGTACAAACCATGGTGCGCCGACCAGGTGCCATAGTGTTTTACCCTAGAGTATCTCCAGTTTTTTTTTTATTTAGTACTCTGCTGTCGTTGACGAAGCCATTGCTGCAGAGCGTCCCTCTGCCATGAAGACCCATCACACTGTTGGTTGCTATGAGCGGTCTAAGTTGGTATTTATTTCAGGTCAGCGTGACGTGATGGATCCAAGACTGCCACTTGTCCGGCAGCTGAACACTTGCAAATCAAGCACTTCGCTGTTTCGCCCTTGGCATAGCAGCGCCCGCAGGACAGGCCCCCGTTAAGTCCCATCCCAAAGAGGTGCTTCCTCAACCGACATTGTCCCATTAAAACACCTACGATCATGCGCTTCGGTCATAACAAACTGATACTGTTTAAACCGCTATGCTTTTGCCGATTCAATGCTGCCACCACTTGCTTGCTGGTAGTAAACAACCTAATGTTCTTGCCAGTAATGATGAGCTCAGTAAGACATTCACCAACTAAGGCCGGCACTAGGAATTACGCCTGAAAGACGGTGGTCTCCGGCGTTAACGGTTATAATTATTCGAGGTGAAGCTCCTTTAAATATACTCTTGCTCGAGTTCATCCATCCACGACGATACAAAAACTGTCCTCGTCACTGACAGTTTCTTGGTCTGTCAGAGATGTATCCTACCTTCAACGACAGCAATACTTTAAAGCAATCCTCCTAGCCTGCCTCCCATCGTTACCAACAATATACACAAGGCCTGCGCGCTTTGACGTCAGCAGGCTGTGACGTATTTGAAAGTAGGACGCCGATCAGCGTTTACACATTCAGAACGTCTCTGCGTTTTGAATTGGTTTATCCAAATTATATTGCTTTTAAAAAATATTATGTAGTGATATTTCCGTTCTTTGCTGGTGATACCTGTAATGTTTTTCTAGCGTTGTATAATCGATAAAACCTTTTCTGAAACGATAAAAGCGGGATCACTTAAAAACTGTGGCGTCGGCTGTTTCCACACGTTCAGATCGCTTCTTGCGTTTTGAATTGGTTTATCCAAATTATATTGATTTTATTTAACAAAATACTGTGTAGTGATATTTCCGTACTTTGTTGGTGATACCTGTAATGTTTTTCTATTGTTGTATAAGCGATAAAAGCTTTTCTGAAACGATAAAAACGGGATTACCTAAAAACTGTGGCGTCGGCTGTTTTCACACGTTCAAATCGTTTCTTGCGTTTTGAATTGGTTTATCCAAATTATATTGATTTTATTTAACAAAATACTGTGTAGTGATGTGTCCGTATTTTGTTGGTGATACCTGTAATGTTTTTCTATTGTTGTATAAGCGATAAAACCTTTTCTGAAACGATAAAAGCGGGATCACTTAAAAACTGTGGCGTCGGCTGTTTCCACACGTTCAGATCGTTTCTTGCGTTTTGAGTTGGTTTATCCAAATTATATTGATTTTATTTAACAAAATACTGTGTAGTGATTTTTCCGTACTTTGTTGGTGATACCTGTAATGTTTTTCTATTGTTGTATAAGCGATAAAAGCTTTTCTGAAACGATAAAAGCGGGATCACTTAAAAACTGTGGCGTCGGCTGTTTTCACACGTTCAAATCATTTCTTGCGTTTTGAATTGGTTTATCCAAATTATATTGATTTTATTTAACAAAATACTGTGTAATGATATTTCCGTACATTGCTGGTAATACCTGTAATATTTTTCTAGTGTTGTATAAGCGATAAAACCTTTTCTGAAACGATAAAAGCGGGATAACCTAACCTAACATGGCGTCGGCTGTTTCGTATGTTTTGATTGTGAGTTACATTTTGTAAAAGGAGATATCATTTATTTTTCAACAGCTACAGATTCAAGGACCAGGGAAACTATAACTGTAAGTTTAAAAAATTCTATATCTAAAAAAAATGCTAGTCCAACTCAATTCCCTAACAGTCCGTTGTATTTGACAAAAAACTCGAAGATGTTATTGTTCAAAATTGTTTTATATTCTTAGGTTATATTTAACAAAATTATTTTTGAACACGAAGAGATGTTTTTAAATGTGTGTAATGAACGTTCTGTCTTAATACAATATATTTTAAATTATATTACCGAACGTAGCTATTTTGGATACTGATATATGTAAATGTCATATTTACAGCAATGAACGTATTGCAACAATTATAATAACTTTTACAAATACTCTACTTAAAAATTATTGTGGCAAAGGTAAATAATAGATTAGGTAAAACACCACATAATAGGAAAGATAGATTAGGTAAAACACCACATGATAGGAAATTAAAGGCCCTGGTTAAATAGCATGTTTGTAAATTTCAAATAAAATGGCAATTACTGTATCATTTCAACCTCAGTTTCGTCCAAATACATGTACTTGTACAATTATAAAGAATAATAATTAGTCAATTAAATATCAACCACAAATACATCCTTCACGAAAACGGTGCTCAGTTACATGTTTGGTTTTTAATTTGAAACTTCGTTTTTCCAAAATAAAACCGAATGGGATGCGAAGAAGGGCTCAGTTGACGATTAACATTCTCTTTAAGCCGAAAGCCCTTCAAAACTTAAAAAAGAGATGCAAAAAGAACGATTCCTTTACCGCTTAGACTAATATCGTGCATGGCGATACATCACCAACCCAGGGTGACGTCATCGAAGAGCGCTTAGGCTTTCTAGTTTCGGTGGTAACGCTCCCATCAACTCCTTCGACTTAATTCTCCTTGTAAGATAGTAATAAGGCTTTCACTACTATACAAATACGAAACGTGTGTGGGGCTTAGGACAGACAAATGTTAGAACGAATATATGGTGGCAAGGAGACAAACAACGCAGTAAAGGTGCAGAGGATTCGTAGTGTAGAACATGTGGAAAGAGTGGAGAAGTAACCAATTGCTAGAAGACGATTGAGGAAGACGAATATGGAAACAACAGATATTTACCTACAACATATCCAAGTATATAAGGCTCACACACTTTTGTCTCGGGAACTACGCGGGAGATGTATATGAAAAACTTCGTGAAAACCTACTCATACTTTTGTTGTGCTTATAATGTTATACATCCCACCTATTCAAATGAATTAGTTTGTGGCATCACTGAAGAAAAACATAGCATAATCATTTTTAAAATTAATTTGATATCGAAAGAAGAATATTGAAAACTTAAATTTTAGCATAAATCATATCTTTAAAATAAAATACTACTTTAGTTCATTTATGTGGCATGTAAAATGTGCTGTGTATTAAAAATATTGTTCACATATGTGAAAAAGAAGAGAAATATATTTTTAGCCAATATCCGATCCATACGGCAATATTATTTTCCAGCCAAATGTCTATTGTTATAAAGTTGTATTTATATTTTCAAGCAAAAATTTTTCCATTTACAAATGTATTCCGCTTAATGTACTACTTAAAACCATTTAGATTTACAATAGAAGCGCGGGTAGTTCTGAAAGGCGGAAAGCGCTACATGGAAAGCTCGATGAGAAAACAGCTAAATCATCCACAATATTCTCAACGAAACATTAACCCACAATTACGGGAGCTTACGTAAGTGAGGTTACTGGCGAACGGCTTGAATATTACATTCCCCTTCGTTTTGGAACTGTCGATCCGAAAATAGAACGTTTCCCATTCCTTCCGTATTTACTCCTTCTATTTTATCCTTCACGAATGTGGTTAAATACTCGAAAGTGTTTGTCCGTATTCTTTACACGAAGACGTGAAATTTTATGTCACTATCCATTTTCCTTATATATTCTTTCAGTATTCTCCCAAACAGCTCTTGCACCGGCAAAATTGTGTACATAAACTATCGACGGTATTTATAGCACTCGTTTTTATCTATTTAAAGAAGTTTGATAGATTAGACCTTTACTCGATGAAAAAGTATATTCGTTATTATCTGATGCATGTATACGAGGGCGTATTGACAACTAATGCCTCCATGGCCATAACTATTATAATGATGGGCCAGACAGTGTCAAAAGTGGTTTGCCATTTACCTTAACTCCTGGTACATAAGAGATTCTCAGCAACATCACGCTTGCGCACGATAATTCTAAAAATGGGGATCGGCATGGACGTGCGGTTAAAGCAACGAGCTGTCATCGAATTTCTTACTGCGAAAGGTGTAGCGCACATTGACATCCATCGAAGGTTGAGTACCGTGTACCGTGATGCGTGTGTTAATGTGAGTACTGTTAGGAGGTGGGTAAGGACTGCGAAAGACGAAAATCCTGCTAAAACAGATCTCCAAGATCAGGCACGCAGTGGCCGACCAGTGTCTGCATGTGGTGAAAGACAGGTGGCTGTCGTGGATGAACTGGTTCGTGAGAATCGACGACGTAAACAAACTGACATTGCCAATAGGGTGGCTATTTCACAAGAAAAACTACATCACATTATCTGCAATGTGCTAAAGTACAGGAGAATATGCGCACGTTGGGTGCCCCGAATGCTTACTGATTGAAATGAAAGCCAATCGAAAACAAATTTGTGAACTCTTGACTCGATATGAGGCAGAAGGTGATGCTTTTCTCCACAGAATTGTGACCGGCGACAAGTCGTGGGCGCATCAATACGACCCTGAAATGAAACGTCGGTCCATGGAGTACAGACATAAGGGTTCGCCATGACCGCAAAAATTCAAAGCAGTTCCATCTGTCGGGAAATTCGTGATTACCGTTTTCTGGGATTGCGATGGCATCGTTCCAAAAATTCAACATGAAGAATTTTTGGAACGTGGCTGTACTGTCAACTCCGAAGGATATGTTAACACCCTAACAAATCTGATGCGACGGCTGCGTAGAGTTCGTCCAGACAAAGTGCCATTTATGCGTCATGACAACACTCGGCCTCACACAAATCAGAGAACGCGTATAGTACTGGAGAAATTTGGGTTTCATGACGTTTTACCTCATCCATTTTATAACCCAGATCTTGCGCCTTGTGACTTTTTCCTCTTTCCGAAGCTTAAGGGACATCTCAAGTGTAAGCGTTTCTGTTCGGATACAGAGATGATAACGGAGGTGCGGAAATGGTGCCGTGCGAAGACTTCAGACTTTTTCCGTGACGGATTTGCACAACTCGTAGTACGTTGGCGTAAATGTGTTTCTGTCAATGGCGATTATGTGGAAAAATTACTATATCAGTGGGTAGAGGGCAGTTTATAGTATCATTTCACACTTATGTGTAAACAATATATCTATTACTAATAAAGTTATAGCCATGGAGGCATTAGTTTTCAATGCGCCCTCATACATTAAATTAAAACTTCAAAGAATATTGAGCAAATATTATTACTCAACTTCTACTGAAATGTTTAATAGCTGCTGTTTGGAAATTTACTTGGAGAATACCAATAATATACTTCTAGAGCGTCATAGTTTTAACATCACCGCATAAACCAAAATAGCATAATGTTTTTCATAATTTTTAAAATACTTTTACAAGCTTTACATTTGCAATGTTGCTACGGTTCATAACTTTGCGATTACCAAGGATGTTAGCATCTCCTCACTTTTTTGGTATCTCTACAAACCTGAATCTTGTCTTATTTATAAACCAATAAAAGCACCCTCTTTTACTTTTATTTTCTTAATTATGGGAATTGCTTCTTATCAACTGCTTTCACCCTTTTAAAATTAAAAGTTTCAGTTGCTGTTTGGGCTACTTCCATCGATTGCGGGATTGGTATAATCCGTCGTTTCGGTAGTGTATCTACTGTGGTATTCGGGGTAGTCCTTAGAAGGGTTGTTTCTTGCCAAATTCATTATTTGAGTAAGCGTGTTTCAACTTTACTTTATTAACAGTCAAAGACATCATTAATATATTTGGCTTGCGTGGGCAATTATGAAATCTATAATTTTTTCTTGGAATTTTCCAATGTAATTAATTACTGAAAAAAACCTCACATCTACTGCTTGCCTACACCACGCGGATTGTGGAAGCTTCGTTCACTCTTAAAGCCTAGATGTTACTTATCTGCAAATACATCGTAGTATTTGGAATATTCCGACGTAATTAACTACTGAAAAAAAAAATTTCAGTAATTAATTACGTCGGAAAATTCCAAGAAAAAATTATAGATTTCATAATTGCCGACTATTTTTAATGCTGTCAAATACCAAGGACTTCCCTAAAGATGGCGGTAAATATACTGGCCAAACTTCGGACTATACCAATCCCATAAGCGATGGGAATAATCCAAACAACTCAAATAGAAAAGCTATCGTCAAGAACATCAGATCATTAGTTAAATTCAATGCGCAAAGAAGGTATCATAATCATCTTTTTTATGAGAAACACAACAGTTGTGTAATGCAGTGTAAGTAGAAAAAAATAATTACAACTTGTGTTACATTATTTCAAAGTTACATGCCAAAAACTTGGTATTACAAAAACACTTTCACTTCATTACAGATAAAGAGGTACTCTAAATCTGTGGCACTGATAATTTGGAAATATCTTTACGCAAATGTAATGACAACGAGACTTTTCAATTATAGTAAATATCCGATGAGCGCTATTCTCGCTTCCAAAAGCATTGCATTGTCATAGCTCCCTTGAGCGTAGAGACACCGCTGTAATCATAGCCGACGCTATTTTACGGCTAACTTCAGGAGTGATATCTTTGAAGTGCCCTAAATGCGCGGAGAGCGTTTCATAGACGCACTAGCAATGCACCTCTGGGAATATGTGCATCCTGCATATGTTGTCTAAAACAAATCCCATCCATGATACTGAGCTTCACGTAAAAATATATTCAAGATAGATAATCACGAAAATCTTTGTTTATTTCCAAAGTAATAAAAATATTTTTGTCTTGTTAGGATTCTACATATGCCGAGGGTATAGAGCAAAAACCCGAGAAGTGCCAAAAAATCAAAAATCTTAGTTTTAACTCTATTGTACATGATTTCTTACTCTCCTTTAATGGTAAACGCGGATAAGTGATTTTCGAACCCAAAGTAGTCGAAATAAGTCTAGGTTAAATCCAGTATCTCTATGCTGCACTTATTTGAGCACTTCGAAAATACTATATATATATATATATATATATATATATATGTAGCGTTCACTAAGATATTCTTAATTCGTTTCAAAGTTTCAATACATTTATTGCGGCAAATACCCACATACATACTCAAGTGATTTTCTTTGTAGACAGTTCTGTATAAGTACAAAAATTATTCTAAGTTAAAAGCTATTAAGTTATGTTAACTGATATTCGAAATTAACAATTTTTAGTATTCAAGAAGATATTTCTAATAATATTCAGTTAAAATTAGTTAACAGCTTTTCCAATAACATAATAAATTTAGTTTTCAATTTCGAAGAATCTGATAAGTAAAGCGTGACGAACGGTTGCACCCGGAGAGACGCCTGTACGCGGGGGAGGGAGGGGGGGAGGTGCATCGCATGTGAAAAAAATATATTTGGCGTTTCCCTGGTTTAGGATTTACAGGTTCGCACATTCGTTGCAAATTTTGCGGTATAGGGTTGCTAGGTCGCACGACATTTGAATGTAGAAGTCATATTGAAAGTGAACGTCATGTATTGAATTTAAGAAACAATATTCCATACTGGCAATTTTTGTATGTATGTTATTTTCATGTTGAGCACGTGCAACATCCCACACCTAGTAGATAATGAAACCTTTCGTTCTTTTTGGGATAAACATGTTCCATCATGGAAGCTATCAACAAAAAGACAATTGCGGTACAATTTACCACATGTTCAAAGTACAGTAAAAGAACAATCTGGCTCACTGTGGACGAAACTACTGATGCCCAGAAACACAGCACGATTCATATTGTGGCGCGTCCTTTAAAACGTAATGGTCCAGCAGCTTCCTTGATGTTAGCCAGTAAAAGGATTGAAAGAACTGATGCCGAAACCGTTGTAAACATAATAAAAAATATGTTAAGAGAATTTTGTATCACAGGAGCCCAAGTCACAATATTAGTTACTGATGGAGCTGCAACAGTGCTGAAAGTTGGTAGGATGTTGAAAATATGCTTTCCGACTCTTCTTCACATAACATGTCTCATAGACGCGTATCATCTCGTTGCAGAAACCATTCGAAAGAAGTATCCGATGGTGAATGATTTAATAGCATCTACCAAAAAAGTGTGTGAAATCTCCCAAACATATCCGAGTAATCAAGTAATTGTATCCGCAAATTCCGCTACCACTTCAGCCTGTATTGACGCGATGGGGAACATGGCTCGAGGCAGTATCTTACTATTGCAAATATTATTCTCAAGTGAAAGATGTCATTTTCAAACTTAATTCTTCTAATTCTCAAGAGGTTCGCGAGAGTCAGAAACTTTTTTCCGATTCGGACGTTCAAAAAGAAATAGATGAGATTTCCATAAACTATTCTGTAGTGACACAAACTATTTCGCAAAATATTCACTTATCTGTACAAGACTCGTTAAATAACATCAACAATTTAGCAGCAAAAATTTCGTGCAGTTTTATATAAAAATCCGGATTTATAAAGGGTTCGATCTATATCTGGCATTCAAGACAGCACAGAAGAGATACAGGAGTATTTGAATTTCGCAAATCTTACTTTATTAGATGCTGAACGATCATTTGCAAAGTATACGAGAACGTTTTCGGACCGTCGTCGTCGAGGCCTGACCGAATCGACAATGGAAGCATTGCTTATGTTGCAGTATTACGCGGTGTACCATGGCAGTCGCACATTACCGCAGTGGTCATCGATACATCAATAAAAGGTAACAATCTGTTATTTTTTTATTAATACTGTGTCTACTTTTGTGCGGTACGTCCCGGGCGGTTCCACTAGTTTCTCGAACATTATAAATAGTACACGCACACTGATCAACCGATAATAACCGAACGTCCACTCGACTCCTTGTATGTACATAGTAAACACAGCTCCTTTCACGGCGCCTCTGTGGGTGCAACCGTTTGTCACGCTTTACTGATAAGCATGTAAATAGTACTACAGTACTTTCACTATATTACTAATCACCAGCTTTGACAGGTATTGTATGCGACAACCCCACAAGTGTACTTTAAGCAGCTTTAAGATTGACGGCACTTTCAGTCACGTTTAGCTTCGTCGCGCTTCGTCTTCTTTTACAGGCTGATGCCTGTTTTTCTTCACGTGTTAAAGGGACTCGTTAGATGTTGTTATCCAACTTGCGACCTATCTTTTCAATGGTCTGCCAGGGTTCCTTTTACCAGTTGGTTTTGAGTCTCTTGCTAGTTTGATTAGTCTATTGTCTTCGGTACGTGTTATGTGGTTGTTCCATTCATTTTTCTTCTTTTAGTGAATTTTATTACATCTTCTACTTTACACTGCAGTCTGATTTCTCCGTTTCTTATTCTATCTCTTCTTGGTTTTCCTACAATTGTTCTCAGTGTGGACATTTTTGTTGTTCGGAGTAGCTGTTTTGTTTTGCTTGTTTCAGCTCTTGTGGTGGCTGCATACGTCAGGACAGGTCTAGCTATCGTCTTGTAGATCTTTACTTTACTTTTCCAGTTTACACCTGGTAGGTTCCCCTGATATTACCATTGACTTTGTTTTGCCTGTTGATACTGCCATGTTATATATCTTTGCTATTATTACCAATTAATGGAGTAGTCTTTGTAGATTATCTTCAGTGTTAGCTATTAATATTGCATCGTCTGCATAACATATTATGTTTATTTTGTTGTTGTTCATTCTGTATCCTTCTAATACTTTTGTGCTGTCTATAAGTTTGTCCATTATAAACTTGAACATAATTGGGCTTAGCGAATCTCCTTGAGGTATACCTCCCCTGCGCTTGATTTTCCATGTGAGTTGATTTCCAACAAGAACCTTTATTCGTGTAGTTAATTTTGTAATTGTGTTTTTGGAATTAGGACTAGGACTAGGACTAGAAGGAACCAGAACTAAATTCCTCATCAGTTGAGGGTACGGACGAAATTCACTTAGTCAGCGACAATCAGTGCTCTTTCAGGGGTGATCGTTCTGATTTTTCTGATCAAGATTCAATATATTCATCAGAATCATTTATCGACTCTGAAAACGCGCAAAATGAAACATTGTTGATTACATTCTTAGAACACTTGATTTTGGATGTAGACCTTCATGACAATAACACTTCTCAAGTTGAAACCTCTGAGACGATAGCAATATTATTATTAGATACCATCTTAAATCAAGTCTAGCGAATAGTTCACAAACCATGAAGATTAAAAAGGAAGAAATCCACTTGATTAAAAAGTAAATATTGCCTATATTTTATAATAAACAAAGTTACAAGACCTACTTGTATCTTTTATTTAATAACAATAAACCCCTTAAATAAAATTAAAAGTAAAACACAATAAATGTAAAACTTCAAATCCTGCCTAAAGGGAAAACCCAATAAATAATCAATTTTTGATTTTTTTGTTAAAAATATTTTTGCTAGCGTTGGCGCCTACGTCGTTAAATATTCCGTTACGCGCAAGCGCGCCAATAGAGTGCATTTTGTAATATTTCAATTATGTGCGAGCGCACTAATAGGCATTTCTTATGTAGTATTTTTTATGTACAGTTACAAGTTAGAATCAATAAACGATGCAAGCAACATGCTAACAAGGTAATTGTAGTTCCATTATTCAAAAATACAGTCCACGCCCAATTAAACGAAATAATCAACAACTTGTGATTATTTTGTTTCTATTCATTCAAAATCTTCGATTCACTGTCTTTAAATGACTTTCAAGGGTGATCAAATCTTTAATTGCATTTATCTCAGAACTACCTTTTTTCACTTAAAAATCGGGTTCTCGCTCTAAACTCTCGATATAACAGCTTGTTCAAGATATCTTCCGCCCAGTAGCTAAATCACTACCACGATTATGAAAATTTTAATTGGATTGTTTGAGTTATAACCTCTAGAGATCTGTTTCGTTTGGAAATTAGTTTTTCTGCTTCCAACTAAAACATAACGTACGCCTACTCGATCGATACGATGACATAGTTACGATAATGGTTAATTACTGCAGCGTTCCACTTTGTTAACAGGGTCCGCGTCGTTATTTGTGCATTCGTTGCACGGAGAAAGAGCTACACCATAAATTATTTTAATTCTTAATGAAACTTTCAGTCGACTTTGTCGTAACGTTGCAGTTAAAATATGGTGACAGTTTATTACCAAACTTCTAGACGTATCTCTATTGCCCCGGATAAAAATAGATTTCAGTGACTTAAGCGCATATTATTCGATGAATGTTATTTGGAATGTGATCCAGCGCAAATAGCCTCAATTAGATACAACCTATTATACTGTTACATACGGAAAATTGGTATATAAACGTCTACCTCGTTCAAAACAATTGATGCGGTTTACTTTAGTCTGTGAAGGTCAGATTTCAACAAATCCAAACACATTTCATACATACCCAACAATTTTTCTCAAGAAGTACGCCGCTTTCAATAAATAGTTAACAAAAAAATTATGGCGATGTACCAATCTCGTTCCTTTAGAAACATAAAATTTTTCATTTTGTTTACGTTTGTCTGGTCTTTTCCGTAGTAATGGAATTTATCGGCAATGAAATTGATTTATATCAAGGTAACTTCGTAATAATCCCTAAATATCATCCATAAATCAAGATCGTTTAATATATAAAATTTAGGCTATATTGACAATAAATTAAGCGTCATATTAATGTGATTGTCCTTGCTTGTGCTTTAGTAATTTGCATCTTTTTAGGAATATTAGTCATGTATTTCCGAACATGTTATAGTTTTATTGTGTCATTTCAGATATTTTTGTTTTTCTTGTACCTTACCTTTTTATTGCATATAATTTTGTAAGATGAAGCAATGTTGGTGACTTTTTCCTCGAAATTTCTCTGTTCATTTGTGTATATTTTTATTTAGAAAGAAATCTATTCAACAACAGTAGTCGAGGAAGTCGAAATTTCATTATCGTTTTCAATTGAAGATAATAATAATTCTTATTATATGGTTTATTATTAACAACTTATTAACTTTTTCTACAACATCTTGTACAGTATCCTTGACACATCAGTTCCAAAATACATTCCCCGTACCTCTACACACCCGCCATGGTTTCCTGCACAGATTAAGCACAATTTAAAAACTAAGCAGTATTACAGGTCTAAATGGTCAAAAACCAGAAACGCATATTGTTATGATAATTTCAAACGCCTGCGAGCACTAATCAAATCTCAGATACGTGATTCCTACACCGCTTATTTACGACGCATTAAGAATAACATCAAATCGAATCCACGTGATTTATGGAAATTTATTAACTCCAAACAGGAGTCAACTAGAATACTTGGTGTTCTTACTAAAGATGACAAAGAGTACAACAACTCGAAGGAAATTGCTGACGCTTTCGCGAATGCATTTTCAAATGTCTTCTCACCGGATACAAAATCTAATCTGCCAGACGTCTGCTCCAATCGTTCACCACTAAATATTAAATCGGTGACGGAGGATGACGTTCTAAAGAGCATATCGGCTTTTCCGAATAAACAAACTGCTAGAGACGACCTAATTCCAAGCTATCTAATCAAAGACTGCAAATTCGTTTTGGTTAAACAACTCACTTTCATCCTCAACATGACTCTAGCTTCTGGTGCCTTCCCCACAGCTTGAAAAAAAAAACAAGAATAATGCCTGTTCATAAGAAGAGAGATGTATCTGACATCCTCAACTATCGACCCATCGCAATTATATGTAACTTCGCTAAAGTGTTCGAACATCTTCTGTGCGCTTATGTATACCCTAGTGCAACACCCTACATTTCGCCTTTCCAGCACGGTTTCGTGGCCAGAAGATCTACCATCACTAACTTAACGATAATCTCTCAATTCATCTGTGAAAATATGGATAGGAAGATTCAAGTAGACGTAATCTACACCGATCTTCTCAAAGCATTTGACTCTCTTGATAATAATATTTTACTTCACAAATTAAGCAGCTTTGGATTTTCACCTAACTTGTTGAAACTAATGCGTTTTTATTTCGATGGAATGATTAATTATGTCTTTTGCAATGGTTATCGGTCATACGAGTTCGTGTCTACGTCGGGTATCGCACAGGGCTCAAAACTGGGGCTTCTTTTATTCAACATCTTTATAAACGACCTCCTTAAGAGCCTTACTTGTCCGGTTTTGGCATACGCGGATGATGTGAAGATTTACTGTACAATTAACGGAACTGATGACAGGTCACTGTTGCAAAGTAATCTGCTCACAATTATGGACTGGTGCGAGACAAACAAATTAAAGCTAAACTTAAGCAAGTGTTGCACTGCCTCCTTTTCTAGGAGAACGTCACCAACCCTGACAAACTATAATGTTGGCAATTATCAATTGTCGAGAGTCTCTTCGGTGCGGGATCTTGGCGTGGTGTTCGACGTTCGCATGAGCTTATTGGCCACATCGAAGAAGTTTGCTTAATAGCAAATAAAACTCTTGGTTTCTTATACAGATCGACCAAACATTTCACGGATTCTGATGTCCTTAAAACACTGCACCATGCCTTCGTCCGTAACAAACTAGAATACGCTAGCCTTATATGGAATCCCATTTACATTGGTCATGCCCTCAGTCTGGATCATCTGCACCGAAAATGTTTGATGGAGTTTGGAGTGCCTGTCAAGGTGATCTATTACGTCGCCATGGAATGGAACCTTTGTCCCAGCGACGTGATAATCAAACCGCAAGATTTTTGTTGAACATTTTTCATAATAACGTCGACTGCGAATTTCTAGTATCTCACATTTCATTCAATGTCCCTCGCATCCAGGCATCTTGCGACGTTCTTTATTCCAACTGCGTGCACAAATTTTCTCTCGCAAGCTCCAGTTTTGGCAATATCCAGAAACGCAAATAAAATATATGAACACATTTTCTATAAGTTTATCTTCATGTTTTATGGTATAAACAAAAAGTTTACTTCAATCCTCTACTACGTCACTCTGTACTTACAGCTTTTTGCTTTTTATTTCCGGTGTTGATCCTAAATTTACACATTTTCTTAAAATGTCCACGTTTATTACAATAGGAACAATTTTTAGAATAAGCTGGGCATCTATTTGGTAAATGAGACTCACGATATCGACCACAATTTTTGCTGTTAACATGCTTTGTCTTATCATTGTTTGACTTGTATGTATTCCGATTCCATTTTCTTTTTTCGTGTCATTTCCAACATCTATTGTATTTGAATTCTGTAGCAGCTGCATTTGCTACTTTGCAATCTCTGCTGCTTTACATATATCAACGGCTATTTTCAAATTAAGGTTAAACTCTCGCAGTAGACGTTCTTGCACAATCTTGTCACGTACTCCTAGGACGATCCTGTCTCGAACCATTTCATCTTCGTTACTATATTCGCACCCTTTTACAGCTGTTTTTAATTCCGTTAAAAGTGCATCAAACAGCTGATTTGGTTTCTGAGCTATTTGATTCAACTTAAAACGTTCAAATATTACATTTTTCTTAGGTGCAAAATGCTCCTCAAACTTCTTAATAAGACAGGCATACTTGTCTCTTTCATCGTTTCCAAATTTAAATGTATTATATACCTCAAGACCATTATCTCCAATAATGTTTAGTAGTAGTGCAACTTTTTTAGAATCCTCTGATTTATTGCTATTTGATGCAATTAGAAAGATATCAAATTTTTGCTTAAATTGTTTCCATTCCCCGTGTATATTTTCTATACTTGTATTTATTAGGTCCGGTAATATATATGTATAAACAACACCTGACACCATGTATTGTTTTCAAATTTAAAGAATAATACACGTTTACTACTTTAATGTTGTTTATTACTAATAATATAATTAACACAGTCAACACTACTAGAATATGTGGCCGTTATTTACGAATTATCTTACTATTGGCGAGATCAGGTTTGTCAATCTTACCAACCTTACATCCAGAATAATGCATGCAATAGTAAGTAGACGTTTACATTTTGCTCGACAACTTATTTACAGAAGTTCTGCGGAGTCATTATACTCATTTTATTGCCAACACATTGTTCACTACTAAACTTTGCTGCTAACATTCAGAACCATTTCTCTAAAATTAATAAAACGACATGACGTAGGAAACTTAGCTCGAGTGCACGCCCAACATCACAGATTTTGTTTTAAATCATATAACCACTTCGTTTACAAATTTTGGTTTTATACATTTTTTTCACTTAACATTAAGGATGTGCCTCCGTCCCCGAATGAAGTAGAAGCAACTAGACTCGCAGTTTAAATGGAATTAACAGAAATTTACTACAGGTACTATTTATTCTCTAAGTTAATGTCATAATTTCATGCTCAACTGAGCATGAAGTCGTTATTTACAGTGCTTGTCCGATAATTTACGACCACTTTAAACAGCACAGCAAATTCTTCGGTACTTTTATGTTAACGTACAAAACGTATGTATGTACAACAATATATAAGGCGTAGGTGAAAATTTATTAAAAGCGAGTTCACCGCAGCAGTTATGTACATCCTCAAAGCCTCTCGGCAAGTAATGGAAAAGATTTCATTCCAAGAACTAATAAATAATTGTTAAACATAGTACGAATGTATAAATTATAATTCATATTCAACTGCGAGGGATTGATAGCTTTCATCGGGTTCATTGATCGTTTCATTTTGTTTTACCTTCAGAGTATTGTAGAGACTAGATGAATTAAGCGCTAAAAATTAGAACTTCCACAAATCTTATTGAATTTAGTTCGAATAAATGCTGTTCAATTTATTGTAAAGGTTTCTACTATTATAGTAAATCCACTTGCTGAGCAACTTGCTAATAAAGATCACAGAGACAATTGTTTTTATTCTAGTATTCGCTTTCATATTCTGCGATAGCCTCTATCGGTATTTTGAAACAACCATCGTGACACCGAAAAAACAGAAATTTGTTTTAAAATCAGACACATTTTAGCCGTTGTGGAACTCCGGTTTGTCCACTTAATAAGTTTCTCAAACATAAACACCTTACTTAGTCATTTAGATGTATATAGAGTGTCTAAAATTATTAATTTGATTTATTATTGAAGCTATCAAGTCGATTACAGCCCTAAAGTATTAATTATACAAACTAGGAAAATCTGAAGATCAGCTCTGTTGATCTGGAAGAAGATCTGGAAACGGCGGAAGACATTCTATGCAATTGTGTTGACATTAACACCTCAGTAGGCCATTCTTTACCTACACAATTCAAAGAAGAAGACCATAGAGCAGTACAACGTTTTATAAAAAAAAAAAGCCTCTAGCTATTCTCGCATACATTAGCATTGTTACAATATACCTGTACCGGTCGTGATGATTGGATTTATGAGAATTCAAAGAATTAAACGAAGTGATAAGATTGCTCTTGGTGAAACATTTTGCGACGTACACCCCACCGAAAGAAGTATACCACAACTTATTTACAAGAAACAAAAACGCGTGCTAAAAGATAGTGCTAAAAAGCGCGGATGGTTGTGGTTCGATTGTACTACAATTGTAAGGACGCTAGCGGTGACCAAAAGTGGAGGTAGTCAGGAATTCGAAAAATAACTTTTAAGATAAATTTTAATAAACTGAGTAAAAATATAAAATAATAAATTTGTACAGTGCCCTGATTTGTGAAAATGTAAATATAATAATTAATTACAATTAATTATTCCTGAATTAAATGAATTAAAATTAGAACAAATAGGTTTACCACTTATTGGAGAAAAACTAATATTCAAAATGAAGTGACAAGACGCAAATTCAGTTCAGCAATTCAACAAAAAAATGGGAAAAGCTATATGGTACTTACTAAATAAAGCTTGAAACGTACATAAGTAAAAATCATTGTATAAGTATGGAAGCTATAACCGCGGGCAAATATTGATGACGCATTTCGGGAAAATATACAGGGGTCAATGTAAAAACTACTATACACAAACTTATCCATTAAAAGCATGTAGTTATTTAATACAGAAAACCTGAGACAAAAGCATAAAATATAAAATATCTGTGATCTCACTAACATACGTAATTCAAAATGCCGTATTTAGGGTATTCCAAGAATCCTTATGACACGGCAGCGCGCAGCGTTATTAATTAAAACTATGTAAGTAATCCATTCGTTTCAGGTGCCGTGCACAGCTGCGTGTAGTTTAAAAGGTAAATATAAAAGTATGTAAAAGTAGCGGATATTAAGACTGTTCAAACAACATTACCATAAACTAAGCAGCAAGGTAATATGGAAAATAATTGAAGTTAAATTATTATATTAGAAGAAGTTAATTTAGTAAAATGAACTGTATATTACATACAAGGTTCCTTTAACTTACAGTGCAGTTCCAGGGACAGTAGTTACGTGCAGCCTGATAATAGTATCGTAGGATCCGTCAGACAACGAAGACTAGAGCTTTATAGCATCTAATGCAACCTTTAGACCATACCCATGAGTAACATTTACCTCATGACGTGTAAAATGTCTATATAATTCCAATATATGTTAATGTACATTTTCGATGACTTGTCTCAGGGATACACTACATTATTGTGATTAGGGGAGAGTGGGGTACATTCGGACATGGGGCACATTCGGAAAGCGAAGCTTACGCCATATTGCTAATATAAAAGGGCTATTGCACCACAAAGTTGTTGTGTTTTAGTGCAGCAAATAACGTATTTTTCCAAGAAAATTTATTCTGCGAACTTCTGTAATAATATTTGATATAGGTGACATAAGATTTCGTGTTCTTATTTTTTAAGTATGGTATATGTAAATTAACAAATGCCATACATAACCTAACAGTTTGGCGGCATCTAACTTACAGGGAATTATTTTGTATCATTTTAAAAATAAAATATACATGTGGGGCACATTCGGACGAATAGACTGGGGCACATTCGGACGAATAGACTGGTGCACATTCGGACGAATAGACTGCGGCATATTCGGACTGTCCGAATCTGCCCCGCTGAAAAATATTTAGCGATTAATATTTTATTTGTTCATAGAAAATCTATTTTAAAAGAAGCGGCAATAAAAATCATTAAAAAAGAAAAGAGAATACGAGAAGCAGCTTTAGAATACAATATAAAAAAATCTACACTCTTCGACAGAGTTAAAATTATTAAACAAAAATATAGTGCTACATATGATTCTGGAAATGAGGAGGAAGAGGAAACTACCAACGCTTATAAAAACAAATATGTTACAAGACAAATATTTACTATAGAAGAAAAAAACGAATTAGCTGAATACTTGCAGTTATTGTCTAAAATCCATTTCGGGCTAACTGTGAGAGGTACACAAAAAACTTGCTTTTAAATTTGGTATTCAACTGAAGAAATCGACATCTCCTTCTTGGTGTGAAAAAGAGCAGGCCGGCAAAGACTGGATTCACAGTTTCTTGCGTAGACATAAGTATTTATCATTGAGGAAGCCAGAAAATACCAGCTACATCATTTAATAGATACAATGTCGAAACTTTTTTCAGAAATCTCCAAGAAGTTCAACGAAAATATAATTTTACTCCTCAGAGAATAATTAATATAGATGAAACAGGTATATCCACAGTCTTGCAGTCTCCCAAAGTAAGCGACCACTGGCCAAAAACAAGTAGGTCAAACAGTATCAGGGGAGCGTGGGACGTTAGTAACTTTCTGCGGGATAATTACTGCTGCAGGAATGAGGATTCTCCCGATATACGTTTTTCTCAGACAAAGAATAAGAGAAGATTATTTGTATGGGTCAGCACCTGGTGCTGTCGCATTTGGCTCAAAAACCGGATGGATGACCACAGAGTTATTTCCATTTGTACTGAAACATATTAGAAAGAATATGAATAGTGAGTAATAAGGAAAATCCAATTCACGATATCCCAAAAATTACTAAAGATCCTTATTTACAATCTTTCACACCAGCAAATATCACAAAGAGATTTAGTAAAGCAGGAACTTGGCCAGTAAATAGCTTAGTGTTTACTGATGATAATTTTCAGACAGCTAGTGTGACTGATTAACCGTGATTCAGTTCATTACCGTCGTGTGATTTATCTCAGGTTGACCTAGACTTAGAAAGTTCCACTACCATTAAAGAACCCCTAGATACAGTTACTGCAATTATAGACAGTATTTTAGTTTCAGTTTTCGAAAAAACTAGAAATTGCAAAAAAATTCTTCAGGAACTAAAACCGTTTCCCAAAGCTAAACATCGCCAAAGAACCGAAAACAGAAAAATAAGCACCTGTTCAAAAATATATACTTATTCGGGAGAAAAAAAATAAATAGAAGCACAAGAAATTGAGAAAAGGGGAAATGTGTTAGCTGTCAAAGTAAAGAAACAAGTGTTTCAGACGAAGCGAGTTAAGAATCATAAGGATAAAGCTCAATCTTCAAGTGATTCATCTGTTTTCGAAGAGCCTGTAGACAAGAAAAAAGAGCTCACAATATTTCATGATTAAGATGTGGATAGTGTTTTTAATGAAGACTTTGATGAAGAGGGAGATCCTTTCCAAGGTATACTGGATGACACAGAAATATCTGTGGGAAACTACATTCTGGTCAAATTTCCTATGGAGAAAACGGTAAAATACTTTGTTGGGGTAGTTCAAGTTCACTGACGACATACAATTAGTAAAATTCATGCGCAAGAAAGGGAATCAAGGCTTTGTTTTTCCTACGAGTAACGATATCGGAGTTGTGAATCGAGAAGACATCGTCTCCAAACTTCCGCAACCTACTAACATTAAGGGAACTGCTAGACAGTCTGGATTTCTGAAATTTACTGTAGCATTTAATAACTTTAACATTCAATAATTTACTTCTTTTTTTCAAAACATTTACCTTTGAGTACTATTAATATATTTTTATATATTTCGAAAATAAAGTGTATCTTCATTTAGTTACGTCTGAATGTACCCTACTATGGGGCAGATTCGGACAAAAGCAACTTCTAAAACAAGGCATATTCCAAAAAAATAGATGAAACTTTATCGCTTTTTCTATGCACCATCTTGAATGCAGGTGTATGTCTAATATTTCAAAAATTCCAAATAAAATTAAGTGACAATATTACTTCCGTTCAAAGTTAAGTGTCCGAATGTGCCCCACTCTCCCCTACTTGTTTCAGAAATTCTTATCTCAAAGAATAGCAAAACTTGCCTAAAATGGAGAAACATATTTTATGAATACAATACCAAGCGTTATTTTCTTGGATTGAGTGAAAACAGAATATATTTATATTAATTCAGGCACAAAAATGTTGCATTCTTGTTAATGAATTTCTTCTTTTGAGGAATAAACTTTCTTTCAAAACGTGTAAAAATGGAAATTTTATCATTTCGATTCGCACTCATTTTAATATGATTATGTTCACAACATAAAATTGAAATCAGAAATAATATGTATGCACTCATAACCTTCTCTGATGTCACTACTCTCGCAGCTATCTCATTCACCTGAAACGCGTTATATGTAGTGGAAAACTGGTCAACTGCAATAATTTAATTTAAGTATGAAAGGAGGGAAATAATTTAGTAAGAACAATTAGAGAAATATGAATGAAATGAAATACGAAATGAAACAGAAAGAATTCTCTAAAAAGATTATAAAGCTTCGATAATAGTTTAATATCAGTAATTCAATATTATTGATTTAAAAACCACACTATTAAAAGAGCGATATATCTGTCTAAGAATCTTTCGAAAATACCGTTGGCATACGCAGCGTATAGTCAATAATTCTTCAACAATAATGGCCAAAAGTTCTGTACAGTACAGCTTCAAAATTCTCTTGATTTTATAAGAGTTGAATGGGTTCCAAGGTAAACTATAAAGGCAATTTAAGTGCAACATAAATAACTATTGTGCATGCGGTTAAGGATAGTTTCAAGCAATCGGTTGTTTTCCTTTTTGATGAGTTTTCGTGACATATTTATTATAACCGCTCTATTGTGAAGTAGTACTTACTTTTGATATGAAATAGAAAAGTATGTTTTACGTGCAAAAAGTTGCAGCAAACGGGAAAGATCGCATTCATGGAATAAATCCAAATAAGGCAATCTTTGAGCAAACTTTCAAAGGATAACAAAAGTGTATTGAACAAATATAGACTTTACGGATTTATGTTGAAATAAGAAATAGTCTTTGTGAAAAGTACATTCAATAAACGTAGCAGTATTTTTGTGCACCGATGAGGGTTTAAACTGATACGCTTCCTGTGTACAATCCCCAAAACGATGTAGTTTTTCTGCTCTAACAGACAAGAGATAAATGTCTCCGGGTTTTCCGAACGTTGCACTAGAATATCTCTCGCTTCGATTGCAATTTTTCTTCTTCCTTCTGTTTACCGCAAAACTCTATGTAAGCGTCGTTTTATGTATTGTGATATGATATTTCACGGCCGTAAGGATATAAACGTATTTTGTTTAGGCTGTCTACTTTTTTCTCCCTCAACGTGTTTCTCTCTTACAACCATCGCGTTGTATAAATGATACAGCTATTGGTACACAATGGGAAAGGTCGGAAATATAAGCTTGATATTTCCGAAGTGATCAATACATTCCGATACAAAGCATTCCATACATAATACAATCAATTAACGTACGTCTTTTTAACTTATTTTTAATACAACGTGTACAAGCAAGGTTAAGCTAAACGTTTTACTTGGCAAACCACGATAAAATGTAACTCAATTTCACACTATAAATGTATTTGACATTATACTTATTCATCTTAGATTCATTTCTTTAATAATCCGTTGCTTCTTCCAAAATTATGTGCACTCCTGCACAAAATTAACGAACCAATATAATAAATCTCAAAGTTTATATTTTAATTCGTGTGCATATCTATGGAGAATGCTTGGACGTGTTTTTGAAAATCCTAACAAATTGTCTTTCTTCGCCATTTTAAAGTGACATTATTAAGTTAAGCGATACCTTATTGTTTTGACATTATTTTTTTATTTTCAATTTACGGTGTGTATCGTCGCTTGTGTGTTTGACCAATGAACTTGACGGAACATGAGGCAATGTGAACAATAACATTATACGGTGAGGGATATTCTCAGTGCTAAGGGATGTTTCCAAAGTTCTAGGAATTGGGTTCTAGTTCAATTGCGCAAAATGTTTAGGTGGCGCTAACGGTCAGAAACAAATCTTGACATGTTGACGAAGCGATCACGTGCAATATTGATTAGTCTAATTCCGCCACTGCACTGATACGAACTCATTTTTGTAGCACTGTTGGTGTAACTATAGAAAACGCAGCTAAGTCAAAAAAAGCAATAATTTTCCTTTTGTGGAGTGTGAAAACATCTGAAATTGTTCAACGACTGCAAGAGGTATTTGGTGAGTCCGTAGAATTTAAAAGTACTGTTTATCAGTGGGTAGATCATTTTAAAGATGGGAGAACATCAGTAGAAGACGATACGCGCAGTGGACGACCAAGCACCTCTGTAAATGAATGAAATATTACTAAAGCGTGACAAACGGTTACACCCACAGAGACGCCTGTACGGGAAGATGTATGTACGTATGTGGATGCAGAGTTCAGTAATGCGGTAGACATTGAGGAGTTTGGTCGTTCGGTTATTTATCGGATTCTCATGGTGTGTTTTCGAAAACATTGGACGTAAGCTTGGTGTATCTCTTGCATCGCATGTGAAAAAGTATATTTGGCGTTTCCCTGGTTTGGAATCTACAGGTTCGCACATTCGTTGCAAATTTTGCGGTATAGGGTTGTTACGACATTTGAATGTAGAAGACATATTAAAAGTAAATGTCATGTATTGAATTTAAGAAGCAATATTCCGTACTGGAAATTTTTGTATGACTTTATTTTCATGTTGAGCACGGGCAACATCCCACAACACCTACTAGATAATGGAAACTTTCGTCTTTTTTTGGGATAAATATGTTCCATCATGGAAGCCACCAACAAAAAGACAATTGCGGTACAATTTACCACTTGTGCAAAGTACAGTAAAAGACTGTATAAAAGACGAGTTGAGAAATCAAAAAATCTGGCTCACTGTGGACGAAACTACTGATGCTCAGAAACACAGCGTGATTCATATTGTGGCGCGTCCTTTAAAACGTAATGGTCCAGCAGCTTCCTTGATGTTAGCCAGTAAAAGGATTGAAAGAACTGATGCCGAAACCGTTGTAAATATAATAAAAAATATGTTAAGAGAATTTTGTATCGTAGACTGAACAGTAGCCGTAAAGATACGCATCGACAAAAACCGAGTGTGCTACAGGGTAGAAGAAGCATGAACGCGCCATTTGGAGCTCAAACGATTAAAACTGCTAACTATAATACGAATTTAATCAAGCAAAAATGAAAAGCAGAAGAGGTTTCGGCCTGGAGCTGTTTCTTGCTCTTGCTACCTTGACGAATGCTTTTCCTTCTATACAGTCATAAAGTACCCCCCGCCCCTCCCTCCCATTAACAAGCAAGGAGCAAAGGAAGCTAACGTTTTTGAAAAAATAGGACTATTTAGATTTTTTGTGAACCAGGATTTGGCACATAAAGTGATAATTTCTATCAGATTTACAGGATATTAAAATTGAAGCAATTTTGCATGGTTCGTACCAAAGCCATCTTAAAAATAACAACATAAAGGTCTGAAAAACACAACGCAAACAGCGAGCACGCCACGGCAGGTTTGAACATGTTTGTGCTTGTAGATGCTTCCTCCACCCTGAGCTCGATGGGCATGGTTGTATGTCGCTCAGTCTCGTTGTAACAATCGTTCGTTCAAGTCCTTACGCTAGCGTCGCGTCGGATACGCATGGAATTGTCTACGTTCACTAGGTCCCCGAAGGTCAAACAGTCAACATTATTACATCGAGGTTCCCTTCGTGAACGAGTGAGAAGACAAAGACCCGATTTATGGAAGAGCAAATCCTGGATGCTCCGCCAAGACAATGCGTCAGCCCATTCCGCCTTGTACTTCACCGTACTCGCCCGACCTGGCCCCCTATGACTTTTTTATTTCCTAAGGTAAAATCGGAGCTTAAGTGGACAGGATTTGACAGTGTGGAAGCGGTGAAAGTGAAAGCGGCGAAGGTTCTCAACAAGCTGACAGAAACAGACTTCCAGCACTGCTTTCGACAGTGGAAAATTCGTATGGAGCGTTATAGGGATCGGCAAGGAGAGTACATTGAAAGGGATAAACTTTGTAATGTAATTGGTGATCAATAAAATGTTTTGTAGCACCAGTCCGGTTATTTAATTGCCACACCTCGTATATTTCTATCAGTAACTCAGTAGCAACCACGTTAAGTTAGATATCAGGGACGTTCAACGAAAAATGGACTGGGCAAGGGCCATCTCAAATTTGGAACTTGGTCATATTTGCTTTGCTGCAGTCAATCATCAATCACATAACCAAGAGATTTAGCGTCATTTGAAGGAGTGTTGCCCTAAAAGCAACAATATTATTAACGGACCATATAGCTTATTCAATACATACCAGTTGTTTCTAAGAGCATATAAGGTACGTCAACGTTGCAAAAATTAACTAATTGAAACAAATTACTAGAAAGACGCTAATATTGTAACAGGCTTCGGTGGAAATGTAAGTTTTCAAAGAAGAACTTACAAGGAGGAGCAACCTTAGTTTTAAATCTGTGGCAGTTATAGAATACAAAATTAAATTTGGTTTGTCATTACACACAGAGAAATGGTTTCTTGCATTAAGAAAATAAATTTTCTTCTAAAAATCAGTCTCTATTTAACAAAATATTTTTATTTCAAGACTATAAAAACGTATGATATAAGAAAATAACTTTTTATTTGGATTAAATAAATATCTTCTTAGGGTTAGAAAATCAAGAAAATCCAAGACAGAAAAATGTTTCTTCCAACTAAATCATTTAGCTTTAAATTAAGAAAATATTCATATTAAAGGTAAGAATGAAAAAATGGCCCACATCTCACAAAGTTCTATTGAGAAATTGATCCCCTCAGTTTCGAGTTCAGAAAACACGAAATCATTCACGAAAAACACATCACAAGCTACAAGAATATCCAGTAAAAAGAAAATTACAATAATGGGAAAAAAACCTAAAGTTAATAATTAAAATTGAGTAACTGAATGAATAATGTAATTAAATAGGGATTATTTTTATGTAGTTTAATAACTAAGAGTTAATATTTAACTTTATTCATCCCTTTTTTTATTATTATTTCTTATATATTAAAAAAAAGTATAGTTAAATTAGTACACGTGGTAAATAATAAAAAAAAGAAGAACGTATTACATTAACCGGTATCTTTTGAAAATATTTATGAAACGTTGTACGTTAAAGGTTATATCATTGTATGGGTAAGTATGGTATCTGTATTCTCATTCCGTCGCTACTATCTAGGACTGCATGACTATAACTACTGGCACTAGGTGGTGCCAGGAAATATTTCAGTTGCTGTTTTCGAAAATTAGTGGCATAAACTGAGAGATGTAAGAGGAATGTGACCAGAAGCAAGGAGCTTTAATGCTTTTCTCTTCTCATATTGTTTTTACCAGTAGCGATTCTATGAATACCATGAGCTAAACATATTAGCATTATCTTGGTTGTTATTTCTAAGTACGTTTTTCATGTGTACTACATTAAGTTCACTTTTGCTTGAACGTTATTCTGTAGATAACCTCTACCTTAGCTTTTTTTAAATCACAAACAATGTGAATAATTTACTGCATTATGTACAGATATGTCGTACAGTTTTACACAAGATAAGTGCAATGACAAATGTGGAAATACGCATTTCAGGAATTCTAAGTAAGTAAATGCTCTAGTTTAAGAAAATGAAACCATCGATTTATAAACAATACCTAAACGCTTTCTGGAATTAAGAAAACTGTTTACTGTCCTTCAGAAAATATTGTTTTGTGTTATTATGGTCATTTACTTGTACTAAGAACCGCTTTCTTCAACTTTTCTGCAAGATTTTCTTAAATCAAGTTAACAAATGTCTTAAACAAAGAAATACAATTATTTCACTACAAGTATATTGTAGTGGGATGTTTCAACGTGAATAGCGTATGTTAAATTAACTATAATTACTATTATATCAAAATTCGCCGAGAATAGATTTTAATAGAGTTTAATGCGGAACTTGAATTATTTCCGGTTAATATTCGAGTTCCGACATTATTGATTATTTATATTATCAATCTTTTCTTAAAAAAAAAAAAAAAAGACTCAGTTAATGACATGTTACAGAGGAGAGTGAAAATCTCAGCTTATTTTAAGTTATTTATGTATTAAAGACATTAATTGTAAAAATGACACAGATACACACAAAAATCACTTTGTGTTTGGAAATGACCGTTAAAATCCTTTGCGTTGCCTACGACACCGAATTGGAAGTTCAAAACATCAAAATTAAAATATCAAGTCATTAGATTGGTAATGTTAGGGACGACGAAAAAAAAAAGAGAAGTCCGCAACAAAAACAATTCTGACAGATAATAACATCTTTCCGATTGACTTTTGGAAGTTTGAGACAAGAAAGTTAAAACATCGTGAAAGTATCCAGTGCAAATATATAAAAAAACATTTCTAGTGAACTATAAATGATATTCAACGATTCTTAACGATATTTAATCAGTCACGAAATTTTTAAAAACCATTTGAAGAAACTTAACCGACGAAAACCATCAGAGGGCTTCCAAACAAGGGGACTCAACGAAGCAGAGGGAAGGAGGAATAAAAGATAAGAGGATTTCACGAAGAGGGAAAAAGGAACCAGCAATTAGTAGGATTTTACACACACACACACATTAAAAAAAACACGCCTCAATAACTGTAAGTAATCTTAATTAGATTAAATTCATTTTTCTATTGTAAGTAAATACTTAAAATAAATACAAAAACAGATTATCTCCTCAATTCAAATCTTTTAATTAAATTTGTCACATAACAATATACTTCTCTTAAGCGGAGAAAGAAGAGCTAAGAAAATATTTCTTTTGATTTAAAACAGTTATCGTATTGCGGATAATTGAAACAGTAATTGTCTTGAATTAAGGTGGACAGCTTTAATATAAGTAAACGTTTCTCTGCGTGTATTATAGTTATGTTCATTATTATTTTTTTCCAACTAAACTATTTTTTTTATTTAAAAGTTTACCTTATACCAATTATCCATTTATTTATTTTCTAAATCCATTAATTTCTCTGCAATTTTCAATTTATTGCTTTTAATCTGATTTCAATCCTATCTACAAATCATATAAGCACAGGTGTTAGTGCCTAAAACACACAAGACAAGAGACAACTTTGCTACGCAAAATCACACCAAATAGGTTCGTAAATTTGGAATAGATTTTATCGTTACTAATCTAGTCGAGTTAAGATATTACACAATTTCACATTTCTTAAAGAATAAAGTTTAAGTACGTTCGCGTGGGTGAGATGTTACAACGGTTACGGCAATTCAATTGTTATTATTGGGACTTCCATAATGAACCTAGCGTGAATTGCGTAACCCACGACAATCAGTACAAGACTTGTTAAATAATGCATTAGTAATACAACATATTTCATCGAGCGAGCTGTTTCTCAATTTTTCGCTGCAAGAAGTGCTGAGTCAGTAACGTTTCATGCATAATATTATGTGTAGCTAGTATGTAAGTGCATATATATAACTACATAAGTTAAAGTCGATAATAGACAAGTAGATTTCATTTAAAACGGATAACAGATAACGCATACTCTCGACTCTAATTGAGTGCCTAGCTATCATGAAAGTATTTACGTCTTTTACAAACCGCTTAGTTGGAATGTAAATAGCACAAACTGTAGTTGTTAATTTAAATAATTACACGCTAAAACAATCGCCTGATTTACATAATTCTCACTCCAATATACTTTTCTGCTTAACTTCTTTAACGCTCTAAGATAATCCTTATTTTTAAACCTGGAAACAACATCGAAATAAAAAATTATAGACCTATATCCCTCATTTGTAATTTTGCGAAAATATTCGAGGCTATGCTCTCTCTATAAGCCCGTTTATGACCATATTGTCAATCAGCTCTCCATTTACCATCATGGCGTCATTAAGGATCGATCAACCGCTACTAATTTATGCCCCTTTGTACACTTTGTATATGATGTGTTTGACGAACAATATCAAGTTGACACAACGGACTTCACCAAAGCGTTTGACACCGTTCAGCACGACTTAGCCTTACATAAATTAGATAGTTTGGGTGTTTCTTCAGATCTGATTGAGGTTTTCCAATGGTATTTATCTAACCGTACCAATTGGCGTACCTCAAGGCTCCGTGTTAGGACCGTTACTTTTTCTAATCTTTGTTAATGACATAACCAATTGTATTTCATCAAGGTTGGTAAAATGTATTTATTCTAAAGGTTGTCTCAGTTCCTATCTTGCAATACTTGACCAAAAGTTTGCGGGGGGAGGGGTGAAGGACGCATATTTTGACATCATTGGCAGTAATATATAGTAACATATCTATTCGTAACAACGTATAAATTGATGGATCTCATATGTTTTATATTCCACTACCACTGACGTCATTGCGCACGCTATTTTTTAAACTGAGACCACCTTTAGAGTAAATGTATTCTACCAATCTTGATATTTCATCTCGCTGTTTATTATAGCCTTAAAGTTTTTCGTAAGATCGAAAGTGTTGAGGATTGTGAATTGTTCCAAAGCAACTTTAATGCTCTTAAAGATGGAGTTCAGATAATATGTTATTCTTCAATACGAACAGATGAAAATTCATTACCTTTAGTCGAAAACAGCAGAGAATAACGTTTCCACGTAGAATTTACAATTTTTCTCTAGAAAGGTATGGCTTCTTCAAAGATCTTGGAGTAAGTTAAAAATTTAATTTCATTTTACATTTTCAAAAAAAGTTTCTAAAAGCTGTGTACTATCCCACGCATTCCGTTTTTTCTTTTTTGCCTAACAATTACTCGTACATATAACCTATTACTATCAGAGTTCGTGATTATACGAGGGTCTATCAAATATAAACAGGACTGATTTTCTTAAAAATTCCGGAGGGCTTCTAGACCTGGAAGGGGTTGATGCGCAGGTAGCCTGCACCGTTAGGGAGAGGGGAGAACCGAGCGCAACTCTCTCGGGTCCCTTTACTATCAAAAGAAACCATGAGCGAGAAAGAAGTGCATGTCTCCGTGAAGCAGCGAATTATCATCAAGTTTTTGGCCAAGGAGAGGGTGAACCCAACCGAAATTTTGCGGCGATTACAGACACAGTTCGAGGACAACACCCTGTCAAAAACCCGTGTGCACCGGTGAAGGCAAAAACGCAGTTGTCAACCGGAAAGATAATGGCAACTTTTTTTTTTGATCGGCAAAGTGCTTTTCACGTTGATTTTGTCCACGATCGACGCACAATTAATGCGCAATATTATTGTGAAGCACTAGATGCCCCGAAATTGTAATTTCGAAGGAAAAGAAAGAAGCAATCGGCCAGAAGTGTCATTCTTCTGCATGACAACGCTAGGCGTCATGTGGCACAGAAGCGCGAAGCGGTGGAAGCGTTTGTGCTCCAATGGCTACACGAACGTCCGAAGAGTTTTTACGATGATGGAATAAAAAAGCTCCAAATCCGATGGGAAAAATGTATTTCTAGGGCGAGAGAGTATGTAGAAAAATAATATATATTTGTAAGCTTAGTTAAATAAAGTTAGAATTTTTTAAAAACGACTCCCGTTTATATTTGATACGCGCTCGTAATTCATTAGCCATTGGTAGAATTGTTTCACAAATCTCTTTTATTTACAAATTGATCAACAGCATGCTCCTTGCTCCGGGGGATTTTACTTCTTACAATGTAATTTATGTTTTCTTTTTTTGTATAACCTCTCATAACGTCGCGTATACATGTACGTATATTTGCTATATTTACCAAACATGTTTACTGCGTCAGTTTTTATTTTTTCTAAATTTCACTTCTGTCAGGCGTGAGTCACACACACACACTCATTATTTATAATACGCGGCCTATGCGACTGATCCGATTCTGTCGCGAAGACCGATTATGCCAGGTCTAGTAATGTTGAAAGCCTAATTTAAATATTTGTATTTTGTCAATTTTTCAACAACAAAACCTCTTTTTTTAAGTACCAACTATAAAATCGTTTTTTCAGCGGTTCTATAGTAGCACAACAAAAATGCAACGTTGACAGAGAGACGCTTAAAATGCATGTTTTGTAGAGGCCACATATTTTATTCTAGGTTTACTGTTACAAACTCCTTCACCTCTGATACATTCCTACCCTCACTGCAATAATATATTGCACAGAACCTGCTGAAAACATCCAAAGCACTGACTGTCATTCAAATTTTACGGTTATAGGCGGGAACACTTTCGACACTCAGTTTTTACGATTTTTCCAGAAATAACGGTCGACATTAAGTAAATACATCATAAAAATGTTTTTATATTTTACATTTATAGCTGAAAAATAAATTTTTCGGTATTTACTATAAATATATTGTCAACTGTATTCAAACAAAACGCAAATATTTACAAATATGTATGCCTGCGTTTTCAGAAACATAATTTTAAACGAAAATCAAGGTAATTTGATTTGGCTATGATTCAATTTTAAATATTCCTTTCTATATCTAGACAAATACGTAGCATTACAGGTATTAATAATAATAATTTTATTGCTCCAAAAAGCCTTATAAAAATAAGGACTGGATGAATCAAAAGACAATAACTAAGTGTATATATATGTACACGTACAAATTGATACAAAACTACCCAACCGATTGAACATGTGTTACAAATTCATCAATTGAATAAAATGCATTGGATAACAAGAGACGTTTTAATTTGTTTTTTAAAAGATTGACTGCTGATAATGATGCCAATTCATCAGGTAACATATTAAACAATTTGCAGTCAGTATAAATTGGTGATTTAGCATAGCATAGCATAATGGTGTTTTGGAAGCCTGATACAACTTCGCGTACGTGTCGGGTAGTTATGGTAATTCCTATTACTCTCAAACATGTTTCTATTTGAATAAATATAAATCAATAGTCTACATAAATGAAATATCTCTGCATGAATTTCGTCGCCCTGTATTGTTCTCAATAAACGTTTTTACGCGACCACCTGTGCTTGCCCCCATACTCAAATGTTAAAAGAAATTATAAGGTACACAACAGAATAGTATATTTGCAGAAGTGACTGCAAATCCATATTCTTCAAGGCGAATATAACATAAAAGCTCTTATTAAGTCTAGAGCAAACGGAGTTTATTTGATCCTCCTAGATCAATATAGCATCGATCGTGAACCATAAAAATTTGAAATTGGTTCTCAAGGATATTGTTCCAAAAATTGAAAAAGAAGTTGCAGGATACTCTGTATTTGGTATCTCTACAATCACCGTTTTCTTTGAATTTATCATCAACCTATTCTTGTAGCAGTAGGAGCCAAATCATTCATGTTCTATTGTACACCATATTAGGGTCACGGTCTGTTGCAACTATATTGATGTTGTCTGTGCACATGAAAGCCCTGTCCAGGTTGATGAAATCTGGCAAGTCATTCATAAACGCCAAGAACACCAACGAGCCAAGTATACTTCCCTGTGGAGTTCCCACGCCTGAACAATACTCGTCTGAAAATGTTCTTTGCACTTTTATCCGTTGTGGGACAGATTGGTCTTAAGAAGGTAGGTAACATCCTAGAAGAATCATCGAACGGGAAAATAGAATACTAAGATTGCTTGCCTCCAGGGATCGGCATTGTACCTCAAGACCTGTGGAAATTGTTTTTTTTTTTTTTTTGGCTAAGATAGGCCATAGAATAACAACGTGTTCCATATATCGCCGTATTCGTTTGCTTAGGTTTGAGGATTTCCTATTGCGCCTCTCACTAATCGGCATCGTGCCTTCAGATTAGAATGTTATATCGTTTTTTTCAAACGAATCCCGCTTATAATGGTAGTAGATGAGTCCGACGTGGAAGAAGAAAAAAGCAATTTTTGATTTTTTTCGTAGAACGAGAGGCTGCACCTACTAGAGGATTGATGGTTTGGGGTGGAATTAGCATAGGAAGTATTCCTTCAAGGCCGTTACGATTCCTGCATATCGTCAACATCAATATTCTGAAGTGGTTTGTGGGATCGCCAGACCTATCGTCTATAGAACACGTCTGGGATATAATAGGTCGAATGAGCCCAGGGGAAGAGCATAATGCATTCGTTTATGTGAAGCGGCAACTTATTACTTAATTTCTTCTATTCTATAAAGGGTGCGAGTTTTTCAAGAAAAATTTAATCATTTATTATTCTCAACTCTGTGCAAACTTTGGTTTTAAAATATATAGTAGTACCAGGTGATTCGCTTTTTTTGTCACTAAAATACATATTCCCGAATCTTTTGATTTTAAATTGAAAATCCACGTGCATGTTATTAGTAAAACTATTAAGCACAGATTAAGAAGATATAATATGTGCAACATTATGTAAAGAAGAGGAAATATACATTAGTGCCCATGTTGTGCATACCCAATATTCAATTTCCATCGCGCTAATTTCGACGGTCTTCAAATAATGGTTCGATAAATTACGAAATCCGCCAACGTCTTGTGCGTCAATAACCTTCGTAAACTGTCGTATTTCTTCTTGTGGGATATACATTGCCATTTGAGCTATGCTTTCATTTTTGATATGAAGTATACGTTCCATAAGCGGCCATATACCCCACATATTATATTTTATTTTATAGATAAATATAACTCTTATTCTGAGAGCTGCCAATGCTTTAGATAAACAGAATATTGCGAACGCATTACAAGAACACGACATATAATTTTTGTATCCTAGATTCCTGATTTGTTCTCTTACCATACACATGGTGCTGTCCTGAAATTATCAATCATCACTTTTGTATGTAAATGCAAAAGCATAGATCAGATTTGTAGATAAACTAAAGTAATCGACTTCTATAGTACAGCAACAAAATCGACTTACTGAATCGTAAATCAAGCGTGCATAATAAATTGAATTGAGTGAATTTTCACTGCGCGCCCACAGCAAGCGTAAGATGAAGATAGACTTACGCATGATTATTATTTTATTACATGTGGTTTCAGAATATGGATACACACAAGGAAAAGTTATATTTTATATAGAGTAGGACAATTACAGGAATTTAAGTATTTCTGGTTTATTATTAGTCTTGATCCATCTATTAGATTTTAGTAATTTCGTTAAGTAAACTAGAGCTCTCTTCTTTTATTCTCATAATATACATGCTCAATTTTATACCTTCCCAAAAATCGTTCGATTTAGGTAATATTGTGGGGAGTTGCCATCATAAAACTATAGAAACATCAAAGACGGTCTTTCCAGATGCCGAAATTAAAATTTTAAAGCAGGAGAATCATATGTCACTCCCATGCCATTCTGGTGTAGGAAAGAATTTGATGACAAATGCTTGAAAAAATCGATTCTTTAATTATCGGCAGTGCTGGCCAAATATAAAGCTTCCAAGAAAGCAAAAGTAATTTTTTACTGAAATAGGGTCACTAAATACGAATACCCTTCCGTTTGTCTTTATGAGGAGAAGACACAAGCTTCACAAAGTTCTGAAAAATCTGTAGGTATGCATCCATCTACTCTTTGTAACCATCATTTTTTAATTACCATTCTCGAACCAAGTTGTTCTTGTAAAAAAACCTAGAATTAGGTTTCCTTTGTATTTTTGTAGTTAATGCTTTGTCTAATCAAAAAGTTCTTAGTTTTCTTATAATATTTTTTTAATTGAACTAAGCTTACATATCAAGCCGGTTGTTAGTTTACATATTAAACATTCGCCTCGCAACTTAACCACGTATTGAAGAAACAACATACCATCTCCCATATATACTTCGTTGGTATTCTTCAGAAACTGCAACTATGTTAAATACTACGACTATACGTTGTCTCGAAGAGAAGAGAGGTAATTTAATTTTTTTCCGCAAAAATAAGCTCTTCGATAGGCTTCGATTAAACCCGGCTTGTACAAGAACAATATAATAATACAAAGCGCCGTCGGTCATTTTTAGTGTTTATGTGTCAACATGCCGGTTACAGTATTTAGAAATTCAATTTTCTACGTTGTTTCTTGGTTAATTAGCAGGCTATAAATTAAAAAACGGGTTCTTTTCAGAACTAAGTCACCGTATAATGAGTAAAAAAGCAGCTTCCTCTAGTTTATCCCTGGACGAAAAAAGCGACACTTTGAACACATTCAAGATGTTTTCATTGATAGGAGAGGATAAGAGCATTACCGCAATTGTATCTGTTTCCAATACTTTGGGTAGGCTATAGGTGTGTATTTTCCATTATTTATGTGTTTATGGTAATATTATTACCATAGCAATAATATTACCATAATATTATTAGCATAGCAAAATCAACGGTACACAGAAGGAATATGAAGAAAAAGGCCAACTCATTGCACCTAAGACGGCCTCGGTCGTCATTCTAAATTGGAAACATTTGCTGAAATTGTGAAAAATACTTTACGTCGGATAGCTTCTTTTTCAAAAATGAACTGCCAATGCTAAACAAAATTATTGCAGAAATAAGTGCATGGAAAGAGATACCGAAAATAAGTCATGCAGCATTACACAGATTTCCAGAAACTATCAGCTTTAAGTAGGCTTTATTAAGATTTCTTACTTAATTGTATCATCAGCTTCACGTTAATTTCAAATACTTTAAACTCACAAAAAATCCTTATTAATAGAAAGAGACGAAATGACAAGATGGAGAAGGGATTATTTGATGGCGATAAGGCAGTGTAGAACGGAAGACAGACCAGTATTTTATTTGGACAACACCTAGGTGAACGAAAGGGAAGATATGAACCGATACATTTATCGCCAACTCTCGACAAGCCAACTGGCCTGAAAAATCCAACGGGCAAAGGAGGAAGGCTTATCGTATTCCATATCGGTTACGATATAGGTTTCCTCGAAGGTGGAATGTTACCTCGCAACTCTGAAATTGTGATGGACAACGCACCGTAGCATTCACAAAAAAGAGAAAGGATTCCAACCTTTAGCTGACAACAGCGACATTCAGGAATGGCTGCGATCAAAAAATTTGTCTATCAGTATGGATATGGTTCGTTCTAAATTGCTGCACTTAGCACGCCTTAACAAAAATAGATTTAATAGTTATGTTGTCGATGAAATTACAACGAAGGCTGAAAATATTGATTTAAGGTTGCCATTGTAAAAGTGACTTTCTGTCAGAGAGAGAATAGAAAGTAAAATAATACATTTTTCCACTTTTGCCACTATAAAATTTGCAATGTTATGTATAAGGTACTATTAATATTACGATCACATGATTTTCACAATAAAGTGTCTGTCACTTGTTTTTTGACAGTTAAAAAATATTCTCAATTGATTTATAGTAACAAATGATGACTATCGTATGTCATTAAATTCTACGCGTATGAACCTTTCTACTTCCGTTACTTCTCTTGTTTTTGGCAAGGTATAATAAAAAAAGATGTAACCCCATATATAAGATGAACATTGAGGAAAATAGAGATAAGGTGACCAATTGTCTCTCCGTTCTTACCATTTTAATCTAGAAAATCAATTTACTAGCTTATTCGACTTTGTAGCTCCAATAACGAAAAAATTAAAAATGGCAGATGTTAGAAAACGATGTATAAAGGTTGGTATGTACAAGATACATTTATAAGTTGCAATTAATGACTGTTACGAATAAAATTACAATTATGCTTTCTCTACATTGAAGAATCCATGGCAATAAACATAGATATTAAACCATATTCTATATGAGACACCAACGAAAGGTAAATGGGAACTTGTTATAATATAAATAGATAAAAATGAGTAAAGCTTGAAAGTGCGAAAAATCTGTGTTTGTTTATGACGTTAATTATAAAACTTGTCATACTAGGATATAAAATATGTCAAAATACGAACGCTTTTACTAAGGTCTAATCGAAGCTGGTTACTATTAACTCCCGAGAAATCTGCTAGAAATCTGTTAAGGACTGCAACTTTATTGAGATGCTCACACAATCGCACAAATAAAGCTGGAACCACAGGCCTTTAAAACAACAATTTATGATGCCATAAAATCCTATAAATGCTACCAGTACACAATCCTCATACAACTGACCAGGATGCTGCATACTACTTGAGGTAACACCTTTATGATTCACTCTTGTATTGAATTACTGACCCTCAACCAACAAAAAATAACATATGTTGCGTTTATGTGTACGTTGTAGCTATGTAGCTTTACATAGTAGATTCCGTAATAAAAGTATTTTTGTTTTAAGAACTTTTCAGTATTTCTTTTATTGTTTGAAAAAATAGAATTTACGACACGATTCACTGACCTAAGATCTACGTTTAGATAGATAACGTTTTAACCACGTAAAACTTACGATAGTTAAGAAATACAAAGCAATTCTCAAGTTTGAATTATTGTCATTCTGATACCGCATGACGGTATAAAATTCCCGAAAAAAATACTACCATATAAGATGATACTCGATGATCTAGGAGTCGGATTGTGAGAATAAGGCAATAAATCGTAACGAAAATGGCAAGTAGACATGAAACGCTGGAAATTCTGAATATTATTCGCTATTTTTAGAAGTTGTTGCATATCGCGCTCCGTTTGATATGAAAGAAATACCTTTGTTTCTAGTACAATGACGTCGTAGGTATACAGCTAAGCTGGAGCTTAATAGGATATCTTCGAAGAACTTTATCGTTGCTGCAGTTGCAATTTACTGTGACAGTAAATTGAATACATTTCATTCGGAACAAACAACAAGCTGTTTATTTATAGACTTGTTTTAGCGATATGCGATTATCACTTCATATTGTCAAGTATGATGTATACACTTTTAAAACAACTGAAGATAAGAAGCTTGAGGTAATATACGATAATACGAAAAATTGCCTACTAAAACTACTTCTTTAAAATAATAGAGAGGAGTTCTGCATTTCTATTTCAATAATTAATTTTAAATAGCAAAACATTTGTAAACGTACAAAATCGTCTCGGATTTTAAGAGCTGTACATTTGTATTTCTTTTACTATTACTCAAAATTTCTGATGTAACTACAAGACGGCAAATGAAATCGAATTTATTTTTCTAGATGTAGGATGTGCATAAAAGAATAAAAACAACTCAAAAGAAGAAAAAGGAGTTGTTATAACGAAAATTTGAATCTAAGAAAAGACACCTAAAAATCAAATTCACTTCTTTGGGCTGCAGAATGTGTAGGTACATTTTTCTTAAAAATATCTCCATTAACAGATATTTTAAGAAAAGTTTGGGTGAATTTGATTTTCCACGACTTTTTCACATAAATCGGACCCAAATGCCAGAAATAACACGTTCAATGTTAGTTTGCAAGTCGTGCAATGTTGCTGACCTGTTGGCGTAATCTAACGACTTAACACAATCTCACAAGAAGAAATCTAGTGGTATTCAATCACACGAGCGAGGAGGGTAACTGACTGGTTCACTTCTGGAAATTATCGATTCATTGCAATATGTGAATTGTTTCAAGGGCTGTCACCGTCTTGCTGAAACGACATGTGATCCAAGTCCAAACCTAAAAAATTCAATCCACATGAAATGATAACGATTTCCATTCATCGTTGCTAGATCGTCAACAAAAAAGGACCGATGACTCCTCCAGCAATAAATACCCACCAGACCGTCAGTTTTAGAGAATGTAACGCTTTTTCATGCATTGCTTCTGGCTGATTTTGCGATCAGATGCGGCAGTTTTGCCAATTCGCAATACCGCTAGGCCAGAAGTGAGCTTCGTCACCTACGAAATTCAAGATTATTTTCAAGTTTCTCTCAAATGATCCGTTGCTTTAAATTCTTGAGTTAAAGTAATTTTGTAAGCACGTAGGCCAAGCTTTTTTTGTAAAATTCGCCGCAAATGTCCAATGTCTGAGATCCCCGAGGAATTGACACATTTTGATCTACACGGACACTCTGACGTATAACTGCAATATTCTCTTCGCTCCTTGCACTTCTTTGTCTCACTGGCACGGAAATGTTATAAAGTGAATGTGTTGATTCGGATTTTTTCACAAATTCTTCTTCGAGTTGCATGGTTATAACTACAGTTTGTTAAAATGGTAGTACCGGCAGTGGCGCACCGCATAAAAGTAGGTACGTAATATACAATATTAGTGAAAAAAAATATTGTTACCTTCTCCTGTCGTCTTATGTCCACTGTGACAATTGGAAACCGCCCTGGTAAGCTGCGTAGAATTGCAACATCAGCAATGCTTTCATTGTCGATTCATTCAGCCGTCGACGGTGTTGTGAATACGTTGTAGTACACTTCAAAAATGATCGTTCCATCCAGTGAAGTAAGATTTGTAAATGTCAGATATTCCTTTTCCTCATCTGGGCACCCTTGATTTTTAGTTATAGACCGAACCTTTTGTAAATCGGGATTTTTCGTTAAAATTGTACCAAATTTTTGAGCAACATCGATTCCTATAGTGTTCGTCACGTTTGTGCGGCTTGTGAATTGTTTATGCAATTTAACGCGTCTCGTGTAGACAAGTGACTTCAAAATAGTCCATGGAAATTTCATCTATTTGTTGTTGAACGTCCGAATTGGAAAAAAGTTGCTGACTATCTCGAACTGGTGCAGAATCATTTGAATCAAGTTTCAAGGTGACATTTTTCACTAGTGAAAAATATTTCTGATAGTAAGATACTGCCTGGAGCCATGTTCCCCATCGCGTTATTACAGGCTGAGGTGGTGGTGGTAATTTCGGACACAATTGTTTGAATACACGGATGTGTTTGGGAGATTTGATGAACACTTTTTTGGTAGATGCTATTAACTTATCCACCATCGTATACTTCCTTTGGAATGGTTTCTGCTACGAGATGACATGCGTGTATGAGGCATGTTATGTGAAGTAGAGTCGGAAAGCATATTTTCAACATCCTACCAACTCTCAGCATTGTTGCGGCTCCGTCAGTAACGAACATTGTGACTTGGGTTCCTATGATACAAAATTCTCTCAACGAATCTTATTTTATTATCTTGACAATGGTTTCTGCATTAGTTTTCTGAATCCTTTTACTGGATAACAACAATGAAGCTGGTGGACCATCACGTTTTAAAGGACGCGCTACAACATAAATGACGGTGTGTTTCTGAGCATTAGTTGTTTCATCCACACATAGGCAGATTTCCTTATTTCCCAACTCGTCTTTTATACATTCCTTTACTGTACCTTGCACACGTGGCAAACTGTATCGTAATTGCATAGATGTTGGCAGCTTCCATGAGGGAACGTACTTAGCCCAAAAAAGACGAAAGTGTTCATTAGATACTAGATGTTGTGGGATGTTGCACACACTTAACATAAAAATAAAATCATATAAACATTGTCAGTATGGAATACTGTTTCTTAAATTGAATACATAACGTTTACTTTTACAATGTTTTCTACATTCAAACCTATCGCGACTTAGCAATCCGCTATTGCATATTGTGCAATAAATATGCGGACTTCTATATTCTAATCCAGGGAAATGCCTGAGATATTTATTCACATTCGAAAGGAACGTTACACCCTTTGGGCGTCCCATCTCCGCGTACTAATTTGGCGTGCAGTGTGCAACGTACTGTAGCTTTGAACTCTCTCGCGCTACTGTCGAGATCGACTACGAGTTGAAAATTACCCCTACCCACGCCGCTAGCGCTACGCTATTGCCATACGGTACCACCTTTTTAACAAACTCTAGTTATAACGAAGGAAAATGGGTGTTAATGCACGTAAAGAACGTGAATTTTGATAGAAAATCTGAATAATTTGTAAACATTGCGGACACGTCTATCGTCCCATTACGAAATGGTGGACACTGACAAGCACAAATGTCCAAACAACAAGTTCAACATGGCTGCCATTTGAAAGAAATGTCAATTTACAAATGCATTGTTTCTAATGGAAAACCTATTATTAAACAGAGAAATATTATAATAATATTAATTAATTAAATACTAATATTGGTAATGATCTCCAGAATAATGAGTTAAACATAATTTATGATATTAGACCTAGTGTTCACAAGACTGAACTGAATTGTAGCTCCGATTTTCTCTGTAATCACTTTTATTGCTTCTGTTGTTATGCATTACGAAATGAGAAAGCATATTGCTTAAACCAATACAGATTTGCATGTTTTTCTCATAATGGGAGTCATATTTTAATAATAACCAGATGTTAATATATCAGGTACCTTATATTACGACCTCCCTTCGTAATATGCGTTACATAAATTAATTAAATGACGCAGAGCTGCCGATAAACACATACGTACGTAGATACACGACACATAATTTATAATAGTGCTCCGATAAAGCTTGAAAACGTTGCGCGTCTCTGCAATAGGCAATAATAATGCGGAATATCAGGTGAATGGGTATTGACGCCTTTAACAATGTAATCAAATCAACGATCTGAACTTTAACCTATAAATTGTCGCGTTCAAATTATACCATCACGATCCTCCACATTCAAGAATACTGCACTATCAATTTGTACTTTAGTGTCAGTTTTCAACTTTTCTTATTGCAAAGTTCAGAGTCACGTTCTATACCGTATAATAGGTAATAATGTTGTGTGAACTGCTAACTTCGTAAATTACCTTCATAGCCGTTTGTTAAACTATAAAATAATTCGAAGTGGTATATAAAAGTCGAACTGTTAATGTCATACTAATACAAATAATGCGATAGGACCTGATTGACTGATTGGCTAGGTACAGTATATCTGCTAAACAAAAAAATGTGTACCTTTCAAATCTCTCAACAATAGTTATCGAAGCGTAAAATAATGCAACTCAATTTTCTATCAAATCAAATTAACTAATATAGGTATTTTCAGATGTTCTATTTAAAAATTACATAATTTATTAGCGATTTCGATTAAGAAAGCACACCGATACTTACAATACGAGGAACGTTCAGTAATTAACCAGACAAACTGCATTAGCGGGAAAACTACTGAATATTATTAGATGAAACTTTCTGTGGGTCAAGTTGCCAACCTTGGAGACAAATTAAGTCAGCTATTTGAAAGAAATAAAAGCAAACATAACCTCTTTTGTTCATTTCAAAACGTCGGCTCCTCTCGAAACATTCAGTGATAAGATTGTTGTTACCCGAAGGTGTGAAACCGGTCGAAATTTACTCGAGAGTGTTGAAACAGTATGGTGAAAAGTGTTTAAGACGCGGAGACGTGTATAAATGGATTGAACAGTTTCAATCGGGCAGAACAAGTGTCACCGATATTCGTCGCTCCGGACGACCGGTTGAAGTGCCGACCGACGCGCTACAAAATCGCATAAATGACCTTATTCTCGTTAACAGGTGTATAAAAATCGTGACAATAGCTGTTCCAAGACAGTTGACCGTGTTATAACCTGCAATGAAACGTGGATTCACCACTATGAACTTGAATCCAAACGGCAAAGTATTAAATTGAAACATCCGGATTCGCTAGCTAAGAAAAAATTCAAACCTTTCGCGTCTGCCGGTAAAGTGATGTAAACGGTCTTCTGGGACTCTCAAGGCCCAATTTTTTCTAACTATTTAGAAGGACAATGTACTGTGAACAGTGGGTACTATTGTAACTTGCTTCAACACAAAGTGAAACCTGCGATAAGAAGAAAACGCCAGGGTGCCTCTCAAAAGGTGTGATTCTGCTGCACGATAACGTCCGCCTCCGTACTGCCCAGAAAATGCTAGAGATGATCGAAAATTTGTGTTGGGAGGTGCTGCCACATCCTCCTTACAGTACCGACCTCGCACTGTCCGATTTTCATCTGTTCGGCCTGCTCAAAGTCTTTTTACCCAGCACCAAGTTCGAAGAAAACGAAGCGGTCAAACAAGCTGTACACAAGTGGCTCGGATACCAAGCTCAAGGACTCTTCAGCGCTGGAATTAGAAAGCTCACAAAGCGATGGGAGAAGTGCCTAAATGTTGGTGGAGACTACATTTAAGAGTAGTGTAAATTTTATTGTCATTAAATAAATTGTTTTTTCCACAGCCATTTGTCTCGTTAATTACTGAACGTCTCTCGTATATTTCTCTATGTGGCAAGTAGACAAAATTAGTAATCGAAAATACATATAAAAATATTTTATAGAAATTCAATTCAAATAAATAGTAATTATTATATACCATCAGGTGCAATAAACAGTTTCCACCGAATAGTATTTAATTCGCGAAATGTGTAACATTTAACCAAATGTATAGCATCAGTAACTTACTTTATCGTAGGTTGTTTGTTCCAGGCCTACTGTTTTATTATGTATCATATTTTTCTTCTGTTTTTCAAGATTGCAATAACAACTGCTTAAATGTAAATTTTATTTGGCAGGAAAACTTTGAATTGCGTGTGTTTACATGCTTTTATGTTAAACTCTTGTTACATTTTTGTTGTTGTGTGAAGAAGGTTGCGCTGTATTTTTGTTTCTGCCATGCCCCTAAACGCCGAAGATTCTGCAAAATCTGTAGCTCTTGTGGAAAATTGTCGATCTTGACGGTATGTCGGTAGTTCTTTACTGTAATTATACACAAATACACGCGAAAACCAGGATCCGGTAAGAAAAGAAAAACAACTGCTGCTGATGATCGTTTTGTCCCGTTACGGGCATTACGAAACCGCACTTCTACGTCCGTTGAGGCAAGAAATCAACTTAGAGAGATGCGTGGTATTGATGTAAGTGTGTGGACAGTCCGCCGAAGATTAGTGGAAGCGGGATTGAAGTGCCGTATACCAGCTCACGAACCAAAGTTGTTACCACATCATCGAACAGCAAGGTTGAAATTTGCTCGTAACCACTTGGCATGGGAAATAGACCATCGGAGTACTGTATTATTCAGATGAATCTAGGTTCTGTCTATATTCTTCAGAAGGTCGACAACGGGCGTGGAGAGGAGCCGGTGAACGATATTCACCCTGTACATTCATTCCACGAGTAAATCATAATGGAGGCTCAATTATAGAGTGGGTTGGCTCGTACGGAACTTATCAGTGTGGAAGGACTGTCCTTAACAGCAGACCGATACATTACAGACATTCTGGAAAACCATTTGCTCCATTTATTGGAAATAGCATCATCTTAATGCATAATAATTCAAGGCAGCATGTTGCTGGACGTTCATGAATATCTTGACGAAATCGGGATTGCACGTATGGATTCGCCATTATGCTCCCCTGACGTACTCGTAGCTTAGGCCAAAGCTACGACAACGACGCGATTCCAACCCGGAAACCAAGAGTATAGTATTATTGACGGCCGCGAAAGCCTACGGACCAAATGTCTCACAAAATTAAAAAAAAAAAACATATAATATAAAGCGAAAATTTTTATTACACCTGAGTGTAATATATATATAGTGTATCCCTGGATTAACGCTTGGATAGATAAGACAGACAGGAAATTATTGAGTTGAATTTTCATCTTTTTGGAGTTGAGCCCCGCTTACACGCTAAGTACAAGCATAATTTATTACCCTGGTCATTGTTTTTTAATAACACTTTTATCGTATCTCCCATAGAAAATGCATTTCGCTAATTTAAAAAATCCCTTTTTTTGTTAATTTCCCAGATATAATCGATTTTTCGGCAATAAAATTATGACATTAATTACAACCAATCAAGTATGGCTGGACCCCAAAAGATGAAATTTCAACTCAATAATTTTCTGCCTGCCTTACCTATCCATGCGTTAATCAGGGGACACGCTGTATATGTGTGTGTGTGCCCTAATGTTTCGTTTTTTTTCTTGTAGACTAGCACATCCAAGAATGTCTTGTGTTCAAACTAACAATGTTGATACTAAAAACATTGGCGGTTAGCGAATATGAAGATTTCCTTGAAAGAATATACATCGACGTCGAATTAAAGATATACCTGTCATAGTGGCTAATCCTATCGCATCATGGTTATTGACTTGCTAAGAAAAAACAGCGAATCTGAACCCTGTACTTTATTTTATAGAATATCCCTGGGTAACATATCTTTCTTCGCTTATAAACGCAACAGGCTTCCAAATAAAATACAGACTTATTATAGTTAAGATAGGTAATTAAAACGAAGTTCCGGTATAAACCTTTTCGCACGTTTTAGATCCCTATTAATTTTATTAAATTTGAACTGTATTAAACTATCCATATCGAAGTAGTTTTGAATTCTAAACTCTATAATAATCCGGCCTTGATCTTCTATTATCAGCAATTTACATATAAAAGAAGGTTCCTACGACGTCAAAAAGAATCTCGTATACACAACTAACGTAAGTAATTCGTTTCACACGCCTCTTCCTTTCATCCTGTTATATTAATCTTCAAAGGGAATACCACAGAGACACATAACAGTTTCAACGTCATATCCAAAGAGGAATTTCACTTGTCTCTCAGAAAATATTCGAAGATAGAATCTTCATACATACGTACAGATATGTATCAAATTTGTCTATCTATTTTGTTATTCTGCGCACGTTGAAAGAAATTAATGAAACCGTGTATTAATATCAGCTACATCTTTAAACGGAACACATTAATATCTTGAACGTCTCTAATTTGTATCCGTTCATACTTAGCGTACAAACGTATTTGTCATTGTACAGTACACAACGTGTATGTGCAGCGAAGTTGTTTTGTAACCTGTTACAAAAAATATGTTCCCGTGTCTCTAAATGAGAAAATAGGACCGGCAAGACCGATTTACAAATCACGATGGAATTATTGAAATATCTCTGCTAAAACAAAGTATTTCAGTTGGCATTTCTGGTATAAGTACTATAGGAATATTTTTGTAATTACAATAAAAATAGTTATATAAATATATATATCAACTTCTTTATGCAAGTTTTATTATTTATTCAAAGATATGCTCCAAATCAAAACAAATTGGCTAATCAACACCATAAATTAATTATTAATACATTCCACTTGAACAAAATCTTGAATTTCATGACGACATTCAGACACTAAATACTAAAAGTTTAATTTGAACATTCTTAATCGTAGATAATTATAAATAGAGCGGGCCAAGAAAGCCCCGCGCCAGGGTAGAAATGAGTTTACCGGGCTCATGACGCCACATATGTATGTATACAAATGAGTCGGCACGGCCTTCAATTTATTGCAACAGTCTCTCGTCAACCCTTCGCACCGTTAGTCGTACTTATTATAGATGAATATAATTTATATATGTACCTATGTCTAACGTACGCAAGGAAAATAATCGGCCGTTAGCTAGTAAAGTGACTAAATTTATCAGTGAATTTCCAGATTTAAAAAAAAAAATAAGAAAAATGGCGTGCCACCTCAAACCCAATTTCAGTTGGATTTACTTTTAATGTTTATTGTATGTGGTATACCGCCTCGCGTACTCGATAAAGAAGCGTTTCGACAGTTTTGGCGTACATACAATCCCGAGTGGAACCATCATGGACAGCGTTACGGAGAGATCTACCACGTATACGTAAGGATATCGAAAATAAGATCAAAACAGAATTAAAAGATAAACAGCTGTGGCTATGTCTTGATGAGACGACAGATTGCAAAAAAAATCTATTTTGAATATTATAGTATGAGTACTAGATCCTGTTAAACCGAAATTTGCAATTTTATTAGCTAGCAAAAGACTAAAAAGAGAGTATAGTTTATTTCAAATTATTAGAATATAACTTTGGACGGCTTAAATGCTGTTATTGCACCACCTGCGGTAATAACTACCTGGATACGCAAACAAACTGTTGAGGACCGTAATGATAAAATTTAAGTGAATTGAATAGAAATGGAATTATGATTTGCGATATGCGTAACTACCTGTTGGTACATTTAAATCTCATTTAATATGTAACATCGAATTGCTTACTATGTAAATTTATACTGTTTGTAAAATATATATACATAAACATATAATTATCTTATAGGGCCGTAATTTATAGTCAATACGGCCCCTAGATTCAATATGCATTGCCAGGTTATTATCGTCACAGAAGGTGCAATAAAAGTATTAAAGGTCTTGTAAGTCTACAGTTATATTCTTATAATTTGAAATAAACTATACTGGTGGAGCAATTACGGCCGTAGTGCTCGATACGTTACAACAATTCCAGGTGTCAACTAGTCAACTGTTGATGTTCATGAGCGATGGTGCAGCGACAATGTGTAGTGTAGGCCGTTCTCTTAAAGAAAAGTGTGAACGACTTTTACATGTTACATGTAAAGTCCATGCTTTACATCTTGTGGCACAAACTATTCGAGAATGTTACCCAGAGGTGGATGCATTTGTAGCAAATAGAAAAAAAAGTGTTTCTCAAAAGTCCTAAACGGATTGGAGTATTCCACAGGTTTTGTCCTAGTATTCGCGAACCACCACAGCCTATTCTTACGCGTTGGAGAACGTGGTTGCAAGCCGCTTTTTATTATTCTCAACATTTCCAAGAAGCCAAATCTGTGATTTTGAAATTCGACCCTGCCGAAGCTACAGCTATTAAGGAGAGCCAGAAAGGATTTCTAGATCCTTCTGTTGAAACAGATTTAAAAAATATTAGCAACAATTATAAAAGGTTAGCAGACGCAATAGAAAAGTTGCAAAATACTGGATTGTCGTTGATAGACTCAGTGCCAATCGTGGACGAAATTAATCCATTGCTACGGTATAAACGACGCAATAAGTGGTCGCGTTTTAGCTAAGTTCGACAGTTTTAAAAAAGAATTCCGATTACATGAGATTAAGACAAATGTGTGGTGGGGCATCTGCAGATTCCTTAACTAACTCTAAAGATTATTTTAATTATGCCTGTCTTACTTCGGTAGATGTGGAACGGTCTTTCTCGAAGTATAAGTACATTTTTTCATCGCGGCGAACATCCTTCCCCGAGGCAAATGTGGAAACATACCTGATGGTGCAAGTTTTTCAACAAGCCTATCCGCTTTATTAAGAAGCTCCGTTTATTTTTTAAATTATTATTTATTGTTACGTTATTAAGTACAACAGATTTTTGAATAACTACTTTGGTTACTTTTTACAGTTATTACCTTATTACAACACATACCGTTTCCAAACAAAAAAAAATAATGACAATAAAAACACAGCGTGTGCATGTATTTACTCTATTAACCAAACATTATTGCGTCGACTTCAATTTTTTACTCTGCTGTATTGATTTCAAAATATCACATGTCTGCTGTGGGTCACATATACGCTATTTATAATAAGCGGGCCATGCGTCTGACTCCGATTCTGTTGCGGGGACCGATTTGGCCCGCTTTACTTATAAATATTTATAATATTTGCATCACATAATTTTATGAATTTGCGTAATAGCTGTTTTCGATGAAGCACTCACACGTGATTAGTTTTGTAGTTACTCAGAACCACATTCTAAGGTTTTTTTTTGTGTAAAACACCGCTGCATTACAGATCTTAATCTCTTTTAGATTAAAAGTACTGCGTACGCACAACTTTGGACGGAAAAGATTAGCTACGAGCTTTGCAAGCCTTAATTTCAAATTGGAGACCAAAGACAAAATATAATGACAATGACCCTGTAAATAATAATAAACATAAGTATTTGCATTATTTTAAGAACGTTGACCCTCCCTTGATTAAAACGATAACAATAGGCGGGTAGGAGCATTAACCGCAACTAAATTAAGCTGGATCCACTGCACATACTTCTACATAGAATTCTCTTAATTGTTAAAGGCGCAAAATATACAGCATACACACAAATGTGGCATCGAAAAAGTCCAAAACATCGCTAGGTAACTGACTACAACTTAAAACAACTTCAAACTTGGGATAACTAATATAATGATACATACAGGCTAAAGAAAAAGAGCCTTCTATTACTGCGACTTTAGCGATTTAGCCTTTTTGTCTCGTTCTTATAATGTAAGTTTCTCTAATTGTACGAGGGCAGCGTCTTAAGTTTCTATAGACGACCACTAGATGGTACTATTGATCTTTGATATTACTATTTTCGTTAAATTTAACATCTGTTATTGCTAAAGCAGTGACAACACAGAAATCGGCTCAGTAGTTCGTTTACAGTGAGCACTTAAAAACAGCAACTTGTGAAATTTCACGTGAAGAATTTCGTTGGATGATGTTTTACGATTTTAGTAAAGGTTTAACACAACAACAATGCCTTGAATCGTTTCATTCAACTGTTGGTAGTGAAGCGCTATCAGAAAAGGGTTTGAAGAATTTCATCGTGGTCGTGCGTCCATCAGTGATGTATTTCGTGAAGGTCGGCCAAAATCGGTTGTTGTTCCAAAAAACATTGATGCTGTGCGCAACGTAATTAAAGAGGATCGGCATGTGACCGTAAGATTAAAGGTCCGTTCATATAGGGTTGCGCGAAATTATCCATAGAATTAGCGTGAAATTATTTGCAATATTCTGCCGTAATTCTTAAAATAATTTCGTGACATAATGATAACTGATGTCTCGGTTTGATTTGTCGTATCATAACCTTAATTTATCTGTTAATAATTTCTTTTGTAATGGATGTAATGACACAGATATGTTATATACTATTTATTAGCAGCTTCTACAATACTCATGACGAACAAATTTGAAATGACATGTAAAAAGAGGGAAGACGTTGGTGGATATCTTTTCTTTTTTGAAATTCTACTTTAATTTCTCTGTCGGACACTTTAGGATCAAGACCGTAGTCAAAAACTAGTTAACTTATCGAAAGTCTAACCAGAATTGATGAAATGTCTGACGCCCTTATCTTCCTTTGTTTTAATCGCGCAAGCGATTGTCTACTTCCACAGCTAATTTTGATGAATTAAATCCAAATATAAAATGTTATGATGCATTTCCATGAAGTTATTTATAGAAATGGCATACAAGAATGAATGCATTGACGCTACCAGCTGATTGAATTTAGAAGATTCTATGACTTAAATTCTGACTGACAACATAAATATGACGAAATTCACTAACGATTTGCTTAATAATGTTAAATTTATGAATGATGTTTGACATACCTTTCAATTTACCCCATTGTCTGTTTTAGACGAATTTTTCATTAATTTTGAAAATTTAGGAGAATAAACAGAGAAGTGGATTTGTCCGTGTTGCCCTACGATCGTCGTTGTCTGGGCTTAAATTAAATTCATAGTACCCCCGCTCCAAGGCCGGTTGGCGTGGGGGGAAATGGTGACTTGGAAAATTACATCTTTACTCGCAAGAGGGACTTTACCAACATTACCACCGAGTGGCTAACCTGAACACCCTATTCGTTCTGCGATTGACAGTTGATGTTGTTGTAAATATTGAACATTACTTTCTATGTTGTCGCGAATAAGCGCTTTGCCTTTAATTTTAGAAAGGACGCTAAGTGCACTTCCGCCGCTTTGCGTTCATTGTCTATGTTTTTATGTTGTAATCATTTTTTGATAGATGACCGGTGTCATCGAGCTGACTGAGCATCTGGACAATCGCCATGTTAGACTACGATCTCTCTCGGTCAATTCGAGGACGTCGGACTTTGATGCTGTCAAACAAACACTAAGAGGACAGTTACTAGAAGCGATTAGGTAGGTTGTAAACATAGGTAGTTTTGTAATACTGGGGGATAATTGGTTGTGTACCTTCGCTGTATTGTATGTGGGTGAACAAAAAGAGTGAAGTGGATTCTGGAGTTTTCTTTCTTTTGGAGTTGCCTTACCTAAGCAGCACACCTCCTAACAGATGGGCGAATTTTTATAGCTACTTATTAAGTGAGTATCTACCCCGAGCTACCTCTATCACGGCAGTCCGTGACAATATAATCTCTTAATACTCAGAAATTAAAAGTATACAATGCACTTTATTATGAAGAGTAATGTACTTTTCTTAAAATATTACTAAAAATATCGAGTTTACATTTTCCACACATTAATCTTGCTTCCAATATCCTTTATTAATTGCTGCTAAAAGAATTATCGTTCCCAATTAATTTAATATTGCATAATTTTACAAAAGCATGTAATTAGAACCTAAACCAGCTGTGCAACTAACAGTAACCATTTGAAAAATGAGGAGCTGTCTGTGAACTTTCTAAGACGATAGATGATCTATTATGTAATAAATTAATAGCTTTTACAAAAATAATCCGCTCTCTTCCATTACAAAGGCGTAAAGCGTACACCAATCCAAAAGAAGGTATGTACTACGTCCTCCTTAATTTATAAATACATGCTTTCTCCACTTTGTGTCTTTTTATTTCTGTTTTCGGTTGCAATAACGTTTAAAAGAAACATTTGTATTCATTTAAAAATGTAAAATCTCACAAGCAATACATGTGTCATCGAGACAACTTTTGAATTAACAATCTAAATTTCACACGTGCGAAACAATGAATAGGATGAAAATTTATGTAGAATATGAATGCATCACCATCACTTTATAAAAGTTTTCAACATAATTCGCCATATTAACGTGTCGCCTGGGAATATAAAATTTTGGATTAAGTATACTTATTTCAGGAAATTTATGAGCAACAACTTGCAGAAAATGGTTTCATATTAGCACCATAACAAATAGAAAGATTCTTTCTTCTGAGAAAAATACACACAACACCAAAATGTTTGGTATTATTATGGTTCCATTTAATTTCATATTACAAAAAAAATATTCAATGATTTTCAGTAATTACTTTGCTTCATTTAGCAAGAAGCGAATAGCCAACGTAAATTTTTTGCAACAAAGTTGATGCTGAACATGCCACTAATTTCATGACGATAAAGATTAACTATAACAAGTTCGGTTAAAAACTTTGACCTTCTTATGGATTCAGACTAGGTTCAAAAATCACATTAGTTCATGTATCCGTAAAGCTAATACCAGCTTAAAGTGTCTCTACCTCCGCAGGAGTTACCTTTCCGTTGCATCTAAAGAAAAGTGCTCTTATATAATCGCATTTTAATTTCTGTGATGTTGTGTGCCCACCTTGTCTCGACAGCAAGACTTCTCAACGAATTCAAAGACTTCAAAATTATTGTATTCGTTTCACATGTGGCCTGCGCAGACATGAGCTGAGTTGGTTAAGCATGATCGTTGACGTTTGTACCAATTTAGTTTTTATTACAAGATTCTCATCATGAAGACCTATCTCTCCCTATCTTACGTTGAGATTCAGGAATGATGTTCACAACGTTAACATCAGGTTTCCTCATTATATCACACCCCTTGCCCATCGCTTTGCTCTTTTTGAGAGACCATTCTCATTCAGCATCGCGCGATTGAACAATAATCTTCCCCCACTCTATTGTTTTACACGCCATATTCGACACATGATTTTGAACTCTGACATTTAATGAATACTACTTTGATTTTGTTTTGTTATTTGATATGCAATTTTGTTTTTTTTTTTGTATTCTTTCGACATAATGTACCATTTCCTGTTGTTACAGCAGTTGTGGCTGAAATAAAAAGCAGACACAGGCATATTTATGCTAACGATTTCAGCCATTTGCCATTCAGTACTTTGATAAATATGTACATTCGCATGTTTTTTCTCTACTTGTATTCTAATTTTGATGTACAATAAACATATATTATTATTATTATAGACACAAAAATATTATTTAGGTACATAATATGGGATTAAAAACGTGGCATCTAATTTGAAATTTGTACGTAATAGCATTTGTGCTTTCTAAGACATTGTGCAGAATTTGAGAAAGTTATATCAAAAGAATTTTTTGCGTTCTTGTGATTTATTTAGTGACAGTGAATGCTATTGTTACAAGAAAAAAATTAAATTTTTCAAAAAACAAAAATTATCTACCATGCACGAATACTAACAATAATATGATCTAACAATAAGGTAGACAGCAAGATGAGTTTTCATTAAGAGCAATGAAATGTATGTAAATCTACGGCTTTTTCAGATTCTATTTAAATTGTAATTATTATTACACAATATTCTCAATTAAATATATTTCACCAAAATGAAATCTAAGCGATGGATGGTAAAAAACACGGAATAATATAAGCTGGAACGATAAAAGCTTATTTTAAATCCTGGAGAAGGTTACCTGGCGTAAATGGTTTATTTCAGTAACACTTTGCATACTCTATGACACTTCTTGAGTCAATACTAGAGCAACGCAAACTGCGCTGAAAGCCAGTGGCTGACGCATAAAAGTTTACACAAAATAAACACGGCCGGGACAATTCGGTATAAGCGTCAGTATAACTGCGACTCGAAAGCCGATCTGTTGTGTATGCATCTACGCTGTCGTATACTATATCGTAGTTCTACGTTTGTTTTGAAAATGTTTCCTACGTCGCGAAAACGACCAAAGTTGGACACAATAAGAGAATTTATTGCAGAAATGCCTGATTTAAAGTGTGATAGCGATAAAATTCAATGTGTAGTGTGTAAAATAGTTTTAACGTGTTGGTCGAAAAGTGATTGCCTACGACACGTAAATAGTGCAGGGCAAGTTTCAAAAAAAAATTCCACACGAGATTATGACAAATTTAAATTTAATTTATGTGTTGCCTTTATTGCATGTAATTTACCATTTCATTTACTAAGGAAGAAAGCATACGTCTCGTTTTGGAATGAATATTCGGACTTTAAGTTACCAAGTGAGAGAACATTACAGAGAGTTGTGCCGTCTGCTCGTGAGCATGTCGAGAAAAGAATTAAATCGGAGTTGCAAGATAAAAAACTGTGGTTATGCGTGGACAAAACAACAGATCGTAAAAAACATTCTGTGGTTAATGTAATGGTACGCACAATGGAACCACATCGATCGTCACCCTCAATTTTACTAGCTTCCAGACGAATACAACAATGCACTACCGAAGTAATTTCAATGTTAATGTTAAATACATTGGAAAAGTTTAAACTTTCAACAAATCAACTGTTGATGTTTATGAGTGATGGTGCCGCAAACATGCTTGCTCCAGGTCGATCTCTTAAAAAACATTGTGCTAACTTGTTGCATATTACGTGTAAAATTCATACTCTCAGTCTCGTAGCAGATAGTATCAGAAAATGTTATCCTGAAGTAGACGCTCTAATAGCACATACAAAAGCTGTGTTTGTAAAAACCCCAAAACGTATTCGGGAATTTCATAGACTATGCCCCGGTATTCCTGAACCACCACAACCTATTCTTACTCGTTGGGGAACATGGTTAGAGGCTGCATTTTATTATCGTCAATATTTTGAGAATATAAAGAACGTGATTTTAGAATTCGACCCAAAGGAAGCTGCGGCTGTCAAGGTAAGCCGCTTAAAATTTCAGGATAGTCAAGTTAAGACAGATTTGGAAATTATTCAGAACAATTACGTGGGACTAGCGGATGCGGTAGAAAAACTACAAAATTCTTCGGTGTCGTTGGTGGAATCTTTGTAAATAGTGCAACATGTTCACACACAGCTATGTGCGGTAGAAGACGCAAGAAATGTTTGTGTTTTAGAAACGTTTGAAAGTGTTTTAGATAAAGACTCTGATTTTGGCACATTAAGACAAATTTGTGAAGGTGCGTCAAGAGAACCGTTAAGTTATTTGAAAGATTATTTTACTTACGCAAACGTCACTAGATGTAGAACGTTCGTTTTCGGCATACAAAAACACTTTTTCTTCACGCCGCACTCACTTTGCCGAAACAACTTTGGAAACATATCTAATGTTACAAATATTAAATAGACATTATCCACTTTGTGATTTCACGGAGGACTCTTAAAACGGTAAGTGTTTGAGCACGTATCACATTTAATTTATTTTGTGTGAACTTTTATGCGTCCGCCACTGGCTTTCAACGCAGTTGCGTTGCTCTAGTCAATATCAATTACTCATGCGCTTACACAAATAAATACCCTAGTTAGTGATGTATTTGTATCCTTATTGTTCGTCGAAATTTCAGTAACCAGGAAAATTGTGATATAACACAAACAAGAGATATCTCGAAAAAGAATCTGCGTATGGAAGATTTACCTGAAAATCCTTTTATAATATTCTTGCGAAGCTGGTATAATAGACCATTAGTTCTTCGTAATCATAGTGCTAGGTAGTAAAGGACTATTATTAACAATGATATATAATAAAAAAGTACATGAAGCTGGTGCACGTACACCAGCGAGTTGACGTGATAAAGACGAAAATAACACGGCACAAAATGTATATTCAAAAGCTATCCTAGTTGATAAATATACGCTACAAGCGTAAGCCCAACCCTATTGTCATTGCTGCCAGCATTAGGTGCGCGTAATTTAAGATTGTCAACTTAAAATCTGCTGCGAGTGTATATGTGTAATATTTACGCGGTAGGTATATAGATTCGCGGCGTCAACCAGCCAGACATTAAGCGCCTTTTAAGCACGTACGTTTGGAACGAACGATCGTGTTATCGTTTGAAATTAATTTAATAATGAACATCTTTAAATATATTTTGACTGCGGTCGGCGACGCTTGCAGACATATCCAATAAATTGTGGTTTGGAATCGGCGAGCGTTAATATTGCCGACGCTACCATTACATGAAAGGATTTGCGTTATTTTCACAAGAGGTTACTGACGCTACGTGAAAACCATTTATAATAAAACCGCGTGGAATTTCTGTTTTATTTTGTAGAAACCGATTTATGAGAATAGATTTACTATTATAAAGAACAGCAAAATTACTTTCCAAGCGTAGTATTACCTACACTGAAAGAAATTGGGGTAAATTTAAGTCCTCATATTACGAAAAACGTATATATCTCCGGTACAAACATAAGGAATTTTCCTTCAAATTGGTAATTTTCCTATGAACGTTTAGTATTTATTATTATTAATTAAGGGGAAATTTAGATCTTTATCTTTATATTTAAAGGTTTCATTTATTTGATAGTATTCAAATCTATGAAGGAATAAGTAGTAGTTTTGTGGAGAAAATGGTTTATTTTTCAAATTGACAAGAAAAAATAAATAAAACTTATAACAATATTTAACTGTAACTTAGAAATATATTAAATTACGTTACTTTGAAATATGTATTACTTATTTTAAAGTTTAATTTCTAGAATAGTTTCCATTCATATGCCAAGGAGTGTCACTAATTCCCGTTTTTTATTAGTTATACCAATTACGAATACCTTAAGCAGATTAGATGTTGCATAAAGGTGATCCAGAAAAAAAATGCATTTTTTTTTATTTCTGAAATCGGATGTGGCGATTTCATATTTGAGTATAACTGTTGATTTTAAACAACTTTTCTTAATAATATTTTCTTCTATTTTGAAAAATAAGGATACTTTTCTCTTGAGCCTCTTTCAATTTTAAATAATCACCCTGTATACGGTAGAAGATAAACTGCGATTAATAGGTGTGAAGTGGGTGTTTAAAAAGTGCTCAAACTTCCTGAATTACTATAATTTTATAAAAGTCCATAACAAAAAAAAATCCCATATAGTGCGTACCTTTTGACACACGTTGTATAAATAAAAACAATGTTATCCTTTACATATGTACATATATGGTAAACATAAACTTCGTAGTTCAGTGACGGAAGAAGATTTGCTAAGACCATATTTTTTCATTAAATTGTTCAAAAGAACAAACAATTGATTAAACGAAATTTTTAATTAATTGTATCATAGCGTGCAATAAAAGAACTTTAATATAGCTATGCAGCGAACTAATCATATTAATGAAGAATGCAATTTTCTCTCTGCTAGAAATAATAGATATCGAACGATTGAAAGTTTCTATAAACATCTTTAAAAAATAAGTAAGATATATTCAAAGTAACTACCAACTAAAATAAACAGAATGCTAAGGATTATGAATGTTTATATACATATGTACAATGTGACAATAAAATTCATAATTTTGCTATCAAATTGTTATCAATATCTGGGAAAATAAACCATTAATTCTAGTTTTTAAAAATATACTAGTTTCAGAGTTGTGACATGATTTTGAAATTGCCAAGAAATAAAATTTGTAATGGTGTTACTTATCCCTCTATTACTTTCAGAAAAGTATATGAAGAATAGAAGAAACACGGAATTTTCCTTTTTGTTTTCTCGTTTAAACATTGTTACATATTTGCAAACTTACAACAAAAAATAAAGTTTGACAATATGTTACTTTTATTTATCGAGTTATAGTTTAGGTCTAATATGAAAAGATGTAAGTAAGTGATTAACATGTAAGTATAGCAAACCCATTTGTTGCATTTTGCACACACGTATGGTGCCAAAAATAGTTTTAGAATTCCATAACATTTTGGAGCCGGCATTTGATTTGATTTTCTTAAAATGTCGACCAAATCGTACAGCTAGAGCCTAAGCTGGTTCCAGATTTATTTTTTGCGGAAACGTTACACCAGAGTTACGTACGAGGGTGAAGCTAAAACATCATATTTCTTTCAATCGCAATCTTAATTGAATGTATATAAATGTCGAACTGGCAGTTAAACGGATGAAAGTTAGGGTTTTTCATTTTTTTACCACTACTTATTTCCGTTACTATTGCAGATACAAAAAAAATGCTTCAAACAAAAGTTGTACTGTTTTACCTCTATGGGATAAAAATTTGATAACTATCAGAATTGCATATAGACAACAAAACATAGTTTTACTTTTTTTAATGGAACACCGTGTATATTTTTATATTTTTGAATAGCTCTTCATTGCCTGATTCCATTCGGTATATAAGACTTGCTTTCTAACAAAAAATTTCCTAATTGTATTCAGTAAAATAACTAATTGCTTCAAATAGTCTTATATATGTAATATAATATATTTGGAATCAGAAAATGAGAGGTTGTCCAAAAATATAAAAATATATAGGGTATTCCATTAAAAAAAGCATAATTATGTTTTGTTGGCCGCGCCCTGTATACACAATTCTTATACATTGTTATTACGTCTTTATTCGGTAGAGGTAAAACGCTACAGCTTTCACTTGAAATATTTTTTTGAATCTGCAATAGCAACGGAAATAAGTAGTGGTCAAAATAGAATGAAAAACTCTGTACATGAGTCTGTAGCAAATTTTTATTATGGAAGTAATAATGAGCAGTAAATATCATGTAGATAAGTAAAAATACAGAGGAATTTCTAGTTTTCAAATTTTTACGTCGGAAAAATACAAGGTAAGAGTGTTATACTCTATGCAAACTTTCACATTGAAATTTACTTTTCTGCCGGAAATTTCATGTTGCGACGAAAAAAATGTACGAATAACCGGTAATTAAATTGTAGGTTATCGGTACCGGAATTTCTTCTTTCTCTGCTCATATACTGGCTGGTCGGAGGCGATCCGGACGCTATAGGTGAATGTTGCACTGGCAGACTGCCACTCGCAGCATTTTTTTGTCTAAACGTGAGTCATCAAAAAATGGATTATTCGAACTAATGAGTGGATCAATTAGAGTTGTTACTAATTTCTAGGAGCCGTTGTTAATTTTTGCAGTTATAAAGTTATTTATTATATTACTCGTTTATTGAACCTAGACAGACGTATTAAATAAAGATCGAGTCGTCTATTTCCACATGGTATGTAAATGTGTATACATTGTTTTACAGAAGCTAGCAAAACATATGAATAATTCCCAATTATGTATTTTAATTCGATCTTTCTCAAAAGCTTTATTCAGTACGTCTGATGACATTGCTTTCACTACAGAATAGATAAAGCTACGCGATTTCCTGTTTGTGTAATATTTGACACTTTTGTGCCTTGATTTTTGAATTCAGTTCATCATAAAACTCTATTACAATTGATAAATACAGTGAATAGAGTTTTTTAGAACCCAAAAAATTATGTGACGCTTGCACATAAATTGTTTTGTATTTCTCACGTTTAATGATATGAAATATGCTTAAGTTCGAATATGTTTGCACCTTTTAAAGTTATTACTTATTAGATTAGTGATAAATACAATTAGTATTTAGAGTGGGTAACTATAATACGTAGGTATTCTTTTCCAACGATGAATTTCTAAATTATCATTTTCCAGTTTAATAATTATGCACGCTTTACGTTCCGCGGTCGTTAACCATACGCAGCTCGCAAAAGTGAACAAAAGGGCTCTTTCAAGAGATGAACTTTAAAGCAATATGGAGCTAGCATGCCTTCGCCTCCACCAATTTTGTTAGTTATATACCATAGAAAGAATACATTGTCAATAAAGTCAGGTTCTTCCTGTAAACTTTTGACGCTAAACACGTGTCTTTATGAAAATTCTCGTTTTTAGAACTATTATTTCTATAAAATCTACCCGTCATATTTAATCACATCAAGACTATTTCTTAATATTGTAAACAAATTCTTACTGCTCTTACCATTTGATGCCTTTCTTTGGATTTTCAGGAGATATTGTCCCGATACAGATTAGAAAAACTAAGATAGTAAGTAGAGAGTTAACCTTATTATCGTTCTTAAATCCAGTCAATTATCCTCCAATGAAATCCTTAATTATGTGCATGTGTATTTTGTCCAGCCTATAATAAGAATTTTTTACACCATAGTTAAATTAACTAGAGCTTAAACTATGAATCATGTAAAAATTAGTGAATACTCTTAAAAAGTACATTAACATTTTTTACGATCTTCCAACATTTGCCGGTAGTAATACACCTCCAACTAGATCTTGTGTTTTGCCGTTTGTGTGCATACAAAAAACTAATGTAAAACTAGGAGAGACTGAGCTATATTAGGGTACTCTTTCTTAACTCACACGCACTTTTAGTTTTAAAGGTATTCAGATTGAGAGAAGACACAGCATAACATTGTTCTATTCCTGAGAATGTTTAATTTTATTCAAAAAATTGCTCCATTCCTCTACTCTACTCTGAATTTATTTGGATGTTTTTTAACAATATCATGTGTCACTCGGAAAATTTACAGTCGCATAAAATAAGCATCTGCATGTAACAAACACAATATAATTAGCAATCAAATAAAGCAAGAAGAAAGTATCCTTAAATGTCGTGTCAAGAATGCAGTTTACACATGTACCCTTTGTACGTGTATTGCTGTAACAGGAGCACTACGGCGATTTATCGACTCGGTAGGGGAAGGATGCTCGCCTGAAATGCCAATGAAATCAAGGAAGATAATAGTGAAATAAGAAAACGAAGATAAAATTAGATACTGTGTCACCGAAAGTGTTGCAAGTTCTAACAATAATTGCAGAAACAGCAATGGACCGCTGCGTTTATAAGATACAATGACTTTAAGCCCGTCCAGAAGAGAATATATTTAATCTTACCTAATTTAAATAAAAAAATATGCGTGATCGAGAGGTGAAGATCGAATGAACAACAGGGATGAAATCATTGAACCTGATGAAATCTAACCATTTCCGAACCAGATCCGAACAACTTTTGTATTGCTAGCGTTGGAACGGCGGGATAGATTCTAAGTGAAACTGCAACTGCGCATACCGTAATCTGTAAACATAATTGTAGAGCAAGACACTGTTAAGTATACGAAGCTGTTGAAATGAGTAGGAAACAAGGCTTTGAGGAAAAGCTTTTTCGAAAATCTACTTTAAGCATGCTGAGGAGAGAATGTCTAACCTAAGTGAAATCACACAAGATGCGCTTTTGGATCAAAAGGTGAATATCTAATGAATAATATGTATATATGGGATCATAAGTAGACGCTGTAAACAATAATTTCCCTGGATTCTTAAAAAAAAGTTACTGGGGTGGGTAAACTGCAGCTGGTATTCCTATGAGTATAGACCTAGAAGATTTACTGCAGTGGGTAAATTGCAGCTGGTATTCCTATGAGTATATACTTAGAAAATTTGCAGGGGTGGATAAACTGCAGCTGGTATCCCTATATGAGTATAATCCGAGAAAATTTGCTGGGGTGAATAAACTGCAGCTTGTATCGCTATGAATATAGACCTATAAAATTTTCTGGTGTGGGAAAACTGCAGCTGATATTCTAATGTGCGTACTCGATAACTGTTCTTTACCCAAACCCTTAAGGTTTTGGCTTTTCAGCTAGTTTAATAATATAATATTTATATATAAAAGCAATAATGTCTCAAAGTTATTGTGCATGTACCTATATATTTCATTTGATTTTTATTAACCGCTATAAAGTAAAATTGCAGTTAAGCTAAAGTATAAATTAAGAAAATGAATGTATGTAAAGCATTATTGAACGAGCAGGTCTCAAACACATCTCTGAGACCTGCTGAAATTGAATCACTTCAGTAATTTATAGTCGATGCATACTAATACTCAGACTTGCCAAATGGACACACACAATAGGTGGTTCATGACATCCATTTATATGTAGCAGCAAGAAGCAATACAAACTAAAGGTGGTACAACAAATACTATACAGTGCGGTCCTAAAGTGTGGCAGTGAACATTGCTCTTGTACAGCCAGAAATATTTGAACTTTGCGCTAAGTAAGAATAGATAGTATAAAATTTACAGAGCGGACTGCTTTAACTGAAGGTAATATGATTTAAACTATTGTACAATTTGTTGCACAACCATGACAAATAACGAGATAATTGCTGCCAAATTTATATAGTACTAAAATTCACCCAGCAATTTTGCATTGTTCGTGCCGAAGTCATCATAAAAGTAACAACACAAAGAAACTTCAAAAGCAGACATATTGTCTATCAAAAACACATTTAAACAAAATTACCATAATTAATTAATTGCAATAAAGTTCGATAAAGTAAAGAAATAACAGCAATTAACAAAACAAGTTAAAATGAGAGAAAAAATAACGAGAACAGAGAAAGAACATATGACAAATACAGGATATAATAACAATAAACAACAAGAATAATTTACGCTTTTGGAATTAAAATTTTACAGTTTGGCTATTGTTACAATTACTATGCCTAGCAACGAGCTCTGTAGATCAGTCTGGCGTCACAAGAAACAATTTGGCACTCTTTCCTAGCCAACTTTGCGTAACAACAAAAACAGATTACCAAAACCTTTATTGCTTACATATCGTCACATTCAGTTAAAGTATAATATATGTAGTATCCTTGTATTCGCCTTTCTATTACCTTTCCAAGAACGTAAAAATATACAGGGCGTTCTATTTAAAATAAAATTTAAGCAATGAAGTAATAATTTTGTAGTGAATCTACACACATCAAGGGAGATATGGCGAAATATAATTTATTAAAAAAGGAGCAAAAAGCTGTTATTTTAACATTAAAATCTGAAGGATTGTCAATTAGGACAATAAGTAGGAGGATAATGCCGACAATCGCTAATCAATTTGGAATTCCGGAAAACTGTATGAAGTACTTATCAATTGCATAACTACTTAACCTTTTTTTTCTTTTTAATACGAACTTACCATGGAGGTGAAGGATTATTTAGCGGAAGCAGGCATTACGTCCTTATCCTAGCCTGGAAACAGCCCCGGTCTGAATCCTATCGAGAACTGTTGGTTCATGGTTTCTAAGGCAGTTGCAAAAAATAAACCAAAAAATAAGCAACAGTTAATAGAAGCGATAAAAAGTATGGACTGAAGACATTTCCTTACCATATTTGCAGACTTTGGTGGATTCGATGCCGAACAGAATTGAAGACGTAATTCGAAATAATGGAGGGCCAACAAAATATTAATTGCAAATGCATTTGGATTAGAAACAAATATAATTTCATATTTTAGGGAATTTTTGTTGTTTTATTTGTAATTGGTACAATTTTTCATAAACATGTGAGATTGCTGAAACGGTAATATTTACCTATATTTCGAAAGTTTGACTTTTATTATGTCATCAATCTACATTTTAGCTATATTACCTTTATTAAATACTATAGATGTGATGTGAATGTGAAACTTACATTTATTTATAAAAAACAAGATACTTTTGTTTACCTTCATAGAAAAATAGAGTGTTGTGGTTCATTTTCACAGTACTGTATAAACTTCCTCAGGACTAAAGTGCTAGGTTTCAAGTGCCTCTACATACTAGTATCATATGATTGCATAAACTTCTTTGGTAGTAAATGTTAAATGCCTCGTACCATACTATGGATCTAGGTGAATTGTGCTAGGTAAATTTTCTTATCGGGGAATTATGGGCGGTGAACTTTTCAAACACGGCATTCTATAAGCTTCTTTGGAAACAAGGAACTTGGGAAGTAAGAGAAAACATTGTAAAAATTGTATATATTGTAGTGTTAGTAAACCCAATTTCTTTTGTACTACATAAGATGAAATACAACACGATTTCATTCTAGCGCTATCAGAAATTCATAAGAAATTAGCAGAAACCTCCCTGTAATACATACTTCTATTATTTGACGTACACTGTGAAAAAATTAGGTAAGTGTGTATGATGAATATTATCTTACTACTAAGAGTGTTGTTAATCGAATTTTACGATAAAGGTGCTTTTGATTTTATACATTTAGGGGAATAATCAACATATTACCCCTTGTTAGTCAAGAAAAATTCCCCAACTTTTTTTCAGTGTGCGTATGTATTTAGACAGCTGAATTACACACTACAGACACATAATGCATATGCATTACAGTGGGAAATTCAGGTGAAGTGCGTGCACTTGCAGCTAAATTCATTAATTTTATCATTTTAATTTGAATATTCATTTATTACCAAAATTTCATTTAATATTTGCAGAATTCGAATTATTTTTAGTTATTTAAATTCTGACATTTTGATAATTTATATTACTAATTCTTTGTTTTAAAAGAGCAGACTCCCTTAATATTACTTTATGGGGGATAATCAAAGTCACAAGTTATTTTCACAAATTTACATCTTATATGAAACAGTTCACTAAAACCCTTACCACAACACTTAATTCGTACTGGACGCACGTTTCAATAGCCAAGCTATCATCATCAGCAGCAAGACTGAACTTAGCTTGGCTATCGAAACGTGCGTCCAGTACGAATTAAGTGCTGTGGTAAGGGTTTTAGTGAACTGTTTCAGTGTTCCAGTGCCACAGTTTTAAAGTACCCGTTTACATCTTATATACAATATTTTCTGTAGAAAACACACAACGCTATTCGCATGGAATCTAGTTGTCAAAATTCGCAATGCCATCTATAACATCGCAGACGATCATCGTTAGGCCCTGTGATAACGGGGTAAACAAGTGGAGAGATATTAACAGACGTTTTCGGCGAAAATTATCTACATATTCAATTTTAAGCAACACTGAAAGTATTACATTTACTTAAATACTGATAAAAGTAATCAAAAAGCATTTCGAGGAAAACTCATGGAGTTAAAAAGCAATTGGAGGGGATTTGCAACAAAAGAACTTGGAATATTACCTAAAAAAAATGAAGGAAAAGAACTTTACAGACGAATTTTAAAGAAACACACTCAAACACAACACACTTACTGCAAGTAATTCAAAATTTCTAAGTAGAGTATTGAAAATAAAAAGAGGACTTGTGATTATCTTTTAATTTCATAATTTTATTTAGAAAATATCTCAGTATACGTACAAAAATAAAATATAATCAGGAGAATATCCCAGTTCCATTTTACCAGAACATCATTGTGTATCTTGTGTTTCATGTATTCAAATAATGAATCGCAGAAAATATTATTTGAAGAAATTTTAGTGTTTGCGCTTTTGAAAGGAACTTATTTTTAATTTTTTTAGGTAGTGTTACAGAATACCTTTTTATTTTTAAGCTTCATTTTTGAAAAATTAGATATCTTAGATCCAAACTATGTATGGTAAAAATAAAGAACAACGTTCGAACGAAAATTTATTTCTCTGAATGTAAAAATACAAATTTTGGACGGTCATATAAATAAAGGAACCATTAAAAACACTTAGAGAAAGGTCCAAGCTTATTTTTTTTTAAATCCAGACTTATCCGCTGAGAGAAGGCAAAGATTCAAACGATAACTGCTAGATTATCCATTTTGTTCTCAGAATACTAGGAAATCTACAAAGATCTTGTAAGGGCCAGCAAGCAAACCAATTCGCAGTCTTAAAGGCACTAGCATTTTATCATATAGCCCCCAAACTAGTATGGGAGTGCCTGCAAAACCTAATAGTTCTGTCTAAACACAACAAGATCACACTAGTGTGGGTACCAGGACACAGGGATACAGCGGGCAATGAAATTGCAGACCAGCTAGCAAGTGAAGGTCAAAAATGAATTATATAGGCCCTGGACCGGGTGTAGGTACTACTAAGAGTGCAGTGCGTGGTGCAATTAATGAGTGGATCATAACACAACACCAATTAAATTGGAACCATGCAGCTGGACAAGAGCACAGCAAACGGGTGATGGGAAGACCGTCGCAACATCTGACTGCTGTCCTGTTTGAATTAAGCAAGATACAGCTTTGGGCAGCAACATGTCCACTAACAAGACATGGCTGTTTGAGAGTCCACTTGCATAAGACGGGGATCTACAAAGATAAACCTTTATGTAGACATTGCAATGAGGAGGAGGAAACAGCACCTCATATTATTTTCGAATGTGCAGCGCTAGCTCAACGCAGATTCGCTGTGCAAAGCGCAATTGATCTACCAATGGAGAAAGATTTACTACATAGGCTCTTAAACCTGATCGAGGGAACTAACCTGTTCGAGTGCATAAAACGAATCCGAAGCAGGAATAATACAATATGCTACTAAGCCTCAGTGTTAAGGATGGAAAGACTCACCCTGCTTTGGTAGAAGTCAAATCAATCAATCAAGCAAACCAATATAACAGAATTTGTAAGAAGAGACGTCAATAATGAATCGCATTTAAAACGTGTTTGTTTAAAACCGGTCAATGATGGGGAAGAAAATTATTAGATTAAGGTTATTGAAATGACAATTTCCGTTCTATTTTATTTTTTTTTTAACTTTGTGTTAAACATAGAGTTACTTGTATGGATCAAAAGATGTAAGTGTCCGGAACTTAGCTCCCCTTTTTGAACCAGCTTTGTGTCTGTAACGCGGTTGCGCACAACACAACATCTAGGAACGTGTTGTAGGATTACCCATATATGTTTCATACAAATATAGGGTTTTATTTACCAAGACAAGTAGTAAATACTTATATTTTTTATAGTAATTGGTCTGTCGAGAAAGCATTGGTTCTTCGAATACCATAAAATATTTTACCGAGAGATAAGCCGTTAACGCGAAGGTTCTTCAAAGTAGAAGAGCGTAACAAATTCGATCAACCCAAATATACGTACCCCGGTTTTTCCTATCAACAATTGCAGTTTGAGAACTTGTGCTTTAGAAAACAGTATATTTAATCCCTATTACACACTTATTCATCATTTATATTTCCAGTCGTTAATCAAAATGTTGTAATAATGAATTATTGGAGGGTCAAATATAGCGACGGTTGTCAAATATAGCAATGTGTATTCTGTTAAATAGTGTTTACTTACACGCATCACGTATACTTTCCGTTTTCTTGTGACAATAAAACAAAGTAACTACTTAATGAATACATATGATACGTGTTGAATATGTATGAAACTATATACGTTTATATATGTGTACGATTCTACAAACATGTACATATGTAACCATGTAGCATGTAGGTCACCAGCAAATGGAATTGGTGAACAACCGGCAATTGGTTTTCGCGTACGCATGGTAAAGGCTATTAACGGAAAAGTAACCACGATACAATTAAATACACGATATTGTCAAAATTGGGTTAAATTTTTAATAGGTTTTTTTTTGTCGTCTGACTTTCCTTGTTATATACGCACGAACATTCATGAATATACACGCACATTTCAGGCCGAAGCTTTCTTCTTTCTTTCAAAACCGTAATCATTTTTTTGTTAATAAGTAACCTATAATTATTTATCGTATAGCATTACGCATACGCTTCAGTATTAACTTTTAATTGGGAAGCGTGTAATTGTTGAACAGTGTGGTAATTATTGGGATACAATGTGTCCCGTTAAAAAAATTCGTGGGTTGCATGCATGTACATTCCTGTAAAATAATCGTGAATTCCATAAATTACACAATAATTCTTCAACGACAATCTTTATATGGTAATACGGTTTATTTAATGCAGTTATTCACGAACAGAACGTAATCAGTGACATGTCAGAAAACACAGCAATGGATATAATTATATACAATTTATTTTTCAATAAAAAGTTTGACTATTATTAATTATATTGCGACGTTAAAAGTGTGTATACCTAAAATTTCAAAATTAAGTAACTGTTAACTTTAAATGTCAAGGGATTTGAAATATTAAGCTAATTAAAACAGTAAATACCTAGATAGAAATAGTATTTAGAAATGGTAATTACAAAAAGTCTTTACTCTCACAGCGTATTATAGCCGGTTTGAAAGATATTTCAGTTAAGCATTGTTTTACCGTGGATAGAATCGAAGTTGTAGCTATGAGAGTTTAACGCTATGACGTCACAAATTTGTATGTACGAATAAAATCAATACTTAATGGTCATAATGATATTGTTTCCGTTACACGTATGTACCTACTTTTCCATCCTTATATAACTTTCCATTCAAATGAAAAATGAATAATGCCCTATTTTTCAAGGTAATTATGATCTCTTGATGCATTTCAATTTTAAATTAAAGTACGTATTTTAGCTATATCAAATAACAAAGATCCTTTCAATCAAGCGTATGCCACTACTATACTATTATATAATTATTACCTTCTTTGACATGGTTGCCCAACAAATTACAACAAAATACAATAATTTAAATCATGTTATCTTCTGTTAAAGCAGTTCGCCCTGTAAATTTTATATTATCTATCCTTTCTTAGCGCAAAGGTAAAATATTTCCGGCTGTACAAGTGCGGTGTTCATTATGTTCCACTTCGTGGTTATTGTTGCCAAATTCGCCAAATATTAAAATTAGGTACTTGATATTTACCTTATGTGGTTCATGCGAAGGCAATTGTAAAACCAACAACATAAAAAACTGAAACACATTGAGCACATTGAGTCTTATGAATAAACAGAAGCAAGAGCTTTTACTTCGATATTTGAGAGCAAATGCTCCAAACTATATGAATAAAGTATCAAAGTATTTACTTCGATTCGAAGCAAAAGCTTTTGCTCCGGAGCAAAAGTAAATGCTCCAAAGTGTATGAATAAAGGTGGATGTTTACTATAATCTGAACCATTTGCTCCATTAAAATCGCAGGTACCTCGAAGACTACCTTCACCAGAATGTTTATTTATACGAGTATGTATGTATATAGTAGTAGTGCGCGAATAAGAAGGAGTAGGGCGTGTTATAAGTGCTTATGTATATTAAAAATACAAGTATAGTGAATTGAAACGCTAGTACACATTTACATTTGTTGAAAATAACTTTCAAGAACCAAATTCGCAGAGAAAAACGATATAAAACCCGTATTGTAAATAAAGTTGTAGATTATAAAACTTTATATCGTTTTGAAGAAGAAAATGTGGAGTGGTTGGCGAACCATTTTATAGGTTATGTTGATGAGAAAAGAGGGGGGGCGTTATCACCTCTACAAAAAATGAAAATCTTTCTAAGATATGTGAGTGATCCGGGTTACCAGAGCGGAGTCGCAGAAGATATAGGCGTGTGTCAAAGTACAGTTTCGAAAACAATAACAGAAATAATCGACAAAATCGGGCCAGAAGCCAATCTGTGAATTACATTCCCATCTACTAATGTAGAACTAAACCAAGCTAAACTGTTATGAATAAACCCTAGACACATTCTTTGTGGTATAGGAATCTTACATTGTATTCCCAAACCATCAATTGTCGGTGATGAGTAACGCTGGCCACGAGCGGTACCGCGCATCGGCGTAGAATCAGTTCGGACCGAGAGGAACGGTAGTATTACTTCGTCTGCGGAGCAGTACGGACATTTTCGCTGCCGGTCATTTGCGCAATTGTTTATCTGTCCTAGAAAAATTATGATTTCGTCAGCAAAACGACGCAGTCGGACAAACTTCGAAAATTTATTGCAGAAATTCCAGACTTAATATATGAAGGTGCTAAAATTAAATGTGTAATCTGTAAAATCCCGTTCATGTGTTGGTCCAGACAACATTGTCTACGACACGTAAATAGTGAAAAGCATGTCTCAAAAAGAAATTGCGCACGAGACAATGAAAAATTTATATTTAATTTATGCGTCGCATGTAATATACCGTTTAATTTACTAGACAAGGAACTATTTATCTGCTTTTGGGATAACTATTCGGAGTGCAAATTACCAAGTCGAACATCGTTACGAAGAATTGTGCCATCTGCGCGCGAACATATTGAACAAAAAATAAAATCGGAGTTGAAAGATCAAAAATTGTGGTTATGTGTCGACGAAACAACAGATCGGAAGAAACATTCTGTTCTTAATGTAATGGCACGCAAATTGGAACCTCATCAATCGGCGCCTTCAATTCTATTAGTCTCCAAACGAATACAACAGTGTACTGCTGAAGTAATTTCAAAGTTAGTGTTAAATACATTGGACAAGTTTGAACTTTCAACAAACCAACTCTTGATGTTAGTGAGTGATGGTGCTGCAAACATGCTTTCTGTAGACCGGTCTCTTAAAAAGCATTCTGCTAATTTGTTACACATTACGTGTAAAATTCATGCTCTCAATCTTGTGGCGGATAGTATCAGAAAATGTTATCCTGAGGTAGACGCTTTAATAGCGCATACCAAAGCAGTATTTGTCAAATCACCGAAACGTATTCGCGAATTTCACAGACTGTGCCCCCGTATACCAGAGCCGCGTTTTATTATCATAAATATTTTGACAATATTAAGAACGTGGTTTTACAATTCGATACAAAGGAAGCTGCCGCTATCCAGAAAAGCCAGTCGAAATTTCAAGATAGTCAGGTTAAAATGGATTTAAAAATCATTCACGACAATTACTTCGGGCTAGCAGATGCAATAGAAAAATTACAAAATCCTGCGGTGCCGTTAGAAGAATCTCTAGAAATAGTGCAACATGTTCACGCACAGCTATGCGCGATTGAAGACGCAAAAAATGTTTCTGTTCTAGAAAAATTTGAAAGTGTTTTTGAGAAAAATTCTGATGGCACATTAAGACACATTTGTGAAGGTGCGTCAACAGAATCGTTAAGTTATTTGAAAGATTATTTTACTTACGCAAATATTACGTCACTAGATGTAGAACGTTCGTTCTCTGCATATAAACGCATTTTTTCCTCATGCCGTACTAGTTTTGCCGAAACAACAGTTGAAACATATCTAATGTTGCAGATATTTAACAGACATTATTCACTTTGTGATTTCACGGAGGACTCTTAAAATGGTAAGTGTTTGAGCACGTGTTATTTAATTTTTATTTAAAAGATGAGCGAAATTATTTGCGGCAGCAAACATCTCTATTAGCAGAATAACTCTAGTGGAACGCGAGGCCTGGTCGACTCTACGCTACTGCGCGGTACCGCTCGTGGCCAGCTTTAGTGATGAGTATATCAACAGAAAAGGATATGCTAGTATAAATGTTCAGGCAACCTGTGATGAACTGGATAGATTCACTAGTATAGATGTTGAATGGCCTGGTTCTATACATGATAGTAGGATATGGAAAAATTCAGGAGTGTGTACGATACTGCGCAATAATGATGCATATGCCCTACTGCTTGCTGATGAGCGATATGGCATTGAACCATGCTTAATGACCCCGTATAAAAATCCCAATACAGCGCACCAAGTCCAATATAATAACCTACTAAAAAGTGAACGTGTTGGAATAATAATAATAATAATAATAATAATAATAATAATAATAATAATAATAATAATAATAATAATAATAATAATAATAATAATAATAGTAATAATAGTAATAATAATGTATTTTCATGTCGGACACAGTAATAATATATATGAATCATCAAGTAAAAACAGGTACAAGAAACAGATATACAAACCATAGTTAGCAGTCAAAGAGAAAACAATCAAACATAAAGAATGCATAAATGTGTAAACACAGCATACATGTACAGATATGTATGTATTGAATATGATATGTATTGAACGTTGTTTTGGTCAACTTAACCAACGGTTCTCCATTTTACAGTACAACATACAACTGAGTTTACAAAAGATTCCAGCTTTAATCGTGTGCTTACTTACAAATTCGTTAGATCTTGGAACTCGTTATAAGTATTCTCAAAAGTTCTTCTTTCTTGCAATGGCTTGTCTCTTTTTAGTCTCAGTACTTCCAGAACAAGCCTTTGTAGTTCTGCTGTACTTAATTTTTTATTACCGGTAATTGCGTTTTATATTTGGTTTGAATTGAATTGTTTTTCTTATAGGTTTCTTAATTTTACTTAAAGCCATGGAAGTATTGGAGCAAGAATCCTGAGGTGATTCTCCGATTCCTACTTCTAATCCACCTTCAATAAAACAAATGTAACTCGATAAATATTACTTGTACTTGTATATTTATAGAATGAAAAGTCATTTAAATTACCCGGTATTTTTGAACAAGAAGGATTAGCCTCCCTTTCCATTAATTCATACAACTTTTTTTTCCAATTTCCTAACTTAATTGGTTTATTTCCGGTTTTGTTTATATCAATTTTGTGTTTCAATTTTGTTTTCATTTTATTTATTTCTTTGCTTATTTGCTTTTCAGTTATTATCTTCCCTGTGTCTAATTATCACGCTCTTGCTAATTGTGATAAAGCTTTCTCTATCTTTTTCTTTATAGATGGAATTTGCGATTTCTTTAAAGCACATTATGATGTTCTAATAATTTTACAAAGTTTTCTTGTTGCCCGGCTGTACCACTTGCCCTACTTTCGTCGTCTGAGCTCATTCTCTATACGTATTTAGAGAACGCGTACCGTTTTTGATAAAACTCTTCTTTAATTTACTATTTGTATTGGACTCGCTTATGCAACGACTGCACGTTTTATAATATTTCACCGAGTGGTTCCCCGGACTGCGCAAAATATATGCTCTGTAGCAAAGCAAAAGGGTATTCATACAAATCCGTGTGTATACTTTTGTTTTGAGCATTTGCTTCGAAGCTTTTGCATTTGCTTTTACTTCTTACTTAGAGTATTTGCTTCGTTTTTATTCATAAGACCCATTGTCTATCAAAAACTAACAAATTTAAACAAACCTACCATAATTAACTTATTACAATAAAGTTCGATAAAGCAAAGAAGAAACAACAATTAACAAAACAATAACGAGCACAAAGAACGAAAGTATGACAAATGCAGCATATAAAAACAATAAATAACAAAAAGAGCTTACGGTTTTGGAATTGAGATTTGACAGTTTGGCAATTGTTATGATTACTTTGCTTGGCAACGAGCTCTTTAGATCAGTCTGGCGGCACAAGAAACAATTTGGCGCTCTTTCCTAGCCAACTTTGCATATTTCTTAAGTTAAAATATAACATATGTGATATCGTTGGATTCACCTTTCGATTATCTTTCCGAAAACGTAAAAATATATGTATAGGTCTTCTATTTAAAATAAGAAAGTTGACGTCACTTGCGGTAATACCGGAAATACAATTGAATTGTCGATAACGGCAAAAGTTAGGTCACCAAAAATAGAAATCGACCTATTTTCTCTAAAAACGCTAGCTTCTGTCGTTCAAAAGTTAGCATAGGGGGACACTTTGGGACTGCACTGTATATATATGCTCTGTATATGATATATTCATTTCGTCAATAAACTACAAGTAATACATGTTGTCATCATTTTTATAAAATAATTTTTTTGAAGATTATCAACAAAATACTAATACTTTTTATGCTGTCACCGCCCATAATTAAACAAATCTTAACTGAATTAATACCATATAGTCTGCTATATGTTATTTTGTTCCGTTATACTAGTTAGAAATATCTATACATAGTTAATCTGAAAGAATTAATTTTTGCGCTTTATACTACAATTAACATTAATTCTCATTTCTATAAAAATTTTTGGAATGCTTTCAACCAGATGCAAATATCTCCAATACTTTAATCAATAATATGTATTTTTACATATTCATCGTCTCATACCAAGGATTCTATTTTAAAGAGAAGTAAGAACAGAATTATTAATTATACCCCATCTACTAACAATTATTTATGCATCGTATAATAATTACAGTACGGGAATAATTCTATTTTTAGCACGGACTTAAGGAGAGTATAATGTTACCCTTACTAAGAGAAAATCTACACATGTAACTGCGAATTGTAAACTAAAACTTAAAAAACATAAATCATCAAATGAAATGCAAATATATTACAGAACTCGACAGATAAGAAATTCTCAAGTAATTCATAACTACATTTTGTATCTCTGCCGTTTGTTACCTGCGATTTCGAAAACACCCGAAGCTCTCTCTGACGCACGGAAGGTAGTACTGATAATCGGTGGCCGATAAAGTAAGACATTACTTATTTTGCTTAGTGTACATCCTTCCAGGAATTAAAATTATTATTATAAATTGGGGGAGGGTCAGTTTGGAACCGCACTGAATATACACTTATATTAAAAATATTTCAATTCAAAACCAGTAATGAAAGATATTCAATTCTGTTGCAATGTCACCCGTCTTACACTCTTGTTTAGTAATTGGAAATATCAACCAATTCCAATTTTTGTAAACTTAAAATATTAATACTAAAGGGTAAAAAATGTTCACCAACAGTTTTAATCTAAAAGTTGCCTGAACTAGATGAATTATATATTAGCTGCGGTATTTGTATTCTCCGGTTTTTCATAATACAATGCCCTTTTTTTGGTAGAATCTCATTTTAATTCAGTTTAAACTTTTTAACAATGGCTGTCAGACCTAACAGCAAAGTTCAATGAAAAAAAAAAAACAAAAAATATAGCATATCCATTCCGGGACTACGAAAAATCAACGTTGTATTAATTATTCCAATAACGAAGTCACTAAATCGTAGGCAGGCTTCATTTCGATCCACTGGCATTTATACCTAAAAAGATTTTGATGTTAGCAGTACTTAAAATGTATTCTTAATGTATTTTTACGCAGGAAAGGTCACTCTGAATTATATGTATAATGTATTTTTGGCTTCCGTGGGTGAATTATGAAAATGAAGATTTTTATACAGTGTGTCCAAAAAAGAATGGAATAAATAGGAAACTTTTTTATTATTGGTTTCTCAAAAAAATTTATTCTTGATAAAAGTTAGTGCATACACTGAAACTTACAATAAATATCACAGATCTATTCTAAGGTTACCTAGTACCTGAATTTTTCAAACTTAACACCAAAACAGTTGAAGAAATAGTGAAATTGTTGTTTTCTAAATGGAATCCCCTCTATCATTAAAAAAAATTAAATAGCACGAATCAAACACAGCAACGATTTTAATTGCCATCTTGTAGACGCCAGAAATTTCAATGTATTGCCGAAAACTCAAACAAATACTCAATCGAATAAAATTTAACTCACCGCTCTAGCATGTAAGACTTAAAATATCGGCTGTTAAAGAAACAGCGGGATTTCGCAAAAATCTCAAATTATCTCAAAAACTAAGCTAGATAATTCTAGGGAATGTTAAAGAAAGTTCACATGGATTGAGGAAAGGTATCAAAAAAGCAGTAATACACAGGTGTTCCATTAAAAAAAAACCAAACTTATATTGTTTGTAGCGGAAACTAAACGCCCTATTTGGACTTGTAGTTCAGAATTTATCTCAAAATATGTTTTATTTGAAAACCTTTTCTTTAAATTGTTCATAAAAAAAGTTATCTGCCGCCCACGCACTAGGTAAACACGCTGAATATACATTGTGACCACTATTTTCAACCATTTTTGCATATGTAGCAATGAATACCGCCGCAAATCGCATCGGCGGACTGGAATGACAAATCTGGATGATAGAATGGTTCGTCAAAAATCCCTTTGGTGTGTGATTGAGTGTTCACAACGATACAAATATCTCGAAAGCTATGGGAGATTATAATGTCTGCAAATCTCGCATGCAGTTTTCCCTTTTACTTTGTAGGTACCGATAAATAAACAAGAAATAACACTACTGCATTTTAAAACTTTTATTTCCACACTAGCTACATGATACATACATATTTCCTGCTCTCCCGTTTTCCCCTCTCCCACACATGCGCGTTATTTCATTTTATACCCAATATACAATAAAGATGATGATTATAATGTATATAATAAATCAATAAATTGTAGATTATCCTGTAATTAGCAACATCCGCTGCTGTTGGATAATAAACTATTATTATTATTATTATTATTATTATATACACACAAATATTTGGAATTAAAGATAATTCTATATCGAACTGCACAAGAAATAATATACAAATTACTAATAATTACTAATATTAGCTAAAATATAAAGGAGACTCTATACAACTACGAGCCCCGTCCAGCTTCAGTTGGCCCACCTAATAAAATTTCAGTTATTAGCATATATTGAAGATCATTTAAACTAGTAGAGGTATAATTCTCAATTTTTATTTTGCAAATAACAGTTTGAAAATACATTGCACAAAAATAACGGAACTGATTACAACAATTGGAACTGAGTAGGACTGAAAGAAGAAAAACTCAAATTTGTGATTTTCAGCTCTAAGATATAGCTCACTTTAGCACTGAGTAACATCACCTTTATTTTTAATAACTGCTTCCATTCTTCTCGGCAAACTATTTACTAGATCTTGACACTCTTCTGCAGTGAAATTATCCCAAATGTTCTGGGGCTTTTGCTTAAGTTCTTGCACAGTCCTGGCAGGATTGGCTCGCAACCTCTTTTTCATGATATGCCACAACGTCTCGATGGGCGAAAGGTCCGGGCTACTAGAAACCCATTTTAGAACCGGTATTTCATGGTTTGAAAGCCATTTCATGGATCTTTTAGAAGTATGACATGCAGCACCGTCGTGCTGAAAAATTAAGTAATTTCCAGAAATCCCGCTCTCTCCCAAAGTAGGCAACAAAGACTCCTCTAGGATGTCTAAATATTTGTCTGAGTTAACAATGCCGTTGATAAAATGTAATTTTCCAACTCCTCTAGCCAACATTGAACCCCAGACCATTACCGAAGATGGAAATTTAACTTTGTGCTTAAGACAGTTAGGATGATAAGTTTCATGTTTCTGGCGAATAACTCTGCTCCGGCTATCGCCGACACAAACTTAAAATCGTGACTCGTCACTCCAATGTACACTATTCCACCTCTCCATATCCCAATTTCGATGGCCTCTAGCCCATTGTAACCTGCTTCGCTTCTTCTTTAGGGTCAATAACGGTTTTCCTTTTGTCTTCGCGAAGGAAAAAATGAATTATCTTTTGTCCCTTAGGATTTCACTCATGAAACTTACCTTGTAAGTTCTAAAGCCAAGTTTTCTTGCTTCTGAATGACATGTATACCTGCAAACACGTCTTCCAACAGCCTCACTCCAGAGTACACTCAACGCTCTGTAGTTAGCACGCCTATTAGACTTGATAATTCTGGCCAAAGCTTATATATCAGCGTCTGTTAATTTGAACTTTTTCACATATCGGGGCTTTTAGGCAGCTGAACCGTTTGATTTGTACATTTTTACAATATTTCGAACACTGTATCTGGATATGCTGAGCAATATTTCGATTTCGCCGTTTGATTTTCCGGATTTGAGTAAATTAATGATAATTGATCGAATTTTTTCATCAATTGCCTTTCCCCTGCCCATTATTGACAACAATTGCACTATCAATTAACTGTACTCCAATCGAAACATCAGTCACCGTCATTTCCGTCAAAAAAAGTGTTATCTCCATAGTCGCCTTAATACTCATCGTTAGTAGTACTTGGGTAATGGAATGCAAGAAAACTACACTTTTTTAGTACTTTCGATTTTTTATGAGACAACACGCTCCATTGAAACCAGATCTCTCCTAAAGTCCTCTACATAGCATATTTTGTCTTAGATATTACATTGTAGCAGCTGGTTTTGCTCGTTGAGCAATAAATGCCAACAACACTACAAATTTTGTGTGTGGGCCAACTGAAGCTGGACGGGGCTCGTATTACAATAAAACATTTCTCAAATTCCAGATGATCCAGATAACATGCAATTTACAAACGATGTAATTTTCACTGTATAACATACCGTAATAATAAAACATCATGCAGCTCGTTAAATTAGCGATCAAACGTGTTACGAGGTGGCTCTTATTTGTTTTTTTTTATAAGGAATACGCGAAATAATTACAATCACGACGGAGCGTGCTGGTTGTACGGGTGTATATACGTGTTCATTTGCCTGTATCTATTCGCTTGCGATGTAGTATGCTTATATCGTTTTTATGTCGTCGATTATCCACCTGTTGATAACCTTGCCGGTAAATCGTTTACTGCTTGATAGATATCAGCTAACAACGCAATATACGCAAAGTAATTACTTTTAGAAATTTACCCAAGATCTAATGATACTCATCTTGAAGAATAGGATATCTACCGGCTACAGTAAACCTTCATACTATAACCAAAGCAAAAATAAAAAGATGTTGCCCTGCAGTAACAGAACAAACATCGAATGATGATGGCATTTTGATTTCTCTCTAATGTATCCGAAATAAATTTGCATTTACACTACCGCTCATAAGTATTTGGGCATCTCAAATTTCAGGGTAAACCATTAGATATTTAAATGAAAATATTAACATATGTATTTGGTATTTAAGTATACACAAATATACAACTTTAACAATTAAAATAATTTTTTTACCTAAATTTTAGATTCGTCTATGTGACCTCCTTTCCTTTTAATAATTGCGTCGCATAATCGGGGCATGCCGCCTGTAGTTTGTTCCACATGTCATCTGCTGAAGTTGGAGCAGTTTTTCTTACTTCTTGATCGAGTTCTTCCCATAATAACTCGATGGGATTCAAGTCCGGGCTTTCGGGTGGTCATTTCATGATTATTAATGTCCCTTCCTCTTCCAACTGTTCTAAATATTGCTTGCATTATTTTGAAGTGTGTTTTGGGTCATTGGCTTGTTGGAATACAAAATTCTTACCCAAAATTCTTACACCAGAGGGTATTGCATTTTCCTCTAAGACGTGTTTGTATTGCTCTTTTCCCATGCCTGGAATTTTTACGAGGTTGCCTGCGGATGTACCAGCAAAACAACCCCAACTCATTACCGAACCACCGCCGTATTTGACGGTAGAAGCTGTGCATTGTTCTAGTACACGTTCACCTACAGACCTTCTTACAAACACTGGTCTTCGCCAACCGAAAACCTCGAATTTGGATTCGTCGGTCCACAATATCTTGCTCCAATCTTCTACCGTCCAATTTCGATGTTCACGTGCCCATTGCAACCTCTTTTTCTTATTGGTTTGGCGAAACAAGGGCTTTCACATCACAATTCGTCCGTGAAAGCCGGCTTTTTACAGACGGCGTTTAACCGTAGATACGCTAATCGGCTTCGGAAATACAATATTGATCTCTACAGCAATTTTTGGAGCTGTTTTTCTTTTATTTCGCTTGTTGGACACCACATTTGCAATATCTTGAGCTGATGTTGTCGCCCTTGGTCTACCACTTCGTACTTTATTTAGAAAACTGCCACTTTCGTTGTATTTTTTAATGTTATATATCAACAGTAGATGGATTTAAATGTACTTTTCTAGCAGTTATGTTGTGTTACTATCAGAGCACGCGCTTCAGCACTAATTTCTTTCCTTTTCGGCATGTTTTAAAATTTTAAACGAAATTATAAACACTATTCGTTAGGAGATGTTGTCGCTACTAAGATGGAATGACTACTGACCGTAATATAAAAATATTATTTCAAATGGCTTTATTATAGCTTCGTGATTCATAGTAAAAGTGTTTTTCCTGGAATTTCAAGAAATACGCTCTTTGTTGTCGCTACTACCAGCGCTTTTATGACGGTATTACCCCTCATACAGATAAAAGAAGTAAAGAGACCGATATTATTTAATGAATTTAAGTGAATCTTAGTGATTATTAGCACACTATTCAATAATGCTGAAATGTATTTCCCAAATACATTCTCTGTACAAAAATCTAAAATCCAAAGGTGCCCAAGTACTTATAAGCGGTAGTGTATATGATTATCTTCTTTCGCTCATTTAAATGAGACTTGCTATTTGGTTATAGCAAAGTGATACAGTTGTAGATCAACAGCAAGACTGCGAATTTTAAAATGATTAATTTTATACTGTATGGATCGACGGCCAACATAGTCCTGGGTAAAGAACCGGTATACAGAACTGGTATTAAGACAATTTATTTTATTAGTTTTACCTATACTATTTACGTCTAGATATTACTATTTACTGTAACTAATCAAATACTATCTTATAACAAAGCCGCTAGAAATTTATTTTTAGAGTAGTAGTGTTTGGAGTTTGGTTAAGCTCAAGCAAGCAAGAACCGCAGGGCCGTACGCAGTTATAATGTACTTCCACGGGCCATAGAGATACAACAACAGATAGCCACCGCTAACCCGATAATTCAGATTCAAACGAAATTTGATGAGTTTATAAGTTGACTTGGTGTAAAAACAATAGTGATTTTATAATCTAATATGATGCTACCTTTCGGCAATAGCTCAGAAGCTCAAGAAATACGCAAAAAAATGCGAACAGCTTTTTAACTATCTTAAAAAAGAAACTAACGTTAACTACCACGTTTTTAAAGGAATAACTCCCAATTTCCCTATTTTAGGGCAAATTTTAAAACATTCATTCATTAGGTAGCCCTTACTTCTAAAAAAATATTACAAAATTCAAGAAAATAACAACTTCAACATTTTTCGCACATTACATCGAGAGAAATGTATAGTAAATTATACCATAATTGTAGTGTCTCCTACCAGAATCGACGGTTACTATGGTAACAACTATCGAAGTAAGTAGAAAATACCCTATTATTGTAGTTTTTTGTGTGGCTGTCTGTACTCCATATTTATAATAAAAATAGTACTCCAAAGTCCTACAAAATTGTCGTTAATAATGAAACCAACTACCAACAACCACTATGTACGCGTTTCGCCGCCTTACGGCTCATCAACGTACCTAATTTCGATATTTTCAGTGATTAGAGTATCTTTAACTAGATACCCTCATCCATACTAGTAGTCACTATCTTCGCATACATACGACAATTTCAAATACATCTACCAACTTCCACGGAGGTACGCTGATGAGCCGTAAGGCGGCAAAACGCGCATCCGTATATGGTGATTGTTGGTAGTTGGTTTCATCGTCATGTGTATCTATTCAGTTTACTTACACTTCCCCTCTTTCCTCGATTTTCACCGAGATTCATTTTTTTTCTTGTCTTACACATAAGGGTAAAGCCCATCTTTGTTAAAAAAAAGCGACAATTTGAAAATTCTTCGAACGAGTCAATGTTACAAATAAATGAAACTACATATATCTATAAATATTGTATATTGAATCATTTTTGGATCCTTTAATTTGAAAACTACGAAATTATAAATTGTGTATTATATTGGATGTGCCCATAAGACGTTATGGCAAATTAATTTCAAAATACGTGTGAAAGTCAAACATTTTAAATGAAATTTAACAAATCTGAATTTTATGCTAAGGCATAAGGTAAATTTTGTGAGGTGTCATACATCTAATTATAAGTATTTTCCATTTGCTCTGAAAAATAGATTTTTCTCTATTACATGTTACAGATCTAACATCAGCAATAACAAGAATTATCAGTAAACTTTACTAAACATAAATTAAAAAACATGTTTTTTCAAATTTATAAGATAGTATTTCGAAAGGAGAAACACATTATTGAATCCTATGAGATCGTTAACTTCAATTCAAATATGTAGTTTTCACATCTTCAGACCGAAACATAATATGTATCAACACACATCCCTAACTTCCTGTACATAATCTAATACGTTGCTGAAAGACCACATATAAAATATGTTTTTATAATTTCTCAAATTGAATTTATATGGTTAGCAAGTGGAAAGTGAACAATCTTTTCTTCATAATACTTTACTGTTTTTTCCATAAGTAATTATCAAACTAAATTGATCTATATGCATTATGTAACCATTTGCTTTACTCTAAGTTCTTGTTTAGTGTAAAATATTTAAATTAGTTGAGAAAGTTTCAAAACCTTAAACAATCCAAGAACAGTTGCATACACAGACGTAACTTTAAATTATGTATTAATTGCAATGATTTTATTATTCAAATGTGTATCTATTCAGTACTAGTATGGATGAGAGAGTATTTAATTAAAGATACTCTAATCACTGAAAATGTCGAAATTAATAATTATATCGACCTCTACAGAAGTGAGCAACCCGTAATGCTTCACCTTTTTGTGTAGGTAACAACTCAACTGATGGATTAACCTCCCAGAGGTAATTAAATAATAATGAAGCCAACTACCAACAACCACCATGCACGCGTTTCGCCGCCTCATGGCTCATCAGCGTAGCTAATTTCGATATTTTCAGTGATTAGAGTATTTTTTGAAAATTTGAAAATTCTTCGAACGAGTCAAAGTTACAAATAAATATGAAACTATATCTAGAATGAAGTATAAATATTGTACATTGAATCATTTCTGGATCCTTTAATTTGAAAACTAAACGAAATTATAAACAAGATTTGAAGAACAAATACATTTTGAACATTCATTGTACAACTTTGTCACTTGAAGAACTACAGTAAGTGATAAAAATTTAGTAATCTGGCCAAATTAAATGCAATATTTGAAAACTTTTTAATTAAGCAAAATTTATAAAAACGTCGGTTAAGGTTTGATTTATTAGGAAACTAACATTTCTAAATTTTCAAAAAAGGAGTAAAATTATTAGACATAATGAAACTGTAATCCCTTTTGGCATTGAAAATTGTTTAATTTTAATTTAATTCTATTCGGGAAATAATAAAATTTAATTAGATCCCACGCATTTAATATTTCAGTCCACATTTATCCCTGAGGAGTTCATTTCTTTTCAAAAGAGTCTCATTACAATCTTTTTGCAATGTTACAAGATTTTCCATATAAAATAAGCAATAGTATCGATTTCCAGTAAAATTGTAAGTGACGGACCATTGTTGCTAAATGAACCGCCAAATTTTCAAATATCTCCAACTTATCCTTTTTCTGGATATCAATAGCTGCAGTTCCGGGAATACTCTGTGTACATAGTTTCCAAACTAAATACAAGTTTTACTGTTCTATGTTAATTGTTCGGAACCCAAATTTTCTTGTTAGCCATAGAACAAAATATTTGTAAGTATTATAAAGGTCACGTGTTAACGCAACTGCAATTATTTGGCCTTAGGCATAAGCACGTGAGATAAATACGTACACCTCGACAAATTTGCAACATTGACTGAACCTTAATAATATATGTTTAAAAACGTAAATGTTATATCAAGGTTACTGCTTATTTGATATGTAAAATACAGTGATACAATAATATTTATAAAATATTCATAAAAGGAAGTGACGTAAAAATATGTAGGATACAAATTATAGTTTTTTATTTATTCCACAATAGCATGTACAATAAACTACTTACAAGGGAATATCCCGAACCCGTAAATTCCAAACAAATTGAAACTTTGTGGACAAGTAGTCCTCACCCCAAGATGTTCGAAGCCATTTTCCTTATCGGCCCAATTTCATTTTAAGAGGGTGAAACCACCCCTGAAATTTTACTTGATTTTCGGTTTTTTTTTAATAATTCGATAACGGTTGGACCAAATACACCAAAGTTATATATCAAAATAATCGTCTCTTTGAGCTCTATTATATATGTGAAAACAGCATAGTATTTATACTTAAAAATTGGTGGTGCCTTCCCCCACCGCTTCACGAATGAACCTATTCAAATGCCATATTATGGATGTTATACAGCCCTTCAAGCAGTTTCAAAAATGTACTTCACTTTTTGTAAAATAATTATTAGAAAAGGATAAAACTTGCCTCACGATACGTCGCTTTATGTAATTGTTAATGCCTGTGCAAAACAAAGATATGTTAAAGGTAATCCGCAGATATTGTGTCAATAATGTATTATCTTCGATGTGTACACGTATTTCGGATATCTCTATTACTGACTCACAATCAATGTGATAGAATAATTTATGCAATGAGTTTATTAATTCTTTAAAATTCCATATATGAATTTGTAAATTGGTAATGATACTTATAAAGGCAGATACAGTGCGACGACAGCTGTACATACATATGATAATAATGATAAAGTATGATTTATACTTATAATAGTTTAAAATTGTTGATTTGTTTGGATAAAAATGAGTTTATAAGAAAAAGCCACTTTTGTAACTTTTTAATACTGCATCTGACTGTGAGAATTAGAGTACTGGTTCAACAATGTTAGTAAATCCAGTAAACGTAGTTCGATTGCTAATACTGACATTTAGTGTCGCAAATGATAATCGTCCAATAGTATTCAACAATGAAGAAAGTAAAATGCACGACGTTTTGAAGAATATATTAATTAGAATTTGTTGATGATAGATATCCACCTTCACGGGAAGAAGTCTTAGAAGTTATACAATTTGAAGAAGAAGAATGTGCACCAGAAGGAGATATTGTCGATTTAGCATATAAGACAAAAGCTGTTACCTTCTGGAAATCTGGGAAAAAACGACATTCATTTGAAGCTGTAAAACATAGATTTAAGAGAGTAAAGCCTTTACAACAATTATATAGGTAAGAAATTGCAGGCCAATTTTAAGACATTTTTGTATTCACAAATTTTTTGCTTTTTAAATGAGAGGTATCAATACAAAAAGGAGGAACACGAAGAGAGAAATTATTACAAACTTCGGAATATGTTTTTAATAAATTTGTTACCAGCAGCGAAGCGGATGCTATAATTCACGACCTAGATCTTCGTAAATGGGGTATGGAAGCCAATGAAAAAATCGGATTAACAAATTTCAAAGCATCCCCACATTGGTTATGGAACTTCAAGAAAGTATACAGAATAGTTTCTAGAAAAATTACCAAATTTATAACCCGTTAATATGGTACAGACACGGCAGTTAAATCAAATTTCGTCGGCTTTCGTACAAGAAGTAAAACCTTATATTGCGAAGGTAGGCTCTACTAATACATTCAACGCTGACGAAAGTGGATTCAATTTGGAATTGCACTCTGGTCGCACGTTAGCTCCACAGGGATCGAAAGCAGTTGAAAGTATTGTGCAATCTATATTCGCTACAACACACAGCTATAGTATGCCATACTTCCTACAGTATCCGCGTCTGGACGCTTGTTGTCGCCCCTATTCATGGTTTTGAAAGAACAAAGTGGTACATTTGGACCACGAGTAGTAGAATTGATGTTCCACGCAGAAAATATTTATGTAACTGCTTCATCATCCGGAAAACTAACAACAGCATTACCCACGGAATGGTTCACAAAGGTATATCTTCCAAATACAGGATTTCAAACAGTTTTATTGCTAAATTCGTGGACTGGTCATTGTCCATCTAACTTAAAAGAGCATATATCGGCCGACAAGAATGTGAACATCCTCACAGTACCAAAGAAAACCACTGGTACGATACAACCTCTAGACGTCTATGGATTTCGTGTTTGGAAAAATTTTGTTAGGAAATTATCTGATATTATACTCTTATACAACTACGATCTTAATTTTGCGCGTAACAACATTATTAAATTACAGCCTTTAGTGCACAACCAATTATCTTCTTCAAAATATCATAATTTATTTGCTTATGCATGGTACAAAAGTGGTTATATTGCGGACCGGCTAAATCGTTTCGATAATCCTGTCACTTTTACCTTCACAGAAGATTTTCAAGTTCCATCGCGATGTTCCATATGTGGAGCGCGTGCTATAATACGGTGTTCCTGGTGCAACAGTTTTTTGTGCTTTAAGCATTTTTATGAAGAAATGCTTAAAGCACAAAAAACTGTTTCAATTTTTTTGGAATTTACGGGTTCGGGATGTTCCCTTGTTAGTTGATTTTATTCATGATTTATAGAAATAAAGTGTTAACTCACCCAATTGAATAAAACATGATAAGAGTGGATTCTGCAAAAGTATTCAAAAAAATTTACTGAAATTGCTAAGTTGCACTTAAGGACTTTCCTTCGTTCAGCTTTCGCCATATTAAACTATATACTAGATAATTATCTAGAATGAAATAGCAATCTATTCAAATCTATCTAAATAATAAAAAAAATCTACACCAGCAAACGTAAAAATTAGTCCAATTACAAATTACATATGTATATTTAGAATTTTACAATAAGAATTGAAATATTAAATGATTGCTTCTATTGGTGATAGTTTTGAGAAATTCTTATCCCCATTTACTTTAGGACGTTGCTATTATTTCGTTCAGATTTAATAAAGAGTAGCATTGGGCACCTTTGGGAAGGAATACTAGGTTTTCGAATTGTTTTGAGAAGCAAAATCGGAGAATCGTGAACTAAATAATTAAACTAAATCAAATATTTGTGCGCACAATATTTACAAATTGTATTAAAATAAAATGTCTTTAATTCTAAACATCACTTGTTGACAGATAAGAACAATCCGATTCGAAGTAAGATATACGCAAACACTTCGGCTGCAAATACCAAGTAGGCTTTGCAACTTCACATTTTCCTTACTAAAGATTATACATAACATTTTATGCATAATATGTTTATCTTACCTCCGCATTTAGCCATGGCTTTTTAAAGGTATTTCGTTAATTTTTGTATAAAAAAGGTTCTACTTAACCAAAATTAATGCTAGTATAGCTCATGGTATTAGTGGAAAAAAGCGCTAACACACGGACATGTTGGTGGAAGAGCAACGTTCAGTGATAAGATTTTTTCTATCCGGTGATGCGGATTCAGGTCCATATTCGTGAATCCACGTTTCATCGCAGATTATAAGACGGTGTAGAAAGTCATTATTTGCCGTTAAAAACCGTCGTTTGAATTCAGAACAAATGCGAACATGGGTGTCATGAACTTGAGTCAACTGTCTTGGAACCCATCTCGAACACGTTTTGCGATAATTCAGATTGTCATGAATTATTGAATACACGGTTCCAACATTAACATTACACAAATCAGCTATTGTCACGATTTTTATACGCCTATCGTCGAGAATAAGGTCATTTATTCGATTTTGTAGCGCGCCGATCAACACTACAACCGGTCGTCCGGAGCGATGAATATCGGTGACATTTGTTCTACCCGATTTAAACTGTTCAATCCACTTATACGAGGGACACGCTATATATTTTAAGATGCCACAAAAGTAGAGAAGTTAGAGCTGGCAACACTGCACTTCTAAATACCATAATCCTTAAATAGTAAACTCTGACTGTCAGTTGAGTCGCTGCTGTCATAGAGTAAATGTGGTAGGTACGATCAATTCTAAGTCGAAAATTCTAAGAATCGATATGTTTCCAACACCTTCACCTAATTAAATACAATTCCTTCCAAAGAACGACGCAACTTAACCAAAATTAATGCTAGTATAGCTCATGGTATTAGTGGAAAAAAGCGCTAACACACGGACATGTTTCCGTCTACACGGCGTCATCAACGTGGTTTCGAGCATTATTTTCTGCTGCATGCATTGTGTTCACCTCTCAGTTTATGCCACCAATCTCCAAAAACAGCGCTGAAAGTATTGCCCGGTGCCACCTAGCGCCAAGAAGCGCAGACATGCCATCCTAGAACGTAGAACATAATGCATGCAGCAGAAAGTAATGCTCGAAACACGCGAAACCATGGCTGATGTAGCGTTCTACTTGGTGAAATTCTTTCAAAAAACTTACTCATACACATCTGACTGATAAATTTTGTATTTCTATTGTAGATATTTATAATAAACTTTGCAAGCATGGGCTGCTGGTGCATTTACATTACGACGCTTCGATTCCCTGGTGTATTTCCGTTGCATATCGTGTATATTGTACTATACACAAGGAAATCGAAGTATGATAATCGGCCTCCCACTTACGTCACCACCAGCCGCCACTTTTTGCAATCATATTGTACCTTTCAGTAAACATGTAAGCATAGTAAAAGCAAGAATTACAAACAATAAACTACAACTTTGTAAATAAAATGATCCTATAATAAAAAAGCGACCGCTTTGAATAAGACATTTAGTAAGGATTGTGGAAATATACTAAGATATAATTCATATTAAGTTCCGAAGGCTCTTGCAATTTTAGACATTTTCCAGAACCTACTACGCATTTTATGATAGAATCTACCTTTTTTTTCTAAATATCTCTCCAAACTATTCCTTTATTGTGTGGGTTAATGGAAAAGCATGGGAAGTAGATATTAAAAAAACAACTTGGGCTCTGGCTAAAATACAAATCGCAAAATTTCTATTTCTCAGTAGGCAATGAACATAATTGAAATCTTCTCAAACTGGCCCGCGAAGTTAGGTTAGCTTGTAGATCTGAAAACTGCGAAATTTAAACATAGCGTAGCAACTGACAACTAAAAGTATTACAAATACTTCGAGTTAAGCATTCAAGATCAACGAAAAGTTTTAAGAATCGAACAGTTTCGCTTCGTTGTATTCAAAAATTCCGATCACTAATTAAGATAGATACTTACGTTGTAAAATTATGCTTAACTGGAACAAAATAATTGTCTTTAATTATCAGTACGTAATTTCGCATATCCGTTCTAGTGTAAATGAAGAAATTCAATTTAAAAGGAATTAATTCCCGTAGTATTCATTACCAGTTCCTCTTACTTTGATCAATTCGAACAAGATTTACTCTTTACCACTTCAGTATAATGAAGGTGACGGCCGCTTTTTTACACATACCAACCTGCTGCAATTAGAATAAATGGGACCATTCCATTTTTAGATTACCAAAAATGGACGTGATAGCAAATTATCGCGGTAATAATTGTTTTGGTGCGTGGCCTTATTAATGTACATATATCAATGCAGTGCACATTGATATTATTCCCAATTAATTTGGAATCCTCTTTGGAATGTTCACTCTCGTACTTACTGTTTACTGCTCTATTAGGGAGATAAAATAGCTCCTCTTTGAAATTTTTTATGAACTTTGGGACATTTTTTTCTAGTTTCCATGATTGCTCCTATTGACGGATATGAGATTGTGTCGATCAAATGAATCGTTCGAGAAATCTAACAAAACATAAAGACACTTCATGTACTCTAATAGAGCGAGCTAGCTCGTTGACAACTCTTTCACTAGAGGTACATATATTTGGCACATTTAGCCAATTAGTGAATCACTTCTCCTTCAAGTTTTTATCCCACGTTTGATTGGCTTCATTGGGAAGTACTGTTTTATTGGAGACCTCTCCTTGAATTTGGCCATTGATTCGTCGATACTTTGATATGGGAAATCGACAAGATACTTTTGAAACATGTTTCAAACAGCTAATTACTTCTTCGATATAATAACATTTTCCGCAGTTTTCAGATGCTTCAGGATTGTTGAAGTACATTTTGGCTGACAAGAGTTTCCACTTATCCCTTGAAAGAGCTTTCTTTATTGGGACCAAAACATATTCAGCGGAATATTTTGTATGATATATAGATAACACCCCATTACTGACATAATTTCATAGTAGTCAGTGAACGCGCGTTTTTTCCAGACTCATAGGAAATAGAGAAATATTTCAACATCTGTTGTGTCTCTTGTTAGAATAGATTGAATTGGTATATGTAAAGGAGAAGAAAACCTAGGAGTAAAATTACTATTACAGTTATACCTTAATGGGTCGGTGTCAACTGTTAAATAAAACCTGGGTTTGTGCTCATAGAACACGTGCAAATGAGGTTGTCTTTCTCAAAACTGCCAAGTAATAAATATAAACAGCACTGTATTGTAAAGACTAAAACTTCAATTTCTATATTAAATAGGGATATATTTAGACCAAACGTACTAGAAAAGGTAGTAGGTTGGTTATGTCCCGATGGGCTCGAGATCTGAAATTTCTTAAAATGCCAAATACTTACTACATTATAATAAGTATCAGTTCTTGTAAATATTTCAAATTCTCCTGTCACATACGAAAGAAGTTCAGTAATTCACGAGACAAACCGCATTAGCGGGAAAACTACTGAATATTATTAGATGAAACTTTCTGTGGGTTAAGTTGGCCACCTTAGGGACACATTACGTCAGCTGTTTGAAAGAAATAAAAGCAACCATAACCTCTTTTGTTAATTTCAAAATGCCGGCTCTTCTCGAAACGTCTACGGTGGAAGAGCAACGTTCAGTGATAAGATTTTTTCTATCCGAAGATGTGGATTCAGCTTCATAGTGGTGAATCCACGTTTCATCGCAGATTATAAGACGGTGTACAAAGTCATTATCTGCCGTTAAAAACCGTCGTTTGAATTCAGAACAAATGCGAACATGGGTGTCATGAACTTGAGTCAACTGTCTTGGAACCCATCTCGAACACGTTTTGCGATAATTCAGATTGTCATGAATTATTGAATACACGGTTCCAACATTAACATTACACAAATCAGCTATTGTCACGATTTTTATACGCCTATCATCGAGAATAAGGTCATTTATTCGATTTTGTAGCGCGCCGATCAACACTACAACCGGTCGTCCGGAGCGATGAATATCGGTGACATTTGTTCTGCCCGATTTAAACTGTTCAATCCACTTATACGAGGGACACGCTATATATTTTAAGATGCCACAAAAGTAGAGAAGTTAGAGCTGGCAACACTGCACTTCTAAATACCATCATCCTTAAATAGTAAACTCTGACTGTCAGTTGAGTCGCTGCTGTCATAGAGTAAATGTGGTAGGTACGATTTGTCATCGAAACATGGACTTGTCAAGAGAACATGTACGAGCAATGATTTACTACGATTTTAAGGTCGGTTTAAGTGAACAACAAAGTCTTGAACGATTGCAACTCGCATTTGGTGATGAAAGTCCTTCTTGTGCTACTGTGTTTCGCTGGTATAGTGAATTTAAAAGAGGACGGATATCGCTTGGTGATGAGGAACGTACCGGTAGGCCCTGTTCTTCAGTTACCGCGAGAAACATTGAGAGTGTGAGACGTATGATCGACGAAGATCCAAGATGCACCTATCAAGTGATTCAGGCAACTCTTGGTGTTGGATCCGCAACAGTAAATTCAATTTTACATGATCATCTTCGGATGAAAAAAATTGTTACTCGTTGGGTGCCACACACGCTTACCGATTTCCAAAAAGCAGAGCGAGTAAGAATCGCTCGGGAAACATTGGAAATGTTAAATAATGGTGAACATCGCATTCTATCAAAAATAGTAACAGGTGATGAAACTTACATCCCATTTTACGATATTCCTACCCGCCAGGAGAGCCGCGTGTGGATCCACGAAGATGCACCAACACCAACAATGGCCAAAAGGGCTGTCAAGAAAGTTATATACGCAGTTTTCTTCCCAAGTACCGGATTAGTAAAAGCAATGAAACTGGAAAATCAACGTACAGTACACACAATGTTTACCTGCAGTTCTTAAGTCAGCCAACATTCGCGGGTTAATGTTGCATCACGACAATGCATCGTCACACAGTGCACAGCAGACAGTTGAATTTTTACGTGAAAATAAGGTAAAAGTCATTGAACATCCACCCTATATGCCTGATTTGGCCATGTGTGATTTCTGGTTGTTCTTCAACCTAAAGAAACATTTACATGATCAACGTTTCACGACGGAGGATGATATAGATGAAGCAATTCATCTATTTTTTGAGAGCATTCCAAGAGATGACTGGCTTCACGCTTTTACGTTGTGGAAACTTACACGGTTACAAAAATGCATTGATGCAGGAGGAGATTATTTTGAACATAAATAAAATCATTTTCGTAAAAAGACTTGTAGTTTTCTTGTATCTCAAAATATATAGCGTGACCCTCGTACACGTTTCTGCGCCTTAAACACTTTTCACCATACTGTTTCGAGTAAATTTCGGCCGGCTTCACACCTTCGGGTAACAAAAACCTTATCACTGAACGTTGCTCTTCCACCGTACACGTTTCGGAGGAGCCGACATTTTTAAATGAACAAAAGAAATTATGTTTGCTTTTATTTCTTTCAAGCAGCTGACTTAATTTGTCCCCAACGTTGCCAACTTGACCCACAGAAAGTTTCATCTAATAATATTCAGTAATTTTCCCGCTAATGCAGTTTGTCTCGTTAATTATATTAAATTTATATGATTCATGTCACTTAATGATCCTACCCAATCTAAATTTAAATTATTTAAATTTCAGTAGCTGATGCAGTTTCGAGTCAGACACATGTGCTCCCTTATTAATGACCTTAATGACACAATATTTCAATTCTAAGTCGAAAATTCTAAGAATCGATATGTTTCCAACACCTTCACCTAATTAAATACAATTCCTTCCAAAGAACGACGCAACTTCTAGAACACGCAAAACAGTGATTGAATTTAGTTTCAAAACTCAACTGCAATTAAATTACAAAAATATATGTCAAGAAATACACACTAACGCTGAGTTAATAATTATAAAATAATACAAATAGGCTATGACGAAATATTCTTTAAAAAAAGTGTATAATGGGAGATGTAGAAGACGATGTTGTTAAGCAAAATTTATCGATATACGAACACGGTGTTTATTGTAGAATTTAGGACACTTTTAATTTAAATCCTCGGGCAGAAATCGGACTTCGTCGACGCAGTCACTTATGAAAATTTCTAACACATAATTATGGAAAAGGCGAGCACGTCTATAAAGAGGATAATTTAGTGCATGCATCAATATACCCACATATCTTACATTTTATCGTATACATACATACACATATTTCACTACTGTTAACATAGAACGGGCGAAATTAAGAATAATTTAATAAATTTTCTCCGACAAATGTTCGCAATATGTAATTTCGTATTACCACATTCCAAATTCGTTTCACGTTACATCCTACGAGTAAATCCATCTACTTAATGTAAATTTCATTTTTAATGTACTGACTACCACACGAATAATATACATACAATAGCACAAAGCGATAAAATAACATTACGCCTAATGATATTAATTAAACTGGTTTCAAAGCAATGCCAATTTAATAATTTTTGGTTAGTACTTACAATACAGCGGGCGAATCAAGTATAAAGGCACGATAAAATCTTTGATGCAGCTTGACTCTCCAAAAGAAAATTTTGTGTTTTACAGTTTGTAACACTGCGAACTCAACTCGAAAGGTTGCAACAAATATGGTTTCTAAGACATAATTACCAACTTATTAATTTTAAATAAAACCTTGTTTACACAAAATTTACTGTATAAACAGCAAAAAACAATGTAAAATTAAACAAAAAATTATATTTTTCAGTTGGTTTAAAATTTGTTCAATCTGTAATCAAGAGATCATAAAAAGAAGTAAAAACAAAGGCTGTGGATCAGTTTATGAGAGCGTCAAAGAATTAAAATTTGGTAGTAATGGTAAAACTACATTGTTCTTGTTATAAACTTAACTGCAGAACGTTATACAACTTGCTATTTCGAGTGAATACTGGCAGCGACATGTGTACCATGCGTCTCTATAATTAATACCGAAAAATTAACAATTACCCCCAGATGAATAAGATCATCATCTAGTGAAAACATAACTGATTTCAGTAAAATTACGATAATATTTTTAATGTGTTGGATTGCAGGAAAGGAAATGACCAGCTATATAGGTATTTAGGTTTGGACCATTGTACTGTGTTCTATAGCAATACTTTAAGAGCAAATTTTAGCATGATACGAAGTAGGCGTCATAACTTCTCGGCCTGATAGGTTTATACAGGTTCGAGCGTGTTCAAACTCGGTTGCGTCTTAGTTGCATATGTGCGAGGCCTACACTGTACATATTACGGCTCGAAGAGTAGTAGTTTTTAGTAGCCAGCCAGTTTAGTAGCAGACAACGTGCCAATATAATTGATAATTACCTTAAACCCAAATTGAGTGTCAAGATTACATTTTCATTACACATTATTATAAACAAATGTAGATCATTTCTTCTTATCTTGAGCCAGCTATTTTGCTTCTATCCATGTTCTTCCCTTCTTTTGAATAATCTTTCCTACTACATTATCCGATGTTTCCTTTGGCCTACGTCTGTTTCTCTTCCCTTAGGTTCTTGCTTCCCATACTTTCCTTACTGGAATATCATTGTTCATCCTTTGCAGATGACCCCACCGACTCAATTATCATTGCTCAAAGAAATCTTGCGGTAACTTTGTTTGTAGATTTTCTCTAATTGTGCCATTTCTTAGTCTATCTCTTCTTGTCACTCCTCTCGCTCTTCTTAGGCACTTCATTTCAACCGCTTGTAGCTTGTTCTTTTGACGTTCACTGAGTAACCAGGATTCGCCGCCATATGTTAGTATCGGTCTATAAATTGTTTTCAATACTATCATTTTGTTTTTTTTTTACACTTCCTTTTTATTTATAAGACCCTTGCTCGTCGCACAGTATACATTATTTGCTTTTTGTATTCTATTATTTATTTTCACATCATTATTTCCATTGTCCTCAATTATAATACGCAGATATTGAAATGCGTCTACTTGTTCTAGTTCTATTCCTTCTATATGTATGTGTATTTCCTCTTTTTCTTTTGCTACCATCATTACTTTTACTTTAGATTTATTTAGTTTCATGCCTTTCTCTTTCATCACATTATCCCATATTATAAGGTTGTCCTGTAACTTCTTCTCAGTATTTGCAACAATAACCATATCGTCTGCAAAAGCACAATCTAAAATTTCGGCTGGTTGCAGATTCCTGTATCCTATGTAAATTGGTTTAGTGCTTTTACTACTTTCTCTAATAATCTCATCCATGTATATAATGAATAATAGTGGGCTAAGACCTCCTCCTTGTCGTACCCCTTCAGTGGTCCTAAATATTTCTGATTTCATGTTATCCTTTATTATATAGTTGTTGGTTTCTTCGTACATGCATTTAATTACATCGACTATCTTGTTGCTAACATTTTTTTTCTTTAAGGTGTTCCAGATTTCTTTTCTTGGTACTCTATCAAAAGCCTTTTCCATGCCCATAAATGCCAAGTATGCCTTAGTATTATATGTCAGAGTTTTGTTTACAATTTCTTTAATTATGAAGATGTGGTCCTGGGTGCTTCTTCCTTTTCTAAATCCGCTTTGTGAATTTGAATGTTGCTTCTGTTGTTACTCTAAGTTTTCTTCCTATTATTTGTTCCAAGACTTTAACCACCATACTCGGTATAGTTATTCCTTTGTAATTGCTACAATCTTCTCGATCACCTTTTTTATAGATAGTCAGTATAACTCCTATCTTTCAATCTGCTGGTATCTTCTCTTCATTCCATACTTTATTATACATTTGTTTAAGTACTTCTTTTTCTGTTGGTCCCATCTTTTTGAACATTCCTGCAGTTATTTAGTAATGCCCAGGTAATTTGCCATTTTTTTGTTTTTTTATTGCTTCATCGACCTCTTATTTTGTAATAGTTCCCAATTTAATTTCCTCTATGTTACACATTATTTCCGTTTCTGTCTGTTGAACTAAATTATCTGTTGAATATGATGAGTGCTCCAGTCGGCCAATTGAACTGATAACGCCTCAAAACATTTCAATTATTGAAGAAATGGTATTAGCGGATCGCAGTTTGAAAGTGAAGGAATTAGCAGTGATGTTTAACATTTCTAAAACAAGTATTCGCCGAATTCTTTATAACCATTTGGGCATGAATAAGATTAGTGCAGGATGGCTACAGCATATTCTTTCTGCTCTCCAACGTAAACATCAGGTCGAATGTACGCGCTCGTTTTTATAAACATGTGTGGAAACCCAATTTTGTAGCCCATTGTCACGAGACAAAACAATGGTTCTGTATTAGGAACCTCTATCCAAAAAGGAATCGATGGAATGGCGGCGACCCGATAAACTTGGTCCCAGAAAGACATTTTGAGGGAAAAACTTTAGATTATTTTTACAAGAGTATAGAATTATTAATTGATCGTTGTAATAAATGTATTGAAGTTAGGGGAGATTGTATTGAACAATAAAAAATGTTATATTTTACCAAGTTTACTTTTTCTACATCAGGCGCGATAATTTATGGCGCCTACCTTGTACACACCATCTGAACCAAATGACAAATATCTTTTTAGTATATAAGTATTAGTATTAATTTGTTTCGTAAACAAAGTGTGACGCATATATAAGATAAACAAAAGCAGGTAACGTAAATAAACACGAAAGAACATATACCGCGTTGCCCCTTGTGTTAGGCGTGTGCTCCCTTCCCAGTTTCCCTAAACAACCCTACACACTTACAAATTATAATCTGTCGACTACTGTCCGCGTTCGACATGAATGCAGATTTCAGGAAATACGTAACTCATCTTGTTTGATAATTTTTACCCCGCTGATGGATTCAAACGATCGTTTCAGCTAAATATTTAAATGCAATATTGTCATATGTGAAGCAAAGAAATCTTCCTCAATTTAAAGAGAAAAATGGTGAATGCCATAAATAAATAAAACCTCTCATTATAAAATAACTAGATTAGATATTTTCATTTCCAAATATCTAATATATTAAATGTTCAAATAATAGTAAGTACACAAATTTTAATAGTAAATTTCATTCCAAAACAAAAACACCTTTTCTAAATTTACTTAATAAAACTTTATGTCAAAATGAATCGTATTTCTGTGTGTAAAAATAATTCTATTTTGCTAAATAATAGCAGATTTCTACAACACATACATTACATTACAGACAATCCTTAACACGTCGTCGGTCGCTATAACCGCATTACGGTAGTTACGGGTTAAAGATGTGGACCATAAACCAGGTTAAATATTAGATAAATATGTAGCCAAAGTTTTCAGATGGTTTACCATTGGCCCAAGCTATGTAATACATTGTAAAACGTGCAATCGCAGGTAATCTTGGCCCAAGTCTTTAATTATAAAAAAAAAAATAGGAGAAACATTTTGGGGACTTCAATATTTGGATACATTGTAGGTCTGTGTTTTGTTTATAACATAAGCAATTTACAATGTTAATTTTTCAATTTTTCAACAGCCTTTAGTAGCGGAGACTAAAAAAAAACAAGGAAAACTGGACAAAATTACCCCAGCTGAGGGTACAAAGAAAGTTGGAACGTATAATCTTTTGGGACAAAATTACATATAATTCTCGGGCTAGGAGGACAAGAAGGTGTATTTTTCTTTTGTAAAAAAAGATTGTGAGCAACGCAGATTGTTTTAGCCAGGTATTAGAATTTTGAAAATTCCCAAAAGTTTAAAATAATTTTTGGTAGAAGTTACTTTAGGAAAATATTTATAATTTAAAAATTAACCAATTTTTGTTTTAAAAGATTTGGCCTCTAAGTTTAAAACAATGAAATTTTTCTTCCATTGCAAAATTATAAAATACCGTTTGTATCTATTTTTTCGATTTTTCCCTGAAGGAGTAATTATCCATTTTATTCATCTATTACGACACTTTTTTACTTGAATGTTCTTATTCTTTGGTGTAAAGTTAATATTTTTTTAGAGATGACTTGACCATATTCATGTTTACGTTCACATTTAGTCAAGCACATAAATACCTATCACCTATCACACATGAATAATTAACAATAATTTTTTTTTATTTGCGGCAACTAAGTAAAATTGTGTTTTGTGACAAATTCTGTTAAGCTTATAGTTTTAAGTTTATTTTAATATTTTATATATTTTGCGTTTCATCTGTTACAAAAATAGCGAAAAATATAATTTACGTTCATTTTTATGAATCTATATAACGTGGACTAATTCGTGGTAGACCTAATAATAGATTAATATTTTGGCATTCCTATTTCACGCGTTATTAAGTCGGGTGAGAAGTTTTTGTAAACAAAATTAACAACAATTATTGCACGTGTTTGGCGACGCCAAAACGGAGCAAGAAAAATGTACGAGAAAACAGATAAAGTTGTATTTTTATGCGAACATCCACACTAACACGCGGATTATTTAAATGAGTCTCAATTAATTTTCTAAATGTGACACTAAATATGTTAATTTTATACATCAACAATAAAATCGTTGTAATTGTCTGAGTTTTACAGGTCGATAATACAACTTAAGTAGCGTGAATTATTATATAAACAAATGGGTTTTAATGCCGGAGACATTGCGTGCTAATGCGGTTTAAAGAGTAATATGTTACCGTAAAGTTAGTTGGGGCGCCCTATTAAGGTTTTTAAAATTAAGCTACAAATTTATAACGCCTGGAATGTTAACCCTATATTCCTATCGGACTTATCGTCTTAATACACGAATAGAATGCAGTAAGAAATAATATATCACAGCACAACCGTAATAGATGCCAAATCATTGTTTTAGAATTACTTTAATTTATCTAACTATGGGAAATGTGTGTATTAAGTAGCTTAGTTTCTACCAAAATGTATATGCATAGCATTAAATAAAATTATTATTGTCATGAAAAATGGTTTTGGCTTCATTAATAATTGCATACTATTTGGTATTTAAATTCGTTTCCCTCTACCCTTCATTCGTTCTCCGCTATTCGATCTGATTCTTTTGAATTTACTTCTATCACTTAAGAATATAAACTTAAATTGCTGCTCAGGCCAATATAAACACAAGGGAATTTAATCCTGTAGTCTATTACACTCCGAAGTTTGAGTATGTGTGCTCTGACGACAGGCTGGTGTTCTTCGTCAAGTTAATGGCATAATGGATTGAAAAACTTGCAGGAATGTTATGCACGGTATTATACTTTTCTACAGAAGAAAATTTATTGATTAAAAATGGTTATAAGCAATCCTACATTGGTTAAGAAATATGCAAAGGATAAACATTATGTTTATTTAGTTTTCATCTAAAACAAGTACTTTTAAACACCGTGAAAGAGAGTTGTATGGCATTATATGTTATTGTACGACAAATACCTATAGGAAACTCTGGTATACCCGTCATTGTTCATACCAAATTCTGAACAGATATTAGTTAATGGTGTGTTAATTACTAATTCTGATCGACTCATACGTTGAAAACAATAAAAATAGTGTTGTATCCAGTATTAGCAGCAGCACGAAAATTTATAATATTCAATAAATGATAAAATTAATAACAAAATATCTGTGATCAGAAGTTATGCGTTACATAAAGTTCTACATTTTAAATTGTTGGATTGAAATAACATTTGTTATTAAAATCGTATAGGAAAATTTAAGTGATTGCATCCGGTATAATTGTAGTAGTGTGACATATGTGTGTTTTATTTTGTTTTGCAAATGTTACAAATATATTTATCAAAAAAACAGTGAAATGATTCAACTGCAACCACTATGGGCATATCGCAAAAAATTGCAAAAACAGAAGTAATGCTGAAACGACCGCGAAAAGGAGAAACATATGTTGTTCAAAAGCATGGAGAAGAACCACCACGATATAAAACTCTGTTACTCAATGGAAGACATGTCTCCGGTTTTGTTGACACTGGAAACGACTTAAATTTGATATGCTCTAGCGGTTGTTTACAAATTGGAGCACCAAAGTTCCGAGAGACGTTACTAACCATTAAGGGTGTTGGAAACAACCCCATTAAATTATTGGGAGAATGCACCACTGAAGTAGAAATTGATGAATGCAAATTAACAACAGAAACTAATTATAGGCAGACCAATACTAGAAAATGTGACATTGACCATGAGTTCTGAGAAAATAACAATGAAACCTACTGAAGACGTGCCGAGTCAATACGCCAAACCTACGAACTTTGAAGAAGAAAGAAAATTGGAACACGATCCGCTTGTGATTAATGTGAAAGATGACCTAGATGTTGAGAAACCGAGATACTTGTCAAGAATTAAGGATCAAGTACAGAGTTACAACCCAAAACACATGAGGTAAACGAAGATAACCACCAAAGCTATTCTTACTGACAAAATACCAGCTTATCAATGTCCAAGAAGATTGTCGAGAGTCGAATTGAAAGAAGTTGGCAACCAAATAAAAGAAGGTACTTTGGAGAAAATTAAGAAAAAAGCTAAGGATGCTGGACCTGGAAAGACAATTGTCGGCTGCGAAATCGAAAAATCTCGATGAGATGACGACCTTGAAGATCGAAGTGGGATCAGTTAAAAATAAGATGGAATGCAGGTGCAAGGAAATAGACGCGTTACGTTCCGAGAACATTGTCCTACGTAAAAAGATCAACGAGATCGGGGCGAGAGACCAAGACACCGAACGCTTAAGGTATCGGGTCAAAGAGACGGAAATCCGAGATCACATGAAGATGCGTCTGGACGAACTGGCGAACATCGAAATGAAATTCAAGAATCCCTTAAATAAGACGAAGGGTTTCGATGCGAAATCATCCGAGGATATGAAGCTGAAGAAAACTATCGAAGAAGAATATATGAAAATATTTATGGAAGAAAGAGAGGTACTACGGTAAAAGGCAAAGGAACAAATCGAGATAGTATAAGAGGAGAGCAGAAGAATTTTGAACAAAAAGAGAAAGAAAGAAAGATTGTATTGTATTGGGGATATGGTAGCCATAAAGAGAACGCAGTTCCAGAACATATCAAAGCTACAAAATCGGTCCCGATAGATATGACGTGGAGAAGCTGGGATACCATGTTGGTCCGAAGAAAACGAAGTCCAGCGCCGACCTTATAAAACGACCCAAAGGACGAAGATCCATTCGAGACGAATGAAGTACAGGAAGGCCGAGATATAGAGTAGATGTCTGATTAGTATGTAAATAATAATATTTTTTATCGAGTGGGTGTAAAACGTCAATTTTTTACAGAACCAAGACGAGATCGCGCTAGTTTCCCAATTTAAATTATACATTCATTTGTGTTGTTTTATTTTAAATAAACTAGTTTGTATTTGTGAAGACTTTATCTATTTGTACCCCTAGATCAACAAAGATAATTTCCACATATGTAATTTATTAAATGTTGCCAATGGATATAACAGTATTTATTGTTTGTAAAATAATATATAATTCGATCACGATCATTAGTGAATACATCATTAAATAATGTCTGCTCAGAATGTTACCGTTTTAGAATAAACAATAGCGGCTATACTAGAGTTTTTTGCATGTGCTTTTGCATGTGCTTGAATTAGATACACATAGCTAATTAGTTTATTGGGAACACCTGTTTTGGGATTTCACACAAATCCACAAATATTAATTAATTAACTTATGTGTGTGGCGTAGTGGCGATGCACCGTGTGGCGAAATAATAATGGCAACCGGCTATATCTCAGAAACTAGAAATCACAGAGCTTTCGGGTAAAATCTTTTTTATTAAATGTGGCTCAAAGAAAATACTGGAAATGATTTTGAGGTTTGTAACTTGAGCAGTAGATGGCGTAATAGTCACGACTAAGTATAAGATTAAAGTTTTCATCGTGTTTTGTCTAATTAAGAGTTACCGAAAATATATGCATTTTATTCTCAACCTAATTTCCTTTCTTTCGCGTTAAACATGTTTGTTGTATCTTCTAAAGTAAAGTAGTGGAGAGACATCAATTGCATTTTAAAATAAATATTGGTTACTCCTGGTAGGCTTCACCAATTGTAACAATCTTGATCTCGTTTAAAAGAGCTCTATTTGATCTATCAAATGTAGTTTTGGTCTTGTTCTTATAAATCGTACCCTCACCACTACACGGCGTTATCTGATTATAACAAATACAGCGGCTTTTCGCAAAAATTTTAAGTAGAACAATGTTTCTTTTCACGCGGAAAATTAGAGAATTAAAAACTTAAGATGTCAGCGGAAACCGCGTCTCTTTTCTCGAACCGGAGATATTAACCAAAAAATTTTAAGATTTGTTGCGTCTGGGCGACCTAACCATTAATGCCCTATTTTGAAGATAACTAAATCTCATTTTTTAGCGATTTCAACTTGAAATAAACAATAAAAATTTGATTACTAGCGTAGTAAGCGAATTTCAAGAAACAATATTATTAATTAATTAACACTGCCTCTTTGTAGAATATAACATAAATGAATTATCAGTGGCTTCTCAGATGTTCGAACTGCCTTCCATCATTTTCTATGCATGATTCCATTCTCTGTCCAGTAAACAAAACAGCTGTCTCTACTTCTGCCTGTGAAATGCATTTATTATTCGAAGAATCACGTCTTCTCTTGTAATAGGCCTGGTAGCAAAGACGAGGTCTTTTATTCTTCCCCACAAATAAAAATCTAAGCAAGTCAAATCCGGCCTAGGTGGCCATGGAAATACACTTTCTCGTCCTATTCACCTGCTAGGATAAGCGTTACCTAAGAAGTCCCGAACATTTACCGCAAAATGCGCCGGGCGCAAAATACCAGACAGTCAGCAAAACCGAGTTGTCTAGGTGCAAACCAATTTTGAAATGTTTTCGTTAATATCTCCGGTTAGAGAAAAGTTATCGAGATGCGCTTTTCGTCGACGTCTTATGTTTTTAAATCTCTACTTTTTCGGGCAAAGAGAAACATATTGTTCTATTTAAAATTATTGCGAAAAACCGCCTTATTAAGTCAGATAACGCGCTGTAGTGGTGGGGGTACAATTTATAAGAAGTAGACCAAAACCTCATTTGAAAGATCAAATAAAGCTCTTCTAAACGAGACCAAGATTGTTAGAATCGGTTAAGCCTAACAAGAGTAACCAATATTTATTTAAAAAAGCAATTGACGTGTCCCCACCACTTTACTTTAGAAGATACGACAAAATGTGTTTAGCACAAAAGAAAGAGATTTGGGTTGAGAATAAAATGTATATATTTTCGATAACTTTTAATTAGATAAAACGGGATTAAAACTTTAATTGTATATTTAGTCGTGACTGTTGCGCCATCTGCCGGTCATCTTACAAACTTCAAAACCATTTCTAGTATTTCCTTTTGCCACATTTATTAAAAAAGGTTTTAGTCGAAAGCTCTGTGATTACTAGCTTGTGAGATATAGCCGGCTGCCATTCTTATTTGGTCACCCGGTACAATTTACGCATAAGATAATATATTGAGTGTTTAGCACCTAAGATAATTATAAAATCTTCACGTTTAAATTCGAATTCCCGCCACAAAGACATTTATAATTGCTACATCAATTTTTTGTACTACCCTTTTACTAAAACTGATGTTGAAACTGAAAATATAATAAGCAGCGAATGCTTCAGTAAAATTAACAATTTACAAATTCGATGAAGAGTTTTTGGTGATGGAGATGATAATTAGGCATAAATATTTCCTCTTCGTGGCAAGAACCTCACAGTTCACCCTCTTCTAATACCAAGTAATCTTTGCTCAATAAACAAGCAGGTGACGAGGTGAACCAAAGATTATTTGTGTAAATTGAGAAAGTAAGTCACTTAATTTCGTTACTTTCGGTTTACTTTTATTTTGTTAAGTGTTTACAAAATGTTATTACTGCCGTAGTTCAGTATTTACAAGATCTTTTTCTATACATTCGTAACTATAATTACTACAAGTCGTAACATGAACTATCTAGTAACAACTAGTTATTACGTTTTAAAATAAATGTATCCAAAAATTTGATAATATTCTTGTCATCAAATTGTTATTGTAATAAAATGTAACGCACATCGGTAAAATGTCACTACGTCGGTTTTCAATTTACAAATAAATACGTAAACTTTTAACGTTTCTAATTCTTTCAATGCAACTTAAAGTACGTGTAAATAAAGATATTTTCAATTAGCAATTGAATATATTTCATATTTCATAGGACATCTTACAAAATACCTAAGTTCCTTTTACAACATAATAGAAATGATTGTTGTAAGTGCAAAGTCGGAAGTTCTTAAAGGAAACAGTAACTCATTTATAGAGATTCAAATTTCTTGTAGGTATTCTCTCCTTAACGAACAAAAATTCATTTAAAAAATACAGATAAAACTTGTAGTTCACATTATATTAGATTAGATAAGCGGCATATAAATAAAATGTTTTGTGACACCGTTCTTTGGGATTGCCTTTAGTATATTAATGCGGGAGTATATGAGAAAATAAATTCAAATAATATCTATGATCTATGGAGTTCTTTAGTCTTCTCAAAATAAATTTGTAAAAAACAAAGGTTGCATAACACGAGCGTAAAGCAACTGAATTTAATACAGCGAACATACTATACATTCAGTCTCGAGAATACATCGTGACACACGGTATGTGTTTTCTACTCAACAAAGTTACAGCTGTTAAAAAAACAATTTCTGTCAAAACATCATTTCCTTAATTGCGGCTTCTGTCCGATCCGTACGTCTTACAAATGGATTAAGTGTGAAACACTCACAGTTTAAAGACGAAATCGGGCAGTTCTTCGGGTATAGCTGTGAAACCGGCCGCTTTGCAAACGAACTCCTGCTGATTGGCGGTACATCGGCAATAATCCTCTAATATAGGACAGAAAGTTGTTTCATGATGCGATTTCTGAGTGGGTAGTAATAGTGCCCCAACGTGGGGCCACCGCGTAAATAAAAGTAACATCACTAATACAGCTGCCAGCATAAGATGCTGGTGCAGCCGCATGCTGTGGTCTGCACGCGAAACACACTTCGCGCACACACACTCGCTTGCTCCTCGTTCGCTCTCTCTCTATTCGTGAATGTGTCACGCCAGCCACGAGTTCGCCAATCTACTGACTTTGGCGGTGCGCTGACCGGTTTTCTTTTCACATTCTGGTTTCCACCACCTTCTTCTGCGGCTCTCCAGGTGCGGACTTCTTAAAGAGCTTTGCGCCAGTCAATAGATTTACGACAACCAAAATAGTAATTTCGTTCGGGTTAATTACTATACGTGTGCTAGTCGTAAATTAAACATTGATGAACGAATTAAAACTTACCTCTTGCGATCCCGTTATCACTTAACCGTCCGATATTCCATTCTCTGCTATAGTTCTGTACTCTATAACTAGTTTATTTCTTTTCGTGTAACTTACATCGTTTCTAGATAATTATTACCGAATATCAATCATTATTAAACTTAAATAACCAAAAATGAGTAGCATATTATTGTCTGTAGAGGTTATTAAAAGCAATAAAAAAAAGCATGGAAAATATGCAAATCAAGCTTGAATTGACGCGTATGCTTTTTACCGCGCTGTCAAATTTAATTGTTTAAGACCGTATTCAAATGCACCAGCCGTTGGATTTGGAAAATGTGCTTCAACAACTTGATAAATCGGTTCAAACAATTTTAAAACGCTCTATTTTACTTGACTTAATTAAAAAAAGGCTTGGTGTTGCTCATCTGTTCGATCAAAGGTATGAGTAATTAAAAAACACACTCACAGTCGAGACTCCTCTTGTGGCTAAAACGAAAGGACAGCAAGATAATCGTGGCTTTTTAGCTCGCTGTGTTTGAGAAAAGACGTGTTTAACTATGTGTTGTATTTTGAATCGAATTCGGCAATTTAAAAGCACGCGGCATTTCTTACGTGGGGCGCTAGCATAGAAAGGAAAACGTCGTTGTTGATACTCCTGAATCTACGCGAAAAATTAATACAAAAAACTAAATATAACCTTACAATATATTATCTTGCTCACAACATATGTAATTAAAATTCAAAAACAATAGTTATTAATTTAGGAAATGGTTTGGTTTATACAGAGTGCAGCAATAGCACGTCCGTCTTTTATTACTAGGACTGTGTGCTAGGCAGCAATCTGATATTTTAGGAATGTAATATAATGTTAATTCTGCATCTTTGAAAAATATATTCCGATATACTGGATGTGTTATAAAAAGGGTACAGTAAAAGTCACTTCTTTAAATAAAACATCCTGCATATTTTGACATCATTAAAGATTCCTAACTATACTCTATTCATCCCCAGATTATGAAAGTAACCTGTTTTGTGGTTTTTGAATTACAACTGTTTCTGTTAAAAAAATGAAAAATTGCATATGCCAAGTTAAGTATTCCTACGACCAAACGCTTCCAAATTTAGCAATAAAATTTGTTGTGTGGATTGACTGAGATTGGGTGACGATGTCGGTAAATTGTTTTTATCACCGGATGTACATGGTGATCATCAGAAAAGTATTGACTTTACCAGTTTCAAAATAATTTTTCTAGATTTTGTTAAGTGGAACACCCTGTATATTATCATTAAAAATGACGCAATAATAATAATAATGTACTTTATTGCCCAACAGAAAATAACACATTTCCATTTACAGGACAACACCAATTAACAAATAGGCGAGAAAAATACAGAAAACAAATTAAATTAAAGCCATGCGAAAATACAAACAAATAAGAACGTAAAGTAAAAAAAATATGTGTATAAAACAAAAGCAAAATCACTACAATTTGCAATTAACAGAGCGTGTCCTCAAACAAGTTGTTAGCATTTTTAGTCATATGAGTGACTGGAACTTTACGTCCTTTTCGGATCGAAGGGATGAATTCAGCGCGCATTTTCTACACAAATTAGTCAACAATTATATTGATGCCCCTCTCTGCTTTGTCAAATAAATTTCACCGTACCGCAGTGTGCTACAAGGTCTTTTGCAATTTTTTAAGTTCCGCGATATAGAACAAACATCCCTTCGATCCGATAAAGACGCAAAGTGATGTCACCAGCAGACTAATATTTTAAAACATAGGTACTTCAAGAATAGCTTTTGTATTCTTTCAAGTAGGACCTGTAGATATGTATGAGGGTAGTCCCAAAAGTAAGGTCTCCAAAGCGTTGGGGACGGAGCGAAACTGTTCGCACGACTGTTGGCCACAGTGTTGTGATTGTTGCTTCCCCCACTCCCAAACAAGCGTGCTCGTGCCTCGCTGGAACGCTCAGTCTTGGCTTGGCAGCTGTTGAGAATGGAGCACTCGTTGATCGCTACCGCCAAGTGCGAAGTTCGTGCAATTATTCGATTTTTGAGCGCAAAAGGTGTTCAACCGTTTGAAATTCATCACCAATTGACGGAAGTGTATGGGGAGTCGTGCATGGATATCAAAAACGCAAGTGGTGTAGAGATTTTGCAGCCGGTCGTACAAACATTCTCGACGAACAAAGAAGCGGGAGACCGTCAATTTCCGACCAGACAATGGCAAAGGTTGATCAAACCATGCGTGAAGATCGACGGATCAATCTAGATGATCTCTGCATTTTGCGGTTTCCCGAAGCACCATTCACAGGATTTTAACGGAAAAGTTACAGTATCGGTGTGTGCAAGATGGGTTCCACGAATGCTGACGGAAGACCACAAGCGGCAACGAGTTGATTCATCCCGTGAATTTCTTCGCCGCTTGAAAGTGAAAAGGAAAACTTTTTGGACTCGATCGTCACGGGTGACGAAATTCACTTTACACCTGAGACCAACCAACAATCACGCGAGTGGCGGCATGCCTCTTCGCCCAAGCCGCGAAAATTCAAACAAACACAGTCTGCTGGTAAAGTCATGGCAACTATGTTTTTGGATCGAAAGGGGGTATTGTTGGTCGACTTTATGCCTGCAGGAACCACAATGAACGCTGGCAGGTACTGCGAAACACTGGAAAAACTCAGACGGGCAATTCAGAACCGGAGAAGAGGAATGCTTAGCAAGGGCGTAAGCATTCTCCACGACAACGCTCTCCCACTCGTCGCCCGTCAAGCCTTCGCTCTCCTGCAACAGTTTAAATGGAACATCATCACCCACCCACCCGATAGTCCGGACTTGGCACCCAGTGACTACCACCTGTTCCCTAAGTTGAAAGAACATATGGCCGTAACGCGATTCAGCTCCAACGACGAGATGAAAGAAGAGGTTCAACGCTTTCTCAAGGACATGGCGGCGAGCTGGTATGACATGGGCATACAAAAACTGTCACAGCGTCTACAAAAATGCATCGACCGAAATGACGATTATGTAGAAGAATAGATAAATGTTCAAACTTTAAAATGATGTATATATTTTAGAAAATAAACAGATTTTTGCATTCTAAAGAAAATTGGAGACCTTATTTTTGGGACTACCCTCATATATGGGAATACCAAATTATAGATGCGTATTCCAGTTTCAAGCAAACAAGCAATAAATACAACGATTATGAGGATTATAAGGTGTGGGACTTTTAAATTGCCTACAGGATCGAGTAAGAAATCGTAGGGATTTTGTAGCAGAATTACGCGTGGTCAACAAACGACATGCTCTAATCAAATAATACGCCAAGGTATCTAATAATTAATAATAAATGATCCAAAATAATCAAAATTTCAAAACTGTTAATAAAGTTAGTGCACCTAAATGATTACCGTGAGTAGTTAATAAGTAGTGAAACAAATGGCAAGCTGTCAAAGTATGAAAAGTACACTGAAGAGCGTTCATTTTACATGAAAAATGAATTACTCTGAAGATGATGTGATAGATATAATTTTCATACTGAGCGAAGCAGAAAGGAATCCTTTTTTGGCGAATAAAATTTAGTGTGAAAGATATCCAGACAGGAGGCATCCAGAAAAGAGAGATTTTGAAAAACTAATGACGAGATTTATTGTAACAGGAAATGTCGTTTACAAGAAATGCGAAAGAACAAAAAGAGCAAGAAATAAAAATGAGATAAGCGTTCTGTTGGCAGTTACTGAAGATCCAATTACAAGCCAATGAAATATAGGTAAGAATACAGGTATAAGTGGATGATCTGTTCTACGAATATTAAAGAAAATCGTTTACATCCTTACCTTATTCAGTTACACCGGGAGCTTACTGAACAGGATTTCGAAAAACGTTTCCAGTTTTGTAACTGGGCCAATGATAAATCACAAGAAAATCCCTATTTTATTTTAAAAGCATTGTTTTCTGACGGAGCAACTTTTCACAAAAATGGATCGGTAAACAAGTATAACTTTCATTACCATGCAGATGAAAATCCTAGAATTGTGGATCAGCAACATCGGTGGAGCGTTAACATTTGGGGAGGCGTAATCGGTGAGTAAGTTGTAGGGCCTCATTTTTTTGAAAATAATTTAAGCGGATCTTGGTACTTGGTGTACTGTACGAGATTATCTGAATAACACGTATCCCGATAGGCGGTTGGGAAGGAATGGTCCCGTAGGAAGGCAGCCTAAATCTCCGAATCTAACACATCTTGATTTTTATTTATGGAGACCTGTTAAAGAAATTTTGCATGCTAAGGCTTCAACAATAGAGTACATTAAACACAGAATTATTAACGCTCTTCGAAGCATAACATCTGAAGAATTGAGGCAAGTTCAAAGAGCATTCATAAATAGAGTAACTCTTTGTTTGCAACAAGAAGGAATGCACTTAGAACGTTTGTTACCTTAGGTTTTTCTTTCTCTCATTATTGTATCTATATTTGATTATCGCTTTAAATTAAATTATGTACTACAGAATACTTTATTAATTTCGTCAAGTTTTGCATTACTTTTAATAATACATGCTAATATTTTATTTTTACTTTTGAGTGTCAATAAATTTTGTTATCGATAAGTACTTTTTTCTTTGGAGGGAAGAACCTTCGATCGTTTTTGCCTTAAATTAATTCACTTAAAATTTATTTTAAAATAGAAAAAAGTTTAATATTGAAATTTTGATTATTCTGGATTACTGTAGAAACCGCTAAAAATAGATATAGGGAAACCTAATATGAAATGATGCAGAATATAATTCTGCATCACTTCTAGTTGTAATATACCCGGTGTTCCATTTAACAAAACCGAGAAAAATCATTTTGAAATTGGTGAAGTCAAAACTTTCTTGATAACTAGTCTGGGCAAACAGCGGTAATAGTCAGTGTAGTAGACTCCGCACCACATGGAGTCGGCGATTATTTATTTAACGCGTTCACAGCGTCAGTACTAAATCGATGCTGTATGCGAGTACTTCTGTGTATATGTAGGCTGTCGTAACTTATTTCGTAATTGTACGCTTATGTTTGTTTTAAAAATGTCGCAGTTAGGTACGTCGCGAAAACGACCAATGGCAGACACAGTTAAAAACCTTATAGTAGACATGCCGGACTTAATTTTTGATGGCACTCAAATTCAACGTCTAGTTTGTAAAATCCCTTTAATGTGTTGGTCCAGAAGCCATTGTCAACGTCACATCGAAAGCAAATAGCATTCTTCTGCAAAAAGTGGTATACGAGACCAAGAAAAATTTACATTTGATTACTCTTATTTTATGTAATCTATCGTTTCGTTTACTAGACAACGAAGCATTTGTCTCCTTCTGGAATAAATATGCGGACTGTAAATTACCTAGTCGGATATCGATACGAAATGTAGTGCCATTTGCTCGTGAACATATAGAAAAAGGAATGCAAACGGAATTGAAAGATAAAAAACTGTGGTTGTGTGTGAACGAAACAACAGATCGTCAAAAACATTCTGTGGTTAATGTAATGGTACGTACAATGGAACCACATCGACCGTTATCCTCCTTCTTACTTGCTTCCAAAAGAGTTATAAATTGTACTGCCGATGAGATTTTAAAGGTGGTGTTGAACTCATTGAACAAATTTGAAGTTTCAACTAAGCACCTTTTAATGTTTATGAGTGATGGCGCCGCAAACATGCGTTCTTTGGGCCGATCTCTTAAGGAACACTGTGGTAACTCCTTACATGTAACGTGTAAAATCCATACTCTAAATCTTGCGGCACAAACAATTCCTACATGTTTTCCACTAGTAAATGCATTGATTGCTAGTACAAAGGCAGTGTCTCTAAAGTCCCCGAAACGTACCCGACTATTTCACAAACTGTGTCCTGATTTATCTGAACCACCACAGCCGATTGTTACACGTTGGGGAACATGGTTGCAGGCTGCGTTTTACTACAACAAATATTTTGATCAAGTAAAGAAGGTAGTTTTAAAATTCAATCCGACAGAAGCTGCAGCAATCAAGAAAAGCCAGGAAATATTTCAAGATAGTCAGGTTAAAAGAGATTTACAAACTATTCACAACAATTACTTCGGACTAGCGGAGGGAATAGAAAAATTACAAAATGTTTCGATGTCGCTAGTGGATTCTGTTCAAATTGTGAATGATGTTTACGCACAGTTATGCGCTGTAGAAGGCGAAACAAATTGGTGTGTAATACGAAAATTTGAAAGTGTTTTAGAGAAAGACTCCGATTTTCTTATATTAAGACAAATTTGTGAAGGTGCGTGTGAAGATGCATTAAGTTGTTTCAAAGATTATTTTAAATATGCAAATATAACATCGCTAGATGTCGAACGGTCGTTTTCGGCATTAAAAAACATTTATTCCGCACGTCGTACTCACTTGACTGAAACAGCTGTGGAAATATTTAACAGATGTTACCCAGTTTGTGATTTCACGGAAGACTTTTTATTTATTTATTTATTTCTTACCTTCTATTTTATGTGTAAACTTTTATGCGCTCGCCACGCCTTCGGCTGTTACCGCATATTTGCCCAGGTTACTGATAACCATCCTGTACATCCGGTAATAAAAACGATTTACTGGTATCATCACCCGATCTCAACCAATCCACACAACAAATTTTTTTGCTAATTTTCACGTAATGCTTTCTTTGGAATATGTGATTTTTCCATTTTTTTAACAGAAACAATTGTAACTTGAAAACCACAAAACAGGTTACTCCCATAATCTGGAGATGAATGGAGTGTAGTTAGGGATCTTTAATGATGTAAAAATATGCAGGGTGTTCCATTTAAAAAAGTAAATCTTACTGTGCCACCGGTTTTATTAAACACTAAATATATCGGAATATATTTTCTAAAGATGCACAATTAACATTATACTACAGTAAAACTTCGTTATAACGATCTTCTAGGCCCTACGAAAAAGCGCTTTCCCGGTTATAGCGCTCATAACCGGGAAAGCGCTATTACCGGGAAATCTTAAAAACGGCTAAAAATGAACAAAATTTATTTTAAAACGTCTTTACATATACATACACATAAAAAAAACATTTGACGATATACCTATAACAACAAACTGCAAGTATTTTACTTCTTTTAAATAAAGTAAAAGTTAACAAAACCTATTTTATATAAAACTTGTACATTAAAGAAAGAAATATGTATAAAACAAACTATACATTCCTACAAATTTTACTCTTAAAAAAAATCATCAATTTGTGTTTGTTTATAGTGACAGATGTTTTTTTTTACTGCATTTTCTAATTTATTTATATTTTTGAAAGTTTCCCCTTCTACCCCCGTACAAGAAAAAAATGCTCTGATTGTTTTCAAGGCCTCCAAAACGTCGTTTATTTTTGGCGTAATTATTTCTGATGAATCTTCATCCTCTTCATTTTCCACTTCTGATGGTGCATTGTAATCGGCGATTAGTGTCTCAAGACTTAAAACTTCATTAGTCACTAGCCCATTGTCGAAGTCGTCAAAACCTTCCAATTCAGTCAATCTTTCTTCCATTTGTAAAAGCTCTCGCCAGCCTTTGTCAATTTCTACCTCTTCGGTTTCTTCATGCAGCATATAAAAAGTGGATAGCATCAAAAACAGAAATTGTTGGAGAAGTCGAGTTTGAGCTGTCCATAACCGATAGATATCCTTGGACCATCCTTTTCCTGTAACCTTGCTTCAGAACTTTTATGAGGTCTTGTTCAAGTGGTTGAAGCTCACTTGTGATGTTAGGTGGTAGGAGTATCAAGTTGATGTTTCTGAGATTCACCTGTTTCGGATACGCAACGCAATTGTCGACAAGGAAAAGTATTTTTCGGTCTTTCAATTCGATGTTCCACTCATTAAGCCATTGCACAAATCTATCTCCAGTCATCCATGCACGAGATTGAGACGAATAAATGCAGGGAAGGGTTTTCACATTCTTAAAGCAACGTGGCTTAGCGTATTTTCCAATTACGAGCGGTTTTTTCTTGTCTGTGCCTGTACAATTCGTGCATACGGGGACCGTTAGGCGTTCTTTGCTTAATTGTCCTCCGTGGCATTTTTCGTTTTTTAAAACTAAAGGTTTATCAGGCATCACATTAAAAAACAACCCGAATTCATCTGCATTATAAATTTCTGAGCGATTGTAGCCAGAGGTGAGGGTCGACATTTGACTTTTCCAGTCGGATGTTACATCAGGATCTACTGAATTTGACTCACCACAAATTTGTTTGTAAGCGATAGAATGCCTGCTTTTAAATCTATCGAGCCACCCAGTTGAAGCGGTAAAGTCTGTTATTCCAAGACGGTCAGCCACTTGGAGGACCTTTTCTTGTAAAATTGGGCCACTTACCGGGATGTTGGAGCTCCTGGCCTGGATGAACCAACTTTTCAGAATCGTTCCTAGCTCTTCATATTTCGCGTAATCGTATTTTTTTACGACTGGTTCCCTCATGTACCGAAACAAATTCACTCCGTTTCTTTAAAATTGTATGTAAAGTTGAAGCATTGATGTTTTTTGACGCCGCAAAATCTTTTTGATTTAAATTGAATTTATCAAAGATCACTTTTTTCTTTTAACGAAAACGATTTTCGCGACATATTGCCAGGAGCTTGAAAAGTAAAAGACTGAAAGGAAACCTTGATTACGCATCCGCCAAACGAACAAGTAAGATCCTCGGAAAATTGTCTGGCTAAGATGTGTGGAACATCTTGGAGAGATTTGTTGACACTAATATTTCATAGAAATCGTAATGATGTTCACTTCCCAGAAACCATTACACCATTCCCGTCTGCTTTTTCAAAATTTAATTTTAATTTATCCTTATCCCTTTCTAGTGTTTGCAAAACAAAGTTAAAAAATGAATCATTCAAGTATGTATGTCCTGTGAATAAAAGTACTACAGAAAATTAGTCGCTAGACCCGGGACTAAGGAAAGAAAGCGTTATAGCCGGGAAATCGTTATAAACGGGAGCGTTATAACGAAGTTTTACTGTATATCCCCAAAATATCTAAATTACTCCCAAGTAATAAAAGACGGACGTGCTATTGTTGCACCCTGTATATTTAATACAAATAATAATTGCATTGCTTGTTAGTGAAGTATATTTTTAGAAGCTATAGAAGTTTTTGTTTACTCCAAGTATCCCCCAAATTATTCTCTAATGGTAGTAAACAGATATGTCCTTGCATCACTCGTCGCGATTGATATATAAATTTAGTTTTTTCTATAACTCTTTGAATAATTAATTCCTTCTTCAGATCTCTATTCTTACTAGTAATAGTAGCACGTGGTTCTAAACTGTTGGGATGACGATCAAGATTTCAAAAAATGTAACTCTTTTAAATTTTCACCAATATTTCGCTTTTATTTAAAGCTTCATCAGGGTCAATCCTACAAGTTCAATTTACAAATATATAAATTAAAAGAATAAAATATTTTAATAGTAACTTACAATGAGTTGAGGGGGTAGACCGAACTTGCGAACTAAAATTCTTTCTTTTATGATGTACATTTGAAAAGCGGTGATTGATGAATGAGGAAATCGATACAAAGATTACAGATTAAATAAAAACATAAGGCGATGGCATTTGTTGAAGACTCATACCCGCCAAATTTAAAACCATATATACAGGTTGATATGTTTACATATAATACAATTTCAAGTAAGATATTGTGAAAAAAACATATTACAACAGTAATTCAATGTTATTAAGTTAATACCAAAAATTTTTACATATGATCGGATTGTTTTTTAAGTGATATATAAAAACGTGAAAACCACTGAACTCGAAATAAAAATCACTCTTTACCTATTGTTTAAATTTTTAATTTTATGTAAGTGAAATAAATATGAATAAATGCTGCTTAAACCATCTATGTCTGATCTAAAATTCATAGTGTTTGGATGTTGATTTATGTAAAACACCTCTAAAAATAAACGGGACTTATAATTGTTTTCAACAGTTAAAACTTTAACATTTTTAAAATCCATTTCATGTAATGTATTATTAGTGTGAATAGCTAATGCACTAGTTTGTTTGTTTAGATTGCAATCACTGCGATGTTTGGCAATTCTGTACTTTAACCAGGTAGATGTTTGACCAATATATATTTGGTTACAAAATTTACAAGGGATTTGGTAAATTGCATTTGATTTAAAATCATTCCGAGTTGGGTCTTCTAATTTTGTGAATAACATATTTAATGGGATTATATATATTTAGCAACTTTTAAATTTTCTTTCCTTATGACGTCAACAATCGAATCCGCAGGTATATTAGGTAATTTAACGTAAGGCACAACAAGCTTAAAAGCAGCTTTAAAACCATGAGAAACAGAGTATTAAAACTATCTCATCCATCTTTTCATAAACAAAACTTAAACAAGCTTTTTGATCTTTTTCTCAATAATGGCTATCCTTATTTTCTTCTGAATAGATGGCTTACCTTTGCCTCTGCTGCCACTTGTTCGGCCTTCAACAAATGAAACAGATCCTATTGCTGTGCCTTACGTTAAATTACCTAATATACCAGGACTCATGGATTCGATTGTTGACGTCATAAGGAAAGAAAATTTAAATTTGCTAAATATAACCTAAACCCATTAAATATGTTATTCACAAAAGTAAAAGATCCAACTCCGAATGATTTTAAATCAAATGTAATTTACCAAATCCCATGTAAATTTTGTAACCAAATATATATTGGCCAAACATCTACCTGGTTAAAGTCCAGAATTGCCAAACATCGGAGTGATTGCAATCTAAACAAACAAACTAACACTATGAATTTTAGATCCGACATAGATGGTTTAAGCAATATGTATTTCATTTACATAAAATTAAAAATTTAAACAATAGGTAAAGATTGATTTTAATTTCGAGTTCAGTGGTTTTAAAGCTTTTATATAACATTTAAACTATAAAAACAATCTGATCATATGTAATTCTTTGGTATTAACGTAATCACATTTAATTACTGCTGTAATGTGGTTTTTTACAATAACTTACTTGAAATTGTATTATATTTAATAATATCAACCTGCATATTTAGTTTTTAAATTTGGCGGGTGAGTCTTCAACAAATGCCATCGCCTTATGTTTTTTGTTTAATCTCCTTTTTATATTGATCTTTGTATCAATTTCCTCATTCATCAATCACCGCTTCTCAAATGTACATCGTAAAAGAAATAATTTTAGTTCGGTCTATCTACTCAACTCATTGCAAGTTACAAGTTAAATATTTTTATTCTTTTAATTTATATGTTCGTAAATTGAACTTGTAGTATTGATCCTGATGAAGCTTCAAATAAAAGCGAAATATTGGTGAAAATTTAAAAGAGTTACATTTTTTGAAACCTTGGTCGTCATCCCGATAGTTTAGAACCACGTGTTAGTTCCTAACGACCGCCATACTTCTTGGTGATTTAGTGATAGTAGCTCCATATTCTTTATAATCGTAGAACTTGCAATTGATTTCATGCCATAATATTGAGTACATGCTCGTGTATCCTATTGGAATAATTCGTTTTAATTGGCATGTTTTTTTAAAAATAATTACGTTGTATGCAATAGCACACTTTGACCATATAAGAAAAAAATGTTATGCCCACTTGTAAGACAGATAATTAATTTTCATTAACTTTCATTCAGTCCTAGGAACGTTTTTAATCAGTACGTTAAGAAACAATCCTCCAACATATTTAATGTAAACACGAGCTCGGTCATGTTAGGAAATCCATTATGGTGTTCATTAAAATAACTTTTAATTCGGGTTTACCTATATATGTCTGTACGCCTCATCTGAAATATAAAAGTTGTTCAAGTTGTTCTTTCGCTTAAAAGATTTATTAATGGAATCAGCTTTAAGCGAACTGAAATATAATTGAAATGTCAGTACTGGTTTCTTTTTGGTTACGTATTTAATTAATTACATGTGTTGCAATACTTAAAATAAGTACGTGACAATTCTTGCCCAAAATCATTCTCAAAGAAAAGTTCTGTCGATTTCAAAATGAAATTTAAGCAGTAATGAAGATGTAATGTTTTACGAATTGCAACAATGGAATTTTATTTGAGAACCTACACGTCAACATATACTAAATACCCTTTAAAATTTGATGGTTAGAGTATTTGTTAACTTTAGAAAAGCATTAAAATTTTGGAAGAGGAGATTGCGCAATTCTCGTTATCGAAAGTAAATATTGACGTGAAGGTTATCCTGTAATCCCCATGAAAATGAAGAGACCATGGAGAAATATAATATTGACGAAAGAAAAAATAATGATAAGGTTACGTAATAAGCAAAACAGCTTCGTTTAATCTTAATCGAAACAAATTGTAACTAAATCGTCAATTGTAGGGTGAATTTATTAGAACTCTTATTATGAAGTAGAGAAATTCAAATATCTCAGAGTGACCATAACAAGCACAAATGATAGACGAGAAGAAATAAGAGAAAAAATACAGCTGGGTACAAGGCATTTTATAGCAACAAAAATCTGCTGAAGAACAAACATATCAGTAAACGCTCTAAAATTAAAATATATAAGACACTAATACGACCTATAGCAACGTATGCAGCAGAAGTGAAGTGTATGTCAAGCAAAGAAGAAGAACAACTGCGGATTTTCGAACGAAGAATAATCAGAACCATAGTGGGACCAAAGAAGATAAAAGATGGAGAATACAGAATCAGAATGAACTATGAAATGTTACAGGACCTGGAGGGAGAGGACATTGTGAGATATATTAAATCTCAACGTATCAGGTGGTTTGGCCATATCATGAGAAGTGAAGTCAATAAAATCACTAAGAAGATTACGAAATGGAACCCAACCACCGGAAGACGTAGAGGAAGATCAAAGGGAAGATGGATAGACGAGATGAAACACGACATTAATTTGATGGAAATACGAAATTGGAATCAGAGTGTGAAGGAGAGGGAAGAATGGCGAGAGATAGTGAAGTTAGCTGGGACACACAATAAGTTATAGGATCGCAAAGCGAGGTGAAACCGGAAATGAAGTTGAACTCTCGATAATACCAAAAGTTAGCTTTAAAAAAATAAAAATCGACCTATTTTTTCCGAAAACGCTAGCCTCAGTTGTTCAAAAGTTAGTTGGGGGGGGGGGGGATACTTTAGGTCCTCACTGTATACTATTCAGTGGGTGTTTGTTAAATAATAAAGTAATTTATTAAGTTTAACTGGGCTTTTATTAATCAAACATCACAGTGGCGACGAATTGTTGAATTTGGTACATACTGTTAGTTTTATTGTTACGCGAAAAGGAACTGCGTGCAAGATGGCTGCCGGAACTAGTTTTGTGGGACATTTAAGAGAATTTAATCCACGAGAATGTGAATGGACAGTGTATTTAGTACAATTACAACAGTTTTTCCTGATCAATGGCATTGAAGTAGCTGAACAAAAAGAGCACTTTTGTTAAATTCTTGTAATGAAGAGAGTTACCGAACTTTGTGTAATTTGTGTGTTCGGGACGATCCGGCAAGCAAATCCTATGATGCATTAGTACAACTCTTAGATAAGCATTATTCACTGAAGCCGGCATACTTTGCTGAACGGTATAAATTTTATGCTTTTAAAAATAAAAACGAAACCATACCCGAATGAGCAGCGAGAGTTAAAAATTTAGCATCGAAATGTTGTTTCGGAAGTGAATTAAAAGTAGTCATTAGAGATCGGTTCATTATGAGTTCTTAAAAAGGACGTATTGTGGATCGACTGTTTGAAAAAGATATTAGCAAATTAGAATTTGATAAATCAGTAGAAATTGCGGTTACTAAAGAAGCAACCCGTCATAATTTTGACCTATCTCCGAAGGTAAAGCAAGAGCCAGTAGAACATGAAGTGTATCGTCTCAGCACTCCATCGGCAAACAGGACCCGAAGCACCCCCACTCCATCAATGGGAAGGGGAAGAGTAACTAGAGTGACGACGACGCAATCTGGTGGTGCACAAGCGAAAAGAGTGCAGTGTAGTGTATGCGGTAAGAGTGAGCACCATCAAAACATATGTAAATACAAAAACTATACTTGCAATTCATGTAGTAGTAAGGGTCATCTTATGGTTGTCTGTAAACGCAAAAATAAAAAGTCGAATCATAATTATCTGAATGAGGGAGATGTTGACACTGAACAGAGTGAATCTCAAAGTATGTTTAATTTAAAAATGAGCGATAATAATAATCCTATTTCGATAACTTGCAAAGTAAATAATTGGAAAATAAACTTTGAGATTGACACCGGAGCAGCAGGATCTGTTATTTCTGAAATTTTTAAGAAATAGGTGTTTAAAAACTTGCCTGTTCATAAAAATGATAAATGTTTAATCAATTATACAGGAAATAACATTGTACTGATAGGATATATTATTGTTAAGATGGAATATAACAAGGTTATCGACGATCTTAAACTTTACATCCTAACTGATGGGGGACCTCCACTGTTAGGGCGCGATTGTTTTTGAGAAATTTCAGTTAACTATTAGTATTTTAAATGATAAATTTTACTAGAACAATTATATACGGAATTTTCGGATGTATTTTTATCGCGTTTAGGAAAATTTTATAAAGATACATTGCATTTAAAAATTAGTTCCAATGTTACGCCAAAATTCTTTAAACCGCGGCCTATACCATTTGCAATGTGTGACAAAGTTGAAAATGAAATTATGAGATTAATTGAACTAAATATTTTATCCCCAGTTAGTTATAGTAGATGGAGTACTCCGATAGTAGGAATTGTAAAAAATATTCGCATATGTGGAGATTATAAGGTGACAATCAATCCATTTTTGGAAGTTGATCAACATCCTATACCTCGTATAGAAGGGTTATTTTCTAAATTGCATGGTGGGGTTCAGTTTACTAAACTGGACTTGTTTAGAGCATATCAACAAGTTTGTTTGGATGAAGAGTCTAAAGAATATACAACTATAAGTACACATTTGGGATATAAAATAGATAAAAACGGTTTACAGACGTGCAATAATAAGATAGATGCAATCGTTAAGGCACCTATTCCAAAAAATGTTACGGAATTAAAATCCTTTTTGGGCATGGTAAATTATTACCACAAGTTCATTCCTAATAGTTCCATTATTTTAAAACCGCTTTATAATTTATTACAAAGTAATTCACAATTTCAGTGGTTAAAAAATTGTCAAGATGCATTTACTAAGATTAAAAAGCTATTAACTTCCAGACAAGTTCTTGCACATTTTGATCCGACATAACCTATTAAGTTAGTGACCGATGCATCTTCGTACGGTGTTGGAGCTGTTATATCCCAAACATCGTATTCTCAAATAGAGAAGGGGGCATTAGCTATCATATTCGGTGTTACACGTTTCAGTCAATATTTATGTGGAAAAAAAAATATTTTAGTTACAGATTCGAAACCATTAGTGACAATTTTTGGTCCGAAAAAGTGTATTCCGATTTTGTCGGCAAATCGTTTACAACATTGGGCTTTAATTTTATCAAACTTTAATTACGATATTGAATATGTTTCATCAAATAAAAATAATGCTGACTGTTTGTCACGTTTACCGATAGGGCAGGAATTAGAAGTTCCGGAATTGCAGAATACTTACCTAAATTACGTTCACTGTAGTATACCCATTAATTTCAAAGATATAGCAGCTGAAACTTTAAAAGATCCGATTTTAAGCGAAATACTTTAATATATTAAATCTGGTTAGCCCAGAAAAGTAAGTAAAATATACCGACAGTATGCCATTAATAAAAATGTACCGTTGAGCAAAATTGCATATTATTCGGTCAAAGAGTAATTGTACCTACTGTTTTACGTTCTATCATCTTAAAGGAATTGCATAGTTCACATATGGGTATTGTTAAGACCAAAAGTCTAGCTCGTTCTTATGTGTGGTGGCCTAGGTTAAATACAGATTTAGAGAAAATGATTAATTCTTGTAGTTTATGAACCAAACCAAGCCCAAATTTAGCTGAACTAATTCCATGGGAGTATCCGAAAAATGTATGGAAACGACTACATATAGATTACTTAGGTCCGATCTATGGAAAATATATTCTAGTAGTGGTGGATCCATTCTCGAAATGGGTTGAGGCATTCGTAACAAATAGTACCAATTCTAAAACGACTATACAAATGTTGAGAAGTTTGTGCACGTGTTTTGGATTTCCTAAAATAGTAGTATCCGATAACGCTACCGTTTTCGTTTCCGATGAATTTAAACGTTTTCTATTACAAAACGATATTAAAGGTAAAACGTCAGCACTGTATAATCCGGCGACAAACGGAGCTGCTGAAAATGCCGTAAAATTTATTAAGAAAGCTCTAATTACTGCTATCAATGTAGAGCAAAGTAATGATTTAAATATGTTACTTAATCGTTTTCTTCTAGATTATAGAAATACTCCGCATTGTACAACTAATAAGTCACCTGCTGAAATTTTGTTAGGACGGTCGTTAAGGACTCGGCTAAATTTATTATTCCCTGAACGAGAATTTTCCGATTTATGACCTAATCATGTTGAGACGGTTAAAAATAAACAGAAACAACAAATAAACTATTATAAAGGACACAGGCAACGCAATTTTTCAGTAAACGACAAAGTTACTGTGAAGGATTACCGCGGCAAGAAACCTAGTTGGATTAAAGGGGTTATAAACAAACCGCAAACATATCTTATCAATATTCCAGAAATTGAAAAGCTGTGGCGACGTCATTTAAACCAAATTATAGATTTTATACATTTTAGTGTTAATAAGCAAAATAATGTAACCAATGACAATGAAACACTGAAATCAACCTCACAAAGTATTGAAGATATTATAGATTTAACGTCCGGTGATTCATTGACATCGGAAAATGTTAGTCAACCAATTATTAAATCTTCTACCAGAACAATTAAGAAACCTGAACGATATGGTTTCCAGAATTAAATGTATGGCATTATTTAGAGGAGGAGGAATGTTATGTATATGCAGTAATAGAAATATTATATTTAGTTTATTTCTGGTATTCGCTTTTTTGTGCTCTCATTGCTATGCATATACGCGAAAATAAGTAGACAAATGTTGTCTAGAGTGCAGGACAAAACAAATAGATTTAAAGCATCGCACCCTAAGTACGAGGGAAAGTCAGTAAGTAGGTCACAAAAAGGTATTATAAAAGTAATAAAAGAAATAGTTAGCCAAAAACAAGGTTTATTTTTCAACGTAGTCTCCATCTACATTGATACACTTATCCCATCGCTTTATTAATGCCCCAATGCCTGCTGCGTAAAAGTGTTTGGGCTGCCGTCTGAACCACGTGCGTACCTCTTGTTGAACATCATTGTCACTCTCGAAATGTGTTCCGCCAAGATGCTTTTTTAGTGGACCAAACAGATGATAGTCGGTTGGGGCTAGGTCGGGACTGTAAGCCGGATGTTGAAGAAGCTCCCATCCTAATTCTTCAATTCTCGCCTGGGTCAACTGGGCCGAATGCGGCCTGGCGTTATCGTGATGCAGCAATATTCCTCTCGTCAGTAGGCCTGGACGTTTTCGTCGAATTGCATCCAGAAGCAACAACAAAACTCTACAGTATGATTCAGCAGTCACATTCTCATTTCTATTCTGAAAATGGGCTAGGAGCACTCCTTGAGAATCCCAGAACACGGTAAGCATAACCTTACCAGCTGAGGGCACAACCTTGAATTTCTTTGTTGACGGTGAAGAAGGACGTTTCCATTGCGTTGAAGCACGCTTTGTTTCGGGTTGGTAGTGGTGCACCCATGATTCATCACCAGTAACAATCCTGTTAAGCATGTCCTCCCCTTCCTCTGCGTACCTAGAGAGGTGTTGCAAGAACAAGCCCATTCGAATCCTTCTGTGTTCCTCGGTCAGTTGTCCAGGAACCCACCGTGAGCAAACTTTTCGGAAATTCAAACGATCGTGCATCAGTTCGTAGGCTAAACCATGAGAACACTCTATTGCAGTTGCTATGCTGTCTATTGTTACCCGCCTGTCAGTTCATCTCTTCCACCCTTCGAAGTGTTGCATCTGTCGTAATCTGAACGGGGCGGCCACTTCGCTGACCGTCAACAACTTTTGAGCGCCCTTGTGAGAATTTCTCGACCCAGTTATACACGGCTTTACGCGACAAACACTTTTCACCGTAAACAGGAGACATTTCCTTATGGATATCTTTTGCAGGGAGTCCTTTTGCCCAGAAAAAACGCACAACAGCACGCTGCTCTTCCACAGTACACTCTTCGAGCACGGTCGCCATTTTAACACTGCTTGCGTACGCGCACGTCAACTGTCACTTTATTATCATTAAGCTGGATAGTGCTGCCCCCCAATGACAGATACGGAAAATAGCTCTCTGCTATTTTCAGCTTTCCCACAATAGTTTATGACTTATTTAATGACTTTCTCTCGTAATTTCGGCAAGAAAAAAGTAACGCACTTAAAGTTGATTTATGCAATTTAACTAAACAGAAATGTTTATACTAAACGGATACTCTAAAACTGTGGCACTGGAACACTGAAACAGTTCACTAAAACCCTTACCACAACACTTAATTCGTACTGGACGCACGTTTCGATAGCCAAGCAGCAAGACTGAACTGAGTTCAGTCTTGCTGCTGATGATGATAGCTTGGCTATCGAAACGTGCGTCCAGTACGAATTAAGTGTTGTGGTAAGGGTTTTAGTGAACTGTTTCAGAAATGTTTATAAAAAAAACTTAACATTGTTCTTACGCTTAACACGTAACTCTGACATTATACGGAAAATAATTCCCCAAATATTCGTAAATATTCAACAAAATATATACAAGCAATCGCGTTACAGTTACAGTTTGTAGGAAAATGTTAATCACTCACCTCTAGATAAACGAAAGTTTATAGTATGATATTTCATCACAGCACTGTATTTAAGCAAGAAACTTACCAATTACAAATACAACCAATACAAATAGGTTCGTATTTAATTTACTAACAAATTGCGTCCCTTAGATATAGAGAAATATCTAAAACAAATCCAGAAAGCTTCTCTGTTAGATGCTAAAATAACATGTAAGGAATGGCGCTTAAGAAAATTGAAATATTACGAATCAAAATTAATCACCCTTAAATTTTAATATGATTCATGCGAACTAGGGCAATTGTGTCCACCAAAATGAGGCTGTAATGCTGATCGGCCATATCTTCTTTTTTGATTTTTAGTTCATAGAGCTTTTCATAATAAAATTTGTTCTGGCACATTTAACAAACTATTGAATTTCACACACAATCTGTAAAAGTTTTATCACTTAATTAAATTTGGAACAATTATTTCGAGAATTCGTGGATTCCCATTGTCAACCGTACGACCGAATGATGTGAGAAAAGAGCATTAATTCTAACCTGCCTTGTCCTATTCCTACTCTGAAAGATATTTACAAGTGCCTACTTTTACCGCCTATCTAAAGGAAAAAGTGCTAACACAAAAACATAAACATGTATTCGTTTTGCCCCAATAAGTCCATCAACACATTTCTTGGTTTAACAAATTGATATTCCTTTTTCTAATTTAAATTTTCTAATTTAATATTATGTCCGGTTTCGTTTATGTGTTGTGCTATACTTGACGATTCGATTATCCCATAAAAGTAATGTGCTATGTGTTCTTTGAAACCGGTGCCTATAGCCCTTCTCGTTTGTCCAATATAGGCTTTATCGCAGTCATCGCATGCAATTTCGTAAATACACGACCTTTCTTTCATATCCGGTTTATTTTTCGGATTGCCGAACGTGAACTTAAACACCCGTTCATATCTTGTTCCTTAAAGACATTACTAATACCTTTCGGCATTCTGTGAAAGGGAGGTTTCAAAAATTTCTTATCGCAGGTGACTACCGGAATTGAAATCGTGGAATTTCTCTCACAATACCGATGTTAGACTTTCTCAAGGATGCGATCGACATCTGTAGAAGAGTAACCATTATAAACAGCTATATTTTTTATAAATGTAAGTTGTTTATTGTACCTACCTTTATTCGAAGAAAATTTTACAAATCTATTAATTAAAAAATAAATCGCGGCCATTTCGTGTTGCCCACTGTGGTTGGAATCTGTCAAAAAGTATTTATTAGTGTTGATTTCCTCTGTACCGATATCTATTTCCAATTGATTGTTGTTTCTAATTTCTAAGCTACCTAGAAACGGAAGTTGGTTGCTCACTTCTTCTGTAAATTTAATGGTCCCGAATTTCGAATTATGTATCGCGAGAAAATCAGTGATACATATCTTAAGTAACACGTAAAACAGTTTTTCGGTGAAAAGTAATTTATGCATATTAGGTTACAAATTAGCACAAAAGTAGAACACTATGATGTACCGGGTGGCCAAATAAGAATGGTAGCCGGCTATATCTCAGAAACTAGTAATCACAGAGCTTTCGGGCAAAATCTTTTTTTAATAAATGTGGCCAAAAGAAAATACTGGAAATGATTTTGAAGTTTGTGAGATGACCAGTAGATGGCACAATGGTCACGTCTAAGTACAAAAATTATTTTTCATCGTGTTTTGTCTAATTAAGAGTTATCGAAACTATATGAATTTTATTCCCAATCCAGTTCCCATTCTTTTGCGTTAAATACATTTTGTGGTATCTTCTAAAGTAAAGTGGTGGGGAGACGTCAATTGCTGTTTTAAATAAATGTTGGTTACTCCTGATAGGCTTAACCGATTTTAACAATCGTGGCCTCGTTTAAAAGAGCTTTATTTGATCTATCAAATGCAGTTTTGGTCTACTTCTTATGAATTGCACCCTCACCACTAGAGTGCCTTATCTGACTTTATAACAAACAGAGCGGCTTTTCGCAAAAATTTTAAATGGAACGATATGTTTCTTTTCACACGGAAAATTGGGGAATTAAAAACTCAATATGTCAGTGAAAATTGCATGTCGATATATTTTCTCTAACCGAAGATATTAACGAAAAAATGTAAGTATTTGTTGCACCTGAACGACCCGGTTTTGCCGACTGTTTGCTATATTATTTAAATTTCTAAATATAACCATATTAGTAAAAATAATAAAAATATACCCTACACATAGCACATGTACAACTGCTGATCTTGCAGCACGCTAAAATTTAAATTCAGAAGTTTTTTGTAATATAAATATTTTATTACGTTTTTTGCAGATAAATTATAAACTGGTTAATAGATCAAAATAAATTAAGTGATAAACTGTTCACTGTTGTAATATCAGATTCAATGCAATCATTGTTACAGCAACGTTCAATTTCCACCATTTTGACTAATCCTACTGTTGTTTTTCTTATATTTAATCTTAGTTAATCTTCGAAATACGAGAACATCTATGTGCTTAAATGCTATATAATAAATATAACGGTTTTATTTTTAGTTTTTTTGATAATTTCAATATATACAATTATTTAGAAAATATATCCATAATAAACGTCCGACGTCCGACTCGATGTCGACTACCGTTCGAGAGGATATTTATGTAGGTACGTGATAAGTTATTTTTCTAGAGGAGTTGTATCTGTTATCTGTAATAAACAGCGGCTTCGATCAGACAGTCGTAGCGCCATGCAGTTGAGTACGATGCAACGGCGGGACGGTCGCTGATATGTTCACAACAGTCCGAAAGCAATCGTGCTATACCAGTTATTTTCCCAGCGAGATAACAGTTGCAACCGTTATTGGATCCATAACGATTATAAAATAACAGATAGTTAAATAACGGCCCATCCCTACTGTGATTACTAGTTTCTGAGATATAGCCGGCTGCCATTCTGACTTGGCCACCCGGTACAAATTGTGTCAACAGTTGCAGAAAATTTTAAGCATGCGGGGTCTGTAGAGGTTAAACGAAAACTTAACATTCATGAGGTAAACGTAACTTGGCAGGTAGACAACATTTAAAACTCGATGTAGGCAAATAAGGAAAGTAGGCAACACATAAATATTGATTCTCAATTTTATTGCATTTTGTATTATCCTTCATATTTTGCCCAAAAAAAAGGAAGACACGCATTTCGAATGAACTATTACTGGGGTCCGTCAAGTTGGCCCCCGCACTATTGATTTTATTGTTTTCTGACCGTTTTGTGTTGATTCGTGTCCTAGAAATGTTATTTTGTGCTGATTCCATTTTCGAGATATTCGAGATTTAAAAGTTCTTCTTCTCAAGATAAACTAGAAACAAGATATACGGGAATGAGGGCTGCTGTAGATCCTCATGTAGCAGTCACCGCACAAATTTTTCGGTTATTGAAAATTTAATAATGGTAACGTTTCGTACTCATCTTGCGCTGATTTGTGCCGTAAAAATTTCGTCTTTTGCTCGAACCGTTTTCGAGAATGAGGGTTGGAGCGAACCCTTATTCAATAGCTACTGCATCAATTTTTCGGTTTTTGAAAATTTGATAATGGCAACGTTTTGTCCTCGACTTGTGCTGATATGTGGCGTAGACATTTCATTTTGTGCTGGAACCGAGATTGAGGATTTGTGCGGACCACAGCTATGTATAGGTATAGAATAATACTGTAGATTGTTTAAGTATGTAATACATAACAGGTTAAATACTTTACTGTATAATAGCAAGATTAGATATCTTGCGACACAGACAAGTTTTACATTTTTACATTTGTCACCAAATATGTTATGTGAATTTCACAGAAATGGTTCGAAATATGTTTGGACACGGGAGATATCCCACAAATTGCCCTGAATATGAATTAGAAGCGGTAAGTTCACTTGCGACTCCGTGGGTCACCATGTAGCTTGTGCGCTAAGACCGGACAATTTATGGAAAGAATATGATGACTTAAAAACTAAAAAGGTGGATAAGAAAAGTACCACTATACAACCGCACATTATCCTGTATACAATTTAAAGCTTTTGTAAATTGTAACATTTTGGAAGACTAATGCAACAGGGAAGTCAGCGCTTTCTGAAGAAAAAAAGAATCAAATTTTTCTCCATGGATGAGTTTTTGTTCACGTGGTGAAAAATGAATGAACTAAAATGGATTTATAAACTTCTTTAAGATATTTTTCTTAAAACCTTTTATTAGATAATTACAGTAACGAAACTATTCAATCCACCATCTTTTAATATTTACGGAAATATTAATTACAGCTCATTTTTGTATCGTTTCTGGAGAACGATGGTATTATCTGGCTTAACAATAATCAAATTTAGAATTATGGATGTGGCTGAATGTAAATGGAATATGTGCGGATGGAATAAATCAAAAATACCTATTCTCTGTGTTAGAATTTAGTGTATTTTACATTCAGCAAAGCTTGCAATTTTCTTTAGTACCAATAACTCGAATCAACCCACTTTCAATTAAGATTGTCTTTAGTCCGATAGGTCTCTCCACAGTCATCAAATTTCAAATGTAATACTTTATTGAATTAAATTTTGAGAAACCTGTTAGCACTTAACTAGAGCGCTAAATAAATTTGGAAAATCACTTTTCAACTTATAGGTGAAAGAGTCGATTGAAGAGTTGCAGCTTCAAGTAATACAATTTTTTAAAGTATGTACACCATCTTCCGGGAAATTCGCCGCTTTCTAAGTCGTGCTGCCCTAGCCTCTAGGAGAACTAGGATACGTCGGAAAGCAGAAGAAAAATTGCTCAAATGCAAAGAAAAAACAATTTTTGTTTTCTTATATTAATGTTAATACATATATTAATATTATTATATCAATATTTCTTTATAGTAAATAGATCTACACTACAAGTAAAATTATGTAATTTTATATGCTACTTTTACTTCCAATTTAAAATCATTTTTCATTTTTAAAGAGCACATATGTATGTGCTTCAAATATTTTAATTGAAATAAAGTAAAAAAAAAATAAGTATTGTCATTTCTTATCACAAATATGTTACTGGTATTATAAGCAGGAAATAATACGGGAAATCTACCAAAAAACTTCGATACTTTGGGTATATGCAATCATCTCCACACATATTTGTATTTTAAATTAAATTATCACCTCTTGCCATCTATTGTGTAAGAGATAAATTAACCACGGACGGAATCAGCACTACTGTCAATATAACAGATCTCTGTAATTGGTATTTAAATATTGGTCACACTGCTTATGTTTGTTTACAGTGTCAAACAGGAAAGTCTTAAATCTACAAGTTATTTTAGCCTTTGAAATAGAAAAACTAATTAATTAGTGCAATCAATATGAATTGGGAAGATGATTTAGATTTCTTACCTGGAAAGAAAGTACGTATTAATCGTGATATCACGGAAATTTTAAATTCTCTTTCAGTTAGCGAAACAAGGTCGTCGTGCTGGAAATATAAGTACTCCAGAGAAGACCGAATTATTAGAAAATGCTATAGATAATATCAGTAATTCTCCTCCAGAGGCATTGTTAAGGTCGAAAAAAACTGGTAAATGGGCCGACGAAGGAGGAAAGTCTGCAAAGTAAGTAAATCCTATTGCCTCCTGTTTTTATATTTTGTTAACATTTAAGAATAACAATGTATAAATGTGTAGCATGACGAAAGTTAAATGGTTTACTCTAACGTTATTTTATAATCATAGAATCTATAATACATTTACTAAATATATTTCTTCATAAGCAATTAATAGGAAGCAAATTTTAGATTTTACTATAATTTGTTAGTAGTATGGAACTCTAGAGCCAAATTTACAGCATCTTTTCCTTCCTCTCTTATATATCTAGTTTACTTAAATATAAATTTATTGTACAATTATTGTTACATTTTCTTTGTATGTATGTATTTTCTTTTTTAATACAGCTTCCCTCTTCTATTGCTGAATTAATAAGTAGTAACATTTTAAGTATAAATGCACACAAGAAGGAAATATATAAAAAAGATACCAGCAAGGTAGTTATTACAAAATTAAAGATACCTTATGTTTTGACATATTTTTAAAGAGAATATTTGTAAATTTGTTTTTTTGCACCAAATATTAATATTATAATGAATAAATCAATGAAGTTAAAATAATAGAAACTGCATCGCACACCACGCCTGCCTTGTCTTTTTTTAAATTTCGCCGGTGATTTAAGTTTCTTGTTCCGGCAATAAAGGACATATTCGCATGCGTTACGTTAAGAAATTGACGAATATGGCCTTTATTGCGTAACTACTAACCTAAATTATCTGCGGAATTTAAATATATGCCGACGTGAAGCCAACATAGGATCGATTTTGCACGTAAATATGATGCCCCCACCCCTCAACTCAATAGTTTATTAATAATATGTCATCAACGGCTTAACATGCTTAATAGGCAGTGAGTGACTGATGACTAGAGTTGCTCAATTTGCGCCAACAGCCAGTGGCGGGCGCATAAAAGTTTACACAAAATAAATGGTCAGAAATAAAATATAATACGTGCTCAAACGCTTACCGTCTTAAGAGTCTTCCGTGAAATCACAAAGTGAATAATGTCTGTTAAATATCTGCAACAGTAGATATGTTTCCACAGTTGTTTCGGCAAACCGAGTGCGGCGTGAGGAAAAAGTGTGTTTATATGTAAAAAACGAACGTTCTACATCTAGTGACGTTATATTTGCGTAATCAAAATAATCTTTGGAACAACTTAACGGTTCTGTTGACGCACCTTCACAAATTTGTCTTAATGTGCCAAAATCAGAATCTTTCACTAAAATACTTTCAAATCTTTCTAGAACACAAACATTTTTTGCGTCTTCTACCGCGCATAGCTGTGCATGAACATGTTGCGCTATTTGCAGAGATTCCACTAACGACACCGAAGGATTTTGTAATTTTTCTATTGCCTCCACTAGTCCGAAGTAATTGTTCTGAATAATTTTTAAATCCGTTTTAACCTTACTATCTTGAAATTTTGACTGGCTTTCCTTGATAGCCGCTGCTTCCTTTGGATCGAATTGAAAAACCACGTTCTGAATATTCTCAAAATATTTATGATAATAAAACGCGGCCTGTAACCATGCTCCCCAACGTGTAAGAATAGGTTCTGGTGGCTCAGGCATACGGGGGTACAGTCTGTGAAATTTGCGAATTTTCTAATACTATCTGCCACATGACTGGAAGCAAGAAATTTACACGTAATATGATACAAGTTAGCACAATGTTTTTTAAGAGACCGGCCTACAGAAAGCACGCTTGCGGCACCATCACTCATAAACATCAACAGTTGGTTTGTTGAAAATTCAAACTTTTCCAATGTATTAAACACTAACTTTGAAATTACTGCGGCAGTACATTGTTGCACACACAGGACAATAATACTGAAAATTAGTACAAACAAATGAAAATTACTACGCTCCTTTATGCTGTAGTACTTTTTACGCTTGTTGCACGTTTTTTAACACAATACGTTCAAATGCACAAGATGTGATATCAAGGTTAGTGGTACACATCTAGTAATCACCAGGCGAAAATTACAATTACAGGTTACGATTATCTTTTCATGTATTGCATTGTGTTTTTATTTAGTGTATATACTTACCTATATTTCTCCTGTTATTGGGCAATATGTCTGTTGGGAAATAAATGTTTATTATTATTATTATTATTATTATTAGAAACGACGATGTTCGATCCTGTTTGACTCTCACTTATGGGGAGAGAGGTTATGTTTGCTTCACTTGTAAATGTAAACAAATGCTCTTATTATTCTAACTTCATTAGAATAAATATACCAAATTATTATTATGCAAACTTCTAATTCGACCATAAGTGCTGCTAAGTAATTCCTTTCATTCACTAAATGCATATGAAAGTGGTGGTATAAATTTACAAATCTTAGCTGGAAATAAATACCTCCCGGCCTGAGCTAATTATCTAATTGCATATTAATTATAAAAATAATTTTGCTTGAATTCCAAGAGAGATCACATTAATCTGAACCAATGGAAAGAAGAAAACTCGGTTACATATGAATTTTTTATTTTTTGAATTAAGTTATAGCAAGTTTCAGTACACTACTAGCTATTTGTAGCAATATTAGTGCTACAAGAATGTTATGAATAACTAAAATGTTGGCATCTTCTCCGAACTCTTCGAATCCGGTATTAAAACAATTGAAGAAATATTTAAATTGTAGCTTAAATTATGTTCTTATTACATTGACTTCATCAACGCGAACTTACCAATTTTCGTAAGAACTAGAGAATAGGGGTGTAAAATTAACTAAGATCGTACTAAGATGGTGGCACGTTTGTTTACAATACGTTTTCGTGTATTTTTCTTGTGCATTTGTGTATTTTAAGAGCAAATCTTTTTTTAAATTTATTTAATATAGCTGTGGCGTAAAGGCTCTTCTTAAAATAATTTCACTCTACAGGTCAATTGACAACAATTATTTGAACGTGTAAATGCATCTTTAGATATAGCTCAAGTAGGTATACTATGCCGTTTCTGGACCACTTTTGATTGAGTTTTTAATTGACTTTTAATTCGCGGATGATTTCGCGGAATTTTAGGCAATTTCGTGGAATTGATGTTTGATTAGCGGCTCACGCTTTTAATTCGCGGATGATTTCGCGAATTTTATTTAATTGACTTTTAATTCGCGGATGATTTCGCGGAATTTTAGGCAATTTCGTGGAATTGATGTTTGATTAGCGGCTCACGCTTTTAATTCGCGGATGATTTCGCGGAATTTTATTTAATTAACGCCTAATCTCGCGGAATTTTTTTAATTAACGCCCAATCTCGCGGATTTTTATTTAATTAACGCCTAATCTCGCGGAATTTTTATTTAATTAACGCCTAATCTCGCGGAATTTTTTTAATTAACGCCCAATCTCGCGCACTTTCAAGGCCATTCGCGTCCCATAACTTCATGCATCCGCGGTTAATTTCGCGGTTATTTCAAGGTCACGCCTTTAATCCGCGAGCAATTTCCTGGAATCTAAGTTTGATTAGCGGCCACGCCTTTAATCCGCGGGCAATTTCCTGGAATCGAAGTTTGATTAGCGTCTCGCGCCTTTACTCCGCGGTAATTTCGAGGAATCGAAGTTTGGTTAGCGGCTCGCGTTTTTAATCCGCGGCTATTTCAAGGTCGCGATTTTATTCCGCGAGTAATTTCACGCTTTATTAGGCAGCCAATTTTAAGTTTGCGCTTTTTATCCGCGGTAAAGATGGCAGTCGCGGAAAGATGGCGTCCGCGACTACGCTAATCAGTGGTTTCGTTTCGGCGGCTATTTCAAGGTCGCGCTTTTTATTCCGCGGGTAATTTCGCGGAATCGAAGCAAATGTATATAGATTGATTGGCAGTGTGATTCGAGGGTCGCGGAATCAAAGCAAAGGTATTATGGATTGATTAGCGCTTAATTTCACGGTCATTCGCGGAATCGATGCCAATGACACTTTGCTCGCGGTTTTATATTGTGCTTAATGAGTAATTCCAGGAATTTTTAACACGTACCAACCTGATTCTCTCTCATTTCGAATAGACGTAAATAGAACACAGGTAGAAAGTACCCTTTAGTGATTCTCGGAATTTTTAACACGTCCTATCATGATAATGCAATATTGTGAAATATTACCATTAAAACTTTATTAGACGTAAATAGAATTTACGTCACACAGATAGAAAGTACCCTTTAGCGATTCTCGGAATTTTATTGCTGGTGGAGGAATTGGCGCAATCCGGCCACTTGAAAGTCATTCCCAACAATACCGAGCAGTATGTAGCTATGGTGCAGACCACGGACGACATCGACATTAAATTTAAATTTATCGACTCGTTCCGGTTTATGGCGTCTTCGTTAGAGAAGCTGGCTTCTTATTTGGAAGAGTACCCCGTGCGCGAGAGCCAGTTTGAGACGCCACCCTGCTGAAGAGGAAAGGCGTATTCCCCTATAGCTACATGTCTTGTTGGGAAAGGCTCAGCGAGGGACAGCTGCCACCGATACAGGCGTTCCACAACGATCTGTCCAATACTCCCATTAGCATGCGCGATTACGAGCATGCGCAGAGCGTCTGGCGGGAATTCAAATGCCAGACCTTAGGGGAGTATTCGGATCTATATGAAGACTGACGTTTTACTGCTCGCGGACGTCTTCGAGAACTTCCGGGAAAGCTGCATCAAGAATTATGGGCTTGATGCAGCCCATTATTACACCGCACCCGGACTTTCGTGGGACGCCATGTTGAAGCACACAAGCGTGGAATTAGACACTCTCCAGGACGTGGACACCTTGATGTTCTTGGAGAAAGGCATTCGAGGGGGCATGACGCAATGCTCTTCAAGGTATAATGCGTAATATTGTTGTTTTTTAAAATGTCTAATTCATATATTTTGTTTACAGGTACGCCAAAGCCAACAACAAGTACATGCCGGACTACGATCCCGCGTTGCCCAGCACGTACCTGATGTATTACGACATCAATGCCATGTACAGCTGGGCGATGTCGCAGTCTCTGCCGACTGGAGGCCTCGAATGGGTTGAGGACGCGGGAAATTTGAATTTCCACGTTCCCGACGACAACCCGGAAGGATATATTCTGGAGGTCGATCTAGAATATCCACAGCACATTCACGATCGACAAAGGGACCTTCCGATGGGGCCTACCAAGCAGAGATCGCCGGGGTCTGCGTATGAAAAGATGCTGGCCACCCTGTACAGTAAGGAGAAATACGTTGTCCACTACCGCAACCTCAAGCAGTATCTAGCGGGGGCGGATACGAGTGACCAAGATACATAGAGCCTTAAGATTTAAGCAATCGCCATGGCTCAAACCATATATCGACCTGAACACAACGCTGCGACAGGGTGCGAGAAATGAGTTTGAAAAGAATCTCTTCAAACTCATGAACAATGCAGTGTTCGGGAAGACTATGGAGAACGTGAGGTTGCGGAGGAACATGAAGATCGTGGACAAGTGGGACGGACGATACGGCGCAGAGGCGTTAATCAGTCGTCCAAATTTTAAGTGTTCCACAATATTTAATGACAATTGAAGATGTATAGTTGCGTTTCATCCGTGATGCTCATTTCTTTAGGTGTAAAGTCAGGAGCATAAATCCCTGCGTATTGATTACCGGGGATGCCTCGAATCGCTAACGGTATATATTTTTTCTCTGTGTTCAGGCAATAAAACTAAGCTTAGAACCCTTTCCAAATTCTTAATTCTGTTTGCAAATCTTTTTCTATCGGTCGCCATAGCTACCCACTGCGACCTTCGATCTTCGTTCGGTATTGTATAAATCGTGACTCTATCATCAAACTTCACCGACATTTTCTTTAAATGATTTTCTTGACAATTCCCGTACTCGATAATATTATCGTGAAGAATGAGGCGATAAGCTACTGTACCGCTTTTTAAATTCCTCCTAACACTCCACTTCCAATTTTATGTCGACGGTTGAGGATTTGAGCGATTAATTTTGTTAATTATTTTGAATTTAGATCAGGAGAGGATTTACTAAGAAAAATCAATATTACTTAAAAGTGTCTATCGGCACACGTATAAACACCTCAAATATATTCGGAATTTTCACTATGAAGAAAGAGGATGAAGCCGAAGTAAAATGCATAGGTGCAATTTTGTACATTTACAGCGGTACCTCGGTTTACAATTTGTGAAGCTGAAAGAACTTTTTCGATGCTGGAAAGCATACTAGCTTCAAAAGAAGCCGTTTTAACTGCAGAAAATATAAAAAGCCTCTTGTGGTAATGGCTAAACAATTTTTCTTATTTCCCACTTGACACGTACCGTACGAGCGAGCGTACTATGATCACCCAATTTTACCTGTTTAAAATTTAGAGATACAATGTTGAGAGAATGCAATGTATGTCCGTTCACCGAGGCGATGGAATCTCTTACGCCTGCGCAAGAGCTGGAATTCCGCTCCTTTGACGTTCGTGACGTCAGAGTTCGCGACCATGATCACCTTACTGGCTAGTATCGCGATACGACACATGAGGATTGTAATATTAATTACCAGGATAGTCACGTGACTCCAGTCGTTTTCATAATTTAAGTGGGTAGGACTCGCATTTTATCATCAAAAACCCCGCTAAAGATTTCGAACGCCACGTCGATTTGCTTCATATAAATAAAGAGCGACACATCTCCTTTACTAGAAATATAGACGATAACCTAATAAAATTCAGATTTATTGATTCCTTTAGATTTTTGGCATCCTCTCTAGAAAAACTAACACCATACCTGACCATATTTTCAAATTGAATAAAATACGTTACGTATAATTATAATGGTTTTTATTTTATTTTTGTCTTTCACAGGATTACCAACCTCTACATATTTGACTAATTTTAATTACTAGCATTGTAAACACAAGAAAATTACGTTTCTTACTTTATTAGATATTATTATCCGATCAAATGTTGCAATACCTAATTCATTCGCATAATTATGACATACATATTTCCACATTTCTTGCTCTTACAAATGGGTGATTTGCATGATAACGTAAAGATTTTGCTATGTAGCCACTTTAACTCTTTAAATGCATTTTGTATGTTAGAGGCTATAAATCCTTTTATCAGTTCATTTTATACAAGAGTAACTGCCTTGCCAACCCACCAACGACTCAATATCAGTTGGAATCGTTTAGTCAGCCAGCAGCTTTATGACGACGGCTGGCCGTTCAAAGATGTTGAAGCCGCTGCATAACAACGGATACAGATATATACAGGCAGGTATAACAGGTGGAAGAATTATACGTAACGTATTTTATTCAATTTGAAAATATGGTCAGGTATGGTGTTAGTTTTTCTAGAGAGGATGCCAAAAATCTAAAGGAATCAATAAATCTGAATTTTATTAGGTTATCGTCTATATTTCTAGTAAAGGAGATGTGTCGCTCTTTATTTATATGAAGCAAATCGACGCGGCGTTCGAAATCTTTAGCGAGGTTTTTGATGATAAAATGAGAGTCCTACCCACTTAAATTATGAAAACGACTGGAGTCACGTGACTATCCTGGTAATTAATATTACAATCCTCATGTGTCGTATCGCGATACTAGCCAGTAGGTATCTGTTTGTAACTGTCGTTTTGAATAGGTTTCTGAACGGTTACCTGTTGTCATGAAGCGATTCCAACTAATGTTGGACTATTTATTGGTTAACACAGCATTTACTCTTATATGAAATGAATTGATAAAGGTATTTACTACAAGCATACTTATCTATAGGAACTTCTTTGTTTAGCGTTATTTAGGAGACCTGCTTTTATTCTAGTAATAGAATTTTGCAGCCTCGATCTGCTGTTAATGCTGTTATGGCCGAACATAAATGTTAACCACACAGAATGTTGCATTTCGAAAATGTAGATAGGAGCTATACAATAAGTGTATTCCGGCAACAGTGCAGGTACGGCTAGTATACATACGATACAGCGATAAACGATGGTAGGGTTGGTAGGGGTCCCGACTGATACATACATTGTTGCAATTCGCAACGCGTGTGCACACTTTCCGAATGCAGCAATGTGTATACATGGTGTTCGAAACAGTGACACTTATTTTTATGCAAAATCTAGGTTGTAAATAAAACCATTATTTAAAAATATGTAAGATTTTATTCACCAAGCCTGGTGAAGCAGTTAAAGTCGATTCTTCCACCTGTTATACCTGCCTGTATATATCTGTATCCGTTGTTATGCAGCGGCTTCAACATCTTTGAACGGCCAGCCGTCGTCATAAAGCTGCTGGCTGACTAAACGATTCCAACTGATATTGAGTCGTTGGTGGGTTGGCAAGGCAGTTACTCTTGTATAAAATGAACTGATAAAAGGATTTATAGCCTCTAACATACAAAATGCATTTAAAGAGTTAAAGTGGCTACATAGCAAAATCTTTACGTTATCATGCAAATCACCCATTTGTAAGAGCAAGAAATGTGGAAATATGTATGTCATAATTATGCGAATGAATTAGGTATTGCAACATTTGATCGGATAATAATATCTAATAAAGTAAGAAACGTAATTTTCTTGTGTTGACAATGCTAGTAATTAAAATTAGTCAAATATGTAGAGGTTGGTATCCTGTGAAAGACAAAAATAAAATAAAAACCATTATAATTATACGTAACGTATTTTATTCAATTTGAAAATATGGTCAGGTATGGTGTTAGTTTTTCTAGAGAGGATGCCAAAAATCTAAAGGAATCAATAAATCTGAATTTTATTAGGTTATCGTCTATATTTCTAGTAAAGGAGATGTGTCGCTCTTTATTTATATGAAGCAAATCGACGCGGCGTTCGAAATCTTTAGCGAGGTTTTTGATGATAAAATGAGAGTCCTACCCACTTAAATTATGAAAACGACTGGAGTCACGTGACTATCCTGGTAATTAATATTACAATCCTCATGTGTCGTATCGCGATACTAGCCAGTAAGGTGATCATGGTCGCGAACTCTGACGTCACGAACGTCAAAGGGTCGCCTGCATATGTGACAGTGTGAAATGGAGCGGAATTCCAGCTCTTGCGCAGGCGTAAGAGATTCCATCGCCTCGGTGAACGGACATACATTGCACTCTCTCAACATTGTATCTCTAAATTTTAAACAGGTAAAATTGGGTGATCATAGTACGCTCGCTCGTACGGTACGTGTCAAGTGGGAAATAAGAAAAATTGTTTAGCCATTACCACAAGAGGCTTTTTATATTTTCTGCAGTAAAACGGCTTCTTTTGAAGCTAGTATGCTTTCCAGCATCGAAAAAGTTCTTTCAGCTTCACAAATTGTAAACCGAGGTACCGCTGTAAATGTACAAAATTGCACCTATGCATTTTACTTCGGCTTCATTCTCTTTCTTCATAGTGAAAATTCCGAATATATTTGAGGTGTTTATACGTGTGCCGATAGACACTTTTAAGTAATATTGATTTTTCTTAGTAAATCCTCTCCTGATCTAAATTCAAAATAATTAACAAAATTAATCGCTCAAATCCTCAACCGTCGACATAAAATTGGAAGTGGAGTGTTAGGAGGAATTTAAAAAGCGGTACAGTAGCTTATCGCCTCATTCTTCACGATAATATTATCGAGTACGGGAATTGTCAAGAAAATCATTTAAAGAAAATGTCGGTGAAGTTTGATGATAGAGTCACGATTTATACAATACCGAACGAAGATCGAAGGTCGCAGTGGGTAGCTATGGCGACCGATAGAAAAAGATTTGCAAACAGAATTAAGAATTTGGAAAGGGTTCTAAGCTTAGTTTTATTGCCTGAACACAGAGAAAAAATATATACCGTTAGCGATTCGAGGCATCCCCGGTAATCAATACGCAGGGATTTAATGCTCCTGACTTTACACCTAAAGAAATGAGCATCACGGATGAAACGCAACTATACATCTTCAATTGTCATTAAATATTGTGGAACACTTAAAATTTGGACGACTGATTAACGCCTCTGCGCCGTATCGTCCGTCCCACTTGTCCACGATCTTCATGTTCCTCCGCAACCTCACGTTCTCCATAGTCTTCCCGAACACTGCATTGTTCATGAGTTTGAAGAGATTCTTTTCAAACTCATTTCTCGCACCCTGTCGCAGCGTTGTGTTCAGGTCGATATATGGTTTGAGCCATGGCGATTGCTTAAATCTTAAGGCTCTATGTATCTTGGTCACTCGTATCCCCTCCGCTAGATACTGCTTGAGGTTGCGGTAGTGGACAACGTATTTCTCCTTACTGTACAGGGTGGCCAGCATCTTTTCATACGCAGACCCCGGCGATCTCTGCTTGGTAGGCCCCATCGGAAGGTCCCTTTGTCGATCGTGAATGTGCTGTGGATATTCTAGATCGACCTCCAGAATATATCCTTCCGGGTTGTCGTCGGAACGTGGAAATTCAAATTTCCCGCGTCCTCAACCCATTCGAGGCCTCCAGTCGGCAGAGACTGCGACATCGCCCAGCTGTACATGGCATTGATGTCGTAATACATCAGGTACGTGCTGGGCAACGCGGGATCGTAGTCCGGCATGTACTTGTTGTTGGCTTTGGCGTACCTGTAAACAAAATATATGAATTAGACATTTTAAAAAACAACAATATTACGCATTATACCTTGAAGAGCATTGCGTCATGCCCCCTCGAATGCCTTTCTCCAAGAACATCAAGGTGTCCACGTCCTGGAGAGTGTCTAATTCCACGCTTGTGTGCTTCAACATGGCGTCCCACGAAAGTCCGGGTGCGGTGTAATAATGGGCTGCATCAAGCCCATAATTCTTGATGCAGCTTTCCCGGAAGTTCTCGAAGACGTCCGCGAGCAGTAAAACGTCAGTCTTCATATAGATCCGAATACTCCCCTAAGGTCTGGCATTTGAATTCCCGCCAGACGCTCTGCGCATGCTCGTAATCGCGCATGCTAATGGGAGTATTGGACAGATCGTTGTGGAACGCCTGTATCGGTGGCAGCTGTCCCTCGCTGAGCCTTTCCCAACAAGACATGTAGCTATAGGGGAATACGCCTTTCCTCTTCAGCAGGGTGGCGTCCTCAAACTGGCTCTCGCGCACGGGGTACTCTTCCAAATAAGAAGCCAGCTTCTCTAACGAAGACGCCATAAACCGGAACGAGTCGATAAATTTAAATTTAATGTCGATGTCGTCCGTGGTCTGCACCATAGCTACATACTGCTCGGTATTGTTGGGAATGACTTTCAAGTGGCCGGATTGCGCCAATTCCTCCACCAGCAATAAATTCCGAGAATCGCTAAAGGGTACTTTCTATCTGTGTGACGTAAATTCTATTTACGTCTAATAAAGTTTTAATGGTAATATTTCACAATATTGCATTATCATGATAGGACGTGTTAAAAATTCCGAGAATCACTAAAGGGTACTTTCTACCTGTGTTCTATTTACGTCTATTCGAAATGAGAGAGAATCAGGTTGGTACGTGTTAAAAATTCCTGGAATTACTCATTAAGCACAATATAAAACCGCGAGCAAAGTGTCATTGGCATCGATTCCGCGAATGACCGTGAAATTAAGCGCTAATCAATCCATAATACCTTTGCTTTGATTCCGCGACCCCTCGAATCACACTGCCAATCATCTATATACATTTGCTTCGATTCCGCGAAATTACCCGCGGAATAAAAAGCGCGACCTTGAAATAGCCGCGAAACGAAACCACTGATTAGCGTAGTCGCGGACGCCATCTTTCCGCGACTGCCATCTTTACCGCGGATTAAAAAGCGCAAACTTAAAATTGGCTGCCTAATAAAGCGTGAAATTACTCGCGGAATAAAATCGCGACCTTGAAATAGCCGCGGATTAAACGCGAGCCGCTAACCAAACTTCGATTCCTCGAAATTACCCGCGGAGTAAAGGCGCGAGACGCTAATCAAACTTCGATTCCAGGAAATTGCCCGCGGATTAAAGGCGTGGCCGCTAATCAAACTTAGATTCCGGAAATTGTTCGCGGATTAAAGGCGTGACCTTGAAATAACCGCGAAATTAACCGCGGATGCATGAAGTTATGGGACGCGAATGGCCTTGAAAGTGCGCGAGATTGGGCGTTAATTAAAAAAATTCCGCGAGATTAGGCGTTAATTAAAAAAATTCCGCGAGATTGGGCGTTAATTAAAAAAAATCCGCGAGATTGGGCGTTAATTAAAAAAATTCCGCGAGATTAGGCGTTAATTAAATAAAATTCCGCGAAATCATCCGCGAATTAAAAGCGTGAGCCGCTAATCAAACATCAATTCCACGAAATTGCCTAAAATTCCGCGAAATCATCCGCGAATTAAAAGTCAATTAAATAAAATTCCGCGAAATCATCCGCGAATTAAAAGCGTGAGCCGCTAATCAAACATCAATTCCACGAAATTGCCTAAAATTCCGCGAAATCATCCGCGAATTAAAAGTCAATTAAAAACTCAATCAAAAGTGGTCCAGAAACGGCATAGTATACCTACTAGCTCATTTTAAATATTTTTAGTTGTTTGCTGTTCTACTCTCATATGATGCCTCAAGGGGTAAAACCAGATGAAGTAAAATCCATTTCTATAAATATTCATAATTTTGTGAATACTGTGCGAAAATTGTCAGTGTTTTGTAATATAGCGAATCGGCAAAAATTTAGGCTTAAATCTAATTTAAAAGTGTTGATAATACGCCTCAAAGGCGTTAAATCACTTTTACGGCAAAACTAGTTTTAAAGCTGTTAATTATACCGGGCTTAATACTAGTAAATTAAGCTCGATTGTAAAATTAATGGTTACCGAGATAACTGGTTGTCAAAACATATACATGGCTGAATTTTACCTGAAGCAAATTTCACTTTGTGTGCCTGTTATTTATCAAAACTAATAAATATACTTTTCCTTTGTTGCAGAAATAAAAGTTCTACAAATCTAATTGAATTGTAAGGTGAGAGAAAATTGTATACATGCGCTCCTAAAAATGATATTTTTTTAGAGAACGCTTTCAAACTGAAAAGGCGGAATCTGATGAAGATGATATTCCAGTAATTCCTGATATAGAAGAATTTCAAGATGAACTTTCTAGTGGCGCGGATGCAGAGAACATAAAGTAAGTGTGATTTATGTTATTGAGGACATTTCACAATATACCTACTACTCTGCTACAACACGAGGGTAGTCTGAAGAGTTTCCAATCTAACACAAAAACACGTATTTTTGTCAAATTCAGTTTTATTTCTCGACGTAGTCTTTTTGAAAACACTTTTCACGGCGGTGTTCCTAACTCGTTAATCCGTCCAAATAGTAGTTGGCATCTTGTTCTGCAAAATTGGCGTTTACGAATGTGATGGCCTCCTCATTCGATGAAAATCTCTGTTCCTCGAGCGAAACTTTGAGTCCAGAAAACAGAAAAAGTCACTGTGGGCCAGATCTGGTGAATAGGATGGTTGGTCTATCAATTCGAACCCCAATTTTCGCATTTTTACCATGGCGACCAAGTGAAACGGTACGTTGTCTTAGTGGAACAAAAAAAATTTTTGTTTCAAATGCGGCAGTTTTTCCGCAATTTCTGCCTTCAGCTTGCCAAGTAATGATGCGTAGTATATCCCCGTTATTGTTTTTCCTTTTTCAAGGTAGTTGGTTAACACAACTCCGTGGCTATCCCAACAAACAATTGCCATCACTTTCCCGGTTGATGAAACAGTCTTTGCCTTTTTCGGAGTCGGTTCAACCTTCGCAGTCAACTGTTTCGACTGTGCCTTGGCTTCAGAAGTGTACTGATGTATCCAAGTTTCATCTACAGTTATTAATCGATTCCAAAAGTCCGACTTATTTGGGCTTTGGAATGCGTTTTTGGTTTTGAGTGAGCAAGCGCGGCTAGCTTGTTTATGCTCAAATCTAGTAATATATGGCAAACTCTTTCGAGATGCCCACAGCCTCTGCTATCATTTTAACCTTCATTCGATGGTAGTCTAGTACCATTTGGTGAACTTTTCCGATGTTATCAGTAGTGGTTGCAGTTTTTGGCCGTCCCGAACGTTTATCGTCAACCAAGCTGGTACGACCACGTTTAAATTCTGCTTCCCGAAATTTCACTGTGGTAAATAATGCCGCAAGTCCCCGTAAACAGCGGCTACCTCGGCTCTAATTTGCGTAGGCGCATTGCTTTTCAAATGGAGGAATTTAAAGACGGCTCCATATTCGATTTTTTTCCATTTTTACAGAAACATCGACTGACACAAACTACAACTGAGTGTCCAACATGGTTCAAATCTTTAAAAGTATCTTTCAACGTATGCGCAATTACATTACCAGAATATTTTTGAGAGTAACACCTTCATGTTGGAAGCTTTTCAGACTACTCTCGTATGTTGCAATGTATATTTTGGATCGAAATCGCGAGTATCAAGAATTCTTTTCAATAATTCGACATTACCATAGCCCTGTTTTTCTTCTTAATTTATAGAAGCTCTGGATTTAAATCAACATACAAAGAAATAGATTCTGAATTAATAAAACTAGACGACGACCAGAAATTTGGAAACTCAAAAATTGATTTAAGTCTTTTAACCTCCAGATTACTTCCTGAAAAGGACTGCAAAGAAGATAATGAAGTATGGACTATGGATATGTTATATGAAACTCTGATGAAGTTTGTTAATAGTAGAAATAATTAGTAAATAATGGATATGGTAAGCATGTCACTTCTTACGAGATATTAAGCGCCCAAATGTAAACTTGTCTGCTTACGCTAGAAGTGCAATTTAAAAAAAAAATGATTATACAATAACATACCACTGTTATGTAGTAGAACATGATTGAAAATATTCATACTTAGAGTAGGTCATATATTAATGCTATTCTGCGTCCGATTTTTATGCACTGGAAATATATGTATCCTACAAAAATTGTATATAAAGTTTCCTCAAAATATAGTGATGTCTTTTTAAATAAAACTTCAACCACCATGAAACCTCTATTGCCTACCCTGCAACTCAGCGCATATTCTTCTTTTTTCATTATGCCCTCAATTTTGAGCAAGTCCCCTGTTCCGATTAAGGAAAAACAACCCCAAACCATTACAGATCCACCTCTATGCTTCACCGTAGGAACTGTACACTCCCGTAACATCCTTTCCCATCTTGATCTGCGTACGAAAACTCTCCGTCTATTTCCAAAAACCTCAAATTTGTATTGGTCAGTCCACAAAACGTTTTTAAAATCGTCCACTGTCCAATCTCTATGAGCTTGTGCCCATTTCAGTCGTTTCAGCCTATTTCCTCTTCGGAGTAACGGTTTTCGACAAGCCACTCGCCCATGCAACCCAGCCTCTTTCAGCCGACGTTTTAAAAGTACTCACAGAAACTTTGGAATCTCGCTCATTATTGAATTCTGCAGCAATTTCTGATGCTGTTAGTCTTCGATTGCGCTTACTAATTATTTTTATTCGTAAATCTTCCGCAGGAGTCGTTTTTCTTGGCGGTCCTGGCCGACTATGACCTTGCACGTCACCGGTTGTCTTAAATCGAACTATAGTATCATGTACTGTACATTTTTTTATTTTTAATTTATCCGCAATCCGTCTTTCTGTGTACCCTTCCTGATGTAAGGTAATAATAGCAGATCGTTTTGAAACAGCTAGAGGCTTTCCACGGGGCATTTTAAGCAGTCAAACCAAAATTATTTTATTTTTCACTTGCACAACCACAGATACTTTCACAATAACAATCCCTTCAGAACTACTGCGTTTACAAATGTTATAATACTTTATAAAGGGTATACGAATATTTCCAGGTAACACGAGTGAATCAGCTAAACCTCCTAGGGATTATTATAAAGCTTTATTGTCACTGTAATTATTGGAGATTTCCAACATAATTATGTTTTATGATAACGGTCTTATAATAGACAAATACTACCTGGAAATTGGTAAAAGGCTTCCAGAAAAGGTTAGTTTTAATAATTCCTCACAGAAATGTATATCATAAAACTTTGAAATTTTTTCCTAAGCAGTTAATATAATTTGTCAGCTTGCCCGAACTTCCATGAACGGTGCTGTATACAATCAAAAATAAGCTGCACTGTAATTGGTTTACTTTTTATTTACACATTACACACAGATATACATCATCACATTTATAGAATTAACTTACATTAAACGCTATTGGATATGCAACAAAATAGATATTTCATTATCGTTCTAGTATTATTGTCGTGTTCTTTTTATATAAATTTAATAGACTTAATTACAATTCCTTTCAAGTGACGAAGAGTTCAAAATTGCATTTCACAGGAATACATTTCATGTTATCAATACATTTGAATCTACGTAGGTTTTCGCGGATAGAATTAAATTCTTGCCGTTTGTCTTTTCGTGATTTGTCAAAACTTTCGTTAATTTTTATACAATGCTCGTCCATAAAAACAAGCAGAAATGAAGTGGTAAACTTCAAGGTTAACATGTATTAACACATGTAAATGGAATCGGGGATTATTCTGTAAGAATCGAGGTATTTTCGACTGTGTAACATGCGCTGTCGTGTCGCTTATGCACTGTCGCTCTAAAACAAAATTTGTGACATCAACCTCACATTTTATAGAATAGTGTTGTGTTGTGGTGTTTATGTCGGTTTATCGGTCGCAGTCGGGTAACCTTGAGTATAATATACGCAAATGACTCATATACGACAAAATCCATATCACCTTTTTAAAGCAACACCTTGGAATGTGTCGAAAATAATTGCAGTACAAGTGACACTATATCATTAACGTGTGCACTGTCGCAAAATAATAGAATCAGAAAAGTACTACTGAAAATTTGACGTTTCGACACGACACTGTAAAAAACAACACTCTCGCTCCTTACAGAATAACCCCCCAGAGCAAATGCATTGCACTGTTAATATGTATATACAAGAGGTTTCAAATCTTCAGGAAATTGGTAAATATACGATATTATTCGCTAAATAAAAACCTATTTTCAAGGAAACATTCATATAAGATTCGCGGTAGAATAGTCTCAAATGGAGAAGTACATATTACATCATGTGCGCAGAAGACTTTCTTTAGTTGGGCGAGTTGATTATCACTCGTCAAGGGATGAATCGAGCTTCAGTAGCTCACCGTTACTGTTTGCGAGGAGGTTGTTTAGGTTGCGAGAGTTGTTTAGAGTAATTACTTGGCGTTTTATTTTTCTATACTCCTTTTTCGCGTGTTTCCAAGACATTTGAAAGCTTTAATTTTTGTACAGGTTAAAATTGTGTACAATTTATTGTTTAATAAATGTAGTACAATCTTTTTTGTAGTGTTGTGATTTCTTAAGAAAGAAATATTAAAAAAATAAAAAATAATTTTGATGTAACATAACCTATGGGTACAGGTCTAATTAAATTATTCTAAAATACATCTGTACTAAATTGTTGTATCTTTGTTTCCAGTACATTCTATATACTGCAAAGTTTAAAATCGTTTTGAGCAGGCCATACTATTCAAAATATCTACGGCAATGACAAATGTTTATCTTTCTGTTATTTTGTTATTATTGGTTCTATGAAATTGGATAATTTGGCAAATCAGTAGTATTTTTGCTGCTGATATTAACTAGCATATTAATGTAATTAATCGAAAAATGATTAAATGGCACATTTTTATTTTAAAAAATTCTAATTTATTGTTCTTTTATGGAACACCCCAAACGATTTTGTAAAATTTTGAAAGATAGTTCAATTTTTGGTACAAAAGCATTCTAGAGGAGTATTTTAAAATTAATAACAAGAAAGCTACAGCGGTTTTTAGTTTCTATTAAAGATATATGTTAACGTTAGTAGACTAATACAGTACAAATTTATCTGGCGTTTAATTGTTAAATATACATTATTGATATTTAGACATAAACTAAACCTGGGCTGCTGGGAGACAAACATGTATTCTTTATAGAAACTAAAAATCATTGAAACTTTCTTATTTATTTCAAGACAGCAGGCTATAAAGTTATGTATAACTTATATATCAAATATCAGAAATTGAGTTACCTATCAAAAAAATCGTAAATTTTGTTTTATAAAAATGCGTTATTCAATCGTTTCTTTTTATTAATTGCTTATTAACCAGCAGCAAAAACACCACCAATTTGTCAATCTAACCGATTTCGTAGGACCAATAATGGAGATAGCAATAATGACTAGAGTAACCTAAACTTGCGGACTCGCATAGGCGTCGGTATTACGGGTTAATATAAGAATACGAAAAATTCATAAATAAACTAAACCGGTAGAGAAGCAGGCATGTAGTGTCGACCTTGAATATAAATCATGTTAAACCGCGCTGAGAGAGATTTCGTTTTAGTACCGGTTGAGCTGTTGCAGAGATTAGTCGAACGGTTAAGGTTATGTACTTACGTGTCGCTTTTGAAAATATAGCTGGTGTTTTTTGTGTGTTGTAGTATTATACAAAGTACATAATTAGTGTATCGTTTCATATAGAACTAATATTTACATACCTAAGAAAACAATGCCTCGTAATAGATTTGCTACTGATGTACATAAGTATGTGTCATTTTTTCCCCATTTAAAATACGACGGTAGTGCAGTTTTTTACTTAATATACAATGTTCGTTTGGCTGCATTGGACAGAACTGATTGCCAGAGGCATGTCAATGGTATTAAGCATATGAGAAATACAAGAACTGAAATACCTTATACACTATTCCTCATACATTTATTAATTATGTTTACCTCTTGTAATCTTCCGTTGTCGTTGGTGAGAAAAGCAGCTTTTAAAACGTTTTGGCGACAATACGTTCCAAAGTACCCATTACCCTCACAAACGCAATTACAGAATCATTTGCCGCGAATGAAAGAGATGCTAGAAAATGTGTGTAAACGTGATTTGTGTTCCAAAAGAATATGGATTATTGTGGATGAGACGACCGATATAAAGAAAAACAGTATTGTGAATGTAATAGCTCGCGTTTTATCTAGCGAGAACACAGCATCTCGATATTTGTTAGCTTGCAAATGTGTTCAACAATGTACCGCGGAAAATATTCAAAAAGTGATAATGAACGCTTTGAAAAAATTTAAAATAGCCCAAGATCAAGTTGTGATGATTGTGACAGATAATGCAGCAACGATGTTAAGTGTTGGGCGATCCTTAAAGCATATATTTCCTAACTTAATACATATAACCTGCGTGCTGCATGCTTTGCATTTAGTTGGTGAAGTTGTTTGACAACATTACGGAAACATTGATTGGATGATTGAAAGTACTAAAGCAGTGTTTCGTAAATCTCCTAAACGTTTAAAAGAATTTCGTAAATTTTGTCCAGGTATTCCAGAACCTCCTGAACCAATTTTAACGCGATGGGGTACTTGGCTAACAGCAGCTTCTTACTATTTGATCCATTTTCAACAAATTCAATCAGTTATAATGCGATTTAATCGGAATGAATCCAAAGCAATTAGAGAAAGTCAAAGAGAATTTCAAATTCCTTAACTTTTAGAAGATTTAACAAGAATATGTACCAGTTATACAGTATTACTAGATGCCATCAGAAAACTACAATGTACTGAATTGTCATTGCAGGAATCATTAGACATAGTGGAGAGTATAAAAAATAAATTACACACATTAAATGATACGCCAGGATTATGGGCTAGTCAAAAGTTGGCAGATGTTTTAAGGAAAAATCCCGATTTTAATACTTTAGAGGCCGTTTATAATAAGTGTAAGAATAGTGAACTTTTAAGTGATTTGGAAAACAGTTTCTACATGCAAATGTAACTTCCTTAGACGTGGAGAGATCGTTTTCTATGTATAAGAATATTTTTTCTTGTCGACGCACAAGGTTTAAAGAAGTAACTGTGGAAACATATGCAATGATGCAAGTTTACAGTAGTTCACATCCTGATGCCTCTAATTTGTTGAATAATTAGCAAGTAAGTTTATTTATGAATTTTTCGTATTCTTATATTAACCCGTAATACCGACGCCCATGCGAGTCCGCAAGTTTTGGTTACCTTAATAATGACCCTTAATTTGGATCATCCCGTATATTTGTTTGCCTGTCGCAACCATGATTCGTAGCCGACTAGCACATGCCGTGATTATTGCGACTGCTACTTCAAAGCGCTGCTATGATTTTCAATGTTATTTCTGCATTAAATGAATTGAATTTAAACCCCAATGAGCTGTCGCAAAGGAATAAAAGGATTACAACTAACCACGATAAATGATTAAAACAGCCAAATCTAGAAAAGTAAGTATAGTTTGTTACAATATCTTCCCTAAGTCTCGGAACATCCTGTTTAAGTTCAATTGTTAATATAAAAATAGATTTTTATTTATTAACATGTGCGCAAGCGAATTATATAATTATTCATACTATTTTCGTTTGTACGTTTTGTCGAAATAATTGCCACAATCGCTTCTACAAATTTTCGGATTTTTGTTTGTTTGCTATACTGTATTACATATTTAATATCTCAACCTTATTTGATGGTCTCTAATTCTAACCGAATTGAATTCGTTATATTGTAAACTAATACGTACGTTATTTTAATTAATTATCTAATTAAGCATTTCTCCCTTGTCAATGTAAACATCTGCCATTATTTCCTTATCACTTCTTTCTGATACCAGAGCCAAATCAACCTGTGATCAATTTGATACTAGTTACTATCCCCTTATATCTATGAGATATTGATTTGAGTTAGTTTTGTATTCAGCTGATATTGTGACATTCATTAGGTACTTGTAGCTCAGTAAGTTTTAAATAGGTTTCAGAATAAAACCGTTTCAAAATAACACATTTCATAAAGAATTGATATGTAGTTTAGCTCACTGATATGAAAAAACAGCAGTGCATATAAAAAAAATCCATAAAAATGTAAAAAAACAATACTAACACCAGAAATCACTTGATTGCAATGTTCAAATGCAGGAGTCCGGTTTTACTGTAAATATCTCTTTTATTTTCAATATTAGACATGCGCATTATTAATCAAAACTGTTAGAGATATAAATTTTCTATACGGTGAATACTTAAAAAATATATGGTGCCATTTAAAAAAGTGACGTTTCAGGTGTTTGAGTTTGACAAAGTTTGGTGTTCAGTACTAAACATCCTGTATGTTTGGCGTTTTAGTACCATGTCTAGATAAAGCCAAGTATGTAATTTAATCTCATAAAAATTGACGTTAAAATGTATTTGCATTCCGGACTTTTTGAAGGAAATAAACATAAATTCCTGGATAAGATTAACGCATTCAGAGATAATGATAACTTTTAATCTACTAACTGTCTTACAAGTAGGATTTGGACCTCCAAATGTCAATTAGTCACGTTTGACACAATTGATTTAAAATTTAAAAAGTGTTTAAGCTAATTTCAATTCACATACGTGTTTTAAAGTTCATTTACGAGCGTTTCAAAGTAGAAAAATGAATCACCAAAGAAATTTATAAGTGGAGGAGGCAGTACGGGCATCAACTCTGCTGGATGAGGGATACTCAATGCGTTATGTTGCCAGTATGTTAGAATGAAATCATTCCAGCATAAGTCGCATGGTTGCGCGATTTAACGAAACAGGATCTCACATTCGAAGGCTAGGGCAAGAGCAAAAACGATGTACAAATCAATGGGATAACCGTTTTCTGAGACAATCCGCTCTTTGAAACCGGAGAATCTCTAGTAGTGTTAAAAAATGAGTTATCAGTGATTCGTAATGTTGTAATATCGCCTCGAACAATCAGAAGCCGAATTAAGGAGCAGGAGACCGGCAAAAAACCACCACTTACCAGAGAGCACAAAGTTTAAAGATTGCGCTTTGCCAGAAATCATCAGCACTAGTCTGTTAATGATTGGAAAAAGGTTTCATTCTCTGACGAAACGAGGGTTAGCTTAAAACTTCCCGATGGACGTGAGCGTGTCTGGTGAAGCGAAGGAGAGGGATTTGCAAGTGGCAACATTCCTCCAAAGGTCCCGTTTGATGGCGACTTTGTAATGTTTTAAGAGGGCATCCGCTTCGGTGCTCATGCAGCGTTAGTCCCTACACGTGTGAGGTCTATGAATGCGGATTATTACCTGGAAAAACATCGTACTTGAACACATAATGCCATTTGCTCCTTTTGTGGGTCCTAATTTTTTATTCATGCAAGGCAATGCGTGTCCCCATGTAGCTGAACAGGTTATTGACTACCTGCATGCTGCTGGTGTTCCGTTAATGGAATGGCTACCTAACAGTTCCGACCTCAACCCCATTGGGCATTTATGGAACCATCTTAAACAAAAAATCAGTGGTCGTAGACTCCCACCTGCTAACCACAATCACCTGGTGGATGCAGTAATTGAAGAATGGGAGTATATTCCCCAGGATATCATTGAGAATTTAATCGCTAGCATGCCAAGGCGTATGATTGCCGTAATTAGAAGTAGAGGAGGACCTACAAGGTACTAACGTCGCGTTGGATCAATTAATTCTATCGTTTTCGATTTTTTAAATGTTTTTCATTTTGATTTTCGTTTTCATATCTCACTCATTTTCAACAAAAGAATTTAATGATTTAAAATAAGGTAATCTTTCGCTGATTTCATTACAATTTAGTTTACTTTTACTTTCATTAATGTAATTATTTAAGTTTAATAAAATGGTGCGTTAATTTTGTCCAGGAGCTTATCTACATTTAGGTGATTGAAAACAACACTATAAATATCTCTATATCTGCTAGAGATAGACACAATATGAAACCCATATTACGTTGGTTTATTCCTAAATGAAGAAACTTAAAACGTAATAAAATACAGAATGATTTAAAATAACAAAGTAGGTCCTTGATTCACTACTTATCGATCATCCTGTATATCCAGAAATATTTCTGAAAGATACATTATGGTGTCTATTATACAGAGCGGTGCAAAAGTAGCTACAGCAAATGACTAACACGGAACGTCAGAACGCATACTCGTTCTTAACAGTTACTTACTAAGCAACAACGACAGTACTACGAATAGTATAACATATACGTGAAACACTTACTACCAACGTTACATGGTTATTGAATTTATTTTGCCAAGTATGAACTTGCGCTACTCGTTATTATCTGAAAATTTTAACCTACCGTATACACACTAAGCACAATTCAACAATTTCAGAAGATTGGGACATTCTGTAAAGTATACTATAGTACCTCTGAGGTTAAGCAGAGTTATCTATCACTGGCCACTTTGTTATTTTAAATGGAAATATGGTTTTGTTCGTTAGTTTTGGATTCTATTTTCAATTTTAAAGCAATTTTTATGACACATCCCCACAACTACTTTTGTTTAAAAAAGTACACAGAACGTCGTATCGAAAGAAATGTGGCAGCATTATTATCTACATACTGTGATTAAACCATAATTTTTTAGAATAAACAAAATAAATTGTACCAATTCACAAATTAAATTTACAACACGTAATAATAACTTTGTTCTACAATCAATTATTTATTCAACATAGCTGCCATCATTTTCTGCCCACTGTTCTATGCGATGTCTGAATTTTTTGAAACTGATCCAAATTTCCTCGATCTGTATTTGGTGTACGGCGTTTCGTATCCTTTCTTTTAATATTTCTCTACTGTTGGGTGTTGGTTGAGAGTAAACCAGGTCTTTGAGGCGGTCCCGTAAAAAATCTTATATAGTGAGATCGGGCGACCTTGGAGGCCATACAATCGGACCATTTCTAACTATCCACTTTTTTCGAAACACCAAACTTTTCATTCAGCTACGAGTGCCGTCGAATGTGCATTATTTTGTTTAATCCAAAAAATGACGGTTTAATCAAAGTATGTATTTGATTTTTTCTTGGAATTTGTTGAAATTTTGTATAGAGCCGTGATTTGTCATTCTGAATAATTTTTCTTTGTAAAACTTTGGCGTATTGTCAACAGAAAAGTTTTACCTGAAGCGAAATTGACAAATAATGGATTTTATTAAAGTGGGCCGATCATTCAGAACATTTGCATAACCTCATAACTTTTCATTCCGAACAACTTTTCTTATTAATATTTTAGCAAACTATAAACGAAAAAGGTACTTTACTTGAAACGAAAATAGTTTTTGCTCAGCTGTTAAGGTCTATTTGATTTTAAAAAATCGAAAATAAACTAAAAATAAGATTCAAACCAGGCAAAGCTTAGTTCCAAAAATTCAGAGAGAAATAAATAATGCATCTTGGTGAGCCTTGTTCCACTTATACTAGTTGCACATACCGCGTTAGTAAGTTCCGTAGCAAAGTGAACCGCTAAAATATATGGACAGTATTGCAACGTTTGCCCGCTATGAAAGCATAAGGTGGGGAGTCGCACCAAGCGAATCTACATATCAATAAGAATCCAATCGCTGTTAGGAGAGGATGGCGCTAGACTCTAGCCAGGCATTATACCCGTAGTTTATTTCTTTAATTGATTATCCTTGCCTTTCTCGATCTTTTCTCCTTGTTTATTTTTGATTTGCTTTGTTTGTGTCTCGAAAATATACTGTAGAATAGTTTTCTTTTTAATTATGTTCTTATAAACTAAGAAGTCGTTAAATGGTACTATGGTAGAGGCAGTACTGCAAATAACTGCTTATTTGAACATTTATTATGATAATAGCTTCAACTGAATTTTTACACATACAAATACATTTTACCATAAAATGCCATTAATTAGAATTGGAAAACATGTAAGTATTTGTTATGCGCTTATTATCATTTGAACATTTAATATATTGGATATTTGGAAATGAAAAAATGCAGTCTAGTTAGTTTATAATGAGAGGTTCTATGTAGTTTTAGAATTCGTAATTTTCCTTTTAAATTAAGGACGTTTTCTTTGCTTGATATACGACAATAGTATTTATTTTTAAATAATCAATGATTAAAGTCCATCAATAGGACAAAAATCAAAGCTGTTACTTCAATTATGTATGCCAGGCGACTGAATTACGTGGGTGCGTTTATCTAGGGGCACTGAGGAACGAGGGGGAGGTTGCTGGCACAAGCGCCATCATTACTCGCTATATGTATGGGACTCGCGTCTGTAAATTAATCCTTACCTACCCTAGTATGTATGTATGTACAGTATATTAATAATTAATTGTGAATCGACCAGCCTCAAACATGCATAATATGTTGCCTATCGTATGCAAGGTACGAAAGTGGAGGTCGGCTAACTAACCTAAGATTTCTTATGTATCATGGCAGTATTATTATTAGTACAGTTTTATGACCGAATCTCACATTAATGTGAATATAAATAAAAACTATATAATAGATATAATTAAGATATATAGTAGATATGTACAAATAGATATTTTTACATATACAGCACTGTGCATGCATCATAATAAAACTAAATCTATCATATATACTTTTTATTTATATTCATATTAATGCAAGATTCGATCACAAAACTGTACTAATAATAATATTGCCATATATATGAAATGCTAGTTAGCCGACCTTCAATTTCGTACCTTGAATACGGTAGGCAACATGTTGTGCACATTCGAACCTGCTCACTTCGCATTTAATTATTAACATACTTTACGTAATCCGCATCTTAGTCCACACTTTTAAAAGAATAGCGGTAGAAATAATTTATTTAAAACCCTAAGAAAAATCCGATGGGATTTTTACACTTCAATGCAGATAACATAGGTATCTATTTTCTTCGACGGTCTTGCGTTTAATCTGGTTTGTACTTAAAATACGGGGCAGACTAATTTCTTTCTATATTTTAATTTCATTTCAACACCAATAAATTAATTTAAATTTTCTTTTGTAACAAATAACAAACAGTGATTGGCATATAATTAAGAACGTTTTGCAAAATAACAAGTATTCATTTGAGTACATTTTATACATCCCGCATTATTTTTATTTTAAAAACATATAGTTTCAGGAATTCACTCTACTTGATGCTTTTTTAATCTAATTTTGCAAGAAGCAAAATAATTATACTACTTAAGACAATCTATAATTAAGATGCAAACGTGAAGTGTCAATATTGAATTTCTTTAGTGTTCAGGTTGAGAATTCGTTATCGCGATTATGGAATAAACATAGGAACAAATAATTGTGACAGAATTAAACGTAATGTAGTGCATATAGTGCAATTATATGGAAGACTTGCACGCAAAATACCTAAAAATAAAAGCAATAAAAAAAAAACGAATACAGTTCGCATGTTTAATGGACTATAATAGGTTTCAGAATAACATTGTTTACGATATAGTGGCGGACAATATGTTCGTTGATCGCTAGGCAAAAAATTTCATCAAAAATTCATCGAAATTAAAGCACGGAAGACCGCTCTAACATGGTTTCGGAATATTTCCCTTGTCATGGGGTCCACTTTACCTTATTTAAAAAAATATGGGCCAATACACGTATGTGAATACTTTAGAAACTATTATGTTGTCGCTTGCGGAAGGAGACTTCGCAGTTTAAAAATGTCCTCACAACAATAACCCGAAATACACAATTAGAACAATAAAAATTAGCTTGCTCGTGATGCGGTCACAGTTCTGAGCTAACCTTCTGTGTATTTGTAAACTCTATCAAAAACTTCTTTCCCCAAGTGTAATTGATGGAAATTGATTTTGAGACAAAAACAAACAATTTGCATAATCTATTTGAAGATGTGAACGCTTAGCAAACTATTGCTCAAAACGCTTTGCACATCTTATTGTATCTATGGGTAGAAAACACAACAAAATATAAAAAATAAAGGATATCTTACAAAAGTTAATATCAAAGTTAAACAATTGAACTAAAAAGGTGACTGATAAACCTTTTTGGTTCAATATTATTTATACTTTTTTATCATATTCTGTGGTTCTTAGTTATACCTACAGCAACAATTATGTTTCCTTGTAGTATAAAAAATGTTTTCCAATAGATATAAATTAAGTATATTCTGGTATTTTCATGTTATTTCAGTGCGCGGTATGCTGTTTTTCAAATAAAAATAAAGCGTTCTTAATTGTATGACCACCACTGTATATCTATTTCTCGCGGATTTTACTAAAATTATTCTAGGTAGTTATCTCCTATTACTTTTTTGCATCATGAATCTTTTTATGGGCTGCCAACGCTCCGGTCTGAGCGAAGCATTGCCCACAAATATAGCACTGATATGGTTTCTCGCCTGTGTGTATTCGAATATGAGATTTCAAGGTCTGCGATTCCCTAAATGCCTTACCGCAAACCGTACATACATGTGACTTTTCTCCACTATGTGTGCGCATATGAACAGTCAAATGAGAAGATGTGGTATACCTTTTCGGGCAAACAGCGCATGCGTATGGTTTCTCGCCCGTGTGACTTCTCATGTGGATCGATAAGTCACCAGATCGGGAACACCCTTTTCCACAAACCTACAAAACTTGATCCTAATAACTGCTAATACAAGGAGATGCCAACGGAAACACACATCAAGCATTTGCAAGATTATTGCTACTACTTACTGCACACATGAACGGTTTTGCTCCAGTATGGATTCTCATATGCATTTCTAATTGATTATTTTGTGAAAATCCCTTGTCGCAAACTTTACAAATAAAGGGAAGCTCTCCTGTATGTTGTCTCATATGTATTCCCACATAATGACTCTACAAATTTAATTGCAAATAACCGATTTTTTTGAGAGGATCAAATACCTGTGTAAAACTTTTGCCACACACAGAACATAGATAAGGTCTTTCTCCACTATGTACTCTTAAATGCTTTTTTAAAACAAAAGAATGTGCAAAGGATTTACTACAAATCTCACATTTATAATTCTTTTCTCCAGTATGTGATTTTAAATGGCTTCTTAATCCGTTTGGATCGGAAAACTTCCTACTACAAATTTCACATTCTATTGGCTTTTCACCAGTATGTATCCGCATGTGTACAGCCAAAACATTAGCTTCGTAAAATCCCTTTCCGCAAACAACACATAAATGTCGTTTCTCACCCCGATGTTTTCTCAAATGCCTCGTCAAGCTACCGGATTCAGAATATGTCCTTTTACATACTTCACATTTAAACGGTTTACTCTTTAAATGTATTCTAACATGTCTCCTTAATACTTTTATGTCAGAAAATAATTTATCACATATTGTACATAAAGCATCATCATCTGCTGGGTGTGAAATTAAATGTGTATCTAAATCACATTGTAGATCGAAACTTTCTGGGCAGAGGGTACATTTAAAAGAACGGTTAATCTTAACATGCTTCGTTCTCTTTCTTCTTGGTTTATGTGATGCCACTTTAATTGTATTATCTGTGATCTCAGTAGTTTCTGTTAGTTCTTCGGTGGAATCCGATAAATTATCAGCTTCGTCTAATTTACATTGTTCAAAATATTGTTCCAATACTTGTTGCGATTTTAAACAAGCTTGTTGGAAATTGTAGGCAATATTCATATTCGTTATACATATACCGCAAATATTGAAGGGCATATTATCGCTGTCCACCTGTAAATAGATTTTATGATTCATTTCTTTATTACATTAACGCAAGACATATGTTACGATTAAGGAAGTACATGAAGTAAACATGTTTCTAGTATCATCGTCGTATAGTGAATGCATATTTTGCTTTTCTTCTAAACAAGCACGGCATATTTTATCTATATTATAATAAACATCTTGTTCTACACTTTCCATCGTTTTCTAATTTTATTTAAATTGAAACAGTACGATTTGATAAATTACTTATACCGAACGTATATTCCAACTACTACTTAAAAAACCGAAAAATATTTATAAAGGTTATGAGAAATCTTAATATTCTTATGTGGGGGTGGTTTAAAACTCTAATATTTATATATTTACAATTGGTGGATTCACCGGACACAAAATTCAATAATGTGATTGTACCAACTTTTAAAATATGAATCTCTTTTGGCGGCAACATAGTGGAGGATACTCTTCATCAGATGTCGCCATCAGTTAATTTAGTAAAGGAATCATTAACAAGACTTTATTTCAAACAAAAATATATTAGAATAATTAAAAATAAAGCATCTAGGTCAAATTCAAGCATTAGTAGGACAGCAAAAAATGTTTGCTGTATAAGTACATATATGTAGATAAATAATACATATTATTCATATATTTAAGTTAAAAGCTATATTTTTTGCAATCAAGGAGCTCTAATTTGTCCTCCTCTTTCAAAATCTACTACTATTTGTGTTTAACTTAAAATAATGTTGGAATGGAAATATGATTTAATTTTAAGATCAGCTGCTTACACCGGGTGCACCATTAGTGTGTCAGCGGAGTTTAGCGTGAAAACTACAAATGAGAAATGAGATTTTCCGTACGTGTATACTATATCACTGCCTATATTGTAAAATTATTAACAAATACACATGGTGTTTCAAATTTCTGCAACCGCCTTCAACTTTTTTTATTTTTCAAGTTCAATCAAATCTTTTCAATTATATCTTTAACGTCATAAGGAAGAAAGTAAAGGATAAAATGCGCAAAAGAATTTTTTCTGGGAGATAATACCACAAATTCATATTCTTAAAATCCTCTTGTAAAAAATTGCAACAACTTCTTCGTGGGATCCTTCTAGTTAGATACTGCATTGGAAAATAGTTAAATATAACCTGGAAGCTACCCTAGTGTCTCTAGTTAAAGCTGTGATTTTCTTGAACAAAACGTCAAATCCATGTCATTCCCGCGACATGCGTAAAGTTCAATAACGATTTGTTTCCCCTAACCTATTTTTGTGTACTAACACGATTTACATACATCCCAGAAGCAAGTTTTTCTAAATTTATCGATGCTTCTTAGGGCAACCGCATTCGATCGACTTCTAATTGTTCAACAATCGAGTCGCCTCCACAATTGGTAAAACATATGTAAAACCGCCAACGTACCAATTCGATATCGTTTTAAAGTTAGATACAGGCTTAATTTCCTGAGTTAACTGGACCTATAAGGATAAAGATGAAGCAATTTTGGCTTTTTTCATATTTAGAAAAATTGTTCATCAAATTTCCCCCAATTCTGCATGAAGTTTGTACATCTTGACTAGATTCTATCCAAGAGCCAATTCCGTTGGAACATTATTAGCAGGGAAATCGTGGGTACTTGTACCCCATGACAAAAAAAAGGTAGATGTCTGAAAAAATTTAAATTAAGAAAATATAAAAGCTCTATTTTTCAAATACATCAATAGTAACGAACAGACGAACAAATTGTAGGTAACCTTTATCATTTCAAATGGTTATCCATCAAATAAAAAACTTTTTATCACAAAACAGAAATAGAAAATCAAATTAATTGAATAACAATATCAAAATCTTAAGTAAACGTCTCATTTTCATACTTCAAACTATGTCCTAAAAAAAATTACACACAAAAAAATACGGAGTTGGATCCAACACCAATTGTACACCGTTCGGTAGTTCCATCGCGTCCAAATGCGCAAGTTGTTAAAAATAACGGAGTTGTTCAGCTTCGTAACACAACTCACATATCGGAGTTTAATTACATTTTCGCTAAGGAGCTAGATGAACTCCGCTGAGAAGTTAGGTAAACTCGGCTGCGGGAGTAAGGTAAACTCGGCTACGGAGTTGATGGGGAAACCAGTCCGTGGAGTTAAGTAAACTTTGTTGCAGAATTGGTGCCACTATTATGTTTAAAATACAAAAGGTAAGTAGAATATCAAAAGAAATTCTTGCAGAAAAACAAATATGTGTATTTTAGTACTTGAAATCTAATACAAAACATTTAAAATTCATGTCTAGTATCAATATACATGTCATTTTGTTTATTAAAAGGACTATGACATTCATATGGGAAAACGTGATATAAACTATCAAAACAGACTAAAATTTCTTTTTCATCAGTATTTTCAATAACCTTGAAAGCTTGAAAGTATTCGGAATATGTTAAAGTTTTCCAACACTTGCAAACACAAAAATTTTTGGAACTATGATTAAATATATGTTCTATTTGAGCAAATATAGGAAAACTTACACGTGGAAAGAATGCCTAGTGACAAAAACCAAAAATTAATGCTAATATAACTCCTGGTATTGGTGGAATCATTCCCGGCAAAAACAATGTGGCAGAGAAAATAGCGCTAACACATGAACATGTTTTTTCCTACCCGGCGTCATCAGCATGGTTCTGAGCACTATCTTCTGCTGCTACAATTGCGTTTGCCTCTCGATGTGTGCTGCTAATCTTCAAAACAGCACTGAATATGTCTCTCGGCAACACCTATCGCCAAGAGACACAGTCACGCCGTCCCAGATGGTAGCAAGACAAACCGGAGTGTAAATGTCCACCACCTATATGAGCTATATTAGCATTAAAATTTAGGTTTTTGTCACTAGGCATTCTTTCCACGTGTATTTCTATACATCATGGCAAGCCTGAGGAATCATTTGCACGTATAGATATCGCTGTGCCTAGGCACAATGCCCCCTTGCGTGTGGCAGCCCAGGAGCTGCCCGATAGGTGGTGAACATCTACACTCCGGTTTGTCTTGTTAGCCTCTGGGGCGGCGTGACTGTGTCTCTTGGCGATAGGTGTCGCCGAGAGACATATTCAGTGCTGTTTTGAAGATTAGCAGCATACACCGAGAGGCAAACGCAATTGTAGCAGCAGAAGATAGTGCTCAGAACCATGCTGATGACGCCAGGTAGGCAGAAACATGTTCATGTGTTAGCGCTATTTTCTCTGCTACATTGTTTCTGCCCAATACCATGAGCTACATTAGCATTAATAGGGAAACTTATTTCGTCGCCTATACTAGTAACAATAAAAATCTGTCTTTATATTGAACATTATTAAAATATAACGATTTAATAAATACAACTTCCGACATGTCGTAATTAAAAATAGAAAGCCATTTCTGGATAGTTATATTTTCATAAATGTTTTTCTGTGGTCCTAAAACTATTTTGATTCCATGTCATCGAACTTTGTTCTAAAGACAAAATGTGTTTGGAATAGTTGATCGGAAGCCTCTAAAGTTTTATCTGTATCCGTTGGTAACAAAATGTTATCTAATAAATTCAGTTCAGTCTTGCTGCTGATGATGATAGCTTGGCTATCGAAACGTGCGTCCAGTACAAATTAAGTGTTGAGGTAAGGGTTTTAGTGAACTGTTTCAGTGTTCCAGTGCCACAGTTTTAGAGTGCCCGTTTAATACAATGTAATAATCCGCAACAACCTTTTGTAAAGAACCAACGGCTAGGGATGGTTGGGTGGATTCTTTTCATTTTGCATCATCTTCTAGTGGAACAGATGCCTGAAATATAACAGTTAAAACAAACATATCTATTGCATTAGAAATTATAAACCTACGTGATGGAAAATAATTAATTTATCTATTGCTTCGGATGTTTTCTTTATACAACCTCGTCCTCTAGCAGTTGGCGGCAACATATGTAAAAGGGCCAACAAGGCATTAGTTTCAAAGTCCCAATTCACAAATATATTAATTTGAAAGAATTAAAAATTAAAATACAGATTCAACTACTTACCCGATGGAGAATTGTTTGAAAATGCTTTTGTAAACACAAACAATATTTGGTTCGTTAACTCAGGAAATGTAGATGCTATATTGCCCTTGTAGGATAAACATGGCAAAAGTCTTGAATTATCTGTAACAAACGATTCAAATTATTTTAATACTTTCTGTCACGGTACTAAGATATTCAAGATCCTACAAGTACAGGAGTATCCGTTAATCGTGGAAAATCACCAAGTATATTGTCACTATCTCTTCTAACATTAAAAGTATTTAACATAGAGATAAAAATTTCTTTTTTTTGTGCCTTCATTCATTAGTTCGAATAATCTTTCTTTTTCATGATTGTCTCGCGTTTAAATTTAAAAAAAAAATGCTTAGTATTATATTACATTGTTCAACAATTTTTTTAAATGTTATATGCTTGCACAACTATTTCAAATATGAAGAAACACATGCAATTAAAAACAATATAAATCATGCCAAAACGTGTGAAAATAAAATGATCAAATATCTTAAAAGTCGCTCCAAATGACGCCATTAGACGAAAGTCTCTGTCCGATTCAGTTTGTTATAGACTTCTTGTAACATGAGTAACTAAAAATGTTCTATTTCTAATTTTTTTTATTCTATACACACATATTGCCTCTAGAATGTTTATAAAATTTGGCTCGCTACATTTAAACAAATATACTCAGTGACATAGAAATTGCAACAGCTAGAACGGGTTGAAATTTCTAGATGAAATTTGGTAGGAATATTCACCTATGTAAAAGTAATAAACGATCAAAATTTGGGAGGAAAATCTTTATTAGTTAAACAAAAGTTTATAATAATTGTTAATAATGTGTGGGGCCGCCTCTCTAATTTACACATTCATTTACACGCCGTGGCATTGATTGAAAAAGGTGGTTTATCTCGTCTTGTGGTGTTGCCTCCCATGCAAGTTGCACTTCATGTCTCAAAGCCTCCAAAGTCAAAGGAGGACGCTGCAAGTTTCGCAACCTTCTATCCATTGATAGGAGAAAAATCTGGAGATCTTGGAGGCCTGGGCAAAAGATTAATCTGGGCCTGTTCAAAGAACTTGAAGGAAAACCTTGCTACAAGAGGACGTGCATTATCTTGCTGGTATAATGGATCTTCGAGCCCTTGTAAGTATGGCAGAAGATGTGTTCCAACCACCTCCGCAACGTACCGTTGTGCTGTCATATTGCCTCGAATGAACACCAAGGGAGACCTGCTGCCATAAGTAATCGCACCCCAAACCAGAACACCTACAGTGCGGTGTACGTGCCTCTTAACGGTAAATCGAAGATTCTGTCGTTCACCCCGTCTTCTTCTGACTCTCTGACGACCGTCGTGCATGCCTAAACAAAATCTTGATTCGTCACTAAACACAACGCGACGCCGTAAAAGATTCCAATGAGATCTTTCATTGCACCATTGTAACCGTTGCTGATAATGTTCCGCAGTCAAAGGAAGCACAAGTTGCGGACGATATGATGTTAACCCAAAACTTCGGATTCGGCGATAAACTGTTCTAAAGGTTATATGGCCACCTTCTTCACCAAACTATTGGTCACCAATTGCCCGAGTAGAGGAAAATCGGTCTCTAAATACCAGTTGTCTCAAGCGGCGATCTTGACGCTCATTCGTTCTTCTTGGAGCCTCTGTTCCTCTTCTACGACGTTCCTGGCCATCTTCAAACCATGCACGACATACTCGCATTACAGTAGACCGATTTCGATTTACACGGTGAGCAATTTCTCCAAATGAAAAACCAGCTTTGCGCAAACCAATAATTCGACCTTTGTCGAATTCGCTTAATTGTCGATACACTGCTCGTTTTCTTACTCTAGGCATAGCTAACACTTAACTGAACCGCAGTTCAATGAGAACAACAGCACAAATCGAGAAGGTTATAAAAAACACCGCAAAAAAACATTCAATATCAGTGCTGAGAGAGAGTTAAAAACCTCAATAACAACTTTATTGCTTCACCGAGAAGATTCAAATTTTGATCATTTATTACTAGAGTAACCAAAACTTGCGGACTCGCATAGGCGTCGGTATTACGGGTTAATATAAGAATACGAAAAATTCATAAATAAACTTACTTGCTAATTATTCAACAAATTAGAGGCATCAGGATGTGAACTACTGTAAACTTGTATCATTGCATATGTTTCCACAGTTACTTCTTTAAACCTTGTGCGTCGACAAGAAAAAATATTCTTATACATAGAAAACGATCTCTCCACATCTGAGGAAGTTACATTCGCATGTAGAAACTGTCTTTCAAAATCACTTAAAAGTTCACTATTCTTACACTTATTATAAACGGCCTCTAAAGTATTAAAATCGGGATTTTTCCTTAAAACATCTGCCAACTTTTGACTAGCGCATAATCCTGGCGTATCATTTAATGTGTGTAATTTATTTTTTACACTCTCCACTATGTCTAATGATTCCTGCAATGATAATTCAGTACATTGTAGTTTTCTGATGGCATCTACTAATACTGTATAATTGGTACATATTGTTGTTAAATCTTCTAAAAGTTGAGGAATTTGAAATTCTCTTTGACTTTCTCTAATTGCTTTGGATGCATTCCGATTAAATCGCATTATAACCGATTGAATTTGTTGAAAATGGATCAAATAGTAAGAAGCTGCTGTTAGCCAAGTACCCCATCGCGTTAAAATTGGTTCAGGAGGTTCTGGAATACCTGGACAAAATTTACGAAATTCTTTTAAACGTTTAGGAGATTTACGAAACACTGCTTTAGTACTTCCAATCATCCGATCAACGTTTCCGTAATGTTGTCGAATAACTTCACCAACTAAATGCAAAGCATGCAGCACGCAGGTTATATGTATTAAGTTAGGAAATATATGTTTTAAGGATCGCCCAACACTTAACATCGTTGCTGCACTATCTGTCACAATCATCACAACTTGATCTTGGGCAATTTTAAATTTTTTCAAAGCGTTCATTATCACTTTTTGAATATTTTCCGCGGTACATTGTTGAACACGTTTGCAAGCTAACAAATATCGAGATGCTGTGTTCTCGCTAGATAAAACGCGAACTATTACATTCACAATACTGTTTTTCTTTATATCGGTCGTCTCATCCACGGTAATCCATATTTTTTTGGAACACAAATCACGTTTACACACATCTTCTAGCATCTCTTTCATTCGCGGCAAATGATTCTGTAATTGTGTTTGTGAGGGTAATGGGTACTTTGGAACGTATTGTCGCCAAAATGTTTTAAAAGCTGCTTTTCTCACCAACGACAACGAAAGATTACAAGAGGTAAACATAATTAATAAATGTATGAGGAATAGTGTATAAGGTATTTCAGTTCTTGCATTTCTCATATGCTTAATACCATTGACATGCCTCTGGAAATCAGTTCTGTCCAATGCAGTCAAACGAACAGTGCATTTTAAGCAAAAAACTGCACTACCGTCATATTTTAAATGGGGAAAAAGTGACACATACTTATGTACATTAGTAGCAAATCTATTACGAGGCATTGTTGGTATGTAAATATTAGTTCTATATGAAACGATACATTAATTATGTACTTGGTATAATACTACAACGCAGAAAAAACACCAGCTATATTTTCAAAAGCGACACGTAAGTACATAACCTTGACCGTTCGACTAACCTCTGCAACAGCTCAACCGGTACTAAAACGAAATCTCTCTCAGCGCGGTTTAACATGATTTATATTCAAGGTCGACACTACATGCCTGCTTCTCTACCGGTTTAGTTTATTTATGAATTTTTCGTATTCTTATATTAACCCGTAATACCGACGCCTATGCGAGTCCGCAAGTTTAGGTTACTCTATTTATTACTATTACATAGGTAAATATTCCTACCAAATTTCATCCGGAAATCCCAACCCCTTCTAGCTGTTGCAATTTCGATGTTACTGAGTATACATATCTTCAGTACAACATTAACGCTGTGAGCTGTAAAAGGGTATGCGCAACATGCAATCTCCTACTTAATACGATTGGAGAATACTTGTTCTGTTAGTTACGTCGAGGTTAACATCTGTAAGTTTTATCCACTTCGTTTTGTTCTTGTAAATTACCCTAATAAAAACAGCATTCTCCATTTTTTACCTATATGATCCAACTGCTTCTTGCTAACTGCCTCAAATAAGCATCATCCACCCCTTCCCCATCCACCAAATCCTAGATCATACGAAAACTGCCGAACACTAATTTTTTAAGTTAACTACTCTTAGGAATTAATTTCACACTTCGGAGTTTTTCTATCTTACGGAAATAATGTTTAAAAACTGATGTATTATTTCACGCTCTAGTGTTACACTAACTCCGTTGCTTTGTTAAAAAATTATCAACACCAAAAATTGTAGAATATTTCTCCGGCTGGTGTTATTAATTTCTGAGTTCAATGTTTAATCAACACTAACATCATAAAGGTATATTTTTGGAGATGGATATTTCTAACAACATGACATGTAGTTAGAACTTTCTCCGAAAAGTGTAACATAATTCTTTTTGATGCTATTTTTGACGTCAGTTTCACTCTTTCTGGGAAAAACGCAACTCCGTTTCATTTATCTCCGTGTGTGTATATAGTATCGCATACATTTACAAAAATTTAAAAATCGTGCAATTTTTTGAAGGAACTGTAATCCGAAATCGGGCGATTCAGTCCCCAAAAGAAAGCGTCGTTCTTATACCAAGGCACTCCTTCAGTCTCTAAAGTTGCATCGAAATCTGAATTTTCGAGTTATCGGTGTTGTCTTGTTAGCGATTATTTTCACTTCATTTTTGATACATTTGTCCATTATTCATAATTAGCTTACTAACGGGTGATGCAAAAGTAGTTGGACGGCTTTTAACAGTTTTTATACTTTAATCAAAAACTATTAGAAAATATGCGATGGTTTAATCTTAAAACTATAACTTTTGTTTACAATTATCATTAGGTTAAAATGGCAAAAGGCCAACTTTCTTCAATTTTTCTCAGTTTAGATGGAACCTTTTGAATCATGGCTTGGATGTAATCTGGACTAATTTGCTTGAGCTTGTTGCTAATTCTACGTACTAACTGATTCTCGTTTTCTGCGGTCTAACCCTTCTCATAAACGAGTCGACTAAGTTCTGCCCAAAAATCTACGATAGGACGTGCGTTTGGTATATTTGGAGGATTCATTTCTTTAGGGACGAAAGCGATGTTCTGTTAACCATGTGGTAACAGTTTTCGCATAATGCGAACTCGCTAAGTCTGGCCAAAAGAGAATATCATCTCCTTGGTGAAATCTTTCAATAAATCGCTTTAGTGTTGGTAGACATTTTGTCCTATACACTTCAGCATTTATTGCTGAATCACGCACACTTCTTATGAGAGGACTTGAAACACCGGTTTTTGAAATAGCAATCTAAACTAAAATTTTTGCCTCAAATGTTGCTTTACCTGCGAATATCACTTCGTCAGGAGCAGAGTTTTTATTTTTTGTGTAAAATCCAACATTTCCAGCGATGTTAGTGTTACCAAAGGTAAAATATTTCTCATCATCCAAGATCAACACTCTTTTGTGCAACTTTTAGATTGGTCCTCATCTTCCTACATCGAACCGGAATAATTTCCATTTTTTTATCCGTATATTTTGGTGCTTTTTATCTTATGATGCTATACATAGTGCTCCGGTTAAAATTTTCTTTTGTAAAGTCTCTCACTACTTCCACCGGGGTCCATCTTCCAAGGGCAGAATAAATACGTTCTCACAAATTTTCAATAGCAGCAGTTTTCATTCTTACAACTAACAAATAAACGATTTTCTGTTTAAGAGAAACGTTCATTCATTTGTCAAAAAAAATTCTACAGCCTACTACGCTAATATTTCAAATGTCTACCTACTTTTACATCAGGCGTTATACTTACCAAATGCATTCCGAACCTCTATCTAAGAACCAAGTGACTTATTTACATATATAAATTCGTAAGAACTTTTTGAAATTATACTAACAAGTGCGGATCTATACTAAATTACGTATATTATAATCAACACCATCGGAAAAACGTTCACGTACAGTATAGTACACGCTTCCCATTTGACCCAATGGTAATTTAAGAAAGTTAAAATCCAAGAAGTAGTGGACAACAGACAGACTCATATTGAAACAAGGCTGCTTCTCAGGTAAGTTATGTGCAACCAGTCAGTGAGTGATCAACTGTGAACGCTGTATTATTTGTAATTATGAAGATGGCTAAAACAGTGATAGCTATTTCGCGAAATATTCCGCCAGTGCTTCGTTTTCTATTAGTGATATTAGTCGCGGGTAAGTTGACATCTTTCTGACAATAATTGAAAATAATTCTGAAACATGATAAAGTTTTTATTAATGGTTTCAAAGTTCATATACATTTCAAGACAGATACCTACTAGTACTATAAATTAGATCTTAAAATTTTTAATGATAGTTTTTTTATAATTTTCGTTTTGATTAAGTTTTGAAAAAGCTTAATTATTTCGCGGTATCTTTCTTTAAAGATCCTGGATCAGTATACACCAATGTTCTCAATTTTGTATTATTAACTTTCTTATCTCCGAAAAGGTATTGCATTATAAAAGAGAGCTGCAAGTTGAAAGTTCCGCCTATAGTTACTTGAACGCTGTGAAATTATGTAAAACGATAATATACTGGAATAGAATAGAACTGCGTTATGGATAGAATGTCTAATGGGATAGATTATGCAACTAAGGATAAAAAAACGGACAAAAAAGAGCCTTTACCGTTTTAAATCTATATTTTTAGGAAATGCTGTCCAACCTCACTATAATTAGTTGTATTCCACATCATTACTACTTTATAGAACTTCATAATTCAAAAGGCTTTTTTATTACAAGGTGCAGTGGTCAACCTTGTGGACACGATCTGTATTGACATTTTTGTTTTTATGGTATGAAACATGTTTCTCGACTGAAATTTAAAGAAAACTGCTACATGTTAGCAATCTTATTTACCATACTTAGTTCACTAACTGACTGAAATAGATTCTGTTGTAACGTTTCTTCTCGTGTTGTAGTATGAGATTTCCTAATCGATTCCAATAATAATTTACACATTAATTAAAATTTCAGCGGAGTGTGTATTTCCACTTCAATAGTCGCGATTTCTTAATTTGCATAAACAACCGATGTAAATGTTATAAATGTTAACTAAAGACACCTGGTACGTCAAATTACAAAAACAAATCAGATTTATTCGAAATTTCCAGAGTTTAAAGACAAGTTTTTGTAATTACATCAGTTAAATTTGTAAATCTATATCTATTATATTAATCGATTAAACCGTGGAAATGAAAAAGACTGGATTAAAATTTTTAGAAAACTCTGTCTCTTCTGGCTATCCTGTCTTGGTCATTTAGATTTCCTTGATATTAGTACATAGGGTGAGTCATCTCCGCGGGTTAGGAAAATTCTACCTTTCTGAATGGAGATTTTTTTACAACGGTGTTTTTGTTGTTATAAGGTCCGATCGAAGGCGTGATTTAAAATTATTTTGAAGGCTACGGGCTGTCTCATAAGTTCATAGATATCGAAAGTCGTATCTTTTTATTGAAATGGAACATGCTAAATATTGCTACATTTTTGCAATCTTCGTTACATTCTGAGGTAAAAGGTAATCAGGCACTATTGATGTAAAATTAAAAGATTCAGAGTTATTAAGATTTTTTTTGAAAAAAAAAATATTAAGCGGTCATGATTTTTGGTATTTAGGTTAAGGATACAAGGACCTAATATATACGCGTTAAATTGATATCACACGTTTTTTTTTAATGAAACTGCCTGTATATTATTTTTGTTTTGAATTTTTTGCAAAATTCTAGACAAAAGAATACTAACATGTAAGTAGTCTAAAATCAACCATTTTCTCCTTAAACAGCTTTTTGAAATTGTAAATGTCAATATCTATTTTGTCAGTTTGCTGTGACAAAAACAAATAAGTCATCGGAACAATTATTGAATCTGATGACATTTAATAATAATTCCACACCAAAACTATGTACTTTCTTTTTCGACTACAGAAATGTTTAGAAGTGAACGGCTGGGCGCTTGAACATCTTTTAAAATAACTTTTTTTCTGTTTAGCACTCTCTTTTTTATTCCACCTCATATTTATTGCAATTTATGTATTTATGTAATTTATTAGTATTTACTGACATGTTTACAAAGTTTGATTTTGTTGGATGAACATGTATTATCAAATAAAATTATGCATGCTTTCAGTTTAAATCATGCTAGCTATAAAAAGGGTAGATAAGACACTTTGCCTTCAGTGCACTTAATTAATTTTTAATTATAAGCAAATAATTTTTCAGAATTCGAAATATTGAATCCTTTCTATGAAGAAATTCAGCTAAATTCGCTAGTACTAACCTCAACACTGAATTGCAATGGCCATGAAGCAACACGCCCATCTATGATGCTAGCGCACCTATTGCTTAACCACAAAAACTCTGAACTCCAAATTTGTTCGCGGCGCATATGACGTAAATGTACTTTTCTCTTAACGAAATGCACTGTAAGGACCGGTTATACCAACTAGAGTTAACTCCCGATTCAAATGATCTGCGGATCATAGATGACGCTAGTACAATGTGGTATGCGTTGTACAAGCAGAAATGAAGCCCCAATCAACTGATTGTATTTGGTAGATATACCTAAAATAATGGCAATCAATAGAGAAAAAAGTGCACCAATCATGCTTATAATTAAAGCGTGACAAACGGTTGTACCCGCAGAGGCGCCGTGAAAGGAGCTGCGTTTACTATGTATATACAAGGAATCGAGTGGGCGATCGGTTATTATCGGTTGATCGGCGTGCGTGTACTATTTATAATGTTCGAGAAACTAGTGGAACCGTCCGGGGCGTACCGCGCAAAAGTAGATACAGTATTAATAAAAAAATAATAGATTGTTACCTTTTACACGTACAGTACGTCGCGTAGTACCGCAACATAAGCAATGCTCCCATTGTCGATTCGGTCAGGCCTCGACGACGGTCTGAAAACGTTCTCGTATACTTTGTAAATGATCGTTCAGCATCTAATGAAGTAAGATTTGCGAAATTCAAATACTCCTGTATATCTTCTGTGCAGTCTTGAATTCCAGATATAGATCGAACGTTTTCTAAATCCGGATTTTTATTTAAAACTACACGAAATTTTTGCGCGACATATAGTCCTATAGGATCCGTCAAGCTTTCTAGAGGGGCTGCTAAATTGTTGATGTTATTTAACGACTCTTGTATAGATAAGTGAGTATTTTCTAACTGCGAAGTAGTTTGTATCACTACAGAATAGTTTATGGAAATGTCATCTATTTCTTTTTGAACGTCCGAATCGGAAAAAGGTTGCTGACTCTCACGAACCGCTTGAGAATTAGAAGAATTAAGTTTGAAAATGACATCTTTCACTTGGGAATAATATTTGCGACAGTAAGATACTGCCTCGATCCATGTTCCCCATCGCGTCAATACAGGCTGAGGTGGTAGCGGAATTTGCGGATACAATTGCTTGAATACGCGGATATGTTTGGGAGATTTCACAAACACTTTTTTGGTAGATAATATTAAATCATTCACTCTAGGATACTTGCTTCGGATTGTTTCTGCTACGAGATGACATGCGTGTATGAGGCATGTTATGTGAAGAAGAGTCGGAAAGAGTACTTTTAACATCCTACCAGCTTTCAGCATTGTTGCGGCTCCGTCAGAAACTAACATGGTGATTTGGGCTCCTACGATACAAAATTCTCTAAGCATATTTTTTATTATGTTTACAATGGTTTCGGCATCAGTTCTTTCAATCCTTTTACTAGCTAACAACAAGGAAGCTGCTGGACCAATACGTTTTAAAGGACGCGCCACAATATGAATCACGCTGTGTTTCTGACCATCAGTAGTTTCGTCCACAGTGAGCCAGATTTTTTGATTTCTCAAGTCGTCTTTTTGTTGGTAGCTTCCATGATGGAACATATTTATCCCAAAAAAGACGATAGTTTTCATTATCTACTAAGTGTTGTGGGATGTTGCACGTGCTCAACATAAAAATAAAGTCATACAAAAATTGCCAGTACGGAATATTGTTTCTTAAATTCAATACATGACGTTTACTTTTAATATGACTTCTACATTCAAATGTCGTGCACCCCTATATCGCAACCTAGCAACCCTATACCGCAAAATTTGCAACGAATCTGCGAACCTGTAAATTCCAAACCAGGGAAGCGCCAAATATATTTCTTCACATGCGATGCAAGAGATACACCAGTCCCATGTTCTCGAAAACAGACAATAAGAATCCGATAAATAACCGAACGACCGAACTCAATGTCTACCGCATTATACTGAACTCTGCATCCACATACGTACATATACCCCCCGTACAGGCGTCTCTGCGGGTGCAATCGTTTGTCACGCTTTACTTATAATTGACCTATTTTTATTTTTTAAATCTCAACATATGGTGTGACTTTTTATTATGAGTAAATACATACAGGTATTGGGAGAGCTACAAAAAAGTTACAGCTCATGACAGAAGAACAATAAAATAAAATTAAAAATTCTCCAAAAAGAAAGTAATTTAAAAATGATGCTGGAAGAGGAGCACCAAATAAAAATGGAAATTTCACGGAGGAAATAAAATGCCTAAAATAATATTTTTTTGTTTTATTATTTTAAAAAATATAACTTGAGTATTAATTGAAAGGAATCTTTTTCGATGTCTATAATTCTACAAAATCGCCACCATCAGATTGAATCTTAATTTGTGTGCAATCGATTGTACCAAGACACCGTGGCAATCTACTTATACTATGAAACTGCTATTTTGTTTCACCTCTGGAAATTTTTATAAAATTTACTTGGATTTTTTTTGTATAGTTCCGCTTGTTATCGACTTATCTACATCGATTATAACTACAGAAATGACTCAGATGAAATGAAACGTGAAGTTAGAAATACCATCTCAGCAGGTGCTAACGCATGATTTCTACAAATGTGTATTTCATTAGTTTGGGGATGCATTGGTTAGGTACTATTTAGTTATATACTTTAGCTGTCACTTTCGAAATGAATTTCATCTGAAATTTGATCTGTCACATATTCCACAACTGGCTTCAATAGCCCAAATCTGTCCCAGATTCTTTATCTCTCCAGATTTTGAATTGATTGACATATTCATTTCCACGTGAATGACGTTAATAGAAAAAGAAATGTTTATATTTCAAGTGAAATGGCACAACACGGTTTATAGGTTATATTTTATATCAAAATCTATTTGAACTAGGCTTGAACCGCTAATCTTGGGCGTTAAGTTGACTGGGATATTGACTCTCAGATCAATCTTGGACTTGGTTGGTACAACGGCGTTCTCTTGTTGAACCGAAGTTCACGTTGACTAACCGGCGAACTTGGCTGGTATAACTGGCCCTTAGTCTATACCATCTCTGAACAGAGTCTCCAATGCTTTAATGCGCCTTTTGCTTTAAACTGAACGTTTGGCTGACACAGGTTGTTATGGTAACATAAAAATTTGAGAAAAAAATTTCAAATTCGAATTTAAAACTCGACATTCGATTTCGGATTTTCGGATTTCGAAGTTACAGAAACTCAAGTATTCGAATTCGGTAGCGCTAGTTCAGTTTCAAAAATTGCTATAAAGAGGCTCTAGTCAAATATTTAATTTCAACAAGAGCGGTGCAAATGCTAAAATTTTAACATATTCGTAAATATCTGGAAAACAGTTGATTTTAAGGGTAAGGTATACATGCGATGAGTACAATTGATTAAGCTGATAAAAAGAATACCGTTGTATTTGAAATAATAAAGTTGGTGACCACTTCCGGTTCAACTGGAAGTGTTTTGTAGGCGAAAATATGTTAAATGAATAGCTCCTATGCTATAACTACCTATTCCGAAATTTCAGAGTTCCATTCATAATAACATCTGTAAAACTTCTAATTAACCCTCGTGAAATACCCTCTATGGCATGTTCCATTAAAAAAAAATACAATATTGGTTAGCTACGGCACTTATGAGACAGCCTGTAGGTTTCAGTATAATTTTCACAGAAAGAACAGAAAAACCCGTTTTGAAAAATCTCCGTTCAGAAACGCACAATCTTTGGAGCCCACATTTAGCAGATATTGAGATTCATAATGGTTGATTTTCATAAAACAATTAATCATAACCAATATTCCAGTTTAACCAATTAAAATATACAACGGATAATAGACACGTAAAATATTTCTGCAGCACATTTGCGAAACCATTGCTTTATTTACTATGACGAAACACAGGTACCACTTTTCCTGAAGATTCCCTCCTATATACCATAGAACGTATATTTTGTAATTCCATTTACCCACAAAATAATTTGTACAAACATTCTCTACATAAATATGCGAAGGCTTCTTAAAGTTGAAGATTTTTAACTCACGTATTCAAAGATCGTTAACCTTTTCTTGTTGGTATTTTGTATAACCCATCTTCATATTCTTAAAATCCACACTTCTTATGTAACGCATAAGAGATTTAGCGTAAACATGTTCATCTTTGGTGTAAATTACTCAAGTGAAAGACACGCGCTTTAAAGTACCTGTAAAGGAAAGTATGTGCGAGATATTTGTAGTGCTAAAATGCTTACTTGTAAATGACCGCCAGCAAATTAGATAGATTATTATGCACAGTGGATAGGTAATAGGACATACGCAACGTAGAATGAATACAGTAATCTTATTTTGGCAATAACACTAGGTTATTTTGAATAATAGAGTATCGCTAAACACTTTTTGATTGTGATAAATAATCTGTTGAAGTAGATTGCGCAGAAATGTAAAAAAGTATCAAATTGACAATTGGTGGTGTTACCGACAATAGCGATTTGGTGAACATTTACTTAAGCGTCAGAGTCGACATTTGACATTTGCAGAAATATATTCAAAACGATGAATAACATTCGGCATCCGATCAGTGTCATTAATTCATATGTGTTGTTATACCGTGGATTATAGGCAACCTTTGAACTATTCCCATAATTACACTATTTTCTTTTGTTATCTTTTCTGTAGTATGCTACAACTCTGAGAGCAATTGCTTTACAAACTACTAAGTATCTGTGTACGTTAGTTTTAGTTCAAAAGAAGGGAAGTATTGTTTGGAACCTTCTTTTTCAAAATCGTTCCATTAATTTCGATATCCTTATATCTTAGCCAATATATATCCCGGAAAAAAACAATGTGAGAAGAAAGAAAGTATTAACCAACAATTGTCTTCAGAAAATCCACGATTTTCTTGGTATTTCCGACGTAATTAAATATTTGAAAAATCTCGCTCCGGTAAGGAATCGAACCACCATACCACGCTGGTCTAAGCCAGGAACGAAATAATTTTTTAGTACCTAGATGTTATTTGTCTGCAAATATATTATATTTCAACAGACAATATTCTTATGTGCCAGTACACTAAATTAATTAATATAATTTGGCTTTCGAGGGTGAAATGTGAAAATCCATGATTGCCTTGGGATTTCCGAAATAATTGAATATGTGGCAGGAAATGTCAGGTTCGACTCCTTACCGGGGCGAGATCTTTTTCAAATATTTAATTACTACAAGAAATTTTGTTTCTTTTCATTCTTTAGTAGCTGCTTAACAGCGCATGCCTATGAAGGACCCCTGGCTTTTGTCAGTGGTTGACGAGCTATGGACTTGGACCCTAAGTTATCTCATAAAACCTTCTACACCTGCCCAGGGTCATGGTTTATTTATTGATTGATTTGTTGATATGAGAGTTCCATGTACATCTTTGATAATATTACAAGGCCTATTATAAGATAAAATTGTAACGATTTATTATATTGTAGATTTATTTCCGGTCTGAAACCACTTGCAATTTAGAATAGATTTAGTTTGACAACTAATCTACATTGGACAACGGCCGTGAGAGCCTACAATTATGTAAAAAGTTAATTTTTTTATGTAAAGCTAGAATACACGTAGATTGTATTACAGAAAAAAATATCCGCTACATCTTTCCTTGATCCATCCTACTCATGCAGACGTACCCTAAAACCTCTGGGTGTTTTAATGGTAAGCCCTTTTACTTCTTATTTTATTTATTTCTAGGTTTCTTCAAAAAATCCCTTGAATAGTGAAGTGAAACATTCTTTTATCGGGAAAGGTGAATGAATGGTCCTGTACTCACAAAAATTCTTTAATAAGAAAAAACTAACTTTTTTTTAATTTCTACAGTACATCGCACAATGGTCAAGATACCTTCAAAAGTGCACTTTATTCAATTTGACTGATACAGTCTTCATCTTTGGTACATCAACTCTCCACATCAGAAGCACTATCCTGATCAAGTAGCTTTGACAAATTTTTCAAACTTTGAGTATGTAGCGACATGAGAGAACTGAAAATTTGTGGTTTTTGTTTTATTACATCTTATTTAATAGTAATTGTTAAAAGATTATTAAAATATAGATAAATAGAATCACACCACATTGTAACTAGTATTTAAATTTTGTTTTCTATATAATGAGATATAGAAGTTTTTCAACTTTAAGAAAAGAATCTAATGCTGTATCGGGAAGTTTTTAACAAACTAATAAATTCCTGGTGAAGCAAAACCTTTATAAAGCCTAAGAAATAATACATTTGCACTTAAGAATTCATAAGGTATAGCAATTTCTCCTATAGCAAGGACTGTGGGGCAGTATGGCAAACAACATAAAGTATCAGCACACTCCGCACCACACACAATATTAATTGATTAATTCGTAACAGCCGTTTCGAGGGCTGCTGGATAACCGAATGACCGAATCCATTTATTCGGTCATTCGGTTGATAATAAGATAGAAAGTATTCTAGGTCAAAGGATAAGCAATTTGTAATTGGATACAGGCCGAAATTTACAGACAGAGATAGCGAGTAACCATATGAGTTACACTCTGTTAGAGGAAACAACAGGTTCTGCTAGGCGGAAGAAGAGAGTGTCGTCCATATACAATACAATTACACCAGACTATCAGGAATACGGCTCTCAGGAATGGGTTCGGAATATCCAACTGTCGAAACTTGCACAGAGAGGTCACTAACAAGATTTTAGGTCTGGTGAAAAACGCAAAAGTAATTTAAATTATCTTGTAATTTAAGAACCACTGTAGATCTGGAAAGATCGCAGTAGGAATGCCAAAGACCACCTCATAGTCTAACCTATAACATTACAAAATGATTGGACTGGCAATGGGGCAAAAATGTGTATTAGCAATTTTAGCTATTCAAGCTGTTAAGGAATATAATCATAGCTGCGTTTGCTTAAGAGAAAGGTTCAGCTGAATGTGAACCCACTGTGAACTTATAAACATTTGATGATAACGGTTGAGTGTGAGTAACATCTTACAGTTCTACATACATTTTGAACATTTGCATTAGTAGAATAAAACACCTGGAAGATCTAGTTATATTGTTTGATTATTTTCTAATTCCATGTTTACCGTTCCATCTTTCAACATTTTTAATACGATAAGGAGTCGAGTAGCTGATCAGCTAATGGGTTTTGAATTCTCTATTCTGTCATATTGCATTCTTGGCATTTAATTAATATTTTGTATGGTGAGGAGTGTGCCGATACTTTGTGTTGTTTGCCAATTTCTCCTATATTACCATTCCTCAATCAAAGTGGTTTTTCTAACAGATAATTCCAAAAATAATAAGCAATTACTTCTCTTTGATTTCGATATACGAAGTGCTGTTGTATTTTGGCATATCATTATTTCCTACCTGATGTGAAATGATATTGGCATTTTTAATTTGTTTGCTAGTTTGCAAAAAGCATTAATATTTTGTAACGCTTAAACTTTCGGCTATTATTTTGTACTTCGTATATCATGTGATTCATTCTTACTTATGTTGTTACGGATTCTTAAAATTCATTAATTCTTTCCTCTTAGAAAAGCATTCATCTTACAATCTTCTAAGAAATTTTCAAATACATGTTTATAATTCAAATGCGAATATAATGCGAATCTCGCTTATTATTGGATATTTAGCGTAGGTTTAAATTATTTCGAAACACCCTGTATATATATATATATATATATATATATATTTACTTTATTATTAGTTGTGCGTTTATTGTTTTTTTCTATTGCATTTTTAATGCATCCATTTCAATTTTTTTTTCTCCAATCGCAAGACCTCTTTTCCAAGATCAATTTTTTCTAACTGCTCCTGCTGCAATCTATTTTGCCACTGCAACCTCTCTTCAATTTCCTTCGTCTACAAATTGGCTATTGCCAAGCATTTATCTAGCAACATGTCAACATCTCGGCAACCCAAGAAGATGTTAGAGCTTTTATGACAGTTGCTGGCCGGCGTCTGCTACCATTTTCAACCTAGAAGTGGAACATATATGTAGTAATACATTCTTCTACATTAAGAAATCATACCTTTACTGCGTCTTTTCTCAATCTATCATTATCCCTTTTGCAGCTACAAACAGTATTTCTTCTATATTTACTATTAATATTTGTATACACACTTACTCCTGAGCATGAGGGCAAAACTTCATCAGTGCTGTTACCAATGCTTGCCCTCTTTATGTTATTGGTTTGAATACTCTCTTCCAGATCCTCCAAAGTTTCCTAAACCACAAATTAAATCAAACATGTTTTCGTTATTATTCTCTATTTCCGATCCCTTTTCAGAAATTACAAATAAAAGAACCACATGCCAAGAGCTATAACATTTTAAGAAAAACTTCATTCCTAACAAACTTTGTGGATCATCTTCACCATAAGGAAATATTTTTAATCTTACTATAATTGCCAACTGATCGCATTAAACCATTTTGTACAGAAAATATTGTACAAATCTATGCGCTCTTATTTTAAAAACTTACGTTTCATAATTATTTTAGCATATATGAAAAAAAGATCTGTTTAATTACATATTACATTTATTGCCGTCTCCTCTTCAATTTCATCATCCTTAAAAATGTACATATTAACAAAAATGTATTTTACAATTAAATTATACATACTGTTCAATCCATATTTATACTAGCGGCGATGGGTTCATCTGAATCAAATAGGTTTCCGAACACATATATGATTTTTGGATTCATTATCCCTAAAATTAGGTCTTTTTCTGGTGAGTACATTTTTGTGAGCACACTTCCACCTCCTATAAACATTCACATTGTATAATATATCACTGCTTTTTGGTTTCATACAAATCAGTTAAAGCCTTTTCTTTATTTTCTTCATCCACCATTCTTCTTTTTATTATAAAGCTTTTTAAGCAAGGTGTTGTTCTATGGCGCATATCTGGGCGGCTTATATTACATTCATGAGTAGAGTCCGGCAACTGGAGAGCAATCGCAGCGGCGGTGTGACTGTGTTTAGGTGGGCGGGGAGGGCTGGTCGGTTATGATACGACACGACAAATTATCATCACTCAGTTCAGTTTAGCATTGGATAGCGGATAGGGCGTGTTGATTTTATTGATATAGACGTAGTTATTAATTGTAGTTATTATTTAGTGTAGTGCGTTTTGATTTTATTGATACAGACGTAGTTATTAATTGTAGTTTTTAGTGAACATGTAGAAGGCTAAAAAACAACCCTTTCAAGATATAGTAAATAAGTTTATTTCTGACTTTCCCAATTTGTTTAACAACGGGAGTAAGATAGTTTGTAAAGTGTGCAAAATACATTTGATGTCAAATAAGAAGTGGAACTGTACAAGACACGTAAATTCCACACAGCATAGAAAACGGAAATTGGGCATGCCACCGAGAAGTGCATTTTTTTTAAGTAATTCTTATGTTGATAAACTGTAAAGGCTTACTCGGTAAACAACCGTTTAAGTACTTTTGGGACAAATACAATCCCGAGTTGCGGTTGCCAACGGAGAAAACGGCACGTAAGCATGTTGCATTTGTACGCGATGACGTGGAAAAGAAAATGAAACGTATATTGAGAAAACAGTTTCTTTGGTTATGGGTTGACGAGTGAACAGACTGTAAAAAAATTCAATTGTAAATGTTATGGTACGCATACTAGACTCTAGTAAACCTGCATTACCACTGTTACTAGCTAGCCGAAGACTACAAGAGTGTACTGCTGCAGCAATTACGAAGGTTGTACTTAGTACGTTAGAAAAATTTCAAATTTCAAAAGATGTTCAAAAGTGTTGATGTTTATGAGCGATGGCGCAGCGGTAATGCGTTCGGTAGGCGGTTCTCTTCTTGAACATGGTTGCAAGTGTTTACATGTTACGTGTAAAGTGCATGCTTTACATCTTGTGGCAGAAACCATTCGACAATGCTCTCCCGAGATATATGCATTAATAGCAAACACAAAAAAAGTTTTTTTGAAATCTCCCAAACGCCTACGATCGTTTCACACAGTGTCCCGGTATTCGTCAACCACCGGAGCCAATTCTTACACGTTGGGGAACATGGTTGCAGGTAGCTTTTTATTATGCTGAACATTTCAAAATAGTAAAAGCTGTTGTTGCACAATTCAATTCTGCCGAAGCTGCAGCTATTAAGGAGAGCCAGTCGAAATTTCAAGATATTTCCGTTGAAACAGATTTAAAAAAGATTTGTAGCTACTATAAAGGATTAGCTGACGCAATAGACCAATTACAAAATAGATCGTTACCATTATTGGAGTCTCTGCAAATTATGGACAGAGTGCATACACAGCTACTGACTATACATGACGCAAAATATAATCGCGTTTTAGAAAAGTTCGAGAGTGTGTTACAGAAAGATCCCGATTTTAACACACTAAAACAAATTTGTGATAGTGTGTCGAATAATCCACTGACTAAGTACAAAGAGTATTTTAATCATGCATATATAACATTGGTAGATGTTGAACGCTCCTTTTCCAAATATAAACTCATTTTCTCACCACGGCGAACACCGAGACAACTGTGGAAACACAGAAACACATCTAATGGTGTCAACTATTTGCCACTCTTATTCATATGATGTTAATACTGATAATGGTGCTTCTAGTTTTACTGTTCCGTAGTCAAGGCTGCTTAAAAGAGTGAGTGTTTCACTACTTTTCACATATTATAATTATGTATTAGTTCTGTTATTTTCTTACTATTGTTTTTGTATACTAGGCAAGTACGGCTATGGCACGGCTCCCTATTACCGGGCTCTATTCATGAGTAATTTCATTACATACTGCATCGGTCTTTTTATTTTCTATTATTTGCTTGTACTTATGAATTATGCTGAACAACGCCTGCCTTTCGGGGTTTGAAAAGTTAGCACTTCGTATACTTTTCAAATCAGCATTCTTCTAAAATTATAATATACATATTACATTTTATCAACTGATACTTACGCTTCATACATTTAAACGCTAGAAATATTGTGAGAATGAGAGCTCTTAAATATTTAACCCTTTCATCAAAATTCCCATGTTTTTGAGAATAAAGTGCACTTTTGAAGTTATTTCGACCACAGTGCATTGTAGGTTATTATTAAGGTTCGACAAACGAGTGCAACGTCAGAGGCGTATCGCGTACGTGAGATACAGTATTATAAAATAATATATTCTTACCTTTTATTGACGTCTTGATGTCCACTACGACAAAATACTCAATAAAAGGTGAGAATATATTATTTTTTAATAATACTGTATTTCACGTACCTACTTTTGCGCGATACGCCTCTGACGTTGCACTCGTTTGTCGAACCTTAGTTATTATTGTAATGAAATTTACAACACGACAAAACAGATTATTTTATAACAATTATAACTCGTAATACCTTCGCGATACTATTAGAACGTATTGGACGTCACGTATAGTGCACTTATGTACATAGGCACGAAACGTGATATAGAAGTGAAGAAAGTGAGCTCGCAAGCACGCTTCCTCATTTTTAGAGGTCATTATCGCTGCAATGGGTTAAAAGTACTGTCCATTTTTATATTGTAGACGTATTAGCGTGCACTACATAAACGTCTATGAGTTAAAGAGCGTAGCACGTAAAATCAATAAATTCTTCGCTCGTTAGCAGCGACTTGCATATCAATTAGTCGCACTTAGATTAAATGTTTGACAAAGGCCATTGTCTACAGATGATGTTTTTTCAACAGCGTCATTAAGTTTAACACACCTCAGATTTCGCAGAAAGTTGAACTCTCAGCATATGCCAGAAAGGAAGAGTAAAATTGCGCCAAAAGAATTTTGATGAGCTTACTCTTTTCGATAATCTCATAGCAGACATCGTGTGCAAGGAGTACTTTACGCATCACAAAAGTTAATTTCACTTTCGCACGCACGTATTTATTTTTTACGAAGCGAAGAGACCTTGAAATCATAAATGTTATACCGACAATGAAACGAGGTTGAAGTAGAAAGTAATAACACTAATATGATCGCATATAAATGTGACATACAGGTTTATTTGTATGCATATGTGTCTATATTTTTGTGTTCGTAAATTCCGAAGCGACCATCTTAAATGTATCTAGAAAAATCTTGGAACGTACGCTAATTGTGTTGTGGTAACCACTTTTTCATAGAAAATTGTTGATAAAATGGAATTATTTATTCACACATACGCTAAGTTCCGTTAATGCATTGTGTAGAAACCAGCAGACAGTAAATGATACAACTTCCTGCAAAACTCTTTTCTCCCAGAGTTAATTTCCAATACACTTTCTACAATGCGATCCACGGTATTGAAGAAACAAGATCCGTCATCTTCAATCTGTTGCGTTAAGCTACATTCTAACTGATGAGGTTAAATTGGTATGGAATGTTTTATGTCGTAAAACAAGCATTACTACAATCTTCATTAAAAAATAGGAAAAACGCCATGATTAAAACAATATCCTCTTTCTAAATTTCTACCTGTCTTTATCTTAATTGATCAATATAAGATGTTCCACTAATGCTCCTGATTGCGGTGTTCTTCTACAAGTACTTTTCAATGAAATCTGCGAAATAAACTTTTCCCTAAAGCTTACTTTTTGTTTACGAAGCAGAAACTAACTAACTCTTTTTTGGCGTTCCCCGGCATACATCCATTTCCGGTAGAAAAGTATGAGTTACGGATTTTAGCTTTAAAAAGTATTAATATTGTACTCAGAAGTAATGAATCTATAATCCTTGTGGTAGCTATTTCCATTCTTTAGAATTACCTAGAATGTGCTACTGCTTAGAACCAATTATTTGTCATCCACAATTAAAAATAATTAGTCATTTAATAAACATTAGTTCTGATGGTAAAATAATTTTATTCTCGTTTTTTGTGTTTTATTTTCATCGATAAGTGCATATACTATTACCAAAGGGCGGCTTTTAATTTTCATACGAACATAGAGGATTCTATCACTGATTCAATTTCATAATATATCTTTTTTATATTGTTTTTTTATAGCTATAGAAACTCTACTCTGACAATGAACTCGTTCTTCCTTTGGCACTTTATTAGCGATCCCCTACCACTACGTATTCTTCATATTCCTCAATACCTACCTTATCCATCCAAGTTGACCTTATTTCTTTGAATACTTCCTCCTTTCTTGTGTCAATTCGTTGAACGCTCTGTTTCAATAGTAATTGGGTCTAGTGAATAAAAAATAGGAAAATGCTTATGAGAAAGCATTTTTGATAAGCAATTGCTACAATTTTGCGATGAATAAATCTCCAGGCAATTGTTGCCTTCGCTTGTAACTAAAACTTGATTCAAATAGATTGTTTTGGTGTGGCTGTACATACTTGTATTCATTCTATTGAATTATTTTCGTTTGAATGATAAATCCACGAATTCTTGAGTACTCCATTATAGTTACAAGATTTAATCAACTACTTCAATAGCATTTGATTAAGTGAATAAGGTCTCTGAATTCTGCTGTTTCACTTCTTAGCTATAATTTGTTCATATGTTTTTGGAAGTGGAAACCAAAGGTGCACTTCTATAATTATATCTACAGCCGTCCTGCACAGCTCGGATACCATACTTTGATGCGTACCAATCTCTTCAGTTACCGACACAATATTCACGGCACACTTCGCACCACACAAATTATTAATTAACTCGGGAAGGCCTTTTCGAAGACACGTGGGTCATCATCATCAAGCCAAGTACCGATGATGATAACCCACGTGTCTTTGAAAAGGCTTTCCCGAGTTAATTAATAATTTGTGTGGTGCGGAGTGTGCCGTAAATATTGTGTTTACCATACTACCCCACAGTCCTTGCTATCATTATTGTACAAATTTTGTGCAAATTTGCAAAAGATTTCTTCTAGCATGGGAAGGAATTGTCTTAACCTTTTCTCAACAATTGCTTAAAAGTATTGCAACTACTATTGTAATTTTATTAACGTTATATTCAGAATTTTGTAAGTAAAAACTTTGGCTGGAAGCATTTAATCTGTAGCAATTGCTTACAGAAAAGGCAAACACCTGAATTTTTAATCGTAGTGATTTAAGTAATTGTTAAGAAACTTCAAGCAAAAGCAATTGATGCCCTTTCGCTTATTAGGACGAAATTTTGCGTTTACAAGATTTTACAGGTAAATTCCAACCTCCAACCTAGAGAAAGAAGTCATTTTAATTCGTGGTTTTCTTCCCTTAGATCGACTGTCTATTAGAGCTTCAGCACTTACTTCATCTTTGGGCTTCATCCTTCTGCTCCCACTACCATTGAGACTACCCGTTGCTTTCTACGTCGTTGAAATTTTTACCTGACACCTTAGCAGAGACCTTCACAGGATACTATTATATGGGCCGGATGTACCCTGATTTCTTTACAAGATTGTTGCTTTTCTCGTTCCTCCTTTTCCAGCCAGGCTGGCCGGCAATAGCAGAGTTTCGTTAAAACTTCAATTTTCAAAAAAAAGATGGTGTTCATATAATTGTAAAACGAAATTTCGACCATTATTTGAAAAAGCGGAAAAGTTATTTGAAGTGAAGGAATGCGAGAGAATATTGTTGTCGGAATTAATACTTATTGGCATGTTGGGATTCCAAGAACCTATAACATAGATACATATGTTATTTAATAAGTTTTAAGTCAAATCAAACAACCCTTCAATGCCAAAAAGAGTTTAAAATTTATTGAGTTTAATAATTTTATTTCACCTAACTCAAAACCTAACCGATCGCTGAATTTAACTTCTTTTGATTAAATGTTTTCCAATTTTTTTATTCAAGTTCGCGTTACTCACAGTACTTCTTCAAATTAAAATATTATTTGAAATTGTTTCCGTAACTCCTCAGTCCTGTTGAAAGTATCAAATCAGCTCCGAACTAATGATTATTTCTTAGATCCCCCTTGCAGATGCTTGTTTTCTAAATGAATAGGTTCCAAAGTATTTCAATTCATTATATTTAAACAGTTCCGGATGAACAGTTTGGCTTTCGTAGCGAACATGGTACCACCTTGCAGATCCTTAGGGTAGTGGAATACATTAAACAAGGATTCTGCCTGCGTCAATATACAGAAGCAGTATTTTTGGACGCTGCGAAGGCCTTCGACAAAGTCTGGCACGAGGATCTTCTAAATTGCAGGAATGTTCACTGACATAATTAGGATATCGTCGTTCCTCTCTGACCGGAAGTTTCGAGTGCGGACGGATGAGCAACGTTCTTCGGCAAGAGGACTCGCGGCTGGGGTACCACAGGGCTCTGTGCTATCGCCGATTCTCTTTTCAATCTTTATGAATGACATCTCGACAGAGGTCTTGGTAGGTTCCGCCTTATATTCCGATGACGTCTGCATCTTCACGAGATCGGCGAGCGCGCGTATAGTGGACGCTAGACTGCAAGACTTCCCGCAGGCCCTGAAAGAGTGGTACTCCAGATGGAGGATCTCCATCAATGCGGCCAAGAGCTCGGCCGTGTTATTCACCAGATTCGGCCACCGTAAGAAGAGATGGTGATCCGGCAGACTTGCTCATCTTGGGCGAAGCAATACCATGGAGCAGGCAAGTGAAGTACCTCGGGGTTATCCTGGATAGTAAGTTAATTTGGGACAAACATATTGATCACGTCGTTAATAAAGCCCGACAAGCTATGGGGGCTTTAAATCCGATTATGAATCGTCGAAGCAAGTTCTCCCCTATTAGTAAAATCCACCTCTACTTTTTGATGATCCATCCCACTTTAACTTACGCGGTAGCAGTCTGGGCAACCGCTGCTAAACACCACATTGCCAAACTTCAAGTCATCCAGAACTGGGTACTTCGAATAGTTGTGGCCGCTCCCTGGTACGTGAGGAACGTGACGCTCCACAACGACCTGAGGATTCTCTATATCATGGATTACGACCGAGAGGCAGCATCCAAGCCCCTTATTCCCGCTATTCGACACAGGAATATTTTGATTAGCAGCGCTCTAAACTACGACAGAAATATTGTGTGGCCTTATAAAAGGCCACAAATGATCATAAATAATGAATCCATCAACATCAGCGTAGGTTTTTAAAAACAACCTATGCCCACCATTGCTGTGGTCTCAAAATAACTTAAAAGAGAAGAAAGAAAAAAAAAATAGCGATGACTGAGATAAGGATCAAATCCAGGTGCTCAAAAACCAATGCATTGACCATATTTAAACAGTTGTATGCATTTTATTTGATATCGTTGTGGTTATTAACTTGAGGATTAATTTAGATATTTTTAGTAAGTCAAAAATATGCAAATCCCCTCTTCTATTGTTTTCGTATTCATAACTAAAGTCCATTTCATAATTAAAATAAGGTAGAGAAAAATTACCTTTACAATTCCAATTTGCACACCAAAAGTATTTCGCTTCTATAGCAACCCATGTCAAATTTTGAAGTTCGATATGGTTTCAATGATTTGCATGTTAAATTTAGAATTTTCAAATATTCTTCGTGAGTTTTAGGATAGTGAATTTCGATTTACACGTTAACCCCTGGTTTACAGAAAGTGAATTAAATATTTAATCACAAATTAGCAACGTTCATCTCTAGTTAACTTGATTTTGTGACGTCACTAGTCATGATCAGACATTTTAATCATCAATTAAATTAATTCGTATTTAAAACCAAACGTCGCTTTGACGTCTATCAATATTAACCTGAGAAAAGCAAAATACCAAGGAAATATGTAGCTGATATTTGCATAAATCTAACAAAAATTTCTCTAAAATAGAAAGAATGATCATTTCAGTTAATACTCGCCCATATGCTAATTGCCCCAAATATAATTTTAATTCTAATTAGTTAATCATAAATTAAACCAACTCAAAATATATGTGTAAACAGTAATTAATTTAATCAGGAATTAAATTTTAATTCTGGATTAACTTAATTCAAAATTAAAAAGTTTAACTAAAAAGAATTAAAAGTTCTGTAAACCGGGAGTAAAAATTGTTGACTAGATTTTTTTTAAGAACAAAACTGGTTTTATCATGTGTAAGACAAAGACAAAATTAAACCAGGGGAAAATTGTGGGAAAAGGCCACCAACACTGCCTCGCTTCGCAATTTTGCAACTAAATATGAAAATTTAAATTTCAAATGAAAATTGATAGTTTTGAACGATAAAATCACTACAGTATATTACCAATTAAAAAAAAATAACGTATTATTATAGATATTCTCCATGCTGTATTTTTAATGCAGTTTCAGTTCCTATCTCTATCATCTTTGACGAGCACTAAATGAAATTTGCCTTTAGGTAATTTATTGCATTAAATGTTGACTACACCGGGTAAAGTTTTTTTAGTTGTCTTGACCAGTCTTGGAATTATAACAGGTACTTTTGCTTTATTTGCCGACTTTGTTTTTGCACTTTATAAATTTATTCGTTTTATGATGAACTCTAATTATTATTTATCTGCTTATCTTTGCTATTTATTATTTATACCTGCTTATTAACTTACTGGCTAATGTAGAAAAAAAACCTTTTACATCTCATTTTTATCTTTAGAGAAACAAAAGTTTATAGTGTTTATAGCTCGAAAATTAACAAGAATGTTTATTCGTATATCAAAAACCAGCAATTTTATGCCAATTTGAACAACGATAAATTAAATATGTAGAACTAGGAGAATCTAAACAGTCTTATAATACGAGGGTTACCTTTTATATTTCGGGACTGGACTATCCTGGTACTGCCATCCACCAGCCGACGTCCCTATCGTAAAATTCGAGTTTTTGTCGATATACTTTACTCAGAACGTTTTGACGTACAGGCGCCATTTGTGTTGTTCACAGTGAGTTGAAAAATTCATCTCGGCAAAAACATGAAATTAAGTGGTGAACATTTCCGTGCGATAATTTTTTACAACTTTCGACGTGGATTATCGCAACAACAGTGCATCGATTAACTGAATTCGATTTTTGACGACGAAGCACCATCAAAAGCCATCATATATCGGTGATATACGGAACTCAATCGTGGCCGTGGTTCGCTTAGTAACGAATTTCGTGAAGGTCGTCCTAAATCGGATGTTGTTCCAGAAAACATCGATGCTGTGCGTGAATTCATATTGCACGATCGTCATGTGACTTATCGTGAAATAGAGGCATCCTTGGGCATTAGTGGGACCAGCATACTTTCAATATTGCACGAACATTTAGTCATCAAAAAAATTTGTTCGCGTTGGATACCACATAATTTGACACCCGCTCGTGTCGATTGGTTGAAAGAAATGCCCAAGAAATACGATTGCGGTGTTTCCCAACACATCTATGACATCGCTACAGACGATGAATCATGGATCTATGCATATGAGCCCGAGACTAAACAGCAGTCAAAAGTATGGGTCTTCAGAGACGAGCCGAATCCAACAAAAGTTGTTCGTGTACGAAGCACTTCGAAACAAATGGTCGCCTGTTTTTTCAGGAAAACCGGCCATGTGACAACTGTACCGTTAGTGCAACGTCGGACGGTCAATTCTTAATGGTACACAACCATTTGTTTGCCAGAAATCTTCGGAAAAATGAGGGAAACCAACCGCCGAAGACGCATCGTTCTCCACCAGGACAACGCGAGTTCTCACACATCGGTTCAAACAAGAGAGTTTTTGAGGACTGAAAAGGTCGAATTGATGAGTTATCCGCTGTACAGCCCTGATTTGACACCCAATGACTTCTTCTTATTCCCGCACATGAAAAATAAATTTTGAGGCCAACGTTTTTCAACACCTGAAGAAGCGGTTGATGCGTTTAAAATGCATGTTTTAGAGGTACTTCCGTCGGAGCGGCAAAAGTGCTTCGAAAATTGGTTCAAGCGCATGCAAAAGTGTATAGATCTTGATGGAGACTATTTTGAAAAACAATAAAGCCATTTGGGATGATTAATTTCTTTTTTTGTTTTCTATTCCCGAAATATAAAAGGCAACCCTCGTATAATTCTCTAACTTGGTTATTTCTAGAGGCCTACATAATGAATGGCTTTTTTTGAACTACTCTTTTATGGGTGATTGCGAACGTTTAACATAATTTTTGTCGTTATTTGTATCAGTTTACCGTATTCAAAGATATTTTCTATTACAACTTACCAATACCATTTTTACAATAGTGATATTCTATCATTAGGCAGATTCGGTAGCTCGAACTCGTAGACAAATTTTAATGTACCTACTGTAAAAGATATGCTTTCTTATTCTTTTCTTTATTTTACATCATTACGTAATCTCACTTGCGTTTATGCATGCATAAATTAAAAATGAAATAATAGTAAGCTCTAATTTTCTGCAACAAAGAGAAATCGCAGTGCAGAAATAAATTGTTCAAATACCTATGTCAATGTCGTGTTGAAGGCTTGTTGCAAAATCGTATCCACATTCCTATCTGGTTTATTATTTAGTCTGTAACACGCATATTAACTATATATGCGTATGTTTAATGAATATGAATATTATTTAAACATACTCACACGAAGTTTGATGTTGAATAAGATACTCTCATGCAAATAAATTGCATTAAATCTTACTTTTCGTAATCACAAACAATTTGTTGATTAAAGACATTTTCTGCTGCAGAGGTTTTAGAATCCATCAAGGATTTTCATTTAAAATTACGTTTTTTAAAAATGTTTTTTTCTTGTTTGGGATCCTTAAAAATGTTTTTTTCTTGTTTGGGATCCGATGAAACGCATGTTTTAAAATTATATGCAACCATAATATAGGCTCTGCCTTGTAAGTTCGTGGCTACTCAAAGTTCTATTCTGTTAAAAGGAAGTTGTATATTGTTGTATTTTTTGAATTCTCGTTAACATTCTGAGGCAAAAACTGATAAGTATGAGATTGTCACAAATCTATATCAAACAAAAGTTTCGTTATGACAACTACTGCCACAAGTGTCAAAACAAATAAAGCTGATCTTAACATAAATTCAAACGAGTTGAACATGTCAAAATGGGTCTGCAAACAAGAATAAGTTTAAAACATTGTCATTATGAATGTGGTAAAAATTATACCTCTGTCAAATGAAGGCGTACCGCAATTTGATTAGCAAATTTGCAATTGACCTCCTGAGATTAGGGAGAATTAGCGATGTTCAAGCTGCAGAAATTCTTTGGGAAAATCAAAGCATATCCAATACTAATCCACTAGAAATCAGTAGTATTAATGCAATATCAAAACAACTGCAAATGCCACGGTTTGGTGAAATCCTAGTATCCTTATAAACTGCAGCGACTGTTTGATTCGAAGGAGACATGTTTGGCAATCAGGTATGACTTTTCTTTGCCAATAGTGACTCCGACTGAGATTGAACTCAAATGATTATCCCGTATTTTATGGACAGGTGAGTCCCATTTTTCTCTTAATGGTGGAGTCAATACTCAAAGCTGTCGAATATGGTTAACAGAAGATCCACAGGGAAGTCTTCATGCCAAGTAAGTCACTGTTCGTTGCAGTTTCACAGCTAATTTCATCATTGGTCCGAATTTTTTTTGAGCACGTTTACCGACCAATTAAAGACTTATTAACTGCTGTTTTTCAAGATTATGCTATAAGCAGATATTTTGAAAATTCATGGCCACCATGATCGCCTTATCTGAACCCAACGAATTTCTACTTTGGAGTTATTATAAAAATTTTGTGTTTAGAATACGACCGAAAGCGCGGGAAAAATTAAAAGACACTAATAGCAGTCCTGCAATTCAACCCGAATGCGGTGTATAACTTGGAGGAGAGATTGGTACTTTTATACCACCAAAATGGAGGTCATATTAGCAGTTGTGGTAAACAGTGTTGAACATAAGAAATCCTATTATTCAATAAATTTAGTTTCTATTGATTTTTGTTGGCTTAATTTGTTGAAGTTGTATAGTAAGTTGAAATATATCTCTCTTATTTTATGATAATCTTGTACTTTTGCCCTGAAATCAAAGTTTTCAGGGTGAAATACACACAAAGGCAACAACAGGCAACATGTCATCGTGACTCTGTCGCCTTTCGACTTTTTTACGTCGCGGCGAAAAGCAAGTGTGTATATAGAAGTAACAAGTTGAACAAAAACCAAAAATTAATGCTAATATAGCTCATGGTATTGGTGGAATCATTCCCGGCAAAAACAATGTAGCAGAGAAAATAACACTAACATACGGATATGCTTTTGCCTACCCGGCGTCATCAGCGTGGTTTCGAGGTCAATTTTCTGCTGCATACAATTGCGTTTGCCTCTCAGGTTATATTGCTAATCTCCAAGGGACACAATCATGCCATCCCAGAAACAAACCGGAGCGACGGCGATAGCATTATCATGTAAATTCATCCCGCCCATGTGTCGATTGTATTTTTCGATCATATTTGTCTGTTTTATTTGCATCTCCTGTTTTTCTTTGCAGTTATAGCGTTTTACTGTTATCAGTGGTTCTAATTCATCTACATTTGATGTTATAGTAACCACTGCACTGTTGTTTCAACGCACCATTTGCACAGAAGAATTTTTGCCACATGCGACATCAAATGTTCTTCGGTCTGTTCTATTTAGCGATTTGGAAGGCAGTAAACAACATTTAACCGTTCGATATTCCCGTACCGTACCAGTGGTATAAAAATCCTTTTAAGTATATAGCCAAAGCATAACTAACAAAAAAAGTTATCAAATATACTGCGTGGTTACTCGGATTTTAGATAATACGCAAAGGAGCTCGGGTATGGTTTGTACTCCTAGTCCTAATTCAGAGCTTTCCTTTTGTTTTCCACCATACGGGAAACACTCCAAACTGTAAGAATTTTTCATTCAAGAGATCAAATAGTGGTCGCACTTTGGAAAACTTATTGTCACACCACTAACACATTTCAATGAAAACTATTTCTAAATATTCTCTTGAAGTATTCTAGCCCTTGTATATGAAAATATCTAAGCAACCGCATTACTTACAAATTCTTACCCCAAAACTATTTATACGTGGCGATACACGTTCTATGTATACAGTGAAATTCAGATAACACTGGCCATGCGTATTTATACATAGTAAAACCTTTATGTGCTGTTAATGGTTTTCCTACGGGGAGTGTTTCATTTATTTTGTTGTCCATACCTAGTTGGAACGATTTTTATGAGGTTTTGAGACATTTTATGCATTGAAACAAAAAATAACGTTGAAAATACAAAAGGAAAACGGGAAAACCCATATCTTTCTCTAGAAACTCATACTCAAACTCCTCAAGAGGTCAACGTGGAGGCCGACATCCTAGGTAATCGCATTGTTGGTCCGTTTTTTATCGACGGTTCACTGAATGCCTAAAGGTATTCGGAATTGCTAAGAGATACAATTTTTCCAGCTATTAGCAATATTCCCGTCAACGGGCGGATCATTTACCATCACATAGCACCAGGGAAATTACAGAATTGTTGAATAATGAATTTCCAGATGGATGGATAGGTTGTGATGGGCCGCTGAAATGGCCGGCAAGAAGCACTGATTTAACCAGGTTAGACTTTTTTTTGGGGTTACATTGCAAGGAAGGACGATATTCGACATCAACGAATTAGTGCAGCAGAGAATAGTGAAAGCATTTAGAGAAACAACAGTAAGAAGTGAAACGCCAGTTTCTAGAAAGATTAGGATACTGTTTAGCAGCGTTTGGTCAACAGTTTGAACACTTGCTTATTTAACTTACTTCATGATACAATTTTTTTCATAATTTACTGTTTGTTACTTTTCTGTACTAAGAGTGTATTTTTTATTGTTTCAGTTTAAGTAGGTAGTTAATTTTTGATAAAATTTTGTTCATAGTTCTTTACTTCCTTTCTGTGTTACCAGTGTATTTTTTTGTTTAAATAAATAAAAGCCATTCTGAATTACATGTCTGCTTGTAGCGAATTGCTTGAATAGCATTAGCTATAGCTTTGATTGATATAACACGAGCTGAGACTTCACATTATCTCTATTAAAAATTCTTAAAACTGCCGATGAAACTTATTACCTTTTTTTCTTTAGTTTCGACTTTACACTTTTTTTTTCAAGGCATAAAATATCTCAAATCCTCATAAAAATCCTTTCAACTAAGTATGAACAAAAGAATAAGTCAAACACTCCTCGTAGGAAAACCATTAACAGCACATAAAGGTTTTACTATGTAAATACGTATGGCCAATATTATCTGAAATGCACTATATCTACTTCACGCCAACGTTGCGGTAACGCAGCACCATATTCATTAATTCATTAACAACAGTCTTGATAATGAGATATTCAAGATGTATTGGTTTCTGTGAAATCTTTAGACCTTATCAAACTTATTTGCACAAAAACAAAACTTGCGGAAGTTATACAGGGTTTAAGAAAATATTCTGTATTTAGATGGATATTCTGTAATATCCAATATTGGATATTATAAAAAAGACAAAAACCTTTTAATTTTTTTAAATTAGTGTTGGTTAAAACTTATTGCTCCTGAGATTGTCCAGACTTAGTACTACGATCAGTCATACATCACCGACGGAAATATACCAGCATATATCATAAAAAAATGTTAAAGAATGTGTTGCGTTTCCGCAACGATGGCGTACAATGGGTTAAGAAGTCGGGCTGCTGTACAAAGAATATTTCTCTATAATACTGTATAATAGTCGCAAGTATTGTCAAAGTAAGCCAAGACTCACTTAAAAAACAGTTTTCGTAACTGTATAGTAATAAATATACCTAATTATTACATGAAACTTGTGTGTAAACGTATACATATATTTGCATTTCGCGCGTGCTTAATTCAATGAAATTACGGTTTCTGCTATTCGTAGAAAGCTTTCCTTTGGGTACAAAGAACATTTTATTAGCACTGGAAATCGATGCATAACTGTTACGAACGTTAGTTTATAAATACTACTGTGTATCAACCTTACATTGTTACAACTTCGCAACGGATTGAGAATTGTATTTTTTCAGTTCAGGCGCAGAGAAAACAAGAAGTTAAAGTTGAAGAAAAAGAATTCGAATGCCCTCATGACGTAGGAAATGGTAATTATGCAGATCCGCAAACGTGTCGACGGTTTTATCAGGTAAAAATTCTACAAGTTTGTTTCTTGCATTGAATTAACACACTAATTTAGTTAGTATCAACGAAAATAACCGGTAATACTTGTATCAGATATTTTTGTTGTCTTAATTGCTTGCTTGTCAAGAAAAATACAAAAGCTATTAATTTTTTGCATAATGTCAGCAGTTTAAGACCACTTTTCTGACCGTTGCGGTAGAATGACTTATTTCTAAACCGTTTGGAAGCCTGGTCCTCTGTTTAAATTATTTACGCGGTAATTAGGTGGAGATTTGCACAGAATTTCATTATCAACAAAACAAGAAAGTTAAGCTAAGCCTTGCATTCGTGTTTTTCGCAATAACTTTTGCACCACTACCATTTAAGATTTTTAAATGTTATTACGTTTTATTGACTTTCATTCTGTTCTTTCTTAATATTTAAAATATGTAAGCTAGATTTGCAATTGGCAAACAATCAGATAAATGATGAAAGTAATGATTTCTATTGACCTATGCTACTTTGCTCAATTAAATGTAAATGCCAATGATCTTTCGGTTCATCGGTTCCTTAGCTTTTTTATTTCTAAAACTTCAAATTGTGCTGTGTGCAATATCTTCTTGATGAAGGTTAACATCATTTGAATGTCTTCTTATTTTGAAATGAAAGGGACCCATATCAAGTTTCATATGTATTGCTTACATTAATTTTGACTATCTGAGTATTTCAAAATTATATTTATTTTTTTTTGTAAGCATTTTCACTTTGGAAAATTTTGTTGACATAAGTTCCAAAACCCTTTGAAGTATATGTTTTTATGATATTTTCTATAATAATCAAATTTAAGCATTTCCACATTATCTTTGTGGCTACTTCAATTATATCCAAATATTTACATGTTTGTTAAAAATAAAACTAGTTATGAACTTTTCAATTTTGTTTGAGAAACTATTATTTCATTAGCACTACCGGGTGCTAATATTTTGGATCTATCTGAATATTAGCCAGTGATAATTTCTTAAACTTTTTCGTATACGCAAGCGGAAGTGAATGTTAATAACTATAGAGAATGGATGTACATATTTAGGATTGGTATTAATAGATGAGTATAATTTATAAATGTGTAAGTAGGTACCAATTACATGTATTTCCATATATGGTGAGTTTTTACGCGCAACTTCCGCTTACTTTGTTATATCAATGTATACATTAGAGGCATCTGTTTTTATTATACACTAGAACGTATTTATTTATTTTTTATTATTTGACAAAAGGGATGATTACTTGATAGCGTGGATTGCTTGATGATGTTCACTATTCTCTAACTAAACATAATGTATTAAAGCAGAGCGCAAGCAATCCCTGCTAGCTGAAATGGTAAAGAGTAGATAAAATACCGTTTAATATTTTATAATCATCACAATCTAGATGACATCTAACAAAGAAGAACTATTCATATTTTATTTCTTTCTACTCTTGTAGGTTCCCTTAGTTTCCACAAATATCCTTTCAAAAACGTGATCATTTTCTTACTAACGTAATCCACGATTATAAACTATTCTTCTGTTTCATAGAATATGGTATTTGGTTACTTCAATCTTCTAAGATGTTAAACATGATTCTGTTTGAATTCTGTCTTAATAAGGTTATGAACAACAAGAGGGTGAAATAAATCTCATAGCATTTAGACCATAATAATCGTATTTTGCATCCTTTCTATACTGGGGAGCCGTCTAAGCCGTTTACCAAACCACTGACTTGGCATAGGTTAGGTCGTTGCTCAGAAGAATCGCCCTAATGACGAATACCCAGCATGGTTCTAATTTGCGCCAGCGCAAGGCGCCTGTAGAAAAAGTGTTCTGCTACCTCGTCTTCAGCTTGATAGCACCTGCATCATAAGTCTCCGGTTAGTCGCATCCTGAAAGACTCCTTTTTTATCCGGAAATCTCCAGTCAAAATTCCAACAGCTATCCAAAAGCCACTTCTAGGCAGCATCAAAGGTGTACAGATGTGTGTATATTGCAGTGGCAGCCCGTCAAGGCGGCAGGGTATCTTACTTCTGACTGCTTGTTTAGATAAATCAGAGTGGCTTTAGCGGTGCGCCAGGCATTTGTTTCATTTCATGTCTTCAAAAACTTTTCGTTGGTGATAAAGTGCGAACATAAGCGGGTTCTAAGCCATGAATCGCCATGCACGAAGCCCTCATTGTCAGGATTTCCATTGTCATATTACATTGATTTGTTTCAAAGACCAAGGATAGAGCTTCGTGGCAGTCTAGTGACAAGTTGACAGATTGATATTTCTACCTACAATCTTAACGTCTCCGAAGAATATCCCCCTGGTCTCCATTCCTAGCGGCTATGATTCTTTTAGCTGAAACTCGTCTGAGTATACTCTTGCTCCAGTGCCTGTGCTGTGGTTCTTGAACATAACCTGTTCTCATCGCTGGTGGTTTATTGGTGTATCAAGGGTTTGTAGTGTTCGTCAAAAACGAAAAGAGCTGGAATATTATAAGCCTTGGCAATCTATAGCAAGCGTTCTCCCAGAACTTACTCAAGGTCTCTATGTCTTCGTTTTCATCTTAGTTTTTAGTTCAACATTATTTCTAACCTTATTGCTGTAGAGGAAATTTTAATTTACGCAGGCATGTTAGCACCTTATCTGAGATAATTAAGAAACATGTCAATCCAAAAACGGAACTGTTAATACTTCCACTTCTTTCTTGAATGTTTCTGCCAACAATTCCGCTCTTAAGCTATTTTTTCGTAATTCTGCCCTCAGATAGTCGTGCTATTATTGGGGGGTTGTTGGTGGTAATTAACTTTCTTGTCAGCGTGTATATGCCTTATTTTTTCTCTGTTCCATATTTTCGGGGGTTGTTCCT